>CABFOC020000002.1:0-2631370 GCA_902141235.2 Clonostachys solani
TTTACCTTTAAGTTCTAATAATTACTTATAATATAAATAAGTATAAAGTATAAGCTTTTAATAACTTATTACTTATAAAGTAATAAATAAATAGAATATTTAAACTAAATATTAAAATAATATTTATAAGTATATATTAATTATAAATAAAATAATTAAGTATAATTACTATTTATAATATAGATTATATATAATAATATAGTATAAGAATTAATCTAATTATTACTTATATATATAAATTATAATTATAAACTAGAATTTTAAGTAAATTAGAATTTAATAAACTTATAGTATTTATTATTATATTTATAAAAGAAATATTATATTTATTATATATAGAAATATAAAATAAACTAAGGTTTATATAATAAAGAATAAAAAGATATTATAATAAAATAAGATTAAAAGGATTAATCTTAAAGGAGAGAGATAAAGTTTACTTACTTTAAAAAAATATTATAATAATAAAGCTAAGTAATAAATTAAACTATAAAAAACTTAAATTATTTAAGATTATAAAGAAAAAATTAAATACTAATTATAAACTTTTACTATTAAATATAATATATATTTACTTAGTTTTTTATATATTATTACTTAAAAAAGTATTAGAAAATATATTAAATTAAAATTACTTAATTAAAGTCTATAAAGAAGAATTTAAACTAAAAAGAATCTTAAAGAAAGAAGTTAAAAATAAATAAATATTCTACTTAATAAAATAAAAAGGTTATAATAAAAATAATAATATATAGGAACTTATTAAGTATTTAAAGAGTTATTAATATTTAATATATTAATTCTATTAGGAAGGGAAGAAGTAATAACCTTATTTTAAATAATAATATTAAAAGAATTAGTCTATATAGTATTTTAATTAATAACCTTAATAATACTTTATAATTAAGCCTTAATAACTATCTTAAACTCTTAATACTCTAACTCTTTTAGTTTATTTAATAAACCCTTTCTTTTATAAAGTATTTCTAGACTTTACTTATAAATTTATTACTTTTAATAATATAATTATATTAATTTATTTAAGGCTTTATTTATTTTAGCTTATACCTTTAAAAGATACTTCTTAATAATACCTTCTTCTTACTTTAAATAATAATATTTATTTATAATATAATATATTAAATTAATAAGTAGTATAAACTAAAAGAAGAGGTATATAATCTCTTATTAAATAATATTATAATATTTAAATAATTATAAGAGTAATTATAATAAGTATATTTAAAATAGTACTCCTCTATATTAAGTATAGCTTAATAGTAAAAACTATTCTTTAAGTAAAAGATATAAAATATAATATTTATATTAAATTCTTTAATTAATAAAGCTTTAACTTTATAATAATTAGTAAAGGAAACCTTTTTTTTAGCTATAATAATTAATAAAAAATAAGATATATAATAAATAAAGGAAGGAGTTCTACTTAAGCTATAGAATATAGTCTTAAGGATAAAACTAATAAGGAGAGAGTAATATATTATACCTTAGTTATAAGTTACTTTATACTTATATTATATAATATACTTAAATACTAAGGATAATACTTAAGGCTAAGTATTATATACTTATAATTAAGTATATTATATTTAGTACTAATTAAGATATATAAGGATTAAGTACTTTAATATATATATATATTTATTTCTTAAATAGAAATACTCTCTTAAATAGTTATTAATATAATTACTATTACTTTTATTAAAACTAGCTCTTTAGTACTTATATATTAATAGTAACTTATATAATACTAAGATAATTTAATTATATTACTTAGAATAATACTCTAATTAGTTTAACCTTAATTTACCTTAGACTTTATTTAGTATAAGTTAACTAATTATTATACTATATTATAATAATTAAGTAGATAAAGTACTCCTTAAAGATATAAAAGACTTTAATAAGCTTAACTTTAGTAATAACTACTTTATTATATATATTTATTATAACTTAATATTTAATTATTAATTCTAATATATTATATACTATATTAAATTAATTTAAATAAAGATAGCTCTTATTTAAGTTTTAATTTTATTTAATTTAAATTTAAGCTTACTTAATATAATATAGTAAAAAAGCTTTTAGGAAAGGTTATTATATTTAAAGTTTATAATATTTATTAAAAAAGTTAGATTTATAAAATTAGATTAATTAATTATATTTATAAATATAGTATAGTAATAAAATCTTTATTATTAATATATAGCTTAATTATTTTCTAATACTTAGTAATTTATATAGTTATATATTATATAGTAATTAATATTTAATATTATTATCTTTACTAGAAAGAGCTTAATTAAATACTTTAGAAAAGCTTTTTAATATATATTAATTAAATATAAATATAATTATTAAGGTTTTAATATAATTATAATAGCTTAATATATAGCCCTAAAAGTAGTAGGCCTTATAAGCTTAAACTTACTAACTATTTAAGCCTTCCCTAATAACTTAAGTAATATTAGCGGTGATTTGGCAACGCGGGTGATGTCGCCTTGCCAGCGCACGCGCACAGTTTAGCACCACCTGGCAGCTTCACTAATCGAGCGCATAAATCCCGATAATCTTATATTGCTTGTTATTTTACGCTATTTAGTCACTGGAATGGATCAATAACTATTCATTACCTTCAATAAAGGTAAGGAATGTTGGAGCCTGCCTAACGTTGATCAACATTTTGAAGTCGGAACATAAATACATCAGGCACCTGTGATCATCCATCATCTTGGTTTGAGCCGGAGGAGGATACTACCTACTGTAGGTTGCTAGGATGTGATCTTTGGTCCACTGAAACAAGGATGTTGCCAGACATGCCCGGGTACGAAAGGATGTCAGTGGATTGGGACGCAGCTGGATTCAATGGTGTGTCAGAGCAAAGCTGGACCTGCCATGAAGCCAAGGGCCTGTTCGTAATGGTATTGCCGTTACAGCGGTTATGCAAAAGCCTCCTCCGTCAGCCATCTTCCTGCCTCTCGAAACCATTTCTCTGCTAATGGCTTTGCAGCCTCGGCTCGCTGACCTCTTTTCAACCACCAGTGAGTGAAGCTGTGCTCTGCATCCGTCACCATTCTCCATCTCAACTTCCCGCCGTCCCTCTCAAAAGTCACGTTTTCCATACCAGTGACTTCCGATTCTCCCGCTAACCGGATCATCATCCGCCGCGCTTCATCGTTGAGCATGTCATATTCCGCACCAATCGCAAATATCCATTCCGGTAGCTCGTTCCTCTTCGCATATAGCACGCTAAGGCGAGGGTCTCTCTGATCTGTACCAGTCGGCAAGTACACATTATTGAAAATAGGCGCCAGCGTAGCGAGCCCGTCAACTTCTTTAGCGTGCCTATAAGGCCGAGAGGCCAACTTGTACTCGTAATCGACGCTCCAGTCTACTGGAGCATACCACGGTACTGCAGCTTTGATCTTGCCCTGCAGACTTGGAGACTGGCACGCCGATAATGCTAGGTTGCCGCCCGCACTGAAACCTCCAATCGCGATTCGAGAATGGTCAACGGGAAGGCTGTCATCCTGCAGAATCTCTTCCACTACAGCAACGACATCCTGAGTGGGTGTTGGGAACGTCGCCCTCGGTGAGAGAGAGTATTGGACACTGACGACGAGAAGGTTGAATTCCCGAGACATGAAGGCGCAAAACTCATCGTCATATGCTGGTGCGCCGAAGGCATATCCTCCTCCATGGATACTAATGTACATAGGGTGTGAATCCCCAGGCTTGTGAGAGCTTGGGAGGAAGAAGCGATGTTTGAGCTTGGGTCTACTAGGGTAGGACTTCGAATAAATCGGCTTGCCGCTTGGTCCGGCCGCGAGGCCGAGAGCTGCACGTGTCTTCATCAGTTGCCAACGGATGGCAAGCAGGCCTTTGATGACACATATGACGAATACGTATAGACAACGTGTTGACCAATGAATGGGTGCCCACAATAGGAGCGAAGGAGAGGTTTCCTCCATCGGAAGAGATGTTGTGATTGTCAAGCTGGTGAATCGATACGTGCTCCGTACTGGGTAAGCGGATGAAAACTAGGTACATAGGTACGAGAATTTTGTCAATGGTCTCGCAATTCCCCCTTCTTACTCATAGTGGGGCTCGATATCACATGATTCATATGGTATTTCCAGGATAATGCCCTGTTGTGGGGGTGATAATGTAAGTTGTCAGACTTCTCTCGGTCGAGAACGAGGGTGTTATTTAGGGCTCAGACTTATATCCTTATTATTGAAACTAAACTTGATGTATTTCAGTTTATTTTTTTTTTGTATAGAGGGGAAAATTCAAAGAAGGAAAATTGATCCTTATTATTCGAAGACTATCTTGGTAGGTTTTATGCTTAAAACTGTAAAAAGGTGAAGTAAATACTTGTGACGTTCGTACACGACTGGTCTACAGGGCATGCTAGAAGGTCTGGGTTTCGTCTTTGACGACTAGGAGGTGTACTTGTCTAGGCAAAGATTGGTACATTAGTCGCGAGGGTGTTTACACTTGGGAACTGGAACAAGAGTAGACGTAGAATGTCTATTAATAGCTGCTCAGATAGTTAGGTCTGTGGTATCTATCTAGGGGTTTGTATACTTGTGCGGTTCTTTGTAGCTTATCCAGCAGCTGTGTGATTCTGTTTTGGATCACTGTTGTTCGTGACACTTTCGCGAGCACTCTGTGTTGTGATCCCTCTTTATGACCTAGATTTATAGACTGATTAGAATATTAAATTCATCATTCAATATAGAAGTGGTTTAAAAGTCTTCCATTATTACACACACTTTAAGAATACACATCTTGATAATTCTATTCTACGTTAGACCTGATTCCCAGTAAGTGCTACAGGGTAGGTCATCCATGGGGCCTCGGATTCACGAGTTGGAGCAGCCGTGGATGGCTGTGAATTCGATCGGAAGAAATGTCCGAAAGTGGACACTACTCGTTAATTTTCTACCTAAATTATATGAGAAGACTTTTACGGAGAATCTTGAGCCATTTGGTTGGAAGAAAAGCCCAGTTTCAATGCACAATTGATGATCGGCCTCAGAAATGATTGGGCTGCAGCTTTTCACGCGGGAATTACCCCCTGCTCCTCTCTGGTCGGTCCAGCCTACTTCCCTTCCCGTCTTTAGACTGAGGCTAGGCTCTGCTTCACCTCAGCCTTTCATCTTCCGGAGGCCGGGTCAATAGTATGTGGAAGTTTGGGGCCAGGGAAAAAGACTACCGATCGCATCGGCCACACTCCCCCGCGTCGGATCGGTGATTTGGTATTTAGCATCACTTACCTGCAGATGGGATAGATAAGCTTTCTTGAGGAGTGAGCATGGATTTATCCTGCAAAGCGATCGGCCAGGAACGTGCGTAAGAGGCAGTCGATTACAAGACCTCCAGTGTTTGCGCGGTGGTCTCTATTCTACTTCGAGTCCCTCAGTCCGTTTGCCGGCTTCCGAAAGAGACAACAAAGCACTCACTGCCTGGCCCCTGTAACGCTTTGACAAGATCTGTGACAGTAGCGATGCGGCCTCTGCTGAAGGGATCTGCCTTCATTACGGGCGCTGCCAGTGGTACGTAGCATCCATTCCCAGCGACTATTATCCCAGAACAAGCTAGTGGTCTCATGTAAATGAACAGGAATTGGCCAACATGCCGCTGCAGCATTTGCCCGCCACGGCGTCACGCGGCTGGCCATCGCCGACATCCATAAAGATAATCTCGCAGCGACGCGTGAGGCCTTCCAGAAGCAGTTCCCCAAGATCGATATTCTCCCCATTCACCTGGATGTACGGAGCAGCGCCCAGGTTCAGAGCGCGATTGCTGAGACGGTGCGGGCGTTTGGGCGTCTCGACGTGGCAGTGAACAATGCTGGCATCGGGGGCAGTGGCCGATTGACTCACGAGATAGAAGAAGAAGAAATCATGAGAATTTTGGATGTCAATCTGAACGGCGTCTACCGGTGCCAAAAAGAAGAATTGGCCGTCATGGTCAAGCAGGAGTATGTGGCACCCCCTCTACTGTCTATCTGCTCCATCTACCACCCGGTCCAGACGTAAAGGTGGAAATGCTGAACAACGATGAAACCTCACAGAGATCTAGGTCCGAGGGAAGGCCGCGGGCGCATCATCAATGTCGCATCCATGTACGGCATCGTGGCGCCCTACCACGGAATGGCGCACACGGCGTATACGACGGCCAAGCACGGTAAGTGATTGGTTTTGTTTCCTTAATAATTCACATATTTTTCTATTTGATCGAGTGCCGAGAGGGAACTCGACCCTGCCCCATTGTCTCGCCACCCAATTCTATCTCTTCAGCCCCATGACCCTGTTCACGGCCCTTCTGACATGCCGCCGCGCGTGTAGCCGTCGTCGGCCTGACCAGAGGTGACGCGAATGCCTACGCAGGATTCGGTATCCGCATCAACGCCATTGCACCGGGATTCGTGGAGACGCCGCTCGTGCAAGCAACCATGGAACAAAGCGAAGATAAACCCCTGGCCCGCGAGGTGCGTCGCTCAGCCTTGGGCCGGATTGGGAAGATGGAGGAGATTGGTGATGCCATTGTCTGGCTCGCGTCACCGATGAACAGCTACATGCAGGGCGCGGTCCAGATAGTTGACGGTGGCCTTACGTCTGCTTGAGTTCTCACGATAACCCGAGATCCTCCCAACCCAAAGCGACGGGTCGCCGAGGTGGAGGGATCCTCGTGTCGGTCAGCACGCAAATTCCACTTCACTCAGCTGAGGCGGAAGCTGGGTCGCGATCGTATGATGAATTAGGATTAGCATCCTCAATATATTTGCGGCAGCCAAAGAGCTTTGTGGAATTACACGGCAGACGCTACCCCTGTAAATGACCCAACGCCACAGTGACAAGTCCGATCCTTCTCGCAACGACCCTTGATCCGTCTGCGATAATAGATAGGAATACAACATGCCGTTTCAGGGGACATTTCAAGCTTCTGGATTCATCCAAAGGCCCGCAATATGCCTCGAATATATCACAGGACATGTCCGTTCTGTCCTCGCCTTGCATGGACTCCACTCCTCGCAATCCTCGGGTCGATTTAATCCAATTGAATAAAATGCTGTCGGTCCCTCCTTCATGGGCCTTGAGGCCTGTATGACTTTCTGTTTGCTGTTTGTAGTGCATATGTTGTACCCCCGATAGACCCCCTTGGTCTCTCGCCCTCGCCCCCCCCAAGGTTCACGTATCGCGAGCGAGTATCGATCGACACCATGGACCAATATCCGGATTCAATGGATACGGAGACGTATCTGCGACAGCTTTTCCCTCGTCTGGAATGGTCGGAGCGCCACCTGCGAATGTCAGCCTCGAGCGCGGTCATGATTGTGACGACGACGATTTGGACCGTTATGCGCATCATCTCTCGACGCATTGGCAAATTCAGATTCTACTCCGAGGACTACATCTATTTCCTGGGCCAGCTGTTCTTCTACGGCGCCGCTGGCTGTGCCGTTGCCGGTAAGCCATGAACTCGAACCATCACGCAGGGGTGAAGACATTAGAAAGGCGATGATATGCAAGACTTGGCCAATCGCTCCTATGAACATATTTTTGATTGTTTTCTCTCTTTCAGTTGTTGCCGTCGGCCCGCCCACAGGCCCAAGCATGATCAGCGTCAAGTACCGGATCATGCTTCCACTGCGACTTTGCTACGCCGCCACCCTGCTCTGCGTCAAAACGAGCATCCTCCTCCTCGTCAAACGGATCTTCGCGCAGGGCTCGCGCTTCGTCGGCAAGCTCTGCTGGTTCGCACTCGCCCTTTCAGTTTGCTGGGCCATCTACGCCGGCCTCATCGAGTTCCTGTGGTGCTTGCCGGTCCGCAGCGCCTGGGACTCGACCGTCAAGGCCCCGGAGAAGCATTGCATCGACAAGAAGGTCGCATACGGCCTCATTCCAATCATCGATATTCCCATTGAGATCCTCATCCTGCTTATCCCGCTGCAGTCGATCTTGAAGCTCCAGGTCAAAACGCCGCACAAGATTGCACTTCTCTGCATGTTCTGTGCCGGAATCGTGTAAGTGACGAGAGATATCAGAGGGAAAACAAGGTGAGAAGCTAACGGGCTGCAGAACAATTGTTTTATCCAGTATCTACCTCTACTACATCATGACCGACTTCCACAAATCGTACTTTGTTTGCATCGTCCACGCTGGGGGTAGCCCAGATGGTCGCCTCCAGCACTGCCCTGCAGCCGCTGTTCAACAAGACCGCGGTGCGGTTTTTCAGCATGGTAACGGGACATAGCGGGCACAGCAAGAGCAACAAGTCTGGGGCCGAGAACTCGACGCAGGGGCTGCATGATAGGAGGAGCGTGAGGAACACGGTGCGAATGTCCCGGAATCCATTGGGGAATCATTCTGGGTTGAGGGAGCACCCCCCTCTTACGACCGAGAGCGAGGAATATCTCGCCATGACTTCATCAGATACGTGGGGACAGCCAAAGGATAATAGGGATGCTGTATAGTGGCATTCCCGCCTCTGGTTCTCTTAATGATAATATTGAATGATCGATGATGCGTTTATTTCCCTGCGTTGCCGCCTCCAGTGAGACGAAAATGTGAAAACATGCCAGTCATGCTCATCTTTCTCCCTCCGTCACATCTCTTGCCGCCAACTGCTGTATTGTCCCTGAAGAGCTTGTCCCGGCAATCTGGATACGGCTAATGCGACCTATGATCCCCCCCAACGGGTGGTTCAGAGACAAGTGCTGATCATGTCTTAGCTATCCGCAACCAATAGCAGGATGGGGCTGCTTGTCTCAACGCTACCAATACATGCCATCACTGACCAGAATAAGACCGACAAATGTGAACATTCGAGATGATGAACGGTAGGATAAGTCGGGAGGTCGGCAAATCCTTCATCTCGACCTAAGGCTATGGGTGGGTTATGTACCGTCGACACCGCTTTCGAAGGAGCTGTCTCGGTGGGAACACCGAAATTGGGTGGGAGAGTTCGGAAGCTGTCCAATCGTGTATTCAGCCTTATTCAATGCCGCCGTGGGAGGTGGTCCGAGTTTTCAGCTTGCCTACATTTGTGGTCAAGGGCCCCAGCCTATAGTTTGCCGCCGGATCTATAAAACAGCAAAGTGGTCCGTTCTGTGGGACTGATGCTAGACAAAGGCTTAACCAGATGTCTTGAGCGTCACGTCACCATAATAGATATGGGGTCTGTTTGCATATGTGGTTAGATTTGATCCCCAGATAATCTAGGCAGTGAACAGGAATGAGAACCGGAAGCTTTCAACTGGGGAATGGTGTAACGACTAAGCACGCGGAATGGTGATCATCCGAGTAACACTTGGAACTAAGACAACTTGATAAAAAAATGGTAGAAGCACTTCCATTGCAGGAATATAAAAGAGATTCATTCTTCCATCCTATGGACTTTTTTCAGCAGAGCAACTCATTAGCTACAGCCGCTCCCTCAATCAACAGAAATTCTCTAACCATCAAGATCTCCATTCTTTCAACTATCTCTCCAATTTCTTCTATTTGCAACCATGAAGTTCACAACTGCCACTTTCACTGTTGCTGCCCTTGCGGCCAGCACCGCTGCATTTCCCATGGCGCACAATGGGACTGCCACTCACATGGTCACTAAGACCGTCCGACTCGAAGCAGGTAGCCCCAAGCCAGTTACAACTCCCTCCGCCTCGAGCGATAAGTTACTCAAATTGATCATCGAAAATCTTGAAGCGGGAGAGGCTGGTACTATCCAAAAGCGCAAGCTGGATGCTATTGAGAACAGTCTCAGCTCTGCTAATGCCAAGAAGCTTAGCGCCCGCCAGACCGAGGATCTTCTCTCCCTCCTGGGACTCGGTGACGCTGGTGAGGATACTCCCAGCGGAGCTGAAGGTCTCCTCGATGGCCTTGGTGGTGCAGATGGTGGCGATGGGGGTGCGTTGGGTGGCCTCGAAGACTTGCCGGGAAGCGTCCTTGATCTTGGTTCCGATGCCACTGGCGATCTGGGAGGCCTTGAGAGTTCTCTTGGAGGACTGGGTGGAAACCCTGGAGGAGAAGGCGGCGATCTTGGAGGATTGACTGACAGCGTTGGGGGCCTCGGTGGTGGCCTGGAAGGTCTAGGTGGAGATTCTACAGGACCTACCAAGGAAGACGGTGGAAACCAGCTTGTGCCAGACCAGGACGGCAAGCAAGACAACGGTAAAGGCCCTGATCTGGAATCCATTACCGAATCCCTCCCGAAGCTGTCGGGCAACGACAAGGGAAAGACCCCTGATGTCAACGGTACTATTTCATCTCTTCCGAGTCACAAGGGCAAGCCCGAAGAGGGAGAGGGTCACAAGGACAAGTCCAAGGATGGAAACGATACTAAGGGCAAGACCGACGATGAGAAGGCTAATTAATCAATTTCCAAGGGTTCCGTACACTCTACGTGACCTTGATGGTAAATGGGGCAATGGACGGGGTCTCAACCACATCAACGGCATTCTCGAATTTCTGAGGGGACTGGCCTTGGTTCAGATGGAGGAACCAGAAGTGAAGAAATCATCTCATTTCTTGAATTTTCCATAATCTATTTCATTCTATTTCTATCCTATGCAAAAATTTCTAAATTAATTTTGATTATTACCCCTTGTAAATGCCTTTGTGAACGCTTTGTTAATCCCAACGTGTAAGTTCAAATGCAATAAGCGCCCGTATATGCATCTCGCAACTCCCTTATGAGCTTGAATAACCATAGATGTCGCGAGCCGACTTGCTCTTCGCGGCGAGAATGTCCCCATAACGGATGAATGCGAAGGGAATCACGCCCATAACCAGTGCAATGAAACCAAGGAGCGACGGAGCCCAGTGGATGCCGAGACTGTCGTACATTGGTCCAGCAGCGAGCGGCAGCAGAACCGCACCAATTGATCGAGTGGTACCTGCGGCGGCCTGGGCAGAGGCAGAGAGCTCGCGAAAGACGTCGTTGATGTAGTTGCTCATCCCGATGAAGACGAGCTGGAAGCCAAGACCGAAGAAGAAGCCGCTGAAGGCGGGAAGAACGGGGGATACAAAGTCCCATGCTGTCCAGCCCAACCAAAAGAGTGCAATGACCATGCTATTGGATTCGATTAGTTCGAAGCTCGTCTTAGGAATCATGAAGGGACATACAGTGGAGCAGCCATGCAAGCCAACGGTAAGCGGCGGTTCACCTCTCGGAGAGCCCATGGTTTGCCAGCCTCGACGGATCGATCATAGTACCAGGTCCATAACCCAGCGATGGCCATTGCAATTATAGCACCGAGGGCAGCTGTTGATTTGAATTAGTCGTTTGTTTATCAACACAGTAGTATTCGAGACTTACTCGGTAAGAAAGCAAGGCCAGCGACCCCCGGACTAAGGCCATAGTGTTCTAGAATCTTGAGTTAATATACTGGGAACAAGTATTTTCATAGACAGATTGGATATTCTTACTTTGGAAAAGAATTGGGTACGCCTGAAACATCAAGTAAAAAACAGAGTAAACCAGAGTGAGATATAAACAAGCGAAGAGCAGGATCGGCTCCGTAAAGAGGAGAACGAATGGGCGAACAAAGATCTTTCGAGGATTGAAAACGTGCATTTGTTCCAAAGATTCAGGCCCCTCAAGACCCTTTTTGATCTTGCGACGGATATCCTTGTTTTTAAGCACCGGGGCGAACGTTTCAGGAATCGTGAGCACAATCGGCAATCCCGGTGATGCGATGATGGCGGCAGCCCAAAAGGGCCATCTCCAGGATAACTGGGAGCTGAATCCTGAAATGATGGGACCAATGAGGGGGCCGCATGTTGTGACGGCTTGGTAGAAGGAGATGGCAGTGCCTCTTTCTGATGGATTATCAAGAATGTCTGCATAGAGGCCATTGATGACAGTCGTGGGAGCAGCAGCGTTGAATCCACACAGCAGATGTAGCCAAGAAACGTCCCAATAAGGACGGGTCGTCGTCCGATGAGCTCGCAAAGGGGCCCTACTACTAAGGGACTGATGACATATCCTAGCATGTATAATGAGTTCAGAAGAGTGAGCTGGACCTTGTCTGTGACAGAGAAGTGCTCAGAAATGGCAGTTAATGCTCCAGACGGCATGGAAGAGCCGAGATTGCAGTTGAAGGTGCAAGTAAACCCTGCGACGATGATGTGAATTTTGCGAGCCTAGAAATATATCCGCTAGGTTAGTTGTTATCATATCTAATGATGGCCGGCTAGCTGTCGATATGAATGAGCAGGATGTCATAACATACCCATGGTAATTTGGTAGGATCCCATGATTGGTCACCCTTCGAGAGCTGTTCTTCTACTGAGATTTCTATATTTTGTTTCTCAGCTTCCAAGGACCTCCTGGGGTCGAGAGTAGGTGCCCGGGAATCGAATTTTTCCGACGACATCGCTAATAGATGGTGTGGTAATGAATATGCGTTGAGGACGAGACGCCACCAGAAAACACCCGGCTCCCGATTTCCTTAAATAGGGGACCATTTAATGGGCATTAAGCCCGATTTTTCAAACAAAAACTATCACATGCCCCATTGCAGACCGCTGTCGGATCGGGTCTAGACACGCCTTTGCTGCAATTTAAGCCTGCAAAGCAACAAAAACTTTTCTTGGATCGTTTGTTTATGGACTGGCGGTTTCCGTGCCGGAGCCGGCGAACAGTCGAGTAATATGATTGGCCACAGCTTTCCGAACCTCTTTGTCATCGGAGGTGGTGCCGCGATTTGATTAGCTCCCAATTTCCGACGAACTACTCCATCGCGCCCTTCCATGCAACTCTCTTTTAAACTTCCGACTGTCGGCCCTGTTCTCAATCCATCAGAGATCTCTACAAGGATAGTTCGACCGTGCTCGGGTCTTCTCAGGCCTTAAGCGAGAGACGCTTCGCCATTTCCGCGATCACGCAATGACTCCTCCGTCTGACAATCGCAACCTGGACAATGCCTATGACCCGTCGGCCTCCTCGGAGAGTTCTCCCATCACCTCTGCTCAGAGCTCCCGAAGAACTTCAATTCAAGAAAAGAGGCGAACTAGTAGGTGGACCAAGTCCTTAATATCCACTCATGCATTCCACGTGTTAACAGTCATCGTTGCCACAAGACGGTCGGGCCTGCATCACTTGCCACCAGCGAAAAATTCGGTGTGATATCCTCACCAAAGGTGTTCCTTGCACAAACTGCTCCTCGCAAGGGCGTCCCGGCTGCTGCCCTTACCAGAAAAAGCCGAAACAACAGTCCTCTCTGAACACTCTCCAGTCTTCTCGATCTCCTGTGCCAATCCGGCCCCGAGGACGGCCTCCGAAGCGAACACCGGTGACATTGGCCCTTCGCCCGGAAGCATACATATCGCCCGAATCAGTAGCCAGTCCGGATTATGTCGCCAACATTGCCAGGCCGCCCTCCAAGTCTCCATCACGAGGCTCCCAGCAAACATGGGAAGGCGACGAGGTGAACGAATCCGGCAATCTTGCGGATTTCATAAGCCAGGAAGACTTCCGAGCCTCCGAGATCAGCTATCGCGGGCGAATGTGCTTCCTCGGTTCTGAGATATCCAATTTCAACTATCTCATAAGACAGGGCTCGCAGCAACCCAGCTTGGATCACGTCCTCCATATGAGAAACCGCCAATTCCACAAAAAGTACACCGTTCTCGACATCAAAAGCATCCCGGCTGAGGCTTTCAAGCGGCCGGACAAGAAGCTCGCAGATGAACTTCTCGAGGCCTTCTTTGTTCACGTGAACCGAGGTTGGCCAATCGTGGACGAGCACGACTTCATGGCCCATTATAACGGCAATGTCACGGCGAGCTCGGTTCCTCTTCCGCTGATGAATGCCTTGTTCCTCGTCGGGGCACACGTCCTGGCGCCCCAGCGCCCAGAGTTGAGAGCGCTGCAGTCCGTCTACTTCCGCAGAGCCAAGACGTTGATTGACGCCCGGTTTGACCAGGATCGGACGGTATATATCCAAACCGCTCTTCTTATGACGTGGTACTCGGACGGCATGGAGGAGATTGTGGCGAATGCCTGGCACTGGATTGGGATTGCGGCGAGGACTGCCCTTGGTGTCGGAATGCACCGAGATGCTTCTGCTTCGAGGATGCTCGAGGTGCATAAGCGGACGTATGTAAGGCTGTGGTGGGTTTTATTCCAGTTTGATACAATGGTATCGGCGGCATATGGCCGCCCTCAAGCTTTGTGAGTTGCTATTTGTGAAAGTGACTAATTGATCATAGTTCTTTGACTGACACGTTACTTTAGGTGCTTGGATGAATCGGATATGCCCTTCTTGGAGGCTTCTCACTTTGAAGGGATCCCGAACGCAGAGATTGATTTCATTACACGGCATACCCAACTTTGCATTATCATCTCGAGGACCATGAAGAAACGCTGGGCACTTCGGATCTCGGATGCAGAAAGGATCGAGGCAACCAGAGAGGGTGACCGTGCTCTCGCCCAGTTCATCACCCACCTACCGCGATCACTCCGCCTACCCGTTCATGAGTCTGAAATTTGGAAATCCACGCTCCACCTGACGTACAACAATTTCCTGCTGCTGCTCCACCGCCCACCTCCGAGACAGTCTCTGGGAGACAAGGCGGCGGAAGCGTGCACAGATTTGAACATTTGCAGTGATGCCACAGCGGGCATGACATCGATTCTGGAAACCCTGAACGCGAAGAACGGCCTTTCGTCCCTCTGGCTGTACGGTCTACACGGGGTGTTCACGTGTATGACACAGGTGAGTACCGAAATGGCATCTGAAAGCCCCTTGGTAGCAGCAAAGGCACAGAGGATGTTCGAGTCGCTTTCGGCTTCGCTTCGGGAACTCGCCTGCCAATGGCAGTTTGCAAAGGCCCTTGTCCGACTCTTTGAAGAGAGGGAGACGAAGATACGACAACAACCACCAAAGCTGGCCGGGACGAGCATGGCACCACAGCCACCGGACGTATCAGTAGGGGGCGATGTCCATGCCGATGGGAACGGGTTCTCCTTGCGCCCGCATCCGCTCTCCCAAGTTACTACGGCGCCCGTACTGGTGCACGGTGCGGCGCCAGACAGCATGGCCCCGGCATTACCCCATGCAGGGCAGGCTCTTGGCCCTTATGAGGGGTTTTCTGGAGGATCAAGCGTCCATGTTGGGTCCGATTTCGGTGATATATTCATGGGCGATTTCCCTTTCCAGGACGCGCCTGCATTGGAGGCTCTCCTGGCTGGCATGGATGGGAGTGATTTTATTTCTGGGCTGGAGTCTTGATTGTGATATTATTTAACTTTACAGGATTTCGTATTTATAAGAGTCACCGCAAAGGAAATTACTTTTGAGATTGCAACTAGGTTTAATTTCTATATGTTCTATCATTATATAGGAACACTGAATTATTGTCATTGTCATAGCCATTGGCCAGGAGAAAGTCCACTATGATCAAATAATGCCTTCTCCATTCCTATCCAGGGCGCGCCCTCCTTTCCCTCAAGTTTCTCCTTTTAGTGCTTCAAGTTCCTCAGGCGGAAGCTGCGGGCATGGTTGCGGCGGAACTTGTTCAGGCTGGCGGTGGTGGAGTTGGATCCGCCGTACAGAGCAGGGCCGGGCATCTCGTAGCTGGTGAGGGTGGTGTAGGGGTTGAAGAGGATACCGGGGTGGTCGGCAGTGTACAGCTCAGTTCCGAGGACACCCTCGGGGCTGTCGGTGCCCGAGCCGGTGATCTCAATGTTGAAGCACTGGGGGTAGTTCTGGGCACCGTTCGCAGAGCCGGCGCCGTGCATGGCAATGATCTCGTGGCGGAAGACGTAGTTGCCGGCGGCGAGGGTGGATGGGACGGTGGTGGGCCAGGTGTTGTTGTTGGCGATGAGGTCCTCGGCGGCCCAGACCTGGGTGGTCAGGTCGATGCCTGCCTCGTCAATCTTGACCCACTTGAGGGAGTCCTTGTCGGCAGAGGTGCAGTCACCGTCGCACTTGGCAACGTAGGTGAAGACGGGGCCCTTGTGGGACTCGGGCCAGTTGGACCAGAGGAAGTCGACGGTGCCGCCAGCGGCAACTTGGACGGAAGTCTCGCCGGGCGCGGCGTTCTTGTGGCAGTTGATGTCGGAGGTCTGGTAGGCGTCGGGGGCCACGAAGCCGTTGTCGAGGTTCTCGGCGTACCAGCCGGCGACCTTGGGAGGGGTCTGGCCGTTGACCTTGGCGTAGTAGTAGTCGAGGAGGAAGCCGCCGTGGGCAACACCGTCGACGCGGAAGTTGGGGACTGTGCCGTGAGCGAGGGCAGAGGCGGCAAAAGCGCCGAGGAGAGAGACGGAAGTCTTCATTTTTAAAAGATGGTGTGAGTGTTTGTTTTAGGTTGGGGTGTAAAAGAAGGTTGAATGTTGTATGTAGCGAAAGTAAGAGGGCAGTCGAACGGTTCCAGCTCCGCCCAGCGAAGTAATTGTAAAGACTGAATGAAGTGAGAAGATGAGATGAGGCTTGAGGAATGAAACATACTTCGGGGTGGGAGTTTCGCTCGCTTTATAGAATGAACTGTATGCGCGATTGCGTACCAAGCTTGGCATCTTCTCAAGACAACTCTTCAGGGCTACCAGCCAAGTTGCACTGACCACACGGTCACAGATCTTGAAACATGAAAAGCATCAGTCAGCGGAGACATTCCACGAAATGGGAATTCCACGATTGGCCAGTAAGCTTAGGGGCTGCAGGCACCGGACGATAAGATGATAGGAGGCAGTCTCAAATTGACTCCGATTTCCGAATGAGTAAAAGTGTTACAGGCGGGCCCGCCCATGCAGACAGGTCCCGGGAACCGAGTGGTGCGACGGGGATCTTGTCAAGGAACTGGAGCGTAGCCTGAAACTCGGAGCTGGAACCTCCGCGATCGCCATGTGCGAGGGGATGAAACCTCTGGGAACATTCTCTGTGCTCGTACGTGGAAAATTCTTATCTCTCGATTCCATCTTAGATCATCAAAAAAATGACGCCGGAAGGACAAACGTAATCGCTTGGCGAAAATTTAACGCACAACGTGGGCGCCAACTTGAAACATCGGGAGGAATAGGGGAGTTTGTATCTCGATTGACAGTGTATTCAGGTTGCTCCTACATAGTAGCTTAATCCTAGTAAGGCCCCTATCTACGTACTTTGCTTCTTATCCTTGGAAAAGGCCTTTCAAGTATCCGCTCCAATTGTCAAAGGTGGCATCAGCTTGCACAATTCCCCACACATCGCTGGCCTTTTTCGCAACATTTTCAGGCAGAGGACCTGCGTTGATGAATTTCAATGTTTCCTTCTCTTGCGTCGCATCCCTCGCCCCAAAAATGATGCCATCCCCGTGCTCTCCCTTCAGGGCAGAGTGGTAGACTACCCATCGAAAGG
Organism: Clonostachys solani; assembly: GCA_902141235.2. Taxonomy (NCBI): domain Eukaryota; kingdom Fungi; phylum Ascomycota; class Sordariomycetes; order Hypocreales; family Bionectriaceae; genus Clonostachys; species Clonostachys solani. The sequence continues at coordinate 17,375 of CABFOC020000002.1, forward strand.
CGAGCTCGGCTCTGGAAATCCCGGCTTCCTCTGCAATGCGGCCCCAGGAATCCAATGCTTCCAAGAATGAGGGCTTGTTGTATATTGCCGAATACAATTTGCCCAAGAAAGTATCTGTGTCAAAACGGGAGACACCAGCCAAGAAGTCCTCTTTGGGCTTGGCAAGCAGCCCCCCTGCAATCGGGCTATAGGCATTATAGGCAATACCGAGCTTTCGCAGCAGCGGGAACAGTTCTAATTCAGGGAGGCGACCGACTGCGTTATAGGCACCCTCATAGACAGTCGGTACCACACAGTCATTTGCAACGGCCGCGTCGTAAAACTTCTGCACCTCCTCAGGAGAGAAGTTGGAGAGCCCAAGCTGCTTGAAGGCACCCTGCTTGTACAGTTCGTTATAGCCCTTGACTTGCTGATCCAGGGGAGTCTTGCTGTCTGGAGCATGGAGGTACAACACTTCAACCTATGATAAAGTCAATGTCTATCGCCACTGTGCAAAGGGTGGCGATACCTACCTGAGTCGTTTTGAGGAGCCGAAGGCGTTCCTTTCCCACCTCAACAATCTCGTCCGTCGTTCTCCCGGCAGCAAAGCCACCCTTGACCTTGGTGTGGATGATGAATTTCTTTGCGGCATCATGGTGAGCCAGCTCTTCTTCACTCCCCTCGTACAGCTCAGAAGTGTCGATGCTTCTAACACCTTCAGCTGACAGCACTTCGAGTTGGTCACGGATCAGAGCGCGGGCGCTGTCGACACCTAAGAGGTTGTTTAGGTAGGTTCCATAACCTCCCGCCCCAAAGATGAGGTTGATCCCGTTAGGAGCAGACATGATTACTGGTGATAGTTTGAACGATTTTGAATAAAGGCTTTAACAGAAAGGTGCTCTTCCTTGCTGGTTCGGGTGACAACGATCGGTGTCGACTTTCAAACAGCGGCGACTCGGACGAATTTATAGATGTCATACCAACTTCCAGCAGAGGAATAACCTACGCCATGCCAGCCGGAGTTATCAGGTCGCCTTCTCCGTCTCCGTCCCAGCCTGTAGTTTAGGGCGGATTGTGAATCCGTACTTCCATCGGCCATACTCCGTTTCTGCAAGCCCGACGCTCATTCGTGAGGGCGTATGGCAGATAGCTGCTTTGTAATTGACCCGGACTTAACGCATCCAATATCGTGTCGGTATGAAAGTTGCTCCGCTCGTAATTACACCACTTGATGTCAAGACTTGCTACTCACTCAATCATTCTCACGGACTTCGTATATCCACTGCCTCCGTGCCGGGCTTGGTGGAGGGATGGAGGAAGAGGGTGGGTGGAGAGGCATCGAAGCTCAGCCAATTGCGATGGCGCGCATACGAGCAAGGGAAACTGGGTGGATAATGGCCCAGCTTGTGCCATCCGTTAGCACCATGAGCATAACATGAGCTAAGTTGGCTGTTGCTTGTTAGGTGCAGTCGGTTTGATTATGATTATAAATCTTGTCAATGATCGCCTCTTATTGAAAACAAACCGTTGCATTGTGTAATCCTGGGTGATAATCATAGATCACACCTATTTTATACTCCAGGAGCGCAATGAAGAAGGTGCCTTTAGACAAGCAATTTCTACCTTCGCTACCTACCCTAGACAGGCGTAGAAATGTCCACTCATCATACACTTCCATCGATGCGTCACTTAATCCGAGTAGTAAAAAAATCACATTTGTATCCATAGTATAGTATAATGTGGCTTCAGAAACCAATCCATGATCTGGGGCTATTTACTTATGTCGGTAGTGGCTTTGAAGATTAACGCTTCCTTCATCATGACTGCCACGTACGTTTTGCAAGACGAAATTGTAACAAGGACCGATGTTACTATAAATAGATATGCAATTATGCAATGTCGTATTTTTATGGCAAGTATAAATAATAACAACCTGCTACACTTTTGGCACAAAATTTAGTGCACACAGGCCATGCCAATAGCATATTGAACAATTGACCAAACTCTGCGCCGAGATAGCATCCAGGTATTTCATTTCAGTCACTGATTGAACTGATATAGGTGCATGTTCGAGCGCCAGGTTTGAGCTATTTTAATCTTTTATCTGAGTTTAACAAATTCCTACCAAATTATATCACCATAGTACTCAAGCGGATTATTGTCACACCCATCAACGTTGAAGTCATGTTCATTTCATTAAGATCATCCTTGAGCGAGTAATCGCGTAAGGCCTAGACAAATACGTCTACCCAATTATTATTACAACCTTCTAGGTAAAGAAGAGCAGTATCGTAGTCCATCTAGTTGGAGATCTTGGGGTTCACTTTGTTTCTGTATCACGTATCGGCGTTAGCTCACATCTTTGAAGGGATTATGGGGAAGAGATCATTCCATGCGTGTGCTGCCGCCGGCGGCTAAGGGGATTTGAGATTTGAGAGGGACCAAATAGTGAGACTTACCCAGTGACCTTCTCGTAGGCTTGGCGACCGCCATCAGTGATCTTCTCCTGCTGGTCCTTGCCAATGTTCCATCCCTCCTTCTTGCTCACCTGACCGAAGGCTGTTACGATTGTTAGCCCAAGGCTCATTTGGCGAAGTCTTCATGTTGGCTTCGATAGGCGAATCTGAGATGCACATACCCTTGTCAACATAGTCGTCCGACTGGGCTCCTCCCTGCGCGGGCTGGCCTCCCTGCGCAGGCTGGCTCTGCTGGTTGCCGCTGCCCATCTTATCGGCTGCCTTCTTGACGAAATCCATTGTTGATATGAAGTTGGGGACTGATTTGGTGTGAAAAGTCAAGTATATTTGAATGATGATGTTTGCCTGGTGTTATGAAGAAACGACCTAATACTGACGGACTTTGGTTCTACTTATATACCCTTCTGGCGACTACCTTTCACGCTTCACGGCTGACGCGTGCCAGATGGAGGGTCCACCGACGCCATCAGCTATCCAAGGGCTCAGCGATGCCCCTCAACCCGCCTTTGGGGATCTTCGGAACACATGCCGTGGGACAAGTGTGAGGGGTAGGCGTCATATCACATATCGTCCCGCGCTGTGCGTCATTCCTACCAAGTTTTGGCTTCTGCCGAAGCCGTCGATGCTTTCTGCTAGATGTTACGTGCTGGCAAATCAGGAGTAGGCTGGCCATCGATCGACAGAGAGCCGAATTGCCGGTGATCCATTTTCGGGATTAGATCCCTGCAGCCCATCTCAGAACGACGTCACATCGGGCCTCTATGACGCCGACCAACCTGGTCGCGATACGCAACTCCGGCAAAGACGCGGCTAACAAGGTTGGCAGTATTGAATATGGGCGATTGATTTTCAGGGTCATAGCAATGCAGGAATTTGGGATAGAAGTCTGCTTCAATTATATGGTCAACTTGGTTGCATTAGTTCTTGCTGCTATTTCAGCTTGGGCCCTTGGCTGTTGCGATTGAGCTGTACAAACTGCGGTAGATCCCACAGCTTGTGGCTTTGAAAGGGTCAAGATATAGCATACCAGTAATTGATGGCGGTATCTTTCTCTGATCTCATGTGGCTCGTGCAGGCTAGATAGAGTTCCCACCGCGGGTGAGCTAGTTAGCTAGCGAAGGACCGGCCACTTTCACCTGGAGAGCCGGACCTGTCTACAAAGTACAGAAAATGCCAGATGTGGAGTCGAGGAACAGCTCATCTCTATGGAATTGTTAAAATCACTTCAGATATGAATGAATAGCCGTTCACACTGGAGCTGTGAATCATACCAAGAGTGACAGGGGCACAATGATATCATGAGATGATCCTCTTGGTCTTCATTCCTGTTTCAGGGTGCCCAGAAATTGCCTTGGAGATATTGCTACAGAGGTATTGCTACGAGGTGGAACATGGGCGTAACTTCTATTAAGAGCTTTGTTAGCGGCCCCTAAACGGTGCATCGCAACTTTCGTGGACGGAGTCTTCTACCAGAATACGGATCTTACCAGCTGTTGTTGCCAATTCTCTGTCGTTGCTTGGGCGTTTAATGGTGGAAAGAAACAGTGCCTCGCTTGCAACTCTTAATCATTGACTCTTCAACGTTCTCCGATTGTGGCGCTTCCGCTACTAAACCAGGGAAAATTTATTCTTTCAGGCACATATGTCAATTAATCTTTGTAAATGACATGCATGAGGTAATCTTTCCGTGGAAGATCCAGCTTTTTGAAGGTGTGTGACACCGAGATATTTGGAGAGGTTTGTGCAATGATGGGGTCTTTGGGAGTTGGAGTAGACTTGATTTTGAAATATATCGTTTCCATGCTTATAGAGAAAATCTTGTGAAGCAATAGAAGGGTGAACTCTCACCGTCGCTGAGCGGTTATGCAGTCAAGTTGTCAGAATTGTTGAACTACGATCCATAAGCTTCGTTAAAGTAGTCGGAGGATATAAAAGTGACTGAAAAGCCTAGGCTTAGTTATATCGCATGTTGTGGCAACATGCAGAAAGAAATTTAAAAAGTCTCAGATTGAAGACAATGCCGAGGCTATATGCGATCTATGGATTCTCAAGTTTCTATACATCATAGTTTACCTGAAAACTTGCTGCTCCACTGCTCAAGTATGTCATCAATGGTGTCCACAGATTCAGTAGCCATGCCATAGCCTGCCTGGAACCCTGTACCACCGGCGCCATAATTATGCACAATAATGCGAGTGTGGCCAGCCACATCAATGTCAGTGCGCTCAATTCTTGCACCGCCCTCTCGTGAAGGTCTAAGACCAGAGAAGGCTGCTAGAGTCTCGAAGCTGTGTTTAGACAACTCTGGGCTCAAAGCTGTGGTTCGTTCGATTATAGATTCGGCCTCGCTCGCGTAAGTAGAGCTGTCGCTATCAGAAAGATTTAGTAATGTGGACTCATGAGTGTGGAGGAAGATGAAAGTACCCGTTCCCTTTTTGCATGTAACCTCCCAAGATGACACTTCCGTTTGATTCAGGCCGGGGGATAATGTACGTCTCATAGTCTCGTCCATGTCTCATGACATTCGTATGCACATGAGGCGCACGTGCAAGCAGCACCTGGCCTCTTGTTGGATAACACTGGGAGTCTGTTACTCCAAGCAGAGTTTTTGCCTGGTTACCAACGCAATTGAAGACGATCTTGGTTTCGGGATTTGAGAACGGGTCTCTAATGTCGGAAACAACCTTTCGGACGAAACGAACTCCATAATCCTTCTGGAGTCTCTCGTATAGATACTTGAGATGATTTGGAGCGTTTAAGGTTAACGTAGTGAACGCTACACCAAACCTGACACCATCGGGTAGTTCGGCGGGGGGCAGAACTCGAAACTGTGAGTTGGTTAATAGGATGACACCATTATAGATGGGATTATTCCAAAGAGGGTCTAACATTCTTGAGATACTGAGCCATGTCCTGGATCTTCTCTTCTGGAACATTGTCGTCCCAATATTCAATGGATTCAGTCTCACGAACAAAGGTCTTTGAGGAACCTGTTGCCGCAAGACTGGATAAGTGAGCATAGCCTTTCTTATCCCACCGGAGCGCATTTTTATCGCGACCAGAAATGGCCGAGAAGTTGCATCCAGCCCTTGATAATGTTAGTAAACCAAAATCCGCATTCGATATATTCAGCTCACCATGGAGAAGTGTATGAAGGCGCAGTGTCACCCGGATGGTGTTCCGCAGCAACAGTTATCTGACCACCGAAGCCGCGTTGCGCCAAAACCAGGGCGACATTCAGGCCAATAATACCAGCGCTATAAGGCAGAGTTAGCTCCAGCTGGCTTTACAGAAGACCATTTGGTTTACGCACCCTACAATAACAATTCTCTCTCTGGAGTTGGCCATTTTGGCTGGATGAAGGGCTTTCTTGGTGTCTTGAATATGGTCAGGCATGGCTTTCCCCCTCTTTTTGAACCAATATTTCTACCTGGAAGGCTTGTTCATCGTCAATCGCGTGAGTCAACTCTCAACTGAGCAGGGTTGTTTCCCGTGGGCCGTTGTCGGCTGGAGAAGACTTGCCCGCGGGAAACTTTCCATGGGAAACTTCCGCGGGCTCTCCGCTTCCGATGAGAGGCTACGTCCCGCAAATCAGGAGAAGAAGCATAACGTAGAGCGATCTGCTCCCGTCGTCTGACACGCGGGATAATCGCGCAGATTCTCACGAGGACAGACAATGCAATGGCTTGGCGAGAACAGGAGATGGAAATCAGTCTTAATCGACACCCTAACTCAACGTTCCTCCAGAACAGCTCCTCCAAATCAAGGCGTCCACCTTTAGGTGGGCACGGATATCAACCCTTTAGCGACTCCATTGTCAAGGCGGTTCGAGGCGAATCCCCGACCTCGCCTGAGGCAATATATGAGAGGGGTCAGAACTAATGTGGGATAACCCACTTTACCGGAGGTCTGGCTGTGCCCAGTGGCCCACGAGAAAGAATATATATACTGCCTAAAAGTGACCGTCCAGCTGCTCTCACGTTTTCATGAGCATCCAACACATTCTTCCTTGACCAAAAAACACTATGCCTAGCGTTGTCGAAGTTACCCAGCCTGCCCCTTTCGGCGCAAAGCTGAAACAGAAGCTCGCGCAAACACAGGAGAAGGCGTCCAGAGACTTCCGATCTGATGTCGTCACTGTGCCAACCGAGGATATGATGAGTGTAGGCCCCCCCCAACTCAAACCGCACGTTCATATACTGACCCTACCTGATGCTTTTCTAGGCTATTGTGGATGCCTCTGTTGGCGATGATATCTACGATGAGGACGGTGACCGCTGTGTCAAGGCCCTTGAACAGAGACTTATCGAGCTGACCGGTATGGAGGCCGCTCTCTGGACAGTTTCTGGCACCCAGGGGAATCAGATTTGTCTACGTACACACCTGACCCAGCCTCCCCATAGTGTTCTCCTTGATCACCGTGCCCATGTTCATTGCTGGGAATCTGGTGCCCTGCCCGTGATTTCTCAGGCCTCCACCACAACCGTCAAGCCTAAGAACGGAGTCCATCTGACACTCGAAGACATCAAGCCCGGCATCATTGCCGACGGCAATAGTGAGTAGTTGTCGGTCGCTCCTCAAAGCTTTCCAACCGGCTGACCTTTACCAACAGTTCACTTCCCCCCTACTCGCGTTGTTTCACTCGAAAATACCCTCTTCGGAACCATACTGCCTCTTGCCCATGCTCAAGAGATCTCGCAGTATGTAAGATCGTTACCCCAGCCTGAGGGTCAAAAGCCCATCGCGATGCATCTCGACGCTGCTCGGCTATTTGACGGCGTGATTGGTGAGGGAGTAGACATTAAAGCGTACGCCGCCTGCTTTGATAGTATGTCTATTTGCCTTGCCAAGGGTATTGGAGCACCCATCGGAAGTGTCATTCTTGGAAAGAGGGCTTTCATTGAACGAGCTAAGTGGTTCCGCAAAATGCTCGGCGGCGGAACACGGCAGCCTGGTATGATGGCAGCAGCAGCCCTCTCTGCACTGGAGTATACACTCCCTCGCTTCCCTCTCGTTCACAAGATGACCAAGGACGCTGCTAAGCAGCTGGAAGCTGTGGGTTACAAGTTCACGCTACCTGTTCAGACGAATATGATTATTCTGGATCTCGAGGGAGCTGGAATTCCTTCGGCTGCATTTGTCGAGTATTGTGCACGGGAGAAGGTGGCAGTGTTCCCCATGGCCAGACTTGTATTCCACCATCAGACGTCGGAAACGGGTGTTAAGAATCTCATTACCGCTTTGACTAAGCTCATGGAGGACAAGAAGAACGGTGTCGCTCTTGAGGATAAGAAGACCAGCGGAGGGTATAGCTAGACTGCGATTTGATAGTTCGATCGAGAACATTTGATCTAGCAGCAACTGATTGAATCATTTTAACTCTTGCCTTCATAAAATTGCAAAACACAAACGGAAAGGCATAGGTCTAAATAAGTAGCTTCGATTTCAAGAACACATAGGAGGTGCATTTCTCTAACGGTACCGTAAATATCTCCCATAGCTACGAGTTAGTTGGGGGAACGTATTGGAACCAGGTCCAGAAACTTATCGCAAGGATCTAGTTGTCCTATTAGGATAAGAGCGCGGGCTGGCGGGTACGTACACTCAGTTTTATGTTTACTGGACATTCTAAGCAAAGTGAGCAAGGCAGGTGAAATAGATCATCGTTCGCGAGGATTCTTTCTTAAACTAGAAGCGGGTTTATGGCTATCCTCCCTTGAGAGGAATAAACATTTGATTGTTCTTTCAGTGCATTTTATGGCCACCCAGCTCGGAAATTGGATAGTAGGCAGCCACGGCAAAGGAAGTTTGTGATCTATAGAGAAAGACTTTGACGGTCTGTGGGTAGTGAGTAGACTTCGTAACTTCTTCGCCTAACTTGCTCAAGCACATCTATTTGACCAAGTAAGATAGACATTCATTATCATAGGCAGATATTTTTGCCTGGATTTTGGGGACAACAGCTAGGCTTATTCCAAGGCTCTCACAGTACGCGTAATGCTACGTAGGTATGACGCTAATAGTCACTCTATGGGGCGATGATAAGACATACGGCTAAACGGTTAAAGATATTGGATTAGCTACAGCAGGGGTTTTCGCTACCATGAATGTCGGTCTAGCTAGGCAGCCAGGGTGTAAGACCTGTGGCATGGATGGATGTAACGTCATTTCGCACCAGCAGGCTGACACGATCCTTCGAGGGGATGAGTGATTATATAACATGCTGACATCGCCAAATTGTTTTTGTGTGGGAAAATCAACAAGTGACAAGAAATTCTACGCCAATATGCTCTTGATCAAAACACTCAGCTTCGCGGCCGTGGTGGTGGCATTCCACCCAGATCTGGCTGAGCTCTTCCCGAGGCAAACGGTCGACAAAGGGGATCCGTGCTACACTAAAGCCCAGAGCGTCTACGACTCACTGCCAACCCTAGCACCGGCGTATAGTTCTTGGGCTTCGTCAGTACGTGCCACTGTCACCGACAACTGTACCGGGTTCGAGATCACTGGAACCGCGTTATCAGTCTACGAATCCTGGAAAAATGATATGGGAGATTGGAGATCGTCGCACTCTTCTGAGCTCTCGAGCTTAACTTCAGAGTGTAGCTCATTCTTGAAGAGTCAAGCAGATGCAGTGTTCGCTTCTGTATCTTCCCAGAGGGAGTCCTGCCGGGACAAAACGCGATCATCAACGAGAACCCGCTCTCGGGTCAGTACATCTAGGTCATCACCCGTCACGCCTAGCTCGGTGTTTACTCCTTCTGATATAACCTCCACTACGACAACTCCAACCGAGGCGTCAAGCACTTTCAATTCGGCAACGGCAGCTGCGACAACGACAGCTGAAGGGAATGCGGCGTCAGGAATATCCCCACTGAGCAGTTTTTCAACCATATTATTAGCTCTCTTCTTGAGCGCATTATGTTTAGTGTAGATTTCTTCTTTTAAGTATCTTGAAGGTAGCCAAAGTTCGAGCATACAACGGAATATTAAACTGCAGAGAACATAAATCAAACTTCGTTGAAGAAAGCCCCTGTCGTGACGTATTTTGTACGAATATCGGAACATTGTTAAGCGGACACTAAAACATCGACATGGGTTGATACCACTCTTTATTCTTTACTACTCTGGGAATTAACCTAGCATGCAAGGCCCCGTCTCTCCGCCAGAATAAGAATCACAGCTTCATTATAAATAATAGTCTTCCTCTTATTCCGCTATGCTTGGATTGTATACATGTAGTGTATTTAAAACCCAGCTTGTTGTAAGCCGCTGCACAGCCCTCATATCCGGGGGTTTAGAGGAAGGTTGTTGTACAGATCCATTACGAAGTTTTCTTTGCTAGAAAGTCTTGCTTCCGTCTCTTCAAACATGGCAGGTATTCCAGAGTCAGAATAAGAGCACCCCTTCATCACCATTTGGCTTATTCCTTTCGCGGCGAGGAAGATTTGTGGCATCCCGTGGCCTGTGAATCCTGCCATAATGAAGATTCCATCCCGACCAGGCACGGCTCCGATTCGAGGAAGTCGATCGGAGGAGTAGCCCATAACTAAATTAGATAGTCAGCAACAAGCATTGAGCTGGATTGAAGGTTGTTGGTTATGCATACCGCCTGTCCATACTTGATCGGTTACTGCGCCGCTGTCTTCCCAGCCCCTGAAATGACGCTGCATATAACCGTCGAAGTAGTTTTCCGCTCGTTTTATGAGCGAGCTGTCGTCAACATTACCGTACCAGTCATCAAGGTGTTGCAGGTACGCCCTCCGTGCCCCTCCCACGACAATGCTGCCATCTGCTCTCGGGATTAAGTAGTCGAAGTCCCATTCATTGAATCGAATGGTATAGGTGTTTGGAAGTATAGGCGGAGGATTAGGTGTCACAATATGACTGCAGATGGCCCGGTAGGGGATAATCTTGTCCTGATATTCCGGTAGCAAGGCAGCTGTGTAGGCATTTGTTGCCATAATGACTTGCTTGGCACGAACATTGCCTCTTGCCGTTCTGATTTCCCAATATCCTTGGCTGTCTCGTGTGTCTGACACAGAGATGACAGGAGTGTTAGTTTGTAGGTTAATACCGGATTTGATAGCTTGTGAGAACATGTGATGTATCATTTTGTATGGCCAAACATGGCCTGCCGTGTAGCTGAAAGCGCCCTTGGCTCCTTTGATGCCAGAAATCTGGATGTGAACCACGAGATTAGCCATACTTATCGAGGTAGTCAACAATAATTTGAGTTGACACTGGGAAAGCACTAGGATAATCATACCATCTCTGCATCCGGCCCGTCCATATAGAAGACATCTTGAGTTGCTGCGACACCTTCATCTTGGAGACTTTTATACCCAGCTCGAAGGGCCGCATTGTGTGACTCTGATAACTGAACATCAACAGCTCGGGTGGTAAAGTATTCGCATTCTACCCCCGAGTCCCTAATGTATGTTTCCACAGCCTTTGCATTGGCTACTTCGAACTCTGCTACCTCTGCGGCCATCGTGAGATTAAATTTCGAAGCAAGGAAAGATGTCATATTGTACGCATCGGGCTTCATGTGCCCACCTATAGCAGGATCAGTGAAACTACTCAACATGAGCTGAAATGGGGATTGTACCGTTCCTCCCAGTTGCGCCGGAACATAGCTCCCGGGCCTCGAGGACAAGGATGCTTTTCCCTCGGCCTTCCTCTGTGGAAAGAAGATGAGTTACTAGAGATCCCCCCGAGAATCCGGCTCCAATGATGGCGATGTCCGTTGTTTGGGGGATGTTTTCTGAGGAACGGAAGGTGTCGAGCTCTCCTGGGGATGTCCGCCAGAACGACGGCATCCCCTGTGGGTGTGGATACGGCTTTCTGAACGCCATATCGGATTCTTCGAACGTGAAAAGTGAGAGTTCTGTACGAATGCTCGTTTTACACCCAACCTGCAATCTTTAGTACAAACGAGTCATTAGTTTATCAACCCATTACCTGTACCGTAAATTGATATCATGGCATCCGCTGTCGGAGCAGGTGTGCCACCGGTCGGATAACCTTCCTGCTGTGTCTGGCCATCTGGGACATAAGTGGGCTATGCCTTTGATAGGCAGGTAACCAAATGCGAGTTCAGCACCTGTTGTGGTCAAGAAAACGAAGACTGGGTCAGGGTTCCACCAATATCCTGGTCTCTAAGGGGCCGCTTTACCATAGAAGGCATGGTAAGAGAGGTGTTGCAATGCTAGAGCAAAAGGGGGAATTAGTGGCTGTTGCCAAGCAAGCTCCTCGTTTTGGTTTCTTCTTTCGTCGCGCCGCGTGGAGACGAGCTGGCTCCGGCCATGCAGTAATCACGTTAGTCCACGCCGTGGTTCGAATTCTCATTGGGGGGACCGGGCATTTGCGTGTTGCCTCAAGACCACACAGATCAGTTCTTGTTAGCTAATCCGAGGAAATTGGAGTTTCTCTTCTCAGAATTCTCATCTTGTCTACCCCAAGATTCCATAGATTTGGTCAGTTTCGATGTGTCATATTCTGGGGCCAGCTAGATGACTGACAGCAAATGGTAATTTGATATTTAACCCCGCAGAAACAAGGTGCATTGTGGTCGAATTGTCGAGATCCATCATCGTGGGGTTAAATGGCCTAGTAATGCCACTTTCTTGGAAACACTAAAAGATGGTTATCTGATGGTGTGGGGAGCTTAGAGATATACCGTCTCCAACAGAGTCTTACCCCGGCAACCCTCTGCCTACATATGTAACTGGTAGCCCCAACCAGAGTGCGAAAAAAAGTATCAGCTTCCAACAACCATATTCTTTCTTCTCCCTATATTGAAAGTCAATTCACTTTTTCCCACCATGGCCACTCGATCCCCGTCTCCTCCGAGGGAGTCGAAAGAGGATGACCCCAAGGTCTCAGCCGACTTCGGCGCCCAAGAGACCATGGTCCAACACCAAACCCAGCGAGGTCTTTCTCCCCGCCATGTTCAACTTATGACCATAGCAGGCGGCATTGGTGTGGGTCTCTTTGTGGGTGTTGGCTCAGTGCTACGGGATGCTGGTCCGTTGCCTCTAATTCTCGGCTATTTCATATATGGAGTTTTCTTTATATGGCCAACCTGCTTGAACGTAGCAGAAATGGTCGCCTGGCTTCCAGTCCGTGGATCCATTTACGAGCTTGCGAATAGATACGTTGATCCGGCTCTTGGCTTTGCCATGGGCTGGACGTACTTTTTTGCCGGCACAATGCTTGTTTGCACGGAGTACTCAGCCGTCGCGGCAGTGATGGAGTATTGGATCACCACTGTTAACCCAGCTGTGTGGGTGGCAATGTCAATGGTCGTGTGTTATTTTCTGAATATGGTTGCAGTCAAGTATGTCAGATCTTGAAGTTCATCGAGCGAATTGTATTAACCCTGACAAATCTAGATGGTATGGCGAAACCGAATTTATAATGGCATCTACCAAAGTCCTTCTTCTCATTGGTTTAGTGTTCGCGACAATCATCACCATGGCTGGTGGTAACCCGCACCATGATGCATATGGGTTCCGAAACTGGTCAAACGGGAACTTCATTCACGAGTACTATACAGATGGCGCTACAGGAGTGTTCCTTAGCATATGCGTGTCCCTCCGATATGCAGTGTTCACAATGCCAGGACCTGATATGATTGCCCTCGCAGCAGGGGAAATCCGGAACCCTCGCAAAACTATCCCAAGTGTTGCCAAGATGGTTCTAGCACGTGTTATGGGAATATACGTTATCGGTGTTCTCGCTGTGGGCATTATCTGTTCTTCTCGAGATGAAAGGCTTCTGGGAGCTATTAAATCAAAGCAATCTGGCGCCGCAGCGTCCCCTTGGGTACTAGGCCTGCTCAATGTCGGAATCGAAGGGTTCTTGCCTGGCCTGATCAACTTTCTGATTCTTCTCTCTGGCCTTTCGTGCGGTAATGCATTCCTCTATAGCTCAAGTCGAACACTATACTCTCTAGCCCAAGGAGGACAAGCGCCTAAGATCCTGCTCAGGTGTACGAAGGCCGGTGTTCCCTGGGTAGCAGTCAGCGTCATCACCGCCATCTCCTGCCTGTCATTCCTTGTGGCATCTAATGGATCCAACGTTGTCTTTCTATGGTTCGTGGGTCTGACAACGGTGTCCCTGTGCGTCAACTTTACAGCCAAAGCTTGGGTTTTCATTGGTTGGCGTCGGGCTCTCAAGGTGCAAGGATACGCTTTGGTTGGGAAGAACAATATCAACCAGGCACCTTGGCTTTCCAAACTGCTTCATTCGAAGCCTCCGGCCAGCGAAATAACGGAGAGCACCGTTATATTCCCATACATTGCTCCCTGCGGTAGCTGGACACCTTATATGAATCTCATGCTGGGAGGGACCGTCTGCATTTTCATCGGATTTGACGTCTTTTCCCCTTTCTCCTATCGCGGCTTCATCACTAATTACTTTGGCCTCTTTTGGTTTTGCATCATGTTCATTTTCTGGAAGATTTACAAGAAAACCAAGTTTGTCGATGTGTCGAAGGTGGATATTTACGCAGAGGGACGCAAACAGGCCATTGATGAAGAGTGCCGTCATTGGGAAGATGGTACTATCGACGTGCTACAGCACGAACAGCTTTCGCAGTACAACATGTTTGTTAGGGGATGGAAGCGATTCTGGGGGATTAATCGGCTGCTCGTACGAGTTTAGTTCTTAGCTGAGGTACTACACAGCAGACAATGGGCCTAGCAGCAACAGTTCTTGTCTTGAGCGAGTCGTAGAGCTCCACCGATGTCGGGGACTAATTGGCAGTAGTATTTGACCAGGGGCTCAAAGAATAATCATAAGCGGTTTTTGTTATCTTTCCCTTTTGTGGGGCTTGATCTTTTCCCGGTTACTTTGCCTTCTCTCTCCTCCGCATTTCCCCAACCACCCGTGTCTTCCTTAATCTTAGACCATCAGGCGGCATTTTGACATGTTTTGAGTGAGGCTTTTACTCGCTGAGCACTCGGCCCATAGAAACTCGAGAATGAGAACCAAGGCTCCCCACCGCAAGTCTCGAAATGGCTGCCTTCGATGCAAGGCTAGAAGGGTGAGTAGAAACCGCTCCATCCCGGCAACGACACCACGAATGTGCCAGACAACATCGCTTACTGTTTTTTTGTAGGTCAAATGTGATCAGAGAGCTCCGGCTTGCTCTCGTTGTGTAGACCGTGGTCTGCAATGCCCGGGCTACTCGCTCAACATTCGTTGGGATCCAAGAAACCAACTTCAGAGACAGTCATCCAGTCCTGCAGATAGAACCCGGGCCGGTTCCACTCAGACCATCGACCCGTTCGGCGACATTGATTCCTCCCAGCTGAGTGGGGATCCCCAAGGTGATGTCCTCCCTGCCATCGATCCTTGGATTCCGGAACCAGCTCCAATTTCAGACTGGTCCTTTTCCTTGGGAGAGCTACTCCCATCAACCATAGCCCAGGTTGGGTTTGCACCATTGGTGCCGTTTGTCCCTTCTTACTTCCCTCCCGTAGGTATGGAAGAGCCAAACATGTCTACCAATGAGTCGATGCTATTCCCACCGAACTTGATAAATCCTCTCCTGGACTTCCCACGACACCAACAAATGGGCCTGCTTCCCGGTTACCCGGGAACTAACCATTTTGTTGAAACCCCAAATCGGGTTACGGAAGCATGGGAAAGGCGGAATCTCAATTATCTTCAGCCAGGCTCGGATACGCAGCACCCCGACCCCCAAAAGTTGGGAGCTATCACAACAATTTCGCATTTACCGGAAATCACTCATCTTCCCACTGTTTTATCGGATTACTTCTTCAAAGAAGTCATTAAACTTTACTCAGTTTGGGACAACCATTCAAACCAACTAAGAATTCTTGCAGGATCCTTCTGGCAATCATCAGGGGTTCTCTACCATACCATGCAGAGCATGGCAGCTGCATTATTGACAAAGAGTTTCCCAAACCTCCGCGCTATTGCTATTGGCGAGCGTCAAATGGGCCTCGAATGTCTCCGGAGTGGCAACGACACAGACGAAGACAGGCTAATAGGGTCCATCCTGCTTGGCCACACCGCAAGCTGGATCAAACCACACGAATTATCACACGAGAATTTTGAAAATTCCCTCGAGATGCTGCATGCGTGGGCTTCCAAGACGCACGACCATTCCCGTCTATCGTTTTTCGGAGGGGCGGTTGACTACTGGGCGATGCTTCTGTCCTTCGTATCCGAACCCAGAACGAACCATGACTTCCTTCGACACTCTGTTGTGGAGGCTGGCCCTTCCAGAGCAGACGGATTGATAAACCCACACCCTTTCATTGGCACGTCGGGGACCATTGTACAAGTTCTAACAGAGCTGGGCACGCTCATCTTCAGGTATCGGAAGCGAGTCTCAGAGATTGACTTCATTTCCGAGAAAGATCTTGAATTCTTTCGCAAATCAATACAGAATGCTCGTCAACTGGAACGTCGGTTGCTGGCCTTCAGACCATTGCTACCCAAAAGCGTTCAGGATCCTGGGGACCAAACAACCTCACCTGCTCACTTTGTGAAGATTGACGAAGGCCTTCGCTGCACAGGCCTGCTGCAACTCTATCGGGTGTTTCCAGACCTTCTTAATGATAGATATCAGCCTTGGGACTCAGCTGCCCTGCTACAGCCTCACCCCGCTCTTAAGACTCCGTCTCGGGAGGAGCGGAATACCTGGCTTACGATGCTAGCGCTCCATATCCTCAACATCAACCGGGAGATCCCCTTCGAGTCCCGGACAAGGTGCATGCAGCCCTTTATGTTTGTGGCCGCGTCGTGTGAACTTCGCACAGATCTTGATGGAGGAAATGAGGCCGGCGGCATGGATGGCAACTGCATCTCGATCCAAATATCCCAGGCCCGCGAGTTTGTGCGTTCTAGAATGATGGCATACCTTCACGTCTTTCCCCTCCAAAAAGTGGAAACAATGTTCCAGTTGATCCAAAGCATTTGGTCGGAAATTGATAATGGAAGGGAGGTTTTCTGGCTGGATGTGTGTAAAAAGCTCAAGTTAGGCACACTGATGGGATGAAGAATTAATCACCCGATCAATCACCATACAGTGCTTGGACAATACAACAATCAGATTTATTCTATCATAATGGAGCCCACTTCATGGCACATCCTTTTATCTGAATCCTCCTTCCCTGCCTCAATCATACCCGACTTCCCCTCGACAAATTCTTGCTTAATGAGTATCACCTACCAGTAGTTTAAGTGCTTTCGGCCACGGCGATCTGTGTACCTAGCATCACTCTCTGTATTTTCATCATGGGTATCGGAATGCTGATTCGCCCATCGCCGGTTCGCAAACTTCAGAGCTGTGGTTTGAAGTGAAACAGCGACAAGCCAAATAACAGCGAGAGAGATACAAGCAGCCCAGGCCCGTCTGTACAGCGGAGCGTCATCCTGATGCTAGTTAGTCATAGGAAAGACAAGTTAGACACATAGGTCGGGGTACATACACCTCTAAAGAACTGATTACCATACGTGCCTCCAAGGTTCGAGCAAGCGACTATAGAGTTTCATCATTAGTAATAACTCTAGGACCGAGCATCTACATCCAGAGAAACCCACTGTAGATAGCATATGAGATGGCGCGTTTCTGTGGCGTCTTGGCGTTGAGTGCCAACCAAGTAACATTAATTGACTGCCAGCCACTAATGAAGATTGATCGTCAGTATGATATGAGGCATTCAAAAGTAAGTAGAAGACAGGAGTGACTTACGGGGCAGCTGTGGCAACAAAGTAGGCGGCATAAAAGGACCATGATGTTTTCGAGGTAACCGGCAGATTCTGTTGCTGTGTTTAGCCTTCATAAACCACTGATTAAAATCTAGAGTTATCCCATACGTAGAGCGCGACGACCGCGGCTAAAGTCCAGATGGAAACAAAAATGATGGTGTAACCAAATCGCTTATATCGATCAACGCCGAACGAGAGCAGAATACCTAGAATGGAAGATATAATGGGAGGTGGTGCGTTCAGGAGATTCGCTTTGATATTGGTGAATCCTAAAGATTGTATAATCACAGCCCCCCAAGTAGACAAACCGTTGGTTGATTGTAAGCCACTAAGGCATACCACAAGATGTGGCCAGAGCCTCCAATCAGTGAAAACATCCCGGCTGTTCAGGAAATTAGGTTAGTTACCGCAGATGAAAAGTGAAATGTTCAGGTGTTACTGACATGTCCGCAAGTTTGATATGGAGTGTAGCATCTTGATTCTTTTCGCTAGCCTTGGCAAGCCGAGCTGTAAACACATCGGCTTCGCGGTCTGAAAGCCAGCCGTGACTAGGAATGAGCCCAGCAAGTAGACGGTTAGTATGATACGGGGATTTGGGGATGGTGATAAGACCAAGCACCCCAGTGGCTAAGAAATGTCGGTCAGATTTGTCACAAATTAGAATAATGACACAACTTACCAATGGTTGAGACACCACAAATAATGAATATCCTTTGTGAAACTGTCAGATACATCAACTGTTGATATATTTTCGGAGATTAGAGTACTGGCCTACCAGTGCCAGCCCGGGCGATCATTGACTCCGTGAAGACGTAGGGCACCTGCCGATATGAGCGAACCGAACGCTGCTGCAATAGAGGCTCCAAAAAAGAATATGGCCGTTCGAGACGCAAGTTCGTCTTTGGTGTACCACCTTGACAACGTATAGAGCGCTCCAGGAATGAAGCCACTCTCGGCCAATCCAAGGAACAGTCGAGCTGCATACCAGCCGCCGGCATTCGTGACAAACATTTGAAGAACTTCAAGAATCCCCCAGAGGATGACCTGGAAAGGAATCCAGTAGTGGGCACCGATCCGATGAAGGACGACCTGGAGTAAATAGACATGTTAAAACAATTGCTCCGTTTGTGGGTAAACTTGTGAGATTGTGCTTACGTTTGAAGGGATCTCAAGAAGGACGATTCCTAGCCATAGCAAGGAGACACCAGTGTTGGCCTGATCCCGTGATATATTGGTATCCTTGAGAAAGGTGGAAGAAAGGACACCAGACACATTGGTTCGGTCAATAGCCATCCATGTGAACATAACCTAGAAATACGGATCAGTGTTTTTGGTCCAAGTTTTCTTAATTATGACCTGGGGGGAGATATTACCGTGAAAATGGGAAGAAACAGAAGATCAGCTTTGCGAACAACACGCCGTTCCTCATCCAAGGTCCACGAAATGAGGTGTTCCTGGCCATTTTTTAAAATTACCTGTTCTCTAAGCCTATCATAGCCTTCCGGATCGGACGGCGGGCCAGAACCGGCTGGCTTCACTTCTGTGGACAGAACTGTCTCTTTTAAAGTGTCATCGTGAACTTCGGTTCTGGGGGTTGCATATTGCTCGCCACCTCCAAGAGCATCGGGCCCAGTCGCTTTGGCACCCATATTTCGTGATGGAGAGGAGTCTATCAATAACTTGGATGTCGTTGAATATCTTTTAATGTCAGATTATCATGGGAACAGCCCTCCTTGCAAGCGTGAATGGAACAAAAATCAATGGTATCACGAGCCTTTAATCTACTCCGTACGACCTGAGATCTCGGAAATTCGGAAGTAGGCCATAAAAAGACCTCCTAACATAATAGCTATCTCCCCATCCAGTGTTCGTCAAAGTCGTGATCGACTGGGGGTATGCTGTCATGGACTAGTCCACCTGCCCCCTCAGCTCATTGCCCGTCTAATTACCACCGTTTATCTTGATTAACCGAGCATCACGTTTAAACTCCCAAGTGGGATAAAGAATTATCTGCTCTTGCTTGGTCATCATGCTTTTAAAACGTGCGAATGTCCATCGATGGCATCACCAGCACAACCCCACAGCGCGTATAAACACCCAATCACATAAATCGGCGCAAAGGTTGGAGGGCGAATCTCGTCATATGGCTCCGATTTATGAAACCTATCTGGACCTCAGGGATTTTCGAACGTCACTGCTCCTCATAGTAACCTCGCAAGATCTTGACAGCATGCCTCACAACAACACGCCTACTCGACGACCCCCAGTATACTATATCGGACATGCTGGCGTACCACTCCTCTTTGGGGATGATGAAACTATCATAATTGCTCGGCAAAATCTACGGGCAATTGGAGACGAGATCCTAGAATTGGAGCCACGGCCAAAGGCTATCATCGTGTTCAGTGGACATTTCGAAGCCGGAGAGATACACGGTGCTAATACAATTGAAGGTCAATCATCATTATCCCGCTCAACCACTTGACTTGTGGGAAGATCTATTTTCGATGGACTAATGTTTTATGCAATGCAGTCAACGTGAAAGATACAACTCATATCCAAGTACGCTCCACAAACAGGCACGGCAGCTGAGCATATCTAATTAATAGTTTACAGCATGACTTTGTCGGTGATTTTCACGATACGCATCCATACGTGTACAAATACGAATGGGATCACCAGGATGCGCCCAAGCTGGGTAACGAGATTTGGCGCCATCTAAAAGACAACGGTCTCAAGGCGAAAAGAGTAGAAAGGGGAGTTGATCATGGCGTCTGGGTGCCTTTCAAAGTTATGTTCCCACCAGAGCGGCCACTGGACATTCCAATCATCCAAGTCTCGACTTTTCACGGTTACGACCTGGAATCTCAAATAAATTTAGGGGAAGTTTTTGAAAGCCTTCGGTAAGTATTCAAATGGGTGTCCTTGACATGACCTTCCGTTGACAAATATGTAGAGAAGAAGGATACCTTATCCTTGGATCAGGCATGGCTGTGCATTCGTTTCCTTCGATTGAAGAGATCAAAAATGCGCCTACCGAGAATGAAAGAATCTTAGCGAAGAAAAAGGTCCTACAGGAGACAAGGAACTTTGACAATTTTGTCCGGGAGGCGGTTGCTGAGAACGACCCGGTGGCCCGTAAGAATGCGTTGCTTGCTCTCGAGTCCCGCTATGAATTCAAGCGAAGCCATCCCACAGTTGAGGTACGTCATAACCACAATATCAATTAGTTACCGGGCACCGAATTTGACAAAATCTCTCCTCAGCATTTCACTCCGTTGCTTGTGGCGGCAGGGGCGGCAGGAGAAGCAAGGGTTGAACCTCTAGGCATCGATATCATTTCTCCGGGCATGTCATTTTTGAATGTTCGGTTTTCGTAGATAGCTGGAATTGAGATGAAGAGATACATAAAAAGTAGTAAGGGCTATTAAAGAATGCCATGGCGGCTCTTTTACATCTTTCATAAATCGAAAGATTTATAGCTGCAGTTTAAAGAGACTTTATTACAGCCTTCTCAAGCTGCGTCTTCCTCCTGCATCAAGCTCAGCGACTTAGATCTCGCTAACTCGAAAGCCTCTCAATCTTTCTGATAGTTGCAAACCTGATTTCACATCTTTGCTATCAGTGTAGTCGACGCAGATCCAGCTCCACGTGGGGGGTCATCTCCCCTTCCAGGTTTACACAAACTTCGAACACAAAGCGACTAACGCGCGGCCATATAAGGCTCATTTTTGGGTCTTCTGGGAACAACATTTAATTGTCAGGTGTTTCAAGTCATCAAGTACATGGTTATCAAAGAAAAAAGAGAGGGAGTTAGACAACCGAGAAAAATACTTGTTCCCTTTACATCGCCAACGCCAGAATCCGCTACACTTCTGTAAAAAAAAAAAAGAAAAAGGAAAAATCAACTCTCTTAGATCTTAGTGGTGCTTTGAAGCATTGGTATACTTGTCACTTTTTATGAGATCAGATGAGTACAGGAACAAGGAGTGTTGAATACCAGTCATTATGATGCCATCCCGCCATGACAGCTAGGGCTAACGATTTCAACTCTACGAATCACTTATTCCAAGAAGTATTCTAGTAGAAATTACTGGCGCCCTACGGGATTCTCGGTTAGGAAACTCCGTTCTATTCAATAAACCTTCAACCTTTAACCTATCTTTGAGCCCTGCCCGTCTTAGTAGTATCCACGATTGTGGAGTTAGCCAGCCTGCGATAGCATAGATAGCTGAGGTATTTAAGCTATCAGGCGAATGCCCGGAAAGGACAATGTCGAGAACACAGCATGTTGGTCATAATCCTTTTGGTATCTTACACATTTAGACCTTCTAATCGTTCCAGCTAAGCATTTGTTTTACGCTGAAGTGAACATATTGGAAGACACGATGCAACCGGCAACACTTCGACGACATGGCCAGCGAGGGACATACGATTTGGAATCGGTCAAGGACGTTTTCGATAATTGCTTCATCGCTCACGTGTCTTACGTAGTAGATGGTTTACCCGCCTGCATGCCTATGATCGCGTTGATAATGGATGACCCGGAAGCCGGCACGACGCGGTGTTCCGGCCTGGGGCAAGAGCATGGCAACGGCGCCAATGGGGGCCTCGTGAATGGCGTCCAAAAAGATGCTCATGAAACTTTTGTTTACTTGCATGGACATCCAAGTGCGAAGCTCATGGAGATGGTTAGGAGGGCCAACAACAGCCCAAGTGAGGATGTTGAGAGCACAACTGAGACCAACGGCCAGATTGTGAATAACTCTGTAGGGGAAGTAAAGGTTTGCATCACTGCTACTAAAGGTGAGATCTGGATCAATTACCTTAAACCTATCACCAATATTGTGCCAAATCTGTATGATGGCTAACTTACTCACAAAGTCGATGGACTGGTTTTGTCCTCAGCGCCTAACGGGCATACATTCAATTATCGATCAGCCACGATTCACGGAACATGCGAACCTGTGAGCTCTAAAAGTACGAAGCTTGCGGTCATGCGCGCAGTCACACAGAAGATTGTCGCCAATCGATGGGAGGAGGTGAACCCGGTAGCGTCGATGCAGGTCAGCTTGGTCTATGTTATCAAGGTGCACATTGATGCTCTTTCTGTCAAGTCACGATCAGGAATCCCAGGGATCCAGCCCAGGAACAAGGAAAAGGATGGGCCAGACGTCCAAACCCCGCCGTGGACTGGGGTTATTCCATTATGGGAGGAATTGGGAGCTCCAGTAGACAGTGGACTGACCCCAAATGTTGTGGTATCTGATAACCTTAAGGCATACATCGAGAGCCGGAACCAGAGGCAGCAAGCATATTCCAAGAGAGCTGCAAGTTCATGATAATAATTAGAATATTCTTTCTACAGGAGGTTGACATCTATCGTTTCGTTATCAGTGCCATATCGTGTATGCTTCAGGTCGACTCCTAGATAATGAGAATTCCGAGTCAATTATCAAGCATGTAAAGTCAGCACCGCCATTTGATATAATATATTACCATGGACAACTGCCTGCGTGTCTTCAGGGCTCGAAGAATTCGCTGTAGCGGGGCCCCTTATCAGCTCCATTGCTGACTCGCTTCCGGGAAATACAAATCCGGAAATTGTTGACTCTCTGTTATCAAAGTCTGCCGATCCTTCGTTGCCCCTCACTCAATCCACCGATATCTGATAGCGTGGAGAATACCCGAGGCTCTGGGTCCCCTTTCTGCACTGCATCAGTGGCTCTCGCTGCCATGTCGACTCGGTCGAGGAAAGGCTGCATTGACTGCAAGCAGGCCAAGATCAAATGTGATGAACAGCATCCTTTCTGTGGAACCTGTGCTCGGCGGCGCAGGCAATGCAGGGGCTATGGCGCGCTCAAGGCGCGATCTGCATCTCAACACCACCCCCACGGGGTATCTGCTGCTGGGGCACGTTCCCCGAGCTCTGTATCTTCGGAGTCTTTCTTACCCAATGACTACCCAGATGGCGGATCGGGGGTTCTTATGGCCGCTGATTATGCATCTGTGGTCAGCGAGTCGCCCTCATTGTCTGGCAGCAGCCAGAGTACACCGTTCACGGCAGGAATGATCGTGTCAAGCGCATTCAGTGGAGGCTCTGTCGATGGTTCGTCGTATTCACCATTACTGGGAATATCACATCCATCACTGGCACCGCCAAGAAGCCCGAGCTTCATCCCATTAAACGAGATTCAACCAGCGGACAAGCCATTGATTGAGATTTACTTTTTGAGACACCCTTCCGAGATGGTGATGAGCAACGACTCCTTCATTGACGAAATGAATTGCTCGGTGATCTCTCTCCTGCAGCAATGCCCCGTCGTTGTGAGCGATTCTTTATGTGCAATCGGCGAAAACTATATCAAAGAAACAGCAGATGCCTCTTTAGTATCAAGTCGTAAACTACGGCTTCTTAATCGTTTACGCTTAGTGAATGAAGATGGTCGTAACCCCGAATTGGTCTTATTGCTCTTACTCGCTCTATGCGGTGCGGAGGTATGTCACTTGTTCTCCTTGCACCTTTTATCGTTATGTAACAGGCTGTTGACTCCCGTGAACAGCTCACTAGCCCTCATTCTGACGGCAAAGGTGAAAAACTGGTTGCACTGATTGAGAATGTGGCCTTGGTTTTGGAATTCCACAGTCAACCAGGCAGAGAGCTCAACAGTGCAGCAAAGTACTTCACCCGAGGACTGGCCCGCCAAGATCTACTTCTCTCCCTTTCACGTATGCAACGCACCAGAATCAACACATCTATATGGCTCGATGATTACTCAAGGAGCCATGCAGACAGACTTCTAGGTTTAACTGCAACTTTGGCCCCGATACTAACACAGCTCGCCGCTCTGGCCGAGGATGTTCAATATGCGATCACAGACCATAGTGTTGGCGGCGACATGTATTGTCTACTGAATTTTGATCAGATATCTATAAAACGCTCGGATCTGGAAGAAAGGGCGGCCTCAATCCGAGCTCAACTACTTACTTGGCGTCCGATCCAGGACTCCTCCTTGACATTGCGAACATCTCGCACACTCTTGCTCCATGCAGCCGCGTGGAGGGCGGCGGCGCTCCTCTACCTATTTAGGCTTTTCAATCGGCCAGGAAGCTCGGCCAATGCAGATGGTATAGCTCTGAGCATGGCCTATGAGATCATGACCAATATCTCAGGAACGCCCGATGATATCAAGCTCAGCCTCTGGCCACTTTTTCTCGCAGCTTGTGAAGTAGAGCAGCCTGATGATAGGGATCTTGCAACGCAAATGTTCAATGACATTTGCTCTTCCCGGCCTATTTTGACAGCAAAGAGGACCAAATCATTTTGCGTGGACCAAATATGGCCAGCGAGGGATCGAGGGGAGAACTGGGACTGGATGCAGCTGGTACGGTTCGAAGATAATGTATTTACTCCACTCTGAAAGTGATGATACAAATATATTCTCAGTTGCATATGTGCTCCATCAATTTCAAGCCCCATTTGATAGCTTGCCCTGGTCAATCTGCCATTGTTGAACCTGAAGCAATCTGTAAACCATATCTAGGTTTGGGGCTTCCACCCCAACCTCTCTTGCAATCTTGAGCGGATTGCCTAGGATTACTTCTAGTTCCATAGGCCGCCCTTCTTCCAAGTCTACAAGCATACTTGGCTTGTAGTCGCAGTCGTTTGGAAGCCTAT
Source organism: Clonostachys solani (assembly GCA_902141235.2). Classification (NCBI taxonomy): domain Eukaryota; kingdom Fungi; phylum Ascomycota; class Sordariomycetes; order Hypocreales; family Bionectriaceae; genus Clonostachys; species Clonostachys solani. Next base: position 42,260 of record CABFOC020000002.1, read on the forward strand.
AAGCCATCCAGTCGACAACAGACTCTGGTAACTCATGTCCGGTGGCCTTTGCAGTCCGCCATATCTCCCACATCATTGGGACGAGCATGGTCTCTCTTCCTCCACTTCTTTGAAGCTCGCCGACATTGATCCTGGATAACGCACACACCGTGTTGAAGGTTCCATTCCATAGGAGCTTCTCCCACCTAGCCTTCTGAATATCATCCACGAGCTCGCAAACGCTGGCCCCGCCAGCACAGTACATCCCCACAAATGCTTTTGCTCTCCTCGTGCTTTCAGAGTCGTCGAGGCCAGCATGACAGTGAGGGCCCATTTTCGACACATCTCGACCAACTTGTGTCACAATATTTGGCTCTGTGATCGCGCTTCCGATATGACTAACACTGCTCATAACAGCATTAGTTGGCCATTTCTTGATAACGTCCCGTTCGATGCCGATCCCGTTCTGTATCATGACTATGGTGGTTGTGCCAGCGGTTACCACCGGAGACAGCATATCGACGACCGGGTTTCGCTCCGGCAGCTGCTTTGTGCACACAACAACATAATCATATATTACAGGTTGCCCTTCACCATCCTTTGCTGCGTCAAGGGCCGATGACACAATGCGGTGCGGCTTCCACCTGGGTAATTGGCCATGATCAACTGAATCGACTTCCCATCCGTGTTGGGAGACGTAGGCAAACTTCGACCGGAGGACGACGGTCACATTTGCCAGGTTGGATTTGGTGAGAACAACGGAGGCGATTGTACCCACGCCTCCCGATCCAATGAGACAGATCTGGTAGAGTGGCTTGGTTTGGCTCGGCATGTTGATTTTGAGAAGATTAACACTTCCGTATCTTAACTTGCTGTGTTTTGATCTCGTCGGGAAGGACACTTTCTGAATTTTAGCATCCGAGAATACGAATGCGTGTCTCTGACGACCTTTCCATGCTATCCCTGGTCCATATCCCTGGTTGTGCGGTTTAATGAACACATCCACATTGCTCCGTCAGCACATGCCGGATGTATAGCTATCGGCTAGGTCGATCATCCACTTGATTGGACCTTAGATAGCATAGATAGGAACGCAGTATGGGTGGGATCTTTCAAGTCATATGACTTTGTATGTGGGGACATATTTGCAGCTATCTTTTATATCCGGAGCGTACGGTAGTATTTTGAAGGGCGGGGTATCAACCGGGGCCATGATTCAAGAAAATGAAGCTTGTCTACGCAATGAAAAGTGATTGGTTTCAGCCTAGAACGAATTGAATTCAGATACTACAATCCTCCATGGCTAAGATACTACTTGGATGGTAACATAAATCGATCTAATTCACCAAGCTGCTTGCGGTTTAAGCTATCGTAGAGTCCTCTACACACCCCTGAAGATCTTGTCCAAGGTCTCAGCGTGTTCCAGCAAAGCAGAATCTTGAAGCCTTGGAGCGACGATTTGAATGGATACTGGAGAGCCTGCCATGACTTGCGGGTCGTCTAAGAATCAAGTTAGCAATAACGAAGAAGGGAGAGAGGAATAATGTAGCCATACACAAAGCTTGGATATCACGGTCCATGACACTTATGGCCTTGAAGTCCTCATCTTTGGGATCCATGATAGGATCCACCTTGGAGAATGGCATGATAACAGCCGGATACTAGAAACGAGCGTCAGCGTTACCGAGTCTTCGTGAAATTGCAGTTCAACTTCAACTCACATCCATGGCGTTCCAGACTACTGTGTACAACTCCGATGTACACTTATCCTTCGTAATAGCTGTATGAGGGGAGGCTGGGGTAATGAGCAAGTCAATCCCAGCTTCCTGCCAAGCATCCAGCATCTTCTTCTGCATCGCTCCCTTCTTAGTGTTCCATTCCCAAACCTCTTCGTGTGTTTTTCTGGGGAGGTCCCAGTATCCAAAGTTTGCCACGGACGGAACCACTGGCTCAGCTACCTTGGAAAGTTCTCTTCTCTGGTATGAAAGACCATCCAAGGTGAACAACTGGCTACATATCTCACGGATTTCTGCGAAGTCAGGGCAGATGGGAGTAAAGTCTTTGACCTCATATCCGGCAGCCGTGAGCTTTTCCTGTGCCTCGCGAGTTGCTCTACGCATGGGAGGGTGAGGAGTGACTCCAGATGCGTGGAGAATACCAATGACTGGTTTCTTTGAAGATGATGGAGGCTGTTGCTCCATTGCCCCAGCAATAACGGCAGGATCAAACTTCCAAGGCTCATAAGAGCGGACCGCCTTTGTGAAAAGAGTCATATCACGCATCGAATGGGCCAGTGGCCCCAAGACGGCGGGTATTCCTGTGTTGACGCCGGTCCAGCCAGAGGCAGCGTAGCCGATAAAGGGAAGAATTCCGACCGAGGGCTTGTAACCATACACACCATTGAAGGCAGCAGGAAGGCTGTTGGTAGACAAGTTAATTTTGAGTACATCTATTAGGCTTTTTGTGTGGTTACATACCGGATCGATCCACCTACATCGGTACCAATGCCCAACACATTGCCTCGGAAAGCTGACAGAGACCCTTCACCACCGCTACTGCCACCGCAGGACAGGTGATTAACGACTGGGTTACCCGTATGCCCAAAGACGTTGTTATCGCACTCGGCAACTAGCATGGTCTGTGGAACATTGGTCTTCGCTATGACAACTGCCCCAGCCTCCTCCACCAGTTGGATGATCGGAGTTGTTGTGGTGGATGGGTCAAAGCACCGAGAAATGTAACCGTTGCTTGCATCGAATCCCTTAATATGGAAGCATTCCTTTTACCCAATCAGTAAAACGTGATTCTCATAAGTAAAGAAGGTCATACGGGAAGCCAGATCTCACCTTAAAACTCATCGGCAAGCCATGTAATGGGCCCACCGTCTTCCCAGTCTTTTGGAAATGCTCGTCCAATTTCTTTGCCTTTTCAATTGCTTCGGTAAAGCATATCTCCGTCAATGCCTGGCACAGCTGTTGACAAATGGCAGCCCTTTTGCAAAAGGCCGTGATTGTCTCCGTCGCTGTGAATGTGCCTTTGGAGATTTCCTCTGCCAGCGACGTAGCGTCATATGTTTCTCCAGTGATCAGTTGCTCTCGTTCAGAAAGGATCCCAGAGGTGAGTGCAACAGGCCGAACATCCACAGTCCCCTTCGGAGGGCGCATTGCATCCGTCAGGTGCCATGCTTCCGGAATTCTTGAAAGCTGTTCCTGCCTCTTTTTGTCTCTCACCACCTCCCATGATTCGGGGGTCTTCAAGGACGTCGTGCTAACCTCGGTCGCGGTAGTAGACATTTTGCTTGGCTAAGATAATAACTGAGGAATAAGGAAGCAGTTTGAAATAAGAATAGCTTTCGACTGGTTACTGATCTGAAGATGTACCAATGGCTTCAAATTGAAGGAACAAGATAAGAGGATATTTCCGACTTGTCTCTGTTATATACGTCGTATGCTTCGAGGGTCTGTTCCCGTGAGCTTCTGGGGCGTCAGCCTCATTCTCCAATTATTAATGTGGCCATGTACTCTAATCCTATCAATCAGGAGTTGTCATTGAGCCTGGATAGGATCCGGATTTAACACCAGCTCGGCTATCTTCGCTATCTACGCTATCGGAATACCACCAATTTCCGAGCGGCCGTGATAGCATGGTGCGGGGTCAAGTGATGAGATAAACCCATGGGGATAGTTTGCAGCATGAGCCAATCAATTCCCTGGGCCAAAGACTTGGTTCGCGCGTAGATAGCACTGTAAAGGCAGGGGCTCTTGATAACCGACCCTCAACACAGTTGAAGGATACCACCGTCTCATGTACAGACTCGGTGTCAAACTAACGTTACTGTGACTATAAAAGCAAAGATTTTGTCAGAGATTTCCTTCTGCCGATCTCTGTATCTGTTACATCAAGTAATTTGTAACAACCTACTCAACTTTTCACTACGAGCTACACTCACCACATTAATAATGTCTAAGATCAAAGAGGTTGATACAGCTGTTATATCTTCCAGCGACCATGAAAATGGAACTTCCCGCTCCGTTGGGTTCATTAGCCGACTCAAAGGCCAGAGAATGGACCTAAACGAGCTCGGAAAGGCGTACTTCCAACAATCTCTGCAGTATGAAGAGCATCAGTTGGAACGAGACTCCATCAAGGTCCGCAGAAAGCTCGACTTCTACGTGCTGCCACTGGTAAAGGGTTCCAGATATATTCAGCTCTGAGTCATGCTAACGATACTCATGGCAGATGATGATGACGTATATGCTGAGCTTCTTGGACAAACAAACGTAAGTTAGGTCAACTAGTATTCATATTGAGTCCTAGAATTCCTCATGGACAAACCACTGAACCACCCATTTTAGTCTCAACTATTCCAACGCATATGGCTTACAGGCCGATACAAACATGAAAGGTGATGACTACTCATGGGTGTCATCTGCCCTATACATCGGCTGGCTCGTTGGAGCTTACCCATGGCAAATCATGCTGCAGAGATATCCCATTGGAAAGCTCATCGGAGTAATGCTATTCATATGGGGAGCTGTTTGTATGCTTCAGGTCAGTGAGGCTACGAGTCAGATACACTTTGTTCAAAGGCAGAACACTGATTTTGACTCGAATCTAGGCGGCAGTCTTCAACTTCGCGGGCTTTTTCGCCATCCGCTTCTTCCTCGGGCTACTTGAGGCTGTCATCTCACCTGCATTCATTATCCTTACATCGATGCTTTGGACTCGTGAAGAACAGAGTTTGCGAAGTTCCTTTTGGCTTTCGGTGAACGGGGTAGCTTCCATCGTAGGTGCGCTTCTTGCGTATGGGGCTGGGCACGCGACTGGCCTGAGTATTCCTCAATGGAAACTCATTTACCTCGTAAGATACCCTTTGAACTTATTTTCCAACATCCCCACTTCTAGCCTCTTCGTCTTTCTTACTGACTTTCAATATAGATCGTTGGAGTCATGACTATCCTGTGGGGATTTGTGATCTACGCCTACCTACCTGATGGTCCGCATAACGCGAAGATGTTGACCGAATACGAAAGAATTGTTGCTGTGTGGCGTATTTCACGGAACCAGACAGGACTGAAGCATAAAGACATTGTCCCAGGCCAAATCAAAGAGGCCGCTCTTGATTTCAAGGTTTGGCTGCTCTGGCTCATGGCCATCTGCTACGGCATTCTGAACGGTGGCGTGGCAAACTTCCTGTCTGCCATCATAAAGGGATTTGGCTATGATGCACTGCGTACAAGCCTTCTTCAGACTCCAGTGGGAGGCCTTGAACTTGTAATGGTTATTGCTTTTGGTTACCTCTCAAGACTGCCAAACATGGTCGGTGCCACAATCGTCAGTAAGTTGCTGACATTGCCTTATAATCAGGAAGTAGACATTTCTCTCTTAGACTGACTCCGTTACTTGATAGTATCTTGCCTCCCAGGCCTTGCTGGCTTGATTGGGATAATGAAGATCGATATAGAACACCGGTTTGCCTTAGTTGGCATGTGCTGGTTGCAAGGCATTCTTGGCTCTCCGGTCATTCTGAACTGGACGCTACCTGGATTGATTACCGCCGGTCACACCAAGAGAAGCTTCGTTCTCGGTGTATACTTTGTGTATGGCCCCCATGTCTCTAAGTTATCCTTATTAATTTCCTTGCTAATTCGACCAGGATCTACTGTGCGGGAAACATCGCCGGGCCGCACCTGTTTCTTTCAGCAGAAGTCCCACGATATCCAACAGCCATCAAAGGCTTGGCCGGGGCGTACGCAGGCGCAATGGGTCTCCAAATCATCTATACAACGTACTGTTATCTCGAAAACCGAAGAAAGCAAAAGGAAGGGCTCTTGCACGCACCCAACTCAACTGAAGATGCCATGGAGAGCTTTGATGATTTGACCGACAAGGAGAACAAGCATTTCAGATACTGTATCTAGGCTAGACTCCAGGCTTTCTGTCCAAAGTTATCCAACAGCTTAATCCTTGGCCATGAAGACCGCTCAAACTTGCCCGGCAATCTTCGCAACAAATCATCTATTGTAGCAATCTTCTCTGTTTGTTTGCATCAAGCTGAGCCCTTGGGCTAGATATGAATATACCTTGATTTTTACTTACACAATATATTTTTCATGTCTGCTTTTCTCATTCTGCCTCTCATGGAGAAAACCTTTCTTAGTAGGACCAAAACCCTTCCCTTCATTCAAATCAGAGACGAAGTTCATTCACAAGCATCTGCACTTCTCACTTATCCAAGCACATCAAATCAAAATTACTAACAAAATCAATAGTATATTCGTCGGAAGTCTCAATGGTAAATAATAAATACATCTAACTAAGGTAGGTACCAACTAGTTCCAAGAAATGAATGTCGCAATCACATCGCCAATCGAGATGTAAAAATGTGCTTTTTTATCTCGGCTCAGTGTAGATCAGGTTTCATAACCGTTTCCACGGCCTAATACCAGCCCGATCGTAATACATTTTGCCAAGGTCATCACTCTGAAACGCACTGTGAGTAGTAGTCGTTTTGCACCTTGCAGACGTAGCCAGACGCACAGGTCGTGGAGCCAGTCCAGTTGGCTCCGCCACATTGGCCGTAGGCGGCAGCAGCCGAGGTCTCGTCGTCTTCGTCATCCTCGCACTCGTCGTCGTCGTCAGAGTCCCCTGGGGTGGCCGAGGGAGATGAACCCGAGGAGACAGTCACAGTAGCGGTAACCGTGGCAGTGACGGTGCTGGCACCGCACTGCGATTCACTAACTGCCAGGGAGGTGGTTGGGAGAGATGTAGCGCTCTGGACATCGGACTTGATGGAGGTGGTGGCCTGGATAGGAGCGGCCGAGGTGGCACTGGAGGCAGCAGAGGTTGCGATGGAAGCTGCCGAGGTGGCACTCGACTTCTCGCTCACGATGACGGTGGCGCTGGTTGGGACGGCAGCAGCAGTAGAAGTTTGAATCGTGGTCGCCGAGTTCTGAGTAGCTGTGGGTGAGGCGGCAGCAGCAGTAGAGCTGGAGCTTGTGCTGTCACCAGAGTCGCTGTCACCGGAGTCGTATGTAGAGCCGATAGGACCGAACTTGATGTTGGAGAACACGACGGAGGAGTCGGGTGATTCGGATTCCACGGTGGCCGGGACACCTGAGTCTGTAGAGCAAGTTCCTCGGGCTGCGCCAGCGCCAGTCGAGTCGACGGGATAGGTAGAGTCGAGCCAAAGCATGTTGGCATGGTGCTATAGCAAGTTAGCAAATGATCGTAGCAAGACAAGGTAGTTGACTTACATCATCCCAGAGGCTCATGACCAGGACCATGGGGGCGGCAAGTGCGTCGCTCATCTGAGAGTATCCTCCCTTGGCCTTGAAGTCGTCTTCGTCTCCGAATGCCACCTTCTGGGCCGTGCAGAATTCTTCGGTGACCGAGTTGCCAGAGGTACCCTCGACCTTTGAGTCCGAGTTTGCAATCACCTTGCCATTCTGAACGTAGAGTCGCTTGATCTCAGATAGGCCACCGCTGGTGCCGGCAACGAATTGAGTGACGACAGTGATCTTCTGGGTTGTGTCGACAAGGAAATCAGATCCAGGGCCGTAGAACGACTCGTTTCCTTGGCGGTAAGAGTTGAAGTCACATCCATCCGGGTCGCAAGTACCGGCGTAACGTGTGGTGGAGTAGGTTCCGCCGCAGGCATCACCTTCACACGAGTGCTGGGTCAGGGTTGTGCAGGGGTGGGGGGTGAAGGCTGTAGAGATATCGTTGGCTTCCCAGATATCCATCTCTGGGCAGCAGGTGCCCAGGTTTCCGGTACCCGAGTTGGAATCACTCTCTGAAGGTTCCCAACCCTCTACATTCGCCTGGTCCGAGTTAGCATGTAACTAGAAGGGTGGGGAATGCTGATTGACTTACAACTCCGTTGATGAACTTGACATCGCGGGCGCATTGAGCATCACAGTAACCAGTACCGTACTTGGCTCCAGCCTTATTACCATCGTATTTGGCCAAGCCGCCATCTTCATCCATGGAGACAAAGTACAGAGCACCGTTGAGGCCGCAGCTGATTGCAGATACGTCAACATCAAAGGTGAACTCGTTACCGAGCAGGGTGAACATCTGGTAGGTAGAATCATCTTCCAGGAGGTAGAGACGACTACCAATGTTAGTTGCGTAGGCGCCCTTGGTGACAAAGTCGATGCTGAGCTGGTTGCCGCTGGTAGTGACACCATATGTGTTGGCATAGTCAGCACCATCGACGCAACACTTCTCAGCGCAGGTCTCTCCGTCGGTACAGATGGATGAGTCCCATTCATTTCCGGTATAGCAGTTGGTGCTGCCGTCCACTGTATGGGTCCATCTCCAGTTCGCGTCAACAACAACTGAGCCTTGGACTTCAGTGCATCCGCTGGAAGTGCACTTGGACCAGGTCAGAGATGGGTGGGTTTCGGCAGTCGATGTGCAGGCCTGCTGCGCACGAGTCACGGCAATCAATGCCGGAAGCAGAGAGAATGAACGGAGGAAGGCCATTATGGCGATGCTTGTCTCTGAAGTATATATGAAGGAAAGTGAAGTCGGGAAACCTAGCCCGGCTGTGTTTAGAAGGAAAGACGATGAGGAAACTTCTGGTATTCACAGAGCCAGATTGGAAGGTTTATATCATCCATGATTGGCATCTTTCGACCCCACTGCCTCTCCATTGAAATCATAATCAAGGAATCCGGCACAGCTCGCACTCAGGTAGGCCGCCGTAGTTGACCGTAGGTGGTCATACGACAACCCCGTCCTGAAATTTGGTCTTGCAGTGTCCAACAAGTCTCCTACAACACAGATCTAGCCGAGACGCTCGAAACAGGCTCATGACTTCATGATGACCGGAATAAGACAATATTCCCTCTATCCCGCGCATAGTGGTGTTGAATTCTGGAATAACTGGTGACTTGAGTGAGATGTCAGGCTAAGACTAAATTATACAGGGGCAAGACCTGAAACGTTGCCAGTTCTAACACACAAACGCTGACAACAGCCAATCACAGCTGGGATCATCACACTCCAGCGGCAAAGGGCAAAAAGAGTTCCGGAACGTCCATCTCCGGACTCAAAGATCTGAGGGCGGGTATCGCTTGTTTCATTTGATCCAACTGCTCGGTGGGCTCTTCCACGGCGCTTCCCCCAACCTGCGTTATGACTCGTGCGGAAATCGCAAATCCCAGAGCACGAGCCACCTGTATGATAAATCACCAGGTTCGGATGCTCGGCAGGCGGCAAGAGGGCCGTATTTCCACCGCTAGATCCAATACACAGCTCTTTCAGATGAAACGATTCAACAACAGACGAGATTCAACCTGAATGATAATGAATATGTCATTTCTTGTTGTTCTTCAAGCTTTGCTTAGCTTGAAGCTTTTTACGTGCTGACTTTTCCTTCCCATCATCTCCCCCATAACAGTCGAGGCAGCTCCCAGCCTGAACTTGCAGATGTTGGCTGACCAGTGGATTGTGGCAGCACAGGGATGGCCTTGCCCTGAGACTCATTCCTTACGTTGTCATCGATCCATTACCAGAGATCCACTGATCGGTCGTTCATCCCACGCATCCACGCTGCCAGGGTTCGGCCAGATTTGCGTCTAATCTGAAAGCCCAACCATCGAACAGTTGCCACTGCCCGTACGAAGGATTGGTCCACCGCAAATTCCACTTGAGCGCATATCCCTTGTCATCTTTTGGCGCCCGCAATCTCGTTACAGGGGATTCATCACGTGGAACAGAGAAATAGGGATGGAACGTTCGTAGAAGTCGGCAGAACGGTACAGGTCATCGGATCTTGGCAGGTCACGATCATCCCACCTGTCCCCGTCTCTTAGTGGCATGATGTGCCAGGCGAAAGGAGAACTCTCACCGGAAGCTTGACAAGAACTAACTTCTGAGCGGCTACGATAGCAGGGGGATGTTCAGTAGTACTGCGGGTAAATGATGCCAATTTCATCGCTCACTTTTGAAGTTGCTTGATGGATAACGGCGCATCCCTCTAAGACTTTGTAAGCAACACCCGCAGGGAAGTATCCGCTGACAGTGGCTCTATTGAGCCTTTTCGATATGATAATCTTAGCAGTAAATCTTGGACGAGAAATACATATGCCAAACTGGTTGAACATTCGAGAAAGGAGCTGAGACCTTCACATTCTAATCTACAGCCACAGCGTTCGTAGACCTTCTCTGCTTTTGGAACAACAATCGTACGGAGTGTAATACTTTTCAATTAATTATAGAAAGAATAGGTCATGTTCCTCTTGTATTCCCTTCCGCGTTGCTAAGGTAGAGTTTCCATGGTCGTCGTCCTGACGTCAAAAATCTTGTTGCGCCAGCCTCCCCTTTGGTATTCATACACCAGCTGTTCCGCGTCCCTCCCCTCCTGCTCCCACAATTTGACCAGGCTACCAGGGGCATACCGGCCTCGGAAAACACCTCCGCCAGGTGTAATTCCTACTCTGGTCTCAAAGTCTGGATCGGGGGCTGGTACCAACCGTGCAGCCACCGCCCTTACGAATGTCCATAAGTCGTCGGGGTTGGCGATCCTGGTAGCCCGCAATCTCTCGCGAGCAAATAGGAGTTCGCGGTTCAGCGTGTGAAGACCTTCCGCGATGGCGGCAGCCATTTTGATCTCCAGGGCTTTCCTGATAACGGGTCGCACAAGGGGTTTAAAGACCCAGGCGAGACAGGAGAATGGCGACTTGCCCAACGTGTAGTCGAGATGATGTATTTTGACGTTGACATTCCTCAGCGAGACAATCTTTTCCATCCTGTCTTGGCCGATCTCAAGGTCTAGGGTCAGGTCGATGCCTCGTTCATCCAAATAAAATCCTGCCAGGCCTTGGTCCATAAAGCGCAAACACCAAGAGTGCAGTTTTACCCAATAGCCCAAGTCTTCCGCAGCAATAGACATCCCTGAGATCTTCAAGGTCACCAGGGATGTCATTGATGAGGTGGTCCTGAACCGCGCTTTCCGGACCTCAATGTCGTTCTGTGTGGAAACGTTGAACCTGAATGGAAGGAAGGAGCTGCGGTTTACCGTCTTACCCGGCTCAAGGATCAAATTCTCCAGGAGCAGATCCACGGCAGGCGTCGCGATTTCTAATCGAGGAATGGGGATATACTGGATAGCATTGATCGTCATGGGAAGAAACACGTTGATAGCATCGGCGATTAATTCACCATTTGACTTTTGCCCCGTCGGTGAGAGAATGCTGGCAAGACGTGTCGATGTACGCAAGATGTTGCGGACCTGCTCGTCATCAGCCGCAGATTGCATAGCCAGTCTAAGGTGCGCAAATAACAATTTCACGTCTTCCGAGATGGAGGAGCGATTTTGTATCTTGTTGGACTTTTCGCGAAGCTCCTTGACCTCGCTGTCGACGTTGTCAAGCCAGTCAGGGTTGGACATGATATTTTCAACAGCAACAGACAGCTCTTTGATGAATTCGTCGAGGTTGGGATCGGCTTGGCAGCCCTCTACGAGGCGGTTGAAAGCCCCTTCCACTTCTCTCCACTCACTCCGGTCTCCCAAAGATGTAAGTAGCAACCAGAAATTCCGGACAGCTTGGTCCGCCTCTTTGTTAACGCTGAAATCATCCCCGATTGCTTGCGCAGCGTCTTCGGCAGCGTGTGAGTAGGCGAGAAGGTAGTGGCGCATGAGAAGCGAGATCATGTTTACCGATTCCGAGTAGTCTGGCCTTTTTCGAAGCTTGAGAATGACGTTCTTCAGCCTGGTTGCCAGTGCCTGCTCTTCTTCTCCACTCAAATGCTCGGCCACACTCTCCTTGGCACCTTGAGCAACACTCGATGCGCCTTCTGTGATGACATGAGCCACATCTTTGACCTCCTCTGCCAAGTCCTGTTTCGTCGGAGGAGCCTCATCCGTGCTTCCATTGGGTGCTTTCAGTGACTTCTGTTCTTCCGTCGACGGTTCCAGCTTCTTAGCAGTCTGCTTTGATACCTCAGCCAAGGAGAGCGCCGTGTCGCTGAACACCTCTCTGCTGATCGTCCCCAGGTCCGACAAGAACAGGCGGAATTCAGAGCTATTTAGAAGGAGAGATCCGATGGTCTGTAAGCTGTGATAAGCAGTCATTGCATCACTACGAGCAGAGACCCTGCCCGCTCTTGCTGCAATGTCTCCCGTGTCAACGTGTAAACGGGACTTGACAAGACACCATATGAAGTCCTGGACCTGGTCGCCCGAGTTCTTCGAATCCAGAAGCTCAATAGTCTGTCGCAGCAAGAGCTTGGTAGTGCGGACAAGCGCGCGCCCCGAATTGCTCAGCTCGGGAACGTCTGGGTTCAGCACATCGGCAGCGAGCAGAGTGCGCAGGTGGATGATGGTCTGTTCATTGGAAGGCATGTAACCCTTGGACATGGCGCGTAGCATCTGATATGTGTGGAGCTTCTCGTGCAGCCGTGCCTGCATCGCCGTATCATCGTTGTAGACGGGGAGCAGCGGCTCGCGCTCAGGGTCGCGACGATCGCGGGAGCCGAAGCAGGCGCACGAAAACATTCTGTGATATCAATGCAGCGAACTGAGAGCCTGACCAGGGTTGGATTTAGGTATTGAAGAGTAGAGGGATGGGGATGGGGCGGTTAGAAATGAAACAACAATTGGAATTGGGCGTCGTCATTCTTGCACGTCACGCTTCCTTGACGTTTCGGGTCCGGCGAAGTAAGACGAAGTGATGACGTCGGTGATTTCCTCGATCGATCAGCTACCCTATACTTATGGCCATACAACCAACCTCCGAGCTTGGGAGCCGGTAAAATATTCCTCTGAGGCGACATGCTATTAAATATTAATAAATTATGTGTATTAAGTATTGATTGATTCCAAAAATAAGACCATATGCATCATACGTATCTTATGAAAAACAAAGAATGTCTCCATTGCATTTTTTGTAGCTACCAGATTCAGTAGTCCTCATAAACTTTAAGTTACCAGCGGACCAACAAGTCCGGGAGACCTTTAGCACCGGCAGTCTACAGGCCAATTAGAGCGGGAAGATTCATCTAAAAACCTTAGTGAGAGTTGTTTAATGGCTTGTCTATCTAAAGGTTTCCGATTTGGATAAATAGGTTTGTTGGAGAGAGAAGACCGTTTGCGAGATTGTGCCGGTCGGATATATTCACCAGAAGAAAAAGAAGAATTTGTTATCGGTGCTTCCGGAATTTTATTGTAGGTATATCAATAAAGGGATACGCAAGCTATGGAGGCTCATTTGATTTCATCGATGGGCTTGAGTGCGTGGATTTCGGACGTACCCGATGAAACCACCAAAGAATTAGTCAAGCAAATATCATTCACATGAAACAAAACAATTAACAATGGCTGGTCACCGTGCTAAATGAGCACTACAGGATGTCGCTTCAGCTGGTTGGCCTACAGCGATCACGCACTTGTTGCTAACTGATCTTGATTCGGGTCGAAGAGAGAAGAGTGGAAGCCTTGGTTCTTGTAGAAATAGTGCCACATTGCATGGAAGAAAGGGGTCATGGATTGTCGGAATGGAACAACATTGCTGTTTATGAACGCTCTGCGCTGAAGGTTCTTACCATAAGCCGTGTGCAATAAATCTACCTCCTACGCAAGATGCGGAGATCGATCTCGGAAACCACATGACGGGCTCGTATTGTCCGATTACAGTTTGTACAAGAGTTATTCCGAAATACATTAGTTAGGGGGGTCTATCAAGCCAATAGCAGGGGAGGCCATTCACTCTAGCAAAGAGCAGCAAGTATCATGGGTTCTACTTCATTCCCGGGAGGCGGTGCATGAGAACACGCTGGGTTTACTTGGGCGGGGTATTTCCGAGTTCTAGATCCTTTCTGGAAGACAAAGGCTAGGCTCGGTATAAGCATTTGGTCCAGAGTAGCAAGAGGGAGCTTTCGGATGAGCGGTCTGACGCAGCCAATGCCAAGGGGACAACCAAGACATTCAGCTTGTTACTATTAGTAACAAAGTATTTCTGAGGGCCGTCGAGAAGCTTGGCAGAAGGTCACCTGGGTCCCAGAAACAATAGATCGCCTGGAATTCGTCTATCCGGGGATGTCGAGTGCGAACCCCGGAAGAATTGTGGGAATGTAAGACATCGAGACACCCCGGGACAACGGCAAATGCACCCAGAGTGAGGCGAGGTATACATCGATTGGCTCAGGCCAGCGCAAAAGAGGGGACATCGCGATCAACTCTCCGGCGGTGTTACGGAAGAGCGGATGGTTGGTTGGTCGCACGACCACGACGTCGACGAGAAGGGTTGCTCACGCACTGATTTTTTTGTCGGTCGTATCAATATTGGGATATTCCTACCCAACAGGTTGCTTTGCGGCCATATTCTATGTAAGAAAGACGTCAGACCTAACGGAAGGTAGCAGTCCTTCTCAAGTGCATCGCTCAATTCCCTCTGGTAGGTTCTTTCGCTGGCACGGTCCCGAAATGTGACAAATTGGAAATTAAAAACCAAAGCATTTGGCCCGACGATTTGTTGTCAGAGAGGCATGTGACCCCTGACAGAGGGGAAACATTGAGTTAAGGAAGTTGGCCAATGAGAGTTTCCAAAAAGAAAGGAGATTCAGGTTCTATTGGTGGAACTTTCAGAGGTGGCTGAGGAGGTCACACTCCAGTAGAGAAAACAGGCGGAGATACGAAGTACCTTCATTGTGAAGAAACACGGGCGGGGTTGACACACTGAGCTTGTTTCTTTGCTTTTTCCACACCCAAAATCAGGCATTCAACTTGCGCATTTTCCTCAATGCAACATAGCCGACACTGGGTACCTGCAACGCGTGGTTCAAAATGTGGATATCCAGAGTCGAAGGGAGTATTGGGCTGAGACACTGCATCTTGTTGTTTGATCTGACCGGCTGCAAGTATCTTAGTCATAACAAGACGTCTTGTTTCCTGACCGATGTTTGTAAGCATAGATGAGCAGGGTGTGGCTCATCTTGATCAAACAATAGTCTGCGAGACGATGGGAGTGGTTGGTCTTTGTGTGCGTGCGTGGCCCACTCGCTTCCTCGGAATGCTTCTAGCCCCCAATTCTCTGTGCATATATTTTCAAGGATTTTTCATATATTTTATTTCTTTTTATCTCCCTCCAATTTCTTTTTGATTTTCTGTGGCTGTTTATCCAGGGCTTGGGGAGCACACGGAGCACAGGAATGGAACACTGCCATGTGATGTGACCCTACCTACTTTTATTTGCGTCCTTGCCTTGGGCTCCAGTGCATTTCAAGCAAACAACACCAGCCGGTTGGGTATGAGCGAGCAGTGCATGAGCCTAAAGGGGATCGGACCTTTGCATAACCAAATTGTATGCGCTGGAAGTACGGTCTGTCGTCGGATCGTGCACACATTGGTCCAGGTTGGATAGCCGGCAAGAGACCAGTGACTGCGACAAGCTGCGGGGTTGACATGTCTCACGCAGGAGAGAATGTAACAAGAACAAAAGAATTAAAAAAAAGTAAGACACGGTGTGAGCATGGCTGGTCGCATAAGAGTTTCGATGATTGTTTGGCACTGATCGCCAAGCACACCCCCTCCATTCCCCTCATCCAATAGCTAGGTTTGATGTGAGGGGACGGCGGAGGACGAGGGAAGGGGACATAGGCTTGCTCTCCCCGTGAGCCAGAGACTGACAAGGAACAGGGGACGGAAGAATAGCCAGCCACAGCTGAAACGAGGGATGCACCCAGGGCGGTTCAGTGTGTTGCCAACAGCACGTTACGTCGCCCGTGTGCGGTCAAATGGGCGGCGCCTGCATGAGAAGGTTCTTTTTTTCTTTTATTGCCTAGTCTGTATGTCTTGTCGAGGTGGCAGGGCCAAAACGTTTGTACCGACCCCGGATACGCACCCCGGACTTGGGGAGAGGATGATGATGCTGGGTTATGCAGTGTAACCCGCCGCTGGGAGCCAAAAAGGGAGGGGAAGGCTTAGCCCAGCAGCACACGACGAGCTAATCCAGCGACTGTGTAACGATAATTACGAGAAGAAAAGTAGGGCGTGGAGCAGGGGTGCTTGCCGTTGCTGAGCTTATCCGTACTTTTGTCTGCCCTCCTCGGCATGTATTCCGTGGCCATCTTGACTTTGTCTTCTATTCCCGCTTTCTGGCATGCGCATGCCGCAGAGGTGCGTCGACCGCTCCTTTCGGAAAAGGTGCGAAAGAGAGGCGTCTGATAGCCCTGCCCGGGCATGGACGAAGCAGGGCGTGAATGAGATGAGCGGAATCCAAAGAGCTCTGGGCTCGATTGGGCAGCGGCACTATTCTTAGGCCTTGGCTCAATGAGGAAAGCCGAAATCCAGCAGGAAAGTGAAGCTGATACAAGCGAGGACTGGAAAAAGAAAGCAATAAACTAGGGCCACGACGGGCTCTTTTTGGTCAAGGTGCCTCGCCGTGCTCTGTGTGCGTGCGTGCGTGAATGGATGGATGGTAGTGTGTCTCCAGGAACCCTCTCCTTGGCTTGGTCCATCGATCCTGCGCAAGTCGGCGATGTCCTGGCACATCCAGCAATGTTCTTTCGCATCAGCGGCTGCCAGTTGGGCGTGACAGGGTGTGGCACACTGGTAAAAAAGCCTGCATACCCACATTCCGATATCCCAGGATGTGAAGCAGGTTGTGGGTGACGGCGACTGCGCTGTGGTTGGCGGGCAGCGGGAGAGAGGGTGTGAAGGGCAGCAGGGATAAGTATGGGGAAGAGAGATGGACTGAACCAGGGGCGCGCGGAAACCCCAGTACGCCAGCCTCCCTGCCAGTCGGTGTTGGTGATGGTGTTGGTAGTCATGCTGCTTGGGGGTGAGGCCACGTTGGTGCCGTTGAATGTCGGTGGCCTGCGGAACTCGGGCGAGGGAATATGACGAGTCAGAAGCAGGCTCGAAAAGGCTGTGCGACAACAATGCTATGGGAGGGGGAACAATGGGATGGGCGTCAAAACGAGAGGAGGAACGAAACAACGGATATTATTTGATCAATCAGCGAGGAGGAGAAGAGGAAAGTGCAGGCTGCATGCATTGTCATGTGCAGCCACCACTCAGGGCTCGCGGCTGGTGGAAATAGCGGCGCAGATTAGTGGGAGAGGCGCTGTGGGTGCAGCGGGCCCGGCAGACTGGGCACCTCTCGGCCAGTATTGATGATGCTACAGCAGAGGGCGAGTGGTCCGCTTATTGCGTGCTGCAGTCACCCGACAGCTGAGGCCAGCAACCGCTGGTGTCTGGGCGAGAGCTAGTGGGCGAGTAGTGTCTGGACGTTGGGGCGCTAGTCGGGGCCGCTTTGGCATGGAGGATCATCGTAGTCGCGTAGTCTGGACGATGCTGGATGTGTGCATGCTCGTCGCGGAAGACAGGGAGGGCTGGCTGGTGGCCGAGGGTCGATGGTCAAGGATGGAGCATGTGGCCCGTCTGGCGCTACGCTAAGCTGGATCGATGCAGTAATAAACCAGCGGCTCGAAACAGAATCGAATCACACACCGCACCGCTCGCAGACTGACAATACACGTAACTTATTTGCTGTTGCGATCAGATCAGACCCGCCCGCGTTTCCCATTTCGATCTTCTCATGGCAACGTGACCACCGGCCCGGCCCAGCGTCGTCTCTGGTCCTCGAGGGCCCTTTATTCATCATGTCTTCTCATCCCGTCTCTCGAGTCTCCCCAGCAGAAACCGGCCCTGGCTTGCGTCCTCTGTTCTGAGCTGTTCTGTTGTTTCTACACCGGCACACATAACCCAGATCCTCCCCCACATCTTGGATTCTTCCCTTGCCACTCATCCATCCACTACGTTCCTGATCTTCTCGACTTGCCATTTCTCCACCCAACAAGCACCGTCGAGCGGCAGCTACTTTGGCTCCCAGCGGGACCTCCCCATTGCATTCCTCCACCTCCTCCACACGGTTGCGCCCGCACAGCAGACGCTAGGCAAGGCCCGAGCTTGACTCCCGTCCGAATCTCCAGCACGAGCCTCTTCAACTGCATGGAGTGTCTTCTGGCCCGTCGCCGCTGCAGGACCCGATTGATCATGCCAAGAAAGTGACCGAGGTTCGCCAATCTTCCTCGTGCGCGTCCTCTCTCCCCAGGGCTATACGAAGAGGTCGACAAGTTGGGCAGAACACCGTTGTTTCCCGCCAAGCTGCGTTTGAACGGGGCTCCTGGGCCTTTGATCTGGCTCCGATCCGATGCAAATCCACGACGCCCACTCGCCCACCGAGCCCTTGGACTTCCTCCAGGCCTGGGTCAAGGTCCACCACCTGGACACACCCGCGCCTGGCCAGCCCACGCCAGCCGCCGCCGCGCTGCTCTCCGCCGTCCCGCGGTCCCCCGCCGTGCGAGATGAGGCCATCCAGGCGCTCCTGGGCGCCGGCGTGTGCATCTCCCTGACGGACGGCGGCGCCTGCAAGGCCACCGCGGTGGACGAGACCGCACGATGCAATCGGAGGCCGCCTGCGTCCTCCTCGGCCCAGCGCCGCATCACCTTCCGTGGGGACCGCGTCTTCAAGTTCGAGCCGCCCGGCGCCCAGCTGCAGCCGTTCAACTTCGCCAGCTCCCACCGCGACGGCATGGCCGCCGGCCTGCTCAAGAGGGTGCGCCACGGCCTCGACGTGGACGGGCCCAACACGGCCGACCTGGGGTGCAAGAAGCGGCGGCTGCGGACCGAGCTCATCACGAGCCGGCTGTCCCACGCGTACTCGCAGCCCGCGACGCACATCCTCAACCGCGAGGGGCAGAAGTCGGGCGACAAGCGGTTCCTCAAGATGGCCACCTCGTCCGTGGCGCCCGTCGCGCGGAGGCTCGCCCACCTGAGGGCGACGTCGTACATACGGTACTCGACGATGAACCGCCTGAGGCAGAGGCTCGGCATTCCGTGGCCAATGATGATACCGGTGACGGTCCCGGATCACGGACAGCCGCAGGCAGGCTCGGGGAAGCAGAAAGACGCCGAAAAGGATACCAAGGAAGCCCCCACGAGTTTGTTCGAGCTCAAGTCCAAGACGCAGTGGCGGCCTCCATCGCTGCTCACTGCCTCGCGCGGGCAGTTTGTGCCGCTCGAGGTAAAAGCTGCAAATCATAAGCCAGCTTTGGCCTCATCAGCTGCTACGTCGTCACGGACCTCATCTGCCTCATCATCCCAGGCTCCCGCGTCCATGCCTTCCCGGTCGCCTTCACCCTTATCGTCTCGGCTACCACTGGCCTTGCCGCCTCGGCCTCCATCGGCTTTGCAGAACCGGCCCACATCCCAATTGGACTCGTCACCTTCCCGAAACAACAAGGCCCTCTCCCTCTCGCCCAAACCTGCATCGTCCCCTGCCCATGCAGCTGATGCAGGGGCGGCAAAGGGCAAGTCGTCGGGACCTGCTCTCCCCGTCTCCTCGCCTGAGCGACCGCCTAGAAGTTCCTTCTACGACAACCTGGAAGAAGACAGCTTCGCGTCGCGCCACCTGATTGACGACGACTTCAATGATGCTGTGGACGACCCGGATGAGGTGTACTCGGACTTTAGTGTAATATTTAGTACCAAAAAGAAGAAGAAGGGCAAAAGAAAGAAGGAAGACGGCTGCAGGAGCGGTGAAGGGGAGAACGGGGGCGAGGGGAGCGGTTCGGACGACGAGGACGGGTCATACGAGGAGTTTCTGGATGAGCTCGACGGCATCTCGTGGGTGGCCTTCTAGACGCATCGCATGGCGGCATTGCATTGCATTTACCATAAATCAAAAATCACGGGGTTTGTATATTTAGACTATGGCGGGGATTTTTCAGACACAGTTTCTGTCTACTGAGGTGGCTACGGTACTGGCCAGGACGGGTTTTCTTCATGCTCTGGTGTTGGGAATTGGCATGGCTGCATGGGAAGGGGCAAGGATTTTTTACTCGGATACAAAGGCGAAAAAAAAAAGGTGACTATGGAGGATTATTATGGCTATTGCGGGTGTTCACGATTGATCGAGCGCATGGTTTGGTGCTGAATGTTAATTGTATTCAGCTATTTGGCTGTCCATCAAGAACAACTTGTTTCTATTGATGTATCTGTTCATGTTTCATCATCATACGTGAAAGCGAGGTTCAACCTCACCACTTATATAAACCCCAAACATCTTCATCTTCTTTCCTTCAAGCCGCCACCAAGCAACCCCAATTTACTCCCGGCCGGAGAACGAGCCCCGCATGGCCACATCCTTGTCGTACATGCCCGACTCCTTCTTCATGTGTTTGTCGAAGCTCTGCGTCGACAGCTGCACCTTCTCGAAGAACGAGCGGTCGAGCACCGGCGCCGCGGCGGGGAGCTGGCCGCGCGACCGGGCCAGCTCGGACTGGTTCGCGTGCGCGTGGATGGCCAGGCTCGAGGCGATCTGGAAGGCGCTGCGGATCTGCCGGCCGTTCCAGCAGCCGGTGGAGCGGGCGAGGTCCTCGTAGTGCTTGGTCGCGAACTCGAGGAGCTCGGCGTCCTTGATGACGAGGGGCGCGTCGCCCGTCATGCGGTGGCGCTCGGCCTCGATCTCCCTCAGCTTGGCGATGTTGATCTTGAAGATGTCGCGGGTCTGGGTCTTGTCGAGGGGTGGCTGTTGGGGCACACACGGTTAGCAGCTGCGTGGTGTTGAATTCGGGGGTGAGGAGAACGCGGAAACTTACGTAGTAGAGAGACAGGTGGATTCTGCTCTTGAAAGCAGCGTCAATTTGCCCCACTCTGTTGGTGGTTAGGAAGAGAAGTCCGTTGTAGTATTCAAGAACTCGCAAGAAGACGGAGACGAGGGCGTTGCGCTTCATGTCGAGCTGGGATCGCTGCGACAAAAAGACATCAGCTTCGTCAAGAAGGAGGCAACAATCCCAGAGGTGTGCAAGACGGAAGACATTCTTGAGAGAAGATTCGACTTCGTGGGGGGAGAGACCGAGGTCACCGCACGTAATCACGAACAGGGGCTTGCGGTTCTCCATGGCGACGGCCTCAGCCGTCGCCGTCTTACCCACACCGGGAACACCGTGCAGTAGCACAACTAAACCACGGCCCTTGCCCTGGATCAGATCCTGGTTGGGGCCTTCCATGGCGGAGTCGGCGTAGCGGCGCTCGAGGGCCTTGCGCTGGAAGTGGGACATGACCAGCCCGCGGACCACGTCCTTGTAGTCGGACTGGATGCGCAGGTTCTCGAACACGTTGGGCTCGCGGCGCACGGGGTTCAGGAAGTTGAGGTCGACGGGGAGGAAGCGGCGCTCGCGGAGGATGTAGGCGAACATTCGCTTGGGGACGAGGACGAGGTCTTCGTCGCGGAGCTTGAGGAGGGCGGGGTTGGTCTCGAAGGTGCGGGAGCCCTTGACGCGGACGCGGAGGAAGGCGTCCTGGTTCAGATTGTCGCGGCGCTGGCGGACCTCGACGCCGTCGGACTTCTGGACGATCTCGGTCTGGGAGTAGGCCAGGGACTGGCGGTTGCCGTCGAACCAGTGCTGGACGGGCATCTCATCGTCCTGGGCCTCGCAGTTCATCGAGTGGTTGATGGCGAGCTGGTGGAAGCTGGGGCGCCAGTCGGGCATCTTCTGGTATGCCTCGCGGAGATCGACGATCACGTCACTCTCGACGAACTCCGGGTGGCGCATCTTCTCGTAGTCCTCGCTGTCGAGGATCTCATCATCGGGATCGTCACGGTGGCGATGCGAGGGTGGGTTCCTGGTGAGCGACCAAGCGCTGTACTGCTGGTGGCGGTCGTCAAGGTAGTCAATGAACTTGCGGCCCTGGTCCTTGAGCGACCCGATGAGCTCCTCGTGCCCATGGCGGTAGCGGATGGGGAAGATGTCGAGCGAGTCGATCTGGCGCTCGCCGATGAAGGGCTCAATCGTGAACTCCTTGCGGACAGCACCGAAAGAGCTGCCGTCGTGGTCAATGTAGTAGGCCTTGATTTTGAAGTTGTTGCTGTCATCGTTGCTGCCGAAGAAGTCGTCGCCAAACTCCCATCCAAGGGAACGGTCTGCGACCTCGGGCTCGGGAACAGTGACCTTGTAGGTACGCCAAACCTCGTGGTATCGACCACCGGCCTCACCTGCAGCGGGCATGTAGATGAGGTCGCCAGCGCGGAAGAGGTACCAGAGGTCGTCAAACTTGACCTTGTCGACTTCGTTTCCGTCAAAGCGGGTGTGGAGAGGCATGACCTCCTCGTCAATGAACTTGACATAGCATCGCATGTCCCTGAGAGCCTCAGGAGAGTCCATCAGGCTGTCAACGTCCTCATCAACGTTGGAATCGACAGACTGAAGAGACTCAGTGTCATCATCGTCGTCACCGCCCTCTTCATCTTCGCCTGACTGGGCCTCCTCGTCCTCCTCCACAGCATCGTCAAACTCCTCAATGTCATCAACCTCGATAGCCTCCTCCTTGGAAAGCTCCTCAACGCTCTCTGATGGGGCCTCCTCAAAGTCGGCCCACTTCTCCTCCAGAGTAGCAAGAATCTCCTTCATCTTGGGCTGGAAGTAAATCAGGGGCTTGAAGGGTCGCATGAATGTGCGGGGAGTAGACCTCGTGTTGGACTCGTTCATCAGCGAGGTCAGGTATCCCAAGACGGGCTGTGACTGGACACGGATACGCGAGATCTCAGTATCGGTAGACTGCAGCGCCTCGGTACGCTTGGCAATCTTGGCCTTGTCAGCGGCAGTGATGGGCCGTCTCTTGCGCTCGTAGGCATTGTCGTGGATATCAAGGTACTTCTTGCGCATGCGGGCCAGATCCTCTCTGTGCCTATAGCCGCGCTCTCGGCGCATCTGAGCAGAGATACTGGGGCCCACCATGAGAACATCAACGGCGGCATCGGGCTCGTCGGTTCCGCCAAAACGGTTCTTGAAGTTCTCGAAGTTGACCTTGCGGATCTCGGGCACCTTGGGGCGCCACTTTGCCTCAACACGGCGACGGTCGGCCAAGATGCGCTCACGGCGCTCTGCCTCCTCTTGGAGGGCCATGAAGCCAATATCATTCCCGCGAGCAGCACGGGAAGGGGCATTGCGGCGCCCACCGCGAGATGTCTGCTTGGTGCGAGCCATGGTTGTGTCTGAGTGAACGAAAGGAGTAAACGACTAAACAAGCAGCAAGTTTATGTGACCCTAGAAAGCAAATGTGATAAGGAGACGTGAAGATGAGGTATTGAGTAGGAAGGGAGAGATACAGAGGAATTCATCTTGATTAGTTGGGGACAGACCGTGAGATATAAGGTCGGCGTCTCTGGTATCTCGTGGGGTACGAGGTTGATGATTCACACCGCTGTGCCGCTTAGACGAGACCGTGAATTCACCTGTAGCGTCCATTCATGTGGGTCAGCAGGCAGCAGTTGGCAGTGATCGTTTCACAGCGTACAGCACGACAGCGCGTATAGCGATCCACGGCGTAGAGACCAGCACGGCCTAGCACTAGGTCAGCGCAGATCTCAGCACGGCACAGCCCCAGCTCCTCGTTAATGCAGGCTGCCTTGGCCATCAAGCAGTCAGCCTGCAATGAGACGGACCCAAGTGGAAAAACAGGGACCACAGAGCCACCTCGACAGAACAATAGTAATTGTCGCGGTCACATAATATCGCTTCTTGTTGTGCAATAATAGGTAATATCATCCAAAAATTGCTCAATAACCAGTTTTACGTATTGCTATAGATATTGTGCCCGTCTTGAACAAAATAAAACACCTCTGTAGTCGGTCCCTGTCACTCGAACGCGCTGAAGCGCCACCGCTTGATAATGCGCCACTATAATCTCACTAGCAGCAAGCTTCAGGCAGCACAGCCCAATCTCTCCAATGCCCTCACTGCAGGGACATTTCTGCGGTCCAATAGTTTGCGGAGCTACCCTCCAGCTGAAACTCGGCACTCAGAGCTGACAAAGAAGCGTGAAGTCGGTATGATTCACACCCCAGGGCCCCCGCTGCCTGCCTCTCAGCTCCTGTCTCCTTATCTCGCGTCTACCTACTTGATAGGGCAGCGGATAGTCTTGCGTCACCCATCCACGACAAGCATGTCCATCCTGCTGAGCTGACTTGTCTGTTCTGGGTCATAATTTTGAGTTTAATGCATCTGTCATTGTCAGTTGGCGTTCAGGCCTGGGAACGATGCACTAACTAGGTACGATGCACCTGTTTGGACAAACCGGTGAGCCAAGCAGTGGGTGGAATTAAACTGGGCACACCAGAACGCCACAGCTCAGCCTCTAATCCCCCTGCGTCCATCTTTTGTCAGAGTTCCAGTCAATGTACCCCAGTGGCTTAGAACACGACTGAATTTTTAAAGAGTTGTTTTTTTATGACTTGAGCCTTGTCCTTCATTCTCTATACCACAGCTGTTAGCTCGACTATATATATTATACTTGGAAGAAATGCTTGCCTTACACCTTGCTTGGTTTGAATAGGGGTCCTATATCCACCCACTACTTTTCTCTTAACTACCTACCACCTTATGGCTTAACTTGAGGCGTAAGACTGATACCGCAGTTAGAGGACGAAGGCCTGTAAAATTCAACCTATTAGGCTATATTATTTAGCTGCTGAAGATAGCTTCTTGCTTGACCTCTGATCTAACTGTCTATATTGACCTGCCAGCTAGCTACTGCTCGAGACAGCCTCTTCGTGTGCTCGTGATACGGCTGTCTAACTGACCCGACGAATTGGCTGCTGCTCGCGACAGCCTCCTCTTACGCGTATGACTTAGCTGTCTGTGTGAGACTGGCCTTGGTAGGGGTGTATAAGTTAATTGCGGTATCGGATGTTAAGCTACAAGGTGGTGGGTGGTTAAGAGAAAAGTGGTGGGTTGATATGGGACCACTTTGAATACTAAGGCAGCCGCATACCATTGGCCCACGAGTACCTGAAACAGGCAGCTATAAGCTCAGGATGCAACTTATTGTGTTTCTCTGTATTGCTCGGTAGTTACACCACCAAAATTCGCAGAGCACTCTACCTTTTCCACTCTAACACACACAACTCTTCGCATCTCTTCCTCAACCCCAATGTTCTTTCCTTCTACGGCACATTTTGAGACACAATAAGCATTCCAGGAAAACTACTTAAAGCCCGCCCCCCCCCCCCCCCCCCCCCCCCCCGGTGCTTTTCTGAGAAAACTCTTCCTCCTTCACCCTCACACATCCGCACCCGCCGCCTCTGATCCAAACCACAAGCACCGGAGAACCAAATCTCCTTTATCGTTTGTATATGCCACGATCCCATAACCATGCGATACCTTGTTGCTAACACATAATTGCAGAATCTTCCACGCGTTCACACACTTGCCGCCGATTCTTCTCCGACGACTTTCCCTCTCCGACGACAATAGCACAAGACCCCAACGACAAGATGACCCAGGACACTAGCGACCTGCTCAAAAACGAGGGCTTCACGGCCGCTGACGTGTGCATTGGAGCTAGATGCAAGGGATACCAGCACTATGAGGGAATGGTCATAGCGCCATTTTTGTGTCGTGGCTCGATTGGCGCCCAGGCCGTCTCTGGTACGCCGAAGAAAGACTCTGCTCCAATTAACGGCTACTTGGTTGGAATGAACAATTTGGGCCAACCGGTAATTGCAGAGGTCCCCAACGCCCTGAAACAAGATATGGAGGTGGGCCAACTGCTGGGCTCCCCCTGCTTCCGCAAAACAATCTTGTGCAAGTCTATCGACGGAAAGCCTTTGCGGGAGTGGGTTCCATTTAACTCTTTGTTTGATGCCAGTTGCTTGGCGGATGTCAAAGTTGCTTCATGGAACACGAAGCAAAAGCCATCCCAGGAGAATAGAGAGGGACGCGAAAGGGCTGTCGAGAACCGAGTTTTCCAGTCACTTTCTCAAAATGGTCTTCCCTTCTCCTCCGAGAGCAACCAAAAGCATGTGCTGGACCCAATTCTTGTTTTCCAAGGGCATAATGACCACAAGTCACGGCGGACTAGGCTTGTCAATTTGGAAAGCTACAAGTGCGTTGACAAGTTGGCGAATCAAACTGCCTATGAATTCTTCACACTTCCTGCCTTCGGTTTGACAATGGTGGATATTGGCGAAGATATCTAGGAGATAGCCGCCAAATTCCAGAAAGAAAACACCACGACTTATATCACCAAAGTACAGATTATCTACGCTGCACTAGTGTACTTCTGGATGACCGAAGATACCGAGAATCGCGTTGAAAAGATTTGTGGCATATCTATTAACGCTGAAATCAATGCTGGCGTTTTTATTGCTTACTTTGGCGTCTACCTC
Organism: Clonostachys solani; assembly: GCA_902141235.2. Lineage (NCBI taxonomy): Eukaryota > Fungi > Ascomycota > Sordariomycetes > Hypocreales > Bionectriaceae > Clonostachys > Clonostachys solani. The sequence continues at coordinate 68,422 of CABFOC020000002.1, forward strand.
AAGTACCACGAACTTCTCAGATTGGGGGCCTACACCCACCCTCTTGACCTTGTATCAGAGTGGTACAAGAATGATTGTGGTTACTCTTCTCTCTTTAGAGTCGACGGAAAATGGGGTGATGCTTTCAAGCCTCTAAAGGATATGGGAATTGTACCCTTTGCTTTCCTGACTCCGGCAATGATGGAGGGTTCCGCACTTGGTGGCCCATTTCTACCAGTACAAGGACTTTCATCAACGTCCAAATGGGAGTTAACCGATATCCACCATCGGATGGGTTTGGGTTCGATTTGGACCATCGGACCGGCGACTCTGCCTTCTAAGGATCCCGTTTCTGGCGACCAACTCAGGCCCCTCCACGATTGCTACGCACTACCTAAGCATTGGCTCGGAGAATTCGAACTGGCATCATATACCAAAGTGACATCCAGCGATCCTGCAACGACCGGACTTGAACCAATCTTGTTAAAGAGGAAACCCTTGGCCAAACGCCTTTCGTCTCCTGGCTTAGCGGAGTTGCAGGAAGCCACTCTGTTCCGGGACCAAGATGATACGGTGAGACTGTACCCGGTTGGATTCAGATTTGGCTTCGACAGAGTGCAATTTAATCCAGGATGGACTTGCCATCTTCCCAGCAAAGCCGGCCTCCTCTGTGCTCTTCACCGTTGCCACAGGATTTCGGATCCCGATCTGGTTCCCAACAATGTGAAGATGGAGATGGCTGACGCAACTATCCATGAATCTTTTCTCCTCAATTTTGCGTCTAGCCGGTCCAAGAAGGATGATCAAAAGCTCCCAATTGGCCTCGGTGGGCCAATCAGGCTAAAGGAGATCACCAACCCTGATGACGAAACCACTTGGTCGTCATTGAATGAAGAGCTTCAGTACTCGGTACCCAGGATTCGTGAGCCGTACCCAGCACCATCAAAGCCTGAGCCTCCAGCAGCACCAGGCAGTTCGACGCAACAGTTCCAGTCTCAAGGGCCGAAATCGACACCGGAAAAGGTCTCGGAAAAAGACCAGCTCAAGCAACTGAAACAGGAGAACGACAAACTCCAAAATAAGCTCAACAAGGCACAGGAGCTGGTAAACAAGACCTCGATAGAGCTAGTGACCAATTTGGAGGCTATCAATTCCACTCTGACCACGGAAAATTTGAAGCTACGACTTGAAAACAGACCATTAGAGATGGATTTAGCAAGATACGAGGAAGCTCCACCAGAGCTGCACAGTTCTGGACCTTTGGACCCGCAACAACAAAACTTCAATCAGCTGCTAGCAGAGCTTGCCTCTGCTAAGCAAGAAGTTCGAGAGTTGAAGGCTCAAAAGGAAGCCGACAATTTATTGATCAAGCGACTCCAATCTAAGGTCACGTCTCTCCAAGAAAGCATCGGCACTCCCTTCGAAATTGACGCCATGAAGAAGGAAAAAGCTGGGCTCCAATCGTCCATAGAAAAGAAGAACAAGGAGCTTGCACAGGTCAAATTGGAGTGTGCGGAAGGGCAGGAAGACCGTTACAAACAACTTCTGGATGACCATGAGAAATTGGCTGCTGGGGCTGACTATACGGCGCATCTGGATCTACAAGAGGCCAAGAAGGAGATTAGAGATGCCAAGAGGGATATTACAGAGCTCACTGAACAAGTGGAAATGTGCAGAGGATACATGGAGGATGGAATTGAGCCAAATACAGGGAATAACGCAGGTGCTTTGGTCCGTACCAAGTGCCAGAAGAACAGGGTGCCCGACATGTTCGTCAACACCACCTATTCAGCAATAAAGCGAAAGGTGGAGGAAGATCTCTACACTGGCGGAGAGGAGCGACAAGCCAAGAGGCTCAAGGTTTCGCGGCTCATGGCATTTCCCGGGCTTGGATCACCCAGTCTGGAAGGTGTTACTGATTTTATCTTCAGTGCGCAAAATGAGGTCCTACGCGTGGCCGCAAAGGGTGGCTTAATTAACGCTGTCCATTTTGAGGTCACCCCTCGTGGAATAATAGGCATTACCGAGCTTGGTATGAACCGAATTGATCTACAGCACAAGTATCAATCTGAGCCAAAGATGGTGGAGAATTGGAACACCGCAAACGGGGCGAAGCATTCAAGCCACATACGAGATATCATTATTGAGCATCAGTTTGCAAACTACGCCCACCCTTCCATGCGTCCCCTAGCAGATGCTCTCGTTCATCGGGGCAAGGATATGACCATGGAATCCCTGTCAGACCATCTGGTGGCCATTGAAGACCACACCAAAGACGATGTAGGCAAGCTGGACTCTTACATCTTTCATATCAAGAATCGATCTGTTCGGGGTCGAGGAGAGCAGGTTGACAAGAAGGGACTCACAGAGGTTCTTCAACGCTTGACAATGTCTCACGATAACGCCACGTGTAGCGCTTACGTGAGAATGATGATGAAGGATGTTGATTCCGTGAGGATGGTTTATAGTTTTCAACTACCCATCGAGAAAGTATTCGAGGGCTATCGGAAACTCTATGCGGCCAAGGGCAAGGTCGCTGAGTCGATGCAGATCCCCCGTCACTACTTTGCACCAGCCGCACCGCGAATCCAGGAGTGAACGACGGGCCTTTCGCGCTTCATACCGATTTCAATGGAATGGATCCTTTGCTATCACAATTTCCATCCCAATTTGTTTTTATAGGAGAGCAAAATTGACCATTTCGGTCTAGGAAGTACGACATCGAATTACAAGGGGAACGACGATCGCACGGGTCAAATTAGAGTATGTTGATGGCCAATAATGGAAGGTTTAATGCCTCTGGATGAGCTTTCATGAAAAGTTTGGGTTGCGATAGGTAGATAGATACCTTATTCAGTGATTGCGATGGTCAATCAGAAAGTTATTTCACCATGGCGCAACGACGGCCAATACCACCGCGACATGACGCCTCGCTCGTGATGACTTCGAAACCTCAAATCAAGCCGCCTTGGCGCAATCCGACCACAATCAACCCAGTGGGGACCCCCCGAATTGGTATGGCTAACTCAAAGGCGGTAGTCGTGCGAATTTTTCAGTTCCAAGCGAGCGTGAAAAGCTTCCGCAACGCTACAAAATTGGATACCTTTGTGGCAACAAATTTTCATAAGTACCTTGGTAAATTCTCTCTTTTTTGCCCCTTTTTTTTGCCTGTTTGGACGTACCACGGCAAATTGTTTTACGAAAAGCTAATCTGCGGTAAGAGCATCTGGAATTTGCTTTGAGGACATGGCGGCAAGTTCTATCGCTACCTACCCAACTACCTTACCTTATTAGGACATGCTGTCTTTTCCTCACTTTGTCGCCCTTCTGAGATTGTTTCTTGATTGCATAGTACACTGTTTTTGCTTGAGCAATGTAAGTTTGGCCACCTGGGCAAGCTTCGAGTCGAACTTAGCTAACTGGGAAATGTGTATCAATAGCCGCCGCCCCCACGACACAATGCCGAGTCCGCTGAAAGCCCACATCCTCTCCAAGAAAAGCCTGGCACAGGAGACATCGAAGTTTGCCGTCATATCTAATTGACGATCCAGTGGCAGACGAACGAGCACCACAGGGCAAGCCGCCAAGCCCCCACGAGCGTCGATGGTACTAGATCGGCTCCTCGTGGTATGTTTACTTTATCGATGGGTAGGTATCCGGGCAAGATAGCTACCCGCGAAGCAGGAGGTGTTTACTGACACGGTAGGGATGAGGGTTGGACTGCCCTGACACTGTTATCCTGCCAGTGACAGTCTCAGTGGCTCATATGATGTCCGTTTCGGAAAGCATATGGAAATTATGATTGACGATGAGACAAATGCGAAATACAGTATGGTGTCTAAGTCAGGACGGCATTGCTCTTATGGTGATGGTGGGTTTGAGATGGTGTTGCGTCGGCGACACGTCTTGACCCTGACATCGATAACTGCATCACAATGTCAGGCTACAACATACTATTAGGTACCTACTAGGTAGTAGGAGGTTGGGGGGTTTCAAAGTATTATCTTGCGGCCATGCTAGCAGCCGAGCTGGGTGTCACAAGGGCTCTTCCCATAAAATCTAGCCACCTTGCCTATATATCCTCCTTCAGAACATCATTTCAATTTGAATATAGCTATCTGCCTCTGGATCGATATTCTAGTTCTACTGGCACCCTCATTTTGATGCCTAATTGAAGCCATATTAACCTTGAAGCCGTAAAATAGGCCAGGCCACAGCGTTGGCCGGCGAGGATCCCCAGATATACATTTGCTTTGAAGGTAGACCATTGTTATCCTAAACCTTTCTATCTATCCAAGTGTTCCAATGCTGGAATGTCTATTGATTCTTGCTCTTGCTTGTGACGATCCATCACGGCGACATTCTCTTCTTCCAGGTGCTCAATTAGGTAGAGTGTTGCTGCGTCCCAGAATGAATCTCCAACAATGCCCTTTTTCAAGTCTTCCTCCTAGGAAGGGGCTCGGCCGTTGTCGCTCATCGGACTTGCTGTCGTTGCTTTGGTAAATTAGCTTAGTAGGCGCAAAACAACTGTGAATTATAGGGATGGACTTACCAAATTGATATCAAATTGGAATCTTCAATCATCGTGAGGTGGCGCTTCATGCACAGGTGAATTGAGTGTGAAGGGGGTAAGTGTAATGATCTGCTCCAATGCACCAATCGTGTCTATGATAGGGCTTTGACGCTACGCCTTATCATTTAATGGGAGTTGTGATGGAACATTCAGCACTCTAGTATATATTCATTATAGGATCATTGAGATTGATATAACGCCTGACTTTTATTTTATGGGCTAATAGGGTCTCTAGAAATTGAAGATTAATAATCTCTGTTGTATCTAGATAGACCCTTAATCCCTGGTACTTCACGAAATAACACCAGCAATTGAATCCCCTGAACTTTTCCCAGTATCATGAAATGTCTCATTTCGCAGCCCAATTGAAATACCCCTAGCAAAGTCTACGGTAAATGCCGCCGTCCCAAAGGGCCTAGAATGCCTTCAACAAGGGTCTAGAAGCATGCCTAAGTGGTAGGCTACTCGGAGTCTATCTCCTCTTCGACAATGCGTGGTGCCGCAGGCGCAAAGTAATGCGCCGGGAATTTGATGCTTTCAATCTTGGCACTTGTTGCGTACAGCGCACGGTATCCGTTGACCATCTTCTCCAGCTCACCAATGAAGACGAAGGCTATGAGAAGGCCCTCATCGGCCTCGATCATCTTGACATACTGCCTGACGCCCTCATCGACCGGCGAGCGGGAGAGGCGGCGCAAAACTGCCAGCAGCTCTCGTTTATCAATCGAATTCGTTCGCAAGGGCCTATTTAATTCCTTGATATAGGCTCTAAGCTTCTTGACATCATCCTTGGTGTAGGATTCCATAGCCATCAAATGTTCACGAAGAACCTCCACAGATAAGTCCCTGCCATCCTCAAGTTGCTTGACAAGGTAGTAGAGGGAGGGGTGGCTATGGTCTTGGAAACCACTCTCATTGATAATTTGGCGGACTTCCTTTGAAAACTGCGCCCCTCGAGTTGATTTCCAATCCGCAAGCAATTTGGGCTCCGATTTGAACCGATGGAAGAGGTCAATCCTCTCCATCCCGAGGGGAGTGATGCCCAAAATACCCCGCGGCGTGATGTTAAAATGAAGGTGGTTGATCAAACCACCCTTTGCTGCCACGCGTAGCACCTCATTTTGGGCAGTTGAAACAAAACAGCAAACGCCATCCAAGTTTTTATCCGAAAGGCCCTCGAATACCATCGAGTCAGTAGTGCGGAGCCTCTTGTTTCCGAGTTGGTCGGTGGCGTACATTTCCTCTTCAACTTTGCGCTTTGTCCCCACGTAGCTGGTACCGATGAACTGCGCAGGTATCTGGCTTCCTTTTTGGCCCAATGTACGCTCACCAAAGTTCCGGTCCTCCTCGGTAAGGCCGAGAATTTCGTTGTGCATGTCGAGCTCTGCCTTCAAGTCCTCGTTCTCTTCCTTGAGGTCATGGACGGTGAAGTGTGCTGTTAGGTAGAGCTCTTTAGCGACGCGCTCGTGCTTTTCCAGGAGGCTCTCGTACTCCTCTTCGCTGGCTAGGTCTTTCTGCGCCTGGAGTTGCTCAATCTGACTGGTAAGGCTAGTGACGGATTTTTCGAGCCCTTTCTTGTCCCTCTGCAGGGCCTCAATGTCGAACTTTAAGCTGAATGCTTTGCGAGTTTCATCCAGCTCAGATTGGATGCGTTTGGTATGCAGAAGGGAGGCCTCGTTCTGCACCTCATGGTCTCGAATCTTCTCCTTAAGGGCGGCTACTTCTCTCCTTAGCTGAGTCCTGGTCATCTCCCTCTGGGTCGGGGCTGGGCCTGAATTGAGAGCATTTGATGCAGGTTCTTCGTGTACTGCCAATTCCGCCTTCAATTTGGCATTTTCAATGCGTAGCCTCTCATTCTCCAATTTGAGCTCCTCGTTGCTGGCTCGCTGGTGCTCGGACATCGTTGCTTGGATGGCGCTGGTGTTGTTTATGCTGCTGCCGGGAGAGTAGCTACACGCAGGTTAGCTGCAGGGTTGCAATGTAAGGTTGGGCATTTGCATACAGAGGGGCCGTGATAGTGATACTACTGAGGTCGTTTGGGTTGCTTATTGGACAAGTAGCTACATATAGGTTAGATGCTGGGTTGCAATATAAAGTAGGGAGGGGGAATGTGCATACGGACGGGTGGTGATGGTTGTGATGAAAGGGAGAAGAAGTTTTCCTTGAGCCAGGGGGGGGGACGCAGGCCTTAAATAGGTTGACCTTGCATTTAGGAAGTAGCGAACAATGTAGAAAGATGCCTACCTGCCCTATAGACAGGTCTACAAGCGTTGAACAATAACAGACAATATATACGACGTGGTGCTCAAGGTCGGCGTCACAGAAAAGTAGTGGTCTGTACTTGATAGGTACCCATATCTTGGTGCAGCTGCCACTATTCTTGATGTACCTTGAGGTATCCACCCACCTCTTAAAGAAGTATTAGGATATCAGGCTCACGGCGCGTTTTCACTCCACTCCACGGAGGCAGGTAGTACCTAAACCTCGAGCATAGATTTACATCTCTGCCATACCAAGACCCAAGCTCACAACTTCAACCGTCAGCCACTCGATTTCCAACAGCCAGCTTTGAGAATCTCCTTCCACACCATCCTACACCCCGCCACCTACCAGTAAGTAAGTAGTGTGTCCATCAGCTTCCTTGCTGCTATAATTGCGCATGCTTTGCTCGTTATTTGGAGCTACCTAATTGATCCCGCTTGAGACTAACCTTGCCCAAACACAAAAGAGATAACAGAGTGCCGCCCTCCTCGATAACAACACGTCTTCGATCACGGAAAATATCTTACGAGGGCTTGGCCTAACCATGGCTGCCGCCGGCTTCAAGTCTGAGGGTCCAATCGTCCTCACTCCGTGGGTACATCGTCCTACCAATTTGCTCGCCCTTAGGTCGCCACTGAGACGATATTGCTAGTTCTGTTTGCGTTTGCAAAAGTTGTTATAAGGCCCAGGCTACCTGGAATGCTGGGGCTCGTCTCACGTAGGTATCTTACTAAAGCGAGTAAGGATTATACATCCCTCTTGCTACCTGCTTGCTACCTGCTTGTTATTTACCTTATATCTAATGTACGTACTTAGGTCCTCAAAGTGCGATCCATTGAGGAGGGCTTTGCCATCCTCAAAGGCACCGCGTAGCCTCATGCTGCTGAACTCGACGTTTTCTTTCCGCCGTGGAGAATTCCCTATATGTTACTACCTAGTCGATTGCTTAGGTCTAGCTAATGTATTGCAGGGGAGCGCCTTTACTGGTGCTCAACTCTCTGCCCGCTACCGCCTCAATGCGATCAAGACGAAGCCCGGTGCTGTCCTCAATTAGCAACTACAATTCATCGAGCAGGAGACGAGCAGCGCTCGCTAGGGTTTCCAGGACTAGGCTCTCTTCGACCAATTGATCGCTCTCTGTGCCCCTTCTGAGGCCAACATGGTTGCCGCTGTAAGTTATTCCCTCCTGTTTGCCAATTGCTAGCCAATCGCTACCTAGCAGGCGGGTTTCACAGCACTCTCTTGCGGCCATGCTGGCAGCTGAGCATGCTACCACAAGGGCTACTCCCTCCACATAATCCAGCTGTCTTTCCTATCCTCCTTCTGAACATTATTTTTATTTGAGCATATCTATCAGCCTCTAAGATAATGCTTTGATTAAACCAGCAGCCTTATTCTTGATGCTTAATTAAAGATATGTTCAGTTATAAAATAGGCTCAGCCACAGCAATCACTTGCGAGGATGCCCAAATACACCTATGCTCCGAGACCCCCCTAGCGCGCGCAGGTAGCTATTTGCTAGCCTACTGGTCGAGGAAGGAGCTGGTCTAAGTCCGATTTTTTGGAAGCTTGATAATATGTTTTTCACGTGCTGGCAGTGCTCTTCGAACGAATCGCTAAAGATTAGGGTATCATCAATGTACGCACACGCGTACACGCGATGAAGATGTAATAATTGGTCTATGAATCTTTGCGCATAGGATGGACTATTCTTGAATCCCATGATTGCTACCTTCGACGTTTCCAAGCCTCTCGGGCTTATGATTGTCATTCGGTCACGGTGTCTCGTGACAACCGGCAGCTGCAATGGCTTACGATCTCCGAGAAATGGGCGACACGGCCAGGAAATATGGAGAGAAGGACCAAGCCGAGATTGAAACCGGCAAGGTGATCAAACACGTAGGTCTATTCTGCTATCTTGTGATCTTGGGATAATTGATATGTTGCATTGGCTAAACGTTGGTTCGGCTGATTGGTTTAGGGTAACCTAATAGTTATACCGTCGATGTATTAGTGCACCCGATAACTGCCTCTCCCCGAAAAAAACGTTGTCCCAACGTCTATCTAATCCTAAGATACCTAGATGATCCCATTGACGACCTGTTCTAATTGACCTATTGAAAATAAACCTATAAAAAAGCACTTTTCCACCCGAGAATACATTTGAGAATTTCAATCTAGCTCACCCCAGATGTTAATTATTCTATGTTTCGCTTGTACCCCTATTATTATTTATAAAATCGTTTCTCGTGAGCATTGATCCCGAACCAAATCGCAATATACTCGTCAGTCAAATGATCTACCCGCTCGTCAACGAATGTCGCGAATTAGCAGCTGGAAGAAGAAAGCGGATGCGTCGAACATCGTCATATACTTCTTTCCCCTAACCTTGGCGATTATGTTTTATTGACTTGGAATCGGATATACATCAGGGACGGCCGCCTTGTTCAAGGCGCAAAGATCGACGACGGCAGGCGTAGCCAAGAAAGACACCAGAACTGGTCCCCAACAGAAACTTCACGGCTTCAGTTCACCACGACAGAGTCAGGCTTCTTCCCGGAGAATATGGGTGGACCGATTGTCCATATGGATCCCAAGCTCATGCGATGGTGAGCCTCAAACAACTTTAATTAAATGTTTCTTGATAATGGTAAAAATGGACATCCCAAGTCCGATCCCTCCATCATCGCGGGCATTAGGAATGTGAAAGGTGCAGGGTGCTTTCCATTCAGAGCCTTTTCAGCCCTTGAAGCCTTAAGGCGAGAGATAAGTGGTGGTTCAGCGAATCGAACCACCAAGTCAAAATAGTTCTTCTGATCAAGATGCATCTTCCATCACGGCGAGAAATAACCATTGGAAAGTAGCGAGAACGTCTGTCTGGCCGACATTCTGGTACAATGACTCTTCGAGCAATACGGGGCGACTCCTCCCACTGCCTATGTACAGCGAAAAGAGAGCTGTACATACAGCCTGCTTTGTACCATTATACAATGATGTCAAGGGGTGAAGCTGGGCGCCTAATCTAAAAATTTCATGAAATTTTAAGTAGACGCCAAAATATGCGATGAAAATTCCAAGCTCAACTCGGGGCATTGCTACTCGAGCGCGGTTCAACTCAGGTCGACTCTCAGAGTCCTCGAAGATCCAGAAGTAAGTTAAAACAGCATAGATGATCTGAGATTTAGTGATGAAGGTTGTTGGGTTTTGGACCTGATACTGACGCGCCACGTCCTACATGTCATCGCTAATATCTAGCGCCCTGACCCTGAAGGCGGGTAGCGGAAAGTGCTCAAGGATGTTGCTTTTGGAGTCACCAGAATAATGCGTCTTGTACCTTTCCTAGTTGATGAACCTGGTGGATCGTGGAGTATGATCATCGTGGTTCTGGAAGACAAGGAGATCATCGAGCGGATGTTTAAAACCCAGAAGAGGGTTGTAGTCCGTTCTCGTACAGATGTTTGGAGATGTTGTTTTCAGCTGTGATCTGCTGGGGCTGACCCTTGGAATTGTTCCTCGAATTCCATGTAGTAATTTTCATATCGGCTAATTGCATGGCGTTGAAAAGTGTGTTGAATGGGGCCGAATGTTTTAGGACCTTGCTGTTGTTGTCCGAAGACTTGCAGATAATCTTTTGGCGAAAGCATGGGTTGGCGAGAAGATTGTCGGCATCGATGACTTTGAGATTGTTGTGGATGTAACCGACCATTGGCTGGCCCGAGCTCGTCATGCCTATAATGAAACCGTTGGTCGGGACATTGGAGCTCAACCCATTGCTGGCTGGTGATGAAGAGATGATATTTCCTCGTCGTAGGAAGAGCCAGCTCACTGGCCTCTTCGTCTTTGTGGGATGGGCAGTTGGCACCAATTGGCACACCAGAAGCTCGATATATGGTCGCTAGAGCAATGGGTAGGGTCTCGTTCTTGGTCTCTGATTATATCGCGAGGAGGCAAGAATCTGTTTCGTAATCGAGGATGTTCTCAGGGCTGACGTTCGAAAGTCGTCGTGTTGTGGATAAAGTCCATCCGCCTACGAAAGCTTGCGTAGAAAACAGTAAAAATGGGACAAGGCGTCGGCGTAACATTCACCGGGATAAAGGGGCTTTGACAAAAAGATGGACCACGAAGGAGCATATTTCCAAGCATTTAAGTATTGCCCTTGTTGATAATCATCAACACAATAAGTAGACAATAAACAGTTATTGTCTATTTGTGGTGTATTGCTGGTGTATTGTATTGGTGTATTGTTGCCTGTCATCCATAGTAATTGTTGGACATCATGCCAATTTCTTGACTGACACAATTCGCCTTTACACCCCATATCTTTGACGAGGTATCGCTTGCCAAATTCTTCTACCGGGATGGAACAATCGAATTCGGAATATTTCAGATGAGCGACTTCAGCGCTCTAGCGTCGCTCCTTGGCCTTGGCCACAAGTCGCGCCCGATGCGCGACCGCTTCATTGATTAATTCTTCATCCATAAAACATGTCAGTATTTCTTCGGCGCAAGGTTTTTTCCTAATCTATAATCCATAGAAGACTTACTAGATGGAAGGGACGAGGACGGGGGAGTAGTTTCCGCTTCAGAAGAAATTGTCCAAGGATTGATCGGTGGTGGTGGTGGCGCGGACGGCCACTTGCCGCAATTGAGAGGCAGCGCAGGAGGGCATGGTACAATCGTATTGAGAGACATAGTGCCAGATCCCACAGAAGATTGGTCTCTTTTGCACAGAAAAAAAGTATGGCGAGGCGCACTCTGGTCCGGAAGAGTGGTAAACTGAAGATGTGAGGTTTCTGTTGGGAACTTGTCCTCGTGTCTTTGCTTTGCTACCTACTCCTTCCTCGGCGGGCTCCTTCCTGCCTTCGCGATAAGGACAGAGCATGGCGACTGACAGTTGGTGCCGTAATTTTCAGGCACAAAGCTCAAAATCTGGCAGGAGGGCAACTCTAAAATCATGTCAAAAGCAAACATGGCCAAAAGTTGCACCAGCCAGCACCGAGTTTCGCGTGTGTTCCATTTCACCCTTCTGATGGAGATCAGCTCTACATCTCGCGCGATGCCTTCCCTTTGCGCCCGTAAGATTTCTTTTTATGCGCCTTCGACTTCTTCTATCTCTTGAAAGGTGGCTTTGGCACGTCTTCCGAATCGTCCGGTTCCGATCTCTTGGATTCTTAGAGCTGGTTTTTCTCGCGAATTGCCTCAGGCTCCTAGATCTTGTCAGACTCTTCGTGCTGGTATTTCTTGATCTCCGCTTCGAGCTTCCGGATCTTCACAGTCTGTCCGACGAAGGTCTAAGCTCGTCTGCCGATCATCTCTCTTAGCTCTCTAATCTCCTTGGATTGCTTGTCGACGGTCAAGGTCAACTCTCCTTTTTCTTTCTCACCACCAAAGGTAATGCTTCGAGAAAACGCTTTATTGCTTGCGCAGATGTTCCCTCAAGGGCCAAATCACCTCACTACTCTGGCTACTCAACCTGAAGCAATCCCACAAGATTCATGTTTTTGGGGAGCTTCCAAAACCGACTGCACATCCGCGGGAAAAGCAGTAGAGGCACTCTGCGACTTCTGCTGCTACATGATGCGGCAGAGCCAGTCAGCATCCGAGAGAGATTGCTGTAAGCCTGTTTTTGTCGGTGACAGTATATATTACCAGTGTAAAGCCTGTTGGCTGTTCAGCCGCCCTTGTACATGGACGGCGCGCACAGATCGATGGACTCGCTGGGGGACTGGGCCACCATATTTATGCACAGCAAATCACCCCCTGACTTCGATCCCGACTGGGGACCATCGCCGCTTAGCTTTTCATCGCACGACTGAGCACGATCTGTCTGAGGCATTCGTCCCCGAAGAACCATTGGAAGGAGTGGATGGCTTGGAGCTTGCACTTGAGATGGACGATTCGGCGGGTGGTGTACTTGACCGGACGGTAGAAGATGAGGATGATGAAAGCGTAATTATGTAAATTGAGAGAGTGGCAATTGATCGCAGCGGGATCAGCCAGCAAGTAGCGGAGAAGAAAGGGAATGAGGTGTTTCAATCCCAACTTTCCAATACAGGCCACGATGATGATGAGAATAGTTGAAAATAATCATAATAATAAATTATTGAGTAATTATTAGGCAGCATTATCTACCTATTATTAGACAATAGGAAGTATTATTCTGTGACTAACTGCCACAATATATCCGTCGAGGTCTTTGCAGTCCCTGTTTTTTTTTGACAGCTACTTGCTTGCCTTGGTCGGCTTCTCGCGATGTTGCTACAAAAGTGCGGCTGTCGGCTAAGATGCCTTCACAGCGCTCGCCTTCCTCCTGGATGGCCATGAAGCCAACGGATATCACCACCTCAAGTGATGTTGGCATTGCTAGAGGCGGCAATTTCTCAGTGTACATCAGATTGCTTTCATAACAAATTTTATCTACCTGGATTAATACTTTTCATCGCTATTATACATATACACCAGAGTTGCCCTCTGCTAGGCCCGCTAACGTGAGATGAAGCTCTTACTCTGCGCCTCTGCACCATTCGTGCTATTCGCCTTCCCGTCCTCCACGTCGACCGCGTAGTCGGTGGTGACGGTGATCCATTCCGGATTGGCATTGGTCAGGTCCATACTCGAGCCGAGGGGTATCCCCCCCTTGCGGATAGCCGACAGCTCGCAGTTGGTCGCGTCCTTCCTCCCGTTCTCCCAGGGCCTCAGCCCGGACGCGGGGGCGGCGGCGCTGCGCGAGTTGCCGTAGTTGTTGCCGTACTTGCCCGTGGAGTCGATGAGGGCGTACAGGCGGGGCATGTTGCGGCGGATGAAGGGCTTGAGGCGGACGAGGTTGTTGCACCAGATGCTGACGTTGGCCTCCCAGATGGTCAGGATCGTCGCCTGGCCCTGGGTGTAGGTCATGTCCGGGCTGTCAATCATCTTCATGACCCACCACACCTTGACAGCGGAGACGATGGCGGCTCTATAGAACGGTTAGGCTCGTGAATTCCGTGTTTTTTTCGCCTCGTGGGATAAACCTACCCAGAACCCAACCCCAGGATCATGATAACAAGCCCTCGCTGCTTGCGTGGCATCTTCAGACTCATTATCGTAGGTATCGGGATAAGGATGACGATGACATCGAAGGCGATGTTGAGGATAACCTGGGCGATGGCTCCCTTGTTGAGGCAATCCCCAGCGCCCGAATTCGCTGGCTCGCAAGGTCCGGTGAAGAGATACGTAAAGGCAATCTGATACCCAAAGATCGATAGTGTCGTCGCGTAGATCGCGATGCGGTACACGAGGTCGGTGTTGATTCGGTGATACAGAGCTAGCATCGCAAGTTTGGCAATCGAGACCGACCACGAGTAAGTCATCATACTCGGTCCGAGGAGCTTCAAGTCCAACCGGTGAGCGTTGTCCATTGTTGAGATTTTCGACATGATTCAAGGTCAGGAGTCACCTTCAGATAATTTGCGGCCTGCAGAGCAGACACGTTCCATAAATGCTTTCCGAATCCATAATCAATGCCTACAGGATGGTTAGGATTCAGAGAATCTCACGTGTCCTCTATTCACACCAACTTACATAGACACATGATAATGCAGTAGGCGCCTGATAGACCCCAGGCCAGAATGATGAGCCCTTTGAAATTGTCAACAAGAAAGATCCCAATTCGAATTCGCGTCCATCGGGCTCACGCACCATCGTCGAGGTCGAAACGTCTCACAATCGCGGAAGTCGTGTAGAGGCGCAAGGCGAGAAATAGCGTGGCCAGGAAGTAGGACACAACAAAGGAGCCAAGTAGGATGTTTGGGTATTACGTGTGCTGATTAAAGTCGGTTTCCTGGCCGTCAGGAGCGGGCATCGCCGGCGTAATCGCCAGTTCCTCCAGAGTCGGCATCGTGTTCCAAGTATTGAGCACCGCTCAAGGCGTCGGGATCGAGTTTTTTTTCGTCAACCAGCACGCATAACAAAGGGAAGCGTCCACCACATAAATCCAAGAACGGAGAACCCATATGCACAAGTAATATAAAGAGGGCTATATGTCCATGCAGAGTTAGTTATTAGCCAGCAACCAGAATAACTTGGGTCGGTGATTTCCAGTTGCGGTTTAGTTAAGACCGATCAGCGCAAATATGCTCGCCCCTGAACTTCCCCATACCCAAGTGGGCATGTCTTCATGAATAACAACCTTGATCCAGGCAGCACTTTTCAAAACGCCCGAGAACGGGTTTATGCTAGCCCTTTCCGAGGATGCTACTGGGGGATCGTCGTCCGCGGCGATATCCAAAACAAGAACCTGCTACCGGGGCGGGCAGCGCAAGCTTCCGGAGTGTCATGCCCCTCCACTTTGGATGCAGCTCTCGCCTTTCTCCTGCATATTTTGGTGCGCCCGAGAAAATGACAAAAAGCCCACACGTCGACTGATGGCGCGCGTAGTGCATCCACCCGGCCACAGAGAGGCCTCAGCTGCTGCACTAACTGCTCGGCGAAACACCATGGAAGGCGTGATCCCAGCTGAGCTGATCCTCATCTATCTCGCTTCCTCCGCTATACTCCAGGGGGTGATATTGTAGTCCATCTGAGATTCAGGCCAGGTTGTCATCGGGCTCCTTGACGCTATCGCTCGGACGATATAACCTTTGAAAAGCCCACCCTTCTCCACCGAAATCATATGTTTCTTGATCCGCTCGGGGAAGCCTGCAACCGTACTAGCCAGCCACCCAGGCTGGGGGTTGAGGCGGTTAGATATGATAAATGCCAGCTCATCGCCTGTGGGGGGAGAGGAGAGCCCGCCGCAGGCACAAATCTCATCCAAACCTTGCGGATAACTCGCTCATCCACGTGGATTTGTGACACATCGAATAAAATATATTGCAGATTTGCCGATCTTCTTGACAGAAAAGAGCTCCCGCTAAGGCGCGAGCTGCATGTCATACCGCACCATGACCATGGGAGCTCCAACTCGCCCCTGTGCCGTCGTCGTGGGCGGCGGCCCCATTGGCCTGACGGCCGCGCACATCTTCAGCCAGGCCGGCATTGACTTTGTCGTCCTCGAGGCCCGGGACACGGTGCTCCCCGAGGTGGGCGCCAGCATGAACCTCTACCCGGGGACGATGCGGGTTCTTCACCAGCTGGGGCTCGGCGAGGCGGCCGAGGCCGTGTCGGCGAAGATTGTGAGGGCTTTTTTCGTGGATTGGGATGGGCAGCTGTATAAGAAGGGTCATCCGGGTCCTGTGTTTGATGAGATGTAGGTCGCCTAATCTCCCTCCATCGCCATCGTGCCTTCAGAGGACAAAGCAATGGGATGAATCAAGAGGTAGAAATCAAAGGCTAACGTGGTGTCAAGACATGGCTGTCACCCACTGGCATTCCACCGCCTCGACGTGCTGCGTGTTCTGTATAATAATCTCGAGCCAGGTGACCAAAAACGCGTCTTGACAAACAAGCAAGTGGTCGACATCCAGACAACGCCAGAAGGTGTCACCGCCCTCTGCGCCGACGGTAGCAAATACGAGGGCACCTTTGTCCTTGGCGTGGACGGTGTCAATGGCAAGACGCGGGATTTCATGAGGGCGCTCGCCCTCCAGCAGTCACCAGACGCCCAGGTCAATCCCGAGAAGCCCTTCACGGCCTACTACCGCGTCATGTTCGGCACCATCCCGATCCCGCCTGGGATGGGCGTCGGGGAGAACCACGACTGCCACGGCGCAAAGTACTCGACCATGCTGATCACGGGCAGCCAGGGCCGCGCGTGGTTCTTCCTCTACGAGGAGCTGGACGCTCCGACGCAGGAGCGCGTGCGGTACACGGAGAAGGACATGGAGGAGCTCGCGGCGCGGTGCAGGGACATGCACGTCAGCCAGGAGCTGACCTTTGGCGACATCTGGCCGACGGTCGTCAAGGCCGGCATGACCAACCTCGACGAGGGCATGCTGGAGCACTGGAGCGGGGATCGCATCGTGGTGGCAGGGGACGCGGCGCACAAAATCACACCCAACATCGGATGGGGTTACTTTGCAGGCGTGCAGGACGTTATCGCGCTCACCAACCTGCTGCAAGCGAGCCTGTCGCAGGGCTCGACGGGCACACTGACGGGCGAGGAGCTGGCCAAGATCTTCAGGCAATACGAGGCCACCAGGAAGCCCGAGATGGCGACGGTGCTGAACCTGTCGGCGTCGGCGACCCGTCAATCGGCGTGGCCCAGGACGTGGAGCGGGCTGTTCTACCGGTTCATGGAGTGGGTGTCGACGGTGCCCGGGTTCGAGTACTTCACCATCAAGTACATTGCCTCGCCGGTGCAGAGCAACGCGCTGGTCCTGGATTTCCTGTCCTGCGAGGAGCCGTATCACGGGCTGGTGCCGTGGAAGTACCCGACGGCGAGGGCGTGATGGCTATCTATTGATGCCAAGGGCTGCTCTTGCATATGCGCGATACCCAGTCTTGTACATACATTACAGAATAATAGCGTCAGACTACATATCTTACTTAACTCGTGCTGTCTCGGCACATACGTACACATCCAGCAGGCCCGAGATGCACTGGCCAGGTGATGTGATGCTCAGGCGACGGCGTCCATGTATTGGGCCACTTCCGCACGACGACAGACGCCGTCTCTGGCGTTGACAAATCAGGATCGGCGCATGTTTCACTCGCTTGAGCAGATTGGAGACTGTTTGGGAGCAGCGTCCGAGCGGCCAGAGTCCGAGGGCTTAAAACGAGCCCCGGCGCCGAGCCCAGACACGTCATGCTGCCATACTAATATATGTGCCTATGCATTAACCGACACCATATGCAGTAAACCATCCGACACGTCGAGCAAACCATTCGAGAGCGCACGAGCTACAGCCACGAGTGTCTCTGGTGGGTCGGACGAAGCGACTCAATATCGCCTGCGACATGGTTCGAGCGTATAGCGTCAAAGTCACTCCGACACCCTGGGCGATGCGACGGCCGGATGCTACTAATCACCTCCCCCATTTTACCATCTGTCGTCGTTTGTTCCCCTTTTGGTCAGTCCCGGCAGTGGTCGGACCACGGACTTAGTGAGTTCCCCCTGGTCAGTCGCCTCATGCTTCCCCATGCAGCGCAACACCAAGCATCGCCATGGCGTATCGGTCCCGGTGAGCGACCCCAGAGACATCTCCCGTTCAGGCAACATTCAGAGCCTGAGGGCGATTCGCACTCGACTCGGTATCTGCCGTGTTGGGTCCCCCACCGGCCAGCATCCGAACAAAGACTCGCATCTCCCCCAACCCGTCTACCATTTGCGGCCGCGTCCTCGAGTCCTGGGACGCTGTTCGGGCGCCTGCCAATGATCTCGCATCGGGACGCTGCAGGGTGGGATAATAATAAGCACGCAAAACTCAAACTGGCGATAGGTGGCTTTTGATTTGCGTGTTTACTGGTTGTGGAGGCTCGGCGCATCTAGCCAACCCTCGCCAACACTTCGCTCAAATACGATTCGTATTTATTTCTCCATGTCCTACGATGTTCCTGTCCCGTGTCCCTCCTTCACCATTCAATGCGCCCGGTGAAGCCTTTCGCGCGCCGCCTGACACGACGATTCCCACTTATAAGCGTAAGATGCGAACCATCGCCTCCGCTTCCGACACCGTGGTCGCCAACATCTTATTTTCTTACTGCTAGTCCCCAAAATCCCCGAGGGCCCTGTCGCCATCGATGAGGACTTAATAAATTCGCCCGCCCTTCGCTCTTGGAGACAGGACCTGCGGGGTTTTCAAGGTCGTCCTGCTGCACGCCACCAGTAACACACAATGCAGAGCGCATCTCTTCTTCTTTCCCTCCCTGCTGAAATCTTCGACGAGGTTATCCTGCATACACATCTTGCGCTGGGCTTGGAGCCTACCGAGCAGAAGTTTGTGGAGCTGCGACTTGTATGCCGTGAGTGTCCCCGATTTCACGGACTATCCCACCTTTCATTACTTTGGGATACATTTTTCTAGTCGTATTTCTACTGGGGGTTATTACTAATGGAAGAGATAAACAGGCGCATTTGACGATGTGGTATCTCGCGAGGTCTTCCCTCGGGATAGGAAGAACCAGTTCATGAGGCGCAACAACATCAACGCCGAGACCGCCAAATGGCTTCTCCTAACCAAGACAAAAATTCACAGCCGCGATACGCGTGGGACGCTGGCCTTCCTGCATGAGTGCGCAACCTTTGCGATGAACCACCAAGCAGAGTGGTCCAGACAGACGAAGCATTCGTACTTTGACTACCTCGACGCCGCGTGCCACATCATCGTCGCCAACCATGGCGTGCACGCCGTGCTCAAGCAGATCGTCTTCGTGGCAAAGCGAGGCAAGAATCCCCTCGCAAAGTCCATCCGCATGCTGCGGGCGCGCAAGAGCACGCTGAGACCGTCCATGACGCCCGTCGACATCAATGGCGTGGTGCAGATGGCCGCCGTCTTGGGTGATACTTGGGCTATTCAGGCCATGGTTGCCCGCGGCGTGGACATGGACTTCAACCACCCCGTCTTTGGCTGCGCTCTCTTCGCTGCCGCCTCTAACGGATGCCTGGAGACTGTCAGCCAGTTGATCGGTCTGGGGGCAGATCCCAACGTCCGGGGCCATCTCCTGGCCACGCCAATGTCGCTCAGCCCGGAGAGGAACAGCACGCCTCTGCTGGTCGCGGCCGAGCGGAACTACAAACGAGTTGCGGACCTGCTGGCAGGGCAAGCTCGTGTGGGCATCAACGAGACCGGCGGAGAGTCTCGGAAGAACGCCCTGGTGTGGGCGGCGGAACGCGGATGGGTAGACACCGTGCAGATCATCCTGGCCAGAGGCGATGCCGACGTCGACTCCCGCATCGGCCGTGGAGAATTCCCCATCACGACGGCAGTCATGCACGACGAGCCGGAGGTGCTGGCCCTGCTGCTCAAGGCCAGCAGAACCAAGCTCACCGAGAAGCGATATAATGGCCAGTGTCCTATGGCCCTCGCCTTAGTGAGGGGGTCGTCGCTCATGGTTCGACTCATGCTGGAGATTGGGCAGATTGGCCCGAATGAGGAGCTCCCCTACGGAGCACCTCGAGCCAAATGTACACACCCGATGCCTTCAAGAGGCAGCGCAGATGGAACACCGCTGATCATTGCGGTGAAGAATGGCCATGCGCACTTGGTGGAAACGCTTCTGAACTACCCGGGCGTAGATCCAAACCTGGCCAGCGGCTCCATCACGCCTCTGGATCTGGCCATCGCCGAGGACAGATCAGAGGTCGTCAAGGTGTTCCTCCGACACCAGGACAAGCTCGAGCGGAGTCTCTGCGCATTGAGGAAGCCCCTCCTCCACGTCGCAGCAAACAAGGGAGCAGCGTCGGTCATCAAAATGCTCATCAACTGCTACGGCGCAGACCCCAACACGTACGATGACCAGAAACAGACGATCCTATGCTCCGCAATAAGCAACTATCAGTGGAAAGTCGTGGAATACCTCGTGCAGTGTCCCGCCGTCGACGTCAACCTGGCCGGACACTCCGGGCTGGGCGATAACAGGGGGCCCAACATCCCGCTGCAGATGGCAGCCCACCAGCAAAACTACATCGCGCTCGGCTACCTCATGAAGAGGGACGACCTGGACCTGAACTGGAGCGGCATCTGGGGCACGGCGCTGTCCATCGCCGTCGAGACATCGAACCAGTGGGCGATGAAGACCCTCCTCTACGACAGCGGCGTCGACGTGAACCGGACCTCGGAGATATCCTCCGGGCCCGTCTACGTCCACCGCAAGATGCCGGCGGGGAGCTACTCGAGCTGGGGCTTCTTCTGCGAGGACGGCCAGAGCGGGGGGGACTCGCCTCTGCTGCGGGCGGTTAAGTGCGACAAGCTCGAGGCCGTCCAGGCCCTCCTGGAGAACCACAACGTCGACCCCAACGTGGCCGACTCGTGCAACAGGACCCCCCTCTGGTGGGCGTCCCGCGGCGGCGGGCTCAGGATGGTCAGGCACATCCTGTCGGCGCGCATCCGGCCCAACGTCAACGCGCAGGACATGGAGGGCTGGACGCCCCTCCTCTGCGCGGCCAACAACAACAAGGACACGACGACGCGGGTGCTCCTCGACATGCCCGAGGTCGACCCCAACGCCGCCAACGGGTACGGCTGGACGGCGCTGCACGTCTGCGCCAACTACGGCAACGTGCGGATCCTGGAGCAGCTCATCTCGCACCCGGGCATCGACGTGTGGGCGAGGACGGGCGGCGGGGAGACGGCCCTCGACGTGGCCAAGGACTGCGCGGGGGACGAGGAGGGCCTGTACCAGCTAGAGCGGCTGTCCAGGATGATGGCGAGCCGGCCGGATCCGCGGGGAGGGGGGTTTTACGAGGCTGGAAGCAGTCACTTATGAATTATGAATCTACTGATGGGAGTTCCAAAATTTTATGGTATTTTTATTAATGCAATCTGATATCTTCTTCCAATCCTAACAAAGGGAAAAATAAAGACAAAAACATAATTCAAAATCAAAGAAAAGACAAAATAAACAATCTGCCTGCTAGTCTGCTTTCATGGTACTCGCTACAGCTTCATAAAACCATGAATATCCAAATCATCTCGGTCGTGTCGTGTTTGCACACAGTAATCTAAGTAGTATCAATCTTTAAAGTCATCCCCCCTACGTCAACAAAACACACGGACGCCTAGATGGCGTCGATGTCCAAGCCGTCACAGTCGCGGCGTTTCAAGTACAGCTGAGCCCAAGGGTCGGCCTGCAGAGCAAACGAGTACTTGAGAGGCTCGGGCTCGGCTGGGGCATTGGGCGCCACCTTCCAGTCATACTTGACAAGGAGATGGCACAGGATGACCTTGAGCTCGTTCGCGGCGAAGAAGCGGCCGGGGCAGGCGTGCTTGCCATGGCCGAAGCCAAGGCTTGAGGAGGTGGTGGAGACGAAGTGTGCGGTGTTCTCAGTCTCAGGACAGGCACGCTGTCTGACGAACCGGTGACCATCAAAGACATCTGGGTTGGTGAAGAGTTCCGCGCTGCGGTGCTGGTCTGTGAGGACAACTGTGCGGTGGCCCTTGGGGATGACTTCACCGGTGGGAAGGGGGACATCCTCGACTGCTTTTCGAACCATTGAAACTATTTTATCCGAGTTAGTATATACTTCTTGGTGATTGAGGAAGGGGTTGGATTGCTTACCCATTGAAATGGGTCTCAGTCTTTGGGACTCCTTGATGACACTGTCAAGCAGTTTCATATTGTAGAGCGCTGTCTTCTTCCATCCATCTTTTCGGAGCTCTTGGATGACTTCCGACCTCAATTCCTCAACAAGCTCAGGCCTTCTGGCAAGTCGAAGCAGAGTCTCAGTGAGCAGGTCTGAGGTGGTGTGGATAGCAGCCATGGACAGTCCAAGCTGAGCAATGGCAGCATCATATGGTGCACCGTTGCTCTCGTCTTCAAACCAGTCGATGGCATCATCAAAGGCTGCTGGGGTCTCTCCCTTGGCAAGGCTCTCAGCCCGGAGTCGTCTCCTCTCCTCGATAAAGGGAGTGATGATCTCTCTGGCTCTAGGGGCCATCCATCGCAAGTTGCGGCACTGCGGGATGACCCAGTGAGCGACGTTGCGGAACCAGTTGGGAAATGCGCGCAGAATGGCTGAACCAATGAAGGCCTCAGAAGTGTAGCGCTTTGTAATATCGAGCCAGTCTTCGTTGCGGCAGATGTCGGGACCGAGGAAGACTCGCGATGAGCTGCGAGCCACGATGTCGAGGATCTCTTTGTAGATGTAAACCTTTTTCCATTCTATTATAGTTAGCGTTAGAGGATCTATCAAGAAGGAGTTAAGAATAGCTCGCATACCTTTACCGTTCCCCAGACGCAGCTCGGTGGCAAAGCTTACTTCTTGCGACAGCGGCTCGGTAATTTTGTCTGTGCCACGTCAAGGTTAGCGACTACACCCCTTGGTATAGTGAATCAATAGGGCAACACTTACTCAGTGATCTGGTGAGCCTTTTTCGGACGACGCTCTGGCCCAGCTGGTCGTAGCGTGCGGCAGCCGCAAATACTTCAAAGCCGGGGAGGTGGGCGTGGAAGTCTTCGGCGACAGACTCTCGCAGCAAGAGCCTGTCTTCACTGCCAATGGTGCTGACGAGGTTCGATGGAAGGACAATGATCTCTCCAGAGTCTGTCATGAGCTTGAAGGGCCTGTCTTTGTAAAGAGCCATGCCCTTTTGGAGCAGCTCTTCAGCGTAGAAGGCGAAGCGCCACCGCCAGCCCCAGTTGGCGATATCGAGGCCCTTGGCCTGGTTGATCAGGGGAATGCTGGAGACTTTGGAGTCGCCGTGGATGTTCATGAAGAGAATTACTCCAAGTACCAGGGCAACAGAGCCTCGGACAAGGAGGTAGGTGGCATCGTGGATTGGGAGAGAGAAGGATTCTCTTTGGGCTTGGAGGGTTGGTTCCACCACCGCGAGGGACGTCATATTGGGCGTTTCTTTAGAGTATTGAAAGGGGTAGTTCAGATGGATTAGAGTTATAGATGAAGGAGTAGCTTGTGTTTATTGAGTGTTGTCTGATCTACAAACTGGCAGTTCATGGGAGGGTAGAGACGAGATATATATACACAGCAGTTCGTCGCAGCAGCCCGGTGCCAAGGTGTCGGAATACGATACAAGAGACAAGAGCCGCACGTCAGGCATCCAAATTGGCCCATGTTCCCGGATTCCGCTCCAAGCCGTTCGAATGAGTCAAGGTCATGTGCATCAGGCTCGACGCAAAAGCGAACGAGCGCAAATGCGAACACATCTTTCTTGGAATAGATGGGTCCCTACTGCGCCCACCTGTGCCAGCTAAATCGCAATAGGGAAGAAACCGGCCTTAGTCCTTCACACGAGTGAGATACGGCGCCCAATCAGCTCGCCATGGGTCAATCTCGTGCCAGAATCTCAGCTGTGAGGCTCGCAGGTTTGTTCAAGAAGAGAAAGTTCCGCATGAGCCCGCATATCCCGGAGCAATCAGAGCCGTCAATTAACCATAGTTCGTCTGCTAGGGCCAACTAGTTTACCGAAGTTCAGCGTAGTGTGGCTCTGCATCATGGTTGCATCTGGGACCCAGACTATCAGTCCCGTGGTACGGGACGCGATTGGCTCCAGTGTTGAAGATTCCTTGGAACTGCTAGCCTGTTTATGGAGCCATCTCTCAATGGCCTGCACGATTCTGCATGGCGTGGGGGGAATGCCTCCCGGTTCTAGTAAGCCGATATCACCTCACAGCCCTATTGTCCCGCCAAACCAGGCGCGCCCCGTTTCCTGCCTACGACCCCTACACTCCTTGTCCGCATCCCTGCAACAGGCAGCGATGCCCAATCCATCCATCACCTGATGGGCCTTCGTTTTCTTCACACAAGTGCGAGGGCTTCACGAGACGCCTTGGCCCGACCAAAGTACGCCTCGCGTCCCGGGCACGCTGCTGACGATGACTCCCTGGGCGCGGAACGAACCTGAGTGCCTTCACCAGCCGGCGATAGCCCTACGCTAGATCATGTCATTACGTCGTTGGGATCAAATGTGCAACAAATTGGCGTTTGCCTCGGCTGAAGCCGCATACTGATGGACCGTCGGCTGGCGGAAATGCTTTCCCTCATCTGTGCAGTCACATTTTCACTATCAGGTTCTCGCAAATTTCAGCAGTGGTAGTATTGATTAGATAGTTAATTTCTCAGTAAATGCAGTGTCCGTCGTCAATTTGTAAAGCATGCAGCTGTCACATTAATTGTCATTCCCGTCATCTTGTCTCACGTTCATCTCTGCTCATTGGCTGATCAATTCCGATTATGGCGGTTCCCCTGAATCCGTCTCAGGTCAGCCCGATGGAGATCTCAGCCCTAACAATCGGCCGAGGGTGGTACACGGATTCACGGTATGTGCTGATTGAGCATCCTGATAGAGGCCGAGACCTGCACACGCAGTGGATGTCGGTCTTGAGATTCTCATGGAGGACGGCCCATTTCCTCTGTGCCTTTTCCTCCGGTTCGAACCCAGCCATTTCGGTACCGCGAGTCCTCCTCAAAGGAGTGCCTTCGGTCAGTAAGAGAAGGCTTGCGCGTATCTCGTGCTCGGGCGACATTGGCTTGTTCGGGATTACTGTAGGCTCTACCGGTTCGCTGAGCGGCATTCTCTCGAAGAAGTCGGCGAGTTTCTCATCCTCAATTGTCAGCGATTCAGTGCTCCAGGAGCCTTGGGAGTATAAGGGGGGTCGCTGTCCGGGAGTGCGCGGCCTCAGAACCGAGCTCAAGGGTCGCACCGCCGGGTGCTCGAATTGACTTGCTGTTGTAGACCATGAATCCCGTTTAGAGTAGCGAGACCTGCGTCTCAAGGGAAAGA
The DNA here is from genome assembly GCA_902141235.2 of Clonostachys solani. Lineage (NCBI taxonomy): Eukaryota > Fungi > Ascomycota > Sordariomycetes > Hypocreales > Bionectriaceae > Clonostachys > Clonostachys solani. The sequence goes on from CABFOC020000002.1 coordinate 93,553, forward strand.
AGGAGGATAAGGAGTGGCGATACGGGGGCACCTTTTCCGGGTCCGATAATCCGGACGACACTCGGCGGTCGATGGTTGATTGGCTGTGTCCATCCTGTTGCGGGATTTCACTCCGAGGAGCTTCTTCTATTATCTCAGGCTTACAGCAACAGCAGCAAGGCGCTCGCCGTAGTGTTTTCTTTAGTCTGTCCATCGTGGTCATTTTACAATAATGTTAAAGAGGTTCTATGAAGAAGGGAGAAGACAGACATCATCGTCCTGGATGAGAGGGCGGGCTTCACTTGCTCAAATAGGCATAAGGCTGATGCACAGTGATAGCACGCATTGCGGAATTGGCATAAGCCTGTAGCTGTTGAAACGCAATGCAGCGTCACCTCATGGGCGTGACTTGTATTCTATACGTGGCTCCCGTAACTGAGGATCATGCTCAGATATCAGATCCACACTTGGCCAGATGCTTTCTTCATGTATGCCATTATAACAACTGAATCTATATTAGCCAACATGCACACCAGCTGTCGGCGTCATTATGCCTCTCTTAAAACCGGATTTCAAAGATGGAGAGCCCGATACGATGTATTTGAAGGCATCAGCAGAGTCTTTGGGCTGCACTTAATACCTTTCAGATCGAGATTTCCCCAGAAAGACGGCGTTAAGGGAAATCCACCTCCCGAGAAAGGGATCGTGCATAAGCGGTCAAAGTTAAGTCGTCGAGGTCAAAGCTTTTCTGCATACCCGATCTGGGGTTGCCGGCAAGGATCCGGCCCTCAACTAGGAAGGCTAGATCTGCACTAGATGGTCACCAACCGTGACAGTTGGCTCTAGTTTTCTAATTTTAAACTGCCAACGCCACCCTGCTATTTCCATTACAGCTAGATTCATGATATCATTGAACATTCATCCTCCCCTGATATATCAGGGCTCAACCGAGTCATAACTAGATGCTGCCGTCCTCTCATGGTCACATCGCCAGCGCTATTCAGCCAAACGACCACATTTGAAGATATCTTATTGCTGGATCCAGTAGCAATCATGAAACACAATATTCCTAGTTCCCATAATTTCTCTATTTAAAGGATTGGGGTTTAAACTAGGCCCTACTCCAAGTTTATGTCCTTTGAGGGGGTGATGCCTTAGAAGGTCGCTCGTTCCAATGTAGACCTTGCAACTGAACTAAACAACTTAAGTTGGCTTAATACAGAATTTCTTTTGAAGAGTCCGTTTAGAGTGACTAACCCAGATTCTGCATGCCTGGCTTTCCTTGTTTCTCACCTCACATTTATAAGATTCATTGTGTATCCAACGCTGAAACACTGTCATTGAAAATCCTGGCCTAGACTTATAACTTGAATTAAGTCTATAGCTAATCAATGGTGGTTTGGATTGGCATAAACTGGGATTCTCTTCCTACAAACTATCCATTTGATTCAGCCACCACTGAAGCTTTTTGTTCATAGACACTTCCGTAGTTAAAACATCAGTTTCCTCGGCAGGTACCGGGGACCAAGTAACGCCAATCTCCCTTGCAGCATCAAGCTCTGCGCCAGTCAAGACAATATCGGCCTGACTTCTTTTGACCTCTTCCATCTTCTGGGCCCAATGGTTATTGATGAAATCCCCTATCGGATAGCTTTCCTGTTCCATCACGTCTTCAAATTGATCCATCAGAGAGTTGAGCTGGTCGATCAAAAGCCCATATTCTTCATTAATCTCTTCCGCCTCATCCAAATCGACACTTGAAAACCACATCTTGTCCTTGGTACAACACGTATGAGGAATATCCAATTCCTGAAAGGTCATGAGACGAATTATTTGCAATCTTTGTGTGTTGAAGATTTCGTTCAAGGAAGGAAGGAATGGCCATCTCTTTTTGCTTGCATTTTTACCATGATTCAACCGAATTATGGAGGCAACATGATGAAAGAACACTTTGAATGAGGAGCACCCCAACGGTGAACATTGGCATCGGCAAGAATCCAAAGCTGTCCAACCACATATTTCCCGTAGAACATCTACTGCTTCCGGGTTAAGGTTGCAGCGTGAAGAACAGAAAACTGCTGCTAGCTTCCATGAAGTTATGTGTGATGACAAGATGGTGTTAGTATCTGAAAACTCATCAACTTGCAGTATGTTTTCCGACATGTTCAAATCAACGCCGTGACGAATATACCATGACACTGACGCGAAACTTATATCAATGTGAGGTAGGCAAGCGCCGCTCATGCTCACACTATCGATATCGCGAAATCCCATTTGCCATAGATATTCCAAACAATCCCGATATTTCGGCTGAGTTCTCAAGTTACGATGAACTGATTGGTAGTCCAAAGGAACATATAAGACCTCTGAGACGGGGACACCCAGTTCATGTAGTTTCGCTGTGACTGCCCCAGCCTGTGCATCCAGTATGGAGTCTTTCAACAGGTCGTATCTGATAATGTCCCGCTGGCTTAAATGCTTTAAAGCCAGAGCTTTTAGCGCTTCTCGTTGTAATTTCACGGTGTTGAAGAACAGACTCTCGATAAAGTAACAAAGGGGCCCAACCCATCGAGATTTTAGCAGAGTTTGGTGAAATCGGCAGGGTATCCCCAGCGCAATGAGAGGCCCCAGAATGCTGTGCTCAAAATAATGACCCCCAGGCGTATCATCGCCTGGTTTGCATTCAGCATGTGTACAGTTTTCGAAATAGTATTCTCGAGCAAGATTTATTGCCTCGGCCACTGTGAATGGTTGCCGTTCAATCAGGTTTGCGGACGCAAATGCATCCAACATCAGCTTGAAACCTCGTGGCCATATAATGGTAAGAGCTAAACAACCAATACTCAGAGAATCGACATATTCTGCAGCGCAAGCCGGGTCTTTTCGAAGCACCTCGCGTAATTGGTCATAATCTCTAGCCGAAATGGCAGCTGTTACGGGACTTGTGACATGATCTGTATCACTTTGGTCAGGTGAAGGGATTGTCATTGGAATATTGCACGCACCTTCGAGAATTTCATAATGGTGTTGGACTGCGAAAAAGACTTTAGATGGCCCGTTGGAGTTCTCCAACGATGCCTGGCTTGGATCCCAGCCCAAGAGAGTCAACTTCTTTATCAGCCCTTCCAAAGTTGAGCGCATGCGGTCTGCATAAATCCCTCTCAAACGGCCAAAAGGTTCCATGAACATAAAAAGAATTTTACCCCAAATTGTCGAGCTAGTTTTGATATTGATCTTTGTTAGCCTTGGTCTGAAACGAGACCATCTGGTCTTTTACTCCGCTATACTTACGGTTGACTTAAGCTGGACACCGTCCCAAGAAACCGAAGTTCATTCAAGAGGTTCATGAGTATGCTCAATACGGTAAAGCGGTCTTCGCTTATTAGCATGGGCCAATGGAAAATCATATCATATTGTAAAGTTAGTCAAATCATGAATACAACTACAACGGAAAAGTATAACACATACAAAGAATATGCTCATGATCTTATCGAGGCTGGTAAGTCCATTTAGGCATACATCAGATATAGAAGCGTGTCCTTCGCGATGCAATCGTAGTATATTTCGTGCCAACTGTGTCACGAATTCCGGTCCATATTGAGCATCCCAACAAGTCACAGAGACCGCCAGGGAGGATATCCCGTATAGTCTCCAAGCGGGAGCGTCCTCACCGAGGACCTGGACACACTTGATTGAAGGGTTGATACTATAATTTGTGGTCGTGAGATGGACTGCGATTCTCAGTGGAATCCAGTTTCCCCGGAACTCGACGGTCTGGGATCGCTTGAGGGTCCTCATCTGATTGTGAAATCGGCAACTTGGCTGGTGCTCGGCAATTTCCACCTTCTCGCCACTTGATCTCAAGAAAAATAGGTTCACCATGGACGATGCTCGGGAAACCGTACGGAAGCAAAGGCAGCCATCGCAAGCTCGTCTCGTAGACACAAAGTTTCGGCGAAAGGCTTGATGTCCAGCATCAACCACATCGGTCAGTTCAGTCGTAGGTCGTGTCACTTTTGGAATATCAGAAAGGCTAGAAAGGTCAGTGCGGAAGGGTATTATACTCGATACCGGGGTCACGAGAGTTGTAGTGGTCAGTGTACTTGGCCCAGGCTGGATAAGACTTCGGCCTTCAGAACATTAGCCACTCACTCGTATTCCACATGACTGGGTAGTCTATGTGCGGCTTACTTTCGTCGGACGATTCTTCGCTTTTGTCCAATCTCTTACCCACGAGAATAGAATCCTGTTTGGATGCACACGTATCATCTACCAAATCCGTACTGGTCGGTCTGGCGGACAGAGGGAGAAATCTTGATAGTTCTTCAAGAAAGCTTTGAAAGCCTGCGTCGTTTTCCGATGGGAATTTAGTCATACCCTTATGATTTGCACGGATTCCCCGACAAGAAAAGCCAGGGATAGTCGCCGACGTCTTGGAGACAACACAACCCAATGCCCGCATCGGGAGTTCCTCAAAGAAACAGACAATGCCGGGGGCACTTTCCATCGACGATTGCCTCTTCTCCCGAATAAGCGAACAAAAGTCATCATGAATATTTTCCAACATCTCGGAGTCTTTCTTTAAAGCTTCAAGCAGTTTGGTGTTGAACTGTTTCATACTGCTCATCCAGTTTGTCAGGTGTTGAGCATATGATGCGGCTTCAGATCCATGATGCGGTGTTCCCATGAAGATAATGCCTCTAGTGGACTGTAAAATGCGTCGATAATCAGATCGTTGGTTTGCAAACAGTAGGCCCTGCTTCGAAATCAGCAAATATGTCCAACTTTGCAGAACGTGCCTTGCAGGGAGCAGCACCTCTTTACAAACGAGACCCCCAAGACTATGGCAAACAAATATAAGTGAGCGATCAGTAGACCCCGGGGCTCGGCGTTGGTGGAAAATCGAATAGATGAGCTCTGTGGCATGATCTCGGAGTGTTTTTTCGGATACTTTTCCCATGAATTCCTTTGTATCTGTGACTTTCGCGTCGTAACCGAACGTGAGGATCCGGGATTCAGGGAGCTTTGCGGGAAGCAGAGCTTTAGGCCAAGGATCGAGCTTTAGACCGTTGCTATCTGTCGCTTGCCATGTCTTGTTTCGATTTCCCATGAGTCCATGGATGAAGATAATACTGAAATGTTGTCAGCTTTCCAGAAGAGGCTCCGACCATATGGCCAAGACGTACTCAACTTTGGCGTTTTGTCCCTCGTACCAGAGCTCAAGTCCGATCGGCTCTGGGTCTTTGTCTGAGGGGCCTCCTTTTGAATCACTTTCGCGGCGCTGGAAGACTCGCTTCATCTTGTTGCCTTGAACGGTGTTGAAGGGCGGAAAACGCGTCAAAGTGAATTGAGATAATTAGAGGTCAGCATTTGGGCGTAGCCCTTTAGTAAATTGATGCCTAATTCATGTAACCTGCTGTAGATTACTGCACTCTCGATCGTCATCGATTGTCAAGTATGTAACACTGCTTCAGCATCGCGGAAACCCCTCTTCTCGAGGACGAATCAACGCCGCCTTCTCTGTTACTATTTCATGCGCCAAGACCAGCCTTTCATGCTGGTACTTCCCAACATCCAGTCACGAAAATCATGAATCTTTCCATCTACAGATGCACCAATGTGAACAAGTCTGACTGTCACCTCACCCTAACAATCCTGCCTTTGACCTAACCTCCCTGGCCTCCACTACGGGGCCCTGTGGAACTATTTCTGTGTTGCAACTTGCATAAATGACGAGCGCATGTTTTTCCTCCTTTAGGCAATATCGATATGTCTGCTTATTTTCTGGGGCAGAGCTTCCAGTCTACAACCCGAAATAGTCAAGCTCCAGCTCACGACATGGATTAGATTTACCACAGTCCCTGAATTATCAAGGCCTGCCAGCTTACGCTCGGAAGCATACGTGTCGCTCGGTCAGTCAAACAGTCCGAGGCGGCAGGGATCAGTCAAACTGAAAAAGCAATCCGTGAGTCGTGTTCCTCCCAGTGGAACATACGATTTAAATATGCTGACCAATGCAACTTTTAACGCAGAGAATCAAAGCACGCTTAAAACAATGACAAATTGACCGTAATTTCACTCTTTTCAAACGCCAATTCCAGGAGTGCCCTGTAGGACCCTTAATTTTTCTTTATTTCAGATCAGGCACGACATAGAGAGAGCGGATTATCATCCTACGACATGGGGTATCATATCGATTTCGAATTGGAGCGAGATGTTCCAGAGCTGACCGGCAAGGTTCTGCTCATAACTGGAGGTGAGTGTTCTCATTGCAAGTCCCAATACGTGAAATCACAAGGAGCTAAGCCTGGTCAATTCTAGGAACCGGCGGACTCGGTGCCGGAGCAGCAGCTCTGCTCGCCAAACGCAACCCCTCCAGAATTTACATCACTGGACGAAATGAAGAGGCCGCGCGGGATGTTTTCAAGAGAATCAAGGACAGCGGTAGCCAAGCACAGACGAAATTCATCCGTTGTGACCACACCAGCCTTGATTCCGTCCGAGAAGCCGCCAACATCTTCTTGTCACAGGAGACACGGCTTGATGTGCTGATGGCCAATGCTGGTGTGATGGCCTCTCCTCCTGGCCTAACTAAGGATGGCTACGAGTATCAGTTCGGTATCAACCATGTGGCTCACGCTCTTCTCATCCAGAAACTTCTCCCTACCCTTCAGAAGACAGCAAAGTCACAGGGCGATGCACGTGTCATTATTCTTACCAGTCTTGCATTTGTCCTTGCGCCCAAAAGCGGTGGCATCGTCTTTGATGAACTCAGAACTACACAAGCATATTGGATCCTCGGCGACTTCCAGCGTTATGCACAAAGCAAGCTAGCGAATCTTTTGTATGGGCGTGAATTAGCGCGCCGGTATCCCGATATCACAACAATCATTATTCATCCTGGAGAGAGTGCTACTTCATTGGTCAACAACCTCTCATGGACGCAGAAGGCTGTTGTCTACGGCGCTAATTACAGAAAGTTCTTACCTGAGCATCAGGGCTATCTCAATCAGGTTTGGGCAGTCGGTGTCCCTAAAGCGAAGATTGTATCGGGGGAAATGTATGAGCCTGTGGGTGTTCCTACTCAGTCGTACACCAGTTACTGTCTTGACCAGGAGCTTGCATCTAAGCTCTGGACATGGACTGAAGAGGAGCTAAAATCTTGGCTTTAAGTAGTACTATTAGGCTTAATGGACTCTTGAGTAAATGCAGTTAGGTCTTTCAGAAATCATTAGGATAATTTCTACTACAAGGCCTTCGAAGTGAACCATGAGATGCCGTTGAACAAACTCAGCGTAAGTTAACATCAGAGGTAGAACAATGCTCCATACTTTTTTATTGCATATAAAGGGTATTAACTTATTATGAGATATATATCTTATCATCCTAGGAGTATATAGATCCAGGTGCTGGTGGTACATAGACCATCTGATCCCTCCACGGATAGGCTGCCCACCTACTAGCTATCTTAGATAGCGGGTGCAAATAAAACGACGATGAGTTTTCTTAGTTAGAGTCTCTTCAATATTATTTTCTACTTTATTAATTAATCTTTTTGTCATTCCGTTTGCCAGGATGAGCTATTATCAAGTGCAAACCCTAAAATTATGAATGTTTATTATGTTGGGCAGTAACTTTTCTTCTGACACCAAAGTTTCCCTGGATCAATATATCTGATTATGTTGAGTAGCTTTCATCATTTGCAGTCGCGATTTTAGAGCAGCGCTTGATATCTTCCCATTGTCAACTCTCGGTCCAACGTAGTCGAAAGAGCGAACAAGAGAGTTTATGAGGCTTGACTCTAGACTAAATGAGAAAGTAAAACGAGGTAGGTCGTAACGAGGAATGATACATAATCAGTTGGAATCTTCAATCACGTGGGTGGGTTCTCTGCCCAATAGAGTTTACCAGGAAACGATCTCGTTGGGCACAGGAAAACCCTACAACTACACAAACGTGACAAGAACAATCGATTAGACTCAATGGCAAAATCGTTCACAAATTTCCCAAATCTTCCGATGGAGATCCAGCTAAAAATATGGAAGCTCGCTGCTTGCAATGTTGCTGAGAGCGACCGAGAGATCCGTGTCGAGCTTCATTGTCATCTTCGATCAACGTCACACTCATGCTGGACCGGGACAGGGCAGTTCTGTGGACACCACGGCACATGCCCAACGTATCTGCATGGCCCTAGAGACGGTTCATGGGCTACCTTTTGCCTATCCGATGGCTACTTCACTCAGCCAGAAACGTACGCTTCCATATCGGATCCCTTCGCCCAGCGTCAAATGGCTAGCCTAAGCCTTGCGTGCCGGAATTCACGGGCCGCTCTTCACCGTGAATTTCCAACAGAGATACGTATTTACGAGGGTAAATGGCGTCGAGGCGTCCAAGTCCTCACACTGCGATGCAATCCCGAGAAGGATACCTTGGTCCTTATAGATGTCCACATGCCAAACAGCCGCCACGTTCAGCCAGGCATAAGACCCTTGACAGCCGACGCCATGTCACGAGCTGAAAGCGACAGAATAGCTCGGACATTCCCACGAGACCCTGAGAAGTTCGCTGCGTGCAGAAGCATTTTATCCAGCTTCCGAACCATTGCTATTCAACAAGATGGGCATCGCGGCAGGACGGGCTCGGAGAATATCGATCTCATCAACATCGGCATGCTTGTCATGCTTTTCATGGAGTCCATCACAGGGCTCTATGTATGGCCCAACCCTGAGCTGTGGCCCGAGGTTTGGAAATCTCCTTGCCGAATTGAGGATGTTAAGCTCTGGGATTATAAGGATGAACTAGGCAGAGGCGGGTTCGTCGAGGAGGTGGACTATTTTCTTCGAGAGTACGATCAATGGGTTGACGTTCACCATGACCACTTCGCCCCTAGTGGTGAGCACTGGGCGCCTCTCCCGAGAAAGCTGAGCCGTGTTGGGTGTTATGTTTGGAGTGCCTAGAAGGATGGGATTTGATTCCGATACCTGCCACGATTCCTAGACGCTTTGGTGAGTGGCAACTAAGCTAAAGAGGAGCGAAGGAGCCGCGAGCAGGGGTGGAAAGGATTGATTTATGGGAATTTATACCCGGATCTCGACGGGTTTTAGCGCCCTCTTTGTACAGTTCGTGAATCTTCAAGCAGAACTAGAAGTTACGATACGATATTTAACAACGTCCTGGGTATCTAGACTTGTAGATAATTCAATTTTGAAGCAGCTTTGAGTCATTGTATCCATCCCTCTCAGAATTCCCCACTACTTGAAACCGGACCTACAACTTGTATCTCTTCACGAGACAACGAACCAGGTTGGAGTGACCTGCGCGGACTTATCCGGAGTTGATCCGTCACGGTTCTCGGCTCATTTCATCGTCAAATACGGTGAACGCGATAATTAAAGGAGTCTTGGCTTCTTTCTTCCTTTCACCACGCGAACGCACCCAGAAGCATGGGTAGATTCGCAATGGGAGGCTTCGACACCTATTGCGCCATTTGCGGCGGGCGTCTTCGGAAGCCATCATGGACTGTTGAAGAAGACGACGAAGGATCCGACTCTGGAGGCTACACCTACGATCCTGCTGTGTTGGCTAACGAGGAGGACCCGGAGTTGGATTGGTTGGAAAACGTCCGACTTATTGGGGAGAACCCAGAAACCAGTGCAGAATGCCCGTGAGGATATGCCAAAACCACAGTTAATTGGCCGAGTCGCTAATCTGATTGATCAGTGTCTGGGTTTCGGGACCGGCTCAGGAGGACGACAATGGATTTTTCCATTACGAACTCGGAAGCAACCCCGATCCTGCGCTACTAGATATAGACGAATCTGGAAACTCAGTTGTGTAAGTACAGTCCACGATTGACGAGTGAATATGTTGAGGCTTATATCCACTCCAGGTATTGGGGGGGCGACGACTGGCCTCACTCTGTGCCCTTCCACACCCACTGTCGTGAGCTTCTCAGTCACTTTTTGGGCGTCTCTGAAGTGGATAAGACCCTTCTTCATGCTGTTTTTGGGAAATTAGCTCCGGATGACGTGTCGTCTGGGTCAAACAGCCTCAATCTTGACTACGGTGACATATCTGAGTACATGGGGCAGTACTGGGAAGTCCAGAGGGGGGGAGAACATTGTGTGTTTAACCCGATTCAAGTCAAGGGGCTGAAACAACTATACGACAGCCTCCCTCTCCAGAACCAAGATAACACTGGCGAAGTCAAAGTATACCAAACAAAAGGTGATCCATTCGCAAGATTGCCTGCTGATATTCTCCTCCTCATCATGTCTCAATTTTCGAACATGGGCCCGGTCTTTGGTCTACGAAAGTCATCCCCAGCCTTTGCCAACATCCAGCTGGGCAATGGGTTTTGGAAAAGGCGTCTTCACGACGACATGCCGTGGCTCTGGGATATGCCGACATTCACGGACTCGGAGATAGCCACCATCGATTGGAAGCAAGCTTATCACAAACTGGACCTTGCCAGCCTGCCTTCCTCAGAAACAAAGGACAAAGTTTTTGGGCTATGCAACAGACGGAGGATTTGGGAGCAGTTGTGCCCTAAATTTCTCAAACCGTATACTGAACTGCAGTCTAACCTGCTAGCTTGGGGTGCAATGGAACCACCCGTCCTGAGAGATGCTTATGAACCTGAAGCTAGGGGTTGGGGAGGCCCCGGAAATTATCCTTGGAAGCCAACCACTGAAACGTTGTTCGACATGTTCCACGAGCTTCCTGATGCAAAGCCCACCATTACGGCGGACTGGACAGATGAAGGATATCTTGTCGACCTCCATGCACGAAAGGAAAGTGATCTCCATGCGATCATAGCCAAAGATAAAAGGGACATGGTACCTATTCCTGATGATGATTGGCTTACAGGTTTCATTATCACCACTCGCGAGGTCGGTGTTGAATGGGGGCACACCAAGCGTCGCATTTTTGGCCTTGACATTCTTTTCGCAAAGCAGCTCCCAGTGCGACTAGGTTCGTCCGAGGGTGATAAACGTCTCTTCTACGTGAAGGAAGATAACTTCATCGTTGCGGTCAAAACGTCTCGTAGCGAAGATGGCCTCTTGGTTCAACTCGGGCTTATTGAGCAACCATTGTCATTTGCTGAAGACAGCTCGCGAATCGTAGACACTCTCAGGGATAATTACAGCACTTCTACAATGGAGTATCCGTGGTGGAGAGAACTTCCTCCGACATGTGTTCGGCTGTCTGAACCCAGGGTGGACGAGTTTAGGGTTTCTGGGTTCAAAGATCAGGCTCCCATGGACCTTTTATTGCTGGGAACATCGGACGAGGAGCTGGCCGATATCACATCCATCTCAGTTGATATTTGCCTTGGTGGGATTGAGGTTACCTACGGTCACCAGGCAAGCCGCAAAGTGGGCACCCGGCATCAAGCCATGAAGAGCTTGAGTATCGATGGCAGAGGTGGGGAGAGGATTGTGCTAGCCTGTGCCACTTTACAGGATGAGCCCAACTCTCTGACTATTCTCACAAATCGAGGTCGCACATTGGCCGTCGGGCGATCGTCGGGCGACTCTGGCCGATTGGATGTCATGGACAACGAAGCCCAGCTGGAAATCTGTGGATTTTATGGTTGCTGGCAGTCCACAGGCAATGATCCGAGTGATACATCGCTTCGGAGCATAGGCACCGTCGGTTCAGTGGACCTGGGTTACGTCGACACAGATACTCTGCCGGCCGTCCCAAGGGATTCCAACAACTACACCTGGGAGCCTTCCATGTTGCCGTCAAACCTGAGGAAGTCAGGGCCGGTATGGGGCTCGCGTGACGACGCCAGCGTCCGGCTGCCAATGGCCAGTGTTGTCAGCAGGATTGACTGCAGTCGGCCGTTGACGGAAGTACGGGTAACCTTGACTCACAACAGCGGTGATCCCATCCTAGCCCCCATCACAGCTATCACTTTCAAGTATAGTGATGGTGATGAGGAATCTGTTGGCCCCGATAGATTTCCCGAGGATGCAACCTGCCTTGGGTGTAAGCTGGGATCGAGTGTTCGAGAACAACTCGACCTGGTGCCACATTACCATCAGCAGACTTGGAAGGTCGATGGAAAGAAGTTGACAAGCCTCAGAATCTGGCGTCACAGTTGTATGAGCATTGCTGCCATACAGTTTGTCGTCCAGGGACAAGTAGAGAGTCCAGTCTGGGGATACTGGAAAGTCGACATCAATGCATTGGAACTGTCTGAAGTGCGATTTGCAGGCGAAGGGGGAGGCAGGGCGTCTGCGCTCAAGATGTTTTTGGGGAAAATTACACGGGGTGGTTACCGTGATGATGATGTTATTGTTGGAATACAGGAGCTGGTGCCTTCTTACACTGTTGAGGTACGATCTCGCGAATAGCAGACAGGGCAGTATGCTGACCGCACTACAGCTCAGAAACCAGATTGATGGAATATGGATGGCGTGCAGGACGGTTCTAGGTAGCCTGTAAGCTTGGTGCCCATTGTAATAGAAATGATCACTGTGCAGCAGGTGTTGATAGAATATGGAGGAACCGACAAGAATAAGATAAGACAGTAATTTGTCAACATGAAGTGGCAATACACCGAATCTGCGCTAGTTGACAGCACCTAATAAAAGCTGATAGCGCTGTAGCCAGACCACTAACTTGGACAGTCAGCACGTGTCCCGCTTCGTCATCAGCACTTGGTGGTTGCTGCCTTGTTCGTCCATCACGTACAAATTCACGGTGAAAAATGAACCCGTCAAGCTCACAGCCAGAGCTCCTAGCCCATGTCAAATAAAGCAGTCTGGCAACTTAGCAGGCCGGCGTATGTAATTTCTCGTTTTTCTTCGTCTCAGCGCTTGTTTCATCCTCTTTTTCGACCGGAGTAGGAGACCGACATATCGAGACATCACAGAGGCCAGTCACCACGATGCCTGAACATGATCCCGCTGTATTATCCTACTCGCATCTGTCCGATTTCCCTCGCGCTGACAATGCCTTGCACACCCTGAAGAAGGTGGCTTCCATGGTGAAGCCAATAATGAGAGCGCGAGGGTGGAAGGTTAAGCAACTCGTTGAGTTCTATCCAGAGCAACAAAATCTCCTAGGTAAGTCCCGAGCGTGGTCCTCATATCCCACGCCCAAGACTCACCGTTGCTTTGCCAGGCCTCAACGTCAATAAGGGGCAGAAAGTATGTCTGCGCCTGAGATATCCTGGCGACCGCGACCAGTTCATGCCATTTGAATCTGTCGTCGATACCATGCTCCATGAACTCTGCCACATCGTCCATGGACCTCACAATGAGCAATTCCACGCTCTGTGGGATCAGCTGCGCCAGGAGCAGGAGGGCCTGATCATGAAGGGCTACTCGGGCGAAGGGTTCCTCTCCCAAGGCCAAAGGCTCGGGGGCAGTAGTGTGTCCCCCACGGAGGCCCGCCGACTGGCTCGGCAGCAGGCAGAGAAGCGCCGTGCCCAGGGTCAAGGAACCGGGTTCGGAAGACGTCTCGGAGGCAGTGGTGCGGCGCCAGTTCGTAACATGAGGCAGGTCATCGCTGCTGCTGCAGAGCGAAGAAAGAGGACCATGGAGGGTTGCGGGACCCAGCGGCTGACAGAGAAAGAAATCTACGACATTGGCGACACTGCCACCAAGAATGGGTTCCGCACACAGGCAGAGGAGGACGAGGCAAATGAAGTGGCCATTGCCCAAGCGTTGTGGGAGCTCGTTCAAGAGGACGAGGCCAAAAACAAAGCAGGTACATCGAATAATCGGTCGGCAACGAGTCCACCTGTGACCAAACAGACCCCAGCGGTCGAGGCTGGTGAACCCGTTCACCGCCAAAACAAGACCTGGGGCGGAGGATGGGTTTGCAATATCTGCACACTATTTAATCAGCCAGAGTTCCTATGTTGTGATGCGTGCGGGACAAAGCGTTCCACCGATAACCACTCCGACGCTGCTTCGGAACCATCAGCACTCGGAGAGAAGAGGGCGAGAAGTCCAGAAATCATTGATCTCACAGACGACAGCCCGCGGCCCAAACCCAGCGCTGCCTCTGGTTCTGGCAAAAGAGCAGTACCTGCGAGACAACAGAAACCTCCAGAGCCAGCGGTTTCCCAGTTTTGGATGTGCGGATACTGCGGTCAAGTAATGGAGCGCCAATGGTGGACATGCTCAAGTTGTGGGCAGATGAAGGAGAGTTCGAAATGAAAATAGCATTTGTTTTTGAGAACACCGAATCTCGGCCGCAATATTAACGACTTACGAAAGTATCACAATGTAAACAGCGTTCATCGAGTGATGGGGTCAAGGCGGATCGGGGACTTGGAATGGCACCAACTCCATTCCTGAGCCTCATGAGTTGTGTAACTGTAGAGGTAGAATAGCCATGTTTTTATTTCTTTGAGCCAGTCAGAATTGATCAACTACCAGACGAACTGCACTTCGATTATCCGTGACTTCTCGTGCCCTAAGGACACACTTAAGAAATGCCAAGTGAAATGCTGTAGTCTCACTAAGAATACTATTGGGATGGGGGTGGAAAGTGTCGCGGAGATGAGAAGACTGCCTATGAATGCAAAATCATCTCCTCTTGGGGACCTCAACGCGGTCAGGGACAAGCCATTTGGCTCAGAGTTGCCAAAAACAAGTGACTTGTAAATATCTCCAAGGTATCTAATTTATAGGGGAGAAAAATAGCTCTCCCTAGAACACAATAATTCATGTTTAGTAACTTAAAGTAAGGCGGTTTGTAGTGAGGAGTCCACTGACCTGCAGTGAAGTGACAGGAGAGTGGTTTGATCCAATCAGTGTTGTGAATCCTCATGCCGCCTTAACAAACATAAACAAACACGTCATTGAAGACCGACGTACCTTGATTGGGCACCTACAAAGACCGATATTTCGCCCCGACCGCGTTCTCCTCCTCTCATCCAAACTGCCTACATACACGTACCGAAAGCGCGCCGTGCTCAACACTCAAGGCAAAGTAGTGGCATTTCGTCAGAAGTCCAAAGGCCTCTCACAAGGTACTTATCTCTCGAACCGAAAGGAAGAAAGTCTCATCGACGCACTCAAGGTCTATGCGTTCTTTGCCCAATCTATCAAGGGCCATCATGGAAGTTTTCAAGAAGAAGGGCGGAGCCTGGACTGAGGACAAAATCCGCAAAACCGCAGTTGGCGTTTCAGAAGCCTCAAAACAGGCCGCGAAGATCGTGGATGGTGTGGACTGGCAGGATGTGCGAGCCAAAGTCGAGGGTGCCGCATCCAGCGCACAGGAATCAATCGAAGGTGCATATCACTACACCGAAGACACCTTCAAAGAAAATCCTAAGCTGTTCTATACTGCCGCCGGTGTGGTTGTAGGTGCGGCCGCCGCTCCGCTGGTGATGCCTGCGGTACTTGGGGCTGCTGGCTTCAGCGGCATCGGACCTGTAGCTGGTAAGATGGCTTCTCTACTATTTCGAATACTTTCGTACACTAACCATTGTATCAAAGGTTCAATGGCTGCAGGTTTGCAGTCTGCCGGGTGGGCCGGGGGGGCTGGCACTGCATTCAGCACAGCCCAGAGTGCTGCGATGGGCGGTTATGGAGTTTCAGGCGTCACGAGTGTTTTCACTGCTGCTGGGGCAGCTGCGGGTGGCGCCGCAGGTGCTGCTGCAGATTTTGTAACAGCAAGAGGCAAGAAGGAGAAGAGTAAGCCCTGAAGGAGGAGTAAGGACAGACACGTCTGGAGGAGCCGCCTTAAGTAGTGGTCTCCAAACTCTATGAAATGTAACAGGACATTATGCTCTCTCCATTAGCTTGAGCAGAATATGAAGTATAGTGAACGATAGAAGTTCTCCGGGGGACTAATCTAATTCACAAGCCTCCAATAAACAACCTTCTCGATGTTTGAACACACCGATTCTATCTAGTCACTTGCATCTTCCATCATCACGCAATCTTAAACAGTGACCATCATACCAGCTTTCTCCTTTCACAGACCGCTATCGATTTGGGCTGGAATGTTGGTTCCCGTCCACTCAGCCCACTCACGACATGTCTCAGCAACAACGTTGGGGATTCTCATCTTCGCAACTTCTTCGGGGTTGGTCAGGAACTGGATGAAAAAGCCTGCAGATACATGCCATGCAATGTGGCAATGAAATGGCCATACGCCTAGTTGAAGGCACTGGTGAGTAATACTGAGCAATCTTTAAGGGAACAGTGGGTATTAAATGCATACCTGGGTTAGCGGCAGCATCAAACTGAATTACCAGATGTCCATTGGGCCGTAGCTGATACACATCACGACGAATAGGGTTGTGTGGGTTGATAATGGTGCCGTCCCATCTTCCAGGGCCTTCGTGAAGAATATACATGTTGAACCCGTGCATGTGAATTGGGTGGCTAAAGAAGTTAGTCATGATCAGACGAGGGCGGTATGGGCATTGCTTACGAGATATCTGAATTGTTAATCACATTAACTCTCACGCTCTTGGATCCCTTCAAGTTTCGCACATTCCACTCTTCTTCAAAGGTCAAGTTCCCAAGATTGGCCAGTAACAATGTTGGGCTATTGTAGTTCCCGCGGAAGGAAACCCCATCCATAGACCAAAGCGTCACTCCAGACCCATTGACAAACAGATCGATTGGCATTTCGAGATACAAATCGTGTTCTGGAACCCTCAACTCCATGACTGGCGTGGTAATAGCGAGATCATCGTTCGCGCATGTCCCTGGATCGGGAACGTTCCATGCTTGCGACGCTGGTTTCAGCTTATCATCTACGTCGTCATAGTAGATAGCTGCCACCGCGTCTGGGCTGTTGTTAAGACCACAGATTGTGGAAACATTGCTGCGCATCCAATATGCGTCGAGCTCTCCGTTTGCAGTCACAACAACGTCTGTACGTTGGCCAATGCCTAGAGTGACAACTTTGGTGTCGTAAGGGTTGATGGCGACGAAATCGTTTGAAACAACTTTGAGAATGTGCCCATCGATTGAGAAACGCTGCAAGCCCTCCGAGCCAGAATTGATTAAACGCAGAAGGTGCTTCTTCCCCCTCTTGAACCTAAACTTCGATATGCCAGCATTGTCAAAGCAGGGCGGCGTACTGTTGTGTCGAGGCGGCAATTTAGAGCAGTTGAAGTTCATCTTTCCATTGATCAGATTGTTGTCGGCAAACACGGGGACAAAATCAGTATTTGCCATGGTCTGTTCAACTAAATCGAAATACTCGGCATGGTACCAGTCCGATAGCATGATGGGACCAATGTCAATATCATACTTCTCGATCTCGATACTGGGCGGCCCATGGATGACGATCGGGCCAGTCAGACCTCCAGCATACTGGGCAGAATAGTGTGAGTGGTACCAGCTTGTCCCGTAAAGGTTGGCGTCCAGCTTGTAAGTGTAACTCTTCCCAGGAGCAATAGGGCACTGGGTGACGGCTGGGGAGCCGTCCTCCCAAGGTGTGCTAGTTTGCAGAAAACCATGCCAATGTAAGGCTACGCCTTCGTCTTCAATCTGGTTGTGTACAGTGACTTGAATAATATCACCCCAGTTGGCCTCGATTGTAGGACCGGGAAAGCCTCCGTTTATCATGAGAACTTCTCGTTGAACGCCATCAGGAGCAAGTTTTCCTCGGCTAATTGTGAAGTCATAGGCTCTAATTACTCCTGTGTTTGGACTTTCTTCATAGTAATTCGTGTGACTATTCAACAGGCTCCATGGGGCCCCATTCGGCAGTGGGTTGTTCGTTAGAAATGCTGGTAGGAGGGGCGCCAATAGAGTTCCGAGCAGGGATATCCTATTAGATTGTGTCAGTTTCTGTAAATGAGACATTTAGAAATTCCAACTGTTCATCCATTACCCGTTGGTTCTATTTTGATGGGAACCTCGACCTAGGTTTCCCGGGCTAGACCTTGGACTTGGTATCCAAGGAAATGATCGACTACCCATCTCCCCAAAGGTGGAACAGACTTCGATGGTAAATGCAATTCGGGTCTTGGTCGGTGACTGCTGGAAAGCTCAATTATTCGGCACATATGGGAGCAAATGAGACACAGCAATGAGTTTTAAATACTTTCATCTTGTACCTCATTCAAGGGCTTGAAACTCACGATGCAGTGCGCTCTACTAAGCTGATCACAGCACCAGAATCTCCCGGGTCCCGGCATGGATACGTCCAGCCGTTGATTGCAAACGTAATGCAGATTCGGCACCCTCCTGATATGCGGTACTATGCTGTGGTTGTTGACCAACAGCTAGGGTGTGCCTTGTTGGTGGACAGCAATGCATATGCTATCATGACGCCTAGACCTCGTACACGTATTCTGTAGATCCAAGCCTTTGGGCCCATTGCCGCGTTCTCGTAAAGTCGGGTCCATGGGCATGGTTGATCAACCTGAACACGCGCGGCTGCTGCTCGAACCCTTTTTCACACTATGCCGAGCCCGGTGGCTCCGAGGCTTATTGCCCGGTGTCTATGAATTCCCAGAAAGCTCTCATAAGCGTAGATCTTCAATCTGATGGCGCATACACAAGTGCCAGGTTTTATGCAGGGGTGGGGGAGTATTTCCGAAGTCGACAGTTTTGTGTAACGCGAACAAGTCACACGCCGCGCCATCTCGGTGTATTTATTGTCATTACGAGTTTCAAGAATGCGTCGTCTTATCCCCCTTTCTTTCGGCCGTGAGTTATGCTGCTTCATTGAGAACCTTACGTTTCTCAAAGTGCAACAAAGCTCGCACTCCGATGATGGCAAATCATACACACTACCACACCAACTAGGAGAGAAATGAATAAATATATATTGGAGTGTATGAGATGTTCGGCTGGGTATGTATTAACTAAAGTCCATTTATTCCTGGTCACATTCTCTTCGGGAAATGCTCAGAACAAACGCCCCTTGGTAACACCGGGTTGGAAGACTGGCTCATTGGATATCGGAACAATCTGGTGTTTTATCACTAACTTCTTGCCAAGCTATCCCTCCGAGCCCCTTTTTGGTTCTAGATTGTCTGTGGCTATTTCTATTAAGACACACATACTCGTAGGTTTTCGTCAATATGCTGCTTTTCTTACCATCCTTCCAGCCCCAATCTTGGCATTTTCCCGACAGCCCATCCCTGTGATCTCATCTTCAGACTATGCATATACGAGCTGTGAGTCTTGTCCCTTACGCCTTTATGTGTCACCACAAACCCCAGAATACGCTGGGCTAGAGTGCCTCACCGGCTGACCCTAGAGTTGTTACACATATTGCTCAGCTGCAATATACGTGCTGGTATGACGACATGATCTGAATTTTTACCCACCCCTTTATTGCTTGCCATGTTCCTGAGTTTTGAGACAATGGTCGGAACAAAAATCCACGGCATGGCAACTCTAATTTTGCGTTTTAATTACCACTCTCAACATCAAAGTATCCCGGGCGACTATATCACCACTTACGTTTATAAGATAACAAATGAGACAGGGAGATTGTATACATCCTTCTTAAGTTTCTAATCTTAACGAGAGCTTTACATGGAATTTTTTGCATGTATCTATGTGATTTTCGAAATGATGGTCAGCCACTGCTCGTATTCAAGTAAGCCTGTTTTTGCCCAGTCTACTGTTCCTCACGCCCATGTCACTTATACAATACAGCCTCCACCTGAAATCATGACGTATAGTCTTCTCAGCTGAATGTTCTGGGGCTAGATCATCAGTTGTGGCGCTGAATGAGACGGATTGTGAAGAAAAGGCTCCGAAACCTATTGAGCAGTACATCTCACAGCTATTTCTTCGGGTTCAATGACCATAGATCTCCTAAACGCCCTTGTTATGGTGAGAACTGATGACGTTTGTGCTAACATTGAGAGGTGGCCTTTTCTCTCCACATCTATCTAGTATATGGATAACCTTGGCTAACTGACCCTAAAAACTTCGCTTTTCACTTTATTTACCTGCAACGGGTGATACTTATTAGGGTTTTACGGCCCCGTGTTGCATTTTTGCCTTGAGCTATCATACAATCTTAAAATGCTACTCCTCAAGCTTTCAGAACAATCTATCCGAAAGAATTACTCTTTATAAGATGATGAAAACTTGACCATCTCCCATTTCCAGATAGTGTAGCCGGCCAAATTGTCTTAGCAACTTCCTAGTGGATGTGGTGGTTCTTGACTAGGTCTGGGGAAGGTACAACATAAGAATGGGATACGTGCCGAGGAGGTGGTTTGATTTTTGTAAAGATTTGAGAGCAATTCTTGCCTATTCCTTGACATTGCCCATCGTTTTAGTCTCGAGGTACCAGTGAAGTAAATGTCCGGAACTGCGATGCCGTTGGAACATGAAGAGGTGTTAGTCGATATGTGATACCGGGTAGGGCTTACAGGTTGACCCTCATGCTTGGCAGGGGGTGACCAGGTAGATTATTTTTACGTCGACTATCTCTTGATATAATTTTCATAGTTTTGAAACCAAGTGTAACTCTTTCTTGCGCTTCGGAGATTCGGTTTCCGGCGCGAGAGGCTTCACTTCAAAGGCTCGATTTCCCCTTGAATACAATGTCACCAGGATGCCTGCACGATTGAGATCCCTAGTCGCAACAGAGGCGTCGATTGCCCAGTGATCTTGCAGCTAAGTTGAAATATTCCCCTACTAACACTAGAAATTGTATGCGGGAGTGCTGAATCGTTTGATCAAGCAGTCATGATCGGAGCTAAGTGCACTTCCGCCAGTTGTACGTGTAGCCAGACGAGGGGCCAATTTTATAGCAATACGCAAGGACCAATCAGTAAGGCATGAGCTTACGAGCCCTAAGCCCTCCGCGATCTTCAAATATCTCGTGTTGGGGTTGGATTATGGCCAAAGCTTCTCGGTCAATTGTAATCCGCGAGTGATGACGCAGGGGGTCAAGTAGAAGCCTTTGGCTCAACTCCGACCCCAGCACTCCGGGACTTTGAGTGAGCCTATCTTGTATCTATAATAATCTATTGAATGCAGATTTTATATTAAAATTTTTCTAGGTATTTCCCGGTATGAATCTCAGCAGCGAATCTAAAGGAATATGGATTTTTGCGGTCGTCGGGTCGGAGTTTGACGTCTCTCTAGCCCGAATGCCGGATGATCTGCAATGCAAATGAGCTGACCGGGGGACCTCGCGGGAACCTACCGAATTGGTAAACACTAAACAGTCATATTGTTAAGTTTCACTTTTAGTAATGATGCTCATGAAGGCTATAAGAGGCACTGCTCCTATTGAATTACGATTCTTAGTTTCGTAACTCTCTCCCATCACTAATTCGAATCGTCTGAACCATGCGGTCCCTTCTCCTCGCCCTCTTTGTCGTGCAGCTGCACGCTGTGCTCCTTCCCGGACCTCCCGGGCCGTACTCGGTATCCAATCAAGTTCATAGTTTGACCGATACCTCCCGCCAGGACCCGTACGCACCTTCGAATAACACTCACAACCGACGAATCATGGTGTCAACTTTTGTTCCAGTGTCAAAGTGCCAGGATTGCCAATCTACGCAGCTTCCCTACATGCCCCCCAAGTCAACGGCAGCTTGGGGACAATATGCGGCTCAGATGGGCTTGCCAACCAATATCGTGGAGGATTTTCAGGTCGAATACTGCCAAACTTCCAAACCAGCACCTAAGAAATATCCAGTAGCAATCTTCTCCCCGGGGTTGACCTCTTCGAGACTCGTATACACAGTTCAAGCCAGGGCGCTCGCCAGTTTGGGATATGTTGTCATCACCGTGGATCACCCCTATGATGGCTTCTTTGTTGAGTTTCCCGACGGAACATCCGTACAAGGTGTTGTTCCATTCAGCCCAACCGACGCAGAGGCTGATGCCGCTACCGAGGTTTGCAAAATACCCTTAGAGAGTCCTCGCCAGAACATTGTCCACTCACTGACTATCAATAGGTACGAGCTGCGGACGTGTCTTTTCTCGTCAATGTGCTGCAAGGCTCAGCCCCCGGGGCCTCATTGCCGGCTGAACTCATCGAGAGCAGCGACCTGAACAAAATATTTGCCTACGGCCACTCAATGGGAGGAGCAACCGCCGCGGAAGCAGCATTGCTTGATAATCGCGTTTTGGGCGGGCTCGATCTCGACGGGCGTCCATGGGCCAAAAGCGCTAAGACCGGCTCTGACAGGCCCTTTGTTATAGTAGGGAGCGAAGCAAACGATGCATTGTGGGCGCCCTACTACCAAAGGTTCACGGGTCCGAAAATGCAGGTTAGTATCAAGGGGTCGACGCATCTATCATTCTTCGACCTGCCCTACCTGTTCGGTGTGCGCCCGCTACCTGCAGAATATGACGAGGTGCTGGAACAGCTGGGTGGAACGATCAAGGGTGCCCGGTTGCAGGAGATTGCTCTGGCCTTTATCCAGGGATTTGCAGAGCTGGTGTTGAATGGCAAAACGGAGCCGCTTCGAGGCCTCAACACGACGTTCCCTGAGGTTCTAGTTGGTGAAGAGGACCTATCTGGCTAGATTCTCAATGCTGGTGATCATAGAGCAATATATATCATAGATTCAAATATTTAGTTTTCACGATATCTAGGCTCTTGTCTATTGGTTAATTTCTAAACCTTTCATCCAGGTTTTCGAAAGTTAGCAGGCAATCCTAGGTACCGACCAATACAGGATACTATCAACAATTTCCAATGAAAATGTATTTCGAAATTCCAAATCGAGTTCCGAAAAGGTCAAGTTGTCACAACGCCAAATTTAACATCGAAAGGTGAGAAAGACACCAAGCCTCTATAGAGAATACAATATGAATAACCTCGTGAGCGCTAGTCCACACGCCTGCTACGCAGTTTCGTTGCCCTTCATAAGATACAAAAGCGTCCCGTCATTTCGTGAATTTTGCCAATTTTTTTGGTTTCCATTTTCCCATCTCCTCAACCCTTACAAAGCACCCAGAATGCCGCCGCCGCCGCCACCTCCGGCGAAGCCCTTAATGAAGGACTCGAACTCGGACCTGTTGCGGGTCTGGATGTAGATGGACCCAGGGCCGGTGAACCGACAGACGAGACCCTCGCCGGACTTCAAACTGTTCAGGGCGCTGCCGCCGCCTCCGCCGGCTCTCTCAATGGCATACTGACAGCTCCAGGCCACAAGGTGCCCGTTGTCCACGATATGCTGCTCACCAGGTTGAAGCTAAGAAAACAAGTCAGCCAAACATGAAAATCTTCCAAGGAAATTGAAATCGCTTAAGCGGCGAGAGGGAAAAAAAACTCACATCGAGACGATCCACGGCGCCGAAACTGGTCAGCCAGATGATACCCTGCCCCGTAAGCCGGTAGACGAACAGGTCCTCGCCGGAGAAGAGGGCCTTGCTGATGCCCTGGGCCTTGGTCTCCCTCTTGACCTCGCTGGTGGAGGCGAGGAAGGAGTCCTTGCCGATGGTCCAGTTGGTGCGGCCGTCGACGTGCAGGGTGATGATGTCGCCGAACAGGGTCGGGCCGACGGCGACGCGGCCGGGCCCGACGTAGGTGGACTCGGACAGCTCGCCGCCGGTGATGAGCTTCTTCATGGAGAACTTGATCTTGCCCTGCAGCTGGATGGTGCTGGACATGTGGATCATGGCGCCCGACTTGGACTTGACCGAGGCGCCCTGCTGGAGGGTCAGGGAGAGGACGGCGTTGGTGTCGCGGTGGTTGATGCTGTAGGTGCCGCCGGGGAATGCGCCATTGTCGGTGGGCGAGACGGCCGCCTGCTGTTGAGGAGGGTGCTGGAGCTGCTGCTGCTGCTGGGGAGGGTAGCCGGGGTGCTGCTGCTGAGGATGTTGCTGAGGGTGCTGCCCGGGCTTCTGCTGGAGTCCTGGATGCTGCTGCTGTGGCTGGCCCGGTGGCGGTGACATCTGCGGGTGGTATCCGGGATGTGGCGAGGGCTGCTGCTGCTGCGGATGCTGCCCATACTGTGGCGGCTGCTGCTGCTGTCCGGGCGGGGGACCAGTGGGCGGAGGGGGGTAGAACTGCCCAGGCGGCTGTTGGTACGCCATAGTGTCAGGGGCTCGGGCGCCAAGGTTCAGGGCAAGGGGACGCTGGAATGGAGGGCACGCGACTGGCGCAAGACACAGCGAGGGCGTGAGAGGAGAGATGCGGATGGAGGCAGCAAGCCGTCTCTGCAAACTCTGGCCGCAGAATCTCTTTTAAATACCTAGCACTGGCCTTCCCTCACAGCCCAGCTGAAAGCACGTAGCCTGGTTCACGTGGCGCCCAAGAGGGTCTCCCCTTGGGCTCACCCTGCCTCTCATTGGTTCCGTCTGCCAGCAGCTGAAAAAAGGCGAGCATCGAAGGGAAGGGGTGGGATAAGTCTAATGCTGATAGTACGATGGTGTGGGCGGGCCATGGAATCTAGAGCCATCGTCCATGCGGGGCGTCTCAGAGTCGCTGCAGGGTGCTATCACAGGTGTGGCCTAGAAGCAGTGATCGCCGGTGATATTCTTTGATTCTGGTGAGGCTCCTCGCTCGCCATGCCCGACTCAGTCCTCCCAAAGCCGACTCGTCACTCGCTGTCCGAATCCCCTGTCCTCACCGGCTGGCCTGCACTCGCTTGTCATCGTATTGCGTCCCAACAACCTGACTAGTTGACCATCGTCCGTCCAAGCATCCTTATCCTGAGCTAGGTAAGGTAGACTTGAGTGCCTAAGTAGCCACCCACTCCGATGCGGGGTTTTCAACTGGTGGTCCGAGTGCTGCCACATTCCGACATGTGGTATCATCAACAGAAGAAGCTGTCGGCCTCCAACACGATCAATACGGTGGGTGACGGGAATGACATTCGAAACGCACCTAGCCGGGCAGGAAAAAAAGCCCTGCAAAGAACCTTGGTGCTACCGTTCCATCAGATCGCTTGAGCTTAGCAGCAGTAGGCATAAAGGCAGAAATACGCCTTGTGTCAGCAATTAGCACCGCCACAGAACAAACGAAATTGCATATCCACCTCTCCCGAAGAGGGAGAGGGGTTCACTCTCTCCACCGGCGATCACATAGATTTAGACCAAATAAAGCTTTCGAGGACGGGTTTAAACCTTGTCGTTTGGTTCTTGAAGTAGCTGCCTGATCCCCACAAGGCGGATGATGTTGCATGGCGATCAACCATTTCTATTATTAATACGGCACTAAAAGAAGAGACGGTCTACTGGAAGGAGAATGGCATGTCTCGCATAATGCTCGTGGTTGCGTTAGAAGGATTGACGGTGAACGTGACCCACCTACAACCGAACATCATCAAGGTGCTGAGAGATATCTGTCGCATTTCTAGACTCGGACGTCCATCCCATTCTCCTTGATACTCTCTATTAGATCTACCAACTGTCAAATGGGTCCTTCATTCTCATCATGCAAAGTTTCGTCGCGCACGTCCTTTATTACTAAAAAATGTATTGCCCGCTTTTGGTTCCCAACAGTATCAGCCTCCATCAAGTATCAAGAACTTCTTCGAAGGCTCAACTGTCTGGCAATGATCCAGGACTAGCCTCGTGCTAAGCAGGGTGCGCATTCACCATCTCAGTCTCGACATCAGGATCAACCTCACTCGAGAACCAACCCTCAAGAGACGGATATTTAGTTCTTCAGGGTGTCGTTCCTATACGCCCCAGGCAGGACGGAGATTCAAACTCTTGAATTCGACCAATGGCTTGTATAGGCAATCACATATCTTCTTTAGTACCCCATTTATACTCTCTATGGCTCTATCCGTCTAGGACCCATAACGTCTCGGGCGCTTCCTTCTTCGAAGTTCCTTTGACTCTCTGGCTCTGTCTAGTACTGCCAATGTTCTCATCAACCACCGTCTCCAAGGGATGGGAAATTCCCCATCCCCTACCCAATAGTTGAATCCACCCCAGCTCCCTCTCACTTTCTTCGAGAAGACGAAGATGATCCGACCAAACACCTTGAGTGGCTCAAACTCCTGAGACCCAGCAAATCAAATAAACCGCTTTATAAGCAAACGAAAAAAAAGGATCTGATGAGAAAAAAAAAGACAAAAATGCAAGATTCAACTTCAACATCAGGCGACGAATACAGAAGTTGGTTCATCTTCCCCGGCTTGAGCTTGACCTTGAACATGATACCCCTATCCTTATCAGAGGCAGTCGGCGGAGCCCAGCATCCATGTAAGCATCATATCAAGCCGTGATCCCAACCCGCGAAAAAGATGCCAGCCCAAACCAGGAAAACCATCCAGCATCACAAATCCAAATTGGCCCGGGCTATATTTTCAATACGTCCCGAATATGAAATTCATGTCTTTCGCGTCAATCACCCCAGAAACATGGGGAGGTGCACAACACCGGCACATCCGCAACAAGCGGCATGTGGATATCCTCAACAGCCATAACAGACGCTCTCCGGCAGTCTCGGCAGCGGACTTTGGGGTTCTCCGCATACGACCAACGACCCAGAGCTGTGGATTCCCCAAAGCAGCTGAGGGATTATCTTTGCTGGCCGGAATGCTGACGACGACAATGGTGATGCGGCCTTTTCCAGTGACGGGCGCCAGGGAACCACCTAGGAAGGGGTTCATTGTTTACTTGCTCGGGAGCACGCAAACAGCTGTCTCTCCCTTGTTTTGGTTGTGATTGAGATGAATAGGTCCTGGGAATGTCCTTTGGGAAAGTTGTCTTTGCCGACTGTGATGATTGGGATTGTTCCTCCTTTGAGTCTATCCCCGTCTCCTTCCCCCATCTATCTCGTTTATCATCTTTCCTCGCTGCTCCCCAGAGCGCTTGGGTTTGAAAAAAACGAAAAAAAGAAAAAAGAAAAAAAAAAAAAAACGAAAGAGATACATAGAAATAGAGAAAAAAATTCTAAAGCAACGCCATCTATTCAACAAATACAGTTTCCCCAATATCGCAGACCGTAATCTCGTCATTCCACGTCAACCCTCGCTTCTCGCACGCCTCCCTCCACCTCCTGGGCGGCTCGCGGACGTCCTCGTACTGGGCGCTCAGCCCCCCCCTCACGGTGCCGTAGTGCATGCCCAGGCTCTTCTTGCTCCTGATGTCGACGTGGATCTCGATGGAGTCCTCGGGCGCGCAGTGCACGCCCGACAGGAACGTCCGGGGCGTGTAGCACCCGATGGGCAGCAGGGAGAGGTCGAAGGGCCCGTACCGCTCGCCGATCTGGGCGAAGGCGGGACACCGCGGGAGGTCGTCTATGTCCTTGCCCGCCGCGATGTCCTCCTCGGTGATGGAGCGGTAGCCGGTGTCGCCGGCGAAGTAGATGCGCTTGTTCTCGGCTAGGCCGACCTCCTCGATGATGAAGCCGCACCAGAGCATGGAGCCACGGTCCCAGGCGCTGCGGCGGCTGCCGTGCTGGGCGGGCGTGCAGACGAGCTTGACGGTGCCGACGTCGAGGACGCCGATCTCGAGCTCGTCCCACCAGTCCATCTCGGTGACGTGCTCCGGGCGGACGCCGATGTTGGTGAACCAGGTCTTGGTGCCGAGCCCGCAGAAGAAGTGCAGGGCGGCCGTCCGGCGCTTGTCAAAGTAGAGCTTCTTGATAACGTCGATGTCCAGGTGATCGTAGTGGTTGTGGCTGATGCACACGACATCCACCAGGGGCAGGTCACGGACCTTGCAGGGCGTCTCGGAGAAGCGCTTGGGGCCGATGAAGTTGGTCGGGCCCATGCGCTCGTAGAAGACGGGGTCCATGAGGATGCGCACGCCCCTATCGCGGCCCTCATCAGCGGCGGTCTCGATCAAGAAGCTCGAGTGGCCGAACCAGGTGGCCTTTGTGCCCTTCTTGCCGGCTCCCCAGTCCGGCTTGCGGATGTTGACGAGCTCGTCCCTCTTGACGGGGACGGGGACGAAGTTCCGCCCAGAGCCGAAGCGCACTCGCCAGATGTCCGCCCAGGTGGGATTGTGGTGGCGGAACGAGGGCCACGGGTTCTGGAAGTGAGTAGGGGGGTTCCCGATCCAATGCGCGGGCGGCTCGTCGAGCGACGCGACATCATTGGTACGGGCGGAGATGGTGATGGTTTTCTCCATGGCTCTGGCTGGCTAGGGGATAAGGCCGGCTCGTCCGCAGGGGAGCAGCAGCGCGGACGATGGCGACGAGCGAGATGCGCGGTTGTGGCCAGGCTGGATGGAGATGGAGTGTGAGTGTGAGGGTGAGTGTGAGTGTGAGGGAGGACGCGCAACCAATCAGCAAGATCGGCACTAGAATTCAGGAGGGTGCGGTGCGGTACGTTGCGGTGCGCGATTGAGCGAGATCAAACGAGATTCTGGGGAAATGAATGGTCGCATGACACGCCGTTTCTACTTGTACTTTTACGACTTAAAGCGCAGGCTTACCCTGCACTTTATCCCTGCTATTCACCTGCGATATCTGGCATTTCTGCTGATTTCTGTTCGAGTTCAGGGTGCAGGGCCTCGGCCCAATAGACTCCCGCGATTCGATAGTCGCGTGTTTCAGCGAGACTCGGTGGTGGAATGCACATTTAGCTTTCCCATTAATCCCTCTGCGGCCGTCTGCAAGTACTAATGTGAGTGTATATGCAGGTAATGCCCCGCTATTGTCATCGGAAGTACCTGGAATAGGTACGTGGATATGTATGTGTTATCTCCCTTCGTTATGGTCGTATTCGTCTAAGCCCGAGCAAAATCCCCGGCCCGATCAAAGTCACCTCGACTGCATTTGGATCCAGTGCTCCTGATTCGATGTCCCATAATGGGTTGGCGAAAACACACCACCTCAATTATAGATTTGCGAGTTGAAAATGCAAGCTACCAACCACACCAAAATCAAACAACGTTCTACAATAGCTATAAAAATAGGGGTTTAATTTATTAGTGAATTCTCATTTGATCAAATAGTTCATGCTCTCGACTAGTTAATTAACTTATCATAGCAGCTGTAAAGTCACAGAAAGATGCATCTTTCAAGAAGGGGAGTTTTAATAGAAAAATATAGAAAGAGGTAAAAGGGTTGTTATTTTTCTACAGATAACGAAAGTAGCTAATTTATTAACCCTGCCCAATTTGACACTCCCCTCAGGGCCTTGAGTGAACCCCGGAAGGCCTCTTTGGCCCAATCCATGGCACTGCCCTTGATGTCTTTGATGAGACCGCCGTCACGAAAAAGTAGGCTGGGTAGGAACAAGCAGAGCAGCAAATGGCCAAGCCTCATTTACGATTAACACACTGTAATAAACCCGAAAAGTCAAAGCTCCGATTTCTGACCTCCGAGATAATCCTGCAATGGAATCCAAGTTGGTGACCACTGGCTAAACACAGAAAGGGGCAAGATACTCTGACTTGTATTTCTTACCGAACCTGCCGTCCTGTGCGGTTACCGCATAAAGACCAGAGTCGGCTACATGACGCCTAACATGGTTTTGAAACTCTGCTGACAGCATTGGCGTTGAGACTGAGGATAGCGGGCATGATGTAGGGCCTATTATTGTTATAGCAGAGTCTCTCACAGCATCTTCTAGATCCTTTTCGCCGGCCAACCATATACTTCCAATAACTTTCACCCTGGCCGAAGATCTTACCTGGTTTCTCCTTTGTATACATACACGGAGGAGGGGTAGCTGCGCCAGGGGGAAAGGGTCAATGACTTGTAAAAGGTATTCTCTGTACTTGTGGGTTTATCAGTGATACTCTAGCTTCCAGGCGATAGAATCAGAATGCATGCCTCTGGTCAGTGACTGTGCCGAGAATACCTTTGTCCAAGGTTTGGGTGGGATACCCTTTCCAGGCCTCTATATGGTGGCCTCTAGTTGTCTCTGCTGCAAATTGTCAAAAATCAAAAGCGACTGGATCTTCTTCCGCTCAATGAGCTGATCCTCTGGAGGTGAATGTTTTGGAAACGCTTCATAGAAGGTTGAATATTTGCATGTTAACTCTTGTTCAATCCAGCCGTGATCATCCTAAGTACCAAGGTATTCGACCTTTTGCTCCTCAGCAGGGCGTGTGAGGGAAACTTCAAGTCGTTTGCAGTTGTCTTCTACGAAGAATCAGCAGCTAGGTTTCGGAAAAGATCTGGGACCTTCGGATGTGGCCATTTCAAGCTTAGACAGAGGAGTCTCCAGGTCGGCAAGAGCACTGCCCGCCAAGCCGCGCCCGTTCATAGACGTCCTAGCTGCGCGGAGTAGACAATAGAGCCGCCCCGATAATTGCCTGATGCCATTTCGAATCCTGCGATTTGGGGAAGACGGGTGTTTTTCAGACTTTACCTCCAAGGCATTGGTTGATACGTCCGAAGTGATGGCCCATTGCTTAAAGCTGTTAAATATCCTGATGCCCTCGGTGAGCCAGGCACGTCTGCTATATCTCAGACACTCAAATTCAAATATACATGCCATCGTGATATCCCTGATATTCTATTTTTATACGACCTCATCTGCCTACTTTTTATCAATTTTTCGTCCCTGTTCATCTGGCGTTGGCACAGGCCCTTTTTCTTCATCCCCCAGTCGTTCTTCTCCCACCAACCTTTTCTCTTTAACCAGCTTTTCCTCTTCCACATTCAGACGCTTTCATGTGTCCCCCAGAGCGTTCTCTGCTTCCACCAGGGCCACCCCCCCTGAAGTTTTCCCTTTACAACCAGAAGCCTTTAATCAATCGTATGCCGGCGGAACACGTGTTGGGGGGACAAGAGGGTGTGGAGGGGGGTGCTTTGTCTTCTTCGCGTTAAGAGCCAAGTTTAATGCGTACTCCACCGTACAGCAAGGCCTCTGCTACTTGGCCCTACCCAAGAACTTTGCCATGGGAATGCTTGGATCCAGCCCAGGGCAGGGAGTAGTAGCTATCTTCTATGGGAATGGGTAACCTCTCAGCACAATGAACAATACGTTGCGCGGAGAGTGGCTCCTCTTCGAGGATACGTCAGTCACTATGCTACGTGAAAAGGAAACTGTTTCAGCCCAATTCTTTTCAACTTTTCCTAAGAATCCCAGTGTCTAAGTGAAAGCTTCATGATCGAGACCACTTGCTCCAGCTTGTTTGTCCATCAAAGATTACGCTGATGAGGTAACTTTGTGATTGCAGCTGCGAAGGTCTGGGCACAAACCTTCCATTAAGCTTTCGGCATGATCCGTATTTCTATTGACAACTGTGTCAAGATGGCTATGTCGGATGTAGCCCCAAAATGTTTCCTTACAGCTCTTTAGGTTGACCCTGATTTTTTCTTTCCTTTGTTAACTCACAGATACGGACCGTGACAATGCAGTTACTAGACGGAGCGTGACCTTTCATCCCATCTTCCTTGGGTATTGATATAATTCAATATCTAGCTCTATGGTTCATTTGCCCGCAAATATACACAAAAATCAAATGCTTTTCCTCCCCATGCCGCTCCTCATACGCTGATCGTCCGGAATACGCTAAACTCCTCGCCCGTTGCTACTAGGCTGCCCGTGATCTGGGGGTGCCAGTGCACCTCCTTGACATCCTTCAGGTAGTGCACGAACAGGAGCTGGGGGGGAACGTCGCTCGGCACGCCGGCGCCCTTGCTCTCCTCGTCGTCCAGCTCCACGGCGAGATCCCACAGGGTGACTGTGCTGTCGCCGGCGGCCACGGCGACGATGGAGTCGTCGGTCGGGTGCCACTCGACACTGGTGATCTGCTCCTTGTGGAAGCCGAAGCTGGCCAGCGGCTGCGGCTTGTTGGCGCTCGTCTTCCACTGGCGCAGGTCCCAGACGCCCCACGTGCCATCATCGGCTCCTGACGCGAGGAGGTGGGAGGTCTGTCGCGACCATGACATGACGTTGACGTCGTAGTCGGAGACCTGCATGGTGATGGCGGGCTTTCGGCCCTTGGATCGGACGTCCCAGATGCGGATTGTGCCGTCGCTGGATGCCGAGGCGAACACGCTCTGCTCCGAGGGGGACCACTGGAGCTCCTCCACGCTGCCAGTGTGGCCCTGGAAAGCTCTGTTGTCGGTTTGCCAGCCGCCACCGTCGGTCCGTGTAGTCATGTAGATGAGACCGTCGTTGTCACCGGTGAGAAGCTTACCAGTGACGGTGGGCGACCAGTCGACGGCGTAACCCTCGCTCTTGTGGGCCCGGATGGTTGTGACGGGCTTGTTCTGCTGGGGCGTAACTGTAGATCCAGGGGTGTCGAAGGTGGCCAGGTGGGGAGTAATATCGTGGATCAAGACGTTGCTGGACTCGGTCATGGTGGCTGTGAGGGTGGTGGGTGCCCTGCCGTCCTGGCCGGGGATTTGTAGAGATCGGATGCGGTTGGTCGTGGAGCTAAGGGGGATGGTCTTGCTCTCAAGGATGGGGTCTGCGTCTTCGTCGTCGTCCTCATCACTGGACTCCCCGCCATCATCGCCGCGGGACATCTTGCTCAGACCGCTGAACTTCATGATCATAAGCTGGTTCTCGCCGTTGCGCGAGTTCTCGGCCTGTGTGCCGGCGACGGTGTACATGGTGGCGGGGTAAGCCTTGCGGTTGTCGCCGAGCGAATCACGGACAATGTCGAAGGACAGGCAGGGCCAGGGTGTGCTGAGGCTGTGAAGCATTTCGTACGTGCTCAGGTCGGGAGAGAGGGTCTGTCCGGGCTCGAGCTTATGGCGTCCCACGATGAAGGTTCCCTGCTGCTGGTCGACCTCCATGGCATCTTTTATCTCCAATTAGACATCAACGCGTCGTGGGTATGAAGAGGAATGTCGCCTTACCCTTTTCCTCTGCTTCTCGCTCTGCGTCTGGCCTACCATCAACGCCAGCCTCAATGATCTCGTCCTCGCTTTCGAACTCATCCTCGAACTCGTCCTCAAACTCGCCCATTTCCTTGGGGTAGCTGTCGACATCCATCTGCTCGGGGCGGTCGCCTCCCTTGAGGGGGCCCTCGCCACCTTCATCGGCGGCTCGTTTCGACATGGCGGAGGGTGTGA
Source organism: Clonostachys solani (assembly GCA_902141235.2). Lineage (NCBI taxonomy): Eukaryota > Fungi > Ascomycota > Sordariomycetes > Hypocreales > Bionectriaceae > Clonostachys > Clonostachys solani. The sequence goes on from CABFOC020000002.1 coordinate 126,349, forward strand.
AACTCGAAGGACAGCCGGCTGCAGTGAGTAAGTTCGCGCTTCGTCGTCGCAACTTGTCTGTGTGGCGACTTGTTAATTCGACATGGGACTGGGAATATTTTTTTGGTTGGCTGATCCGATAAGAGCTGCCAAGACCGAATTTTTGTCAACCCCGCCAAAATTTTCAATCAACCCCTCCGAAACCCTGCAGAAGCGACAAGCGGGTTTGGACCACTGTGGACAACAGCCGAGGATTAGCCAGAGCTCTATCTTGCGAACTGCCGGCGATCTAATTCGACTGTATCCGGCTACATGCCTTGATTTGGCAGGTATTATCCCTTCAATCGATGCCAGTCAAAGCTGTAGCACAGGTAAGTGCCCAGGCCAAGCCAGGTACAGGTTGGCCGCCGTCGAGACGCTTGTAGAACCCCCTAGACGTCCAGATAGCCTACCCAATACCTGCTATACGCCCCCGTGCCGTCTAAGCACGAATTCATCGTCGGAGGATGACATGACGTTGCACTGCCGAGTTCAGCTCAAAGCCACCTCGGAGCGTGAAAAACGCGGCCGTGGTCCCTGGTGGTGCATCATCCTGAAGGAAGTAAGGTATTTGTCACGCTCTGCAGCGCAGGTTGTCGCACAAGGCAGGTCCGCTATTCCGACGGCCTGGCCATCACGTCACAGGGGTGGTTTGTCAGCACCGCAGGCCCAATTCCAAATCTTGGGAAACGGAAATGGATGGCTGATTGCAGCTGCCCCTCCCGCCGCCCCGCCCTGCGCACACACGCGTTCCGGTCGGCGGCGTATTAATTTCTCGATGACACCATCACGCTCGTCGGCTTTATAATTGCGGCATCCCCCCCCTCCGATCTGATTGCCAATTGCCTCCACCTCAGAAACTATATCAACACCGTCGCCCTTCCACCGTCTCGCCATCAATCACAACCACCTAACACAACCCATCTCGCAACCATCAAACACGACCTATCTCGCAACAACCACCAAGCCACAAACCCACACAGCTCTCACAATGGCATCCTCACCCGTCGTCGACATCAAGTCCAAGGCCCAGTTCGAAGAGCTGATCAGCAAGACCCCCTACGTCGCCATCCAGGCCCACGCGACCTGGTGCGGGCCCTGCAAGGCCATCTCCCCCATCTTCAACAAGCTCGCCACCGAGAACTCGAGCGACACCTTCACCCTCGCCCGCTTCGACACCGACGAGGTCCCCGACCTCTCCTTCGAGCTCGGCATCCGCTCCATCCCCGCCTTCTTCTCCTTCGAGAACGCCGAGAAGGGCAAGGGGCTCGCCGGCGCCAACCCCGCCGCCCTCAAGACCCTCGTCGAGGACCTCGCCGGCAAGTCCAAGGCTGGTGGTGAGTCCGAGCCCGCTGCTGCTGCTGCTGCTCCCGCCGAGCCCGCTCCCGCCCCCGCCCCCGTCGAGGAGAAGAAGCCAGAGGAGTTCTCCACCAAGGAGGACTTCTAAGCGGCCAACCTCCCCCGACGCGAGATCATCTACATTACCCCCAAACCATGAGAAAAAAAGAAGGATTCACCCTTGACCCCTCCCCGAAACAATTCAAATTACAAAGACGCGTGAAGAGGAAAGGGAGAAAGAGACACGAAAGCTGATATACCCAGTCAAAGAGGGGAAAGCGCGTTTGTAGAGGGCTACGAAGTAATGAAATATTTTCGGAAAAGGCAGACCCTCCGGAGGAGAAGGACGGCATTGGGCTATCTATAGAGAACCACTTATTCCTTTTGTCGCGATCATATCGCATCCCGCACTCTCAGTGTGCAGTTAAGCATCAATTCAATCAATTCCATCCCTACCTTGTTCATCCTGCTGTCTACTTTCATCGCGTCGCACATTGTTCACATCACATGTCATCAGACGAAGGAATGGATGGATAACATAGTCTTGAATCAATATGCCAATGTCAATGCCTAGCTTCCTATTTAAACGAAACAATGCTTTGAAAAGAAAGAAATGTGATACGCTGGCGAGCCGTGTTCGACGGAAAGGGATGCACGCTCTATGCTGTCTGTAACTTTGTTTCTGCCAGAGGGGAGAATACTGCGCATAAAACATGGTTTAAAAAATGAATCAACACCCACACCTTTCAATCCCACCCCGGTATTTTTGTTTTCGCCCCGATCCCGATTGCTCCGTGGAAAGACAAGTGACAGGAAAAAGTTAAGAATGGGGGAATATTTCCTGAGAAATGAGAGACGCGATATCCTGCGCGACGTGTATAGTCAGGACCCTGCCCTGAGATTTTGGAAACTCGCTCCTGTTGAGCTCTAGCTAGGCTTGCTGCCCTCGTCTGTCGACTCCGCACTAATCCGCCCGACACCCGAGTCGCGCTGCCTTGATTTCGGCCGCGGTTGGTCAAGCTCCACTATCTCATCGATACTTTGATTCGTAGAGCCAGCTAGGCTGGCCATTGATGCTAACCTGGCACCAGATGAAACTCTCCGGCTCTCCTTAAGCTCACCGGTAGCAAGCTGTTTCCGGATATCGTTGTTGAAACCCAAGCTCCGGCGGGCAAAGTTATCGCGGCGACCGGTCCTTTGGTTGTTTGGAGAGAGGGAACTGGGCGAGGATGAGCCGGGACTGCCCGGGTTGCTGTTGTTGCCTCGGAGCCGGTTCCAGAAACCGCCTTCGCGGGAGGGGTTGCTCTCCTTCGTCTCAGCGATACTAAGGAAATTGAAGCTCGGGGTGGGGATTCCGGCTGATCCATGGTCGTTCTTCCCGAGCCTGACTGAGGCGCGGCTGGTAGTTGCGCTGCCCGTCGGGCTGGCCGGTTCGTTTGCCCAGACAGATGCGCTGTAGCCAAGATTGTGTCGGGAGTCTATGCTCCCACCAGACGTGATGATCGAGGACCGCTTGCCTTTGTGGGGTGAGAGGGATCGTTCGCTTCTGGAAGGGGTGGCATTCCTACTGTCTCTTCTGTTGCCATCGCCATCGATGTTCTGGCGCCAGCTGATGATCCTATCTGACGCGGGCTGGGGGTGGGCGTTGGATCCCAAACTAAGAGAACCACGCCTCGACTGGGCTCTGCTGCTCGTCCCTGTTCTGATGCTAGCACTGCGGCCCATGTTGGTTGCCACCTTGGACGAGATCTTTGAGCCAGTCTCCCAAGCATTCTGCCGTTTGACGTAGGCACAGTCCTGTCTGAACACCTTGATCGTCCCTGTTCTATCAGCCGTGATGACAATATTGCCACCTGGATGTTTCGATCGCTCGATGTAAGCAGGAGACTCCTCGGGCTTCTTCGCCATCGACACAGATCGGTGATGGGGGTGGCTGTCGCTCATATCACTCTCTGATAGTGCGACCTGACTCTCATCCAGACTCATGAGAGTGACCGGGGGCGGGTTGCAGAGATCAAAGACGGGGTCCCCTGAGGCGCTAAGCAATTGCTTGCTCTTGGTCGGGGCGAAGAGCGCAACGGTCACGACTTCCGGGTGGGCATCGAAGCTTTCGTATGGCTGCTTGCTCCTAGTCTCAATGTCCGAAGTGGTCGGGCCCCAGATGTAGGCTTTCTTGTCCTCGCTTCCACAAATGACATATTGTGCGTCGTCGCCAAAACGAGCGCTAATCTGGCTAGCCTGGCAGACGTGACCCCTGAATTTGGACTCGAGCATCCTGGTTTTTAGGCTGTAGATACGAACACGAGAGTCGTTGGAGCTAATGAGAACCTTGACGTCGCCCTTCTCAGGCCCTTCTAGAACCTCGTGCGTTCGAATGCCAGTAATTTTGCTGCCCTTGGCATTCTTGCCCCTTGATGAGCGCACATGGATCTGGTTTATGGGCGTGAGTCCTTCTGTGCTGAAGAACATGCACATGCCATTCAACAGACCGCAGATGGCTGTCTTGCCGTCAGGGCTGAAACCCACAGCAGTCTGGAACTCTGTCGTCGTCGTAGAAAACTGAACAGATTTCTCAGGAATGTTCCATAACCGTAGTTGCGAATCGAGGGATCCAGCCAGGAAGAACCGGTCGTCGGTAGGATGGAACGCAATTGAGGTAACCAGGTCATTGTGCTGAAAAGTACAGAGACAGTCGGCACGCTTAGTATGCCACAGCTTGACAGTCTTGTCCATGGACGAAGACAATAAAAAGCCATTCTTGCTCCAACTCAGAGCCAGAACCTGTTCAGTGTGACCAAAGTACTCCCTCACTGGCTTCTTCCGGAACACAGGAGCGCTCAATCGCTCCTCGCGACCGCCCTCCTGTGTCTCGTCCTCCTCATGTGCAAAGCGCTCCTCGGGCGTGGAGATGACTGCGTAGACCCTCACTACCTTGTCCTTCCCGGCAACAGCAAGGTACTTGCCGTCCATGCTGAATTCCGCGGCCCAAATGGCTGCACCGCCCTTCATGAGCTTGTTCCCCATGGCTGTCATAGGTGTGCGACCAGTTCCCCCTTCCTCCTCAGCTTTTGGATCGGTTATGCGCAGCTCCTGCGCCAGGAACATGTGGTTGAACTCGCGTTCTTTCTTGTTATTGCGGCTGACGCGGATATATCGAGGGGGGGCTTTGTGCAAAGGAATGTAGCCACCTCCAGCGCCTCTGACGGCGGTGAAGGCTCGGGCATTGGCGCCTTCGTCGCGGCTACCCCCATGCTCCGAATCGGACTCGAAACCATCCTGATCTCTGGCCCATGGGGTTCGCATGCTCAGACGGCTGAGGAATGATGTCCCTTTCCTACTCCAAGTTAGTATCACCGACGAATAACAAGTACCTCCCCACTGCCACCTTTCCAGAAACCAATTGAAAGGCAAGCCCCCCTGGAGGAACAACGCAACACTCACCTCCAATCCCTGGTGGCATCAACCGTATTTGAAGACTCGCCGGTCTGGGTCGGGTTTGACTCAATCGTTGGGCTTTCGGGGCGGCCGGGGACACGAAGGCGCTGAGCGATCGAGGTGGGCGGCGGCTGCTCGTGACTGTTAGTCCGCATGTAGATGTGCTACACGAGTGTTAGTACAAGGCGATTGCTTGATCCAGTGCTGGTTCCAGGGCGGCCCTTACGCTGCTCAAGGGATCTAGGCCAACGGGGCCAGACGATCCGTTGGACGAGGGTGCTCGGGGCAGGCTCTTAGAGTCGCGGTCTTTGGCATTCTGCGCACTCCCCCGAGAGATTCGACTTGCGGATCGTCTACCGGCGGTGGGGGTCTGAGGGCTGGAGGTTGCTATGGTGTGTCAGTACGGGATTCATGGCGCGGCCAATGGCTATATGTCCGTCTCGAGGGGACAAGGGTAGTGCTAATGGCAGCAGTGGGGGGGACATTGGAAGATAGGCGCATAGAGAAGGCTTCATGAGGCCTGGGCAGGCAAGGCAGGCAGGACGCGACATACCTTCGGGTCCATCGTCCGGGTGTACTGAGCTCGATGGGGCTCGAGCCAAAGCTGACGACGCCGTGTCCAATGGAGAGTCCAATTGAGGACGCTGGGGGCTATCGGTAGTCTGGGGACCTTGAGAGGTCATGTGGGGGGGCATTTGGCATTGCTGCGCCAGCGCAGCAAGAAAGAAAAGAAATTGGGGGAGATGTCGACGAAGCCGTCGCTGTCCAGTCTCTCACTCCTCGAAGGGGGGGAAGGGGAAGCAAACGGTGAGGTCGGGATAGGGAACTATCTGCTGCACGGGGCGCCGCTAGCTCGTGACGGGTGGGTCGGTGGAAATCGAAAACGAGGTTCACGAGGGTTTCCGAGCGAGCGAGTGCGAATACCGAGCCGCCCGGCGATTGGCCTGCTGCTGACCGTCGAGGTCAGGTTGCTATGCGACGTGCGCGTATCAGGATAGTCTGCAAGCGAGCGAGTGAAATTATGTCCGCCCGTCCCGTAGATAAATTGTTAGTATGAGATGATATGGCCAAGAGTTCTTCGTAAGTCTGTGTCGCAGGTGTTTGTTTCGGCCGTAGCCTCTGTTCCCAGACGGGCAGGCCAGGCCTATTGCAGTGCGCAGCGAGCTGACAGGGCGCTGGGAGGTGGCGGCACCAGCGTCTTCTGAAACGATCCTGCAAGCTGGCGCCTGTTTCGATTGCCTACGCTGGATATTCGCTGCGTTGGAGAATTGTGTCAGAGGCAGAAGAAGAGGCGAGAGGGCAGCGGAAACGGAGATTTGTTGACTGCGAGCGCCCCGTCCCTTCTGTTGTATTTCTATATCATGTGAGACGGCAGGCTCGGCAGAAGAATTGGCTCGCGCGACGGACTAATGCATATATCTGCTTCCCAAGGAAACGGCCGACCCTGGCTTGCTCGCCAAAGGCTAACAGAGCTTTATGGTTACTAAGGCAGGCAATAGCAGTCAGAGCCGGTGGCTGTGGGCAGGGGTTGCTGTAATTAATGGAAGGTAGGTTGGTAACACTGCTGGGGGATGGGATGCTGAAAGAAATTGAAGAGAGGTTGGACGAGATACAAGAACAGAACGGAAGGCTAGTTGACACACGCCTCGGTCAGCTTTGGTTAGTCTTTCGAGCGACGACGTAATAAAGATGGCCGGTATCCAGGCCAAGACTACAGGACCCAGACTACGACGGGAGGAAACAGGACGAGGTACGAGCTACACAAGTGGCGGGTGCCACCGTCGACGAAGTACCTTTGGAGCCAAAGTGCCTCGTTGGTCATGGGCTGTCAGCTTGGTTCTTTCTGTGTGTGTGCGCGCATGTGTGTGAGCTGGTCAGTAGGTAAGTATGATGTATACGAAAACGAGAGTCGATGATGGAATGGAAACACTAATTTGGAGTCAATTGGCAGCCCACTCCAGTGCTTCTTCGCCAATTCTTCGTCCCCCTCCCCATCTTAGCCATTTCCGGAACCGCATCAGTCCTGTGTTTTTTTTTTCCTTCTCTTCCCAGTGTAGCCACGTTCTCGCGGCAGGCTACCAACCTAAGCTGCATGTGTTCTGGTTTGGAAGCTTCGGGCGAAAAGAGTCCCGCTCCAGTGGCCCGCCAGCGGACTTCGGGCACATAGTCACAACTCCACCCCCTTGGTACGGAGATGTTAAAAATTCCGAGCGCGATCATGCCGCTTCGTCGTATCATACCTGCTCTCAGGCATGTGCTGGGCCAGCGAGCATTTTTGAGGCATAATTTGGACGCAGGAGTGACATTTCATGTGCATTCCCGCACCATGGCATCGCATCGCCAAGATGGGACGGACCATGGCCTGTGTCGCATGTCCCGCCGTAGTACGACATCTCGTCTTGCGTCTCGGGGTACGCGGCCAGTCGCTAGGCTTCCCGCCAAGAGCCTCCTGTTCGCTGCCTCGGCGGGCTGCTAGCACCTGGCCCCTGCCGCTGTGCTGCAGGTTCAGAGAAGGATTCCCGCTGCGTCGAGCCCATCATGATGACGTCGTCCACTGAAGATCCTCCACAGGTGCATGCACCTTTTAGAAATACAGCAGCCTACAGCGGTCCTGGTCACTGGTGCTGACGCCCCTCGATTTAAGATTCAAAATAAACTGCTGCATGCCTGCCATTGTCTTGGTCCCGTCTGGTTCCTAATTTAGGTAGGACATGATCCAACGGTCTGCACCCTGCGATGCATCCCAGGTACAGACACATGTGCATGCCATGGACTCCATGCCATGGAGTCAGATTGACAGGCATGTGCGGCCCCTGGTCTCAAATCCGGCTCTGCCAATGGCCCATCTGCCAGCCGAGGATTCATCCCGATCTCCCTGAGACTCCGTCCTGGTAATAGGCGTTCGGGATCCGATCAACGCAAAACCGTTTTAGGGTTCTCGGCTCCCGAGGCACACCTTGATTATACGCTCGTGCTTGCTCATCAGAATGGAACCCGCTGGAAACACCGAGCCCAGGTTTGCCGAGTCAGCATGCAGGTAATTTTTTCATCGTCTGATTTTCATGGCATCGCTTCCAGAATTGGTGACAAAATCGTGTGAAGCTAGGAAGCTCAAAGGGACTGAGTCATGCGACACCCTGTCCACTACAATATGTACCTTGCGTTTGTACCTGTAATCTTCATGTGCAGCGCCATGCCACCAACAAAACAAAGACTGTCTGTTACCGAAATGCGTGCACCAATGAGACCTTTTTCCCAGATCTAGCCCTATTGACCGAAACTTCGCTGATCCGCCCTGCGTCTATTTTGAGAAAGTTCCCTACCAACCGGACCAGGCACACGATTACTTTAACTGGGTGTCCCTTGGCTGGAGGTTTGTATTTAGCGGGGCAGTGCCACCCAATTGTCATCGGGCGATGCTTCCACTCGCAAAGGCTCCATCCATGCCCGTGCGTGCGTGAGGCAACTACGTCTTCTCCCTGCGACGGCGGAGTCGACCAGCATCCAACCATGACACAGCATTATCACCTACTGCCAACCGCACAACATGAAATTAGCCAAGCGTAAGCTGCCGGCTGATATCGAGGGCCAGCCCGTCTCCCTCCTCCCGGAGGACCCGGAGGACATGGTAAGTCTGAATTTGCTTTGTCCCAGGCAAATCTATCGAACCTTGACCCCACCATGAGCCAACCATCTTGAGCATTGCCCCTCCCCCGCCATCTCAAATCTCGAGAGCTGGTTACACGCCATGGCGCCTGCGTCCGCCAGCAAGTCACAATGAGCGGCTATCACTGACCATCATCTTCTGATCCCTAGTGGCATGCCTATAATCTTATCAGCACCGGCGACATCATCCACGGCCACACCAGCCGCAAGGTCGTGCGCAAGAATGATGCGACCGACCAAACATCAGCCGAGCGTGTCCATCTCGACCTCGCCATCCGGGTCCGCGGCACCTCTTTCGACCCCATCACTTCGATCCTCCGTGTCACGGGTGCCGTCATCTCGGAGAACGAGCATGCGCCCCTAGGCTCGCAGCACTCCATCGAAGTCGAGCCTCACCGAGCCTTCACCATCATCAAGCCGGAGCCCGAAGGATGGGATTCAGTTGCGACCGAGACCCTCCGCGAGGCGCTCTCCGACGACAAGGATGGCGCCCTTGCTGCCGTCGTCATGCAGGAAGGCATCGCCAACATCTGTCTCGTGACCCAGTTCCGTACCGTTCTCAAGACCAGGGTGGAGAGTGTCATCCCCAAGAAGCGTGACACTTCCTCTGACCAGGAAGCCGGCATGCGACGCTTCTTCGAAAAGGTCCTGGCCTCACTGCAACGTGCCGTCGACTTCTCGCAGTCTCGTCCCCTCCTCCTTGCGAGCCCTGGCTTCGTCGCCAACGACTTTAAGAACTTCATTGCCGGCAAGGGTCGTGACAATAGCGACAAGGTGCTCGCCAACGTCGCCAAGCTCGCCACAGTCGTGCATGCCAACACCGGTCATATTCACAGTCTGAATGAAGTACTGAAGAGCCCCGAGGTTCTGGCCAAGATGAAGGATGTGCGGTTCGCCAAGGAGGCTCTTTTGATGGACAGCTTCTTTGACATGCTGAAGCTCGACGATGGCCGGGCGTGGTACGGTTCCAAGGCCGTTGAGAAGGCAGTCGACGAGGGCGCCGTAGGGCCGGGAGGCGGAGCTCTCCTCATCAACAACTCCCTGTTTCGAAGCCAGAATCTTGCCGTACGCAAAAAGTACGTCGCGATTGTAGATAAGGTCAAGGCGGATGGGGGAGAGGCGCGCATTCTCAGCAGTGACCACGAGAGTGGGCAGCGACTAAGTATGTTGGGAGATATCGCAGCAATTCTCAACTACCCCATGCACGACCTGGACGAGGACAGCGAGGAAGAGGAGGAAGAGCAAGCAGTTATACCAAGACATCACGAGGATGATCCGGCTATGTTAGACAGTGTTATCTAGCTACACATTTTCACGACTTATGAAAGCAATAAAAGTTGAGCAAGCCAAATTTCGCGCGCAAAACATATCATGGACATCTCAGTATCACAATAGTCGTTGTCAAACGTTGATCTATCAGCTTAAGCTTTAGAACCCCACCAACTAACCCCGCGATTGCATACCTCATCCCTTCCGGAGCCTCTTTCATTACCTACACCTAAAACCGTACAGTTCACAGCCCTACATGGCTTAAAATCCGAGAGGTTCACACAATCACCACCGTCATTCTCCTTGAAATATTCAGCTCGTTTTTAATTTGATCTAATTCTACGCAGAATGGGATCCAGACTTCGAATCGACTCGACGGTTAAGCTCAACTCAGGCTATCATATGCCCATCTTGGGTTTTGGCGTGAGTACGCTATGCAGCCCTTTGTAACCATCAAGATAGCTAACCGCTCCCAAGGTATACCAGACGTAAGTCCTATTTCCTCCATCCTGAGTATCCAATGGAATTGGACTCACTATCTCAGCCCTCGAGAAAATGCCACGGAGATTTGTACGCTAGCCCTCAACGCCGGCTATCGTCATGTATGTCCCCTCCATTCTCCAAAGGCAAAGATTGCAAATAGCATGGTTTACATTGACGATCCATCCTGTGGGATTAGATGGATTCCGCCACAGCGTACCGCAACCAAGGACCGTCAGCCGCATCAATCCCAGCATCCGGGCTACCCAGAGAAGACATCTTCTTCACCACCAAAGTCCCCGTCAAGAAGAAGCCCCTCGGCTACGACACCGTGTGTGCGCTCGTGGACGATGCCCTGAAGGAAACAGGCCTCACATACATTGACCTGATCCTCATCCACTGGCCATACGGCGGCCCTGAGGCTCGCAAGGGCGCGTGGAAAGCCCTCGTCGAGGCCGTGGAGGCGGGCAAGGTACGGTCCATTGGCGTGTCAAACTACGGCGTGCACCACCTCGCGGAGCTGGAAGGTCACATCAAGGAGCTGGAGGCCGAGCGGGGCGGCCCAGGAAGAGGAGGTGCCATCTCGGTTGGACAGTGGGAGCTGCACCCGTGGCTCACGCGACCAGACATTGTGCAGTGGTGCCGGGAGCGGAACGTTGCCGTCCAGGCGTATTGTCCCCTTGTGCGCGGGGAGCGCTGGGGAGACGCCAAGGTCGTGGCGATGAGCAGGAAGTATGGGAAGACGGAGGCGCAGATCCTGCTGAGGTGGAGCATCCAGCGTGGGTACGTGCCGCTCGTGAAGAGCGTGACGCCCTCGCGCATCGTGGAAAACACGGGGCTCTTTGATTTTGAGTTGGCGGATGCCGAGGTGGAGGACATCAAGACGGATGAGTACAAGCCCATTGCTTGGGATCCCGCCATGGAGCCGTTAGAAAAGTAACAGAGCTATGAACACTGCCCAGACTTGCTAATCATCTTCGTGCTTGTAGATTTGGAGGTTAGTTGTCTGGTTGGATGGTGAGATGCTGCAGTCTTCCTTCTTGGCTTTGATCATTTTTGTGTCTGGAAACCTCGCCTGTAGGTAGAGCTAGAAACAGAAGGGAAAACAGTTTTCAATCTTCCAGATAGTCCCATTCTCTTGCCATTCTCTCCTGTTTAATAGGGGAAAGACCAAGCAGCCATCAAGACACCTTGAAGGCAGTGATGTTACTCACGTGACCTCGCTCCAGGGGCGCGTTGATTACCTTAGCTGCCACCCCACCATCACCCAACACGCGTTAATCACCACAATCAACTCGCTCGACGTTCGGCTCCCCAATCCTCCAGAGAACCCATGATTGCCGAACCCCCTCGACCGGACGAGTTTCAACGAGGGCGGTAACCCGTCCGCAGCCGACGAATTTCTCCCTCCGGCCACCATGCCGCCTGTCCAGGGGACATTCAAGCTCCTCCCTGGCCTCGCCCGTTCAGACGTAAACAATGGCCCGATCCGCCCCATGACCTCGAAGCAGGTCAAGAAGGCGCACAAGGCAGCAACTCGCCAGCCGAAGCTTTCGCGTGCGGAGCAGAGACGCCTTGAGCTCGCGGAACAGGAGCGCATTCGGAAGGAGTTCGAGAAGGAGCGGACTGCGACGCGCGCCCGGGCGGCCAGGGAGCGCAAGAAGCAGAAGGAACTGGCGGACAAGGAGGCGAAGCGGAAGAATGGGCTACCCCTTGTGGCTCCGAGACCGAGTCAGGAGACATTGTCACGGTTCATGTGGGGGAATGGGAGCGGGTTGAAGCGTGATGGGCGTGGGGCAACAGTTGCCCCCCCGCCGATGGCTGCGGTGAGAGAGGAGTCGGCACAGCCAGATGAGGATTCGATGGAACCTGATGAAGAGGTGGCGATTCAAAAGGAGCCAGCTATGGATGAGAGGGATGAGGATGGTGCGGATGTTCACATTGAGGAACCGGAGCAAGCACATTCTCCAGATGCCGCATCCCCCATACCAAACGCAGGCGCCGCACAGTCCGAAGAATTACCCGGACTACAAGCAATTGAAGAACCTATACAGCCTACAAGTTTCCATGTCGACGAGCCGGATGATCTAGGCGCCCCAAGGCTAAGCTCACACGCCCAACCTGAACCTCCGCCTGAGGTAGATGGAGGCAAAGAAGATTCGCAGACCACAGGTTCTGAGGTCAGAGAGCCGGCTCCGAAAAATTCGCCACAACAAACAACCCCTGGGCCAAGTATTAGCATTGGCCATCTTAAATCTCCGCCTGTGGCCCCAGGGGAAGAGGAGGCTTTGAAGTCTGCAGCAAGCGGGGGAAGCTTCATCCTGGAATCCTCAGATATGATCGACGATGAATCCTTACTGGAACTAACGGAATGCTTTGAACGCAGACCTGTATCAGAAGGGCAGAAAACCACAGCCACAGGTCCACAAAATGCAGCAATTCCAAACCCCGAAATAAACATACCGGACAACTTGTCCGACAACCTACCTGATGGTATTCCCGACGAATTCTCAGGCGATTTGGCTGTTCTTGGGGCAATCACGCAGTTATTTCACGATATGGATGATGATTCCGACTACGGGATGATCGGAGATGAGGTAATAGAATCGCACGGACGCCCATTGGAAGAAGTAGTACTGCCCCTTCCAGAACTTCACGATGATAAAACGAAACCGGAAGCGATTTCTGAAGACCAGGTTTCGCCCCTGCCACAGAGGAGTCAGAGACGCAGATTAGAGAGGAAAGTTTCCAGCTTTTTTGGGAGCGAGTTGGACGATGAATTGCTCTTACAACTGGAGTTGCCCGGCGAGGTTATAGTATCTCAACCATGCCAGCCGGTAGACGAGCCGCCGCAACACGAGTCTCCCCTGAAACAAGACCATAACATTGGCGGTACAGGCCGCCGTAGCACACCAAGCTCACCCCTGGCTCCACGTCAACGACCTCCTCCCAGCACGCAAGCTATCCTCCTCAACCTCGACGAGTACTTACCTTCTTCTACGCAACTAGCACTGGAACTCGACGAGGATGATATCGAAGAAGACTTCCCTGCGGTGGAAGCTACCGAGCAGGTAGAACAGCACCCACCAATTCCACGTCAGGACCCCCCACCGGCGAGCAGACAGGGTGTGCAGCCGACAATGGCTGCTCCACAGAGCGCTGGCCCGCCCGTTCGACCGCAAAAGCGATTCTTCAGCTCCTCTGGTTCCAACGAGTCGTTGCATCTCGCACTACATCTTAGTCGGCGCACGGCAGCTCGAGAGGGTATCCGCAGGAATAACCAGCGACGCATCGAGGCCGGTTTGCTCCAAGACCAAGGACGAACGATAAGCCAGCCGCCGAGACATCAGCACAAAAGACCAAAAATCCCTAGCTTTGCTACGAATTATCAAGTGGAACATGACCCGCCGGTGCAGAATGCTACGAGGACAGCGAGGACTATGGTTGACGAGGTACCAAGGCCAAGTCCCCCCAACCCTACAAAGGGAAGGCCGAGCGTCGGGAACGAGCACTCGAGCACAAAATCAGCAGTGGCGATCAAGAGGAATGATACAAACAAGGAGAATATACCGCCGGAACGGGTGACTGATGACCTCTTGGGCTCTGACTTGCCAGCTTCGCAGGAGACGGAGTATGGTGGCGCTTGGATGGACGACATCGGGCTGGATTTGGATATCTGATGATGAATTATTAGCTATTGATGATTAGCGTGGCGTTGTCAGGTTTCTTCTGGGGAAGATCATTTTTGGATTTTGTTTTCACTTTTCTTGTTCCGATTAGTTGGCTTTAGACGTGGAGGGCGAGTGTTGGAGATGATATACTTTGAATAGGTTGTATGAGACAAACCTGAGCACCCAGCATCTTGGATCTTGAACCTCACAGGCACGTTTCCGTTGGGATTTGTCACACCGGCTCCCTCCATTCATTACGTATCCACGGGCTGATTCAATGCGGTGTGTAAAAGAGACTTGCCATCTTGGCCTGGAGCCCCGTAAAATCTATGACTGCCCTATCATCGAATGCCCTCAAGGAATATAAAAGCAAATGGAGCCACCTCCCCCCAAAGCGCCATGCAAGTCCACATGTAAAAGCAATGGAAACCCTCCCGTACGCTTAGAAGCGACTAATGCATTCCCGACCTCCCTTCAAAAGCAAAAAAAAAAAACCAAAAGAAGCACCTCCCAACGCCGTCCTCATGCTTGTCATAAGAGGTGGTGACATAGGAAACGGCAAGCATGTCCGGCCTCACAGGTAGATGCCCACCCACTCGCCCTTCGGGATCACCTTGGTCTCGCAATCATCGACCGCACACCGGATATCGGTTGCACTGTTCATGGGGAATCCCGCACCGTTGGGCAACGCCTTGGTAGGCTTACGGTTTTCAAAACAGTCGGCACAGTAGACCTGTCAAGTTTCATGTTAGCTTCACACTATCCAGCGGTGGGAAGTACCAGCGCAGACGATCGAAAATCACAAAACGTACATGGCCGCAGTTCTTGAGAGCCCAGAAGTGATGCTCTCCGGGTGGCCTCTTCCGCTTGCCCTTACCGGTGGACGAGGACGGGGCAACTGAGGTTTCTGTCGGGTCGTATGCGAGTTCTTCGTTACAGCAGGGACAGACGACCACCTCGTCGTTTCCTTCTTCCGGCTCGGCGAACGTGGCCCGCGTGAAGCCATCTCTCGTGGGCGGCTCTGGCTCCATGGGTGGCTTGGGACTGGGCCGCTGGGCAGCTGGCATCGGAGGGGTGCGCCGCCTAGGCGCGAAGGCGTTGACCAGACTAGTGAGTGAGGACCGTAGTGCCGGGAGGGGTAGCGGAATGATGCTGGTGTTGCCTGTTTGCCTAAAAGTCACGCCCACCAGAGCATCTGGGAATGAGCGCTCCAGCCGAGCCAGCTGTGGTTGCGGTGGTCGCCGTGGTGCATGTGCTCGCGAAGTTCGCTCAATTTCGGGGGAGTCCCCGGTCAAATCTATTATGTCAGGCATCTCCCCGGTGCGCGAAAGAGTGCCGTCGCTTCTTGCAAGGGTGGGCGGGGAGGTTCGTAGAGAGTTGGTCCTTCTAGGATTTCGACCCGATCTACTTCGAGAGAGGGTGGGACCGTCGGGGAGTAGTGGTAGCAGAGGGTGTTGTTGGACGTCGGTGGGGGATTCGGGTTCGTTCGTCAGGTCGATGACGGCTGGAGGGGGTGGTGGGTTGGTCTGGATTTGTTGTGGGTTTGGGGAGTCTCGGGAGAGGAGGGACGAGGATCGTGGGTGGTGGTGGTGATGATGGTGGTGGTGGTGGTGGTGGTGATGTTGCTGATTACTATTCCGCTGACGAGGTTGACTTCGATGAGGTCGTCGGGGTTGTGGCTCATGCTGCGCTCTGGGTTGCAGCATCTGAGCCAGTCCTGAGAACATGCTGTCGCCGGCGTCGAAATGTGAGTTGCTGCTGAGGGGCGCCCGGCCGTTGGAGGACGAGTGGGAGCGCTGGTGCTGTAGGCTTGGAACGGCTGGAGCCCTGTTGTTGTTGGCAGCGCGGGATTGGAGAGATTCCGGCGGGAAGGCCACCTCTATGACCTCCTCGCCGCTGTCCCAGCCATAATCCGTCTCTGAAGAGCGGTCCATTGCCGGCTCCTAGCACGTCTCTAGTGCCTGCCGTCTCGTCCAAGCAATTTATACGGCTTGGGCAAGCCGGATCGAATATTAAACAGTAGCCGGCTCGTTTCGAGGGAGCGAATCCGGTTCGTCGAAGTGTGTGGGTTCCCGTTGGCTCAACATAACAAAACATAAATAAACAAAGCGGCAGGGACCATGGGACACGGCGGTAAGCGACTGTCGGGCATGTAGGCGTGCAAAATCAAGGTATTATGACAAAGGAATGTAGCCAGAAACCCGCGCACATTTGGTCTCCAGGTTGAAACTCGATTTGACCCGAGAGTGGGGTGGTGAAGTTGAAGTTGGATGAGGTAAAGTCAAGAGGCGACTGGGCCAGGCGCCAAATGTACGCCGAGCGAGCTAAGCAGGGACCTTGGAGTTGGGATGCACTATCAAAGATATGTGCGCAGGCGCGCTGTTTGTGCTAGGGCAGCCTGTGCCACCTTAGCACGAGACGCGTACTGGCGGTGGCTACGGGCGATTAGACCCAGTCGATTGGAGGCAGATTCGACTCGGACAGAACTGGAGCCTTCCGCAATTTCAAGTTTGTCATCCGTCGCCACGCTTCAATCATGCGTGACTGCTGGTGAATTAGCCCTGGCCGTATTCACGCGAGAGCACATCAGCCGCTTAGGCAACTTGGATACGTAGTCAACAGTTTTCCCCTTTTTGTCGCCACCCGGCACGACCGAGGTCATCTAATATATTTGGCCAATGGATGGTTGACGTAACACAGAGAATGCAAATAACAGTACAACGATTGATTCCAAAACCCGGAAATAAACCTCACCATAAATGAAAACAACCAGAAATCCTTCGCCCTGTTCACTGCTTATGCCTTAACGCCAAACACGGTAAGCGCATTGTCGTTGGTGAGAACGACCAGTTTGCGTCCGTGTTCTCCCCATCGAACCCCAATTGCAGGGACCGAGCTTCGGAAGGGCTCGCTCCAGGCCTTACTGGCCTTAAGATATTGTTGTACGGTGATGCCGGATGGTCCTCCAGTGGCGAGGAACTGTCCGGTGTAGTCCCATGACAAGCTCTCCACATCACCACCGGTCTCTAGGACCTTGGCCGTCGCTGCTGCACCCTCCTTGCGAAGGTCGAAGATCTTCACGGTTGATTGGCGCTTAGCTGCGGCCGCAAGCCAGAAACCATTCTCAGAGAAGGTCAAAGCTTGGACTGGGACACCAGACTCGAGCTCAAATTCAGCGGCTTGCTCTAGAGTCTTCGTCATGTACAATCTCACGGTGCCAGTGGCTGTTCCCGCAGCCAGGAGGTGACCATCAGGGTGGAACGCGCAAGCAGTAAGAGCTAGGATCAGTTAGCATCAACATTACCGCCAGACTTGGGATCGCAACTTACCGGAATTAGTAAATGCTCTGCTAACTCGCTTCAGAGTCTCGAGCTCGTAGAAAACAATAGACTTGTCACTGCCAACGGAGGCGAGGATGGCGCCGCTGGGATGAACGCTGACGGCGGCCACAGGTCCAGCATGCTCTGTAGCCTGAGCAACCTCACTACCACTATCGAATACCTTGACAGATCCTTGTGCAGTACCGAAGACAATCTTTGAGCCTGCCCAAGCGGTGTTGGTGACGGGTTCGTTGACGGAAAACTCGGCGTCGACCTTTTCGTCATCGATAGAGAAGGTGGCAGATCCACCCTGTAGACCACTCGCGGCCGCCTGTGATCCCGAGACATCGAGGTATCGTGCATCGGATACTGGTAGGCTCGTTGCGGTACCCTGCTCGAGAGTCGTGATTTCGTCTGGGGTGGCCCAACCTTCTGGGATCGGTCTTCGCTTACGACCTTTAGATAGACTACAGGTTTGGTGGTTAGTGTCAATGTCTAGAGTTTTCAGGCAGCAATCAAACATACGTCGCGTGTGTCTCGTCAACAGATGTGGCGAGATCCTCTGGCAAGCCCTCTGTGCTATCAATGGCCATGGCATCTCCATTAGCGCCGTCACTGACGGTCAGCTTTCCAAGCGCTTCCCGAGCCTCATCCCGTTCCCTGGATAACCGCGCAATAACGCGTACAGCTGCATCATGCTGATATAAGGCAGTCGAAAGCTCCTCCCGCGTCCGTGCGAGTTGCTCCTTGAGATTATAGGTCTCTAACGCGAGGGCATCCCATTCGTTCTGGAAGGTAGCAAGCAGGGCTGGGATCGAAGTCAACGTGGGTGGTCGCGGTCGCACAATGCGCGAAGACTGGATAGGAAGAAGGTCGTTTGCGGTAAGGCCTTCTCCAGAGCTAGGTTCAGTGCCGTGTTCGTTGATGTATTGTTCGATCAAGCGCTTCTCGTACACGACGCCAGTTTTTTTAGAGACGACAGGCTCTTGGGGAGCCTCTCCCGAAACTTCACAAATTGAATGTTAGCAGGACATCTAACAGAGTGAATTGCGAATTGACTCACTTCCGCAAAGCATGGCGACACAAATTTAGGAGGTTGTGGCGCTGGGTTGGTGGTTCTGCGATTTCAACAGCACCGTATGAAGCTCTCTGTTGTCGCGAGATCTTGGACTTTGTCAAGCTCATTCGGCATAAACCTGAGATTTCGGTGTGCACGGACCATCCAGGCACGCTATCGTCAACAACTAGCCTACCCTATATCCAGTCACGAGGTGATAAGAGCTTGGGAGCGCCTATCACCGGCTCCCTCGTTAACCCACGCCTAACCCACAGTGGGGTAGAAGCTTCCCACTGAACTACAAGACCTTATCAGCACCATACTCCTCCTGTAAGTCTGTCCTGCTCCCTCGAGAGACAAAGGACAATTCGCTTTCCAGCATCGTTTCTTCTGGCATCATGGCTCTCAAATCGTTGCCTCCTGTGTCTGACTTCCGTAGTCAAGAGAAGACCCTCCAGATTGAAGCACTCGATGCCCTCTTCGAACCCAGTCCTGCGATCCACGAGACACTGCTCCCAATAATTCAGACCGCACCGTACTCTGCCTGGCCAGAGTTCATCGATGCCTGCCATGCGCGCTTCCTCGAGCTAGCGAAAAGCTCCTCAGACTCGTCACCCGACCCCAAGCTCCTATCCATCCTGGGCTCTCATCCACGACTCGGAGAGACGAAGATTACCTCGACACACTCAGCCGCCGAGCAAGCCAACCTCCAGAAAACAGCAGACCCCGTCGAGGCCGCAGAGCTGGCGCGATTAAACCGCGAATATGAAGAGAAATTCCCCGGCTTGATATTTGTGGTATTTGTCAACGGGCGCGGCAGACCAGAAATCATGGAGAACATGAGAACCCGAATCGCGAGAGCCGACTTCGCTCTGGAGGTTGACGCGGCACTCCAGGTAGCCCTAAACCTCTCAATTCCTCTCCTATTTCTTGTCGATATTATATGCGTACACGTCTTGCTGACAACGAATAGGCCATGTGTGACATTGCAAAGGATCGCGCAGCCAAACTTCAATAAACTTGGGCCTCATACCTACGAGGCGCGTGTGAACAATTGCATCGGCCCGCCGCTCTCACCTCATATGCCTACAAGCTATGATGATTGAACTGCTAATAGTCAGCCATTAAATCCCTTGTGTGCATTTCCAATGTGATGCCTTCCTGATTTCAGAACCCTTCGCACCTTGGCGAGTCGTCGATGCGGCCCTTTCTATGGCCTTCGCTTGACCTTCACCTTGACCTATCCATATAATGACCGGTTGAGAATACATGCCTTGCAATGCTAAGATCTTGGCCTTCAGATAGTGACGCTAGGGTTCAATTGAAATAAAAAAACGATAATCAGGAGCAAGAACATCACTGGTCGCATCCTCACCATAATCTTGCCTACCCTATACTGATCCAAGGTAGAGCTAACCCATTGCAAGAAGACAATGAATGTTTAGAGATACGGCCATGATATCGAACCGGTAGATTAGTGAATAAGAATGAATTCAATTATAGTAACCTTGGCTTTAAGATAACTGAGGCTATCTTACTCATATAAGTCCTTAACCTCGAAGTCGCGCTCAGCCAAGTCAGCAGACTCGAAATCTCGCTCTACGAGATCATCAGCTCCCAAGTATCGCTCATACAGGGCATCAATGTCAAAGTCTCGCTCGGCGAGGTCCTCAGAATCCAAGTATCGCTCGTACAGAGCATCGATATAAAAATCCCGCTCAGCGAGGTCCTCAGACTGGCTTCTCTCGACGAACTCAATGTAACCGGTCTCCTCGTGTTCCTCCAGATCTCTCCCCACGACACCACCCATGATAGTGGCAACTGGCTTGGTCTTGCCAACAACACTGCCGTTATAGTCCTTCTTGCTGTTGTGTTTGGCACCCTTGGCACCGGGGGCAGCCTCAGCGTCGGTCTCGTCTCGCCTCGCAAGGCTGTTGTAAGCGGCTGGTGCGGCGAGAACACTCTGGGCGGCACTGAGAACCAGAGCGGCAGTGAGGGTGAGTTGCTTGATGTAGACCATTTTGAATTGAATAGTGGTGGTGTATAGTAAGAGTGTTGAATATGATTAAAAATCGACCTGCGATGTATTTAAAAAAGGGGTAATAGAAGCGAAGTATAGAGACCAGCTCTTGAAAAAGTGAATTTTTTTTGGGTGTTTGGGATATCGAAAGAAAACCTCCTCTTTGTTCTGAGCGAGCCTCTTTATATCTTGAGAATCTAAATGCTTGACTTGGCGCTCAACACTACCAGCATCAGTATCTAAGTGGGCAACTCCTGGGATTATCTTGATCGAGGAATACGATGCCGATCGGAGCTTGGCCACTCCGTCTTACAATGAAACCCCTAACTCATAGTTAATAATGGAATTGTCCAGAACCTTCCTCACCTAAATTAATTTTTTGTCGTGGTCGCTTACTATTCTGGGTACTGGCCGGCGGAAGACAAGTTGAGTTGGCTTGAAAGATTGAGTGATTGACTCTTGCTCTCCACACAAACCAGACTGATTCGTTATTGTATAATTTTAACAGGACCTAAATCCTTCACTAATGGGAATCGGCGGTCTTCTCGGAGCGTCTATGCCGATAATGTATTGAGGCCGTTAATTTTAGGGACTGAGGCCTGGTGTAAATGATAATGTTGTGGCACTATCTTGTTGAGGGACCATACCTATTTATAGATTAATTGCTATACAAGATTCAAAGTCGGACAGATATTTCGAATATAGACTTTGGAGTATTCGACTTGTGTTGTGAATACATGTGCGTTTGTGCCAACTGGTCGCACCGAGATATCTATGGAGATGAACATATGTTGGCATATGGGTTCCAGGTGAAGTAAGGAAATTAGATGACAAGGGAATCAATGGACTATATTCTATCACGTACAAGTGGTGAGGGAGTTATGCAATACGTGCAGTGAGCTTTCATAACTCTTAGTTAAATTTCAAGACAAAGATTATGAAAACAGCATATAGATAGATGTGAATCAAGTAAAAGCGACCCTGCAATTCAACAGTGCTCAACCCGCAACGGTTTAGACCAGGACATTAATCTCTCCGCCTGAAGTTCCTCTGATCTTCTCCCATTCGTCCTCTTTGATTGCGAACAACAGCTCATCGTGCCACTTGCGGTTGAAATACCGACTCTCTCTCATACGACCTTCTTCAACAAACCCCAAGCTTTTATACAGGCGAATCGCCTTCTCATTAAAGGCGGATACGCCAAGAACGATGCTATGGAGCCCAGCGAAGCGAAAGCCCCAATCCATCATCCAGTTGACAGCCTCACGACCGTAGCCTCGGCCGTGGTAGGGCTCCGCCAGCATAATACCCAGCGCGGTCCGCCTATGCACGGCCAGCTCAGGATGAACACCCCCGTATCCGAGCATCATCACTCCTATGACAGTAGGTTTGGCGTTGGTAGGCTCCCCCAACTGCTGTGCTGCTCCTGAGCCCGCCACGACATCTCGCCTCGCCTCTTCTTCTTCTGGTCGGAGGCAGATTGAGACAGCCAGCAGTGATTTAGCTAGCGTTTGAATGAGCACGTCGAAGTCTGCTTTGCCCTTGGGCCTCGTGATGAATGTCCACGCAAGAGCCTGGACGATGGGCTCATGTGCGATCTGGGGCAAAATAGCTCGAAGGTTTTCATCTTCCGGGTCCGCTTTGACATAATACAGTCGCTTGGTGGAGAAGGCATCTCGGATTCCATCCATAGCAGAGCTCATTGTGATTTGGTGAGACGGATTCTGAAAAATGATAAATTGGTTGTTTGTAAAGTGAAAGGTTGGCGTGTTGATGAGGAAAGTGAAATACTAATCATCTGATTGAAGCACCTATTTATACCTAGGTTGTTTTGCTTCTGACATACCTTCAGCTCGTTCAAGTTGGTAGTTGCGTAGAACAATCAACTGGCTAGAATGGAGCGTGTGGGTAGGTGGCTTGGTGTTGGCTTGGCCACCGGGACTAGTCATCCTATTATCTATATTGTCTTAATTTATCCGGATCCCTCTAGTTGGAGGGAAACAAGTCTCTAGTGAACTTTGTAAATATGACAATGAGCCCTAAATATGTTGAAATGTTACCGCAACATATTGTGTCAGAAAAAGGGATGAATTTTCGCTCCCTTCCCTTAACCTCCATTTCGAACCCCTCCTACCCCACCCTTCTCAAGTGATTAATGGCAGTAAACATTAGTCCTAAATAATGATATTGGGAGGAATATTTAAGTAGGATAGAGTGATGACCCTTGCATTCTCATTTACTAGAATGGGGTGCCTCCTGGCGTGGTATAGGGGATAGGCGGAGAAATGGCCAGAGTACGCCATTGCTCTGATGATACAGTCATATAATTCGTTTCAGAAACAACTAAGACATCTTATCATCTTGGTCTCATAGGCTCGGACTAAACCTATATCTAATAAGGTCTATGTTAGATCAGGGCGAAGGCGACATGTTCCACCATCAATGTTGGAGGAGAAAGAGAGACCAAGGTGGCGCGAAAGGAGGCTCTCAATTAGATGAGCAGAACATTCCGCATTTTCTTTAATATCTGCAGTTCTTATTGTACTTACACTAGCATCTAAATTATTTAAGAGGTGGTTGCACAAACCTCCCATCCGTATGTGAGACCAGTCTTGAATTTTCTTATGCTATAGTATTGAACGCTTGACTCGAGCGGATAGATTATGTTTAATGAATTAGGTTTATTTAAAAATATCTTAATCAATAACCTAATTGCGTAAACAAAACTTGTCTTATAAACCTAAATTCAAGTATCATAGACCTATAGTTTAAACGATTAATATTATTGAAACCCGCTATCTCATTGACGAAATGGGGTCCTACGACTCTCGACTCGAGGATCCAGACCTCAAGTTTGCGAAACTTTCCCGTCTGTATGCCCGAGGAGCCAGTCTTAGCGACTACAAGATGGGGCCCTGACGAGAGCAAGAAATTCTCCAATTTGGCCATTAACTTGACAGGGCTGCTGGATTATGTAGAGCGCCTCACTAAGTAAATTGACCTCCTGAAGAGTCAACGGCAATTCTATTGGGGGTGGAGACGATTCAAGAACTCGCGAATATCTTAAGATCTGCGAATGGATGATACAGAATCTGTGGCTAGAATTGTAGCACAACAACTCCCGAAGAATCTAAGAGAAGACACTGAAATCTTAGCCCTCGGGATCATCACCAATGATGGTTTTAGGGAGGATGTTGCTTGATACAATGTAGAGTTTAGAGGAATTAAAGAGAGTCTGTCTGAAGATAGGTGTGCTGGTTCAGCACTCACCAAGCAGACTTGATAATGAGCGATGCGTTAAAATTGCTGAACATGGTGCTGCCTAAGCTTAGGATGCCACTATCCCTCCCGTTGCGCCATAAGGCCATGGGGTTATCGTTATGACGCTTCTTGATGTTGGCATATAACGAAATACACCGGCTCTTAAGATCAATATCTGTTCTGGGGAATTTTCTATAGAATGCGGCCTCGTGGGCGATCACATATTCGTACCGCAACAAGCTTGTCGCTTTGTTTTCCGAGAGGTCAAATAAATTTGTTCCAAGGCTTTTGGGTAGGTAGGTCGGTTTATTAATGGCTGCTGCAATAGAGACGCAGAGGCACTGCTGGCCACCTATTGGGTCTGGTGACCAGCCGCTTATGGCCAGCTTTGGAGATGGCATCAATTAAGGACAGAGGCTGTGTTTGGGCTGTGCAGAAAGTGGGGGGGGGAGGAATTAAGCGCGCTGGTTAGGCGTCTACAGTTCGCATAGCTGCCTCACCAAACTATTGGTCGTAGAGGTTGTATTTTTCTTAGATCCCTGTCAGGGAGGCTGAAAGCTGAAGTGGCTGAAGGGGCAACATGTAAAGAACTCGACCAAGGCTCGCTCTGATCAGTTATTTAGACGGTAATGCATCTTTGTTTGCGGTCCTGATCTACTCATATCGCTAACAGTTTCATGCAAGATGAACCCATTCACGACGATAGGGTTGTCGGGCAACATCATCACCTTTATCGAGTTTGCGGTCCAGGTGAACTGTTCGACGTCGGAAATCTATCACTCGGCGACGGGAGAAACGGACGCCAACGCAGCGTTGCGAAAGGTAACGACACATTTGAAGAAGGCGAGTGGTGAGCTTTCCGCCCAGCTTCCGGCATCATGTTCCCTTCTCGAGAAGGACATTGCAGCGCTTGCATTGGACTGCAAGCGAGAGGCAGATATGATGTTGGATATTTTATCCACGCTCCAGGCGCCCGTGAAAGGGAAATTGCCGCCTGCGAGGGTAGTTCTCAGGACCTTTTGGAAAAGGAAGGATCTCCAGGATAGGAGCAAAAAACTGGCAAGCCTCCGATCGACTCTTATTCTACGGCTTGTTGGTTTGATCAAGTATGAGTGGTTCCTCTTCCAAAATTAGTCTATCGTGTCGTTCTAACATCTTACTAGTGACCAGAACTCAAGCATCAACAAACTGGTGATGGATCTCACAGAGGCTGGTTCAATGGTGTCTGCCAACACAATGAGTCGGTTAGACAAGCTTCAAAATACAATCGAGGAGCTGAAAGATAGCATGCGAAAGAATTCAGAGGATCCGTCAGACCCCAAGAAGCCCAACATGGAATTCATCGCCCGGCAAGTCGACCTGATCCAAGAGATCGGGGACCCAATCGCCAGGGAACAGCAAGTCCTCAAAAATCTCCGTTTCGAGTCGATGATGATGCGTGAGTCGGCAGTCGCAGAAGCTCATGCACAAACGTATGAATGGGTTTTTTCCCGCCGGTCCAACTTCCGCCAGTGGCTGTCTCACGGCGAGGACATTTTCTGGATATCAGGCAAACCGGGCTCAGGCAAATCAACGCTCATGAAGTTCATCAGCCACCGCCCAGAAACGACCACAATCCTCAGATCCTGGGCAAATGGCCAGCACCTTGTAACCGCGAGCTTTTACTTTTGGAGCTCGGGTACCACAATGCAAAAGTCGCTCCAGGGCCTGTTCCAGTCCTTGCTGTTCGAGATGATGCGCCAGTGCCCCTCAATCATTCCACTGCTCTGTCCCAATCGATGGGGAAATGCCTTCCTGAGCTCTGTCGACGAGCCATGGACGTGGGATGAAGTGAAGGCGGCCTTCGAAAAGGCAAGGCAGCAGCGCAACATGCCAGCCAAATTCTGCTTTTTCATTGACGGATTGGATGAATACGGCGGCGACCACTCGGAAATGATAGGGCTTTTATTCAAGGCATCGGAATCAGCAAACATGAAGTTATGCCTGGCTAGCCGCCCAGAGAATATCTTCCAGAGTTCATTTGGCCAGTCAAAGGAAAAGATGCTGCGTCTGCAGGACTTGACAAGGGAAGACATATTTCGCTACACGCGGGATAAGCTTGATTCCCACAGAACCTTCCTCCACCTGAAGTCGAGCGACAAGACGTATGACTATCTGGTAAAGGAGATTGTGGACAGGGCCGACGGCGTGTTTCTGTGGGTGACGCTTGTCGTGCGTTCTCTAAGCGAAGGAATCACAAATGCCGACACCGTCGCCACGCTGCATAAGCGACTTCAGCAGCTCCCATCTGACCTCGAGCTGTTCTTCACTCATATTCTGAATGGTGTGGGTGAAATCTACTGGGAGGGAACAGCAAAGGCCTTTCAGATGGCCACAACTGCTGTCCATCCTCTTCCGCTATGGGTCTTTTCGATCCTAGACGAAGATGAACCCAACCTGGCTTGCAAGACAGTAGTAACACCGATCACAAAGAGTGATATAATCGAACAAACAGAGCTTCTAAGCAAGCGACTCAACGCTCGTTGCAAAGGTCTACTTGAAGTAAGACTTTCTGGCTCAAGTGACTATCCAGGCTTGCACCGGGTCGAGTTCCTGCACCGAACAGCTCGAGACTTTCTCCGAGTCAAGAGCGTAGAAGACTTGCTGATTTCTAGGCAAGAAGAATATTTCGACGTTGATGAAGCTCTTTGCAGGGGATTCCTCATGCAAATGAAGCAGCTGCACCTGTCCACGTCCCGAAGCCCGTACGCGAATGACCAGATGCTGGACACGGTCCTGAGGGATCTCATGCACTACGCAAACAGGGTAGAAAAACGGACAGGGCGGCCTCCAGTTGACATCCTGGAAGAATGCTTGCGGTCCATCAGCGAGTGTTTCCCAAAGGCACCCACGCTGGGTCGTCTGACCTTTTACCCCTACGTGGTCCGCGAAGGTTTATTCAAGTACCTCCAACACCTTCTGCGCTCCAACGCCAACTTTTTCCGAATTGTTGGTGGACAGCCTCTTCTGAGCGTCGCGTTAACGTCAACCGCTCAGCAATCTCAGGGAAGCAGATATAACTACGAGCTGAATCCCTCCATCGTGCAATTGCTCTTGGACCATGGAGCCGACCCAAACCAGTTATATATCCGGCCTTTCCACCCAGACGGATCAGTATGGAAGGATTTTGTGGCTTTCCTCCAAAAGTCGACCAACGGCATGTCTATTGATCAGGGGATCAAGTTCCAGGCATTCAAATTGATGATTGGCGCCGGTGCAAACAGGAACGTTTTGTTCTCAGACAGACTGAATTTGGAAGAGGCGATGCATGATATTTTCACTCAGCAAGAGGCAAAGCTTCTAATCCAGTTGATACGAGACTTGGAGCAAGGTAACCTCGATCAATACTCTGCCCCGATCTATCGTGGCCTGACTAACTGTTGGAATAGTAGGGAAGGTGGGACGTGCTACAATGACCCCAGCGAGGATTGTCAATCATCCGATGGTCGAAGCAAGAAACAAACCAAACGAAATAGAGCAACGTGCGGTGACTCCGCCGGAGACTTTTATTCCTCAGAAGGCTATAGAAACAAAAAGAAGGCCCCAAGAAAATCAAGGTGAGTCTCATGAACGAATATTTAAAGAGCTACAGAACCCTAATGTTAGTTCAGATGTAGATATCTCAAATGCAAAGATATCTATAGATATAGAGGGTACGAGATATCATGATAGTTTCTGGGCTAAGCTTGTCTGTTGTTTTAGGTGAGTTTTCATAATAGTTTTATATACCATAATCACTTCTGCGTATATCGCATAGTAGTGAAATATAGCGAAATTGGAAATAAAGAAATGGCAATACAGAGTATATTCAGGGTTAAAACCTTACTTGCTCCCTCTCTGGCTGTGTCATCCTTCTGAAGCTGGCAAGCCTCGACTCCTACATGATTCAAGATATCTGTTGGGGTGGGGTGGGAAGGGACAACAATGGGGAACCTAATTGATGTTGAGAATTACTAAAGAGGTATATTTGAGCTCGGCAATCACATGTGGAGGGGATCGAGACTATGATTGAGTTTGAAGGTAATAATAGTTCAGTTCAAATTCCAAACCTACGTGGTGTACCGCTGAATTACCAATTGCAAAAGGTGCCCTTGCAACAAGCAAATAATCACAAGTGATCCTAGAATACCTACATTAGATTTGTTCGGCTGGTAAGGGGTGAAATCCAATACTGGAGCTGTGAAGCTTACTACGAAGCATCCACGAACCCCGGTGATGCTCGGCCACAGAGTTCGGTGGTTTACATTGATTAGTGCACTCATCCAATTTTGGGCCAGCGCATCAGGCAGTCTAGGGTTTGATTCCTTCCAGATAGCGCTGCGCTCTATTCCACACAGTACCACTCCGTATTACCGCCCGCTGTCTGCGGGAGAGTGTAAGCCTGGATGGCACCCCGCACACAGCCCTGGGTCTGGGTCAATGCTAGCTGGCTGTTCTCTTCGGCACGAATCATGATATGTCCAACCAATATTCACGTTTAATCACGCAATGGTTTCGTGCGTGAACGGCCCTTGGTGTGGCTGGGTGCAGATGGGGCGCAGGGCCAGCCGCCGAGGAAGTGGCAGTGGCAGTGGCTGTTAAGGCAGCCAGCAGCACTCGAGCCCCGCATCCTGTAACTGGACCCTGTAGCTGGACCCTGTACTTGGGGTCTTGGACCCTGCAATCCCACTAAAGCTCTACCGCAGGCCAACCACCCGCTCTCTCCATCACTCGCCCTCACCCACACACACTGCTGCAAGGCAATGCACGTTGTACAGTGTGCGCCAGCGGATGCCTGGCCAGCGATTGATGACTGGTCTGCTTGTTGGGTCAGTCGCATGATGACACATTCACGGCACCGAGAACGATCAAAAGTGCATCTGGCGCCGGCACACCACGCCCTGCAACTTCCCATCTTCATCACCACGCGCCAAGCTGGCCACGTACTACCCACCTGATACCTGCAAGACCACAAAACCACAGTCATGTCGCCTGGCGATCGAGCACGGTATGATGAGTGGCTCTCCGAGAAGACCTCGAGGCTCAAGCGCGAGGACCCCACCGACAGAGCCCGCGCACGCCAGAAGGAGGAGCTGAGGGAGACGGCCCAGGAGACAGTTTCATTCCTCCGCCGTGAGCTGAAGCACCGCGGCACCGAGGATGACGCCTACAAGTCCACCCTGTGCACCATGGGCACCACCCGGCGCCTCGTGCCTCTGGCGATCCCCCGCTTTCGCGACGCAGCCGAGATCCAGGTCTACAACGCGGACACCCTCAATGTCGCCATCGGCCTGTCACAGGCCGCCGCAAAGAGCGGCTATGACCCTGAGAAGCACAACACCCGGCCTCTCATTGTCAATTTCGCCAATCCCAACAAGCCAGGCGGCGGGTGGCTGAATGGGCAGCTCGCCCAGGAGGAGGCCATCTGCTACCGGAGCTCCCTCGCGCTGAGCCTCAACGAGAAGTTCTACCCGATGCGCAAGGATGAGGCCATCTACAGCCCCTACGTGATCATCGTCCGCGACGACATGGAGTCGGGCCACGAGATCTACAAGTACCGCCTGCCGCCCATCGGCGCCGTCACCGTGGCCGCGATCCGCGAGCCCGAGGTGACGACGTACGAGCTGCAGAGCACCGTCGGCAAGCGCACCATCCACGAGAAGGACGTCTTCACCAACGACCAGGACAGGGACCTCACCAAGGCCAAGATGAGGCTCACGCTGCGCATGGCGCACAACAACGACCACCGCTGGCTGGTCCTCGGCGCCCTCGGGTGCGGCGTCCACAAGAACCCGGCCGAGGACATCGCGCACTGCTGGCTCGAGGTGCTGCGCGAGGACGAGTTCTCGGGCAACAGGTGGGCCCAGATCTGGTTTGCCGTGTTCGACCCCAAGGATGATGGGAATTATGACATTTTTCACAAGATTTTAAATGGGCAGCGGGTATGATTGACTTGACTTGTTTTGATATTTCGGATTTTCAGCTTGTAGCTAGCTCATGATACCAGACACTGTTTGAGGGGTAATTAAAATGGGATTTTTTTGGGTCACTACTTGATCACTATTTCAAGGTGCCTTTGACTGATTCGTTCATTGCCATCACACTGCTCACTTTCATTGATTGCACAGCTATTCAAAAAGGGTAACATGGCAGGGGCTGGGCAGGGTTGACGGGAACTAGAGGCTTCAGCCCACGCCGGACTGCCTGTCTATTGCCTCCCGCAGCCCAGCAGCAGGCAGCACGTCTCGCATCGCGGCACAGCATCGCCCGTCCAGTCTTCCTGCAAGGCGAACCGACTACGTTGCAGTCCTAGACTCCTACGAGCCTCAACCCCGGTCCATCCCGCCTGTGGCGCCGGCTATCAGCAGAGACGAGCCCAATTGTGCACTTTCAGCCCTCAGCTGGGCCTGCACAAATGTGCGGTAGCAGTTGACTGCTCATCCCGCTAGTGGGAAAAGGCGCCCAGCCATGCAGCTGGCTGAAATGGCCCTGTAAGCCAGTGTGAGATGTGATGCTTGCCCCTGGTTGTGGTGATAATATAGGTAGGCCGTACGGCTCGGCGTCTGGTGAGCTGGCAATGTCTCCCATATTCTCCTCTCACGGCTCCCAAGTGCGATATCTCAAGACAAGCCTGAATATCCTATTCGTCTCTGGCTAGACGTCGGTTGCCTGCCGCGCACCCGCTTATACCGTTCCTCTGGTCTCATAGCGAGCGCCGTCACAGCCGGCGGTGGTTACAGCTAAGCCAAAAGATGGGCATCGTATGTCAGCAACCGACAACTTCTTTGCTGGTCACTGTCGACTAATGTTCATCTCTTTTTTATAGAAATTAAGGAAATTAGACAGAAGTGACGTTCGTTTCCAAGAACGTATGTGCCAATCCACAGGATATCTTAGGATGATCATTCCCATAACTGACCTGGAGCCTCCCAGACGAGCAAGAGTTCAACAGACGATGGCAGCATCCCGGCAAATACGCCCGAGTGCAGGAGGTTTTCCTCGCCAGAGATATCTCAGTGTCCATGTCGGTCCGAGGCATACGATTCAATAGATACAGGTATGCACCGGAGCTACCAAAAATTCGTCAACCAGGCATATCCCGCTGACCTGTGTACTCATCTAGAAACGGTACGCCGTGGATGCTGCTCTACCACGGGACGCAGCGTGCTTGCTACGCCGGCGAGTCGGGCGATTCGATCCACAACTGCTCCAACGCCGAGTGCAAGTTCTGCTCCATCCTGAAGGAGTCGTTCAAGATCTCAGAAGCCGGCTGTAAGTGGCCCAGCACACGCGCCGCGCTCCTCTTCCATTCTCGGGGCTGACCAACGTCCAGCAAGGAACAGACATGGCATGTTCGGCAAGGGAATATACACGACACCGATTGCTTCAAGTAAGCCGGGCCTTTGTTTCCTGTTCCAGGTTTCTCCAGATCAGCGACGGGCGTGCTGATCGTGATTATAGAAGCAGACAACTATGCCAAGAACCATCACATCCGATCGCAGTTCCACGCCATTATCCTGTGCCGGGTGGTTTGCGACAAGCCGCAGCTGATGCACCAAGCCGACCACTCGATGATGGCACCCAGCTCCGATCAGTTCAACTGTGTAGGTGCCTCCCTCCCTACGACATTGATGCTCCGACGAGATGTTAATCCCTTCACCAGGTCACGGCCGTAACTAAAGCCAATGGTGGGTCGGTGGAATACCCCGAGATCGTCGTGTATCGCGACGATGCCATCGTTCCCGTAGGTGTGATACTGTACACGCGTGAGGGATGGGCCCCCAGGAGATGAGCTCCTGCCAGAGGGGGATAAAAGACACGTCGCTTATATAGGTGCTTTCATCACTCTCGATCTAGCTCGATCAAAACATGTATTGAAGTTCACTGTAGGTCTAGCCGTTTGACACGGAACGGTATTGGCATTGTGACTTCTCCTCAGCCCTGTACTACCTATTCCCACTTCACTTTCTATCCAGAGCTGGCGGCCTGTGACAATGCTCAGAAAAATCGAGAGAGCTTAGGTATCACGTCGCATCCCGAAACCGCCCTATCTGCCAACCCCCCAGTAGTATCTATCAAAAGAGAGCAAGACAAAGAGCAATACGTCACAGGACCTTTCTCTCGAAAATTTAGGGAAACGGTACTCAGTAGCGGTCCCAATGGTGGCAGATCAAGATCCGGAAGCCTGGCCGCCAACAGAGCTAGTCGCTCTCACCATCAACAAAGTCATTATATGTGTCGTCTCCGACCATATGCCAGCGGAACGTAACTCTATGCCAGGGATCTCCGTGAAGTACCCCCGGGCTAACTTCAAGAATGTTGAGCTCATCACTGTAATCAGAGCTAAAATATCGTAGAACCCGATGAACACTCCCTGCTCAACTGTCTGACCGGCAGTCTGATCTTCCGCCATCCCGCTTGAAATGCCACTCGGGGTGTCTCCTCTAACCCCAATACCACCCGCGGTATTCACTGAAGCGCCTTACCCGCCGGGCACTGAGTGTTGGGGCACTTCCTCAGCTTTGGTGGGATTCCCAACGACTTTGACAGCGGAGACGATGTACATCGTGTAGTTTATCAGGTTAGCAACCGTTTTCTGACCCAGATTGACATAGATTATAGGGTTTCTGGGCTTCTTGTGCCATTGTAATACTGTACCTTGATGTCATGCATCTGCGGTTCAGAACTGTCATGATAATTGATACCGTATTGTTGTTATTGCCATCCAGTTGGAAGGATTTCAGTAATTTGGCAGATGGCCGCCCACTAAAAGACGCGCCTGACCTTTTTTCTATGAACATAGCCTTGTTCAATATGGCTTCGGACTTCCGGGAGCTTGATTTTGGAGTACGGCTTTCCAGACCCGAGTACGAGTAGAGTTTCTGTTGGTAGACGGGGATGTTTGATGGCTGTTCCAATGGGAATCTCGCCTCCGTAGATACACCGCAAGTTACCGAATGTTTCAAACCAGTACCTTAACTTAGGCATTTTCGTAGATCAACTCTCAAGCCACGGCCTGGGTCCTTGATGGTTGCTCTGGTATGACTGGCTGAATATACTCTGAAGTGGAAATGCTGTCACGTTCAACATGTCAATGCGAGTCACGGAAGGTTGATCGAAGCTTTATATGAGAAAATCAAGCCCGTTATCTGCTTTTATCGTCTCTGTTCATCATCTCTGTGGTCAACACAAGCTATGTTGTTCACAGGTCGGGCGCGAACATACACATAATTCATGAAAATGCCTTCCTTTTCTAGTCTATCGAGTCTTTAAACTAAATCATATCATGCAAAATCCCCAATGTTTCGAGTGTCAAGTTAAATTATTCGCTGACGCAAGACCAAGTAAGATAAGACATAATTTAGATGGCCAATACCTTGGCTGTATCATTTGATTCTATACTGTAGCTGATAAGATCTCATCGCCTTTCCAGTATTGATCAGGTGAAAATTTCAAGATCGATTCATCCGCGACAGTCTCCAGCTCGACGCTGTTGAGTTGACACCGTCCTGAACAGCCATCCAGACTAACATCCCATCATTGAAATCAGCCACCAAGTCGTAATTTCGTCTTGAGAACACCATTGAGGGCCTCTTAGACTCCAACTCTCTAATTTCAGGAACCGCTTTGGTCATCATGGGCGCATGGGCTTTCCAGCTCGTAAGTTCATGGATTTTTTCTTAGCAACTGGTGGCTTCCTAATGTCCGAGGTAGATGGCCGGTCCAAGAGATACTGAAAGGCTCATCGTTGGAGTCATGCCGTGGCATCACATCGTTTCTATGATTCTTTTCGCATCTCAAACAAGTTGACATCTTGATCTCCTGACTTACCAGATGCAAGATATTGAGATTTATCAAATGCATTACTTCTTTAAAAGACCGATTATGGCAAATCCATGTTTTTCGTGAGCTCTGTGTAGTTTGACAGTCAAAAGAGAAGATAATGAGATCCGTAAGAGCTAATCCATGTTTCGCTCCAACCGATGCCGACTGAGAATCGTTGGAATATCTTGCCGGTACGTAAAGAAGTGGTTCTCATAATCCCACTCACAGGCAGAATTGCTCATTCTAAATTACAACCATCAGGCTTCCAGCCAGTCTTCTCATTAGTCTGCGCCTATCAACTCCAGTAACACCAACACCACATCATCACAACCCAAGAACACAAACCACCAAACCAACAATAACCACCACCCGCGGCCTCACCAGACCCGCCGCCCCCCCTTCCCTCCTCCCCACGGAACCCTCATACTGGCCCTCCACGTTCCCCCGCGGCCAGTACTCGCACGCCAGATACCACCCGCTCCCCCCGCACAGCCTGCGCGCGCACCCCACGTCCGTCGTGTTCCCCCAGACCAGCTGCGTGAAGTGGCCCGTCGCCTCATCAAAGCCCTGCCGCGCGAAATCATACTCGTCCCGCTCGTCCCCCCAGGCCTCGACGCTCGCCGTGGCGTTGGGGTACCCCATGGCCAGGTTCTCGCCGTAGGGGCCCCCCGAGTGCTCGAAGACGCAGTCCCCGCCGTCGAGGTAGTCGTCGGCGAAGGAGGCGAGGGTGCCGTTCCAGGCCACGTCCGCCGCGCCGTGCTGGGAGCGGTACGTGTTGGTGCTGTTGAGCACGGCGGACGTGAAGCGGTCGGTGTCCCGCCACTCGGGCTCATCGGAGGGGATTGGCGCGGCGACGGTGACGGTGACCACCTGCTGGGGCTGTGAGAGCGCCGGGTGCGAGAGGTGGCAGACGGTCAGGTAGAAATGGAGAAGTTTCATGATGCAAAGCCCTTGATTAGGTGATTAAGCTAGCTGTTATGTACATCTGATATATGGCCATCCCGTGTTGGAGGAGGCGGAGCTGAAGAGTATGCAGACGGCATTGTCTTTGTTCCCTCCGCTCTTTGTCCAATTCCATCGCTGAGGTCAATCGTGCAGGTTTTCTGGCGCCGGAATCTTGTTTGATAGGCAATCATGGCTGTCTTGGCAGCGCTCGTCGGGCGCTTCGAATGACGTAGCATCAGCAGGCATAGAGATATTTATTTATATATACATGGATGTGCTCGTGGGCCGGGCGCGTAGCAAGAGCGCAGAGCAGCCAATTGATCAAGCAAGGTCGGTCATTAACGAATGCCATGTTCATAACAGAGAATTGAAGCCGATGGCGCACGTAGATGGAAAATAGTGCGTGTCGTCTTAGTACAGCAGAAATGAGTCGACCGCCGCGTCCATCTACTGACTTAGCTACATCAGCTCAAGACCAAGAGAACTGACTCAGTTCAACCACCTCCCTCAATTGACTCGAGTCGACTCGTCCTAGCTCGGCCAGCTGACACGCCTGCCTCGGCTCGCAAAAGTACATTTACATGCCGCATCGCGCACGCAGACACAGTCGGTCTAGTGTGGGAGAGGCCCTCGCAGGTCAGGAGAAAGCATGTCGCCATCCTCGACAAGCCACGTCAACAGCGGATGGGAATTCCAACGCCGCGATTCTAGACCCTGCGAGCCTTTCACACACGCGCCCGCTGGCTCGCCCTCAAGGACAGGGCTGCCCTCGCGAGTCAACGTACCTACCCCGGATTTGTCAGTCATGTGTCTGAGGGAGGGCGGGTGGTTCCCCCAACAGGACCCGGGCTACTCTGCCGATCGGATTACCCTTCTCTCTCTCTCGGTGTCTCCTGTCTCTCTCGCTC
This sequence comes from Clonostachys solani, assembly GCA_902141235.2. Taxonomy (NCBI): domain Eukaryota; kingdom Fungi; phylum Ascomycota; class Sordariomycetes; order Hypocreales; family Bionectriaceae; genus Clonostachys; species Clonostachys solani. The sequence continues at coordinate 161,580 of CABFOC020000002.1, forward strand.
TGGCAGTCATCTCTGGGCCGAGGGATGGCTTGGAGGAACGCCAAGTGTTGGTTGGTGTCTCTCGATCCAATCCACCCCGTCAGTTCCGCCGCAGCCCGCTAATATCCGCCTTTGTGCCCGGATAAGCCGCTGCTCTTAGGTCGTGCTGCTAAGTCCACGATGCGCGTCGACGCTCTCCATATGCCCCAGGCCGTATTTGGAACATCCTGCAGAAGACCAGCGGACACGATGCTCTTCTCCCCCAGATGATGGAACCTCACTCGCAGCGTTCCAATCCTACCCCATATGCACCAGGGCGATTAAGGGTTGGCCGACCAGGTCGTCAAACGGGCCACCACCACACCTCCCCCAGCATCAACGGTCGACCGTGAAGCTCATCACAGGGGATGGGTCCCGCCCCCATCCCCAAGGACCGCCTGGGCCAAACACTACGCTGACCCACGGGGCGGAACCCCGGGCGAAGGACTGGGTTGGTGTAGTGGGAGGCGAGATGAGAGGCTCGCGCGGTGTTTGCTTAGTTCTGCTGCTAGCTTGTTCAAGGGGATGTGCAAGCCTGCAGCCTGCCATCCACGACACACAGTACGGACTCGAGGCGACATGGGAATAATCTGGGGAAACAGGGGACCCTTTCTAACTTTTTTTTTTCTTCCCTTCCCATGATTCCCCAATGACGCTTGTGTGTGGTAGGTGCACCGACCGGTTCCTTAGTTTCAGGAACCTCGGACGACGATCTTTTGCCAGTGCGCCCGTTGCTTCATCCAGCCGGGCGTTCATTCGAGGGACAGAGTTCGTCGTCCCAGTGGCTGGTGGTCAACGACATTCCCTCAACCAGGGCCTACCCTGGACTTGGAGCCCCAAGAAGATGAATTAATAATATCAGGCCTTGCATACGATGTAGTATTCCTCTGCTCGGCCTGCCTTTGTCCTGGCTTGTAGCTTGACCCGATATCTCCATTTCCGGGCTATGCTTACTGCAGAATTAGTACTGTGTGTGCGGCAGGCAGGTCAATTGGCCGAGTTTCAAGTCTTAGTCCGCATGCACCTCTCTCCAGCAGCGGAAAGAGGCGATCCCATGCACGAATTGCCCGCTGCACAATGGCATACATAACCTGCACTGCACTACGCGTGCACGAGCTGCTGCGTGCTATGTAGACCGTGCCCCTGTGGATTGATAAGCAAACACAAATAGCAGAAGTTACATCTGCTAGATACATACAATCGTTGTGCAGTGGTTCGACGCCTGGGACTGGCCGTTGGCGGATAAGATAAGCAGCATCGAGTCGAGTGTGAGTCACACTCTCGAGTGACCTCTGCGTTAGTACCTCAGCAGCTGGACCCTCCTCGGATCGGATCCGTCGCAGGGGCCACACACAAGTGAGCATGTCCAGCATGTCCAGCACAGTGCTGCCAACCTGCCGGCCCACACAGTCCGGTACCGCAACCCCCGTACACTGTCTGTACCTCCGAGCAAGGCACCCTGTCCAGCGGCCCATTAGTTGGGAGCTGGAAGGCAGCAGCTTGCTTTGGCCTCAGCGCTGCTGCAGGAGGATGATGAAGATCATCGCCTCGCCACTGCTCCATTGTCCATCTCGGCGCCGAAGCCGTAGCTGTTCATGCCGTGGCCGTTACACTGCCACTCCCGCGCATCACGAGCGAACCGCAACAACCGGTCAATGGCAGCGCTCGCCTATCACCATTATCGCAACCACCATGCCCCAAGCTCGAACCCTTCGTCAATGCGGCTAAGCAGACAGACCTAAGATACTCAGATCAGATCCGGTGGAGTTGGTCTTTCCTGACAGGTCCACCCGAGCGTTGGCGCTTGTAGCGGAACCCCGTTGGGTCAGATGGTCCCCCATATCAGTCTCATCCTGGCTGCTTTCCTCTCCCAGTTCGTTCCCACCCGGAAGCGCTAGCTGTCCAACAATCGTACAGCCTAATACGGTTAATTTCCAGGGTGAGATTAGCATCGAGCTTGCAATCGACAAGTCGTGGCGCCATCAATAGCCACTGCTCCATGGCACGCCGTAATAATTGAGTTTGATATGGGCAGTTCCTAGCATGCACGCCTCGTCTGCTGATATCCCATCCATGCATACTTCGGGGGCCATATTCCCGAGCGAGCCGTGGCCATGTCTAAGTTCCAACATGCAGAGGAATGAACTTTGTCTAGGTGAACGATCCAGCCTATGGACCCATTGGTCCTGGATCATCATCCGGGACCCGTGCGGCCCAGGAAGCCATCGTAAGTAATAACCCGAGGGAATGACGGCAGGGCATGACAATTGCCCCCTCTAGCGCTCTTTAGCGCTCCGCGTATTCCACCCATCCCAAGTATAATGGAATGGGGTTTGAACAAGAATGTGTAGGTAGGTCTTCATCCGATGCGAAATATTAGATGGGAGAAAGCATCACCCTGTGCGAGGAGCCAGACGAGGTAGCAGAATCCTCCGGGCGGTCAACTGATACCAGCACACTGGTTGATGTGCAAGCTACCGCAGCCTTGGGTAACAACGTAGAACATCCGGGGTCCAGTGCCCGTTCCCTTGGGTAGATTCCGGTTCTGATAAGCATCTCAGAAATCCTCCAGGAAATTAGACTCTGGCGATTGGCCAATCGGCAGGGCACCACATGTGGCGCCACCAACGTCGCCGTTGAGACGGTTAGCTTTGTGATGTGAGACGAGACAGATTCCCCTCGGGACCCAGAAACGGGCAAGCATTCCCAACCCGAATCGATCACAACATCGATCCAATTAATGACCAATCTTCCCAGGGCACCTAAAACAAAGAGAAAGTATGGAAAATGAGAAGAAAGGGAAGAAAGAAAGAGGAAAAGGGAAAAGAAAAAAAGAAATAAAAAAAGAAATAAAGAAAGAAAGAAGGAGGAGCAGGCACTAACAGCCGAAAGAAAACCGAGACTGTCAGCTGGTTGACCTGATAAGAGCGATGCCATGCATCTATATCACGAATGTTCATTCACCACTGGCATATGTAGCTGCTTTGCGCTACCCCTACTCCTTTTGGAATGTATCCTCCCGACTTTTTTCGGGCATTGTGCGAAACATGGTGCTGGAGGGCGAGATGACCAGCCATCGGTTGTCATTGACCATGATGAGACAGTGATTGACGTCCCACTTACCATCGTGAGATTGGAGATTAGACAAAAATTTGAGAAAGATCAATCTCCTATCTTGTTGATGACGACGATGCTGAAGCTCGACTATATAAACGAGTTGGATTTTCCAGTTCTGTGAGAAAAGAATCAGCATCACACTCTCTCAGCTCTCAGCCTCATATCCTCACAACCCTCTCATTAGCAAGCAGTATACTCTCCATACCTGCCCACCATGAAGTTTTCTAGCATCTACACCATCGCGTCTCTTGCCGCTGTCGGCATGGCAGCCCCTGCCATCGTTCGTCGCGAGGATTCGGCTGCTGCAGAGCTGGTTAACAGTGCCGAGTCGCTGGATGGTGCCATCAACACCTTGGGCGGACAGTCGACCACGGCATCCGAGGCGGCCGCTCCTGCCAGCGGCAATGCTGCCTCCCCATTCGTCATCACCATATCCGCCACCATCAACAGCCTGGAAAGGAGCAACTACGACAAGCTGACCTCCGTTAGTAAGTCCAGTCTCCGCCTCGTTCTTTTCCAAGCTCTCCCGCGCTGACCAGATCACTAGACAACGTTATCAGGGGCATCTTCAAAGTGACCGACGCCAATAGAGTTGCTGGCGCCCAGTCTGCCCTCACCACCACCTTCTCAAACCTGTACCAGGACATTCAGTCTGCCTCCAACATTCTTGCTCGCGCCACCGTTCTTGTACCCGCAAACCTCCAGCAGTCCGACATCCAGTCGCTCACAACCTCCATCTATGCCGCCCAGCGTATCATTGCCCGAACGCAGCAGGTGCTGGCCAACGCCAACCAATTCCTCTCTCCCAGCATCCTGAAGAACCTCCAGCCTCAGATCCAGGCCATCAAGAGCAGCGTTCAGGGTCTCACCGACCCCCTGATCTACTTCGCTAGCAACATCGTTGATGTCGTGCCTACCCTCAACTTGACTACTCTGCTCGCCTCAACCCAGAACCTTTCCAGGCTTGTAGCTGGTATCACCCAGGCTGTTGTTACCTTGCCCAACCTCGCCAATGTCAGCAACATTGGAAATGCTCTTTCTCTGTCCCTCAACCTGCTTTTGGGAACCAAGCCCGCCGTCTCCCTCTAAGCGTGGCCACTTAAGCTAAAACACCCTGGGGTTGGCCGAGTAGCTGAAGATGTTGGATCCATTGGTGGCCAGCGATGGGCCAATTCGCATACCACGATAATTTTACCGCATGTAATTTCAACTAGGTTTCAGAGCAACCACTTAATACATTAATAATCTTCTTCTGTTATCAGAGTAAGCTTTGTTCCATGCTGTCCTTGCCCTATCCGTGCCAATTCACAAAGAAGAGAAAAGAGCCATACGGTTACATTGAGCGGCCCGTTGCTGTCGTAGTGAACTAGTGCATTAAAAAAAAGTAAGTTACCGATAGGTTCTCAATTCGGCATCAGGGTCGTAGGTGGCAAGTAAGGACCCAAAATATTTTCCTCGTCTTAGGCTCATGCAGGTTCGTAGGAGTAAGTAGTCTTGCAGATGAACCCGTAGTGGCGAATGCTGAGAACGGAAATTTCTCAATTGACTTGGCCACCCGAAGGCTTGGCTGCGAGAAACCAGCCCTGCCAACCCACGCAAGGTAACAGTAGTCTGCCTCCATGGTATCGATGGATGGGCAGACCAACCCTGTATGCCACCAGAGTTCTGACGTACATCAATCGTGTTGCAATGTGGACCCGGTCAAGAAAACACAGGGGAGTGCCCCATTGAATGATGGGCTGACCCTCATATTGGAAATCAATTGGCTACTGTGACGGCGAGTGTCTGTGTCAACGCAAATGTGCTTCTCATCGTGTCCACGCAGCCAATGATACCCTTGACATTTGCTGCATGTTAAAGAAGAAGAGGCTCCGAAGTACTGTACCTATCAGGGGGGCTTATCTGTATTAGCCTGCAAGTATAAATGTACATGCGTGCTCATGGCCATGGACTTGCAGCAAGGCGTGGCAGGGTGGTCCGGTGACTATATCAAACCAATGAGAAGGCTCCCCACCGCGGCGAGCAAGGGTCCAAGGCCTCCGTTGTTATGCCGCTGGTATCCTCATTGGCCGCCGAAGGCGTTTCATTGACCTCAGGTGGTAGGGTAGGGTTTTTATCGGGTGGTTTAGTAATATTTATTTTTGCACATATGTTGGTTCTCGGTAAGGCTCGTTTACCGATCAGGCGTGAAGGAAAAGTTTTTTTTCTTCCATCGTCCAGTTTGGGCCGTCTGACACGGAATCTATCTGGCGGTGAGCGTATTCGTGAGAGACAAAAGGTCAGATCCGCATGGAAAGAGGGGCGCCCGCGAGGTGAGGTGAAACTTGGTAGAAAACGAGGCAGATGAGTAGGTCGAGTTGTCTCAACAGTAACGTGATAAGCGTGGAGACCGGTCCGGCGCTAAAAATTCTAGAAGCGAGCGTTGGGCGAGGGCCAAGCATCATCGTGGATGGAACAGGGCATTCCGCACCCATCAGCCATGATATTAGAGCTTGCGTGGCTGCGATTCGTTGTTGGGGACTGGGTCGGCAGTGGATCTTGGTGCAACCGTTCCCCATCCTATCCATTATCCGTGGCCAGTAGGGACCCTGTGCAGGCCGTTGAGCATGTAACTATATATGTACTGGCATACGGATCGAGAAGAGAACAAGCGTGCGCGAGTGTGAGATGGAGTGGTGGATGAGCGCCGTGAGCGGCATGAGGGCCCCATTCCCCTAAGGCAAGGCATCTCATGCAGGCAGGCGCGGTAAGATGGTGTGACAGTCGATCAGACTCGCACGGCCCGGAAGCTGATAGTGATATGATAGATGGTCGAGCGCATAGATAGCACAACCTGTACAAAGGTGTGGAAAAAGGGAGTGGGAGTGGCGGGATCTACGGATTGACGAGTCTTTCTTCCTGCCGCTGAGGTATTCACTGGGACATTGGGTGGAAGGTGCCAGGCGACCGGACCTGCCAATGGAGATTTTGCAATTCAGAGGGAGGTAGTAGCTGCAATGCTGCTGCATCTGCACCTTCTGTAGCACTGCCGGTCTGGAATCAACCAACCAGCAACCAACTCCATCAGCACGCTCACCAATCTGGATGTGCGTACATAGCACATACATATATACACATGCATACATACACACTTATTACATACCTACACAAAATCACACACATGCACATTGCATGCACATTGGTGGCGACTGACCGGCCTGTGCATGCCTGCCTAGGTGTCGACACAAGCACCTGAACCTTGCCCACATCTATGAGGCATCTCGTGCACAGCGACATAGCACAACTGGCCGTGCCTCGATATAATCCATCTTCCTGGCGGAGGATGTCTCTCCATGCCTCGGTCAAGACGGGCCCTCATTCGGCGTGCACCGAATGCTGCGACGGCCTCAGGAACAGACCACATGGTTTCAGGCTGACATGGCATGGCTGTATGTCCCAATCCCAATCCAATCTTCTCCATGTCTCACTTCCCCCCCATCGTCCAGCCACTACAGACCACATGTAGTGATATCGTCACCCCAATGCACGCGCGCAGGGACCGTGTGTGTGTCGCAACTTTTCTCTACATGATATGTCGGTCTGGAACCCGTCGATGCCTGCACCACCATGTCTTTGCCTCCAGGTTTCCAACCTGCTCGCTCGACCTTCCCACGAGTTGTCCCCAAATGCAAAGCAACCCTTTATTTGATATCAACCCGGCAGCGACAGTAATACGTAGCGGCACATGTCCGTCCGCCTGCCCTCCACTAATACGACGACGGCCGCGCTAATGTGGAAGAGGCAGCAAAGAGCCAGCCACAAGTTGCATCCATCAGCAAAACCCACGCAGCAGGGGTTCTGTAGAGATAGCATCAGAGCCGGAGCTTGACCCTGGGGGGGAAACCGATCGCCCCGCGGTGCTACGGCCTGGGCTGCTTGCATCACAGCAGCTAGCCCGCTGAAATGTTGGCAGCCAGGGCCGAGTGATCTGCGGGACGGACAATCCTGTTTGAAATACACACATGCGTACATAACATCCTGACATTACCTACATATAGCTGTATTCTAGCAATACTACGGTCGCCTCAATGGAACTGGCAATGGCTACGTGTACGTCGCAACGGTCTGGTACAACTCAATGATGAATCGTCATTCGGTTACAAGCGCCCACATGTCTGGACAGATATAAGCTTATCCCAAGGCTGCGGTGGAAGGAATGCGGGATATTTTCCTTGAATAAAAAGAGCCATCATGACAGCTATTTTGTGTAGTTGGGAGCCACGCCGAGGCGCTTTTGGTGGAAGGGTTAATAATAGGCAGATCAGCAGGCAAACAATCCATCCAGGACAAGCACTAGCAAGCCAAGTTGAGGGCCGATTATCAAGTTAGCATTGGTGCAAGGTTGGGCTGCGTTGGAACTGGGCCCACACGACAGGCTCCTGCAAAAGTCTCTTCTTGCATGCAATGTACTGATGGCAGCCTGTGTCGCTGGCTCAGCGTGCACTGTGCGACGTCACGGTGGCACCAGCGAATCTACAGGACATGCTCGAATGCGAAAGACATTGGAAACCAGCACGGCTCTGCTCTGCCATTGCGTCAATAACAGAGAGGCCTCTCTGGCTGCGGCTCGTCCGCTTCGCCTCTCGCGGGAGCAATTCCCCGAAACTCCCTGACAAGCTCCGGATTCGCTCCTCTGTCCAGCCCCGTGCTCTGCTCTGCTTTTGCTTTTGGATTTGGATTTGCCGTTGGATTTGCCGCCTGACCTGAGCTTACCTGACCCGACCAAGCGCCGGGGCCAATTCATGGAAACTAGAGCCAACATATGAAGCCGGACCCAAGCTGGCCGCATCCGGCGGGCGCTTCGCATAACAATTGACTCGTATTGGCTACTGGGCCGTCGATGCTGGAGCTTGTCGTCGCAGCCTTCTCTCCAGCTCGACATGACAGCCTGCTCAACCCTTGGTACCTACCTACCTACCTAAATGAATCAGATGTGCGAAACGGCTGGAAATCCTTCATCCCAATCGCGCCCCTCCTCTGTCCCCTCTGGCCGCCGGTAGTTAGGTGGGCTGCCTTGGCGCTGTCCTTGTCCTTGTCCTAGTTGTGCTGGGGGCAGGCAAGGGGTGTTGTGCCGATTTCGTGGCCCCGTGATCGATGAGAATGCCCATCCCCCGGCGATGCGATTGTGCCGTGGGCTAATTGCAAGAATAATATCACATCCTATTACTCCGGACTTTGCAGGCCAGGTTCATCCTCCATCTCGCTTGTCACCTCTGCCCCCAGAGACCCTTGCTCCCAGATGAAAGCCCCCCTGTAGCGGTTGCGAGGCTACTGAATAGGGAACACGCTTAGCATCATGGTGCCATTCCGGCTGCATAGTCCATGGCAGACCACTATCCCATCTTGACTTGACCTTTGGGGCCGTGGCGTCTGAAACGGAGACGGGATCATTGGAATTTCTGCGTTGCCTGTCTCGAGAGAGCAGATAGGCAGATCCTGGCGGGCAATGCCATAAGCACGCACCCAGCCATGCGAGTAAGTGCACTTGCGCACCAGCGCTGGACTCGACTCGGCCTACGAGGTAGGTAGGTTGTCTGTCCCGCGTGCAGCCAAGCCAAGAGCAGAGGGCGGCGCACGCCAGTCACCCGCTGGGAACGTACCCACGACCAGCCAGCACAGGCCAGGACGGCTCTACCACAACCTCTACTGCTGCCGCTAGGCCCAGCACAGGCAAGCGGCGCAGGCCCTGGACCCAGCCATCCACGACCTCTGCAGGAGTGCTAATTTAAATACTCTTTACGCTACTCCGTACATACGAAGCAGGCCCGCGGGCCAATTGCGTCGGCCTGCACGGCGCTGGGGTCTGGCTGCTGCTCGGTGGTTGGGTCCATAGCTATCTGTAACAGACTATCACTGGAACCTGGCCGGGGCTAGCACTTGCTTCCGTGCTCACAGGCTGTGCTGGGGCCAAGTACCTCACCTGACAGGGGTGCAGAGCCACTGGCACATCGCATGTAACAGCGAGGCTCCGCACCGTGCTAGGACACTGTGCACCCTCGGTCTTTCCTGCATTTTCGCCATCCTATCCCATCCTCGCTCGCCTGGCACTGGGCCTGCGACTGGGACGCCGACTGGGACTGGCACCAGACCCAGGACAGGACTGACCGGCGAGCGAGCAGGCCAAACCCTCCCTTTCTTGCCGCAGCTTTCCACTAGCTCTACCTTGCTCTTCTTCTTCTCTTCTTCCTTTCTCTCCGCCTGGACCTCTTCTCTCACCAAGCTTCTCATTCTTTCTCTTCATTCCCGCATTGATAGACGATTGATTGAGTTGCTTCGTGTAGTGTCCACGTCCTTCCTCCACCGTCGCCATCCCCATCGACGGCACGCTCACCACCACGTCCCAACTCATCATCCTTACAACCACCCAGCTCCGGAGCATGCGCTTTGCCGTCGCCGAGCAATCGCCGTTGCAAGCCTCTTCTTGACTGAACTGAGGCCACCGTCCCGCTGACGATACAACGCCCACCCTTCATACACGTCGAGCATCAGCGCCCCTCCGCCCCACGACGAAGCTCCAATTACCGCCCCAGCTAGCCTCTATTTTCCCGACAAGCCCTCTCTGGATCGCAAGCAGCCTCTGCAGCCAACAATCGCAGCGAGCAATAAACCGAACTCTGCCTCGCCATCGCCGTCGCATTCACATCCCTTCATTTATTTTGCCATGGTTATGAACGATTCTGGAGTCAGAGTCTCACGCTCTGCGGCAACCATGTCTGCCTCCATAGCTACCAACACTGGCGTTGCCAACGCGGATGACTCTGGTGAGTCTGACACAACCCCTCCCCCCACCATGGCCCCTACATGCCTCAATCCCTCTGCCCCTCCTGTTCCTCTAGCTTGGTGTCGCGGGTCCCCGCTATGGCGACAACAACAGTGGGATTCATAGCTGTCTCTCACCCCCAAAGCCGCCCACCCTCCCCCCTAAATTATTTCCTGTCACCATCATAAGAAAAAGAAAAGAAGAGGCAGAACAAAGAAAAATCCCTCCTAGTCGAAACCTTCCATGTCACTCACGCCTTTGACTGACCGTCGTCCAGCGTCGACAATTACTGTCAATACCGCCAAACCCGCCCCAAACAATTTCCCGCCCCCTAAAACCGACAAGCCTCGCCCTCATGTCTGCGGGACATGTCAGCGCTCTTTTGCTCGATTAGAACATCTCAAGCGCCATGAGCGCTCCCACACCAAGGAGAAGCCGTTCGAGTGCCCTCAATGTGCGCGATGCTTCGCCCGTCGTGACTTGCTGCTCCGCCACCAGCAGAAGCTTCACCAAACATCGACGCCTTCCTCCCGCCCACGAAATCGACGCGAGTCTACCAGTGGTGCCACTCCCGCTCAGAGCCGGGCCCGAAAGAATAGCGTGGCAAATGCTGCAGCGAGTGCCAATGCAGCGGCCAACACCATGCGCCCGAGGGCCAACACCATAAGCCATGTTGATCAGAACACGATGCAACTCATGGCCAATGCTGTTGCCCCCGCCAACAGGATGCAGCCCACCCACAACCGTCATCCCAGTCTTGCTGGTCTCCCTATTCATGGTTTCGACCATAGCTTCGCCGGCATGGCTGCTGCTATGGGTCAAAGGGGAGCATTCCATGGCCTGCCCAAGATCGAGACCGCGCAACCCAACCTCCCCGGCGACTTCAGCAGCGGGTTGAGGACAGCGCCCCCCATTGCTGCCCTGAGCCATGACTTTGACTTTGAGCAGCTTCTATACGGTGGCACTATGTCCTCGACCATCAACCCCAACGCTCTCCACTACAATGACTCGCCCCCCTCCATGGCGCTGGACACCTCTTCATTCCCCTCCTCCCTGACCGACATGTCGGCGAGCCAGCCCTTCGATGATAGTTTTGACTGGTTGACAGGATTTGAAAACCAAATGTCCTTCAACACTGAGAATGTGGTGGAGGAATCGAGCCCATCGGCGATTAGCACAACAAGCCAGAGTGGGATTAGCGATGTAATGTTGGATGGGTCGAACCACAAGGCACCGGCTGGAACGAGCGCCATGTGGCAGGCCTCACTTATGGCACCTCCCCAGATGCCAAATCCGTTTTCGTTGGATATCAATGGGTCAGTCTTTCCGGATCTCCTAAACGGGGCTCCTTTGTCACCTCAGCCAGCACCAGCTACAACTTCTCAAAAGACCAATGACCCATACTTGTCCACGCCCTCATCCGCGATGACCTCCCTCGTATCAGGCCTGACAGCTCACCAAACCATGAACCACACCCTTGGCTTCAACGCCCTCCCAGAAACGCCCTCCCCGCTGAGTGGCGGGAACCATGGTGCCGCCTCGCCTGTGACAACAATAACAGATTCCACCAGGATTACCATCGTGAACGCCTTGTCCCAGTGTTTGCCCTTTGGCGGCCGTAAATACTCATTTGGTTCGCAGGGCCGTTCGCAATCCCCGGGAGTCCAGTCCGTGCCCGGCCAAACACACAACCTGCCCAGTACCCAGGACCTCCAGCGATATGTCAGAGCTTATGTTTCCTACTTCCATCCTCATATGCCTTTTCTCCATCTTCCTACACTCTCTTTTGACCCGCAGTCCTCCCAAAATGTTCACACAAATGGCGTAGGTGGTAGTGGTTGCCTAATTCTTTCCATGGCCGCAATTGGCGCCCTTTACGAGATGAACCATACCCAGTCCCGAGAACTCTTTGAAAATTCTAAGAAATTGATACTCTTCTACCTCGAGGAGCGGCGCAAGGCCGACGTGCGCAAAGCAGACGTCCGGCGAAGCACCTCCGGCGTTGACAATTCTAACCCAATGGACGAAGGAGGGAAGCACACACCGGTTTGGCTCGTACAGGCGATGCTCCTCAATGTCGTCTACGGACACAACTGCGGCGACAAGACGGCAAGCGATATCGCCTCGACCCACTGTGCCGCACTCGTCAGCTTGGCTCGGGCCGCGGACCTCTTGCGCCCAACGGAACCGCATCCTTCTGGACAGGACACTGCCATGGACGACAGCAGCTGGAAGATCAAAACGGAGAGCGAAGAGCACGAGGAGTGGCTGCAGTGGAAAACCGCGGAGGAGCGTAAGCGAACCCTGTTTACTGTTTTTGTCTTGTCTAGTATACTTGTAACTGCCTACAACCACACCCCAGCTCTGACCAACTCGGAAATCTTCCTGGATCTCCCCTGCGAGGAGGAATTCTTCTCGGCTGAGACGAGTGCTGCTTTCGCCGCCAAGGGTGGCGTCGCAGCTGCCAACCGCAACACCCTGACCTTCCATGATGCGCTTGGCGAACTGCTCCGAACCAATGAGAGGCAGCAACATATCATGAACGTCACGGGCTTCAGTCCCACTGAAAACGAGCTACCGAAGACAGATATCAAACCGAGCACGCTTGGGTGCCTCCTGCTCATCTACGCCCTCCACAACTATATTTGGGAGACGCGACAGCGTCATCACAACAAAACTTGGACCAACGAGGAGACGGAAAAGATGTACCGACACATCGAGCCTGCCCTCAAAGCCTGGCAAACCGCATGGGCAAGCAACCCCCATCACAGCGTTGAGCTCCCGAACCCATTCGGTATGGGCCCACTATCTGCCGATGCTATCCCACTTCTTGACCTTGCATACGTCCGTCTATTCGTGAATCTTTCAAGGTCCAAGGAGAGGTTCTGGCAGAGGGACTGGGACGGCGTGGCCGAAGAGTTGGCGCGAGGCTCTGAAATCATCCAGCACGCCGTTCAGTCCCCACTCGGCTCAGACGCCATGGCTATTGAGGATAGCGACAAGCAGCAAGCTGATGGCCTCAACAGCCATGGCATGTCTCGCCGCGAGAAACACCTTCGGAAGGCTGCCTCGTATGCCGCGGACTCGCTTGCCATGTCCAACAAACTTGGTGTGACATTTGCCGATCTGACCAGCCGCGAGTTGTCACTGCAGTCGGCCATTTGTGCTTTCGATTGCGCACAGGTCCTGGCCGAATGGATCGCAACGCTGCAAGATCGGGTTGGGCAGTACCTCGGCATACTGGGCCAGGACAACATGGACCTCACCCAGGTTCCTGCCATTGTGCTCCTCGAGGACGAGGACATCAAGCTCTTGGCCCGTGCCAACGAAGTTATTACCTCGATAGAACGGAAGGTCAACCTGGACCAGGGGGTATCTCCGGAAGAGCACATGGGCTATGCGACAAGAATCCTGCGGCTCACGGCATACTCATTGGAAAAATCTGCGGTCTGGCCCGTCTTTCACCTCATGGCACGATGCCTAGAGACACACGCCGGCCATACTCGGGCCAGAGCTGAGAAGTCAGTGGCTCAAATGGAATGAGTGATAGCCAGCGTTTCACAAATGGGCATGTAAGGTGTGATCTGGCGAACGTTTTAGTGGCCTTGATTGAACGAATGAACCATGTGACGACAAAAAGTCGGTCGGCAGGCGTTGGCATGTTTTAAACCGCGTGATCTTTTCTTTTCATTCCCATTCCCATCTCGTTTGACATTCTTGTTTCTTTTGACTACGACGGGCGACAAGGTATCGGCGATCCTGCTTTCTGGGGCGTATTTTGTTTTATTCTACTGCAACGAGTGTAACGGTTCAAACATGCACGAACGGAGCGAACGGACGTATGAAGCTATGCAAGAGCTTTTAGAAGCAATTCAATGTTGTACATAAGCTGTCCAAAAATGGAATGTGTTATTAGTGTCTAAACTGGCTTGTTGATGAACACGTGGAATGAGATTGGTGGTTAATTGACTTTCGTAGCTCAGTGAACGAAAGGAATTGAGTTTGCTATGCTCCATGGTAGGGTAGTTGGTAACTCGGCAATCACAGCTTGGCCATCGCCCATGATGCATTTTCCCCGAATTTATCAGCTTTTAATTAACCTCTGGAGATACAGTAGCTCATTTATTTTAAACGAGGCTCGATCGCATTTCTCTATCATCACATCTGGCCTGCCAAAGCGGACACACACCTCTGGTCTCTAAGGTAGTGTCTTGTTGGAAGCTATCACACACGCAAGTCTCATGACTGTACTGAATTCACATATTTGCTGTATATAAACACTTCATAATGAAAGTCCAACGTATCTGTTTACCCAGCTTATTTCGCCTAGAGGCTGGTATGTGACACAGCCGCAGAGGACGCCAGAGGGCACTGCTGACGGGGAGGACGGACACAAAAGTGAGAAGACCACACAACATCAGCGAGCCAGATGACCAGGTGAGAGGGTAATTCACCCGCATAAACACCAACGTTGGCCAGTATATCTGGCCGTGACAATCGTCGCTGATGCTCATAATACATAGTAGAGAGACGACAGGCGCTAATTTATTAAGTTCCATAATGTGCATAACATCCAATTGACAATTGACAGGGCGGTTTAGTTTATTGGCATATGGAAGCTGTAGGTATTTAGGCGGGGTCAGCTGCAGCCTAGCTTCTGAATCGGGCAATGACGAAACGCTCCTGAGGCATAGTCGAGGCGTTTTTGGTGGAACTTGGTATCATATATACCTTCTGAGAGAATAACCTCAGTGGCTGTTCAACTTCTGTGTCCTTCTTTCATCAACTTACTTGAAGCCGCCAATAATCTTGTCGTGCTACAGCTTTAACTCAAACCCACCATATCGCATCACGGCTCTACGAACAGGGAGTTGACAAATGGCCAGCGAGGCTCTTGATTTGGCGAATCCGCCGGCAGGAGAGACTGCAGACCAGGATGCCGGTTTGCTCCTCCTTCCATCGACACAGTACGTGCCACCTCCTGTGCCCACGAATACAGCCCGGGGACCCGACAAGGCGGCGACTGCTGCGAGTGCCCGGTCGTCTGAGCTGCCTTCTGTTGTCCCCAGCCCGGTCACAGACCTGGGACCTGCCCCGGAGTTCCGCTTTACGTTCCCGGACAGGCTGAAGGGCTGGGACAAGTCTGTTGCCGCGTGGCTCCAGGAGAACAACAAGTACTTCTCCGGCGTGGCGGCGTCGGCCGTCGTCTTCAAAGGGGACCGGGTGCTGGTGCTGCAGCGGGCGCCGCACGACAGCATGCCCCTCCAGTGGGAGCCGCCCGGGGGTGGCGTGGACCCCGAGGAGACGGTACTGGTCGGGTGTGCGAGGGAGCTGTGGGAGGAGGCGGGCTTGGTGGCCTCGCGGGTGGTGAGGGTGGTGCCGCCGCCGGATGGTGACGAGGTCGAGAGCGCGGAGAGGGAGGACAGGGATCTCGGGATTCCGTTCTCGAGTAGGACGGGGGACAAGTTCTATTACAAGTTCACGTTCGAGGTGGAGGTGGAGGATGTTGGGGCCGTGAGGAACGATCCGAACGAGCATGTGAGCTGGATGTGGTTGACGGAGGAGGAGGTTGAGAACTGTCGAACTTCAAACGGCAGCGCTGTCTCTTTCACAATGAGCACGGTGAGGAAACAGTTGCTGGGGGCTTTTGCTTTGAGGAAGGCAGATTAGAGACTGATTTGGTTTATTTTATGCATGGGTTTTTATATGGATTGCGGGAGGCTGCCTCAGGATAGGTAGACAACCTATGATATGTACATCAAATAACGATTTATGCTAGACGATTAGCGAACTCTGATCTGCACCATTGCAGGCGTTCTGTTGAAAAAAATAAATCCATGTCTAAGAAACAATTCCGACCGAGCTGCTGCAACAAATATCCCCCAACCCTTCTTCTTGTGCCCGACATTCGTTCCCTTCCCTGGCCCATGCCTATGGTCACCGCGGCACGCCAGTTCTCGACCGCACAGAGGGGGTAGCCTTATATATTACTTCCCCGGGAATCTCTTTCAACAATAGCCCCTGTGGCGCAGTGGTCAGCGCGCTCCGATGCTGCCTTCCCGTGATGTACTCACTCTGCAGAGTGACTAGCTACCCACGAGTCTTTCCATATCTCAAGAGGTATGGATAGAGCATGGGTATGGTAGGACAGGAAGGGGTACGTTACGGGAGCCGCGGAGAGGTCCTCGGTTCGACTCCGAGCAGAAGCAATTCTTTTTTGGTCATTTTTGCTTCTGGGTTTCCGAATTGCATGCTGGTCCAAGTACCGTGATGTGTATCACGCCCTGGCCACCTCGCTCTCTCTTCATCCTTGCTGATGATGGGGCAAGTATGGGATATGCATCCTGGCAAAGTGATGATTGTTCTTCCTTGATATTTTCCCATCTCGTCCAAGTCTGTTGTTGGGCAGGATGCTTGGGCTAATTATTTATTAGATTAGAACGTTGGAAACTCATACTTGGTTTCGGTATTGTGACAACCACCAGTGTGCAACAACCACTCCCGGGATGGTGACAGTGCCCTAGAGTGTAAGAAGTGCACCGCGGATGCGATTTCGAGCACATTCGCTCCAATATACAGGCTAGTCGAGAGATTCATCTCATTTCCAATGCCAGTGACCATGAGTTAAGAAGTGTGGCAAGAGGACTCCAGCATCGCAGCACCAACAACCACAATGCCGCCTCCCCACAGGAGCATGGTACGGCCTTTTGTGCAAGTACTGTAAATATTGTATCATTTCCTGGCTAAAATTGGCATCAAAAGTTATCGGGAGATTGTGTTGTACAAATAAAACCGGAGAAATATCCCACCCAACACCCGCTTTAAACACTTTAAAAAGTTTCCATGTTCGTGGGCGCGGTCGCCGCCCACAGCCCCCAATCAAACTGAGCCTCGTCAATCATGTCGTTCCAGGGCGGCGGCGCCACGCCGCCAAACGAGTTGTAGTTGGCGGGATTGCTGTAGTCCATCCCCCCCGGCAGGCCCATGCCGCCCGCCGCCGCAGCCCCCGGCGTCTGCGTGGAGCTGGGCGTGGACCCGTTGGTGGTCAGGCCGATCTTGTCGCGCAGGATCTCGACGCAGGCGGGCACGGGGGGCTGCTGGCCGTGGAGGGCGACGAGGAGGGCGGCCTCCCTGGCCCTCCAGGCCTTGAGGACGAGGGTGCCCAGGCCGAAGTTCCACGGCTGGGACATGTTGGCGAAGTCCTCGAAGAAGAGGTAGACGTCCTCGATGATCTGCCAGGCGTGGTCGACGAGGGTCCCGCTGGTGCGCTGGCAGACCTGGCCGACGAGGTAGAAGAAGCCCTTTTGGGAGAAGAACATGCGGAGGAACCAGCGGAAGTTCTTGTCGTGGAGGCTGCGGCACACGTCCATGGCGTGGCCGATGTCGAGGATGACGAACTCGAAGAGGCGGTCCTGGGGGGAGGCCGAGCCGCCCTCGGCCGGTACCTGGCTGGTGGAGAGGAGCATGTCTCTGAGTTTCCCGGAGAAGGAGTACCGCAGCTTGTCCGCGAGCGCGTGGATGGGGCCAGCCGAGGGGAGCGAGAACTTGGCCATGGTCTCGTCCAGGGCCTGGTCGATGGCCTTGAGCTTTGCGTCAAGGGGAGGTGGGATGGTGGAGGTTGGGGGGCCGTCGATGCCTAGGACTTGAGCCTCGTGCTGGAAGATGGTGCTTCCGAGTCCCGGGGTCTTGATGAGGAACTCGCCCATGCGGAAGGTGAGCAGGCATACGATCATCTCGGTCGGACCCTGGCGGTCGGTGAAGTACTGGGTGGCGCCGGGATTCATGTCCGAGTCGTTGAGGTTCGTTGGGAGTTTGCTGTCGCAGTACCGGGGCAGCAGGGAGGGGGCCAGCCCGGTGCTGAAAGAGGAGTGGAGGTCGAGCATGACAATCTGCCACCATACGCGGCGTCTCATCTCGGTCTCGAACGGGGGGAGGCCGAGGGTCTCGCCGTCCCTGTGGACACCCAGACCTTGAGCGATGCGGACGCACAGCCCGTTCAGGATCCAGGAGGCACGTGGGTTGCTGCGACCATGGGCCGATAACTACTCGGGAGTTAGCAAGCATGAAGAGAGTAAAAAAAGAGTGTGATAAGAAAGACGCTACTTACCATTTGAAGTACTACGGCCTGGAGTGTGGTCAGGTCATTGTTTCTTAGGAACGAATGGCGATGCAGGATTGACCTCCCTGCCGAGGAGAATCTACGGACGGCATCATCCCGCGTACAGCTCATGAGAGCCATGCATTCCTCTTCGTCCAGCGAGATGACCGAGATCTGGCAAATCGCAAAGAGCAGCGCCTGGATGTTCCAGGGCTGCCCTCCAAAGTTGCCGGTGGCATCGACTACGTAGGGCTGGAAGGAAGGGGCGTGTATAATCTTGGTCAGCGGGTGGACACGGTCGAGGAATATCTGCCAGAGGCGGATCAACTGGGCAGCCGTGGGCCGGGCGTTTCCCTCTTCGCGATGCATGATCCTCTCGCAGTGGTGACACGCCCCTGAGTCTTCATGCAAATCAGTGCCCTCTCCCTCCTGTACGATGTGGCCTTCCGAGCCAATGATGCTCTGCATGGCCTTGATCTAGAGATGCAACAGGGCATTGTTAACACAACTCGGTTGAACGGAAGAGAGTGAGGAGAAGTGAGCAGGGTGGTTGGTTAGGCTTGCCTCGTCCGACACCATACCCCAGACCAAGCTGTCCGTGAAGCGTGTTGAGCCATGATCATTAACGAGGCGGCTTCTCGGAGTCGAACTCCAGTCCGGCTCCGACGAATGAGCCGTCAGCGAATCCCGGAAGTCGTCGAAGTCCGGCAGCGTCTCGATCCCTGGCGAGTGGTTGGGCGGGGGTGAGTCCTCCCCAACCGTGGACTGCGCGGCCGAGGTCGAGGGCGTCGCGGCCAGGTCCTGGACGCTGGTGAACTTCTCGAGCAGGATCTCGCAGCGGGCGAGCCTCGTCCTGAGCTCGGCGTTTGGCTGCCGCTTCCTCCGCGGCATGGGCGGAGGGGCCGGGATGCACGGGACGTCGGCCTGCTCTCACCAAGTCAGCCCAAACCATGTCTTGCATGGAGATGCGAGATGGCTGAGACGGAGACGGACCTTGACGCAGTTGCCGCAGGGCTTGTTATGGTCACATTTCACTTTGCGTTTTTGGCATAGGCTGCATGCGAGAGCGCGGGGCGCCGAGGCTGAGATCGGGGTGTGAGCGCCCGACATGGCGAGACATCTAGTGTGTGAGAGCTACGAGGAGAGGTGAGTGAGTGAGTGAGTGCGTGAGTGAGCGGGTGGTGAAGGCGAATGTGGCGGTTGATGTCACAGACACCATCCTCCATGCACAAGAGGAACCGAGCCCACGGAATCACAGTCGGACTATTCTGGCCGTATCAGGTCATGGGACACGGATGATTGATTACCTAGGCTTGAGAAAATTAAAACTAAAAAAAAACCGTTGGGATTGATCGATACCCGCTCGTTCCGGTGCAAGTGGAGAGAGAAGCTTAATAATAATAGCAACACACTTCCAGTCTCTCTTTCATGCAACAAAGCTGATTATAAGCCATGGCTTGTATGAGTCATCACCGGCTTGTTCGGACTCCGGGATCCTATCTGGCTGCACAGCCTCGTTGTACTCGTAAAGTAATTGAAGCCTAGTGCCAACTTTTGATACAAACAAAATCGCCTTTGAGAATGAGTTCCTATAAAATGCAAAGGAGCTATCTAGGCATTTCAAAGTGACCTGTCTGTTGTATCGGCGAGCTGTCGTGAACCCCCCCACAGTGACACCCCAATCTTGGCCAAGACTTCACAGAGATGGGAGACCGACGTCGAAAATGGACATACTTCGTATAAATTTCTCCATTTGTTCCCCTCGACGGTTTCACATTTACCCCATATGAATTTAAGCTTATATCTGAGCATGTGTGGCAACGTGGGGGCTAACTAGTGACTACCTTTGCTTTCTTGGCACTTGAGGTGCCGGTTTGATACTTTGAACTTTAAACTTCCTTAGACATATTTCATTTTCTTAGTATAAACCAATTTCTGGCCCACGGGTTCGGTTCCCGCCGGCTGACTGCTGCCTTGGCATATGAATTTCATGCCTCTTGCAATTGCCTGCTGGGCTGATATTGAAGCGTATGTTGAATCGCTGGTGAGATTCGATTATTCTCTAGTAATTAACTGAGCTCTCACAACTATTCCAAGCCTCTGAACGTCATTGGTTCTGGAAGTTGGCCATTATTTGTTCGATTGTTGGGGAGTTGACCTTTTGACCCGGTTTGGAAGAGAGGACTTGCCCTTTAATCAAATCGACTATCAACGCAAATTCGATTCATGTTCAACAGTAAATATGCGAAAACTATCGGCTCGATATACAAATCTTGGCAATGTAGCATCTCCCCACAGAATAGCCAATTGAGGAGTGCCTTATTTTAAACGGTTGCTGGCACCACCCCAGGACCGATCTGTTCTTGACGGTCATAGTAGACACCCAACGCCTCAATTTACCCGCAGCACAAACCTCCGTCATCCTTAGGCTAAGCTCATATATTTGACCAGAACAAACACCCTTGGATGGACAATTTTTCCGAACAGGATGTGAAGATAGACATAGCAAGAAGAAGAGTTCCGGTCCCGAATAAAAGCGATGGCTCTAAAGAAAGTAGGTATTTTATGTGTGCCTGTGAATATTTCCCTCTCCAAATCTTCAGTTTCTGCCCGCCATGAGGCGCCTAAGACTTCTTCTGCTAACACTATCTTTATTTACCTCGATAGCCCAAGCCCAAGATGACATGGGATTCAAAAATGGAGTGGTGGATTTGAATACGGCCAATTTCGACGTCAAGCTCGTAAAAGACTCGGGCACTCTTGCATCTCTCAGACCAGCCGGAAGCGACTTTGATTTTCTTCCCTACGACTACCTTCTGCTAGACCGCCGCGTCCAGAATGGAAGCTACCATTGGGGCGACATCACCCTCCGGTATCGTGAACGCTGTGGAGGGAGTTGGTCGGATGGCGACTCGGCTGCGCAACGAACTCCGGTGACGTGGCTTGAAGATGGGGACGCCCTGGCTACGACGAACCTCTCACCAACTATGCAGACCGGCCCGTTGAATATCACTCGCGAGTGGATCGACGTTGAAGGCGACTTGGGGTTGCAGTTCACCATCGCCAACACGGGGGACTCTAATGTTGAGCTCGGCAGCTTAGGGTTCCCGGCTGCCGTGAACAACATCTTCACCTCGCGTAAGAGAGAGGACATGTACGCGAATTGCTCTTTCATGGATCCTTATGTAGGGCTCGACGCTGGGTACCTCCAGATTACGCCCATCAAAGGGACCGGCGCGGCTCTCGTTGTGACGCCAATTGGAGATACTCCTCTGGAAGCCTACAGGTTTCTACCTGAAGAGAGCCGTGGCGGTACCAGGATCGAGTCAAACGGATGGGAGGGCTACTACGAATGGCAGGTTCACTCGAGAGCGTGGGCTGCTAACGAGTGGAAAGATGCCCAGCCTTGGAATCATCCAACATCTACCGTCATCAGGCCAGGCGCAGAGCTCAAATACGGAGTTCGCTTCACAGTGGTCAAAGAGGGAGTCAGGGAAATTGGTAGCGCACTGAGAAAACTTGACATGCCCACAGCAGTCGCAGTACCAGGGTACATTCTCCCTCGAGATATCACCGGCCGCCTGAATTTACAATACTCCTCAAAGGTATCGTCCATTGGAGTAGAGCCCGCTGGCGCCCTGGTCGTGACAGGGCAAGACGAGAACAACTTCTCTGTAAAGCCGACCGACTCGGCCTGGGGTCGTGTGCTTGTAACTGTGACATATGGGGATAAAAAAGTCCAGACGGTTCATTACTATGTCACGAAGAGCGCCTCGGAAGCGATATCTGACCTCGGCCGGTTCGTTACCAGCAAACAGTGGTTCGATGACGATTCGGATCCTTTTGGTCGTGCACCATCCCCCATGGGATACGACTATGACACAAAGACCATCGTGACTCAGGATCAGCGAGTCTGGGTTGCCGGTCTAAGCGACGAAGGCGGCGCCGGTGCGTATGTTGCCGCCGTGGTGAAGCAGGCGTTTCTTCCAGATGCCGAGGAGGTATCAAAGTTGGATTCGTTTGTTGACAAGGTGCTCTCCAAAACAATCCAAGATGGAGAGTACGGCGTGAAACTTTCGGTCTTCTTCTACGAGCCGGAGGCTGTGCCGGGCTACAACTACAGCACATCAATTGACTGGAAGAAAGGCACATTCAACAAAGCGAAGGGATACCAAGTAACCCGGGCGTACAACTATGTCTGGCCGGCGGCATCATACTGGGCTCTGTATCGTGTGGCGAGGGCATATCCTACAGCCGTAGGGTACGAGTGGGAATGGTACTTAGACCGCGCGTTCAACACTGTGATGAGAGGAATGGAAGCTGATGTGGGCTACAACGATGCGGGCCTCATGGGAGAAACAGTGTTTGGAGAGATACTGGATGATTTGGAGAGGGAAGGAAAGAAAGCAGAAGCTGGGCAGCTGGAGGAAGCCATGAGGGCCCGAGGAAGTGAGTGGGTTACCCAAGAGTATCCATTTGGCAGCGAGATGTCGTGGGATTCGACTGGGCAAGAAGGGGTGTACTACTGGTGTCGGTGAGTATCATTAACCGCCCATTCTTGCTCGTAGATATGCGCTAATAAGCGTGATGACTAGACGATTCGGGGAGACGACGATGCAGCACAAGACCAGAGACACCATTCTCGGTTATATGCCCACGATCCCCCACTGGGGCTACAACGGGAACGCGCGCCGATATTGGGATTTCAGGTGAGCCAGTTACAAGATGAAAACGATGTGCCGGAGATGTCTTGACTTTACTAACACAGCGGGTAGTGTCACTGGCAAACTCCAAACCGTAGAACGGCAGATCCACCACTACGGCTCGGCACTGAACGCGCTGGCGCTTCTCTCATCCTTCAAAGATGACCCGTCCGACTCTTACCTCATCCGCGTGGGCTACGCTGGCACGATGGCGCCTCTCTCAAACATCCATGAAGATGGCTTTGCGTCTTGCGCCATGCATGCACGGCCGGAGCACCTATCATGGGATGGCTTCAGTGGTGACTATGGGCCGGGATTCGTCGGTATGGCATTGGGGTCTGGGACCTATCTGATCGACGATGACCAGCTTGGTCTTGTCTCCTACGGCGGGGTCCTGGAGGTAGATGAGAGGAGAGCGAGCGTGCAAGTAAGGGATGCGGTGAGGCAGAAGATTTTCATTGGGCCACTTGGCTTGGAGGTCAAGATTGACGCCGGTATCATCCAGAGCTTCACCTACAATTTGGACAGTGGCGCCGTATCGATCAGGTTGGGACAGCGACCAGGCAGCCTGAAGGCGGAAATGATTTTGGTATGGTCAAAGCACATCGTCAACGGGTCCAGCGTGGAAGAGGTTCTGTTTGATGTAGATGTTGATGGTGCTGAGGTCAAGGATGAGAGGATGGGGAAATTGGTTCCGATGGTGGCGGATGAGGTGACCATCCATATCAATTGAGAGGAAGGGGCAGAAGTGAAGTTTGAATCCCAAACAAAACGGATGGTCTATAATGTTCACATATCAGTGTCTGATGGCAGTGTGAAATAAGTTTGCCAGTGAACCGGATCTTCCAATTGAGTTGAAACGGGATTGGCATGTGGAGTCGAAGCCACTGAGACCGAGACCCACTTGAAAAAGGTACCAGTAACTGGGTGACATAAAACAAGACACACGGGCCGTTAGCATTGTATCCCAACACAATAGCAGCGGAGTCTATCCATCTATCAATACAAATCCATAGAACAATTTACAGTCTGAACCTCCTATTTTTGTCTATTACGGTCATCATTATTGAAAAGTACTGCATATACTCTCCATACTTTCATTCCCAAGTGTGAGCGCGAACTTCTATTGTCTCACATTTTATGTCACCCACCTGCATCATCCGGACAATTGACGCCCCACCATCGGAATTTCACCGGCCCGTCCCCAGTCAATATTTTTCTGGCCCGCCAAAAAGTTTCGACGGCAGAAAAAAAGATATCGGAGAGCAGCTTCAGCAGGCGACAGGCAATTGCGCCTTCTCACAGCACAACTCAACTCTGTACTTGACGCTGTCAGCCGTAAGACTGGAGGACAAAATGGCTTCCGGCTACAAAATCAACAAGCCGTACGTGCTCGCCACTCTACCCAGGCCGCTGCACCATACCGGTGGGCGGATCGCGGCTCGCGAGGTGTACGCCCAGAAAGATGGAGTGAAGAGGAAGAGGACCGAATTGGCTGTTGGCGTTGATGGAGAGACGACCAGCATCTACGATGTAATATCACCTGCATACACAAGCGATTGGGGGAAATCGTACTAACCTCTACGCAGGTCCCGGCCTCTCGATTAATCACTTCATACCCTATCCCGCCCCAGGACTCGTTTACTTGCCCGCCCTACTCGATCAGAATACGACGCACAGGTAGCAGCGATGTGTCTCGGTATACTTTCATCGCAACAAACGATGGCGCCTCTCAGAAAATCACACTGTTCAGAGATGTTGTTCACCGAGACGGGAAGACGACTTCGACCACCAAGACCCAGACCTTGCGAACTTCGCCTGTCCGATACATTACTACTGCTTACGCAGCATCAGCGACGTCTGCTGTTGGAGATCTGGTAGTTGTTTGCGAGAATGGGGAGGTTGTTTGTCTCAATGCGGAGAGCCTCGCTATCCAATGGAACTCGGCCTCTCGATCCATTGTGCAGGACGTTTCTGCCGGGACGATCGACGAGTTTACAATTGAACATGTGACATCGGGATCTATCTCAAAATTCACCGAGGGGGTGTTCAAGGGACGCCCTGAGGTTTTCGCCGCACTACCAAGAAATGCAAACTCCGACCCTACGCTCTTGGCAATGGTATCTCGAAGTTTGAGTGAAGGACTTGTGACGAGGCGCTTGGTTGTTCTAGCCATCCTGTCGGGTTCCGCCCCTGGTGCGTCTGAGCTCCAGCGACTCACGCCGTTGGATGTGTCCCCGATCGTTTCAGCAGAAACCCAATCAAAGGAAAGCCCGTCCTACCAGTTCGATTCTCAGTCTGGCATTCTGCTCCAGTTGCAAGAGGGTGCTCTGAGTGTCTTCGATATCAGCGCTGCGCTTCCAAAGCTGAAGTCTGTCATTCCTATGGAGGATGCGCAGTCCTTCACTCGCCTGTCACGGCCATTCGTCTTGTCCTGCTCGAACGGATACTTGGAACTCTACAACTACCAGTACCGCTCTGTCCATGCCCAATCCACACTCGACCTATCAGATCTACCCCCGGAGAGTGACGGAGAGCGAAGCTGCCAGTTGATTGCATACATGCGAAGCCAGGACCTCGCTGTGGCTCTGGTAGACAATGTTCTGGTGTCGATCCACGTCGAACCCCCCAAGAGCCACGGGAAGCGTCGCAGGGCCGGCCTCCTTATTGACTCCATTGGCCGTGGAACCGCAGTAGAAATCCCCGCCAAGAAGATCAGGTCCGACGACAAACCTTCCTACTTTTCTCACACCCTTCCTGGAACCATTACCGAGACTTACCTCGCTGAATTCCATGCTGCTGTTGAAGATGCTGACAAGCTCCTGAGCAAGAACAAGGTTTTGGAGTGGGAAGAGGAGCTACGAAAACGCTTCTACGTCGATCTGGATACAAGCGCTGGCGTGGAACCAGAGGCCGCAGAGTGGAATTGGCATCAAGAACCTTCGACATATCCATCCGTCGACCGACGATGGGTCATCTACGCGATTGGCCAAGTTTTCTCGGCCGAGAAGGTCGAGTCAGTGGAGTCGCGACTAAAACTCCGGCCGGTCCTCCCAGACAGCAACGTGACGACGTACCTTGCCGTCGCTGGCCACCTGACGCTGTCGAACCTGAAATCAGCATTCAGAGAGGAGCTGGAGGTGGGCAAGGAGAGCGGCGAGGCCTTGGCGGCCGACTTGATCGTCTGCCTCACTGAGGCGGACCCCTCCATGACGCTACTGTACAACTATCTGCGTGCTACAAAGCTGGGCGAGTCTGAGGTCCTGCTGGCCATCAGGGCACTAATGCGCAGCATGGATCTCATCCCGGATGTGAACAAGCCGAATACGAAACTGCTGAAGAACGAGGCCCACCAGGAGACTGAGGAGGATGACATGGAGCTCGACGATCTGGAGCAGAAGATCGCAATAAGCGAACACTACCTGGGAGATGACAGCAGCGTGCGCTCGAGAGGTCTCACGTTGGCCTTTGCCAAACTGTGGCGCCTTCCTTCAAGTAAGACCGTCAAAGCCTTGCGGTCAACCTTGCAGGTCGGGGAGATCCTATCCCTTGTTCACCTACTCAGGGTCGAGCTGGTGCAGGGCGCATGGACCTCGCTGTACCTGGACCCCACAAGCTTCGACTCGGAGGGCAACGAGCCGCCGCCAGACGGTGTCATCGCCCTCATCTCCGACCTCCTGGGTCGCTGTCTGGATGCCGTGGGCTCGGGTGGGTGGTTGCTCAACGACGCCATGGCGGGCGTGGACAACGGAGACACTGGTGACTTCATCACGGCGCTCAAGCTCGAGGTCGCAGCCGCGCTCGAGGGCATTAATGAGGCCGTCAAGCTCCAGGGTTTCGTCAGCGAGTCGGTAAGATACGGCCTCGCGGCCCAGAAGAGCGGCGTTGCCCGCCAGACCTGGAACACCAACAAGCCCATCACGATGCACATGGAGGGGCGGGAATCACGACTGATGCCTCTCGGCCTCAAGGTCAAGGCGCTGCCAACCAAGGAGAAGGTCGTGTCTGGAGGCGAGGTGGTGCAACGAAGCATGCGTGAGACCGGACACCTGATCAGCCAGAAGGTGGAGGCCTACTCGCTGGAGAAATTGGTTATTTGAGCCGCAAAGTCCGGAAGCTGGCACACGCACGCATACACACACCTCCACACACACATACACCCTGGGCGAAGGCCAAGGCTATCGGCCAGGCAGACGTCCGATTATGGGGTGCATGCGCGGGCTGTCTGACTCGCTTATGCGGCTTGCTTCTTCTCGCTGCGCTCGTGGTGTGGTGTGATCTGCGCTATTGCCTGCATTGGCGGCGTCTTGGGTTCCGGTGGTGCACACAGCCATCTGAGGTCAGCAGACTGGATGTACTGCAGCAAAACATTAATGTTTGGTTGTCGAAAAGGGTCAATCTAAACCTTGCAGCGAAAGTAGCCTACCTATTTCCGGGACGGCTATTTACTTGGGGGGACAAAACAGAGAAAGAGAGAACAGCGCGGCATGAATCGGATATTCACGGTTGGATAGATAGGAGTACCATAATCCTCTAGGCGTTTATACCATGGATGAATTAAGTTTTTTAGCATGTGCCCTTTTCCCCTGGGCCGTATTCCCATTCTTGGAAATGATAATCGCCAAGCCTTTGTTTACATGCATGGCAATGAGGGCTGCATGATTGATGAACTCAATGCCCTCGATAGGCCATCCAATTAGATGAGGGGTGAACATGCACAGAGTACTAAGCATTTCAAAGTAGGCATGGAGGTTTCATGAATCAACCAGAGCCTTGTAGGCAGTCTCACCGCTCAAACAGCCTCAAGCGAGACCCCATCACATGAAACTACGCCTTCCTTTTTTCCCTTTTCACGTTGTACGTCAGAGCCTTTGTGGCATTCCAGGTCAATGCAGCACGAGCATGCCTGACTCGGTTCCAGCGAGTTTTCAGCCGTTCTGAACCCATTCAGCACTATCATTGACGTGGAGTGGCTCTACCACTCAGCCGCAAGGCAGGTGAGACTAATCGTTCAGGGGGTTCGGAACCTCCCTCTTCTCAAACCTCGAAACACTCGCAGATGATAACAATAGCTGCGACGAGCTTTCTATTCGGGCAACAGGATGACGAGGGGTTCGGTAACACGGCTTTTCTCCAACGTCATCAGCCTTCCTACCGTAACCTACAAAACAATTGTGTTCATTAGGGGGTTTCGAAGCCCGTCGTGCTGCCCCAAAGTCTGCGCGGGGGCTCGTCCGCTGATGACATTGTCTTGTCGCCTTGGCACAAAGCCATCGTCGGGCTCGCGACTCGCCGCCGAGGATCCGGAGAGCCTCATCTCGACGAGACGACTCTACTAAGCCGACACAAGCCAGCGATAAGGCGGCTCAAGCTCAGTATTAGATTCGAACTCTATTATCAATGGTGATTAGCAAGCCCGGGCGAGCGACCTCGGAGGGAGAGAGAGCCATGTGACAGCCTCGACCCAAGAGCATGGACGGGGATTTCAGGTTTTTTGTACGTCTGTGCGCCCGAGCCGGAGGGGCTTCCTCGTCCTTGGTGTCGCCCAGACACACCTCCTGATCACCCAGTCTCCGCCCCTCTGTTATGACTATCTTTGTTGTTTTAATGCCCCGCGACCGGCGAACTGGCTCGGGTCTTCGGGGATACCACGACGGAGCGAGGCAGCGAGTTACGCGGTATCCAGTCGCGGAGCCCTCAAGGGGAGTGGGCCGATGGGGTGTCTGTCCCTTGTCTGCTTCGAGAAAACCGTCCCATCCCAGCGCTCCGGACGCACGGCATGGCGGGTGGCACATGTGGAACTGGGAAGGCAACGTTGTCTGGGCGCGATTCAGGACGCCTGTCCTGCCCTGAGGGCGTCCGTCTATCTGCGAACGAGGCTAATTGCCTGGTCGTGAAGCAGTTCGTGGAACCGTTAGTCGCATGCGAACCTGTTCCCCTAGCGTGGTTAGCCGTCAGGCAGAACAATAGATGAGGCGGGGTGAGTTGGAAGCCAGATCCAGCGGCGTCGGCCGCCATCGCTCAGCTCCAGCTAGCTAGTTAGCATCACCAACGGGCCGGGATGGATCGTATAGGCTAGGAGGCAAAAATGGGGATGGTGAAGGCATGACAGTCATCTCGTTGCTAAAAGGGGGCCTTTGGCGTGAAAACTAGACAGAGCAGAGTCATAGGCCGGCTGCCAAGCGCAGGACAGACGGGCAATTGGTCAGCATGGAGAAGGGAACTGTAAGTCCCTGTGACCTGCGTGGCCTTCAAAGTGCATATCAGATGAGTGGGAGCAAGGGGACACGAGGCCAGTCAGAAGACGAGAGGATGGAGGGGCAAGATTTCTTGGCGATGGATCCCCTGGATGACTTGCTGATGTGGTGCATCTGCAGGATGAGGGGCAGTGCGGCTGACAAAAAGAGCCCGACAGTGAGGTAGGTCAGTTGCTTTGTAAACGTCGCTGCTGTTTATGTCACCCTCCCGGAGACCTCCGGCCGTAGGGCGCAGGCACTACTAACTCTACTAGAGGGCTTTCTAGAAGGCAGACCGATCCACCGACCATAATGTAGGGGTGCTCCAGGGGCTTGAGAGATCTCCCAAACTCTTTCTTGGCTCTATTTTTCTGACGTAGGTGCCCTACCATTGTTCTCCGTCATGCACACGGGCCGGACACGGCAGCCAAGCTCCTTGGCTCCAGGTAGCAGCTTTAGCACACCACCAGGCGCTTCGTATCTTGGTGTAGCGTTTCATTATGATGCTGTTTTGAAAATTTTATTCGCCTCTTTGTAGATGAAAATGTGGATGAGTCAAATGATGTGGATTGTTTTCTCTTGAGATTTGATTGATCATTTTCTCTCCTTTTCAACAGTCCTCTGTCAATGGCCCCCCTAAACAATTCTAGGCTTGAGCAGGTCTGCGGGGGGCGTGTTGGAGTGAAGCAGAGTCAAGATAGCTGCAGCCATCGATAGGTATACGCACACACCCTCTTCTCTGCAACCGCATCGAGTTTCCGTTCTCGAGATGGTGTCGAGCCGTGTTGTTTGGTGCAGTGCCTATCTCTTTCCTGGATGGATGCTGCACGGCAAATAGTATTTCGTATCGTGCGGAGGCGCCGTCAAGCTGGCAGTGCTGCTGCAGGCGAGAAGCATCCATCACATGCGGTAGGTGGTAGCAATGATAGGGGTCGAGGGCTGTCTGCAAGGGAGCGGCCAGAGGGTACCCAGGCTCCTGCAGATGCACGACAGCGGGCAGCTACAGTGGCGCAGCGTGCCCCGCAAGACCCCTAAACCGCAGCGTGGGACGGGCTATAGCGGGCGGCTAGGCTGGAGAGGCCACTAACTCGACGATTGGGCAGCCCTGCAGTGGGCCCGGTCGAGAACCGCCCAGTGACACAGAACGGGCCAGAGCCAATGATGACAATGATGTCACAACCGTTCCTCTGCCTAGCCAAACATCGTTGCCGCCGCCCCTCCTTCGTCTCCCATCTTTCCTCACTCGACCCCCAAGCTGACCAGCTCCATCAACACGGGCGACGGCCATGCTGCCAAGATCTTCCCGGCTAAACTGCTTGTGGCCGCTTGACCCCGTGTCTGTTGTCTGTTTGTCTGTTTATCGCCCTCGCTCTCGCTCTCCCTGCCCGCATGGCTCTTCCAGGCGCTTCCCCACGCCATCGGGGAATGGAATCGAGTATGTAATGATTAGGTTAGTAGGTAGAGCACGCAGATACGCTTGTAGAGTAGCCCTGCTTTCTAGCCTAAGCGTGGCATTTGCCTGTGACTATCTTTCCACACCATCACCTCTTTGACGCCCGATTTCTTCCTCCTTCATCATCATCATCGCTACGTCCCCTCATTCACCCTCGCCCCAGTCTGTGCAAGTGAGTGAAGCGCACGCAAACATAACGTTTCCGTAGAACAAGGGCTGCCGAGAACAAGACAGTCCCCGGCACAGCCTTATCCCAGTCTAAGCAACACAATAGCGAGGCCGTGGTTGGTTGCGCTTGTGACATCGACTCGACAAGGCCAAACAGAGGCCAAAGCCAGCAAGCAAGCCTCGCCGTCCTGGTTTGCTTGTATCACCCCCTCACCCCCTTCATTTCATTCTCCTGAACGGTGTACAAATATATCTGGACCTCCCCCCCGGCTGTCAACAGACAGGAGAAGATCATATACGCCACCAGCAACGTGTATAAGACAAGTCTTATAGCCACCACTCACCCATCTCCACCACCACGCATATCGACGGCATCCCGGGACTGATAGAAATAAGGCCTGGAGCCCTCGGAAAATTTACTCTTTTTTCCCCTTCCAGTGCACTGCCATACCTATTCCCAGTCATTTCGGCCTTCCCTGGCCCCCCTACCACTCCCGAGAATTCTCCACGCTATGCCCATGACTGGTGGCATCCCAGTCGAGCAACGCATCGACGCAATCGATGTTTTTGCCCGTAACATCTACCTCCGGACCAAGCAGGACCCCTCCCTAGCTGAAGTTGCAGACGCTGTTCGCCAGCTCCATACCGGCCTGCGACATCTCCGTGTTGAAGCTGCCGACCCAGACTCGCTCCTCAGCGACCCCTCGAGCGTCTACTCCAGCCAGGTTTCCCCTCTTGTCGAGGATTGCGCCCGGACTCTGAGACTTCTCGAACATGCATTGAACGATGAGGGTCGAGGCCTGGGCTCGGTCAAGGCTCAGCTCAAGGGCAGGAAAGCCACAATCGACTCGTTCCTTGATGCCGTCCAACTGCAGAATCCCAGAAACAGACCTGGTAAATCCGTAGTGGATACCACACAGCCAAGTCTCGATGGCATCAAAGACAAGGTCGATCAGATCGCAGAGAAGATCTTCCAACGAAAGAATAGTGGGTTCGGAGACGGCGACGACAGCCTTTGGGAGGTGTTCCAATCAGAGCTGGAGGGGCAAGGCTTCGATCCGGCCATCCTCAGACAGCACAAGGTATGTTTCAGACATTTTGCTTTTTTCTCCTCTTTGCCCGTCGTGCCAGGTTCCGGGACTGACCGCTTTCACATAGGACGTTCTCCGAGCCTACATTCGGAGCATCCAGGCTCTGTCCCACAGTAATGGCTCCCCACCTACTCTCCAACGGCTTCTCAAATATGAGGAGAAGACAGCCCGGGTCCCTTCTGATGAAAAAGAAGCAGTACCCCAATCACCAGTGGACAATCCCAAATACATTGTCCACCCAGAAGCAGACGGCCCCAAGGCCAAGGACCCTCCTCCTCCTTTGCCACCCAAGATACCTCTCACCCAAGACTTACAGCAGCCCGTAGCAGAGCTCCCAGCCTCAGCCGGCGCTATCACTCGCACCAACCCCTCCGACAACATGACACTTATATCCACAAAGGAACTCTTGGCCATGGACAGCCTTGACTCAGACATGGCCCAGCTACAATTACATAAACATCATCACCATCATCATCGCCATCATTCTCGGGATGCAATGGGTCACTCCCCTCGGGAGTCGTACCGTGGCTCCAGCGGCCGTCTCAACCTCCCAGATCAACAAGACTCTTCTGTCTTCTATGGCTCGTCACCTCTTGTTGCCCCGCCAAGGGGGTACCACTCCCTCGGGAGCTCGCCATCAAACCCAGGGATGGCACACCAGTTCCGTCTAGCCCCCGATCGATATGGTCGCCAGATCCCTCATGACGCAGAGTGGACAAAGATCAACAGAGACCTGGTCAGTCCCCAGGTCTTAGAGAAGGCTCGGGTCAGATATGAAGCTCGGCCCAAGTATGTGGCCATCTTGGGTCACCTAACAAAGGAACAAATCGCCGACTTCGTCAGACAGACCACCGACGTCCGGCGGGCGAGAAATATCCGCCAGAGCCAGAGGGCAGATTCCAGAAGCAGTCGGGATGACGATGACGACGACAGCGACGAAAGCGACAAGTTCAGCGACAGTGACACAACAGACATCGACGACGACAAGACATCAGAGAAGGGAACAAAGTCGTACCCCTTCATCGTCAGCCCCCCTGACAGGACCTCGCCCTCAAGCACCGTCCCTCCCAAGTCCATCCTCAAGAACAAGAACCACGTCCATTTCGCGGAACACGGAGACTCCGACTCAAGGATCTCCCGCTCTCTCAAAGACGATAGGTCAAGATCCGATGACTACCATCACCGAAGCCGCCGTGACAGCGACAACTACGGCAGCAGGGACTACCATCGCGAGCCCTCAGATCGCTCCTCCCACCACTCCTCCAAGCGCCACTCACCCCCCGACGACAGAGACCGCCACGACCGGCCCCGGCACCACAACGACGACCGCGACTCCCACCACAGCAACAGCTCCAGATATAGAGAGCAAGGTCGCCGCCAGCAACGCGACAGCGACAGCCGGAAGTCGAAAAAGAATTCCCTGGGCGGAACCCTCGGCGCGGTCGGCATCGGCGGCGCCGCTGTGAGCCTCCTCAGCGTCCTCGCCGAGGCCGCCATATAAAACAACCGAGAGAAAACAAGCCAAGGAAAGCTGGTTCTTCCTCGCTTCCCATTTCCTTACCACCTACATAATATCATTATCCCCTTCTAACCAATTTTACCTTCTCCTTTGTCAGATTGTCAAAAACCTACATTATAATAATCATCATGTTTTCCTCTGTACCTTTTTTGTAACTTTCTTTGTTTTTTTCCTCGGGGATGAGTGGCAAAATTATGAGTAACGGCTTACTGTACTGCACGGCTTCGGAAAAATTTGGATATACCCTCAGAGCGGCCACTTTTGACGATTCAATGAAGAGAAGGGAACAGAACTTCTGCATGTTTTCCCCTTCGTTTTAAGTCTTGGATTTCGGTGTTTTTTTTTTTTTTTTTGTAAAGAGATTGTCATTTTAGAGCCATCTCATTTGTCATCACTTCATGAACTTTTTCTTAGATATACGCCACGATATGTTAGCTATGAAATTGTACTTTACTTTATGATACACTATAATGCCATGCCTGTCTGCCACGGTGAACATGTGAATATATCTGCCTCTTTCTCTTTTCCCCCTTTCTAGATGGCGTGTTGATACAATCACATTGACATTTCTTGCTCCAGCCTCTTCCACCAGGCGTTCGCGTACGTCGCACGCGAGCCTTCAGCGGGCGGGATCCGCGCTGTGCCGAGTCTCTCGAAGGGTATCCTCAGGTTTTCCCGGATTTCCATTTTTCTATTGGTAGGCCACTTGAAGTCTGGGTTCTCAACAAATTTGCCTGTTTCCAAGTCTCTGATTTTGCGCTTCTGTCCATTCTTGTCAGTCTTGAACGTGAAGACTTGCGAAGCCCCCTTTTTCTGCTGGAGGACTTGGCGGCCCGTGTGTTTCTTCTCGTACCGCGGCGTGGTTCCGGTGCCCTTCAGAGATAGCTCCCCAGTGGCGGTCCTATAGCGGATGCCAGTGGCAAAGAATTCCGGGTAGTCGCGGATGAGATCGGGGATATCAACACTGGTGAAGGTGCTCTTTCGGTGATGTTGGCTGTCTGAGACTTTGGAAAGAATGTCCTTGAACCAAAGGGCGATGCGGTTGAAAACAAAGTCCTTCCGAACCTCTGCTCTAGTACGACGCTGAAAGGCAAAGGAAGATGCGGTCAAAACGGAGGAAAGAGTACGACTTGCTCGCGTGGTAGGCCTCTCGCGGTGGGCGTCGTTGAATAACACCTCATCAAATATGGCGGCTTCGTATTCCTTGACAACCGCTTCATAAAATGGCATGGCTGTATCGCGTATAAGATCTACCGCCCCTCTCATGTCACGCGTGATAATGAGAGTCCTAATATAGGTATCCAAATCTTCAAAGGACGGCGTGATATTGTACGGTGCTGAAGTCATCACCTCCCATATATGCCGGACATCGCCAGTGCTGACGTACGTTGTAGTCTCCTCGCCGAGCAGACGTCGCGAAACGCGCAGCTTCTTGGAAGCACAGACATATGTCCAATTAAGCAGATTTGACCACGTCTTGGCTGAAATAGCTATCTCATACCTGCGCGAGATGAAGTCAATGACTCGCATGCCGACCGAAATCTCCGACATAGCCCCAAAGGCCTCGACGAGAGCAAAGAGCAGACGATCAGAGGGATAAAGGCTAGAGTCCTTCTGGATATCAATACCACCAGTGATGGTTTGGGTTTCTTGGTCAAATTCAATACCATAAAATGGCTTCAAGATTTCCTGAAGGATGGAGTAGGAGCTATTGGAGCGGGAAAACGCCTCGATAGCTGTCGGCAGCACCTCAGCGAAGTCATGCACGGACAATCGAAGCCGAACCCAGTGGTTCCAGAAACTGCGGAAGTTCGTGGCACCCTGATGTCGCACCAGCCGACGACTGTCCTGACGGGGGTCATACCGGTTACGATTCCAAGGCTGCCGCTTTGTCGCGTTCTCGCTAAATCGAAGACTTTCCATGGCCGACAATCTGGCTGTCATGGCGATCTTCGTTTCGTTGCTTTCCTCCGGAAGATCACGCGATTCATTCGCGGTCACCAGGTTGAGAGGGTCAACGACTACCCGATTGCGATCAAATTGATAGTTTGAAGGTTCAGTCATGAAGCGAGCCCTCAGATACTCAATCCATGTACGGCCAGTGCGGGATTGACGCAGTCCCTGGTCGCTTGAAAATGTGAGCAAGGCTGACGCCAGGTGATGATCAGCAGTGATACCAGCAATCCGCAAAAAGACTTCGAAGTCGGCCACCAGCAGAGGGCAGTGCTCGCTTCTCTGCCGCAAGTAAATGATGGTAACAATTCCCTGAAAGAGCCTACGATGATGAGCGCGAACGCCGAGATCGTCCATCAGTTTACCAACATCCGTGACCTCCGTCTGCCCTTGGGTGATGAGAAGTCCATTCGCCGCATCCCCTTCGGGATATCTAGCCGGATCAATGCCGCGAATTATCTCGGAAAGCGTAGGGCTCGGTAGGATGTCAAACTGCTTGACAGCAAGCTCATGGTCCCGGGCATACTTATCACCCAGGACATCCGTCCAGGCAACGAACTCCTTGGAGATGGCGGCGGCATCCTTCGCTCGAACAGCAGCCAAGAGCCGAGAAAGGGGAGAGCGCGGTGCTATGTACAGCTGAGGGTCTCCAAAAGGCGCGGGAGCCACATGAGATGGCCGCAATAGATCAATGTCTGAAGCCCCGGCAATAGAGGCGAAATTCCGTAGCCGCTCCACTGCCCCAGATTTGCTCCATCGTGTCTGGAGATTCCGATGGACTTGCGACCGTGGTCTTTGTGGGGCGAGGCGCTGACATAGACAGGCCCTAGCAGGGAGACACTGCCTAGCGGCCATGATGGGAGGGAGAGCTCAGGAAAGCATGAACGAGTGAATTGAGAGCCTCAAATTGCTATGCGGAGGGCAGAAGATGTGAAAAGGAGCGAATGCTTTTGGTGTAGCATTCTTCACGCGCGTTGTCACAGAGTTGGAGTTGGGGTAGGTTGCAGTGAGGGACACAACACCGGTTTAATGCATAATTAGCATTGAGGGGGCAGGAGCATGCATTTAGGCGATAAGCTGTGCCTGGGGAAATGCCGATGATTTTCCGGCCAGACCTGACACCCAATCGTACGTCACGTGACGATAGTAATGGAGCTCCTCAAACCAGCTACAGCAGATTTGCAGGGTTGAGTAAGGCCACACAGAGTCGACTCGACGCCACATCGCGAAAGAACGCATTACCCAGAGGACCAGAAACACCAAAGGGCTCTTTTTACGCATAATCAAAATGGCGGATACCGGCGACGACTCCAACCACGTATCAGAGCCCCTCGACCTCGTGCGGTTATTACTGAATGAGGTTGTCTTCGTGAAGCTGAGAGGCGACCGAGAGCTAAAGGGCAAGCTGCACGTATGTCTATCCCTTCGTCACTTGATTTTTTGCTTAGTATTCTTATCATGAGACAGGCATATGACAGCCATTGCAATCTGGTTCTAGGAGAGGTTGAGGAGACCATTTATGCAGTGGATGATGACGATGAAGATGAGGAGGTCAAGGTGAGCCACTACGCCCCATGATGGTCCTTGTGTTGATTCACGGTGCTAATTTCCAACCAGACCATCAGCAGAAAATCAGAGATGCTCTTTGTTCGAGGTGTGTTATTCTGATCTAACAACAACCGTTTATTTCTCTAACAGGCATGCAGGCGACAGTGTTGTCTTAATATCACCTCATGTGCCGCTCTGAGTCAACCCGCCATTGGAGTAAGATGCAACGAACTCATAATGAGCGAGTAGGAAGCCCACATTACCAGATATGTTGAGCCGCCAACAACCTTAATTTCCAGGCGGTGGCATGGCCGTGAAATGACTCTTGATGAGGAGCCACGGATATTATGTCCACATCATATCTACTCAGCCTAACTAGTACTTACCGCTATGGCTGCTCAGATCTTGGCTAATTCCTCAGCGCGATGAGCTCCAATCAGCTGCTGGTAAGATACTCAAGTCTGTGTGTTTGAGGGGGCAAAAGCATGGCTAGAAAGCGACTCGACGACTTATCCAATAAAAATAATAAGCCATCCTCTGCCTTCTTCCTGTCCTCGCAGCCATCGTACCTGTTAAGTGAATATTCCCGTTGTAGCTATATCCGTACGTCAGACGCCTTAGGTAAGCACTTCTCTGCCCACTTCCCTCTCGAGCCCGCTTTTCGGGTTATCGATAGGCGGGCAGCCCAGCAAGGCTCAGCTACGAGCCACGACCCCGGATTATTACCCACGTCACTGCCACTTTCGCCCCTCCAGCCTCACGAATGACTCCTCGGTGCCCTCCATCAGTCACGCCAGGCAACTGGAACGAGTCAACCGGCGAGCGAGTCACCCCATGAACAACTAATCTTACTTATTCCTCCTCACGTCTCGTTCACAATTCAAGTTTCATTGCTTCTTCATGATCATTCGTATACCAGCGTCGTGGGATTGGGCACAATCGCACACGAACCACCATGTCAAATAAAGGCAAGAATCAACAGCGCGACCGGCGCAAAGGCGAATCTGTATGACTCAGCTCTCCTCAGGACTGTATACCTCGTTGTCTGTTTCTCACATCTTGCTTGCCAGGCACTAAGCGACTTCGCCGACTACGTGGAACAACAACAGAGCTTCAGATACCCAGCATCCCATCCCGCAGCAAAAGAGAAGAGCACCGAAGACGCCCAGCACCATGAGGAACTAGATGAGCTCTTCGACAATCTCGACCTCGACGACTCGGCACCCCAAGTCCCCCTGAAAGAGCTGTTGCTCAGCTCCGACGACGACTCCCTCAAGAAGCTCGAAGATGTCATCACCGACCGAATAACAGAGGGCTTTGGAGAGACTGTGTTTGAGGTCGGTTTCGAAAACAATGGCGACTCAATGCAGTTGACGCCGGAGGAGTGGGATCAGGCATACAAAAGACTGGTTGAAGGGGCCAAGAGGATACGGGCCGACTGCGAGCTTCTCATCACCAAGAACGTCGGCGGCGACAAGGAGGCCGCGAGCACCACAGCCAAGCCATCCAAGGACAAGAGCTGCAGTGGCAAGATACTCATTCGCCAGATCCCATCTAAAACCGAAGATGTCATTGAGACGAGGATAGCAGTCGTGGGGAATGGTAAGCCACCAGCGAGCGTCTTGCACCTAATCGCAGTCTAACCAGAGACAGTTGATGCTGGAAAGAGCTCCCTGCTTGGTGTCTTGGTTAAAGGCGACCTAGACGACGGACGAGGGAAGGCCCGTGTGAATCTGTTTAGACACAAGCACGAGATAGAGACTGGCCGGACCAGCTCCGTCGGAATGGAAATCATGGGGTTCGACAGTGTCGGTCAAGTCGTCACGTCCGACACCCCAGGCCGTAAGTCTTATTTTGTCCTTTTGTGGTAGGCAAGCAGCTCTAACATTTCCAAAAGGCAAGCTCTCATGGGAAGAGATCGGGAAACGGAGCGCCAAGGTAATCACCTTCACTGATTTGGCAGGCCACGAGAAGTACCTAAGAACGACGGTGTTTGGTCTTTTGTCTAGCAGCCCCAATTACTGTCTACTAATGGTAGCTGCAAACAACGGTCTTGTCGGCATGAGCAAAGAGCACTTGGGAATCGCTCTAGCACTCAACGTCCCCGTCATGGTGGTGGTGACCAAGATTGATATTTGCCCACCCAATATTCTCGAGGAAACCATCACTCAAATCACCAAGATCATGAAGAGTCCAGGCGCCCGAAAGATACCAACTTTCATCCGCGATCGCGAGCAGTGCATTAACACCGCTACACAGTTCGTCAGCCAGCGGATATGCCCCGTCTTCCTAGTCTCCAACGTGACCGGGGAGTGCCTCGACCTTGTGAGGACGTTCCTGAATATCCTCCCTCACCACGGTCGATACAACGCCGACGCTCCCTTCGAGTTCCATGTGAATGACACCTTCTCAGTGCCCTTCACCGGGACTGTTGTGTCCGGGATTGTGCGGTCAGGTGTGGCGCATGAGGGTGACGATGTGCTCATCGGCCCAGACTCCCTTGGCCAGTTCACCCAAACAGCTATCCGATCCATTGAGCGCAAGCGGATACGCGTGCCCGCAGTATCTGCCGGTCAGTCTGCCTCTTTCGCCCTGAAGCGAGTGAAGCGGAAGGACGTAAGAAAGGGTATGGTGGTTCTCCCCAAGATTGAAGGGAAGC
The DNA here is from genome assembly GCA_902141235.2 of Clonostachys solani. Lineage (NCBI taxonomy): Eukaryota > Fungi > Ascomycota > Sordariomycetes > Hypocreales > Bionectriaceae > Clonostachys > Clonostachys solani. Next base: position 200,942 of record CABFOC020000002.1, read on the forward strand.
CCGCCCCCAAAGTTCACCGAGAGTTCATTGCCGAAGGTTCGTCGTTGCATACATTCCACATCGCCACGGGGACATGCTAACATATTTCTCGCCCCAGTTCTCATTCTCTCCCACGCCACCACCATCAAGACCAAGTACCAGGCCATGCTTCATGTTGGACCAGTCTCCCAGACTTGCGCTATAATTGACATTGACCGAGAGCTCATCCGAACTGGCGACCGCGCCACCGTGGCCTTCCGCTTCGTCCAGCGCCCAGAGTACCTGGCGCCCGGTGACAGGCTCCTCTTCCGCGAGGGACGCACCAAAGGTCTTGGTATTGTCAAGTCCGTTGGCTACGACCCGTCTAAGCCCCTAATGCCCGCCAAACCCATCACTGGCGAGGAGGGCGAGGCCCAAGCAGGGAAGGAAGTAAAGGTAGGCGCTTGAGTGCACAAATATTATTTTCCTTTTCTCATATGATTCACTCCTGGTCTTCTATTTCTCCCGACCCAGACAGCTCTAGGCTGTATTCTTTACTTGTTCAGTGGTTTTGCTTTATTCCTTTTTTATGTGTGTGTTTTTTAAACTCCTCGGTTTGGTCAGTGTCCTGGTACGTATTAAGGACGGGGAATTCGCAGGCCCGGCAAAGGCGTCAAGGAAGGTATTTTGTCTTGGTTCGAACATGACGTTTGTTGCTTGATTATGAACGGCATATTTGCCTCCTCTCTTGGTTTGTCGCCAATTGAGACTCGAAGTATTTCTAGTCTAGAACGAATATATTCATTTCGTCTAAGAATGTGTTAAGCGGTGATATAATGCCATAGCTCGGGTTAGAACATTTCGCTCCAGCCGAGTTTTCTTCTAGCTCGCCGATGTATATTAAAATTGGAGTACGACAAGAAGTCGTCGACCACGGCTTACCTTACTTATTCTATCCAGTCATGGACGCAAAATACAGGAGATGAGATGTATGAAGATTGACTATTTTTATTGATATATGTATGAGAAGGAGATATATCATCTCGCAAGTATGAGTTTGAAGACTATATGGACGCATACACCAGCCAAATAGAACCATTGCCCACGGTAGCGGGCTATCCAATCCAATCTATGTGAAAACAGAAACCGGTAAACGCCAATACCCAGTCGTTTAATAATATGCCCAATGCTAGTCCATATGTCCAAAATGTGGTAATGAAAACGCTATATAAGAAAAGCCAAGATGGCAGAAAGAAGAGAAATGTCCAAGGAAAGTTGGGATGCTGTGTATTTACACGAGCTTATGTAGATTTTGACAAAAGGTTGAGAATGAAATCAAGAGCCAATTTCGGAGAATGATTTCGAGTTGGTGTGTGTAGGGTGAGTAGAAGGTGGGAGAGTGAGTCCGTGATTTGTTCATGTGGCAATATTTGCAATATTCAGCCCTAGATTCGGGCGAGACAATTCCATGCTCCTGCTGGGCATCCGCCCGATGGGGCTTCGGGGATGGGCCACATTAACACGTCCAGATCGATCGAGGATCCTTGGAGGAGTGGCGTCATCGTCTGACCCAGACGAGTCCTGGTCTTCAAATCCGTAGTGTGCCAAGCGGCTGAAGTAATCCGCCATACCATCGACGCTTGGTGTCCCAACCACAACATCATACTGAGGTGGAGGGCTTATCAAGCTTGGAACAAAAGCAGGAATGTCGGTGTTGATCATAAGAGGGGTCAGTGGTGGTGGGGACTCGTCGTCGTCAATATCAGGCGGGCAGAAGCTGGGAGCTCGGATAAGGTGCATTGGACGAGCTCCACGGGTGCAGGCACCCTGAGGCATGGTTGGGGAGCCCTGCTGTTGGCTAGCTGGATTTGCTGCACCATTGGCAAGGCGGGCAGCTTGAGGCATAATGGGAAGATCTTCCGCACTGCGACCTGCACCAACCAGAGTGGTTGGGACTTCTTGGGGCAGCTCCGTAGGGACGCTCTGAGCATCCGGGCATCCGCAGGAAGTCTGGCATGTCATTGGCTGGTGCTCGTTACCAGTGTAAGCAGGGAGGTTGGTGTTTGCTTGTGTAGCCCTGCAGTTGAGGACCGTGAACGGTGAGTCGATACTGATCTCAAAGTGGCGTCTCTTCGTCCCGGTCGGGTCCTCCGGGTCAAGACGGCTAATACGCATGACGACCTAGATCGATTAGCTGATAACCAAATCACATCAAACTGTGAGCGCTCTTACCTTGATCCAATGGTACACATTGACATTCTTCCAGCTGCAGTCAGCGTTGAGCCTCAATTCCCTGTTCCGAGCCATCATCTGGCAGGTAGGAATTTGGACATTGGCTTCAATTTCGGTTGATCCCCACAAGTTCTCGAGTCCAAGATCCAGGTCTCCAAGGAGGTTCTCAGAGGGCTGTGGTAGCGGCTCAGGGGTCACGCCATGTCTGGATGCCTCCTGCATGCGCCTTCGGGTAGCTTGCTCTCTGGCAGCAGCCCTCTGTTCCGGTGATAGCTCACCACCACGAGTGGCTCTAATATCTGACGAGGCCCAATTCTCAGCCAAGGGCTTGCCGGCGCTCTTCTCAAGAAGTAAAACCTTTCGTCCGGGGTCCTTTCGCGTTACTCGTCGATCGTTGGTCCAGTATTCAATGGACTCGGTCAAGTAGACTTTCAACTTGTGGACTTGAACCTTAGCCAGAGGAGTTAGTTTGAATGCGATAGGAATCCTGCCTCCAATTGGGAAACTCTTCCCAGAAATAATAATGTCGTAGTGAAGCTGGTCCTCCCATTGCCGACTAATGGAGATAGGCTCTGTCATCTCGAGAGACATTTGATCAGGCACTCGGATAATTGACACTTCCTTCATGCCGTGCAGGTTGGGCTTGAAAGCGCCGGCACGGTCAATAGTGGCGTGGAGTTCCCATCTTACTGATCCGTATTGCAAGTTGATGGTCTCCAACTGGTTGTGGTCGATGGGCAGCTCGAAAGAGTAATCGTAAGTGCCGGGATGGAAGACCTTAAAGCCCTTAGCCTGGGTGGTCGTCGACACGGGGCTCTCGCCCTTGCCAAAGCTTCGAGACTGAGCGTTTTGTAATGAAAGTCGCTTCATCTCTTTGGAAGTTTGGTTAGCGCCTCTCATGGAAGCGCCGTTCTGGCCTGCGTTGGACACTACGAGATAGGTCGAGTTATTCGAGGCCGCCTCTCCCTTGAGGGTGTAGGAGCACTGGTTTCCGTACTCCGACTCCCACCCGTCGTACATGGCGTTGAAAAAGGTCAAAACTTGTGTTCGCAGGCCTTGTTCTTCAAAAAGGTCCTGCTTCAGCGGCGGGATGCCCTCGGGCCATTCGGTACGTGCACGGCCGAGGAGCTTCAATTGAACGGCCTTGAGTTTAACGTTCTTGCTGACATTCAGTTGCAGCTTTCCACGGAGAAGGGCTGTGCCGGAGTGGCCGTTGCGATGGGCGGATCCATCGTGGTCGAATCCTGCGAGGAACAGATTGGGCTCAGCAAGAAGAATAGAGCACGATACGCCACTCCCCGAAGCCACGGGCTTGGGCAGCTCAGTGACAAAGGAGGTGACGTTCGACTTGGCGGCACTGCGGGCAGACATCATGCTGTGACGCCGATGGGCGTTGGCAGGGTTACCTGCCTGTGTCGATACTCTCGGCGCAACTAGAGCTGTGTCGGTGGCGGCACGATGGGGACGAGCAATGTGCGATGCGGTCGCTGGGCTCGTCGAGGTGGGCGAGATGGGCGAGATGGGCGAATAATTAGGAAGCGTCGATGCTGATGATTGTGGTGTGGGAGGCTGTGTGTCTATTTGGGTGTTAATGGATTCCGGCGCTGGACGGATAACGTCACCAGCATGTGCGGGCTGCTGGACCCCTGTCTGACTGTTGGGGGCTGTTGCAGGATCGGCAATGGGCGAGTCCGGGGTGGACAAGACAGACAACCGTTTTTGCGCGTGAGTTTGCAGCTTGCTGCTACTGGAGGAGATTTGGCTCAAAAGCTTGTCAAGGACGGGCGTGCGAGTGGACGATCGCTCTGAACGGCGTCTCCTGGACGGCGTCTCCGAGGAATTGGAAGCGTCGCCGTGGCGCGCTTTTCGGGCGGCTCGAACCTTGTTTCTGCGCGACCAGGCCGACTCTGGCGGAGGGCGAAGCTCGGGAGGAACGTAGCCTGGAGGATACGTGACAATGTGGATGGCGTGCGGCCTGGACCTGCGAGGCTCGATCAGAGGTCGTGGGAAAAGACCAGGAGCAGGCGCCTTTTTGTCTTTGCCGCGCGGCCGGTAGTAGACGTTGCCGCAACTTGAGGAAATCCAATTGTTGGGACGGCGAGGTTTATTTGAGGTGGCGGGCGTGGCTGTCATGACTGTTAATATCAATCAGGCTGACACCTCAGCTGATGCTGAAAGGAGAAAGAGTCTAGGAAGATTCAAGGTGGATGTAGGCGAAGCGGTCATGAGGAACCAAAGTACATGATCGTGTGCCGATATGCAGCTGAAACAATAGCGCCAATGGGGGAATGGCTACCAAGCTACTCTCTGGTTCTCTCTCTCTCGCTTGCTCTCTTCTGCGCGGAGATGGGCCAAGAAGGGGAAGGGGGGACGAAGGTGCAGACCGGCGGGCTTAAGTGTGTGGCCTGGAATGGGTGCTGGGCGTGGGTGGAGGGGGGGTACTAGAGGTTTTGATATGTGAGGCGGCAGAAGGGGGAATTGGGGCTTGTTTTTTTTTTTTTCCTCGCTTGGGTTCCCGGTGGGAAAAAGGAAAAAAAAAAAGTTGGAGAAGAACAGAGGGGGGGGTTTGTTGCTCTGCTTGGATTTGCTTTGCACTCGCGGGTTGATGGGGATGGGTTGGGCAAAAGCAAGGTGTGGCTCATGATGCACCCACCCAGTCAGGGCAACGCATGAATGCCGACATTTCCCAGGCAGGGAAGTGCAGGGCGGTAGCAGGTACAATGGCTCGCACTCACTCGCCAGGTACAGCATAAGCCATGGATGACCGCAAGGTTGCAGAGCGAAAGCCAAGGTGGGGGAGGTGGGAAGGGACGAAGCGGTGATGTCAGTGCACAAGTGCCGGGCAGGCGGCCAAACCGGCGGAGGCATAGCTCTTTCCTCCCATGTTTCAACCCGCATTCACAGAAGCCAAGCAATCGAAAATGCAACACCACACCACTCCAGCAAGCTGCGAGGAGCGCGACGACGACGACAGGCCCTGCCGCTAGGCCCCATTCTGGCCTGGAGAACAGCTGGCTGGTGGAGGCTGTGGGGAAGCCAGCATCAGCGCCAGAGCCAGCGCCAGAGCGACGACACAAAGCCACCTCGCTAGCCTGGTCCTGGATAGCGACGGACGGGGTTCGACGCAAAGGAGGGGGCGCTATGTTGTGGTGTCGTGCGCCGCCGCCTGCCCACTTGCCAGATTGAGGTCTGGTAGAGAGCCAAACAGAGAGAGGACGGGGGACATGGTGATCCAAGGTGTGGGTTTGGGCTGGGGAACAGAAACGGGCTGGGGACCGGACACAGGCGAGAACTAAGGTGAGACTCACAACTTCAATGTTTCGGATTCAATCCCGATGCTTCGAATAAGATTAATGGCAGGGCCGTGCTTCGTTTGCGCCGGCTTGATTCTGCGCGCCTAGTAGGTGCGGCTTCTTCGCTGGCGTTGAGCGTAATTATTCCCGGTCCGGACCTGGGTTGAGGGCGAGTTGCGAGAGCGCGACCACACCGACACACCACACACGTGCAGGTTGCCGCGAGTCGCTTCCTGGATCGGGGTCTGAGGTAAATGTCGCAGGCGGCTGCTGGCTGGTGAACGCTTCTCGCCTTGCAGCGTCGCTCTGGGGTACCCTTGGATTGAATCGAGGTAGTCGCTTTGCCAGCAATCAATGATGTCCACTCGGGAGGCGAAAGACCAAAACAACAAAACCAACAGCGACGATCTTAAGAAGCAGCAAAAAACAAATTAATGTCAGTGGCAGAACAGCAAAGCACCATCACTCGTACAAAAGAAATCAAGTCTAGGCGAAAAAGGCGAGGCCATGCCTTATGAGCTCCGTGCAGATCCGCTCCGAGCACTGGCAGGCCTCATCAAACGGCCAATGGAATGCAATGCCATTTCCATAATTATCTACTGCTGGCTGTCCCCAGAGCCTAGAAGCCTCCGTGGCAGGGCTTGGCTATGGGAGGGCAGTGTCTATGCGACCAGCTGAAACTGACATGTACACGTAATTAGCATACTGCAAGGCCATACATAGCAGGTAAGCCTGTTCCCTGTGCATTCGGGAGGATTTAGCCTAGATGGCCTTTTTGACTGCAGGGAGCGAGCTTGGACAACGTAAGACGCTCGCTCATTCCGCACCATGAGCCCGTGGATGACGGATGACTGCACCAATCATGCATGACGGACAGTGAAATAGCCAGGGAAAAAACTGAGAAAGAATAATTCGGGTGGTCTTGTTGGCTGGCTGCCCTCAACCGTGCCCTGAGGTGCATTGCAAGTCTGGACCATTCCGTGAGATCCGGATCTGGGTCGTAGCCCTCCGAATAATCCCCAGAGACACACCGACGCAAATCCAAAAATCCGAGGAAACGCCCAAGCCAAAGAGCGGGCGGATGGCCAATGGAACTTTGGTATCTAGCTGGTACTGGTACTATACTCGCGGTGCATCCGAGCCCGCCTGGCCATGGCGGCTTGCCAATAAGACAATATCTGCTAACGCCAATCAAACCACGCTGGACCTCCAATCAATACGCATCTATCGCTCCAGCGAGGATGATGCGCATGCATAGAGGTACGTACCAGGGCTGGACATGCCTGCTGAGACGTGCCTGAAGGAACTGTTGCCCTTCAACCCGCCCTGGGCCAGTCTGGACCATATCAATTCTGACACCAGGGCCGATACTGCTGGCCTGGGGGGCTAGCATGCTCCGGTCTCCCATGGAAATGTCACTGCTAGGCTGACTACCGGACCGCTGTCATTCGTGCAAAAAGGCCCAATAGTGGCTGTCTAACCGCCAGACGCGCCTTGCTCTAATCGAGCAAGATTAAGGGAGACCGACACCAGCCGTGGGGAACCCCAAATCAGGAAGCAGATACGGATCGAAAGCGCCATGTCGGAAGGTCAGTATCAATGAAATGTCTAGGCGCGACTCCATGTTGTGCTACAATGCGCTACAAGAGAGAATCGATGACCGTGTCGGTGCATGGGTCGCATCCAACAGCCCGACCGCCAGTTCGCTTGTTGACAGTGAGCCGTAGTCGTATTCGATCACTCAATGCACCCCAATCAGATTCTCGATGCCACCCAACCGCTGGTTGGTTCCCTAGTTCGTGGGCCTATCTCCCGGGGTTGGGGCAACACGAATGTACACCACCACCTCTCGCTCGGAGATGAAGTCACAGATTGCGCGTTAAACAGAAAGCCAAGCCGCAGCTCCCAAGCTAGTCTACTCTATCTGGCACTTATGTCTTCAATGTCAACGTCAACAGGGCTATCAAGACTAGACTGCCAGGCCATCTCTTCCATGGCCGCATCCTTTCCCTACCTGGGCTGCTGATCAACTGTCGTGCGTACCATCTGTGCTGGTGGGCACGCTCCCGTGTGGGAGAGAAGGTGGTTTTTGCCTCGAGTCCATTGCATCACAGGCCGTGAACCCTGCATGTATCATGCTGCCATTATTGGCGCACACGGTTCCTCTCGTGTGTCTGATGCGGCTCTCTGCCTGACGGCCTGATCTCTCACCCCTGCCCACAAGTTGACCCTCAGCATTAATAATACGTCCAGCAGGTACCTATTCATTCCCAGTATTATATTACCCACGGGCACTGATCAGTCTGTGGCATAATTATTAGGTTGAATATTAATAGTGCGGCCTCCACTCAATCTGAGACAGGCCACCCACCTTCAAACCACATTCCAGACTAACAGGCGGTAAAGCAAGGCCAGGTAATTATCTAGACGACGCTCAGATCACTGTCCTGAGCTTTGCGCCAGATAACAAAGCCACTGCCGCCGATCCACCCTTTGATTACTCCCAGTCCCGCTTCAGGCTCGAAGCTTTCTAGAACATGGTCCGGGCTTTAAGCAGATTTTCATCAGGCATGAAACTCAATCCAATGACAATTATTAATTCGTTTGGGAATGGCCATCGCCAGCGGCGCGCAAAACACACGAGGCGTCGGCTTACCCTATGGGGCAGCCCCACAGCATGCTGACCTAATAGCCGCGATCTCCTCGCCCTGCATGTGTCGAAGGTTGGTCAGATTCACGGTAAGGAAAACTGGATCTGCCACCTCTGATTGGCGTTGTCGTTGCATGTCTAGTTATTTTGGGCTCTTCAGATTCTAGTTCATGCCAGTTCCCCAAGGGGCCACGCACGCACCGAGAACTCAAAGATGCAACACCATCAAGACATCGAGATTCCAGAATCGCGTACACAGTATAGCTGTCGGGCCCCTGCCAATCCCTCAGTCGCCACAACGTGCTACTGGCCAAGATCTCGACCTCGTTTCCTCCGCGACCAATCCGTGTGCCAGCCCTCCCCACCTGGTGAGGTCATCCATCCAGGAAGTGAACGTTGATCATCACCCCTCCACCCAGAACCCCGGTCCAGCCGGCCTCGGAGGTCCCATGCCCCTTCTCGCCAAATCAGCTGCTGCGGCTACGTGCTCCCCGACGGTCACGGTGGTTCCGTCACGCGACCGTGAAGGAAAAGCTTGTAACAAAAGCTTGTTTAGGTACAATTGAGGGCCACTTCAATGAGAAAGTTTTTTTCGCGCTCAGCTAGCCAAGCCTGTGCGATCGGCATATCTCAACGGGTGCTAATTGACTAAGTTCTCCCATAACAGGTACGTGGACGTTCGAGAGCGCTCGCTGGAACAGCCCTGTGTAATGCGCATTGGCGGGGGAAGCAGTGGTCTTGCTGGATTGCTTCACGGTCACCAGGCCTGAGGAATCCGATCCCCCAAGTGCGTGCCCATGAATTATAATGACGTTTCATTGTTTTCCTCGGCTCCGGTCAGATCTTTGTCACACTTTGCAGATCCTGATCGGCAGCGCAGCCTTCCCAAACAGCCAAACTACCCGGTAGACAGGCAGTGGGCGGATGCGCTTGCAGGTGCCCCTCCTCCAACATGCGTGTTCACGGCAAGTTCGGGACGAGCCCTCACTAAACGGGCGGACTGGTGTCAGGAGCGGTCATCGCCCAGTAGGCGTTTGGGAAACCTAAGCTGCCGAGTGCCGGGATCAAACCGTCAACGATGGGTTTGACTCATTCGGCGAACCGGTTTCTGCCCAGATCCACGGCATCCAAGTATAGGGTACAATCATGCTATTGACGAATTGGAGGCGTACGCCAAAGTTCCCTATATCGTCCATGCTATGGCCCAGCTGGGCGGTGCAGGGCTGGCGAGTGCAAGCCGCTTTTGGGATGTCCCTGGCTTGGATGTTTCCTCATTTGCCCTTTGTGGGCAGAAGCGACGATCAACATCGATCGGATTCATGCGCCGTTCGGTGAGCCTTTACGGTGTGACGCCGTTTGCCTCTGTGTCAGTGGAAGGTGAACACGTAGGAGATCCGCCCGTTGCCCAGACATCGTCAACAGTGAATTGTTGTCAGTCCACAAATGGCAATTAATACACGAAGACCGCCAAGGTCGGGGTTCCCTGGGCTTTTGATCCAAGTTCCTAGTTGTGACTAGGTTAGTGTTGTTTTGCTGTCCAAGTAACCTCTAGAAGGATTTAGAACAGTCAAGGAACTGATGTCCAGCTTACCCACGTGGGGAACAATGCGCCAGCAATATGATATGTAGCTCAGTTAATTTCACTAGTAAACGAGATCAATCATGCGAAACATCGCCTATGCCAAGTTATCGTGAGGTGTTGATGTGACATCATCAGAGAGTTGAGGATCTGGCTATAGGGTAGTGACAACAAAGAAAACATCAAGATGTCATCTTGTGGAATCCATTTGATCGAACCTAACAATGTCTTTTGTGTATGCTTGAGAGTACCTAGAACCTAGAGTTTACAGGCTTTACCTGCCATTAGACAATTAATGTACAAAAATTCTAATCAAGACTCTGTGCTTCACACATCTTGCGGTAGATGCCCCGCTTGGCAACCAGCTCCTCGTGAGTCCCCATCTCGACAATCTTGCCGCCGTAGAAGACGCATATCACATCCGCGTCCTTGATGGTGCTCAGCCTGTGCGCGACGGCCACCGTGATCCTGTCGCCCTTCTTGGCCGCCTCGGCCAGCACGCCCTGCACCAGCTTCTCGCTCTCCGTGTCGAGGGCGCTCGTCGCCTCGTCGAGGAGCAGGATCTTGGGGTTCCGGATGAGGGCCCGGGCGATGGCGATGCGCTGGCGCTGCCCTCCCGATAATTGGGTGCCGTTCGCGCCGGCCGGGGTGTGGACGCCTTCTGGGAGGGAGCACACGAAGTCCCAGGCGTTGGCGGCGCGGAGGGCGGCCTCGATGTCTGCTTCGGGGACGCTGGTGCCGTCGGCAGGTGAGGGTGCCGACGTCTCTGCCGTGGTGGCGTCGGGGTCGTCGATTCCGAGCGCGATGTTTTCTCTGATCGTGCCCTGGAACAGGGTGGGTTCCTGCTGAACAAGCGACACGATGCGTCGGTAAAGGCGAGGGTTCAGGTTTGTGAGGGCGTCGTCGCTGATGGAGATGCTGCCAGTGGAAGGGTCGTAAAATCGTTCGAGCATGGCGATCATAGTGGATTTACCGCAGCCCGACGCCCCGACAAGGGCAACGAACTGACCTTCTTTGATCTGGAGATCCAAGTTAGCCGGAAGATTCTAGGAGGGTTGAGGGGAAAAGGGGGTGGAAGGTTACATGAAGATCTATCCCTCTCAGGACAGTGGCATCTGGGCGAAGGGGATAAGAGAATCGGATGGAGTCGATATCAATTGGTCCGCCAGACTTGGGGCCGTTGTCTTTGTTGTGGGAGTTTTCTTCGACCGTTGGTTTGAGCTCGTGAAGCCAGAAGATGTAGTTGGCAGCATTCTTTCCATTGGTCAAGCCTAGAAATTGTCAGCATGGTCCCTGACTGTAAAACTTTGGAAATCACTGACTCGTTGAAAATTGGAAGAGTTCCGAGGTTGCCTGGCCTGAGAAGAAGACGGCCATGAAGGTAACAAAAAAGTTGTACATGGAAACTTCCCCAAACGACAACAAACGGCATCCCCACCTGGAAATTAGACGTCAGTATGATAGTTTGATGTCATATATTTGGGATCAACCTACCAGAAGCCTAGAGCCATGAAGTAGTACTCCATCGACTGCGTCAGCGCAAACCAAAGCATCATGAGGCACAAGGGTCGCACAGCGCCAGTAATGGAAAGGTCCAGCTCAGACACATATCTGTCAAGGACCTTCTCCTCGATTGCCAGAGAGGATACAGTACGGATCGCTGTGACTGCCTCGGAAGCAATGGCAGCGCTGTTGCTCGTGCGCTTGTCATTATCTTCCTCCAGCTTGGCGTTGGAGCGGATCTTGAGCCAGCCAGAGCCGACCATGGGTGGCAACCCAGCAAAAACAACCACCACGCCCAATTTCCAGCTGTGTGCGAGACCGAGGATACTGCAAACAGTAATATTGAGTATTCCAATGAGGATGAGACCAATATTGAAACCCATGAGCTCAAGAATAGCTTGTGGGTTCGAGTCAACTCGACTTGTCAAGGCGCCAATGCTGTTCTCTGGTCGGTCGAAGAACTGGAGATCTTGTCTCATTATATCCTGCAAGCTCTGTCGCCTTAATTTATGAGATAAAGCCTGTAAATATTGTTAGTAAGATATGTGAATCAATGTCCAACTGGCCTGGAGGGGATGGGGGTTACGAACCTGAGCAATTGTGTTTGTTGCCATGCCGAGAGTGAAATAGGCTACCAAGCAGCCTGCGGCCAAGACTATGAACATCCGAGCAAAGTAGCTCCCCTTATCTTCCATCTCCTGACCGGTCAAGGTGAACACCTCCACAGTGTTTGAAAGCAACAGGGCTTGGCCCGGAATGGCTCCAGCTGGGATTCGTCAGCGTTTATATCTCATTGACAATATCAGATGGGGCAACTTACCACCAAGGACACACGCGACGAGTGTGATCATGTAGACCCATTTGAGATCTGGGTTCTCTCTGACGAGGCGCCATATTACACCGACGAAACCTAGATGCTTATGGTTCTCGTAACTGTCCCTATCCTTCTGGGCCTCCAGGCGGGCTCTATCTGCCGTTCCAAAACGAGTCAAGGTCTTCGTGAGATCGGCCGGGTCTGCGCAAACCTGCTCGGCGGAATCCTTGTCTTCATTTTCCGAAGTCGTTTCTTCTGCTTCTTCCTCGGCTGAAACTGACAGGTTCTGGATTTTAACGAGTCGGGCATACGTGCCGCCCTGTGCGATCAGGTCCTCGTGGCTCCCTTGTTCTACGATCCGGCCTTTGGTCATGACAACAATGTTGTCTGCCTTGCGAATGGTGGCCAATTTGTGCGCAATCACGATGGTGGTCCGTCCCTTGGAGGCTTGGTCGAGGGCTTTCTGGACCACTTCTTCGGCATGAGGATCAAGAGCACTGGTGGCTTCGTCCAAGAGCAGAACCTTGGGTTTAGACACAACCGCACGGGCAATAGCCACACGTTGTTTCTGACCTCCAGAAAGGAGCCCTCCTCGCTGGCCAATCTCGGTGTCGTATCCATTGGGAAGGCCGGAGATGAATTCGTCGGCGTATGCCAGCTTAGCAGCTTCCCTCACCTGTGTCATGCGCTCTTCCGTCGATGAGTTTTCCCATTCAGTACCCACGAGGCCATAGGCAATGTTGTCAAAGACTGATCCCTGGAAAAGGATGGGTTCTTGTTGGACAAGACGGACATGCTTTCGTAACCAGTTGATGTTCAGTTGATCCAACGACCGACCATCGAGTTTGATTGATCCCGAGGTAGGCTTGTACCACCTTTCAATGAGTCCAATGATGGTGCTTTTACCAGAACCACTTTGGCCCTTTACAGAGTGGTCAGTCGGACACATAAGATGGGTAAATCAGGTGACAAGAGTAACGTACCACGAGAGCAGTGACTTTCCCAGCAGGAACATTCAGGGTGAAATCCTCCAAGACGGTGATGCCAGGGCGCGTAGGATAAGCAAAGCTGACATTCTCCAGTTCGACATGGCCGATAGTCTCACTTGGTTGCTCACCAGATTTGTCCAGTGGATTTATATCGGATTGGCGATCAATGAGAACAAAAAGTTGACCGGCGGCGGCGGCTGCCCGAGTGAAGTCGATGGAATGAGGGGCAAGCATGGTGATGTTGATTGAGCCAAGGGTCACAGCCAACAGGACACTGTAAATATGACCAAATCAGTAGGAGCGACTTTATCGTTGAAGGGAGGGGGACCATACGTAAAGATGTCACCGGGATCGTCAATTTCGCCTCGGGCAAGCATGCGAACGCCTTGCCAAAAAGCCAGACCGAAACCAAGATAGATGATAGTATATTCGGCGGAGAACAAAAAGCCAAAAAGGGGTGAGATCTTCTTACCCCAGCCATGGGCTTCATCAAGATATTTGTCGAACTTGTTGACTAGTCGGGACCTCATTTCGAATGCATGTACCGTCCTGGCACTGGCAATCACCCCCTCCGCAAATGAATTGGCCTGAGCATACACCTCGAGAATCTTGGTTTCGTATCCAGCTTCTATGCCGGCAACGACGCCCATGACCAGAATCGTGGCCGGGGCAATACAGCAAATGATCAACGTCAGCTTCCAGTTGGTGACAAATGCGACAATGAAGGCGGTAACGAAGACAGATATTCCCTGGAACGTGAGGCCCATCTTTTCGGAGATTCCCTTGGATATGAGTTTGCCATTGGAGGTGGCCTGTGTTGCGATGGAGCCTCCAGAACCAAGATCATAGAATGCAACCTCCTGACAGAGGGCGGACTTGATGTAAGCCCGTCGAATATTACGAGAGATGCGGTAAGAGCTGTAGGTCAGGAGAGTATTGTAAGTATACGACAGAACGGCCCTTCCTATACCCAAGCAGACGAAGTAGAGACTGTATAGAGAGGTTAGGTTAGCGGATAAGACGACACCACGACACAAGGAGACCTATTATGGGAAACTGCGCTTACGCCAATCTTGAGGTTTCTCGTCGGAACTCAGGCGGGGTTTTGTCTCCCGAAGCAAACTTGGTGATGGAGGTGATAAATGCACCAAATATTAGTGTCTGGAGCGCAACACCAGAGCCAGACGCAACGGCACAGAGCGCCGAAATGCTCTGCAGAACAATCTCAAACCGCGTGGCATAGGAAAATATTCTCTGGAAACTTGATTAGAAGAGTGATCAATATTCTCGATCGGTATTGAGCCGGAACATACAAAATATGCACCCCACCCTCCAGCCTCGCCTACTGAGGGTGGAGAGTCGACATCGGACTGTTCTTGCTTGACCGGCTCCTCCTTGAGGCTCACGGGGCCTTTCTCATTGTCCTTTTTTTCCGCCATGTTCAGTTCAAGGGCGCTTCGATGTTAGTGGCGTTCAGTGTGATCTAGAATGGCCCTCCCATTCTGCGAAAACCCCTGCGCGGACGAGAAGACGGACTATAAACAAACAGAAGACAGGCTCAGATGGACGATGAAACCATGCTGAATCTTCACTCAAGGGGTGGGGGCTAAAAAAGATTCATGCCGACGATGAATTGACATTGAAAAGGGACTAAGCTAATTAAATAATGTAACCCTGGATCGTTGAGCAATTGAAAGCCGCTGAGATACAAGATGCCTTTGCGCGATGCGGAGGCCGCGGGTCCCCGAATTGGAGGCCAACGGAGGCGACCTTTCATCATCCATGCGCTCGGCCAGCCGTAATCTGGTTAGTGGACACAGGCTACAGCGAGCTCTTCCATCTGATTAGTGACGAGGTTCGACTAGCAGGGATGGCCTCAAAGCCTTAATATGACTCCCTTTGTTCTCACTTGCATCATCGCATTTTTCGTATCGGGTACGCGGGCCAGTCCGACGATGTTAGATTGTAATAGATCGTTCACGTGCAGGGGATGCGGACTTGAGGCATCCTCATTACTGCAAGGCCGGAGGCCGTGCTGACAAGAGGGTTTCTCTCCTTAATCCACTTGTCTTAAGTTGTCTTGAATTGCAGGTGCATGAGTCTTGGCCTCGGGCGGGGCGGAAGAATGAGAACCCCGAACGGCACAATTTTTGTGCAGCCGCTTGAACTGCACAAAGGCGCGTATAGGTCCCGGGTAGGTAAGTTGGCGCTGGTGCCAATTAATGACGGCGCGTCATGTCGCTTTAAGTGCCAGACGCGTTGAGCTTCGCGACAGACCTGCGCGCGCCCGAAACCCACTCCAAAGTCAACCTCCGGAATAATGCCCCCAACGGCGTCTGCAGTGAGACGGTCATCGACATAGTGCATGGGTGCTGATCTTTTTGTGTTTCCTGAACTCAATCAAGCACCCTTTCCAGCACTTTGATCCTTTACTTCTCCTTCTCTATCCTCCTAAACTTGATGCTGGACTCGCCCATTCCCTGATCAGCTACTGCATCGGTTCAGCGTGGGTGTGTAGGCACCAATGGGTCCAGTTCTTGTGTGCGCCATGGTTCAATCGGACATCGCTGAGCCTCAGGACAAGAAGCTTCATCCATTCTTCACGAAGAGCACGAGAGATCCTACAAGAACCGAACCGACCGCGGCCCCTACGAGTCTCGACAGCCCTCTTCAGGCCGACGCCGTTGCCTCCGACGCCGAGAACAATCCCCATGCGGTTTCCAAGAAGAGACAAAAGCAAGATGATACCGGCGAAGGGCAAGATGCCCCAGCATCTAAGAAGCCTCGAGGAAGAAAAAAGAAGGAGGTGATGCTGGGGCAGGAGTCCATCACCAACCTTCTTGTCCGTCCTCGTAATAAAGACACGGTCGTGGATTTGACCCTAGACAGAGTGGTAGCGAGTGATATTCCTACGCCGCCAAGCGAAATGTCTTCGAAGCCAAATGACGACCCTCCTCCCCAGCCGCCGGTGGAGGAGGCGATCAAAGCCGTTTCGGCGTCTCGACCACAGCCTAGTCTACCCAATACTCCTCCAAAAAAGGTTCTCAAGTTCAATCCGAAAACAGGAACGTTTGGATCTCCTCCAAAGCCCAAAAAGATCGAAAAACCTTCTCTCGTGGTCGCGATAAAATACGGGCAGGACGAGCCAAGCCGCATAAGTCTTGGGTCTAGGATTACCCAAGTCCTCGATGGCACTCTGGATGTCCTCCCGAAACGGGGGCGGCCGAAACGAAAAGCGAAAGAGACAGAACCTCCCAACCAACCGAATGACTCTACACCAAAAGCATCTCACCCATTCTTTTCAAATAAGGCGAAGCAATCGCCGGCAGATTCCCCCAAACCTGAAGCAAGGGAGCAGCCACCGCCTCGGAGACAGACAATATTCATGTCGACACCTGTATCCCCGAGGAAGGCCAAGACTCAATTATTCCCCTCGACAAAGAACACGGTGAACTGGGGCAGACTGGGACCAGCGGCCACAAAAGTACCAGGTGCAAAGCACCCGGAATGGCCGTCCTGTGGCATGTCACACATACGAGGCGATGACTCCGTTACCTGCTCATCCAAAGCCTACAGCGAATCTTTACCCTACAAAAAATCCAAGGGGCAGGTCGTCAGTGTGACGGCAGACGAATCAGTGATGTGCTGTCTAACAAGAGCACTGGATCTAAATCTTGTGCGTACTGATCTTCCCAGAGACGACGACAAGGTTGAGCCAGCACCCAAGGAGCTTCGCTTACCTTCTCGCGTGTTTGAAACGGGGCGGAAGCTGCAATCGAGGATTCGGCGCCAGCTATTGAACCACTCGGCCGCTTCGGTACAACCTGAATCTGATATCGACGAGCTCCTGTGTACAAAAACGCCTGTTACTCACCCGGCCATTACAAGATTATACGACAGCCTGGGGTCTCAACTTTCTGCGTATGACCGATCCACCTGTGAAAATATGGCATGGACACAGAAATATGCCCCTTCCGTGGCCGCTGAAGTGATACAAGCAAACAAGGAGGTGATCTTTCTGAAGCAATGGTTGGAGGCCTTGGAGGTACAGTCAGTTGATACTGGAAATGCCGATAAGGGAGGTGCTTCAGCCAAGGGGAAGAGCGAGAAGCCAGCGAAGAAGAAGCGCAAGAGTAAGCTCGACGATTTTGTGGTCGAAAGCGACGAGTCGGAGGAGCCCGACCTGAGTGAATTGTCCGAGGATGAGAGCGCTTGGGGACATGCTGGGCCAGGAACATTTAAGAAATCTATGGTCCGCGGTGTTGGTAAGAAGCAGCATCCACGACTTGCGAATGCTGTGGTGATCAGTGGCCCTCATGGGAGTGGGAAAACGGCTGCAGTGTATGCGGTTGCCAAGGAGCTCAACGTTGAGATATTCGAGATCAACTCCAGTAGCCGGCGCAGTGGGAAGGATATTCTGGAGAAAGTTGGCGATATGACGCGCAACCATCTAGTCCATCATCACAAACTGGAGTCGGCTACAGAGGAGGAGCAGGGCGAAGGAGAAACTGAGGATGAGGTTGCCAAAGACTTGAAATCTGGCAAACAGGGGATGATGACAGCATTTTTCAAACCTAAAACGACGAGCACATCAACGAAGCAACGCAACCAACCAAAGAATGACCGCAAGTCAAATACGGAAAGCAAGACTACACCAAAGTCCCAGAGGCAGTCTCTTATTCTGCTTGAGGAGGCTGATGTCTTGTATGAAGAGGATAAACAATTTTGGGCCACGCTGTTAACCATGATCGCCCAGTCTAGGCGGCCTTTCATCATCACATGCAATGATGAGAGCTTGATTCCTTTAGACAGCCTGTATTTACATGGCATTTTCCGATTCTCCCCGCCGCCACAGGCGCTAGCTGTGGATGTCTGCCTTCTCATTGCGGCAAACGAGGGTCACGCTCTCAGGAGATCTGCCGTCGAAGCCCTTTACACATCCCGCAACTACGATCTGAGAGCAACCATTACAGAACTCAACTACTGGTGCCAAATAGGAGTTGGGGATCGCCGTGGTGGGTTTGATTGGTTCTATCTCAGATGGCCCAAAGGCTCGGACCTAGATGAGAAAGGAGACGTGATACGAGTCGTCAGCGAGGATACGTACGTCAAAGGGATGGGTTGGATGTGCCATGATTTGTTGGACACTTCGCCAAAACGTCACCTGGAAATCGAGCAGGAGGCAATACGCCAATGCTGGAGATCCTGGAATGTTGATGCGGGAGACTGGCATAGCTCCATCGGCCTCAAAACATGTGCTGAGCCGCTCTCAGAACTGTCAACGAAGGAAGACCGGCTCTCTGCTCTCTTTGCGTTCGATGACTTCTGCTCGGCAATGAGCAGCTCAGACCTTTGCGCTTCCGGGGCCCTTGGGGTTGGACTTCACATGGCCATGGATACAAGCCT
Organism: Clonostachys solani; assembly: GCA_902141235.2. Taxonomy (NCBI): domain Eukaryota; kingdom Fungi; phylum Ascomycota; class Sordariomycetes; order Hypocreales; family Bionectriaceae; genus Clonostachys; species Clonostachys solani. The sequence goes on from CABFOC020000002.1 coordinate 219,366, forward strand.
ACCCGAACTCTCGCAGAAGACAAGGGACGATTTCACGTTGGGTCGCCCTCTCCTTGAAGCGGACCCTCTCGTCCCGTTCTCTGACGTTAGGGCGGACATATCTGCTGCAACATCATCACTGGCTCGAGAATGTCTACGATCATATGCTTCATCGCGACAAATAACAGCGGCATCATCAGCTCTCACTGCAGTGGGCGAGGCAAAGGCTGTCTCCATCCTAGAGTCCTCCTTCACCTCTTCTCCCAAGCCTCTGACAAGACTTGACGTCGCCTTTGCCTTTGACCCCATCGCCATGCCTGACTCGGGCTCGTCATCTCTGGCATACCTTGACCCCTCCGTCTTTGACCGCACGATGAAGCTCATCATAGTGGATGTTGCTCCATGGGTGCGGAGCATTGTAGAGTACGACTTCAGCCTCATGCTCGAACGCAAGAAACTCAGCAATCTACTCAGCGAAGGCGGGACCAAGAGAAGAATGCGAACTACACGCAGCGCCCTCTCTGCACTGGAGGGCGGGGAGAGAAAGTCGACGAGAGGAGAGAAGTACTTCAAAGCAGCGATCAACACGAGGCTCGTACTGGATACGGGATTGAAATCCTGGAGACTGGCAGAGAAGGAAAGCATAAAGGAACAAGAGACGGATGATCAACAGCTGCCAGCCGTCGCTAACAGCAGCCCTGCGTTAATCGACGAAGACATGGACAGCGACTAAAGCTGACTGACCTCCCGAAGGTCCAACCCCTATGTATGTAACTCTTCATGTGGAGGCGTCGTGTTGCATTTTCTCTTTCATTTTTCAAGCATAGCACGTATGGATTCATCGGATGGGCGTAAAGGACTAGACTAGGTGAAATGTTACCTAACTGTTTCTATATTTTCAGACCTGCCTCCTTAAGATATACGATGTTGTAGTCCGATGACTGGCGACGAGCCATATGACGCTGCCTCGCCCACGCTCCCAGGTGCACCAGCTTCAGGTGATGCGACACGAAGTCGTCCAGATCTACAAGGCGTCGCCAATCCTCTCTGGCCGGTGTGGGATTCTACGGGGCGATCCATGCTGGGCAGGATAGTGTATCAATCGGCCCAAAACTCCCACGAACCCTTGCTGGTGTGTGCCGGCATCACGGATGGGCTGGCCCAAGTGATGCACGTAAGTGATTGCGCGGGCGGGCAAGCGAGCTGTTTGAATTAGCAGGCACCCGAATGGAGAATGACCAAGGTCGTTGACGCCAAACAAATCCCTGCTTTTGCGTCCAGACGATTTCTTTCACGTCGAAAATGTGTTGCCGTACAGGAGGAGATTTGGGGGGAGTCGCTCGAGTAAAATTACGGGCGGCAGCCGATCAACGCCTGAGACTTGGGCTCGACAGCCTGTTGGTAGTTCAAGTGGTTTGATCCTTGTTTTCTTTAATTCCTGCATGGAAAGGAAAAAAGGTCCCTTTTTTTCCTCTCTCGTTCGTTTCCTTTGGCTCGCCTCGCTTCTGGGGGTGACCCAGCACCGTTCACATGCATCATCCTCTAGCCCTTTCTCAGCAGTGTTATAGCGAAAGATTGGACCCTCAGTCGGACCCCGGGATTGCAGCAAAGCAGTAATAAATGCGGTTTGGATTCACATCCCCCCTCCCATCTACGAGCGCCCCTCCCCTCCTCTCACCCCAGGCTTCCAGGGGTCCGATAATATACATAGTGAGAGTTAGGGCCATGCCTGATGCTGCAGAGGCCCTGCAGCCCATTCTCAAAGAAGCCTTGTTTGGACCATTTCGCAGCTGGGGTCCAGGAAGACAAGTCTAGGCAGCATGTAGGACTGGCTGCATTCACGATGATTGTTTATGCTTTCCCTAATCTTGAGGATTACGAGAAGCCTAACCGTAGGGATTACGTTCTTCGCCCCCTTCTCCTCCGCCGGAACGAACTACATTCTGTAAAGAGTTCAACACGGCTACCAATACATCGTATTCCGACGCCCTGGGGGGGGAAAGAGAGCAAGGGGGCGAGGAGGAGGGGAGGGGCCTTCTACGTTGAACCGAACTTACTGCATCATCTAGACCGGCGCCGGAATCAAACAACCTACCCACGAGTCTTGGGTGGTGGGTGGCGTTGGGGGTGGGCAGAAGGAGCTATTCCCCCCCGAAAGTGTGTGGCCAATCTCTCTCTCCCTCAGGCTGCAGCCAGCCAAAGGAGGCAGAAGGCAGCCATCTGCATTGCCGATCCCGCGAAAGGAATGAGCACTGGGAAAATAGGAAGAGATTGAAGTCAAGAAAAAGTAAAATAGCTGATACTTCAAATCTCCCCGCTCGTCTACAATAATTCGGTAATATGTACACGGCCTCGACATGAGACTTTCATCAACGAACGGGAGACACCCCTGCCCCGAATCAGCAGGAGGTTGGGATCGTCATGGCGATTCCTGTTAGGCTGTTGAGGGGCGGGCGGCGTATTCATCGGGCCCTGGCGTCACGGCCAACGGGCTGCGCGGAGGAGGGGGTCATCACGCGGATGGGGATGAGACGAGCGCATTGATGGCTTGAGGGAGTTACGAACTTGCACGGGAGGGGTTTCCAGACGGGCTGGAGCGCCGGCACGGTAGGATGAGGCAAGGGACTGAGCAGCTTTGGTTGTTGAGTCGTTAATTTTCTCTTGAGAGAGAGCGCCATCCAATAATACAGGGCCGGCGGGGGAGACTAAGAGCGAAGTTCCACGATTCGTGCGGCCGGTCCAGTTGCTGAGGTTAGTCATTCATCCATTCTTCTGGGCCACGCCATGGCTTTCTGCTAGCACGGGGATGGGGTGCTGTAGGGATCATGGAGAGAGCCGTCCAACCAGGCCAGGCCGGTGTATCTAATATCTCACCATCGCCTGTGAGGATCACCAGCAGTAGCGCCTCCTCAAACTACGTAGACATCCCATGCAGAGAGTGTGGGAGAGAGCAGTGATACAACTTGGCGCGCACGAAATAGAACGGCCGGTTGGGGAGGGCCTGGAACCATTTCAATTGGACGGGACAGCATTGGAGATCCTTGCACCGGTCTGGTCTGTATAATTACGCAAGTTGCCAGTAAGGCTTCGGCAGCTGCCCCCAGGCCAACCAGCTCTCGAAACCCAGACCCGAGACAAAGCAGGGGATGGCGTTGGCTCTGGCCGGGCCACGGAGCTAGGCTTGTTGGCAATGCAAGCACTTTAGGTTAAAGTAGCTGGCGAGTACATCTGTGCCTCTCTCTCGAGATACATGTATCTGTTGCAAAGGGCTGGTTTCGGATAAAATGACTCGTAATTCGCCAAGTCCTCCCTTCCAGACCAGAGGGCTTTTGCAAGATAGTGCCTCATGCGCTGTTAATCACCATTGGCTGGAGCCGCCTCCTCTGCTGGCGGGCTTTCCTCCGGTGAGGATCCCAGGCTACATACTTGGCACTCCTCACAGCAAATGAATCAATCAACGGCGCCTCCTTACAGCTCCTTAGAGCGGCTGACGTTGGGAGGGCGAGTGAGGAAGGAATCCGGAGCCAGGGAAAATCAGATCATTGATCCGATCCGGACCACCCCCAAAACCCACACAGACATCCTTTCAGCTCGCAATTTAGCGATGATTCCTGCTATTCCCAGTAGCGCAGCCTGGTGGGGTTTGGCATTCGAGACATCTTTGTCTTGTCTCGGCCCAGAGAGAGGAGCAGCATGGAGGGAGGGAAAACAACACGGTACCTAGGCTGGCTCCGTCTCTGATGTATCGCGCCCAGAGGCTGGCTTGGCTTGGCTGGTCCCCCACCAGAGACTAGCAAGAGGGAGTGATGACAGCACTATCACATAACTCGACGAAGTCAAAACCTAGAATGTGGCAAGGAGGCGTTCGGTGGGCTTTGTGGGCTGCGCAGGGCCCGGGCGTGCCACCAAGGACTCGCTCACTCGACGGAAATCACGTCTGATCGACTGCCATTGGTCGGCCGACTTGGGTTCCTTGTCACCCTGGCTGAGCTGGTAGTACCTCATTCACTGCCTCGGGACAGCCCCCCTTGTCTTGCCTGCCTGTCGGCTGTGGGTAGATGGGGAGGAGTAGAGTACATATCAAGTTGGCTACATTGGAAAACTCCACCCTCTAACATCTATCAAGGTTGGGCTTTTTTTATTCCTGTACTCATTTGCCTACCTGCATGCATGAAAAGGACCCAATGGGTTTGAGTAATACACAATCAAATGCATGACAGCGCCGATTGCACTTTGTTATCTTCGCCCACCCAACCCCCAAATTGCCCGAGTGTCGCAAAAGCTACCGAGACGATGGAGGGGGGTTCTAGACGGGACGGCTCAAAGTCTGTTTGCGTGCCGGACGTTCCCACGTTCGCTTAGGCCCGCGATGATGGCCATGCCTGTTGTACCCCGGTAAGCCTGGAGCTTTCTTTTTTTGCCTCGCCGCGAAAAGATGGTAACTCGGCGACATCGGATACCCATTCCATTCCACCATGTCCTGCGTCGGGAACCCGAGCCAGGGCCGCATGCCGCGGGTGTGCGAGATGGCTCCTGGTAGTGAAGCCCTTCGGAACAACCGTTGTCTGCTCGCCCTTCTTCTCCTGCCAATAGTGGCTAGAACGCAGGTAGGAAAACGCCTCTTTGGACAACTCCAACAGTCCAGCGCGGCGGTAGTGTCCCTATTGTGCGTTATAATTACCTTACCACGTAATCCGAGGCAGTGGCCACGGGCGGCAGAGCTCTCAGCTCAGCTCAGCTGGGCTTGGGTGTGGTGCGTCGTCACATGAATGGCGCAAGCAAGCAGGGAAACACCGCCTCCCGAGTCCGGCGTCTGGATAAGCAGGTCATAACGTACAGCAGGCAAATGGACAGTTATCAAGCCTTGGACTCTGCTCTCTGCCTTGAAACCGCCGGCTGCATTCATGGACGGGGACCGGCCAGGCAGGATCAGCTGGAGGCTGATCAAAGCCCAACGAGGTACATATTATACGCACATGCACACGCACGCAGGTGCGCAAGGGTTGGAGGTGTCGTCGGGTCTGGCTGGCTTGCTCACTAGCGAACTTGAGCGTGATGTGATGGGATTGATGGTGGCTGCTTTTAGTCGCCACGTACGTACGTGCAATAGCATCATTCTATTCCGCGTGAGGAGTCTTGGGAATGAGTCTTTGATGATGGCCTTGGACTCGCCATGAGGGTGCTCTGCATGACCAGCTGGACTGCTTCTATCCCATTAATGAAGCTGAGACTCTGGATATCGCCTTGAAAGAGGCATGAAGGTGCGTGTTAGTGGGATTACCGGGCTGAATGAACTGGGTACGGTATCATTTTCAATGGATGCCATATTAGTGTATTACCTACCCAGTCAGTATGTAGCAACAGGGGCCCTGATTGGGTGGTTCTTCATACATGCTTCTAGTAGTATTCTATATCCGCCGTAAAATATCAATTTCTCTATTATTGATCTCTTCTTCAATTTTCATTTCCTCCGCCCACCCATAGCCCCTCCTCCAATAGGCAGATACCAAGAGGCAAAGCTCTTCACCAAGCACGCCGCTGTAGCCAAGCTGAGCTGAGCTTGAGAGGAAACAACAAAACAAATCTCAGGCCGTACACAATGCATGCCACAACCTTGTCTGCCTCAGCCTGTTTTGATTTCCATCCTGATTCCTGACCAAGGGTGGGGCCAACGCCAGAACCCTGTCTCAGCCAGGTTTCCCCGTCATCAAACCCCCTTCCCACCCCAAAAGCACTCCACCTGGCTGCGTAGCATCATTTACATGATGGGCTGTTGGGCATTTCTGAACAAGATAAAAGTGGTTCAATGAAAAAAGAGCAGAGAAATGCCTAGGGTGAAGGCCTCCCTGTGTGTGTCGGCTGCTGATATGACACAGGTGGTAGTCACCTCGTGGCCCAGGCTGGCTGAAAGATCGGAGCTGGTCAAGGGGATGGATGTGCATGTAATAACGGTCTTCCCCCCACCATCTGAACACCGCGTGCCGTCTGATGTGACTTCACATGGAGCCATTTGTATGCGACAAGTATTGTTGCTTCCGGCAGCCTGGTCGAATTTCGGCTGGGCGTAGCATGTCGGTATTAATTCTGGCTTACAAACGGCAACTTACCTGCCCAAGTAGTGACATCTGAGTCATGTTCTTTGCATGTCCGTCGGCACTGGTACGAGACCACGTAGGATCCCACCTCCGGTGGTTTTATATTCGTTTGCATGTCCCCTTGTGCGCGGTGGTGGACTCACCGAGGTCTCGTCATCTTCCTTCTTCGCTGCACATCAGCACGCATCCCACCTCTTCAAGACCAGCCGGATGCCGGAAAAGGTTGGTGGTGGTGGTGTACGGTCTATTAGTGGCACGTTTTGGTGAGTTTTATTGTCTGGCCTCATGAGGCTACACACATCTGATCCATAATATGACCAGAAGCGGTATGGGGCCCATCATCCTCTTTCATTGGTTCACGGCGTGGGAGGGGAAACATGCGGCGGACAAGGGCAGTAATTGAAGAAGCGGACTGACTGCATAGAACCCAGACAATTAAGCCAGGGAGCAACACACTGTCCCGTGTTGTATTTGCTTTTTGCTGTACCACTCCAACCACAACTACCAATCAATTACCGTCCAGATGGGTGACTGCGTGCAGATGCGAATGGAGGGCATTGGCACATGGCTGACCTATCCCTGTACCTGGGGAGCATGATGGCAAGTGCCATTTGGCTGATTTCTGAAGTGACAGTTGATAGATTGATTTCACCAGTATAGCGGCTCTCTAGCCCTGGTCAGTCAGTCCGATAACTCCGGGCTCAAATGAGCATTCTCAACAAGCCTTGCTGATCAGATGCAGGCTGTTCTGAGTATAGACCGGGTTTCCCTCATTTGAGACCAACGGACCCTCTTCTCTCATAGCGCCGAGACTGGACGATGTATAAAAACGGTTTCGAGAGGAGACAGCAACTTTATCGGCTGTGCCGGGTTGCAGGGTGATATCATTCAGGCAGGCCAGGGTTGGCTTCCGTCATGGCACCCTGAAATGTGAGTGAGGATGTACACACATCCGTCGGTTACAGCTTGGGGCGTAGCTTCCATGGTGTTAGGAGACCGAATACGTGATACTGCCGACGCCATCCATTCAACCCGTGTCCCTTCTCAGGTAGATCGGAGTGTATCAACATTTTACTTGTGCCAGTTGGGTCATCGGAACCGTAGCGCGCCACCACCCCTCCAGGTAGGCCTAGCCTTTCGTAACAAGAAAAAAAAAACTCACTTGCCTGTTGGGATCTTCGGAGCCCGATACTGACTTGCCAAGTACCTCCATCGCATGCTTCAAGTACCTGTTATCTTCCGCACCCACCCTGCTGCAAGCCACATTCCGAACAAGTCGCCGTTCATCCCGGCACGGGATTGGTGGGCGATGGATTGCCTCGCAACTGCTTTGGCCCTCTGCTTTGGAATGAATGGCCGATGTATTTGCATGAAAGGCCACATGGGACTCTAAAAGATGTGACATGTGTAACCTAGCGTCAACACAATCCCAGTCTTTTGTGTATGGCGTATAGGAAGGTGCTGGGCGGGTGGTGATGGCCTGTGTCTGTGTCTGTGAATGTGTGTGGCGGTTAGTAAAGGCGGCTCCTGATCATTGATTGGCACGAATCAGAGGAATCGGCAGACCACCGGCATCTATCAACACGCCACATAACAACAGCCCTTTCCACAAGCCAGCCAATACTTTTCTCTTCTGCTGTGCAAGACAGTAAGCCAAACGAAGTCCTGTCATGACAGTAGACCAGAGACGAAACAAAGACCTTGATCTCACTGGCAATACATATCAAACAGGTGCTACCTTCTCGTGCTGTTTCGGTCAGACAGAACAAGCGACGTGCTCTTGGAACTGCAATACATACCTGATGTGTACTGACGCTCTAAGCCATTTGCCCCTCTGGGTCCCATCCTATTGGTGTCTCTGGCCCCCCTAAGCACAATTGTGCATACGACCCATGTCTTATCCTCGCCTTTTTTGTAGAGGGGCTTGCTTGTCGTCGGCGGCGCCGCTGGTATTGTGCAAAGGCAAGCACATGCTTCCTCATATTACTATCACATAATACTGTTTGAATGCTTGCTCCTTTCCTCTCTCCCAGCGTAGACAGGCCACAAGAGTGCGGGAAGGAATGCAGTGGCGAATGCTCACCGTTCCAGAGGCAGGCCTGATTGGCAAGCGATGCCTACAATGTGATTATTTTAGCCCACAGTGCATTGATGGGCGGTTGTTCAGTGGGTAGCTTAGGCTGCATCACAGATCCCAGTGAATCCAAGTGACGAGTTGTCTTTCTGGGCGACAGAGCACAGCTCACCACTGCACAGCATACTTGACGACCGGGGCCGCATTGGCCGCTAATAAGGGCTGACGATTCCTTTGCGCAGGAGTCCAACCATGCCACAGGCTAAAGACATGAGTGGCTTAGAGACGGAACCTGTGCGGCGCGGCCAAATCATCCCCCCTTTCGAAAAGAACAAATTGGACTGGACTCACTGATACGGAGGGGGCACAACGAGACCAGAAGGGGCCGAATTACACGAGACAGCAGGCGGTTGCTTTAATGCCTGCTTCAGGTGCGCGCCAGAAACCACCCACACCCCAGTAGACTGCTGTGAGATTGACCCAGCTTTTCTGGGGGGGGCCTCTAGCGACCCTACTAGTTGTTGCAGTAGTACTGGTAGTTTCTGGACGCGGGCAGAAGCTCGTCAGTCAGACGGGGCTTCTGATCAATGCTGCCGTTCCCCGTTTGACCTTGGCAAACCTCGTACAACTTCAGCAGGGGCCCTGGAAGCACTGTGGGCTTTTAGGGAAGTTATGGGTGTGGAATCATCTCTTTGAGCCATGAAAGATACTCATGTAAGTGATTTTTTCCATTTCGTGAATAATGGGATGACACTCACTCAGAAGTCTGTCTCTCCAGACAGCACGTCGCCCAGGATAGCAAGACCAAGCCTGCAGTCAGCTCCCTGGCAAGGTAGGCCAATCATTGCCTTTTCTTTTCGCTGTACATAATTCCTAACGGGCTAGTTGTTGGGAATAATTATGGAACCGGAACTTAGCAGACCGTGCTAAATTGTTTCTGGGGATCAATTATTAGACAGACGTAATTAGAAGGTAAGACTCTGAACAGAAGTATGATATTATATGATGATCTCACGCCTCTCTTGTCGGATCAACCCCTCCTGCCTTGGGGCGAGGGAGACGGCAAGGAAGGAAAATAAAATCAAAAATAGCCATCAGAGAGCGATGGTTGCGGCAGCCCGCGAGTGCTCACCGAGGGACAAAATCAAGTGGGTGAGCCAACATTCATGATACCTGCCACGCCGTCTCCGGGATATTGACCAACACGGGCGGCTACCGTGAATGGAGCAAGCACCCGTTCCCTGCAGCAGAGGGTGTGCTGTAGTGTGGGTGCGACTCGTGCCAGGCATGTATGGTACATATGTGTGTATGTATGTGCGTACGAGGAGAAGCGAGCGAGCCCATTCATTCACGGTCATTCTCTGTGGGGACTAGGCGCCAGCATCTATCCCGCATCAGGAATTGAGGACAGGGGTGGGGCCCTTCTCATCCGAGGCCAAGGCAGAAGAAAAGAAGCTCCACGGATGAGATGTTGCCCCGGTCGTGTTGGTTGCTCGGCCTGTGACCTTTCGTACCCCGGTGTCTAAGGGGGTGCATACGACGAGGCGTTGGCTGGTGTATGGCCGGGAAGGTAAAGGGACGGAAAAAAAGACGGGTCGAGAGGTTTCGCGCGGAGAGAGACTCACTCTTTGACCTGACTGTGTCTTTGCCGCCTCTGTTCTGGGTTACGACCGCATGACTGCTCCAAGTACCAGGCGGCATACAGGGGACGACGGGCGAGTTGGAGGTCTGTCTCATGGCGCAGGAGAGGGCATCTTGCGGCGGTGTCAGCTGTACCTAATAGCGGCGACCAGGGGCACAGAGTCCAAGGAGGTGTTGCAGCCAAAGTGCGACTACTGACCGGCGCAGTGGTACATCCCGGCTCCTGAGAAAATCCTCGTGCCGTCAATCCAAAAGCAAGTGTCAGTGCCAGAGCAGGCGCAGGCGCGAATACGTAAGGTAGGTGCGCCGTACTTGCCTCAAAGTTACGCGGCAAGGTACCACCTGGTACGTGGTGCAAGTCCAGTATAGGCAATCTGCCTGGCAATACTTCCTGCCCGCTTTCCTTACATGCAAAATTTCAAATACGTGCCCAGCCGCAGCCATGCCAGGCCATACCATGCCACCCCGACGCAAGTGGAGGTTGAGGCAGGATGTGTACCTTCCATCTCACTTGATTATTATGGATGGGATTGCCACTGGCCGCAGCCAAACGAGGGACCAAGGTTAGGACTTCGCTGCGCAGGCTACGTTAGTTAGTGTTGGGTCGGGTCCTGTCGAAACCTTGCAGTAGGGGTGAAATGATTGAATGAGAGGGGCTTGACTCCAGTGGACACGCCTGCCTCAGTGACCACTGGGGCAGTTGTTATGGAGACCACATCACCTGCTGCAGTAGCCAGGGCGGGGCAAGCCATGGGCCAATCCACTACCACCTACTAATAATACCTTCAGCCGACAGGCTGGCTACCTGGGCCTGGGCAACCTGCTACCTGCCGGCGCTCGCACCAGCTGATTCAAGCCCGTGCTAAACCGTGTGCCTTGAGATGCATCAGCCAAGTATTGAAGTATCCTCGCCTTGTACCCGCCCATGTACCCCGACTTGCCTTGACTTGCCTGCCTTCCACATCTGAGCATGTACCTGGCGGAGGTACCTCCAAGACCTCGCCTGAGTGCGCTAAGCTCTAATCGACCGCACTGCGTCAGGCCAGCTCCAGCACCACCACTACCGTTTGGCGGCGGCTGGCTCGAATCAATCGGGACCCAACCTGACGACACCACACAGCACACACGACATGGAACATACCTTCACATCAGCCTCTCCCTTGACCCTGGGATCCATTTGGTCCTTTTTCCCTTTCCTTAATCTCTATCTTCATTCTTCACCTTTCAATATTTCTGTTCTTCCTACATAGTTCCTGCGCAGTTCAATTGGGCTGCAGGTGTACAACTGTTCACAACCGACGGCACTTCTCACTTTCACCTCGCCTGCTGTTCAGAAGCTTTGATATTCTGACTATTGTTGATTGGAACAAAGCCACCGAGCCCAACCACCCATTCAATCCTCCGGTGACCTGCCTGAGGTGCAAGCAGCCGTTTCCCGTCATGGCTTAAGTTTGTTCTCGAACCGCTCAACACAACTCAACCTCGTTCTCCTACTCTCGATTCTCCGTTCGATCACCAAAACCCTCTCCGAACCCGGTCTCGCCCCATCGCCATCGAGCGCCTTGCCTACACTCGCTTCGGACCAGGCTGGCCCTGTCAAAAGTTGTTCTCTTTTGGCAAGCTTGTGTCTCTTGACTGTTCTCTTTGAACCAGTTGAGCCTTGGTACTAAGGGCCTTGTCATCCTCGCTCGCATATCTGGGTTGTATTCCTCGATACGCTTCACATTAAACATACAGTGTCTCCATGTTGGTGGAAAATCGCCCTCCGATTTCGATTTCGACTTTGCCTCCTTCGCCCTCGTCCGTTCTAAACAAGCCCAAGAGCTTTACACGACCTCCACCCATCGCCGTCTCGAAGCTTCACGCCCTAGCCCAGCAGGCCAATTCCTGGGACTCCGGGCTACGAACACCTCCAATCGACGAGATGAGTACCGCCTATCAGCCTTCCCTGGCGACTCTGGACAGCCATGCCATGAATCCATACCATGCCGCTTCTCTTGGTTACCCGGGAAAGGCCCGCATGGACGTGATCGAATCTCACCATGCTCAGTACTCCAGGCCTGTAGTGCAGCAGCAATACACATTGCCGCACACTGCTATGAACTGGGCACCGAGAGAGACCAGCGCGAACAACCCGTTTTCATCAACAAATCAACTAAGCACAATCAGAGAGCAACCTCCTCAAGTATCCTCCGCGAAAACTGAGGCCTCAGTTTGTTCTCAGGATGGTACTAATTCCAGACGGAATTCGGAGAGCCTTGTTTACCACAGCCTTCAAATTCCGAAGTGCATCAGTCCAACGGGGGGAAACTTGGCTGAATTTGCTGCTCAGGTAGGCGATGCATAATGGTGTCCTTTTCCTCCCATTCACTAACCTCCGTTTAGATGACCTGTCTGTTCTGGTTTGAATCAGTGGACCAGTTAAAACAAGCCGAGAAAATTCGAGGACCTGGCCCAGCACCCGTCATTCGCCTGCCATCTTTGGCCAGACCCTACGAGCAGTTTCAGAAATGGGTTTTGCAAGTTCTCTCAACCACTCAGGTTACTCAAAATGTCATCCTCCTGGCGCTGCTTTTCATCTATCGCCTGAAGAGGTCAACACCTCAAATCAAGGGCAGGGCAGGCAGTGAGTATAGGTTGCTCATCGTGGCGCTCATGCTGGGAAACAAATGTGAGCTCCCGCACCAGCGATCTCATACAGGTCGAGCCTGGGTACTGACATGTCTTTAGTCCTCGACGATAACACTTACACGAACAAAACGTGGGCCGAGGTTTCGGCTTTCGCTGTGAAGGAAATCCACATCATGGAGGTCGAGTTTCTCAGCAATATGCGATACAATCTTCTTGCGTCCCAGCAAGAGTGGGAGGAGTGGCTCGAGAAGCTGGCATGCTTCCGCGAATACTACGAACGAGCAGCCCGTCTGCCCGCCTCGCCAATCCATATCCCCGTTTCTGCCAACGGTCTCCCTCATTCCCCCATACCCTCCCCGACACATTCAATCGCTCCCATGATTCCCGATATGCTTCCTGTGACGCCCTCAGGCATGCACAGTTTATCACCAAGCGCCAACCGGACTCTCGACTGGTCAAGTTACATGGAGAACCCATCACCGCTGGCTGGTAAGCGTGCCATCAATCTACCACGTCGGAAGCGAAGCTTCGAGGAAGACGGATCTGAGCACCCTGCGAAACGAACGATGCCCGTATCCCGTCTCGCACACCCTGCTGGAAGACTCCCAGCGCCTCACCCGGCCATGGTGGCGAACCAGGTCCAAAATCAAGTCCAAAACCTACCACCACCACCACTCATGGTCAACACCCAGAACAACACCTCTTATCCACAGGCAGGATTTGTGCCTCCCACAGCATCCACCGCAGTGAACTCGGGCCATGTGTCGTTGCCACCCCTACAGCCTGGCATGCGAGCAATGTCAACTGTATACCAACCACCAACGATCCAGGTTCCACAGCCACCGCAGGTCATTCCAGTAAACACGGCGCCCACTCTGCCTGTGGGCGCCTATCCCGCACCTACCCTGCAAAGCCATCCTCAGCCTGCCTTCGGTTCGGGGAAGCACCGCAGTCCTGGAAGTCTGGCTCCTTTCACTACCTCTCCCCTGCCCGATCACTTTGGTGGGAACTCTGGCATGCATACTCCAATCGCGCAAACGCCAATGTCGCACTCGCCGACTTTCTATCTACAGCAGCGCAACAGCCCCTACAAACCCATTCGACATGTCAACACCCTTCTTTACCCCCCTGCTGCGTCTCTCGACCAGTATCATCTCTCCGTTCCGCTTGAGCCTGCTCAGATGCATTATCATCCTCTTGGACGTCGCAATATTGTACGGACCGGTGTTGTGCCTGAGTTCCTTGTCTACAATCGAGGCCAGCATCAACCTCTACCTTCTCAATTCACGCCTCAAGGACACTTTGCTGCGTAGGAGTGGCCGACATCCTATGGCAAGGAGCTACAGAGGCTGGCCCACCTTCCATCCATCGGCCATCGCTGGTAACGGCAAATCACTGATGCAACCTTCGGTTCATAGTAATTCTACCGTGCCTGCTCTTCTTCTACCTGAATGATTAGCCTTTTTTTTTCTTCTTTACTTTCGTTTATTTGTTCTTTTGGTTTCATCTTGGTTTTGAATTACAGTTGGTTCTACAACTAAAGAAGGAGTAAGGGCTCTTCTTTAGCCATCTTTTTTTTTCCTCACATGGCATTGCACAGCATCGAATGGATGGCATCATTTTGGCGTTTTGGAATCAGACGGGAATTTCTTCCCCTTTCACTCAGTCATAGATAGGCTGGGGAGGGCCTCGCCGGTACATGCATAGTAAGGAGTTTCGGTTATTTTTCTTCCCGTGTTCAGGGAAGCGGAGAAAGGGCACAAAACAAAGGGAGAGGGCAGGCAGACGCATGCTCAATGCGGCATATTTGTCTCATTTATCCCTCTGGCACCAAGATAGATTACTTCAAGTTAGAGAGTGAAGGTTCCTACAAAAGGAGAAATACTTCACCGCCCAGACAATGGATAGAATGCATTGTCAGCAATGGCACCATCATCCAGCAAGGGAGGATTTCGAAGTGAATAGAACTTAAACCCCCGAATTTTTTTGCTTTCTCCCACGTGAATTTGACAAGGTGAAATTTGGTGCCAATTCGAGCCACCAATCTGTGCTCTTTACTCTTGCGGTTCTCGAATGTGAACCTCGTATAACAGTCCCTTTTGGTGGCGCCGCAAGCGCCCAGAGCGAGCATAGCTTGGGTACGTATAGATAAGCTCACCAGGAGCTTCTACCTAAGTCCCACTCGATGGTGCCTATACAGCATATAGTCAAGGCGAGCTTGATCCTTGGGGAGGCATGAAACAATGAACAACTCCAGCTTTACTTCTCAAGTTGCAAAACCGCTACCACCATACCACACAGTCATTGCCTCTTGGTGCTCGTTGCTCCGGGTAATGAATTGACTATCCTGGGGTCAGCTGGTCTAGCGCCGAGCTAAGGTGGAATTGTGCAAGTGTAGTGCCCTCCATAATCACGCAGCATCTGGCCTCGAATTTCGCGCGAGTGCTACACCAATATTTTTGTCTGGCCGCTCAATGTGGACCTCTGCCCGCAGGGATGCGCGGGAAGGAGCAGATTGGGGCTTGTGCTCAGCTTGAGTGGATGGGATTTCCCTGCCCTCTCTCTCCTCTCAGCGTGTGTCTCTGCGCCATTCCCTCCCTTTTCCACGGCAACGAACCACCACCACTTGGTCCATCCTCCAACCCGCGGGCCCAGTCTCGATAGTCTCCCTTCCGCCCTCACACTCGCTTACATACTCTACACCCAACTGCATACACGAGAGACGATCGCCTTTTCTCCTTCATTCTTATCCGAGTCCATTTCGTCGCCATTCGCGAATCTTGCCAGCGCTTCCTTCGTTCAGTGCCATCCCCTCCACGACAATCGAACCAACAGTTTCTCGGAGGAAGCTTCATCAGTTTTGAGAGGGTGGCCGACTCGATTATCAACTGCCCTGTTTTGCTAGTCTTATTTCCCTCGCCTACATATTCTGATCGACGCGACCTCACGCACGCTACCTGGTCGTCCCTTCGCGCACACCGAGTCGTCTAGGACCCTCGCCTCGGCCAGACCTTCAACGAACATACCGATTCCCACACCACCTGCTGCCAGACGGTCGTCGTCGAAACCGCCATCATGTCGGGCTTTGGTGACTTCACCAGCATCTGCGAGACGGCGCCGCTGCCGATGTGCGCGTCTCTTGGGCCGGTAATGTCGTCTGGCCGCGTTGGGATTGAGCCCAGCTGCTATTCGCGCAACATCGAGCTCGCCAACACCATCATCTTCGAGGGTGCCACTGCCGTCATGCACATCGTGGCTATCCTCATGACGATTGTCATGATTCTTCACATTCGCTCCAAGTTCACTGCCGTCGGTCGCCAAGAGATTCTCACGTTCTTCTACCTGTATATGCTGCTTACCTTCATCTCTCTCGTCGTCGATGCTGGAGTTGTCCCGCCTGGTAGCGATCCCTACCCTTACTTTGTGTGCATACAAAACGGCCTCAGCAGTGCACTTGTAACCTGCCTTCTTATCAACGGGTTTGTGGGATTCCAACTATACGAGGATGGTACGCCACTGTCGTTGTGGATGCTGCGTCTCATCTCTGCCTTCTCTTTCGCCATTACTTTCCTTGTCTCCCTGGGTACATTCAAATCAGTAGCCGGCATGAGCCCTACAGAAACCATCGGGTTGTTTGTCGTTTTGTATCTGTTGAATGCCATCCAGCTCTTCGTCTATGTCGGCATGCAGATCTTGCTGGTCGTGAGAACCCTTCAGGATCGCTGGCCTCTGGGTGATATTGCTTTTGGCATCTTCTTTTTCATCGTGGGCCAGGTCATCTTGTACGCTTTCAGCTCCCAGATCTGCGATGCCGTCGCTCACTACTTTGATGGCCTGCTCATCGCAACTGTCACCAACCTTCTTGGCGTTATGATGGTGTACAAGGTATGTTTTCCGTCTATTCTTCTACCCTATCCCACCCCATTAAAAGCATATGGCTTACAATCATGCAATAGTACTGGGATTCAATTACCAAGGAGGATCTTGAATTCTCCGTAGGTACCAAGATGAACAACTGGGAGGTCAAGGAATTACTCCCCGAGGAGGAGCGACGTAACACCGTCCTCATGGACGACCCGTATGGTAACACGAGCGGATATGACATGTCACCATTCTCACCATCAACGCCCCGATACTCGGCCAAGTACTAAATCCCGATTTCGAGCTATACGACGGCCTTGGCGCTCCTTGTCATGTTTTTCTATTTTTTTCAGCCTTTTGATATGATTGTTTTGGGACAATAAACCGGCGTACGGGGGGCTCATTCTGATTTCGACGTTTTTTATATTTGTCCGCTCATTCCCCTCGCGGATGACACCTTAATCGAATTAGGGCGGAGGTTCTAATCATATATCCATCTGTTTTTGAAATGGGGAGGGGGGGCTCTTGTCTGGGTCTGAAAAGGATACATCATAATCATCACCACCAGAGAGTTGCAAAAGCGTCGACACGCTACATATTTCTCGTTCTGACTTGTCACCTCGAACCCCCGCATGTGCGGTCACGAATGCCACGACACTGGTAGCAACGACGAGCGGTCAGGGAGGGAGATGAGGTGCAGCTATGTAATGATGCATGGGCGCTGAGCATTTGCATTAATATCTCTGCTGCAGTGCCAGGGTGCATTTGATGTGTGTGCCTGCAGATGAGAGCATTGCATATAGGTAAAGAGCAGCATTACAAATAGGTAGAGAGTAGTATTACATATATAAATAGCATTATATCTATCAGCTTGACCTAGTTTCTGATCCCTAAACAAGGCATGACAGTCAAGAGGTGGGAAGTTCCGAAAGAGGTTATATAACATCACCAGTCATCAGGCGCTCTTACCATTGTTCCATCAGCATCAGCAGCAAGGTACTATTATTAATGTACATGCACATATATATGCCGGTAACCCTTGGCCCGAGGGGACCAGCGACATGATTCCAGATCAAGGTTGCCTACCTGGCGGTGGACCCGGAGCCACCTCGGGGGATGTCGCACCAGCTTACTTAGACTCTCTTTTTTTTCAGCTGGGCAACGAGTGGCCAGCAACCTTCCCTTTTTATGCATGTTGGTTCAAGGTCGTAAGAAAGTGATAAAAAAAATCATCAAAGGGCCCTAGAAAACAGATAGAGAGGGAAGTGGAGCGTTGCGGCGTGGCGTCCCAGGCGGAAAACCGTACGATAATAACACCGCACTTCTGACTAGCCGTCATTTTAGTCTGCTGTTTTAGTGCGGTGGTGATATAGCGAGAGCGGGCCATATTTCGCCTCCCTCTCTCTCTGGCCTTTTGGGAGATTGACATCAAGGGGAAAAGAGGGCAGTTTGGACTGCTAGCCTCTTGACTAGCATTAATATAAATAATGTCTCTGTGCTAGGCTTTGGCCTCTCTTGGGCAAGTGTGTGGATTGGTCCCCGTCGGCCATTAGGCCAGGGCGGTTATAGTGGTTAATTAAATTAAAAAAAGGACGCTGTGCACTCCATCTTTTTTTCTCTTACGTAGCACACACGAGAGAGAGAGAGAGAGAGGTCATTCCTGGGATGATGCGAGGTGGGCCAGAGGATCTGATGTGTCAGGTTGATTTGGCTCTACTGCAGACAGAGGAGGATTGGATGGTTAGGCAGCTGGCTAGTTGCGAGACGGATATATGCAGATGGGATGGCACAGCTGGCAGGGCGTAGCGAGGTGGCGAGCAAGGGTGCATAAGGTTGTGAATTTCCGGCGCAGAGCAAATAGTAATGGAATGGACTAATAATATGTCGTTATAGGTAGGTAGGATGCATATAGGCTCTCGAAAAAAGTAAAAAATAAAATAAAAAAGTCCAGCAGGACCAGGGGGTGTTTGCTTTGGGCTGGTGGAGCCTCGAAAAATAAGACCTGAGCATCTGAGAAGCAGATATTGGAGGATAGAGCTGGTTTGTACCTTGGCGGTACCTCCAGCTCTCCCCACCCTTCCACCCTCCGAAGACAAACTACGAAAGGGTCTGACCACCGGTCGAGCGGCCGGTTTTGGCCGACGAGGTGTGCTCTAACGGATATTTCTGATCAATAGTGCCGATTGTCGTCGGATAACGAAAGGGGGGAGCAGAGCAGGTTTGCAAACAGAGTGAGTGTGCGGCTTTGTCTTTTGCCGTTCCCTCCCCCATGCACCTCCGGAAAGGGGAGAGAGTGGTTGGTGGGTTTACGGATGTTGCAGAGTCGCGCGACGCTGGTTTATTCTATTGCCAACACGAAGGAATCGGACTATGCTGTTGGTTGAGTGCCTGCATAAGCCAGAGATACTATGTAGATACCTTGGCGCTACTTGCAGGGGGCAACCTTGTGATGTGATGGGCTAGTCTTACCGGGCATTATGACGACTCAAATCTCCTTGAGAGGAAAAAGTTGTCGGTATGCGGATAGACTTCGCGGTCGTGTATTGTCCAATTGACGACCATGGCGGTGTATAGTCGCCCTTCGCCCCTCTTCCATTTCCATCTATCGTGAAAAAAAACCTGGGCCGACGTATTTCGGTTTCCGCTTGATAAGCGTCAAGGCAAGCTTCCCGGGTGGCTGCATTTACGTACTTAGTGGCATCTTCATGCCTGCATCCAATAAAGATGACGACTAGCAGGTACTTTGGTAGATATTAAATAAGAGTGACACCACATTGGCATGTGCCAGCTGCGACGTCGACAGCAAGGAAAAGGAGCAAGACTGGTGCAGAACCAACAACGGCGATAGGATGCAGGGTAGCATTGCCAAACGGAAATGTCTGTGTGAGGCAAGGCAAAGCAAGGCCAGGCAAGGTGGATAGGCAAGGAGGTAGGTAGTATTACTAGCAGCGAACCTAGCATTTAGGTGCCCAGCTAGTCTTCGCTCAGGATCAGACACGAAACGCCGTGCTGAAAAAGAACCTTTTTCCATGCTAAACGCACTAGGCTGGTCAGACAGACTAGGAAGAACGCGCCGATGGATGGATCAGCGTCCGCTGGCGACGAACATGGAGGGACTATTGCAGCTTCTATAATTGCTTCCTAATTCATCAAGATCATGTCAACTGTCTCAATTGCTTCCTGGCAGCCAGCGACAGGGCCGGATATCCCTGGCCTTGAGACCCCCTTTGTTTCTGCTCGAGGAGAATCTGTCTCATAGGTCTCGCACATATTAGTGCCTCTGCCTGAGTGGTGCAGCGCAGCTCCAGCTCCATGCCTTAATATCCAGCATCCCTATCAATACCGGGCCCGATTAATTACCAGAAGCAAATGAAATAGGACAGAACAAATACAAGTCTACCCACAGCTGGCCACCTCACCTATACCTGCTAGCAAGGTCAAGGCCGGCAGGGCAGCTGATCACTGGTCGCTGCTGGCGAGTACCCGCCAATTAACTTAAAAGACACCTACCTCCGACCCAAACCAGCTAGCCCGCCTCACCATCTCGGAGGCTAAGATGGTAGCACAGTGCCTTTACCTCGCTCCGGTTCCGTGAAAGTACCTCAGGACCCTTCGGCGTCGGCCTTTCTTGTCAAATTATATCACGACGAGGACCAACCAGCTAGCTCCGGAGACCTCCCAGAACCAGAGCCAGACACACCCGTCTGCAGATAGACGGACCCAGCTGCATACCGATGTGGACTGCTGGCGGCTATTGCTTGTTTGTTGCCACCAACAACGCCAGCTGCTGCCAACACCAACCAACAGCCAAACCAAACCAAACCAAGCCTGCTCAATGGACACCTGCGTGCGCACGGGTTTAATTAGAGGTACCTGAGCTGACCTGCCTGGCCTGATCTGATCTGACCCGGGGAGGGGACATCATCTGCATCTGCATCTGCACCCAAGCATCCATCGTAGGCAGTTCCTCCGCCAGTGATTCCCAGGTTGGCAGCCGGTGCGACAATTCGCATCGCATCAATCGCAGTGGACCGTCGCGAGCCAGGTTGCTTCCATGCAGAGACCTGGGCTCAATTCTATCGAAAAAGGTAGGTCGGCCCCCAGCGCGCTGTGTTACCCGTAGCTAGTGCGTGCTTCTCGCTACGAGTGACCTGACTTACTATTATTGCCTCTCCATCGATGACTGTTGCTGACCTCCCACTAGCTCCAGCTCAGTGCGTGCCTTATCCACTCGCGCAACTGCCGCCAGGTGACGCGACTTGACTCTCTCGCTGCGTCGCTCGACATCTGCCTCTGCTTTGGGGGAAGCAAATCAGCCTTTCCCTTTCCTCTCCCATCCCATTCTTTTGCATTCTTTGCATCCCTCCCGTCTTTCTTCTACACCCCCGTCGCTCACCTCACCTCACCTCACCTCGCTTCGCCCCATCTGTTGGTCCAGCGCTGGTGGTACTTTTCTCTACCTACTTTTTTTTTTAGCCTTTCTTGTTCCGGAGCTTATTATCGCCTTGGACTATATTCTTCGCCCACTCTTTCTTTCTTTTTCCTTTCTCTCTTCCTTTCCGTCTTCGCGAAGCTTGTTCCTTGTCTTGAGTCGCTCGCCTATTCCTACTTATTCCTTTTTCCCCCCTTCCATCTCCAGCCCTGGACGACGTCCCGCTGCTAGTGCAACCTGCCTCCCCTGTCGGATCCGACCAGGAGGAGCCGCATTCTCACTTCATCTGCACCGGGATCGAAACTACAGAGCGACAGTTTGGACATTTGCCTCTTCCTGCAATCATCGGATATAGTTTTCTGTGGGGTTTGCATGGTGTCCTCTCTGCGAAGACGGATTCGCCTGGCCCCCCCCCCCCCCCCCCCCCAAAAAAACAAACACCACATCGACGCACCTCTCCTACAGCGAAGTGTCTCACCTGTTTACGGGAACGCGCCCATCTCAGCCACCAGAGACATCGCTGCCCTTCCCAAGTAACCGGATCTAGGATTTTTGGGACAACATCGCAGATCAAGGTTCCCCCCTTTGCTTGAGATTCCATTAATTAATTTGTAATTCGCAAGGTATGTGTTCTATTTCACACCACGTCCTGGCAGGGTACATGCCAGGCATCGCCAACCCTGGTTCTCACTATTTCCATGAAGGTTCACACGGTCTTTGCCAGCTTTCGCCCGGCGCATTTGGCTCGTGGCTCTATATCCAGCGGCCTCCACCTTATGGTGTAACACGCAACGCGCGCGGTTCTCATTTTGTCTTTTGTCCGCGCTTACTCCTACCTGCTTACCGATCTAGCTCCGCGAGAGCAGGTTGCCCAAGATGGAGGACGAAGAGGCTATCTGGGGCACTCTCTCGACCGAGGAGCACCGTTCAGTCTGGGAGGAGACCGAATCAAATTTCTGGTCCAAATTTGCCCTGGAGCAGAAGGAGTGGCGCTCCGAGCAGGAACTGGATTTCAACGAAGCCAGCGTCGAGCTACGCGCCGAGCTTACCAGCCTTACTGGTCAGCGGAAGCAGCTTACCGAGACCCAGGAGCGACTCAACGCGCAGCTGGCCAAGGTGGCAGGCGATCTAAGGAATGTGGTTGAGCAATGCGACGCCAAGACACACGACCTGTCCGAGCTGGACCAAGCTTATCGCAAGAGACTTGAGGAGCAGTCGCAGAAATGGGAAGTCCAGCGGTTAACCATGAAGCGTTTCTTCAAAGAGAAGCACGGCGGATCGGTCCACAGCGATGATGAGGCTGAGGAGTCTGAGGAGGCTGAGGATGATGAGGATGAACCCATGATTGATCTCCCCGTTATCGTGCAGCAGACAACTTCGCCTAGGGCCATGGAAAATGGGAAAAGGAGCCCCAAGCCAATACCGATGGTGGGGCACCGTGAAAAGAGGAGGAAGCACACCGAACCTCTCGTCAATGTGATTGATATCACCGGTCGTGTCATTGGCCCTGTGGAGGTCATCGAGCCATGGAATAAATGGGTTAGCGCCATTCTCAAACTGCCCATCCAGCGCCCTGTCACCATCCGCCCGGGACGACGCTTCACCGATGAACATTTGGCGACCATCTACGACCGTAGCGAGTCCAAGGGTGTCAAGTGGCTCTCGTGCATGATCCAGGCGATTGGACGGGTCCAGACCCAGAGGTGTGCGTCGTGTGATAAGAACCAGGGAGTTTTTCAGCAGTGCATCATTGTCGGTGGCGACCTCTTACAGAAATGCGGCAACTGTGAATGGAATAGACAGGGGTGCCATGGCGCCTCTGGCGAGGGCATCGATTTCAAGAAGGCTGCTGAGCGCATGGAGGAGATCAGAAAGGCCAAGCAGGAGCAGAGGAACCTGAACGGCTCACCCGAAATTACAAGGACAGATGAGGCTTATAATAACAGACGTCTGGCCACGCATCTTAAGGCCATATTTCCATCGAGAGAAACGCCAGAGCCCAACGGAATCGATGAAGGAAAACTAGACCCAAAGCCGGCTGTGAATGAAGGCAAGTCCCAGGCAGAAAGCCCCGCCAGCCCTGTTTGGCAAGCAACTCGAAGCAACCACCAGCCTGAGGAACCAGCAACCAACGGGTCTACGCCATCCAGGATTCTACCTAATGGCTCTTCACCGGATCTGAGCAAGAGGGAGTTTGCTCAAACCCCTCTGGCTCCAACACCCAGGGTTCCCCTCCCATCATCTGGATTCACACCTGCAAATCCTCACAGCCGACCATCCTCTAGGCCACCTTCGAGACCACCTTCAAACGATACCTCGACGCCAAAGGGAGGGTCGCTCGAACCATCACCCCAGCCATCGCTCCTACCGTCATCTTACCCTGCTCACCCGAACGAGCCGTTGGAAGAAATCAACAGGCACAATCTGGTTTTGCGCCACGACGGCGAAGTGTACACACACCCCGACTGCATGATTGGTGTTCCAGTGGCAAAAATTGACGAGAACCACCCTTACTGGGATCGAACGTGGAAAGACATCCGGGCAGAAGTGAAAGACTCGCGGGAGCGATGGGTAGGAAAGCAAAAGGCTATCCACCTGGCTGAGGCACGCAAGGAGTCGTGTGGGTCATCCAAATACCAAGCCGGCCGACAGATTAACCGCGGTACCAAGATCCTCGAGTTTCTCGACGAAGGCCCAATCAGCCCCTATCAGCTCCTGGCGAAGAAGCACATGCACGCCAGCAAGGGAGGAATTGCGTCATACGACACCTTGTTCCGACTTTGCGACACCGTCTCAGAGCTCCAGAAGTACAATATTGGCATCACACCCGTGGAATGGATTCGACATCGGCTGCATGAACTTCTGCAGGTTGAGGGCAAGTCGTTTAACCTACCTCGAACGATGCATGATTTCTACCACGACCCGAAGCTCAGTGCTCTACGAACCAAGCACGGCTACAAGAACATAGGGCGCCCGTCTGCCTCAAAGAGTGGCCGACAGAGTCTAGGCGCTACGACTCCCGGTGGCACACCCCAGGCTCTGAAAAAACGCAAGAGCATGTTGCTCGATTCTGAGACTACACCGGCTTCTTCCCGAGTCGCATCGCCCACCCCATCGTCCCATGGCGGAGGACCTCGGATTCACGATTTGCTGAATAGCCCGAATGGCCCAGCTGTGAAGCGTCCTCGCACCCAGGATGGCTCTGCGGGCTTCAACGAGAAACGGCTGTCTCCACTCATTGATATGAGCGCTACCAAAGCCCTGTTGGGAGAGGAGACCTTCTTTATTTCGCAAGTAAGGGAGCCTGGATATGAATCACCACCCCACCTCCATCTTTTCTGGAGGTTCTACCCTGTCCAAAGGTCACTACAACTTTGCGGTATTCCAAAGGAGAACAGCGCTCAGCTTCATCCACTCACTACGGGAATGTCATTGGGTGATGTTCTGAGTGTCAGGTGGAGCCCAGAGTCGCTTTGCATATTGATAATGCGGAAGAGGGAGCTTTACGGTCCACCCGTTTTTGTGAAAACGCTCTGCTCGTTTCACGAAAAGGGCGCTCTTGAGCGCTTCCTCGAGTTTTGCAAAACTCAACGCCTTAACCTAATTGCCTATTCTAAGTAAGTCACCCCTCGAACGCTGACTCGGATATAACTAACATGGTTTGCAGAGCCGAAGTAGAGGTAGACTGGCCAAAGCCTTAGGAAAATCCGCAATGTCAAGTACATTATGGACCTAATCTAAGCTTCATTCGATGACATGATGCGGCTGTAACACCATATTCTCGACATCCTCGTTCTTAGTAACAAATCAGTTTCACTTGGCGTTTATCCCAAGACGTCACATGGAAACAACATAGTCCAGCTCTTCATGGGGAGTCTGCACTGCTTCTTTACCTTTTGTTCATTTCTGCATCATGCTTGCCTCATCACCTCGGCGTTTTGGTTATAGTCCTGGTTGGATTTTCGTCCTCGTTCCAGGGGGACACAATACCCACTTTTCTTTACCGTCTTCTGTGATAGACAGTTTCTCATCGTTTTCCTGCGATTTACTAGGTACTTCGTGCTCGCTCAGACTCGGAGCTGGGGGGCCAATGGCGTTTAGTGGCGTGAAGTAAACACTGCCGGGGAGGGCATATTCAATCTTTTTCTGTTTCTCTTTTGTTCTTACCTAAAAGGATACCACTTTGAGGATTCGGGTTCGGCCAAGAAAGACTGGCAGCATGTGGGTGTTCCACACGTCTCATGCCTGTCTTTCATAGGGGGCAACGGCGGGAGGCTTTCTGATTTTCTTCTTCTTTTCTTTCCGGCTTTAAAAAAATCCAAGTTTTTAATTACTCTAGATCAGCATCGCTGGGAAGCAATTCACAATTCACATAGGAGGCAACCTCAAGGAGTCATACTGTTTTTTCAAATCATCATTCCCTCCCCCCTTTTAACTAAGAAGGGGAAAATTGAGAGGAATAAGTAATTTACCAATTCCATGTTTCATTGATGCAGTGTCATTGCTATGCTACCTATAAAAAACCCGATCCAAACTCCCATGACGTCCCAAAATCTCTTCAGCCGCTGTCATCTCCGTCTCAACGTCCGTGCTGTAGTTACCGACACCCTGCTGCTGGCGGGCAGCTTCGCAGGGACCGCGCCGGGGACTTCGGCGGCGTCGATCCCGAGCAGACGGCTCATGAGCTCTGCCTTGTGGGTTTGGGCCTCGGGATCGGCATATCCGATCTGGGTGGACGGGGGTTTGGCCTGCTCCTCCTCCTCTGCTCCGTCGTCCCGGAAGCCGCCGCCGGCGGACTGCGGCGCCGAGGCGTTGTCGCCTGCCGCGACGCTTGATGCGTTGCTCATCGCGCGGCCGAGGATCTGGCGCTTGCGCGGACGGGGCCCCGGGTCGCGCTCGCCATTGGTGGTGGTGGCAGTGTGCGTGTCGGGGGTGTCAAGGAGGGTGGTGATTTTTGAGGTGAGGGCCTGGCGCTCGGCTGCTTTGGCTAGGCGGGCTGCCTCCTCGGCAGGGTTGAGGGGAGTTGCTTTGCCTAGAGGCGCAATGGACGAGGATGATTTGCTTAGCGGCGGAGGTTGTTGTGGTGTGTGAAGGGGTTTGTCGTGTGAAGGGTCGGAGGCTGTACGGGATAATGTGTTCGTTAATCTGGGTGCCGTTTGGGGTTTGTGGTTTAATGCACCAGAGGAGAGTTCTCGAAGAGGAGGGTCGGGGCCAGTATCAGTCGAGGCTGCATTTGGTGCCGTGAAGAAATCAGCTGAGGTAGTCGTGTCGGCTCGAATAATGGGTTTCCGACGTTCGGGTTTCGTCGGGGGCTCCTCACTAGAGTCACGCTCGAACCCGGAGAAATCGAGGCGTTTTCTGTTGCTCTTCGGGCCTGTGGCGGCTTGGGCCCCAGGGTCAGATCGAGTTCTCAACTGAGACCGGCTGCTGGCTTGTGATTTCTTCGCCTGCTCAGGTACAGGCTTGGCTTTGAGTTCTGGGAACACAAAGTCGTCGAAGGGCGCTTTAAACCCAGTAGAGATACATCCCCATAGCCAGTCCGCAGACACGATTGGAACCCCCCAGCTAAGAGCACACTTCAACTTCTCCTTGCGCATGGCTGCCAGTGATTTACAGACCACGACGCTGGTGGTTTTGCAGAACCTCTCTTCAAATCTTGCACCCAGCTGCACGACACTTCGTGCAACCTGACTCAGCTCTATATCAGTAAATGCAGCGCTGCAGATCGTCAAGTCTGAGAACCCGGGTATGGGAAACACCGGGAACGGTCTGCCAAAAGCTTGGTGGCTATCTGGAGGTAAGAATCGGCGACTCTGAAGGCATCGTTCAATATAAAACTCAGTGACAATATTGAGACCGTCGTGAGGAGCTTGTGGGTGGGTTTCGGGCTGTGTATCCTGGGGAACGATTAGGAATTGATGCCACGGGGAACCATATTTGGACTGATCAGCGGCCTCTTCAAGCGAGTTGGCTAGATGGCCACCACCCGACGTGATTGTTTGACATAGAACTGTGATTCTCTGCTCCCTGAAACCATGGATAAAGAAAACACATCGTGAGAAAATTCCCTCTTTCTCTGGCACAGGGGCTTTCTCAGGTACAGGTGGTTGTTCTGGTTGCTCCGGCTTCTTAGATTCGACTTTCTGCGGTTGCGCTTCTGGTTGGCCTTCGCGAGGTTGGAGGGAATCCGGTGATGGGCCCCCAGCCAAAATATCGCCCCAAAGTTTGTCTCGTTGGTTGTTGAGTTTCACGCTTGCAATCCTTCTGAGCTTCCTCGCGCCTTCATCTACCCCATTTGCTCCAACACTCGGCCTCTTGCCAAGTGCCTGGCGAGGCGGGTGTTTTATGGCTATCGCTCCAACGCCCTGTTGTTCCGGCGGCAACATTGGATCAAACTTGTCCTCGTCGAGAACCATACCCCGCCCAATACTCTGGGTGACCCATTCCAGGGTCACGATTTTCACGCCCCATGTCTGTGCAGCCACAAACTTTTTGCCTTTGGGCTTCTTTACAACCAGATGTGATGACTGAACGGATAAATGATCCATGTAGAAACCCCCATTGGCGGTGATCTTGGCCGCGATCTCGTCGTTTTGTTCTCCAAATCCGGACAGACATATACGAAGCGATTCCCGATCGAGAGGCTCATGTGGTCGGGTCGCTTGCTTCGCCCCTCTGGACTCGAACGTTTTGAGTCGGTACTTTTCCTCGAGCCCATAGAAGTCTATCACCTCGTCATTCTTCCACAAGTCCGAGACTGAATGGACCCAGGCGGCATCCATTGCCTTGATATCTTGGCGGTGACGGGCGACATGGCGGTATTTGGGCGTGTCGTACTCGCCGACAATGAGATGCGTCACATCGGGGGTGAGGTCGAGTTTGTGAACGCCTCCGAGGTCGACAACTTGCTGAGCAATTTGGATCTGCCATGCGGGAAAGGCATACGACATTAGACGCCAACCCGGGTGAAAACAACAACAGGGGAGGGAGTGGGGGACTTACACGGTGCTCGGAGGATATGCTGGTGCAGCAGACAACGAGGCCCTTGAAGGGCTCGGCAGGATCTATAGCGGGTAGGTTGTCGTCATTGGGATTTGGAGACACCATATCGCCATGCCCAGGGAAGCCAACGGACTTGTTCTCAGGACCGCTTGCAGATGGTGACACGGCAAAGAATGATTTCTCCGCGATAAGGTTGGCGATGGCCAGAATATTTGGGACTAACAATCGAGGTCAATCAACGCGACACACGTGCAGCAGTACCGCGTTTGGCCCACCCACACAGTATAGCCCAGCCCAGACGTCATATCGCTGGTGCTGGGCAGGGAGACAGGTGGTGTGAGCGCGTCCACCCTGCACTGTCCATAGGCCTGTAGAGTGGGCACCAGTCCACCAGCAGGGCTCATGTTGGTTGGTGGCTCAGCGGTAGAAGCACCGTGCTGCTGGCACCGTGGTCCTGCCGTCCACGGCCCCCAGCGTTAGGCTCACTTCTTAGCCTGAAAGTGCCTAGCACTCCATGCCTTAGTTCACGGACAATCTGATCTGTTTGTATAACATTCAGCCCCGAGGCACCATTTGCACAGTTCCTGCGAGCAGTCCAACTCCGTCCGCATCTCGCTAGCCGCACGCTCAAGCCATGGCGCCTTCGTCTGCCCAAATAAAGGCTCTGGTCACTCAGTTCCATGACTTATCTGGAGCCCCCGACCGCATAGCATCTCGGGTAAGTGTGTACAAGAGCGATCAGCTTCCCCTCCATGCCCCGCCTCCCCCCACGATGAAGCACTCGAGGCGGCCAACAATCACGATCAGTCTAGCCCGTCCGCATTCTGATTATTGTTCCCTGCTCCCTATGCTTGGCTAGAGGCCGGTGCTAAGATGAGATCCTCATAGTATTTGAAGGCGACCAACTATAGATTGGATGCCGCTCTCGATTCGTAAGTACTTCACGGACAACACGACCACCTCAACCGCCACACCACCCCCCGATCCACTGAGATAAGCACACCGAACTGTAGCCACTTGGTATCTATATCCTAGCATGGAACTGGGTCAGCGACGAGGCTAGCCGATGAGGGACTCGAGGTGTGCCCGCCATACCCCCAGGACGAGGTGGCCAACGTATGCCTTCGAGCCTGAGAGAAACCACTGTGCATAAGCGTTCGCTTCTCTGAGCATGGATAGACTGGCGTCCGCGTTGTTCCGAGGTCAAGGCTATGGCAATCTGTTTTGGATAGGACTTGTATCTGAATGGATGCGTTCCCACGGTACTCCACCAGGCAACCCAACAAGTGTTGACTTCCAAACCCCGAGATTGCTTGTCAAGATCGGTTCAGAATTGGATCCCGACTATCGAATAATGGCCAGCGAACGCTTATCGTCAGAATATATCCCCTCTCCCCAGCCATCAACCAACAAATCATCTCTACTTCTCCGGCTGGACCTTCCGATTACGCGGGAAGACCACTCACTTGGACTCGAAACTGACCAGTGATGCAGATACTACTCAAACAACAATGATTCGAAACCCTCTCCTTTAGAAAGCCGACTCAATTCTCTTTTCGAATCGTTAAGAGGTATGATCCGATAGCTACAACCTGCGGAGCCTGTCTAACTTTAGTAAATAGACACTAAAAATGACGAGAAGGATAAAATGGAGGTTGAGTCTACGATGAACTACCTCGGGCAAAAGTTGAAAGTTAGCTTGGAAAATGCCGAGCTTTTTGTTGTCTTGGACCTTGTCCAGGCACCGAGCGTGGGAGAGATCACCCGCGCTGGTTTTGTCGAGGGGTGGAAGACGGCCAGGTACATCTTTCGTCAGCGAAGCATAAACACGACCAATACTAACCTCATGCTTGCAGGATTGACGCGACCGTCGAAGCACAAGCCGCTTATGTTCAGAATCTGATTGCCTCACTCTCAATTGACCCAGTGTACTTTAAAAAGGTGTACAAGCATGTCTTTGTCGCTGGAAGAGAGGGCGACCAGAAGGCTCTGGGTCTCGACGTCGCGCAAGTCTACTGGGGAATCCTTTTCTCTGAGCCAGGATTGAAATGGACCAGCCAGAACTATGACTGGTTAGACCTCTGGAAGAAGTTTCTGGCCGAGAAGTGGACTCGTTCCGTCAACAGAGACATGTGGAACATGACTCTCGAGTTCGCCTTGAAGTCTAAAGAAGACGAGTCCCTCTCTTTCTGGAATGAGGACGGAGCATGGCCCAGCGTCATCGATGATTTCGTGGAGTGGTGCAAGAACAACGGCATCGGCAAGTCTGAATCAATGGATGTCGACGACACCAACTAGATATGAGGTGATCGGTCTGGACCTAAATTGTTGTCAGAGGGGTGATTTGGTACATACCAATTCCCCGAGGAAACGTTGATTATGAGGAACCAATGTGGTACCCAAGAAGCATGGCGTCTAGTACTTGGGATGGATTATGACTCTCTGTTATTTATTGTATTGTAGTGGATACGTCAACAGCACAGCGCTAAATGTGACGGACTTGCCTCCATTACCAGCTATGTTGAACCGGCTCAAACACTCACATACATATTATACGTTCAGCGGTTGGTAGCATCCGCTCATGGAGAGTATCCTTTTCTTTTTGGGGTATTTTAGTCAATTTGGGTTATTATTCCTTTGGCTTTTGGTAATGTGTAATAGCAGCTTTTGTACATGGCGTTAATTGCCCCCAATTCTCAGAGTCTCAATAAGCGTACAGTATATGCTGGGTGTTCTTGCTGTGTCTTCCACCCAACAGTCGGTTGTTCGTTTCAATTCCTCCCTTTTTCTTTCTTTTCTAGGTTTTCACATCTTATGATCTCGACTCTTGCCACTTGGGTGACCCGAATCGCGCAAGGGTCTCAAGCTTTCCATCGCCGAGCTTGACGTGTGCCGACCGAATCATTCTGGGCTCTAAGCGGAGGGTGGAGCGGACATCTTGGTGCACCTTGGTCGAGGCGTCGTATCGCATAACGAAGTAGTGGCCGTGGGTGTGCCTCATCTGATGGATGGAAACGGGGCGAGGGAGGGCGAACACGCCCCAATTGGCGAGGCCGCGGATGACGCCGCCATTCTTGACAACAAGGGAGCCGACAGTCTGAGCGATTCTGCGTAGCGGGAGGTTAGTTGGTGCGGTCGGGAATCTGCGAGGGTGGGTTGGATGGGATGGACGAACTCCCTGACTTCGGTCAAGCTGCCTTGGCGGACCTGTTGCGAAAGTTAGCCATCGGGGAAACAGCATCGGCGATTCGTGCGCAAACGTACCACTCCGATTAATTCGTACAGCATGGTGGTGGCTGTATTAATCCTTGTTTGACTGGCGAAAAGCCCAGGCTGGTGATGTCGGGACTTGTCGAAATTCTGAAATGCTTCTGTCACGTGCTCCCCCGGCCGATTCGCGACCCATATTTTCTTCGAGAACCACGCCTCAGTAACAGCCAACTACAACTAGAAGCACATCCAATGAGACGAGAATCAGCACCATTCAAGTCTGACTTAGCCATTTTGGCCTCAGCTACCCTCCTTCCGGCTGGGAAGCATATGGGTACTCATATGGCAGCAGTCTTGAAGACATGATGAACCCAGCACTCATTCTCCTTGGTGAATATCTCCTTGGCGGGCTCTTAAGACCAAATATAATCTCCCTGACTTGCGCTCGCTATTCTCGTGCATTCGCATGTCTTCCGAGACTACGTAGTAAACGGTCATGAATTACCAGGCAATGATCATTACGTATCAAAATGCTATTCTTACAGTTTAGTCGCCACCACCGCATCCACCACCACATCCACCACCATCTCCTATAATAGGAAGAGAATTGTTAGCATGTAGACATTTCGCATTATTTCAAGTCTTCGTAGGGGCATGTGCTTACCACCGCCATCCCCGCCATCAGCCACGAAGGTATACACGTCACACAGGCCGGAGATGTCGAGTCCAAGCTGACCACCCCCAGCAAGCTGCTCTGCGTTTCCGCAACCTGCAATGCAACCTCCGATATTTCCGTCAGCATTGATTGACGCTGATGACGGGGGCATAGGTATACTGCTCGGGTACATGTGCGCGTCCACGTACACCGGGCAAACCCAAGGCCCCGGCAGCAAGAATGGGTAGCCCCAGTGATCGTAGTACTGCTCCTTGCTTGGGGATTTCCTGCCATTCTTCTTGGCGATCTTGGCGGCTCTGCTTTTCCCCGCCTCGCGGCGCTGTGCGTGCATCTGGAGGAATTGCGTGGCGCTCCAGTGGCGCAGGGACGGCCTGGCGACTGTGACCTTGACGGCGTTGTGGGCGGATATGTGAGGGCCTGGGTCGCAGGATGTGAGGTCTTGTTGGGCGTACAGGTCTTTGAGCGCTGGTTGTGAGTGTCAGTTGGGAGGGGTTTCGTTTCCCCAACGTAGTAATGAGCAGGGCTGGAATCTTACATACCTTGCTGTCTCTTTGACTTGCCCAGCATGATACTGATACTGGATGTCTGGCTTCCTCTTACGGCTGTAAAAGGTTAGTTTGACGTTCAACAAGGCTCAAAAAAGCTGCCATTGAGGTAGGGAGGACATACCTTCACAATACCAGCAAATGCAAGTTGAGTAGATCTCGCCATAAAGTTCGAAATATGTCTCGCACATCCACTCAAAGGAGGCTGAAAGTTTGTTGTCCTCGACCTTGTCATCATGGTTCAGAAACTTGGAAAGCTCCCTGGTCGTCGTACGGTAATAGTCTTGAGGGCTAAGTTGATGTGTATGCCAAGCCAGGTCAAGGTCAAGAGTAGGAACGACCATTTTGTCCGGATGTTTCTTGGCGATCTCGAGGAAGCGAGAGTACTTCAAGACCGATCGCTCCATTGTCTCCATTAGAGCTGGGCTATGGAGCCAGTCGAACTGATCACTTGCCGTGTTAGCTGCCGACTTGGTGTAAGGGCCTGCGCTTGCTCACTGACCTTGTACATCTTGTCAATGAAGAGGCCCTGCCGGATCACGGCTGCGCGTAGGTCAAGCCCAAATGAGGACCAGTTGCTGTCCGAATAGCTGGCAAGCACCTTTCGAAGGTGCGCAGCGGCCCTTGGAGTGACGACTTTACTTCTTGTAGAAAGGACCGGCTGGGGGAGAGCCTCTGTTAGCACTATGGTATAAAATCTCATACCCGCGAGACATCGTTACTCACCTCCGAATCGCTGTTGGCCATCACTGACAACGTCGAAGGCTCCTCGATTAAAGTAGTTATCAGCGTGCGGATGTCCTCCATCGTTGGTTTCTTCTCGCGCACTCGCCACTGCTTCATCATCACGCTCACTCGGGAAGCGAGAACATGTCGAGCGAGACGATTTGGGCTTGTGAGCGCAGACTTTGATTTGAGAGCGCCTCCGCTCCGTCTACTGGATTCTGGCATCCCCGTCGCAAGCGAGAGCAACGTGCCGGGCATGGGCCATCCGTTTTCGACCAAGTTTTCCGCATCCCTGGCGAACTTGGCGACGCAGAGCAGGTCTGCATCAGTCATGATGTTGCACTGAGGGCACCTGTGCTTGAAGTCTCCATCGCCATAACCGTTTCCTATGATTTTAAGCTGGCTAGCTATCGAGGCTGTCTTGGCGTTTGAGCTCGAAGCCAGGGGCTGCTCTACCAGTTCACAAGTCGTCCAAGGAACTGGAGTTATTTCTTTGCAGACTGGGCATGCGAGCTCGATGTATGGCGAGCCATCCAAGTTGTCCCATTCTAGACCTGTCTGTGAAGTCCAATTGTTCTTAGCTTCCTCGGGAGCCTGGTACTCAAACAAGGAATTCGGGTCACTAGAGATGCAAAGGTCGATCAGATCCCAGGGGATGCCTCCAACCCATAATTTCGGTAGACCTCGACGCATCGCATCCTCAAGGTAGTTTCTGGGGTTTAGGATATGAGTATGCCAGATTAACAGGACATCTTGAGAGCGGAGGACAGTGGTCAGTATCAGTATTTAAGAGCAACGGCAAGTAAAAGAGCTCATAGCATACCAAGCGGAACAAGTTCGTGCCATTCCATTCTCATTGGAATGTCCACCTCGGGAAATCTGTCATATCGCCCGCAATCGACCAATTCCATGTCAATTTCTTGGAGGGGAATCCCGCCCAGAGTCTTCCACCAGGTTTCGTAGCGATGAACAGCACGAGCAAGGTAGACAGCCCATCTCTTCTCCCTCAACTTGGATTCTCCCCTTTCAGTTTCCTCGCTATTGATGCCAACCTTCTTACTGCGGCCATCTTCAATACCAAACAGGCCATCCTGGTAGCCAATACGCAGCGCCAGGCCTCGGAAGGCATAAAGAAGGCGAAGATGTATTATACATGTCCGCGGCTCTACCAACGGATTTGGAGCATAAGATGGTGGTGTTTCAGAACTGCTCATACTTGTGCCAGGCACTTGTTTCGAGGACTCGGATGGTCAATTAGAGAAGAAAGTTGGAAGTGTTTTATTCTGAACTGTCTAGACACCCGACCGCTTTGATATAAGAGCTGCATATCGCCTACATCTTCAGATCGCCATACTAACTAGGCGCATTCCCGTATTGCACCGCCCTTGCCTGTTGTTAGCCTTGTCAAAGCGTCCTCTCAATAGACGCTGGGGTGGATATTCAAAGGTCCGAAATCCTTGTGACGGTGCGGCTGACATCTCAGCGTGAAATCCTTCCAATGGGCAGTTGAGATCTGTGAACGTGGCACCATTAATAGATTGAACTGTTGTACTGCGCACAGTGGATAGAGAGAAATCGGGCAACTACGCCCCATCAGATGCTACGCGATAGGCAGCTCGATGGTAGACGAGCGACTTGGTTCAAAGTGAATGCAGCAGCAAAATGTCGGTCACAGACGGCAGCGAAGAACCGAGTCTGCCTACCCTAGGCTTTCTTCATCAAACATCACCAGCCATAGGTTTGAAGTTTCCTCCTTTGGTTGGTTCATACGACATTGTATTATTTCAACGGCTGTAGGTTCTGTTTTCCAGTTGCTGCATCTATTCAATGGTGCTACATATCGTTCGAATCAACCGCACGAGGTCCTCTAGCCATGATTACTTCAGTATATAGCGAATATGTTACATAATATTACAAGCATATAAGTTACAATTCCAGCCCTCATTAACTCATAACCGATGCTTAGATACTGATTGCCAAATCCTCCAGGGAAGCCTCCAACCACTGCTCTTCACTGCAAATGGATCGAAGTTTGCCTTCTCCAAATTTTCCAAAAACTGTCCGGCAGGGATCCCCTCGAGAAGCACCCCAAAGCCACGACGCAATTCTAGTGTCGCATCATCGTCTTCTTCGTATATATGTTCGCCTTCGCCTTGATGCTCGAATTCGTGACCTGGATCCTGCCCCGCTTGTAGCCTCTTAAGCATTTCTCGCGCCGTGATGAGATGGTCGTTTGCTCTTGTAGCAACTTTGAAAACTGCCTCCTGCAGTCCCGGGGCATTGGGACCTTGCCTGAACACTTCCTCCTCTTTTACGCCCTCTTCTGCCATGATATCTAAAGGCAGCAGCAGCGAGGGCTTGTGTGTGGTAGGCGCATCGAATCCGGATGGCGTCTGGACTGGCTGCGCGGGAGCTGCCAACACCGGGATGCCTCGCAGGACTGCTACAATGCCGCAAGCTTTCCCAATATGACTGGCCAGGTGATCCACGTGCATCGATCGCAGAGGCATCATGGCCAGTGTCGCATACATCAACGTCGCATAAGTATTCTCTCCGTAGTCCTCTAGACTTGCTAGACTGGTAAACGGACGGTTATCCATATGCTTCTCCCTAGTCTTGATCAGCCTTGAGACCCAATATTTGATGCTCTTCTTCGTCGCGCTGCCAGCTCGCTTCTCAAGGTCTTGGAGACTTTTGTCGAGGAGGATACAAATGGGCTCGCGAGGAGGTTGCCCAGCGAAGGTTTTGTCGAGAGATTCCTGCCAGAACTTCATGCGCATCAATCCTATCGTGGGATTCGAGACGATTTCGGGGAGGCGCACGAGCTCTAGGTTGAGCGCCCGAAGCGCGGCATATGCATCCTGGACCGGGGGAGGGACGAATCGACGGATGAGGTGGGCGTCATAATCGCTTGTTCTGGAAACCCATGCGAGTTAGACGCTGTACAGAAACAAAGATATGGAATTGGAGCGGATAGACGGACTGTAATTGCTTTAAGCAGTAGTTTCTGGCAGAGGCGATGTCGGCTTCGGTCACATAGCTTCGGGATTGTGCAGCCCGCGCCAGCCTGCTGAGGCCATTGCCTAGAAGTCTGGGGCGATGCATACAGAAAAAAGAGCGAATCTATGTGGAGAAAGAAAAAGAGTTTATATGAATTGACGATTATAACGTCATGATGGTCGTGCAATGGGGCTGTCCTGCTGGAGAAACCGCCCACCTTGCTGATGTTGAAATTATTTTTACCTCGACGCTGATTAGAGGAATATGACGTCGGGATTTCCACTCATTGGAGCTTCGGTAGAGGTACCTCTTTAGCGTGTACCCTGAAGTCGTGTCACGTGCTCACTTTACGCGGTCAGACGCGGTGTGCAGGTCGGCGCGTCTCTCCTGCCTTAGTTCGAAAGCTGTGAACTTGGAATAAAGTCGGCACTTGTTCTGCCGTTGAATAAATGAACAGCCAATCATTATGAATTCGGGAGCCTCTCCAGAACCTCCCGCCAAGAAAAGGAAATTTTTCCAAGACTCAGACGAACCGACCCCGCCAGTGCAAGATGGCCCGTCCTCGAACCAGAAACGCTTTTTCGATGATAGCTCTTTCGCTATCAAACCGGAGGTGAACGACCACAGGACCTCGAATGGTCCAAGCCGTACTTTGTCGCCCACAAATCGCCCGACAACACACGCAGAGCCTGGATCGAGACACGAGTCGTCTGACGTGACTTTTGACCAGGATGTTTTCGAAAGCTTCGTGGGGGAGAAGGTCAGCCCCGATGTGCTGGCCATCATCCGCAGGAATTGCGGCGATAACCTCGAACGAGCCGTTAATATGTACCTTGACGGCACATACAAGAAATTCCAAAAGCCTTTACCCTCGAAATTGGTACGACCGTCGGCTCTGGGCAACCAACAATCTGCTTCTGGTAGTCCGTCAAATCAACCTGTCACTCCACCGAAGATCTTCCAGAACATGCCAGAGTCGAGGTATATAGGAGCATTTGGGGCTGAAGGATGGGCGACTCGAAGCGGTACAAACCTGCTCAAGCACGGCGACCTCATCAAGATTGAGCGACACAAGATCCAGCCTCCCCAGCCTTCAAAAGGGAAGGGCAAGGCAAACGGCTCGCCAGTATCGAACCTCCGGGGATCTTATGCGGCTGCCCGGCGAGTCGACGTCATTGTTCGATTCACTTCGCAGAATGGTGTGGAGGTTGGACGATTAACCAAGGAAACGGCCAACTGGGTATCGACACTGATTGATGAACGAATTTGCAAGTTCGAGGCGACATGTGTCTATGCACCTGAACGCATGCGTACCAATGACACTGTGTTCTTGCAAATACGATGTGCCCTTCTGCGTACTGCGTTCTCCCGAGCCTTTCGACTGGCAGATGATCGATCGAACCGACCTTTCGAGCAAGAAGAGACCACGGACGAGAAGAAGCTCCGGCTTGTGCAGACAGCAATGATGAGATTATTTCAAGAAATTAATCTGCAACCCTCTATGGCGAGTGCGAAATCTGCAGAGGGAAGGAAAGGGCTGCTTCGAGCTGCAGAGATGGACGAACAAAAGCAGAAGGACGCCAACCAGAAGAAACCCAACCCGGTTGTCAATAATGGAACTGATTCCCCTCCATCTGAAGAACCAGAAGAGGGAGAGGAGCTGGAACAAGATCAGCTTGATGCGTTGTACAAGAAGGCACAATCTTTCGACTTCAATACACCGGAAGCCGAACCTGATGACACCTTCGCAATGAACCTTCGACCGTATCAGAAACAAGCGCTTTATTGGATGTTGGCAAAGGAAAAGAACCAAAAGGATAACCGCGAGCTTTCGATGCACCCCCTCTGGGAAGAATATACTTGGCCAGTCAAGGACGTGGATGATAAGGAGCTCCCTGCTGTGAAGACTCAGCCAAAGTTCTATCTTAACCCGTATTCAGGAGAAATGTCTTTGGATTTCCCAGTCCATGAACAACATTGTCTCGGAGGCATTTTGGCTGATGAGATGGGTCTTGGAAAGACAATCCAGATGCTGAGCTTGGTTCACACTCATAGGTCCGAGGTTGCTCGGCAAGCAAGGTTGAATAAGGGAGAGCTTGCTTCCGTGAACCAGCTCCCACGACTCGGAGCAAATACAGCAATTACGCTAGATGCTCCTTGCACCACCCTTGTTGTCGCGCCGATGTCCCTCTTGGCTCAATGGAAGTCGGAGGCAGAAAAAGCATCGAAAGAGGGAACAATGAAGATTGAGCTCTACTACGGTACTGAAAAGACCGACAACCTTCAAGCCCTCTGCTCAAGCGAGAGTGCCCCGGATCTTGTCATTACAAGCTACGGCATTGTTTTGTCAGAGTTCAGCGCCATTGCAGCCAGGAATGGCGACAAAACATTCCACAATGGCCTGTTCTCCTTAAATTTCTTCCGAGTAATCTTGGACGAAGCGCACAACATCAAAAACCGAGCATCGAAGACAGCCAAGGCATGTTACGAAATCTCCGCAGTCCACCGCTGGGTCTTGACCGGTACTCCTATTGTCAACAGGTTGGAAGATCTGTTTAGTTTGGTGCGATTCCTGGGCGTGGAGCCGTGGAATAATTTTTCCTTCTGGCGTACTTTCATCACTGTGCCCTTTGAATCTGGGGAATTCGTGCGAGCTCTAGACGTCGTGCAGACTGTGCTCGAACCATTGGTCATGAGACGAACCAAGGATATGAAGACACCCGATGGCGAGCCCCTGGTTCCATTACCGCCGAAACATGTCGATGTCGTCAGCGTGGAGCTGTCACATACTGAACGTGAAGTTTACGATTACATTTTCAATAGGGCAAAAAGAACATTCTCGAAAAACGTGGAAGATGGAACTGTGATGAAGGCGTTCACGACTATCTTTGCCCAGGTCCTCAGATTGCGCCAATCTTGCTGCCACCCGTTGCTTGTGCGGAACCAGGATCTTCTTGCAGACGAGGAAGAAGCTAGAGCAGCCGCCGATGCTGCATCCGGTTTGGCAGACGATATGGACTTGGAGTCCCTAATTGCAAACTTCTCAGCGAATATTGATGAAGCATCCCAGGACAGCAACCGGGTATTTGGTGCCCATGCCTTGTCAGAGATTCGTGACGAGTCTGAGAAAGAATGCCCCTTCTGTTTTGAAGAGCCAATGAAAGACCAGATAGTCACGGGGTGCTGGCACTCGTCATGCCGCAAATGTCTTCTCGACTACATGAAACACGAGAGCGATCAAAGGAAAATCCCCAAGTGTATCAACTGCCGTGAACCGATCAACAAGCAGGACCTCTTCGAGGTGGTGCGGCATGAAGACCAGCTCGACCCGGTATCAGGAAAACCGCAGATTAGTTTGCAACGACTCGGCGCCAACACTTCTTCTGCTAAAGTTGTAGCTCTCATATCTCATCTACGCGAGCTGAGAAAGGAACACCCGCTGATGAAGTCGGTTGTCTTCTCTCAATTTACAGCATTCCTCAACTTGATAGAGCCATGCCTCACAAGGGCAAAGGTGAAATATTTGCGTTTCGATGGCACCATGTCGCAGAAGGCACGTGCGGCGGTGCTGCAGGAATTCGCAGATGGGAAGGATTTTACAGTCTTGCTCATTAGTCTGCGGGCGGGCGGTGTTGGGCTCAACTTGACGAGCGCCGGGAGAGTTTTCATGATGGATCCGTGGTGGAGTTTCGCGGTAGAGGCACAAGCCATCGACCGTGTCCATCGAATGGGCCAGGAAGAGGAGGTGCAGGTCAAGAGATTTGTGGTGCAGGGGAGTGTGGAGGAGCGGATGTTGAAGATCCAAGACAGAAAGAAGTTCATGTGAGTATCCCAACCGGAGGCCTTGTTGGTGTCTGAAGCATTATGACCTACCATTCATTGACACAGACATGCTAATATTCGTGAATAGTGCGACGTCTCTGGGCATGATGAGCGACGAAGAGAAGAAGCTGCAGCGTATTGAGGATATGCGGGAGTTGCTGAGCTGAGAATCTGACGTGACGGCATAAAATTCATGATACAGCGCGCATGGGAATAAACAAGTCTTCGGCATAGGACGGCGCAATGTTTGGGCATTAGATATATGATGATACACACGACACGGCTCCCGGGTTAAAGTGGCAATTAGAGCTGGAGCGGAAGGGAGATTATAGGGACAAAAACACGTCGTAGTATATTTTAATCACTCAGATTTACTAAAATCTATGGGATGGAGAAGTCAAAGGGTCTCAACGGAGATCGTTGATTGTTTCTTATCGAAAGCACGTCCAGGCTTCTAACTGACTAGGCTGCTCAACTTCGTGATGTAAGTCAAAAAGACGCTGCTGTCGTCATCTCGTACTGCCAAGGCCAGGTACTGATAGCTTAGGGGGCTTAGGGGTGGTTGGATAGAGATAGAGTGTCGATCTTCACCGAAGCATCCTGAGAATTGGGTTAGTATTGTTACATTGCACAA
Organism: Clonostachys solani; assembly: GCA_902141235.2. Lineage (NCBI taxonomy): Eukaryota > Fungi > Ascomycota > Sordariomycetes > Hypocreales > Bionectriaceae > Clonostachys > Clonostachys solani. The sequence goes on from CABFOC020000002.1 coordinate 259,694, forward strand.
ACATGCTACCCACTGCCACTGTAACAATGCGCCCAAAGCTGCTGTTCTCCGCAGTGGTAATCGAAGGCGGGGTTCGTTCCATCCATCCATTGATTATCTTGACTTCCGGGGAAGGGGAAAATCAGTTGATAAACTAGCAATTGATTAGGTAGGTAGATGCACGATGCCAGGGAGGAGGACCATAACATAAGATTTAAGGTAAGCAAGACCTTGTAAGACATGTCTAGCCCATTTCCTGGTTCTCAATTTGACAGTTCACTTCTTTTCCTGTCCAATTGATACTGGCAGAGACTTTGGGACAATGTCATTATCCTCAGCCATGTGGAAAGGTGGCGCGCTGCTCTGTGCAGCAGCATTCACATCTGCTCTCCAGACCTTACCGCCGGTCAATGAGGTTTCAAACGAGGGAGGATCATCTCCATTGTCAATTGGGTCTGTGACCAAGACTATATACATTGAGAAGGGTTTTGCTTCGACCAGAGATACAGACGGCCTCACTCTGATCCCACCGAGCGCCAATGAATTTGCCTCGCTGTTCCAACAGGATATTACAGACCTCACGGGCTTCAGCTGGACCATTGAGCAGGTAGACAGCCTGCCCACCACTGCCAATGCCTCCGGGATCTTCCTCGGGGCCTTCACAGGCAATGATTCCACACTGACATACGAGAATGGGGACCCCACGTCGGAGGGCTATCGGCTCGATGTGAGCTCTACTGCAGCATTCATTCGAGGGACAGGAGCTCGTGGGATGTGGTGGGGGACTCGCAGTCTGTTGCAACTGGCTCTCCTAGGCAACGGCACCTTGCCTACAGGGAGCAGGATTGACGCACCCGCGTATCCCACGAGAGGCTTCATGGTCGACGCGGGCCGGAAATGGTACGCGCCCGAGTTCTTGAAGGAGATGTGCAGCTTTGCATCCTTCTTCAAGATGAGCGAGTTCCACTATCACCTGAGCGACAACTACCCACTCAACCGCGGACACAACGAGACCTGGCAGGATGTGTATTCGCACTTCTCGCTGCGGCCTGAGGACGAGTCTCTCCTTGGCATACTCCACGGACGGGAGAACGAGACGCTCTCCCGAGACGACTTTGCTGATCTCCAGAGCCACTGCGCGGCCAGAGGCGTGACTGTGATCCCGGAGATTGAAGCACCGGGCCACTGCTTGTACCTGACCAAATGGAAGCCAGAACTGTCACTGGCAAAGAGAGACCTCCTGAACCTCACACACCCCGAGACCATCCCCACAGTCAAGCGGATCTGGTCCGAGTTCCTCCCCTGGTTCGAGACGAAGGAGGTGCACATCGGCGCGGACGAGTACGACGCAACCCTCGCGGACGACTACATCACCTTCGTCAACGAGATGGCCAGCTTCGTCAACGCCACCGCCGGCAAGCAGATCCGCATCTGGGGCACCAACGAGCCCTCGGAGAACCTGACCATCTCCAAGGAGGTCATCGTGCAGCACTGGCAGTACGGCGAGTCCGACCCCCTCCGGCTCGTCGCCGACGGCTACCGCATGATCAACACGGAGGACTGGTGGGCCTACATGGGCATGAAGAACGACCACATGCCCATCCTCCCCGCCAAGTACCCCCAGTTCTTCAACGAGGCCCGCATCTTCGACTTCGCGGGCGAGGACGGCTGGCAGTGGCAGCCGTCGCTGGTCAACCCGTTCAACGCCAGCATGCAGCTGGTTGAGGGCGAGCCGCTGAACAAGGGCGCCATCACGGCCGCGTGGAACGACAACGGGCCGGACGCGTCGACGCAGCTGGAGGCGTACTACACCATGCGCCGGGGCATCGCGCTCGTCGGGGCGAGGGCGTGGAGCGGGAGCCGTGGGCCGGAGCTCGAGGAGGCGTTGGTTGCGCCAAGCATCGACTTCTTCTCCCCTCTTGCCCCGGGGCAGAACCTGGGTCGGATCATACCCCGGAAGGAGGGAGGGAGCAGGGACGGCCCCCTCGTCTCGTGGACTGGATCGGGAAGAAAGAACAGCACGGAGGAGCTTGGGTATGGCAGCAAGGGTATGAATTACACGCTGCAGCTCTCGGCTACTGGGTCGTTCAGCCTCACCGGGCCTGACAACAAGCTGTCTCTGAAATGTAACGGCGAGCTGGTGTTCAACGCGGACGGCTATGAGTACCCCCTGCGTCATGTGGCTGCTCAGGACGCGCTCGTGCTGGACCCGGGGCACCCAGGTCGGATCTGGGTCAACGTTTCGACCTCGACGCACGAGCCGGTGCCTGTGTCGACGCCTGCGAACATCACCATCTCGACGGACGTGTTGCACGGAAGTGTTGTCTGGCTGGATGGGAAGGTGGCCGGGCGTTTCGAGGTTTTCGTATTTGGGGGCCGTAACACGCAGTTTAGCTGGAGCCAGATGGCTTTTGTTGCGCCGCTGGAGACTGTCAGGGGAGGGCTGAAGGAGCTGGTGTTGTATGAAGAAACTGCGTTTGAGAAGGAGGAGCGTTCCTTGATAACTCGATCGTCGAAGCACGCGCGCCGGCGGAGCCGAGATACTTAGGTTTCGTTATTAGAATACCAGAACCAACTAAGTTTAGACAAACCTGCTGTTCATTGCAGTGGCATGCGACCCGTTAATAATCTAGCCAGTGAGACGATTTCCCTCTCAACCAAGGCTCGGTCCTCGGGGAGCCGTTTGCGATAGCTGCCCAGATCTATGTAGATGTCCAAAAGCCGCTCCTTTTGTTTGGGAGTGGCCAACTCATATGTAAGGATGATGCCCCTTTGTAAGGATGTCACTGCGACAAACGCCTTGTAGCGGCAGAAGTACGGGATGAAGCTCCAGACCTGCGCGCAGAGCGCCCTTAGGTCCCTGAGCAAGTCGGCTTCGTCTGGGAGGCCGTGGGCGCAGCTCCAGTCGTAGCGCATCCGGAGGATGCATACGCGGAAGGCGAGGAAGGCGACGAGGCCCTGCGCGGCGGGGAGGTTTGATGGGTGGTAGCTTGTTCCTGTGATTGAGGTTGGGTCTCTCTTCTTTGTTGCCTCGCCGAGCTCAAACATATTGTTAAGAAGACCAGATGTGATGGTGCCTGCTTCCTCGTCCGTCCGGCGGAACTCTTCTGTGATGTCTTTTAGATTGGGCGAAACCTTCGTTGACTCGGTAGGTTTCCACAGAGATTGACGGTAGCGGATAAGGTCTGGCATCTTGGCATATATACCTGTAAGTTGATAAAGAGCCGACTTAATAGGCGCCTTCATCTGCTTCAGCTCGGGGTAATCGGACATGGCGTTCGAGATTGCGTCCCTCCACGGCGGATCATTCATGATGTTCTTCCAGCCAGTCAATATCCAGTAGGGGACCTGAACAGCTACTGTTAGTCAAGCCGCATCATATGAGAGAGACAAGGTATTTGGTGAGGGTCTAGGCTTACTAGAATACCGTAGTTCTCGCAGACGAGACTGGTATAGAACTCGTCATCGGGTTTAGGAGGTCCCATGGCGGCTAGTAGAATAGTTATGCCCTTCTCGTGGAGCATGGTTCGCCTCCCCGGGTTGAACAGATCTTCTGTCCGCTGTAGGATGGTAATAGCAGCGAGCGTCTCTACCGCGATGGCGTTGCGAGAGTCGAGAGTTTGACGTAAGCTTTTGATAGCCCGGCCATAAGCAGGCATCGTGACGAACTCGACCAGGGGCACGCGGCGACAGAAATCCGCCCAGACAGAGCAGAAGAGGTAGATGACATCGCGGAGACAGGGGAACTCTGACAGTCGCTTGGGGACATGTTTGAGATGCTTTGTCTGGATGATGATGCCTCGATCCGGGGCGCTGTTCAGATGAAGCACCAGACGCGCCGCGACGCTGTCAGCAATGGTGGTAGGGGGAGACTGAGGACTGGGCGTCCGGGATGGGAGTTGAAGCTGTAGCTGATGAGTCTCATTGCCATCGCCATCTTGGTCGATAGCCCCCCCGAGCACACGTTTGTGGTTGGGATGGAGCCCATCAGGGACGAACTTGAGCAACGTCGATGGACCAGGGCATGTGGCGCCTCTCCTCTGGCAAGCACGGCACTGCGGCCAATTCTGGTCGCACTACATCTAGGAAGGACTCGTTTAGCTAGTGATGGAGGAAATCACTCAATTTGCTTTGCAGATGTCCAGGCCTGACCTTTATTTTCCGAACCTTGCATGTCCTGCAGCCGCGGGAGCGGGGCACACCAGGCATCGTGAGGCAGGCTTTATGAGCTCAATATATTAAGACGAGCCCCGGCAGTACGATTGATACCTGGGAGAGACGGTCTCGGCCTGCTGATGGGGTGATGTTGACGGGAAAAAGGAGAAGGAGAAGGCGTGAGAAGATGCCTAAGATTGGGGGCCATCCGTCAGTTTGCTGGGGCCTTTGGTGTTACAGCCGCGGGCCCCCATTGTGTACTCGCGAGCCAGGCTAGGTAGTCTTTTTAGACGACGCTTATGACCGTATGGCTGCCTTGAAACGGTGGTTTGGGGTTTCCAACGGCGCGAAGCATCATGAAGCATTTTCGTGTGCATTTCATGGAGGTAACTCAGTGATGTAGAGGAGATGGAACATGGAACCAGCCAAACGCTATCAGCGCAATATGGAACCACTTATAGGGACTAAATTGGCATGCCGCCAGTGATGCGACAGGGCACTAGCCTCTGTATTAGTGCATCCCAGTGCTATCAGCTAGGCGGTCCAGTGGAGCTACAGAGGGCCTCGGGCTGAGCTGCCACAAGAGACTCGCATCTGGATAACAACCATTCAATTGAACTTTTCTTACCTGACTGTATACTGCCATACCTACCTACACTACCGAAGCTCCTGTTCTGAAAATCTCAAAGGGTTCCATTCCACACCTGAAAACAACAGCATCCCTGTATCCTGATCAGGCGCCCGAAGCAAACGACTTGAGATAGTCGGTATGTCTGGTAGGAATAACGACACTGTTCTGCCCCTCGCGATCCAGAACATAATAATCCATCAAATCCCGGATGATCTCTTCCTTGATCCTCGCAGCTAGTACCTTGTCACCTCCGACCTCATGCTCTAGGAAAGTAGTGAATTCGGGTAAGCACACTATCATCTCAATTGTTGTGCCGATAGTGAGCCCCTGACCTTGGACCTCCACACCTTCCACCACGTCGTGAGTGTAAATGGTTGGAGGGTTGGAAAATAGGTTTGGGTTCTCGGCTAGACCTCTACCCGGGGGTTTGATCAACTTGAACCGGCCCCAAAGAGAGAGAGTCCCGAGAGGGAAAGTGGTGACTAGGGGGACGAAGAAGTCTGACCAAATGCAATGCCGACCGTTTTGGCGTAGGCTCGGGCTGTCAACCATGAGGCAGTCTCCCAGTCCCAGGACTTCGAGCGTCTGTTTATGGGCGCTGAGGAATTCTATGAACACGAATGTTACTACCTCGATGTTTGTCAAGTAGAGTCTTCGCAGCCGAGGCCAAACAGTTTCTGTTGGCAGAAAATACGCAATTTCGGCGTAGAAGGGGTACTCGAGATCGTGGAAGACGCTGAAGTAGGTGATGTTCACCTCTTCGAGATTGGAAGCCGCGCACAAGAGACTTTTGATTCGGTTATTGGCCAGAATCTGAGTGACCGGCCGCCACCCCTGAAATCCATCTCGCTCGAATTTGACGTAGATACACAAATCCAAGACGAGGAGATTAGGGAAGATTCTCATCATGTGAGAATAGACCTCACCCCCCTCATTAAACATTTCGATGCCCAGCGCATCAACCCACAGAGTCTTGAGTTGGGTCTCGATGGTGGTACTCAACAATGAGCCCAGCATAAAAACACCAGGAATTACAACTTTGGGTGAGAAGACTCCAACCTGATAGGACGGTGGTGTGAAGCAACCTCTGAAATCACCGTGCCTTGTGTTTAGAAAGTGGAATGCATGGTTGCTGCGCAGATGATATGGTGGCGGGAAAGCAAGACTGTAGTAACGAATCTGCAGGTGTTTAAGCTTAGGGAAGCGCTTGCAGACAATCTCCATGTCTTGCGAAGGCTCCATGGACCTGAGAGCGGTGCCCTGAGCAGCAAGTAGCATATTGTAATAGCTCCAGCTCTCCATCCATTCCTCCTCTGAAAACCAGAATCTGGCTGGCAGATCAGATGGATATGGGACTGGGGACGTCATGTCACGCTTCCAGTCGTCGAAGTTGTAAAAGGGGCGAAACACGTTCCCCACGAAAGCAATGGTGGATATGTGCTGGCTGAAGAAGGGATGCGAGGAAATTTCATTCAGTCGGGCAATGCTCTCTGGCACAAGAGCGAAAGTTACTTTTGTACCAAGAGCGGATCGGCCGACATCAGCAAGAGGCCGGCAGACAAGACGGGCGTTGGACACATCCGACTTGTCGGGGAGATATTCGAAGATTTGGAGGAGGACCTCGGCGGGCATGGACCTAAGTGTGACCTCCATGGCGACTGGAAAATGTAAGTATGAGCTTCAAAAGTATTCAATCCTCCATCAATACTCACAAGTAGCTTGTTGGCTGTTTGTTGATTTGTTTGTTTGTTTGTTCGTTTCTACGATTCTCTTCGCGTCCAACTGAGAGGCGTGCGTTCAGTGCGAAGAAGAAGAAAGAAGATGACGACGAGCAGGTGCTGATGGCGGCCTTATAAAGGAGGGGTAGCAAAGTAAGACATCCTTCCATTGGTCGGTTTAGATTGGGCACAACGCCTCTTCAGGCCGTGTATGTGTGGCAGGCGTGCAGCCAAACTGCTGTTTCATGCATATTCACACGCATGTGGTAGTCCGCACGAGTGTTGCACTTTTGAGCAGACCTGTAAAATCCCGAAAACGCCCTCATCTAAACCTCCTATCTTAGGAGGGGTGATATATCAGAAGGGCTGCATTTAGAACCAATATGGCATGAGCTCTTGGCCGCCAGTTGACCCAAGCCTTGTTGTATAGATCAACGCAGGTGGAGCTGGGAAATGAATGGTGGCATTCGTAGGTACCTCCTTACGACGCCACCGCCTATCGTATCCCAACCAAAAAAGCAATATGGTTTGCCTAATCTCGCTTTTTATGTTCATCATTTGCTAAAAAAAAAATAGGTGATGATGTTCTATCTTGACATTAGGAACTGCTTCTGGAGTCAGAATCGGCAAAAAATGGAACTATCCGATCGGATAGACCCTAGTCATTTCGATCTGCCCCGTACTGGAATCGAACCAGTGATCTTATCATTACTAGTGATACGCTTTACCACTGAGCCAACGGGGCTTCTGATCGTTGATTGGATGGCTTGGTGGTAAATTTACTCATATTGACTATCGAGCGTTTTGCGACCTAGTCAGGTGTTTGAGAAACTGGCGAGGAGCATTCAATGAACCCTTAATAAGAATTTATATATTTTGGCACTTCAAAATGGTAAAATAATGCTATCAGTGATCAGAATATTACTGGCTGAGCCCGTGTCCTCTATGCTCTGCTTCCAACGCTGATCTGAGAGCTTGGATGTTTTAATTAAGGTGTTTAGTATGAATCAATAGATGAAGAAGTCTTGACCTTAATTAAAGCTTGGAACATTGCTAAGATTCTAAGGAACTCGGTCTTTATAATATAACAATGTCCCATGCGGGGTACAAATTTATATTCAAGAGAAGAATAAACTCCTCGACAGGATCTCGAACGAAATAAACATATCACATGGGACAAACTCCAGCACAACAAGTAGATTAAGTAGTATGAATTCAAGATCGGCTCTGATACAAAAGGTAATATTTATCACGTCTCAGCCTCGAGAGCATCCGCCATCTGGCCAAGCGTATCGAACTTCCAGTCATAAATCTCATCCGCGCGGTTACCCATCACCGCACCAGGGCGCACAATCCAGCTCGACTTGATGCCCATCTTCTTCGCGGGCTGGTGGTCGTGGAACTGGCTCTGCGCGGTCTGTATAATCTGGTTCTTCTCGAAGCTGAGCTTGCTCTTGACCTGTTCAAACATGTACTCGAAGTTGCGCAGGTCGGGCTTGTAGCTACCGACGTCCTGGGCAGTGATGATCAAATCAAAGGGAACGCCCTGCAGAGGGCCAGAATTGGTTCTGGAGAAAGAGGCGCGGTCCACGTTGGAAAGAATGACGAGCTTGAAGTGCTTCGAGAGACGGCGCAGGGCGTCGACGGAGTCTGGGAAAGCGGGCCACTCGCCTACAGTCTTGCCATAGGCAATTGACTGCTCGTCTGTAGGCTGGGGGAGACCGAGTTTTGTGGCGATCTGAGGGAGGATCTTGGCAATTAGGGCATCGTAGGTCAGGTCTGGGGTGGCTGCTTGCTGAGCAGCCTCGGCCTCATGGTAGACTGTCAGAAGCTTCTCTCGAGAGAACGAGTCGGCTGCATTGTGTGAGGCAAGGAATGGTTGGATTCCAGCCAAGACGCCAGCTTCCCAATCGACTATCGTGCCGAAGCAGTCGAAGGTGAGGACTTTGTAGTCGGTAAGCTTGGCCATTTTCTTTATGCTAATATTCCCTTTGGATAGTGAACTTGATATGAATAGAAAATAAGGATGCTGTAGGTCGACTTTCTTCGAGCTTTTATTTTCTGGTTAGATTATACTAGACAGAAAGCAGCTGAATGTGGTTGTTTTGTGTACTTGAGTTGTATGGACCAGATTGTTAGCTCGTTCTCGATTCTCTCGTCTTCTTATTATATCATGTTTATGGACCTATGGTGAAGTAATAGCTTGAAGAGGTTACTTTCGGGTTAGAAATATAGTTGAGGTGGGGGATCGCCGGCTGCGATGCCGATTCCGGAGCCGGACCGGTGTGCAGGCGCGGACGACCGAGATTTCTCTCCAATTCAAATTGTGGTTTAAACGGAACAAGATCAAAGTCAAACCAGCAATTGGACCTCCATATCAAGTTCTCTACTTAATTTAAGACTCAGTCTGGTTCTAGCAGAGCATCAAGATGGTGAATAAGTTGAGGATACCGATTCCGGAGCCGGGCCGGACTGCTGACGACAAAACACAGTTCGTTATCTATTATCATGAAGTTTACCAGTAGATAGATCTCATTCTAGGCCCTGTCGATTTACTAAAACTTAGTCTTATCACCCGACCCCAGGAACTCGGTATTAGCGGCTTAAGGCCCGGAACTTATTTTCAAAGACCTATGAAAGGTGAGAAATGCCATTTTTAGGGCGTAGAGATAAACGAGCAAACGGCCACCATCGGCATTGTGTGAACATGGGTTGAATCATGATGCAATCAGACCAACGGCATGGGGCCACATTGACAACTAAATCTCTTTTGGGAGCAATTATACTTGATGTAGACTGTAAGACAGAGCGCGCCTTCTGAAAACACATACCTTCCAGTTTCCAGAGTGTCATTGATAAAGAAGTGGCCACCGGACCGGACATGTGAGCTAGCGAGTCGCAGGCCATCGTAGAAAGGGCGTGTTAATTAGAACTTTGCTGCCTCCAATAGCTTGGGATAAGGAAGGCCACGCGACTTTCAGTCGGTCATTGGAATCAGTGAAACGACAAGTAATAATTATACATGAGAGTGATCGGACTATTTCTAATTGTGATCTAAAATATATAGTGAGGGGGAAAATGACAGTAGTGAAGGATATGAAAAGGGCGAGAGCTCTCTTCTTACGAAAGCTCCTTATATGTTGGAAGTTTCCAACTTGATCCATACTCAGGTATGTCGAAAGAGTTGATCCCCAGGAAGGAGGCCGCACTCAAGATAAAGTTGGCAATGGAGACCCCCCACGAAGATGAAGGCATAGACTTGAAAACGTTCTTCTCGGGAAGACCTTTTTGAACGTCATTTATCATCGGGTGAAATGTTTCCTGATAAGCTTCCAGGGCTCTCGGAATGCCATCGCCGTTACCATGCTGACCCACGCCGCAGTGTTTTCCAATCTCGCCAGCTAGGACATAGGCTCCCACCATTGCAGATGTAGTTCCCATCCCAGTTGCCACTGACGAACAAAATGCTGCATCTCCCACCAGAGAAACCCGCCCCTGAGACCAAGATGGAAGCTTCACGACACCCAGCTCTTGGTAACTAAAGTTTTCGGTTGTCTTCAAATGACTTGAGATACTCCTTGCTTCCCACCCAGCATCCTGGAAGATCTCCTCGAACGCAGCCTTCTCCTCTTCCACACCTTTTAGATGAGCATTCTTGAGACGGTCCGAATCAGTTTGGCAGAACAGATACACCTGAAGTTCATCTGCGTTGGCTCTCCTGGTCATAATGGCTCTCTTTCTGGGGGCCATGTATGTCGTCGCAACATATTCTTCACCTTTCTGAATTGGTCGGGGTATAGTAAAATAGGCCGCAAAGGTACCGCCAAGAGGATAGAAGCGGTCTGATGCGCCAGTACCAAGCATCATCTTGCGCAAACGAGAGTTCTGGCCATCGGCCCCGACGACGAGATCAAATTTGTCGGACTTCCCATCTGAGAAGTTCACGTGGACTGCATTCTTGTCTTGCTGGAAGTCTTGGATTGATTTCCCAAAAACAAACTTGGTCTGGTTCTTCACGGCTGCATCGTGGAGCATACGACACAAGTCTCCTCTCATGATCTCGAAATCAGTCGTGAGAGAGTTTGAATTCGCAGGGTTTGCGGGGAAGGTTGCCCTTCGTCTCCCTATGCTGTCAACGACCATAATCCCCTGCTCTGGGGCTTTCTTAGAGCGGTATTCTTGCTCGAGGCCCATGCGCTTCAGCACCTCGACGCCGTGGCCCCTCAAGTCCACCTGGAGTCCAGTGGCTCGTAAGCAGGGAAATCTTTCTACGACCGTGATGTCGTGGCCGATTTTAGATAGCCAGTAGGCGAGAGCGTTGCCAGCAATCCCACCGCCGGCGATGAGTACCTTGAGCTGTGCCATTAGGGAATTGGTTTTTAGGATTGTCGTCGTCGTCTGAATGATAATTAAGGAGGAAAGGGATTTTCTTGGCTTGATACAGAAATATTTCCCGATTGACCTTGGAATGGGCGGACTTATAAAGCGAGATGTTGGCATGTGCAGGTCTTTATGTCCGTCGACTTCGGCCGACAGACTGACGGACTAACGGACTCAACACTTCGGCCGAAGTAAAACGGCATCTTCGCTAAAGGTGGTTGCCATTGCCAATTTGATTAAGAAATTGGGCTAAAATTTTGAATGACTCGAAGCACTATTCTACCTTTTGGATTGTCTTTATTTCCGTCCAGTTTGCTCAGTCGCGTAGTGGTGGGTTTGGTCGATTATTTTTTGGTATAGCGAGTTGTACTCATTTTGGTCACTCGGGATCTCCCGAAGAATTCAGGTAGTAAATTGTTGCTTTAAAGAATTGAATAGAAGATAAAAGAATTGAGAAAAGGAAATCGGTGCAAATTAGAGGTGTCTGTTGCGAACGGTTTGCTCTTCACTTATTTTTCTATTACTAACTGTAAGAGAGGCATATCCGGCTACGTTTGGAATTCCTCCCGTGCGCACAATTTCATATTAAACCTATAGGATAAGGATTAGGGATTCGGGTTGAATAGAAGAAGGATATTCGTCGAACTTAAATTATCCCTTGAACTTCTTAAGTTGACTACATAACCTAGGTTGTACTATGTGACGCGCTGTCTTTAAGAGCTTATGCCGAGCCGCCTATCATAATTCTCTTGGGAGTTCCAGGTTAAATGTTTCGCGGTTTGCTCTCCGCGCAGGCTAGAGCGGAATGAGCCGAACGATACTCTAACTATGCGCAGATATGCCATGTTATTCGTGCAAGGCGCAGACAGGTGTGGATATGGAAACACACTATCCGCTCAACTAAATGACAAGGGTAATGCGATATGGCATTGTAATAAGCAGGTTGTGACATGCATGCATGATTGGTAATGACAAGACCACTGAGAGCCAACAAGTTTTAGACGACTTAGGAAGGATATGACGAATAACCAGGCCATTTCCTATAGGTCCAATATTATGTGTGTGAGTGCGCCATGCAGAAAATGTCTCCGTGCATGGGGTTACATGGCCCTAAAGCAAGAAGTATGCAGGAAAACATGTTCAATGAATTGCATGCAGTTCAATCCAACGCTACCTAGGTAGGACTTGACGGTTCGCCATCCGATACGTAGAACGGTGGGAGTGAGGTGCTTGGAATCTAACCACAAAGTGGAGGTAGTCTCGTCCGCTATAGAGCAATGAGCGAATAAACGATGCACGGGAGCGTCTAGAATATGTATGAACACCTCATACTTACATAAATAGCGAGAACCGAACAGCGTAGATCCAATGGCTAGTGGGCTCAACGGAGTGGCCAAACCGGGGAAGCATCGGGGCAGGGGGGGTGAAAAATGGAGAAAAGCCGCTTTTGAGCACCTATCCCCGTCATTTACGTGGCGTGGTCAGCAGTTCACATGCCCCGGAAACTCAGACGAGTTTTGAGAATGTTCAAGAGGGGGTTGTCTTGGCATTTTGGAGTGATAAGCTCGCGGCCTGTCGAAATTGAGTTTTCTCCTCAAACACATCTACCCGTCCCTCAAACCGGGTCCCTTCACCTCCATTTCCCCACCAAAAAGGAAAGGCAAAGGGATAATCGTGATGATGAAACACTGTTAGGGTAGCCATCTGATCCGAAATCCCTTTGAAACTATCTCCAGTCCCAACCACACGTCTTCCCGTTGCTAGCGAACCTCGGCTCTCCATTAAACCCTCGACACACAGGAGGTTAAAACCTACTAACAATTATCATGGGTTCGCCCCCACGTCAATCGCCTGGGGCTTCAACTACCCCTGCGGCGGCGGTAACCTCTACGCAGATAGAGGGAGAGGATATTCTTGTGTGTATGAGGCTCGGCTATCATAGTCAGCTAACTGCTGACAGGTGTCTAGGAAGCTGACGAGGGCAACGATGCCAGTGATGCTGATTCGGCAATTGGTTCCGTGGGTGAAACTCTGGCTGTATGTCGCAACTTCAATACTAATCCAAGCAAAAAAGTCGCCGGAAGTAGCCTCACGTCACTCCGCTCGAGCGTGTTGAGATACCAGGAGGAGAATGGCAGAACCTACCATGCTATGAGCTCCGGAAGTTAGTTCGCCAGCATTGTTCGACCTGACCGCTCATTTTCTAACCAGATTTTACCGCTTTGATTAGAATATAACTATCCCAATGACGAGGATGAGAGTAAACGACTTGGTGAGCAAAGGAATGGTTCCGTGGATATTAGGATCCTCAATTAATAGAAGCCTGCAAGATCTTCAGCACAATCTTTGGCTGTTTACACTCCGTGGAGAATTAGGACTTTGTCCCAAGATCCAGAACGGTCCAGCTAAGCGAGTTCTAGATGCCGGGACTGGAACAGGCATTTGGGCGATTGAATATGGTGCGTTGAGATACTCGAGACTAAGAACTGCTTGTATTCGCTGACAGTCGATGCACTAATAAAGCCGATGTGTATCCTGAATCAGAGGTATGCGGCCTCTTAACAGATTTCGCTTTATCTATGTAACCCAGCTTCTCCGATTAACCAATTATCGAAACAGGTCATCGGTGTTGATCTCAGCCCTATCCAACCCACTCTGTATGGCTCTACTCCCCGGTTTACCCTCTCCACCTCAAAAATGAGCCAAGATTAGCTGACCATCAAATCAACGAGAAGAACCCCGCCAAACTGCAGTTTCGAGGTCGACGATCTGGAAAAAGAGTGGACCTGGACGCGGCCATTCGACTTGATCTTCGCTCGGGTGCTCACAGCATGCTTCGAAGAAATGCAAAGCTTCGTCAACAAGTCATTCGAGTGAGTTTACTACACTCAACCCTCTCTCACGCCAAGACTAACACAATCCAGAAATCTCGAACCTGGAGGCTATCTCGAGATGCAAGATCTGACCCATCCTCTCGGCTGCGATGACGGCTCCTTGGATCTTGAAACCCCGCTGGGCCAATTCGGCCCACTGGTCATCAAAGCCTGCAATTTAGCTGGGCGCCCCATCGACATTGCCCCGAAGTATGGGGAATTTATGGAGAAGGCTGGATTCGTAGATATCGTCCACAGGCAATACAAGTGGCCTACCAATTCCTGGCCCAAGGACAAACATTACAAGGATATCGGGGCCTGGTCCTTTGAGAACTTGAACAGCGGACTCGACGGCTTGCTGCTTGCCCTCTTTACCAGGCATCTGGGCTGGTCCGTGGAGGAGGTTACGGTATTCTGTGCGCAGGCACGAAAGCAGCTTCGGGATACCAAAGTTCATGCCTATATCCCCATGTGAGTCACGACTACTTGCTTCGAATAGTTATATGTTGCACATACACTCTATGGTAACTGACATGATTTCTGTTAGACACATTTGGTATGGCCGGAAGCCAGAAGACTCGTAAGAACGGATGCCGCCGGCTTAACCCAAGATTATATGCAAATGCAATTAGCCTAGCTTTGAAGTTTGATATTTCCTATTTTAATGAAGTCTCTTGTTCTGAGAATTTTATTTTTCGGTGACAGACAGACTTAAGCGAGCCTCTTCTAACGACGCCTCGCGCTGGGTTGTACTCTAAGCCTGATGTCTCCTGGGAAAAAATTCTTTTGAAAACTCCCATTTTCTTTTTTCCTTTTTTTCTCCCCTTTTTCGACGTGAAAATACATTTTCTCTTTTTGTTTTCACATTTACGACCACAAGAATGATAAACCCTGGAAAAATCCGACGATATTATGTGAAACCTCAAGACTCTACATTGGATTGCATGCAGGACCAATGAGAACACTAGGCGATCAGCTGTCCCGAGATGGACAAATGATCTACAGGGGCATGGGTGGGTAATGGATGGCCTGCTTGGGGGGCTCAGAACTTCAGTCACACGGGCCAACCAGGCAAAACGAAAATGGCTTGCCATTGCGAATTGTTCAGTGCATCATTGCTAAATATAAACACCTGTATCTGGCTCCTCTGCGACGTTGGCCGGTTCGGCATGTATGGCCACCAGATTCTGAGGCTTGTGCAGTTTCAGCAAGTCGGGGGCGCCGCCTCAACGATCATGGTCCCCGGAGTAATTAATTATAACGGGATACAGGGGAGATCGGGCATTTAGAGGCTCCAAGGTAGGTACCTATGAATCGAACCAAGCTGTTAGCTGGTGGTCGGAGCGGTCTCCGAGCTGTACGCTCAGCTGCCTGCGCACATGCTGGAGAATCTTGGCGACGCTGGCATCCAGTTCGTCATGTGGCACTGAGACATGGTCTCGTCAGCCAGGTAAGACACACTGATTGAGAAAGACGATTTGGCTGAGAAGAGATTTGACAAAACAATTACTGGCAGGGAAGTGGGAGGCGAACATCTATTTTCTGGCCCTATATCAGACCCCTGGGAGATAGTGGACTGCCCCCCAGGCACAGCACGGAACCGGCACCGAAGCTCCTTCCAAAAGCTGGTGCTTCGGCTCCAAACCGCTGAAGTTCTCCCGCAAGGCCCCCCTGCAGTAGTGAAATTAGTAGCCCCTTCTCACCCGGCACATAAGTTCTTCAATCGGCAGCGCCAAATTAATTTGCCAAGACGCTGTAAATTGGTAGGAGCTTTGAAGACGTCAAACTTCATCACAGACACATGAGTGGACACAATCATGGGGAAATGCAGATGCGAGTAACAGTTGAATTAAGACTATGGTATCATTTTTAGTTTAGTATTCCCGCTTAAATCTCATGCAATCCAACGATCTATTGGGTAAGAAACGCGCTCTGCGCTTAGAGGAGGGCAACGGCAACAACACCAGCGAAGGCGGCGGCACCGACAATGGTGGCAGTCTGGCGGGAGCCAGCGCCCTTGCTGTCATCCTTGCTGCTGTTGGTGGTGTTGGTGCTGGTGTTGTTCTTGCTGTCGTCGCTGCTGGAGCCGCCGGTCTGGGAGGGCCAGCTGAGGCTGGAGCAGGAGGTCTGCTCGAGCACGCTGCTGTCGAAGGTGAGGCCGGACATGAGGCTCGAGATGTCGTCCGAGCAGGCCGACACGAGGTTGCTGATGTCGGTGATGTGCTCCTTGTGCCAGCTGGAGAACTGGGACCAGTAGGAGCTGTACTCGGAGGCGAGGGTGCCGGTGACGGCGGGGATCTCGCACGACTTGGTGGCGGAGCCGGTCACGGTGAGGACGTTGGTGTTGGCGGGAGTGGGAATGTCGATCAGGCCAGGACCGTACTTGATGGCAGCGCTGGCACAGGCGGCCGAGTCACGCTCGTTCAGGACGGCAGTGGGAGCGGGAGGCTGGGCAGCAGCGGCGGCGCCAGAGACGGCGGCGGCCAGGATGGTCATCTTGTTGAAGAGCATTTTGACGGTTGGATTAGAAGTGAGGTAGAGACTGGTGGGAATCTGGAAAGAATGAAAGTCTTGAGTTACTCGAGTGAACAGAGAATGAAAGTCTGGCTGTCTGGTCTGAAATCAAGTCGTCACAAGGGGCGTGGGGGAGAACCTCCTTTAATACCCATCCATTGGCCTGGGGGTGATGTTGATCGTATTTCATCAAACGATACGCAGACAGGGGAAATTGCCCACCGTACGCCACAAGAATATCACCACTTGAAGGAGCACTGCCAAGAGCGTGAGGGTAATCACTCTCTGCCTTGTGGGACTAGCACACTCGCTGGGGTGTTTTGAGTTAGTCTTGATGTAGCAGTAGGCACACAGGATTCATGCGTTTGCTCAGGAGCTGAATGCTGACACAGGCTAACAAACTAGCCAAGCCAACTCACGGCGGCCAACAGCCGCCACAAAAGCATATTCAGGGGGCAGCCGCCGCCGAGGTCAGCCTTAGTGGGTTGGTCAATTAGATGTTGCCCCATGGCTGACCACATCCTCGACCTGATTGGGAGGTTTGGATCAGAAAGCCAACGCTGCCCCATTCGTTTCACATTTTTGTGAAGCAGGCCTGACGCCAACGGCTCAGCATCTCCACATAATTTACGCTCCTGAGGGAATCATGTTCGAGAAAGGGTGCTACTTAGCTGGTTGGCTAGTGTTCAAGCATAACCGAGCCTGGCTGATGAGCATAAGCTAGGCCAACTGCTACGTTGGGGCCAACCCACATGAGACTGAAAATTGTTACTATCTTTGGTAGAATCGACGTAAATACCACCCGTTCAGTTCAGCCAGTCTGCTTAGGTTTGACCTTGGCCCTGGCCATAAGGCGATCCTTGCTGGTCCCTTTCAGAGGCAAATTAAACAGTACAGGCCCAAGAGCTACTAAGATACTAGTGCTGTAGAGATAAGAAGCGGCGCCTGGGCACGCCCTACATGACGCATTGATCAAAAGCAGACTCGAGACAGAGAGGGCATTGCATTATGGGGAAATTTTGTCGAGCCCAGACTGCCCACTTATTGTTGCCGTAAACCGGCAGCCTTGTTAACCGCCTTTGGCTTCTCACCCATTAAATTATGCAGCACCTGCAGGCGGCTGAACGCAAGGAGCTCTCTTTGCTTTCATGTTTCTCTTCCCACTGCGCTCTTTACGCGTTAGACATTTACGTTCATGGCTGAATTGTCTTCCCCCAAAACCCAGATTGAAGTCCTTTCCGCAAAAGGACAAAAGGATTATATCAAAGTCAACAAAGCCACTTGGAGGATGCACCTACACATGTGGATCCAAACAGCCGCTCGATCGACAACGAATGATTCCAGCACCCGTTTAATCCCAGCAACAAGCTATGCATAATTACATAAGTGTTTGATCTAGGTTTGACACTATGTAACACGGCCAAGAAATGCCAATTTCCTTCCCCGCTGCTTGAGTTGTGATTTGCAGATCATGTCTGCGTTCGTATGTTTGGGAAGGTCGGGGGAAGCAATATAACACTGAGGTCTTTGTGTTTCTAACATCTCTTGGAAAGAAAGAGGAAAGAGAAGTTTGCGACTGATGACCTAAAAACTTGATCGGTACTCACACTGAATCAGAAAATTATACACTCCATAAGCACAAGGCAAAAGAACTTCTGTTGTGCTAGGCTTACGTTGGTTGGCTTTGAAGTAAACCAGGGCTTCAAACGAAGTGCTTACGTAGGAAGGCATTAAGTGCTCGTTGGTCCAGGACTTCCCGCCTTTTCGGCTTGCTGACGGTTGGTGGCTGCGAGGGCTGACATTACATGAAGGCCTAGACCAGCTTGGTACCCTGGATTGTCCCCATATCAGCCGCTTTGCGCCCGGCTGGGCAAATATTACTCCCTGTTGAGAGCGCGGTAGCGAGCTAGCTAGTTAAAGGTATATTTTTGGCGGGTTGCATCTGATTTGATATATCACAATGAAGTTGGCTCATTAGCCCCGAAGACCAACAAGCTCTTCTACACTGATGGGTTTTGTAGTGTAAAGCGATGATGGTCGTACTTAAGCTATTAGTCTTTTTTATTCACGATGATCGTTAAAAACGAACCATACAAGAGAGAATATAATGCCGATTGAGCTTGCTGAGAGATTGGAGGTTGTGGCGCCAAGCCGCAGCATCTTGCCTTTCTGGAATCAGCTGTAGGTTAGGCACATGGGGGTTAACCAAGCCCTCCTAGTTGCGTACTTGTACTCGGATAGATATCATGTATAAAGTTGAATGTATCTATAGCGAGAAGGGGATAAAAATGTAATTTTACATCCCAGGAACTAATATCAGAATATATAGGGGAAAAGGGGTTCCATTGTTTCTGATGTTGTGTGCCCAAGTCCCTATCGTAGCCATGTGCTCTTTTTCTGAATACTAATATCTTCTCTTACGGTGTCGATTCCTTTTGAGCTGTCGTAGCCTGGACCCTTGGCATGTCTCTCTAGCGCAGTCTCCAAGACCAAAAATGGTGCCTAGTGAGCGTGCAAATCCAGGAGACTGCACACTGCCTCCTTATTTCCACCGACTAGCCCATGTATTGATTTTATGCTTTCCTCAAAGCACGCTCTCCGTATTTTGGCACTCTAGAATAGCCCCTAGATTATGTCGTGTATTGACCATGAGAAAAGAGTTTGGATTTTCCAATGCCTATTCACAAACGAGACAAATGCTCCAAGTCCATGGGTTTCCACTGACCGAAAGCAAGTTTCCTCAATTGCCCTAGCGACTTAGCTGAGAATCTCTTGAGCATTTCTTTGGAATTAACGTCCATGAATCGAAATATACTTGTTGGAAAAAGGACTTCGCTTGCATCCAAATACATTCCTCCCTTATCATAAAACCATTACAGTAAATGTCGACAGCGCCAAAGTATGACATTGAAGGTAGAGCTTCTAAGTTTTGCCTGATCCTCTAAAATAGCAGTTGATCATGTAAGCGAACGAAGGGTTTGATATAGAGTTCCCGTGAGCCAAACGACGCACTTGCGAAATATTGGTAATGGGTTTCAGCGATCCAGGACGAGTTGAGCTATTGCTAAGTTTTCCACGTCGCAGGTAAACTCCAAGAAAACGTTCCCAGGAACCAGACTGCGAGATATATGTTGGAAGGCTATTCTCCACTCCTCAACGATATTTCCTGACGGGCCATGACTGGAAATAATATTAGGTTCCGAGGTCGTGGTACGTGGGCAATCGTTGGTCAGCAGGCTCGCATAATCGTGGCCGCGAATGCATAGCTAACTAGTTGGGCGGATCAGGAGATGGCGAATTAGTCGAAGTCCCCCAATGGGAGCTGATTTCAAAACATCTAGATCTTCGGTGTACTGATGTACACAAACGAAGGATTTGTTCTCGCTATCTAGGACCTCTTTTGCCTCCTTATGGACTAACAATAGTTGCTTACCTAGACATGTCGGGATACATGGAATGCGGACTATGACCGTGTATGATACTATAAGACACGCGCCCATGACGAAACTTGTTTGAACAGCTAAGTTAACTAGAGGGCCGCAATGGAGGGAGACTGACTACATAGTAAGCATACCAATTTCGTTAGTTAGGATAGAAAGGAGAGAAGTGAGAGGGCAAAGAGGGTAAATCCATTGTCTTGAAATATTTTTGTAGAAAGACTGATTAAAGCCATAAAGCTACACAGAAACGATGGAGAGTAAATTGCTGGAACAGGTACCCTATAGTGCTAGTTGTTAATAGACAGCTTTATAGAACCAATTAATAAGTCCACGACTAATAAGGAGTCGAGTTTAGAGCATCAGGTTCTTGAGTCGAATCCAAAATTTCGGGTTCTTCTTCCAGCCAATTCAATATACGGAAAAGTAATGTCCAATCTTGTCAAGTGTAGTCCTAAAGAAGATAAAGCCAGTCTCTGCAAAATGAATGTCTGTTGCGCATGGGAGCTACTTCTCTATTCGAGCTAGCAATTCCTGGTGTCAATATGCATGGAAATATTTATCGGAACAAAGAAGCAGCGGAGGTCGTAGCGACTTTTCCTAGAATTGTCAAATTGCAGGATGTGTACTTGTTACTCCAGAGGGCGTGAAGCTGGCTTTCGCAGTAGATCTAGGGAGGAATGATGGATGTGCATGCAGTCCTCTGAAAACACAACTATTTAACTGAGGCAGAGCTTGATAACCAAGGGGAATAAAGCTTACACATCTTGTTCTAAGCATAATTTCCCCTTTGTGCTGGGACTTTATACGTATCGAGGTACGTGTAGGTACACGCAGCTAGTCCGCTAACCCCTGTCATGTCACGCGACTCATCCATGCTAACGGGAGAACTCCATGGTGACGATCATGATCCGGCGCGTCCCTAAAAGGGGAGACTCCATGGGTCCACCTACAGTCATGCCAGCCAGGAAAGTTCTCTTTCGTGGCATAGGCAATCCAACTCCAAGTAAACGTGGGGTATCAAGCATTGAGTACATATAGCATAACGTGTAGAACTTGGGTGGTGTTGAACGGTTCAATATCAACCGAGCTGGCCGTCGGTCTTTTGGTCGAGGAATTGGGGCGCTGTCGACGACGGTACAGCCCCCCTCCACTTAAATGATTATTACTTTGTTTTAAGAATAGAAATGGACTTCAGTGTGCTTACTCTGTGAAAGCATTGGTAACTTTGCTTTCGTGTTTCATGCGTCATCGCTATAATCATTCAAAACCAACGTCCCCCCAAACCGGCGCTTTTCCTCTCTTCATGCCAAGCTTGACGCCAAGCTCATCGTCGATCTACCCGCATCCGATGCAGAACAGACTCCATTGCGACCTTCGACTGAGGTCCTGTCGAAAAACGACCCTTCTTTTGGCCCTTGCATTATTTGCTGTCACGACTACCGTCCTTTTATGTGGTACAGGGAGCTCGAATTCGAACACGCGGCCTGCCGAGGCCTCCGATATCACAAAACAGACATTTGCTCCATGCACCAGTAAGACAGAGGCATGGAGGACAATTCAATCTAAATATGATACATTGATCGAGGACAAGTTTACGTGCGTTATACACTGCCCTTGCCCTTTTATCTTTCCCCAATTGCTCACCGTGTCGTCAAATATCTAGAGTCGCCTTGTCCACCTTCCATCGACCCAAGGAATTGAAACGCATTCTCGGCATCCTCCTCTCCGACCCTATCCCCTCCCTCCTCGAAGTCGTCGTGATCTGGAACAACTTTGGCGAAGAACCACCCGTCGCTTACGATTCTGAACATGGCGTCAAGGTTCGATACCGCATCCCTCCGCGAGACAGCCTGAATGAGAAGCTCTGGCCGGATCCCGAATATCGCACCCAGGCTGTTCTTTTGTCAGACGATGACGTTTACTACCGAGCCGAGGATCTGGAATTCGTCTTTCAGAGCTGGCGGAAGTTCGGAAAGGACAGAATGACGGGCGCTTTGGCGAGGTGCGCGACCCCGGATAACAACGGGCAGTGGGAATACACATTTTGCACAGGCCACAGCATCGATAATTACTCCATCATCCTGTCGAACCTGGCCTTTGCTCACATTGGATTGCTCGACTATTACTTCTCCGACGATCCGGCCATGACCGCGGTCCGCAATCTGGTCGACGACAAATTCAACTGCGAGGACATCGCGCTCAACTTCGCCGCGTCGCTGCTCACGGGCTCGGGGCCTCTGCTCGTTCAGGGGCGGGACCAGTACGTCAACCTGGACCCGTCCACTGGCATCAGCAGGAACTCGGGGCACATGGAGGCGAGGAGCCAGTGCCTCAACGACTTTGCCCAGGCGTTCCAGTGCATGCTCCTGGTTGACGAGTCAGCACGGATAGAGCGCGGGTACAAGTTCAACGTGTGGTACAAGTCGCTCTGGGACCGGCTTACGTATCGATGAGCTAGGGAGCCAGTGGAAATGGAAACCGCGTCGATCTAAATATACGGATTACGTACCCTCATGAGACCACGAACTCATAGCGCATGAGCCGGGACGCCCACCTTTCCGGGCTGAGAACCCTGCTTCAAAAATTACCCCTGTTGAGATAATGTACATGCTACTCTTTAATTTCCCTGATTGCTTCTGGCTGATAACATCCATTCTCTCTCAATGCCTGGATAGCTATACTATTTTTTTTTTCTTTTTTTTTTTTGGGATGTGAAATCGCGCTATCAATGGGAATGACCCAGCATAGCAAGGGGATAGCTATCTGCAGTCAAGTTGGGATTGCTCCCGTGTGACTTGGTAGGACCAAAGGTGTATAAGAGGCAAAGATATGTTTCTCTCAGATGGACAAAATTTAGAGATAAATTGATAACCTCACTGACCCATAATAAATCCTCGAATTTATCCAATCCTACGATTATATCTCTACCTCCCGCTTGCAACGCCCGTTCTTATTCTCATTTAACCAAGCACTCCGAGACTATTTTCTACAAGACAATCTCTGTTGAAGGCGAGTTTGAGACTCTTGGTTCGGTAACCTGATGATTCGAGGATCAATAATCGATAATCTTAGTGCTATTAGAGGTTTTGGATCCCTGAAATAGGCTCTAGTACGCAGCCTACGGCTGTTTAGCATTTGTGCTACATATACTGGGTAATCACATCTCTTCAAGAACTTGAACCCCTTCTAGAATAGGAATACAATGGATAACTGTATCGTACCATTAATTAAGAAAGCATAGCCATCTTAGTTTGATCTGCACCTATGCCGTCGACGGGAACTTGACCCAACCTGGAGCGACACCATTCTATGATCAGAACTTTGGATTTTAAGCTAGGAGATCGATGAAAAGGAGGGCAGATCCCGAATCTAAGGCCAAGATAGAGTTTATTATATTGTTTCTCCACGTCCAACTCCCATTTATGATGACGCGGCGTTATCAAAACCTCACCTTTTGATTCCAACTCTTCCTCGCTTCCGAAATGGTAACTGGACATCAATGCGACTACTCAATATACCTGGGGTAGAACTGGATTTTGAGCTGTCACATAATCCTCTGCGACAGCTAGGAACCTAATTTGTGGTACACCCGATTCATCGAAGTTTTATCCCTGAAGCCATTGATCAAGTCGAATTCGAAGGGAATCTAGTCCTGCCGAAAATCGCCATATTCGAGTGGTGCATCTCACAAATTGACCTTGAAATCATGATTTACAATCTCATCACTCATGAACAAGATTCGAAGGAACCACCACAGATGAGGCGAAGTGGCTACTATTGATGAGCAGAGAATGGTAGGCCGGTTTCGCGGCATGATAATTTCGGAAGAAACATTAGTGAAACAGTAAAATTGAGGATTTTCGCATGTTGATTGCTTTTTGTCTTGGCGCTGTGCCTGCATCTGGAGTTCCGTATTTGCTTGAATTATTCCGGCATAAGCGCATGAACGCGGGCGAAGCCACTGCATAACTTTGAATACTGTGTAACACCGAGTCCGCCACACCTCACACCAGGGTCTGCGCCATGGTGTAACCAAAAGAGGTGTATTGTTGCTTTTGAGCCCACATTGCCATGGCAGCTCATGCGTGAGAATGACTGGTGCTCTGCAGGCGGTGACCCCGCCTGTTGATGACAAGAAGGTTACCTAGGTAATATTATCTCACTCCACCCTCCGCCCAGTTCTCGCTTTCCTGACACTGTCCCTTCAATCTGCAAAGATCATAGCAAGATCGCGAACATGGCAGAATGGCGTCGGGAATACATCGCTGCGGAGAGCGATCGCTTCGCGGTGGGAATCTCGGAGCTGCTTCCCGCTCTCGAAGCCGACCAGCTTGATACCGACGCGATTGAACGCCGCGTCCAACAGCTGGCCGATGGGGCCAGTATTTCAAAGGGATTTTGCGCAAGCTGCCGCAATCTATTCACTCACTGGCCTGCCCTCGACGAAAAGGAATGGGACTCCGCCGTTCTGAGATACTTCGACACGGAGGAGGTAGAAGCCTTCTCCCGCGCCGGATGCAAGTTCTGCGCCTTCATCATGGGCAGGTTCCAGCACCACGAAGGACTCCTTGATAGATTCCGCAAGATTGAGGCAAGGCTCTCTGTGGGGAACGCCTCTGCCAAGTGTTCATTGGCTGTTCAGAATATCGGCGAGGGCATCGGAGAGGACGCGACGAGCCAGGCGCTCTGGGTGAACATGCCTGGAAAAGAAGTCTCACATTGTAACTACGCTTGTGACCAAGAGCTGGCTGATTTTGTATCCGAGATTCTTCCCAAAGATGGTCAGTCGAGCGGTTTCATTCTCCAAGTTCCCTATTGAGATGACGAGGCACTGACATGATGATAACATAGCGACACTTTGGGACGGAGATATTGAGTCCTTGGACCTTGTCAAAACGTGGCTCTCTGATTGCGATGAGTCTCACAAAAAGGAGTGCAGCAGCCGCAAGCCGCTAGATGGGCCAGGCCGGCTTATTTTGATTGAAGACGACTCGGTCAAGTTGGTCGAGACGGCATCGCTAGACAGCCTTCCCCAGTACGCTACTCTGACGTACTGCTGGGGAAAAGTCCCCTTTCTCAAACTGACACGAGATACATACGCCGAGTTTCTGGCCGGTATTTCGCTTGACCGCCTGCCACAGACATTCCAAGACGCCATCATAGTTGCAAGACGCCTGGGACTATCGCACATCTGGATCGATGCCCTCTGTATTATACAAGAGGAGCCTGGCAACAAGGACTGGCTGAAAGAATCAGGCCTAATGAGGTCAGTGTACGGGGGTTCGCATGTCACCCTTGCAGCAAGTTCGGCGACCGAAGTCAGTCAAGGCTTCCTATCATCTGCCTTGTCTCCCAAGTATCAAGGTGGCTTCTATGCGCAGGTATCCAGTCAGAAGTACACCCGAAAGCAGAACTTTCATAGCGCTGCAGTGTTTTTCGAATCTCTTCTGCAGACCCCCCTGGCTAGGCGTGCCTGGGCTATGCAGGAGAGGCTTCTTTCGCGCCGCACCGTCTTGTTCAGTGAATACGGCGTCTTTTGGCAGTGCCATTCTACATCCCGATCCGAATTTATCCCCGGCGGGTTTAGTGGACATCCAGGACCGACCCTCATGTTTTCGGATGAAGAGCCGCTGCCATGGTTGGACGTTATGTGCCAGTACTCCGAGGCCAAGCTCACATATCCATCTGATCGACTGCCCGCGCTATCTGGTATCGCAGCACGCCAGCACGAGATTACTGGAGATAAATACTTGGCGGGTTTGTGGGAGAAAGATTTGATCCCCTCTCTGCTGTGGTTTAGCCTGGATGCTACCGAAACGACGGAGCGGCGTGCGTGCAGCTGGACCTGGGCTTCCATCGATGGACCATGCAGCGTCAAGGAATTCACCGAGAAGGGCGGAACGCCGCAAGTAAGACTTCTGGAATCGTGGACGAAGCTCCTTGGACCAGACCCCTTTGGCCCAGTCACGGACGGTGAAATCACACTGGCCTGCCAGTCTCTTATACCTGCCACCCTTGACCGTGAGGGGTCACAGAGCAACGATGTCGGCTCTGACTGCCCCGAGACGCCCGAAACTAAGAAGGTGCCATCGGTAGCCATTGAGAAATCCGGTCTACAGCCATTCCCGGTTTCGTTGGATTGTATTGAACAAGAAGCAGCCAAGAACGAGCCCGTATACCTTCTTCCCATCATGGCCGGTCGTGTATCTATGTATGTCGATGAAACCGATGAGATGAATTGCCAGAACCCAAACGTCGAGTTTGCTGGCCTTGTCCTTAGGTCTGTTGACAACACGCCAGGCCATTTTGTCCGTCTCGGTATTTTTGGCTTTTCAAACAAATCGTGGGAGCCTGGAATGGAGGGAAGAGATTTGCATGCCGAATTTAGTGGCATTCTGGAGGAACGGGGTGAGGAGACAGCCAAGTCGGTTTGCTTGGAGACGAACGAAAGTGCGGACTATCCGCAGCAGCAATTTGTGATCAAGATCAAGTGAGACGCTCAAGGATGGGCTCTACTGTCAGTGATCGGGTAGCTTTATGAAACACATGAGGAAAGTGTATTGGGTCAAGAAAGATGCGATACTCAAGGGAAGGGCTTTCTATAGTTTATGAAATACCTCTCGTTTTCTGATGAGTTCATTATTACATGCATGGTCCGGTCCAATTGTATTATTTTCACAAATCCATCGTGTCGAGATGTCGGGCCTAACTAACCTCTTCCATTCCATTTTTTTTTTAACTTTATACTCAAACTCTCTCACCATATTATCTTCAAGAAAAGAATCGTATCCTAGCTAGTTGCTAATCATCAGGACTCGTGACGTGTGTATAGATGCTTTTTAGCCACATGGACATAGAAGAATATGTAATGTGACGGAGAGTATCTGATACTTGGTGAAGTAATGCGTACATGAGCACTTGTACGGATCATGAGGCCGTCCATTACCAACAGTCATCCCAAAATCATGTTTAACATTCCGGTAGGTACTCACTAGTCAAAGGGAGCGGCACACCATGCGAGAAACGAGAGAGAAAGATCATGAATCTGGAGTGCAAAAATAATAGCACGAAATAACTTCCACTGACGATTGCATACCTAGGCAAGTTGGCCGAGTGGTTAAGGCGGTGGGTTTAAGAGCCGTAAATTTATGGCGAAAATTTCCACTATCGCGAGATGCGTGGGTTCGAACCCCACACTTGTCAAAGATGTTATTATCTTTTTGCCACCCGGGAAGTTCGAAGTCTAGAGCAAAAGGATATTCAAATCCTTGATGATGCATGTAGAGTGACTCTGCGTTCTTCAAGGTTCGGGGGGATTGATTTCGTTGATATTAAGGCGTGTTCTGTACATACCTACAGTGTGTTCATTGTGTTGAGATATCGGGGTCTGACATCTTCCATTCACTGCTGGCTTTGTTGTGTGAGTCAAGCTACTCGATTTCAAGTTAGTTAGTGCCCAGTTAATATCGACGTTACAGAATCGGAAGAATGAGATTAAACCAAATAGGAATTTTTTCTGCGGAAAACGTCGTTGGTAGTTAGCAGTAAGCAACGAGGATGTGGGATGATGTTAGTGTGCTAGTTCTTATACTATCTAGATTTCCAACAAGCAAAGCACTGTTACAGTAAAGAGGGAGTGGGAGAAGAGGAAAAGTCACCTGTCCTAAGCCTAGGAAAGCCGTTAGTCCCGTGTATGTGGTGAACAGAATAGTTTGTTTCGTATATTTCGGTATCGCCTTGGGTAATTTGATCGCCGTGGGTTGCTTCAACGTCCGAAGCTCCGTCGTTGGGGGGGAAATGAATCAAATACCTTTGAAAGTACATAGGCAAAAGATCAAGAGGTTGTACTCGTTTCTCGAGAGGAGGACTCGTTGACGTCGCGAAATCGATTAATCCGAATCGTGGGGTAGTTTCATTCGGCCGAACTAGGAAATGTCTGGAAGCTCAGTTTCCGGTTTCACTCATGCTATGTAATAGACTTAATAATCCCGCACGCACTCTGCCTTCTTCAACGAAATGAGCCTTTCTGGAGATTCTCACTCCGTGTGGAAACCCGTCACCAAAAGATACTCAGTCGGCATTGATCCGAAAACTCCGGCTGTCCTCCGGAAACTCCGACTGTCTGCACTGTCTTAGATCTCGTTCGTAATCAGCTCATATATACACGCACTGCTAGGAATACCGAGTGCCTTGAGTAGCTAACCCCTCTATGATTGATCAATCAGATTCCTCGCCTTACTCAACTTTGAACCTTACACAGCAAGCATTGGCCAAATGACCCGACTAATAGAACCAATGAAAATTGGCCGGTGCGCCCTAAACCATCGCGTTGTCATGGCTCCCCTGACACGCTTGAGGGCAGATGACGACCAAGTCCCTCGAGATTTGGTTTTTCTCTACTACTCTCAGAGAGCATCCGTCCCAGGGACTTTACTCATCTCTGAGGCTACCTTCATATCACCCAAGTCAAGGGGGAGGGATGAAAATGCACCCGGCATCTTCACCAGTCAACAGGTCGAGGGGTGGAAGCGAATAACGGACGGTGTGCATGCAAAGGGGTCCTACATATTTATGCAGCTGTGGCATGTAGGCCGTGCCGCTCGCCAGCATGCCCTTGACCGAGTAGGGTTGGAGATGGTGAGCAGCAGCAATATTCCCATAAGCGACCAGCACCCGGCCCCACGGCCGATGACGACGGAGGAGATCTGGGAGTGCGTCGGTGACTTTGCCCAGGCTGCCAGAAACGCAATCTCTGCTGGTTTTGATGGCGTGGAGATCCATGGCGCAAACGGGTATCTTATTGACCAGTTCACCCAAGATACCTGCAACAAACGAACTGACGAGTGGGGAGGGAATATTGAGAACCGGAGTCGCTTCTGTCTTGAGATTGCAAAGGCCGTTTCCGAAGCCATTGGCCCTGACAGAGTGGCTATGCGTCTCTCGCCATTCAGTGACTTCCAAGGGATGCGCATGGACGACCCAATCCCGCAATTTACGCACATCATATCAGAGTTGGGAAAGCTCAAGTTGGCTTATTTGCACCTTATTGAGCCCCGTGTCTCTGGAAATACCGACAAACAGGCGGGCAGCGGAGAAAGCTTGGATTTCGCCATCAAGGCTTGGAACAAGGCCGGCTCTATCATTCTCGCCGGCGGGTACTCTCTTGCTAGAGTAGAAGAGGCTCTAGAGACGGGGCTCAAAAATGAAGACGTAGGATTCGCATTCGGCCGGCATTTCATCTCTAATCCAGATCTGCCGTACAGGCTCGCGAATAATATTCCTCTCACACATTACCAACGTGACACCTTTTACAAGGTGAAGAGCCCTGACGGATACACAGACTACAGCTTTTCCGACAAATGGAAGAACGAGGCGCCTGTATATCAGCATTGAAGTCAACAAAGTGATCGTGCTTGATGTCAAATGCAGTATGATAGATAGATCAAGTAGAAACTTTAATAGTAAAATAAAGAAATCTATTTATACCGTGTCACTTCAGACCGAAAGTCTCCACGGCACGATATGACGGGGTTCAGCACCGGGGCATGAGTCAAATTGCGGGGGCGAAGTATGGAGGAGACTCCCTGTTTCCGCGAACTCTCCTCATCTTGATGGATACATGTGATCGGCAGGTACATAGCTGGTCACAACGGAAGCCTACTTCGAACCATTCTCACCCTTCGATCTCATATCAACTGATACACTTCCCAGGAACGATGGCTGCTCTCCCTCACAAGCTGGACGTTCTTGTCATCGGAGGTGGCAATGCTGGCTTCAGTGCCGCCGTATCCGCTGCCCAATCCGGCGCCGGAAGCGTCCTGCTCATCGACAGAGCGCCCGAGGAATGGGCGGGCGGAAACACATATTTCACCGCCGGTGCATACCGTGCCGCGCACGGGGGACTACAGGACCTGCTGCCCCTCGTCAACAATGTCTCCCGGGAGCAGGCGCGCAAGATCGAGCTCGCCCCCTACTCCGAGCAGGACTTCATGGATGACCTGAACAAGGTCTGCATGGGGCGGTCGGATCCCGGGCTGGCTGAGAAGCTCGTCTCCGAGTCCAATGAGGCCATCAAGTGGCTCCATGGCAATGGTATCCGGTTCCAGCTGTCGTTCAATCGCCAGGCCTATGAAGTCGACGGCAAGATCAAGTTTTGGGGCGGTCTTTCTCTCAAGACTCAGGACGGCGGGAAAGGTCTTATTGCCGACCACCGGGCCGCGGCAAAGCGAAACAATGTGCAGGTGTCTTGGTCTACACTGATGAGCGACATCAAGCGCAACGGCGACGGTTCATTCACCGTCACTCTGCAGGTAGACAGTGTACCGCAGAAATTGTCCGTCGGGGCTGTCATCTTTGCTGCCGGAGGCTTCGAGTCTAACCCTCAGATGCGCAGCCAGTTCCTGGGACCCGGTTGGGACATGGCCATGGTTCGTGGCACGCCATATAACACCGGAGACTGTCTGAACTATGCCATTCGCGAGCTCGACACAAAGGCCGTGGGAAATTGGTCCGGTTGTCATTCCGTCGCGTGGGATGCAAATGCTGACCCCGACACTGGTGATCGTGTTGCGTCCAACGAGTACACCAAGTCTGGGTACCCGCTTGGTCTTATGTTCAACATCGACGGCCAGCGTTTTGTTGACGAGGGGGTCGACATGAGGAACTACACATATGCCAAGTTCGGCCGTGCTATCTTACAGCAGCCCGAGAGCATTGCCTTCCAGGTCTGGGATGCTCAAACGAGCCCATGGCTCCGGTCAGAGGAATACCGTGAGGGGCGTGTGGAGCGCATCACTGCGTCTACGCTGGAAGAACTGGCGACTAAGTGCGGCGCTCGGGGCCTTCAAGACCAGGAGTCTTTCCTCAGAAACCTCAGAGAATACAATGAGGCCGTGTATGCCCACCGGCGGGAGAATCCAAGCGTGAAGTGGGATCCCGCCGTCAAGGATGGCTTGTCCACCCAATCGTCCAAGAAGCAGCTGGCGTTGGCAAAATCGAACTGGGCCCTGCCTGTGGATCAGGGACCCTTCGTCGCCGTCAAGGTCACTTGCGGCATCACCTTTACCTTTGGCGGGCTCAAGGTTGACCCTGAGACCGCGGGATTGATTAGTGCATCAACCGGCAAGCCCATGCCGGGTCTTTTCTGTGTGGGTGAGATGATGGGTGGGCTGTTCTATTCCAATTATCCTGGTGGTAGCGGACTGACATCCGGAGCCGTCTTCGGAAGGAGGGCTGGAAGGGCCGCAGCAGCTATCAGCAAGAAGATGTCGGCGGGAGGATCTGCCTCTGGTACATTCTCAAGCAAACTGTAGGATTTCTTTGAAACCACCTACTAATAGCTAGACTAGATTGAAAATTTCCTTTTCTTGTATTAGCTAAGATTTGGGAATATACATTAATCGATATTGCTCATCACTGATTAGCAATAGTGTTCTTTGCTGAGCTACGTAATGGCATGGTGATCTACTCACCTGATTACTATTACTATTATATATGAGAAAAAGTACAACCGCTAAACAGCCAAGATGAGACCCTGCCAATACAGATAGATTCCATTTTCGTTTATGTAAAATTAAAGATGCTTTCTAAATTTACTATCAAGAAATTGTTCGTGATGTTTCCTATTAACGACCTTTATGTTGGTGGTGAGGGGTGGTTGAAGTTGGGGCTGGAACTTATGCTTTTAATCTATAGGAAGATCTAGTGCCTAGTATTTCGCTATCTCTAGAGAGCTGGAGAAGGTTTATTTGGGTGATATGGAAAGCTGTTAGTCACCTAAATCACACATAGTATGATATATGGAGCATGTGTAGGGCGCGAGAATAGTTGGCATTCTTAGTTAATTAACGAACCCCTCCACAGTAGTGCGAGCTCGGAGTTTCTGTATTCGCCTCAAGTCATTTATTAACATTCTGAGATGATACTGCAGCGCAATGGTGTTGTTGGCGATATGTGGCGCGACGTTTTGAGGGGCGCCTTGTCTCCCGTTGATAAAATAGGTTTGACGGGCGGCTATAGAATCCGAGCTCGTCTAGCTTCCTCATTTCACAAGCTATATCTCAGTCGACAGATTTAGCAACTTTACCATTCATTTTATACACTAGAAAGCAGTCGACCTGGAGCAATACCCCTGTTGCTTATTCATCGCGATGTGCCGCAACATGGAAACTATCATTATTATTAGGGGTTGGACACAATGGTTCCGCACAGAAATTGAGAGCTACACGTTCCAACGTGGTACCAAACAAACAAAACTGGGATTCGCCCTGCACGGCTCCCCCGTGGTGCTGTTGCGTGAATCTACATGAAGCTGTGTGGCTGGACTGACCCGTGCCGGGGAAGATGATGAGGTGCTCATCTGAATCTCCGTTTACTTATTCTCTAAAGCTAACCCAATTCAGCTCCAAATGAGAAAGATACGTCTCGAAAGATAGTCCAGCAGCATGTACCGGGTTTATTGCTCAGTGTCAGTGTGTGTTCCCACAAGATCTCGCGTGATTCATCGCTCAGAGAGATGGGTCCGGGAGTCATCCTGAACAGGCAGCCAGCAGGTGGGCACTTTGCCGCGAATGAGCAACCCGACGCTTTGGTCCGGGACGTTGAAGAAATGCTCCGTAGAGGAGGACCTTTAAGATATAATTAGGCAATTTATGATGAGGCGGAACTGGTCAATTCTCCACAGCCGAGTCAGAAGTCCACTCTCCAGTTCCGTAAAACCGTTGCAGCCCACAGCCCCTTTAATTAAAATGTACTTTCTTTGGAAGTAAAAGAGACAGAAAAATAAGTAGAATAAATGTCTAAGAATTCTAGCATGCTCCCTCTATGATTTAACGGATACGGTCGCATAGGGTAGAGCTTGATGGTCTTTATTTTCAGCCTCAACACCGCTGGAGGAAGAGCCAGGCATCTAGAGATTCTGCATGCTAGTGCTGAACAGCTTCGATGACAAATGCTTAGCCATATGGACGGACATTCCCGTGCTATCACCAGAGGAGACAGGGCTGAACTCGGGTTTCTCAGATAGGCTAGCCCTCAACGGGGCACTTCTACGGGCCATTTCTCCTGTTCAGTCATGCCACAAGATGCTGGGTCGGTCCCAAAGCGAACTAGACTAGGGGTCTGGGGCGAATCCTTCGTTGAGAGCTGGACAAGGACATCCTTGAGCTGGAATATGCACCTCAGATGGGAGTGGTTCTTCGGTACTGAGCAGCAAGTCCAGTGGCCAGAGTCCTGTCAAGGTTCGGCATTTCACAGCACATCCATGATCCGGCAATGTCTGCCACCGTAATAAGACGAGCTGGTGGGACCGTTTCGCCTGAGCCATTGTGCCAACTACCTTGCAGGATTGCTGGGTTGTCCCTCTATCCCCCAGTTCGTTTTACGTGGTCCTAGCTCATGAATTAAATCTGCTGGTTCCAAGAAGATGTTTCCCACTTGTCTCCTTGTTGATAATTCGCCAGGACCCGATGACGAGCCAGAGCGCCGGAATTTCTTGCAATAGTAGTTCGATCTTTCTGGCGTTTGCTTAATTTAGCCATGCCATTCCTTCTTGACCTTTAGAAGCGTGGACATTCACTTCCCTCGTTACTTTTCTTTCTTTCATCAATCTAGGGTTTTGGGGGGATTTTCCAGCATTACCCCTACGCACATCGGTGCCGCAACACCGCCAACATGATCGATCTCACGCCTGAGGCCCACGAGAACTATGTCGGATGCGTTGTCATGAGCGTCTTGGCGACATTAATCCTGGCTCTCAGAATATACTCCCGATTAGACAGCGGCCAGAGGTTGTTGCTCTGCGATTATCTGTGCATTCTATCCTACGCCATCTTCATTGGATACTGTGCTCTGCTATGGAACTGTCAGTGACGATCTAAACTCCCTTCGTCATGAGGATCACCTCATCCGCTAGTTATTGATTTATCTTGGGAAATGGCCGCGACTAATGCCAGTGAAATAGACATCTTCCACGTTTCCGAAGTCGGTGCATTCGAAGGTCAATTCACACCTACGGATCACCCCACGGTCAGCGTCAAAGAGACCGGCGATTTCATGAAGGTATGGAGAAATTGGGTTCCTTCGAGAGGATTTACAGTCCGGAGGCTTATCTTCAATCTCTAGATGGGGTACATTGCCATGATCCTATTCACGACCATGGTCTCGGTGGTTAAAGTGAGCATCCTGTCATTTTACTGGACCATATTTTCCATCGACGCGCTGCAAAGACGCATCATCATCGGCACATTGACTCTCTCAATTGCCTGGTTCATCGGGTTCCTCTTCACCATCATTTTTCAGTGCAAACCGGTCAACGCCTTGTGGGAGAAGTGGTTCGAAGTCGGTCACTGTCTATCGACACCAAAGCTCTTGCTGGCAGTCGAACTGTCCAACTTACTCATCGACGTCGTCATTCTGTCCATCCCGGCATTTTTTGTGAACCGACTGCAATTGGACACTCGGAAGAAGTGGGCGGTGCTGGGCATGTTCTTGATGGGAGCAGCGTAAGTCGGAAAGGTTCATCAATATGGCTTGCTTGAGATGGCTGCTAACAAGAAGAAACCAGCGTCTGCGTGGTGAGCATTGTCAGAGTGACACATATTTGGAAGCCACCCAATGTTGTCGCAAACTGTGAGTTTCCCCTGGAACATCAACTCCCTCGCCAAATTGCTAATCTCGCACACCACAGTCGACACCTCCAAGACGATCCTCTGGTCAACCATTCAGATGGGCATGGCCATCATTTGCGCATGCCTACCTACTCTGGGTCACCTTATCAAGAGCAGCAAATTGAGTTCCAAGGCTAGAACATGGTACGGGTCTCTACGCGATCGACAGGGAAGCTCGGGATATCAAATCAGCAGTAATCGCAGCAACACCGGTCGGCCATGGGCGGGGGATGGAAACGATCGATTTCACGCGGCGGCAGGAAAAGCCTGGGACAAGCTCCCGAACGATGGTTCAGAGTCGGACCATATCCCTCTGGATCCTCTGCCGCCCAAGCAAATCCGTGTTCAAAAGGATATACAAGTGTCATGAGAAGCTTTGCGTCTGCCGCTTCTGTGTCTCGGCTTGCACTTCTGCATTTTTCTTCTTCATTTTACCACAGACACCCTAATAATTACACAATTGATTTGCATCATGGCAGACATTGCGTGAGACCAATAATCGGAGCGTTATACCGCGTGGTGGGGTGACAAGGATCCAAGTCCCCGAGCAACATGTTGGTTCTCGATGCGGAGTGGACTCTTTACGTTAACAAACGCGCGGACCAATCCATTATGTGGCATAAGGCAAAATCTAGCGGGTCAAACAGGGACCAAATGCCCCTCGCCCGGGCTCTCAGGTGAGCGCGGAATCGCGGATTCAGTCAACTGGGGAACTTGAGTCCTCTTTTCTCTTGCAACGAGGCTCTAGTACCAATACGTCTAAGCTTGAAGCAGGGCATAGGTCCCTCCGAGTCAATGCCTGTGTTGGGCGGCGTTCTCCCCTGACTCGTCGCGATCCCTGTCTAATGAGGCTCTCCACCTCAACGGCCAGGACGCCAAAACGGGCATTGCCGTTTTCTATCCTGCAGACAAGCCAACCCTAGATTGTAATGGAAGGATCAACTAGCAGGGAATAGCTTTGGCTTGTCTAGATAGTCCCCGCAAGGGAACTGCGAGAAGTCGAAGTCCCTGATGAAAACGTCCTCCAGTAGGCGCCCTTGCCGTCCATACCAACTTGGTAGCCGGCCGATCTAGAGCTTGTAAATACAAGGCTGTACAATATATTGCGGCTAGTATCATAGAGTGTTGAAGCTTTCCACGTCTTAACTGTATTCGGCGACGTAATAGCACCGGCGTATACCTATCTCTAACCCCCGGCTATACCATCCATCTCCGTGCATTACCAACGGCCCTCTTATTCCAATATGGGAGCCACTTAATCCTACCATCTGGAACAAGCGGGCACTGACTGGATGCGGTTCCTCGCATGGCATTATTGAACTCGAACTGCTGCAAATGTGGCAGATCGCGACATCCACTGCCACGTTTAATTAACCATGTCCCATCGTTTCTTTTTAGAGCCGCGTCCCTTCTCTTCCTACTCTCATACCTGTACGACCCCTGCTTCCCGACGCCAAACACTGGAACACATTGAATCATTCAACCATGGCGCCTGTTTTCTCTAAGCAGCCGCTGAAGACTGTGGCCAAGGTGGGCTTCCAGCTGGCGACTCCTTTCTACTTCCTCTTCCTAGCTCTGCGTATGAGCATCTCCTCCCTGCGCCAAGATCCCCGCTGGTCCATGAAGGAGGCAATCGTCAACGCTTTTTTCCGTGCCAACTTCCATTTGTTGACCGCCACACGGGACCAGCTCGAGGAGCGGACGACGCCCGGAAAGCTCGGTGATCAGTATGTCCGCATTGAGCCTGCCGATACCAAGTACCTCCAGGGCGCCCTCACCCCCGGCGCGATCCAGCCAAAGAGCTTGCCTGGTGTTTGGTTCCCTGGCCCACCATCGGGCGAGTCGACGGATGAGAAGGTTGTGATCTATTTCCCCGGAGGAGCCTTCGTTGTTGGCTTCGAAGCCTCTTTCCTGGGACCAATCGTTGCCGATGGCCTTCTAAAGGAGCTGGGTGCCACGAGACTGTTGTTTGCTCAGTACCGCCTAGCACGTGATGAACAATCCCGATTCCCCGCTGCTATTCAGGATGCTGTCACATTCTACTCATATGTTCTTTCCCGAGGCGTAAAAGCCTCCAACATTATCATCTCTGGTGATTCCGCTGGTGGTAATGTGTGCCTCGGGTTGCTCCGCTACCTCGAATCCCAGCAGAGTGAGCTACCAAAGCCTTCTGCTGCCCTTGCCTGGTCCCCGTGGGTTTCTGTGCCAACTGATGCCGGAGCCCAATTCGCCAAGCTGCCAAATTCGGAGAAGGATCTGATCTACCCCGAGTTCCTACAATGGGGCGCCGACTCATACCGACCAGTATCTCAGCCCGACGAGGAGGCCGAGGGTTACCTCGATCCGCTGAAATACCCTTTCAAACTCACGGTGCCGCTGTTCATTCAAGCTGGAGGTCTGGAGGGATTCCGGGATCAGATCCACCAGTTTGCGGAGAAGATGATCCAGGAGAATGGGGAGGACCTCGTCAGATATCACGAGTCAGCACTTGTGGCTCACGACCTCGTCCTCCTCCACGGTCATATTGGAAAGACTGAGCTGAATCAGACAGCTGTTCGAGATGCAAATGAGTTTATCCAGAACAAAAAGTAAAGTTCTAGCTGGGCATCTGCATTTATTCTAAGATACAACTTGTTTTGATGCATGAAGCGCTTTGTGGATTGGAATGATTGGCTCTTTCACTTATACAATCATCAAGCTTCCCATTTTGGGAATCGGTAATCTAAATAATAATACCCCAATCGTTGCGAGACGAGTCATTCCGAAGCTTTTTCATTCTGAGGATAAAATCTTCATTCCTAAACCTGGCGGTTGGTCCAGCCAGCTAATTCAAACCATTTGTAAAGATGCCGAGTGAGACGCTCCAGTAACAGAAGGGTTCAACCCAACATGACCCCTCCAAGCCAAAGGTTCGTGGTTCGTAAGTTTAGGGTCAAGCCATTATCAGTCGAAGCTCTTAAGATATTTACATTCTCCTAACATTGTCCTCAACCTCGAGCACCCTCGAAGTACGTATACACATCTTTCTCACATGACCATTGAGTTGTGAAGTACAATATTGAATTGAGTAGAGTTTTCAATCGACATCTCCTGGAAGCTTGGTATATTTCTAAACTAATTTTTATTTTCTGGTTTAATTTTTATACTGGAGTAGATATTTCTGCTATATTCCAGCTGCCAGCTGAGACCTTTGTAATCCTCACTTGAACCATTAAAGTACTTCCTTGGCCTGCTCTCTTTAGCTAGCAGGACAATATGTCGGAGCCCGATTATTCTCTAATCTATTCTCCAATATAATGAAAGATAGACGAGCGTTGATGAACTTAAATTCTAAACTCTACGAAGCTAGATTACTTGTCATGTGGGATAAACCAACCCCCACTTGCATACTAACATTCTCTGGAGTTAAAGTCCACTGACTACGAAGATCTCGGAACAAAAATATACTCTCGCATACTCCAAGCCAGAATGAAGAGACTGGAAGAAGCAAAAAGACATCTACAACAGCCGGTATTCGCTGGTCGTCACCGACCCAACTACTAATCGGCCCCTTGTGAGCTTAACGTGCGGAGAGCAAACGGGATCCAGTGCTGCCTCACAGGTATGATCGTAGATGACAGAAGGTGAGGGTATTTGGCTTATATAGGTACATTTACTCGGCAAATCGGCTCCTCGATCTCGAGTCCACGTAGGTCCTGCAATACATCTAGCTGAATGGTTACATAAATTCTTCATCCCTTTTATTTAAATCACTTTGTAAAATCCCTTCTATGTAATTTTGATGTATCAGTCCTAGAATTGCTCCATTGAATGACTCATTGGGCTTGGAGAGTGTATAGCTATTTGATCCATTACCAATACAAACACCAACCAAACACTCATTCTTATGTACTGAGTCGGAGCCACCTACCTTTAGCCGGATATGTATTGGCAGATAGGTTTCATGAGTTGAAAACCGGTATGGGTTTCACTTCCTTTCCTGTGTTATTTTCAGAAACCTGCCCTTGAAATTGATATGAGCCTTTCCATGCTGATTACACCTATAAAAGATTGCGAATTTGAGCCCTACATATTGCATGAACTATTAGATCTAAAATCTTCCATTTTATAAATCAAAAGCTTTTCATTTTAGGCATCATGAAACAATGTCTGTTTGCCCGCCTCTCGCAGATCTGAATTCGTTGGTGGATTTAGGATATGGTTTGGGTCACGCTTGCCCGAGCAGAATATGTTATTGAACAATGAACCTTCATCTGTTTTGAGATCCTTAATATGATTGCCATTCGCTCAAAAATCTACAATTCGGTGTGATGGCGTCTTAACCATTTAGCTAAATACTAACCCTCTCTTTATGATAATGATGGTGATGATCATATTTTTACGTCGGTGCACCCCTCACGGGCAAAAGGCATCTATATAAATACACCTAAAAACTACAGTAAATGAATACAGAGGAAGTAGGTAGCTATATAGCTTTCTATACGTTGTTGGAGTCGGTTTCTCAAGCAAAGTCAAGCGCTATTGGGCGTCTTGTAGGTACATGAAGTTGGTTAGTATTTTATTTTTTACTTATATAGGTGCTACTAGCGGGTTCATATCTACTCAAATGAGTCTCCTTTTTGCGCTTCTAATTAAGGTACCCCCATCTCCTTCTTTCGTCCAGCGTGCTCGAGTAACTCCGGTGTGCAATAAGAAAGCAAATAGAGAGTGAGACCTGATGATCACGTCCGATAATCATTTTGGCGAAGACTTTCTGAATTTTGATATAGGTACATGATATAGATAGATCAATTCATTCTGACGACTCATCGATGTTCGAAACCTCGCCCAAGACATCGAGGAGGATCATACGCTCTCCCCATGTGGGTCACCGGCTTTTAAATGTCTCTATTTTGGCTCGGGTGTGATGTGCCAAAAGACGTCATTAAGCCAATGAGAGATTCGTACCATTCCTGATTTCGGCAACAAATTACTTCCACATTCAATTATCCGCGGAGGCGGATAACTTTCGACAAAGGCGGAAAAGCATCAACCAAATCCCTCAGGGCTGGCTCTGAGAACTAACTACATCATCAACTGTCCCAAAATAGATGCACTCGACTATAGTCTCAAATCCACGAGATTTCAAAAAATGCCTATTCAAAAGTATCCGTTATCACCACCCAGTCTCGAGGAGCTGGCCCGGACCTTGAGAGCGCCACTTGCGGCCAACTACGAGGAGTCGGCAGTAAGTGTCGTTGACTGCCCCGATCTTCGGCAGGCGCCATTCCATCTCGCTTCCCAGGGTCTATCAGGAGACGAGAAGATTGCGGATGTCGGCGGTCAGCCGAATCTTTTCCCCCGGCCCAATCTCGAGAGCAAGTGGTCAATGGTCAGCATCGGCACATCCATGGACATGAGCGCCGCTAAGGGATGTCTCATTGGGGCTGGGGCCGGCCCATTTCACGTCCTGGGACAGAATTCCGAGCTGGCGCCGAATTTAAGCTGGAAGGACGGCACCGTCACCAATGAGTCTCGCTTCATCAAGATTGACGGTGCCACCAAGGCTGTTGTCGTTGACAGGAGTCCATCCGTGGACTGTGGACTGATGGTGAATCTGTTCGGATCCTTGGGCGAGCCAGGCCCAGTACTCAAAATCACGGCACGGAAGAGAAAAGGCCAGGAGAAGAGTTTCTCGGAATGCATCAGAAAGGGTCTGCACGCCGCCTACGGCGACTCACGGACGGTCAGTCTCGGGGGCGTCTTTGTCGTCAAGTCAGGGAAGGCCCTCTACCACGTGATGCCGGACTTCCCCTCTCAGCCCTTCAACGGGCGAAAAGACGTAGATAACTGGCTCACATTCCATGACTTCCATGGACCCATCGTTTGCCTCTCCGTCTTACATTCGGCTGACCCTGGCAATGAGATGGGGCTGCGGATAGAGCATACACATTGCTTCTCTGCGGCGGGAGAGAACTCCGGGGGCCACTATCATTACGATCTTGATGACACAGCGGAAACGGTCGAGTACGAGGCGTACTTCAACACTGCCAAGATGATCTACCGAATTGACAGAGCCACTGCGGCCTAGTAAAATCAGGCAGGGGTTTCATGCTCGAAGGCATTGGTGGTAAGATCTGCCATCCCTGGCAAAACAGTGTGCGGATCATCGCACATCACCTTGACGACTTTGAGCTAGACCAATTAACCCCAGTCCTATGTCATATGCTTTCCGGGGCAAGGGCAACAACAGGGAAGGGGTCGTCAGGATGATATCTTCATGTGACTTCGTGGGCCGTGGGGTTAGTGTAGTATCCAAGACCATTGCCGCAGCTAATATGCTTCATCTTCTATAAAGACTTAATTTATACCCATAAAACATGGTTTCAGGTCGAAAGTGGGTGATATCATCGAGTGAGTGTTGGTTGAAACACTGTGTGATTCCTCGGAGAAGCAAATGGAAGACCCATCAGACCGACATGTTTGCCGCTCACGCCACAGTCAATTCTTTCAACATGGAGAGATTTCTTGAATAATGTCCAAAAAGCGAGATAAAACAAATCTTACAAAGGAGAAGAAGAACGAAATACGAATCAGAATCAAGGCATAGGCCAACCCCCAGGTCTATGCGGCCCAGAAGGATGGTTCACCCCGGCCCTTGACCTCTACGTTTTCCAGAATAAGTAAACTTTGACCTCCCCTCCCGCTCTCTAGCACGCTCACGTTACCTGCAGTCAGGCTATGTCGAAAGGGATGCGACGATTTCGGTGTCAAGGAACGGGCTTGCCACGCCACCCAGGCAGGAACAAATGTCCGGGGAGCGGGCGTTGTGGAAATGGCATTTTCAGGCTGAGTGAAGTATGCAATTTAGCACAATATGTATCTTTACGACAGCCGGAGTTGGCGCAAGGTAAACCAGGGGTAAAGCCGGGGCCCTGTCGCAGCATGCTTGAGAAAATCAACGTGGCAAACAAGCATCCTGGAGGAGCCATTTGTAAACCAAATCATCTCATCGACTACGCGCGTGCCGGGGAAGAACAGCACCGCGGAGAAGGAAAAACTGAGGTGATGGAGAGTGGAACAGGATTCTCGGCTTCCCTGAAACGCACATGAGTTTGCTGGAGAAGTCGGTTTCCCCGGGTGTTTGCCGGACGCCAAGGCGTTGAGAATTGGTCATTTAGCCAATTGGCCATCAATCCACGGCATAGGGTGCGCATGTGGAAGTGGAATCAGATGGTAATTACTCGGAACAGAGGCTTGGAAGCTGTCGGGTTCGTCGGAACAGCAGCACGTCCAATCACCACCTTGACTCGGCCGGCTGGCAGTCGGACCTCCGAGCAGGATGGAGCAAAAAACTTGCTGCATAAGGCTTATAAAGATGGCATCCCAGGGGCATGGACAGCGGCCTGGCCCTGCTTGGAGAACGCATAGCGATCCGTGATAAGCTTCTGTCACCATCAGCATCGGGACCAGTTCGGGGGCTGTCACAAGTCGCATGAATTGACGTGACAGGGGGGCGGCAGGCAAATCACCTGACGACAGGGGCCCGGCGAGCAAACATTGGACGGGGAAAATCTCAGCTTCTGCCACAAGAGGACGTGCTGGGCGGAGGAGAGAAAAATTTTCCATCAGCAGAGGCATCCTGAGCTGCAGGCGGACGGCGTTGTCCCTGCATACACACGGGTAAGCATACATATGGGACGCATGCAACAGTATGTATGCAGCCTACGAGAAGAGACGAACGGAAGGGACTGTGACGCTGCCTGCGAACACCGGTGTAGCAGTAGTAGTGGAATTCCTGCGGTTCATCATCCTCAGACCCCGTCCCGGTCCGTACTTTATTTTGCCGACATCGGGATAGAATTGCGCTGTGAATTGGAGTCAATTGAAGAAAAGAGACAGATATAATAACGTGTCAACTGCGTATGATCGAAGAGCCACATGCGAACAGGCCTGAATATCCGAGGGAGTGGAAGTCCGGGAGCGAATGGAGAGGCGCAGAATAGAGCCTCGACGAGCCGGTTTCTGGAGTCTGGCCCTTGGATGGCGGGATGGGATCAGGGCTCCTCCCGGCCCACACGGCTGAGAGTCCAGGAGGCCCCGGGTTCGGATTCGAATGTCGACCCAGAAGCTGAGCAAGCTCGAACCACTCACTTACATCTGGCCGTCGACTTCTGCCATGGCCTCACAACGCGATTTGTCCCGGTTTCTCGGGTTGGACTGTTCTCGATCGCAGCCAGGCCGACCCCCAGCTCGCCCGTCTCCAGCATTAGAGTACATAACATGGAAATGTCCTTGCATATCGAGTCGTCGACTCACTCATCTTTATGCCGCAAGACCAGCATCTCTCGCCGCAACGGTTACACAAGTATACCCGCCT
Organism: Clonostachys solani; assembly: GCA_902141235.2. Taxonomy (NCBI): domain Eukaryota; kingdom Fungi; phylum Ascomycota; class Sordariomycetes; order Hypocreales; family Bionectriaceae; genus Clonostachys; species Clonostachys solani. The sequence continues at coordinate 302,409 of CABFOC020000002.1, forward strand.
TCTGTTCCTAGTTCCGGGGTTCTATAACCATCGTCTGGTAGTTCTGGGCAAAAGAAGCTGGGATTCCATCATATTCTTTATGTGTTATCAACAGCGAGCCTGGATGAGTCCCTTGCTTGGAACCTGAACAAGAATAGAATACATCTTACCTTCATCACATCCTTCTTTCACTGTCAACTTCCCGCAACCCACTTGCCTCTGAGTAGCCATGCAAGACTTTGAAACAAAGACCATCGTCGTCCTCGGCGCGGGGTGGGCCGGCATCACCCTCACCCACCAGCTCCTCAAGCACGTCCTCCCCAAGGTCCCCGAGCTGAGGGTCATCCTCGTGTCCCCAAACACCCACTTCTTCTGGAACATTGCCGCCCCGCGCGGCATCATCCCAAACACCCTCACCGACGACGAGCTCTTCGTCCCCATCGCCCCGGCCTTTGCCAAGTACCCGACCACGGCCTTTGAGTTCGTCGTCGCGACCGCCGAGAGCATCGAGCCCCAGTCCAACACCGTCACAGTCCGCCTGGGCGACTGCGGGGCCAAGCTGAGCGACGGCGAGGACATGAGGGAGATTGCCTACGACCAGCTGGTCATCGCCGTCGGCTCCCGCGTCTTCCACAACCTGCCCCTCAAGGCGGTGGGGAGCCACGCCGAGACCTTGGCGGCGTTCCACGAGCTGCAGGCCAGGATCGCCTCGGCCAGAACCATTGTCATCGGCGGATCGGGGCCCACCGCCGTCGAGGTGGCCGGGGAGCTCGCCTCTCACTACGGGCGCTCCAAGGAGATCACCCTGGTCGAGAATAGCAACCTCGTGCTGGCTGATCAGACGCAAGCCGTGCGCGTGACCGCCGAGAAGGACCTGCTCAAGCTCGGGGTGAAGATCATCCATCACAACCGGGCTGAGAAAAGCGAGGATGGGGATAGGAGATCGATCCATCTCTCCAGGGGGGGCACCATCTATGCAGACCTATTCCTCCCGCTGTACGGCGTCGTCGTGAACAACGCCTGCATCCCCCAAGAGTTCCTGGACTGGGAAGGCAACCTAAAGCTAGACGAGACCCTCCGCGTACAGGGGACACGGAACATTTGGGGAGTCGGCGACGTCGGAAACGTGGAGGCGAAGCTTCTCGTTGCTCTGGAGGGCCAGACCGGGCACCTCGTCACCGCTCTCGAGGCCGTCTTGACCGGCGTGGGGTCTTCGATGGAAGTATACCACCCGACCAACAAGACCATCATATTCTTCTGCTTTGGTCGGTGGCGTGCGTCAGGCCAGATCGGCAACTGGAAAATTCCTGGCTTCTTCGTCAGCATGTTCAAGGGGCGGCGACTGTTTGTTGACAATGCGCCGAGTTACGTGAACGGCAAAACCAGGCAGCCTGCTGCTTGAAGAGCAAGTGATCTCTGAATGGTTTTTTTTTCCTCTCTTGTCGCTCTTCCTCTGTTTTTCCTTTTTTCCCCTCTGGCGTTTTGGTATGCAAGCATTTTGGTATTTCCGAGATATCCTAGAGTACGCAGTTCAAGCTGTGTGCATGTTTGACTCGCAGTCGGTTTGATGAATTATATACCCACGCACGAATTCCTTCCACTTCCATCTCTCTTACCTCACGGTCTGTGTCTTGGATGATAAGTCACCCAATTGACTAGAGGCCATTTCCATTCTTCGTGCGTTCTAGTTCGTCTAGTTCTGCGAGAGTTGATTGTCCATTTGCTACTTTTTCCACTTGATATGGATATGAAAATAAGAGCCCAGAATGTATATTGGCAGCTATCAGCATTTCTATTAAATAATTAAAGATTAAAGAGAAACCATCTTTGACTATTCAATTTGCCTAATCTTCTAAGATTTATCTCCCGCCTTCTCATCGTCGATGACCTTTTCCTCCGTCACTGTCATGCCAGACGACTTCGGCCCCTTGCCAAGCATGCCCCTGAACACGCGGATCATGCTGTGCCGACCCTCCCAGAGGGGGAAGAGACCAACAGCGATGGAGCTCCCGAACAGCCAGATGATGCCCACCGTGACCCAGCCGGTGAAGAAGGGCTTCGAGAAGACGTAGGACGAGCCGTACATGGGCATCGGCCAGAGGACCAGGAACGCCAGGGTCATGCACACGGTCATGATCTTGGCCACCTTGGAGGCCTTGTTGAGCTTCGCCTTGTCCTCCTCGGGGGCCACGACGACGAACCCGGCGACCGGCCCATTCTCCGAATCTTCAATGACCAGGTCCGATGAGTCTGCATCGTCACCCTGCTTGATGGCAGCCATTGACGCCCAGTCGTAGTTGTCGGCGCCAAAGGCAAAAGTCAGCACAGGAACGAGGATGACGGGGCTGAGCAGGGCGACGACGTTTCCTGCCAACATCGGGTTGTTGGACCCGAGCGTCTCGACCGTAAGGACGCCATCGTACTCCTTGGCGCAGGTGACGGTCCAGGCAATGAGGGCAAAGATGAGCCCGAGGACGGGGGAGACGGCAGCGGCGATCCAGTTCTGGCGCGACCAGAGAAGCGTGAGGGCGGCCGGGATAACGGCCGCGGAGATCATGACGCCCATCCATACGTAGAGCCACCCCATGCTGATGCCGGCGTAGAACAGCCCGACGCTGAATCCAGCCATGATGACACCGTACAGAATAACGGAAGAGTGAGACATGGCGATCAGACGCTGGCCTGAGGCCTGGGGGTTAATATAGGTCCTAAAATACAAGTCAGTCCAGGTTGGCCACTGATGAAGATCCAGAGGTAAGCATACTTGTAAATATCATAGGTGAAGATCGAAGATACAGCAATGAGCTGGGCAGAGGCGGCGGAGGTCACCGCCATGAAGATCATGATCAGGGTGCAGACGGCACCAGACTTGCCGAGCAGGCCGACTGCCGCGTACGGCAGCACAAGGCCGGCAGACACATCGGCCGCGTTCATGCGGTCGGGGTAGGTCGGAAAGGACGGGCTACTCTCAAGAGCCAGGGCGCTCAGTCCCATGGTGGTGGCGCACAGCCAGGGAATTGCGAACCATGACAAGCCTCCGATGATGTACCCAGGCAGGGCTGCAACCGGGTGGGCTGCGATGGCCTTGTTGTAATAACCTGGAGAACCAGTAGTCAGCAACTCGGATGCTTCTTGATGAGGTCAGGGACAGAGGAAATGGTCACACGTACCGTTGTCCATGAACACTGTACCGAAGTTGCCGACGATGTTGATGACGAAGAAGATGATACCCTCCCTGGACCTCATGGTGAGGTATGAGCCCTCCGCGTTGCCATCAACAGGGTGCGAAGCAGCGGCTTCCACGAGCCTGTCGTACACTTCGGAGGGGGAGCCCAATTCAGTGCCAGTGGCGTACGCGGTGAGGGCAAAGATGAGGATGATGACGAGGATGATGACGGTGTGAACCTAGAGCCGGAGCAAATTAGTCACGACTGGCCATTGCATGTGGTCAAGGCGAACGGTTGGTAATACGTACATAGTCAGTGAGGAACGTTGCCTTGATTCTGACAGAGGGGTCATATTAGTCAAGTCTTGAGCAAGACACACTCGGTCACAGAAGACTTACCCTCCGAACATGGTGTAAAGAACAACGCCGACAGGTAGGAGGAAACAAGCAGCGGCAGTGTGCATTCCCGTGAGAGATGTCACAACAGCGGAACCACCTGTCAGCAGCATGGCGGTGACCAGAATGTTGGTGAACAATCCAAAGCAGATGTATACGCAATGAGTGACACGGCCTGTCGTTCTCGGGGGTCAGTGCCACGTCCAAGGTAACAGCTCACATGGTCAAGATATGAAGTAGATCACGTACCGTAGCGGGCGCGAATGACTTCGAGGAAGGTGTGCGCGTTGGGTGCTCGTCTCTTGAGCTCGATTGCCAGAGTTGCGAAGAGAATGATCTGGACAGTGGCTCCGGAAGCGTACTGCGCAAACGTTCAGTTATTGTGTCTCCCGCGTACACACATATAGCATCGACATGATATGAATCATGAGGATGGCTTGTGATGGGGTGTAGGAAAATTCCTTACCCAGAATGGTCCAGATACACCATATCTGTATGCCACTCCAGAAGACTGGAGTAGAGTCGCGGCCCATGTCCAACTAGACACCACAGCAGAAGCAACCAGTCCTGACTTGACTGTTCTACCAGCCGTGTTGAACATTTCCGAGGTTTGCTTCTCATTGTTGTACCTGTGAAAATGAAAGCAAGGTGTGAGCCAAAAGCATAACCCAGTAAGCAATGGGCTCAATCAACCTACCGTTTCAAAACCCAGGTCGTGGCTATCATACCCAGGGCGAAGAGGAACCCGAGACCAACAACGATGCCATAGCCATAAGCCTGGCTCAGAGGGGGTGCGATGGCGCCCGAGGACGCTCCGCCTCCGCCTGCCATGTCTCTGTCGATGAATGCGCGAAGGATGGGAGAAGGTGTGGATGTGGGAGTCACGCAATTCCTTGGGAATGGACTCAGATATGCTCAATATTATTCAAAATATCTTCTGAAACCCTTTGGAACTTCTGAACGAGATGATCTGCAGGGCGTGGCGATCTCAAACTATATAACAATTCACATTCATGATAACTGCCCCCATCACCTCCCCGCCCTTTTCTGCCGCTAGATCGCCATACGCGCAGCGATGTCATCTCTCGGGGGAGAGGGGCTTGTGAGCAGAGTTTCGAAGATGGTGAGCTTACTGGTTGATAAGGCTCGTCGAACTGATTCGGCACTTGCTGCACGGTCCGGGGGAGAAACTCTATCGAGGTAGCATCCGGTCTGGAGATGGCTGAAGGTGAATGATAGGGAAATCCCGGCACACACCTCGCCCGGGGCAAAGGCCCCCGTGTAGTTCGTGATTCGTCGACGATCACAGCTGGAACTGGGAGAGTTCGAGATAAGGAGGCAGGTTTCTGTCATAACCTTTACTGTCATCAGCAGCGTTGCAATCAAACGGGTGGGGTTGGCTGATAAGGATCCGGGGTCGCTCTGATAAGGCCTTGCTCCAGGCGGAGACGAGGCAATTCATTAATCATCGCAGGCCTTTATCAGAAGCCATCAAGCCAAGCAAGGCCCTGCTCCCCACGGGGGCGTCGAGGGCAAGACCTGGGTGGCTGGTTCGGCGGATGAGGCGTTGATTGTGGGACATGGACATCCCTCGCCAGGGCTGAGATGGCTTATGTACGTACATATCCCACAAATTGGTATCATCCCGCCTGTCATATCTATCTAGAATTCAGCCTCTAATGCACATTGGAAGCCACCGGTGCATTAGTGTTCGCTTACCGGCGAGATCCGCCTTCTCCAATGCCTCCTCGATGATCTCCATGGGCCAAACAAAAGGTCAAGTCTTCATCAATTACAGAATCGTCCATTTGTGGGATGAGTGGAAACTGGCAATTGATAGTCGAGCCATTCAAGCAGCAGGGCAGCATGATATGCGCTTTCATCAAGTGCAAATCGTAGCTGGTTTGCATCGGGGATAGCCAAACATTCTCACCCTCCATCACCAGAGAACTTATCTAGCTGATACAGTAGCTTATCCAAACAATTACCAAACCCCCAAATAAATCGTCGGGTGTGGGATGGGAAGATAGCATGTACACCATAAAGGTCACTAACGTGGTGCGCTCCAACATTCCGTATCGCTGATTTGAATACGGAGCAGAGGAGTAAACCCAGCAGCAAGATGATCAAAGTTCAACCACGCTATCTTGAGGCAATTGCATCACATAACGCTAGTGTAAGGCACCAAGATCAACTTGTTTCATATGGGTGAGCTTCTCCGTAAGGATCATCGCGTTATCGTCAGCTGTATGTGTAGGCCGGCTCCGTGACGGTCAGTAAAACAAGGCATTCATCCAGCTTGGCGAGTTCAATCTGTGGCAGGAGAGCCTTTAGGTCTTCATGATTGTCCATGTGCCATCCGTCACGATATTTTCATATGAGCCTCGAGCAAGCAGCTCTTTCACAGCCATACTCCAGAGCGTAAGATACCAAATGAGGACAGATACCAGCTCATAGCGCAATCTATTCTCGTCATTTCGATCCGAAAACAGAGCCCATACATACCTCAATATGGCATGTCAAATCACAGGCAGAATCAGCTTCCAGCCGTCCGTTTGCTACGAAGTGACCGCCATTTGTGCTCATACACCCCGAGGTCAACATCTTGCATCTTTATGATCAGTTCATTTGCCGGTGAATCAGATATCTTGGAATTGGCTTCCATTCTCCAAGATCTATTCACACATTTGCCATCAATCAAGCGGATCAAATTAGACTCCATCATTACCGTAGATGTGACTGTAAAAGAAGTTCAAATCCCAGTATGAAGACAGACCAAGACGACGGACCATCCCCAATCCCTCACTTCCCGCGAGCACGGCGACTCAGACATGAGAAGTTCAAAGAGGCTCGCCCAGTGCCTCATCAAACTGGACCGCTCCAGCGCCATTTCACCACGTAAAGGGCTTGCGGACTTCCAACCTCCAGCGCCGGAGGAGACAACCACCTATTTCTGCCCGAGTCCCGTCCCCTTCAACTGCAAAATAATTGAATGCATCATTCAGCGATGGCACGCATACCGTGGGAAAAAACACGGGGATCGATACAGGAAAGGCTCGCCATCTTCCCCAGAGACGATCACGATAGGCTATCACTACAACTATCCACTCTCACCCAGGTCTTCGCCCCTGCCAGGCTACAAAGATGCTTCGTCACAGGTCCCTGTCAAACACGATCGGGGCCTTCCGGAACATCCCCGCGACAACACATCTGAAGAAAAGCTGTGGTGTTCGTCATCAATCTATGACAGTGACCGAGCATCGGACACGGGCAAACCGACCGAGGAGGTACAGGGAGAGTCGGCCACGACCCTGCCCACCACCACTGCGCCGGGCAACGAGACGAATCCCAGAATACCAACGTTAGTCACAGCAATTAAAGAGCGATCCAAAGCTCTCTCCAAGATCCTTGTCGAGGATCAAGGTAGAGATAAGAGCGAGAAATACTGCAAGCACATTAAAGAGGCTACGGACTGCTACATTTCTACAGTGGAGGACATCCTTGAACATGCCAGGAGGGCAGAGAGGAGTCAGTGGAAGGAACTGGAAGAGTAGCTTCGCCGCCTTGCTTGAATTCATCACGTCAGTCCCAAGATTTGAATGGTACCGGTATTCGGGCTTGGGTCTATAGTTTAATATGTAAGAGTGCCACTGGCTTGGGCGAGGGAACAGAAACCACATCTGGGATCGGAAACGGGAGAAGGCAATGGGAAAGAGGAGAAAGTAAGGGCAAACTTGGCAAAAATCCAGCAGTACTAGAGCGAAATCACTTGATAAAATTGACAACAGTTTGTGCTTTGTTTCAGCGCCTCTGTGTCATCATGTGCTTCCTCCCTTGCCAATAAAAGGTCACGATGGGTGCAACGCATTTTAGGAGTGGGCGCCCTCGGGCTTCTCAGGCACGGGGGAGAAATAAATTAGGCGTATTTCGTAATGCCGTGTCCAAGCACCGTTCTATAGATAGTGGAATGACGGGATTTAAGACTGAGCTGGCACCCTGGGCTGGCTGGCAGTTCGCACTCCCTCGGCGAGAGGCTGAGCTTGTACGCCAGCAACAACGGAGGCATACAATCATCATGACTATGATCAAACAACTGAAATTATGATACAGAACGAGTTTGCCCCAGCAATATGGATGTGAGACCAAACCCGGTCATTATAGCCAAGTTCTGTGGACCGTCCCATTCATCAGCACCAGACGACGACATCAAAATCAGTATATATTTGGCGCGAGCAAACGATTCTCTACAGACCTCATTGAATCTCCCCAGAAGCAAGAGAGAATACGAAGCTCGGCGTAAATATGTGCTAAAACTCCAGGTCAAAATGAAATGGCGCCCCTGGGTATCAGACAATCTCAAGGGGAGGGTCGAGCACACGATCCTACCGACACTGCCTCGACGATCATCAACTCCCATCCTCGCGACGCCTCATCTGTTAGTACTTCTCTGAGCAGCAACCTTTCCGATATTAGAGAGGCGCGAATCGATCCCTCGGATAGAATCACAAGTGTTCATCTGAGTAGACGCAGTTCCGACGAAGGCACCATCATTGGGATTGTCGTTGCTGTCGTCGTCCTGCTAGTTTTGATCTTTATTCTCACCATCCACTTTAGATACCATAAAGGGGGGCAAAAGGCTGATAAATCCAAGAAGGTTGAAAAGGAGAAGGAGAAGAAGAAGAAAAAGAAGGAGAAGGAGAAAAAAGAAAAGGAGGAGGAGGAGGAACGAATGGAGGAAGAGAAGGCGAAGAGGAAGAAGAGGCGAAGGGAGAGGCGAAAGGAAACTGAGGAGAAGATTGCAAAGTTGGAAAAACACCAATGGAGGGAGAAAGAAAGAAAGCGGATGAAAATGCGATATTCAGGTGATACGCATATATTTGGCGGTCCTTTTTCGCAGCCCATGATGGTGCCTGTTGATGGCCAGGGGCATCCCCATCCATATAGTGTCCCCGCTGCGATGGATGCGCCTCAGGATCTGCCCCCAGATGCTGTCTATTATCCTGATATCAACTACCATCCCCTGCCTGCTTCAATGTTTAGATTCTGCCGTGGGGTACCTCCTGGCGGCTCGCGAATGCCTGCCGAGAGCCCTATTTGCACAGATTTCAACTGCAGTGGGAGTTCGAACTCCACAGAAGATGGCTCATAATATCTTCTATGCATGACGTTCTGGAACCGGAGACGGATGAAGAACTGGGCACAACTACTTGGAAGAATTGTATCAGGAAAGGCCATGGTCAAGATGGCGATTAGGTGAAAGTATAGACAGCGAAATCCAGATATGAGACCCATTTTCCTTCCCAAACGGAACCTTCAGAGGCTGTTTCCCTTGAAATGACTCCCAACTCCAGATTACAAGATGAATCGCTTCCATAATACAGAGTCAAAACCCGCAAAGGTGGGAACTAAGAAGAAAGTAACTTGTGACAGAAACGTTAGCAGCGCTGACGGACAGAAGGAGCATGGAAAGACGTACGGTAATAGCACAATTTCCAACCCTTTATGGGACGATTTTCAGCCCTCTGGCGGCGGATCAGCAGCTGGAGGATCTGCAGCTGCCGCTTCTGCTGCAGGTGGTGCTTCGGCGGCACCTCCATCGGAATTTTTCGAGCTCCCAGAACTTCGAGAGCTTCCTTTGGAGCTCTTGCTACTACGATGATGATGTTTACGGTGCCGTTTTCTGTGGGAAAGACGAATCGTATAGCGATACATGAAACAGAAGACGCAGGCACCGATGAGGAAAAAGGCGAGGACAAGACCTACTATGAGGCCTGTCCGTATATTTGCATTCTCGGTGCCATTTTCAGAGAACTGGCGGCGCTTGACGGCGCTTTGCATGGAAGCAATCTCTTGCAGAAAGTGGCGTTCATGATTCTGATTCTGGCTTTGGTCTCGCTTCCCCGGGTCATGACGCTTATACGGCGCCAACGACCGGAGAGGTGGCAGGGACAGAGGGATATACATCCACACTGCTGGATGAGATGTGTGCCTTATCCAATAGCAGGATGGAGCCGTAGACAGTGTCACTCCGTCGGAACGACAGGAGCTGTAGACGCAGGGGTCACAGGGAAGTGCAGGGAATGGCAAGAGACAAACAAACACATGTTGCTGTCATCTTTCCACAAGACGTGGAACAATCGAGTATAGGCCGGCGCAGGAGAGGAACTGAGTGGTGCTATTTATCAGGCAACCGAGGGCGCATACCCTCATTCCATCAAGGTCCGTCCGGGTCCTGGATGGGATGATGTGGGACATGATGGGAGGGCTAGTGCATCAACCTGCATGCGTCCATCGTGGCGAGAGACTGTAAGACATGCACGCCTGGGCTTCCATTGCCATGCTTTGGCGTATCACAGTCGAGGCGCACTTTTGGATGGTGGGTTTGAAGAGCCCAATGGCACCGTTGCGGGGTGGCTCGTCCGTCAACGGCTTCCAATCGATTAAATCAAGGCTCGAGTTGGAGGGGACGAGCCTACAGCTGTGCATATGCACGCTCTGAAAATCACTTGATAGAGCACACAGAGAGCGCAACCCATGCTCTCTCCATCGACGCAATATCTTGGTCAGAATTGCTTAGAACAAGACTGGTGCTTGATGGAAACAACGTCCCAAAACAGGCGGTCAGAGTATATCTGGAATCAGAGACGCAAAGCGGTGCCACAAGAGTTGAGGTGAATAGAAGAAAATAAGAAGCCACAGAGTGAAATTCGGGGGCGCTAACAAAGTGCCTCTCCTCTCCGGGGCTGGTCAATGAAAGTGGGTGTCGCTCGAGAAGGCGTCCTGCGTGCTGATGCCATCCAACCACGATGCGGGAATGGGAGAGGGCAAGAGTGTGGATGGGCGGCCCAGCTGCAGCCAACGTTTTCGAGTTCGGCGCCTCGATGCAACCTACACTGGTGTAGCGCAGCGAAATGAATCACGGAAGCTGACCCATGCAATGCACACAATACCTCTGCATCGGGTGACCAGAACCAACATATGTGTGTCGGACAACGCATTGCGCCCAAAAGTCGGGGACCACACGCGGGCCGTTGGTTATAGCCCGTTGGACCCCGCCCCTCCAACCAGCCTCGATTTCGTCCATCCATGATGCACCCATCCATCCATTTTGCTGCCGGCTTCGCTGGCCACGATGGTAGGCTGGCTGACGTCCGAAGGAGAGCCAACTTTCAACGCGATGCGGCCGCAGCATGGCTCCTCAACGGAGGAGGGCCTCGTTGGGTACCAATGGCCTCGTCGCAAGCCTGCGCATGGTTCGCCAGCGGCTTGTCCTTCGTTCTTGGCGACCGGGTGGATGGAACCATTGGTATGTAGATAGAACAGGGCGGAATGCGTGAGTTCGCTGGATGGAGGAAAAGGCGAGGAGCGACGAGTGTCTGGTGGCTGGTGGTGGCCGCGATGCAGAGACGTGCAGCGGGGAAAGAGGGAACTACTTCCCAAGTGCCTGCCTCTTGCCCAATCCAAGTGCCAGACCGGCGCAACAACTCGCACGGCGGCACGTGCCGCAAGTTCAATCCCTCCGAGAGGTCCATGTCATCTATGCGACTATCTTGTCAAATGCGTCGACTGGAACTAGGTAGCGCACTTCATGTTCCAAACCATCCAGATGACTACTCGGCACATATCAGCTGTATAGTCGGCATGCGCTTTGGGTCTCATCAGGCACCATCGCCGTGGCATTGCCTATCTATCAAGGTTCTCTCCAGCAGCCGGTGCAAGACAACCCAATGCAGCCAGCGCATGTATTTGCGCAATCTAGACCAATTCTTCGGCCATCAAGTGTTCATCTGCCCCTCCCATTCCATGCCGTGTCAGGCCAGCAACAGCCATCGGAATCCCGCGCTTACGGAAGAGCCGGGAATCAGAAGCACCTACGCGCATGTTGACAGCCGCCCGGGGCCTCACCACAGATCTAGACACTTCCAGAGAAAGCTTCACAAAGTCCTCTGACGGACATATCCAAGAGACTATACTGCGCAACCCACGGAAACTAACCCCTTGAAGGTCATCAAGGCGTTTGTATGTTTTTCTGACAGAATCGTCTGCTGAAATACCCATGACGATTCGTATATCAGCTGCAGCAGATGTCGCATCAGGGACAAGATTAGGAGTGGTGCCTCCTAAAAGAGACCCAACACTGACAGTGATTCGCTCAAGTATCAAAATACACTGGACCGTCTCAATCACTACCTTCACGTCCTCATTTACCTTCGATAGCTTCCATTCTAGGCTCTTAGGCGCCTTTAGAGCCCTGAGAAGGAGGTCAATGGCATTGACGCCTATGTGCAAATGAGCGTCATGCACTGGTTTTCTACTTGACGTCGATTTGACCCAGATGAGTCCCTTCTCTCCGATTCTGACAACAAGAGGCGACCTTGTATCACCACATATCATAGTGTCACATTACACCGCACTCGCGTTATCGAGCAGACAGCCCGAGCCCAACGTCCCCATAGTCTCCTCGTCACCCGGGAGAGCAATGACAGCCTCTCCATCCCAGTAGTCCTTTCCAGGGAGGAGGGGAAGAGTCCAGTTTGGTGCATCTCCAATTGGGTAGGTATCCAAATGACCGCTAACAACGAGGCGTTTTCCATGCCTCTCGATCGCACTATTGTAACCACATTGGTAATGTCCGTGACTGTCTCATGTTTCTCAGCGACGCTTCGATTTGAGGTCTTGGATCAAGTCAACTGCAACAGGGGCCCCACCAGCGACATCGCTGTGTGTCTATTTGAACGAGCCGTTGTGTTGCAACGATCAAGTGCGACTCATCTGCTTTGGCATGATCCGAAAGCGACACGGAAACGGTGTCGGTTGCCGTACTGTCGGGACTCGGCTTCCAGAGACACTGAGACGGGAAGTAATTACCTTAATGTCGCCCATGATCTACAACACCTGTACCGAATTCGGAAACGGATATTAGCATGACTGTTTTCCTCAAATATCCTTCAAACCGCCCAGAGTTGTTCACTCACCAACTGTGAAGCATCTTGTGTTGCCATTTTCCAAGCGGCCTCAGCTGCCTCATATTCTGTTACGGACTCAAGCACCTAGACCCTATCAAGCTCCAGACAATGTGGCGTTTTACCATGCATGATTGTGCCAAAACGGCTCAGGGGGGTCAGCAATGTCAGACCGTCAGCAATCATCGTCATGGTGTTCAAGATCGGCAGATCGCCTCGCTCCAGAAACACCTATCCTACCCGATTCCGACCTTGTCAGTTTCATCTGCGCCACCATGTACAAAACCACTGTTTTCACAGCTTTGGCCTATCAGCTCAATGAGACTAATTGCAACCTTCCGCTTTGCCCCCTGCTCAGCGTTTCATCTTAAGCCTCTTCTGCCCCTGACCCCTAGCCTATCCCCAAATCCGAGCTAGGTACCGCAGCTTATGATGTTAGCGGGCGTTGGAGCTTCTTCAAAGGGAACCGACGACACGCATTCGACAACAGCCAAGCGACATAGCATGGTTTAATCATGTTGAAAAAGATTGTGTATGCAAGTCGACGTGGGATCTAGACGCGTTCCGGATGCCAAGATGCAGGGGGCGGCGGCGGCCTCGGTTTGCCATGTATTCTAAATGAAAAGCTATTGCTTGATTGATTGTTGCCTTCTTTCAACAGGTTCCTCTGTGACCTACTTGTCGCTCCTTCGTTGTTCGTAGTGATTATTCTATCGGTGGCTCGGCGAAGACTGTGCAGATAGCCCCCAGCATCACATCGATCTTTGGTCAAGACGTTCCTTTTATTCATTTGCTCCTTCACCTCGAGCCGCTGGTCGCAGGTCGCTCATCTGCCGTTCACGTCCGTTCCGGGGATACCGGTATCCCTCAAATTCTATTACTACCTTGTCGTTCTATACAGAATAATCTTTCGGCCAGGTGCCGAATCACTGTCAAGATGACCAGACCAACTTCGCTAGTTGAACTCCTTGTCTGGGCAGGCGTCGTCCACTCGTGGCCTCAGTTAGCACCAGCAGTCGAATCAACGTCAGTCATTCCGTATACGCGAGTTTCCGCCAGGTCACTGCCACAGGTCGATGAAGCCGAATCTTCAGAGACATTGCATATCCCCTCCACACGACAGCCCGATCTCCCAGTCGACGAGGATCTAAGTGAATTTTCATATACCCTGCCCGTCGGTCTAACACGAGGCTTGCCAACCGAGGATGAAGTAGTGCCAGGAACGTTGACTCTACCTATCATTCATGCCACCAGGCCCGGGCTAGTAAGTCGGTCCGTCGAGGTGAAGCTTGAGAACCGGTCCGATGTCGCATACTATGCTCAACGTAAGCCTCACTCCTATCTAATATATACTCGTAGACGAGAATGCTAATGCAGAATGCACAGTCCAATTCGGAACCCCTTCCCAGGCGATTTATGCTCAGCTTGACACTGGCTCCTTTGAGCTGTGGGTAAATCCCACATGCTCCGGCCTGTCCACCTCCGACGCCAAGTTCTGCGAGGCTGTAGGCAAATACAAGCCCGGAAGCTCCTCAACGTCCAAATCTCTGTCGAAGAGCGGGAAGCTCAACTACGGCATTGGCGGCGCCGAAGTCGACTACTATTCGGACACGATTGGCCTCTCGAGCTCCTCCAAGCTCAAGAACGTCCGCTTCGGCGTGGCCTCCAAGACCGAGGACCAGTTCGCAGGCGTGCTGGGTCTCGGCCATGGAAAAGGCTTCAACACGGACTACCCCAATTTCCTGGATGAGCTGTCAAACCAGAAGCTCATTGACAAGAAATCGTTCAGCGTTGCGCTGGGCAGCAAGGCCGAGGATGGCGGCGTCATCGTCTTTGGCGGGGTGGACACCTCCAAATTCTCTGGCAAGCTTGCAAGCCTCCCCTTGATTGCTGCATCCGATGCGCCTGACAAGGTGGCGAGATACTGGGTATCTATGGAGTCAATCTCCCACAGTCCTCCCAACAACGGCAAGGGAAAGACATGGGATAACACAAAACTGTCCGTGTTCCTTGATACCGGAGCCACACTCACGCTGTTACCCAGTGACGTGGTAAAGTCCATTGCTGCTGATCTCAAGACCACGGGATTAGATGACGCTGGATTCTACGGTGTGGACTGCAGCCTCGTTTCACAGCCCGGAACTGTGGACTTCAAGTTCAATGGCGTAACGATCAAGGTCCCCTACAAGGAGATCATCAGGGAATTCTCCTCGATGAAGAAGTGCTACCTTGGTATTGCTGCCAGTGATAAGTATTCATTGCTTGGTGACACGTTCCTCCGCTCGGCATACGGTCCGTATTATCTATTCAAAAGAAAATTCCTCCCGTGACGATATAAAATCTAACTTTCCTCCCTTACCAGTTGTCTTCGACTTGGACTCAGACACAATCTTCATGGCACCGTATGAAAACTGCGGGAGCTCTGTCTCCAAAATCACCTCCTCCAAAGACCTCGACGGTCTAAAGGGCACATGCAACAGCAGCAACAATGACGATACCGAGAACAGCGGGAACGGCAACGACAGCAATGACAACAATAACCAAAAGTCCGCGACCTCGACATCGAGCTCCAAGACCGCATCCTCCACACAAACGAACCAGCCGCTGACGACCAAAATCGCACTCATCTCCTCCGCGACGGAGGCACTCGACCTCGCCACCGGGTCCCCAAGCCTCGTCACCAGCACCACCAGCGCCTCAGGAGCAGAGCATACGGGGCCTTCGGGGAACACCCGCGAAGGAAGCATCGACAACTTGCTTGGCCACGAAAGCGATGACAGCGCCGCCGGGCCATTGTGTCGCCTTAGCAAGGCGCTTCTTGGGGTCAGCCTGGCATCCATGGTGGTTCTTTTGATGTAGATTCTTCCTATTTGGTAGCGTGACTGTACCTATGTGAAAATTGACTGGAATGATTTTGGTTTTGGCAGGCGATGAAAATGAAGCTCTAGAGGTACTACGGTCTTGCTTTCTGTACAACTGATATTAAGTTACACTACAGCGGATTGAACATACATGATACTCATTCTGAGCCCACCATCAAGCGTGAAGTCCTTTGAACAACACGAAAGTGTCCTCGTACCCTGGAAGACATTTTGGTGTTTCTGAGCAGTTACGTTTTGTTCACGAAGCATTTAAGATTAGAGCACAGCAGCCAACACATAAACAATCACAATAAAGCAGTGGCAACCAGTTGGCGGAAAAAAGAATTTAGCTTTTTCTATTCAAATCATGCCCTTTCCCTGGGGAATTAATCGTTATATACGTTTGTCGTAGAAGCGAACGGAACCCGCCCGGCGAGTCCCTTATGTACAAATTCACTCAGCCAACCTGTTACCAAATCTAGTAACTTTTTTTTTCTTAGATCTGGGCAATGTACGGGGGACCGAAGCCCTTCTCGCCAAAGACAGCCAGGGGAAGGGTGGCCTTGGGGGTCTCGGTGACGGAGCCATCCTCGTTGATGCCGAAAGCAACAGCGGCGTCAGGGCCGTTCTGGTTACCGAGGAAGATCTCAGAGCCGCTTGCGCTGATGCTAAGCATACGGGGGAGGACACCGCCAGTGGCAACCTCCTTGCCGGGGGTGAGGACGCCGCCGTCAATCTTGAAGTGGGCGAGGGTGTCGGAGTCGGCGCCGGTGAGACGGTTGGTGACGTAGACATCCTTGTTGCTAGGGTGAAGGACGATTCCACCAGCGGCAGCACCCTCGGGGGCGGTGCCAGAAACGAAGGTGGAGATGATCTGGGACTGGTTGACGGTGACACCGGTGGCGGAGTAGCCGAGCTGGTTGACGATGATCTCGTTGGAGATCTCGCAGACCACCAAGTAGTGGGTAGCCTCGCCGGTGTTGGAAGGGTACCAGACACCGTGGCGAGGACCGCAGCCAGCCTTAGTGGGGATGTTCTGGACAATCTCGTACTTGTCATCCTGGGTGTCCAGGATCATGATGTTGTCGAAGCCAAGATCGTTGATGGCGAAGTAGCGGCCAGAGGGGTCGAGGTTCGCCTGGTGAGGGTGAGAAGCATCCTGGTTGGGGCTCTTGGGGCCGGGAGTACCAGGAGCAGGAATGGTCTTGATGAGCTCGAGCTTGCCTCCGGCGATGTCCCAAACATCGACAGTACCGTTACCGTAGGCGGCACCAACAAGGCGGGTGTTGTCCTTGTTGAAGCCGAGGTGGACGACACCGGAGCTGCCAGTGGCGGTGACCGACTCGGTCAGGGTGGCGGAGCCATTCTTGCCGTTGCCGCGCTCAAGGTTGAAGATGCGAAGGTCATCGCCGTTCTCGTTGACTGCGTACAGCTTGTTGGGCTCAACGAACTGGACCCAGGTAGGGGCACCAGTGACGTCGGCCTTGAGGGTGACATCAAACTTGGAGCCGTCATAGTTGGCGAGGAAGACGTTGCCAGTGGTGGTCATCAAAACCTGTGATGAAGGGAGGGTGCTGTTTGAACCGGGGTTGGTGGGACGGCCACCATCGCAGCCGTCTCTCAAGGCACGGGCGGCGAGGGCACCGGCACTGATGGCGGAGTAAGGAATCTTCATGGTGAGAGAGTTGAATGTGTTTGTTTCCTTGGTTGGTATGAAAAAGTCGTGGAAGCAGAGTAAGAGAAGATAGCAGGTGCAAGCCTTTTTAAATACAGGGACCTTTTCAAAAGGATGAAGAAGAGAATGAGTGAATGGGAGGACAGAGAGATGACTGGTGAGACAATGGAAGGGAAAGAATGTCAAAGAGAACTTGAACTGAAAACCAGCTTGAGTCCACAAGTGCAGAGGTGAGAAAAAGGAACGGGAAGGCGAGTCTCATATATACATCCACTCGGTGAACCACATTGTGTAGCTCATCTCTTTAAACACTTGCCAAATCAGCTTAGAATGAGCACGGCAAAGCAAAACGCACACTACCGGTGGCACAATAGACTGCGCACGCAGGCATATCCAGGCTGGGATGGGCCCTGGTCAAGTCGTTCACGTTTCAAAATGGCTCGGGCGCTGCTGGAAGGGACAATGAGTGGAGGCCGAAACACAGCCGCTGGTGCTGATCGGCATGATAATAAGCTTATGGAGGTGATGTGTCTGGTTAATGAGCCACAAAGGGAAGAAGAAGGCTGTCGCCTGCAGGGACAGCAGGGGTCAGCAGGGACGAGGGTGAATGATGTGTTCCGAGGAGCACAAGGCTCGGGTGGAGGAGATTCGCGAAACATCCAGTAGGAGGGAGGCAAGCTCATCAATATCAGACGAAGCCCGAGATGCATTGAAAGCATTGGGCGCTGCGACTTGCCGTGCAGCTTCGTCATGAAACAAGGGGGACGGGCTTCCCAGCTGGGCGGCAAGGATTGGCTGGGCGGCCACCGCGACTCAGAGCACTGCAGGCGGCGTACAGCTGGTAGAAGGCCCTGCGCCAGTGGAGTTTAGAAGGGGCGTTAGGGGGTGCAGCCGCTGGATCCTTCAGACTAACTGCCGACCGTGGACAAGCCCCAGTGGAGCAGGCCCCTTTCCTGAAACCCAGATGTGCCATCAAGGGCGCTCTGTCCTACAACACCTCCTTTTCCACTAACAATCGTCCGAGATCTTGATCAGAGTCGAGCTCGTGCATAGGGGCCGGTTTTACTTTATTTTTAATCCTCCCGTGGTTCACTCCCCGGTTCATTGTTCTGTGTTTTGCTTTGCCTATACGCGCAGATTGATTGGCAGGCATTGCACTGCGATGTGGATGCTTCGAGCACAAGTAACACCAATCGGAAGATTGATCAACTGAGACAGAAAAGAGTTGGACGCCTAATACCCAATCGTAGCGACAATGCCCATGGTCTACAAACCTCTTACTTGCATGACCCGGAGTCTTCAAAATAAATATGCTTCATCAACTACTCGGAAGCACTCCATCACGATCACAGGACTCTAGCCAATCACGCCGGCCCCACTGGTGTTTCAAACACCCGATCCTTCCCCAGCACATGGTCCAAGCCTGATGGAACCAAGATTCGCCATCTTCGGGCATGTCCTTTATGATTGCGATGGTCCGGCATTAACTTTACATGCGGAAGCTGTTCCTTGCAAGACTTGGTGCGCCAAGATGGACGAGGACATGGACCTCCGTTTAGGCTCTCAGGCCCTGCCCACCTACGACTGATGGAATTAGATGTTGAGCGAACGTAGAGGTTATTGTCATAAGCACCAGCCTGCCTCTGCCTCCCATCCAGCCTCTCCAGGAAAAGAAACGAAAAATAAGGCTGGGGGCTAGCGGCAATAGCATGCCGTACTATGGCCGCAGTTTCAAGATCTGACAGTGCTATCTATCTATGGCTACGGGGCTCGGAGAAATCGCAAGACGAACAGGGGCCCTCAACTTCGACCCCCACAAACACCTATAACACCGAATACCGCTATAGTTGAGCACTACCAGGGCTCCCACCGCAACGGCAGTGACCTGCATCGCACCAGCTGCTCCAGTTCCGCAGCCACCTTGGAGGAGGCTGCGCCTACGCAAGCCACCACAGCATCACTCAGCTGATGAAGCCAAAACCAGGACCGAATATTTAAGTGCTGAGGGCCGATCAAGGCCCTTAAAATAGGCACATGGGGGCTTAAAGAAACTCTCTGCCATACATCACAGCTCTGCCTGCCATCTCACCTTGCCCGCTTGTCCTACAATCAATGCCGAACACAACGGCCTCTCATCAACTCCTCCGCAACAAAAGAAAGACAGGACAATGCCATTTTCCTATTGCCACCGTGACAGAAACCGCAATCATAATGGAAGAGTGATTAAAAGCAGCGCCGGAGCGCGCGGCTTCCTCAATGGGAGGACCCTCCCTCCTCGGACGAACATTTTGCCCATGGTCCACCCTAACTTTACTGTGCAGGCGAACATAGTAACATCAATTAGGCTGGCCCCGAGAGTTTTACACGTAGCAACGTCGATCATCCGAGCTACTCAAAAGGATGGCCTTCCAAGAGGCGTTTCCCCTCCCCTAGCTCCTCAAATCGGGAAGTTCGCTGTTTCACATATAGGCGTACTGTAACTTCCTACCACTCTATATCAGACCAGCGTAATGCCGATCGATATCAAGTTGTATTGCAGCTATAGAAAATCGGCTTCAGTGTACTGACCAGCTTCGTTGACACCTTCTCCGTTCGTAGCCTCGTTCATGAAGTTGACGGTTGTGAATAAACCCATATTGCCTGACGGTCACAAGTCCGGCTCAACGACAAAACCGGGTTTCCGGGAAGCATTCCCCATCGTCGCCCAGTATGACTGGCCCAGAGTCATAGGCAAGCTTGGCTTGGACAATTAGACTTCTGGACCTGTTCATAAGGAACTGACACACGCGCGACAAGCCTTGCTTGGTTTTCTCGGCCCTACCTTTTGGCCCGCTGGCAATTCCTCGCCATGAAATGCTCCTACACTAGCCGTGGTTTCTCGAATTAGCTACACAAGACCATCTTGACCTCGTTGTTTCCTAGTCGCCGTTGAAAAAGTATGCGAATTGTTTGCAATAGCTCTCGTTAGCCGATATAGTGTGCGTTTCCAGAATCTCGTCGCTCTAGAATACCTACAGACACAACAGTCTAAGGTCTCTGCGAAGCAAAATGCCAAAAGATTTCACCGTTTCCAGGTTGAAGACTGTCTCATCGTTCAACAAGAAGAACGCGACACACGCCCTACCAAGACAAGCGGACTCCAACTTCCAATACACAAGGTGACACGAGATGCGCGAGATGTTGCTTTTATTTTGATGCGTGTATATATTGCTTGGATTGCCTAAGTGTTTGTATAGAAGAATCCACGAGATATCTACAAAGCTCTTCCTCATAAGCCTCTCCATCAGAGCTTCAAAGAGAGACCGGACGGCTCCAACAGCCATTAATCTTTTCCAGCGAATGCAACCCATATGCTAAGGGGGCGAAAAGAGCAAACAATAAACTAAAATGATAAAAATATAGAGGGAAGGGGTCAAGCTCTGCCTTGTCAAGGGAGCGATGATATTCACAGCCGCTGTCGCAAATTAAATGCAAAGGACGGACTAGCGAGCGGGACAAAAAAATGCATACAATGAATCACAAAGACGCCACCGTCGTAACAAAATCACCGAAATGATCAGGCCTTATAACCAGTAGAGGGCAAATCCAGCAATGATGATTGCCAGAGCGCTAGCACTAGACTTGGCGCTGCCACCCTTGGTGCCGTCAGTCGTGCTGTCGGTTGAGGTACCCTGGCAGAAGTCTCCATCCGCGCAGTTGCTGTTGTTGTTGCCTCCTGATGATGATGAGTTGTCACCGCTGCTCGTGTCGGTGCTGTTGTTCTCGTCACTGTGGTCGCTACCAGGGGAACCGGTGGAACCTCCGGGGATGGTTTGCTTGTCCTCGGTATCCTTGTCCTTGTCGGTGTTGGTCTCGTCCTTCTTTCCCTTCTGCATATCCAGACCGGTGGCCTGGAGGGAGGCGATGATGTGATCCTTGTCGCCATCAACAACCGTATCGTTGGTGCCACGCAGATCATTGTAGTAGTAGCTCTTTCCCTTGTTGGTACCGATTCCGTTGCTGCCGGCATAGCACTCAATGGAAACCGACTCTACTTCGGCGTAAAAGAATCCAACCTTCTTAATGTCTTCGGAGTCCCAGTTGATCTTACCACCAGCCCAGTCAATGGTACCTTGAGGGTTAGTCTCAAGACCACCAGGCCAGAGAGACAGCTGGACACGAGAAGGGGTCTGAGGGAAGCCCCAGTTCTGAGATGTCGCGTTCCAGGTATCCTTGCGCTCCTTGGTTCGTCCCAGCTTGCCATCCACCCACCACTCAATCTTGTCGGGTGTCCATTTCAGTTCATAGTCATGGAAGTTGTTGAAAGTATCGGTGACAGAGGTGTTGGCGGAGTTTTGGTCTATTTGTTAGAAAGGAGGTTAGCCTTAGTTCACGGAAGCCACACGTGTGAACGCGTCCATCGTGGGAGTGAGGTATGTTACGAACAGTTTGTGATGCCCTGGAAGTAAAAGTTGGTCTGGGTAGTGGCAAGATCTGTACCAATCCACTCAAAATCGATCTCATCCTTGACATCCGAGAAGAGAATGAAGGCAGTAACAACACCTGGCCCACGGCTGGTCTTGAGGCGAGCCTTGACATTGCCGTACCACATGTAGGTTGTGGATGACATGACAGTGCCGACACTACCCTTGGGCATGGTAAGCAGGGTGTTTCCGCCGTTCAGGACAGGCTCTCCTGACACCACCCAGTCCGCCTTGTCGGAGTCACCAAGATATTCGCCAATATCCTTGACATTGTCAAGGCTGCCGAACTTGAGAGTCTTGTCCTTGCAGGTAGGCGCAGGGACGCAGGAATCCAGAGAAAAGGACGTCAGGGGATCGCAACCACCAAGGCAGTATGCACCAATGCCGCATTCGCCGTATTCTAGAGCAGTTAGATATATGTTTATTGCAAGGAAAGGGTAAAAAAGAATTAATCCAGAGGAAGGAAACATACGGGAACAGCATGGTGTGTCCTTAGGACACTTGTTTCCAACACCACACTTGGCGGCTGCCGCCAGGACTGAGCTGGCACCCAAGAGGGCGGCAAGGGCGAATGATTGCAACATGTTGTATGTATATGTACAATGAACCAGGTCGAAAACAGTCGCTCGGGTAGTGTATTATGTTGGAATTATTAAATTAAGCGTTGGTGTAAGCGCATGCGTGGGTTGTCGTTTCCTATCCGGGGAACGAGTGTCTTGTTCAAAGGCGTTTGGGGGGTCTGGAATGCGGAAAGCCGCCGTTGTGTGAGAATAGGCACCTTCTGAATTACTTCCCCTCCCAAATTAGAACAGGCGTCTGCGACAGAACACGTGGGCGAGACCGTTTAAAAAAGACGTCGAATCCCAGGGTGGCCAAAACGAGATCGGATGGTTATTGTCGATCGGGCCGTTACGGTTTTTCTTTCTTTATTTTTGTTGGTTGATCGGCTCGTGTAGCACAGCAGCTTGGTGGCTGAGATCTGCTGCAGAAAATGCGACGAACAGACGAGGCGCTTGTCAGTAGGGGCGGATATGCAAGCCCCGGAGAAACGAGAGGCAGCGGGAACGAGTGATTGGTCCTCCGTGGTCGTGGGTTCCCTATGCGGTGCAACGAGCGAAAGTCAGATCAGAAAAGGAAATGCAACGACAGAATGCAATGCCAAAGCAAAGCTCAAACGACCGACGACGAAGGGGGTGATTATGGGAAAGGGAAAAAGGAAGCCTAGGCGCCTGGGGGAGGAGCGGGCGGGAATTATCTTTCGACCAGCAGAACAACCTCACCCTCACTCATCCGCTAGAAACAGCCTTAGGGGCCTGGGGGTGGAGCGGCGGCGATACATGGGCTTACTTGGGCAGCTGGGGCGAATGGCAAGGAAGAGACTAGCCGTGCCCCTTGCGCCCTACCCTTTGAGGTGCCTTATCTCCCCATCCCGAGAGCCTCCAGAGCAATTTCTTCGGCACCAAGTTCGAGCGCCAGTCTTTCAAGGTGGGTCTCGTATGCTAGATCCCCTGCTCAGGTGTATTAGAACATGGGTGGCGGTCCCTCCTGAAGGGAGTTGAGTCCTCAGGTGGGCAACAGCCCTGTCGCAGGGCGGCTTTTCCCAATCACCAAAAGCCACGACAAGAAAAGATATTGCAGGTAGGTAGTATGTAAGAGAGATGAGAATGATCTCGATTTTGGGAGTGCTCCTCCTCAATGGCCATATCGCCAGCACTCTCTCTTTGGTGTTTCCTTCGACGGCCAACATGCTCCGGATCTTGGCGTCTCATTTCTCGTATCACCACTAGGCCGTTTGAGAACAGAGGGGTCAACTCGAGGGAAGATCGACCGAACCGTTGGAAAACTCGTGTTGTGTTCTCACTTGCAACTATTCATCCGTCAAGCTACAACATCAACTCTCCAAATGCGAGGATGCAGCCCATCATCTCCCCATTCCATGCAAGAACAATTGAAGATTACAGCCCCCACCAGCACTAATGCCAGCTCGGTCCAGACCAGCGCCAGCAGGACCTTATTGTATGCAGCTCTTCGACGCGAAACTAACCTGCCAATAGTCACGGATACTAAATGCAAGCCTCAAAGCCAACGAGATCTCTAATTACGTAGATCTCCGGATCCCCATACTCAGTTTCATGCGTCTGTGAAGGTAACGTAGCAGCCAGTGAGCGCGCACCATCTCATCGGCACGCCCACCGCAGGGAGAGGAGAAATCACCAGGTGTCAGATCATCATCTTCTTACTGCCGGCTGTGCCAGTCTGCCTGCCAGGAAACCCCAATGATGCATCCCTGATGTTGATCTAAGCCGCATCTGTACGACCGCTACTGACAAGGAGATTGAATTGAACAGGTGGAAGAGGAGAGTAAAAGTCTCCCTCCACGCCTCTGTTCGACGTCACATCCACGGTAGCACCGCAAGGCAAAATGAAGGCGTCTAGTCCTCCTCACCCATCCTCTCTCACCGGTGGCCGCTTTCGTAGCTTTCATAGAAGTGAGACGACAAATTCGAAGAAAAACAGTTGTATCGAATATGACCTCACCCATGGAAATCCCAGAAGTAATGCCAATTAAACACACCACGTATCAACCGCAGTAAGAGCCCATCTCCTCTGTATCCGCTCCATCTCACGACCGGCACATGGCACAACAACAGTCTAAGGAACCAAGGCGCGGCGGGATACTGCCTCGGTGTCTCATCTCTCATGTCACCCTCTGGCCCCCCTCAGCCGTCGCACGAGCTGCCTGTCCATCCAGCACACAGCATCGTCAACTCTCACAAAACAAACATCAACGCCGCTGTGGATCCCCCCTCCCGAGACCCCACGACGTGACAACGTCCGGCAGCCTCACTCTAGATCTTCTCCGTGCTCCCCCCCCTCCCTTTGTCTCTGTACCAATCCAAGCATGACCATGCTGGATTCTCCCACCGCCGCTGCTGCGACCAATGCATCTACATACCGACAGAAGTGCGGGGGTGGTGGGGATCCGCCGTTGCATCCTGCTGCTAGGTACCTCGTCGTCGGCTGCAAAGGCCGTCCACATGCTGGCCCATGCCCACATAGAAACCTGACTCCCTTGTATCGGTACACACGCGTTAGGCATGAGTACTGCAGCGCATCCCGCAGCCCTCCAGAGTACACTACGCCATGTACCAGGAACCTTTTATCACGAAACACCTGGACCGAGTGGGTCGTCCCAGAAACCACAAGTACTCGCTACTTTGACTCGTCACTTATAAGTCGCCATTAATACGTCGACTTCAGCTCTGGTGCCCGTCAGGCAGTTGTTGGTCGGCATTAGAAAATCTACATATTGATGCCCAGCGCCACAGGGTCAGGAGAAACGACTGTGCCCAAAAAAGAAATCCCAAATCTACTGGAAAGCGTTCACAATCTTCCGGTGCTCCTATGAAGTATTAAGCCCTATTACATTTTTTGTTTTGTAGAAGAGACGATCAGGAATCCCTTGATCAGCCTCCCCTTGCTCAGTTTTACCCTGTTATGGGATGTCAGCCCGTCAACGCGTCCAGAATTTCACAAGCTGTGCTCGGTCGGCACTTAGAGCGCTGCTGAATTTGAATCACGCGCGGCCGCTCCCCTCCTCAGCCTGCTGTTCCCAGAGCTCCAACTTGACATTGATGGTAAGAAGAAAAATACAAGGTCGTGTGCCGCTCGGCCCAGAAGTCATTCAAGCCGTTCCTTGCCCTATCCCATCCACACAGCATTCTCCCTGCTCACGAGAAGAAAAAGAAAAGAAAATCAAAATCCATCCTGAAATTAAAAGGTCGAGTCTCTCAAGTATGATTGTGAAGATGGAAGCGAGCGAGTGAGCAAGCCATTTCGTGCGTAGTCCTCCCCTGTTGTCCCAACCAAGACTCCATGTCACAAAGTCGTTGTCATTACACAGGTCTAGTCGTGTGACCTGGTTCCTAAAACGGAGAATTCAGGCAGCAACACAACAAGTTCATGACCGTCAACGGGACAGGACACAATGCTCTACCGAGGCTTTCCTCCAAACATTTCTAGGTTTGTGTTAGTTGAATTCCACCAGGGTTAGGAAGACTTGAATAAATTCTGGCCACGTTTAACTTGTCTCAAAGAGACGAGACTTCTTACCTGGGAAATGCTCTTTGGCATACTGTTCACATGCCTATTGAAAAACTCATCAGTCCAAGCTGATTAATATAAACACAAGTGAGGGGCCCAAAACTTACCTTGGCAGGTTTGCCAACCTTCTGACCAATAACTTTCCATTTGTTATTTTCATATTCCTTGATTGCATTCAAGAGGGCTTGACTCTATACGAGAGGAATCAAGGTCAGTACTTTGAAGCTCGCAATCAAACCTGGAGGGCGTGGGGTTAATTAAATATGGACGTACCTCATCCTCTGCAAATTCGGCATAATGCATATCCTAAACCAAAGTCAGTCTCTTCCCTCCTTATGCTCAGGTATACTGGGTAAGTTCGAACCTTATACCAGTGCTTCTTCACTGAGCCTTCCGTCCTGCTAGGAAAAGTCTGGGTCATGGTTAGTGGACCACGTCGGCCTGCTTCGATGAATTTTTGCGCACCTTGGCAATCTCAGCCCAGCTGTTGCCGGCATCACGCATCTGCTTGAGTCGTAACTCTTCACCAGGAGTCCAGGGGGTGTTTGTTCTGCTCTTCTTCGCGGGGGGGGGCGCGACAGCGGCCGCGTTTGCGTCCTCAACGCCCGGAGGCTGGGGAGCTTGCTGTGGTTGCTGGGTCGGCGTTCCCTGAGGAGCAGGAACGCCAGGTACTGCAGCCTGGGCTTGAGCAGGAGCTCCGGCAGGAGGAGGAGGACCTGTCGTCACAGGAGGAGCCGCTGCAGCAGCTGGATTGGGCCGCTTGCGCGGACGCGGCGGTTGCGCCGGCGTCTGGGTTGGGGTCGGCTGCTGCGACGAGGGCGCGTTAGGCGATTGTTGGGGCACATTCATCGGCGGCTGGACTGGGGTCGGATGGTGCTGCTGCGGCGGCATGTTGGGAGGCTGACCAGCGTAGAAATGCTGCGGCTGGTCATTGCGACGGGCCATGTCGGCCGGGTACGTATGTTGACTTGATGGATGTTAGCAAGGAACAGCAAGTGAGCTTTTGGGGCTCTCTGTGACATGATGACCGCGACCTCCCCAAGATGGGGAGGGGGCAAGATATGGACGGTCTTTTGAGTGTAAGTATGATGCTGTCACAACAGGTACAGGCTGGCGGGCGCGCCCAAGGAAAACAAGCAGGCGGACGACGGTGATACACGATGCCCATTCTGCTTGTTTCGAAGTACCTTGATGCGACCCGCACCTACCAGGTTGAACAACATCTGTATGGGGAGGGGATTCAAGGGATACTTGATGTGAGGTAGAGGAGGCATGGTACGTTGTGCAGCGGGATGTTGGTGACCCAAAGCGGGTGGGCGTTGAGGTACCGGGAACAAATGGATCATGTAACTCACTGCACGTCATTGGGTTGGTGTGGGTTATTGGGGTAGACGTATTCTGGCATAGGGCCAACCTGCCATTGCTGCATGGTCTAAAACTCCAGAATGATTAGTATTAAATCCACGTTCAAATTCTGATAGAAAAGAGACACGAACGGGCCACACGGATGGATCAGTCGATGGACGTCGACTGGATCTGACGAGTAAAAATGCCTTGCAGAAGGGGGAGAAGGGAAGCGGGAGGAAAAATTGAAAGCAAGTAGCGATGACGAACGCCTGTGAGGTAGGTCAAGCACTGAGAGAGAGGGCCAAGGGCAGGGGCTGTGTAAAATGTAGGCAGGCAGTAGCCCCAGTGTGGCGCCCACAATGAACCGAACGAATCCCAGTCACCGGGGAGTGATGGACCGCCAGCAGCTAAGCAGCCAAAATGGCACCGGAGCAGGGGGGGAAGAAAGGAAGAGACATGGGGGTGGTTGGCGTGAACGCGACATAGCCACAGCCAATTACACATGTCAACATTCAATGACGGAATGATAGGACGACTCCCATCATCGCCCAGAGTGGCGCATTGATATCTTGGGAGATGGAACAAAAGCAGTGTGACACAAAGTGAATTCGTCGCAGACATTCATGCGGCGACCAAGAAGAAAATGGCATGAGAGGAAAAGAGCCGACGGGGGGTGTGGAAAAAAAATTCTCGATGATAGGAAGGCTCGGGGTGGTAGAGTGGGAAGGTTACTCACGACGGCTTGTATGGGGCGCTCAAAGCGCGTGTGCGTTCAGATCGCGAAAGCTCCTCTGTATCCGGGGGTCGCGTGTCTCTGCAGTCGACACGTTGTAGTAGCACAATCGAGTCCTCGTAGACAGGGACAAGACACGTTGGATAGGTACAAGCAAAAATCAGGTAACCTTGTGTGGTGAGTGATGGCGGATACGTGTACCTATACGCGGCGGCCAGATGGCATAGGTGAGGGAGGATGATTGGTTTATGTGTAAACCAAAAGCAGCCGAATGCGCAGGTGGTATGTAGGCAAGGAGGCGAAAGGTTGCAGTGACTTTGGGTCGCTCACAGGGCTAAACCTAGTGGTACGGGAAGTAAGGTTTAGCCAGCCAGCCAGCAAGGGAATTCAAAATTGAGCGCGATGAGTGACGCGGGAGGAGCGGGAATTGGGTACAGGAATTTCCTCGCTTTGTCGCGGCGATGTAGCTCCTCTTTTTCCAAGTGGAAATGGTGAAAGGAGAAGAGAGTGGAGAAAAAGAAAGGCCTGGCAGGCTCGCTTACAATGCTGTGTGAAGGCGGTGGTTGGGCAGAACAAACGGTGGCAACGGTGACTTGAGAAAATCAAGGAAAATTGAATAGCGCCGCTTCCGAAGCTGCCTGGATTGGACCGGGCTGGGCGTGGGTTGTTCCGGGTGATGTGCAAGAAAATCAGAGGTGTGCTGCAGAGGCCGGACACGATGCTGGAGGGGCCTGAGCCGTTGACGATGTCGCAGTGCGACAATGCAGGATGAGATCGATGTTGAAGTTGACAAGGCGAGTGCGGTGGAGCACTCTGGGGTGCCAGCTGGGGCAGCAAGTAGGTAGGAGGTAGAAGGAGATGGCAAGGTGAGGGCGATACTTGGGATCGTGTACCTCAAGTCCAAGTAACTTTCTCTGCAAAGGGCGGTGCGGATGGGTCGATGTTTGGGAGAGGATGGGGAGCAGGGCTGGCCTGTTTTTCTCTCTGCTGCCTGAAAGCAGGAGGGAGCCAGGGTGAGTGGGGATTAGGGGCCGCACGGAGGCCGCCGAGGTACTGGATGCGTGCATATGTAATCTTGACACTGTGCATTTACGTGATTTTCTGGCCGTGTCGCACAGTTTCAAATCAGCGTCATGGGCTGACCGCTACTTATGCACGACCCATGCTCTCCGTGCCAGGGGCACTGTACCCTGGCGGTCTCTGATTGGTGCAGCGATCTGAGAGGCCAGTTGCTACGAAACCCTATGATAAGCAGGTCAGGAGCCGTAAGACAGGCCGTCGAAGGTAAACACCACAATAGGCAGTAGAATTTGGATGTGGGATTTGCGAAGCTGGTATTTGCCATGGGCATTTTGCGAGCTCGCATCGG
Source organism: Clonostachys solani (assembly GCA_902141235.2). Lineage (NCBI taxonomy): Eukaryota > Fungi > Ascomycota > Sordariomycetes > Hypocreales > Bionectriaceae > Clonostachys > Clonostachys solani. Next base: position 331,465 of record CABFOC020000002.1, read on the forward strand.
CCGTCAGATGGCGACAGTGCGCGCCGCCTGTCAGATATCACGCGCCTGTGTGCATTTCGGCTCGTATCGGCAGGCTAGAGACAGCTAAAAATACCTGCCCACGGAGTACCTCCTCCCTACACCTCCTTGGTGTTTAATTGGCGATGATCTAGCTCGGAATTTCAAGCCAGCCGTCCTGCCTGCATGTACTGTATGTAGCATGCGCCAGCATTCTCCCATCCACCAAAACCTAGTCCCCACGGCTACCACCTTGGCCTGCCTGTCAAATGCACGCTCTCAGATTCGGAACACTCCAGGTATCTGTACATTTGGCGCCGTTTCCATCCTTCTCTGGGCCAGGGCACTAGGGCTCGCAGATCTTCCCGGTCGATCTAGCTGTAGGGTCAGGCAGGAGTACTTTCGCGTCTGCCAGCCAGGTACATCGACGAGCTGCACGCGCCGACTACACTACTGCTATATTGCCCTCCCTTGCTAGGGATGCTCCACCTCCACTCGACTACATGACGGTCAAAGCTGGGTACATCGATCCAAAGTCTTCTCGACTCGGCCGAGTACATCTCGTGGCCTGAACTACAAGTTCTGTACTTCCCTAGCTGCGGTAGCCCCATCGACCTTCTAGAAGCCAGATCTGGGGTACTGGGCTAGCTACATGACCCATGGGACGCGTCTGAGAGCTCAGTTCTGATACATGACCATTTAGTAGCTCATCAACCTCGTGTGTGTCGTTAGCGGAGGCTGCCAAGAAGGGTAGCACGTCTGACATGAACACTGTTCTCTGGCTCGACGACCCCTTTTCCCGACTTTCTGACACGCACCGGCAACCTATGATTGAAGAAATAGACACAAAAAATTCACAACAATACCCCTTATACACCAGGAATAACCGACGGAGAATATTAAAATATCGCCGCCGAGACGCACGCGCGCCCTCAAAGCGATGTTAGTAATTATCTGACTAAAAGTTAATATTCATGGTTTGTGCTGGTGCCGCTTGTTATCCTACAGGGTAGGGTAGTTCCCAGCACTCGGAACGTACGTGAGCTAAATTGTTCATACTGTCAACGACTCTTTGTCTTTCGTTTCGAGCCTGAAAGTGTGTTGAAAAGACTATGTCATAGCTCTGGGAGAAGGGATGATCCTGTGACTGGCCTGTGGCGTCAGTTTTCCCTAGGTAGCGCGGTGATCAGAACAACCGTGAAACAGGCGGTTGTGCACAAGCACACAATGAATCACATGATCTACCTAGATCAATGCTGAAAGGACCTTTGGTATACGCGCTCTTGGTCAGTGAGAACCCACCTGGATTCCAAGAGTATTGAATCTCCGTTGTGATGTATGATGGATTCGGTCTTGACAACTGGCACCGACCCCTAGACCCTGCTTGGGCATCATGTCGATTCGGGTGGTGCTACATAACGTTCCCAGCAAGGCCTTGGGGCGCCGCCTCCTAAGCACGTTTGGCAAAGGAGTCCATGAGAACCAGACCTTCGGCCTCCCTGATGGCCGCGAATACTCGGATTCGCCGAGTACGGTAGCCGTGAGGGCAAGCCTCTGCTCTTCTTCCATGGCTACCCGTCCTCACGCCTCGAGGCCTCGGGCGTGGACGAGCTGGCTCGTCGGCGTGGCGTCCGTGTTATCTCACTGGACCGGCCAGGCTATGGTCCGTCTACCACGCAGCCTAACCGGACCATCATGGACTGGCCCGCCGACATCCAGGCTTTTGCGGAGGGCATGAAACTTGACAAATTTGCCATCATCGGCGGCTCAGGTGGCGGGCCTTACGCACCGGCATGCGCACACGCACTGCCGCGGGAGATGCTGGCCGGCGTAGGCCTTTTTGCCAGCGCGCCACCGTGGGCGGCTGGCGCGCATCACATGTCGCGTGTGCAGAGGGTGATGTGCTACATGGCCAATAACACGCCTGGGGTATTGAGCGCCGTCATGCGTGTTCTCGTGGGCGCTGCTAAGAAAATTGCGGAATCCAAGCCGGGCCAGAGGAAACTCGATGAACTGATTGAGAAGCTGGACAAGGAAGCCGGGCTGCACAAGCCACAGACTTGGGAAAGCGAAGAGGCTGAGGCCAAGGGTAAAAAAGACCAGCGCGACTTTACGATGAATCTACTCGTTGGTGAACCGATGAGGCAGGGCGTGGATGCTGCGGTTCGCAAAGCAAAGCTGCTGTCTGCTCGCGACTGGGGATTCAAGTTTGAAGATGTCGGCTACAACCAGGTCTGGATATGGCATGGGGCCAATGATGCGAATGCTCCTATTGTCATGGTCGAATACTTGGCCAAGAGGCTGCCCCATTGCACACTCCGCGCGTTCTCAGATGATACCCACTTCACCATGTTCAAACGTCTTGAGGTCGCTTTGGACGACTTGTTTCATGACGAAAACCGAAAATCATAACATTGCTATGCCGGGAAGGCTGCTCCCTAGCCTTCTCCTGTTTACCACATGTTTTCCTTGTACAAGAATCACCCTTCTGAGTTTATGTATAAAACACAGTCGATAGCATTTAGATTTACTGATATAGAGCGTTGACTACGCGGTCGACCTGAGCAATATAGAGCACACCTTTCACCCCTCTATTCACCAAATTGATAGCATCTTACTATTTACTTTATGGCGAGAGTTTCTTATGTGATTGATGAATGAACATGGACTAAGACACCCACTTGTCCACTTGCCAAACCAACTTCGTCATCGTCGGGGATTACAGTACCGATAATCCAATCAGAAGCGGCTGAATTGTAAAGGCAAAGGGGTTTTAGGGTGTCGGGCGGGCTCTCTCCCAAACCGTCCTCTGCTCTCCACATAATCGGCTTCGTGCAAGACTAAGTATGAGGGGCCGTGGAGAGTGAGGGGTATGAAGTATAACAAGAAAACCAGTTAGTACGGCTGTGCTGGGATTTTACTTTCTGGCCTGGGGACAATCAATTGATCCAGTCTGATCGAAAACAGGTGTTCACCATCTCCATCTGCCTCGCCGCGATCCCTCATGTAACTCTTTCCACCCAAGCCAAACGCCACAACTACCAGACACGCCCAGAGCAAAGTAGTATTCTCATCAAGGTGGGTTGGACCCAAGCAAGCAAACACCGTCCTTGGCCGGGCGATCCACTCTCCTCTGCGTGGGGAAATCGTCAATCCTACTGTACACACTGCCCAGCCGAAGAGTTCTGGGGAGCATGATCCGACTACGGAGCCCCCCAGGTGAAACTTGCCTGCATGAAGCTACGGATAACCAATGCCAGCGGCCCAATCCATCGTCGGATTAGAGTCCCGCTTGGAAATATGGATTCAGTTACTCGTCACAATCGGCAAACGCCTCCACTCGCGGATCGGAGTGTCGCCGATGGCTCGCCGTTTTTTTTATTCACTTCTCTCACACTCCCCCGTCCCGTTCATTATTACTGATTCTCATTGTCAAATTTGACTTGCATGTGGATAATCTTCTCACTGAGACAAAAACACCTGTAGTTCCCTCCTCCACAAGCCACTGCCGACTCCGTTGATCCACGATGGCTTCAAGCGGGAACAACCTACCTCCCACGGAGCCCGACCCCAAGTCGAGCAGTGATTACATCCAGTTTAAATGCATGCCCCCCGGAGGTCCCTTGAACAGGTGGTCGACAACACTGACTCGCGGCCATGATTACCCCGGTGCTCAGGTTGGTCATCTACTACCGTATGTTATGCCTTGGGGCATCCGATGGTTAATAAGCGATCAAACAGGCCATGCTCTACGCATGCGGCGTGCCGGACCCAACCGTAATGAAGAATGCCCCCCAAGTTGGTGTTGCGACTGTTTGGTGGGAAGGCAATCCATGCAAGTGAGTTGTTCATATTGCCCATTCCATAGACAGAGTCTAACAAAGAGTCTCCAGCACACATTGTAAGTAGTACAGGAAGTGGGCATGTCAGGGTTGAAGCCGAGTAGTTGCTCACGACACGAGTACAGTGATGGAATTCGGCCAGATCGTCAAGGCCGCCGTCGAGAAGCAGGGCATGCTTGGCTGGCAGTTCAATACTGTCGGCGTCTCAGACGCCATCACCATGGGCGGCGAGGGTATTGTCACAAACCCATCAAGAACCCAAGCATCACTTACAAAAGGCTGACAACCTCACGAGGAATGCGCTTCTCTTTACAAACAAGAGAGATCATAGCAGACTCCATCGAGTCCGTAACATGCGGCCAGCACCACGACGCCAACATCTCCATCCCCGGCTGTGACAAGAACATGCCCGGAGTCGTCATGGCCGCCGCCCGCCACAACCGCCCCTTCCTGATGATCTACGGCGGCACCATCCGCAAGGGCCACTCCACCCTCCTCGAGAAGGAGATCAACATCAGCTCCTGCTACGAGGCCTCAGGCGCCTACACCTACAACAAGCTCCACGCAAAGACCAACCCCGGCGAGCCCGGCCGCACCAGCAGCGACGTCATGGACGACATCGAGCGCCACGCCTGCCCCGGCCCCGGAGCCTGCGGCGGCATGTACACGGCCAACACCATGGCCACGGCCATCGAGGTCATGGGCCTCACCCTCCCCGGATCCAGCTCCTACCCGGCCATGTCCCCCGAGAAGCGCCGCGAGTGCGAGAAGGCCGCCGAGGTCATCAAGGTCGCCATGGAGAAGGACATCCGCCCGCGCGACCTCATCACCCGCCGCAGCTTCGAGAACGCCCTGCGCCTGACCATGATCCTCGGCGGCTCCACCAACGGCGTGCTGCACTTCCTCGCCATGGCCAACACCGCCGGCGTGGAGCTGACCCTCGACGACGTCGCCGCGGCGAGCGACCGCACCCCCTTCCTGGCGGACCTCGCCCCGAGCGGCAAGTACTACATGGAGGACCTCTACAACGTCGGCGGCACCCCCTCCGTGATCAAGATGCTCATCCACCGCGGGATCCTCGACGGCGGCATCCCGACCGTGACGGGCCGCACCCTGGCCGAGAACGTCGCGGACTGGCCCTCCCTGGACCCCAACCAGCAGATCATCCGCCCCCTCGAGAACCCGATCAAGTCGTCGGGCCACATCCGCATCCTCCGGGGCAACTTCGCCCCCGGCGGCGCCGTCGCCAAAATCACGGGCAAGGAGGGCACCAGCTTCACGGGCAAGGCGCGGACGTTCAATAAGGAGCACGAGCTGGACAGCGCGCTGAGCAAGGGGGACATCAAGGCCTCGGACGGCAACCTGGTGCTGATTGTGCGGTACGAGGGGCCCAAGGGCGGCCCGGGCATGCCGGAGCAGCTGCGGGCGAGCGCCGCCATCATGGGCGCGGGCCTCTCCAACGTGGCACTTGTCACGGATGGGCGGTACAGTGGCGCGTCGCACGGCTTCATCGTTGGACACGTGGTGCCCGAGGCTGCTGTGGGAGGGCCCATTGCGCTGGTCAGGGACGGGGACGAGGTGACCATTGACGCCGTCACAAACAGGATCGATGTGGCCATCAGCGAGGAGGAGTTCGCCAAGAGACGGGCCGAGTGGAAGAGCCCCGAGCCCCATGTTAGAAGAGGAGCCCTGGGCAAGTATGCCCGTTTGGTCGGAGATGCTAGTCACGGTGCCATCACGGACGGATGGTGATTATCTATCCCCGTGTGCAATCGAATGGACAGGAAGAGACAAAAAATTGAAAAATAGAAATATCAATGGCTGTTCTATTGTTCTGAAGCCTGGAAATGACGAAAAGGACGAACAAAAGGGTATAACCCGTCACTTCAAACCAAGAAAGCCCTCTCCCCATGACAAACTAAACCTAACTCATGCTTCTTGCTACTGCTTGAATGTAAAAACTGACAGAAAAAGATGATTATATGCAATACGTTCCTCGCGAAGACGGCCCCTTTGGGACCACCTTCGACTGATTGACACGCAGGATTGTAGATTGTAAATGCGAAAATTACCATCCCCGCTAAGAATCACAACGTGATGTTGTACAATCCCAGAAGCGTTGTCGATCGACGATTTCCCCAGGAAGGACAGGGATCAATTAGTTCGTCGATCAAACAAACGCGATACAATAGTTCCTTGCTGGACTTTATTCCCCGAGAGGCATGCCTTCAAGTTCGTCAAGTAGCCGGCGCCAGTTGTCAGCGAGCATTTCGGCATACTTGACTCGTTCGCCAGCCCAATCTTGGTTCCAGTAGCTGACATGATACTGGGTGGTCTGGAAAGTAATGAGTTCGTCGCGAATGCATTCCTTGACGAAGATGCTCCGGTTGTGCTGTCGGACGATAGACTCCTTATCCTGCCGGAATGTTAGTTTCTGAATAGGGGAAAATGCAATGAGCGAGTTCTATCGACCATACCTTAATAATGGACTCTGCGACACGTTCAATCTCACCAGACTTGACCGTTCCCTCGGGCTTGGCCCGCAAGCCGGCCAGTTTGTTTTCATTCGTCTGGATCCTTCGCTCCAGGTAAGGAATGTTGTCCTTGTCCAACCTCTCACGCCGCTCAAACAACTCCCGGATGCTGACGAGAGAGTCACGCTGCCTCTTCAGATCCTCAAGCACACCCTGGTCCCATGCCCGGCTCTCCTCTTCCATGAGGGTCTGAGAAGTGCGGAGATGGTTGCTCATAGCATTAAGACCATCATTGAGCAGAGGTACCTCGTTGTTGTCCGTGGCGTACGTGTCCTCAGAAGTCTCCATCAGGCTGGTCAGCATCATAGCTACGCGTCCATGATCAGCTGCAACGCCCTCCTGTCGCTTAACTAGCCGATCCATGATGTTGCAGACGTTGATATAGAGTTCTGCAGATCGTCGAACTCCAGATTTTGTTCTGATGAATAGCTCCTCCAGGGTCGGTGGCAGAGACTCCTCGAGGCCCGGGGGCAGCACACGGTCGGAGAACTCGTCCTGTACGGAAATAGTGGCCTGCTTTCGCCAAACAGCCAGCTCCTGAAACTTTGTGTTAGCGTTTAGAAATACTGCTATCCAAATAAGTAGAGAGGAAACTCACGGTGGGGACAGTCAAAAACATGACAACGAGCTGCTCTTGGCTCAGAATAGGGTGCCTAACCAACGCATTCAAGAACCTAGCCAGCCCGCGTCTACGCTTCTCAATGAAAGCGCCGTCGTTGGAGAGATGGTTGCCGTTTACTGCGACACGCTTGGGTGGCAGAAGGGGAAGCACCCTAAATGGGTATCTCTTATGGAGACAATCCAGGAGCCAGACGAAGTCGCTGTAGCGGCGGATGACCTTGTTGCCCTTCCGCTGGCTAGAAACCTCGTAGTTATGATGTTGGAACATGAACAAGCCTTCCTTCTCCGGCATCAGTGTAACCAAGATATTCTCCTCCACACTACTTCCAGTTCTCCCTCCAAGGCTGCGAGCTTGAGGGAACGTAGGATTACTGCTCGGCGTGCGGGCAGGACCGCCGCTGCCTCCCAAGCCACCGTCTCTAACCCCCACTATGCCCGGATTGCTACCAAAGGGGCTCGCCACTGGATCCTGTGAAGGCTGGTTGAAGCCAGCTCCTGCGCCAGCACCGGATCCATCAAAGTATCCCCATCCAGCACCAGCACTCGGGCCGGTTTCGCGGCTGATCGTTGAAGCTGGAGTCTCTGCCGGTGGCTGGCTGGCCGGCTGAGGGGCGATTACAGGCTCGGGCGTGGTTCCAAACGAAGTATGCCCATTACTCTCTGTACCGTTCGGTTTGATTCCGTTATGAATGTGATTCTTGTGCAGCTCGGGCGTACCCCATGGATCATCCTCCGGATCATCCATGGCTGGGCGGAAATTACGGGTCTGCGAGCTGGAGTGTTGCTGGGGGCTGGGCTTGGATGTCTGATCTTTGGAGGGCGTCTGGGGAGGCTTTGCGGCAAGTTCCTCAACGGGCGGCAGTACTGGTTCTGCGGTGAGGCCGGAGAGCTTGGGCTGAGGTAGATCTAATGCCGAGAAAGAGAGTCGTCAGTTATTGAAGCTCCATAGGTAGATTAGATGCGTCAGTGTCTGCAGAGGTCTCCACCAAACTAATGCGCAATGCCTGCCGTGGAGCCTCTGCGCATTTGGCCGTGTGCTACCTAATTACAGGCAGCTTGATAGCAAGCTCCAATGAGCCGGCATATGGGTAAGGGAGGGAAACATGGAAGAGGAAGCGCAAGAAGAAATAAAAATGCAGTTTAGGATGAAAAGAAAGAACGGAGAAAGCAAATGATAAAGGTCCAATAACTCACTTCTTCTTCGTTCGTCCACGCCATCAAGGCTAAGATACTCATTCTCTTGCGCCAACCCAACCAACGCAAGCAAGACGTTGAACTCGGCGCGGTTCAGGCTAATGTTGTCGCCCTCAGCGTCTGGCGCTGCAAGCGACACAATTCGACTTTGCTTCGCCTGATCGTGTAGTCTCGCCGCAGCGAATACCTTGGCCACGCCATCAGAGGACACGTTCGGATTGCCTTCAGAAATGATGTCGAACGTCTCAATGTATGCTTCTGGCACGTCGGATGGAGGTAGGAGGTTGCGGACGATCTGGGCGCGAGACTGTTGCTTCCGCGGAGAGGGCATCGACCAAGGCGAGTCCGCGCCGGTATCGCCGTCGTTGTCGAAGAGACCGGCGGAGGACGACCGTTGAGAGGGCTCATCGTCGAACAGGCCAGACCTGCTGCTGAGGTTCTTGCTGGGCGATGCGGGAGTGGCCGATGGCCTGTTGTCGTCGGTTGGGGATGTTCCGAAGAGCGACATGTTGATGGAGTAACTGCTGTCGCTAGCTTGGCAGTCTTTTGCGAATGTAGTCGCGCTTCCTCGGATAGTTCACGATACTCAGCTCCTCGGGAATGGCTTGCAGCCTAGTTTTGCTACTGCGACACGAAGACGTGTACCGTGTGCTGTGGGTAGATGATGGGTTGGTCGGTTGATATATGAAGATCTGAAACAGCCGTGCGAACAGGGAACTGCGCCCCACGATGCGACAGCGGCTGGTGGCGGGCTCAAGCGAGGCCAACAAAAAGCAAACACAAGAACAAGAACAAACCGACCAGGACTAAACAGAGCAGGTAAAGCAATGGGTCAAAGTAAAAGGTCAATTGGGAAATGTCCGGCAAGTTACAGGATGGGAGGATATGTCAGCTCTAGGATCGAACAGAATGAATTAAACGGCTCGGAGTGGAGAAGGTTCAGGCGGCTTTCCCCAACTGATGGGACGATTTAGTGTCCGCTGTGGTGATGCAACTTCCAGTAGCAGGTAGCGCTGAAATCCCCGTAGTTTAAGATACGCTTTAGGTCCTTCACAGAGAGTAACTTGCATCGCTGACCGAGTCTTGGACATGACGGATTGATATCTGTTTTTCAACTATGGGCATATTTTACGACATTGCATGTAATGAATGTCCCAAATAATATACATCTGATACTACAACGGCAACCACTGCGTACTCCAACCCTACCAGAGGGACACCTCTCTCTCCTTCTTCTGGTCCTCCTCAGTCACAACCTTCTTGATCTTCTGCTTTCCAGGCACCTTGAAGTACAAACTTGGCGACTCGCCCTCCTTGAGCTGGTGGCTGAGGTAGCCTCGGTGCGCAGGGTCACGGTAATACTCGATATCCTCACGGCTGGTAGGGTCAGGCAGTCGGTACTTGTAGCCGTTCGCCTTAGCGTCCTGGAGGACCCTCTCCACATGTTCCTTGCCAACTGGGAGGGGGTCGCTGGTATTGATCGACTCGCCAGTCAAGAGCCGACCGATGGAGAGCTTCGTGTAGTATCGGGTGAGGACCTTGCCGCCGGCAGCCTCGATGGCGGCGATGGCGGAGGCGGAGGCACGGGAGACCATGATATCGATGGGTTGTTTCAGGCAGTTGGGGCCGCGAGCGAGGACCTTGACTCCATCCTTGACGCTTCCGATGAGTCGGCTCTCGATGAGCTCCTTGGGAGTGATCTGCTTTGTTGGGTCGATACGGCCCTGGTTGATCCAGTCTTGGAGCTTGTCCAAGTTAACTATCGACATGTCGGGGGCACGACTAAGGAACAGTTAGCATTCGATCAATTTGGCCTTCCATTAAGGAGCAGCAGGGAAACGTACTGGTTGGTGAAACCCATCTTGCCATGTCGGACGATCAGAGGAGTCTGTCCACCCTGTAACCACGGATTGACCTTTCCATGCTGTCTCTGACCCTTGTGACCTCGTCCGGACGTCTTTCCATGGCCTGAAGAAGGACCGCGACCAACACGCTTTCGCTCCTTGACGGCTCCCTTGTTGTTGGCGAGGCTTCCCAAGATCGAGGCATGTCGGACCTGTTGCTGAGACTGAAGAGTCAATGCAGCGAGCGAGGCTGTCAATGAGCTGGCGGAGCCCGCCACCGGTGCCTTGCAGCAACGGAGGGCGCTTGGGAATATTAAGCGAGGAGGCATCGTGCTGTGGCGGTTATACCCAGTTGACGCCTTCACCTCTTGGTTGATTTGCAGGTGGAGGATATTTCTGGAGTCGCCTGCGAAAATTGTCACACGTGACCTGATTGGTCCCTTATCCCACCTCCAACATTAGCAGTGGTATGTCCAAGTACCCTAGACCACCCTTGACCAACCCGCCAATATCTACCAACGACCTTTCTATGATGAGTAAATAAGGATGGCGAAGGCCTTGGGGTTTTTGTGTGTTATTTAATTGATAATCGTGTTCTCTTTCTGGAGCTTGTGGCGTATTAGGCTGCTTTCTTCTCCAGTAAAGGTTATTGATGGTGCTCATCCTCCTTTGGATGATCACATGAAAATAACACGCAACTTCCTCACCAAAGTCGCAACCATTTTAAGGAGCAGACTTTCGCCTTGACAGATCCTACTACCGTCGCCAACAACTTATTCAGGAAGACCACTCTTGTGTAGACCGAACCGGGTCTTTCTTCATAGACTGGTAGCTTTCGAAGACCCAGGCTATTAAGTAGGTCAACACAAGAAGAGAGTCAATGCATATGATATATTATATAGTAAATATGATAGAACCAGAGTAGAATATAGACATGTTACTCACGAGTTCCAATGCCTCTCAGTACAGGAACTATCACTACAGGTATCAACTTGGTCCGAGAATCGCATATCCCAAGTATCATTAACACCAGACTCAAACCACAGTAATGTAGCAAATACAAAAAGATAGATGCATGAACCGCCCCAAGTCTATCGGTTGTTCTGAGCAACGAGAGCCACTCGACAATCGTCAATCCGTACACTTTACTCTCCCTAGGTACCACCCCCCCTGTAAAATGGAAAAGAAAAAGCCTCCCCCCGTCCTCGAACGCGAGGAGAAGCAAAAGCCGGCATAAAATAAGTATAACCCAATATGAAAAATCCTGTCGTCGTTCCACCCGGTATCCTGGATCTTTACTGTATATGTGCGACTGACGTACGTTGTTTTTTGCCCTTCTTCTTTCTTTGTATATGCCGTGTGTTGAGTGTCGTGCGCAACGAATCGTACTTCGTCCGGGGGATGTAAGACATCTGTCCTCCCATGCAAAACCAAAAACGCCCACATTTCCTCCAACTCGCTTTACAGGTCTTCACCGTGCACGAAGCCGTGCAGTCCCAACGCCGTGACAATGCGCGTTGCGTCAAATACATATTGGCGTTTCTTTTCGTCCCATTATACAGATAGTCGTCAATTAGGGGCTGGCCCAGCCACCCGCGACGTCAACCCACTCGGGGAGACATGAACCCTCCTTGCCCTCGACGTCAACGATATCGGTATCGCAGCGGCAGCGGCAACCAACGCCGTTCTCCTTCTCGTCGTCCCAGTCTTCCCAGTATTGATCTTCCTCTTGGCGCTTCTTCTCGTCCTTGGTCGTCATTTCTAGGAACGGGTTTCGGGGGAGTTGTCGAGACGGTGCGTTAGCAGGGCAGTGCTGGATGGTGGTATGTCGGTATCCAACATCACGGAAGTAGTGGATATCTCGAGTGGCCAGGAGTGCTCCAGCTGCGAGAGAGTGAATAGGCGCATCACCCCACTGTGAGAGGTGGTTAGCAATCGGGGTGGGAAAAAGACGATTCTGTGGGCATTCAACTTACTCGTTCCATCCAGAAACCACCACTGCGATCCATCATCTGGAAGAAATCATTATACTCCTTACTGCGGAACCAGCTGAGCTTGGCGATCTCAAAGTTGGACCAGAAGTGGCACATGTTGTACTTCTCGCCCTCCATAGCTTCACCGTCGATTGGGGGAAGGGCATTGCTGCCAGGCTCGCTCTGCATGATCTCCTCAGGCAGGGTAGGGTCCTTCTTCTCCTCCTCCTTCTCCTCCTTAGGCTCGACAAACATCTCCCAAAGTCCCTGGGATTTCAAGTTGTTGAGGCGCTTGTAGGCGGACGCGTATCGGAAAATATTAGGAACGGTCTCACGGAGTTCCTTGACGGCAATGGTGAAGCCATAAGTCTTGTTGTTCTCGATCATCTTGAGGAAGGGATCACTATCACAAATGTCAGCGTAGCCATCTAACGGTGGCGCAAAGTAACCTACTAGGTGATATCGCAGAAGTAGGTGATCTCGGGCTCAACACGCCAGTACCACTCGTACTTGAGGAGAAGAGGGTGGTTGTAGAAGAAACTGCGCTGGTTAGCCTCGTCGTCTTGATTGTAGCCACGGGGGAACCAGGGAAAAGTCAAACATACCCAGAATAGAAGCGGCACATGTGATGGTAACTCTCTAGCCCACCGTACATGACAGCGGCATCACCCTGCTTGGCAATGCCTTCCTTGGCAACCTTCTCATCAACCCAGTCAGGATATCCCCACATGTCAGGGCCGACCTTTCCAAATTCGACGGTAGACGAGGCGTATTTTTGTACCGTCTCTTTGAAGGTCTCGTTGAATTCCCCATCGTTGAGGAAGACGTATGGGTAGTGATACCACCGGTTGAAGTGGCGCTCCACCGACTTCATGGATTGGAGAACACCGTCCAGCTCCTTGTTTCGTGCGAGGATAACAAATGCGGCATTGGCTCGGGGTTGGGAGGTATCGGGCTCGAGGCAGCCGGTAACGAAGACCTTATCGTGCTTTTCGCTGATTTTTCTAGATGGATACATTGTTAGTAGGGTGCATCCAATTGGGACATGTGTCGCGTGAATGAAAAGCGTACCGAATAGCAGGCGGCGCACCTGCAGGAACCAGTATCCTCGCAGGGGACGATGGATGCCTGACGAACAGGACGAGAATAAGGACGACTACGAGGACTGGAAAGACGATGACGACTCCCAGGGGAACGGATATGGATGAGTTGCCACGTATGCGAAGCGGTCTTCTGAAAAAGGCGAGGCGCGAGGCCAATCCCTTTGGCCTCTGCGGTTCCCTCTTCTCGCCATGTCTGGGAAGAGTCGGGGAGAGTTGGCCTGACACCGACTTGGTGCTTCTTCGAAAAAGATCCATTCTCCGCGACTGATGATCCGCCGTTTGGCAGTCGTTGACGACGACGGCAAAAGCTTTCTAGTATCGGAGGGTCGATCGATAAGGGGTATGGTGGGTGTTAGGGGCGATTAGAGTCGGATCGGTAGCGAGACTCTAAAGAAGGGGCGCAAAGGGATATTAGGCGGTGATGCAAGACACAATACATGTGTTGCGAGAAAACGGTGGGAGCAAGCCCCTGGATAATCGTGGAATGCACCCCCGGCGAGTTTGAAAGCAAGGCGTGTCTGCTCGAATCCGATAGAGGGCGGGCGGCAGAGACAAGATACGATACCGTGCCTGTATTAACGAGCGGCAGGGACACAGTCGATCCAGTCCTAGAAGAAACAAGAATAAATCGCGACGACGACCAAACTGGCGAAATGAAGAGTTTGGTGGTGGTGATGGAGATGAGGATTGAAGGTTGCTAACCTGCAGGGTATTTGGCTAGGCAGGTTTTCGATTCGGGGGCGCTGCGGCGTGGTGAAACAGGCCAATAGCGCTGTCAGTAAAGGGGGCCACTGCTAAAAATGACAAGTACAGGGGATTGATGATTAAAGATGGGACGGCAGTTTATGCAGTTCCGGGATGGAATGAGATGAATCGAGGAATGGAATTAACATCAAGACGAGGACTACGGGATGCTCGAATACAGGCAAGACAGCGCCAGCGTTGAGATCGATGCTCAATGCATCGTTCTGACGCTGGGCAGCAGCGACCGCGCATGTTGGAGGGCCAGCGGGTGCGTTCTGAGCCATCCACAGCGCTGCCCTGCACTTCATTCATCAATGCTTGTTAAGCAAAATTTCCAGGGATCCATATCCTACACCCATATTTTAAGACGCTACCCAATGTAAAAGCAGTGGGCTAGCTGATCGAGATATACGTACATAATTACATTGGTACATACCATAGCTTATTTTGGCTTTTAGTTGGTCGGAACACGTTGCACATACGCGTGTGAGCATATCGCCCTGAGGGTGTCGCCGGTCTCAACGAAAAACGGCCCGGGTGCTACATCGGGCTAGCAAACGCCGCTCGGGAAAAGTCAAGTGCTCTGTGCTCTCACGCTGCCGCAGCATGAGGTTGCACTGGCAGAAGCCATCTGAACGAGGATCGAGGGTGCTGCTCACACCAAACTGAAACAATCTCGGTCGAGTCACGCCTGGCAAGGCCAGCGGACAAGATTAGAATGTGAACAAACTAGAGATTCCTTGGGGGGAATGAGCCCCACTGGATCATCTTGCTCCCCCAATCTTTTCCAGCTGGGGGAGGCAGGCAGATTCGACCCTTCAGCGACTTGGCGTTCTAAATTGCCGTTATATGCTAGCTCGACAGTGCCGATGCAACCATGATTGATTGAACAATCTGCAGTTCTTCCAAGATTCGGCCAGGGGTCCTCTTGTCCTTCGATCCTGTTATGTCGCTGAGAAAGGGGTTCGATGGAAGCCCCCGAGTTCTATGGCACAAATCAATGGTGCATGCTCTCAAAGTTCTTGAGCATGGATTTCTAGTAGCAATTGGCCCTCGAGTCAGTTCTGAGTTTTCTAAAGATTGATGGCGTTACATCGTCCCCACGGCCGTTCTGTACAGCCGGTACATGTACCTATATGTGACCGTTACTGCTCACCCCACTGCCGATCTGATTGGCCGCTCCCTCGGGTAGAGGCAAAGTATCGTTCTTTCCAGGTACTTTAGTACCACACCTCAAGCCTGACATTTCACCCCCCAAGCAAAACGACCTGACTCTCATAGGGCCAATACTAAAGGCTCCGATTTACTTCCTATACAGGGCCTCTACGCCCGTCTCGAGAGGAGGAAGTTTGAAGATGTCGCAGAAGATCACATCCAAGAACTTGTCCTATGACAACTCACTGCCGCCCTTTCTCGCTGCTCTGCGCGCGCAGACTGCTGGCGATGATGAGGCGCGGAAGCCCTCAATCGGCAACAGGCAGCTCGGAAAGAAGCGTAGTGCAAGTGAGGAGGCAGAGGATGGCCCTGTCGTGGTTGACGAGGAGGGCAACGTGATGAGCGTTGAGATTGGCAAGGATGGGACAGTGAAGGAGGTTGACGAGAAGGAAGGAGACGACGACGTGAAGGCAGAGGCCGGCGCTAAGAAGGAAGGGGAGAGGACCAAGACGTCGACCATAGGAGGTCGGAAGCGAAAGGTCGGCAAGGTCATTGGCGAGGCTGCAGCTCAAGCGGATGAGCCCCAAGGCAAGAAGGGCCAGAAACAAACCAATGAGGAGCATGATGATCCGCCCAAGGAGAAAAAGCCTCGGAAGAAGGTCAAGAAGATCAAGCTGAGTTTTGATGAGGAAGAAGATGGGTGAAAACACGGGACTCCATTCGACACCACGAAACCTTCTGGGACATGATAGCTCGCCATTATCAAGGGGTATTGTGCTCTCCCGATATCACCAGGACGGCCTGCATGTCCCAGCCAGCCGTTACGCTGCCCTCGAGGGAGCTGCCTCTCCAAATACGACCGCGGTATACAAAGTATCATATGAATACAGCCCGGAAACCCAGCCCCGCCAAGAGACGGTGGCAGTATTGTTTAATCACATTACGATTTGAGTTGCGGCGAGCCATCTCATGTCTATGAGCAAGCAGTATTTCGTCAGATGGCTTGAAGGCGAGGGAGAGACAAATTTAGTGATGTTTGGGTAAAATTATATAGATGTGCCCTCATTTACTACCATTCTCAATCACATTCATGTCAACGCGTGTTTGTGACGTTATCCTTGATCTGGACAAGACGTCGCCAGGTTCTCAAACTGAGGTAAATTGACAAATGAAAAGAGTCACCGTAATCTACAGACCACACCTCAAGTGGAATCGCTTCGCTCCCCCCGTGTAATGTACGCCGTCCCCTATTTAGTACACGAGTCTCCGTCTCTTTCTCGACCAGAACCGTGGTGTAAATGTAGTTTTTTATTGGTAGCGGTACTCGGGCTTGATGAAGTCAGCGAAGGTCTTGGGCTCCTCGATCTCTGGGCCGTGGTGGTGGTGGTGGTCGTCGTGCTCGGCACCGACGTAGTCCATCTTGTAGACGCTGCCGCACTCGGGGCATCGCTCGAGAGGGCGGTCCTTGGTGAGCTGCGGGGATCATTGTCAGTCGGGCGTCCGGGGATTCGGTTTGGAGTCTGTGCGTGAGCTGGTACTTACGCGGAGCCACAGGGTGGTGTGGGAGTCAACGGGGAAGCCAGTGCAACCGGCGAACTGCTCCTCACCGGCGGAGCGGACGACGATGGGGTCCTGCAGTGTGCCCAGACGGCTGGCGTCGAGGGGCTTCATGTCGAAAACATCGACGCCCTCCATCTTACCGAGAATCTCGAGACGCTCGAGACCGGTGGCCTGCTCGAGATCGGTGGGGACGGTACCGGGCTGGGCACCAGGACCGTAGAGGTCATCCTCGCCCTTGACCTCTGCAATTGACGTCAGCTTCCTCTCCTTCTCGTCCCAAATCCAGTTGTCTCGAGCTGGTCGGTTGGCAATTATTTGGCGCGGAACATACCCTTCAAGGTCTTGTAGTTGGCGACCTTGGTGTCCTTGGCGGCTTCGCCTGCAAACACAATGCGTCAGTCTTGGTGGGCCTTGCAGATAGGTTTTCGGCTCGGCAAGAAATCACATACAGCGGACGATGGAGGTGGCGAAGGTGCGAGCGGCAAAGCGGGGAGCAATGGCGGCGCGGCGGGCCACAAGGGCAGCAGAGCGTTGGACGAACATCGACATCGTGGCTGTTCTCGATTCTGGTGTGAAGTCGGGAGGTTTGGTGTTGACGGAATGTTGTCGAGGGATTTGTGAGGGTGGGCTGATTTAGGCTGACCTTGAATGACAGGTCCAGCTTTCGGCAGCGAATTGACCAATGGCAGCGTTGATTATCTAGTCACGTGACGACAATGTGCCTTTGTCAGAGCTTCCTGGCCTCCGTATCTCAGCGAGAATGAGGTCATTTCTCATGATGGTCGTCTATTTGAAAAGCCAATTGAATTCCTGTGCAGTTTGGCATGCATCTCCTCTTGCGTCAATTGCACAGAGTTGTTGTTACCAGTGTAGCATCGCCGCTGAGCTAGGCACCTACCCGCCTCTGGCAGATGCAGAGGTGACTTTCTACGTCGCAATGGAGCTTGGGGTTCACTGTACACTTTGCATTGTCAAGCACCTGCTGTGGTTTAAAATAGGATGCCGTCGAACGATGTCCCTTTGGGCGGACAGAGGACAACCAAGGAGCGGTAATCCATCCTTTTCTGAGCTGCAACCATTCACACGTTTCGGAAAAATTAGGAGCAGAAGCTGCTGCCCAGCAATCTTGATCAGCAGGGGTCTTTCTACCGTTCTTGGTAGTCGGCCATTGATATTTCTGTAGTTGCTCATTGGTTAGCCAATGATGAACCATCTAAAACAGGTGACTTTTACGTTCGTAAGTATTGAACCTCGGAGTGGATCTCATTCTACGATCTCACGGACCAGTGGAACGGCTTGGCACCCACCAGCGAGGAACAAGGGTCCTTGATTGCTTGTAGCTATCTGCGATGCTACCATGTAAAGTTCATAATAATCTCCCCCAAACTCCTCGCATAAAAGCTCCTCATGCCCATCACTTTCGTTCAAAATGCGACGTGTAGCTTCTCTGATCATCCGGGTATTCTTGATGACAATTCAATTCGATAAGCTAGGGGTATATGGAGAAATGGAAGGCATGTAATTCAAACCAACCCAACAAAACAAGTCATATGCTCAAATATTCGAAACGGTTTTTGGAGCCATCGCCCAAGGGAAGTTTCGGAAATGGATCGCTGCCGTATTATTCGGGCACTGAATTTGCCGGCTGATTCAGAGCCTTTTGCCTTCGACGCTCGTTCACACCTTGGTAGACACTCTGTGCCTGGTATTGTTGTTGAAGACGGGCACGCCTCTCTCGGCGCTCTCTCAAAACATCTTCTGCTGAGGGACGACTCGCCGTACTTCGTCCCCCGCCCAGAGCCCTGGGCGCGGTTGGCCGGTATCCCTGTGGTGTCGTGCCTTTTTGGATTTTTCCAGTTATCTTGTAGTCCCTTGCGGGCTTCTTCTTAGGACCATAGCGTCCTTGGTGGTTCTGAAGCCACGCAGAGTACAAAACTGCCTTTCGGAAAAGGGGATCGTCGCTATTCTCACTGCTAATGCGTTGAACGACGCCCTTAACATGGTCACGGCCGCTTCGACCAGGGATCAGAATCTTCTTCTCCATGGTAACGCCGACTCTCCATCGAAAAAAGTCCCAGGGCTCCATCGTGAGCTTCTGTCTCGACCTCAAGAACTCGAGATCAGATAACTTGCAGCCAATTTTGTACATTAACTCTTGCTCACACAGACCCTCAAAGGGTAGGTGGTGCTTGGAGACCAACTGGTTCGGGTGCGGTATTGCGTTACCGCCGAACATCTCCCTGATTTTCCTTTGTTTGCTCACGTTATCTGAATGCAACTTGTGGCCGGCCAGGTGGGCTTTGTTGGGGTTGATGTCTTTTTTGGCCTTAAACTCGGCTTTTGAGCGCCCCTCGTCTTGTTCCCGGGCTATGTAAGCGTCAAGAGACCCCCAGTTGCCATCCCAATAGGCAGAAGATTCATTGATTTTCTGCACAGGCACACCTCGGAGAAATGACGGCTTAAGGTATGTAGAACCGTCCGCACTGAGCTGATACACAGCTTCCCATGGCGTTCGGAGTAGCGCCATCATTTTCTCATGGTCAGTTCCAGCGGGCGATTGTGTGCTCTCGTCCTCATCTGGGGTTGAGCTTGAGCGATCTTGAGATGAACGACTCATGATGTTTGCGCAAAACGAGATGTGCCAGGACTGCTAGATCCGTTAGATTTGGTTAGAAATAGAGAAAAGAGCGGGAAGCTCTGCTTAGTGAAAGCGAGGAAATAGGTGCAAGGGGACTTGGACCTACTAGGGCGAGGCTAAAATGTGATCGATGGACAAGGGAATCTTTAGAGAAAGATTGCGAAAAGGTGAGGATTTATTTTAAAGGTGAGAATAGTAGAGATCATCAAGTTGCGTAATATGTGATCAGTAGTGTTATTGATTGCTGTTCACCGTGTTTAATGGGTGAGAAGGTGGTAGCTGTGGGGTGTTGTTTTGTAGAGAACGCGTTCGCCTGTGGAGAGTGTTTTCGCCTTGGCCTCAGTTGAAAATAGAAAATGTAGGCCAAGAAAAAAGGAAAGAAATGGAGAAAATGCGCCTGTGAACTGAGGCAAGACGAGAGAAGATACGGAAAGAGTGTGAGACTGTCTTTATGAGATGTTCGGGAGAGAAGATTAGATGATTGGGGTTACCCCCAGATGCATTACTTTAATTCCTCACTTCAGGTGGTACTGGGGTGAAGCTGTAAGTGAGTGCGCTGACTAATGCAGACCTGGCAGCGATTCACAAGCAGCCAGGAACCATTATTAACGCCTCGGCTCGTAGTGTAGGGGGCAGCCAGTACCTACTATACAGAGGTAGGTACTGTTGGGTGCTGACCGGCTGCAACTTCTTGGCAATCTGGCTGCCGAATCCTTTCGCTGGAAGCTAGCTGGGATTTGATTAATGATACTTGATTCGTTTCTGGCTGCATTTGCGTGTTTTTTCTCCACACTAGATCTCGCATTTCATTTGACTTATACCGTGCCGAGGTATCGTTTAGCATTATCGCCAAAATCATATATACTGGCTTCCTAGAGTATTTATTGTTGCGCGTTCTTAACAGATCGGTCTTGCAGATACCCCAAGACAGAGTCAGAGTCGCACAAGCAGCTTTGAGTGACGCGCTTGTGATGCCTCGCGACAAGATGGACGAACCAGTGGAGCACAACCGGTTGTCATACCAAGAAAACATGGAACTCCTCTGGCTTGACGAGGATGCGAAAAGTGGGAAGCAAACAATGATGAGTCGCCAGTCTGCTTGGATGCCTGGCAAGAATGCTCCTTGGGAGTCAATGAGAGGGAGCCCTGACGAGAAGAAGTTCTTTGGTCGTGGGGCGTTCGGAGGGCATGTGTTTGCCCAAGCACCACTGGCAGCTGCCAGGGTCGTGGAAAAAGATGACGGTCAGACACCAGCAAAAGAAAGACTGGGCATTCACGTACGGGAATAGCCAAGCTCAGAATTTTATGGTGAATAGGGGCTAACCTGAGTACCTCTCTTCTAGTCTATCCATGGTGTTTTCACCAACCCGGGCTTCATAGATCGCCCATTCATCTATGAAGTCGCCAAAGTATCCTCTAGTCGCTCATTCTCAACTCACATAATCAATGCGAGGCAACCTAAGGAGCCTTCAGGCACCCCAAACGGGCCATTCCCTCCGTCGGATGCTCAACTGCCACTGGGAGATGTCTGCTTCACCTGCGTCACTACGTTTAAGCGACCCCTTATTGGTCCGTCAGATATACAAGACGAAATACCTCCGCAAAAACGATTCGCAAGCATCCTGGAGTCTCGGGCACCGGACGAATGGGAAGCCAGTCCCCAGGCTGACATTGATCTGTTACGCGAGAATTTCCCCGTCAAAGGCCATGTCTGCTTTCCGATTCTTGACATGTACAAAGTTGATATGACGGAATTTAACAAGGACAAAGCTATTTCTGACCGTCGACAGCTTATCTTATACCGTCTCTATAAGCCCCTGCCAGCAGAAGACGTCAACGCACATATCACTTGTCATGCCTTTGAAGCTGATCGCAATGGATTCATCATGCTGGGAAATCACCTTGGATATGGCTATAACATGGGTCCAGTTGCAAGTTTGAGTTATTCATTCTACGTCCATGTGAACGCAGAAGAGGCGGTTATGCGAGGGGACGGATGGTGGATCCAAGAAGTATACTGGCCTCGGGTTAGTGCTGGGAGAGGGATGATGGAGAGCAGGATTTGGAGTCCAGAAGGAATACACGTAGCGAGCGGTTATCAAGATGGGATATGTCTGCCGGCCAGAAGCACTCAGAAAGCTAGAATATGACGACTGGGAATTGTTCGCTGGGACATAGACTCTTTCATCTGGTGTCTAAAGCACATTTTCATAATAGATAGACATCAATATCTTTCCTTTAGCTATCATATTTGGAAATGCGGATCTTTCACTGCTGAACATGAAGAATGAGAACCTGACATATGATATATGGCAAAGCGAGCATGTCGAACATTACAAACTCGCAGACGATGAGCATGGAGCTCACACTGAATCGCTTACTGTTTCAACAAAATAATAGCCAACATAAGCAAATGCTGTTTAGTAAAATTAGAGTACATGTAAACGCGTTGCTCAAGCGGTGTGGGTATGTAAGTTGTTGATGGCCGTTGACAATTGTAGCCGATCCGACACAGAAAACCGTGTCTGTGTCTGCCCGAAGACGCACTCCATGTTTACCTGAAGAACGCCTCCCATGTTTATCTGGAGAATTTCCTTGACCCAACAACTCGTTCACCAGCATCACTCCCAGCGACGCAGAAAAGTCCAACCAAACCGTAAGAACAGATATTTCTACAGTCGAAGATCCCCTCCCTCGCCGTAATGTCGCCTACTTCTTTGAAGAATGAGACAAATAATCTTCTGAGCGCGTTCGCCCCCTTCCTTTGGTGATAAAATCCCCATCCCTGCCTCGTCCCAACCATCCGCCATATCCAAACAGGATTAATACCACCTTAATTCATCAGAGTACCCAGTACTCTGTTGAATGCCAAGAGGTTTCTCCCTAAGCCCACGAAATGCATCTCTTCATACCCCGTTCCGTGGCGAACAATGAGAAAAGCCTTGCCAGGCTAACTCAGACATCCCCATCCACCATGGCAGGTGATACATCTGAGGGATGCCAAAGTAATACCGTATCACAGGCACCAGAAACACCGAGGCAAGAAAGTCTCGAAATGTCCACCAAGGAAATGAACAGCAAGGGCATCGATTCCCAGAAAGAGGAGAAGATCCGAGATCTTCAAGCCCTGCATGGCAAGGCAACGCAGGAGCTTGATGCACTTCTCCGGAAGTGCATCAAAGAAGTCGAGGGAGGGTGCGAGTTGCCTGAAGCCCACAAGCGCAGTTTCAACCAAATGGTCATGCCTTTCAAGGCCGCCACAAGTCGAGTGATCCGGCCTTCTGAGGCCGAGGAAGAATCTCTCGTCGGCACGCCCGTCACCGACAGTGACAGTGATGCTGCAGTTTTCAGCAAGGATGAACCCATGGCCAAGGCCAAAGAAGAGAGTCCTTTCCAAGCGACAATGGGGCATGCCACCCCTTCTCCCAAACCGAACTCCGGGTTCAAGTCCTTCCCGTGGTTGTCAAAGGGGGGACGAGGCCCGGTGCCTGCCCCGTTTAGCCCGGGAGTTCGTCAGGTTCGTGAACTTGTCACATCGCCGTCCTAATGACTGGTTTGACTTACGTTAAGAATAGAAGCCGACCAATGAAACATGCCCCTTGGGACCAAGTAATACCCCACCAAAGAGGCACCGAGCCAGGACTGAGGGAGACACTCCTCGCAAGTTTCCTAAGCTGGATTAAGTTCTACCTAGGTTGAGTTCCTCATCTGACTGCTGGTTACAATGATGTATATGAAGAAGCACTATGGTTTGCAGGGAATGGTTCGGTCACTTTTATGAGATGAGACGAGTGTGGTGGTTGCTTTCAGGAGAGTTGGCATTATGAGAGACATGGATTGAGCACCCCGACCACAGAAGCTTCGACTACCTACCGTCGAGTTCTGAATGGCTGCCACAATATTTCTTGGGAGATATTGAACATAGATTTTGCCCACGCGGCATGTGTATGCGTTGGATTCTACCTAGTACTGGGAAACAAGTGAGGGTCTAGCTGCTGTTCGTTTCTAGCTATTTGAACCATGTGGAGCGAGGTGACATAGGTACGCATCAGTGGAGATTGGATGGCGGTCTAATGATCAGGATTGATGCTTCTGATGCTCTCGCTTTCTTCCTAGATATGGTTGCGGTTTGGGTCTCTCTGTCTTGTTGAAAGCTACGCAGTGGTATCTTTGCAATTCGGTTCTTTCTTGTCGGACAAAGACGAATAGGGTGCTCTAGGGAATCATGTTTGCGAAGGCTGGGATTGAATGAAAAAATTTACCTGATGCATGATGCTGGCAGTGTGTCATTTCGCATTTTGCGCCACCTTCTTCTAGCTTCTGAATAATGCCTACGCCAGCAGATCCGATGACGGAACACGAAAAAGTTTTTGTCTGATCTCAGATTCCCCATACCTCCGATTAGCCTTGGATCATCGGAAGAAGAAGGAAGGCTGACGCCAAAGCTTGGGCCTAGAGATGTTGGTGTGGCCACCAACTGATTATCAGATTGATAACCGGATCTGATAATCAGCGCACTCACACCACACTCACCAAGATCGTCATTCATCGGGTGGGCCAGTGCAGAGGAATGGATGGCCGGAGGCAATGACTGTGGGAGAGGTCTTGTGCAGAGTGATGACCAGTCAACGGAATGTTCCGTCTCCAGGACCAGGGCTGGTAGTGAAGATCAGAAAAGAAAGCAACTTGGGCAGCCTTGCCGATCAGCCGCGATATCTGATTTTGCAGCATCATGTCTCCAGAGCGGCCCCGTTAAGCTTAGGTTAGGTTGTTTGCTTATTCCTGCTCTGGCTGCTAAGCTGCATTGAGTCTGGCAGAGACGGTTAGTGTCGAGCAACGATGTCAGGCGAGAGATTTTCCCTGAAACACACCCAAACACCCACCAGTCAAACGCCCCCAATTACCTCCCCTTTCCTCCTGATGGCATTGGGATTACCAAATCAGGCTTTGACGGCAGTTGCTAGCTGGTAGCTGCTGCATCTGCTGCCGATTATCCGAACCGCCCCAGTGCCGTGAAGCCGAGTCCACACACAGCTGCTTTATCAGATCCATCAGATAACCCAACTAAGCACGCTCGCTGCAATGATCTTCATCGCCATGCTCCACGGTTCTCGTTTAGTGCTCATAGCTCGACCCTCGAATCTTGGGATGATGAGGGATTATCCGTCTAGTTCGGGGACCCTGGAGCCTCGATCTGGACCCTATCCTTTTCGCTAACGGCGACGTGAGGCACGAGGCAAGATTTGGTGCCATGCAATGCGATGCAATACGCTTCTCCCAGGCGGCAGCCAACATGGGGTCCATTATTACCCTGCATCCCTCTCCCCGTCTCCGAGGAGCCGAGTAGTTCTTAACCCCCGGGTCGCCTGCTGTGAGACACGACTTGCTACCTGTCAGCTCTCAAGTTCTTGCTCCCTTTGCTCTGGTAACACCTTGGTCTATCTTGTTTCAATTCAACGTTGCCAACAATGGGCGTTACTGAAATCGATCGTGACCAACATGCTGCTGCTGCTGTTGATGCAGGCAGTGAGCATGACACTGAGAAGCGCGAGCAGCTGGCGGCTGACATCAACGACTCAGATGGCTCCGAGGTGAAGCAGGAGGGTGTGGCACAGGTTGAAGCCATCACTACCGTCTGGAGTACTCGCATGCTCTGGACTGCTTTTTTCTTGTATGTTTGAGGAGGGAACCACAGAAACCTTACCCAGGATATGTGCTAATCATATTGAAAACACAGCCTCTACCTTGTTAGCTTCGTCGACGCTCTCCTCCAATCCGTCCAAGGTGCTCTGACTCCTTACGTCACATCTTCCTTCTCCCAGCACAGTTTGTTGGCTACCACAAGCATTGTCGCCAACATTGTGGGTGGTGTCTGCCAGCTCACGATCGCCAAGATCATCGACATCTGGGGCCGTGTTGAGGGCTTCACCATCATGATCTTCCTCGTAGTCCTCGGTATGATCCTCAAAGCAACCTGTCAATCTGTGGAGATGTACGCAGCTGCGCAAACCATCTACTGGGTAGGACATATCGGTGTTGGCTATATCATCTCGGTCGTGTTGGCAGATATGACAACCCTGCAGAACCGTATGATTATGTTTGGCATCAACCAGACACCCATTATTGCCAGTGTCTTCGCTGGTCCTGTCATTGCCCAGTTGTTCTATGATGAGGTCAACTTCCGCTGGGCATTCGGGGCCTTCACAATCATCATGGTCGTCTTCGCCATACCCATCATCATCATTTTCTGGCTGAATCAGCGTAAGGCCCTGAAGCTGGGCGTGATAAAAAAGGAGAAGTCCGGCCGCACATTGTGGCAGAGCGCCGAACACTACTTCTGGGAATTCGATGGTACGTGTCTCAACCTTGGTCCCAAGACTTCTTGAGCTACCTTAGTCGTCTTATTAATTGCTCACATTTGTTACAGCCGTCGGCCTACTCCTCACCACTGCAGGATGGTCTCTGTTGCTGCTTCCTTTCAGTATTGCCAGTATTGCACCTGACGGATGGTCTTCAGGATATATCATTGCCATGATCGTCCTTGGTTTCGTTTTGTTGGTCGCATTTGGGCTCTGGGAGAAGTATTTCGCCAGGGTTCCTTACTTCCCATGGAAATATCTCAAGGACCGTACTGTTTTGGGCTCCTGCTTCCTTTACGGATTTATGTTTCTGTCCATCTTGTAAGAACGATTCTAAAATAGAGGGGAGGGGAAAAGGGTCACGGCTTGCTAACTAAAGTCTCTCAGCGTTTGGGATGCCTACTACTCAACCTACCTTCAGGTTGTTCACGACGAGAGTATCACGATTTCGAACTACGTTCTGAACTGTTTCTCTCTTGCATCGGCATTCATTGCACCCTTTGTTGGACTGTAAGTTAAACCATTAGAAGCTTTTTACGGCTCATTCGACGGTGCCATTGGTTCGACAGCTGACAATTTGACTAGGCTTATCCGCTACACGAACGAATACAAATGGACCTCAATCGCAGGTATTCCATTCATGACTCTCGGCACGGCCCTTCTTATCCACTTCCGACGCCCCGAGACTGAAATTGGCTACCTTGTGATGTGTCAGCTGTTCAACGGAATCGGCTCTGGCATCTGGGCCCTCACAGCCGAGATTGCCATCATGTCCTCGGTCAAGCACCAGGAGGTTGCTGTCGCCGTCGCCATGTGGGGTCTCTTCGGATCCATTGGCGCTGCTGTTGGAAACACAATTGCCGGTGCTTTGTGGACGAACATCGTTCCTGAGAAGCTTACCGCTGAACTTCCCGAGGGTAGCAAGGACCTAATGGCTGAGATCTATGGCGACATTACGGTCCAGCTGTCCTACCCCATGGGTAGCCCTATCCGAGACGCCATTATCGCTGCGTTTGATGACGTTCAGCGCAAGATGGTTATTGTGGGCTCTTGCTTCTTGCCTCTTATGTTGATTTCCATTCTTGTCTGGAAGAACAAGAACCTGCGTTCAAGACAGCAGGAGCAAGGTCAATCCAAGGGAAACATCTTCTAAAATACTTGATACAGATTCCACTTCTTCAGAGGGGAACACTAGCCCCGGCAATCTGGGAAGCCTGCTTGTCAATAGAACTCTCCTGACTTGTTTCGTAATCAGAGATAAAGATGTCAAGCTTGAAGAATAAAGAGAGAGGAGGAGAGAAATGTAATGAGAGAGGAGATAGACGGTTCTCTAGGATCTTTCTAGAACCACCACAAGAAAAGAGTTGATTATGCATTAGGATATTGGGGAAGACAAGATCTAGTAATGAAAAATTCAAGATAGAATTCGGCTTGAATATTCTATCAACTTTCGAACATACACAGTCTATCTTCCAAAGTACATGTTTGTGAATTTTAAAACTGAGAATGGTGGGAGGGTATTAATGAACTATTTGACTCTATACTCAAAACCTGGAACTTCTTTATGTGGAATTTAAAGACGATATGCGTGTAGCTATCTAAACGTACCATACGTCTCATGGCATCCACTACTCTCTCCCTGCCGGTGATCGGGGCGGCATGATTTATGCGCACTGTGATTAGCAATGAGCTCGGACTTGGCTCTGAAACGCGCTGTATTGACCTCTCCTCAGTCTCCGCGCCCAGTCGCCTGAGTCGAAGTTGTTTGGAGCTTTCCAACATTGACACGTACTTTCTGGCTGCGTTTCCAAAAGCGGGTGTTAGCCGGCCCTGGGACACTCATGCTTTTACACCCTTTTAACCAGGCTGGTCTGCCTTGCCCATGCTAGATTTTCAAATGCCAAGGCTGGACGGAGTTTGGGAATGGCTTTGGATAATGCACTAAAACTGTCGCGGGATCCCCAAGCAGTGCTGCTTAGACTAAGGTTCAGTCCAAGGCAACTGATCGTATCATCCGCGTGGGAAATTGCAACATCGCTATACACTTTTCTTGACTTCAACTATTGTGGTCTGCGGTGGAATTCACTGAAGGGACAATTGGTTGATTTTGAGAAAAGACTTGAAGCGACATTGATAGATCTTGCAAGGAAGCTCGATGTTGAGTAGAAACTTAACACCGCTGATCAATTGCCTTGGATAGTTGTCCTCTTGGAACTTTGTCTTTCGTCTGTTTAATGCATTACTCGGAAGAGGCTTAAGAAGGCAGGAGGCATCAGGTGTTAGGATCTTTTAGTAATGCCAATTAAACCTCTTGCGGTAGATGAGGTGTAGACTCGCTTTTTAACCGGCACAGCTGCAGCAGGATGATAGGTTTGGGAGTGCCCGTGGCCTATCTTAGTTTGGCAACGTGCCATCGAAAGGGAGGCGACTACAGACCTACTTGCGGTCAAGGTGCAGCTGAACGTTTAGTAGGATACGAGATGATCGGCCATCACGGATAGAGAAGTCGCCGAGTTTCATATAAACAAACACATACTATTTCAGAAATCCGGACAATTTAACCGTAACCTCTTGGCAATCGACAAAAGTATAAAATCTTGGAACTCCTCAATTGGACTAACTCTCCTCGCAACACTCATCCTTAAAAATCTTCTGAACACTTCACAATACTCCATACGCTCCACCAATCGCCATAATGCTCGCCTTCAAGCAAATCATCCTCGCCACTCTCGGATTCGTCGCTCTGGCCTCCGCTGCTACTTGCAAGACTGACGCCGACTGCGAATACACTGGCCAGAAGTGCGTGATCCTGGAAAACCAGCCAGGTATCTGCACTTTCTACGGAGACATCCCTCCTTCTTCATAAGCAATACAACGGCTCTCAACTACCCACAGCCTTCACTTTCGAAACGGGTTTTCACCACAGAACTTGTTCTGCACACAGACGCATGGCTTTCGATCTCCCTCTGCAACTTCAATCGAGCCTCTACTTCGGGGACTTGGGCAATGAGGGTTATGTATGTGGTGGGACTCAAGGAATGAATAGTACTGTTTGTGACTGTACATCGGAAAGAAAAGATGAGAAAAACTCGACGTAGATATCTAAATTATCATTGATTTCTGTGATCCACATCTTGAACTGCTTGTGATTATTGGTCGGTCAAATGACTCTGGATGGATAGAATGACTATACGGAAATACAGTCGTCCCAACATTGCTTTGACTCTGTATGTATTTGTTTATACAACGTTTTAACGCTTCGTATAAAAATCTCCAGTGTCATGAATAACTCGAGGAGTCTCTTGTTCCTTCCCCATTGCTCTCTAGTTTCTCCAACTACTGGCCCAAATATCGATACATACCTAGCCTTGACGTCTACTTATTCATGTTGGAGTGGGCACTACCCGAAATCTACACTTGAACATATCTCACTCGACCTATCCTAGATCACTAGGCCCGCTCGTCGTTAAGCTCCTGGGAACAACACATACTGCTACGCTGAGTTGATGATCGATATTAGAACATACCAGAATTACCATTCATAACTTTCAAAGAGCCCTAGTAAATATCTGCTCAAGGTGAGCATCACGGTCAGCACGATCGCTTTCACAGTGTGCTTGGATGAATGATATAGACGCTATGAGTGCACTGAGCTGCAACCAGAGAAGCATCACGCTGTCTGATTCTTTGCAGAGCCTGTCAGTCGGATGATCTTCTACCAGACTATAAGAGGTTGTGAGGAGTTCTTGGAATACAAACTCCAAAAGCCGTTATCAGGAATCGAAACCTACATGTCTTCCATGAAACCGAGCAATCACTGGTAGCTTGACGCACAAGTCGAAGCATAAAGAGCTGACCAGGCTTGGCCGTTTTAACCCCAGCTAGATCCATTTGAATGTAGTGCTGACTTTTGTTGTCACCAAGGCTCGCCGCAAATGGCCCAACGATCAAAGCCATTCTACTGCTATTGGGTTGTGGGCAGTCAGGGTTTCGTAGATCGTCCCCTCTAAAGTGGCCCACTACCCAGGCTCAATCGAACAATAAATGTCGACAAGTGCTGGAAGAGCCATCTTTCAACCTTCCGATCTACAGAAAGCGGCATGATCCACAATGGGATGATGAAACTGTACTTGCGGATGAAATCAAAGGCCCTTGGAACCTTTGTCGCTCCTGGTAGAAATCTCGCCCATAACTAACCTCGGCGAATAAGCTACGGGAGCCATCCGTCCTTTTGTATTACTCAGACGAATACTTCCGGCCTCTCTGAAACTGTATATCCTGCCGCGATGCCGGACCGGGTGTGATAGGAGCAGCCCGTCGCATCGTTGGATCAACTTATGAGCACATACACACCATACACCCTTATCTGGCAGTCATGCAAGAATGACATACATAAATGAAGTGCACACTAAGGTGCTCTTAATCCTTCATGTATGTACGTAGTAATCAAGCCAACGGTGCTACGAGGATTTGCCCCTGCCAAGCTCTTTCGCTGGGCGGCTTCGTAAGATGCCCCTACAACGGCAAGTGCTTCACAGCAAACCACACCGAAAACGGTCATTGCCGTCGAAGGAAAAAACACAGAGCTGCTTCTTGAAGATGCTCCCGAGCGCTAATGTGATTGACACCCAGACCACTGGGTTTCGATCTGGTGTGGTGATTCCAGGGTCTTCTCTAGCCTCTCTTTTTGCATCAAGACACCTGCGAATTTGCTTTTTTTGCCCCTCCCACCCCGTAGGCTTCCTCCTTCTTGTCGATCATCATTGGGTGTGTTGTTGGAGCACATGCGGCAAACGCCGGTGTGGCCAAACTTGCCCTTTTTAGGGCCCTTCGAAATGAGATGCCAACCCCCCACGCCCCAGCGATATGAAGAATAACTGTACAGTAATGGTAACTAGATAAGAGACGAACGCGGGATGCCCGAGGATAAGAGGATTGCTTGACGCTTGACAAATTTCTACGATACTGTTGATATCGAATCTCTCCCATCTATGGGAACCAAGCCTTAGTCTGGGGCAACAACACCGGCGATGCGTGGGATCGGGAATTGGTGGGTGCGGTTAGTTGTCCCTTTGGATGAGCTTGTTTTGGTCAAGGCAAGATATGCAGAAGCCAGGTGGACCCTGCATTGATTCTTCAGCCTACCGTCTGCACCGCACCGTATTGCGTGTGGCTCAGCCCTTGTCTCGGGTTCTGCTCTCCTGGCTGCAGATACGCAGCAGTGCCGAGCTGGATGCAAGGCATCCGACTCGATGTGCCCTGCCTTGCTGACACGGCAGGGAACGCCATTTCTTCGGAGGCGGGTTGGTCGGGTCGATGCTTAGCCTGACACTGCATATTGATGTCGCAGTGGTGAAGGGCTGGTAAGCACAGCTGAGAGCAGCCAGAGGGATACATCGCATATGCAATGCAATGCAGAGGAGGGAGGGTCCGTGTGTCAACAGGCGTGGCGACAAGGCGTGGCACAGCAGTAGGGCGGGCGAGAAAAAGCAATGCCTATCCTATGACGGCGAATCGCGCACGCACGGCTACGATCTTTGAGTGCTCCAACCGACTGGGTGAAGGATTCGATTCGCCAAAGACCCCTCTTGCATGAAGACATTCCCAATCGATTGGTAGTCTAGTTGCGGGCTGCTCACAAGCTTGTCCTGGGAAAAAATGGCACCTCGCAATTTTGCTGCGTCTTACATACATAGTACTATTACTTTTGACTCTGGTGTCGATTGTCATGACTGAATACGGCATCGGTCGATCAAAGCCGCGTCGAGTCTCTTGCTGCCTTACCATGCATGCACTTTTGGCCTTACTCGGCATGCGCGAACGTTTGCTCACGCATGCAGTCACCCTGGAGGGCTGAGCATTGCCCAGCTGTGTCGGTTCGTATGCGCTGTCATGTGTTCATGTAAGAGCCGTTCATGCCCTTTGGTGCCGCTGCAACTTTTCTCATCGGCCGCGTGAACAATGCGCATGGACAGGCTACAGGGCGGCTAGAAAGCCTTCGTCAATGCGAACCAAACTATGACGCCGACACCGCTCTTCCCGTTGGATTGATCGCCCGTTAGCCGGTCGAGCTCGGGACACCAGTTTTTGGCAGCGAAGAATGGTCGTTTTGGAAATGCGGTGACTCCTACGTTTGCTGAAGAAAGGTAAAACAACAATGGGCTGGACGGCTATGCCTCGTTAGGCAGGCTGTTGGTTGCCCCAGGTGCTGTCTCAGGCGGGAGCTCCCTGTCTGCCATGCCATCGCCCAGCCTGCCGGCTTTCTCTGGCCTTTATCGGCATCTGGCTTTGTGTCGGCATGGGGGGGCTGGAAGTGTCCGTCAGAGTGTTATCGAATTTGCACCAATAGCAGTCTGCCATGGCCGTATTACAGAGTGTTATAGCTATTACCACCGGAATGTCTAACTTAGCAGTCGATACCCTCCATGGCGAAACGAAATGGCACTGGATGAGGATCCGGACAGATGGTGGAAAAAGGAAGTCGCCAAGTCCTTGGAGCTGGGCCAAAGTGCTAAACGCTCTTCGTAGTCCTCGGGGTGCCCTCGGTAAAGCCAGCACCCAGAGAGGCAACTTCAACGTTTTCCTCCACTGCCGCTACCTTAGTGCACCAGCTAGCTCACCGTTGAAAAGACGGCAAGCTCTGGGTACGTCCCGCCGCGGTTCGCCAAACTGATGATATCATTCTACCAAGATACACTCAATAGACTCGCGCACTCATCTTTCGCCATGATGTATTTATTTATATTTCCATCGTCTCGTACAAGTCGCCTCCGCCATGTGGTTGGAGGTGCACGCTCCCTCATGACAGACCGGGCAGACTCCAGGGCCCCCGCCGCTGTTGGCTTCCCCTCCAGGGTCTTGTTACAGCATCCTGGCTGCCCTCCAAGAAAAACCGGGTAGAGAGCCACTCTTTGGGGATTTTTGTGCTTGCGACATCGAAAGGCGATTAGTCACTGCCCATGATACCAACAAAAGCTGGCAGCCCACAGAAAGCTCCATCACTTCGAAACCCTCAAGCCAGGCAAGGTCTGGCTGGTGGTTGGTAGAGCAGTCGCTCGTAGTGGCGGTTGAATGTTGTGAACTGGGAATGCGGGCGAGGGGCACGAATACATTCTTACCTGCTGTCCATTAATTCACTCTCTGCTGTTAGCTGTATGTACGGCGATGCCTGCAGCATCTGCCACATCCACTTGCTGGCAGCCCCTTCTGGAACTGGAACCAGGCTGGAAAAGCCTGCAGATTCGGAGAATGCCGCCTGTAATACCGCCCAGTTGGTGTAGGCCTAGGGCTCGGAAGTGCTAATTGCCTCTGGGAGGACCGGCTTGGTAGTGCGGTGAAGCCCGTAGACCACCCACTAAATAGGCTGAGCCGCCTTTTGGGCCGACACCATCCTGCGCCACCCAGAATTCGCAAACTTTTAGCACTTGCTTGATGCCGTTTCTTTCCACGCTTCCGAAGCTAATCTTAAGCTACAGCAAATTGTGACACCATTCGGTGACAGCTGCAGCCGATAATCAACACATGCAATACATATCATCATCTCATTTCCCCTCACGCAGCCCTGCCGCAAGGATGCAACCCCCATAGCACTGGGGGGGAATGGGGTCCCAGGCTGCAATTTACCGCACCTGACGAACAGCAACGCCCATCTCCATGCCATGAACATATCCACGCGGTGTCCTGCAGTCCAGTCACGGCCCTCTCCCGACCGCGCGCCATCGAGTTTCCACCCTGGAGACTGGTGCTTCAGGGTTCTCCCTGTCTTAGATGTCAGATGCCCGGATGACAACCCAGTCTCGACAGCAGCTCTTGGTCGGTGTTGATCCACGTCTCAGTTTGCGTATCCAACCCGATCCTCGGTGGTGGAGGGAGCCTCAAGGGCCAGCATCTAGCCCGGCCAACCACGCTGTCTCATGCCGCCGAGGCCCTCTGTAATCCCTCGGGTTGTCGCTGTCGCCCCTTCTACACCGGGGCCCCCTGTGCCACCCCCCCCTCCCGGTGGGATTTCCCCTCTGAGCTCTCGAATCGCGGGGCACGTCCACACCTGCTTCCTGGCTGCCTGCTTTGTGTATCCTGGCCGATTGAGTCGTCTCTTGGGGGCTGCAGCTTTGCGATTCGATGGCCGCCGGTCCACACCACTTTCGAGAAACACCCAGGTCGCACCCTCCTCAGCTCGACACCCACGCCGCCCCGTTGTGGATCTGCTGCTGCAGATGCCCGGCTGCTCCCAAGTCGAGTCGGGAAGCTGGGGGCCCTACGTTATCATCCACTTATTTTGGTGGGTTCTTAATGCTGTCTCGATACTGCTCCCGTGCTAGTCAAGTAAACCAGACCTCCCATCCTCGGGTCTTGATGATACACATTCTCTCACCTCCTCCAACACCTCGTGCCTCGCATTCTCGCCGCTCCCCTGCTACATTGTGAAAACGGCATATAAATCGCATCTGCAGCTACGAACGATAATAATCCGAGAGCACCACAGTACCTACTAACCCATAAGAATAACTACCCCGGAGCTGGAGCTAGGCATTTGATGTAACTGGGCGCTGGAAGTCGACTGGTTGTGACCTATCACCTATCACGCGACCTGTAGATATTGATTCACCTCTATCTTTGTTCATTCTTTTATCACACGGGTCAAACATCGCCGCTCGACGGCCCCTCGATTTACAAGATGAATTCTCCGTTGGTGGAGCAGACTCTAGATGAGATTGAGTGAGCTTTGGCCCTGCCGCCCAAGCTTGTCATAGCGACCTACCTACTGACAACCAGCTTCTCAAGGAACACTCTCAAGTTTCTCAGCACAGATTTTGATTCCGACCACGAGCCAGCACCTGATGATGTGCGCACCTCAACAGTTTCGGCTCCCGTGCGCCCGCTCTACTCAAATCGGCAAAGCATGAGCCCCGGTATATCGCCCCAGAGCAAGTCTGTTGCTTCTTGGCCATTGTGTTCGGAGGAGGATGTGGCCTATTTTGTCTACGCCGTCGAATCGTCGCAACGCAGACCGTCACATGGGATCGTGCCACCTCCCCGCAACCCGGCACGCAACTCTGTGGCATCGTCAAGGCGAAGACAGTCCTCGTCTGCTGGATCCACATCCTCATTCGCGCCTAATCCATTCCCAGCTCCAGCGAAACCGCTACCTGCTCTCCCACCGCCTACACGATCATCAAGGCGCCTATCACAGCAATTGTCCATATCTGAGCGTGGCTCCTTTGCCGAATGCGACCGGTTCTCACAATATTCTGGAACAACTACCACTGAGCCATCGAGATCATCAGTCCTGTCCATTAACCCCTACAGTCCTACGTTAGACATCACGGAGCGCCCCCTCACCGCCTGCACGAGTCCAGAAGGAGGAAGCCCGCAGACCACTAGCCCGAAATCAAGCCTCCCAGAGAGTCCGGTGCTGGATGCCACATCACCAGACGCGGAACCGCAGACGGCGGATGGTCTAAGGAATCAGGTCGCACTACAGGTAACACACCGCCAGCAATTCCGGGTTGAGAAGCGCAAGGGAAATTCCATCATCTACATTGATGCCTCGGCTTCCGGCCCCACATTCGCGACGAAGCACGGCAAGAACCTGCTCCGATTCTGGTCGATTGGGTCTGGTCTTCTCACCGGCGCCGTCAAGTTTTCCGCCTACATCGACGCCCATCCTCGCTCACGTGACTACCTTGTCCGCAGCCATGCCATTCTCTCCGAGCGTGATCGACTAGTTGCCATCTCGACCCGGTTTGGTCGTACCGTCGAGATGTGGGATTGGGCCAAGAACAAGAAACTCCAGCAAATCAGCGACGTGGACCGCTGGGCGTCCGGGCGATATGACTCTTTTGAGCATGGATGGAGTCCCTTCGCAGCGTACCGAGGGGACACGTCTACCATCGACCTGTATGCGGCTATGAGGCGCGACAAGAAGCCATTTGCCAAGGTTCGCACCATCGATCTAAAGAAGGCACACCTGCCCACGACAATGCAGTTCCCGGAGCTTGCCCTCTCTCCTACTAGTCCTCTGCTTGTTGCTGCCTCGGGGCCTAGGACACCACGCGCTGGTCGGCCGCCAGCATTCCGCGAGACCTTGCTTGTGGCCTGGGAGATTGATGACTATCGTGAGGTGTCCAACGAGCCATACCGAGTTCTCAAACCATGGGACCACCGTGAGCTGAACAACGCAAGCCCATTCAGTCTCTATACTTATGGAAGCCTTGCTGTCTCAATCTGGATCCCCGCTAGCCAGCGTTCAGAAGCCAGAGGCTCGACGATGACAGGCTCTGTCGACTTCAAGCTGGTTCCTGTTGATGTCGCTTTCCGATATGTGCTGGTCTGGGACATGTCCAAGGACTCGACACGGCTGTACCCGATCCCAAACACGACCTCATGCATCTCCCCAGACTGCCGATTCGTGGCGTACTGCCATATTGCGGACAGGCTGAGCAAGCTCGCGGTGCTGGACGCCACGACCGGCGAGGAGGTGTGGTGTGTCGGGGGCGAGGGCAACCTCAAGTCCATCGAGCAGTTTGGCGACCTTTCTCAGGTTACCGATCTGGCATTTTCTCCCGACGGGAGACTGCTCTTCCTCGGAGACGCTGAGGGGACGACGAGGGTGTGCGATGTCGGCGAGGTGAACTAGAAGCGCAGGGCGCCGAACTACAACACCAGAATCATAAAAGGAGGGACGGGCGAGAGCCACACCCGCTTGCCTTTTAACCTGTCTCTTTTTACAAATTTCATTTGTCAAATCTTTGGAAAGAAAAAAAGATAGCATTCGTTTGGGTTATATCATTGGGATGGCGCAAAAGAATCCACGGAACGGGATTCTAGGCCGGGGGAATCGGCTTGGGATATTGGGTATACCCTTGAATGCTTGCTGGGATAATGAGGTCACTTATGAAAGGGAAAATCTAGATGGAATCTTTGTAATCCATACGTCGTTCTTCGAAGCGTGTGTGTCACCTTTTTTTTAAAACGCGGTTGCCCGGATTTGCAACCCCTTATATATATATATTAAACTCTAAAGGACATATATATCATTACATCATATATACATATATACATCAAAGACGGCTCTACATATGACGCGGATAGACCTTGTCCATGCTGCTGGTGGTGGTCATCGAGGGCGTCATGCTCGCAGACGGGCCGGAGAAGTGGTGATCCCGCATCTGGTACTGGTCCGTCTCGACCACGACCGAGGTGACCGTGTCCATCTGGATGACGGCGCCCTCGGGCCCCCTGAGGGACTCCTCGCTGACGGTCCTCGTGTCGGAGATGGCGCGCTTGTTCATCCCCCTTGCCCGGTCGGCGGCGCCCCCGATCCGCGCCCACGACCACCACCCGCCCGTCGTCGTGCTGGGCCCCGCGTCTCCTGATCCCGCGGGGTACCTGGCCCTGCTGCTGCTGTTGCCCCCCGCAGTCCTGCCGCCGCCGCTGCCGCCCTGGACCCAGACCATGTTGCCGTAGCGGCGGGTGCGCGGGGTCTGCATGAAGTTGAAGGTGTCGAGGCCGGTGTTGGAGCGGCCGATGTCGGTCTTGCTGGCGAAGACGATGACGTTGCGGGTGGTGCCGAAGAGGAGGCAGTCGAAGAAGCCGTTGGAGGCGATCATGGCGCCGGCGAAGCACATGTAGCCGAGGGGCACGTCGGTCTGGGCCATGGTGGCGATGCGGCCGATGGCGAGGGGGAGGGTGCAGACGACGTAGATGACGGGGTAGATGAGGAAGGCCGGGTTGTGGGAGAGGCGGAGTTCCTGGATGGCGGCGGCGGCGCTTTGGGAGGAGGAGGGGGGAGTGCGGGACTGGCGGCGGATGGAGATGAAGATGAGGGTGTAGAGAATTGTGGTGGTTGCGATGGCGATGAAGATGTAGAGATAGTGGGTGACGAAGCGGAGGATGGAGTACTGGTTGTTCATCCAGCACTGAGTGGTGAGGTTGTTAGTGTCTGGAGATACTGGAAGGGGAGAAAGGGGAGAGGAAGGGAGAACGTACCCAAGCTCCGGCGCGGACGAAGAAGCCACCGTGGTCGGCGCCATTCCGAGTGGCTGCCACGGGGATGAGAGAGATGCCGTAGATGAAGAGCCAGATGCAAACTAAGATGATGTACAGTGTACGATGCCGGATCGTGTATCGCCTCACAATGGAGAGATATGTGTGTACGGCAATGGTGGTAATAAAGCAGCTCGAAGCCAAGTCACCCAGAGAAACGAAAAGACCCTGCGCGAAGCAGATTGGGGTTCCGACACGGATCTCGTTGTATCGAAGCCATTCTGCGTTGGTGAAGAAGGCCACGCCTTGATGCATGTCGGCGAGGAGGAGGTTGAAGATGAGGATGAGAAACTGGTTAGGTGGGTTCTTCCTGGGCGCCTTGTGAGCGGATGAGGCCGAGTTGGCGGCTGCATTTCTGCTGCACACGCTATCGCGGGCGCTCGTGAATGTCTTGGGATCTCGCTCGGAGGCGGCGTCATCACTGAAGATTCCATCGATTCCCAGCGCAAAGTCAACCCTGCGCTGGAAGGAGTTCCCCTGCTGCTGATCCTGCTGAGGCCGATCCTGATCCTGATCGTGAGACGGCGATCTTGCGATTGACGGCGAACTGAAGTACGTATGCCATACAATCTTATAGCCGAGATATAGAAAGAGAGTGGTAGAAGAAAGGAAAGATAGAAAAGCAAGAACGGTGATGCCAGTCAGGCCTTGCTGGAGTTGCCTGTCGAGGCCGAGGGACTGGCCCGCCTCGGGCAAGTTTTCGTAGTCCATCTCGTGAAAAGTATGGAGGGATAAGGTATTAAGAGGGGAAGGATTGTATTTTAATCCGAACCAGGCAGTCCTTGGGTAGTATCCATCATCGCCGTGTGAATAACAAGGGTTGTTTGTTTAGCTGTGTGTGGTTGTTGCAGAACAACAACTAAGGGGAAGGGAAGAGGGTAGCATTGATCATCACGTATCTCGCGATGGTGATCGATATAAGGTAGTATTGTATGGGGTTTGCCTCCAGTACGTCTGATCCTTCCTGGGTCCTTAATGCACGTAGACAACCAACCACGTATGTGACAGGGATACAAGAGAGGATTCTGTACTAATAGTCTAATACCCATGAAGCGAGGCCCAGAAGATGTGAACCATGCGGACCACGCGGACTTGAGATTTTGACAGGCATGCAAACCATACTGACTACAGACGGGAAGAAAAAAGCAAATTGAACCGAGATGTCAGGTCATGTCAGGTAATGTCAAATCGGAAGCGAAGGCTTTGCTACCCGCTTCAACCACATCGAGACAAGGCCATGACTCGGGCATGGCAAGATGGTGGGCATACCCACATGTTGGCAGTTTCACAACGGCGCAGCGTCCATTCACCGGAGCTTAAAGACCTGCGTTTTCGGTGGGCGATGTATGGATTGGGTAGGTCGAGGGTAGCGAAATGCAGCTAACTCAGTAGCGGCCAGAGGATTGGCTATTTTCGGTTTGGACGCCGTAAGCTCAGCTAGCGTGAACTCGGCCAAGGGCCATGGCATTGATGATGGTCATCAACAAGATTGTTGAATGTAACCTTGGGAGAATAGCGCCCTTCAGCTCGGCGGGGAGTTCGCTTGCCCTGGTGAGCTAGACGGAGGCTCTTGCTCCTTCTCGGCAGGTAGAGTTGAGGCCGTGGGTTTTCAAACCCACAAATCATCGCTCATTCTGCCCCAAGCTCGGAAAAATCAATCACTGTTTGTCTCCCAGATGTACCTATACACACACGTAGATACGTGTGATGCGAGCCCTCGGAGCTAGTGAAGGCGAGATAGAAAGTCAACCAAACCGGACTGATCATGGGTCGCCTTGCACTGTGATGAGCTGGGGCTGATCAACGGCCTCGTGGTATATGTGGCGAGATATTTGCATGGGGGATAAATGGGAATTGGAAATTGGAAGTAGCCGAGATGATTACCCATGTGGTTGTGTGGCAATAGGATCTGGGGCTGAATCTCTCAGGATCACAGTCCCAGTCGCAACGCAACCCAGTTCGCTGGGAACTGTCCCGTGATCCGCTGCTCGTACGAACTGGCGGGTTGTGCAGATAGATGCCAGGCCCTGAATCTCCCAACTGCAAGGAACCAATTACAAGGCAGGCATGGAGGGGCGCACGGGCCACCTCTTAAGCTTGGCTGTTTGATTAGGTCATCACGAATCTGCAGCGGATGAGCTCGGCAATCAACGTCGGCCCTGTGACAGATAATATTGATCTATCTATGAGCCTGGTCAATTAGCAACACATCCGGTTGCTAGCTCTCAGAATGTTTCGATTTGTACGTTGCCATCCGCTACAGACCCATCTCTGAGCTTGGGCTAGCGCGCTAACCCTGCATCCCAGCACAAAACCCTCGACATTGTCACCCTCTTTCACAAGGCGAGCTCGCCTGCCTCTGTCCGGGTCGCCAACCTCTTGAAGCAGGCTTCTGCCGCCTCGACATCTGGAGCTGCCAGCGAGTCGACGAGGGAGCAGTTCGAGCTCAACATCACCGAGGACCAGCCAACCCCCGACCAGGTCCAGACCATTCTCGAATACGTGGGCAAGAGCGGGATCCCCAAGATCGTCACAGGTGCACATGACGAGAAGGATGCACTGAAGAAGTACACCCAGAACAAGGACAGCCTCGTCAGGCCGCTGGTACGTTTTCACGTGACAGGAGTATGCAGCTGTGGTTTGCCGTTCTCGACTGATAACGATGATAGGTTGTGGACTGGAACAATGGTAAGGCGATTGCCGGAGACAATGAATCGGAGATCCTGAAGCTCCTCAACGCCAAGAAATAGTTTGTACTGTGTTTCATCTCCCGAAGTTTCTTCTGGTGCCGGCTACGTACATCCTACTGGTTTCAGGCTATATCCGCCACTCACAAATGTATCTCTATCAGTAGAATCAAAATTGCAAGTGCAACCAATCGCTCTTCTTGCCTTCTCATGGCTTTGATGAACAATGATGACATATCTCGTCATTAGGACCCTCCTACTCAGTAGGTACCTGACAGTTTTGTCCACCCGAGTGATTTTGTTGCTTAGGGGCGGAATCATACATGCACGCATAGATAGCGCGTATAGCTGCTCAGGTACTCGCAAGATGAATACCTTTACCCTGCGTGTAGAAACTCGTCCTAGAACTAATGCTGGGATCCCTCGGCTCCTTGCAGAACCGTCCCGCTCGGGTGCTGATGGGTGGCATGCCGTCACCAATGACCTGCAGTCTTTGCTCTTCTGCTGTGCGCAAATGCGCTTAGACCACCGGCCAATAAGTCGCACAGCAAGGAATATGATATGCGGAATCTTGTGTTTCTGCACTGTGCCCTACTCATAAAAACTGCATGCTTCTTTGCACACTGGTTTCCTATCTTAGGGTCGTAGACTGATTATGACTATTTCGCTGGTTCTGCCGTTTGAACTCTGTAGTTTGCCGTGAGGAGACTGAGTAACTGCCAGGGCCAGGCAGCAGTGGAAGACGGGACGGCCGATTTACTTCTCTCCAACACATGACGACTTGGAGATGTGTGTTGGTGGCTCTGCAGCTCCAAGCTGGTACCCGATTCTTGTGGTCCTGCTTTTGCAGACACAGAGAAGGACGGGGAAAGAGCAAGCATGACTTGCTCCAGTTGGCAAGTACCTGAGGGAGTCACGCTGCCTTGGTTCCCACTGCTCAGCTGCCGGCCACTGCCAACAGCTGTCAACCTCACTTTTTCCTCACTTCACACCAGCTCTCAGCCAGTGTTTGCCGCCGCCTGGGAGATTGAGTCACGGCTCGCTTCCGGTCCAAGTTCTTTCGTTTTTCTGGCGGCACGATGCTGCCCAGTTTTTGCCTCCTCCCATTGTCGCTGGAAGAGTGCCAATGTTTTCCACCCTCAATTTATCTTGCGCCGCCCTCAAATCAATCGACACATTTTTTCGCTAACTAGCACCGGAATCTGCTCCCTGAAATTTCACAGTCGTCGAAATTCACGAGTTGTGTGTGATATCTCAAAACTCTTGCCTGGCTTCGTTTTGGAGCATCCTGGGTATTCTCGCACCACCTCAGAGCTTTTCTGAAGTAAGTATTCTTAGTGCCTCATCTTCCAAGCCTGACATCCCGTCAGCCTTCAGTGTAGCTGCTTTTAGAATATTCCCTGTTGCAGGACATGTCCTGAACTGTTTCATTCTGCTCCCTTTGACCCATTTCAAGTCACTTTTGCAGGCACCAAGATTTGGTGGGAGGCGAATAAGAATACTAACAACAACTATACAGACGTCTTCTACCATATTTTCGAATATCTCTTGATCTGAAGCTGCCAGCGAGGCCTGCTAGCTCGGACCTAGCCGACCTCCATTGCCCGGTATGGCCAAGCAGAATTGTCCTCGAGTTTTTGCCGAGCAGCAGCCTGCTCAGAAGCAGGCGGCCTTCAAGGTCTGGTACCCAAATGGCCTACCTTACATGTACATAATGTGCCCAGAAAGAGATCAGTCGGATGCTCCCCAGTCATACGTCGAAAACAACCTTCCCGTCGGTTTTTACGTCAACCCCCCCGCGTCAGCAGAGGCCACATTCTCGACCGTGAGCGGCTCCATGCCATTCAAAAACATGCATCATGTCCTACCTCATCGCCATCTTCATCTATGGTCCAGGGATGAGATACAGGAGGCCTGCAACTCCATCCGAAAAATTCACTGGGCCTCGATGAAGCGTATGCAAAAGCCCGAGTCCTGGGATGATCTTTGGAAGTATTTTGACGCGCAAGACCTCTACCACACTGGAGCGATCAATCTGTGGAATGTCCTGAATACCCTCTACGACGAGAACGAGATTATCTTCAAAGATTTGCGAGTTCTGACTGCGGTCATCGTAGGTCATTGGTTGGATGCCTGGCTTGCGGAAGGAGACAACAGGTCCAAGTTGATCGCTTCGACTGAAGGCCAAGGTCCCATTTTGGATATTCTCAGCGATAGAGATCGAGCTTCGATTGGAGATATCGAAGATGAGGTGGTGCCGTTACTTGAGAATGCTCTATTCTATCGTCGAGACTTGCTCTTGGGATCTCCACCACCGATGCCATCAGACTTGATAACCGCCTGCTCAACTAATACGCTTCAAAACTGGCTGGGTGCGTGACTTCTTCGTTTATTCCCTCTGGAGCTCTGCTGACCATTTCTAAAGCAGACAAACCGAAACTATCTCCTGGCGGCCTCCCTTCTACAGACTCCTTGGTCTCTCCCCCACCTCCCCCAGAATACTGGATCGAGCCACCGTGCGTCCAATATAATGGGCTTCACTACTATGGCGTCAAGTCTTGTCCTACGCTTGGGACGAGCGATGGATCTGTAGCGGGGACCGATACCAGCATCGCTACAAGCAGGAAACCCAGTCGCGGCCCGGTAATTGCGATGGGTAGCTCAGTGGCACCATTCAAATCATTCAGCTATGGAGACCAGCCTAGTCGAACTAGTTCTTTCGGGCTCTCCAATGAAAGTAAAAACCCCATTACCCAGGGACCTACAAGCCACTCGATGGCCCATACTCCGATGCAAAGCGAGATCCCAAAGGTTCTTGGAGAACCTGACAAAAGAGATGCATCCCATGGACCGTCATCACATGCTATGGGGGGTCAGAAATCGACATATCTTGTTTCTGAAGTAAACAAACCTGCCCAAACAATCCAACCAGGTCAGGAACCAGTCTTGCAGAGTGTCTAGAAGTCAGATGCAAGGCTGCAGTCCAACGAGGTTGAAGTGGGGAAATCTGTACACACGACTGAAGAGTTGATTGAAAAGAAGAGGAATTCGGAACAGGAGGACTATCAACTTCGCCCTAACGAAAGGAATGACATGGCCGGAAACAGTACCCTCCCATCAAGGCCAACTCACCGTGAAGGTCAATTGAGCACGTTGGGCGATGCTCTGACTGAAGTCAGAACATCTCGGCAAAACAAAGATGGCCAACCAAGACCAGCCCACCACCAGCTGAACGATTTCCAAGGACAGCTAAGTATGATCAATGCCTATCCTTACCATGAAGGACAACGCCACCAGTCACTTCATGTGAACCCGGGAGCCAAATTCGACAATTACCATAACTGGAATAGCACAGAAAGGATACGCCAGAGCTCGGCCATGCAGCTGGCTCCTAAGGTCCCACCCCTTAGCG
This sequence comes from Clonostachys solani, assembly GCA_902141235.2. Lineage (NCBI taxonomy): Eukaryota > Fungi > Ascomycota > Sordariomycetes > Hypocreales > Bionectriaceae > Clonostachys > Clonostachys solani. The sequence goes on from CABFOC020000002.1 coordinate 375,173, forward strand.
GTGGTGGCCGCGGGATAAAGCCACGAAAGCATGGCGAACCTAAAGCCAACATCAAGGGTGGAAGCTCGGATGATCGAGTAACTTCGATTTCAGGACCCTCTGGGTTCGTCTCTGGGGACGTCAGAAACACCAACTGGAGAGTTTCAAGCCATGGGTCTTCCCAGCATGGACAGCCATCGCGAATGCGCTGCAACAACATGCTTGCGGAGAAGTATGCTTATGTTCATTGTGATTGCAATTGTTGCAAAGAAAGGAATCTCAGTGTTCATGTCACTGTATATCAAGGCCCATGTCTGCAGAACACAATGGATGTCCAGGCACGAATCAAGTCTGGCTTTAGGGACAGATTTGGTTTTGTAGAAGCCGTGTTACCTACTAAGTCGGGTCTCAGCTTTCTTGCCAGGTAAGTAAACTGGGGGCTTATTGTCATAGAGGAGATGCCCGGTAACCCTACTGACAAGTTTTATAGATTTACCAATGAGTCCTCTGTACATAATGCACTTCAAACGGAAGGCAGTCTCGTCATCAACCATCTTATATTGAGCATCAAACCTGCATATAAATCAAAATGGCTCGCCGTATGGGGCAGAAATCGACGAGGGTCCTCCGGGCAGCAAAGATTCGGCTCTTCGAGCAGACCGGGACAGGGATCGGTCGTTGGTCAACCGCCGCTGAACTATATGGAGCCGGCCAGGCCTTTCGAGCAGGAGCCATACAAGCCACCGCCACCTTTCATGCCGCCAAACCTACCGGCGATGCCTCATGCGGACAATGCATACTTGCCTAAGCCAGGTGATCCTTCAGTCTCTGGATTTTTCCCTGCTCAAGCGATGGCCTCAAAAGCGGCGATGCCCGTTGCCCCAATCCCTAGTCAAATTCCAGGCCAAGCTGACACTGTGGTTGCAACGCGTTCACCATCAAGGCCCTCGCAGGGAGGGAGCAGTAGGAGAAAACAGAAGGCTTCCGTTCTCCAGGTCGAGGATTCCCAAACGAAGCCACCTGCTGTTGAAGTTTTGAATGATGGGAAGTCTTTTCAGGGCAAATCCGAAACTAAACCAGCTAGTGTCAGAGTGGCACTGCCAAGCGAAACAACCGCTCCCGCGCCTCTGAACCCGAGCCTTGACGACAAGTTCCCTCCAGATAACATTACCGACAAGAAGTCAAACGAAGGAGCGAGGCAAAGTGAACAGGGAGAACCCGAGCCACAAACTCGTGGTCTCGATGCCCCGCTTCGAAAGATGTCTATGGAAGGCTTAATCCAAGCTCCGCTGGAGCAGCCAGCGAAACCAGGCAAGGAGAAAAGTCATGGGCGCCGAGAAGATGAGAGTTCGTCTGAGAATTGGCAGCTGAACTACCAAGGGCTTGACGGGGCCAACTTATCGAGGATCGAATCGGAATCATCAAGCCAGCATCCTAGAGCAGGGCCGGACGTCACACCTGTAGAAAAGCAACCTAGAAAGCAGGAAAAGCAACCTAAAAAGCAGGAAAAGCAACCTGAAAAACAGGAAAAGCAACCTGAAAAGCAGGAAGAGCAACCTAAAAGAGAGGAAGGCTCGGAGCCTACGGCGCCGGGCCATTACAGGCTTCCGAGCATCTTCACTGAAGAAGAAATCAAGGGCAGGAAGCAAGCTTGGGATCGGATCCCGATGCCTTTGAACCCTCAAAAAGCAAAGAAACGGAACCTCCCAATTTCAGCTAAGCCAGCCTCATCAGCATCCAAAGTTCACGCTGTCGAGGATAAGCTTCAGACCTCCGAAGGTAAAACTCACACCGTGGAGGGAAATCAAACCCCTCGCCCGCTTCCGAAAACCCAGCCTCCACCACTTCAGCAAACCAAGGCCGATCAGTCGGTAGACCCTTCTGGATTTCAGCTCGTATCGCCAAGAAGAAAGAAGATGTGGAAAGGGAAGCAGAATCCTCAGACATTGACGATTCGGGAGAATCAGCGCCGAGGTGTTGAGAGTCAGATCACGAACTTCTTCGGCTTACTTCCAGGCCAACAAGTTACAATCGAAGCAGAAGAACATAGTACCGAGGAGATTAAATCACCTGATGTCTCAAGCAACCCTCCTCCCAAGGGAAATGAGTCTAGTCAAGCCGCGCCCCTGAACGAAACACCGCCTACCGAGCAGAGCCAACCAAAGAACAAAAAGAAGAAGAAGAACAAGAAGACCAAGAGAAATCAGTCGGTTTCTTCGTTAGTGGCAACCGAAGAGCCTTGCGCGACAGAGAAACTTCCCGAAGAAACCAACCCAACCCACAGTTCTGAATCCCCCAAAACCGACTGTAAGGCGGATGATCCCCAAATTCCGTCCGATGGAAACAAGCCCAGCGAGACACCTGACTCTTCTGGTCATGACACTCTGGGATTCAAGGCTGGGGCACCATTTGGAAGTGGAGGTACCTTGAAGATGCCAAAGAAACGAGCAAAGCGGCCTCAAGTCACAGACTCACACTGGGAGCCGCAGAAAGGCCCCGAGATAAAAACCCCTACCGGCGCTGGACAGTCGGGCTTGGAGAGCGAAGCCTCATCACCAAAGGTGCCCACACCTACGAGTGAAACAAGCAGTGGGCTGAATCCACTTGCGGCCGACTTTGTATCTCCTCCTGCAGAGAACCAATCCTCGGATGAAGACAGTGACATGAGCCTCATGTTGGGGGTGTTTGGGCAGCTGGCTCAGAATAAACGAGAGATGAAGGCACGCAATACTCGAGAGATGGAGGCACGCAATAAACGAGAGAAAAGGGCAAGCGGAAGCAGCTCCTCCGAAACGATTGACTTTGAAGAGGGCAAATACATGAGGCAGCATACTTGTGACGACCAAACTTCCTGCAGATCCCGCTCAGAATCTCTGCCACATATAATTTTCACAAAGGGGAAGCAACCAGAGATAAAATTCGGGAAAGGAAAAGAGCCCATGGGTCCTGCGACGAAAATTGAAGAAGGTCCGGCGATGAAAAAGAAAGAAGAGCCCCAAGCAGACCCTGGTGACCCCGGTGACCCCGGTGATCCTGATGAACCTGGAGATCAGCCCGGTTTAGTCAACGACTCGTGGCCAAAGCTTCCTCCGCGAGAGCTTCTTACTCAAGACATGTTACTGAACGACGCACCTGCGGCATGGAAAAGACGATAACTCGATTTACTATGGCAGCACCTCGAAGAGTGTGCAGTCAGTTATTGGGGTGAGGCAGAAGCACAGTTGGGATTTGAAAGGTCTAATCTTAGGAGCAGGGCATGGATATGAAATTGGAAACGTAGAGTTTGCAACCTCTTTTTTTCGTCCTTTGGGGTGCGGAGAAGAAACATTTTACCACATTATATAGAGCTTTTTATTTTGAGGTAAGGGCGCTCCTAGCTTCTCATGTCACCACTTCCCCGGTGGAACTTCAGTTCGAAAATAGCTATAGAAGACAATAAATGGGCGTTTCCAGCTCAATAACCGGAAGTGCGCCCCGATTGGCCCAACAATGCGAAGGGAAGAAGGCGATACATCATCCAGGCGTCTCTTTTTAAGTGTGAAATATGATGATACAATTGTTTCCGAGATATCATATGTACAGTTCGGCATCGGTCAACGTACCACTAGCAACTCTCAACAATGTGCCATCATGGTCCGTCCTTGACTAACCCTGCCACTGCCTCCTCGACCTGTTTATCCGAAAGACCTTCCAGAGATTGTGACTTTTCAGTACCGAAATCTATAGTTTGCAGCCATTAGTTTGAAATTTCGTACACCAATTTTCCGGATTCATATGAGAGCCGTACCGTATCGAGCGTAAACCTTGGGAATAGTACCCTGGGCCTCGCGGACGAGGATGGGAATGGTGGGGTTGTTCTTCTTCATCGTGGGATACGCGCGGTTTACGAAGGATCTGTGCGAGCGGACGGCAGATTAGCAATTGGGCCCCTTGAGTTAAAGCTCGGCAGCACCTCCGCGTGAGGTACGTGCCAGCTGGGTAGCGAGAGGGTTGGGCTAACCGGACGGCCGCGCTTTGCTCAGAGGTCTGGCAGAAGAGGAAGCGAACCTCCTTGAGGGACTGGGCGAAAGCGTATTTGGAAGCCATCGTGGATGTTGAACTGCAGGCGGTCTACCTGCTGTACAGTGCTGAGGATAAGCAGGGTGCGAGGATGTGACGGCCGTGGCTCTGGCTTGGACAAGCTCGGGTAGCTGTTTGGTCGCGATGATTTGAGGCTTTGATGCTGGGCGGTTCAATTGGCAATTCCCGGTCCTGGGATTGGCTGGAGCAAGCCGAGCATAACCTCTATGAAGAATATGTGGGCCGCTTGTGCAGACTCGTCTATCTTGTGCAGGGTAGCATTTTGGGCCGTGGGATATCCGGTATCGCTCGGCTTATCTAATGGCTGCTCGCAACTAGCGTCATCCCCAACCGTTGTTCAACGACAACCCATCCATCTTCGAGTCGTATTATACCATCTCCCCTCACCTCTTTGTTCCTTTTCTTCGTCCTCTCTCCTAGTTGATACCCTTATTCGGTACGTATACCAGAAAAATCCCTGCCGCCATTGGTGCGACGAGCACGGTGTCTGATGGATGAGTTACTGACCAGGGGCGAAAAAAAAGTTGGACCTTCGCACAAATTACTCCGAGGACCGATCCTGCCGCGGGACTTTCAAAACACGGCATCTACACCACAATGGCTTCGACGACGAACACCGTGATGCGCGCCGCCAGGCCGCTGTTCCGCCAGCAGGCCCCCTTCTTCACCCGCAATGCCGCCCTCCGCCAGCGCATCTCTGCCCCTCGCTTCGGCCAGGGCAAGAGGTGGCAGAGCACCGCCGAGGCCGCACAGCAGCAGCAGAGCTGGTTCAAGAAGATGTGGGAGAGCGAGATTGGCTTCAAGACTGTCCACTTTTGGTACGTACTACCCGGGATTGCGTTGGCCGTATGGCTTGCTGTATGCGATGTGGGACAGGCTGCTAACATGGGATCTAATCTAGGGCTCCTATCATGAAGGTTCGTTCGTCGCTGATGCGCTCGCCATACTCACGAATAAGACACAGCGTGGCTGACCTGGGGACTGCATTATAGTGGGCTATTGTCATCGCTGGTATCGCCGACTTCGCCCGTCCCGCCGAGAAGCTCTCTTTCACCCAGAACTTCGCTCTGACCTGCACCGGTCTTATCTGGACCCGTTGGTGCTTGATCATCAAGCCCCGAAACGTCCTGTACGTAAAAATTCCCACTGGCATCTATCTGCGAGCCTACAATGCCTTTTGGTGTTTGATAGCGCTAGTTCTGGTTCTTCGTGGGTTTACCGCTAACTCCGTGATACACACAGCCTCGCTACCGTCAACTTCTTCCTCGCCATTGTCGGTATCATCCAGGTCACCCGTATCGCCCTCCACAACTCGTCCACCAAGGACGGCGCCGCTGCCGTGGCCGAGGAGGTCAAGTCGGACGTCAAGGAGGGTGTCGAGGCTGCCAAGGATGCCGTCAAGGCTTAGAGAGGCGGAACATCCGGGCCAATAAAAAAAATTAAATCAATCGGGGTTGGGTCGAGGAGAAGGACAATAGGGGGAATGGTGTGGTTACAATTCAAAATCTCGAAGCAGCAGAGAAGTCCTACTTGGACACCATGGTTCTATTCCTTTTGTTCATTCGCTAGAGCTTGCGGCAAGGAAAGAGACCATGCTCGCTCGCTCGCGTGTGTTAATTGATGGTTGACAGGAGAAATCTCTGCGTATTTATCAAACCCTATTATCTAACCTTCTATATATGTGTCTTGGAGTATTACTATATGAATTTCTACGTACCCTGTAGCACAGTATAGTGCAGGTTCGACCATCCAACTTGTCGCGTGGTATTCTCGTGACGGGCTCTTATCAGAGCGTTCGAATCGTTCGGATCCTCGGAAGTCTCAAATTGTTGGGGTGCGGCGTCGGATTTGTCTCATGTGGCACCCGGAGTCACGTCATTCATTGGCTGGGGAGTTGTGTAACATGGCATCCCCTGATGCACGGCGAGCGTATCAGATAACTGAGACGTTTTGTGTGTAAATTCCGATGGATGTCACACCGGTTCGGAACCTTCTCCCCTGCCCTTCCGAGCCTAAAGGCGCAAACCATTCCTTCAGGCTAAGATAATTGGCGGGTCTTGGGGAGCTCTTGATTCCTTGCTAGAGCTAGCAACATGAGGTTTGTTCTCTTGGTTTGCTTAGGGTTGGCTCTAGTCTGGTCTGTAAAAACTCAGGCCTTTCGCGTTCTACTGATTATGGTGACGACGGTACGCAAGACCTTGCGGTTTATGATATTACCAGTGTCCACGATACGGTGGCGCGCAGAGAAGTTTAGATAAGACACTTTCACGATATTTCTCCTCTGTTCATCCGAGAATATGGAATAGCGAAAATGCTGTCTCACTTAACTGAACAAAGTCTGTATCATCCGTTGCCTTAGACTAACCCCCAGAACACATCAATCGAGAACCTTCCGCGCCTCAAATTTCAATACACTGCAGACTCCTTTGTTATAAAGCACAGCAAATAAAGGACAATGAATCATAAGTCTCAAAGTAAAATCAACTTCAATCCCATTCCTAGTTGGGCCGCCCTTTGCAAAATTTGATACCACTAAGAAACCAGCTCCGCCTGTGTTCAAGCTGATCATGAGCAAATAGCAAGCCTCTTTCGGATTTTGACAACACTGTCTTGCCAGAAATCCCTCCGCCGTGAAATTTCACCAACAGTCTTCGCTTTGCTTCTGTTTGTTCTCGGCTGGGGCGTTTCTCGCCTCCTCATCACTAGTGCTGGTGACATCCTCGGCCGGCATCTGAACATTGCTGTCTTCAACCTTTGGGATGCGGGAAGTAGCGACTACCCTTGTGGCGAGCCCTTGCATGTTCATGGTAATGGGCGCTATAATGAAATTAACCTCTCCATACTCGCTCTCTTCAGCAGCCCGGAGCCATGCCTCCTCAAATCCCTCGAAGTTGCCTCCAGTAAAGTATGCGAAGGATGTGCCAGGTCCCAAACGAGGGGGGAGGCTGGCATCAAAGTCGACAGCGCCGGTGAGGTGAAAGGCTGAGCCGTTCTGCAGGCTTTCTGATAGAGAAAGAGCCACTGTTTCAGCAAATTCTACATCCGTGGGAATCACGTTGGCAGTCCCTCCTTGAGACTGTGTTCCGGGCGACCGTGTAGAGTTCGTACCGGGGGGCCGGCCCTCTTGTGGTGGGCTTCCAGGTTGGTTCCGCAACTCACGAAGCTGTTGTAACGAGGCCTGCAGGTATTGGAGGCTCCTTTGCCGCACTGTTTCGTCTGCCTCAACAAGGGGTGGACTTTCAGTTTGGTTCCGCAGCTCACGAAGCTGTTGTAACGAGGCCTGCAGGTGTTGGAGGCACCGTTGCCCCAAGCTTTCGCCTCCCTCAAGTGGGCTTTCAGACATTTTTTTTTTTGGCTCTTGCTCAATGTCTTTTAGTTTTTGTGCAGTCGAGAGGTCTGACGGTGGTCTCTCTGATTGTTGCTTTTCTGTGCGGTGCTGTTCTTCGTTTTGTCTGGTAGTGGTGTGGTGGAGGAAGAAGGAGAGTGGTGAGGTGATAGATGAGGAAGGAAAAGGGGCAAGGAAACTTATTCTCACTCGCGCAGCAAGCGTTGTTTATTTACTATGGGAAACTCAAGAAGCGTTCAAGTCAAAGTGAGAGCCATGGAACTGAGAACGAGTGGCAGGCCACCAAGCCCAAGCATACATGTAGGCAGCTGGAGGTGCCTCATGGCGACACAGCGACATACAACTCCCAGCGGTAACTGCCAATGCATCAGGCTACAAACTCTCTGGAATAGCCATAGCAAATCAAGGTAGTTTGCTTTGCGTGGTTTAAATTTCATAGTTTGTTAGCAAACGGGTGTTTCTTGCGACAGAGACGACTCAACAAATGACGACAGTTACCAAGTGCTCATAGAACTTAGACGAGAACTACCCTATTGCTTGCTTCAAGTGAGAAAATAAACTTGTCTGACTGGGCTGGGTGAATATAATGATTTGCAAAAATTGTTATGCGTATGTATACTCCTGCATTGGATGGATCTCAGTTTTATTTGCTCAAAGTCACTCTTCATGTGTCACCCTTGTGTTCCCAATTGATGCAGGCTGACCACACTCGCAGGTCCATTTCGTCCCCCAAGTCATTTACATTAGCTAAGATGCCTGCAGGAATTGATGAGGCGTGAAATTGGTTATTACTCCTGTCAAGATGACCTCCGCATTGTGGGGACCTTGGCCTCCTCTCCACGTGTTGGTGTTTCGGCATTGTTGCAACCGCAAAACGAGTCACAACTGTCGGGTGAGGACAAAGGCAGTCAGTAACATGTTATGTGCCTCAGAACGACTGTCATTGGAACCGATCTCCTGATATCAACAGGTTAAACAGGAAAATCCAGCATGCGTAGCCCAGAAAGTTCCCTGTTGGTACGATGCCCTGAGACGGGATTCTCGAGACCCCGGTCGTTTCACCTGGCGAGATGACCGAGCCGGGATCTTGGCTCCAAGTCAGTCCACCCATCTGCTGGTACCTGCAGATGTGCTATACTGGAGACGGCTTGAATTTCTGTAAATAAAAGCCTTGGTCTGGGGCCTTTCTACCGTTTCGTCCTTCTCTTTCTGGCAACTTATACATTTCATTTCTCAGTCACTCCCTACGGTATTTTTTGTTTACTTTCAAGTTGAAAGCAGGATTCTTCCACAATGAAGTCTACACTCATTATCTCTGCTGCTGGCCTGGCGGCTGCCTCAGTGTCTCTTGATGGCGCTGTTTTCACCGGTCAATCTACTCACTATGGCGGAAACCTGAACGGCGGTGCCTGCTCCTTCAACACTTACACCTTGCCCTCTGGCATCTGGGGCACTGCTTATTCTGGACAGGTCTGGGATAGCTCTGCTGCCTGCGGTGCTTGCGTGGAGGTCACCGGCCCCAACGGCAACACCATCACTGCTATGGTAAGGATGCTTCGTACCTTTAACACAGCTAGGAGGTTGGTGTTGGAAACTGACCTTGTTTGAACCCTAGGTTGTCGACGAGTGCCCCGAATGTGACAAGGGCCACTTGGATCTGTTCATCAACGCCTTCGCAGAACTTGGAAACACTGGCGATGGCATCATCTCCACATCGTACAAGTTCGTCAAGTGTCCCATCACGACGCCTCTCACCCTCCGCAACAAGGAGGGCACCTCCAAGTACTGGTTTGCGATGCAGGTCGCCAACTCGAACGAGCCCGTGGAGAGCCTCGAAGTCAGCACCGACGGAGGCAGCACCTGGTCCAAGACCGAGCGCCAGGACTACAACTTCTTCCAAAACGCTAGCGGTTTCGGCACCGATACCGTTGACGTGCGTGTCACCAGCAGCCTGGGCAACGTCGTGACCGTCAAGAACGTCAGCATCGCCGCCCTTTCCGAGACCAAGGCCTCGTCCAACTTTTCGGGATCTTCCAATGCGACACCCGACACTGCCTCCTCCTCTTCATCGGCTGCAGCAGCTCCCTCGTCCTCCTCGGCGGCTTCTTCTGCGGCTTCGTCCGCTGCCTCCTCGGTTGCCTCCTCGGCCACCTCTGCTGCTGCCACCTCATCCACTGCTGGCTCCCAGCCTCAGTCTTCGCTCCTCTCCCAGGTTCCCGACGCAACCACCACTGCGCCAGCTTCCTCCCAGGCCCAGCCCACCGCCAGCTCCTCTGCTGCCCCCACCTCTACCACACGCCCCAAGTGCAAGCGTTCCAAGAACAAGCGATCCAAGCGCTCGGTCCGCCGTGATCTCTAGACGAGCTCCGGCGCGGTACGACATGTCATGGCGTTTGTACCCGATACATACCATTCCACATGTATTTACCTATTCGCTTCTAGATAGGCTGGCCTGACGCAACCCAGACCTTGCAGGACTTCAAGTCATGGTAGATTTTATGATGATAGAAAATAAAAGACATAAAAATATTGGAGAAATTCTCCTACCAAGCTGATTTGTATTTGCTGCTCCGTGCCATGTAAAGAGAGGAGGTTGTTGGTGATTGCAGTTAGAAATTTGCGTGAATAAAGAGGCTCTTGCTCGATACAACGTAGAATTTCCATAAATACAGAGATTTGCACTCACTGCAACGCAACATTTACAAGACCCTGGCGAGCTGAGTCTTCGAGAACACTCTCAAGACATCTATGATAGGACGTAGGCAGGTAGGAAAAGGCAGGTGGCCAGGCATTCAGTGATCGATCTCTGCAGCGGCAGGAGCAGCCGTAGGGCGTCGGCTAGGGGCTGGCGAGGGGCTGCCCAGGTGATCCTTCAGTTGAACATTCGGATAACAGTGGGCGGTAATCTGACATGCAGGGGGCTGGGGCCCGCTACCTCCACTGCAACCCCTGCCGACGCCCTGCCGCGACCCTGAAATTTCCACCTTGCTGGACCGCGACTCCGGCGCTCATCCATCCAGTGTCCACCTCGCGTCCTCGCTTTGTCAATCCTCTGATACCTATCCTACGACACAGCGTAGGTGCCGATAATGAACCCGGACAAGGCGTTCTTGGCCTGTTACACCTGTCGGTACGAATAATTAGACTTTGAGCCCGGGCCTCGTTCGGCACTGACCTTTCTCGCGTCCTAGGCGCCTCAAACGAAGGTGTACCAAAGACTTGCCAGCATGCGGGCTGGTGCGTCCAAACTCACATACAATATCGCATACAGGAGCAACTGACTGATATGTCACTTTGGGTATTAACAGTGTCTCCGCTTACACAAGCCATGCAAATATCCGGGCTTGTCTACAACCGGCTACACTGCGAGCTCCGAGGCACTTGGTGTTCGTGCCAGCCCTCCACCGGATGATTCGCCAGCGTCGTCGAGCCGGAACGTCGCCCACACCTTCTTGGGCGCAGAGCAGCCGTTTCCACAGTCCTTTTTCCTGGATGCAGCATTCACGTCACCTCTGGCGGCCGAGTCGCTGACCTGGGGCTATCAGCCACAACTGGAGAAGCAGGCCAAGCAGCATTTTAGTATAAATCGTCAAGCCATCTGCGATCAGTATCTTTCCAAAGTCCACCCATGGATGCCCTTTATTAGCAAGAAAAATCTGCTGAAGGATTTGAAAGCTGATAAACCGGACGCGGGATTCACGATGCTGTTGCTGTGCATGAAACTCAGCTTCGACTACCCCAAGGGCCAGCCCTCGACGTCAGGCTTGTATACGTTCGTAAGGCACCTCTGCATGACGGCGGAATCCTCAGGCGCCCTGTCATTGCGGATTGTGCAGGCTAATGTGCTTTTGGCTGCGTATGAGATATTCCATGCTGTGTACCCGGCAGCCTTTACTAACATAAGCCGTGCGGCGAGATTGGGATTGCTGTTGGGTATGCCGGATCAAGGCTCGTCAACGCCCATATTCAAGCACCCAGAAACTCGGACGCTCCATGAAGAGATGCGCAGAACCTGGTGGACTATTTACATCCTTGACCGGTGCTTGCATATAGAACCTAATGGGATGCCTTTTGCTGTGTCGGATTTCCCCTCAGACCAGCTCCTACCCGTCGGTGATGATGATTGGGATAAGGGAAGTATAGTGCCCGGCGAGCCTGTTTCCACGAGCGTATTGACCAGCGTCACGCCTCTTGGGTGCTTTGCCAAAACGTGCCAGGCCGTCCACCTTCTTGACAGAGTGCTGAAACACGCACAGGCAACTAATTCCTCCCAACACACAGCTCAGCATACCGCTATTCTCACGGCTGAAGCCCTGCAATTTGACCGAATCCTCAATACTCTGCAGCTTTCTCTGGAGAACGATGAAGCGGGAGATGATGGCAAAAAAGGTCAAGAAGCGCTCTCTGCTAAAAACAGCGCCCTTGCCATATGTGTGTCGGCGCGATTCATCTTGTACGAAAATTACGGTTGCAATATTTTTGATAATATCAAACCCCGTGTGCCGAGCGCGCAGGAGACGCAGATGCAGAAGATCAGCTTGGAAGGCTGCAGAACTCAAGCGTTGCATACGGCGCCAATGATTGCATCGACAGAGGGAACTTCTCCTCTTATCGCCCGATGTCTTTACGATGCCGCCACAATCTGTGCTTGGTTCATCCGCCAAGACCATGAGCCCGAAATGTACGAGGCTCTAAGGGCTATTCTGGCTCGACTACGGTATCTAGGAGAGCGATGGATTGTTGCAGGTAATGCCCCGCTGTGTGATGCCTTGATTTACTTCCGATGTTGATACTAATCTCGGTTATTCAGGGGAATACATGGATCTTCTCGACCTGGATGGAGTTTTGAAGTTGAATAATCTAGATTTGGTGGTGCTAGGTTGATGTACAAAGGTTAGACCCATCACGTCTCTCATATATACCCCTATTTTTCCTTTGCCGCATCTGTTAACTTGGCTACATCTGCCATTTTGGACACTCCTGCAGCCCATTCTTTGTACTTATTCCCGAGGATATCATATGAATCTGAGCCCAAAGGAACATGTAGCGCCTTCCCTGCATCGTGATTTGCCCAGATCTCCTCAAACAAGCCCTTGCCCTTCACTGCATCCACGACGACTGGGCCGTATCGCTCAGGGTCGCCACTCACGGCTTCTGGGTTCTGAACGACATACTGGATAATGCCCTTCCACGCATCGATCTTTTGCTTATAGTCCTCCACAGCCGGCCCGTCTGTTGTCATGATGTTGCCGACGAACTTGGTGCGGAAACCACCGGGCTCTATGATCAGTGATCGGACGCCAAAGGGAGCCAGGAGGTCGGCGTAGGATTCTGCCAGCGAGGCCAGCGCTGACTTGACTGAGCAGTATAACATCTGCTCTGGCTTGTTAAGGACGCTCATGTACGAGGAGAGTGTGACGAGCGTGCCGGTCTTGTGCCGGCGCAGGGTCGGGATCAATGCCTTCCACACCCGGATGGCACCGAAGACGTTGGCGTCAAAGTACTCGGATATCTTGTCCTCACTTGCCTCCTCGGCTGATCCGATGATTGCGTACCCTGCGTTGTTGACGACGACCCAGTGGACTGGGCCGGTCTGTCCCAGACGCTTCTCCTCGCGCTTGACGGCGTCTTCAATAGTCGCCTGGGCCGACGAGTCGGTGACGTCCAGCTGCAGCCACTGGCCGCCGAGCTTCTCAAACTCGGGTGTCTCCTCTGCAGCCTTCTTGATGTTGCGGCCAGTGCCGATTACACGGTCGCCGCTGCGTAGGGCGCCGAGGGCCGTGTTGAGGCCCAGGCCGGAGGATGCCCCGGTGATGAACCAGACTCTGGTGGGTGAAGACATGGTGATAGTTAAAGTTTAGTTTTCTTGTTGCCGTACTAGGCATGCAGGAGAAAAAGCAGTCATGGCAGGCAGCGTTTCTCGTCTTCTTATAGTGCCGGGCTGCCTCATACCTTGAGATATCTCCGCCGCCGGCAGGTGGGGTTGGGCGGGCTGGAGCGGACGCGGGGTGGAGGCATTTCGGTGACAACGGAGTTAGATGATATCAACGCATCATCATCGCAGGAAATATGAACCATGATAAGCCAAAATTTCTTAGCTTACTCATATTAGGTTACTCACTTTGATGGATCTATTGAGTTTCATCTGTTAATGCGGCAGGTGATAGTTCATTTACAGTCAGAGTCCACTGAGCTTTACAGCATATCCATCCTTCGAGTACCTACCTCAAGCGACATAAAACATGGAAGACCAAACCGCGCTCACGGTATAATATGTATTTTTTGGGAATGCTTTGAACGACCTTGGTTTTGGATACTTAAACCGCCATTTCACGTTATGCTTCACTTTATGACTTGAGATTTATCATTTACTCTCCCGAGTTATTTGATACTATGTTGGTGGTGAAGGTGGTGTGTCAAGCTTAATGTCACCCACCTGAACGGGTAGATTAATGGGCAAATAATTAACTCCGGGCTCTAAGCTGGACGGTCCCATTTGGGGGTTAATAAACGAGCTGGCCATCAATGGTGCTCCAACTCCGCTTTTCATACTCTCGAAGGAAATAGAACGAAGTGTGGAAGCACTTATCTGATACTAGACCCAACGCGGTAGATGGGAGCTTGTTAATGAGAATTATACGAAGCAGAGGAAATATCTGGAAAATGGTGTCTCTGTCATGGGTGTTGACTTTGGCCAGCCCTAGAATCGGTTGTTATTTTGAGCCCCATTGATGATTCATTGGTCTTAGACGGATGTCAAGAACTTAATGTTCTATAGGCTATTTATTAGTATCACCAAGACCTGTTCACTTTACACCCTATTCTAATTATAATTTCCACATTGTATTTTATTATCATACCTTGCTGTGTGCACAAGATGAGATGGCAGGGTTCGGATACCGTACTCGCCCCATACCAGGGAACGGAGTGCAGATGGCTGAGCCGCATCTGGATTGGATGAAGCCAGGTCATTTCAAACTTCACATCTCTGCGCTAGTTGGGCGAGCAATTGCTCCTTCATGTATTTTAGGACGCGAAGCACGCATTAGCTTCATCCACGCGGGCGCGGCGCGGAGGAATTGATCGATCTCGCAGAGACGTAAGTGGGCTTGGCGCACACGCAGCTCTTGCGAGTGAGCTGATGAATTCGCCCGGCTTCTCTCCACGCACCGGCGAGCGAGCCAATCGCTGCGAGGGCGGTTGTGGCGCAGCGGGGCCCAAGCCATGACGTCTCCAGCACGGGGCGATGAAGCGCAGCCACAATCGCTTTGAAACGGAACAGCTTAGGGAAGGAACGGTCCACTTGCCTTCTGGAATCCGACGGGCTAGTGCGAACGCCCAGAGGAGCATCCAGGGTCGTAAATCAATATAACAGGCCTGCTCCCTCTTCAGCCGCTTCTGCCCTATCCAATTCTCCCAACTTTGACGTCTTTAGTTGGACACTGTCTCCTTCCTGTTCTTGCATTTTTCTCGTCCTAAATTTTAGGCAGCATCACCTGGATTGTCAAAACCGGGACTCCCCACTCGCCTAGCTTTGCCCCGTGACTGTGTTTCGTGGTTGTTCCATCTGGGCGCACGTCCTCAGCCTGATCATCCTCGAGGGCTGCCTGACCACTTCTGCCGACTCACAATTCGCTCCCCTCACCTCGAGAATCCTCTGCTTTTCACCAATTTCTACCCTTTAACCCCCATCCATCAGGTTTCCGAACCCCGCGACACCCAAATCGTCCTCACATCCAGCTGCCCGCCCACCAGTGAGAGCTGACGTGGGCAAGATGCTCGACGAAAATCTCCCAACCTACCGCTCTCGGATTTCCTCCGACAATCCCCTGAACTCGATTCTATACTACACACACAATGGCTCCGAGGCCCGGCCAGAATATCTCCTCAAGAGACCGGCGCCTGCCCAAGCTCCCAACCAGTACGCCCTGGGCTTGTTCGACGTCCAGTACAGCTCCGTCGTGTACGCAGAGGTGCTCGTGAAACCCGACTGGACACAGCCCACCCTCTCCGCCGCCGAGGTTCGCGCGAATGGCGGCAACGCGGTCGCCCTCCCCGTCGTACCTCACTCGTTCGCCGTGTCCCTGTACAACCCCGACCAGAGCATAACCGTCCGGTACCAGACCAGCAGCTGGAGCAAGGACGCGTGGGAGTTCGAGGTGCCGGAGACGAGCTTCAAGACGCCGAGCGCCAGCAAGATCGACCAGGACGCCTCGACGCCCGTGCTGGCGGACCTGATCCCCCGGCTCAACTTCCACTGGAAGCGGGACAGCAGGATGAACAGGGACATGACCTGCTACATGTCGGGGAGGACCGTGGGCGGGAAGAAGGCCAAGGAGCCGGACATCACGGTCGCGCTCTTCCAGGCGGGCAAGACGGAGGGGGCGGTGGCCATCTACGAGCCGAATATGAACCGTGTCGAGGTGGAGGACCGGAAGGGCCTGGAGCTGGTGCTCCTGCTGAGCGCCGAGGTCATCAGGGACCTGTACCTCTCCCCCAAATCAGACCCGTTCAACACCGCCGGAGCTGCGGCGCCGAGCGCAGCCGGCGTGAAGGCGGGCAAGGCCCCGCGGAAGAACTCGTCGCCGCCCCTCGCCATGTCGGGAGCTCTTAACAGCGTGACACCTGCCTCGCCGCCACAGCAGAGCCAACAGCAGTTTGCGCCCCCGTCGCGCCCACCTCCCCAGGATGCTCGGAGGGCAGAGATCGACGCCGAGTCAAAGCGGTTGCAGAAACTCGTCGCAGAGGAGAAGGCCATGACGCGGGACCGAGAGAGGCAGGACAGGGAGGAGCAGCAACGGATCAGAGAGATGCTGGAGCAGGAGGAGAGGGAGGAGAGAGACCGGCGGCAGCGCGAGGTCGATGCCGAGACGGAGCGCCTCCGGAGAGAGTACGGCGTGGAGCAGCCCGGCCGCAACGGCGCAAGGTCACCGCCCTCCCCAGCCCTGCCCCCTCGACGAATGCATGGAGCGTCAATGTCTGGCGCTGGAGGAGGATGGAGTCCAACCGAAGCACGCCCTCCTCGCCCGCAGAGCGTGGGGCCATCAGTTCAGTTCACCCCAGACGCCCAGCAAACTCAGCAGGGCGCCGGCGGAAACGGTGGGAGACGTCAGAAACTGAACCAGTTCCTCCAGACTTCGCCGTATGCCGGCCCCGCGGCGGCCAGCGTCAGCGGATTCTTTGGGGGTGGCGCCAGGACGGAGGAGGATAAGCAAAAGAAGATGAAGAAGAAGCGGAGTGTTCACTTTTGAGCATGATGAAACGAAATGAAATGAGTTTTTTTTTCAACGGTTTACTGTCCGGTCTCCATATCCTGTGCATAGCGTTCATCCCGGTGTCTGGTTAAACTGTTTATAACTCTGATATTTGAATAACGAATTGACATGACTAAGGAAATATCATTTTTATCACTCCTGCGCTCATACATCAGACTCTTGCTAATCGCAGGTCCGGTGCCTACTTCAACCCCCTACAGTTCACTTGAGAGCCAACGCCGCGTGCATGTCCTTGCATCAGCCGAGGGGATCTTCGTCAATCCCAGCGCCGAGGCAGTACTCGTAGCACATCTGGCATATGGACCGGTTGCTGGCCACCCAGTTGGGGCAGATCCCGGTGTCGGAGATGAAATGGTACATTGGGCAGGAACATCGCTTGGTGGCCAAGTCGACGATCCCGCTGTCAATGGTCTGGTCGGAAGCTTGTGATTCGTCCCCCCGAGGGACGTGATCGGGAGAGTCCGTTGGGTTGGTTCCCTGCATGTTTTGTTTAGTTGTTCTTGCTGAGATAAATGTGTTGGCCTGTTCTGAGAGTTTCCGTCGAGTGTTTATGGTACTGTTCCTGGGAGAGCAAAGAATTCCAAATATGGTCTTGGCTGTTTACTGAAGAAGGAGGAATATATACCGCTGGCCGTGGATTGGCGACGACTTGGTCCATCTATCCATGTGAGATGTGCCAGTTTCACGGGCAGCTGGGGCCGTGATACAGATCTTATTCACGCCGGGTCCCTTCAGCAACTCAAAGATATCCAGAGTTACTGAATGGGTGATCCAATTTGGTCCGTCACTAGCTCAACAGTGACATCGACGGCTTTGGGATTCGCCAGTTTCTTGTGTTTCGCCGCTTCACTCGAGGGACGACGAACAGGATCCAGGCGGGTGAGCTCGATGCTTTTCGCCCCTTTGTCGGGTACCTGGGTTTTGCAGGAGGCAGTGAATGGGCGGACATATGTCATTTCGCCGGCGAACATTTCTTCAGCTGGTTCACGAGTTCCTCTCGTTAACAGCATTCGAGGTAGATGGCCTGTGTTCAATGATTTGATCGTTGCTCGTACATGTGTCTCGTCTGTAAAGGAGAGCTTTATTCAAGAAAGAGTCTCCCACGCTTGACGCGTTTGCTTTATATTGGAGATTCATCTTCATCAACCTCCGAGCGCCCTGTGCTTGCCTTGATCCGCCACCGCGTGGAACAATCCAGCTCTGATCATCAATATATTGTTAAGGAAAATCAATAGTGAGCTAGGTCACTGTTGGGAGGCAATGGACGCTAGATGACTGAATAGGTCGAGCGACTCTGCTATGACCACTGCTACAATCGCTTCTTAGCACATACTCACAGTGAATTCCAGCCAAGTTGACATTCCCACTATTCGCAAGTAAGGGGCGCCTCGTTGCTGAGTATCTTGTCACTTGCGCCTGGCATGCGTGGCGCAGATGGGACAAGATACATGGCCGTCATGTTTACTGGATATCTCATTCTGCAAGTACTTACAAACCACCTCATGTCATTTTGAAACACGGGCTCCTATGCCCGAACTTATAGTTTCGTGATGCGCTACTTGCTTGCGCCTTCGACGTGCTCCAGTCGTAGCTCATTAATCATCATATACCTACTCAGGAAGATCCATCCGTAGCGGAACCAGACCATCTGGCTCTTGTGCGCGTCTGTCATCGCCTTGCAGGCGGTTCCCCGCGACGCACCCTCCCCAAACAGAGTGCTCATTAGCACCAGGCTCTTTGGGTGGTCCTCGTCGTTCTTGGGACCGATCGCCCAGACGAACAAGGTTGTCAGGGCATCACCGATTGAGGAGTACTTGCGGAAGAAGTTCACCGAGGTCAACGTATAGAGGTCCACCGGGCATGGGAATTTGCTCTTCCCCTTGACAAGGGCGGATATAAAGGTACGCGCGCCATGGTAGAGAGAGATGTGGTTTGGGTGGGAGGAAACACCAGAGTTGTCGAAGGTGATAAGCACGTCGATGCTGGATGTAGGAGCGGTGTTGGGTCTCGCTCGTTGGCGAGCGAGATTGGGAGCGACGGCGCTGCAGAGGAGGGCAGAGATCTTCTGGTGATCCCACTTGGTGGTCATCGAGTCTGGGAAGTCATGTCTGGATTTCGATGCTGGAATTAGCTTTGAAAAACTGGTCGCAGGACGAAGTCGAGGTTGGGTCAAGGTCGTACTGGTTGTCCAAGACAAAGATATCATCCTCGCTCCTGAGCCCAAGCAGCATGCCGCTCTTAACAAGCTCCTTCTTCCGCGTTTCGCCCAACCCGTCGGCGTTTCCTAAAGCACAGGCAAAGAAATACATCAGCCACGGATCTTCCCTCTCTTGTGCGTGTAAGTTCGGTTTCTCATTGCTTCATTTTCCGGTTCGGCAGTCCCGTATCGTTCATCCATGCCAACAACAGACAGATTGCAACACGGGACCAGAGAACCTGCCGCCCCTCTACTTCAAATATGATCATATAGCGAGAAACAGGGGCCATTAGCGTTGCGTACCAGTGCTCAGACACAAAATCTTGACATGGTTGCCAGTCTCGGGGCGAGTGAGGCCGAGGACGGTCGGGGAGAAGAACATGGCCTCGTCGTCGGGGTGGGCGATAAGCAGGCAGATGCGTTTGCCGCGCAGCTGGGGGAATCGCGACTGGACCAGGCGGGTCACGAACCAATAGACGACTGGGACGAAAACAATGCCAAACGCGGCGAGGTTGAAGAGGCTGTCCATCTTGGTGGCGGGGAGTAGCGGGAGGCGCGAGCGCACGAATCGATGAGCTGCTTAGGACGCAGACGAAGTCGAAGACGATCGATTAGGCGCACGAGGCCGACGGTGAAGATGGGAAACTTGTCCCAGTAATGCCACCTCGAAGCTCATTTCCGCTCGACTTCATGCTCAGGCCCAAGCCTGTGGGGGAGGGGAGCGGCCTCATGCACGGGACTGGGGACATGTGTGGAGGTAGCTTCAGCATAGCAATAATAGTAGGTGGGACGAGAGCTGATTGAGGAGAGGGAGAGCATGAGCTGGAGCTGCACTTTGCCAATAAAAGGACTCGAGCACAAGACACAACTGGCGATGATTGGCCAGCGGACCTTTTACAGGGGTAAGGTATAGCTCAACGTTTTGGGCGCTGATGTCATCCGGCAGTGGCTTCAGAATAAGATGGAGGGGTCTTTTAGTGCCTCTAGATAACACACAGGCACTGCCTTTTCTACGGCACGGGTGCCTTTTTTACGGCACGGGTGCCTTTTCTACGGCATGGGTGCCTTTTACTTTTTTACGGTACGGGTGCCTTTTTCTTTTTTACGGCATGGGTGCCCTTTTACGGTACGGGTGCCTTCCTTACGGCATGGGTGCCTATAAAAGGCACGCCTGCCTTTTGGCACAGGTGGGCGGGCGACACTGGCAAGTGGGTGAGAAAATAAATGAGGCACTGGATTGATGAGCAGTTCTAAATAGGCAGAGCATGAGTTACAATGACCAGAATAATATGACAATAGTGTCACATAATTCGATAATAGAGTGTATTGCCCGTATATTTGTTTATTATTGGTCTGCAGTAATCGGAAATACTCAGAATGCTCCAAAAGGGTAGTAGGACTCGAGATTTGGTGTCTCATTTCTTCTGTCACCGGGCTGTAGCCACAAATTCGTTCCAGGCACCGTTTTAGGTGCTCCTCCAGGGACCAGCCACACCGCAGTCTAACGCGTGATGGTGGAATCATCCATTTCGCGACCTTGATCAAATAATTCCACGCCGCATCTGCCACCTCACCACCAACGTCGCTATACAAGACTTTGGAGAAAAAGTGAGGAACAAACCACCCATATAGTAGCCTAGTAGACGGGAAAACGATCAAAGAACCGCGGCTTCCGGTGCTTTGGATCAAGCTCAACCCCATCTCCAACATCATGGCGAAACAGCGCAAAACCAAGGAGCCCAAGTCGGCAGCCGACATCAAGCTCAAGCAGCCTGATCGCTCTGGCCCTTCAGACAAGACGCTCTTGGACTTGGCGCAAGGCAAGGATCTGTTCTCGCAAGCGGAGGAGCGCAGGAAGGAGCTTGCAAAGGAAAGGGGAGAAGTGGTTGAAGAGAGGAGGGCCGAGGACGATGAAGAAGAGCGGAATGTCCTCTCCCCAGGCGCAGATCGGTTCATGGAGGCGATGCTCTACACCGTTTCGCTCTCCACGCTGCATTTGACCTTCGATATCCTAGTCCAGAAACAGTACGGCAAGGAAATGGACTATCGAGATGTGGCCATTCGCACTGCACGTGCTTGGGTTGGTAAGCGAAACCGAACAGCAACACACTGGCAATTGGCAAACCACGGAAAAGCGCAAACGAGAGAAAGAGAACGAAGAAGCTGACCATTGCTCTGATAGTCTTCCTTATTCTGTTTTGGCCGCTGCACCCGCATGAGGCAAACCCTACCCTATTGCCAGGGTTTCCGCGGAAGTACCAGCAGCCACTGCGACAGACCGTCTTCGGTATCATGAGCGCGGTTTCTGGGTGCTATCTCATTCACATCAGCAACAACTACGACTATTTGGCTGTCATGAAGCAGGCACCGCCGGTGGGCTGCCTGTGGCTCTGGGCCGTGATTGAGCTGGAGCTGGTCAACGCGGTCCTGAGCCTGATTATCGCAGGAGGATACCTCTGGTACCACGACTACAAGGTCTATTGAAGAGAAGAGCCTTTTATTAGCGGTGGCAACGGGACGGCTGCCCGCCTTCTGGCTTATGTTTAGAAGCCGACGTCTGTCCTGCTGAATTGTGGAGATGGGCGGGGAAGTTAAAATGTATACATAGTCAAACAGTATCCTCGGATGGAGCAGTGTATTTTGGCCTCGGACTGGCTGGGCGGAAAAGACCAGAAATAATTGAACCGATCGTGCTTGACCCGGCCCTTGACTCGGACTCAAGCAGCGGGGCGGGTGGTGAGTTTGAGCAGTAAAATGCACGTACTGACTGTTTCTGCCTACTTACTTATGTTGGATGTGGAGGGGCGCCACTCGGCCTTGGAGAGAAAGAGGAGCTTTTCCTACTTCAACTCCAAACCCTCCGCCATCAGTAAGAGTGACCGTGAGACCCGCAACCGGCAGGCCGACTCTCGCCCCGATCCATCGTCCCATCCAGTTCCTCCCGGCCGTCTGGGCAGTCCATTCTCCTGTCGCCCGCAGGTCTGTCTGTCTGTCCCGTAGTTTCGACCCCTGCAGGCTCCTCCTCATATCATGGACAGAGCCGCGCTGGCAGTGGACCCGCCGGCAGCGGATTTCCTCCACGCCGAGACCTTGACGACGACTGACTCTTCTCTGCCCATTGGATATGCAGACCAGGCCTGCAAGGAGTGCCGGAGGCGCAAGGCCCGTTGCAACCGCGGCCTGCCCACCTGCGACTACTGCACCAAGTACCGCCGCCACTGTCTCTATGAGAAGCACTCTCGCACTCCCTTGACTCGCAAGTCCGTCCGTCCCACCTGGACCGATCAAGCCTCACCCAGCAACTGACGTGTCCATCTACAGGCACCTGACGGAGGTGGAAACCCGTCTGGAGAAGGCCGAGGCTCTGCTGCGTCATATAACCACGCAGATCCCGCCTCACCTCCGCACCTGGCAGCAGCATGACGCTCCCGCGGTACCGCCGCCCGATGCGTCCTTGGGACAGCCTTCTGACCTCTCTGGGAGCGCCCATGCCGGCCAGGCGTCTGCCGGAGAGGGGATCCCGATTGCTCCCAAAGAGCAGACCCCGCCCCAGTCCGCGTTGACGGACAATGATCCTGAGCATGACAAGATGCTTGAAGGCCCCCCGGTGGATGACTTCGAGTGGTCGGAGCATGATGCAGAGTATTCCCGCGAGCTGTTCCCCGACGAGGCTGCAGGCGTCGGAGGAGAGAGCCCTCTGCTAGATGGCATGGGCTCGCTGTCCATCGATGATAGCGAGGGCGGCTACTTGGGTGTGGCATCCGGGGCAGCTCTCCTGCGGCTGCTGGAACCCAACGCTCGTCGTCAACGAGCAGGCTCGCGGTCAAAGCCCTTTCAGAATCTGTCGATATACCCACTAACGCCTCAGCCGGATCCGAATCGGCATGTTTCCGAAGCCATGATCGATGCATACTTTCGGATGTATCACCTCAGCTATCCCATCATCCACGAACCTACTTTCCGGGCACAGTACAGTCAGGTCATACCTCGGCCAAACGGTGTGTGCTGGTCTGTATTGGCCTATGTAGTCGCCGCCATTGGAGTTTGGACCTCAGCATCCACCTCACAGGACACTCTGGACCTGGCGCTGTTCTCTCAGGCCCGCGGGATGCTGAGTTTCAACTTCCTCGAGGTAGGTAACGTGACCTTGGTTCAGACTCTGACTCTGGCCTCCAACTACGTCCAGAAGCGGGACAAGCCCAATTCGGGATACAACTACTCGGGGTTGGCCTCTAGGATGGCCATGGGGCTTGGCCTCCACAAGGAGTTTCAAGGATGGAACATTTCCCCGCTGAACATGGAGATACGCCGTCGAGTGTGGTGGACGCTGGGGATTTTCGATATCGGCGCGTCAATTACTTTCAGCCGACCCAACGTATGGCCGTTCCAGGGGGTTGAGGTCGCATTCCCGCTCAACGTCAACGATGAGGTATGTTCTCAGGTGGGGTAGTTGGTGGTATCTATATTCGCTCACATATGATCATTGGGTAGGACCTCACACCAGCATCGCATTCTTACCCTCCAGAGACAAACCATATGACTCCCTATACGGCGGTTACGACACAGGCCCGGTTCAACACTGCAACGTACCAGTGCTACGACAGGGTGATTTCCAAGCCTCCACCAACTGCAGAAGAGATGCTCCATATGGAAGCAACCCACATTGCCCCGTGGCTTGCTTCTATCCCGTCATTTTTCAAGGTCACCGCCATCGTCCCACTACGCTATGCTCACGCCCAGGCTGTGTGCGATTGGAGGCTGAGGAATTTGCGGATCATCATGTATCGCCCGTTTGTGATTCGAAAGTCACTGATAAATGGAGCCGAGCTGGATCCTTCATCGAAAGAGGCCTATACCCGTTGTCTGGCTGACGCCAAGTCTACGATCGTGTCCATTGCCGGATATTGGGCGACCAAGGAGCACAACCGGCTGTCCGCTTGGTATGGCCTGTAAGTTTTCCGCCATTGCAGCTCTAGCCTTCTGATTCTAACAGTGGTCCCAGATACTTCATTTTCCAGGCTGCTCTGATCCCTTGCATCTGCCTCCGTAGTGAGCCCTCTGCACCCGACAGCCCCGCATGGCGATCTCAGATCATAACCGCACTGGAAACCATCCACGCCATGGCCGGCCTGAACGCAAGTTGTGCTAGATGTCACACCACCATATTAGACCTCTGCGGGCGATACCTGGACGGTTATGAGCCCGAGCCTAATCCAACGTTGCAATTCCAAGAGAACCTCACGCCGTCCGCGATGCTGGACAGCACGACATTTGAGGAACCGTGGTCGATGGACAAGCCGGCAGGTGACATCTCGAACGGCCAGATTAATGGAGTTTTGAACATGATGTGGCCAAACATGTCTCCTTTGGATGCAGCGGACGTTGGAATGGGGGAGAATAATGGGTGGTTGGAGTTTCTGCAGGCTAGTTATGACGATGGATGGGCTGGACCGCCATCGCTTCCTCAATAGAGCGTAAGGACAAGCATGCAATTTTGAATATTTGGAGAAACAGAGCGATGTTTGCTATTTCACACTTCACCAGGAGGCTTCGGCCTATTGTAAATAATAAGAACAAGGGTAGCAACCCTTCAATGGATCGTAGACTTGTGTGTTCATATGTTTAGGGAGAGTGGTTGTATCCTGAGGGTTGGGACAGATCATTGTAATGGGTATATCTCTTGCTGGCGCATGCCTCCTTACATGGGAATTACAGTGTTGGCTCTCACTTGATTTTGTGATAGAGATTCAGCTTTATTAAGTTCTGGCCCTCACTGCCTCCCCCATATCTCGCTACATCACATTCAGGATGTGGTCCCCCTCCCGGATCAAAACAAGAAGATGGTGAGCTTCAGAGAACGAGTCTGTCTCAGACTTGCTTGTAGCGATGGAGTAGACAGCAATCATAACAGCCTGTAGAAAGCGACTCCAAGCATTGAACAGGGCTCTTTCTGCGAGTACCGCCGAGCTCACCGCTTGCAACAATCCTTCATTGTCGTCAGAACTTTTATGTTGGTTTATGATCGCCGATATCTTCTCCGAAAATTCTTTTCCGAATTGGCAGTCAGATTCTCGAGGCAAGCTCAAGACTACCTCGAGGGAAGTGGTCCTCTCCTTTCTTTCCAGCCATGCCCATGTCTCCTGTTCCGAAGCGCTACTCATCATCAGAGAGCACAGATTCCTTGACCACAGGAAACACCATTTTGTAAATTCGATTCCTCCGCCCTGATATACAACAGTCACCCATCTGGCGATGCACTTCCACGTATCTCTCAGGATGTCCATCTGGTCCTTGGAGAGTTTACCGGTGAACTGTTGAGACAGGTTGATCCCAAGGTAGAGATCGTCATCTTTGGCACCGCGACGCTCAATTTGGAACAGGTCCGAATGCCTAGTCATGACAATTCGACCAGGTTGTAATAGTTGGTTTGTGATCTTGGCGTCTGGCAGTCTGATTTCGAAAGGAGCAGTCACCAATTGGGATTTGACCCAGTATTTGGATTTTGATAAATCTTCCCAGCAGCTCACGAGACTCTTGTGTATCGGCGGGCTATCGTTGAAGTCTGGCAGCTTTCGCGTGCCAGCCCCATCCTCAAACAGAGGAACTGCTGGGTTTGCATCCTCGGTCGTGACGGTTGATGTTGCTGATGCAAACAGCCCTCCTACCTGGATGTTCTCGCCCACTGATGGTCCATCTAAGCCCATAACTTGATGTCTCTGAACTGTTCCAAGTTCTTTGGCCTTGGAGTTTGAGTTAGTACCAGAAAGGCCAAGCGCTGCAGTAGGCAAAGTAGACGAGACTGGTGAGGTGGTGTCTGACTGGTCGAATATTGGAACACGAAGCCGGGCTTGGTCATAGATGCAGAAGTTTTAGGCATTTTAAAAACGCCATCTGACTCCTCGTCTTTCGGCCAAATCTTTCTTTTCCCCGTCACCGGTGGTGGAGAACTAGGTAGAGCGAATGGGTTCTCTACTTTTGAGGGCTTGGGCGTGCTGCTTGATCGGTTAGTGGAAGACGTCATTGCGGCTTTGAACCAAGCTTGATGCCATGCGTAGTGCCAAAGTTTTTTGTCTCTGATATGACCTCCGAGCCCCATGAAGTATTCAGTATGGCCTGTCGCTTGTAATATCTCTCTGCCATCTTCAAGGGTGTAGGTCCCGAGGACGCGCTTTGTCAACTCTGGCTCTTTGGGATCGATATCCCAAGCTGTATAGTAAGGTTCAAAAGAAATGCAGGCTGGTTAAATTATCTTGAGAGTATGAGGTTTGATATCTATAGTAGTTCGCGCAAATATGGCTTGCCTACATTGTGACCCCCTTCTTAGCAAACTCTTCCCAATTAAATCAATTCAATGTACGCCTCTGGCAGATATAAGATTGGATCCACCTCTTTTTCTATGACTTTGATATCAAAACCTATATGTCTGTGTGATGCATGCATAGATGGTACCAATCGCAAAATATGCTTATAACAAATGTCTCAACAAGGGGGGGAAATCAAATGTTTCACTTTTTCTCACGCTGGGGCTCGGCGAAGCGGATCCTAGCCGGTGTGGCTCGTCCCCTCTCTTCCTCATCGCTGTCTTCGTCGGCCATTCCAAGTGCGGCCTCTCGCCGTCTGCGCTCTGCAGGCGTTTCGTAGTCGTCGCCATCATCATCATCGCCCTGTGTGGCCAAAACGGCCAATCTTCGTTTTCGCTCTGCCGCACTTTCGCCCTGCTCTTCGGATGGTTGCGTCTTGTGAGGGGACGTTTTGGGCGGTGAAGCCGGGGCCTTGGCATCCGTACTGGGCTCAGAAACCTTAACTGGACCACTTGGCTGCTCTGCTCTCTCTTCTTTGGCAATACTCTTAACCTCTTGGGAAGCAGAAGAATTGTTCACCACTTCTCGGCGAGTGTTGGCATCAAGGTTCTGGACCTCACGGATAAAGTCCTCCTTGGTCATGCGCTTACCAACACCTCCGATGGTAAAGCGGATCTTACGGTCATCATCAGCATCGTCGTCCTGGCTCTCCTGGGAAACAACGTTCTTGCGACGGCCAGCACCACCGAGTATGCTCGTCCAGCCACTGCCTCCAGCGGCTGGAGCGCTGGTTCCTGCCTGGGCAGCTTGTGCGGAAGATTCACCCTCCGCCTTGGCAAGACCGCCCAAGCCCATATACTTGAGACTGGTGTTGAAGACATCCGCC
Source organism: Clonostachys solani (assembly GCA_902141235.2). Taxonomy (NCBI): domain Eukaryota; kingdom Fungi; phylum Ascomycota; class Sordariomycetes; order Hypocreales; family Bionectriaceae; genus Clonostachys; species Clonostachys solani. The sequence continues at coordinate 402,237 of CABFOC020000002.1, forward strand.
TGGCCTTCTGGCTTCTGTGAGGGAATCTCGTATGTCTTGACGACTTCACCATCCTCGTCCTCGACAATAATCTAAAAATTTCACATATATTAGCACCCATCAAACCTCTCTGTCTCGGTCATTCATTCAACTTACCGTATTGCCAAACTGATAGGCTCGTGCTGGCTCATGCTTTCGAGATTTGCCCTTTTCTTTTCGCTTTTCCTTCTCTGTCGAGTACATATCGCTGACCCTCTGTCTCATACCACCCAAAGACCATGGTTTGTTGGGAGATCGCAGAGCCGCAGTAACGGGAGATGGCAAGCCTGTTTCATCCTCCCGTGGACTTGACTGAACATCCAGCACCTCTCCATCCTGATTTTCAAACACCAGATCGCTACCCTCTTCGTAGACTTGGATGCGGGGTGTGGTGACAGCTGGCTCTGGTGACCTGATGCGCTCTTCGGAACCTTCAGCCTTGATCTCATCGATGCTATCACTAGCGGGCGAGTTATCAACAGTGTCCTTGGGTTCTTGGTCTTTCTGGGCATCAGATCCAGTTGTGGTGGTTTCTCGGCTTGGGAAGATGGCTGATTGGCTGATGGGGCCACCTGCGCCGTCGTCTTTCCTCGACTTGCGCCGCCTAGAGACAAGCGAAGAAGCTCGGCTTCCTTGACGGCTCTGGTCTTCTCTGAGGCGTCGGAGGAAGCCCTCGGGTGGTGCGAGAGTGTCCCCAGTAGGATCTGTCTCCTTTTCGTCAAATGAGGCCTCAGACATCTTACCCTGAGATCGCGACATTGAGGAAATTCGGGGGAGTCTGTTCATCCAAGTAGGTCCGTCCTCGGGAGCTGCGGTGTAGGACATGGTCAGGGTGAGCGTGTTGATTCTCTTGCCCAGTGTAAACACTGCAATAGAGGAGCCGTGTACGAGAATAGAAGATATAACCATAAAAGTGGTTATGGGCCAAACAAGGTAGATCAAGTCGAACTCTGGTGCATCGGGTTCCGGAAGAATTGCTAGCGGTACCGGCTCTCCGGTCTCCAGCTCTGCTCGTGCGAGAATAGCAATGAAAATGGCACCGACACCAATAGGCCCAAAATGACCGGCGAAAAGAGCCTCGCGCCAAGTTCTGATATCGGGTATTAGCGGTTTCAAGGCTAACATGATGGGGATGCGCCGGAAGAAGATGACGAAAACGGATATTACGACAAGGCGCCAAACGGTAAGACCCATGACACCGCTATTGTACTGTTCCCAGGGAATAATGGTACCGAGATAGACAAAGTACGTCAAGTTAATCAACAAATCAATGACGTTGGAAACATGGGACTCTTCGGTCTTCTCTCCGAACCATCCATCGTTGGAGAAGCCAACTCCAGCAGCAAAGCCAACGAGCAAGTCGTCCACGCCAAGGATACTACCAGAGCCGGCACAGAAGAGAGCAACAACAAAGTAAAAGACGAGAAAACTCTCCCGATCAATCAAGTCGCGCTTCTCTGCGAACTTGATGCCATGGCGGGCGATGTAACCAATGAGGAAACCATATACAGCTCCAAACACACACTCGTACAGGATGGTGTAACAGACAAAGTGGAGAGTGACCTCGCCAGCATTGCGATGGTACTGGATCAGATAAATAGACAGGTAGATGAAGGGGAATGCCATGCCGTCATTGCACCCAGATTCAGCAGAGAGCAAATCTCGGAGATGCTTCGGCACCCGCTTGGCGAATTTACCCTTTCCGACGACGGAGGAAGCAAGAACGGGATCCGTGGCCGTGACACACGCGGCAACCACCAAACTATCCAACCAGTTGAAGGCGGGGATCATCCACCAGATGAACAGGCTCACGATGAGCCAGCCGAAGGTCATGACAGGGATAAGCAGGTAGATGACGGATCGCCAGTGCCGTTCCATATAGAACTTGGGCAATTCTACACCGACGGCAAAACACTGGACGACGAGAACGATACGGGAAAACTCGATGGTGACGATGTCGGTCGACCCCCAGTTATTGGGGTTGATGAGGTTGGCGGCATGAGGGCCGAAGATGACTCCGCACAAGGTGGCGACAGTGGCCTCACCAATGTACATGCGTTCCTTGATGAAGGAGGAACAGAGCATGAACAGAGTAGTGAAGCCGCCGAGGATGATGTACACCAAGTGCGGGTCCGTGATGCTGAGGTGACTCCAAGCCATGTTGGGCGAGTGAATGGGTAAGACACTCTAGATTGAGAGTCACACAGCACCTCGAACACGAACAGCCCGGGCCTGGGCTGGGGATGTTAATTGAACGATACCAACCACGAGACGGGATCGATAGGAGAACCAGTCCAGTCCGACGCCGAAGGCAAGGGATATATGCCTCTCTCTACTGTCTCTGCACCTGCGGCAATACCAATTGGGCCCAATTGGGAAAAGAGCGTGGGAAGGGGAAAAAAGGTAGCGATCCGGGTATTCACGGGAGGCTCAAGGACCGCGAGTCAGCTCAGCAACGTGGGCAGCGGACAGGCTTTCGACAGACGACGACCGGAGTGTCCTCTTCATTCCCGTGGACGCGAGGATTGACTCAGCACGAGGGGAACAAAGGGAGAGGTTGCTGGAGATCAGGCAAGGAAGGGAGTGGAAGGGTCGGGACGAAGGAGAAAAACAAAGAGCTTGACGAATCTGCCCCCACACGATGATGAAACACGGGACCGAAAACAAGCTAAAGCTCAATGTCAGGGTGCCTTATCTCGCTCTGACGATACCTAATAAGAGAATAAGGTAGGCAGGCTCTGTTGGATTGGTCCTCGTCACCCTGCATGGGCGACGGGTGGGGGAATACGCTCACGGACAAGGAACGGAGCCAAAATCGAATCGCCGCGCGTTGCGACACCGGGGCAGCGTCACAGCAGAGTAGACGGCAGGCGCGCGTGCGTAGGCGAGGGAAGGAAGCACCGCGACAGACATTTCGTCAATGAGGCGCTGTTGAGATGCCTCCCCAAGAAAACCCACAGCGAGGGCAGGGGCGAGGCAGGGATATTGCAGGGGGGTCCCACGACACATCGCGCCCGCTGATTGGCCCAGCCAGCACGCTACGTGCCGAATGTACCGATGTGGGCCGCTTGGCTCGCTGCTTTTGCGCTTCTCAACGCCACAACGGCTATTCGGATCCAGCCTCTACTCGACCTGCGAAGCCCTGGTGTCGTATTGAGTCGATGACATAGGCCGATCGCCCGTGGCCTACACTGTTTATATGCAGAGTTTACTGCTTTCACTCAGATTGGCCTTCCGAATACCGTCCTCGGCGCAGACGCCGAGGGGACAGACGAGCCTCAGACACACGTGCTCAGCAAACATGTGCCCGCCCACTGCATTGACGCAGTCTCGTCTCGTCTCGCCCTGTGTGTGCGAGTCTCACGTCGCCCAGAGTCAGCGTCACCCAGAGATGATGGAACCCTCCGTCTCCCCCTTTGGAGTTTCAACCAGCCCGGCGCAGAGGTAAGGGATCGTTATGCTTAAACTTTTGGTTTTTATGCTTAATCCGAACCGCCCTGTCAGACTGTTCGGTCTATTTAAGTCTGCATGTGTTGGCCTCTCCGTGACCTCCCAATATCAGTCTGTGACAACAGAAAACCGCAGGCGGCCTCCCAGCTGACCGGGGTGGGGGTCGGGTTGGGTGAAGAGGCTAAAAGCAGCCGGTCCAGATCCTCTCCTTCCAGGCCAGGGCCATGGGTCCCCAGCTGATCAAATCGCTGCATCCAGCGCCGAGACTCAACTCGCCGCCTCAATGATTGCATTGCTGTGAGATTGCCGTCCCCACCTCAGCTCGCACCAACTACCCACATCAAATCGGTTCCTCGGCTCGTTGCCAAGTCTTGACCTCTACTCCCTGTCTTCATCCAGATCGAGACGAGGATGATGATGCAGGTGGTATTGTTCGTATGGGGAAGCCTCAATTGTCTCGACGCACACGGAACAGCGAGACATGCGTTGGCTTATACCAATTTTTCGGTCATGTCTCGCTTCAGCCCTATAAATAATCTTGCGCCAAGCCCAGCGTGCCAAGAGGCGCATCTGCCAAGTCCTGCCAGCCAAGAAGGCCCTGCATAAATCAGAGATGTTGTCTTGGCTGTCTAACACCTATATCCAATGGTGCAAGTGAACACGCGAAAATAGAATATGCACCAAACGATACCTTCCCATGGATGAGAATAGGAAGAGGGACCGCACTGAACTCGAATCATATTTAACCTCTCCAGGTGCACTGCCACACAGCAGTATCATATTTGTATAGACCTTCACTTCTATCCGTACAAACCACACCTGCCCAGTATCAAACCATACAACATCTACCTTGAGTGACATGAGACCATCAAACATCAAATTCACTTCCTTATGAGGCCCGTCATGTCCGCCATTCCGTGGACAACCCTTCGGGGATGTGCTGATATACCGTGCGCTACCACACTCATGAGGTTTGGTCACCTACGGAACTTAAGATCCTCGAATAGAGCATCTTGGCCAGTGGAAACTGCCTTGACCCCTCATCCTCATTCTCTAGATTCCTTTGAGCAAGGTTGTAGATGGATGTATATCCAATGGTGCGACCGCCCATGCCTCGTCGAACAACCCCGATCAGCAGACCCTCTACTTCTATCGCCTCTATAGTTTTGCGATTTGGGAGAAGCATGTCTGTGACTGTCTCGTGGGGAAGCCTAATTTTCCAGGGGAACGCGATTACTCCCAACCATTCCCAATTCTCATACCACTGTATTTCCGTCCAAAGGTCGACCAGGGCGGCGTGGACTACCACAGGGTTGTCTCCAGAACGCTGCCCGGACTTAGGGTTGACCATCGCCTGATCATTCTAAATCGATACCGTGCTATCGAAAGACGCAGGTATGTTTCCCTTCTCCTGGTGGCAGATTGGTGGAGTCTGCTGGTTCAGAGCGTGCTTTTCGCGCTCGATCGGATCCTCGCCAAAGGCCTAGAACTTGTGCTCCCAATCCTTCAGGAGTTCGTCTCGGTGAGTATTTATGTCGCCTACTACGCCGAGTCCAGTTCCCTATCGGTTACCTCGTTATCCTTCAAGTCTTTACACGGTCCATTGTCCTTCAAGTCTTTACACGGGTCATTGTCCAAAGAGTGGAATTCCCTAAAGTCCTTGTACATCCGCGAGGGATCCAATGACCTATCATGGGTTATGAGCACCCATGGAAAGTTTGGCAACGCCTTTATAAGCGGATGTGCGAGAACTAGAGTGGGAGGTTAGCCTGTTTTTCTATAGAGTGAAGTTTATTGGCAGATATTACTCACAGATGGCGTTCCATGTATGCAGGTCGATCATGCAACTCAGCCAGTCTTCTGCTACCCACCGGAAGCGGCGCTTGATGAGAGTTCGAAGATACACGATTGTCATCTGTATCCGATACTCCTTTATCTGCTTGTTGGTGACCGGCATCACGTGGCAGATGAACGTGTCCATGTACCTGCGTCGCGCGATCACATCGGTCACGTCGGGTAATTCCCTTTGAAATACATAGTTGGGTCCTCGAAGGGACTCTGCCGTCATGTACGGTACGCGTGGCTTTTTGTCTATGCCCATTGTTCCTCGATGTAGCGTTTATCGCTATGTTCGTGAGTGAGTGGGTGTGTGTATGTGCGTGTGTCAATTTGTGTAGAGGTGGAAGTTGAAGTAGGAGTGGTAGTAGGAAAGTGAGAGAAAAGTGATGAAGGCTTTGAATGCCTCGAATGTGGTTTCAATGTCGCGTTAACTACTTAGTGATCTTTTGCAGAAGACAAGATAGACCTCAAGGACGGTACGCGTGAGGTTCATCAGATCGAAGACAAGAAGGCATCCCGTAAAAGGGTTGGATGAATGAATCTAGTACGAACAGATGATGGAAACAGTAATAAATCAATCTCTGGTACATAGAACCTGAGGGGATATGGCCTCACATTGATGTGATTATTATAATATCACTTAATGCGCCAATACGCGGCCTCGAACCAAACTACCCCTGATCGTAAATTTCATATTTCGGGCCAACTCCCCCAACATTAGGCTACAATTATTGCTACAATAGGATCGATTGAGTCGGCTAGTAGTAGGGAATCTCCTTTTGCTGGATAGCAAGTGGGTGACGGAGGAGATGGCACACCTAAGCACTCCCTCAGGTTACCCTTCAACAAATTCATATGAGATAGAAAGAAGAGTATTTATTCAATGACCTCCAGTGGAGATCTATTATAAGGTGATAATGAGCGACCATCACGAACTTCTGGCTGAGATGAGATGTGTGGTTGATGCACTTGCTTCTTCCTCCGGTGAGTAAGCTCCATTATCGACTTTATTAGTTTGGTAGACCTGTCATAGTCTAAACTCGACATACTACACCGAAATTCTCTGCAATTCTACCTTAAATTACGCAGGACGTAGAGTCATAGCACGGCGTTTAGGCGCGGGTTAGGGTTTGAAGTCAGCGACATGTGTCGCCCGCGTATCAAGAGAGTGAGGGCTGTGATCAAGTTATCATTTTTTCTAATGGGACAAACGGCATCTAGATGGCAGATGACATGAATATGTTATCCATCAAGGCAGAAGATCTGGTTCTTGCTTTTTATCAGTCTATTGGGGACACACTGGAGTTTAGCCATACTGGGTAGGATATAGCATAGGTACATGTAGCTTGGGGTTGGCCGTTGGTTGAGGTAGACAAATCTGCACAACTGCAGCCAGGACATCCATTGCTTTCAATGTTCTGTGCATTATATTGGAAATTGAATCCAACCTACCTTTATTAGACGCAATGCAAATGCATAGCAAAGTAAAGGTACCACTATCATTAACTATAGAGACAAGCGATCATACAGCTTATCAGCTCTCTACTATTGGGAGTGTCCCCTAGTTCCAATGTGCACACGGACTTGGCTAAAATGAACACCGCTCCTCCTTTGCTCCTACTTGACTAGCGCATCTCTGACCCTGACGGCGATCGTTTTGGATTGACACAGGTATAGACCAACGACCTGAAACCAGAGGGTGTGGCGGTCCACCTGGGCGGAAGTTTCAAAAATGTTGTATATCGTGATGCCTCCTGGTCGTCTGATTAATCGGTGAGCTCAGGCGGCGCGATGTCTGGCAGAGAGTTGTTGGCATCGGATAAAGCGATCGGTGCAAAATCAGATGTATCGGCCGACACGCCACTGGAGGCATGGGTCATTGCAGGTAGTGACGGTACATTGCTACACGGCCGGCTGTCTATGTCCGAACTGGTGCTTTTATTCGGTGCCAATAACGAAACTCCGGTGCCAACATCCAGGGGCATCTTGTTGGTGCTAAAGTGACTCTTGAGACGTTGTCGAGTTTTCTGGTGCTTGTATGAGTCTGTGATATCGTTGATAATGGTCGCAACAGAGGGGTAGCCTGTGTGGCTGCCCCCCGGGTGTATCTGCTGCCAGATAGTGACCGCTTCCTTGACAGTGACTTGAGGAGGGTTAACAAGGGAGAGTGCCGTGCAGACATTTTCAATATCGGCCAGGTAAACGCTGTACTGCATCGTGCCGTGTTCATCGACAGCTGCCAGCTCGCCTGTAGCCTTACCTTGGAGTGCAACGCCAATTATACGCAAGAGCAGGCTGGCCTCTGCAGAGATTGAATCAGGTGCCCCGGCGCATACCTCCCGCAGCACACGGGACGGATGGTATGCGAGCTCGCCCTTTCCATTGACTTGAGCGGATTTCAAGTGTTCACGCATCGCCTGAATGTGGGCATCGCCACGAAGCTTCTCCAGCTCGGGCACCTGCCAGCGCCGCGGGTCCCGGGTGCGGCAGATTGACGTGAATTGAAGGACAAATACCAAGAAGTCAAGTGTCAGCCTCTGGGCAAAGATTGGGTGCAAAAGCACCATGTATAGCTTGTCGAGGAAGAGTTGTAGGATCAGGGATGGATGCTGGGCCCCAGAAGGTCGTGGGCCAGTGGAACCCCAGTCTTCCGCTTGCAATAAACGAGCCCGAATCTTGGGGAGAGTAACTCGATCGGCGTCATACGGAAGAGCCGCATGCACACCTTTGAGACCTTGACAAGCTTCTCAAGGTGGCTCTTGGACATTTGCTCCAGCGCAAGCTGGAAAAGCCTAACATCCTCGCACACGCCCACGTCGTGTGCTGCCCACTCCTCTTGCTCGGTGGTCCAGCCTTCTCCTCTGTCCGGACGGCATATTGTTGCCAATTCATGTTGCTCCAGCTTAGGACGAGCTGTGCACACATATCCCATCACTCCTGTAGCCTGGGCTACAACTCGTTCACGTCCTTCCGCGTCCATGTCGTGTGGATGATGGCGAGAAACTCGGATGATGATGATGGTGGTAAGGTGACAGCGCAGCTGAATTCTCTACGATTGTTGATATACTAGGCTGCACATTCCAAGGTGAGCATGGAGCGAGAAGGGTGAGGATGAGGTGATGTCTACCTTGCACCAGACAATGCGGGCACCACAACGCCCGCCAACAGACACAGACAACTGATACTCACCTATTTGTAAAATTCACGTAAAGCCAGGATCAAGATGTATGTATAACAGAACATTATTCATTACACATGCATGGATTCTACTTGATATACCTATATAACAAGCCTCCTTTCCTCTAGCAAAATGCCATACCATGCAGATACCTACCCACACATACCATTAATTCGGATCATTTGTTTCATCGTCACTATAATCGACGTAATCCTTAGGCTCTGGTGGAACTCTAGGTAGGTCGCTTAGAGGATCCGGATTACCGTCACCTGGTTGCTCCTGAGGCATATTTGAATCTGTCGTGACTGAATCCGACATTCTTGCACTATCACGCGTTATATCATCAAGCACGCCGTAATGGGGAGCTGGCGGGTTTGCCATGACAGGTGAAGTGTCCCCTGGGATTTGGGGTATGTTCCCTGGGGCTTGGGGTATGTTCCCTGGGGCTTGGGTTGCGTTTGTGGACCTACGTGTGTCAACCTCTGTACCGGAGTTACCCTCATTCTGTGGAGGTGGTGGCACGATAGAATCTTGTCCACCCATCGGCTCGGATATCCAGGGCGGGATCAACCTCTTTGGGTCGTTCTTGTTCTTGCGACGATGTAACGCGTGCATTGTAATCCTAACTGCGCCTTGATCAGACAATGACTGTAGGTGGCTTGCGATGGCGTTTATATCCCGGAGCTTAGGGTCATTGAAGACCAGATCCACTACCGGCTGGCCGGTCGTCGGATCCTGCTCGACTGAGACGATGTTTGTATGAGGGCCTCCGCCGGTATTGGAGTTGATCGACGTCAGCGTCGATGTCCCATCGTCAGACTGCTGTTCATATATGTGGATTCTGGGCACCTGCCTAGCCCTGAGGGGGAGCTGGGTACCATCACTGAATGTAATGATGTTTGTGCCTTCAGGACTGACAGATGGATTCCGCGACTGCGAGTTTCCTGGCCTTCTGGGCTCTGGCGATCTTGATCGACGCCGCCTGGACTCCTGGCGGTATGGCGATTGGCCTCTGCGCCGCGGTCGAGACTGGCGACAGTCAGACCGGCGACGGTCAGACCTACATCTTCCATCGCACCGATATGGCGCGCAAGAGCACGGCGGTGGTGGTGGTGGGGGTGGTGGGGGAGGCATCGCGTACGGGCCGGGATAATAACCATGTTGGCCCCATTGCGGCTGCGGGGTGTAACCCCATCCCCATCCATACGATCCGTATGGGTACTGGTGGGTGCGATCTGCCATCCGATACGCTTGGTTGACGTCGCCTTGACGGTCCCTGAAATAGTCCCTGGAGCGTGACCGACCGCGATCCCTTGATCGAGAACGATCTCTTCGGGGCGATCGTGAACTCCAGCTACCACGGCGATTTTGGTCGCTTCCTTGGCTTCGATTGCCATGGCGATTGCCATTACCCTGGCTTTGATTGCCATTACCAGTTCCATTACCATTGCCGCTTGGCTGGGCACTGTTTCTTCCTGCCATCACTGATGATGTTGCTGGTGCTGGTGCTGTTGTTGTTGTTGCAGTTGGTGATGGTGCAGCTTCTGAAGAAGCATTATTTTACGTCAACATGGGTAAACACGCTGTCTTGACTTGGTGGGGCGACTTGTTATTTTGGTGGGGCAACTGTCAGTTTGGCGTAGGGCTAGTGATTGATTGATTTAGTGGAGATGAGTCCTTTGTTTAGTGGAGGTGAGTCCTTTGCTTAGTGGAGGTGAGTCCTTTGCTTAGTGGAGGTGAGTCCTTTGCTTAGTGGAGGTGAGTCCTTTGCTTAGTGGAGATGATTCGTCAGAACACGGGTTGACGGGTAGACGCTTTGTCGGTTGGCTTGGTGAGGCCACTGTCACTTTGGTGGGCGTGATGAACTTGGTGGGGCGTGATGAACTTGGTGGAGCGTGATGAACTTGGTGGGGCGTGATGAACTTGGTGGGGCGTGATGAACTTGGTGGAGCGTGATGAACTTGGTGGGGCGTGATGAACTTGGTGGGCGTGGTGAACTACTGGGTAAATGTAGTTAGTTTAATGGGAGCCATTAGTTAGTTTAATGGGAGCCATTAGTTAGTTTAATGGGAGCCATTAGTTAGTTTAGTGTAGGCCATTAGTTATATAGGTAGTTTGGTGGGAGCCATTAGTTCGGTGGGAGCCGTTCCATTAAGGACAACTTCAAGATACCTATAGAACCTTAAGCGCCTGTAGCTGGAGAGGCTCTTCCGCTATATTTTAGCCACTTTGGCTCCTGTGATTGCTATGGATTTGGCCACAGCTAAAATGGTTAAAATTTGACTGATATGATTGCGTTAGGAGACGTCGATGTAGTAGCTGATGCAAGCAAAAAGAAGGAAAATAGGGGAAGGGAGCTGTTGCATTCCTACCTACCTAGGTAATTAGAAGTGAGTGACCCCTCAGAACTGAGCGAGCCGTGGATGAAATTGGTACGGGCCGTCGCTTATTTAGGGAGAGGCCGTCAATTAGGTTAGGGGGAGCCGTTGGTTAGGTACATTCACTGTAGCTTAAGATACCCGTACCTTAGGTTAGTTGGTAGAGGCCGTTGTTTTAGTAGGTACGTGTAGCTTTGTGCAGGCCCATTATCTAGAAGGGAAAAGTGAGAGAGGCCAAACTCAACCTTCCACCACACAACACACGCGCGCGCGTGAAACACACACATCGACAAATACAACGCTCGATCCTTCTTTCATTCGTATTTTTAGTAGACCAGGCATGGCGTATCTACTAGATCATATGCAAATGGTATCCCTCCGGGGAAAAGAGTACGTATTCAACCTTGAAGGTGGAATGCCGGACTGGCGTGAGGAACCCTCCCGGCAATTGTACATGGATTCATTCATCCTTTTCGCGCTGCCGGTCGATTCCGACACCGTGGGAACATACCGACTCAAAGGGATGAAAACAGTGCTCGAGCACTTGACCAGGAATAGATACCAATGGTTGCATTCCGGCATGTTCAGCCTCAAGGTTGACCATGTAATGTGGACTGACATCTGTAAGTTTCTCCCACATTCGCGCAGAGAAATAGTTTCGTTCGTTTACTGACAGGAGGTTTTCAGTCAGCGCATATATGCCAGGCCAGCCAAAACCCAAGTTCCCTTGGAAGGTGCCGGAGCTCTCTTCCCTAACGGGTTTACCCTCCTTCGTCTATAAGGCATGGAGGACTGGGATGGGCCTAACCTGCGGTTACCCATCACTCAAGGATGAGACGTCGACAGAACTGGCGCTATCAAACGTCTCCAGGATGTCAACCGAAGAGCGGGTACGCAGTTTCTTGGAATATGAGCGGCTGGAGCAGTGGTGTACAACCCGAGGGGTTATGCCAGTCAAGCAGAAGCAGACGCAACTTGTGGAAAGCGAAGAAGGAGCACAGTGGCCTCCCGAGCTGGGCCACTGGTCAGCGGCCCAAGAAGGAGAGACAGTGCAGGCAGCCGTGGCGAAATCGCCAATGCCGCCGAAAGAAACACCCCTCTTGAGTGGCTGCATGGGACCCGATAATTTGGAGGAGTTAGTGACCTTGAAAGGTGAGGTTGACGCATTGGTTGACGTGTTAAGGCATATTGCCCACGTCCGAGCTAAGCAAAGCGGCCCTGCAGCAGAGATCCTTGTTGCACTCACGAGGATGCATAAGAAAAACCCCATCCTAAGGTACATGCAAGGGGAACCAGCAGCAGCACCACCAAGAGAAGAAGTTGAGCGGGATCTGCATTTGGGATCTGGGCTCTCCCGCAAGACGGTTCTGGATCTTTTACAGTGCGAGACCATGATGTCAACAATCTGGACATTCCCAGACTTCCACCTACTAGCCGGTCCGGTCTCAATGCGCGCAAGCCGCAAGGGGGGTTTCCTTGTAGACGAGGGGGAAGAATCATCGACCATGTTAACCAATCGCGCCTTTCTCGAATGGGAGGGGTCTGGATCGTTGGAGGCGATCATTAACGCCTTGGTAACACCTACCCCCGATACGCATGGAAGATGCAGGCCATATCTGTCAGCCCGCCCTGACATCATACAGGTGACTGTTGGAAGTGTCAAGGCGGATGTGAGACCTCCAAGAGAGCTTGATGTGTGGATCGGCTGCTTCAGGGCACCAGGAGTCTACAGCCACCAACACTACACACAACATTACCTACTTGTTGGCGTGGTTTCCATCAGCTGCGAGGGTAGGCACACAAGTTCGTTCTGTGACCCGATTGGATATGGCAATGACAGGGGCTGGGCCCCAGGGCAGAAAGACCTGTCGACCATCATTATTAGCAAGGAAACTTCGGGCCTGCTCATGTACGCCGCGTCAGCGCCGTGGATTACAAAAGACTCTGTAGCCCAGAGAGATCAGCCATTGCCGCCAAAACCGCTAGAGCTTTATGCCATGCTCGCCGAATTCGAGCCGTACCGCAATGGAACAGCCCTGCTCGGTGAATTCGAGCCGTTCCCTGATAAAAGAACCGCCGCCACACAACCAGACTATCATGCTACGCAACACCAAGGCAACAGCGCAGCTGTCTATACGCGCGGGGAACAGGTTGGCAGGCTGAACGATGGGCGAAAGGCACCACACGGTGAGGTTAGCTAGAGCCAGCGGGTGCCTCCAATCCACTTGCGTGGACGTAAAGCCCCTGGATCCGGACCTCAAGATAGGGCCCGAGTCACAGGCACGAAAAAGCGAAGAAAGAAAGAACTTTTACGACAAGACACAGCCTAAGTAGAGCATGCATGTGCAAGAAAAGAAAGTGTGTATTAGCATGGGTTAAAGGTGGCGGCCCTTGGTTGGTATTGATAGCCAAGTTAATTTGTGCCGGTTTCCCAAGTGAAAGCTGAATGTACTGTCTCTCTACTCCTTCCATCAAAAGGTCAAACCTGCTTCAAGCTTTTTATAATCTCGCCCTGTATGTGCAAGAGGTTCTACTCTATCGCCCGATGTACGTAGGAAGCTATGTGATTAACAAGTCCTCTTTACAAAACTCCGCCTTGGCAGGCGACCTCAGGCTGTAGCGATGCTCTCGTCAATTTATGACCTATCATTAATAACTTGGATCTTGTAATGAACAAATGCTGAAGTGTGAGAATTGGTCTTAGTCCTCTCCTTCTTGTGATTTTGAGATACTGGGGTCTTTAGTGTACCCTCCCGGCCTTTCAACATACTTAGGTAGTTTGGAAGTACTTGTGAGGAACACAATATGTCAACTATCATCCTGGCAGAAGTGTCTCACTTGAACAATATCATGCTATTGTTTTGCTCAATTAACCAAATATTTATTAATAACCCCAAGGCAATAAGTGATATAATGTGAATGGGGAGGGCCGTATCGCCATATGCTTCCGAGCGGATGCCAAGCCTAAGGCGGGACAAATTCTCTCTACTTATGGAAGTGCCTGCTCGTATAGTACACTATAATTTACTTTGAGCTCCCATCCCGTAGGATCTTTGGAGCGTCAACACCAAGCTCAACCCTGGCATTGTCCTACCAAGGTCTGCTTACCACGATTAAGGCAAGCAGGACTTATCCACTCAGCCGATGCAAACACGCTGTTCGCGCGCAAGCCTGCTTTACAATCTACGGCGGCAACAACATGATACGGCATGAGCATGAAACACCAGCCGGCTGGTAGCTAAAATTGAGGAGAATTACGTGGGCCTGGACGTCAACTAGCATGCCGTTTGGGGAAGCTTGGCAGGGGTTCATTGGACGGGGACATCACAGGCAATACTGGTCCTGTCAAATAATGGATGGCAAAAACTTTGATTCAATTTCCCTTCAGCCTTCTTGCTGGGCCAAACAGAACCGGTTATTGTGAGCCCCGTCACCCAAATCTCGAGCAAGCGTGTTTGCAACAGTGTCACCCGGAGTTCCTTGCCACCTACGCGCAATAAATCGATTTCCATGATATCAAAGTGAATGTGTATTGGCCCCTCTGCCTGCACCTTGTCGGAGGTGTTGATTTGCTTTTTGGTCACATCCTTTATCTTGTGTGCCTGCGATTCGTCTAGCTGCGCTCCTTGATTATTTTTTTGGTTATCTTTTTCATGTTCCTAGTATTTAATAAGCGTAGCGCGTTTTGGGGGAGGCAGAAATGAAAAGAAAAACAATTAAATTGACGACATAAAAAGGCGGATTGCGAAAGTTGGATTTCAATATGTGAAGGAATAGTGAGGTGGTTCTGACGGCCAACCCTCTCTGCCTGAGGTGTCAGGCTAAAGAATGCCGCAAACTGCATTGAAGATTGTTGACAGCAGTCGAGTTCTGATGTGGCGCACAAAACTCACAAACTGATCTCACTTTTGCAAAATCCGATATTTGCAAGTTTTCCTCTCAACAACCGACCGACCAACCAACCAATCAACCAACCACAAGACACATCAACCTTCATTCTTCCCATACAAATATTCACAATGTCAGGAACAAATCCATCAAAAAGACCAAACGATAATGATGACGAAGAATCGGCCAAAAGACGCAAAGAAAAGCTCGAAGAATTCGAGCTACTTTGTTCAAGGCTACCCAAGCCACAGGGAAATGATCGAGGTCGCAGCCAGACACGATCTACTGGAGGCCATGGAGGATCTCTAAGTGGAAACTTCCACCAGAATGAAAATGTACAAGACGATACTCAGTCTTTAGTACCCGCGCCAACGCCCGGTGGGACGCTTGGTTTCGGAATGTTTGGAGCGAATTCGCTCTTTCCACAGACCGCCATCGGCATGTCTGATGGCAGTCTCTTAAGCAGACTTAGCATGGCACGCTTAGGCAATGGATACATTGACATTAGCACACTGGGCAGCAATGATCTTGCCAGTGTTGCCAATTTCACAGGCAACGGTCTCGTTCCCTATAGTGCAACCCAGGGCTTGGCGCAACGAGTTGCACAGGCTCAAGATCAGTCCATTTTGATGCAGCATTGCTATCAACAAGGACTGATTCAGGGCCAGTCCAATCAGGTGCCAGTCCAAGCGGAAAATCAAAGAACGCAGTGGGTTAGCACCAATCCTCCAGAGAAAAGCTGGAGTGGTGCTCCTAGGCTACCTAAAGGTAGCAAGGCTCGAGCAAAAGAACCAACTCGTCCCAGATGTGATCGCTTGGACTTGAGACTGAAGAAGTATACCGACGAGAATGGCATAGAGAAATCGTTGATAAACGTGGTCACATTTGATGGCCGTGCCACCAATCTGGTATCCCCCGTTCAATGTTTGAACCCTGGTGTAACCATGGGAATAACTTCCTTAGGAGACAGGACTGTTCTTAACAAAGCTATCGAAATCGCAGGGAGGACAGCCGAACATAAAGATAAACCACACATGGGACATGTGTGGTATCTTATTGGTCCTGTTCTTAGGCGCCCCGATTCCGCGAGAGATGGTCCGCCCTCTGCCAGATACGACAGAGTATTCCTAAGCAGCTCCCAGGAAGATATCGATCTACCGCCAAAGATTTCCGGAATTGGAAAGGATGGTAATATCAATATGCCAGGTCGCTCTGACATGGAACGTGTCATCCAGGAACGAGATGAGTTGATCAAGCAACTGGACCAAGCAATCCATGATCGGAATGCATTGATTGCAATCTTTCGAACTGGAAATCCTTATCTCACTCATGACACCGATGAATTGCTAGACCGGTACGCTAATTCAGAGATCCACGCAAAACTATGCGAGGATTTTACGAAAGAATGGACGAAAAATTCCTTTCTATGCGCAGCTAAACTAGAGCAGGCACCCACATTGGATTGTCGCCACCTTATCATGAAGTCTAGTATTGATGATATCAATCAAGTCTATAGAGACTTCAATGCACAGGCAGCAGAGATTACGGCAAACAATACACCATTGCCCCCTGATTAAAAGTTCCTGGATTACCGAATGGTTGAACACAAATCTTCACTGTTCAAGTACGAGGTTGGGGCCTGTCCCAATTCATCGACTGGATCTGAACCGGCACCCAAGTCGAACGATGGTCGTTCAATTGTGTCAACCGCGAATGAGGCGAGCAAGCCAAAAACCCCCCTTATCAAGATGGAAAACCATGTCAAGAGAGAATAGATCGATAGTAGGCAATACTTCAAATGATATGTCCTTGATAAGGTCAAATTTCTCATCGTACAGCGAAACTCCCAACATGTACCATTTCAGGCGATTCGCTGTAGTTGAGATGATTCGTTGTTAAAGTTGAGATGATTCGTCTGACAAACCTCACGCGTACCGTCCTTGAGGTCTATCTTGTCTTCTGCAAAAGATCGCTAAGCACGTTTGCGCCCTTCTCAGCATGATAAGCTCCTCCAAACAAAGTGTCAATTTCCTCCAATGGAACTTGTTTAATCAAGATGCACTCAAGAGGGGGGACTGTTTGCTCGTCGATATGAGTTGAGAATGGAAAACCATCCGGGCCAACACAAACACATATAGGGAAACAATTGTTGATCTGCTATGGCTAGGCGATTTCGCTGGGGGTACAGGCTCTGCTCGAGACAAAACGCCGGTCTTGCATGGGCTCAAAAGGGGCCGCCGTCCTGCATAGTGCTTGTTGGACCATATAAAATATCGTGTAGAACAGCACTGGTTCATCTACCTCAGCCATAGAGACAGTGCTTGTCTGTTGCATGAGAATATGGACACAGAAGGACGAAACGGACTGTTCAGTACCAAGCAAGTCTTGTCGCTCAGTAGGTACATCTCGCGTTGTCGCGCTAGCTCCCTCCAAAACTTGCTCTCTCACTTTCTGCTCACTTTGTTTTCATGTCACCCCCCGAACCAGTACAATTCCCCCCGGCCTGCCCCCAGCCCTCCGATCATTTCCCCAACGTCACCACCAGTAAGGACAACTCGCCTTCTCGAGAAACCTTTCGGTCTTCGTGATTTGCTTGTAAGTTACAAATAATTGCTAAGAATAACCGAGGGCAGTAATCGAGAGGTATGTCTGGAGGCAACCCTCGAGATCGGCTGGCTGGTATGCTCCAGAGCCAGGACGAATTCGAAGATCAGCGCCGACGCGAGGGCACTTATCACCAGGAACAGGGTCGAGGCCAGACTCATAGGCGAGGGGGCCCTCGTGGCCAGCGTGGGTCATCCAGAGGTCGGCCCATAGCTCGCCGTGGCAGCGGAAGACAGTACCACGACAGCATGCAAGCTCGTTCTGAAGCTCCTGCTTGGCAACAAGATGACCAAGCTGCTTCGAACTCCTGGTCGGCATCGGGTCAACAACGACGGGTTAGGAAGATTACTTATCGACAGCGTGTTGCGTCTGGGGCTCGATCAGATAGTCAAGATGGCCCACCCAGTATGGACAGTGGCGTCGAAATGGAATCCCAGATGGAGCTTACCAAGAAGATGGTCGAAGAATCTGAGGAAAGAATCACGAAGCGAGTTCGAGAAAATCAATTGGACGTGGGAAGAATGATCCAAGACTCCGAGGAAAGAACCATGGCACGAGTCCAGGGGAATCAGATGGATGTCTTCGGGAGAATGATCCAACAGTCTGAAGAGAGAATCATGGAGGAGAGAATCATGCCACAGGCCGGAGAAAACCAGGCGGACGTTTTCAAGAGAATGATACAAGAGTCCGAGGACAGAACCATGATGCAGGTTCGACGCTCCCAGATAGATCTTCACAAGCGAATGATGCAAGAGTCCGAAGGGCGGGTAATGGCACGGGTTCGAGCTTTGCTAGCTCGTTGTGGCCTCGCATCCCGGGACCAGCAGGCAATGATCCAGGAAGGCTCAGATCATCCTAGACATCATGGTAATAACAGAGGCCTTGGATCGATTTCTTCCGACGGACGCTCTCGAAATGCCCTCCGGGACCAGGATGCAATGATACAGCAAGGCTCGGATCGTTACAGACACACCGGTAGTAACGAAGGCTTTGAATCGATTCCTTCTGACGCACGCTCTCGAAGCGCATTCCGGCCTGCCAAACAAGACCTCTCACGGCAAATGAAATCACAGTTCTCTACTATCAGAGACACGCTTCGGGACCAGAGCGTCACCGACACAGCGAGAGAAGGGTCCCGGTTGCCAGGATGCAGGACAAGTTTCAAGATTGCAGTCGACATACTCTCAACAAAGCCTCCGGTTCGCTCTTATCAGCTTGCCCAAATTACTCGCCCTTGGTTTCCTGCAGAACTAACCAGAGAGAAGCAGGCCCAGTACGACAGCGACCATAGAATTGTATCTGCAATGATTGAGCTGACAAGGTCGATGGACGACATGGGAGACATGATGAATGAGTCGACACTCAATCTCTGGAATATTACCATCTTGGTTTATCAAGAATCTCCTTACTGGCTTCTCTCGGCTCACCATGGATTCTCGTGCAAAAATGTAAATGACCAGGTCGAGGTAGGGGAGATAACCCACGAGGCTCTATGGCCTCTCGAGTTCGTCCACCAACTGGCCAACATTATTGTGCACCCTTTTTTCGCCTGCCGCCCGAATGGTGCATTTTTTCGATTGGCACTGCAGTTTGCCATCGCTTGCCGTTACCCTTTCGCCTGCGCATGGGACATATCCAACCTCGTGACAGAGTCGGGTATCGAGTGCCCTTTGATCGCCACATTGCAGGAAGACATGCTAGAGGCTGTTGCTAAGTCCACAGATGATGATGGCTTACACCAATTCGTCATGTATAGTGGTATCACTGTGTACCAGAGACTTGGCCTCATCTATGAGGTCTTCGAGTCCGATGAGCCCGATTTGTCCCCGTCCAAGGAAGCCGAATTTCTGTTGGAGTTGGGCCGCCTCATTCCTGAGATACCAGGCCGCGAGGCGATTGAGGACTTGAAGCGTGGAGGCTTGGGCGATAAGCGTTGCGTTTTCTTCGTCACCAAAGGCGACCTGGACAAGATACAGCAAGCCTTGGATAAGGTGGCGCCGGATCAGTCGACTTCGGAGCAAGTGACAACTGTTAAGACGAGCGTTCACTCCGAGTTCAGAGCGATCAGTCACGGGACGTTGAAAGAACAGATGGAGGATGCATATCGGCACGAAATGCACCTTCGGAAGGCATTCAACGACCGCACGGCGTTGCTGAACGGGGGTGTCCTGATTTAGCGGCCATATTCGAGCCAAGGGTAGACCATCTGCCCTTCATAGGTACCCGGGTAAGCTGTTCAGAGACGGGCAGAAGTGTCGTATGCCATGTAGGCAGCTTGTATGGGTGATGAGGTGAGCATACTGTGGGTAGGCGCAAAGAGATGTTGGGGGCTAACCAGCAACATAGCCAGAAGGGTAGATGACAGAGAGGCGATGATAATGGAATGTTCGTATATGCCGCTTGTAACTAGGTAGTCTGAATTCGGGCGCTGCCAATGGGATAAATGCTTCGCTTGCTCCGCGAGCCCAGCTATGTGGTTCAAGCGAGGAGCTAGGAAGAACTCGACGTCTGAAAATTGATTGCTTAGCTTACACGAGAGACCGTTTATTTTGCCGAGATGCACTAGATGTCTGAGGTATTCGATCAATAATTGAGTACATCTCCACTTCGTACACCTCCACGAGGGGTGCAACACTGAATCATCGGGTATCGCATGATGTGGGCTGGCGTTGTTGAGGGGCCAACAACCCGACCAGGGTCTGTAAAAGGATTGTGAGCTTCACTAAGTATTGGACCAACCCAGATCGTAAGTGTGGTGTATCTGTGCCGATTTCCCGTGTCTGGGGTTGCGTTGTGCAACCCTCAAGATGATTTTGGTACATTGGGGTGGACTCGTTCAGGGTAAGAACCACCAACCAACCTGGGAATGCGCAACCGAAGGCGTATTACTTCCAGGATCTAGATCATGGTTAGATTACGCGTAGATCCAGGGTTGAAATATGTCGAAGTAATTTTTCCGTCTGCTTCACAATGTCTGGATGATGGATGCTTGGCACGTAATTTCCCTTGTCACAGGCTCTAGGGTAGCTGGGAAGGGGGGCTCCGTGAATCGGTCACCTGATTGGCCCCTTTGAGCGGGAAGCTACAAACGAACTAGGGCCTTTCCTCCGTGCCGTTGGAGCGGCTGCATGGTGGCGGACCACGGGGATATATTCTTCCTCCAATCAGCGATGTTTGTGGTGGGTCCTTTGGACTTCAACACACGCCAGATCACGAACCACTTCCATGGATTGAGTCAGGGCCCCGGGAAGTTCCATCAAGGCAGAGGAAAACCTTCAGACGGAGGGCGTCGCTGACCTGCTCATACGTGTGTTACGAGCATGAATCTGAACAGACGGAGTAGTTGATCAGCGCTGGATATAGTCTGATTTTGGGAGTCAAGAGCCTGCCTTCAGGCTATTTGCCATGTGGACGACTGCAGATGTGTATGCATGTGGTGTGTCGATTAGATCCGCCCTAAATTGCCGACTGCAATTAATCCTCTCTGAGTCAGTTGTGTCTAGCCTGCTGGGTAAATATGGACGTGACTGGTCCCATCTGGGTAAGCTTTATATCCACGGGGTAAAGCGCGTAGAGTTGGGCATGGAGCCTAGAGTCTGGAGTCTGGAGTATGGAGTCTGGAGTATGGAGACTCTTTTCCCCATCAATGAGGGGTCAAGTGTGAGAACTTGGCGAGCCTTGTCCCCAGCCTAGTTGCCGGGGCGTGGCCAAACCACTGCCCAAAACAGCCGCATATGTAGTCTCCATCAGATTGACAAGGGCCTGCCAAACTAAATGGCCTGGAGCTTCTTACTGTAACCACCCTGATCATGCTATCCAAGTGAACCGGGGTCCCCAGTTCTCGACGGATGGAATTCGTCTCCCATCCGATAGGGACGTACAATTTTCGCCGTCGAAATCCCGGACCTCTATGCCAAATTCTACCAGCTCCCCCGAGGCCAACACATGTTGTGCCATGGGGTCGAATCGAATAGCCATGCCTGTCTGAAGTGCGGTGGAGGAGGGTACTTTGCCCCGTAAAACCCCATCCATGCGGAGGAAACACCATGGTCCTGAAGATATAAGCTCCCTCTCCTCCCCCTTTCCCAATGCTACCACTCCTTCTCATTCCCTTTCCCGTCACGGAAATCTGGACACTTGCCTGTCTTCTTTGGACTGAGACTTCAAAGGCTTGGAGAGTGATTTGTCTAGGTCGCCAACTCCTCTGAGATTGCCCATTTTCTCTTTTCCACACCTAGCCGAGTCTCCTTCTCTTTGAGACAATTGGCAAAATGCCGAGCTCAAAGAAGTGGTACAATTGGTAAGGCATGACGACCGTTTCTAATAAAAGACTATGCTGATGAGTGCTTCGAACCAGGTACATCTCCGTCGTTGCTGCTCTGTGCATGGTGCTCTACGGATATGATGCCTCCGTCTTCAACAGTATCCAAGGTTCCGACAACTGGTTGGACTATGTCGACCTTGATGTCACCAAGAACTCCCAGATGCTTGGTTTGAGTATGTAGTACCCTGCTTCTCTTTGGACTGCCATCAACTAACTTTCTACTACGCAGTCAACACCGCCTACACAATTGGTGCCATTGTTTCCGGCTTCTTCATCGGAGGGCCCTTGGCCGATTTCATGGGCCGTCGCTGGGGAATGTGGTGCGGATGTTTCGTCACCATCATCGCCACTTTTATGCAGACCTTCTTCCCCTACCGAAAGATTGGAGTCTTCATTGCCGGTCGTGTTATCATTGGTCTCGGCCAAGGCATGGCTCTGACTGCAGCCCCGGTTTATATCAACGAGGTCACCCCAGCCGAGATCCGAGGCGCCGTCATGACAATTTGGCAGATGAACTACTCCGTTGGTAGTTTCATTACCTATTGGGTCAACTATGCTTGCTCTAAGAACAGGGAGAAGCTTGGCCAATGGGACTGGAAGATCGTCGTCCTCTTCCAAATCCTCGTCCCCGCTATTGTCTGTGTCCTGGTGCCTTTCATCCCAGAATCTCCACGTTGGCATATCAACAAGAACGGCAATGTCGAGGCCGCCAGAAAAGCACTCCAAAAGATCAGAGACACTGAGGAAGAGGTTGAGGAGGAGCTTAGGGCTATCCGCAGTGCCATCGAGTATGAGAAGGAAGCTCTCAAGGGCTCTAGCTACTCTGCGCTGTTCCGAGACCCTTCAGTTCGCAAGCGACTTCTTCTCTGCAGTCTCCTCAACATCGGCCAGCAGCTTACTGGCCAGGGTACTCTCAATTCTTACTCTACATCCATCTACAAAAAGGTCTGGAGCGACGTCAACAAGATCAACCTTATCAACGCCCTCAACGCGACTTTTGGAATTCTCTTTACCCTGAACGCAATGTGGACCTCTGATAGGTACGGCCGTCGATGGCTCTTCATTGTCGGTGCCTGCGGTATGGCTACTTGCATGCTCATCGTCTCCGTGGTCGGCCTCACAACCCCGACCGACGCAAAGGGTGTCAAATCCGAGCCGGTCGGAATTGCCATTGTTTTCCTTTTGTTCCTCTTTGCTTTCTTCTACAAGCCATCTTGGGGAGCCACAACGTGGGTCTACACCGCCGAAATCTTCAGTGCCAACGTTCGTGCCCAGGCTGTCGGGATGTGCTCCCAAACCCAAGTAAGTTGCCTCAACACCAACCACGCGTGAATATCAAGATAACTAACGTCCCAACCGAACGTTTCCAACGCCGTATTTCAGCAATTCCTGCCTACCTTCTTGGCAAAGGAAGGTTTGAAGTGTTTATTCTTCTTCATGGCGATCAATATCGTCCTGGCGGCCTACGTTTACTTCTTCATCCCCGAGACGAAGCAGGTTCCGCTTGAAGAGATCGATACCTTGTTTGGAGGAGCTTCCCACGCAACAGAAGGAGCGGACATCCTCGGAGACGCCCTAGAGAAGGAACCTGTTCAGCACAAGGATGGCACCGAGGTTCATCAGACAGAAGACAAGAAAGTTTCAGTGTAATTAATGATGCGGATGGTGATGGGAGTTGGATTGCCTATTTGGGTAATTGCATGACTAATGCCGCCGTGCGCCGTTATCGGGTGCGCTCGGATAATCTACGGCTTCACTGATAAGGAACAATCAATGACTGCACATGATGCATGTAACCTTGACAACTTCTTTCATCTGTAATTTGATGTTATTCTCGAGTGGTAGCCTTATGGGGTCTGGACAGCTCGTGTTTTATTTCGCCAGGCCCATCTAATACTACCAACTGGTACCGGGCTAATATGACGGATAGTCTCAAGCTATAGTACCGATTGGTGTCTTGACCAGAATATACAGGGGGCAGTTGGGTCAACTGATGTTTATGTGGTCTCCAACGGGAAGGCCGAGAAGCGAAAGGGAGGGATCATGGGCTTCTGGGACCTCTGATTCTGCGCAGCACATGTCCACGGTGTCGATGAACCCGCCTTGACTCTCATGCCCGACCACGCTATGGAGGGCAATGACTTCCATGGGAATCCCGATGGTTCTACTCGCCCTTTTGTAGGTGCATTCTACTTGCTTAGCGATCGTCTTCAAGAAGTTGAAGGCGAAATCTACGCTGAAAAGAGGGCAGTTAACAAGAAAGGAGCCAAACGTAGAGATTGCGCCAGAGCTCACATCCGCCGCGCCAATCGGCAGGTAATCTCTACAGCGGAGGAACACTCTAGAAAATACTCTTAGATTGGCCCAATGGCCACCAAAGGAAGGATCCTAATAATCTCCTGCCGTTCAAAACTGGAATTTTGGCCTGACGATGTCGGTGCAACTTGGCGCCAGTCCGCCAGAACAAGAGGTGGCGAGGCTCGAAACATTGACTTGCATGCGGAAGGGTCACTGAAGAAATTATCTACGTGCATATATTAGCAGATTACTGTAGCTTGCTGCTCTCCTCCTTGACAAGAAAGATAGTATTTTTCGCCCCAGGCATTCTTTCCCGAAGCTGTCACCTCGTGGGCTGTGATGGTCAAGGATACCGACAGCCTTGTCTAGCGCCGTCTACGGTTCTTCCACGGTGACCTTGTCCAGCACATTTTTGATATTTGCATCTGTTCCTGCCATATTGGCAGTAGCGGAACATGCCATTTTCCCCGGACGACAATGCCGAGGTTAAGCTTGCTGTTAATGCTCCACGGATCTTACGGGATGTGAGCTTAAAGTAAACAATAGTGTACTAATAAGAATATGATATTGTTTAAGTGTGGCGCTTCTGACAGGATGATGGTTGACACATTGTGTTCCTTATTTTTAATTAAGATATTGCTCTGCTTCTTGAATACCGATGGCCAACTAGCACTCTTCTCTCGCGACACATTTAACTGTAGTTCTTTTACTCAAATTTGACTTTTCATCGCCCCTTTCCCTCTGCTCTTAATGGAGCAGCGCACAAGATCTTGTTTCAAACGTCAAGGTGTGAGCAGGACCAGACTCCAAGCAATACTAGCAAACAAATCAAAACCATATTGAATCGCTTTCCGCATCAAACATTAACTGTCGTACCACGAGTGACTACCTTGGTCCAAGTAAAGCCGCATCATAGAACAAAAGAATCACAACCGACCACTACCAAAAGCCCATCTGTAAGAGCCCTTAGTTGAGCCCGCCTGGCCCTGGGCCGTGGCTCCCCCCGTTGCCACCACTGCTGTCGACGCCGGAAAACTGGCTTGGGTCCATTGCCATATAATCGAGAAGATCCAGCCCTCCTACATTGACACCCTCGGCCGTCATCGACACGGAGCTGTTCTCCATATTCTGGAAGAATGCGGGTCCTGTGGGGAGATACCACATCTCGTTGCCGGGGTTGTTCCAATCGTCAAACAAGGTCACATCCATGCCAGCTCCAGGCGCGGATGGGTTGCTGTTCTCCACGGGAGCAGGAGTCCCTGGTCCAAGCGATGCCCCGCCGGGGTACGGAAAGTTGCCGCTGGATAGATCGAACGGTGTGGCTGAAATATTGTTCCCTTCTATTCCATGAGCCCCTGATTTAGAAATGTTAGTGAGTGAAACGACTGATAGAATATTAGTCCATAGATTGACTTACTGTGTTCGTTCAGCCCTTGGCGGAGCGACTGGGCGTGTCTATTCACCCAGCCGCCATCTACACTGGCTTGTTCTTGACCACCGTTTTGCACAATAGGAGGAGTCTCGTCGGATGCCTTCTGCATTGTAGGCGCTTGGATGAAGCGATTCCGTAGTCTGCTTGTTAGAGTCTCGAGAAGATCTGCGAATCTTATTCCCAGATGAACATCGTCGACGACGCAGTTGCGCAGGCCTTCAACAGTAGCGTCCATCAGGTCAATGCTGATCTTCACATCCGAACGTGGCGCACCCAAAGCAAACGTCTTCAGCAGGAACATAGCGCCGCTTATGATGCGAAAGTAGGTTCGCACAGGTGCATGCTTCAGATGCCCGCTGGGAAGAAGACCATCTACAACAGTCCGGAGAAGGTTTCGAGAGCCCTGGACGACCTCTCGTACATATTCTTGATCGTGAATGGTGAACCCTCCGAGCTGTCCCAGAGGAAGCTTGCCGTAGCTGAGTATAGTTTGAGGCGAGAGATGGGCGTTTTGGGACGCCGCTTGAGTCCCATTCACGACACCGTTCGCATTTCCCGCGTTATTTGTGCATCTCTCGACGACCGCCTGTAAAGACAGGGAATTGATGTAGATGCGGACATATTCATACTCGATGGTTAGAATGTGTCGCAGAAACTGCGGCAGGCGGAATCGTTCAAACTCCTTGTACCAATCGCGTAGCAGAGGAGCAAACTCTCCCAACAAATCGACATACTTTCCTGACTGGATGATGGCTGTTGTGTGTTTCCGAGATCTGAACAGTTTCTCGTTGCCCATATGCATGGCATTGCTTATCCCGGCCCAGCAGTGAATGATTTGATCATCGAGCTCTAGGTCAGGCACGTAGATGAAGGCGTTGGAAAACGATGAGGAGAGGGCAGTCCCCGGCGTACTCTCCTCGTTCGAGTATGGTCGCCGACGAGCCACGGCTGGGTCAGCTTTTCTGAGGTGTTCAGGGGCCATGCTGGTCCACCCCAAACGGCCGGCCAGTTGAGACGTGTAGATGAGGAGCAGCCGTTTGATCCGGTTCGCGCGCTGCCTGTAAACCTCCTCCTGGTACTCTGGCCGCGTGATGGCATCGTCTTTGAGCAGTTCATCGATATCATCAAAAACACCCAATTCATAACCCAACCCCATGGCTGTACTGAGAAGCATCCAACACATACGATCACTTCTCCAAGCGGGCTCCAGCCAGCTCTCAAGGCGCTTGCCGCCGAACCCTGCGCCACCAGGCTGCCTGCTGGGGTCATCATCAACGACAGCAGCGAGAAGACTCTTCTCGTTCTCGAGAGGTAGCATTAGTTCGTCTGTGGCCTCTGTTGGGGGGAAATGGAGTGCACGAGGATGCCACTCGGTCAGAATCATCAAGGACTCGATTGTTCCCAGCGTCCGCAAACTTCCCTTGCGCATGCCGCGCCAAGGGGCAGTACTGCTCGTGCGGTTGTCATCGAGTGATTCCACGCCGCCGGGCAAGCCCGATCCGCAGAATCCTCCACCAAAAGCCTCTTGGCCCCACAGACAGCGCTCAATCATTCCTCTGAGATAGGTCCAGAGCTGTTCATGGATTGCATGAGAACGACAGTGACCGCCAGTACCGGACATTTGTTTATATCTCGAAGCAATCGTAAGTAACGTCACGGCAAGGATGGGCTCGTCAGTCAACAGTGTACCATGAGACGCTAGGTTACTAAACGTTGGGGGTGATATTGGTGTCATGGGAGAGAGATATTCATAGTAGCTGGAGGGGGTGGTTAGTTGTACATTGTCACTCAGTTTATTGCAAATCATCATTATCACACGGGCCAAGACTTACTAGTCGATATACTCGATTGCTTCCTGGGGTGTGAACCAACCCGCCCGAACAAAACGGAATCTAGACCAAGCGCGAACAGCCTCGATATACCCAGGAGGAGTGTTCGAATCTCGCTTGGGAAACTCATGTTCGATGGGATTTTCGGACCTCGCCGCGGGGGTCTGATTTCGGATTGTCGTGCTCCGGTCTGCTCGATCGTCGACTGTGGCCTGGGGTGGTAGCAAGCTTCCTACTGACGCCCGGCTCTCCACGCGTCTATGTGCTACTGGCAGTGGGCTGCTGCTGTCAACATGCTGCCGCAGCGACTGCTGGTAAATGACACTTCTGGGTGTTGCGACCAACCTATCAGTAGTGTTCGTCGCGGCCTTGTACAACAGATCGAGGGCATCGTGCGGACCATAGACACCCTGTCGCATGACAGTCTGGGCATCCGGGTTCTCCATGTGCTGGTTGTCGTCTCCATCCGAGCCAAAGTCGCGGTCCCTACGGCTTCGCTTCGCTCCATGCCGTGGTCCTTCGATTGTTCCATCGGGGCGCCTCAGCGGCTGACTTCGGCCTTGCGATCCGCCTGGCGTTAGAGGAACGTCGCTGTACATGAGACGCTCGACCCGGGGAGGCGGGGGATCATCCTGGCTGGGACCGCGCTTTCGGCCGTTTCGAACAACGTACTCCTCGCCATCGCTAATGTCGCCTTCGTCCTTGCGTTTTCTCCTAGTGGCACTGAAGTAACATTCTTTGCTCTCGCGACGGCAGCGCACACACGGCGGATCGCTGGGGTTGTCGACGCTGCCCAGGTCGCAGCGCACCTTGCGGCGTCGGCAGGGGATACACGCCTGGTACACACGCTTGTGCTGGGCCTGCTGCGAGCGGCTATCCTGGCTCTCCTGATTGCCCACAGGAGTGCCTCTGGCGGTCCCGTACTGCGACATGCTTCGCTGCGCTGGCGTGGGTCGTATGATAGGCCCTTGTGGTGGTGGTTCGAGGGAGGGTCAGACCCTTCGGTTTGCGGCGGTTGGGCGAGGTTAAAGCAAGCAGCAGCGCGCAGGCCGAGCGTGGGAGGACCTGGCCTGTCTGTAAATAACGGGGGGAGAAAGCGGGGAACGTCGTTGCTAGCGCACGCGACGGAGGAGCTAGAGCCTTCAACGTTGCTCGTCAGGGCCCTGGGGAGCTAGCTTTGATAGCCCAGCACAGCTCCTAGCAGATGGATCGTAGCACGCAAAAGGTCAAGGCAGAAAACATCAATCCAATCTCTCCATCCAGATGATAAGTAAAAGAATCGAGCGAATGGGGTTCAGGCCATTGTGTTCAGATACTAACTAAACGCAGTTAGGTCTTGGTCTGACGCGATCCCACCTTCTGCATCTTCGAAAGATGCGTGATTGGGGGAAGTCGCCCTGGGCCTATTGTACCTGCCAACTCGCTGCAATCAGACCCTCAGCTTCCTGATTTTTTTTTGCGTCCGTAACACGGGTCACAACGTCTCCATGCCATTGCATTAAATTGTCCGCTGCGAGTCAACGAACCCGAGTCAATTATAGGTACGGAACACAACCCGATGCCAGGATCTCTGCATACCTATGAAACATCAATGGCTAGCCACACAACAACATTAGAGCTACCTATGTACCGACGTCCTACCACAAGGAACCCAGCGCTAGAGGAAATCACCTCCCGAGGCAGCCGCGAGTTGCACTTGGTTGGCAACAAGCCGTTGGGCGTCGCCTAGGTACCTTAGTGGGCGGTTTGTAGTATGCCGACAGGGCATCTCATCGAATGAGAGAGCTGATTATGCAATACTTAACTTTTTTGAGTCTATCACTGTGGGGCTGGACCGCGGGCTTGCTGACAACCTCAACTGCGAGATGGCGGGAGCAGCAGTTCATGCAGCCAGCAGAACTCGAACACGATGTTTCTTTCGCAATGCGCCTGATAGCCAACATCGAATGGGAAATGTCGTTGAATATCTTACCCACCGACTTGATTGCCTAATTGGGCTCATCTCGAGGTTCGGAGAGGGCCAACTTTGGTTAGTAGGAAGATCCGGAGATCATGGGTTCGCCCTATGGTCTTTGGGTGAAATCATCCTTGATCGTTCTCTTTCTTCTGTCACTTTCTCGCTGCTTGTGGCCTACTTGGCTTCTCCTCTACTAATCATTCTAATTGGGTCCCCAAACATCTCCGAGGCTGCCGCCACTCCGCTGTCCCTTAATGTAAGCTCCCAAGCCACCTGGGTAACCAATGGCTCGTCTACCTGGCTACCTACCTTGTCCTCGGAAGCCCCAGAATTACCCTGATCTGATGCCAACACGTTGTTGATGTCATAAAACCCGGGGTAGACGCAGGTACTTCCATCAGTAATCGCTCGCCACTTTATGCTTCCCTTCACCTGGCATGTGATGGACAAGACCAGGCTTAGAAGCATGTGAATACATTCATCTGACGCACCGCATGTCGGCAGTAGCGCAGGCACATGGTAGCAGGCACGTTCACAAAGAGTGTGTACACATTGACCAAACGCATATATTTCCATCGAGTGGCAGATTGCAAGGCTTGTACATTCCCAGATCGAGATGAGACCTGCAGAGCGCCCCACACTGCATTTCAAAATTGTCCGCCGCCAAGATTTGCAATCCTAGCCGGCCTCTCCCATGTACACCGGTACTTAGGCGGCTCAACACGTCACAGACGCATCACGAGCTGTCTGCAAATGCCAACCTACTAATTGGGCTGGTAGCACCGATGCAGGTGGTATTGGCATTAACCGTTCAACCGTCACACTTGAAAACACGATATTCTGTGCCCCCACAGTCAAAGGCTCTGGCGGCGATACCACGCGCTCTTCGCAAAAAGATTGATAGATAGGTAGATAGGTATGCTGATAAAAAATAATAATGTTCCTGTGCAACAGATCCTTTCGATGCAAGCCCTCTTTTCCTTTGCATGGGGCAGTGGTCTAACAACCTCCGAGGCTCATCCAGTCTCTAGGGAATTGTAGGCCCTGCTCCTATGCATCTCTCCTTCTGCTCCCAACAACTTGTACCCTCAGATCCGCATTGTACATCTGAGAGGTACGCTCGCCTCCGTCTTTGGCATTTGGCCGTAAATTCCTGGGAGAAGGAGATATCGTCCATTTCGTGCCACATCAGTGCGTACCGAGAGTCATCGAGGAGGTTCCCAAGTCATTTTTTAAGTAGCACAAGCGGTTCGTTTTGAAGACCATTGAGACAACACGAATATCCCCCTCCTTACCACCTTGAGAATCCCTATGACACGAGCCCTCGCTTAAGCTGAATTGGTCCCCTTGTTAGCAATATATCCCGGAATGCCGCGGCGCGAAAACTCACGAAGAAGTCCCATAGTTTCGATGTCAGCGTGTCGGGCATCGTGTACAGATCGATCGAAAATTCACCCGCTTGAAGCAAATCAGTCACTAATTAGCCCGAATCAACATCAACAAGGAGATATCCGGGAGGACAACGCGTGAGAGACTCACCTTCGACGTCGCTCCTGATATAGGTATCGGGCGCTTTCCCCTCGTTGATCATTTGGATCACCTTGAGCAGGTCCTCCTCCTCCAGTTTTTGCAGCGCATCTGCCACCTTTTCGTAGTCGTATTTCTGGGCAGCCTTCTTACTGGCGAGCCCTTTCTTCTTCGGCCGGTCCTCATCGTTGGGCAACGGCCCGCTCTCTCGTAGGCGCTCCTGTAGGGCTTGGGAGGGGTTCTTGAATACCACAGTGTGGATGCTGGCGTACTCCTCCTTCTGGAAGTTAAGGTCTTGGACGATGGGCGCAAGCTTCGTCTTTTCGGTCGTGTAAAGATCGATCCCAATCTCGAACTCTCCCCAACCCTCGTTGCTGCAGACGAACGGTGGCTTCACGAATGCTACGCGGAAAGAAGTCAAGGTCAGCAATCATTTGGACGTGTGCGCGCCGGCGCGTGCGTGGATGCGCAATCAGCAGGGAGCACGGGGAGAGACCAACTCTGTACGGGGTTCTCAAAGGTAGGGTGCAGGTTATACACAACTTTGGTGAAAACATCTGCCGGTCGTTCCGCCCCATCCTCGTCGAGAAGGTACAGGCGCATACTCCATTCTCGCATTGGGAATCCCTCGATGGGTGGCTTGTCGCTGGAACACCAATCCGTGTCAGTACGTGAATACGATTGATCATGCCCGAAAACCTGGGCCCAATCGCAGAGGACTTACATGACATGTTGCTCTACGGCCACCTTGACTTTCCTCTGTAGAATGTGAGCACGGTCCCGGAAACGCATTTTGGGTGGGCGCGAATGCTCGCGAAAGCGTGGGAGTCGCCAGTGAAGCTATCCGGAAGCCCGTAAGAGCTCCCAAGGCACAAGTGCGGAAAGCGATGGATGGTGGGGAGAAATGAAGCAGGGTAGAAGAAAACACAGTAATCGAGGAAAGGATCGCTCTTGAGGCTCTGCGGCAGATAGATACTGGCAGAGGTCAGAGGGTGCGAGCCCAGAGCCTCAAAATTGGCGGCACGCACGCGCAGAGCTTCTACTGAGATCCTCATGTCATGTTGGACACCCGCGGTGGCAGCTGCAGGCAGCCGTCGGTGAGCCGCTCACACTTGGTCATTGCAGCAGAATCGCGGACAGCACCCGCACTGGTATAAATCCACGATGGTCCCAGGCCCAATCCATTAGACGGACACAAGGAGCTGCATGGACGAGCAGACACGAGAAGAGCGCACGGGGAGAACGGAAAGGGAGAGCGTGAAAGAGAGAGGGCAGGGGAACTTTACCTCGACCAACATGGTGCTCGATGTGAACGGGGGTGCGAGCCTCCGTCGTCTCTCCTGGGCAAGACAAGAAGAAAAAAATGAAAAATCCTACAGCCGCGACGGACGCGACAAAAGCCTGGGAATCTGGAGATTGACGGCACTTAGACAGGAAGAGAGAAGAGGGTTTAAAAAATCGGCCACGGAGGGGGGGCGCGCGAGACGAGAGTACAGTACGGTACGGGATGGGCTGGGCGCCGGGCTGGCAATAGCTGGCTGGGCCTTGTTGGAATGGCAGGTCCCTGAACGCTGAGCTTTCTGCAACCGATCGGGGGACCCAATCGCAAGGATGATGGACGGCCCTAAAAGCTTGCTTTGTCGCTGAGCGTGCCTCGAGGCAGGTATTAACAAACGGGACACGAACAGTCCCGACGCCTTATTCTTATATCTCCCAGTCTCGAGGTACTTGTCCCTGGTCTGGCGCGGCAGCCTTCTACCGCTGCCGCCACCCAAATGTCGGGGTTTTCTCCTACCTAACAAAACCCAGCTGCTGGCCCTGCCGCGCACCAGCCACTGCGAATCTCATGTGGTTCCACCTCCCTTGCATGACGACGTCCCTGAGGTGGTAGACCCTCGGACACCCCATAGATGCCTGCTTATGCTTTTAAAATTGTAAACAGAAGACGAGGCAAATCGGCTGTGCCCGTAGAAAGGTACGCCTTGTCAGGTACGAAGATGTTGCCAGCGCCCAGCCCGAT
The DNA here is from genome assembly GCA_902141235.2 of Clonostachys solani. Lineage (NCBI taxonomy): Eukaryota > Fungi > Ascomycota > Sordariomycetes > Hypocreales > Bionectriaceae > Clonostachys > Clonostachys solani. The sequence goes on from CABFOC020000002.1 coordinate 434,979, forward strand.
CCCAGTCTCGCCCTCTGCCACCTGTTGCTCCCCAACTTGCCCCAGCTAGAGTTTAACCGCAAAGCACAAATATATTTTTCCCCAATGGGAGGCCGTCCACATCCCGTCGCAGCATATTACGTTGATGGTGATCTAAAATACAAAGGCTGAGAAACCCGTCGTTGAATCCATACCAAGACAGGCCCGACGGTCAGACCTCATCGATGCGAACCAGCCTAGCCTGAATTGTCGCCCCTACGCAGCACCGTTCCTGTGCACATCAGACATCCACTTTAGCACTGTTATTGGCGGACAGACGTGTCACAGGGAGGCAGAGCATGGCCATGGCGTAAGCAGGCTACGCAAGAATGGTTTAACTTTTTTTACTTTCGTTGTAGGTGTGATCTGAAATTCAGCTAGCCTCGCGATGCTATTCCAGCCGTCAAGAAAACTCATTTCTCATAGAGACAGGGCCAGCCACTACCGGACACCCATCCTGGACGCCACTTCACGTGGCTTCCGTTCCCGTCAACTTCATCTCACAGAACTAAGTCATAAAAGGGTAGGGGATTGAACATTGTGCAGTGTCTATATTGAATGTAAACGACAACCCGGTCAGGGGTTTATCTGGGGTTGGGGGGGAGAGGGGAGGGGAAGAGGGGATGGGAGATGGTAGAGATGCAGTGTTGTGTTGGTGTAGTGACGAGGCATCGTTTGTGTGATTTCAAACTGATGCAAACACGAAATGATGTGACTTTGAGAACGACTGGGCCTGAAGACTTCGGCACCCAAGCTTTAATAGAGGGGGTTGTGATATAGCGTCTCTACCAAGAGGCATACGGGTACGGAGGGGCTCAAGAAACAATCACCTAAGCGGCATCAGCAGCGGCCTCAGCAGCGGCCTCAGTCTTCTCAACCTCAGGAGCTGGAGCCTCCTCCTTCTTCTCGGACCCTTCGGTCTTGGGGAAGAACTGAGCATTCTCCTTCTGGGCCGAGAGGAAGGCATCCTTGAAAAGGTTGGCATCTAGAAGGACATGTTAGCTGACAAATCTCACTGGCTGGTCCTGATTTCATCCAGGGGTCAAATGTGACATACTCTCAGCGTTAGCGAAACGGATGGCCAAGGTGACAGCCTCGGGCTCTCCCTCGCTGACATCGGCGGCGGCATTCCAGACCCAGCTCCTGTCGGAGCCGACGTTGGGCGAAAGCTTCATCTCGGGGACGACGTAGTGGTTGGCACAGACCTTGAGGGTCTTGTCGCGGCGCATGACCAGTCGCGTCTTGCCGTTCTCCTTGTGCTTGAGCAGCCTGACATCACCAGTGCCGCGCTCCTTCCACTCTCCGCCCTCCTTGACGTTGACGAACTTGAACAGCTTGGCACGCATCTTGAAAAGCTGCTCCTCCGACTCCTCATTGGTCTTGGTCTCGACCTTCTCGGTCAGCTTGATGACAGGCTCGAAGTGAACATCCTCAGACTCAGGGGCCTGCTCCTATAACATGACTGTCAGTATATTTCGCCACTCTGCAGGCTTGTGGTGGGGTCTCAACGTACATCCTCCTTGGCCTCGCGCTGGGCCTTTGCGCTTCCAGAGTTGTCACCACGGTCCTCATCCTCCTTCTTCTCCTTCTTAGCGCCGCCACCAAACATGGAGAAAACGGCCGAGGAGGTCACAGGCTTCTCCTCACCAGTAGGGGCCTAAGCAAAGCGCTCAAATTAGTTGCGGTTCTCATCGCCATCATTATCTGTTCGCATCCTCGAAAGCCGTGCGGTTGACGGTTCGCCGATCGATCATGAGTATACTCCATACCTCCACGGGCTTGGTCTCTTCGGCAGCAGACATTTTGGTCGTCTTCGGAAGTCACGAGCGTGGGATCGGGAAAAAACTGACAGCCCAAGGTTAGTAATGGTACACGGGCTCCGGGAGTTGGGAGTCGATCGCTTGCCGCAGCAAACCGACCAGATGGAGACTCACTGTAGGAGATATTAAGAAAATCAAACACGCCAACTGTGTTGAGATATGCCAAATATGCAGCGGTTGCCTCCAGTCGTTGGTTTGTTTTTGTTATTATTGCAAAGGAGAACAAAATGAGGAAGAAGCTGGTCTGCCCCTCACGTTAGTTAGCGGGGCAAGAAATTACAACGGGCACCTCTGTGAGAGCCCACAATGATTGGAGGGTGGGGAGACGTCAGGGGCCTCAGGCAGCAGAGCAAGTCACCTTACAGCCAATGCCTAGTACCCTACATCTGCATACAACGCACATACAATGACAAGGGGACTTGTGGTGGGGCTTTTCACAGTCGCTTGTTTTTATTTAACTATGATGAGATGGCTATCACCAAGCACTTGTACTACATACCATACGTCTTGATACATTGCTCTCCTTGGTAAAGCTCCCTAATGTCCTATGCAGGCGACTGATATGAGCCCATATCGATTCTTCGAGGTGTATTCCTATTAAGGGGAGATGTGGTATCAAGACTCCAAATCCTCTCTTGCACCAAAAAAATGAAAACAATAAAAATTATCTCATAAAACACCCAACACCCAGTCCCTGTGGTACAGCTCACGTTATGGAGGATACGAGTCATTCCTACCGCAAATCCCGTAGAGCTACCCTTATGCCGATCCTACCTTGCAGCGACGAGTTCCCCTCCGCCCCGACCTCTGCTTCCCGCCCTGGCAGTGTTTCTTGGGTCGGGATAGGCCCTGCCTGAATCTGTCCGCCCAGCTTCGAACTTCGTGTTTGAGTACGCGGTGCTTTTCCTTGAGTTCCGCAACCGCTGCTCGTTTCTCTGTCATGAAGTGACGTGCCTTTTGTTGGTAAGCTGCCCCCTCATCCTTGTGACCAGTTACTCGCAGCCACCAAATTTTGGAAGAGAGCTGGGCATTCAGCAGATTCAGCTTGAGATCCAATCCTAGATTCTTCGACGCGTCGCTAAGCTCGTTGATTTGTTCAGATGCGCCCTCCATTGCCCGTCTGAATCGTGGGGCGAGATACTGTTCGATCAGTTGCGCACAGTCCAGCTCGTTCCAGCTTGAGACCAGCGTGTTGAGGACGGAGCGCAGGCCTTCGGTCATATGCTCGCTAACCGAGACGGCAGAGGTTGACAAGGTGTCGGAGAGGGATGCCCAAGATCGTCTTGCGTCACTGATCCGTCGCTCTGCCTCCTGAGCAGCGGCGGGGACAAGTTCGCCGAGATCCTGAGCAATGCTTTTTGTTTTCTCATACACTTCTTCCAACATGCTCGGTCCAAAATGGACCCTAACCACTTTGTTCACGATGGGTTTGCAGGTGGATCGCAGAGCAAGTTCGACTACGCCATAGGCTTCGCAACGGGGAAACCTGCTAACGACACCCTCCTTGACAAAGGTGGTGGTCATGTCTACCGGGTGGCCGTCTCTTGTTGCCGTAAGTGTAATGCAGCTTTCCAGATTCCACATGTTGCCGATATCTTCCGGGAACGTGGCCAGAACGCTGTTCTGGGATGCCATTCTGAACACAATGTCAGGCTTCTTTGATGAGAAAATCCAACCGTCGGAAGGCGACTGATCTATAGAGATGAGGTCGATGCCTCCTCCCAATCCAGTGGTGACAGGCCGTAGACCTGTTGTAGACAGCGAAGACGACGGAATTATTGAGGTAGTTGGGCTGGTGTTGATCACAGACGTGGCGATTTCTGGAACGACCACATCATGGTTGGTCATTCCGGTTCCGGTCTGCATCCCACCAACCCAATAGTTGAGAAGGAGTGCCCCAATTGCAAGGAACAGGTACAGCGGTACTGCTGACAGCATCCGTTCGACCTCCTCGTCACTGAAGGTACCGGGCAGCAAGTGCTTCCAGCGGTGGGCCACTCCCTTGATAGAATCAGACTCGTGGTCCTCTTCATTCTGAGCATTGTCAACGTCCAGGCTGTGGGGTTGCCCTGCAGCAGTGTAAATGAGGACCTCCGACCCATCTTGACTCTGACTGCCGAAGGATGGTGCTCGGAGGCTTTGCTGGGTGTATTCAAGAGAGGAAGTGGAGTGGTGGCTTTCGACATCCGGATCGGAGTCAGAGTCTGTGTGGGGGAAATCTGGAGCGGCAGGCTCTTCGGCAGCTTCGCCCTCCTCCATTTGCAGATATATAGAACCTGTATTCTCGTTGACTTGCGAAAAGTCTTCATCGTCGTCCGTCATTTGTTCCGTCCCAGCCAAACTATGGACATCGTCTGTCCTTCGGGCGTCTAGGGAGCTGACTGATTCACTGATGAGGTCATGGTCATTCTCGTCTTGAGACAGCACCTCATCATCAGTAGCAGATATGACCTCGAAGGCCGAATCTCCCAGGCTGCCCTCCTCGGCCATGGTTGTCGGGGGTATACGCATGATATCGGGATCGCTTGAAGAAATCCAGTTAGCCAGATGGCAGTTTCCCACAGGCCTTGGAAACCGTAACGAGGGCTCGGAAGCCGATAGAGTTTCGTTGTGATCGATTGTTGAAATGGGTGGATGATGGTGAGAGGTCTCCGAGGGGGGCGTAGCGGGTGTAATGGGGAGCTGTGATTCACGATGCGGGAATGGGGGTCGGTACCGAGTCTCGTGTTCCGTTGTTTGGGGCGACGTCGAAACACTGGTTTTCCGCTGTTCCATAACGAAGCAGAAAACAAAGATGAGAAAGGTGTGTGGCTCGGAAACCACCTTCACATCATAGGCAAGTGCTGTGAGTGCCTCGGTGGAATTCGGGGTAACGTGCACTTCAGTAGCGTGACGTCAAGTGTAGATTACTGGCACAGGGCAGTGCTTGCGAATACAGGAACAGGAGAGGCAGGACAGCAGTGGGAGCGAGCAAGATGGAAGAAACAGCTCCAGTCTAGAGGAAAGAGATGTTGTTCAAGAGCACAGGAAAGAACACATGGTAGGGATTAATTTACTTCGGTCGCCTGCCCGCCTGAGGCTGCCCTTGATCCGTATGCTGGAACCTAAAGGTGAAGGAGGGGGTGGGGTAATAGGACAGCTTATCGGGAGTGACTTGTCCCGCATTGCGGCATTGGTGTGGTAAATTGCTAGGCGACGTATCAGACGGGACTTTACATGCAGTACGTAAGGACTATGGTTTGACCATTGCTGATGGCGCTGTGGTTACTGGGTCAGCGGAGGGCTCGGGTTCTACCTTACTCAGGAAGATTCGAAAAAAACCATAAATCGGCCATGCTGACTTTTCTTTAGGTTCAGCATCACAGGTTAGGCAGAGTCAAAGCGAGAATACTCCCATCAAGTGCAGGAAGCAATTCGGTGATGCTAGGCAGCTGCTCCTCTAGGCGTACGTAGTTCAGTAAGGCACCTACGCGCCTCCACCCTCGACCCCACTAACCACCTCCCCAGCACCAATTACAGACGGCGCCTGCAAGGCACCTGACCACTGGCCAACACGGCATCCCCTCGACCTGCAACACTGTAACACAGGGGCGCCTTGTATCACCAACCGGGTCAGCGCCCAAAGCCCAGAGGACAGCGAAACTGCATAACTCCACGTACCAGGCTCTGGACTGTGGTTTCGTATCCAAGCTGATATTGAAGACCGGAATACATACTCCACCGGTAGATGCCTTGTCGGAAAGCAAAGGTCCCATAATAAGACCCTATCTCTCAAGCGGAGCGCTCTGGCCGGGCATTGTGGGGTCGTGCCTCTTGGCGGCAATCGCCTGTCGCGTGGTTCACTCAAGTGTCTAGCTGGCTAATACCGTAGCCACTTATCCGTGGACATAACCAAGAGGCCGATATGAGACAATTTATCGCCTTTCTGAGTCATAAATCCCATGTCAAACAAGCAGAACCCCCGCAGGCTAACAGGTCTTCACCGCGTGTGCAGGAAGGTCATTGCCAATGGGATGGACAGCTTCATCCGCCCCTCTGTTGCCTGGGCATGAGAGCATCAACCCGGCACGAACCACCAATACAGCAATGGCAGCCTTCCATTTATCGTATGCATGATCCCTGTCTGAGTGAGAGAGGTAGGACAATACCAGCGACCCTGGCCTTCAGAGCTTCGATCCACCTGGCTCACCTTCTTCTTCTTCTTGCGTGGGCACTCTATCGATCAAGCTTCGTTCCCGATCTTATCGTACCTATGTGGGTATGAATGGAATTATCCATAATTTTTGCGGATACAGCCTAGATGATCATACTTGCTATCGTATAAAGAGGTTGCTCCAGGAGATGAAAAGAGCTCCTGCAGTCTGCTTTTAGAGAAAGTTTTGCTCTTCAAACTTAGTAAAAGAGCACGCTTCCATGTAGATACAATCAAAATCGATCACACTCTCAAATTTGATAGTGCCATTAGTAGCGTCTCAGTGCCGCGCCTAAGCCGACTTAGCCGCCGAGAAGGCCTAAATGGGAATTATCACCAAAGATCAAGGAGGGCAGAAGCAACTCAGGCTGTTGGTGGTGGCAACGTGGCTACATGGATTAGAACACCAACATGGAGAAAGAAGTTCCCCTCTAAGACGTTCATGACCAGCTCTCGGTCCATCTGCCTCCACGCAGTTGAGCACATGACCGTCACGTGGGGAAGGGAGCAAGTGCCCTCAAGAAGCTCTCCAGCTCTTCGCTGACCTACCTCAAATAGAAAAACAGCCCGGGAGGGCTTTTCTTTTCGTTGTGCCACACGAGACAAAACCTGTGTGCGATCCATGCGCTGACAAGAATAGAGTGGCAAACCCGACAGGCATTTCCCCTTCACCACCTCGTTCTGCAGTAAAACCAACATGACATCGTTGGTCCCCAATCACTAGCCTTATTTGAATTTGATCAATACGCCTCTTTCTTGCTTATGATATCCCCCCAAATCGTGAGATCGCCCTGGAAGGTGGGCTGTTGAATACGCCCAACCGCGCTACTCTGCCCGCATCTTTCTCCTCGCCGGTCCCCAATTTTATTATGTTTGTATTATGTTAGACGTATGTACGTAGAACAAAGCGTATGCTCCACGATTACATGCAAACTACAGTACCTATAATTGGAAACCGCTTACATCCATGATGAGTTGGCTGCATATCGAACCATGATGAATGGCGACAAATCAGGAAAGATGTGACCCTCTATCCGAGGACACAGGATCGTCTCGTGGTTACCGCGTGGGACAAAGAACGACAAGTAGCTGATTCAGCTTGCTTGCGTTGCATTGACGCATGGAGACTCCAGGCTGAAATCGCTAGGGAGATCCCTGCAAAGGGAGGTCACATCGCAGCAGTCTGAGAATCTTGGCTGGGAGGATCCAGCTGCTAAATAGAGTTTGAAGCGTCATGTAAGATGGACAAGTTTTTTTAAGAAGTTGATATATTTTTCGTGTTCCGAGGTGTGGCCGCGTGAAACACACAATTCCCGGCGCGCTATATGTACTCTTACAAATCAATAGGGACAAAAAAACTGATAAACATAATTCTAGTGAAGAAAGGCCGCCATTGCATGAATGCTAATCGTCATGCCGTGTGCATGAATATCCTGAACCGTGGACATGAAATCGGTAGACGCCTTAACCCCAATAAAAAAAAAAACACACAAAAGCCTCCTGGATGAAGATAGAAGCCAAATGTAAGAAGAAAGCCAAGTAAAAGAAGAACCATTGTCGGCCGAGAAGAATGATTTTTTAGTCGGCCGCAATGTTGGTTTGTTTGCAGCCAGAAACGGGTATCGTGACATGAGAAGGTCGTGAGCTGGAAAGACAGAGAATGCCGCAACAGCCATTGGTCGTGTAAATATTATGAATATACATGATGCTTGATGTTTTGACTTTTGGTGGGGTCTCTCGTCGGAGAGCCCGAGCGTGTGGTTGCTTCTCAAAAGATACCATGGCGCTGGAATAGCTTAGCGAGGGAGTTGGTCGTAAAGGGCTCGTCTTCAGGAATCATCTCGATGATGCCGGTCAGATTGGCCACGAGGTTGCCTTGGTGTCTGTAGGCCAGGACTGAAGGGACGGCGGCATTGTCAAACTCAATTTCGTCGTAGTGGACCTTGACAAAATGCACGGTGCGGTGCTTATGAACAAGCGGCACAAGGGCAGCCTCAATGGTAGCTGATACCTCACACTACACCAAAGGTTAGCACGTGGGAATGGTTCCAGATGTTAGGAAGCCAGTGGTCCTTACCTCACTGTCGTATACAAAGACAACGACTGTTGTGTCTCGTGCAACCTTCTCAATGGCATCCAGGTAACCCATCGCATCCACCTCGTCAAATCTTCCGTACTCCCTCACACTGGGGCTCGTCCTGCGAGTTCTGATACTGCTACCCGCGTTTTCGGACTCGAGTTCCCGTCGGCGGCTCTCGCGCCATTGTGCAAGGAAAGAATCTTCGTCCTTGTCGCTTCCGCTGTGTGCGTCCTCTTCACTCTCACTCTCGTTCTTGCCAGCATTGTAGGGGGTGCCATCGAGGCCGAAGATGCTTCGGCGAACGGCGTGTGCCTTGGTCCTCCAGTTGGTCCGGCGGGCCGACTCGAAATTTCGAGCATCGGCAATGACACCCTTGACACCTGTTGCTCGACCATTGTCGAATGAGGCGGGGGGTAGTCTCAGGGCTACCTGATCGTTGTTTGTTGGGGCGCGCATCGCTGCGTCAATTTGGTTGTTGCGATGGATATCTTCTTCTGCTAGATCTTCCTGAAGTCTCAGGTCAGGGTCGTCACGGTCTTCTGGGTGAATAGTTTCGCGTGGAGTGTTCTTTGAGATCAACTCGTTGAATTCTTCTTGAGCAGCGGTCGTCATGTTGGAGGATGCGGCCGTGGCGGCGGCGGGGGGGCTCTAGTTGATGTAGTTATGGAAAGAAGGAAGCGGTCTGGGCTGTCTCAGAAGAATTGGAATCGCCGTTTCAAGCTTGTCAGGCCAGGAACACTCGGACGTCGTATATGGGCTCTTCAATGCCAACTAGTAACCGTTGTCTCGTTGGGAGGGAAGATGTGGGCCGGGACAGGGGGTGGCCAGAAGAGTGAGTCGATGACACAGCCCGGGCGGATGACGCAGGGAAACGGCAGGGGAAAATGTATAATTAGCTACCGTGGCTCGTAACGAATGATTGAAAGAACAAAGCGGTATAGGCGGAGACAAGAGAGCGGGGGTAGAAGGAAAATACAACAGAAAGGAGAAAGCTTGTGTTCCTTCAACTTCCCCCTTTTGGTTGGCTAAGTCGCGACACCTTGCTCAAAGGGATACGCCAAATTTCAAAAATGACACGCAGGAGAACAAAAAAAAAATGATGGAAAAAATGGAGTATTAGCGTGTGGCGGAAGGGTGGCCGAGGGGCAGGCACACGCTGTCGCGCCAATCCGTCAGTGGCGTCTCCGTCAGTTGGCCCTAAGGAATGTTGTGCTTTTGTTGACAGGAGCGAGAGCCTAGCTTCGACCGAGTCAATCAACTCAGTAATAGTACCAGGCACAGTTCAAGTCGCGACACCGAACCCAAAGCCCGCCAAATCTAGCCCCGCGCGCGCAGCATGTCGCACTTGGTCGACAGGTGGGCTTTTGTTAAGGACAGGGGTGCTTGGCTTTGTCACAGGTGAAGGCTACCCGGCTGCTGGTCCAGCCTTCTTTTGTTGGCCCCTCCCTCCGCCATGGAAAGAAGGCAAGTGGTATTACTTTCGGCCTTCCCACAACCAGAGGTGGTAGGCATCTTGCGAAGATGGCCGTCACCGCCTCCTCAAAGGTCAGTGCTCACGGATCAGGCTAACTGCCATTCAAAACACGTATCATTTGGCTGTCGGGCTGAACGAAACTTGGGATCGGCTACACCTGATCAACTTCCTACCAGTTGCCGATAAATCTCACACTGCTCATCGGCAACTTCTTTCCTTACGGCATAAATGTAGGTATATTTGGTTTGCGTCCTATGATGAGGTACCTATGTAGAGATGCGGTGGACACTCTCCAGACAGGTAAGATCGGTACGACAGACCCATCTAACACGGCATGAACTAACTCGAACACGCCATGCTCCTGGAATTGGAATATGCTATTCATACTGTCAGCTCCGTTCCTTTACTTGTACCACCAAACTAAAGTCTTCGCCTACCTACCCAGCCAGTATTACTGCATGAATGTTCTAATGCAACGCTGCCACTACTAGTCTCTCACGTTCTGCGGGCGGTTTTACCAGAATGATCATCATGCACAGGGTCTGAAACACGACGCGAATAGTAGGTCAGATATTATTATTACAAGCAGCCCAGATTCAATTCCCTTCTCCTCAGTCAGCAAACTCGGCTGTGACGAGTCCCCGGCTGCCCATGATACCTACCCTTGGCCTCACTCTCCCCAAAATGTTGAGATTGGATCCTTCCCCCTCTCCCGGGGCGCACCGCAACGTGTCACCCTGGGCTCTCCCTCGTCGATCAAATTGCAGGGCCTTGTTTCGACTGGGTAGCCGAGATTGAAATGGCCCCCAATCCAAAACGAATCCCACCACTTTCTCTACCTGACCTCGTTCCTGTCACGCCCACAGAAGTTTCCGACCCTTGCTGCATGTGACTACTCTTACAGGCTGGGATTATGCAGCCCTGGCAGGCCTCATGGCTTCACTATGCTCGGGCGCAAATCAACGGCCGCGACCAAAGGGCGGGATATAGCACACCGTATTATGGATTCCACATCTCGGCCCCTTGCCCTTGCTCCATGAGAGAACGACGCCTAATAGATAAAGAGTTTTTAGTCATGCTTCTAGAATGTCAATGCCATCAAAGTAAAATGGAGACATCGGAGTATTTGGGAACAAGCCTGACATCATCCTGCTTTAACCTCGAACAGCAAGGTCAGATGTACTAATCCAGCGATCAAGCATTTACTACTTGATATTGTTCTAGATAAGGCTGTATTAGCCTCACTGAATCGCAGACCAGTCTCCATTGATCGTTGTTTAACTGGCGATGCCTTTCTTAGGGTAATTATAGGTTTCCCGACCCCGCTGAGGCGGGGCTCTCAATTTTTAACGTTCCACCTACACTACAGGTGTAATGCCTTCAATTGATTAATTTATCCCGAAATCAAAACTAATCTTTACATTTGCCCCAATCTCCTTTCGTCCCAATAGTGCCTGGGAAGACCGCTACTGGCTGAAACAATTCCAATGTCTGTTTCAGAAGAGGCTGAGGCCATCGCCTCCAAGGCCTCCGTCATTTTGGATCTGCCTCCCAGCTGCGTTCAGCTCTCCCCCAATCACCCAGAGTATGTGGTTATCGGCACATACAACTTGGAGAAAGACCAATCGCAAGCCTCGGAAGGCCAAGAACCTGGGATTAAGGAGCTCCAGAGTCGGAATGGAAGTTTGGTAGTTTTCAGAGCTGAGGATGAGTCACTGTCCGTAGTTTCCAGTATTTTAAACCTCTACTTGCATCAAAACCATCGCTGGCTGACACTTGAGTGCAGAGCCCATGTACAAACAGAGGCTTCTACCTCTGCCCTATTGGATCTTCGCTTTCACCCCAGCGCAGACTTTCCCGGACTACTGGCTGTAGTTTCCAGTACCGCCACGCTATCAGTTTTCAGACTCGATCCAGAGTCCGACTCGTCATCTCCATTGAAGCACATCGCCACCAGCAGATGTGACGGCGTAGAGGAAGATGTCTTGTTTCTCCAGTTCCAGTGGCACCCCGTACACCCCTACGTCATTGGGGTCACCACTTCGACGGGGTCAGTCATGCTTTTGCAGCTAAATGAGGGATGGGAAATCGCAAATTCAACGTCTTTAGGCATTGAAAATTCTCTCGAAGCCTGGTGTATAGCTTTTAGCCCCCAACCGATGCCGGGCCCAGGTGGTGAGGATACAGCGACGAGCGTGGTATACGCCGGTGGCGACGATTCCAAGCTGCGGTATAACAGTTACAGCGGAATTAAATCTCTAGCTGCCGAGACGGAGTATGCATCACAAACTGTGAGTGGGAAACACGATGCAGGTGTCACAGCGATCCTTCCTCTCGATCTCCACGAACCGAATGGCGGAAGACTCGTTCTCACAGGCAGCTATGATGATACCCTGCGATTATTTGCCATCCACGACCTGGACAGGTCCTATGGAATGAAGCGCGTAAAGCCTCTGGGGGAACAGAACCTAGGTGGTGGTGTTTGGAGACTCGATCTAATTGAGGCCAAATCTTTGGATGGCGGAGCAGTTAAGATTATCGTCCTTGCATCTTGCATGTATGCCGGGGCGCGGCTGGTGGAGGTTGGGTCTACGGACGGTCAAGAGTGGTCTTGCAAGATATTGGCTCGGTTTGAAGAGCACAAAAGTATGAATTACGGTTGTACATTCCGCTGGGATGGGCAGGGGAGCGGCAGGACACTTTTATGTTTGTCAACGAGCTTTTATGATAAATTATTCTGCCTCTGGAAGGTAGATGTTGAATAGCAAATGCCATGATGTACGACTTGAGGGACATTACATTCACTCCGGCGAGCCGACGTCCTCCCCCCGCCTCCGAAACTCTGTTACCCATCCGGCAAGGCTGCAGGTAGACAGAGCAGGTTAGCTATCTCAAGTAGGTAGGTATCTATGTAAGCCAGGGATACAGAGAAAGCACAAGCTCCCATCCGGACCTATGGTGGGGCATCGGCGAGAAAACAGACCAAGACCTCCTTGATCCAGGTGGGGCATCCGGGGAAGGCTGTGATGCAGTGATAGGTATCTATCGCCAAGTGCGGAGAAAAAGATTCCATGAGGAATCAGCGGTGATGCTTATCAGTGGGACATGCAACCACTCGCGTCTGTTGGCAGTATGGACTGCAATGAGCAATCACCTTTGCTCCGTCCGTCGGCTTGGGTCATGTGCCGCTCCGTCGGTGTGGACCTGCATTTGCATCTGGGGATCGATAGGGATGAATTAGACGGCCTTGCTTTCATCTGTGCGCTGCCGAGCCGTCATGCTGGCTGCAGCCACAGGCACCCAAGGGCACCCATTGGATGGATCTGTGGAAGGCTTGGAATATTGAGCCTCATTGGTAGGCAGGCCGCATACCAGTACTCTCCGAGAGGCGCGTGCTGCATGCCCAAACTCTGGCGGTAACGCAAGGGACCTGTCCACTGCATCATTGTGAGCAAGCACCGGAGCTGGGAGCTGCCCGTGCTAGGGCCTGGAGGCTACCTGTAGCTGTCAGTGCCCGTATCCCAGCCTGGCGTGGGTCCGGAAGCGCCCCCCGCAACCGGTCTAGGCTCCCTCAAGATGGGAGAAGTACGGGCTGCTTTCTTTGTTGCTCTCCAGTGTCAGTACACCGTGCACGCATCAATTTTGCTCCCAGCAGCTTGTCCTGGCGTCGTCACGCTCAACCTTATTCCTTCGCCAAAGTGCCATTGCTTGCGTGCGGCCGTAATATAATAAATCCCAGCTCTGCCCTGAGCAAGCTCTTCCATCCCATCTGCCATCTTTGGCCCACCGACCGCCAATCCTTCGCTCGACACTTCTCAGCCTTGCATCCGCCCAATTCTGTCCCACACCCCACCAAAAGTCCAACGCAACAGCGGTGTTCGGCCCAACGTCGCCTGTCTCGCAAGGCTCCTCGCCCCATAGCCAGCTTCCGTCCGCGACCTACCTCCTCCTCGTGCTGGCAATCCTCAAGATCGATCAAGTCGAACCAGATCCTGCCTCCTGGGCCGTCCCGCCAGCCATTCAACAGGCACTCTTTTTATCGATCGGCGGCCATGTCTGCCAATGGCGGCGACCCCAGCAATGGCACCAGCGAACAAATCTTCTACCGGATCCGACAAGCTCTCGAGATAGTTCACAGCCCCTATTCGTCCAACGACTCTCGGCGAGATGCGCAGAACTTTCTCGAGACGGTCAAGGAGATGCCCGAGGCCCCTTTCCACGGCTACACACTAGCTAACGACAGAGCCCAAGCCCACATTGTCCGACACTACGGTCTATCCCTCCTCGAGCATGCTATACGATACAAGTGGTCGGCATACGACGGTTCGCAGGTGGAGGCACTTCTGTCCTGGGTTCTTTCACTGGGCCAGGCTATTTCAAAGGAAGATCCCTCCTTCTTGAGAAACAAGACTGCCCAGCTTTGGGTTGAGGTTGCGAAGCGTTGCTGGGGAGCCGAATGGATGGATATGGATGCGCGACTTGTCGAGCTGTGGAATGTCACTGATTCCCCTACCCATAAAGAGTTTGTGATGCTCGTGCTCGAAACGTTATCCGACGAAGTTCTTACCAGCGAAGACACGGTGGTTGCTATGCGGGAAGGGGTCCTCAGCAAGGCTTGTGTTGAGATCTTCACGCCAACTTCGGTCCTCGTTGAAGCTTTTCCTAGTCGGCAGCCAGGTCCCGATGTACGACACGGTCACGAGGGCTGGCTCAGCCGCTTGACCGAATTTCTCAGCTTGTGTCTTGCCTCCAATGTCAAGGACAACGATGAGGTCAGGTCCTGTGCGATCAAGTGTCTTGGTGTCCAGCAGGTTCTGCTGCCTTGGGCTATTCCGAAGGCCATTTCTGCCGCCCAATGCGTCAACGTCTTGGCCGGGGGACTCGCGTGCCCTGTACCTGAGATCCAAAAGGTTCGCTCTGGGAGCTATTCCGCTGGCTGGCTGTTATTGACACTAACATCTTCACATAGGGCTCCCTAGAAGCTCTCCATGCACTTTACAGCCGCGCAAATTTTACCGATAGCGAATTTTCAGAGCTGGTGTTACCAATGTATAATCAGTCATCCATTCAGCTTTGTACCAATCTCTTTGAGTGGTCCGCTGTCGATCCCGAAGACATCGATGAGGACAAATACATGGTCCTCAAGAAACTCTCAGAGGTACCTTAAATTCCCTACATATATGAGTAGACCAAAAATCTAACTTGAGCAGATGCTTGCTTCCTTGGCGGACTATCTCGGAAGGAAGATATCTCAGGTTCCACAAGATGCCAGCGTTGGCAATTTTCTGGAGCTCCTGGTCCGGGTAGTCCAAAACGAAAGTTTGATGGTCTCCATCCCACCCTTGGCTGCTTGGACTAGGTTGCTGAACAACGTTCATGTCAACGTCGGTGAGAGGTTCACCCCATTCATAGGCCCTCTACTTGAAGTTGCCATGTCCAGGCTAGTTCGATACGAGCACTTACCCGAGGATTCAAACAATCCATCCCTTTTGTTTCTTATGGAGGATACCGATACAGTGCCTGAGCGGCATGCCTTTCTTGGCAACTATCGCCGCTACACCTCTCAGTTGATTGAAGCCATCGTTCAACTAAAGCTCTTCGATGCTGTGGCGCATATTCTGAGCACCACTGAGTTTACTCTACAGCATCTGTATGATGGCGACTCATCCCTGAACAGTGAGACTTGGCTTCCAATACCATTATTTTCAAAGTCCAAACGACTGATATCCGCAGAATCTACTTATAACAAGCACTCAATGCCTGTTCTCAAGGTAGACTCTCACTTTACGGTGATTGAGGCAGCATTAAAAGGTTATTCCAAGTGGCGAATAAATAATCCGGATTTCCAAGTATGTCTAGCAGGTCCTCTCTTCGTTTGGAGATCTCTAACCAAAAGCAGAACACATCCGCTCTAGAGAACGACCTGGAAACATGGTGCCACAAGCTTCTTGACATGAATTTTGAGGTAAACAAAACATTTCCCAATGCATGGTCAGCCATGTCCAGTTGGTAAAGTGGTGCTAAAATGCCATGTGCAGGACCCAATGATTCGAAAGAGAAAGCTCCAACTCCTGGTATACTTCTCAACAACAGCCTTGAAAAACAACACTAGCTTCATGTTGAAGGTTTTGGAACACATTCTAATGACATGGCCTGCGTTGGAGCCAGAGCACCGTGCTTTCAATGACGCTGTGAAGGATCTACAGGGTGAAAGTATGGTTGAGTTGCAGCGATTGGCATCTGAAATGCCCGATCACCTTCTTGTAAGCTGGTTCTCCATTTCCTCACCTTTTGGGATAAATTGCGGCTCTAACATGATGTAGGATGTTTACGATCAAATTGCAAATCGTGTAAACGAGATGCTAGCATCTGGAGCACTTGATGACAAGAGATCAGTGGCATACAGGAGCTTCTTGTTCATCATCATGTACGTCAATCTCATCCTTTTCAAGGAAGTTTCCATGACATCGGCTAACTTGGGTAGTCACCGCGCTGAGAAAATCGACACTGCGACAAAAATTCCCAGGCTTCGTGAATTCATTGACCCTGTCAAGGCTCAGTGGCGTGAAGATACTATCCGAAATTCCTTAGAGTCATATGCTTCATTCTGTGGACTTTTGGGGTTAGATAAGGCCCAGGCCTATCTTGCGAATCGCCGGGTGCATGAAATTGAGGACTGGGGTTCATGCTCACTTGATGCTGAAGGGTTGGCGCTTCAGAATGAACTGGAAGAACGCCTCAAGGTACCGTTTCGAGAATTCCTGCCGAGCCAAAACTTGCAGCTAACTTTCGCTCTCGTAGGTTTTGCCTCTGCGCCCAACGAAATCATTCCTCGCATTCTCTGTGGAAAGACTTAGCAGATCGTCTCCTGCATTCCAGGCGTCGTATGCTCTCTGGCAAGAAGGCTTTGCGGACATTCTTGCATATCTTCTCAAATTCCTTAGGTTCGTGCGAGGCTACCTGGAGCACCTATGAATGACTACTAACGGGAATCAGCTATGCGCATGCCACCCATAACCCCCAGAACTGGGTGGGCTTGCCTACCGAAATGAGAGCTGTCGTAGACAGGGTGTTGAGCGATCGTTTTTGGCAGGCCGGAATTTCAGATGGAAGCAAAGACGACTTCTACGCCAGAGTCGTTGATAAACGAACCACCATGGAGGGACTAGCATCAACCATCCGTGGCTCGGTGCGATTCGTTCGGGAAACTGCTTATGCGATCATCTATTGCATGAGTCGTCTTGATATGCAGTTTTATGGCTTCACAGGACTTTCTGAGCCTCTCTCCGAAGCATTTTTCAGCGACTCGACCTGGTTATCAACTCACCAGCAGACAAACCTACTAAACCTCGTCAGATATCTAGTGGATGACTGTCCGGTCGATTATCGAGCGCAGTTCCTCCCCCAGCTGCTTGCGGCTTGCTTCAGACAAACGGATGCAAAAATCAGCGGTGAATGGGCTCAGATGGAGCAACAGCAAACAGTCGCAGCTGCCGGAGAAGCTGCTTTGAAGGAGGAAATGAAGGCCGAAAGTATTCTCCGCCAGGTGACATACACGTCGATTTTGATGATTGCAGATTTCCTCGATCCAAACAAAGCCAGTAAGTATTCATATATATTCTATCCGGAGATTTTTTGACTAATACATTTTAGACCCTCGAGCAATGGGTTCAGGAGCCCCTCAGGAAAACGAACCTGGCGCACCTCAACGGCCGTTCCCTTCTCTACGGAAATTTTGCTTGATGCACCAAGAAATTGTTGAGCCTCTTCTGGTATTCTGCTGTCATGGCATTCGAGTCCGAGATTCCAGGTGTTGCAGCATGGTTTTGAGGCTCTTCATCTCCATCATTCCTGAATTCAGCCTGGATCCCAGCGCTGCGTCGAGGAGGCACGGCTCAACGGAGGTTCCAAATGGCTCCAATCTCTTCCCCGTACCTCCCGAAATTGCAACAGCTATTCGGGAGTACATATCTACCGAGGCTCTACAGGCGTGTATCACCTCATTCCACGAGCCATACTTTGTGGATTTACAGAAAGAGTTGGCATCGCTCATAGCCGCGATTGTTGTTTACTACAGTCCGATAACAGACACGCCAAGAAATGTTTTGCTATCACTCCCCAATGTCAACCCAAGAGACCTTGATCGCTTGGGAGAATACATACCAAAGCCCGCATCGCACACTCGACAGCAGAGGGCCATTGTCCTCGAGATGCTTAAGGAGCTCAAGGGAGTCAGTGTTTCGGAGATGGGAAAACTTCCCAAAGCGAGTGGCATGGCTAGTTCCAGCCGGAACAAGAAGAGCCAGCGAACAAAAATGGCGCAGGCTTTCATGAGCGACCCCCGGGAAGCTGGGCCGACATCTACTACTAATGGGGGGAGAGGAACCACTCCGGATGCTTTGGAGGGGGTTTCAAACTTGTTCGAGGGTTAGTCATCTGTATATTGATCACCGAGCATGCCTGTATCCTGGCAGCGTTCCGGAAAGAACCGAGTTGCCTGGGTGAGGTTAACGATAATGATGATGCATAATTTTCACGGGGCTACTACACCTCGTACGGTCTTGTATGTTTTATTTCTCTTCGTTTCCGCTAAGCTGTTGGGTTCATCAGATGGGTGTCGACGTTTGGTGGAAGCGATAGACTGTTGATCTGTGTTCTAGATTTTCTATTACCAATAAACTAGGCCGAGGGCCATAAGCGAAGGGTGTTCATTGCAGGACTCTATAATTATGACTATTATCGGTTGGATGGGAACAGAGGCAATCATAGGTATGATGGGAGACGATAGTCTACGAATAGATCGTGGCATGGATCCGGGGCCTTCCGTACTTAGACAGGGCCAATCAGAAGAACTACGACATGATTCTTGTTCATGGTGAATCCTCATTTCTACGATGGTTCCCTCCGTTGCTACCCCTCTGCCAATCCCTTCCTATTTCTTCTCAATCTCGTCCCCTCTAGTCCTCGTGCATGGTGAAGTGGTGTTGAAAAAAAAGTTAAGAGACAGAAAGGTTTAATGACCTTTCCTTTGTTGAGCAAGTGGTCTGTGACCGATCCAGCGTTTGAGGGGGTCAAGAGGGCTCGACTCTTGAAACTTGAAAGATGCCTCGGCTGTTCGAGAGGAAATTGGTTGTATTATGCTGACATAGGTGGGTAGGCGGGAATGGAGAACCGATTCATCACCTGTCACCACGCTTGATCAAGCATTTACCGGCAGCTGGATAGTACATCAGGCCGAAAAGCGACGTGATGGAGTCCCGGGTTCATCCTGCAGGTCTGACCATTAAGACAGCCCGAGTATTGGTGTTTGTAGGTGGTTTGTAGCCCGATGACACCACTTACACTTCCCAAGGAGCGCCTCATGCAGGCGCAGGGGGTGCAGGCAAGTTCCGATGACAAAGGCTCCTCTTCCGGGATTCAACGGTCTGGTTTTGTTTCCTCGCCCTGATCTCGCGCGGCGGAGGCTTGGGAATTGGGCGGAGGCTTTGCTCACCGATGAGGAGGACCTCTGCTTACCCCCTGCAGGTGCATCTGCAGACTTCATGCATAAGTAGTACCGGCGTGGATCCCTGTCCTCCTGGAGCCAGGTCCGCTCTCGAGATGGAAAAAAAGGAAATGGGAAGAGATGAAAAAGAAAAGAGATGAGGAGCTAGCGCAGTGAAGTGCCTTGACCGCAATAACTGGCATATAAGCAGGAAAGTCATTCTTCATTCATAGCATCGACGTCTCATCTTCAATTCCTCCAGGTAGACGCCCTGCTTGGCCGTGACTTACCTGCATTAGCCTGCCCGAGCCGCGATGGCTGGACAAGAAGACATACCAAACCTTTGAATGAGACCTACCCACAAAATATCTAGTTGCAGTCGCATGCATGAATAGGTGGGATGGAAGGTGCATGCTTTGCAGCTGCAGATGAGGCAGCCAACGACATGAGTGTGCGTACAATGCGATACGACCGACGTTTGGTATATGTACTCGGCAATATATCTTACATATCACATTGTGGCTGCTCCGTGAAGTGGCAGCCAATGTGGGTAGGTATGACCAATGAAGAACAACAGAAAACAGCCGCGGCTGCCTCGCCGTCGCTAATAAGCCGCTGTTAACGGCGTGCGCTAGGCTGGGCCTCTGCTGATGCCCACGGGGGTGTGCTAACCCAACCCGCAGTAGTGTTGGACGGCTGGAGGACTCGGTCAGGCTGTGGCTTGCAGCCATCACGGAACTAAAGAGCTTCAGGTTAGGACTCTCCTCAGCACAGTCGCATCACATCCAGTGCTGGGAAGGTGCTGCACAGACATTGATGTCCTGCCGATCCAGGTCTCCGTCATTTGCTCAAGCCTGCCTCTCCGCCCCGTCGCCTCTCCAAATCCCCAAGGTACCCAGCCAAACAGAAGAGATACCGCATGTTATTATTGTTCAACAGGGCAGCATTACACAAAGCACAGCCAGTCTTCCGCCAACCAACAGATATCCGAATGCGCCGCCCGCCCCCCACCATGCACACTCCACCCTCCGCTTCACCAAACAGCATCCGACCGGGAAGCAACCGCTCTGGATGGCACTGAGCTCCACCCGGCCAGGTTCCAATCCTCCTCCAGTCAACAGACCCCTCCAGCTCCCCCCCCTGGTCGCTTCTTTTCACAGCTACCCTCACCTCACTTCAAATACTCTCCTAGTGCCCACTCCCAATGACCTATTCAACTGGTTGCAAATCATTGGAGTGCCAAGAAAAGTCCGCGGCTTTCAAATTTCCAGGCGGAACCAATTCTCGTCCCCGCTCTCCGATACGCCGTTTATCAGGTCAGATGAGAAGAGCTGTGCCGACTGAGATGGCTTCCAAGTTCCGAAGCCGTCTCTCCTCCACCCTCCACGTGCTTGACAACTAGCTACCTGCTCGCCTCAATTCCCCAGGCTCGCCCCTCGACGTCTGAACTCATCTGATTCTGGGCCAGTCCTTGCTCCAGGAATTTCGCCTCATTTCCAGGTAGTACAGACTGCCGCTTGTTTGCCCACCTGTCTGTCTTGTGTGAGGTCGAGCAAACGTCCCGTTTCCATTTGGTACCACTTCACTCCCAGGTCGGCTGACGGGCCTGTTAACGATATCATCTCTCGACCTCTACACTGCAACACGGGCACACGCGACACAACACAACGATCTCGTCTGTTTTTATTTTCTTTTTTTCTTTCTCTCTCTCAATCTGTCTCTTCCATAACATCCAATTCGGCTCATTTTCGCTCGTTTAATTTCCAACCTCTCATTGGCCATTCTGATCTTCTTCCTGTTGAGCAACATCAAAGGAGAACTCGCCAGCGGATATCAGCATCTTGTTTTTATCTTTATATTACCCACCCCTTGGGCACAATTTCAGCTCGCCATCTCTTATATATCATATAAGCCATTTCCAAACCTTCATCCATGTAGCCATTTAAGGTGTCATCTCATTGCAGCTTCATCAGACTTGGAATCTGAGATACAAGCCAACTTGTTTACCTAGTTTTGGATTTCCCTTATGATCTCAACCTGTTCAAATTCTTTGGAATATATTTTCATTGCGCGTCAAATCCTCGAACTAACCCCCCTTAGTTCTTCCCCAGAAAACTTCCCGCAATGGTGTATTGCGGTAAACCATCCCGAGGCTGTCAGATGTGCAGGACTCGAAGAATCAAGGTGAGTTAGGCAACTGTGCATCTTGCCTCGTAATTCCATTGCTAATCTTCTTGCAGTGTGATGAGACCAAGCCTACTTGCAATCAATGCGCAAAATCTCGAAGAGACTGTCCCGGCTACAAGGATGAATTTGATTTGGTTTTCCGCAATGAGACCCAAGCAACCGAAAGACGGGCTCGAAAGGCGAACAAAAAGGCAATATCTCTGAAGATGGTTCAAGATTCCGGTCAAGGGCAGCTCATCAACAAGCCGACTACTCCCCCTAAAGCCAGCAACGTGAGCCCTGTAGTCACTCTTCCGCAAGTGCCAATAATCGATCAAGCATCTTGTCATTTCATCTCGAACTTTGTTCTCGTTCCTCGTCAGGGTTCTACTCGTGGCTTCATGGAGTATCTAGTTCCTATGCTCAGGGCTGAATCCCACCCACAACATTTCCGGCTGGCCTTTGACGCTTGCGCTCTTGCTTCTCTTGGGAATCGTGTCGGGGCCGGAGTCAACATCCGAAATATGGCCCTAGCCCGGTACACAAAGGCGCTTGCCTCTACATATCAAGCTCTTCGCGACCCAGAAATTTCCAGGCAGGATTCTACTCTGGCGTCTATTCTGCTCCTAGGCATGTTCGAGAATATATCTGCTAAGCAATTGGGGATGCTTGCCTGGGGCTCACACATTGAAGGCGCCATCCAGCTTGTCAAAGCTAGAGGCAAGAAACAACTTCAAAGCCCAAACGGATTGTCGTTGTTCATTGCCGTTCGTACTCAAATGGTTAGTACCACCAACCTTACCTACCCTTGTTTCAACCATAGAACTAAGGTCGACCGCCCCAGATCATCCATACTCTAACTAGCGGCCAACCCCCGGTTATGGGCGTCGAGTGGTGGATGAATGATGCCATCAAAGACGAAACTGCAGCTGGTTGCCAGCGTCTCAATATTCGAGTTGGGGAACTCCGAGCCGAGGTTAACCGCCTCCTCGCCACGCTCTCCCGACTTCCAGGGAATATTGATTTGATGTTGGATATGATCCGAAAGTGCCAGACCGTTGATCAGGATTTTCTGGCTTGGTCTAGAGATTTGCCGGAACAATTCAAATGGCGGACAGTGGCATGGGAGGACAACGTGCCCAACGGTGATTTGACCCAGGCTGAAGTCTTCCCTGGCCGAGTTGATGCATATCAAGATTTATGGGTCGCCAGCGTTTTAAATCTGATGCGAACTTCGCGAATCATTTTGGCCTCCCTCGTTGTTCGTTGCGTCGCTTGGATCTGTGCCCCAATCGACTACAGAACAACTCCAGAGTACGCTACAGCCGCCAGGATATGTGTCGATAACATCAGCGAGATCATTTCGTCGGTCCCTTATCAGCTGGGATGGTTCGCTAAGCGCCCCCATCTGCTTGAAGACACCAAATTCTCCGCTTTCGGCTGTGGAAAAGAAGATGCCGAAAAAGGATTGCCTGGATATTTCCTTACGTGGCCACTCGCCTGTGCCCTTGGTCAGGATTATGCTACTGACGCGCAACGAATTTGGATCCAAGGACGTCTAGAGTTTATCGGGAGCCAGCTGGGCGTTAGGTTCGCCCACATGTTGATCCAGGTACGTAGACGTCGGTCTGAGCATATCCGGCATTTTTCTAACCACTTTGTTCGCAGTTGAAACTCCGAATACCCTCCATGCTTATCAGACGAGACGGGTTAATGGCCAAGCCATATCCATCTGGTCCTGACTTTGAGAAGCTGCTCTCTGGCAGGAACGCCGATGGAACCGCCTCCTCAAGAGATGTCGCAAAGTTTCGCGAGGCTATGCAACAAAAGGAGAAGGAGAAAAGGCAGGCCGAGGCAGCTAGACAAAATGCCGCCAAAGAAAACGCAGCCTCTTCATCTGAAGGTTTCAACAGCTGGATGACCAAACCTCGGTTCGAATTGCGTCAGTAGCGTCAGCGAAGGCTATGGCGTTTGTACTTGTTCATTTTCTCATGTTTGTTCTTGATTATAACGTCTTTCCATTTTAATAGGGGGAAATACCACAATGGAATGCGTGTGTAAAACTTCAGAGGTTTCCGGGGGGTTTGATTTGGCGTTACAAATACATGGTCAGGGAAATCGTCGGCTTGGGTGGGATTGACCAGGCCCAAAGCCAGGCTGCTAGGTATCTTGTGATGATTTCCCAGAGCTAGCTACTAGGCAAGCTCAAACAGAATTGTTAAAGACGAACAACAAAATTACTGATTTGGTCATATCTCATGGCTCTTCTTTGAGCAAGCATTTCTCCAAGTATCGCGCATTTCAAGGCTGGGTCGCTCCTGAGCTCCGCCAGCGCGTGCCATCTGGTTCATGAACCCATAACTCCCTTTCCACTTTTGAAACTCCAACTTGCGCATAGCATGCGGGCAATTGAATTACGAAAAAAGGCATCGCGCAGCCTCTCATAGCCCTCCAACTCCTTGCCACTTTCCCTAATGTTTCTTGGCCTTCGCCTGGGCTTCAACCTCTTCACTCCCAATATTCCAAGCCTTCACGACCCAGCGCTGTGTCTTCGATACGTAGTTGTCGTTCTCGACATATTTGACTCCGACGCGAACGCCATCCTTGGTAAAGACGACATTCTTCTTGCCCATGCGCTCCGAGGCCGAGGCGCCAATCTCTTGTGCGCTCACGTAGATGAAGTAGCCGACGACGGCAGCGATGCCGATGATGATGAAAAGGATTACGAGGGGCACGATCTGGCTATTCGAGACGTTAGAAATTGAGCCAAGGTAAGGCTGATGGAGGGGTGGAAGCTCTGATGACGCAAACATACCCCAATACACTACGCGCCATTGCGAAAAGACGTGTTAAGCAACGTCGCGAGGTCAACGGGTATCGTGGATTACACAGATGGAAAGCTTGAGCACGGTAGGTCTGCCTGGAGGCCAGATGTGAAGATCGAGAATCGCGATTTGGAGTGCGCAGGGGAGAGTATTCTCGAGGGAGATGGACGGGACAAATTCAGTGGAGTAGAGGAGAGCGGGAACCCACCTTCTCGATTGAGCCGACTATTTATTTCGTGATTCAGCTGGCTGCGTTACGTATTCACATAAGGGACGGCATGCGGTCCCTCCGATATAAAGCAAGCCCACCAGCAATCGCCAAGCGCAGCTGCCGGTCACAGGTAATGAAGGGGAGCAGAGGGTCCCGCACATCCCTTACACGGCACACGAGCGAGGGGGTCCTTCTGCGGCCTCTTGCTGTGTCTGGCATGAGAAAGACCGGGGCCCAGGCGGGAACTGGATCGGCCCTGTAACGCACGGGTTACGCACTGGTGGTGGCGCACGCTGATCGGGGCCTATCAGCGGGAAGGTGGCCCCCGCCGCGTGCCTCCTTCAGGCAGCACGAGCTCCCTGACACGCACCTTGAGCCACAACGGCCAAGCCGCACCTAAGCTAATGACCCTTCACGAACCTGTGTTGTACCAGCTTAGGAACCAAGCCCGGGTGCGCATGTGCCCATTGGGAGAGCTAGCGATTTGCTTCGTCACTGGGAATCTGTCTCAGCTAATAAGCAGCCTCCAGCCCGAGGGCACATTTACTCGCGAGAGACAGAGGGAGGGAGGAGAGCCAACAGGAGAGGGGCTGGTGGCATATATCCTGTGGCACACGCATGTGAGCGGGGCAGCCAAGGGCCGACTCACAACTGGAGCGAAAGCTCGAGCAGTGGTGGAAATTGGCAGTCATGTGACAGCCACTCAAATGACAGAACGGCCTGCGCGTATCGATGTCGTGGCACTCTCGCTGAGTCCCGAGACAGGCCTGCAGGGTGCTGCCATAGATTCAGCCACCTGCTGTGTAACTTTGAGGGTTCCGAAATTGGCGGTTTCTTTGCATGCAGTTTAGACTTGTCATCGCTTATCATTGCTGGTAGCAGATGTCTGATGGCGGGATGCTCTCCGAAGTGCATCTGCTAGTACGTAGCCTGGCAACCTGGATGGCAGGGATGAGCTAGATGTTCGGGAAATTCACGGCGGACAAAGGACGGCATGTGAAGTATTTTGTTTTCATCGCTTTTCATAGGCCACCAATAGATATCCGTGGTCTATTTTCTCGTATAGGGCTGAGGGTTGTGTTAAGTTGGGGAGATCTAAGTATCTGGACATTTCAACGTAGATCCTCGATTGGGTCATTTATCTATTGTTGCAATGTTCAGTTGCGCAACACCACATACTTGGATATTCCTTGTACCCCTTTGCACTGTGACTGATAGGATAGATCAGAATACCGTGGCATTTGCCATTAAGGGGTACCGTAAATGGTCATAAGACGAGATGACCGCTGAAAACCAAAGTCGCTGACCTGGCATTAGGCAACGGTGTATAGGGTAGGGAAGAAACAGACGGAACCAGGCTGGCGGGACTGAAAGTGACATTTGGACACTGCAAAATTATATGGGTGGCCAAGTCCCGGACCAAGTGCCCCTCGTCCTCATCCTTCGGGCGGTGACGAAAAGGCCAGACTGTACCGCTCACTGGACACCTACCACTAATCGCAAGAGCCCTGCAGAGTGAGCGCCATCAACAAGCTTCATTCCACTCCTGCTGTCCTGCGAGCTCTTCTTCTACCCAACACGCGCCATCACATATTGACAGCCCGCAGCGCTGGGTCATTAATTCGCGGCTGACGAGCTTCCCTTCTGCCGCCGACAAGCTTCACCTCGAAGGCTTCGATCTCGACTGCCGCCCTCGTTTTTATCAGCGCCTGCGCTTCCTGCAGAGCGGCTCTCTTCTCGACCACCAGACACCTTTGAGCTTCGACTCCGCCTTGATCGCACAGCCATATTCGCAGTTGTATACTATTAGCCATGTCTGCTCCTCCTGGCGAAGGTTACGGCCAGTTCCCAGGCCCAGACCAAGGACAGCAAGCACACCCCGACCAGCCACAACCCTACGGTGAACAACCCGGCTCGCCGCACGATGTTGCGGCCCACGGCAAGAAGAAGAAGCGAGGCTATGCCGCTGGTGCTTTCGATGTTGGATCAGGCGCCAATGCCGCTGCAGGCGGCCAATTGCAAGGTGGAAACCAGTTTGGCATCCCGCAACCTCAACAAGCCGCACCCCAATATGGGTATCCTCAAAATGAACCTCAGCAGCCCGCTGCACAAGGCTACCAGTATCCGGGCCAGGGCTACGGCGCCCCGCAGCAGCAGCAGCAGCAGCAGCAACAGCCTGCATATGGCTACCAAGCTCCCGAACCAGGATACCAGGCTCCCGGCGTGCAAGCCGCAGGTGTCCCAGGAGCTCCCGGTGCTCCTGGAGTTGCTGGACTCACACAGGGCATGGGCAGTATGCAGATTGGCGCTGGCCAGCCCCAGCAGCAGCAACAAGGCCAAGCACCTCGTGCCGCGATGAACCAGCTCTACCCGACTGATCTGATCAACCAGCCGTTCAGTGCTACTGAGCTGGACCTTCCACCTCCCCCAATCAATCTTCCACCCAATGTGAGTAGACCACTGGCGGTTTGAGCCGACGTGATACGTATGGACTTTACTTACGCAGGTTTTCATCTAGTCGAGCGTGACGCCTTCTCC
Source organism: Clonostachys solani (assembly GCA_902141235.2). Taxonomy (NCBI): domain Eukaryota; kingdom Fungi; phylum Ascomycota; class Sordariomycetes; order Hypocreales; family Bionectriaceae; genus Clonostachys; species Clonostachys solani. The sequence continues at coordinate 461,787 of CABFOC020000002.1, forward strand.
CGACTCCAACTGCCCTCCTCGATATATGCGATCAACACTTAATGCGGTTCCTACGACACATTCGGTTCTGAAGAAGTCCAAGTTACCGTTCGCTCTTATTATTCAACCCTACGGAACGCTCCATGACGACGAGGACAACGTCCCAGTCATTCAGGACCAGGTCATTTCTCGATGCCGCCGTTGCAGAACCTATATCAACCCTTATGTGACCTTCTTGGACCATGGACACCGATGGAGGTGCAACATGTGCAACTTGAGCAACGATGTTCCCCAGGCCTTTGACTGGGACGCAGCTTCCCAGCAGAGTGTCGACCGCTGGCAACGTGCGGAGCTGAACCACTCCGTTGTCGAGTTTGTTGCTCCCCAGGAGTACATGGTTCGCCCCCCTCAGCCTCTTGTCTACCTCTTCCTCTTTGACGTGAGCTACAATGGTGTTGCCAACGGCCTCCTCGCGACAAGCGCCCGCACTATTTTGGATAGTCTTAACAGGATACCCAATGCTGATCGACGGACACGTCTTGGTTTCCTCGGTGTTGACACCAGCCTGCACTACTTTTCGATCCCCAAGGACAGCGATGAGAACGCAGAGACCAGCCAATTGGTCGTCAGCGATCTTGATGAGCCTTTCCTTCCAGTGCCTCATGACCTTCTGGTACCCCTCTCTGAGAGTCGCCAGAGCATCGAAAAGTTCCTCCAGAAGTTGCCAGAGATGTTCCAGAACAACCAGAGCAATGGGTCCTGCATGGGTTCGGCTCTTCGCTCAGGCCACAAGCTAATCTCTGCACTTGGAGGCAAGATTGTTGTTCTTACTGCTTCGCTCCCCACCATTGGCGAAGGAAAGTTGGAGCACAGAGATGACAAGAAGGTCCTCGGAACCTCCAAGGAGTCAGCCCTCCTTCAGACCTCGAACAGCTTCTATAAGAGCTTTGCTGTAGAATGCTCGAAGAACCAAGTATCTGTCGATATGTTCCTCTTCTCTTCGCAATATCAGGATGTAGCTTCTCTCAGCAACCTGCCCAGATACACTGGTGGTCAGACTTGGTTCTACCCCGGCTGGCATGCTTCGCGACCAGAGGACGCGCTCAAGTTTGCCTCTGAGTTTAGCGACTTCCTGTCTTCCGAGATTGGTCTCGAGGCTGTGCTCCGAGTCCGTGGTACTACTGGGCTGAGGATGAATGCCTTCTACGGTAACTTTTTCAACCGAAGCTCGGATCTCTGCGCTTTCCCGGCTTTCCCCCGTGACCAATGTTACGTCGTGGAGGTCGCTATCGATGAAAACCTTTCCAAGAATTACATCTGCCTCCAGGCTGCCGTTTTGCACACCACTTGCAATGGCGAGCGCCGAATCAGGGTCATGACACTTGCACTCCCTACGACCACAACTATGTCGGACATCTACGCATCGGCCGACCAGGTCGCCATCACAACATACTTTACCCACAAGGCTGTCGAGCGTGCGCTGGGCAACGGCCTAGATGCCGCCCGGGATGCCCTGCAATCCAAGATTACAGAACTGCTGCAGGTGTTCAAGAAGGAGCTTGGTGGTGGCAGCATGGGTGGAGGAATACAGTTCCCGGCCAATATGCGTGCTCTACCTATCCTGTTCTTGGGACTGATGAAGCACGTCGGTCTACGAAAGTCGTCACAGATCCCAACGGATATCCGCTCCGCATCTCTGTGCCTGCTGTCAACACTTCCAGCTCCCCTTTTGATGAGATACATCTACCCTCGCTTGTACTCGCTGCATGACATGCCCGACAATGCTGGCACTCCCGACGAAGAAACCGGCCAGATTGTCCTGCCCCCAGCCCTGAATCTGTCTTCCGAGAAGTTGGTCTCATACGGCTTGTACTTGATCGACGATGGGCAGACGCAGTTCCTCTGGATCGGGCGGGATACTGTTCCTCAATTGATTGCGGATGTGTTTGGTGTCCCAGACAGGAAGGAGATTGCTGTTGGAAAGAGCCGGGTGCCAGAGTTGGATGGTGACTTCAATGAGCGTGTGCGTGCTGTTATTCAGAAGAGTCGGGATCACAAGGCACTGGGAGTTGGCAGCGTGACTGTTCCTCATCTGTACATTGTCAAGGAGGATGGCGAGCCTGGTCTCAAGCTCTGGGCTCAGACGCTTTTGGTTGAAGACCGGGCGGACCAGAGTGTAAGCGCGGGCCAGTGGCTGGGCATGTTGAGAGAAAAGGTAAATTACTAGGGGTTGAGACGAGGGAAACGACGGGCTAACGAATCGAAATGCAGGTTGTTCAGTAAAACTTTAATCAAGGGGATTTCTTGGAAGCGTCTGGGAGTAGTGTTGTGTTGGTGTCACACTTGCATAGATAGATTATCGGAAAACGTGTTTCGAGTGACGATGTGATATGACTAGCGAGTGGAGGAGAGGATGTCTGAAAGATGGGTTACGAGATGAAAGTGTGAGCTATGATTTGGTAACAATTGACATTGAAGAAAAGAAAATAAATGCCGCTTAAAATCACATCATACTGTCCATTATATGTATATCCGTGACGCCACTAATGTACTCGAGGAGAAGATCTAAGCAGGCAGTCACCCCATTGGATCACAAGAGCGGCAATGAGCCATTGAGCTGCCAATGGGGTGCTGTGCGTATCTGATTGGTAGAGTTTGAAACTGGGTGGGAGCGAATGAGAAGGCTGCCAACTCTGATTGAACACTTGGATATCACGGTGGTTCACGGGGTGATTGATTCATGCCCGCCAACAAAAGAAAAGTCATGAGACGAGGCATCACTAAGTGACGAGCGGCGGCTTGATACTCCAGCGTGATTGGGCTCGCGGCCAGAAACGGCACCAGGCAAGCCAAGCTAGCCTTGGGAGAAACAGTGGATAGCGGCGTAGGAGCCAATGGAGGGGAGCCGGTAGGCGCTGGGGTCCTATTTTGGGTTGCCAATATGTGATTACAGCTATGGTGCGAGGTCATTGGTACCAATGTGTCTTACACAGACGAATGATGGGGGAAGGAATATTGAGGGTGGGAAGGATGCCGTGGCTAAAATTGGAGCGGTTCTCTGATACCTTGGTACCTTGGGAAAAGCTATGTACACATTACATTGTATTGTATTGATACCCATCAGGATAATGAGGTGTGTTTTGGCGCTAGGCATGACACGTTGGAGACAGCTAGCTCCGGACGGTGGGGATTCTCCCCGAAGTATGAAACAAAGGCGAAGCACCGGGCAGGCTTGGGAAAGCAAAGGGACAGGTCCCGCAAATGCTGGGAGAGACTGACTGTTCCTGCATATGATTGTCCCAGTGGAGCGGGCGGGAATCTGTATGCACGCGAGGGCCGAGGAGGATGTAGGTAGGCACCATCTGTCGCCGTAACTACCGTTTTGGTTGCGATGAACGCATTGGACATTGAGCCGCAGCGACATCAATTGGGGGGGGCCTGTAATAGGTTGTATCTAAATCAGGACAGGAAGTGGTAGCCTGTTGGTGATGTGATGTGCTGCCGCCAATCACCATGTGGACTAAACAAGGCTCGCGCCGCTGCATCAAGGGTCTGGTTGGACGAGAATAGCGACGATGGGCGGCTAGCAGCGACAACTGCCTAGCGTCTACCTATGTAATCAACCAAAGGCCCCAAGAGAGCAGAAAATAACCAGACCAAAGCTGCTAGGTACTCCGTACGCAAATCTAGTCCGGAGTTAGTTGTGAGGTAGCGATGGAGTGTGTGACAAAAATAGCAGCTCTCCCAACCAGAATGGGGAAGCCAAAACCGTCTTACACGCGGGCCGGAAACGGTTCAGGTAGATTTGCCTACTGCGGATAGGTAGACAGTCATGATTAGTGAGTGACCCAGGCGCATAGCCCAGGCCTCTGGTCATAATACTCAGACGGACCGTAGATGAGGTACTTGATGTGGAGGGGAAAAAAGGCTCAGGAATCAGCCGACTGATGGGCCCGAAATGACCACCGTTCCTGTTCGTACGTATTTAGCAATGGATTCATTCGTACGCTGGATTGGGGAGGATAGCAGCCAGTAAGCCGTCGTGGGCGCGGGAGTGCAGGTGGGTAGTTCGCTCAGGTAGCCTACTAATAAGGTCCCGACTAAGGCAAGCCATTATTAGCAGCGGGCAGGTCTGCAAGATGCTGGATGGAAAGGTGCTCGCAGGTACTGTGGTACATCCCGGGAGGGGGCCAGGCACACACAAAATTGGTGCCCCTCCTTTGAGAAGCGGCCCCATATGTGGTACTACGTCCATCGCTCTACCAAATGACCGTAGCCCGAAACAGGGCACGTTGTAGGTCAAAGGGGAGCGGGGCAGGCTGCTCGAGCAGCAGTGTAGCAGCGAGTGAGCCAACCCAACCACCGCACCAGCTCTGGCTAGCAGCTGAACTGATCTTCCAGGCTGAGGCGAGGCAACGCACCGCCCGCCCGCACCTCACCTTACTGCCGGGCCCCATAATAGCTTAGTACTATTATTACCTGCTGCTCTACTGAGCCAGTGCCAATCACTTACCCTCTCCTCTCCATCAACACCTCCATCGTGTGTCCGTCTATTTCGGGTCTGCTTCACGGTCAAGCTACTGCGTTCCTTCAGTTCTTGGGCGGGATAGGTACGTTTTGCAATACTGTTTTTGATTTTGCTCTTTTTGGAGCTGTCGCTTTATCCGTTCGCCGTTGCTGTTTCATTTTGTCCGGTCTCTTCTGGCGTATGTGTACCTTGCCCCGTCTCTTACTACCCCTCAAATCCCAAGATATGGATAGAAACACAGACCATGGAGTTTGAAGACTCAGCCCCCGGCTTGTCTCGCACTCAAGACGCAAGTCATATCTGATTTGCGTCCATGCGCAGAAGCTACAATCGCATATACCCTTGTCAAGGGTCTTTCCATCTTGACTGCATCCCAACCGTCCCTGACCGGAGGAGGGGTGTGAGTACCTGGTCATCATCAACTTGCACTCGACCACCACACACTGCCTTGCTTAAAGCTCTTATATCGCGCTTAGCTTCTTCCCTTCTTCCACTTTCCCTTCCTCTTCATCACCACTTTGGTTTTTCTTTTTCCTATTTCCTTTTCTTCTTCTCTTCTCTTCAAGTCTCTCGCTTGCTTGTTGCTTCCCTTTCCTTGCTTCCTCCAAGCTGACCAACGATCTGTCCCGACCAGTCTCGACATCGAACCTGAGCATAGCGTTTCTTCATTTTCGGTTACCGAATTCTTTCGTGTTCATACCCACCCTTCGCGATCGTCTCGAATATTGGACAAGACTAGTCAAAGGACCAGAATACACTGTTGAGAAGCTTTGGCGACGACCCTGCATCATCTCACACATTAGGTTGTGTGATTGTCTTTAGACGTCTGGGATAATACCACCACAGATTGTCACCTAAAAGTCAGAGAAAAAGGGTTGCCCATCATGTCTCGAGCAGCTCAGCCCAGCGGCGCGAACTCTCGCAAGATCTCCTTCAACGTCAGCGAGCAGTATGATATCCAGGACGTTGTCGGTGAGGGTGCTTACGGAGTTGTCTGGTAAGCATTGCACCCATGAGGGGAAGCTCCTTGTCCCACGACTATTCGCTAACGTGAACCAAGCTCTGCTATTCACAAGCCCTCCGGACAGAAAGTTGCCATCAAGAAGATTACTCCTTTCGACCACTCCATGTTTTGTCTCCGAACCCTCCGTGAGATGAAGCTGCTCCGCTACTTCAACCACGAAAACATCATCTCTATTCTGGATATCCAGCGACCCAGAGGCTATGACAGCTTCAACGAGGTCTACCTCATTCAGGTATGATTCTTCTGCGAACTCGCTGACGTGCGATTGGAGCTTGCTAACTCGTTGAATAGGAGCTCATGGAGACCGACATGCACCGAGTCATCCGCACTCAGGACCTCTCCGATGATCACTGCCAATACTTCATTTACCAGACTCTGCGCGCCCTCAAGGCGATGCACTCTGCCAATGTTCTTCACCGTGATCTCAAGCCCTCCAACCTGCTCCTCAACGCCAATTGCGACTTGAAGGTTTGCGACTTTGGTCTTGCTCGATCTGCCGCCTCCCAGGATGACAACTCTGGTTTCATGACCGAATACGTTGCCACCCGTTGGTACCGTGCTCCCGAAATCATGTTGACCTTCAAGGAGTACACCAAGGCTATCGATGTGTGGTCAGTCGGATGTATTCTGGCTGAGATGCTGAGCGGCAAGCCCCTCTTCCCCGGCAAGGACTGTGAGTTTCACCTTATCTGGCATTTCATTGCCACCCCCATTTTCAGGATCTCCGTTGGCTGACTCTTGGACCCCGCAGACCATCACCAGTTGACCCTGATCCTGGACGTTCTTGGAACACCTACAATGGAGGATTACTACGGCATCAAGTCTCGCCGTGCTCGGGAATACATCAGGTCTCTTCCCTTCAAGAAGAAGGTTCCATTCCGAACTCTGTTCCCCAAGACCTCGGACTTGGCTTTGGACCTTCTCGAGAAGCTGCTTGCCTTCAACCCTGTGAAGCGTATCACCGTGGATGAGGCTCTCAAGCACCCTTACCTTGAGCCCTACCACGACCCCGATGATGAGCCCACCGCTCCCCCCATCCCCGAGGAATTCTTCGACTTCGACAAGCACAAAGACACCCTGAGCAAGGAGCAGCTGAAGCAGCTCATCTACCAGGAGGTCATGCGATGAGCTTGAAATATGTTGACTTTCAACAAAATTTCAAAACTTTCTTCAAGGCCGAGCAAAGACTACAAGAATGGAAGCACTTGTAGCACTGCGAAGCCTTTGGTCTAGGACGAGGCTCTGTTTCGAGAGCCTTGACCTAGCCATTTATTATATTTTCAAACCTTTCTTCTCTTTTTCATTTTTCATATTTGTTTTCTCTTAGGATTTTTTTTTAAGCATTAGGCTGGATGGAATAAACGGTGTAGAGCCATTTCGAGTTAGCGGAGGACAATGTGTACTCGACTGATTAAGACGAGATTGCATATAATTCTTTAGTTGGATTTGGCGACGAAATATCATGTGAGACAACGGCCGGAATTCGAACCGAATTACTTCATTTTCCAGTTCACTTCACCTTGTTGAAAATGACCCTTGTTGAAAATGACTTCCTCATTCATGCTCCGTCCAATTCTATGGCAGTGCTCGTTGAGGGTATTCCGCATCTTGCTTCCCTGTTTTATGACTCTTATCTTAATAAATTTTGGCGTATGGGCACGTAGATGACGTTCAATTGCGCCTTCGAGATGTCTTGTTCAAGGTGCGTCATGGCGAGACCGCTATTTCCGTCGCTCAGTGTGCACTGTGAGGGTACCAAGTGGGTGACATAGGAAATGGCACACCCAAATAAACAACCAAATACACACCTGAATATCCGAATAAGTATCTAATCCTAAGCAGAGATTATAGATTATCAATATCTATATCTTGATATACTTTCCCTATAATCTTGTCTTGGTAATTGCACAGCTCGCTATAAAAGATAGCTCATCGAGTAATTGTTAAGGCAGTGCTTAGGTGTGCCATTTCCTCTGTCACCCACTTGGGTACGTAGCCGGGATGATTTGCTGGCCTCAGGTGGCGCCCGGACCACATGGTCCCTGTAATTGTGGCATGACCGGGAGTTGAATCTCCATTATTAGACACTGGCCAGTCAGCATTGCGACCCAAGGATTTTATCTAATCGCCGTGGTGGGTAAGTTGAGCGCGTGCTGGAGGCTCACTTCTGACTTTGATGCCGGGCGGTGGCGCCGAGGGACACAGTACCCCCCCAAACCCCACTAGCAATAACACCCGCCCTAGCTGGCTACAGTGCCAGAGTGTTGCTTTCATACTACAAACAGCCCAGCTTTCAGAAGGACTCTCCGCTAGTACTTAACAGCTTACCACCTACGTCAGCACTGGTTGGGCTGCTTCCGGGCTTTAACTTCTCGATGCTTCGTGCCTGGTTCGCCCTTTACTAAGATCTTATGCATTGGATGGCCTTTTCCTGGACTGCCTAAGAATTTCAATCTTGGCTGTCCGCTCGTGTCAGAAATTTAATCTTCTCCTACTTGTCTTTGGGAATATTATTCTATTTTATTCGTTGTTCTCTGCGAGCCGGCCAACGTACGACGATACCTAACCCTGCAACCCGCCTTCCGTTGCACGCAACCCTGCAACATCTCTGAGACATTCGATCGCCCAAGCCATCGTGCAACGATCCCGGTGTGGTGCGGCGCATGTTACACCTAAGTTATATTCGACGCAGATACCCGAGTTTCAATGAACCAGCCTACACGGAGTGATTCGCCAGACAGTGCTCCTTCCTCCGGCGCCCAGACCCCAGCCTCCAACAGCCAAAGAGCCTCTGTTGCAAGCGTCAGCTCATCCTACGGTGGCCTGGTGTCCAGCATGTGGGGGATAATCCGACGTTTCTCGACCGAGGAGACCGTTCACTCGGAGCAGCTTGACTTGAGCGCTTCGCAGAACCTCAAGGACGGCATCAATGGCGTCTTCAGCCCGACGAGGCGGACGGCGAGCCCCTTCCGACCACCTCCACTCGACCCTCTCATCCTTCACGGCTACAAGGAAGGCACGCCTGAGGCTTCTAGGCTGTTGAACCTTGGGGTGGCAGAGGAGATTCGCACCATGGTCCCCGAGAGGCTACGTATTATCGACGACTGGCACCTGGCGTACAGTCTAGAGCAGGACGGCGCCAGCCTGGCGACTCTTTATCAGAAGTGTCGAGAGTACCAAGGTGGCAGAGCTGGGTTTGTGCTCGTTGTCAAGGATGAGGAAGGCTCGGTAGGCCAACCCCCACCCTCTTCTATTCTACCCTCGCATCTAGGCTTTGTTTGCTGACTTTGACCCCTTCATTGTAGACTTTCGGTGCTTACCTTTCCGAATACCCCCATCCCGCACCCTCATACTTTGGAAATGGAGAGTGTTTTCTCTGGCGAGCGTCCATGCTTGCTTCTCTACCACCTCCGCCCTCAGCCGATACTACCGACCTCGGCCGCAACACCACACTGGCTCCGATGAAGTCTCCCACCGGCGCCTCTTCCCCTACGCCAAGCGACGTGATACGATTCAAAGCCTTCCCATATAGCGGGCTGAACGATTACTGCATCAACTGCGAGCAGGGCTTCCTCAGTGTTGGTTCTGGTGGGGGTCACTATGGCCTGTGGTTGGACAACTCACTGGATATGGGACACAGCTCTAGGTGCGATACCTTTGGGAACGAGCCGCTGAGCGACGAAGGGGACAAGTTTGGTATTTTGGGCGTTGAGCTTTGGGTCATGGGCGTATGATATCTCGGACTGGCATTCGTGATTTCTTCTTTTCTCTCGGCGTTTTGCTCGCAACAATCATGCTCGCATTGGAGAACTGGCTGAAAGAGTATCAAAAGGGCGGGCTCAGTGGGAACCCCAAAGACGGGACCTCGGCCCCATGAAAATGGGTGGTATTTTTGAACTTTTATTTTTGGATTCTATCCTAACCGGACTGCAGAGCATGGCCTCGTTATTATCGGACACAAAAAAAGAATATTATGTATATAGGAGCGATGGATAGATCATGATACCCTAATTAATTCAACTTATAACGATTTATGGGGGCCTTTTTTCGGTGGCTGATATACAATAAGTGTGGTATCCAAAATAATACAGTGAGTTCAATTACTCTTTGAAGCTCTATAGTTTGCTATCGCTTGCAGAATACCTTCAGGCGACGGCTTCTCGGCGGACACATCAGGCGAGAAGCCGAAGTTGGACTCCAGATGCTGCTTCGTAGTCGGGCCAATGGTGGCGACGTACGTCTTGCCATCTCGGCGGGCCGCGGCGCCCGCGACCTTGCCGTCCTCACCGAGGAGGCCCATGCCGCGGAGCATGCTGTCGCAGCCGGTGGGCGAGAAGACGACGACCCATCTCTCGCGCGCCCCGGCCGTGTCCTCGAGGACGGCGGTGAAGTCGGACAGGAAGCTTTCCATGACGCCTGTGCCGTAGACGACCTTCTCGGTGACCTCTATCCTTCGGTCGGCGGGGAGGGCCGGGTCCATGAGGGTCTTGGGGATGATGTCGCGGCGCTGCTCGCCGACGGGGAAGAGGAGGGCGGGCTTGGTGGTCCTTCCGGGGTACCACTCGCTGTAGTGGTCAAGGATGAAGTGGGATAGGGCCTCTCCATTGCCCGTATGCTCTCCGAAGACCTGTAGGGGCGAGGGGGCTTGGGGGATGGCTCTCAGGGCTCGTGTGGTTGCAGGCCCGACGCTGTAAATGGGGATGTTCTGAAGGTGAGGCCATGATGGGTCGCCTGTGGATGCGCCGGAGAGTGGCCATTGAGTTAATTCGGGCTGTCATTGAGGATCATGTACCTGCGATGTTGCGAACAGGTTTGGGGGGGTAGAGGAACGCACCCTTGCCTTCGTCGACCGTCTTGGCGAATGCCTCGACGGCCCTCTGGGATGTGAAGATGAGGCCCCCATATGTGCCATCCTCACGGGGGGATATAGACTGGTGCTGAAGGTGGTCCCGCAGGGCATTGACGCCAGGCTCTTCGAGCCTGTGCTGCAAGACGGGGACGAATTGGGGCGAGAAGCTCGTCCGCGTCTCATCGCTGCCGCTGCTTGGCACTGGCGTTGATGAGAAGAGCTCTTCGTAGGTGTCGATGGGAGTGGATTTTGTCTTCAGAAGAAGCATAGGCACCCTGGGAGGATTGTTTGACGCCATGATAGCTAGACGACTACATGAATTGGGCCTGCCACACACCACGATTGAGTTCTACTTGTGACCTAAGTAGTTGGCCAGCCCATCCGACATGAGAGCGAATGAGTGCTCATTGCTTTCGAATGACGCTGGTGGATACGTGGGGTTGGTGGGGGGTCTTATCGATAGAACAGCGCTTCTAGAATTATCACGTTCCTTAGACCGGATTCATGATCTCCATCGCTTGCGCCTATCCATAGCTGACAAATTCCCACGGCTGGACACAAAGCGATCCTAAGCATCTTTTCTTTTGTTTTTGTTAATATTTGATTTTGTTTATCGCGTTCTGCCTGTCGGATTACCTGAGGCAGCTCCCTATCTGGAGCATCACCCGACAATGACCGATTCCACCGAACAGGGAGCCAGCACCACGGCCACAGAGCAACAGGGAGTCAAGCTTCCAGGTGGCTACACGAGGCTCCCCAACGGTGTCGTTCTAGACAAGGAGGGAAAGCCGTAAGTCACACTTTGGATATTGCCTAGTCATCTGTCTCTTGCCCCTTCCTGAATACCCAAGCTAACATCCACCTTCTCATCGTAGATGCCGTAGCTGCTCATCAAAGTCAGCATTCTCTGCATTTGCTGCTCAAGCGTCGAAGCAGAGCTCGAAGTCGACGACCGCCGTGACGAAGAAGCCCGCCTCCGAATGCCCCCCCGACGTAGCAGCTCTCGGACGGAGTAGCTGGACCTTGCTCCATAGTATCGCGGCGACGTTCCCGGAGGCGCCGTCGAGGGCGCAGCAAGGCGACCTGGTGAGCTTCGTGCAGCTCTTCTCGAAGCTGTACCCGTGCTGGGTGTGCGCGGAGGATTTTCAGAGCTACATCGCCCGGGAAGCCCCCCGCGTGGCGAGCAGGGACGAATTCGGCCGGTGGCTCTGCGGCGCGCACAACGACGTGAACCGGAAGATCGGCAAGCCCGTCTTCGACTGCAATAAGTGGCAGGAGAGGTGGGTGACGGGACCGAAGGACGGGAGCTGTGACTGAGGGGCTGGGGAGGGACTTGGGAGTCGGTGGCACTCATGCTGGGCTGCCTTTGTATACCTGTTGATTTGTTTGAGCGTTGGCTTGGTTTACGATGCAAGGTCAAGAAGGAAACACTCTGTTCCGTTGTTAGAATGGTGTATATTATTGTACAACGATGTATCTATAGAAGGAAGAATCCCATCCCACGATAAGGCTGGCTATGTAGTTTTTTGGAGCATGTATGGGTGCCCGACAGCTGGTGTGACGGATATCGGGCAAGTCAATCATGGCACTCCACGTTTGTTGTTTATTAGTATAGAGGGACCGAAATACCCAACTCACACCAATCAATGAACTAGATGACAAAGAGCTTGCAAATTACTGACTGGACATGCCGATGCTCCTTTCAGTACTCGAATGGAACTACCTAGGCGGGAATGCTCAATCCAGGCATTGTAGCAGCCGGAAGCGGGAACCAGCGCTCGGGATTGTTGGCTGTTGCCACCTTAGATCGGGTAGACGAGCTACCCCTCCGACTAGGCGAATTGATCAGATCATCCATCGGGGGTTCTTATCTATGGCCTGACGCGACCCATCCACGATTATGTGGCCATGGCCAAGTTATATGAGACGCCACTGTTTTGCCATCCCACGTTGCAGCATTTCAAGCTCCGTCTCGTGGTAGAGAGGCAAGTGAGCTGAGAACTGAGGTGATTCGCTGCGATCTCGGCATGTGGTGAGGCAGCCAGGGATAGATGGATAAACGGATACACCCCCCGTGTCCGGGATGGATCTGTCTGGAATTCTGGGACCAGGGCATCATAAAACTCAATGATTACATCACTCTTTCGACGTCGCAGGCCACCACAAGCCGTCGTATCGTCCAATAGTTCGTTGATCCCCACCAGAGCCTTCGGCCATCTCGGGCCATTTTGCGTCGCATTGCGAGGCGTGATGGATGAGGCGAATATGACTGAGAAGAGGAAATCGAGAGAGGAATGGAGAGAGGCAGGTGGCCTAATTTATCTCTAGACGGCGGTTGACTCTTCGTCTTGTATGGATTCATGGGGAAACTGATGGTCAATTGATTCCATTGCCGTTCCAGCCCCTCGATTGCCTCCAGTTGCGTCCGTCAGGAAGGACACGCTCGTGCCTGTCTCCTTCCTTGGCCACACCAAGTCTAGCACCCTGTCCATTCTTCCTCCGCTTTTCTGTGCTTCCCGCTCGCTTCACTTTCACGTAAAGGGGAAACCGTAGGCGCATGCATTCGTAAGGTATAAATTAGCTTTCCTCCTCACCCTCCTTGCCCTTCTTTTCGCTTGTTCTCACCCAACCTTCCCCTCCCTCCAGCCATCCAGAGCCAAAAGCCGACTTACCCGACCATTGTAACCCTAAGTAAACCTCACGAGATATGGCTGATATCAGGGTTCAGAGCTTGAAGCAGCCAGTCAAGGTTGTCCAGTATCTGTACCGCCGCCTCCATGAGTTGGGTGTCCGTTCCGTCCACGGCCTTCCAGGCGACTACAACTTGGTGGCACTCGACTACCTGCCAGAATGCGGTTTGAAGTGGGTGGGCAGTGTCAATGAATTGAATGCAGGTGCGTACAATTGGACTCATCCCTGGTTTACCGTACCAAGTACTGACGCTTCCGAATAGCATATGCTGCCGATGGCTATGCCCGCGTCAAGGGAATAGCGGCTCTCATCACCACTTTTGGCGTGGGCGAACTTTCAGCCATCAATGGCGTTGCCGGTGCTTATTCGGAGATGATTCCTGTCGTCCATATTGTCGGCTGCCCTTCGACCATATCCCAGCGCAATGGAATGCTGTTGCATCATACTCTCGGCAACGGCAACTTTGAAATATTTTCCAACATGAACACGGAGATCTCATGCGCAGTAGCTAAGCTGAATCGCCCCTCTGAAATTGCGGACCAGATTGATTATGCTCTGCGCGAGTGCTGGATTCAATCGCGGCCGGTGTACATTACACTTCCCACAGACATGGTCAATATCGAGATTGAAGGCGCTCGGTTAGAAACACCGATTGACCTCTCTGAACCCGAGAATGACCCTGAGAAGGAAGACTATGTAGTGGATGTCGTCTTGAAATATCTCCGAGCAGCCAAGCACCCCGTCATTCTTGTCGATGCCTGCGCAATCCGCCATCGTGTCCTCGACGAGGTTCTTGCGCTTTCTGACAAGACCGGCCTTCCCACCTTCGTGACACCTATGGGCAAGGGTGCAATTAACGAGACGCTGCCTAATTATGGCGGCGTCTATGCAGGTGTTGGATCCCACCCCCCTGGAGTCCGGGATATCGTCGAATCTTCTGATCTCGTTCTTTCCATCGGCGCTCTCAAGGTAAGCCATCTCTCGGAACAGTGTGATTGAGTGGACAGCTGATGGAACGATGTTGATAGAGTGATTTCAATACTGCGGGCTTCTCATACCGAACATCGCAACTCAACTCAATTGAACTGCACAGCGATCATTGTGTTGCTCGCTACTCTCATTATCCTGGGGTTAGGATGAGAGGCGTGTTGCGAAAGCTAACCAGCACGATCAAGGCTGATGAGCTCTCCGCCCAACCAAGCCCATCTGTGGACAACGAGGTTAAAGCAAACTTGGACAGCTCGCCAACAATTACCCAAGCTTGGTTCTGGCCCCGCGTGGGAGAGTTCCTTCACAAGGGAGACATTGTTGTGACAGAGACAGGCACTGCCAACTTTGGCATCTGGGACACCAAGTTCCCTCCGGACGTCACGGCGCTCAGCCAGGTTCTCTGGGGAAGTATCGGATGGTCCGTCGGCTCTTGTCAGGGCGCTGCACTTGCAGCCAAGGATGCTGGCATAGATCGCCGAACTATCCTCTTCGTCGGTGACGGGTCATTTCAACTCACTGTCCAGGAAGTGAGCACCATGCTTCGTCATGGTTTGAATCCTATCATGTAAGTGGCTCCATCAATATTAGGACGTTAGTATGAGCCCCTCTAATTCTTACTCTAGCTTTGTAATTTGCAATGATGGTTTTACCATCGAGAGGTTCATTCACGGCATGGAGGCTGAATACAACGACATTGTGGCCTGGGACTTCAAGGGCGTTGTAGATGTTTTTGGGGGGCGGGGTAAAAGTCGCACTTTCACCATCAAGACCAAGGACGAGTTGAACAATCTTCTTACCGACGAGGAGTTCAATGCGGCAAAGACTCTTCAGTTTATCGAGTTGTACATGCCCAAGGAGGATGCTCCACGTGCGTTGGTTATGACTGCAGAAGCAAGCGCCCAGAATAATGCCAAGACGGAGTGATGGGTGAAGTAGAAATTGCTATGAAAACGACGATGATGATCCTATAGCACAGGGCAGAATTAGCCATTATGTTTATAATTGAACTTCAAATGATTGTTTGTTGCACATTTGTTCGTTCCAAGAAGAATGCGATGCATTAAGTTGTGCGAGAAAATGTGGCGGCGGTGGCGTGCATAACTTTTTATGCACATCACAAGGCTCTAAGCTCAATTTTCACCTTCTCATATCACTACGGCTGTCTGAATCGAGCTCATACTCCATCGCCAGGAGTCAATGCCCATCGCTCACCTCCAATAATAATACGCCTGAATTGGTCCAATTGTTTGTTTATCCATTTGTGCGCTTCTCCCAACTCTGCCAATTGACAATCGTTGTCAACGACAAGAAGGAGGACAGCCTGCGCCTGAGTTCGACTCTTTACTTTAAAGCGACAACTGGTTCGTAAAATATTACATACGCAAATATGGGAGAGGAAAACGGCAAGCGCAAGCATGGACAGGGTGAAGGGGGCCCGGCCCTCAAGAAAAGCAAGGTACTTGGGCTCAGCTGCCACTTGTGATAGCGCATACCTTGACGACGTACGTCGTGCTACATTGAGGCCAGCTCGCTAACAAGTCTTTCTCTAGGGTGGAAATGCAGGCAAGTGGTCTACGACCAATTATCAGAGCAAGATGGCGGATAAGGTAGGCCGGGGTGTCGTCCTGGCCGTCAATGATGAGGGGATCTGGGTCACATGTGCCAGAGGCATGAAGGCGAGGGCAGCGCGGGAATTTCAGGAACTCTGCGAAGAGGTATGTGAGAAAAGATTGGGGGAAATCCCCATCCCCCTCCCCCTCCCCCATTCCTAATACGACTTTCCTGTTGGGATGTCAAGCTCATCGGTCAACGCTAGTATGGTGAGTCCATGTATGGCATCAAGCCGAGGGAGGATCCAGATGACGCCTCGGATGACGGGGAAGATGCGCCTGGGGATATCGAGGACCAGATCAAGAGGGACCTCGAGAAGATGAAGTCGTCCAAGCCGAAGCCGAGACATGTATTCTCGGTAGTCCATGTTGATATCGAGTGCGTCTTCTTCGTGAAGACGCTGAAGCCGGTAGACCCCAAGGAATTGGTGCTCAAGATCTGCCGGGACGCTAGGGCGTGTTCCAGCCCTACGCAGAGGAGACTCAAGTATGTGAACAGGTTGTCACCGGTTACCGACACCGATAAGGCATCCGAAAATGGGATCATCCGGGTTGCACGAGCAGTCATGTCACCGTATTTGGCCCTAAGAGACGAATCGCCTCGGGAGGGTGACGCACAACCACCCAGTGAGGAAAAAGGGCAAGCACAGGCAGAAGATGGCACCGCACCATACACGGTACGCAATGATACGATAACTCCAGGTGTGGGTGGCCAGTTCCCAGCTAACAATGCACATCTAGTTCGCGCTCCGCACATCAGTCCGGAGCCATACGGTTATGAAATCCAGTGAAATCATTCAAAAGATTGCACAGGTGGTTGACCCAAAACACAAAGTGAACTTGTCGAAGCCAGACAAGTCTGTGCTCGTTGAGGTCTTTCAGGTATGTTGCACTCCGACGTCTAGTTATCTCACGGGTACTCGGTTGTCAGCTGATCTAACCTGCGTGTGCCACAGAGCTTCTGCGGGATGTCTGTTGTGGATGGGCCCGAGTTCGAAGCTCTGAAGAGGTACAATGTCAACGAGATTTACCGACTGGCATTCGAGGACCTGGCCGCGAAGGGGGATGAGGCCAAGGAGAAATCAGATTCATGAGCAGCTGCAGGATCCTTTCTGCTTCTCTTTTCTCTGCATGTATACATCGCTTACTTTGCATCGACAATTCTCGGAGAAGGAAAATTGGATATACATGCACCGCCCAATAATTCGGGAATTATACCAACCTGGGATTGTTTTCTGACCATCTTACTCTGTGAGGGCCTCCATGTGAACAAAGCCTTTGTTCATGATTAGGGGTGCAGGTTTCGCACGACTCGCTATCCATTGCGATCAACCTGCGGAGTTTCCCGTCATGAGGGCCTGTACCTATGAGGTCACATTTCATATCTGCGTGAGACATAGAGCCTATGTCACCATGGCTGATCCGGGAGAAGCAAGCCGAGTCTCAGCGGATTGGTCCCCCTGCACATCAGGATGTGCAAAGGAATTTAATTTTCGATTTTGAGCTTATTGCGAGTCCTGGATTGGCCAGGGCTGGCCGGGGCATACGTAATGTGGGCGAGGATGGAAAATTCGATGGAATTTTTGATGGATACTATACACTAGGTGGGTAGGAGGTTCTACCAACAAGGTGACAGAAGACATGGATGGAAACGATATAAATCGAAAATGTGCAGTCTTATATCTCTTGAAAATTCTAGTATTTACTCTTAATGATGTGACAATACGAGCCATGGACTTAAGAATACAGCAGGATGGCATTCGAGTGTCTGTCAGGTATAGGGAGTATGTATGCAGGTGCAGTGGGAGAGAGGCGGCGGTTGTCAAGAGCCATCCATCGCATCGGTCCCATGGTGGCCCCTGCCTGAGTTTGCAACTGGCCTGGTCACGATCTTTTGTCTGGCTCTCGCTTAAGCCAGCCAATGATTTTAATTCCCGACTCGCTTGCCCTGGTAGCGACCAGCGCAGAGGCAGCCTATTTTAGACAGCATCCTGCCCACGTCTTACTCTTCCAATGTTAATTGCTTGGGTCCGTCGTACTTTTATTTGATTAAGCAGTGGGCTCCTGTCAAGCGAGAGGGAGTGAGCTAGTTCCCTGCTGAAGAACCTTTGCTCGCAGACAGAGAGAGGCTAGCTCAGTGGTCAGACGCTTGCGGTATGCAGAGCGAAGCCCTACGGACCACCCATGATTGGCCTGTGTCGAGTATCCGCGACGATAGTCCGGTCCAGGTGTCCAGAGCTCAGAAATCGGTGATGGCTTACCGACATAGCCATGCATAGTGCGTGGTAGCAGTAGGCAGCAGTATTAAGGACAAGAACGTTATTGATGCATGCAACCCTCCCCAGCCTTGGGGCCTTGGCCTTGGAGCCTTGGGCAAGAATTCCGCTGGCCTGGGAGCGGTCCGCTTCCCTGAAACGGAAGGGTTCCGCACTCTTTCACACCTCCACCACCTCAGCTACGTCTCTGCAGACGACACTCACCTACACCTGCCGCCGCATTATGTAGCTAAAGGCAGCGCTACTGTGCTGTTTTCCCTCCTGGATGCGCCAGCCTCGATCCGCGTAGCCACCTTTTCCCTCGCCTTGTTCACAACAGCTGCTAGCCCAGGCCCCGTTAGGCCCACTCAGCGCAGCCATCAAGTCCAGCTGCCGGGTGTTCTCGCTTGGTCCGCCGACATCATTCGCTCCCAGGAGCATTCCGTGCCAAGGTTGGCCCTAACCTAACGTCCCTCGCCCTCGGTCATATCCCGTGCATGGAGAAGTAAAGTATGTAATAAAGTCAAAAGCAGAGAACAAACAGCAAGTGATACGGGGTGGGGCAGGTCGCTTACCTTTCGGACCCGACCTCGTCGTCTCGCAGTAGGCAGAGCTAATTCCAGAGCACGAGATGCGAGGGGCGTTGGCGTGGCGGCGATGGCGTGGGGAGATGGAGACTGGATTGGAGATGGGTCGAGGTGAGGCGGTTCGCTTTCCATGGCCGTCACGCCAGGTTGCCCGTGGGCGGTGCATCTTCGCCAGAGCACTCGGCTCTGAACATTGTAGAACATCTGGGCGTCGTCTCCTCCAAAACAACGGCCGGATCGGGGCAATGGACCGCCGGAGGTTTTACCCGGAAGATATTCAAGACTTCTGAGCTGGCTGCCGACGCCGTGGTCCGGGACGTATACACACATACATAGACGTCAAGTAACAGCAAGTGTCAGTCTGGCCAGGTCAGAACAACGGAGGACCCTCGCTTGTTTCAGACCCATTTCACAGATTCACCGCTTGTGGCGGCTCTTTTTCCGTCCGAGTAAGTAGAGGCGGGACGGATAACAATAATTATACGTGCAATACATACCTACATACAGACACGAATCCCTTTGCCAAATCGCCTGCAGGAATTGGCGACGGACTAACATGCCATGACACCTGCTAGCTCGCTTCTCGCCATTCCGCCCCCGTGCAGGCAGTACCTTGATCGCACATCGCTCCGACACTCGTTTCCACCTATCCCGAGACCCTACCGCCAAGTAAGGTAGCGATACCTTGACGAGCGGCCTGATGCCGAGCACGTACCTACCTACCTACCTACCTAGAACGGACCATCCATATCGTGGTCAGCAACCTCCGTGGGCCTTGTCCACCGGCTCCCCCATGCCCGATACGCGCTCCACGCCCTCCATGCCTGCCAAGCGTCTCAGGGGAGTGAGGGAGGTGAGGCCCAGCGTGGTATGATGCGCTGTGCGGGCTGCTGTGGTGCTGTGTTCTGCTGCTCTGTTCAGTTTTGTGATGTGATGTGGGATTTCCTCGGGCACGTGGCTAGCGTGCGTCTAGAAAGTCTCGAGGCGGATGGGACTGGTTTGCCTGGCCATGGCTGATCCCGCCACCAAAGAATGCTATGCTGGATCCGATTATAATGTAAGTCAGGTAGTAGGTAGCCTTAACTTCTCTTGCTACCGCACATCCCCTCGCCTTCTTCACACTGCCTCTTATACCAACTGTCGCTTTGTCTTCCATTGGTACCTACCGAGAACTTGGCCTCCCTCTCAAGGCAATTGCCGAGTAGACCTGCCTGCCTTCTAATCCCCCCCCTCTTGCTTGTTGCTTGCTTGCTTGCTTGTGTATGTGGGTGAACTTCCCTGTCCTCCACCTGGTTGCCTCCTTCGATCCATCTCACTCTCTGGTCACCCTCCTTTTTACATCCCATGTTCCTCCACCAGACTCGGGTCAAATAACCACCTCGTGTCTACCTCCATCCCGTTCGCACTGTAACGGAAAAGCACCTTAACTGGAGCCAACCTTGGCCCTGGCACATTCCTTCCGTCCAGCACCCTTCATCGACGACTTACGACTCACCATTATTGGTGGAGTTAGACTTGTGTCTGCGCCTCTCGAGTCGTCACCGGCCGCTCACCTGATACATCTCACACCTTCATAGGATTGCAATAGGCGAGACGGTTGCCGAACTCATCTCAGCTTGTTGCCACGCTCACCCTCGACTTCTGTTCGAATATTTATATACACACAACTGTTAGGTCCATAAAGGATCACCAGTCTAGTCTAATGAATCACGGCCGGGATTCATTCTGGTCATACAGACGGTTGTCTCTCTTATGACCTCGTCTTGATTATCGCACCGCCTCATAGTTCCAGTCTCCTCAGAGTTTGCACCAACGGCGCCTTCTCTCCGCCTACCTACCCCGGGTGCCATTCATTCTCCTCTTCCAAAGTATCCGATCGGATCAGAACACCTACGAGATCACTATCACAGCGCCTCTCACCCTTCAACGAAACCCATATTCAACTCTGTTCACAAACGACTCCCTCTTCCCAGCCCCCTGAGACGGTGACTTCTCCAGCAGCGTCAAGCTCTGCCATACTTGAGCCTAGTCACTTTTCGATTCCAGGCAGTTTGGAGTTCAGGACCCAAATCAAGATATTTCATTCTTGACACGGCAAATCTCTCCACTGGCTACGTGATACGCAAACTCGTGTTCAAATGTTGTTGCAATTGCCCACTGGTCCTCAGCGTCATCCGAACCCGATCATACACAACATAGGCTGTCTTCCCGTATCCATGGGTTCCAACGCGAACGAGGAAGAAGCGTTCGCGCTACTATGCGACATTCTGCCAGGCCTCCCCATTGACCGAGTCCGGGTCACCCCAAACGGCGGGCCTCAACAGATGTACATTGTTGACATAGCTGGCGAGAACGGCCCAATCCTTTTCACCACAGCACATAACTCTTGGGTCAAACCCTTAAGGTCTGAATATTGTTCCATCGCGTCCGAAGCTGCTCTGTGGGCTTGGTACGCCGTTATATCCCCTGGGGTTTGCCGTGGAGAAGAGGGCAACACCAATAATGAAGAGGACGGCCACGGAGTTCGAGAAAATCCTGACAGTGACGTTTACTCCACGAAGCTATACCTATCAGGCTTCTTGCCAACTCTCATTAGGTACGGTCTGCCCATCCCTGAGGCCCAAGTCCCCGAGTACAGTCTCAGCCGCCCACGACCAGGCAATACCGTCTCATCGCTCCCCCTATCCCCGAACAACGATGACTATGCATCCATAAATCAGCAGGCCGGGCAACTATTCCGCCGCATTGCTTGCCATGTCTCACCCACTGGAAGATTTGGTGACATTACTTCTGTTATGCGGCCATTGTCAGTGCTTCCAATGAGGCCTGTTGTCCGATCTCCAGCAAACTCGCCGTATATTTTTGGAAGTACGTCATGGTCAGGTGCCTTCCACCTCATGCTCGAGTCGGTTCTACGGGATTTAGAAGATCGGTTCGTGAATATCGCCTATTCTCGCATAAGGGGCCACTTTAAGCGACTAAAGCCCCTACTGGACAAAGTGACGAGACCTTCTCTGGTCGCCATTACATGCAGTGACATGCAAAACCTACTGGTCGTCGAATCAAACGCGGATGGTCCGGATTCTTCGACAGTATCAAAAGAGGCAAAAGCCCCCAATAGCCCCCCAAAGGACCAAGACCCCGGGCCTCGTACCAGACCGGCTACCCCAGAAACTCGAGGCAAATACAAGGTTACTGGTTTGCGTGACTGGAGCATGTTGGTGTTTGGTGACCCTCTGATCGCAACCGTTTTCAACGACAAGGCACCTGAAAGTTTCATGAGCGGCCTCCACCAACCAATAGCGGAGGACGACCCCTTCACTTCCGTTCCAATAATTGAAGACGCAGAATCCGCGCCCCTTAGGTTGCTTCTCTACAACTGCTACCATGCTTTGAATGATTTAGCGAGGCAATATTACCATACCCGGCAAGGCGATGCTGAATTGGAGGCTCGCCGACGCTTGCTGCTTGTGTTGAGCGAACTTGATAAGATCAAGGATGAGACTGTCTTTGAGGACAAGCTTCAGGAAAACACCGCCGTCAGTGAAGCTAGGATAGATACAGATGCTGTCGGCACGAACAAAAAGTTTGGTGTAGCGAGCTGATATATTCGCCCTTTTTAAATAGCGGGTTACGATTGGGTTCAAAGTCAACAAATGAATATTCAGGAGTGCAAAATATTAAAGTGCGAGAATAAACCACGATTTGAATTCGGTCTATCTCTTCTCATGTGATGAGCTTCCTGCTTCCTGCTTTGCTTGCTCGGCTTCGTCATCCTCGTCCCTTGGAAGTTGTACACCCATCATACCGAGAAGGTTGCTCGTAGGGCCGGACATTCCGCCCTGGCTCTTGAAGCTCTCCAGGATGTTTTTAGCGAGGTTGTAATCGACTTGGATTTCCTCGTCACTGTCCTCCTCTGCATTCGTCGAGCCCGCACCCTGGGTATCATCTTTCGGGCCCTTCCCTTTGTCCTGGATGCGTGCCCGCTTCTCCGTTGGGGGGTCCAACTTCAGCACGCCATGTTTACTTAGCTCAGCCTCCATCTCAGACGCAAGCTGGCGGATTTCTTCATCCTCGTCATCGGATTCCACAAAATCAGCTTTCTTGGTGGCCTTGCCTGCTTTGGTTCCGCTCTTCGTGGGAATCTCTGGAGATGGCAACCCCATCATCTCACGCATCATCTTTGCAAACTCTTCCTCGTCAAAGCTGACTTCTTTGTCCTCGGCGTCGCTATCTTCCTCGCTGTCGAGGTCATCATCATCCTCGTCCATTTCATCCAGCTCGACGCCATCCACGCCGGCCTGGTCGTCGTTGAGGAATGCTTCGAACCGGGAGACAATCTTTCTCAGATTGGCCTGCGCGTCTGCGTCGCCGAACCCTTCAGATGACCCCTTTGCCTCGCCCTTCCTCTTGCCGCTGAGCTCGTTCTCGAAGTCCTCGTAGTTGATGTCCAGCCAGGCCTCGGGGTCGGCCCGGTCGAAGGCGGGCCATCCCTTGATGTCGTCGTCTGACGGCAGAACCTCGTCGCCGTCCTCCTCCAGGTCCTCGAGTTCGAGGGCGAGCTCGCGCACGACCCTGCTGGTGTGCTGGGCGGCCTTGGCGGCGAGGATCTCGAACCCGCAGGTTAGTTTCGTTCCGTTGTCTAGTGCGTAGTGGTCCTGCTCGGTGGTGTCTTGCTTCCTCTGAGCTTGGATTGGGGCTTGCCACTTTGGGGGCGGTTCGAAGCGTTGAGAGCGGAGCTGGGCGAAGAGGACTTTGCTGAACTTGACGCTGACGGTGACGAAATCCTCGGGTGGGAAGACGAAGGTGTGTGATGGTGATAGGATTGGTTTCAGCGCCAGGGCGTCTCGGGTGTAGAAAGCCTCGACGGCTGGCGGTACGGATTTCGGGATCTTGTGTATAATGTAGGCGAGTTTCCGTGGGATGGTGACCAGGGAGTGGTGGAGGGATTGCGAGATCTGGGCTGGGTATTTCTCAAGTCTGTAGAAGGCTTCTGACTCAATGAATTCTGAATGAACAAGCTGTCCCTTTTTGGTTTTGATAAAGTCCAGTGCTAGCGGTAGTGACAGAGCGCGGGGTATCTCCGGAGAGTGTTCCTTGAAAGGGATGATGAAGAGCTTGCCATCGTGGATCCAGACCCGGTTATGGTCGATTTCGGGGCTCAGCCATTTTGGTAGGACGTTGGCAGCCTCGACGAGGAGGAATTCGCCATCGCTGTCGAAGATCCGGACCCAGATGTTGGGGTGGGATCGTGTAAGTTCTCTGAGCAGGTGAACGATCAACCACTCATCTTCCACGGCATCGCCGTAGTCGGTGGCTCCACGAAGGTAGATTAAGCCTATAGAACGATTTGATGAGTTAGGACAAGAAAAGATTGGGTAAACACAAACAGGGGTGAGGAAGCATCTTCGTGCCACATGACCACCTTGACACAGGTAACATGATCTTATACGGTACAGTTCCTCTCAAAATCAATCGAGGTTGCAAGTCTTACCTCCTTCGTTCTTCAACTCCAAATTGAACTCGTCCCGTTGCCATAGATAGTCTTTAGTCAGACTCTGACAGGTCTGTATGGCCGCCTTACGGACTGTTTCTAACCGGGAGAGTGCTTTTCGTGCATCAGAATTTGGTTCGATGCAGAATATGAGATATTCAACCACGTTCTCCGTGATTTCCTTTTCGAATCCCGGCAGTGTCTGAGGCTCCGCGTCCTCCATGACGTAGTTTTCTTAGTGGCGGCTCGACCCTGCGACAGACAACTTTAGGATAGAGTCTACACTCGATACAAAGAAAGAAAAAGAGCGAAGCTCTATTATCTGACGAATGATCTCGACATAAAGACCAGGCTACGAAAGGTGAATTGTCCTCCAAGTGTGGGAGAGCTTTTGGAAGATTTTCAAGTGGTGTAGGGTAGGAAGCCCGGAATAAGGGTCCACTTACTGGATCGTTCCTGCTTTAATTGGCCAGGTAGCGGAGGCAGGCAGATCGGTGCCTTTAGTGGAGGCCCACATCAGGCTGTCACGTCGCGTTGTGTAAGTGCTTTGTGCGCAATTGACCCCTCGACGCGCCTCACTGTTCAGCGATTAGGCCCGTCTGCATATCTGTGTCTGCCCACCATTCCATAGGATGCCGCCGCCCTAGTCTATCGTATAGCAACTTGATACACTGGAAGAGTATTAGACCGGGAAAATACTATGGCTCCTCGCAAACGCGCCCTGCGGGATGAAGCCGGGGAGTCTAGTGAGGCGGGAGCCTTGCGCTCCTCTGATGCTGTAAGGGGGATTTCTAAACGTCCGTTTTTGCTGCCTGCTCACATCCGTCAAACAGAGAAAACGAGTGCGCGTGTCCGACGTCGTAGACGAGAGTTCGCTACCCCCAGAAACCTCGGATTCGGACGACGATGACAATGTCGCACCCGCCCATCTGGCGCCGCCCCCTCAAAGCCAATACGAGATAATGCGAGATGATGGGTTCAAGCACTTGGACAACATCGAAGAAGACGACCACGAAGCTGCCAGAAAGCTGACCCAGAAAATGAGAAAGGTCGGGAACAATGTCGCTGCCGAGAGTGGGATTATCGAGAGCATTACGTGCTTTAATTTCATGTGTCACGACAGACTTCATGTCGAGCTCGGGCCCCTCCTCAACTTCATCGTTGGAGAGAACGGCAGTGGCAAGAGCGCAGTTCTCACAGCCCTGACACTCTGTCTCGGAGGCAAAGCAAGCGACACAAACCGTGGCGGGAGCTTGAGATCGTTCGTGAAGGAAGGTCGTGACAAAGCTCGGCTGGTCGTCAAGATCAAGAACTGCGGCAGTGACGCCTACCAACCAGACCTCTACGGCGACTCGATCGTGGTTGAACGACACTTCTCGAGCACCGGTTCCAGTGGATTCAAGATCAAGAACTCGGCCGGCGGCATTATCTCTACCAAGAAGCAGGAAGTCGACGAGATCTCCGAGTGGTATACTTTGCAAATTGGGAACCCATTGATTGTTCTATCCCAGGATAATGCCAGGCAATTTCTCAACTCGTCCTCGCCATCGCAGAAATACAAGTTCTTCGTCGCCGGAGTTCAGCTGGAACAGCTCGATAACGATTACAAGATGTCACAGGACACACTGGACAAGACCGAGATTCTCCGCGATGATTTGAACGAGCGAATTAGTTCTGTCAAGAAAGAGATGGAAAGTGCCAGGCGACTTGCTGAGACTGCTCAGAAGAATAATACCCTCCGCGACAAAGCCCGTCATTATCGACGCCAGCTGGCATGGAGCCAGGTCATAGAGCAGGAAACAGAATTGGAAAAGAGAGTGAAGGCCCTCGAGGACCATGACCAGCGCATTGTGCAGCGTCAGGAGACTTGCGCGCAAATGACAGAAGGCCTGGAATCTCTGGATCAGAAGCTGCAGGAGCATAAGCAGTCGAGAGAGGATCTTGACCAGGAGCGGGAGGGCTTCGAAGACAGAATTGCAACCGCAGAGGCTGACTTTGCAAGCGCAAAGAAGGATTTGACTGACCTGAACCGGGAAGAAAGAGACGCGCACGCTCGCATGAAAAATGCGACATCGGAACTCAAAAATATCCAAGAAGACATTGAGAAGGAGGAGAAGCGGCTAGCAGAATCAACAGGTCCCGAAAGGGCACAAAAAGACTCCGAGTTAGCCGACGCACTCTCCAAAGAAAAGGACTTGATAAAGAAGCAAGAACAGTTGCTCGGCGGAAAGCCCGAGGAAGAATCGAGACTTGAAAAGGCTCAAGCAGAATATGAGACTGTTTCCAGAGCCAAAGAGTTGAAACGCAAGGAAATCATTCAAGCCCAGAAAAACATTCAAGAAGTCAAGCAAAGTACTGGATCAGCTTTAGATGGCTACGACGGTAGAACACGCGATCTTGTCGCGGCTATAGAGAAAGACAACTCATTCGAACACAAGCCGATCGGGCCTATGGGTGCCCATGTAAGATTACTCGACCCCGAATGGTCTGGCATCTTGGAGAGGACATTTGGTGAAGGCCTGAACGCATTCGTGGTTCGCAGCAAACAAGACCAGCAGAAGCTTTTGAATCTCATGAAACGGGTCGGGATCGCAAAACCACCACCAATCTACATCGCTTATAGCGGACGAATCGACACTTCGAGACAGGAGCCCGATGAAAAGTACACTACTATTATGCGCGTCTTGGAGTTTGACAACGAGTTGGTCAGAACTCAGATGATCATCAGCTTTCAAATCGAGAAGATCATCTTGATCAAAAGCCGAGTTGAGGCCGAAAAAGTCATGGTCGATACTGACCACCCACCGCGAAATGTCAATGCCTGCATGTGTTTTCATGATGGACAGGGGAAGCGCGGTTTTGGTATCAGGATTACCAGCCGCAATGGCAATATTAGCACAAGCCCAGTACCACCTGCTACAGATCGCAAGAGGATGCGGACTGATGCCGGTAACCATATTCTGGTGCTCACGGAACACATGAAACAACTGGGAACCGAAATGCGAGAGCTCGAAAGGCAACTTAAGGCTGCGTCTAATGAACTCCAGCAAGCCAGAGGAATTGAGCAAGGAAGCAGAGGCCAGCTGAAAAAACTGGAAATCGAAATCCGCAAGGTCCAGGCCGAGGTCCAGAGAGTCCAGATCGACCTGGACGCCTTTGAAGGTGTTGACGGCCGTCTTGTACAGCTACGAGAGGATCTGACAACCAAAGAGAATGAAATCGAGGGCCTGGGCAACCAGTACGGGTCTATCAAGGTGGCGAAGTCGGATATGCAGGAGAGGGCCAAAAAGGCCAAGGAGAAACTGACGGAGGAGCAGGGAATACGGGACGAGTACCAGGGCAAAGTTGACAAAGCTGAGAAGAAGCTCAAGAGCTTCCAGGACCTGCGACGCATTGCGCTGGCAAAGAAGAATGAGGCATTCGAGAACCTCGAAATAGACCAGGCTGAACGACCACGTGTGGCGGACAGAATCGAGCAGCAGCAGGAGATGGTCAGGAATTTCACTCACTCGGCAGAACAGGTTTGTCCAACTCGTGTGCTGATCCCGGAAAACGAGACCTTCCAGAGCATGGAACGCAAGTACGTAAAGCTGCGAGAGCAACTGGATCAGCGGGCAAGACGTCTCGGGGCTACGGATGAACAAATCTATGAGCGGTCAGCCGCAGCCACGAAGAAATACGAGGACGCAACAAAAGAGATCAAGGAAGTGGATGACACGATTTTAACTCTAAAGCATTCAATCCGGGAACGTTTGAATCTATGGCGCCAGTTCCAGCGCCAAATCAGTGCTCGAGTCCGAATCCAGTTCACCTATCTGCTCAGCGAACGTGGCTACCGTGGGAAGATAGAACTCAACCATAAAGCGAAGAAGGTGTCGGTCAGTGTTGAGCCAGATGAGACCAAGAAGGTCGCATCTGCTCGGAGCACCAAGACTCTATCTGGAGGTGAGAAGTCCTTCTCATCCGTCTGCATGCTGCTCTCCATCTGGGAAGCTATTGGGTCGCCGATTCGATGCCTGGACGAGTTTGACGTCTTCATGGACAATGTGAACCGCAGCATCAGTACCAACATGCTGGTAAGTTGACCTCCCTGACCTCCCTTTAGTCAGAATGAGCGGCAGGCTAACATGATTCAAATAGGTGGACGTTGCTCGCCGCGCGGTATCACGGCAATATATTCTTATTACCCCTAATGCGATTGAAGGTCGCGCAAGCTTGGCGGCCGATGTCAAGATTATCAGGTATTTTCGCCCTATCCGACGAGAGCTCAAAGAGCACGAAGCTAACAGTATAACTAGACTTACGGATCCTCGGCAACGGACTCTTCCTGATATGATGGCAGAATAATGGCGGTTGTCTTTGCTTTGGTTTTTTTTTTTTGGCGGGCATTATTGGAATCTACCTACTTCGAGGGAAAAAAGGGGCGATTTGTACAAGAGTAACGGCAAGCAGGGAGTTTCAGGAACGGCATTTAGTTGGTACATGGGTCATTTCTCATGTTGGGTTTATATGGCCTTGGTTGGTATTCAAGGGGCGCCTATGGGAAATGCGAAACCGGCAGATGTGGGATCCTGTAGTGAGTAATGATACAAAGGTCTTACAATTATGCTACATATATAAAACATGGGGACTGGACAGCACATCATATCATATCCGGACTCCCTTGCTTCTCAGGATATTGATGCCGGCGTTGGCAGTGAAGCCAACCCACTGGCCGATGTTGCCCAGGGCGCCGCCGACGGACTTGACCTCGTCCAGGCGGCGGGTCAGGAACTTGCCCGTCTCGACGTAGTCGGGGGAGTGGTCGTTGGTCATGGACAGCTCGGTCGTGGTGTAGACCATGGACAGGGTGGCGCGCTTCGTGTACCACGAGGGGTCGACGGCGGTGTCGCCGGCGAGGAACCAGATCTCGTCCGACAGGGCGGCGAGCTCCTTGATCGACTCGGGGACGTAGCTGGGCTGCGCCATGACGGCCAATGCCTTTCCAACAGGAGACCGTGTTAGCCAGATCTGCTCCTCCTGGCGGATGTCAGGGCGGGGCGGTTGCTCTTTCTCACCTCTTGCCATCTGTGGATGACGTCCTTGTTCGCGAGGAGGCGCTCCCAGGTCAGGGCGGCGACCTTGCCTCCCACGCCGGCGGGGGCGTTGTCACGCTCGAACAGCTGGCGGCTGCGCTCGGCGAGGGCCTGGCGCTGGGTGATGAGGTGGTACTTGATGAGGGTGAAGGGTCCGTTGGTGAGGACGCTGGGGCTGATGTCGGGGAGGCCGGCATCGCGGGCGCCGTGGGTCAGGGCGGTCTGGGTGAAGCCATGCTCGGGGACGTGTTTGTAGGCGGCGGCGAGGATTGCCGTCTCAGTGGCACCGAAGGGGCCCGGGGGCGGCGGGTGGTCGTACGAGTGGTAGGGGCGGCGGTAGAGGGAGGAGGAGGTGGTCGAGGTTGAGGGGGAGGTAGCGACGGTACGGAGTGGTCTGATGGAAGCCCTCAGGGCTGCTCGGGCTGAGGTTGGGCAAGCCATTGAGAGGGCTGGCGAAGGGCGGTTGGAGGGGCAGTTGGACGGCGTGCTGGTGGAGGGCGGGGAGAGGTGATCGGGGGCCTAAGGTGCTGTCTGCCTTGGCGTGAGTGGTCGGCCGATCTTATCGAGTGAGGGTGTGTGACGATGGCAGCCGTGGTTTTGCTCAACGGCAGTAGAGCCGCTTCTAAAATCCCTAAGAAATTCTAGAGGTACCCACGCAGAGTGGTGGATTCGGCAGGTACATGGCACTACTTGTGGGAGGGGCATCTGGGCGAGGATGCATCAGTTGCCGGGTTGGTACTAGCAGGTATCTCGCAGCTGATGGACAGGTACCTTTCCTTCGGGCTGCTGCTCCACCCGCATGTGGGGGTGGATCTATGAGCCTCTCGCTGCGTGCTGAGAAGAGACAGACCCAGCTTTGTGTAAGCGCAATGGCGAGCATCGAGGCAAGATGGAACTTTCATATTACGCGCCCAAGGAATGGAGTGCTTACTGTGCTTGATTGGCCCAGCTGGATGTGATGTTATGCATGAGGGAACAATTAAATGGCAGAGTGCCCAGCTTTGATCACCAACGGCGTCTTCCCCGGGCGGCGCAGGCCACCTCCACAGCCAGAGATACACACCACAGCCTTGTGCTTGGTTTTTTGGTGGTGGGTGTTGGGACTTGGGCAACTGCATGCATGTCTTGAATCCATTGACAACGCCTACATGGAGCCAAGCCCACCCGAGTTTCGGATAGCCCTCCTCCTCGGGTAGCCCGTCCACGTAGCATGCAGGCCGTCGCTGCGTCGCCTTGACCACCCTCCTGCTTGCTCTTGCTCCATGCGCCGAGGAATCCCCAGACAAACGAAACCTTTGGATGGCTTCTCGACCCCTCTCTTTGCCGACGTATTAGGCAGCAGGAGCCCCAGCAAGCAAGGAGGAGGCGGCTCCGTATGCCGGGCTTCCCCTCTCTCTGCCGGGTTGTAGCGACCGATCACCCACTAAGGCTCAAACAGGCGGGTTGTCTTGAATCAATGTGCCAGTTTCCTCCGTCGGCCGAAGCGAAGGAGGGAAGAGGCCAATATCTGCCCGCTGTCATCAGGAATCCCTGGTGGCGTGCTTGTGCAGTCATACGTACATATGTGCTGTGAATGCATGCATGGCTGTACATGCTCCTGGGCGTCCTATTGGCTGACGACCCTGACAAAAACCGGCTCGAGGAGAAAAACTTGCTAATTCCCTTTTTTTCCCCAGTGCTGGTGGATGTGCTGAGTGCCGGGTGCTGATCGCTACGAGAAAACTACGGCTCTCCCTGTCAATCCAGGATCTGTACGAACGGGACGGATATTGCACCGCGAAGTGCCCGCAGCCGGCGCTTCATCGTAGAGATCATCCTGGGCAGATTCTTCCCTGAACTGCCGGCTGCCCTACGCTCTGGAATTACCGCAAAACGGAAACCGCCGCAGTGATGATACCTGAAGCCACCGGGACAGTTGTACCAGTAAAAGCCCTCTATCAATGGGCCAGGGTCCGCTCACCGGTCTGGATCCGGCCTGCAAGAGCATCCTTGGTTAGCAAAGCTGATTGGAGACCTGAGCTAGTGGATGCGCGCGAAGTTATGCTGTGTAACGGCAGGGTGGACTGCTGCCCAGTTCTTGTCTTTATTGTGACTGGTCGTCGTCCATCGCTGGAGTTGGAGGCCAGTGTACGCATTTTCTCTGCCAGTGCTTGTGGAGCTCTCGCTGGTCCGCTGCTGACGGGTTGAGGGGTTGAGGATATCAGAAGACCCCTTTTCGAGTCCTGTCATTTTCCTGGCTGGCTCGTTATCGGGAGGTTGACGTATTGATGACACCAGGACTGCCCTCGGCAAGGTGTGATGAAGTGATGAAACAGGCGTGGCCTTTGGGCTGGCACATGTGCAAGCCACATGAAGCGTGGCATGAAGTGAGGCGGTTGCCTTTACCGAGCCTTGTTTCCTAATGGTCCGGATGAGAGATAGTTGCTGTGACCAAGCCTGCAGAGCGAGCCGTTGTAGCGAATTAAGATACACATTACACTCCAAGCGCACATATCCATATCGGTGAAAGGGTTTTGGTATTTTGGCTGCTTTCGATGTTTCCTTTCATGTTAGGGCAATTGCTAGAGGAGACCGAGGACTAAATAGGGCAGAGAGGAAGAAGAAGAGAAGGTGGAAATTCGGCCTTCAAAAGAAGTACCTCTCACCCAAGGGCCTACGAAACAAAGCCGCGGTAACTGTGACCCAAGGGCAGTCCCGGAATGGATAGATCAATAGTCTTAGCTGCTCCTAGTGTGTGCGTCTGTACTTGGCAGCTGTGTGATTCAAGCACGTTGGATGCATTGGACTCGGCGACCCACCTGGAAAGCTTGCGCCACTGATAAAGGCAAGCGGCAGGTTGCTTGGACTATTAGTCCAAGTTGGTCATATTGTTTCTTCTGCCTGGTATTATTCACCGTTACCGTCGCCGTGGAGTGGCTTGCCCTCCAGCCGCTGGGAGGTTTACAGTAGTGCTTATCATCTGGCGGGTAGATAATGCTCCGAAGGGATCAACAGAGGGCTGGCTGCCAGGTTTGCTGCGGCTTGTATTGATCGTGACGATGGAACTTGGGAAACCCCAGGCTTGGCCGGCCTAGCAGGTTTCTCCATTGTGAAACAACCGAGCTGCAACCACTTATGTGGACATGAGGCCTTGTGCCGTGATTCGTGAGATGTGCATGCCACAGAGCATGCACTTGTGGATCGCCCGCGGAGCCCGCAAGGTGTCCTGGGAGATTAAGGCAAGGGTTTTCTGTCGCCCACGGAGCTGACAATGCATCTGGTGCCAAGGACGGGCTCAGTAACATGCTCCTGGCAATACCGTGTGTGGTGTGCGGTTCCGAAAGTCAAAGTCTATAGGGCCCGAGGCTTTGCACCAATGCCAACGTCACACGGGGCATTTTGGGCGCAAGGCGTCTGAGACCTGCGATGATAGTAAAACACCACGCTCTGCCGTGTTTGTTGGCTTGGCTGGCTGGTAGTAGCAGCTCCTGGCGGTTTATATCAACTTGGATGTCAGATCGGCATCCCATCCAAAAACCCACCCACCTTGGTCCTCGAGCTAAGAGGTTGCAGCCCACTTTTGGGGGGGGAGGGGCAGTGGGACTGCAGCACCCTTTTGTCCAGACAAGACAACATACATGAGAAGTTTTGGCTGGTGATTTAAGATGTGAGGGAGCTAGTTCAGCCAGCCGCCTCTAATTGGATGCAAATTCTCGTAGTTTGTGGAAATCTCCGTAACTAATGGAGCCTCCCGGCAAACGGGATTGTTGTTTAAGGTTAGATCGATTTCCAACGGCGAGCTGAAGTCAAGGCATGCAAAAGCAAGCAAGCAATGGCTGAGGCTTGGGCCGGGCCATGGTTCTGTCACAAATCCTCCGTGGTATTGAGATAAACACCCGACCGACCATTTCTGCGCGGTGCGAGAGGGTGGTGGAGGGGAGGTAGACCTATATTGTTCGTATACTGTTTTGCCTTTACGCAATGCATGGAACGTTGAGGATATCAGGTTGCAACGAAGCCAGTCGCGAGAGCATAGATGGTGTTGGGCACTCCCGGCCGAGACACCCCTACCTCCCGGAGATGATGCTGACGGCGTGAGAGTCTGCCTTATACGCGAGAGCCTTACCTGATGGCTCCTTACCCAACTGGGCAGTCCTATGACTCTCTCGCGAGGTAGGTAAGGAGGTACTAACGCAGCTCTGCGGTTACCTAGCACCTAGTGGCTTGAGTAGCCCTGTGCGTGCGTGGTGCAATCGCTGCACTGAGACGCACCATACCACACCATCAGCAGCAACAATAATGTGGGCAGGCCGCCGAGAAAACTGGGAGCAACGGCAGACGGGCTGCGCAAAAGGATCTCCCATTCCGCATGCCAAGGTGCAGACATTGGCAGCTGCTAGCACAGGAATCGAGACTGGGAAGAGCCTGCAAAACCCTGGTCGCCGGCTTGGGGTCCAGGGATGCGGCTTTGAGGCTTCCAATCCCCATTGCGCGTGCATTGTGTCGACTTGTACACACGGTGCGGAGCCTGGCAATGCAGGCACTGTAGTGTGCCGCGGACCACAATGGCGGACTTGGCTGCTGCGAGGGACTTGGGTACCTGGCCGGCGAAGCTACCTGACCCTCAGAGGTTGCCTCCAAGGCCTGGCAGCAACGCGAGACAACCAGCAGGGGGTGGTGGGGCCTATGGCACCCCTTTGGCACCCTCTGCCACCCTTTGCAGCCCGCACAGCAGCCTCTGCCGCTCATTCGCTGCCTGAGGTGCCCATTCCCCTCCCCCAGGCGCGCCTCTGCCTCAGCGTGCGCGTCTTTTCTGCCTCTTGGTCACCTCACCTCACCACACCATCGATTCTCCGGGACCCGTCTGCACTGCACTGCACTGCACTGCGCCTGCGCTGCGACTGAGCTGAGGTGACAATCTGGCCTCTGCCGTGTGTGTTCTCTGCATTGACACGGGCTTTGCATTGCGCGCCCCTCTCCTCTCCTCTCCTCTCCTCCTATCCCATCCCGTCCCCGTCCCCAGCACCCCTCCATCCGGACGTCTGCCGCGCAGCAGCAGCAAGCCCAAGCAAGCCCCGACTCGCCTGCAGGTGCCTCCCAGTCCCTACATTACCACCTACCACCCAACTAAGCTGCCTCCTGCGTGCGGCATCCGTCCCGTTGCTGGTGAAATATCTGCTCGTGAGCCTTGCCCACTTTGCGCTGGCCAATCGTGGAGCTCCCTCGCTGCATTGTCTGCTCACCTTGTTACTCACTGTGTTGCCTCGCCGCACTGTCGCCTGAGGTGTCTCTTCACCCAACCCCAACCAACCTACCTACCTAAGCTGTGACAGCGCGCCGCATCCATTAGCTGCTGGATACAGTCTGAACCCGATCCGACTTGACCTCTGTTTCTGGTCTGACCTTGACTGACCTGCTGTGGTTCACCTCTGTCACTCCCTTTCTGTCTGTTGTTGCGACACGACCATCCCGCCTGCGTCCTTGTCCCTCACTGGACCGACTGAGATCACCAGCGCGCGCAACTGACCTGGATTCGGGGCGCGACATCATTAACTTTTTCGTATCCCGATTCCCCCACGAGGCCGTTAGACACCTCCGTCGCCATGGGTACGTTCCTTTCTTCTGCTACATACATACACACTTGTCTCTCTTGTGCTCTCGCTCCCGTGGCAGCCCTGTCTTTGGCTGGCCAGCCCACCTGCTTGCTTTTCGCTTCCACCTCCTCCCGACGTCCACCGCCGCCTACTTGGCTCGAGCATCTTTGATTCACCTTTTTCATGCCCTCCTCCTTTGCCCCGGCGTCACCACATCACCTCGCCTATCCCCCACGCGTCCTGTGGCTTCCTCGTCTCGGGCCTCGGTCCTCATTCACACTTTCACCTCCTTCTCCCAGCTAGTTTGTACGACTCTTCCAGCTTGTCTGTGGTTGCATGCGGCCCTGGCTTGGCTGACTTGCTCCCCAAGCTCTTACTCACTCACCCCCCCGTCCGCCGTCAGCTCTCAGTGGCACCCGGTGTCTCTCTCGCCGGCCGGCCGTCGAGATCACACACTGCACACACACACAACCTACCCCAATGAGCAGCTTCCGTTTCTCCTCACTTCTCACAACTTCTCTCGTTCCATCTCTCTTCACTCGGGAATGAGTCTTGCGCTCTTTCACTCCCACACCTCCCGCTTCCTTCCTCGCCCAATTTAGGCAACGCCTCGATCAACAGCATTAAAGACCTTGGCGCCCTCGATGTAACCGCTTCCCCCCCCGTGCCACCCCTCCCGAGTTTCCCTCCTGCTTCGCCTTTCTCTCTAGCCTATGCCAACCCAGCCCTGGGTGTCGGAAATCTGCTCTTTTCCCCCACCTCCCCTTTTATCTGCAACTCTCCCGCTCTGATCCACACTTTGGTCGGACCTTGTTCTTATTGACTGCACCCCTCCACTACTGCCACGCCTCGAGCGCCGACTTGGCCGCACTTTACGGGCCATCCTACCACCTGGGGGCACACCTTTCGTTTTTGATTCATACCTACTCCTTGGCGGGGTTTCCCTACCTTCACATCCTCTTTTATCTTCTCCTTCTCATGCTCCCCTACTGCTGTCATATCTACTCTTTGTTCTCAGATCTAACAGTCGCCTAGCTGATACATCTGATACCTACCGACCTGTAAGTCTCTTGCATCTATTTGCTTCGTTGGCCTTTCCTTTCCGTGGGATCTGTATACTTGTCCGGCGCCGTTTCAGGACGTTGTGCGACTGTAACGTGTTAACAGAGGGGCAACTGGCTATTGTGTTGAGGAGAGAGCAATCCCTTTAACACGCGAGGGCATTGGATTTGCGTCTTGTCGAATCGCCTCGCAATTCGGCAGGCGTGAGCGCCAGCCTTCCTCCAGAAACCCCACGCCTGGCAGGGACACACCCATGTGGATCATCAAAGACGGCAATAGGCGTTCACACAGTGTTGAGAGCTTCTAAACTAACCTCGCCTTAGCGTGAGAGATCTCGATCTCCCCGCCGTCGCTCCAGAAGTCCGGGACGGTCTCGTCGTCGATCATACTCTCCTAGGAGCAGATCAAATAGCCGAGAAGATACCCGTCGAGGCCGCGATCGCTCCCCCATGACTGGCACAGGTGCTACCGGTGGAGGATCTAGTTCTGGTTACGGCGGACAGCAGTCCAACCGATCTTACGAAGATCGTTCACGAGCTCGAGAACAAATGATGAGCAACATTCGAGAGACTTCTCAACAAGACCGCCGGGTCTACGTCGGCAATCTTTCGTACGATGTCAAGTGGCACCACCTCAAAGACTTCATGAGACAGGGTGAGGAATTATGGCGGCAAGGGGGGATCACATTGGGCTGACGGATATTAGCGGGAGAGGTGCTCTTTGCCGATGTGCTATTGCTTCCAAATGGAATGTCGAAGGTGGGCTTCAACGCGTAGTGATTTTTCTTTTCTTGGTTGGCCGTTTCTTTTTCTCCCGTTGGCCTTTTTCCCTTCTCGGATTTGATGGATGGTTGGGTTGACGGGTTTGGACGTTGTCCTGAGGATGACTGTAGGGATGCGGGTAAGTTGATCAATGTTCCTCGAGCGAGTTGTTATCGTGACTAACATCATCTTTGTTCAGAATTGTGGAGTACGCAACAAGGGAGCAAGCCCAGCAAGCTGTTGCCCAACTTAGCAACCAAAACCTGATGGGCCGTTTGGTCTACGTTCGAGAGGTGAGTCGCGGGTTGTATGTGAACAGTGCACATATTGGATGTGATTGTTGAACACGATATATAGGACCGAGAGGCCGAGCCTCGCTTCATCGGAAGCTCAGGCGGCAACCGCGGCGGATTTTCTGGCGGAATGCCAGGCGGAGGCGGTGGTGCCAATGCTGGTGGTGGTTTCAACCCAGGCTTCGGAGGCGCCCCCCCCGGTGGCAGTCGCCAAATCTATGTTGCCAATGTTCGCTCTTCTAACCCCTCTCCCCCCCTTCCCCATGTGGTCTGTTTAAATTTAGGGTGTGCTGACCTTGAGT
Source organism: Clonostachys solani (assembly GCA_902141235.2). Classification (NCBI taxonomy): domain Eukaryota; kingdom Fungi; phylum Ascomycota; class Sordariomycetes; order Hypocreales; family Bionectriaceae; genus Clonostachys; species Clonostachys solani. Next base: position 498,860 of record CABFOC020000002.1, read on the forward strand.
AGCTTCCGTTTAACATCGGGTGGCAGGATCTCAAGGATCTGTTCCGACAAGCTGGTAAGTTCAACTACTCTACTATTGGTAGTAGTAGGAGCTTTCTCTTGATTCTGACATTACCGTGTAGCACGCACTGCTGGAGTCATCCGTGCCGATGTCCATATGGGCCCAGATGGTCGGCCCAAGGGTTCCGGCATCGTCGTATTTGAAAGCCCAGACGACGCCCGAAATGCCATCACGCAATTCAACGGCTACGACTGGCAGGGTCGGGTCCTCGAAGTCAGAGAAGATCGATACGCTGGCTCCGGAGGCATGGGCTTCGGCGGCGGCCGTGGTGGATTTGGTGGCGGTATGCGAGGGGGATACGGCGGCGGCGGCGGTTTCGGCGGCCGCGGAGGCTTCGGTGGTGGCCGTGGAGGCTTCGGCTTTGGGGGTGGTCGTGGTGGAGGCTTTGCTGGCGGACCTCCCTCTGGCGGGCCTGGCAACTTCGAATCTAATGCTCCTGCCGTTCCTCCCAATTCCTTCACGGACTTTGCCACCGCTGGAACTGATCCGGGCGAGGTCATTTACGTGCGAAACGTAAGTCCATGCACTGCCCTTGGCAGAAATCGCTTGAAGTTGAGCAAGCCTCTGACCTGATGTAATTCTAGCTGCCCTGGTCAACCAGCAACGATGATCTTGTCGAGCTTTTTACAACCATTGGTAAGGTTGAGCAAGCTGAGATCCAGTACGAAGCAAGTGGCCGATCCCGTGGCACTGGTGTTGTCCGATTTGACAGCACTGAGACGGCAGAGACTGCAATCAGCAAGTTCCAGTCTTACCAGTACGGCGGACGTCCCCTCAATCTGCACTTTGTCAAGTACCTCAACCAAGGCGGAGCGGAGAACATGGACACCGATCCCCATGGAGGCTTGACCCAGGATCAGATGATGTAGGGGCCTTGGTGGCCGCCCTAGATTGCGTTTGATTCGCAACGGCATCTCAAACAAGAACTGATCTTGGTATTTTGTATCATTGATACAAGCTATCACACAACGACCACATCGTTTTCTTTTGTCTGACACAGTGGCCGACTGTTTCACTTGCTGGCTAAGAGTAATATGAACGGGAACGTCTCTTCTCTGGCCCAAGGAACTGGCTCTGAAATAATGACTGGCAGCTGGGTGAGGAAGGGAACAGCGCAACATTGTGCTTGGAACAGTTACTGCGTTTTTGATCCATTTTTATTTCCTAAAAAAGTTTGAGGGATGACTGGTGGTGACTCTTTAACATCATACTTGGTGGAACCATGGATGAGTTGGCACCAGGGTTTCTATAAGACTGTATAACTTGAAAACGTCGCGTATTCGATACTTTTTTTTCTATTATATTCAGGAATGGTTTTAATTTGTCTAGACCTTTGATACTCCATGTGATGCGAATTACTCCTGAGAAGCAGACGGTTGTATGTGCTGTGGGTAGTGGAACACTGGGTGTAATGACTGCCAGTCAGAGTTGGCGAGACACAATGCAAGAACCTTCGGTTTGCAGAGTAACGCCAGATTCCTTCATTATCTACTCCGAGACTGAGAAGAGGGAAAGGGATGATCGCTGGCCCGCAGTGTTCTTTGACGGCCGTACAATCTTAAATTGACGCCGGACCTGACTCACGGAGAGCTCCAATTTCTGCTGACGAGCCATGAGACTGTGTGGCTTTTTGGATCCGATCACACAATAATGCAGCTTTTCCTACCGCAGTTGCAGTAGACCGTTATGAGAAATATTTTGCGATAGAGATAGGCTGTGTCCTTTCTGCACTGATCAAGCTATGGTAGTTGATAGTTAATGAATGGCTTTTGGGATTATACCCCAATCCGTGTCTTCAAAGAACTAAGCCGGGAGGCGATTTTTATGGATATAGTGTGACCAAAATCAGAGAACATATTCTGTTCTCCCTTGTAGAATAGCAACATTCTGCAGGAGAGGGTGCATGTGTGATAATCTGTAGGGCATGCAATTTTGGGATTTTCGGGAATGTAGCCCACGTTTCTCTTCAGATGAATAAATGATTCGAGAGGAGCCCGTAGAAAGAAAAAAAGACATCCGCAGCCAAATTTCCGCGAGTGCCTGTTCAGTACCTTATAGGCCAAAATATGGTCCCCTGCAAGTAACATCCCAGGTACAATGAGATCTGGCCCATTTGGTAATGCCACAGCCCGAGCTACGTATATCATACGGGTTGGGTTCGTAGCCGTTGGAGGCGAATTACCCACTGCTCGCTGGTTCGAGACATGTGACCTTTTTTTCTTCTCTCTTCTTTTTTTGTTGTGGTTGGGTGCTTTGCGTGTTCCAGTCCGGTGGCACTCGTTGGGCGGTTGGCGATGGTCGACGGGAACTTGCCCCCCACCCCAAAGATCAACAATTAATTAGACTTTGAAAGTCAATTGACTTGTGAAATATAGGTATAGAAAGGGGAAACGAGCTCCAATTGTTTAGGCATTAAATTGGAACGCATACTATGTTTTCGAGGCCGTCTCAACTCGTTCTGCTACCTATGCACCCAATACTATGGCAGCTTTACTCTAGACAATGAAACTTTGCGACAATGACAGAGTTTGGTATCGATATGGCGGCCGTCAGTGCCAAGTCAGATGCTTTTATTATCTAAATATGGAGTGAAGACCCGGGGCACAATCTATGTACTCTATGAGGCATTCTTCTTCTTCTTGGCCTTGAGCTTCTTCTTGTTGCGATCTCTCGGCTTGAGCGCCGTCATACCGGTCTTGCAGATGTCTGCATACCGTGTGTAAAACTCTTCCAGATCCTCGGGCTTGACGACCGTTGAGATCCTGACCTTGGAGTCCCGCTCCTTGTTGGATTTCCCGTTACTAGCGCGAATCACTATTGAGTGAGGCTCCGTTGTGTTCAGGTCAGGAAAGGGCTCATCCGCCGAGGGCATAGCAGTGTCCTCGGTGTTCTTGACTATATTTCGAGGGGTTAGAGTCCGGGAGCTGGCTGAAGGGCTGACAGCGAGTACATACGACGCTTTTGTGACAGGTGGATAGCGCCATGGTCGCCTCCCTTGCGCTGAGAGAAGAGTTTCTCTAACCTGTCAAAGAACTAAGGATATAGTGCGGTGTGAGAATTGTGAATGCAAAGGTGCGAAACGAGGCTGGGGTGGATGGGATAGAATGATGGCTGTGAGTTGACTAACCTCACTCTGGCTCAAATGCGATTTGCTGGGGGCCATGGTCGTTGTCGGTGCCCAGGTATGAGCCTGAGCTGAAGGGAGACGGGTGCTAAACAACAGTAGGGCGTGGCCGTGGTTCCTAACTATGTTGGATGTCAGGCTGTGGCTCTAGAATGTTGACCGAGGATGGCTGCCGTCTTCCAGGTTGTTCCTCGTGATGTCGTGTGTGTGGTCAAGTGAGAGTCGAAGTGGTGCCCCGCTATTCTGCTTGTTTTCACCGATCGACTTGGTGGGGCAAAAGTGAGCCGCAAGCTAAAAACGCAACTGTGCTGCAGAGTCGCTCAGCATCCAACTGGACCCATAAATTTTTTTCATCTCATCTTGGCTCTGAGTTTCTCTTGAGATTGAACTATCCAAGTATTTATTCTTTCTCCTCTATTTCACTGTTCGACTAATCGACCAGAATAACTTTTTTACCCACTGAGCTGGCAACACTCGAGAGTTTTACAACCACTCAGATTTCATTTTATTTCACAAAAATCTGCTCCCAAGCCAGAGATGGGTGAAAACCCCAGTGCTGAAAATTAGACAGCAACCACAACAGACCAGCAGCCATGCCTCCAGGCTCGGTGCCAGAGCTTCAGCAGAAGATATTCAAGCAAATGGGAATAGATGTCCCGGAGCCAAAGCAACCACGCAGACCTGGGCAGGCCGGGGGGAACTTCCGAAACCAAACCTCGTCTCGCAAAGAGCAACGGAGGGCCGACAGGAACCAGAAGAAATCCAATCGCTACACAAGGGCGGCGCTGGATACTGGTCGTCCTTCTCGTCCCAAACCTCAGAATGGACCTAGAAGAGAGCCTATAAGGCCAGTCTCCAAACCTACCCCGAAACCCGCTGCGAAGCCCCAGGGTGGGATGAGGATGCTGGCAGACCTTTCGGAGGACGATGAGCTTACTGAGGGCGATTTCGAAGATGGGGATGAGGACGATGAAGAGATGGGCGACTGGGATGACGAGGACGACCAAAGTGATGATGATGTCGCCGACACCAAAGCCCGCGGCAAAGAGAAGCCCGCGATTGACAAGTCAATCCCACGCGCCGTCAGAGAAAGGTTAGCTGAAGACGATGCCGCCATCGAGGAGTTCGAAAGGAAGCTGGGTATCAAAAAGGGGCGAAAGTCATTACCCAAGTCATTTGCTGAGGATGGCTTGGCGGCTTTGATGGAAGATTTTGGGGAAGATGATGTCTCTGAAGGTGGCGACGATGACCGGAAAAGAAAGCGAGACTACGATGATTGGCTTGCGGAAAAGAGAAGGAAGACCGCGCCTCAGCAGTCGGGAAATGGAAGAAAGAAGTCAGCCGTCAATCAAGACGTTTCCGACCTGGAATCGAGCGAGGGCGACGAGGCGGACAGCTTTGGCGGTTTCAGCGAAGATGATGACGAGGGCCTTGATGACGAGGAAGACGGAGACTCTGATGATGACGAAGAAATGGGCGGATTTAGTGACGAGGGTGGCCCCTTTGATGAATCCGACGCTGGTGAAGAGCCGGAGATCAAACCTCGGCAGCGCGAAAACCCATACGTTGCGCCCACTACCGGCGCAGTCGTCGCAAAATACGTGCCACCTTCATTACGCAAATCTCAGGGGTCCGAGGGCGAGGCTCTGAGCCGCCTTCGGAAGCAAGTCCAAGGTTTGATCAATCGATTGACAGACGCCAACATTCTATCCATCGTGCAGTCAGCCGAGGAACTATACCAGAATAATGCTCGAGGCGAGGTCACCGAAATGTTAACGGAATTGATCCTAGCTCAAGTTTGCAAGCCTGAAAGCTTGCCAGATCAATTCTTTGTTTTGACTGGCGGTTTCGCTGCGGCGATATACAAGGTCATCGGTGCTAGTTTCGGTTCCCATCTGGTCCGCCGGGTTGTCGAGGACTTTGGCCGGCAGTACGACCATGCTAAGGCATACGAAGGCGAAGTGGCGGCAATTCCCAAAGAAGCATCCAATCTTCTCACCTTTTTATCCCAGCTGTACGTCTTTGAAGTCGTCAGTTGCAAAATCGTTTTCGACTACATGGAGAGGCTGCTGAGCGACCTTGGCGAGCTGAATGTGGAACTCCTGCTTCGCATATGCCGGATGGGTGGCAGGCTGCTTCGCCGAGACGACCCACACGCTCTCAAGCAGGTTTCTAGCCTCCTGGGTAAAGAGGTGACCAAGGTCGGGCAAGCGAATGTCTCGGTCCGAACCAAGTTCATGATTGAGACGATCAACGACCTGAAAAACAGCAAGCCAAAAGCCAAGGGTCTCGATTCCGCCGTCGTGTCCGAGCATGTGCTGCGAATGAGGAAGCGACTGGGAGAGTTGAAATCGCAGTCGCGAAGGCTCGATGGACTCTCGCCTATGGGTATAAGCCTTCAGGATGTTGAGAATGCCGATACCCTGGGCAAATGGTGGCTTGTTGGAGCCAGTGTTCCGGTCAAGCCTGATGATGCCAAGGGAGCAAAAGGGAACGGTGGCGCGAAGAGCGCTGGTGGGAACTACGAATCTGACGAGGAGGATTTGGAGTTCATCCTCCCCGATTATCCCAAGAAGGCCAGGGCACAAGGTCTAAGCACGCCAGGACAGATCGCCATATTCACAGCCCTGCTATCTGCCGTGGATGCGGAGCAAGGGTACCATCAGTACGTGACTCTCAAGCTCAAGAAGGATGAGCAGTTGGAAATTGCCCGCGTGCTGGTGCAGTGTGTTGGGAGCGAGCCACAGTACAACCCGTACTATGCACTCGTGGCCAAGCATGCTGTTAGTAATAGCAAGGTGCGGTTTGCCTTTCAGAACAGGCTCTGGCAGATCTTCCGCGGACTTGGGGAGTCTCTCTTCGGAGAGGAGGCGGACGATGATGATACTGCGGACACGGACAGGATGAAGGACCCCCAGCGAGTGAAGAATGTTGCTCAGTTCTACGCGTCTCTCATCACGGATGGCTCGCTGAACATTATTGTTCTGAAGCCCCTGGACCTCCCTAGGCTCGGTTCATCATGCTCTACGTTTCTGGAATGGTTTATGATCTATCTACTTAAGGAATGCAAGTCAAAGAATAGTGAGAAGGAGGACGCTCGGGTTGCCAAGGTGTTTGGGGCTGGCAGGGATCTACCGGGTCTCTCGGCTGGTATTGGTTGGTTCCTCCGGAAGAGGGTGCGCAAGTCTAAACTGATCAGCAGCAAGGAGGTAAAGAAGTTGCAGGCCGTGAGAGAGAAGGCCGAAGGAGCGGCCCAAGCTATCAAGATGGACGAATAAGTCTGGGGGAGGAGTATAAGAGAGTGGGATGGGATCCGCCACCATGGGTTGCTATTGCTTGACGGTGGCGTTGGTTCGTCCGGCTGGCTGAGTAAGAGATATAGATTTATCAGCCACATTTCTATCCATTTCGATACACATGCTGCAACAAGACATTGCGTGTTTGTTCATTAGTCAAACGACTGGGTAGACAACGCCGAAACTCGTGCCGTGAGCAAAAGCCGTCTTGGCACATGGCCCTGCTATAGTCGGCGTAATGTGCAGCGCTGGTTCGGTTATCCAGGGCGCAATTAGGCCGAAGTGGTCCACGTTGGGGCGGCAGGAAACGGGATAGCAGCGTTGGGATTGCCGAGAGGCACTGCGGGTCCAGAACGGCCAGCCTATTGGTCAGCAGCCCAGAAGCAGGTCCCAGAAGCTGCTCGACCTGCTGCACATCCATAGTGGCTACCGTATGCTGCAATAGGTGCGTCGCCCCTCCAGATTCGCTATGTGGCGACAGGTAGATTCGCTGCAAAGCACCGCCTAAGGGCAGGGAGTTTACTTTCGCCCGAAAAAGGCAGGGCGAGCATAAGTTGTATAATTTTCTTACTTCCTCATATTTTTAACAGTAGCTCGCCCCGCCAACTTATACAGGTGTTTATTGTGGTTATATAGGTACATGTAGGTAGGTAGGTACCTTGTCTAAAAATTAGCTGTGCATCCCTCTACACTCTAGCGCAATTGACCACTAAGATAGCTAGGTAGGTACCTGATACATCACAACAACCAGTTGCTGGAAGCCGGGCCGCAAAAGTTAGCACCTATCTCAACCTCTCGCACTCCTCCACCAAGAAAATCCATTCCCCATCTCCCCCCGTCTCCCTGCTTCGCATTCTGGCGTCTTCGGTGCCATATTGCTCAATTTCCTCCGCCAGTATGTTTGCCAGCCGTTTAATTCCCAGATACACCGTCCGACCGGTTGTTGCTCGGTCTACGTGAGTCCGCCTCCTTGATTCTCCCTCCTTGCCCCCGGAGAGCTGCTTCCTACGACACGATGCCCTCCACTCGCTGAACTAGCTCCCAACTGACAATCCGTCTTCTGCAGCCTCCCCAAGGTCGTTTCCGCCCCTGCTCTGTCGCAATGGAGCCGTGCCTACTCCGCCTCGTCAGGTGTGTTGCTACTCCCATTGAGTCGCATATAATGAGCGGCATTTCGTGTACTGACGTCTGTCTCTTCCACCCATAGATGAGAAGGACCTTGTCATCATCGGCGGTGGTGTCGCCGGTTACGTCGCTGCCATCAAGGCTGGCCAGGAAGGCCTGAATGTGAGTTGATCCAGTCCTCCTGGGGACGAGAGGTCTCTCCGGTGATCGGCAGCCTCTAACACTATCTGCACAGGTCACCTGTATCGAGAAGCGAGGCGTCCTCGGAGGAACCTGCCTCAACGTCGGCTGCATTCCCTCCAAGTCTCTCCTCAACAACTCTCACCTTTACCACCAGATTCTCCACGACACCAAGAACCGCGGTATCGAGGTCGGCGACGTAAAACTGAACCTCGCCAACCTGATGAAGGCCAAGGATTCTTCCGTTAACGGGCTGACCAAGGGTATCGAGTTTCTGTTCAAGAAGAACGGTGTTGAGTACATCAAGGGCGAGGCCAGCTTCGTCAACGAGCACGAGATCAAGGTTGCCCTCAACGAGGGTGGCGAGACCAGCGTCAAGGGCAAGAACATTCTGATTGCGACCGGTTCCGAAGCTACACCCTTCCCTGGCCTTGAGATTGATGAGAAGCGTGTCATCACCAGCACCGGTGCTCTCTCCCTTGAGAAGATCCCCGAGTCTATGCTCGTCATTGGTGGCGGTATCATCGGTCTTGAGATGGCCTCCGTCTGGTCCCGTCTCGGCACCAAGGTCACCGTCGTCGAGTTCCTCGGTCAGATCGGTGGTCCTGGTATGGACACCGAGGTCTCCAAGACCATACAGAAGCTCCTGAAGAAGCAGGGGCTTGAGTTCAAGCTCAACACCAAGGTCCTCAGCGGTGACGCTTCTGGCGAGAAGGTCCAGCTCAGCGTTGACTCTGTCAAGGGTGGCAAGGAAGAGACTGTACGTATATATCTTTTTTCCCCGGGAAGCGATCAATTCACAGAAGCTAACCTCCTCAACTCTTTAGCTCGACGCCGAGACCGTCCTCGTCGCTATCGGTCGCCGACCTTACACCGCTGGCCTGGGCCTTGAGAACATTGGTCTTGAGACTGATGAGCGCGGCCGTGTTATTATTGACTCCGAATACCGCACTAAGCACCCTCACATCCGCTCCGTCGGTGACGTGACCTTCGGTCCTATGCTGGCCCACAAGGCTGAGGAGGAGGCTGTCGCTGCCATCGAGCACATCAAGAAGGGCCACGGCCACGTCAACTATGCCGCCATTCCCTCCGTCATGTACACTCACCCCGAGGTTGCCTGGGTTGGCCAGAGTGAACAGGACCTCAAGAACCAGAACATCCCCTACCGGGTTGGAACCTTCCCCTTCAGCGCAAACTCCCGTGCCAAGACCAACCTTGACACTGATGGTCTGGTTAAGATGCTTGCTGACCCCGAGACTGACCGCCTTCTTGGTGTTCACATCGTCGGCCCCAACGCTGGTGAGATGATTGCTGAGGGTACCCTGGCTCTGGAGTACGGCGCCTCAAGCGAAGACATTGCCCGCACATGCCACGCTCACCCTACGCTGGCAGAGGCTTTCAAGGAGGCTGCCATGGCTACCCACGGCAAAGCCATCCACTTCTAAATAGTTGTATAATATTAAGAATACTAGGCATAGACTTAGAAATAAGTAGCTTTTCTAAGTAGCTTAATGTACAAATACCTTATCTTAATTTCAAGGTCACCTACTTACTAGCCTTCAAACCCTCCGGAAGGTCCAGCAAGGCGTTGTTAGGCAGTCAATCCAATCATCATTCAATCGTCGGGTTCAAAAGCTGTCCCTAGTACTATCCACCACCCCCATTACGCGCTAAGGTATTCAAGCATCTCCCCCGCGTTCCTGCCACTGGCCGAGTTGCCATTCCCTCACCCACAGAGCGGCAATTGACGGTGATGTCGTCTTCTCTCCAGCCAGTGAACCGCAATACAAAGTTCTAGTTGAAGTGGTTGAGCTCATGAGGGTGCGCGTCGAAGAACAGTTGCTGGGTCGATTTTATATAATATTAAGGTACTTGATATAATTAATAGTCCCTTCTCCCGTGGATCTAGTTATTCCTAAACCCAGCTTTTGGATATCTAGCGTACGTTCTCTATTAACTATTAGTAAGATCAAACCCAACCCGATTCCAAATTCTCTTTATTGTGCTTTGTTTTCCTGGTGCGACTGGCGTGCTATAGCGCAAATGCAGAGGCGGGGACTGTTCGACGGCACGTACTAAACGAAGCAGAGAATCACAGGGTCGAGATTGACATTTGGGCCAGGGTTAAGCTGCAAAGGAAGTCACACTCAACGGAACTAGGGGAATTAATTGCAAGGTCATTCACTGATGCAAGACACTTTTGTGGGTGTGGATTGAGGTGCACACATGACAAGAGCTGCTCAGCTGAGCAGATGATGAACCTAGTAGTGGCTCTGAAGTGAAATCGGGTGGTACCATCTACAGGTTGCTGATGGGAGAGATAGTAGGAATGAACGAGCCTGTCGACTTAAGTATAACAAGGTGACAAAAGAAATGAGACACCAAATCGGAGGGTGGTTATAAGCAGACGACTGTAGAATGATATGGCAGGATAAACCGGTCGCTAAGTCGAAAATGAGCAGTATAACGTTTAGGTGTCTCAAATTCAATGTCGCTCGGTTGGCAGATGGTAAAGTGTCTGAGAGCGGCCGTTTGCGGCGCTGGCTGATTCATTAATGTTTCATGCAAGATTTCGTCATTCCGCTTCTATAACGAGACTACCTGCTCGATGTTGGGAGACCGTGGACGCCTTCATGTATTTATCCAAAGCTGCGTAGCCAATGAATTGATGTAGATAGTGTATTGACAATCACATATTTCCTCCTCTTACTTATTTCATTTCATCGCAGTGCGGATTCGGTTTTGATCTCGCTAATCTCTGGCGGACTCAAGCAACCCGAAAGTTAAAGCCTGTGACTTCTTGACCTCAGTACATATATCAGGTAAGTGGCGGCGGTCCATGCAGTCAACCGAACACAAATGGCAGGCTTGTGTGTCTTGAGACCGAGAAGTCTTTCGTGTGAGCAGGTCACTGCGCGTGGAAGAACCCAAAAGCTACACACGCGGACAAGGAGAGGCAACTTTCTGCCAAGTGAATGAAGTGAGCTTTGTTGCTAGAGCTTTGTTTAAATGGTGAGGCAAGTACCAGGGACCTGCTGGATGGTGCCCACCTGCCGTCGTCGCATGTACCTTTACCACCACCTTGGTTGAACCACCACGTCATTGCTCCATTCCATTTGATGCCACTGCCATAGCCATCTGCCAGGCATCGCAGTAAGGCATTTTCAGCAGGCAGCTTAATCCAGTTCTCGGCCCAGCGCAAGCATCAACCAACTCTGGCTTTGCTATACTACTAAAGCTTCAATCCCTCTAGCAAGGCACATGAAAGGCAGTACACACACGGGCCTCACCACTGATAGAGAGGTACCACAGCAGGAGGTACCTGCACCTACTGCCTACACCCACTGCCTACCTTGGTTTAGGTCACCACCTGCCACAGGCTGCCAGCACCAACCAGCGTCTCATCAACACTGGCTGCATCATCATCATCACCACCATCATCATCTCCTCCCTCCAACGGATTCCAGTCACTGTCCTCATCACAACCTTGCCTCTAAAGCTGGCGCCTCGGAACAGCCCCTCTGCCATAGCCTGGACAGCATGGTCTAGCAGCGACCATGGATACCCACATCCAGCGCGCTTTGAATGACAAGTTCTACGATAAGCGAAAGATCGGAGCTCTCGAGTACGTTTCACCAAGCCCGGCCTGCCTGCCCAAGGTAGCCAGGCATTTTTTTGCCCGCAGGTCCCATCCCATCTTGCAGCTGCATGGCACCTATTCGCTTTGTCTGCTACCCCCTATCTTGCCCTTCCGCATGTCACATCTTGCTCAAGCTTGCTATCGCATTCCGTGATACCCTCCTTTATTCAAACAAGCGATCTGGGTCTCCGGCCGCTGCTGCCACCCAACCTTCCCCGCCTCCAGTCGCTATCAAAACACCTTTTTGTGCTGCCATCCTCTAATACCCTTTCTGTAGGCTTGAGAGAATCATTCGCGATCTGGTTGTAACAAAGGATTACCAGAAGGTTTACGACATTCTTGATCAGCTATGCGACGACTATGCCTATGCTGTTCATCAGCCGCACGCCAGGAATGGCGGATTGATTGGTTTGGCAGCTGCAGCCATTGCATTAGGACCTGTGAGATTGACCCCAAGTCGTCATCGGTTGCGCGTGGTGCATCTCTGTTCAACTCGCACTGACATCTTTATCAGGAGCTGCCTCGTTATTTGGCCAGGATTGTCCCTCCAGTGCTTGCCTGTTTCACCGATCAGGATGCTAGGGTTCGCTACTACGCCTGCGAGGCTATGTACAATATTGCCAAGGTTGCCAAAGGTGAGATCTTGGTATATTTTAATAGTATATTCGATCAACTTTGTAAGGTATGTGTAGCCCTCCGTCTCCTCTTCCACGTCATCTCCTTAGAGACATACTATTATCACTGCTCTTCAATCCTCTTGTTTGGGTGAATCATTGCTCATGCAATTCATTTATCAACAGCTTGGCGCAGACTCGGAGCTGTCGGTCAAGAACGGTGCAGAACTTCTGGACCGCCTCATCAAGGATATCGTCTCCGAAGCTGCCGCATCGTACATCTCAGTTCTTGAAGGTGCACCAGAGTTCCAGGGCGACGACAAAGATCAAATAGATGACAGTGAACAACTTCTACCTACCGCCTTCTCACTCCCAAGATTCATTCCGCTTTTGAAGGATCGGATTTGGGTTATTAATCCTTTCACTCGAAACTTCCTCGTCGGTTGGCTTACTCTGCTGGATTCTATTCCAGACCTGGAGCTGGTCACTTACCTGCCGGAATTCCTCGCTGGCCTACTTAAATTCTTGGGTGATCAGAATGCCGACGTACGAGCCTCCACGCAAACCTGCCTTGATAAGTTCCTCAGCGAAATTAAACGAATCGCTCGGGTGAAGAAGGGCATCACCGAGTCTCGGAAGCAGAGGGAAGGCGGCAAGCGCAAACGTGAGGAGTCCGCTGATAGTGAAAGCGGCCACGTCGGCCTCGAGGAGGGTGACGAGATCGACTCCGAGATGGCCCCCGACGACGAACTGGATGACCTAGACGAAGATTGGATCCCCGGCCAAGATGTTGAGATCAACTACTCCTCGATCCTCGAAATCCTGACGTCCACCCTTGACTCTCCCAATGGTTTGTGTCCCCCACTCCACGACCACCCCATGTTTTGTTGTGGTGCTTACTGTGTATATTAGAGGAAGATTGCCTTTTGGAGTCTCTTCGCTGGATTGTCGAGTTTCTGGATATTTGCCCGGAAGAAGTACTACCTTTCACACCCAAGATTCTGGCGCACATGCTCCCGGCAATGGCTAGCTCCAATGAGACAATTCGACAGGCGGCTACGCGAGTGAACACTTGCTTCATGGACTATGTTGTGTCACTGTCAGACGAATCTATCCTGAAGCCCCAAACCCCTGGCCAATCTCAGGCACAGTCGACTTCTCGCCTCCCACTCCCTGGTGACAAACAGGAAGGGACATCCAGTCAGCGCGTTTCGATTTCTAGCTCTCGGGACCTCAGCATACGTAGTCCCACGCCCGGGCAGCAGACACTTCATCAACGCACGCTCTCAAATCCAGTTATCAATGAAACTCCACAACCAGCCGCAGACCTTGACTATGTGGCTGCTGTTAATTCGTTGACCCTCTTATTTCTCAATGATCACGAGGCAACCCGTGTTGCAGCGCTCACCTGGCTCATTATGCTACACAGAAAAGCCCCGAGGAAAGTGTTGGCGTTCAACGATGGGACATTCCCGGCTTTACTCAAAACACTGTCTGACCCCTCCGATGCCGTCGTAACCAAGGACCTGCAACTACTGTCTCAAATATCCAGAAATAGCGAGGATGATTATTTTGCCAACTTCATGGTCAACCTTCTCCAACTCTTCTCTACCGATAGAAAGCTGCTAGAGACGAGGGGTAATCTCATCATTCGGCAACTATGTATCAGTCTTAGCCCTGAACGGATATACCGAACCCTGGCGGATTGTATAGAGAAGGAAGAGGACGTCGAATTTGCCAGCATCATGGTACAGAACCTCAACAACAATCTCATCACAGCTCCGCAACTAGCGGATGTCAGGAAGCGGCTACGGAATCTAGAAACAAGGGTACGCATTTGACGCGAGTTTGATTTCATGGGATATACTAATATGCTGATTAGGATGGGCAAACACTGTTTGTGGCCCTCTTCAGGTCATGGTGCTATAACGCTGTGGCCACCTTCTCCCTGTGTTTGCTTGCTCAAGCATATGAACAGGCGTACAACCTTCTACAGATCTTGTGAGCTTATTCCCGTCCATCATTCTCCCGGTTTGAACATTAGCTAACTAGCAACTAGTGGCGAGCTGGACATGACAGTCAACATACTCATTCAAGTTGACAAGCTTGTGCAACTGATAGAGTCGCCTGTCTTCACTTGTGGGTATCACCGAGCTCGTATTCTACGCGGACAGTGGGCTAATATTCTCCAAGACCTACGACTTCAACTCCTGGAACCTGATAAACACCCATACCTGTACAAATGCATGTACGGCATTCTGATGCTGTTACCGCAGTCGTCGGCTTTTGCAGCATTGAAAAACCGGCTGAACAGTGTCAGTTCTATCGGTTATTTACATGTCGCACCAAAAAGGTATGTGCTCCTTGTCCCTCGACTTGTAGGATGAGCAAAGGCTGATGCAAGTATTAACTCCAGTACGGCATCATCTACCAGTAATTCCAACTATGATAGGCCAAATCGCCTAAAAGGCCGTGAGGACAGCGGCATTCGGTGGGTGGAGCTTCTGGAGAAGTTCAGAAGTGTTCAGGAGAGGGCCAGGAGAGCACAACGACACGGAGTAGATGGCGACGACGGCCCTTCAGTTGGTGTTAGCGAGCTCCGGATAGGTGACGGCACACTTGATGCAAGGGGTAAGGATGGACGAGTCGGTGTCGCTGACCCAATACCGCCCGCCAAGGAGACTGCCGTAGCAACGCCCCCAGTCCCACCGAAGAAATCAGGTTTGGGCAGGCAGTTTGGAAGGCTCGGCGGTGCTGTTGCTGGCAGGAACCGGCGTGGTTGACGGGGACAGCAGTTGTACTGGCCGCAGAGTGTACTTGTAATTTATCCGTTAAGGGTTCATTTATACCATGGGAAATGCAAAGCCTTTTTTTTTTCTGGAGATCTTGGTGTCTGCTGGCAGAAGTTCCCATCTAATTAAATGTTTGCTTAACGTCTCTTCACAGGACTCTCGCGTTCAACAAGTCCTTCGAAGACAGCGTCACGACGAGAAGTAACCCCCCGTAGCTGTTTACGCAGGGCATCGAGCTCCGAGCGAGCCATGTCTGTATTGCTGGGTAAACCCTCGAAGGAGGCCATCCGTGAATCGAGCTGCTTTTTGCAAGACAAGATGGAGAGATACTCCTTCTCCTCCCGGACCACATCGTCGATCGTAGGGTGGGACGAGCTAACGGAGGAAGCCAACGAAGCCGCACGCTCCTGCAGCTCAGGTATTTGGGCGGAAAGAGCCTTGACCTTGCGCTGTAGATCGAGGTTCTGCTTTGCCTGGTCTTCGGGCAGCTTATAGTCGTCGCCTTGGAGGGCGGCCAGGAACTCGGACATGCGCTGGGCGTCATGGGCAATGTGGCGCCCCAGGACCTCCACGCGGGCCTTCATCTGCTCGGCGTCATGTACGGACTTTTGCAGGCCGACGATGCGGGCGCCGAGGTCCTCCGGCTCGGCGTGGGCGATGCCGGCCTCGACTGCCATGGCTGCCATGCCATCGAGGGCGATCCTGCTCTCCCTGGGCAGGTCGTCCTCGATGGCGGCGAGGAGCTCCTCGCGGATGCCGGGGTTGCGGGCGGGCTCGTCGTGCTTCCGTAGCTCGCGGAGGGCGTCGGCGTCGGCGCGGGCGACGGACTGGCGCTCCTCGTCCGCGGTCTCGTTGAGGGAGGCGAGAGCGAGGAGGGCGCGGAGGGTGTCGGGGTTGCGCTCGAACTCGGGGACGGGGCGGTTGTGGAACTTGGACTCGAGCCAGGTGTCGACGTAGGACCAGTCGCGGGCGGCGGAGGCGGCCTGGCGGGCGACTGTTGGGGAGAATATGGCGGCCGAGTCGGTGGAGAGGTGACGATGGTGGAGGTGACGCTGGTGGAGGTGGGCCATGATGGGGGAAATGTAGGTTTCGACCTACCGACTGAGATGGGGTGTCTGCCGGTCCAATTGTCTAGATTCGAACTCTGCTGCTCCCGTTGGGGAGGAGAGAGAGACAGAAAAGAGCGGGACAGGGATTGGTGGACTGTATCGGGATTGGGAGCGTCCTCATGAAGCGCCCACGAGGACAATGTCACAATGGGCAAGATCCTAGTCGATGGCTTGAGCAGGGCGAGGAACAAGCACAAGCTAATTGGTGGGGTTGCTTTTTTGGCGGTGGGCATGGAAGGGACCAGGGACCATCCACCAGCATCTGCCCCACAGCCGGCACACGAGGTGGGTAGGTACTTGAGAGATAGGTATCATCCCACTGGCACTTGCAGTGATGGTACTTCCTTGGCCCTGTCTCTTCAAGTACCTTCAAAGTTCTGGCAGACGTGGCGATAAGGCGGAGCCTCGACCTGCCGTTAAGTCACTGCGCCGGTTAGAGACAGACTTCAGGTCCGTGGATGGTTGCAGAAAGGACAGCGTGGGCGTTTCGTTGCAGCGTTTCTTAAAGCTCCTAGACCCAGCCTCGATCTGCCGAATTAACTTCACGCCAGCTCCCAACCTCCCTCGCCAGAGTTTGCTTCCTTTCCTGTCTTAACTGACAGCCAGCGAATGGGACAATTCTTTCTAGAGTAGGGAAACCTACAACAAAGGCTCGCCCGAATACACTCGACCGCCCGACCTCCTCTCGCCTCGACATAGAAAACCCTTTTTACGCCCAATTCTTCCTGCGACTGGCTGTACATCCAGAAAGGTACATGTCTTAGATAGGCTACTCACATTCTTTCAACTGAACCCCGTCGATCGACGTATACAACACCTCCGTGATCCGGCCACGTTTCTCGTCGCGTCTGTTCTCCTTCACACCGAATCGCTGTGCCTGCCCTCAACAATGGCCCGCAGCTTCTGGACTCTAGCCGTGGCAGCCGGCCTGCTGGCCACCTCCGCGGCCCTCTCGCCCCAGGACATCCCCTCAGACGTCCCCGTAGCCGACCTCCTCACGTCGGCACAGACTCACCTCGTCCAGGGCCAGACCAGCGAGGCCCTCATGTACTACGACGCCGCCATCGCCCGAGACCCCTCCAACTACCTGTCCCTCTTCAAGCGCGGCGCCACCTACCTGTCGCTCGGCCGGACGAACCAGGCGACGGAGGACTTCAACAAGGTCCTGGCCATCCAGCCCAACTTCGAGGGCGCCCACGTCCAGCTGGCCAAGATCAAGGTCAGGACGGCCGACTGGGACGGCGCCAGGGCCGAGTATGTGGCGGGCAACAAGGGCCCCGACTCGGAGGAGATCAGGGAGCTGGAGGAGGCGAGCGGCGCCGCCAAGCTGGCGCAGGAGGCCGAGGGCGCCGGGAAGTGGGAGGACTGCGTCAACCATGCCGGCGCGGCCATCATGGTCGCCAACCGGGCGGCGTCCCTGCGGTCGCTGCGGTCGCGGTGCCGGTTCGAGCGAGGCGAAGTGGAGGAGGGCTTGGCCGACATGCAGCACGTCCTCAGCTTGCGGCCGGGCGATACCAGCCCCCATGTTACCATCTCGGCGACGACCTTCTACGGCCTGGGGGATCTGGAGAATGGAATTTCTCAGATCAGGAAGTGCTTGCACTCTGACCCTGACTCGAAGGTGTGCAAGAAGCTGCATAAGAATGAGAAGGCGATCCAGAAGGCGTATGAGAAGATTCAAGGGAATCTGCAGCGAGGTCAGACAACCACAGCTGGAAGAGCGCTGGTTGGGACGAGCGAGGACAGAGGTCTCATTCCTAAGATCAAGGAACAGTTCGAGGAGCTCCGTCAGGACGGCAGCATTGTTGGGATGGCCAGATCGATCCTGTATGACAATGCCGTGGAGGCAGCATGTCAGGCGTACACTGAGGTGAGTTTCCCCCCCATGGCAAGTTTTGCCGATCTTGGAACGTTCTAACATGAGATATACAGTCAAACCACAGAGATGTTGAGAAGTATTGTGACGAAGCACTCCAGCTCAACCCTGGCTCATTCTGGGGTCGCATCCAGCGAGGCAAGGCCCTCCTGAAGAAGGAAGAGTACGAGGCGTCCATCAGGATCCTCCAGGAAGCCGTAGAGTCGAGACCCGAGATGCGCGACAAGGTCAACCCCCTCCTCCAAAAGGCCCAGATCGCCCTGAAGCGGAGCAAGACAAAGGACTACTACAAGGTCCTGGGCGTGGACAGCGACGCCGACGAGCGCCAGATCAAGGCCGCCTTCCGCAAGGCCTCCAAGATCTACCACCCCGACAAGGCGGTCAAGTCGGGCCTCAGTAAGGACGAGGCCATGAAGAAGATGATCGAGGTCAACGAGGCGTACGAGGTCCTGGGCGACCCGGAGCTGCGCGCCCGCTTCGACCGGGGCGACGACCCCAACTCCCCGGAGCAACAGCGCAACCCCTTCCATGGAAGCCCCTTCAACTTCCAGGGCGGTGGCCACCCCTTCGGCCAGCAGTTCCAGTTCCAGCAGGGCGGCTTCTCCTTCAATTTCTAGGGTGCTTAGACATGTACATAGCGAAAGAAAAAGAATCAAGCGTGGGGAGTCGATTCAGAGTCCAGGCGGAGGTTGTTGGAACATTTGGAATCGCGGGATCAAAGGATGGGAGTCAATATGACATGGTAGTATATCTTGCCACTGGCGTTTTGGTTGCGTTTTTCATTCATTCCAAATCAAGTAGGAGAATCAGCATGTAACTTCTCATTTCTGCAATTTCGCTCCGGATTCCCATTTGTTCGTGATGGCTATGCATTTGTCTAATGTTAACGCTAGAATAAGGCGGCAGCATTAAGTCTCTCGCCTCGAGAGGAGACTTGGCGCCAACACTCAACGTCCACATGTGAATCCATGAAATGAAACGAGCCTTGCTCAAGGCATTGAATGAATGTTTGCACGTGGAGGATTACTCTCGTGTTGTATATCTTACTCCACGCTCATGACCAACTCTCTCTACATGTTTCGCCGATCCCCCCCTCGAGCCGTCCGCCGCCGACCCCGAATGCCAGCCAAAAACAAGATATATTCCGTAGTCCCAGGAAAGAGAGAAGAAATTCCAAGATAGGGAGAAAAAAAACATGTCAAGAAAAGAAACACGAGAAAAATTGAACAACTCCTTTTTCTCCCTGGGATCAATTCAAAAAATTTCAATGGTGTCTATATGTACAATGTATGTCGGTTCTGATGCAATAGGCTCGCCCTGTTGCCATTCACCATTCGCGCGCCTGTAGATTTTTTTGAGGAAGCGGGAGGGAAGATCAAAGAAGGCAGCGTTTTCCAAAGCTTTTGAGGTATTTCGTTAACAGAAAACGACCTTGTTTCCCGTATATGCCGAGGAGGTGTGTTTCTGACCAGGAAAGAGATGGGAGGTCGTAAGCTAGTGAGAGTCGTGACTTTGTGGGTGGTGCATGCTGTGATTGTATTATTTTCTCCGAAATGGCGGGTTCGATTCTGTCAAGCAGATCTACTGTCGTACAGGGCCGAGGCTTGATTTGATCACGGCCTGTTTTGGCCCGCCATGGCCTGTTGCTCGCTCTTCGCAAGAAGTCAAGCTCACAGTTTGTCATTCATCTTGATGAAGTAGGCCCTAATTATTACAGTGGTTAGCATCCAGAACTGTTTAGCCTATGTGATAGGAGTGGGGTACATGTGACATACTTGCAGAACTCATACGCTGACCAGCAGATAGCCGTACTAGGCATGGTCGTAACCACACGAGGTCGGACACCTTTGAAGAAGCCACGAAGGCCCTCACGCTGGTAAAGAAGCTGGCAACCGCCGACAAAGCTGTTGACCGCGCGAACTTGGGGGTCCGTTGATGTGCCGCGAGTTTGCAGCATCGTCTTAATCACGTCCATGGGGGTTGTGAGACCTGCTGCAAAACCACCAGCAACACCACCAGCCAAGCAGTGAGTCATCGGATCATAGTCTTTCTGGGGGTTCATCATCGTCGAGATCGATTCGTAGGCGAGGAATTGAAGGGCGGTGAAAGGAACGGTCATGGAGAGGGTCGTCGGGTATGAAATGTAGAAGGCGCCAAGGCCCTCATTCTTGTAGACGTAACGAGCACAGTCGACCATCGATCTGTACATCCGCTTCGAGTTTTGGATCTGCATGCGTTGCTTAATGACTAGAAAGAGAGAAATACGTCAGTCCACATTGCGAAAACGAGTGAGGTCGTGGTAGCGAGTAAGTACCATCGAAAGGGTTCATAAAAGCGTCGCTGGCGATTGTGGCAGCAGCACCACTGGAGGCTGTTCACGTTAGCAAGACCGAGTGGTTACAAGTGGGATACATTTCGGCTCACCAGCTGCGAGAGGATGATGGACTCCAACCTGGTTGCCACCCATCGCATGCTTGACAGCCTCGTAGGTCGCGAAGTACACAGCATGAGCAGGTCCTAAAATTAAAGACATGGCCAAATCAGTCTCCCAATCTCAAGCTCAATGACCGAACAAGAGGCCGGGGGTATCGGAAGATGCTCACCAGCTCCTACAATAACGCTAGACATTCCACGCCACAGGTTAAGGACGCCCTCCTTGGAAGCAATCTGGTAAGTGCTGCGTATGACACTGGAAGTGGTGGGGGTCGCGCTTGATCCGATGATTTGCATTCGAGTCTATGGAGCGGGTTGAGGTCAGAATCGGCGGTCTTGTGGGACGAAAGCACCCAATTGGGTGAGGCATTCAACTGAGGGGATATGTCGGCTTCAAAATACCTTTATCGCATCGATGGGATACATAGCTGTGTGTTCCTGAGGAAAGACATTGGTGAGCTTATGAGGCGTTGCAAGTTATCATGTTCAAAGCTGGTACGTACAGCAATGCCGGCGAATGCTCCTGCTACCATGTTCTGCAGCAGGGAGAAATTGGGAGGGAGGGATTCATAACTGTATGGCAGAAATCCAATCGTTAGCACACAGTCTATACAATGCAGTGAATCCGAGGGCGTGTGAAGGTCCGAAGGAGGTTGAAGTGTCCGCGGGGAGCAAGCGGGCATCATCTAGGGCAGAGGAGCGGGCAGAGGCTATATCTCACTCGTATTCCTCAGCTGTGTCGGACACAGACTGCTGGGCCATGTCGGCCACAGCTTGAGAAGCTCCGCCGAGAGGCTTTGGATCGAAAGCCGCCAGTTTGACTGACTGGCAGACAGCAGTCTCGCGCTGTCCGGCTTGGTTCGGTGCGAATTGTCCGCGGAGGGTGTTGGGTGGCGTCGGCGCAATGGTTTGCGGCGTGCGTAAGGATAATCCGGAGCTGCCCAGGACGGCTGTCGAAGGGTGGCAGCGGTAGACCAAGTTCCCAGAGACTGGCGATTATCGTCGGGCGCCGATCTGAGGAAATTGCTTGCTGGTCTTTTACAGCGGTGGATGGATTGCGGTGGCAGATTCGCTCGGCCGGCTTGGAGGTTGCTGGCTTTTTTTTAGGCGTTCCCACCCCCCTTGTCCTATTCAGGTGCGCTGGTGCTGTCGGTACTGCGCTACAGTACAGCTCTCGTAGTCCGAGCTCGGTCACAACGCCGGCGATGAGCACGACGTATACGGCTGCAGAGGATTCAGATTTCAGAAATGGCAGATGGCGAGGCTACCACGTTTAGGCCGTTCGATAAGATATCTGTGGTGTGGCGTGGAAAATAGAGGAAAAACTAACACTGCAACGGGGGCCGAGGAACGGAGGAGGGAGAGAGGTTGGGCCGTCCCACGCTTGTGAGATACCTGATAGCGACCGACCAGAACAACTCCGCGGCGGGCGAGAGAAAAAGGCAAGTACCTGCCCAGTACGGACAGCCCACGCCCCAATTGCTCGCTTGCTGGCGCAGGTGACATAAAACCCCAGACACCAAACCCTCGCTCTGAGGCTCGGGTATTTCAGCTAGGGGCTTGGCCCTCCTCGGTTGACAGTAATAAGCTCAGTGCTAGGCACAAAACTACCTAGGATGTCGTTATCTGTACTCGGGGCTGGAAAGCAACTCCCTATCGTGCGCTGAGACTGCGGCGGTATGTGGTGTCAATGGCCGTTGTGCACTGTTCTTTTCTGTCACCCCGCGGCAGTGTGTCGCTCGGTCCTACCTGCCTCGTCTCCCGCCCGTACTCTCATGTACCGAGCTCCAAACGAGACTAGCACGATCTGATAAGATTGGAATCCCGGGGAACAATCGGAAATTCCCTCTCCCATGAATCATTCATCTGCCTGCCTCCATTTCCAGCTCAGCGCCATTACGAGCCTCCCCGATCCTTGCACTGAGGCTCCATACGCTGCGGGCGAAACAAGCAAATAAACGGCCGGCCCTCGACTAATTCTGCGACCTTTGCTTTTTCTGGGCCCTCCCGAAGCCCCAATTGCGTCCAGCCGTCTTTTCTAGCATCCCTAGACCAATTAGGCCAGGTCGCCTATTTATCGAAGCGTGGAAAATTCGACTTATGCATGCAGGGAACTTACTCTAGGATGATCAGTTTACGTAAACGGCGAGCCAAAGCTCCAGTGCTCCGGGAGGATTGTCTTTGCTATCTGAGCAGATTACTGCTGCATCCCTCTCTGGCGAAGATCGCTGCTTGGGTTGCGTTGCTTTCTTGTGCCCTAACCGATCTCCGGTCACGGCAGTTCCAACGAGTCGGTCGCCGAGCTCTGCTTGATGGCCTGCAGTCAGTACCCTATCTGCCTATTCCAGACAGGCACCCTGGTGTCCTACCAAAATGATATTCCAAATTACGACACTAGATCGCCACCAGTCCCGGACCTCCGTCTTCATCTCCAGAAAACACTAGCCTGTCAGGCGACTGACATAAAACATGGCACACCCAGAACCTCCAGCGATAAATATCAAAACAATCAACCCAATAATAAACACAATATCGAGCCAAATATTATAGAATAATTTATAATTAGCTTATTATTATGATTAGTATTATTAATAAGAAAATGAGGTCCCTAACTTACATGAAAAGAGCTTTAGTGTGCCATGTTTTATGTCAGTCGCTTGCCTGTACACATGTACTTGACTACACACAACACCATATACTGTGGACTAAACCGTCCAAAGATCAATAACGGGTTCATGCATAATGGCAGGAGCGTTATTGCCCATATTTACACATACCTCACTTTTAAAACGAACGTCCCATCTTCACGCACCTCTCGGCTCGATGTTAAGGGTACCACCGACTCGGCCGAGCCATGCTGGTGTTGTCTGACGTTGTAGCCCTTGTGATCCAACCCGAAATGGTCTATCGTTTACTTACCCCCGGCAAGTTTTTTGAATAATAACCATTATTACTTGTTTATGGACCTTAATATGGTTCTGATATGACTTCATTTTACCCGATGGTAGATTTCCGGACCTCAGGTAGCTAAGGGAAAAGCAAGCTACACATTTTCTACAACGAAAGCTGACACAACACATATGATGGTGCCCGAAGTGGTGAGTAAAAAGACAAATCAAGGCAGCATTACTTCGTTGAACTTGTTTCGCACACCATAGGCCAAGTCGAACGAGTAATAATTATGATATTTCCAGAAAAAGTGGCTCGTGGCGAAACAAGGGTCAACATCACTCGCATATTACAAGGACACCCTGATACAAAGAAGGTTGAGCGGAGTACCAAACACGAGGTCACTTCTAGAACCAAGGTACTTATTAAAAGAAGAAGAAAAAAAGATAGCTCTCCATTCTCGATGTGACATCGTAGATCGGCTCAAATGTCGCGATGGTTTTGAGTGTTCTTCAACGAGCCTTCCCCCTGGAGGATCGTTCCGATGCCTGGCCCATCCAAACCCGCCGTTCCATGAAGTTGTTTGAAAGTGGTGGGGCGAGAGCGTTCTCTGTTCCCTGGGGAAAACACCGCTGTTACCATGCAGTCTCTTGTTGGTATCGGCACAAACTCTCCGTTGATGATGAGCCCAGGAGGAGGTTTGCTGCCCTTGAGATGAAGATATATCCCCCGCTCTTTTGCCGCCTTGTTAGTCTTGGGGAAATGGAAAAGGGTGCGCTGCATACCAGACACGAGATCCTGGATTTCTCCTAGGAAAACGGCCTTCAGTTTCTCGTACCGCTTCGACCTAACCATCGCCTCAACCATATCATCTAGGTAATCCAGCTTAATGTGACTAAGTTGGGCGGTTGTGAAAGAATCTTCCCAAAAGTCTACTCCATCGAAGTCTGCAACCTCCATTTGCGCCGAAAGATTATGTACAAGGAACTCGCCGAACTTATTCATAGCCTTCGATCGGGCATCTGGTGGTAGACCCTCTACATAGAGCAAGTCCAGACTGACCACCCGAAGATCGTCAAACATGATGACATGGGATGGATCCATCCAGTTCGGAACCGTCGATCCGGCGCTGGAATCCGCGTTATACCAACAAAGTCGCTGGAGAGAGAGGCGTTGGTACTTGAGCAGTTCCTCTGTCAACTGATGGCGCTCATCCCCGAGCCCCGACTCATTGCAGAGTCGGATGGCCAGGTTTTCCAGGCCGCGGGGGGTTTTAGCTACGAATTCAATTAATTCGTCGCCAAGGCTATCCATCATATCGAGAATGATAGTTCGGACTGGTGATGACCTGCTGAATGGAGGCCGACGGCCGAACAGAAAACAGGGTGCGATACCATCATCAAGTTCGAATTCTCCATCCAAATGAGCGAAGTACAACTCAGATAAGTTTGGAAGGCATAGAAGAGCATAGAGCTCGCCGGCGCTCCTCTTGGAAGGTTCGGGCTGTCCGTCTGCGGTTTGCCCAAGGCATATACCAAAAGACACTTTTTCGAGAGTTTTGAATCCGGGCAGCAGGGTCTCACTCATACACCAGTGGATCATACGACACAGATATTTGAAGCTTTTGTGATCTGCTCCGCCGGCCCGTGCATAACGTAGAGCCCGAATACGTGGCAGGAGGGCCAGCAGGCAGCATTTGAGGTGGCTGTCCGCGCCCGTTTCGAGTTGCTTCCGTGCTTGAGCCTGGAAGCCTTCTTTGTCAATAGAGTGGCCCACCGCTTTCAGCAACTCATCACAGAAGTAGCTGATGCCGTCGCGAGGAAATAACCAGGGCTTGCCCCCTTCTGGTATCCGGACCTCGCCAGTATCCACGTCCACTTCCCAGGGCTCCCCGTTTTCTCTATCACCCCAGACCTCGAACTCCCTGACATGCCAGGCATCAATAGAGGCTGCCCCGTGGCTAAAACAACTCGCCAGAAGGTGGATGATAGTTCTTGGGTCAAGGTCAGAGCTGATTCTGAACTTTTGATACGCTTCACGATGACGGTTGAGGACGTGTTGGGAATGAAGATACACGTGCTTGCATGTCTGGGCAAGAGGCCAATGTCCCGAAGTATGTGTGTGCTCAAGAATGAGCTGCAGGATCTCCACGGGAAGGGAGGTGAGGTCTGGAGTAGAATCCATGCCGTATGCGTTGCTGTGTGAGACGAATCTAGGGAAAAGAAGGCAGATGGGCAGATTAGCTGTTACCTGCTGGCAGTTATTATACATTACCTTTCCCCTTAAATAGTACCTAAATAATCACTAGATTTACAGGGGGGACCTGCACTGATGTTGGTGAAAATGGACCCAATGTGGAAATATTTCGTCCAGCCAACTAGTTTTGGCCAACCAACTACCTGGAATTTTGAAATGCCATGCAAGAACTAACTGTAATCATGTACTGCCTAATTGGCGTGCCATCTTTTGGTCTTCTTGGGACGCGATTGTCGGGATCTCACGCAGAATGCCATCACTCTTCTTTGACATGGGTTCGGGCAAGGGATCGCTTAACTTTATATTTTGGCAAGTCTGCTTTATAGTTGTAGAAGTCGCGCTTTGGTCAGTTTGCAAACGACAAGAGGCCAAAATCAGTAGGAATTTCATCCTTGACGCCTGGTTGCGGCCAGTTATGATTCTCTCTTGATTTTCGCCTGGCCCCATCTCTTCTTCTCGAGTTGGGCTTGCTAGGCTGGCCGATATGAGACCCAAAGATTTGCTTCGACCAGCTACATGAAAACCCCTACTGAGTATAGTTTATTTTCCCTTTAGGGTACGTACGGCTTTCAAGAGTTGTTTCAGCCAACAGCATGAACCCCCCGCTCTTTGGAAGGGCTGGTAGCTACAGACAGCAAACGCATCGCTCGGCACCTTTGGCTCACAGGCGGCAGACACAAAAGGAGGCTCTGGTGCAACTTCGGTGAGAATCCCACTAGCCGGGATCTCATCTCGGCAGAATTCGCTCTTTGGATATCTGCTCCCATGCCCAGAATATCGGGCTGATGATCCCGACTGAATTTACACCGCCTTGTCACACGCAACATGGTCGCTCGCGGAACGCCCGCCTACCCACATCCCAAAAATGAATGGGCTGGATGTTCGCATGTCATCCAAATCACCAGATAGTAAAGTCTTGTCGATCACTTTCATGTAAATCAGCAGCTCGTCATGTCTATTCGTGTGATTCTTTGCTAACCCATAAGCCCTTGGTATCGAATTCCGCAGTTCATCTAATCCCAGAGACCCAGCTAATCGCTGACACAGTAAATGTAGCTCTAAAAAAAAAACCATCCTTGGACGCCTTAGAAAAAACCAGCAGCCAGGCCCAATCCATAATAAGAGCAAGAGCCTCGGTACGCTAGCTGTAAAATGCAAATATGGTAGTTAAACTACGCCTGGTCCCCCTCGCCGGTAGCGTTGTGTCTGCCTAAGTTGGTAAATCATGCCCAATACCCCGGCCTCTGGCTCTTTCGTGTCTGTTGCGCTATTATCTCGACTCAGACCCCTTCCGGGTGAAGTCTGCCAAGCTGATTCTTCGAGAACATCGCCGCCTTCATACATCTCCTCCTCCTGATCCAGATGTTCCCCGCCTTCCTCAATAACTTGACTTTCGCCGTAGGCTAGGCCTCGGGGATAACGGGACCGGTGGAGACCTCTTGTCGCGTTACTCACACCAGCCGGTTGATGATGGGGATCCAGAAGCATCGATGCCATGGGTGATGGTGCAGGGGGAGGCATCCGTGTGCCGGCTCTAACTCCGCGGCTCCTCGCTCTCCCAGTCTCGGGTCTCCCAGCGAAGGAGCCGTGCATATCGGCTGCAAATGTCGGTGAATTGAGCGCCGGGAAGACCGGTGGAGGGTGGAAGGGATGCCGAGTCCCGGGCGGCAAATGCCCCGGTATTCCCGTCTTAGGGTTGATGACATAGTTATCGATGAACCCATAGTACGATGCTGCCATCTTCCCATGTTTGGTTGAATAGTAGTCCTCGCGAACATCGTGACTCGGCATGGCTTGGCCATCTCCCATTCCTTTCTTAAAGTCAAAAACAGCGAATGAGCAAACGTATCCGAGTCCATCAACGTGGATCGTAAACTCCCGGAAGAAGTCGATAATCTGGTCGCTGCAGTGGGGGAGCGAAAAAAGGAGCAGTAATGAAGTTGTAACGATGCCCATAATTTCCTCTAAGAAGAGCACGACCTTCATCTTGTACAATTCTTCAAACTCCTGCTTCACTTCAAAGCTGTGGAGCCTTCCTTGCCAGTGGTCAGGCATGTAGTGCGTGTACTCGGAAACATTGCGCAAGGCGTATTCGGGGTTAAAAACGTCCGACTCTTCGGACACCATTCCTCTAGTAACAGCCCAGATAGCTCCGAAAACACCGAGGTAAAAGATTACCGTCCTGTCCTTCGTAATTTCAAATCCCAGGAAAAGTTCAGAATCGAAAATGGTAAGCATGGCCAGTACTGCCGTGAGCGCCCCAGACATAAAGGCAATGGTCCTGGCAATGTCTTCAGTCATACGCTTCGGAAACTGGTCAATGTACCGGGTCGCAAACGGAATCGACATGTGAATTCTTTCATAAAAGATATGGCGTAATTCATTGAATTCGCGAAATTTCCACTCTGCCAGCCTCGTGTACTTACGGGCCGCAGCCAGCTTGGGATCTTTCTGGTATTCCTATTGCCTCAATGTTAACTCCAGCTACTAAAAAAGCATGCATATAAGTAAGATAGGGGACTTCACTCACGTTGTAATATGTGAAAAAATACACAATGATGACATATGCCAGGACAACCGGGGCAAACAATAGGTTCAAGCAGCCTGCAAAATAGAAGCGTTGCTTCAACTTCTGGCTCAAAATCCGCCGGCGATCTGCTCGCAGGAAATCTTGCCGAACCTGCCCAAGCTCATTGAATGCCATATCCAATATGCAAAAGTGCAAGTTCCATTCCATAGTCTTTGAGAACAGTTGACGGCCCCTTAAGAACGGGAATGGCAAGGACAGATTCAAAACATCTTTGTTAATCATCGCGATAAGGTAGTTGTCCTTACGCATAAGCCTGTTGGCAATGTCATGAGCATCGAGCCGCTCCTTCGACTGACTTCCGATGAACCGGCGTAGGTTTCGCGGAATATTTGTGGCCGTCTTCGGGTTCTGTTCGCGCAGCGCCATGATCCGAGCTACTATGTCCTGCCAGGAGACAGTTTGCATATCCTGCTCGGGAATCTCGAGAAGGTGCAGGTAAAATTCGCGAACATGACTGAGCCTCCTTAGCTCGAGGAAATACTGAACAGATTTCCACAGAAAGAAGAAGGAATAGAGCCAAATCCCAACACTCCATAGTCCAGACATTTTTCTCGTACACTGGCCGACCACAACCTGGTCAAGGGATGTGCTATGCGGGAGCTTGCTGTAATCCACACATTGGGTGAGGAAAGTAAGCAAAACCGCCACGAACAGAGTCTCACTGCACCCGTTAGCAAATTACTTTTGTCGCTGCGTCATCTTATGGGGAATTCTTACATGAGCCATAAGGCATTTGAACAAAGAATACACCATAGGCCTCCCCCCTCAAAGTAATCATATACATCGCGCATGAAGCTGTCGAGGTTGGAGGTGTTTACCCACCGCCAGAGCGCCTTCTCTTTGGGCCCACCAGGTATCCGGCCAGCCATCAGTGATATCGGCTGCGACCTCTTTGGGATAGGTTCATGTAGTTGTTGCTGAGCTCTCGCCGCATCCCATCGAGCGTCCACCCGCGCCGAAGATGGGCCAGGAATGGCGTGCGGTTGCACATGGGGCGGGCGAGAACCTGCGGGTCGTATCAACGGTGATATCGGGTGCTCTCCATCATTTGGCTCGACTAGCAAGGATGCCGGAACGTCATTGTCTATTTCATCTTCTGGCGACTTCCAATGAGATAAAGACCCGCGCCTACCACGGGAACTTGTGCGACCCTGTGGCTCGCCAACGCCACCCATCGCAGTGCTTGCTACTGTGACGCGGCTGTCTGAGGGGCCAAGCGCATTCGCGTCAAGATCATTGAATTGGTGCCTTAGATTCTCCTCGTCAATATTATACCCAGCCTGGTCTTCTAAGTCCTCCTCGTCATCTCGGGTGTGTAGTTCTTCGTAGAAAGATCGAGTGCCCGCGGAGGCGGCGTGCCGTCCGAAAATATTCGAAGTCATTATCCAAAGCGCCGTAGCTGAATTTCCCTGACGAGAAAATCTATATGGTCATGTCGAACAAAACCTGGTCAAGGTCGAAGCCGTAGAGAGTGTTCGACGTTCAAAAGGTTTCGAAGAAGGTCTTCCACTAAACCTCACTGGACCTCCTGGAGCGCTTGATAAAGCAGAGACGTAATCGAGAAGGGCGGTAATATCGGTGAGAATGACTTTTCGTCGTTGGCCCGTGAGGCGTCAGGTATTGTGATCAAGATAACATGACCTCTATGCCATGTGCCACCAGAGGGAGGAGTAAGGTGCGGGCCCACTGCTGATGCGCGGCTCGCACTTGTAAATAGAGCTCCCCGAAGCTGACAGATTGTATGCGCTGCGGTGAATGGAGATAAAGGCGAGGTCGCAAAATACCCAGTGACCCAAGTTGAGGTCTATTCACCTACTAACGCAGAGAGATGGATGAATGACACATTCACTGACGATGGATGATGGAGGCCTAGAGCGGGCGGTGAGAGCTATATTGCCGGACATACCCCAGGTAACAGCCACCGCCCGCACCAGGCTGCTACTTGAGGTCATATGTCTTGGCACTGAGACCAGGGCAACCAGCCAGTTTGGTCAAGGCCTGGAGATGTGTCTGGACGGGAGTCGGCGCGCCGCATAGCTACGAGGCCGTTATTCGGCCTGTCAGCCATCACCAACTTGATAAGCTCCTATTTTCATTCATTGTAGCTGTCACAAACATAGCCAATCGGTTCCCAACCCGAATTGGGAATGGCATGACACGTTTCTTCTTCGATTGCAATCTCATCACCAAATCAAGTCTCCCATCTAAACTGGCCTGGGAACAGAACATTAAACATGGCGCCCAAGCCAAACCTTTCTATGAAGAGCATGCCGGCTCGCGATCCTTCAGATAGTGGTCTTCCATCTCCATACAGCCCTGGGCTGTCCAGTCATAAGGGTTCACTAGCCTTCACATCAAAGGTCACGTCGGTCCTGTCAACATCTTATTCCGATGCGGAGTTCCGGGATGCACTCGCGCTTATAGATGAGCGAGGGGTTCAGAATGATGCCGAGACAAGGCGCCACCTTCGCCTTGATCTTCAAAAAGAGGTCATCGACTGCAACAGCGTCGTTATCGGCGAGTTTGGTCGAGTGGCTGAGGTGAGTTCATCTACTATCCATGATTTGTTGGGTAGGACTAAATAAATCACGTTCAGCAACTACGCCGCATAAAGCATACAGTTGACAAGCTCAACTCAAGCTACATGGAAGTCAAGAAACAGATTGAATCTGCGCACTCTCGAACAGAGCCAGCTCTAACGGAGGCCGCCTCCCTGTTGGAGCAGCGCGCACAAATTGAAACAAAGCAGCAGGTCCTTGTAGCTTTCAAGGATCATTTCATCTTGTCTTCTGATGAAGTGGATTCATTGGTAATGACTTCTGAGCCCGTTGACGATCGCTTCTTCAACGCTCTCGCCAAAGCAAAGTCGATCAGCAAGGATTGTGAGGTTTTGCTTGGATTCGAAAAACAAACATTGGGGCTTGAGTTGATGGAACAAACGTCCAAAAACATTAATATTGGTTTCCAAAAGCTTTACAAATGGGTCCAGCGAGAATTCAAAACACTCAACCTCGAGAACCCCCAGATGAACCACTCCATACGTCGTGCTCTGCGAGTTCTCGCAGAACGGCCATCGCTCTTCCAAAACTGCCTTGACTTTTTCGCAGAGGCCCGAGAAAGAATCTTATCTGACGCATTCCTAGCAGCGTTGACGGGTGTTTCGTCGTCGGAGGTAGAGGACCCTTCTCTGAAGCCAATAGATATGGCCGCCCACGACCCTCTTCGCTATGTGGGCGACATGTTGGCCTGGATTCATTCGGCAACTGTAAGTGAGAGAGAGGCACTTGAAATTTTGT
This sequence comes from Clonostachys solani, assembly GCA_902141235.2. NCBI lineage: Eukaryota > Fungi > Ascomycota > Sordariomycetes > Hypocreales > Bionectriaceae > Clonostachys > Clonostachys solani. The sequence continues at coordinate 530,140 of CABFOC020000002.1, forward strand.
TCGTGGCGGAGGGAGAAGAACTTGCTAGAGGGTTAAAATCCGGGAGGGATGCCGAAGTATGGCGTCTTGTCGACGATGAGGATGAGTACGAGGGCGAATTCAACGCTCTCAGGGCTCTACACGATCTTGTGGATCACGATATTTCTGGTGCCGCAAGATTGCTACGCCAGAGGGTTGAACAGGTGATCCATTCAAATGAGGAAATCGTCCCGGCATACAAGCTGGCAAATCATATCGGCTTCTATGGCGTGATGTTTGAGAGGCTTCTCACCGACGAGTCGACTCTAGTCGAAGTTGTCCAAAGCCTTCAGGCAGAAGCAATGCGCCAGTTTCGAGCGCTCGTTCGGGAACACATTGGGAACTTACAGAGCGAATTCCAGCAAGCGCCATCAGATCTTGGTCCCCCTTCATTTTTGCAAGACTCTCTCAAGCAACTGGGCTCGTTTATTCAGACATACGACTCATCTTTGTCCTCGTCCGACGATCGCAAAACCGGCTTTGACAGCGTTTTGGCTGAAGCATTCGATCCTTTTCTCCTCGGCTGTGAGAATATGGCCAAGTCAATGAAAGCGCCGGATGACGCCATTTTCCTCATCAACTGTCGGCTTGCTGCCGTTTCATGCCTAGACGACTTCGACTTCACAGAATCTAGGCTACAACAAGTCCAAGAAAAGCTCAAGTTAGAATCAAAAGAATTGACCGAGAGCCAATACTCGTTCTTCTCCGAAGGTTCGGGGCTCCAGGATATGCTCGACGCTGCTCAAAAAGAGGGACAAGAAGCCGAAGAATTGAACGACCCCCAGACCCTGGCTCAGGCAAGCCAAAGTCTAGACGACTTCCTGCCGTCAGCACTTATGGATGCTATAGACAGACTCAAGCATCTTCAAGATTCAGCTATGGCGCGCCGGATCACTGAGGAAGCAGCTGAGAAATTCTGCACTGATTTTGAGAAACTAGAGAAGGCGGTGATAGCTGCGGACGCCGCTAGCCTTGAAGAAGATGACAGCAGTGAATCCAGCGAGGGAGGAGAGCTCAGAAAGGCTTTCCCCAGGACTACAGCAGAGATCCGTGTTTTGTTATCGTAGAATATACCATATTGCACATAGAAAACATATCAAGTCTTGACGAGACTTTTTCTTTGCATCCAGTCGCTGTTCCATGCCGTCTCATGGCCGCTTCGGTCCATCGTTTAACGTTGACGTTTTTACGCAGCACAGCCGCGAACGGCCAAAGCTGCTGACGTCACTGCACGGCCATCCCTAAACTGCCATCAGCTCGCCTGGAAGGTAGGTACTAATTTGGAGGTAAGCATTTAGCGGGTGCGCTGCAAGGCCCTTGTACAGAGGCACCGCACCGTAGGGCTCTGGTAAAAGGTAAGGAAAGCCTTTGCATTCAATGGAGATTCCATGGCTTCATAGACCAGCTTATTAAAAATTCACCAAATTGTATAGAGCGATACAGGAGAGCACGTGGGGTGCCACGGTTGTGGTTGTACCTGTGCCTAGGTCGTAGATGTACTGTACCCTGCCCAGGAATTAGCGTCGGGTCTCTATTCACAGTGGCACGCACTTGCTTTTCCCCTCCAGCTGCATCAACAAGAAGGCTGAAGGTACATACACTCTCATTACGTCGTAGGTGGTATGGCCCACCAGCCCACTCACCTCGATCAACCCTCCCAAGGCGCAGCTACGTGAACGACCTTGTAGCAATTCAGTCGCTACCTTGCGCACGCCCTTGTGTTGTCCTGGTACAGACGGCGAATGCAAGGCCTACTATGTGCCTACCTCCAGTGCAATGTCGCGGAACAAGGCCTTGACCGTGCTTCAAAAGACATACGACGATAGTTACCTGAGTTGTTCGACAGCTGTATATCATGAAAGTCAGGTTCGTTACCATCCTAGGACAACCTTCACCCATCTTGTCCGGCCTGATGCCCGGGCTATATTGGATCACGTTGCTATGCTCTCCGTCTCGACACCGGCTGCTGGGTGATTGACTAACAGCGCCATTCTCATAGGGCAACGAAGTCGAGGCCATGCGCCATTGGAGAAATGCGCTGGACCAAATCTACGACCACAACGCCAACAAAGCCCTACCGATGTATGCGACGAAAACGGACACTGAAAGAGCCTTGATTGATGCCCTCAAAGAATTGGAACTCCAGTGCAAGGAGAGGATAGACCTGCTAGAGGCCCTGCGTGTATCACGGCAAGAGGCGGCGTCGTCTTGTTCAAATTCGACGAATGGAAAGTTCATCAACGGCCAGGAATCTTCACAGGCGGGTGGGACTTCCAAGGGCTCTATCGGAGACGGTACCATCCCTGCGGTCACATATTCACAGCTCTCGCGTCCAGCCCGGCCATCTCCCAGGTCTTTGAGGCCGCCCCTACCACCTCGCGCAACATCCGACGCCCCGGCACCAAGCCGAGCCAGTCCCGGTTCAAGTTCGACTCTAAACGCAGTGTTATCTGCTCCGCTCGACTCCACGCAAAGAGTTCCATCTCCTGAGAGGAGTGCCCAGGATGGCCACTCAACTCAAAGCCCAAGTCCAGACAAATACACCATGAGGACTACCTTGCGGTCCGGGAAGTCTAGTGATAAGCTTCCAAAAGGCTTGCGGAAATCTTCCAAACCTGCTGGGGAAGGCCCAAGCAAAGCTGCTACCTTGGCTTGGAGTGCTTTAAGCTCACGCGAGAAAGTATCACGAGCATCAAATTCAGAAAAGTCCTCGACTCCCCAATCCATCAGCCAGCGTCGCTCGGCAGAGCATACTCGAAGGACAGGATCGCCTCACTTGCACTGGGATAGTCACTCTCGACGACTAGTGACAGCTCGAGAACATGACCTCGCAGTCAATAGTGGGAATGTTTCCGGGACAAGGCATTCGGATGAGTATCTCGGCCCATCTAACATATCTGTTAGTGCTGCATCAAGCGCGTTAAACTCAACATCTGCGCTCGATCATTCTTCGTCAGATCATGGTATCAACCGAATAGAGAGACATCCACCTTCTAGATCCCCCGCATCAGCACCTTCGAAAATCTCTCGAACAGAACAGCGTCACGACATGGCTATTTCAGAGGGTCCTGCTGGTGTATCTGGGAAGTCTTCCTATAGCCTGCCTATAAGAGAGAAGCCAATCGCAAGGCGACCTGTGGGAACGCCCAAGACACAGTCGGAGCAAGGGAGTGACTCTCGCAGGAAAGAACGGCATTCCAGTTCGCATTCAGGGACATTCACCAGCTCTGACGACGGTGAGAATGAAAGGCGGGCTGTTAGACCAACACCAGCACGAAGAAAAACTGCCGAATCGGAAAACACTGAACGTCCTGGCACCCCAGACAGCTCCTCTGCCAATGAAGAAGTGACCGAAGATTTTGCTTGGAAAAAGCGAAAGGCTGCTGTCCTCAAGAACCTCCCTTCCGGCATTGATGAAAGCGCTGCTAAACAAATTCTCAATGACATTGTTGTTCAAGGCGATGAAGTGCGATGGGGCGACGTTGCTGGTTTAGAGGTTGCGAAAAATGCGCTTCGAGAGGCTGTCGTCTACCCCTTCCTCCGCCCCGATCTGTTCATGGGCTTGCGAGAACCAGCCAGAGGAATGCTATTGTTTGGGCCTCCGGGTACTGGAAAGACTATGCTCGCGCGGGCGGTGGCCACCGAGTCCAAATCAACGTTCTTTTCGATATCAGCGAGTAGCTTGACGAGCAAGTTTCTTGGAGAGTCGGAAAAACTAGTCAAGGCACTGTTTGGCTTGGCGAAGTTGCTGGCACCAAGCATCATTTTCGTGGACGAGATCGATTCGTTACTCTCACAGCGATCAGGGTCAGGAGAGCACGAGGCAACACGCAGGATCAAAACCGAATTCCTTATCCAGTGGAGCGACTTACAACGAGCCGCCGCTGGGAGGGAGACGACGGAACGAGATAAGGAACGTGGCGATGCAAACCGAGTTCTCGTCCTGGCCGCAACAAATTTACCGTGGGCTATCGATGAAGCTGCTCGTCGACGATTTGTTAGACGACAGTATATTCCTCTACCTGAGCCTGAAACCCGCAAAACTCAACTTCAGACATTACTTGCTCTGCAGAAGCACAGTCTGACGGAAGAGGACGTCGACCGGTTGATTGAACTAACAGACGGTATGTAGCTCGAGTTTTTTTAGTCCCTCTCCTACTCAGTTTAGAAAGCACTTATACTCATTCTCAAATGCAGGTTTCTCCGGATCGGACATAACAGCACTCGCCAAAGATGCCGCAATGGGCCCTTTACGGTCTTTGGGGGATGCATTACTACAAATGACAATGGACGAAATTCGCCCAATTATGCTTCAGGATTTCGAAAATAGTTTAAGGTCTATCCGACCAAGTGTTGGCAAGGCTGGGTTGAAGGAATACGAGGACTGGGCCAAGGAATTTGGCGAAAGAGGAGGGTAGAAAGACCAAGGTTCAAGTACAAGGCAGCGATATAAATGATAAATACCATTACACACGATACTTGGTTCGCATCAATTCGAGTTGTTGCATTGCAGCCATAAGATGGGCCTATTGTACAGTTTATACAGAGCATGCGTAATGAGCCCTCCCATAACATCACCAAGCCAAAATATTTGTACTCTTACATTCCCTGAAAATACATGGTCGTGCCCCAGGACATATGCTTTCGTGTCTCGCTAATAGCTCCCTCGTATGTGGAGTTGAACAGGTCCTAATCCTTTCACAGATCGCCCGTCGCCCAAATGGGCTGCTCAGATCATTGTTCTGCTGAGCTGTTCTCGGTAGTTTCGATGGGTCTATGTTGTTGCTTTGCTAGCTTGGCCTTGCGTCTTTGCTTCTCCTCCACGGCCTTCTCGTGTTGCTCTTGCCTTCTTGCTGTCCGGCGCTCGTCTTTGGCTTCCTTTTTGGACTCTCTCTCGGCTATCAACTCCTCCAGGGTGGGTACAGGTGGTCGTTTATCAATGGGATCTCCGAACGGTGCGATTATGTGTTTGACGTAGTGGCGTTTGTGCTGGGATGTCGGCCAGCCGGGCGCAATGGAAACGACGTCACCTGTGCGAAGAGACGAATTGGGATCATGGACGAGGTAGTGCTTTGGGTCGGCAAACCACTGCGAGGAGTGCAACGGTTAGCATGGGAGGACCACCGTCATATCAGCTCGAGGCCCATTGATTGAGGACAAACCTTGTTGACTATCTTATTCCACTTCTGACCGCCCACTCGGACCTTGACGGTCTTGTCCATGAGGCCAGCAGAAACAACGACTCCATGCAGCTCGTGGGTGACTCTACGAGCAGCCTTTGCTACGGTTGACGACATTATGGGGAGTATATGCCGGGAACGAGGGTGGCACGGTTGATATATGGCGGTTCACAGAGAGACCTCTCCTCTGGATCAATTGGCAGTAAATTTTGGCTTCAGTTTTGCCTGTCGCGATTCTTGAAGCAATCCGTGCATCTCATTGGACAGAGTGGGGATTGATGGTCTGTGGTCTTAGGTAAGCGAGCGCCAGGTCACAGCAACAGGGTAAGCTGGCACCAGTCGCTAGCTGCACCTGGTAGGTGGTACCAATCCTTCCCACTGACCGTAGTAGCCCACTCATACAGCAACTCAGCGCCGGTACTCGGCCTGACTGGGCGCATTCGGCTCGGTTCTACTCGTGTTCTGTTGCGCTACACAATTCTCAGCGCTCTCGGCAACTTTCTAAGACCTGGTAGCCTGATCATATTACTCCCCGCCTCGATTCTTCTTCCTCTTCCTACCTTGCTCATATCTTAGTTGACCGGGTTGAGCACCAGCGTACTCAATTATTGTTCCACAGACATTCAATTCTGTTCCTAACCTTTAGGGCTACCTGCATAGAACGTACAATCGACGTATCACACGCCCCAGCGAATCAATTTCGCCGACCTCACGTGTCCAACCAGTGACTCGAAGTACGAAGACGAAAAAATGGCTTCACCATCCGACCGTCCAACAGGAGTCAAGCGGCCTAGTAAGAACCGCCCTCACATTTTCCAATCATTTTCACCCTCGTATCGCGACATCACCGGGCTGTGAGACATTGCTGTAAAAAGCAATTTTTCCACCCGTTGGCTCATGCTATCGGGTCATATCCCGCTACCGCTACCCTACGTCTCCCCTCATTGCCCAACCTATCCGCTTTGCTTCATCTTCTGCAATTAATCACAATGGAGCTCTCGCTGACCGACGATCAACACATGATGGCAGGAACGCAATCGCTTCCTCCCCCACAGTTACCCCAGCTCGTTGCCGAACAGAAGACACCCATCCCTACATCCGACAAAGACACCCAACGTCTCATCGTCGTCCTCTCGAACGCAAGTCTCGAAACATACAAAGCATCCCATGGAGGCACTGGCCGAAATGGCGTTCATCGTGAAGACAAATACTCTCTCCTCAACAGTGATGAGCACATCGGTGTTCTTCGTAAAATGAGCCGGGACATTAGTGATGCCCGCCCTGACATTACCCACCAGGTTCTGCCTCTCTCTACCTTTTGCTATCAAAGTGTCCCTTTTACGACACAGTGCTTGAGTCCGCATTCAACATGCTGACTGGTTCCCGTCAATAGTGTCTGCTGACATTGCTCGACTCGCCCATCAACAAAGCCGGCAGGCTCCAAATCTATATCCACACAGCCAAGGGAGTCCTCATCGAGGTCTCACCTTCGGTCCGTATTCCTAGAACATTCAAGCGCTTCGCTGGTCTTATGGTCCAGCTGCTGCATCGCCTCTCGATCCGTTCGACAAACTCGAACGAGAAGCTGCTTCGCGTAATCTCGAACCCAATCACTGACCATCTCCCACCCAACTGCCGAAAGGTGACTTTGAGTTTTGACGCTCCCCTCGTTCGCGTTCGGGACTACGTCGAGGGTCTCGGCCCCAAGGAGAGCATTTGCGTTTTTGTCGGTGCCATGGCCAAGGGCAACGACGATTTCGCAGACTCACTCGTGGATGAGAAGATTGGTATCAGCAACTACGCTCTCTCTGCGAGTGTCGCCTGCAGCAAGTTCTGCCATGCTGTCGAGGATGCCTGGGATGTTTTGTAAGCCCTCTTGGGCTGTGACCCACGCTGCTCCTCCGCACTTGGGAATAATTCCCCAAATGCTCCAGCAAGCGCAACTACGCAAGGCCTAATCGAGAAAGTAGGATTGCACTGACTACACACTAAGCAGGGACATTGGTCACTTCATTTTGTCGGAATCTTTTGGTTTCACAGGAGACAAGGTCTGTTGTAGGATATCCAACTACCCAGCAACAGAATAAGGTTATTCGACATTTGAGTCGTAGCTCAGAGAGCTCACAGGCAAGAACAAGATGGGAAGAACAAGATGGGAAGGGAGATTTAACATCAAGGACTTTGAGTGTATCCTTTGTTTTCATTAATGTTGGGATTCGGACTGGAGTTATCGTTTGCCATTCTGACAGATTGATTTGGTTTCTGGACGTTATGACATAACAAAACACTACGAAACAAGGAAGCTATGGATTCTTCTACAGTCAGCCCTCTCTGAGAACACTTTTGGTCTCTCAGCCGCGTGAATCACTCGTAATGCAGACACTTTGAGGAGCTCCCCAATCCACATACAACAGGCCTTTCCCTACTGCTGCTGTGGTACAGTGGTAGCCAATTACGATGGATTGGTATGATGTAGGGCCACTTGATATATGAAGAACGGGTAGGAAAACAACCCCAACTGCAGCGGCTGGTGGATGACTTGCAGAAATCCTCAGCAGCGCCAGCCCAATAGCACAGACGGCAGGCAGGGAGTGATGTAATGCCCACCAGGATATCCAACCATACGCGCATAGTTCGTGTTCCGCGCACGAGCTATTGTGTGATTTTGCATGTTCGTCGAACACAGACGAATGGTTGCAGTGCCACCTTCACAGCCCCAAGAGCCGTATCACACCATCAATTCATAATGAGGCGTGTGTCTCTGTTGGTGCCTGACAGTTGCGATCCCTCCAGCGCGCGACGAAGTGCTTGCACGATGATCAGGAGCAACATGCCGGACTGCTTGGCTCGACGTGGCAGCAGGGCAATGCACCACGCCGAAACAGCCATCATGGACCCCTCCACCCCTCCACCCCTCCACTGAGCCCCCTGACGACGACCTCAAGGGCCCCTCCATTCCCTGGCGGTATCTCCCTACAGGGTTGGCTTCAAGGTCTACCCATGCCTACAGTGCGCCTAGCAACCCAGCAAAGAGCGCTAATCAGGCGGGAGCACCTGAAGACAGAACCTGACCAACCAGCCCATGGCCTACGAACATGGTGGCCAGCCAGCATGATTCGGAGAAAATTGAGCCATCAAGCCCTACTCTCATCACATCCAACACACCCAGCTGCCGACCTACTTACTGTATTTGCCGGCCGTTGGCGACAGCGATACATTACCTACCAAGATGCAGAGCAAGAGCTGCGGTACTAATATTCCCCGCTGTCCCATCCTGCCTGCATGCTAACCGCTGGATAGACACCCGACCATGGCAGTAATCTCAATAGCAATAAGATCCGGAGTATAACTCTTAAGTGCTCTGCCGACATGCACCCCAAGCACCGTCCGTCAGCTGTGCGGGTACAGAGGGCACACCCGCACCCACACAGTCACACACCCGGCCCATGACAGCGGCCTACAGCAGGTCGTCCAGGCTCCCCCTGAGGCCGTCGATAGAGACCATCGATGGGCCGACATGCATCATGCATGCCTGCCAGCGACCAGTCACGCACACCCATGGCTGCCGACTATTGTCAACAAATCCAGTCATGGGGCAAGACACGTCCCAGCGACCGGACTGGCTGGATGAGCGTATCTCGGCTTCCTATTCATGAATGAGGCTATTCTCCCTCTGTCCATCAAGGCCTGCCCAGCTATCCCTCGCCGCCGCTCACCACGGCGCAATGAGTGAATCACTTGTCTCATAGGGCATCCTCATCCTCCCGGCATCTTTTCGCCAGCTCCTGTTATCAGCGCCACCCTCCGTGCCTCCGTGTCCGTGAGACTCTCTCCTCTTCCACAACCCCGTCTCCTGATCGAGTATTAAGCCCTGGCTGCTTGCTCCAGCTCCTAGCGTCGATCGCTCATCATCGTGGCCTGTTTTGCCGCCGGCTGTCCCATATTATCTTTCACCTACATATTAGGCTTGTTCTTCATACATCCATCGTCGCAAGCTCACTCCCCCGCTCGCAAGCACAGGATCGATTAATGGTAAGACCAACTGCACCTTCACCCTGCACTTCTCCAGGCAGATACCCGTCGTCTATCTGCCTTCCCGGTAATAGGTACGGACCAAGCCACTCTCCCGTTAGGCACGGTAGCAGGCACAGTGGCGGTAAAGGCGTCTACTTGTGTGTATCCCACCTGGTTGGTTGACCACACCTCGACCACTGGCTGTTTCTCCATACTGCTTGCTACCGCTGCTCGCAGATGAGTTACATACACACCTGCTACGCACAACTGGATCACATTGGTCAGGCCCACACACAAGAGCCTGGTCTTTTCTTTACCGACTCGTTTTCATACCTGGGACCGCAGCACAGCGAAGCACAGCCCAGCTTCACACAGATATTCGGTCGCCCACAACCACGCAGCGGGTGCATATATAGCAGCCGGCATGATTCCTTTTGTCGAGGTATCGCACCTGGCCTCGTCGACTTCATTTTACTCTGGCGTCCTGCAACCACTCGGCCTACACTACACCCCACCGCCAGAAGTAAGAGGTCTGACGTCCTCGCCTCTACCAACCTTTGTTACCTACTGTCTCAATGGGGGTGATCCAGTCCTAGAGCTCAGGCAGACGGCGAATCCTCTAAGACCGCCCGTCCTGACCTCACTGGTGATCAGTGCGCCGTCTCAGCAATCGGTTTCCATCTTCCACCGCTGTGGCGCGAGGGCGGACCCTCCGCTTTGGTCTAGGTTCCGTGACCGTCGAGGTCTCGAGAATCACTTCAAGGACGTCGACGAGGTGAGAAAGGGACCCTGGCAGGCCACCGACCGCAACAGGGTGCAGCACACCCACGCGGTGCTATACGACTTAGACGGCAATAGGATCGAAGTAGTTCACTCGCAGGAATACGGAAACGAAGGCGCACCGCCCACAGTCCTCGACTGGAAATTCGACGTCGAGAAATCATCACAGGCTGCTGCGAAGCCCACCAGGATAACGCTCAACCCAAGAAAGGTCAACGGCGCCAACCCTGGCGGTGACGTACATCGATCAACTGCAATAACCCACACACGCCATTCCGAGACGGTGTACGGTCCTCACTCAGCCTACCGGTCAGCGCATCCAGGTGCTCTAACCAAAGTTCCACCACCCACTGTAGCCGAAACAATGCCTCGAGATCCTGCGCAACGAGGTGGAGCCCCTCAAGAAGGTGGCTTCAACTCAACGACGGTGATGGGGGCTCTTCTTGGCGTTGCTGCTGCCGGCGCCTTGACATATGGCATCGTGCAGAGCCGTAGGTCCCCGTCACCCGATGCGCCTGATCAACGATATATTGATGGGCCGCCTCGACGAAGAGCTACTTTCCCTGATAAGCCGGTAACAAGCTACCGACGCCAGAGTACGCATGAGACAGGTGTGGTCCCAATGTATAACTACCATGACCACAAAACGCCTCGGAGGTTCGCATATCCAGACTTTAACTCATTACCTATCCGAAATGCCTATGTGGAAGGGGATGAGGATGTTGAATATGGCAATGACCCTTGGTCATCAGCGCCTCAATATCTGACCCGACCACCTATGCAGAATGGCTATCCCAGGTCTCGAGCACCCTCCCGACCCGGAGTAGTCGAAGAAATCCAAGATACACGGAGTCGTTACTCCTCACGGCCACAGGGCCAAGTACCAATCACTCGCGCTCGCAGCGAAGCACCTGCAAGGTCGCAGGTTGAACACTACGACAGATCTTACCCTCCCCAGCGCAGCATTGCACCAGAATCTACAATGCCTCCTCGCGCCAACGGGCTCAAGGTGAGGAGAGCTCCAGTCCCAGAATTCGAACGAGAGACATATGTGTCTGCACGAACCCATCGTTCATCTAGAATCGATGCCCAACCGGAACGTGGGCGGCCCGACGAACCCAGGAGCAGAAGCAGGGCTAGGAGTAGGGCCCGCACACAGGTAAGCGCTGTGACAGCGAGGCCGCCGCCTACGAGAACAGCGTACAGTACCGCGCCGAGTCGTATTTCTGCAAGGAGAATACCCCTGCCCAAGAGCGGAGCGGGAAGCAGCCAGGTAGGATGGGAAGCACGAGACGTCCCTCTACCGATGAGCGGAGTTGGCAGCAGCCATGCTGACTGGGACGACGACATGGAGAGCCTCGCCCCAAGTGACAGTATTAGCTGTATAGGGAGCAAGAGTAGCCACAGACGTGCCCGCAAACACCACCATTAGAATGGGTGGCAGACCGGCGCCTCTTGCAAGAAGAGGCCTTATGATGTGTTTCAGTATCTGATATCCGGGCCCAACAGGACGGATTTGGTGTTTTTTTTAACGACTGGTTCTTCTTCTTCTTCGTCATATTTTTTAAGAGAATTGTATAATAGACGGCACATGCAAAGAGGCGATCATGAATCCAAGCCCTTAGAACTGAGTTTTCATTCGAATCCTGCCAGTGGCATGTTCCATTCCTCCCATCATCCCGTCGGTGCCAATTGCAACACGCACACATCCATCCACTGGTGGGATAGTAGGTACCTTAGAGAGAGGAGGGGCATCATGAAAAATCGCCCCTCCCCCACCTTGACTCTCGACTCATGCCACCCAACAAGCAGCAGCCAGGACGAATAACGGACGAGCATTGCTTCTCCTGATGCTGTGCACCCAGACCCAAAGCAGGCCAGGGCGAGGTTAATTAGCATCCATCCCCAGGGAGATAGATGGGTGCTCAATTTAGTACATGGGTTCAAATGGAGGCACTCCGATCGTCGGCGTCTGTGTGACTACGGCCACACGCTAGACGCAGCAGCACCGCACAAGAACAAGCTTGAAGCAGGAAACTGGACTTGGGAGAGCGAAAAAAAATCAGTGACTGCATCCACAACTCTCCACTCCGAGACTGGCCCGAATCGACTGTCGCATGCCGCATCTCCTCCTGGCTGTCGACTCGATTAATTACTGATTAGTATGCCTGCAATTGTTGGCTGCCAGCACATACGTACCTATTCCCACACAGAGACAGAGACACTGACCCTGGCACTGAGACCCGCCTCCATCCTGTCTGTGATCAACGTGCGCCCAGGGGAATTATCATCCCCCTTGTCATATCACGCCGCTGCTCGGGGGAGTCATTATTGACCGAGTGCATTAAAAGGCATACACGCTCCTATTTAGATACACCTCTGTACGATAACTATTAGATCTCCCCACGCGTTTCATCCCCAACCTAGAATCAAGTATTGTTCCAGAACCAGCATCCACTATGCCCTCGTTCGACTTGGGCGAGTCGATTCCCCCTGACACGGCTCATGTGAGTTCAGTTCTCCGGCTTCAGGCCCAGGCACTCGGGATGAAGCATCCGCTAATCTAAGATTATGCTTTTGCCCACCATGACAGGCCGTCAGTGTCTCTCTGCCAACATGGAGATCAAATGTGGGATACGAAGAAGGCGAGCAGTGGGTTGTAGACAAGATGACGACCGGTTACCCCAGGTGAGTAGTGTTTCCTCAGAATAATGATGATTATACGTTCTAACACTGGGCCCAGATTCTTCGTCCATCGAAGCATTGGCAGCTTTGCCAAGGACATTGCTGAGAAATATGGAAAACCCGGCCAGCAAGCCATGCTCTTCCCAGCCCCTTCCGTGGCCAAGAGATGTCTCGAGTTCATGAAGCCCCGGGTCCCCTCCCCTGCAGTCTTCTCGGAGATCTCGATAGTAGACCTCTCCCTCGACCCATCTCAGGAAGTCTCGCCCATGCTGCGAAAACTATCACCCACAATCTCAGCCGTCGTCTACCCAGCTGAGTGCCAACCTATTGCAAAGCAGTACTGGCAACACACCGGTGACGGCGTCTCCAGCCGGAGAGCCGAGTTCTGCCACGACCTTTTCAAGAGCGAACTCCTCGTCCCAACTTCCTCACCCACCAGTGTCCGAACAACTCCTCCTCAAGAACCAGCTACCCCCCGGCCTTTCAAGGGCCCCAGACGCTACCAGAGACCCGGTTCCATCGACGGTATCAAGAAACCCCCCTCCCCGCCTACATCCGCAGGACTGAACGGCAACGGGAACTCTGTCAACGAGTCCCAGGAGAGCTCCCGCTTCGTCGAGGAGCGTTTCGGGCGCAACCTCGACCTCTCACTCGTCGAGCGCGCCAAGTCCGCCATCAGAAGACGCATCGCGGGCGCCGTCGCCGCCGACCTCCCGGACCAGGCGCTCTCCCCGGGCGTCGACATCGGACCCAACTCCCGCGGCCTCCACACCCTGCGCGAGAACGACGTCTACCTCTTCCCCGCGGGCATGAACGCCATATTCAACGCCCACCGCGCCCTCCTGACCGCCGCCGGCGACTCGCCCAGGAAGAGCATCAACCTGGGCTTCCCCTACGTCGACACCCTCAAGATCCTGCAGAAGTTCGGCCCCGGCTGCGTCTTCTACGGCAACGGCTCCGACGAGGACCTCGACGACCTCGAGGACCGCCTGCGCAGCCGCGGCGAGCGCTTCCTGGGCCTCTTCTGCGAGTTCCCCGGCAACCCGCTGCTCAAGTGCCCGGACCTGGCGCGCATCCGCCGCCTCTCGGACGAGTTCGGCTTCGCCGTCGTCGTCGACGAGACCATCGGCACCTTCTCCAACATCAACGTCCTGCCCGCCGCCGACATCGTCGTGAGCAGCCTAACCAAGATCTTCTCGGGCGCCTCCAACGTCATGGGCGGCAGCGCCATCCTGAACCCCGAGGGCAGGCACTACGAGTCGCTCAAGCGGGCGATGGAGGACAACTACGAGGACACGTACTGGCCCGAGGACATTGTGTTCATGGAGCGGAACAGCCGCGACTTCTTGGACCGCGTGGACCGCATCAACGCCAACGCGGAGGCTATCTGCGACGTGCTACGCTCACACCCGGTCGTCAAGGCCGTCTACTACCCCAAGCACAACCCCACCAAGCCCTACTACGACGCCTACAAGCTCCCCAACGGCGGCTACGGCGGCCTCCTCTCTGTCGTCTTCCACCACCCTCCCCAGGCGGTGGAGTTCTACAACACCATGGAGATCGCCAAGGGCCCCAGCCTGGGGACCAACTTCACGCTGGGCTCCCCGTACGTCCTCCTCGCCCACTACGGCGAGCTGTCGTGGGCCGCCGAGTACGGCGTCGACCCCGATCTCGTCCGACTGAGCGTTGGCCTGGAGGAGACCTCTGATCTGGAGGAACGGTTCCGCAAGGCCCTTGCAGCAGCGGAGAAGGCCTCGACGGGGACCGGATCTGACGTGCCGGCGCAATGATTGATTAGCCTTGCCCGCCCCCCCCTTGAGCTAGAATGATGCAGCTCATCTCGGACTGGCCGAGTTGGCGGAGGAGGTCGTGGAGGCGAGGGAGGGTCGCAGGGGAAGGGAGCCCACGTGCGAAATAGCAATCTTAAAGCGACGCTTGGAGCACCCTCATCACATCCCCCCCCCATCCTGATGTAAAAGGTGGTTGTATATAGTTGTTGTGAGGGCCGCGTTCAAAGCGGGACTCTATCAATGAACAATGAATAATTATCCAATGAGAGTATTTCCCTTCCAAATGACGTTCATAGTTGCGAAAGCGCTAGCATAGCAGTTCATCAATCACATTACGCTGCACTCTTGATGTTTATATCCCGGGCCGTAGTCTTCCAGCCCACGCTCGATTTGGTTGTGGCGCTCCTTGTCCGAAACTTCTGTGGGAAAGTGTTTCTTCATGTACTTTGCCAGATCGTCGTCCAGGTTCACTAGTTTCCCCACGCGGTTAGCTGCCATGACGGCTCCCACGTGCTCGGACCATTGGTCCAGGGTCAAGCGAACTTACTGATCGTGGCCTTCATCACAACGTCGGATCTACAGAGCGGGCAGTGCGACTCGCGGCTGCGTTGTATCTTGATTATGCAGCGAAGGCAGAAGATGTGGCTGCACTCGAGCTTGACGGGGCGGTATGCCACCATGAAACAAATCGGGCACAGGTAGTCGTTCAGCTGGGGCACCACGTTGGTGAGGTGCTGGGACATCTGGGCGCAGACGTCCCTGCCGATGGCGCCAGTCATGAACTGGTGGGACTGGATTGCGGAACGGAATGATTTGGAAATGCCAAAGGACGTTCGCTTGTCAAACTCTACCCGGTAAGGTTGGCGCAGTTAGCATTGGTTGGTTTCTTTGTCGCTCTACCTTCATTCCAGCTACTACTCACTCTTCAGGATTTTGTGGACAGCAAGCTGGTTGATCTCCTGGAATTGGAGCATCTTGAGCAGGTTGGCGTTGATTCGCAGGAACCGGTCGTAAGCCACCTGGCTCTGGGGGATCTTGAAGATCCTCTGCAGTTCCCGCTTCTTGACCTCGCCCTGGAACCACTGCAGCTTCTTCAGCGCAAGCTGGCTGGATCGGGCGCCGTGCTCCTGCTCGTGGGTCGCGAAAAACACCTCAGCATCGAGGTACAGCTCGAAGATGTTCCGCCAGGGGATCATATCCGTCCTGTGCACCTTGCGAGGCTTTGTGATTTGCGCTAGGTCCTCGCCGAGAGCCCTGATCTCGTCGCTCATTTGCTGTCGCTCGGTGTCCTGGAGGGAGTCGATGCTGCTGACGTCGTTCTGGAGCAACTGGAAGAACTCGTGGTCGAAGACGAGAGGCAGTTCGATGGTTTCATGCCTGCGGTTCTTCCTGTGCTGAGGTTCTGAACTCTGGTCTTGGACGGAGACGTCGTCATCTTGCCCTGCGTCGGATGAGTTGCCAGAGGTACTGCCAGAGTCCGCTTGATGGCCGTGTCGCACTTCCGAAGCAATCTTCTCAAAAAATAGACGGGAGGCCGGGGTCAGGGAGGCTTCGACAATAACATCGTCTTCGAGGTAAACGTCGACTGTGAGCGTTGGTTTGACGATGTCAGAATTCTCGGAGGCTACGAGGACGATTAGCAAGTGCAGTCGCTTGAGTAGAAAGCGCAAGGTAAGAATGTACCAATTAGTCGATACTTGAGAGCCACGGGCGAGTGATTCTCGGGGTCGATGAGAGACTGAAGCGTGTCGTGATCCAACCCCAAATCCTTGAGCTCTTTCAACACCTTCTTCAAACACTTCTTAAGCTGGCCGTAGGGAATCGCATGCTCAACCCAGTGGGACGGGAAGTCTGTATTATCGAGTGATTAGGGATTGACATTCCAGCTAGTACATGGGGTTGACGAGACAAGAATCCGGGGTTTTTTAACCTACCCTGAGTGGCAAGTGTTTCTTTGAAATCCTGCCCGAACTTCATGATGGCGGTCTAGAGGAAACGGGTGAAAACAAGGCTAAATAGCGACCTTGACGGGTGTACAATGCGAACAATCACGAAGCAGTCATAGTCCACTTGGGAAAAGGAATAGACAAGCGACAGAAAGGGGTATCGTCGAAGACATTTAACCAAATCAATATCCAAAAATCGACTAGAAGGGCGGGCGATGGCGCAGGAGGGGAGGGATGGAGGGGGGCTATATACAAACCAGATGCCATGCAAACCATCCCCAGCCCTTGGCACACCCTGTTGATACTTGAATGAGCAAGCGCGTGATCAGTTTCCTGGTTGAGCAGACAGACACAGTCTAGGGTGTGCGGCTTGCGCCTACGCGAAAATCGAGAACACACGGACAAGCACGGGCCCAGGGCTGGCTGCCAAGTCTTGCGGTACCAGTACCTCATTCCTACTGCAGCGATCATGGCCGGCCAGGTAGCGGGTACTCGCCGTGCCGAACTTCCAAGTCATGCCAGTATGATGTGCCTGGTTAGCTCGACGAACTGGTTTGACAAGCTTGTTTGATTGGCCGTCTACTGCCCAACAAGGAGGCCACGCGGAGCAGGTGTAACGAGAATTTTGCATTCAACCGTCTTTAATCGTCATCATCTAGGTACTCTTCGGCTCTCGTGAGATCTCGGCCACCTCTTGGCTTCGAATTGCATCCCGACATTGTGCTACCGACCAGGGCCATTCTAGACCAATCGAGGCGCCGTGGCTGTCCCGACGCTGAACCCTCGACAGACTCGGGCCTAGGTATGTTCCTGGCCATGGAACATTCCAATCCGCCCTTTGTATGCCGCAGTCGGTACTGTCTTTGGCTGTCTATATCGATAACATAGATCAGATCAGTGGCTGATCTGATCCACCACTCGGATACCCAGCAGTAAGGTCTAGACAGCCAAGCGAACAGCCCCGAGAGGAACCGACTTTTCCCCTGTCATGTGAATGCCAAATCAACTCTCAGCATTTCCAACGTGCCCAACACAACACATATGAAGGGACTAATCCCATGCTACCTCATGTCATCTGCATGTAGAAATTTTCATGTCTAGGGTATGAGAGAACATGACCATGAATGAGTCAATGAGGGGCAGGCGGGGCACCCCCAAAAGCTAGAACCAGCGGCGAAGCCAGGGAAGGCAGAAAATAGCGGCTTCGTGCCACCAATGACCGTTTTGCACAGTCATTCGGCGTACATGCGTGTGCGCATTATTTGGGCCACCATTTGACAATTTCGCGATACACCCCATCGTGTTAAATAAGGACGGAGCAACTTTTCGCATTTGGAATGGGAATTAAAACCGCAATACACGATCTAGTCACCCCTGCCGCCCTATCCATATCCGATCTAAATGGGCGCGCAACAATCATCCAGCCAGGGTAATGGCCACGCCGACGCCGCAGCTCCCACGCAAAAGACATGCTACTACGAGCTGCTAGCAATCGACAAACATGCTACCGATGAAGAGTGAGCACGGCGCATGAAGCCAGCCCCCCCCAAACGGCTGGGCAAGAGTTATGAAGCAGGGCGTTAACGTTGACGAGGATCAAAAAGGCCTACCGTAGAAAGGCGCTCGAACTCCACCCCGACCGTAATCTAGATAATGTTGCCATCGCGACCCAGAAATTCGCTGAAGTCCAGTCTGCCTACGAGGTTCTCTCCGACCCCCAGGAGAGAGCATGGTACGACTCCCACCGTGATGCCATCCTCCGCGGGGAGGACGGCGGCGACGGCGGCGGCGACCAGCCTTCCACGTTCCGCAATGTTCGCTTGACCTCCACCGAAGAGATCCTGAGCTTGATGCGAAGATTCAATACCACCATACCCTTCAACGACGAACCCACGGGCTTCTACGGCATCGCACGAGAGACCTTCGAACACCTGGTCCTGGAGGAACAGGCCGCCGCGGACTTCGACGATGTTGACTGCCCCGACTATCCCACCTTTGGCCAGAGCGACGACGACTACGAGACGGTGGTCAGGACCTTCTACAGCTCCTGGGCCAACTTCTCAACCAGGAAATCCTTCTCGTGGAAGGACAAGTACCGACTATCGGATGCACCCGACCGCCGCGTCCGCCGCCTGATGGAGAAGGAGAACAAGAAGCTGAGGGAAGACGCCGCTCGCGAGTTCAACGACGCCGTTCGGTTCCTCGTCACCTTTGTACGGAAACGCGACCCCCGATACCTCCCCAACAGCCAGACGGAATCCGAGCGCCAAAAGGCCATGCGCGATGCGGCGGCGGCGCAGGCGGCTCGCTCGCGCGCAGCCAACCAGGAAAAGCTCGCCTCGGCCGGAGTTTCAGACTGGGTGACGGCTCGGGAGAACGAGGTCGAGGAGAACCATTTCGAGGAGTCCGAGGAGGAGGAGGAGGAGGAGGAGTCTGAAATCGAGGTTCTGGAATGCGTTGTGTGCAACAAGGAGTTCAAAAGTCTGAACCAGCTTGAGGCTCACGAGAGAAGTAAAAAGCACACCAAAGCTGTGCAGCAACTTCGTCGTCAGATGAGGAAGGAGGGTGCTGAGTTGGAGCTGGACTCGACGACGAAATCACACACAACAGAGGAAGCGAAGTCAAAGTCGAAATCGAAGTCAAAGAACAACGTAGATTCGGAATCAGATTCTGAGGTTGATGCGCCGCAGGCTCCAAGTCCCTCCTCACCAAGCATTACACCCCAAGAGGATCTGGCGGCGGAGAATATCAAGAAAAATGAAGCGCAGATCCCAGAGCAGGACGCCGACACGCCCAGTTCTGACGACGGTGATTATGCGCCTCGCAGCGCTGTCCAGGATCGATTGTTCGACTCGAGCTCACACGTTACTGTGGACGAAAACGACCAAGAGCTGGCTGCAGTATTGGATGAAACCTCCATCAACGAAACTGCCGCACCGGAAAAGAAAAAAGGAAAGGCAAAAATGAAGAGAGAAAAGAAGGCGGCCCGTGAAGCACAAACTACCGACACAGTAAGTACCAGCGCCGTTCCTGCGTCGCGCTACGAAGTTCAGAGGCCAGTACTGACTCAAGTTCCTAGAATCGGTGCGGTGTGTGCGCAGAGACGTTTTCTTCACGGACAAAGTTGTTTCAGCATATTAATGATGAGGGTCATGCTACGCCTGTGCCGGTAAGTAATACAAAAGGCACTAAGGGTAAGAAGAAGAACCGATAGACACCCAGCTTCCCTCACAATCGTGAATATTAGAAAGAACGCTTTGTGTATTCAACTAAGGCTAAAGGAACGCGAATAATATGGCGCATATTCGCAATGCCCAATGAGTGCACCATCACATTTCAAACAAATCAATAGTTACCAGAGCGCCAAGGGGGATTCAATCCGGAACGCCATAATCGCCGAGATAATGATAATCGTCGAGGAAAAAAAGTTAAACTATTTGTCCAGGATCGTATCTTCGTCTTCTTCTTCGTCATCGCTCAAAGGCTCAACTTCATCAATTGCTCCTTCTCTGCCCTCGGGTCCGTAGCCCCCAGGCAGGGTAGGGTCGTGGTCTGCAACGTGAATGATCGCTTTGCCCTGGACATGTTTAACGCACCGCTTCCAGTCCTTCCAGTCGTCTTCGGAGCGGATTAAGAAGCCAACCAGCATGCTGGGATCCATTTCGCGAACGTGAATACGTCGGAGTCGATTTGTATGGCAGGAATCAATCTCCTCATCCGTGTATTCGGCTAGGTTTTCGTGATATGGTAGAGCTCTCCTTGTATGATGAGGATCTAGATAAAAAAGAAATGAACCTTGAGCTCCAGCGAAATAGTGAGCTGATGAAGGGCGTCCACTGCGGTGACTGTTAGAGCATATTAACAGCGTTTGGGGCCCGGAGACAACCTACCCAGCAATACCAACGGACTGTGGCATTTGCAGGGCCGCAATGAGTGCCTCCCAATAAACAGGCGTGATCTTGTCGATACCCAGCCTAGTTCCCACCAGGATCAGCGTCGGATGGAACTCCTCCCCGTCAGGTTTGGCAACCTTCATGAAACTGTCCTCGTAGACATCGGGCCCTTCTCCAGTCGAATAAACCCGTAAAGATGGCTCATGAGCATTGGCCAGGGCGCTGCAACAAGCCAGTTAGCTGTGTCCACTGAGCCCTAAAGCAAAGATGTGCAAAGCCCAACACTTACCGAATGCATCTAGCAGTAGCGGATGGTCCAAACCACTCTCCTGGGTATTTTCCACAAGCTTCTGCGCCGTGTTTGACAAAGTTATGGATCGAGTATGGGGCCTTCGGGTCATCAGAAAAGCTACGAATGAGCTCCCGCTCTTCTTTCTTCAGACTTCCACGACGCCAATCTATTCTGATGTTAGCATAGAGTTCCTCCCCCGAGGGAGACAAGAGAGCAGAGGGAGTATATGTACCTCGACCCAGGCGTAAGATAGCAATCGAATTGGCGAGAAGGCTCTGACCAGACCTAATCATACATCCCCATCCGCTGTCCGACGAGAATCCAGTTTGCTCTCCACCTAGCTGGCTCTTAATACGCATGGAAAGTGAAAGAGACGACCGTGCCTTCGGGTCAGAGGATCTTGCGATAGGCTCAAATTCAAACCTATATGTCATCCAAAACTTAGATTCGAAGTCGTCCAAAAATCCCTGGGGCCAGTGTCCAATGTCAGTCGACTCATCATATGCGAGGGAGGATGAGAAGCTACTGGAAGTCGAGTCTGGTGGTGTCTCAAGGGCTGAGTTTGGTGCAGGGACAGGTTTGACCTGGTCCTCTTTCAGCGACTCTACAGTGCCTTCAGCAGTTGCAGCAGTATCCTTCTGGATGGTTTTGGTGCTGATGTGGCTTGACAGCTGGTATGAACGGCCTAAACACCATATAGGCTGGTCCAGTATTGCATCGTTAACTGGTTCGGGGTCCCAAAACAGCTGTACTATGCGACGGTAAGGTCCCAGGTCGACGTTGGCCAACTTGCTCTCCATAATGAACTTCTGTCAAGGCGCAAGGCGTATAAACAACCCAAGATTTGGGATGCGTTTGTGGAGATATAGAAACCAGGACACCTCACAGATGGAGGTGAGAGCCAGAACGATCCGCCGTTGAATAGGCGGGGACGGAGACCAGACGCGGCCGATGGTCACATATAGAAGCGGTGTGTGCAATAAGGCCAGACGTGTCAAGAATGTTCCTGGACACCAATACCAGATGGTCCGGCTTCGACAGCGTGGGGTATTTGATGAAGGTATGCTGAGAGTATCACAAACTGATAACCCCAGCTCCACCTAGAGACACACGCTGCACAGACGTATCTGGGGGGAAGCTGAATGGCGATGGCCGATTTCCAAGCAGGTGCGGAGTCCCCTTTAGAAAAGTGGTAGCGAGCGGGTTTCCAAGGCCTGGCGATGCAGAGAGACGAAGGCACAGCGATATGCCTTAATGACCTGAGAGTCACAATCCCAAGCACGAGGCAATGACGACGTAAGTTGATCATCAGTCATCCACCAGGCCGAATGAATAGCGCTTGGAAGCTGCGGCCAGGTGGGGCCCTCGACCCCGCTACAGCTGACTTCTGCCTTAGAGATGGATCCCCTCAGGCCAGGTAGCACTTCAATGTGTACAAAGTCAACTTTGCCGCTGAGGCCGCATGACGGGTCCACTAGGGCCAGTCAGTGGACGTCCACTCGGTAGGGAGCACTGAAACAATCGCTCTGTCTTCCTCGTGTTAGGCATACCGCGGTACTAGGTAACCTGGTACCTTGGAAGTTACCTACCGCTTAACACCATAAATGAGGCAAGCAGTAGATTCGGATCCAAACAGACATTGACGTGAATATACATCCAATGTTACATGCCGATCAATCATTTCCCCCAAAGAGGCAGTAGAGTATTTATTGGCTATATCTTCCAAAAGTGACAGCACATGGAGCATCCCACCTTCTCTCCTTGTAACACAACTTTGGCTCGTAACACAAGGTGGATCAACGTGCCAGCATTATCGATAGCGCATTTTTAGGAAGGCACTGCTGACGGCATTCATTGAAGGTTTCTTTGTACCTGCCCAAGCTCACAAAGAGAAGAGTCATCCAGACTCATCCTCGCTGCTCAGGAACCCACCAAGCTTCGCGGCTCGAATCTTTTGTTCTGGACGCTCTCACTGTCTGCGATTTCCCATCCCAATTTATTTTTTCATTTTGACCCTAGACAGTTCTATCGGATACGATCGCCGTAACCTCTGGCATTTCGTTACTTGATATACCTAAAAAAAACCAACTACCTCCCTAGCCTTTAGCCACCTCTCAACATGGATTGTACTGTATTCCACCAACAGTAGAATATGGCAAAGAAACAAAAGCGAGGAGGTGCTTCAACCCCGAGGGGTGGGAGGGGTGGAAGAGCTGGCATTCGTGCGGGTGGTCGATTTGCACCACAGATCACGAACACACCACCAAACGGTTCATGTGAGTAATTGAGTTGTTTGTCAGAGAGCGAGGGGCTGGCAGCCATGTGCACCCTACACGAGTGTACCCCAAATACTGAGCTATGGTAGATATGAGCCTTGCTGAAGAGGCACGGCAAACTTCCAGGCAAAATCATTCATTCTGGGAGCAGGGTTCCAGCCTCCGTAGCAGGCCAGTGAAATTCGTGAGTGCTGGAACAAGCGAGCCGCTAAAGCTGCTCGATGAAGAAATCGTCAAAGCAGATGATGCCCAGTTAGTCCGATCTCTTCATGGGGAGACCACGCCGCAATTACCGGATGCAACAATCCCCAGTGTCCATGTCAGCGATCCCGCACTTAAGGATGAGTCGAAAACGGCCCCGGTATCCCCAGCAGAATTGCCCCGCGATGAGCCAGACAAGTCTTTGGGTGATGAAAGTTCAGCTGATAGCATAATTGGTCCTGAAGAATTAGAACAAGGACTTCAATCCGATGGACCTGTGGAGGCCGAACCGGCTCCTTATTGCATCGACTTAAAGGGCGACACTGAAAAATCCATTAAGCCCAGGTTGCCTCTGGTACTACCCGAACATCCAGAGCTGGACAAAGACACCTCCAGCGAAGATGAAATTCTACTTTTCAAAGGCCGAGACAAATCACGGGTGCCCCCACAACCAACGACGATTTCAGTCACACAAATGCAGACTGAAATACGAGTTGTAGAGGAACAACTCGAAGCAAACTCACAACGTCAGGGTCCCACCGAGGCCCCTAAGAAAACCAGCCGTGAGAGGAGACGCCATAAGAGGCCGCAGAGTCATCGAGAGAACAATGATGAGGACGAGTTGATAGCCGACTATGTCGCAAATATGCGAGAGAATGGGGAGATGCCTGACATTCTACTCCCAACCCCTCTCAGCCGGCGAGATTTGGGAGGCTCACCAAGCCCTGTCATGTCAAGCGCCACTGACAATGAAGACAATGAGAATACTCAGGCTTCTGGTAAAGATCAGACTCGTGAAAACGACACAGGGGGGGGACGCTCAGGTACCAAAGCCGACCAGTATGCCTCGGAGAGCGAGCTTGACGATGAAGCCCTTGCAAAACTCCTTTCTCGAGGCCGGACCACCTATCCTCTTGAAGGTATAGTTGCAAGCTCTGCAAGTTCCAGTGATTCGGATGAATCCGATGCAGGCGACTTCCGAACTACCGACGCGGATGATCTTGATATATACATGGACTGGGAACGCCCGAGTTTACTTGCACAAAGCAAGAGACGGAAGAAGAAATCCACTCTCGGTCGAATAAACTACACTGGTTCCGACCCAGAGATGGAGCAACGATTACAAATGGCCTGGAACAACGATCGGCTTAGAAAGGCAGAACGCAGGAAACAACGTGAGGAGTTGCGGGCACTTGGTCAGCTTGGTAAAAAGACAACCTCTCCTGGGGACTTGAGAGTCAAGTACCCGGATGGCATGAATATTGACCAGATCACTGAGGAGCTGAAGGCGTTTCTGCTCGATTCGGAACCAACGTGAGTTGTCTCGCATCTTACCCAGTTTCTCGGTGCCAATATATATTTTCAGAACTGACGCTTTCTAACTCTTTCCAGTCTCACATTCCCTCCCATGGACACTCACGGACGCAAAGTGCTCCATGAGCTTGCAAACAAATTCAATGTGAAATCCAAGTCCACTGGTAAATCTGATCAACGCCGAACGACGTTGTATAGAAACAACAGGACACTGCAGTTCACAGAGCCAAAGTTCAACCAGGCCGTCGGAAGAATACACCGCAAGTATTTCCCACGACTTGACACCAAAGGTAAAAGAGCGCCGCGGACTCAAGCCGATAGATCTGGCCACGCCGCCGCGAGCTACCACGAGGGCGAAATTGTCGGTGCCGCCGCTCCAGAATTGGGCAGCGAAAATCGTGGCCGCGCCATGCTGGAGAAAATGGGCTGGAGCAGTGGAACCGCGCTGGGTGCCATGCACAACAAGGGTATTCTGCAACCCGTTGCGCAAACGATGAAAAAGGGCAAAGCAGGTCTTGGCTAATGCGGCATGCGGGTCGCGGACGATATGTTGTGCATCAGTGTTTGCTGGTCTCCCTAGTTAGAACAGGCCAGAATATGTGTTCAGTATGTGGCCATGTAATTCAATAAGAAATGTCACGGATTGCGAAAGTGAAAAGTTGTTAGTGGTTCAGGATATCATGTGCGATAATTCTCATTGATTTTCGAGTCCCAAACCTCGAATGTAGTGTACAACCGCGAACCCCAATTGCCCGTTTGAAAACATTGACCCCAAAAGCAAGACCATCCGTAACGCATTAATAAAGATCCCAATCGAGCAAGGTCTCCCTTGCTACCAGCGGGGAACAGCTCATGAAACCCCGATGCCGCGCGATTAAAAGACTCAGATACCCAGCACTGGGCACTGTTGGCCAGCTTATTTCGTGGAGGATGAGTACTTGGTGACAGCCTTAGTACCCTCAGAGACGGCGTGCTTGGCAAGTTCACCAGGAAGGATCAGGCGGACAGAGGTCTGGATTTCGCGGGAGGAAATGGTAGACTTCTTGTTGTAGGCGGCAAGCTTGGAAGCCTCAGTAGCAACGCGCTCGAAGATATCTGATTGCAGTGTTAGATACGTTGACGCGTCAAGAATGTATGGATTCGAAAAGTGAAATATGACTCACCATTGACAAAGGAGTTCAGGATGGACATGGCACGGTTGGAGATACCAGTGTCGGGGTGAACCTGCTTGAGGACTGATTGACTCGAATTAGAATGTGGTTTTCAAATCAGGTTCAAGTGACTCCAAACTTACCCTTGTAGATGTAGGAGCTGTAGGTCTCCTTGCGGGTCTTGGTGCGCTTCTTCTTGTCACCAGAGGCGGCAGTCTTCTTTCCGGCATCCTTCTTCTCAGGAGCCTTGGAGGCGACGGGAGCCTTGTTGGCGGGACGCTTGTCGGCAGCAGCTTTGGGAGGCATTTTGGCTGATTTGAAAATTGAAAATTGATTTCAGGAAAAACTGCGTGAAGTTGACTGGAGTCTGTGAGTGAAGTGCGTGTTAACAGCGTTTGTTGATGGAAAGTGGATGACGAAGGAGGGAAGAGCTTTGGGGGTGGGCTTGGGTATTTGTAGCTGGACGCGTTGCCGCAACAGAGGGTTACTGATTTCCTCCCTGCGCGCCGCGAAACCAACTCGCTGTGGAGGCGGCAATGCGCTGATGGCTGGTGCAGGCAAGCGCACTGGGGGAGCGTGTGGTTGGCTAGGCGGCTGGTTGGGCGGGCCCACCGGGTGCTGCTGTGGGCCTGCACGCGATTGGGCCGGCGCGTTCAGGATGATAAGTTGACTGATCTTGGCTGGTAAGCAAACTGGCGCACGAGCCACTGCTCCCAATTAGGCCAACTTCTGCTTTTTGAAATACTCTACGACTAGCCTGAACTCTTTTTTTGATTGGTCAGGTAAATCAACATTTGCCTTCACCCAAACCCACTACCCTACAACCCTTGTGTTTTCCCTGAGGGCATCGCGATATTCCTTGTGCACGGCTAGGTGAATGGAAATGTAACAGTAGTTGTCAGTTCATACATGTCTATCTGGTCTCGCTCTGTCTTTTGGTCTCCAATCCGCAAATATTTTTGTTGGTATTTTGAAATACGTAGTTACTGTTGGGACATGTAATGCAGTGATGCTTACCTACAGCTCGTATATTTTTAACGCACCGAGGACCAAACAAAGAAGTAGAAGTACATGGACAAGTTGAACAACAAGAGGAGAATAGAAAACATATGCACACTAACCAACTACGCCCGCCACATCCGCGCTGGCAAAATAATTAACACTGGCAAGAAGCATAGCGACGAACCTAATTGCTCTCAGGTGTTCGAGCTAGCTCCACCTAATACAGTGACGTAGATGGAGGCAACCGTTCAAAGCTTGGGGAACAAGATCCAGAGCATCCACTCAAATCTGCATACGACATGGTACTGGTTACTGGTCCAACCTTGCCTGGAAAAGAGATATGGAGCGTTGCTTCATACATAAGCTTCCCGGCAGTTGTTATGCACACACAAGAGACTAGCTGACACAAAGTGGTGTGCGCAGCGTGCTGTTCAGGGCCCGGAGATTGCATCTCCCTACGAAGTCTCGCCTATGATCGAATGCAACACGTAGGAAGCTTATCACGCATACTACAAGCACAGCACGCAATAAGCATTGCACAATTAAGGAGGGACCCGAAGAACACGGGCCATGAGATGCAATCACGAGGGAACAAGAAGACAAGAAGATGAGTAGAGAGACATTGCTTCAAACCAAAAAAGGAAAATGAACAAACGTGCTTCAAAATCACGAGAAGTGGAAGAACCAATGAATCATGAGGGAAAGAAAACGCGTGCGATCTTGATTCCGTGATGGCGACAGAGATGCGCAGTTCCGTGCACGAACCCCACAGCAAGGGAGATCAGAAAGAGAGATCGAGCGCTGCGTGCTCTTTCTTTCGTGGCAGAGGCAGAGCAGAATAAAATACAGGGGCGCAATTGGTAAGGTGGGTGCAAGGCTGCTACGGATTGGCTGATTTGATTTGTTTTTTTTATTGCTGCTGCTCCTAAAATCCGGCGCGCCCAATTTCCGAGTTGGGGTTAGCGCGGAATAACGCCAGTGGTGAGGGATGGATGGGTGATCCGCGATGACAGCTTGCGCGCGCCGAAAAGTACTTAACCTCAGGGCCCCGCCAACCTCATCGCCTGCTCCCTTTCACTCTCAATTGTCATCCAACTCAACCTGTCTACTTACTGCTCCAAGTCGCCTTCTCGACTCCGACTCACCCCAACTTTCCAACTTTTTCAAGTTTTTTCCCAACCCCAAACAAATCAATCAAAATGACTGGCGGCGGCAAGTCTGGTGGCAAGGCCTCTGGCTCCAAGAACGCTCAATCGTAAGTCTTATCCATTTCGAACTGAAGTCGCGTCCCAAATCACTCAAAGTGACGCGTTCATCCATCGGTTTTTTATTCCATGATCTTTGACTAACATTCAATAGCCGTTCCTCCAAGGCCGGTCTCGCGTTCCCCGTTGGTCGTGTCCACCGTCTTCTGCGCAAGGGCAACTATGCCCAGCGTGTCGGTGCCGGTGCTCCCGTCTACCTCGCTGCCGTTCTCGAGTACCTCGCTGCTGAAATCCTCGAGTTGGCCGGTAACGCTGCCCGTGACAACAAGAAGACCCGTATCATTCCCCGTCATCTCCAGCTCGCCATCCGAAACGATGAGGAGTTGAACAAGCTTCTGGGCCACGTCACCATCGCCCAGGGTGGTGTCCTCCCCAACATCCACACAAGTGAGTTATTTTCCCATCTCATTCGAATCATACTTCAAATACTAACGCGTTTGATTTAGACCTCCTGCCCAAGAAGTCTACCGGCAAGGGTGGAAAGGGACCCAGCCAGGAGCTGTAAGAGCTTCTATTGGGTTTTGCTTTCTCGCGATAGTTGGTTTGGGTGTCATGACATTTGGGGTCTCGGTTTAGGGTTAACGGTTGCTTACTTTACGCGTTTGGGTTGTACTATAATCGCCTCGGCTATGGTCACGAATAAGAATACCATTTCAAGATGATCAAATTCGTTCTTGGTTTTCGTGACTCTCATCTCAACTGTGTCATTGGGCTTGTCTATCCTCTGCGCAATACATTTTGGTCTCAACAAAATCGCATATTTGCAATGACTTCTCGCTTGTTGAGTCGAGTGTGCGCAATTTGGTTTTCTTGTCTTACAAGGCATTGGTGAGTTGTTTATCTGGCGCGAACGGCATCGCGGCGGTGGCGTTTGTTACTTGCGAGGCAACGCAATTTATCAGTTGAGCCGACCCTTTGGTTTGCGATACGTGTCGTGAATGGCAATGTGGGTTTCTGTTGTCTGTGATGATCATCGCGAGGAGTTGCATTTTTATCAAAATCTGTTGTCGCACGTTGCGCCTGCTTAACCTCCTGTAACGGCACGAATAGATGGTCTGGAGCATCTCTAAGACGCAGACATTATTATATGGTTGTTCAGACTGGGTTCAGTCATAGGAATCAGAGGGATTTTGCGGGGTGCATGCATAGGTCAAACTCTCTACTATCTTTCACAAGTAGTTCGTTCCTTGTTGGGTTGTCATATAGTTGTGTAGAACATCCCCTACGGGAAAATGAAAACTGCATTCCGGTAATGCTAATTGTACCCGACGTCTAAAATATACATATTTGCCTAGGTTTTCCCCATTCAACTCCTCCGGCTTCAAACGTGGTGGTTGGGTGGTGCTAAAGAGGACATGAGAACTTGAGCCCAAAGCGTGTTGCTAGGTTTGCTTTTACTTACGTGTGAGAACCGGAGAGGGTAAGTTTCGCTCGTATTTGGAACCTACACGAACTGTTAGAAATATGTCGCACAGAAACAAGAAGCATAATCCCATACCTCCGGGTGCTGTGGGATGGACATATGGATCAGGATGCTTCCAGCTCTCAAGCAGTTTCTCTGTCTCTGATAGGAGTGCCTGGTTCCGCCAATTAGTCGGTGTCCAATATTTCCAAATTGTAAACCCTTTGTCGTCGGTTGATGCTCACTCTTTGCGTCTTTGGGTCTGTAACATTGCGGTTGGCTTCGAATAAAGATCGGATGTAGAGAGCCTGGCCACGCCAGAGGTGGCGGTGAACTGCCCAGTCCAGAGCCAGCTTCAGTGAGCGGCGGTACAGCGATCTATTCCGGGGCAAGAGTTAGCCATACAGTTTCCCTCGAGTGGGCGGCAGGGTCGGGTGCATATGGGTACTGACAATGCGGCTCGTCGCGTCGTCGACATTGTGGGCGTCGGCAAATAGGCTGGGTTCCTGTGTCCAATTGGGTAAGCGGTCGAACTTGGAATCGATGGTAACAATCTTCCATGGCAATTGAGACATGAAGGTGGCTTCTGGCGTACTGGTGATGTCCTCGACGGGTTCGGCTACACTGTACTGGGAGGAAAACAGCTCGAGCTATGGCGTCTCAACTCGCGCAGATGAGGCAGTATTTGTTCTCTGGCGGAGAAAGTCAGTCAATGGCTCGACGATGCGCATCTCGGCGGAGTTTTTACTTGCTGTGCTGTCGGCGTTTCCTGATCCACCGGTGTCGACCTGGGCTTCCAACGTCGGGATAATTGGCATTCGTTGTGTAGAGGAGTGTGTTGAGGTGCTATTTGCTGCCTTGTAGCCTAGTGCCGAGAAAATACCGATCGTAATGCGGAAACACCTCAATTCTGGTTGGCCACAACTTGCCCGGACTAACTGCCTACCCTGTACCCCTCCTTTCAAGCGTCGAGATCTCTTTTTCACCGGAAGCAATATTGTAGCGTTTCTCTGCTAATTTTCGTGTTCAATGGCAGGTATTGACGGACAATGCTCTAGTGAGTGAATGGCAGGCAGATTTTATTTTCGCTTCTTAGAACGAATAAGTCATTTGGCCTCATTGGCCTGACTATGTTGGCAGTTCTTATATATAGACACCAATCACAAATTGCAGGAGGACAGGCACATCAAATACGGAAACATGCCTCTATCCCCATCCCGTAGACCAAAGGTGCCTCCGAAACAAACTGTAGAATTAAACAATTAAATAAAGTGCTATTAGTCTATTTGAAGACCGACTTCTTAGCCAAGCAGCTCGTCCCCTACCCTGGACCGTATAAGAACAGGCCTCATTTCAAAGTGTGTGTGTTCTAATTTGATCACTGATGCTGGCTAGGTTGCTTGGTGATGCAGTAAACTTGGTATACAATCAGATTTTTTCATATCTAATTTCAGCCAGGGGGGAAACCCGAGACATTTCGCATACGGCCACAGCATGGTCATGACAAACACTGGTTCGACGCTCAGCTTGGGGTTGATGAAGGCTAACTAACGGTGCTGTTTATCTGGGAAGTACCGGATAAGGAAAATGGGTTGGATTGTCCACTGCCCCCACCAATCAAGACCGTGCATGCATGAATGAATGAATGGCTTGAGCTCAGCTCTCCAAGCACAAACAATTGCCGGTAGCTGGAATGTGACGAATTGTGGCGTTTGGCAAATGAGAGATAAAGACCACAAATAACTCAAAAGAAAACAAAAAAGACAAGAGAAAAAAAAAGGAAAACAGCAGAAGATTGTTGGTATCCGTAATCTTGCTCGTTATACACCAACAAGCGAAGCGCATCTGTCGACTGGTAGGCGCTGTTCGAAGAATCCTTCATGTTTGCACGATTCTGATACATGCAGTGAAGCGGAGCGTATTCATTAGCATTCATCCCCCTTGGCCAATAACCCTCCCTCCCTCCAGTAAGCCTCTTTGTGCTCAGTTAGTGTCCGGTCCCCTGTCAATCATTTAGGGTGGCCACTGCACGCACTCTGTTGCCCCCAGTAATAGCCGCTAGACTCACTTGCGACAGGGCTCCCTCCAATCCCCCCGTCCTGCTTTCTCACATTACCCACTCGTCACCGTCTCTGCGCAACCAGAACCTCAGACCAGAATCCCCTCAGGAGGCCGAAACTACAAAATCCGAAGAGGACCTGACACATACGAGAGAGTCTTGCTACCATTCGCATATACTGACCGACAGAAGGCCATCTATAGTCGTACCAGAGCGATGGTTTCTCCCTGGAAGAAGCAGCCTGAGGATGTGGTTGATTGCGTGCTGAAGAGAGCAGAAGTGAGCAAGGTTTGTATGCCCAGGAAACCCACTACTTGGCCTCATAAGGGAGATATTGACCACTATATACGCAGATCGCTCGAAACCTCCAGAACCGGCTTGCTCTCGCCCAGTTCAAGGCAAAGCATGGCTGGGAGGAGCTCACACTGGACTCGATCGAACCCAAGGTTGAGGAGGAAATCCGGCGGCGCCGTGCGATCGAGGCCGATAACTCTGACTCTTCATCGAGTGTATCCGACCTCCCATATCCCACCAAGGCCCTCATGAGCTCCCCCCTCAAAGCGCCGTTATTCTCCGATGCCATCGGTTCAAGCAACGGAAGCACTGGACATCGCAAGCGGACATACCACATGTCTTCCTTCGATAACTTCCAGTCGGCGATCGCATCCAGCCCGAGCAAGCGCTATCGAGTCTCGCCAACAGCTCATAGATCGTTTGCGAACCACTCCACCTGGAAGGACAGTCATCAGCTTGCGCAATCCTCCCCCATCAAGCCCCGCCGGCAACAGCACTTTACCACTTCAACTGGCCCAGACGTTTCCTTCTTTCAGAACCTCAACTCACCCCACTTTGCCTCAGCATCTGAGGACGACGATGACCTCTTGCCGGCTCATTCATTCGATGTCAATGCTGTGCGATCGTCCCCGCCCCGAACACCCCCAATGCAAACCCGCAGCATCGGTCGAAAAAATAAGGAGAGCAAGAACACATCTCAAGGCGGCAAGTCTGGTGAGGAGGGAGCCGACCTGCTACTGTACCTCGCCGCCTCTCCTTCCCCTGCCGTGAAACCTCGGCGCACCGAGATGGAGCCCCCCTCAACCCCCCCTCAACGAGCCTCAAGCAAGCTTGATCTTCCATCTTCAATGATGACAACCCCAGGAGGTGGCAACCTCTTCCCCAACACACCTAGCCAACATTTTGACTTCTCTGACTTTGTCAATATCACACCCAGCCCTGCCCAGAAACCATGGAAAACACCTGTCCCCCTCTCTGCTGCCCGCACCCCCCTAAGCATTACCCGCAAACGACTTACATACGATGAACCTCTTGTTTAACAAGATGTATGCCCTCATCTGACGACACAGATCCATTTTCCTTTGCATTAGCATACCTCTTCTTTGTACTTGACTTTACGATGTGCACGTAAATTGTGGCACTACGGCTGGCGCTTTCCTTTATGTTTGTTTTATTTTATCTCGACCGTGGTCAAGACTACGAGCTTTTTACGAAGCCTTCCTATGTATATATTTGGGCGTTGAAAGGTCTAATTGTGGAATTAGGGACAACAGATACACCGAGGGAGGGACTCAACTCCCTGGTATGGATGGAATTGGGATTCATGGGAGTCTTTTAGAGGTAGTTAATTGACTGGCCTTACAATGGCCTTGATGAAGAATTGGTCGAAGCAAACATACTCTTTCGCTTCCGCTGCCGTCCATAGACGGGTGTATAGACAGTACTAGCTCCTAGAGCATTGGGGCAAAATTTCATAGGATTTTTTTCATTCCCAGTCTCCTCTTGCCTAGTGCCATCTCAGCTGGTCGTTCCCGGTCGTCGCGACCAGTCGCGTCTTCGGTTCTTTAATTACGCGTTTTCTCGCGTGCCTGCAGGGATGAATTTTTTCGCGCCAAAATGCCCATTGAGCCAATCATAGGCGCAGATCGCATGAAAATCAGGGGTGGGGCGCTTCGCGAGACCCATGATGTCACGCGCTTTTCCTCTTTTGCGCCAAGGTACGGACTACGTAGTACGTACCTCGTTCCGCGAAGCGAGTTTGGTCCCTTTCTGACAGTGGCCGTGAGCCAATCATCACTTCTGCTCGTGCTGTAGGTTCCCTCTCGCGAGACTCAATAAGGTCGAATGGATGGTTGTGCTTCCCGAATCACCTACAAGGAGCGGCTCAACATTGACTAGCCAGACGCAGTAGTTCAATGGCAAAATCCCAAATGTACCTAAACACCAGGTGGCTCAATCTTTGCGATAAAGATTATTGCTTTTGGCCAAGTCCTGGAAAGCCTGTTGTAGATTATATCAGCAATGTAATTGGTCTCCGCACAAGTTCGAATCAGTGAACTTATTCTTAGTCGTATTGCCTGGTCGAGATATCATGTCGCTTGTTTACCGGAAAAGGGGGAACGTCGATACCTTACCTCGCTATGGTGACTGTTGAATTCTTCACTTCTCTAGGATATCTTGGTGCTCCTGCTCCTGCTCTTGCCCCCCCTTCCCGCTTCTCCTCCCTCTGCTAGTATTGATACTGGTGCTAATGTTGGCGTTTCATTCACCAACCTCCTTTTCTTGCTCTGATGTCTGCATTCATAACAGCCCAAGCTCGTTCCATTTCAGCGGCTTAACGACTTTATAATTCATCTTGCTCACGTTCATGTGCTTGCTCAACCTTGTTGCTTTATTGTGCTGGGACCTGAGAACTTTGTGACGAGTAGACTGACGATGCTGAGACAACGCGAATTATTCAACACAAGCTATCCGAGCAAGTCCAAAACATTAGCATCAAGCGAGAGAGCTGTGCAGTTTAGCGGCAGCTGCTAAAAGAAAAGGGGACAAGTACCTGAACACCAAGAAATCGACTTGACGCAATAACTAACACCACAACACTAAACTCCAGGCTTTTTGCCCGGCCACAAGGCTTACACTCAGCCGTACATAATGTTCAGCACCAACAATACGGTAGCTTGTGCCCAGCATGATGACTCCTGCTTTCCTTCGATTTGAAAGCCGCCATCCCCGGCCTGACTGAACCGCACCTGTCAATTCCACTCCGACATGTCGTCTATCTCGCACATCGCCGCCTTCATTATCACACACAAACCAGGTCTCGAATATCCTACCAAGCCTGCGCTTATCATCAGATCTCGCGCAAGCAAGTCCAACACAACAGGAACCCAACAAGATTAAATACATACACATCATTAACCTCAATAAGCACTTATTATTAGCTGTATTCTTTTGAATCTAACACTACACACTGTTTATGTGATACATCCATTTGGCTAGCTAACTTGCTGCCTAGAAACAGTGGCCCCTAGGTAGGTAATATACACCCGAGCGCTTGCCCTATTTATAGAAGCATCCTCCGGGGATCCTCAATATATTCCTTGATCTTGACGAGGAATTGCACAGCCTCTCTGCCATCGAGGAGACGGTGGTCATAGGTCAGGGCAAGGTACATCATGGGTCTAATTTCGACCTTGCCATTGACAGCAACGGGGCGCTCCTTGATAGCGTGGAGACCGAGGACTGCGCTTTGAGGCATGTTGATGATGGGAGTACCCATCATGGAGCCGAAGACACCGCCGTTGCTGATGGTGAAAGTACCACCAGCCATGTCCTCAATGGTAAGCTTACCATCACGAGCCTGTAGAAAGTTTAGGTTAGCTGAGACGCAAGCCAAACTTAAATCCGATCTGAGAAACACACCTTCTTGCCAAGATCTGCGATCGTCTTCTCAATGCCAACAAGATCCAGTGTCTCAGCATTGCGAACAACTGGCGTAACAAGACCCTTCTCAGTTGCGACGGCAACACTGATGTCAACGTAGTCGCGGTAGACAATAGTGTCACCTCCGTTGGGGCCCTCAATGGAGGCATTGACGCCTGCGATGTCACGCATAGCCAAGACAGCAGCCTTGGAGAAGGCGCTCATGAAACCCAGCTTGACACCTGTCTTCTTCAGAACATCATCCTTATAGAGCTTTCGGAATTCCATGACGTTGGACATGTCAACCTCGTTGAAGGTGGTCAACGAAGCGGCGGTGTTCTGGGACTGCTTGAGTCGCTCGGCAATACGGAGACGCATGCGGTTCATCTTGACCTATAGAAGTGGTTAATACGTCGTCTGTGGCCGTAGGAGTGAGGGGGGGGGGACGAACGCGACGCTCCTCGCGAGCTCCGGGCGTAGGTGTAGGCTCCTCGGGCTGAGATTTCGTGGGGGCGGGCTTGGATTCTTGCTTAGGGGCGGGCTTGGGCTCTTCCTTGGGCGCAGGCTTGGACTCCTCCTTGGGCGCGGGTGTGGACTCAGCGGCGGCTTCCTTGGGGGCTTCAGCCTCCTTCTCGGCTGGCTTCTCGGCAGGGGCGCCGCCGAGCTCGATACGGATGATATCTTGGCCAACTGTGACGGTGTCCTCTTCGGCGACAAGGAACTCCTTGATAACACCAGCTTCGGGGGCGTTGACGGCGACATCGATCTAAAGGGGGTGTGTCAGTGGCTGCTATGTTGGGAAAAGTCAAACGACCATTGGAGGCCAGGTAGCCCACCTTGTCGGTCTCGATGGTGGCGATCTCTTCGTCTTGTTCTACGAAGTCGCCAATGGCCTTGCTGAACTGCTTCAAGGTGCCCTCGGAGATGGATTCGGCCATCTGGGGAACCTGGACAACCTTGTCGGCGTAGGTGCGGATAGCCTGCATCATGAAGAGAGGCGTTTGCCTAGGCAATCGAACGGCCTGGGCGCGCATAGTAGGTACCATGCGCGCCGCCGTGGCGAGACTGCGATACATCATGGTGGATAGGGGTTTGGAGGTGTCGTGGGCTGGGGGAGAAAATTGGTTTAATGGCTCCTGTCGAATTATTTATAGTGTTCCTCAGGTTTATGAGTACCATATAATAATCTCGTTATATTCGGGCAAAACGAGCCCCATAAAATACATACCCGCGCTAGGGGGGTTTCGGAGCATACCTAGGTGTATTTGGGGATCCGAGCAAGTGAACGCTGTGGCCTGCCATATCTTGCAGGTTCAAATATCTTTAATTAGGCATTAAAGTAAGGCTGCTAGCAGAATTAAAGCATTATCTTAGAGGGTGAAGGCTATGTTTAAATGAAAATGATGTTTAAAAGAAGGATAGGAAAGATAGCTAGATTATGTGGAGGGAGCAACCCTTTTGATAGCTACCTCGGCTGCCAGCATACTTAGCCGCAAGACGATGCTATGAAACCCCCAACCGCCTACTGGTGAGTGCCGGTGGGGTTTTCCGACCAACAACACCGCAACCCGTGCCTACGAGAGATCGGTGGTCGCAATGTTCGTCAGTCAACAAGGGGAATTGCAACCAGGCTGCGTAGTCAAACCCAACAACCACAAATAATTGGTGTGTGTTTGGTGCTTGGTTGGGACCTCCCGCATTTGATCAATTGAATGAGACCATCCTGGTCTTCATACGAGCCGAATTGGCCGTTGAATGATGAATCAAAGATCACGATTTCAAGAAGAAAGTAATATCAAAGGTAACAATTCATTGATTTTTCAAATGGACTGGGCCGCCAACCTAACTTACATCGCCGGCAGCACGCGGGCCCGTCTATCTAAGGGTCACCCCATACGCTCTCACTAGGTAGTGGGTTTCCGTAGTTTCTTAACTAATCGTAGTGAAGTGCAGGCCAGAATCTGTACTCGTGCCTGCCACGCCTTTTTCGGGCGAAAGTAAACTCTCCGTCCTTAGGCGGTGCTTTATGTCGGCCCTCGCGGCCTCCGCTCCCTCTTGACCTCCAATGGCGGAGTCTATTAGTGTTTCGGCACCCCTCATCTACCGCCTCGACAGTTTTGTGCATAGATCTCGGGTGCTTCAGTTCTGATAGCTGTTCATGAATTTGGCCGTCGAGGGTCCTGATGTATTGGGCTTGCTTGGATAGCTCGCGTTAGATAATTCGAATTACCTTAGCGTCCCCTACTCTACAACCTCGACAGTCTTGTACACGGATCTCATATGCTTTAATTCTGATAGCTGTTTATGATTTTGGCCCTCGAGGTATATATTGTGTCATTGTTATATAAGTATATAACTAATAGTAGTAGTAGAAGAAAAATTAAAGAAGAGAAAAAAGAAGTGAAGAAGATATACACGCTAAAGGACAGACTTTGATAGCTTCCGGTAACAAAGGGTTTGATGTTTATCGACGAGGGGTGTTTTGTTGGCCCCAGTAAGAGTAGGACATTCCGGCTGGAGGTCCAGTCCCAAGGTCCCAATCGCCAATACTGCTCACAGTCATCGGCGACTTAATGGAGTGGCCGGAACCTTCAGAGCTGATTCTGCTGACAAGGTCGTCCTGGCCACCGTACGGCTGATTTCTTTCCTCCCTCCATCGCGCAGCGTCCAAGTCGTATTTATCCGATTGGTACTCACTTCGGAGTGGTCCTGTTCGTGGACTGAGGAACCCGTGACGATTTGGGTTACTGCTGGATGAGATTCCGGCGGGCATCTTCCCTAGCCGTCGCGGGCTCTTTAGTGGGACGATTGGTGTCGGAATCGGAGGGGAGATTGGGATGGGGGGGAGAATCGGGGGAGGAATAGGAGGTAGAGGTTTCAGGGTGCTGGTAAGGGACCGCCCCTGTACTGGGAAGGATGAATCCGATGACAAGGACGAAGAGGTGCTTTCTGAGCTCCTGTGTAGACCTAATCCGAGAGTGTTCGAGTCTGCGTCAGAGTCACGATCCTTCTGCGCGCCCATAACCCAATCGGTTGTGTGATAGACTTCTCCAGAATCTGATGAACTATGGATGCTGCCTGCATCCTCCGGCGCTTGGATGACGGGGGCGTAACCCAACGGGCTGCGTCCACGGTTCTGTATTTGCTCCATGAATGAAGGTCTTAGGGAATTGCCGCCACTGTTTCGACTGTCGATACGAGGTGTATATCCCCGGACACCAGGGCGTGGTGTATATCCCCATCGCCTCGAATTTCTCGTCTGGCTGTGATTTGGTAGATTGACCCTGCTTGTTTTGGGTGATGGCGCAAAGCTATCCTGGGGTCTCCAGTCCTTCTCATTTGGCTTAGAATTGGAGTCTCGTTTCTTGCCCGCCTTGTCCTTCTTTGTGCGAGTTTTGCAGAGCCATATAAGAAGCGCCACGAGTATTGCTGCTCCGAGCACGCTGCCAACCACACTCCCGACGATTATTCCGGGTGACGGCTTGCCCCCCGAGCCTTGAGATCCGCCATCAACGTCGGAATTCGACCCTTGGCCAGGGGAAACGCTACCCGCGCTGGTGGTGGTGTGAGCCCCTGAAGATGTGGAAGCCGTCGTCGCTACACTGGATGACGTTGAAGTTGTTGATGATGATGATGGATTGGACGAAATAGAAGATGAAGTAGTAGTAGTAGAAGACGACCAAGAAGTCGTGGTAGGTATAGTCGTAATTGGCCTCGTGGTGGATTCACTAGTGTCTTGGGGATCGTTAGGACCCCCGACCAGATTTCTGCGTTTCTTTCTGGAGTTTCTTTTACCTGTGGAATAAGTAAACTTTGACCTCGTCTCCGTTATTAAGGACTGAGGTCTGGTATAGGTCGTCGTGGGTGAAAAGGTGCTGGTCGAAGAGGATATCCCGATCCAAGTCGGTGTTTCGATAGAACCGGGAGGCAGATATGGAAGAAATGCGGACACAAGATTGGTTATTGGATCTTTACCCAGAGTCTCCTGCTCGCTCCGCCTCTGTTCCTCAACTGCCTGGGCGAACGCTCTTTGGCGTTGTCGATACCGACGATACAGTCGACGAAGCTGTCGCCGGCGGCGTAGGCGACGGCGATGCCGCTGATCTCGAGCCCTTCGTTCCTCCGTGATTTCATCCTCATTGGCGTATGGAGAAAGCCTTTTTTGGCGAGCATATGACATTCCGAGCCAGCGGAGTCAGGAGGGTATTCCTGAATAACAAAGGAAAAAAAAAGAAATCCCAAAAATCCGAGTAGCAGTGAAGAGAAGTTATTGGCCCAGCCGAGTCGAACCCAACAGTATCAAGACATGAAGATGGAATATTGGTTGTCCCGATCTTCTATTTGACTGCTGAATAGCCGTCAGCATCCTAGAGGCTTGATGCTGAGGAAAGAGGATGCAGTACTTACAGGAAGTTTGAAGATGGAAGAAGAAAACATACGAAATGGATTGCGAATACAAGAGGAAGTAAGATGAACGAGAACCGACTCATCCCGTCATGGGCCCCCGCTGTTTGAATATGCACGGACAAGACCAAACAGTTGGGTACGTTCAAAGCGAGGATCCTAGGTACAACGGATGGGATGATATTACTATACCGTAGACTAAGCCCAACAGAGGGATGACCTAGAAGGTATTAATTGTACAAAGAGGGCCTGTCCCGGGTGATCCATCCATCTGCTGGCAGGGACTGCACGGCAGCCCTGGTCCGTGACGTCCGATCTATTCCTGGTTCCTCTGTAATCCCGTTGGGCGACGTCAGTAGAGGAAGAGGCTGCGTGTGGTACGAGCTAACAACAAGTGTTTACGACTACCCATGTACCTAGACTGATGATTGCAAGCTGCACGTCTGTTTGCCTCATCGCGGGCACCAGAGCATCTGAAACAGCCGGACATTTCGTATCGGCGAGCTGGTTGTAATAGGCATACTGGGAGTGACAGCGAGCGTCTCCGACACCATTCGCATGGCGCAAATGTGCTGATGATGCGATGGAGGCAGAAGATCCGTAGGCTTACGGAACTGTTGGAGCGAGCATTTTAGTGGCCTCGAGCGGTGGCCCCCATTCGCTGCAGTCTTCCACTTTTTTCAGCCTTGCTCTAAAATAAGTATCTTTTTATGGAAGCGGTGCCTGGAACTTGGAGCTTGTTCCCCACAGAACGCGTCCTCCCCCAAGGCGTGCCCTACTGAGACCGCAAAACTGGTATTATTACTGGCCCAAGCCCGGTAAGCCGCTTCTCACTGGCTGGTCTTTTTCTTCAACAGAGCGCAGGGATTGTGTCTGTGATTAATTGAGAGGCACCCGTTGTTACGGATTGAAGAGATGCCTACCTAATAATTCCCGAGTAAGAACAGATGGACTGCCTCTACGCAAACGAGGAACCACTGTCACTCAGATGCATTCATGGAATAGCTCACCAGCTCCCTTATAGGCCCATCTGACAATTTCAGTTGCTTGAGTATTTGATTCTGGTTTTCATGCGCTGTTATTTCTTTTTGTTTAATTGCTTCACTATGCAGTTAGTCACCCTCGACTACGATCCCCGAGCTGTCAAGTAATTTATACATCACATTTGTCCTGGCGTTGAGTTCTGAAACACACGGATCCCAATCGGAGATGCTATGTAGGTAATTTGCTATTAATAAATCCCACTCTATTCAACTGCAAGGATACACTCACAACACAGGAGGCACAGAAAATTGCAAGGTAGTCGGAGAGGCGTTGTTCCTACCTGGCTTGTTGATTGTTTATTGCTGATGCTGCATATCTTACCATACCTAGGTATTTTCCATTTCCACATGGCGGTGATGAGGCTATCTCGATCAGTGTTTGCTGATCAGGAATAAAGTACCACCATGTCCCACCTCGATTTTCCCAGGATTCTTTCCCGGGCTCCTGGCAGCCAACAGCCAGCCAACCAACCTTACCTGTCCTACCTGCTATTGCCTGCCCTTCGCATGGATGGTTGCAATGGATGCACCACAGCATCTACCTACCTACCTTAGTTGTCTACCACCTGCCGGGCAAGTAGGCGGGAGGTGTTTTAGCGGATGGACAGCGCATCGCAGCACGCAGCAGCGCCAACAAAGTGCATTAGTTCCCCGCCAGCGGATAGAGGCCCTGTATGAACGGCGGGCTTGGCTGGCAGCTGGTGGCGGCCGAGCAAAACGTCTCTTTTCACCGCACCGCGCTATTCTGATCTTCCGCATTCCCGCCTCCGCATCCTGAGATTCATTGCGCACAGGTCACGAGCGGCATCTCCAGTAGCTCGCCCAGTGCC
Organism: Clonostachys solani; assembly: GCA_902141235.2. Lineage (NCBI taxonomy): Eukaryota > Fungi > Ascomycota > Sordariomycetes > Hypocreales > Bionectriaceae > Clonostachys > Clonostachys solani. The sequence continues at coordinate 571,402 of CABFOC020000002.1, forward strand.
GTCTTGTTGACATTTCCTGCCAGCTTTCCGAGCAGGTTGGCCAAGGAAGCCAACCACCACTTCTTTCTTCAAGTGCTCCCGTCGGGCTACACAATTGCCTGCCTGGCTGGTTGGACAGACAGGAAGATTACGGGTAGGTAGTTTGTTGGGACGACCTTCGGCGCCTCTCGCAATTGCCCCTTTGTTTGTACTCAACCTCCGTTGCCGCCATGTTCTCGAACCTCCCGATCGGTAAGGCGACGCCATTCTTAGTATTCATTACTCCCCCAAAATCACCTCAACCTACCTACACACAGTTGGTTCTAAGCCTCTGTTCCGTCCCGTTCCATTCTGGTCTTGCCCCTTGACGAGCATGCCTTCCATAAGCAAATGAGGCAATGTTGGCATGATTGATCTGACCCGATCTGACCTGACCTGACCCTCAGGCTGTAGCCTACATATCTACCCATTTATTGAACACCCTGCGACGAACCAACATGTTCCAGAACTAAATGTTGCACAGGCCAACTGGCGCCGACAAAACAGATTGATCCAAAGGACATCCCCCCTGCTACACCAGTTGTCCTCCCGCGCTATCAGCCAATCGCCCAGGATGATGCCTCTGATGTCGCTGATGCCCTACCTACTCTGTTAAGGAGCATTGGTCGTTCCATGACATCTTTCCTAGGACCCAAGGGGCTCTCCGCCATAGGGTTAAACCTCGAACTGGATGCGTCACACGAGGAATTGGTACCGGATCCATCATTTATTCCCAATTTCAAGAGCTGGGAACAACTCAGCCCGGACGAGGCTCAGGACCTGAACCAGTCGACGAGGATCCCAATTCGGAATGGCAACCTTTCCCCGGGATGCCAGACGTACCTGGAGCGTAAAAAGGAGCTGTCCAACACCAACGAGGACGGTTTTCGCACCGTCCGTAGACTCCCCCCTCCCAAGGGTAAGCAGCATGCCCGTCTTGGTAATGCTTATGAGTTCTTTCGCTGCCTGGAAAACTTTACAACCTACTGGGACGATCCTACCCAACAACCGGCGGACCTGCCCCCCTCTCCCGAGATCACACCTTCTGAAACAAAGGCGGAGGGTGAGGATGTCTCGAAAAAGGCCGATGGAGGGGGCAAAGAAGTCAAGGTGATCCGCACCTCCGATGGCTCGGCTATGCCGTTTGAATTTCGCCAACAACTCTTGTCAGCCTTCATCAAGCTTGTTGCTTACGATTTTGGCTGCAATGTTTCTCTGGCCCGCCTGGAGCCTCGTTTGCATCTCAGTTCCTCAAAGGGCTCACCGTCCTCAGCGCCGCGCAAGACATATTGTGCTTCCCCCTGCAGCTTTGTATACCAGAGCCCTACCACCCGTGAGACAGCCCGGGCCGGCATTCTCTATGGGCCGTTGGGTGCGGTGAGTTCGCGAGCCACCATCAACTTTGCGGGCTCCGATTCCGTGACTGTGCAGTCTCTTGATCTTGCCAGAGAGGTTGTTGCCGCGCTCATCGCAGCACAGCACCGAGCCCGGGAGAATAAGACCGAGGTACGCTTCGGAGAGGGTGAATGGTGGACATCAAAGCCGCGTTGGGGTGGAGGGTCTGGCGGACCAATTGGTCGAGAAGTTGACCGAGATGCCATCGTGGGTGAAAAGGATGCGAAGCCGTCTGATAGCGAGGGCATGCCCATTCCGAAGAAGCCACGAAAGAACATGTCCGTCTATGATAGCTACCGAATGGTTCGCCCGCCGTCCTCGACTTGGGACAAAAAGATGCGGTACGAGGCAATTGGTAAAGCCAAAGGTTCTACTTATGACGATGTCTTCGTCGTGAGTTGTCTATTTCACCACATCTCAGTTTTACGTGTCAGGGTCCCCCACCGTCTCCTGGAGGTTTTAGAAGGCTCGCCCGAGCCAGACCTGTCGAAAAGAAGTTGGGGCAAGGTCCAGGCATGGAGGAGTAAATGGTATGACCTTTTCTATACAGATCAACGAGTCGCGGCTATGCAACTACTCTGGGGAGTTCTTGCATACCAGATGCGGAATGATGCCGGCGATGCCGATACCGCCATGTCCGGCGTGTGAGCGTGAACAACTATTTTGGCCGGTGTTTTGTGAAGTCACTTGGAACCAACATTCCTGGACGTCGTTGTCGGCCCCAATTTGGTCTTTCGTGTGCTTCATCCGACACGAGAGGAATAAGACAGCAGGGTGTTTAGGACGGAGCTGTGGAAGCGGCTTCGTTGCAGAGTCAAGAGACATTCTCAGCGGTTAGCTGAAAACCCGGACCATGCCGGGCTGAACTGTGGGCTGGAGTGGCAAAATGCGTATGATAATGATGATGGCTCTTCACAATGAGCTTTAAACGCGGGTTAGATAGGATCTAGGCTTCAGATTCTTCAAACGTTGCGGCTATCCACCTCATTCCATAGAACCCTGCATAAGAAATCAAAGGCGAGAGAGCATGGCCAATCAACAAGCACCCTGAGTAAAATGAGAAATGGTCCCCTGTCCAGCTAAAACAGTGATCTACAGGTTTTGTTCCCCGTGTGTGTGCGACAGCTGAAGAAGCTTGCCATGGCGTCAGCGTGGGCCAGGGACGCCGTTGCAGGCGAGTCAAGGACCCGGACTAAAGGTGGCTGGTGGCCGGTTACCTGTCATTTCGCGCCTTCGGCCGCCGCGTAGGGGATCTTGAAGGGTTGTGACGCCCCTCTTGGCCGGTAATTTAGCTGGTGGCTCTATTGCAACGACAGGAAATTTCACCCAAACGGGACATGCTAGTGATTGGCTAGGAATTAAAGGTATTCTGGGGGTTCAGCTGTCGGTCTGCCCGCAGCATTTCCAAGTCGGGATGATACGTCAGTGCCCTGAGAATGAGGGCTGAAAAGGAAATGATGAGTTGTCTGGCAACCTTTGCTTTTTCCTCAGCCCAGGGAGCGGGTTTCTGCCCTCGACAGCTGCTGCCTCCCCCCCCAGGTCCGATCCCTTTTGTTGGCGGCAGTCTGCTTCACGTGAAGATGTCCCCACCCTCTCCATGGGAAACGCAATCTTTCGATGTAACTATTGAGATTGTCCATGCACGATACCACTAGTCGGTTCTGGACGAGCAAGCTGATTTCGGGTCCCCCGATTGCCAAACAAGTACAGAACTCTAGCCGGAAAAGGAATCGAGAGATGGGGGCTTGGGCGAGCAAGAGGCCGGAGGGTGGCAATTCTGGGTGTAGTCTGTGAAGAGTGCCGCGGTCCATGTGGTGATCCATCTTGTCGATGCCAGATGCACTAGCGCTCGCTCTGGAATGCAGTGGTTGCGCTGCTATGTACTACTGCCCTCGCAATTGCCGGATGGCGACACGGTCAATGCTATGAGATGCGGAACCCCATCAAATCACAAGGTGGAGCGGGAACACAGTCACGGATGGCTCGGGGGAGACGCCGACAGCCTACATAAAATCAAACGGGCGTTTAACACATCGATGATGTAGCTTTCGGAAGACGTAGCATACAGTCGCGTGACAGACTGCTAGCAGCCTCTGCTGGCATCATGTAGACGACGACGCTCACATCAAATGTTGAGGGGGGGATTATCATTGACTTTAGGCTTTCGCTTAGTAGGAAGAAGACATAATGCCACCCACAAAGACAACAACTCATTGGTGCCCAATGCTACAGGGAAACAGGCGGCAATTCCAGCAGAGAATTACCACATCCCAAAACTGGTGACGGGCATACCTAGAGCACGACAGCCATCCATCTGTGGCTTATACATTGGGTACTTGATTCATGCCTTACTGGAGGTTAATACGTTAAGCGCTGGTTTGGCAGGGATCAGTGATGAGGCCCCGCCCGACTGGCAGTAGCCGGCATAGGGCAGTGAGTAGCAGCGAGTAGCACCTGTGAGTCGTCATGGATGAGAGCCTCTGTACGCGCAACCAGAAGAGTCGGCAGCGAGCTTGGCAAGGTCCAAGGTAACGTTGGTCCATCCCTCCTCCCTACTAGCAGGCAAGTCGGTATTATTATTATTATTGGGTATTAGAACCACGGATTGCTTTCCTCTCGGGCCTGCTGTCTGGGAACGCGTGCCGTGCCGTGGCTTTCTCTCTCACCTGCTGCCTCCAGCTCTTCTCCAGCTTCCGGTGGCATCCTCGCGAACCAAGTCCTCCCACCGTCTCTGCCGTTGTAGCTGGCAGCGGCTGAGCGGATCTGCACACCATCAACGCCTTCCCTCGCGGGGACCGCTGCTTCTTGCGAACCGTCCAGTGTCGCCTGTACATAGCTCGAGGTAGCTGCGTGTTGCAACTGCAGTGCATCCGCCTGTAGCATCGATTTCCCCCTCCAGTTTTTTCTGACTGCATCACGGCTTCGGTAACGACTTTGCGCCGGCAGCATATGCAAACAAAAACACAAACAACAACCCTGCGACCCCCTCCTCCAAATCCCAGTCAGTCCGTCCGTATTTGCGAAGCTGACAGGGTGGCACGCTGCTGTCTGTTTTTTTTCCCCTTCAACCTGGTTAGTACCAAGTCCTTCCCGCCTCTGTCGCCCTCTGCCTCGTTCTCGGTTCGCTCGAAAGCCCATCCCATCCAGCTGGCAAGGGGGAGCAGATCGGAAGCCGTCCATGTACAAAATTATCCATCCACTCGCACTCACCCTTGCACTGTTCCCCAATTGATTTGTACTGGATCGAGCGGAGTCGGGTCCACCACCACCACAACAAGCCCCGCAGCCTTCCACCCACCATCACCTTGCCATCTGCAATTACCTTACCTACCTTACTTGCTGTATGGATCTTTACTACATGTATTTGTCTAGGTCGGCCTGTTGGCTATGTTTGTATACATTGCATGCATGGACCTTACCTACTGACCAACATCACCTTACCTCACCTTCCTCATGACCAGCTGACATCCTGAACCTTCCATAGCCGTGCGAACCCATCTTCTAAGCTGTCGCCTATCAAGACCTGAGCATTCCTAATTCGCCATATTCTTACTTTCCCGTCCCCGACCGAGTCCCCATCGCCCTTCGACCAACATCCCGTCGCGCCGTTTTTACCCATCAGTTGCACACGACACCGGCCAGAATTACAAGATTCGTTGGTCCGTCGCTGAACCGAATTGACCCGATTTTACCTAATTCTACCGCGGAGAATTCGAATAGCTTGTCTCGAGACCCTAACCAGCGGCTTTTCTTCTCCGACCAAGCTCTGTACCGGCAACGCCATTGACCTCACCTCTCCATCGCCTAGCGCAAGCTTCAACCTCCGACCTGAGCTTGAGATGTCACACTATCCAGCATACAACGGCGGAGGCTACGGGGCGCCACCCCAGGCCCAGTATCAGCAGCAAGGCAACTATTATCCGTGTGTTAATACTTCTTCATTCTTTCGCCTTGCCTGTTGACGAGATGGCTGACGTTTCCTGGCGCTATAGACCACAGCAACCCAACTACAACTATCCTACCCAAGGCCAGCAGATTCCTCCACAAGGTTTCGCCTACCAACAACCTCCCCCACAGCAACAATTTAATTATGCTGTACGGACCCCGAGCATCCTCTCTTATGTTACAGACAGCAGGAACTGATTATTCTGCTTTATTTTAGCAACAAGCCCCGCCTCAGCAACAGTTTTACAACCAAGCCCCCCCAGTAAAATATAGTAACCGACCTCGTAAGCATCACATTGACCAGCAGACACATTCTAGAATGCTCTTCTTACTGACATCATCCCCATCTGCAGCTTCTCATGGCCAGTCATCTACTCCATACCGTCCTCCTCCACCTCCGACGGCGCCCCAGCACTTTGGTCAAGGAGCTCCATCTGGGTACGACTTCCGCTACTCGAATTGTACCGGCCGACGCAAGGCATTGCTTATCGGTATCAACTACTTTGGGCAACGAGGGCAACTTCGAGGGTGCATCAACGATGTCCGTAATATGACGGCCTACCTGGTCGAGCACTTCGGCTATAGGAGAGAAGACATGGTTATCCTTACGGATGATCAGCAGAACCCCATGAGTCAGCCATCGAAGCAAAACATCTTGCGTGCTATGCACTGGCTTGTCAAGGGGGCCATGCCCAATGACTCTTTATTCTTCCACTACTCTGGTAAGTGTCTTGGATGCATGCCCGTCCCCATTACTTTGGGAGGCCTACATACGTTGCAGAACAGAACGCTCACATTCGGGTCATTCTAGGTCACGGAGGGCAGACCAAGGATCTTGATGGAGATGAGCCTGATGGGTTCGACGAAGTCATCTACCCCGTTGATTTCCGTCACAATGGACACATCACCGATGACGAAATGCACAGGATCATGGTCCGGCCGTTACAAGGTGGCGTAAGATTAACGGCCATCTTTGATTCCTGCCATTCTGGAACGGCTCTCGACTTGCCTTACATATACTCTACCCAGGGTATCCTCAAGGAGCCCAACCTGGCCAAGGAGGCTGGCCAAGGCCTTCTCGGTGTTCTTACGTCGTACACTCAGGGCGACTTTGGTGGTGTCGCAAGCAACATCCTTGGCTTTATCAAGAAGGCAACAAGCGGCGAGGAGGCTCACAACCGCGCTCTGGCTACGAAGACGTCTCCGGCGGATGTGATCATGCTGTCTGGTAGCAAGGATGATCAAACATCGTACGTTCTCACCCCTCGTAACATTACAATAACTCAATCCAGGTTATACTAACGCATTTATTAAACAGCGCCGACGCTACTATTGCCTCTCAAGCAACAGGAGCCATGTCGTGGGCCTTTGTGACTGCACTCAAAAAGAATCCTCAGCAAAGTTACGTGCAGCTTTTAAACAGCATCCGGGACGAACTATCGAAGAAATACACACAGAAACCTCAGCTCTCTTGCAGTCACCCCTTGGGCAAGTACCAACTGATTCTCTGTGGTGCGCCATTGTCCTAACACGCCATAATAGATACCAGCCTGCTGTTCGTCATGTAACGTATCCTCTCTTTGGTGGCTCACGACTTTCCTGTGGTTTTCAATTTGAATCCTGCTACCACCTACGCGGTTGCTGGGTTGCCTGGAATGCAGGATAGGGACCCAGAAGATTGATGAATGAATCTCGACTTGATGGATTCAACCTGTCGATGGAATCCATCTCGGCATTGGATATAGGTAAAAAGAATACTTAATACATTTTGGGAGGCATAAAATTTGGGAATTCTTGTTCAATCGGTTACGTCTTACGTCTTTGTATGCACCTTTTAGCTATCGGGCATGGTGTCTGGGAACCATTGTTTCAGCATTCAGTTCAATTTCCTCATTTACTTGTTTGAAAATAAGAGAGCATCATCATTTTTAGAACTATCATTTAAGCGCCTCCTTCCCGATCGTGTCAGTCCAAATTTGTGACCAACGCCAGATGCCTATGCCTGCTAGTGACTGCTGAATGAGATAGGAGAAGAGAGAAAGAAAGGAGAGAGGAAGTTGGAAGAAAGAAGCAACGCCCATCGAAGATGAAAAAAAAAACCCTTCTTCTTGTTCATTCACACGTTGCCGCCCATGAATAATGCGCCCATGCTGACTGGATACGGTAAAACCACAGATTTACCCCCCTCCCCGTCTCATGATACTTGCTCAACACGCACGACCTTGAACTGCTTGGACTTCTTGACTTTGCGTTGCTGCTCCGTGGCCACGACGAGTTTCTGGCGCACCGTCTCCTGCTTGGCCCAGTCTCGGGCGGATAGGCGGGTGCGGGCGATGAAGCGAGCCATGATGAGGAACGTCTTGAGCGAGGGGCGGCCGGAGGGCGGGTTGCTTCTGGCCTTGTTGGCCGTACTGGGGAGGGCCAGCGGTTTGCGGTCGCCCAGGAGTTTGGTGCGGATGTACTCCAGCTCGCGGAGCTGGGCCTTGTTGCTGTAGAGGGAGAAGACATGTTAGTTGATGCGACGCTGAGGGGGGTTATGGGGGGATTGTGGAAGGGGGGATTGGTTTTGAAACTTACCATGCGCTGCTGACATTCAGCTGCAGCTGGAGGAACTTCTTCGCGAAAGCGGCGTCGGAGCGTAGAGCGGCCTCGCGCTCCCAACGGGCTTGCATCCACTCCATCTGCATCACCATGCCCCTGAGCTCCTTCTTGTGCCGCTCCTCGGCGCCTTCGGCAGCGCGGACGACCGTGTCGATCGCCTCGCTGTTGTAGCTCGACTTCCGCTGGTCCTCGCTCTTCACTGCCTTGGACGCCCGTTGGATATCGCGTTGCAACTTCTCTGCGCTCATCCGATAGGCTGAACGCTCGCTGCGAGCACGCTCTAGCTTGCGCCGTAGCGAGGCTTCCGACGCAACCAGGCCGTCGATGAGCTCCTGTTGCTGACGGACGTCATGCTCCAGGTTTTCAACTTCGGCTTGGTTCTTGCGAAGGTTACGCTCCGTCTTGCCGTTGGCATTGGCCTGCTGCTGCTCGCGCGCTGCCTTCTCCAGCTTGCGGTTCATTTGGCGCAGGGTGCGTTCGTGCTGTGTAGCCGCTTCTTCGGCCTGTTGCCGGGCCTCCTCCAGAACCTCCTCCAGAACGATCTTTTGATCCTCGAGATCATTGAGCTGCCTTTGAAGATCTGCTGTAGCTTCCGAGGCCTTGCGCTCAGCTTCGCGAGCCTTGGACCTGTAATCTGAAGCGGATTGTTGCGCGGAGGAGAGTTGCTGGCGCAAGGTTGTGACTTCTCGACTGCGGCCACTGTCGCTGATCGTTGATTTTGGTGATGCTATCAATCTCGATAGCTCTTCGTCGTGGACTTTTCGCTCGAGATCGGCAATCTGTCGCTTGAGACCCTTGACAACATCGCGATGGGCAGATTCCCGTTGAATGAATTCGAGCTCTCTCTCGCGGGCCGAGGTTAGGTCCTTCCGGACCATGGAGAGCTCACTGTTGCCATCTGTGTTTGCGGGCTGTTGAACAGAAGCCAGCTCGGTTTCACATTCTCTGAGGCGGCGCTCGAGATCTCGGATGGTGCGACGAGCTGAGGCTACGTCGTGACTATCCGAGGCCGAAGATTGTCGTAGCTTGGTCTGGAGTTGGATGATTTCCTGGCTTAGGCGCTCCTCCTCCTCGGCTGCCTTTTCGATTTCATGCTGAAGGGTCTTTTCAACAGTTTCACGCTGGTCATTCAGTGCTTTGTTCTCGTCCTTTAGACGACGAACCTCGTGGTCCAGCTTCAGCTTGGCAGTTCGCAAATCTAGACGCTCCTGATCAACACGAAGAGTGTCGTTGTCGTTTGATCTTGCTTGGTCAAGTTGGCTTTCTAGCTCGTCGCGTTCCGCCTTTGCCTCTGCAAGCGATGCCCTTGCCGAGGACAGATCAGCCTTGATTGTCAAAAGCTGGTCTTGAAGATTCTTCTTCTCTCGAGAAGTCTTGTCGAGCTGGGTTGTGCTTTCGGTGAGCTGTCGCTTCAGGCGAAGCGCCTCATCGTTTGCTAGTTCGATTTTCCTTGGCGAGCCTCGAGAGCGGACTTGTTGCCGAAGCGAGTTGATTTCCTCTCTGAGCTGTGCACTCTCCTGCCGCATATTCTCGAGGTCTCGGCGTGCTGACCCGCCCCTTTCATCGGCTTGAGTCTGCAGAACGTCGATCTCATCTTCCAGTGCCGCCATCTTATCCGCCTGAGTCTGGTAGTCGATCTGAGTTTGTCGTAACTCGTCGCGTACTGTGGAGAGTTCATTGCGGATATTAGTCAACAGGGTTTGCCTTGTGTCCAGCGCATCTTGGAGATCCTCGATTTGCTTGGTGAGGACACCCTCTTCGCTTCGGTGCCGCTCGGCCTCGCTAGAGAGAGCCGCCTGTAGTTTGGACTCCTTATCTGACAGACTTCCCTCAGCCTCGCGTAGTCGATCGATGGTCCTCTGCAGGCCCGACGCTTTCTCCTCGGCTCGATCACGCTGTGACTCCAGAGTCTGCTTTTCCGTTTCCCACTTCTCGCTGTCATTATCGTAAAGGTTGTCTCTTTCCCGCACCTCGGCTTGTAAATCAGATATATCTCCATTCAGTCGTTCAATCTCGTCTCGATATTGGCTTCGAAGATCTTTTTCGATCTCAAGTGCATGTGCTCTCTCGTCAGAGAGGCTGTTCTCGAGATCTTGAATTTCTCCTTCCAGCCTCTCAATTGTGTCTTGGAAGGAGTCCGACTTGGTAGCGAGCGAATCGTAGTGAGACTGTAGAATGTTTTTCTCGTCTGTGCGCGAGAGGAGATCTTGCTCTAATTGGCGTAGTCTAGCCGTTGAGGATTGCTTTTCTGAGTCAACATTGTCTCTTTCGTTTTCAAGATCATCCACAGTTGATTTGAGACGATCGTTTTCTTGGATTGTCTGAGAAAGTTCCTTTTCCAGAGCCGCATATTCCTGTCCTGCCTGGTCAAGCTCATTTTGTAGCCGGGTTACCTTCTCTTCTATTTGTCGAGAGAGGCCCTTTGTGACAACAGACTTGTTGGCCATCTCTTCTTGGAGCTCTTCCAGGTCGCCTTCTGCCCGTTGCTTTTCGCTGATAGCATCGTCCATTTTCTCCTTCGTCTCTTCGAGCTGCTCTTCCAGACGGCGGATGTCGTGCTCTAGCGATTGAATCGTCTCCTTGGCGTCTTCCAATTCTTCGCTTTGTTGTTCTGCTTGTTCCGCCTCCACAAGCTTTCGTGCCGAGTCTTTTGCTTTTTCGTCCGCATCCTCTAATTTATCTTTTAGGTCCTCAATTTCGTCTTCTCTTTCGCTGATGATACGGTCCTTCTCGCGGATGTCGGCCTCGAGGTCGCCTACTTCGTCTTGCAGCTTCTCGATATCGTCGCCACTTTTTTGTCTTTGATCGAGCTGCCGTTGAAGATCCTCCACGTCCTGCTCGCGCTCCTCCATGATCCGCCGCAGCTTGTCCATTTCGGCTCGTTGGTTCTCATCAGCGTACTTGCGCTTCGCCTTTTCCTGGAGATCTAGCATTTGTTGCCGGTAGCTCTCTAGGTCGCGCTCGGCCGTCGTAAGGTGCTTCTTGTACCGGTGAAGCTCTCGTTGCATTGTGACCTTGTCTACCTTCAACTCGGTGTTTTCTTTCAATGCCGCTTCGCTGAAACCGGGACCGGCCTTACGGAGGGCCTCCTCCAGGAAGTGAATTTTGAGCTTCAGGCCGAAATTCTCCTTCTCGATTCTATCGATCACATTCTCCTGCTCCCGAAGCGACAGCTGATTGCCGTCCTGCAAAGGACCCTTGTCACCGCCTCCCCGGCGTGGGCGTATTGCTATCGGTGTGGAGGCCACGCTGCTGGCTTCCACTTGTGGTAATGTGTTGTCGAGGTAAGACTGATTGCGCGATCCTAGGTAGATGGAGGTGTCGGCGCGCGGCACCGGCGTCATATCATCCTCCTCAATTCTGGTCAGGCTTGGGGTGTCGGCAATAGCGCCACCGCCGCTGTTTTCTTTGCCTCTGCGTCGCACGCTGTTTCTGGTGGCTGACTTCAGCAGCGGTGTGAATTCGGCGCCGCCAATGCTTGGGGGCAGGTTCCTTCGGTCGGCCAGAGGACCTCTTTGCCGCGGCGTTCGTAGGTTTACGCCGTTGGAGCGCCCGTTCCGCAGCTGCTGCAAAAGGTTGCCATCCTTCTCGGGGGAGTGAAAGGTTGCCTCTTGGGAAATGTCGGCAAAGTCGGGAGGTCGCTGGCTAAGGTAGGTCGCGTCGCCAATGTTGGTTCGCGGGGTGTCGAGGGCGCCCATGGTTGGGTCTCTCCACGATGGAAGAAGTTAAGCAGAAAGGTTCAATATAGTTGATAAGTGGATTGATTCATTGGGAAGAATAGGTCATAGTGGAAAGGCCTGCAATTGGAATCGGCCCAGAGACGGAGATGAGGCACAGAACCGTGGTTTCTAACTTACAACAAGTCACAGTCGCGTCGAGATCAGTGTAAGTCATGTAAGTTATGAATGTCTACATGGATCTGGATAATTGTGCGGGCACAAGCGCGTAAGTGGTTTATTGTTTACTTTATATCCGAATCGGGCATAGCTTATCTGCTCCATTGTGCTGTCCAAAAACGGATAAGAGGCGGTGTAAATTCGGGGACCCCACCTGTACAAACACCCAACGGATTGGCCCCTATGACATATTGAGTCTCTCCTTCGTTGAGGGGAGGGGAGTTGGGTCGCACTGATGCAAATTCCTTTGGGCCCCGGGTTCTGGAGACATGACTGACCTTGGGCATCATCATGTCGCTCAACCAGCTTCCGGATGAAATCATCCGGCACGTTCTCTTTTGCCTCTCGCCCTTGGACACCCTTCATGGCGTTGGTCTGACCTGTCGCCATTTGGCTCGACTGTCAAGGGAGGGACTGATATGGAGATTTCACTGTATCCAGACCTTCAAATATTGGCACCCCAGCCACGGTTTCAAAACCCTCCTCAGACTACCAGCGCACCGGACGAACTGGAAGCAACTTTTTGTTTTAAGATATGCTCGGAACAAGCAGATATCGCGTTTGCTTGAGGGCATCTTGAGGACCAAGGTTGGCCGGCTCAAGAGGTTTGAACGGATTACCAAGTTTGGTTATGATGCCAAAGATTTTCTGCTTGAACACTGCGATGCAGACGACTCGTTTGAGGATGTCTTGGCAAGAAGGTAAGATTGAGCAAAAATGAAATGCCATCCTCTCTACCGTAAATAATAAAATCGTTAAACATTTCCATATAGATACTTTGCTCATGCTGCCTTGGATGCTATTCACAGGCACATAGCTGTCGAGCAGTGGATCTCTCTTTCCGTGGAGTCGGATAGGCACAACCCTCTCGAGCTTGAAAAGGGACTCGGGGCGTTCGACATGTTTGTATTGCATGGCCAACGCGGTGACTTGGACGACGTGAGTACCATGGAGCACTTGTCGGAGTGTGTATTAAATATATGGACTAACCCTCACGAAATACTATAGATAACTGCCCTTCTTGGTAGCCTCACTGCTAGGTTCTGTTCAAGCCATCCGCAAATGGATGAATGGACAACTCGCGAGAAGGCCCTTGCTCTCAACAGATGGGTCCGGGCAAAGAATCTGACCGGCCTTCGACATCCGGAGAGGGATTACCGCAACCTGAGAAACTGCTTGATCGGACAGGCGTTGCAGCATGAGGACCACGAGTCGATCCCAATCATCTCAAGTGCCATCTACTGCAGCATGGCGCAGCGAATTGGGCTCGACGCACGGTGTAATGCTTTCCCTGGCCATATTCACGTTGTTGTATCACCTCCCCCAGGTCGGGATCTGGACGATAAACAAGTCGACGAAGCCACTGAACCAGGAAAACGGATGTATTTGGATCCTCACGGCAGCGACGATGAGGTCCCTGCAAAGGAGCTCAGGCGTTTACTGGCTCGTTTCGGTTCGGAGAATAGCACCGCCGCCATGGAACCTACCCCGACGTCCTCAACTATCATCAGGACGGCCAACAATATCAGGTTCAGTTACGAAACATTTTTGGAGCAGCAGGATCGCGACGGAGAGACGAATCTCACGCGGCTCCTTCACGGCTCTGGGCCTATGAACGTGAACGCCTGCTACTACGCCAGCCTTTGGGCCATGCTGATCATGGTGCCCACCTCTAGCTTTGAGTGGGAAGAGTTTTTCGACGTATTCATGGACCGGTTTTGCAGGCACTGGCCAGAGGATGTATGGCTCGTGGAGAAGTATGTGATGCCTCTCTATGAGCGTTTTGCAGCCCAACGCCGGAGACTCATCCGCCCTGCATCCTCCGATGTTAATGATGCCTGGCGCGTGGTCCGTTATACCCAGCAAGCCGATAACTTGCCCCCCTCAGTCTTTCGCAGGAGTGACAAAGGGAACGAGGACGTGCCGTTCAAAATCGGCCAAGTATTCCGCCATAGGCGTTACGGGTGGATGGGAGTCATCACTGGGTGGACTTTAATGCGAGGTGACTCGAGACGGACGGAGGGCTCTGATGACCCGGACACGCCTGACCCGGATCTAGAAATCGTTCGAAATCCCGAGAAGACTTATTTCACGTACATGTAAGTTTCATCCCGTCCAATTATCATTACAAAATGGCTCTGGCTTACACAAGTGCAGCCGATCTACTTCTGCTGAGCGGTTTGTCATCGCTGAAGCAAATGTCGAGCTCATCAATGATCCTGAGTTGGTCTTGGAGACGCCATTTGCATATGCTGGGAAATTCTTCAAGAGATTTGATCCCGAGACGTGCTGCTTCATCTCAAACATAAAGGAACAGTATCCGGATGATTGAAGTAGTCGAGACTGAAGCACGTCTTACTCATTGTTTGCTTCGGCTACACACACCTGGGCCGTGGTAGCCAGATACGTATATGTCAAGCTACAAAAAGGCAAAACGGAAGGAAGAAGTACACAGTTAAAAAAGAAAAGAAAAGAAAAGCACACTGAACCAAACTGTTACATAACCAGGGGTGCCCTCTATTAATATAACGTATTTATCTAAAATTCTGCTTTGCATTGGTAATAGGGGAGGAACAAGGTGAGATAATTGAATCCACCTTGGCCAGCTTGATGTTTTGTATCAATGAGTTGTTTATAAGCCCATACGGACAGATCGAGGACCAATGGCCCATTTCATGAAATTTTGATCAGCTCTTCTAATGCCTCCTTCTCGGCAAGCTTGGTTACCCATTTGTGTAATGCCAGCGCGTAGTCTTTCTTGCGCCCCTGGACCCGATGCTCGTCCTCTTCCATTGCAATCATTTCGGATCTGTACTCACCCATAGTGGACTTTACTTCGAGTGTCAATTCATCAAAGAGACTATGCGCCTCCTCGATAGATATGCTGGGCTGCTGGATCTGTTCACGAAGTGACTGGGGCACTTCGGTTGTTTGAACAGTTGCCTCTGTAAGTTGGAACTCGGATAATACTGATGCGTCGCTAAAGTTTGGGTTTTCTCTTTGTGATACTTCTAGCTCTGAAAAGTCGGGCCGGGAACGTAAAGTATTCTGGAAGCATTGCAGCGACGCGAGAGCTCCAGCAATAGCCTGGGAGTGGACAGCGAGGGGACTTTGACATAGCGCCAGCAGGTTGAAGGATAGCTGAGTCCCCTCATATTGAAGCATTCGGGCTTCAATATGAGGACGGGCGACTGTTGTCCAGTCTGCAGATTCTAGGGGTCCTATCGAAGAAGATAAGCTTTTCATATTTCTTATTCACTGTATGCGCCAATGCATTTCTTTCACTTACCTAGTCGATGAGGTTTTGTTTTTAGTCCATCCAACTCCCAAACATACCCATCAGCTGGGACGTAGGCAACAAAATGGAATCCATATTCAGACTCGCTACGCTTCTTACGCGTTTGGGCTCGCTTACCACCTTTGCTGATATAGCGAGTCTTAGATTTCTTGGAAGCTGCTTCGCTGGCTTCGTTCTCAAGCGCGAGATCCGCATTAAGATGATCCATGCGACGAGTCAGCGAATTATGAATCCCACGAATATGCGGATTCGAGCCGAGCCGATGACCTCTTAGAGCTGTGCTCAGGTCCTTGGTGGATTCTTTAAACTCCTTAAGAGTTTCACCCAACCGAACACCTGGTGCGTTCATGACGATGTTGAGAAGCGCAACCGTGGCGCAAGCATTGTTAGTAGTCTGGCATTGGAAAAAGGTCAGCAAAACCGAAGAAAGGACAGATGGTATCTTTGGGCACAAACCTGGTTAGCGAACCATATTCCGCTAGGTTTTTCTTCATCCTCCGTCTCGTCGTCCTCTGGGAGATATTCGAACAGAAATATCAGGCCAAACACCGGTTTGCTAAGGACAATGGTTAGACGAAATAGAAAGAAAGTTGGCTATTTTTATGTTCATTGGCATACGGCAATAGGTCCATGAATTCCTGTTCGACAGTGAAAAGCTCCTGAGCTTTGACATTCTCAACGCCTAGGTCCCGAAGGATGATGTTGAAAAATGCCTGTGTAAACGTGTTAGGTTTCTGGGAGGTAGCAAATACGGGAAAGTAAAGTACAATGGAACTTACCGGGTCGGATTCGAGCTCTACCCATCCTTCCCATTCTTCAATGTCGTTGGTGTCCAGAGGTTTGAGTGCTTCCTCGAGGAGGTTGGCCGGAAGATGGCCTACAAGCTCACATTGCTGGCTTACTTTGCGCTTTGGATTTCGCCGGCGCCCTGGCGATGTGTTTGATACTGTTGATTTCTTTGAAGGAGATTCGTATGCTTCATCGGGCGAGTTCAGGCGCTTCGGCTTCACAGGTTGGCGCCCTGAACGTCTCAACGGCTGTGGTTGTTCATTCTGGAGGGGTGCGGGTCCGCCTTCCATATGAATGATGTCCCCCGGGTCAGAATTCTCCACGTCCATGACCATGTTGAAACAGTTCTGGAAATACAAATAAAGAGCTTGCGTCGTTATGATGGTTGAGGGTAGGAGGCAAAGGTTGGGGGATGGCGCCAGCCTGTTTGCGGCGGGTGGAGAGAGAAGAAATGGATGACAAGAGGATAAAAAGAGAAGGTAGCTATATGCGAATTTGCGTATTGTATTCCGTTTCAGCGGCATCAATGGCCGGTAAAAATATGGAAGCGTTGTTGGAGTATTGGCGAGGTGAGGATGTTATGTCTCCCACTTGTGAAGCTTGAGTATTCGGTCATCGCCTTGGCTGTGGTTGGTATGGAGAAGTCGGGTAAAGTGCGCCCACACTTATGACAACTTGTGTGTCCTCTTCCCTTTTTACCATCTAAATTTGCTTAAAGAGGTTGAGTCCATTAGACGTGATGAGATGGATTAAAAAGTGGCATTGCTATTATAAACTTCCCTGGAGATGATGCGATCACATGAAGCAGGTATCATTGGGCATGTTAGGTAAGGACTGCTCTGGAGAGTGCGCCCGCTAAAACGGGGCGGTTTAGGGAAAGCGCCACCGCTGCAGGAGAGCACAGGCCTTAGCGTAAGTATTTAGCGGCAGTTGCGCCCTCTGCAGGGATAAAGATATGTGTGCACAAAGGGAGCTCCCTAGGTAAGTTGTGAAAATATTATGCACGGCGCGTCAGAGCTGCTTGGACCAGGCAAAAAAGCAACAACCGTGAATGGAATTTATAAATTGGCACCCACCACCAAACATCACCATCACCCACGACGGATATATCCCATTTGCATACGAGCTTCGATCGACACCCAATTTCGGAGGTGTTACTGGAGCAAACAAGAGCTTCCAGAGAAACTCGATGCTTCGTCGCAGACTCGGCGCTGTACACGGAATGCGATGAATGCAACTCCCCGACTCCGGTCTGGCTTTCCAACAACCCCAGCCACGACCGCACGACGACAAATTCCTCAAGATACCCCGAGCACTGTGGGAACCGTTTCTTCCACCGCCAGTGCGTCCAGGGTCAAGCAGCAGCCTCTCCCTCAAGCTCCTGAAAATGCGCCCGCCAAGCCTGCTGGCAGCCAGCCGTTGATACCTCTGACAGTTCTTGACGCGCCCTCCCAGCGATTCTACGCTTTTGCCCTCTACGTCGGGCTATTAATATGGAAGCTATATAATTGGGTAGCTGTGGTTGAGGAGGGCGAAGGCTCTTGGGGCATGTTTCTGAAGTGGATCGTCATCGACTGCGTCTACTTCTTTGTTTTGCCCGAGCTGCGAATACCATGGCTGGAGCCGTCTCAAGCCGTTGTGACATCTATCTACCTCGTACATGTGGTTGCCAACTGGTTCCTCATGTTTCTCGTGCCTGTAAGTGCTGTCTTTGTTCTCGATATCGGACTGGGCTGTGGTATTGACTAGTGGTTCATTATCTAGGTTCCCTTCTTTTCATGGCTCCTCGCTTTCGCCAAGGTCTTGTACGATCGCGAAATTTCCGTTTCCGAACATAATGTCAAAGTCTCGAGTTTGCTCAATAACCATTCACTCATCATGGGCAAGCAAATCATCAACATTTTACCTGAAGGGTCTGCAGTGTTGAACCCCGACCACGAGCCGTTCTGCATCCCACCTGCAAAGTCGAGACAGGGAATCTCGTTACCGATATACTTCAATGCCACGGTTCCCGCCGAAATCGAAATCGTTCGAACCGACATTTTCACCAACAAAGAAGAGATAATCAAACTTCCCAACAGGGAGGTGAGCAAGCTGGCTAAGCTGGTTCGAGAGCAAAATGCGGATCCTAGTAGTGATGGTTTCCGGTGGGAGTATCCTGTTAAGAAAACTGGTATCTACCGACTGGGAAGAGTCCTGGATGAGTACAAACTGGAGGTTCAAAGGTCGACCAAGGATACTTACGTGGTACCCTGTCCCGAGGCACACTTCCGAGCAGCAGACTCAGCTGCAAGATGTATTGGAGATTTATCCGATCTCTCATTACAGGTCATTGGCTCTCCCCCTCTGAAGAT
The DNA here is from genome assembly GCA_902141235.2 of Clonostachys solani. NCBI lineage: Eukaryota > Fungi > Ascomycota > Sordariomycetes > Hypocreales > Bionectriaceae > Clonostachys > Clonostachys solani. The sequence goes on from CABFOC020000002.1 coordinate 589,698, forward strand.
CGTCTATAGTCGGGCTATAAATGGCAAGAATCGCAGCTTCCACTTCCAGAGTTTGCAGCCTGATGGCTTCTCCTCCCCTCTGAGCGGTGTGTCGACACCTTCGGAGTCAGATGAGCAGGATGGTCTCGCCTGGGTTCGACCGTCTAGAATTTCCGTCGCCCTGAACGAATCATTGACCCCTTCTGGAGACTGGCAATATACCGTTGATGAGGTTCATGATGCTTTTGGGAACGTGGTCAAGTATGGGGAGCCTGACAATCAGCCATCAAAGGTCAAGAACCAGGAACTGTCTCATAAATTCATGGTCAAGGAGCGTCCCAAGATCCGCATGGAGGGTTGTGATCTTAAGAATCCTCTCAGGATCGCAAAGGGTCACTCTGCGCACCTGCCGGTTGAATTCAGTTTGGCGGGCCCCTTGGATGATTCCTCACACAGCATTAGCTGGGCCTTTTCTCCCATCAGCACTCTCACTGATAGCGGAGATCACGGTGATGACGTCTCTTTCGCCAGCCATGTCGCCCAGAATTCACACCAGATAAAGCCTTCCATCTCGGCTCCGGGATTGTACACTCTCAAGTCTGTTTCCAGTGGACAATGTGAGGGTCAAATTGAGGAGCCATCCTCCTGCTTGGTTCTGAACCCTCTTGAGCCTCAACTGGAGCTTCGGTCTGAGGAAATCTCTGATAAGTGCGCGGGCAACTCTATCGGACTCCGTGTCGACCTGGACCTTGTTGGAACCCCACCTTTCGTTGTTCGATATGAGGTTACTGATGATGATGGCAAGACAAGGCTCAAGAAGCATGTTGTGGAGAGAGGCCTGCGTTCCCAAATTGAGCTTGTGCCTGACACCGCCGGGCGTCACACATATGTGTTCAAGTCGATTGACGACGGCGTGTACAAGAATGTGCCACTTACGGGACAAGACAAGGTTTTGGAACAGGTTGTGAAGCCAGTAGCGTCTGCTTTCATTGCTAAGCGCCATCCTGTGGTCAATGCTTGTCTTGACTCAGAAGTAGAGACAGATGTTTACTTGGGCAGCGACCCTCCTTTCACCCTTGAATGGGAGATTGTTCACGATGGCAAGCGTAAGACGCACCGTGCCACCGGAATTCAAGAACCCAAGTATACGATCAAAACCTCACCTCTCACCAAAGGCGGAGAGTATGTCTTGGCTTTGAGTAGTGTCCAGGATGTCCGAGGCTGCCGAACCTTCCTGCAAGATCAACTCAAGATCAATGTGCGACGACAGAGGCCAAGGGCTGCCTTCGGTCTTGTTGAGCAGAAGAGGACCATCATGTCCGTTGAGAATACTCCTCAGAGATTGCCTCTTCGCCTTCAGGGTGACGGGCCTTGGGAAGTGAAGTACAGGAACCTCAACTACGGAGGAGATGCTATCACCAAGTTTATCAATGGCGCCAACGACTACCTTGTAGTCAAATCCAGCGGAGTCTACGAAATTGTCGAGGTAGCTGATAACCAATGCGTTGGAAGTGTCGATCCTAATGCATCGACCTTCGAGGTGGGATGGTTCCCTCGCCCCGAATTATCCTTGATCGAGTCTGAAAGCATCCGTACCGAGGCCGGTACCACTTTCTCCAAGCAAGATGTTTGTGAAGGAGACATTGACGGGTTTGAAGTCAATCTCAAGGGTACGTTTAAAAGTCTTTTTGTCTATGCTCTGTATGAAATGCAACTAACCGCTCATCAGGATCTCCTCCTTTCCACGTGGATTATGAAATCAAACATAAACCAGCTGCGGGTTCCGGCTCCCTGGGCCGTAAGAACTTCGATGCAGCTCTGCATAAAGCAGCGATCTCCATGGATACCTCGAAAGCTGGCGATTATGCATATACCTTCTTTGGACTTGCCGACAATCTTTATGATATCGACAAGAACTTCAGCCCCCTCATTATCAAGCAACATGTAAATGCAAAGCCTTCCGCTTCATTTACCAAGGCCAGTCAATCGTTCAAGTACTGCATGGAAGAGCAAGAACAGGAGGATACGATCCCTGTCAAGCTTACCGGTGTGGCACCCTTCTATATCGAGTTTGAAGTCAAGCACCAAGCTGGCTCTCCACCTGAGACCTTCAGCGTTCCTGCTATTAGCTCTTATGATTATGGTATGCAGATTCCACGACAGCACCTCCGTCTTGGAAGTCAGCACATTCGCATCCGCAGTGTGCGCGATGCTCGCGGATGCCAGCAGAAGTACGAAATTGGTGGACCATCTGTCCAAATCCAGCTTTATGATGCTCCCTCAATTTATGCCCTCGAGTCCCGGAAAGACTTCTGCGTTGGTGAGCGTATCGCCTATACCCTGTCTGGTACACCACCTTTTGACATTACCTATGACTTCAACGGCCGTTGGAATGCCAAGTCCCAGACAACTAGCTTCCGTCGTGTCGCCGAGAAGCCTGGCAACTTCATCATTACAAGTATCTCTGACAAGGCTAGCGAATGCCGTGCGACTGTGAACATTCCGACCACGATTCATCCTCTTCCCAGTGTCCAAATCAGCCAGGGCAAACAGTCCCGGGTCGATATTCATGAGGGTGGCGAGGTGCCCATTCAGTTTGAATTCTGGGGCACACCTCCCTTCGAATTCACGTTCACGCGAAGCTCCAACGCCAGGAAGGGCCAGAAGAGTGTTGTCTTGGAAACAAGGCATGATGTCTCGTACGATCACAAGAAGATCATCAAGGCAAGCCAGGAGGGTACATACGAGGTGGTTGCAATCAAAGACAAGTACTGCTCCTTCTCAACCCAGCAGGTTGTCAAGAGTGATGGTCGGTAAGAATAGGATCGACAACGATAATTACAATGAGAAGGGAGTCGAGCAACCTGAATTTGTCAAGAAATGAGAATGGGCGGTGGCGAGAGACAGTCAGTTTCTTCACGGAAGAACAATTCTGTACATATGGTATGCATCTTTGTCATGGCACGGCGTTTGAAAATGAGGAAATGGGTGGGTCGGTTGAGTGATGGGATAGAACCGCCGGTAATTTCTTTTTACTATATCATTTCTTTTTGCTTTTTTGAGTATCCTGCTTCCCCAATATCTAGCTTATCCAAAAATATCCATTACCCCCGATACTTGGTATATACAGCTTAAGAACATGTCCTTATGCCTGTGATGCTGCAATGATGATCTTGCATGCCCTTTTAGTCGTCCTCTTCTAGCTCCTCAATCTTCCTGATCATCTCTCCGCCGATCCTGGCAATCTCAAGCAGTACGGCTTGGCGGTTTACTTCCACGACATCGCCCTCTGCATCGGATACCTTGCGGATATTGTATGGCAGCCCAGCCCTGAACTTTTGTTGCTGTAAACGCGGGTTCCAGATGGCACCAATGATGTGGTCACTGTCCTCATCGGCGATTCCTTCAACTCCAGCACGGAAGAGGATCAAGGTATCGTCATACACACGCTGAAGCTCCTCGAGAAGGACCTCGATGGGGTGCGCGCGGATCGGAAGAGGTACCTTGCCGGTACGGTCATCGAGGTTCTTGAACTGTGACTGCTTTCGAACACCAGGCTCGGCAGCAGCTTCGCGTAGGATGGACTTGACAGCCTTGGGTGAGAGGTGGAAGAGAACATCGTAGTCACTGAGAGAGGTCTCAAACAGCTGAGCAGGATCAAGGCGGTAGTCCCTCTCCCTGACTAGCTTACAGGCGGCTTGAGCCAGCCTGGTCATGCGCGATGCAATGAGCTTCGAGGGGTTGCGGCGGGTGTACGCACGGCCCGAGTGGTCATGCGACGTGGCAATGAAGAGGACGACGTTGTTCATGTTGGGGTCTCTCTTTCGCCAGGTTTCGAGATTCTTGTAGATTGCGGAGCGCTCATCAGTCGTCAGAGACTCGGCTGAGTCAACAATGAGTGGCTCTTCCTTCCAATTCCATCGTGCGAGGAAATCCATGGTGCGCAAGAACCCTGTTGAAGCAGAAGAGGGCATCTTCCAGGGGTAAGGGGTGAGGAAGACATGGAGTACCAACAGCTCGATAACCTCCTCACTGACGTGCCCCATAAGCTTGTGAGCGTTGAACCATTCCTTCACTAGACGAATGGACTGGGAAAGAGCGTGGAATCGAGTGCAGAAAGTGGCAATCATCTGTGTGTGCAATGCCAAAGTACTATACTGCCAGTTGACGCTGGCCAGTGTTTCCTCGGCTTCATCACGGACATAATGATCAAGGGTCTTGTTCATCACTTGTCGTCCTAGGAGAACCTCCTCCAAGTCACAGTGTACCCTAACTCGGAAGGCTGCACCATTTTCATACACAACGTCGAGATATGCCAAATTCTCCACACCAACATCTCTATTTTCCCTTCCAAGGTAAGTGGTGATGTTCTCATGAGCTCCGGTGAGGCGCCTGTCGATGTCGAGCAGAAATTCTATCTTAGCTTCTTGGATGGCAATGAGATTTTCAGGCCATTTATTCGAGGCCTCAAAATGCATATTGACCTCCATTGGCTGAATAGAGCCCGTGTGGAAACCCAACATGGGAGGGTACAATGATGAATACCGGGCATAAGATGAAACCTGGGAGAGCTGTCGTATCTGTAATGGGAGATCCTCAAGACTTCGGATATCATGCTCGAAAGTCTGGAAAGCCTTTCGCGCCGAGTCGAAGGCATCTTTGTCCATGTTTGAGAATTTCAATACAGAGTGAAGTCCTGGACCATGGAAAGAGACTTCCTCTTGGGTCAACTTAAGATGTCGGGCAAGAACATAACGGGCAATCTCCTCGCAAACCTGGAATGGGAGCCGGCTTTTCCATTCAACGCATTCCAAGATACTGCCGTCTTTGAATCGCCGTAGCTCTGCCTTTTCACCCCAAAATTGGCGGAACCTGGCTGCTTCCTTCTGCTCCTCTGCAGGAGGGCCATGCTCCATCTGGCGGGACATCTGGGCAAACTGGAATGTCACGCCAACGGTTACTTGGTCGATCTCGGGTGGAGGATTTGCCCCGAGAGACCATTTGCTCGTGGTAGGGGAATGGATATGCAATAATTGAGCGCGGCCTCCATATGCCTTCTTCAACACTTTGTAAGCCTCGAGGCTGAACTCCGACACAGCACCACGTCGATCTGGTGATCCCGATGACTTTGTCATGTCCTGGCTTTTGACAGTAAAAGTTGCATCGTAAATTTGCGAGAGAATATCAGCCTTGACAATAAAGATAGGCTCAAATTTATCAGCTGCTTCGTCGGAGAGTAGATCAGTGGTAGATTTAGCATATTGCTGCAGCAAACTTGCTGACCAAGGATGCATTTTAAACAACACGTTAAGACTGGTTGAAGGGTCATATAGAACCGGGCCAGTTTCTCGGACTGCATCAAGAGTACCATTGAAGACTCCTAATATAGTTGGTTTTTTGTTGAACTCGGTATCAGAGAGAAATTGAACAGCGGCCTTAAAAATTTCCGTGGCACTGAGGGAGTTTGAAAGTGTCGCCTGCCCCTTTCGTCCGCCGGTTTGGAGAAGCAAAGCAAGGAGTAAAGACCACTCAAAATGACCGAAACCACCTTGTGAGATGGAAGAGCCAAAACCTCGCTGTTGCAGCCATGTCCGGCCCAGAATGCAGGCATCAGGGAAGGCTGGGCAGTCCTTCTTTGCACGAGTAAGAATGCGTAGATAGGTGACAAAGGTCGCCTCAGCTTTAAGGGTAGAGTTGTAAAATGGGGTGCCACGCGTTGTGTTCTTGTCGTCTTTCTCATTTCCTCTGTTGGAGTTGAAGGATGGGACCAGCTTCGAAGTTGGAAGGAGATCTCCAGGAGCGCAGGGAATCACCCTGATAGAATGACCAGAAGAACCGCTCTTCTTCTTCTTTTGGCTCACCGATATCCCATTTTCTTCCGCTGATTTGGGTGTGATGAGGAGAACGGGCAACAGGCGATTGTCATGAAGGAACTCGAAACTGAGATCCATTGAGTCGCCAAGCTCGTTTCGCACTTGCGACGCAATATAAGCAATGTAGTATGCCCTTCGGTAGAAGTAGCGCATGTTCTGGTAGTCCTTCTCTTGGAACATGGTCTTGGGCATCTGCACGATCATGTCGACGCAAAAGCGCGACTGCGTCTTAACCATAGACCTGGCCACATAGCTGCCCACAACGTTCACTTGTGCTGGCTTTTCGAATGATAGTTGATACGGGGCATCTTTGGCGGGTCTCGGCTCGGGGTAGGGCACTGTAATGCCATGTTTCTTCTCGAATTTCGAGGTTGCTTCGCCAAGCTGGAAATAGTTAGGTAGAGCTCCAGGGAATAGCTACGTGCGTAGACGGGCAATTTACTCACAGGCTGGGGATCGTGACCTTCAATAGAGTCTATGATCCCCTTAAGCTTATACAATTGCTCATCGGCATCTTTCAGGGTTTTGGCGTAGTCGACTTTGGCGCCTCTGAGTAGTTCGTCTGTCTGAAGTGTGAAGATGCTTGCTGTGGATAAACGGGTGGCGCTGCCGGACTCGAAATCGATCAGGTTGGTATGTTTTATACCAGAGCTCGAGTGCTCGAGCTTGCGACGTTTGGAGCTCGATTCCATGGCAATTGCGCATATATTGTTGGATGGGCTATGGTAGCTTGTGGTATGTCGGCTGCATCTAACAACTTTTTTTTTCCAGCCGTTGATGCTATCGTTATCGCTGAGAGCGGGGCGATAAGGGGCCGATAAGGAACAAACCCATGTTCATATTCTGTCGTTCTGCGAAGCTAACAGATGTTGCTCATGCCTGGGGTATAGCAGAGTTGATTTTCTGCGGTTAAAAAACTCCTGATGCCATGGTAGCGATTTGTCTTTGAGAAGAGGTACGGCTTACAACTAGGAATACTGTTATTGCGGTCTTGCAAAACCAAAGTGAGGAAGATGATCCCCGAGCCGAGAATCACGAACACTTAGATGGGTTGTGTTGTTGATATCCACCGGTGGGAGATCCATGGTTCCTTCAGGTTGAAAAGATTGACTAAAATGTCTCACTTCTGTCTGTATTTTAGATATAGAAGGAAGAAAATTCCAAAGATATTTACTTCGACGAAGTTTGCGCTGCCCAAAAACCGACAGTTCTCGCATAGTCCCATTAACAGTGCCACTCACTATAAATAGTGGGTTGCGAACTGAGTCCAGTAGAACGGCCCCATTAAAAAAAAAGTTCCCACGAGCCAAGCCAAGTCCAACCGCCTGCTTTTTTTTTCCTGACACCGACTGCCTCTGCACGGCACACGACCTGTTGGGCCCCCATCATCACATCCATAGGCCTAGTGGTTTCTTGTCGCATTCAAATCCACAGAGTTTTCTTTCGGGTCTGAAATACGCATTGCCAAAATGTCGGAGGGGTTGCTGGAGGTATGTGCTCGTACCCCACTGGGATTCCAAAGAGCCCAATGTGAGATTTTGCATTCATGGACAAGAGCTCACACTACCGCAGGACCGTTTGCGCCAGGCAGGGACCTTCCAAGGCCTTCTGAGCCTGGTGCCCGCCAAAGTGTATTACGGAGAAGACAATACAGTATGCTACTACCCTTCTTTCGATATTCTTTTGTGACCCCAGCCAGCGCGCAGAGATTTGGGTCTCAAAGACCAGCTCCCGCACAACGGTCATCAATTGATCAAAACATCCCCGAAACCCTGGCTAATCCCAAACCCAGGACCAGTGGATGCGAAAGAAGCAGACCAAAGCAGAGGCAAGGGTTGCGCGGATGAACAAGCTTGATCCCAACAGCGAACAGAATCGCACCGCTATGGAGGGGATGGATGAACGGGCAAAGAACAAGCGAAAGCTACGAGAACTGGAACAAAATGATAACAACGACGAGGAAGAAGATGATTTCGAACCATTCGAAGGTGTCGAGGCTGAGCGACCTGGCGAAGGCCTGAAGAAAAAGGCATCCGAAAACAACAAGAAGCAGAAGGTCGACGAAGAGGCCCCAGAAGAGGCCCCAGAAGAGGCCCCAGAAGTTGAAGCTGAAGACTTAGAGGAGGCAGATGCTTCACTAGGAAAGAAATTATCTAAAAAGCAGGAGAAGAAGGAGAAGCGCAAGCAGAAGAAAGCCGAGAAGAAGGCTCACGAAGAAGCCAATGAGTCCATGTCAGTTGCACCAACCGAGACTTCTAACAGCCAGACGAACAACGCTGTGCCCAAATCAAAGGGAAAGAAATTAAAGCAGCAACAGGCAGAAGAAGACGAAACCAAAGGCGACAGCGACGAAGAAATGGGGGACTTCGAAACGGAAGTAGCCGACTTCTCAGGCCTGCAAGACGACGCCAGCGAAAGCGCTCCATCTGAGAGACAGGATAAATCTCCCATCTTCGATTCCAATGGCCCCAATGGTGCCTCCACAGAACCAGCCAGCACATCCACCTCCTTATCGTCAGCAATTCCCCCTTCAGAGAAGCCAAAACACATCAAGATCCCCAGCGACACCTCTGCGCTGAGAGCCAGGCTAGCAGCAAAGATCGAGGCCCTACGCGCCGCCCGCAAGGCCGACGGTCCCGATGGAAAGCCTATCCGCACTCGCCAGGAGCTCATCGAGTCCCGGAGAGCGAAGGAAGCACAGCGCAAGGCCCACAAGAAGGAGTTGAGACTGAAGGTCAAAGCCGAGGAAGAGCTGAAACGTGAGCAAGCCCTGGCATCAAATTCACCAAGTGTCATGAGCCCTTCCGTGGAACTCGACGAGGCCACGGGTAACTTCGCATTTGGCCGCATGGCCTTTGGCGACGGCACCCAGCTTTCTCACGACCTCAGTTACGTCCTCACCAATGGCAAACGAAAAGGACCCTCAGACCCCAAAACAGCCCTCCTCAAGGTGCAGAACCAGAAGAAGCGTCTACAGGAACTCGATGCCGATAAGCAGAAAGATATCGCAGAAAAGGAAGCCTGGCTGACTGCTCGTCGCCGCGTTGAGGGGGAGAAGATCCGGGATGATGAGGCCATTCTGAAGAAGGCAGTCAAGCGCAAGGAGACTGCTAAGAAAAAGAGCGAAAAGGCATGGAAGGAGCGTGCTCATGGAGTCCAGCAAGCGCAAAAGGAGCGCCAGAAGAAGCGGGAGGATAACATCAGAAAACGTCGGGAGGATAAGTTGCTTGGTAAGGGTGGGAAGAAGAAGAAGGCTGGCGCGGGCGCCAAGAAGAAGAGCAGGCCTGGTTTCGAGGGTAGTCTAGGTGTCGGACGCAAGTAATTAACTGATTATAACCTGTATTACCCGGTTCGAGTGATTGATCAATTTTCCCAACCGCTGTTGGCATTGGAGTTCTACTTTGCTGCTCATAGTCATCTGGGCTTACTTGTATCCACATATCAATATATCCCAACCAAAACTCGCCATGCTTCACAATTGTATTGAACGAGCTCGCCAACGTAAATTTATTAGCAACAAGTGAAGCACAGTGGTTTCTCAGCATTTGCTCTCGGAATACTAGAAAAGAATATGTTGTGTTCATTACAACAGAAGAATAATGAAAGATGAATAAAAAACATACACAGCGAATAACACGCTTTCTCCCATGCATGCCGCTTCTTTTTGTTCCCAGGAGCCAGAGGAAAGGAACCCACCGAAAGGCAACAACTTCATACAGCAGATGTACCAAGCCCCCAATTTCGTTCGGCCTTCGCCCCTATAAAAAAATTCGAGACCGTATTGTTTACGCAGTGCTTTTTCATCGCCCGCCGCAGGGGATTTTTGCCAAGAGCATCTGAAAAGACAAAAAGACCGGGGGATATTGCCTAACCCTCCCCCGCCAATACATCACAGTGGCCCTTTTTTGATAATTTTCCGGTCCTATGCCCAGCGCCAACCTGTGAAGCACGAGAAATAATAAAACAAAACGAATTGACGAGTTCAATGACGCATCGGCTCAAATTGGGTGCTCCTTGTATACAGAGCTGACTTATAATTGTCGATGCCACCTGCGTTGCTTTTTGGCGATGACAACCGCAAGATTGATTAAGTTTCGGACGTAAGAAGAGTATGTAAGGAGGTTAGGAGGTCATCCAGAGGGGAGGGGAGATGCACGGGTAGCAATCAATCGCCCCTTTAGAGGAGGGAGTCGAGCCTGGTGAAGACGCTCAGACAAGCAGCGACAACCTCGAGTTGTAACTCCTTGTCCTTGCCTTTGCTGATTTCCTTGAGTCAAAAAGTCAGTACCACCGTCTGTCTGCAATTTGAACGCATACATACCTCTGCAACAACCTGGGGGAGGTTGGCGCCGATCCCGTTTCCTGTAGCCTTCTTGCCGAATGGCCATTGGCTGTAGTCGGCCAGCAGCTCGTCGGTTTGGGCGAATGCACGCTCCCGAGACTCGTGTCCAAGGGTAGAAAGAGCATTTTCTAAAACGTTGGCAGCGTAGGCAGCGCACACCATAGCCAGGGTGCGCAGGTATCTGAACTCGAGGTTCTCGGGTAGGAATTGGCTGCCATTGAGAACAACAGTGCGCTGGGTCAAGATGTTGCGCACACGTCTTCGGATTTCCTCCTTGGCACCGCCGTCGGACACGGGGTGGGTCGCCATGTCAAACAAGAGGAAGTTGCGCTTCTCGGTTCGTAGGATGCCCTTGTCCACAAGTCCCTTGGCAAGTCGCTCACGAACCTGCTTGAGTTGATATCCAATCTTCATCAAGTTCCAAGTCTCGCCTATAGCAAGCGTTAACATCAAATACGAGGTGCACTTTAGCAACATGCTGCAAAGGCTGCCTTACCACTCATCAGGTCGATCCAAGTCGTGACGCTCATCTTCTCGCTGTGCTTCATCATCTTCAAGGCCTCGTCCAGGAGAACTTCGCCAGTCAGGGTGTCGTCGATGACTTCGATATTTCGGTCCGCCAGCGGTAGTCGTCTTCGACCTGGGTCCTTCTCCATACTGATTCTGCCACGGAAGGCCAGCTCTATCACGATGCAACCCCGCAGGGCGTATGAAATGTTGTCGTTCCAGAAGGAGAGATAGCCCTGCGGATGATTGTAAGTTCGGTATCCAGGTGACTGCTTCGGTCGCCACGTAGTTCCAGCTTACCTGCTTGTCCTTCAGACCAAGTAGTAATACCTCCTCCATCATGGTGAGCTTTGGCTGTTTGCTTCGTTCGGCGCTCTCGCTGATATCCCGAGGATCAAAGGCAATCTTATGGCCATTTTCGCCACTCTCGTAGCTGGTCTCCGGGGCGCTGTCCCGGGCGTTGTTGGTGGAATTGCTTCTCGAGGGGGTGGTGGGAGTCTCGCCATCGGCTGGGCTCAGACCAGCACCGCCAGCCCCGCGGCGTCGCGTGAGTCCGGAAGACATGTTTGTTGATCGAGGACGGTACGGCAGCCCCGAATGTTTGGCTCAAACACGTTTGTAGCGCTCGTCGTAGGGTTGGGACAACGACGGGTGTGTTGTGTTCGGGCAAAGATGCAAGGGTGTTATTTGGGATGCGGGTCGCTAATCGGTGAAAGCTTCAAAACCTTGGGCAGACCAGACGAATAGCTGGTAGCTTGCTGACGACTGCGAGAAGGGATATTACGCGGCGCGAAATTGGCGAATAAATGACCAAGATTAATGCGACCGGTGGCAGATTAGGGTCCCTCAGCACCGGGTTCTTGGAGAATGGCGGCGAGGATCTTCGAGTTGTCGCCAGCCGAGGATTTTTTTATACAGAGAACGAGAAAAGGGGTGGTTCTTCTGTCTGCACGCACTAGCCGACTATTGGGAATTGGGTGGGGGGAAATGATAGGGTAAAAATAGAGATTCGAGCAAAGTCCAGGATGGCTGGAACTTGTACGATCAAACAGCTCTCTCTGGTGTGTGGGAATTGAAGGGAAAAGCTGCAAGATGCAGAAGCTGGAGTTGCAAAAGGGCCTACAGAAGGGCTGTGCATGCAGTAATAAGGCCAGTGTGCTGGCGTGAATGTTGAGTCGCGTGGCCCGCAACCTCTACGTATTGGATGGATTAGATAGGCCTCGTTGTACCCGACGCCGACGTAAGAGCGATGGTGGATGCCCTGTCAGCGTCTACGGCGTGGGCTAAGGCTGAGCGAGAGACTTGGCAACGCGCGCAGGGATAGTGCACGGAGCACCTCTGATCAACGCCCGTAACAGTGCTGGACGCGCTAGCATGTGCGTCAGTGCCTTCCGGGTAGGCGCTCTGCAGGGTAGGCGGGGCTCCAGGCTACGACATTGTGCGGCTCCACAACCCGGAATTTACCATCAGACGACGCAACGTCTGCCCCTGATTTTTCAACTACATCAACCACAGCTTGAAGCAAGGGCATGAAGTTATGGTAGATCCCAGCACACAAGGTCGTCGGGACCTTGCCATTGTCGAATGTTTCCGGCAGTCTCTTCCCATACTTTCGCAAGCCCAGAGAAATGGAGCTCGTTGGAGGGTAAAACGAGTGACACCCCTGAACCAATCCCTAGGATACCCAACTATTTGCTCTGACCGACCTTGCTAAAACATCATATAGCTTCTACGTATCGTTCCCTACCTATTCTGTAGCAATTGTATCCTTCGAAGCTGTTGGAGCTCAGTTGGAAAATCTGCCCGCCTAATGGAACAATGGCCAGGGCCATCTGCCCCTTCACCACAATGGTGGTTGCAGAGGGAAACAAGCATGGTGGACATGCGGCTTGGCCAGGAGCAGCCTCTCTGAGGTCTTTTCAAGGACCATCTCCCGTTCGTCTACAAGATTGGTCCTCTACGGGTGAAGGGCGCTCGAACGAGACCTAGACGGCTCCCTTAGGGACCGTCATAGGGCCCTCGACGCCCATCGCCCAGCCCAGCCCAGACGGCTGCCGCCAGCTGCCAGTCGCGAAGCCTCTGTCTACCCCGCGCACAGCACGACAGGCCCTGGCCAATGCTCTATATACCAATTTCGAGTTCGTTCTATCGCCAGTGAAGGGGCGAGACGGAGTTGGCCGACCCGTCAAACCCAGAGGCATTTCGAAGCAAGCCGCAAGGCCCAAGTTCGAATCCCTTCTCAGATACGTCAATAAAAGTAATACTTCCTGGGTCAGGGCCAAGGAAGTGTGAAATTTGCGATGCAAAGAAAAACCGAGATGGGTCGCTGTAGCATCACCACTGTGAGAGTCGATGGCAGGGGCAAAAGGACGGGTTCTTTTTTTGCTTCCTTGTTCAATAGTATCATACCTATCTTGTGTTGTAGTTTTTTTTCCCTTCTTCTCTTCTACATCTTGGTCAAAACCAGGCAACTGTGGTGTTTTCGCCCACCTCGCACCAAACAAGGCTGCGCACAGAGCTGTGCACCCGCACACCCTTCCTCGCCCTTGTTTTCGAATCTTCTTCTCTCCAATATGATCTCAACATGTGAACTGGTGGTGTTTTCCACCACGCGAGGCATTTCATCCCATCCTCTGCACATTGCAACGGCCAACGATTTCGTTTTATGCGCGACTTGATATTGTTCATATTATCTTTTATGAAGTCCAATTCAGCATGCGATTTTGATATGAAAAAAGCAACTCTACGACATCGATTAAAAATTGACGATCGATCTTCCACTTCTTTGACATATCATATGTCTGTCCTGCGTAGATTTGCAGGGAAGTTGGATTTGCCCAAAATCTCCCTTGATATGAAACAGTCCAGATGGCCCTCGACAATTTTCTAAAACCAGTCTCCCCAGCCATCAACGTTCTCCTTCACTTGTAGCTCCCCGAAGAGCCGCTCCTCAAACTCCTCTTCCTCTTCCGGCATCTCTTCGTCTTCATCCCCACAATCCATCGCCCGCTTTCGCCATTCGACTGTATTCGCACCATCAAAACCCTCGATCTCAGCGCAGAGCTTTGCTCCACGCTCAGCAAAGATGCGAGCTCTCGTCTTGTATCCGGAACGCCTTGCAAGCCGCCATGCACCTTCGTAAGCTTCAACTGGTTGCCAATCGGCAATGGACTCCTGGTCGTATAATTGGAGCAACTCCCGGATTTGGGAGAGCGTTGATACATCTTGCCGGCGTAGATAGTTGATCTCCTGGATCCGGAGGTCACTCGATTCTCGATCCTCTTCTGGGAGTGTGCATAGGCAGCACCGGCAGGTGAATCTGAAGATGTATGCCAGGCATTCCTGGCGAAGGGCATATTCGCCAAGGTTTCCAATGTATGTGCTTGTTATCTCCTCGCCCTGTGGGATACTTTGTGTCGCATAGATTTCAATCGTGCCCTTTTCTGGATCCCATGAGGAATGCGTATTGGGTAGACAGGAGTGGTTGATCCGACAGGCGACCTCGAATAACCCATACATCATATCATGGTTGGGGTCCCTTAGTTTGATGCCGTTGGTGCGCATCACGAGTTCGAGATCCTCAGACCGGTTTCTATTTCCAGTCACATCGAAGAGCTTCCAAACTTTCTTCTGCTTGGCTCTCCCCAGTTTGTTATATTGTCTGTCGGCTTCTGAAGGGTCGTTAAACCGCAGGTCCGTGTATCGAAAGAGGGGGGCCTCTGAAAGAATCAACTGGCCGCGGGTGATATCCGTAGTCGCGATGAGGCCCTCCCCTTTATTAGGGATTCGGCATACTTTATAGAGAGGATCCATGATGCCAGACTCGTAGCAAATCTCTGGTGACCATCAAGAGTCTTCTGTGTGATGAGAAGGTTGAAAGATGTATGAGTGAGGGGATGAAGTGGGGGGTATTTATATTGAGAGAGGAGAGAGAGTAACAAGAGGAAGCAACGAGCAGGGAAGGAAAGGTTGATATCAACCTTCTTCGAGGCAACCCAATAATCTTGAGTAATAGAGAAATACGCCATAGCAAACAACAAACAAGCTAAGCCAAAGAGCACAGACACCCTTTGTTTGCTGTGTGATCCTGCACATTGTTTGTGGTTGAGTGCAGCCTTTGTCGTGATCAAGTTCGTTCAAGGAGCTTTGATCAATACCTCGGCGTGACATAGCGTGCTGAGTTTACGAAGTGTGAGATGGTCAAGATATCTCGCTGAATAATGATACATTGTTGCAATATCATACATACACATTCGCTATGCCGAACTTTTCTATACGCCGATTCTCGGCCCCTCTCAGACATGGTTTGCTAGATAGGTGTGACACTGTCCGCCCCCGCCGTCTCTTTCCACAGCTTATCAAAGTCAACGCCGTCCTTAAGGAAGAGCTCACGGATGTTCTTGGCTGCCTCTTCCTGCTTCTCGGGCCCAAACCCACCGGGCTGGCTGGACTCGAATTGCACAGTCTCAACCCATCGGTAGAATAGCTTCTCCTTGCCCATCGCCGCAAGAGCATCCCGGAAGGCAAATACCTGGCGCCTCTTTTCGTCTTCCTCTGCCGACGAACTCAGCTTGGTGTCGTAGCAGAGCCAGCCGTGGTCCTGGTGGTGAACCAGAACGACAGTGCGGAAGGCGTCCAGGGCAATATCCTTCTTGTCCACGAGAGCATGCGCGTACACCATGGCGTCCCAGTCCAGGTCCCACTGGCCGTTCATCAATAAGTAGCCGGTCTTCTGTTCCTGCAGCATGGGGGAGGTTGCCTGCTGTACGTATGCCGTGAAGATCCTGCGGGACTCATCATGCTTGAGGATGTCGCCAAGGCCGACATCCCAGTCTCGGCTACGTCGGACATAAATCTCCTTTTCACGGAACCCTACATTCCATCGCCATCTGGTAGGGTTTCCATGAGCGACGCCGGCCACGAATTCGACTGGCCAGGGCCAGACAAAGACAAAGAGGATGAAGTCAAAGAACATGGTGAACCCTCTCTTGAGAATCTCAAATCCCAGCTCAGCCCAGGTGGATGATTCGATGGGGAAGGTGGTCTCATTGGGGTGGCCGAATCCTGACATCATGACCTTCCAGTAATAAGGGAGAATGTAATACATGCGCAAGGCAAAGAGAGCGACGACACCAATATTCATGGCAATTGGCACGAGGAAAAGCTTGCGCTTGAAAGCTGCCGGTTTGGAGTCAATGTGCGCGACGTAGACATGCTTGCTTGAGAGAGTGTCGATGAAGGGCTGGAGGACTTCAGGCGGCTCCTTGAAAGGCGCCGGGGGTGAGCCCTTCTTTGCTGAAGCTGCCTGTGGCTTTGGCTTGGCATTTTTTCTCGCGGTTGCTCCGGCCATGGTGAACGGATCTCGCGGGAATTTCCTGAAGGCTTCAGGTGTTCAATTGAGTTCCAGGCGGAGGTTCGTTGGGGTGTTGAATGTAGTAAAGGGGGTGGAAACTGTGAACAGATGTTCAGTTTTGGCGTATAAGAATTGAAAAGATCTAGCGGGCCCATAATATAGGCGCTACAGCATGCGAACAACAGAACACACCCCGAAGTACTGGTCTATTCTCATTACAAAAGGAGCTGGGAAGTGTTATAAGTTCCAACCCGATTCTTTTATCCTAAGAATTGCCTCACCCTTCTCACTTCCTACTCATCCTCTCATGATTATCATAATTGTTCTTCTTTGCCAAAAAGCCAGTCGGCAGAGCCTCGAAACGCTCCGAAGCGCCACTCCCCCACTACCCGCTGTGCCAAGATGCCTGAATGACTATCGATAAGGCCCGGGTCGAAAAATTGCCCCTCCACGGCTGGCATAAGAAAAAGCCCCAAGTTCGAGCATATATCAGAGCTGCCGGCCTTCCGAGACTCTCTACAGCTCCAGGTCGCATATAAGGTTCCAAGCTCCCACTTCAGTACATACAAAAATATACTTCGCCATGGTTCGGCACAAGAAAGACTTCCATGGCAAGGGCAAGGGCAAATTCCACGGCGCCGGCCCCTCGCGCCAACCCCGCCACCAGGACGACGAAGCTCCCTCCTCCCGCCCGGCGTTCAAGGCCGCCTGCTGGGATCTCGGCCACTGCGACCCCAAGCGGTGCTCCGGGAAGAAGCTCATGAGGCTGGGCATGATGCGCGACCTGCACCTCGGCCAGCGCCACAACGGCGTCATCATAACCCCGAACGGCAAGCACGTCGTCTCGCCCGCCGACAGGGAGCTCCTCGACCAGTACGGCGCGGCGGTCGTCGAGTGCTCCTGGGCTCGCACAAAGGAGGTCCAGTGGAACAAGGTGGGCGGCAAGTGCGAGAGGCTGCTGCCCTACCTCGTTGCCGCCAATACGGTCAACTACGGCAAGCCGTGGAGGCTGAATTGCGTCGAGGCGCTGGCGGCCGCTTTTTACATCTGCGGGCATCCGGACTGGGCGGAACAGATTCTGGCTCCCTTCTCATACGGGGAGTCCTTCCTAGAAATCAATTCTACCTTGCTGAAAAAGTATGCAGCATGCGAGGACGAGGCCGCCATGAAGAAAACAGAGGAAGAGTGGATGGAGCGGTTAGAACGGGAGTATGCCGAGAACAGAGAGCAAGGCGACGATGACATATGGACCAAGGGGAACACAAACCACAGACCAAGTATCATGTCTGATGAAGAGGATGACGACGATGACGATTCCGAGGCAAGCGAAAAGGAGGACAATGAGAGTGTGGATGGCATATACCTGGGCAAAAAGCCGCCAGTAGTAGGCCAGAAGGAGGAGGAGGAGGAGGAGGAGGAGGATAGATACGCCATATCTGATGACTCTGACGACGACGCGGCCATGGAGGAGATTCGTCGGAAGATTCTTGCCTCAAAAACCTTTACGAACCCTACCCCTAATGATAAACAGAAACCTGCTACGATACCTCGACCCCAGCAGCTCAGACACGATGAGGAAGCCCAGCCAGATTCGGACAACAATGATAGTGGCAGTGACGCAGAAGATGATGAATTCGACAATATCATTGAAGCCACTCCGATGACTGACAAGATCGGCCTTTCCAAGCTGGAAAAGGAAAGAGAGCGGGCAACAATCACAACCAGAACATTCTCCTCTAACGTGATTTCTGCCCCCAAGAGATCGTAGAGGTAGTGTTTTACATTAGGTTACATCTAAGAATTATACAGTATCTTCTAGTCATACATATGATTCGTAGTTGTTGTTACAAGTGTGAGTTTCGGGCTGTAGTTTTCCAACCATCCCCGTAGCCTCTTTCATAATCTTACAGTTTTCGTTTCTCCTTGATGACTTCGTATGTTTGGATTTGGTCATCGATCTGGAAATCCTCGAACCCATCCAAACCGATTCCACACTCTGTGCCCTTGCCCATCTCCATGACGTCTTTCTTGACGTGTTTCAAGGTGTCAATCGTGCCTAGGTTTAGTATTAGTATGTTTGATAATACGAGGGGAAAGTTTGCTTTTGAAAACGCAAGTGTAGGTACATACCCTCATAAATTAATTTTCCTTTCCGGAACACCTTGACACCTGATGTCTTTTTGATGGCGCCGTTCCTGACCCTACATCCGGCAATGTTCTTTTGAATTCTCTTCTTGATATTGATAGAGAAGATCTGTAGAATATCGGCCTCGCCTTGGACGCGGTGGATGATGTTGGGAGGGAGGAGATTTGATAGACAATCTTTCACCTCGTCAACGACGTGATAGATGACACGATGGTCGAGTATTTTGACTCCAGCCGCTTCTGCCAGTTGTTGGATGTGTGGCTGTATCGGCAGATTAAAGTTCACAATGACTGCTTTGGAGATACCAGCGCGCTCGACATCAGTTTCAGTTATCAGCCCTGCGCCCGACTGCAGGACAGTTGACTGAACCTCATGATTTCCCAGCCCCACGATACTTCCACAGACGGCTTCAACAGAACCTGCAACATCAGCCTTGACAATGAAGTTCTGGGTCGTTATTCCTGGCTGGGCTGGTTTGCTATCAAGCTCCGAATCTTCACTGGCTGCCAGCTCGGCGGCTGCCTCTGCTGCCTCCTTCTCTCGTTGACGCCGCTGCTGCTCTGCAATATAGATTGAGCTTTGCTGTCTGTCTGCCATTTCTTGGCGGTAATCGACGGCGACCTTGGCTCTATCTTCGTCGGGTGCTTGAAGAACCTGCTCGCCTGCATCGGGCAGTTCACGCCACCCAAGAATCTCTACTGGTGTTCCAGGAGGAGCCTCGCTCACTTCAACACCAGCTTCGTTTCGAAGCCAGCGGATTCTAGCCCAAGTCCTGCCGGCAACAATCATGTCTCCTTGTCGAAGGGTTCCTCTTTTCACGAGGACAGTAGCGGCTCTGCCATAAGGCTTTATGCTAGATTCAAGAACCCAACCTTCTGCCATGCCGTCGTTTTCAGCCCGTACATCCAAAATCTCAGAGAGAGTGACAATATTCTCCTCAAGGTCCTCCATGCCTTGGCCGGTTTTGCCACTGACAGGAACAACTTGCACATCACCACCAAAGTCTTCAATTTCGACACCGTGCCGGGACAAGTCAGCTTTAACTTGTTCGACACGAGCATCTTCCTTGTCAATCTTGTTGATGGCGACAATGATCGGCACCTTGGCTGCCCGTGCGTGTTTCAGAGCTTCTACTGTTTGAGGCTTCACACTATCGTCAGCTGCGACCACTAACACAACAATGTCGGTAACATTGGCTCCACGCTGCCGCATGGTCAGAAAAGCGGCGTGTCCTGGAGTATCCAGGAAGGTGATGGATTTCCCAGATGGCATGTTCACAATAAATGCTCCAATGTGCTGCGTTATGCCGCCATGTTCCTGGGCCACCACGGATGACTTTCTCAACCAGTCCAACAGTGTCGTTTTACCGTGATCAACATGTCCCATGATTGTGACAATAGGGGGCCTGGAAGGTAGCGTGGATGGGTCACTTGGGGTCGGCCGTGGACGAAGATCTCGAGTCGCGCCATCATCAACAGTCGGTTCAAATCCATACTCCATCGAAATCAAAGCTGCAGTTTCTCCAGTGAGAATCGTATCAACCGTCATGTCCTCAAAACCCATCTCCGACAAGTCGTTGAGAAAATTTGCAGGCAGTTGCTGCAGTGTTTGAGCTAAGCCAGAGACGTTGATAAACTCTGGGAGGAAGACCGGAATCGCCTCCTGCGCCTCCTGCGCCATTAATTTCTGTTCTTCTTTGCGGCGTTGTTTCTCCTCCTGCCGTTGCTCCCACCGTTCTTGCGCTCCGTCATCCCAGTCGTCATCATTATCATCGTCTTGACGCCGGCCACCTGAACCGCCGCGACCCTTGGCCTTTTTACCACGACGCCGAGCGGGAGCATCTTCCTCAAATCTCGACTTCCGTCTGGGCTCCCGATCTTGACCTTCTGTCGCCTTTGACGGCGTCCACTCATCAGCCAAAACAGGCTTGAGCGTTTCTTTAAGCGTTTCTTTAATTTTATTCTGGTAACTGCCCACCCTCTGCTCAAGCTCTCCCCAGAAGTCCTGCTCCACGGGTGAAGACTTCGGTCGTTTCTTGTTATCTTTTCGGCCCATTTTCATGGCATCAAAAGCAGCTTCCCCTGTAAGCCTTGTGGAATTGAAATCCCCAGCTTCTCGCTGTTTATTTTCCACATTGTTTCTTCTTCTTGAGGTATTGGGTGACCTTGAATCATCTACTTTGATCTCTGACTTGCGGTTGCTGAACCCACCCCAACCGGCTGGTTTCTGGCTCTCTGGGGTTTTCTTGTTGGCCATTTCGAGTACATTTTTGAAAAGGGACGGCGTATCGCCCCTCCTTTCAGCACCCGAAAGAGTTGGCGACGTCGGTGGGGCTTTCCGTGGATCGCTGCGGCCTTGAGCACTATCAAAAATGTTCTTTAGCAGAGCCCGGGACTTTTCGGCTTGAGCCTGCTGCTCCTTGGTTTGTGAGGCATCCCGTCGTCTTCGGCTTCCTGTCCTCGGGGCCGGCGCCGGAGGAGGAGGAGGAGGAGGAGGGGCCAAGTTTGTCTTTGCGCGAGCCTGCCTTTCATGGGGCAAGAGACCATCTGTAGGCCGGTCGTTGTTCCCCGCCGCCTCTTTCTTTGCAACACCAAAGCCTCCAAATGTATTCCCGGGCCGGCCCGCAAACCCCCCCGGGAACCCGAGCTTTGCCTGGGAGTTGCTATCGTCATTCGTATTCCGGAGGGTTCGCGTTGTAGACAAAAGCTGAGCATAGGCGAAACCATGAGACAGGCCACATGGTCGGGAAGCTTTGGCTAGGTGAAGAGGAGAGCTAGCAGCTTGGGGCTGTGCGACTCTGTGGGCAATCTTGTTTCGACACAGATTGCACACATATGGACGAGTGCGCTCCTAGAGACCATTAGTTAGTAACAGAGTTATAGGTATGCGAATTTTGGCAGCAGCTGATCAAACTTGCCCTCCAAGGCTGAGCTCTCAACATGGCCGCGAATAAAAGACTAATGCTGCCAAAGCAAAGTCTATATGTCCAATCGGAATTATCGCATGGCGTGCGGCCTAGGTCTGAGCTGAGCGGTTTGTCCGTCGCGTGGGCAGTAATTGCATGCGGTGATCGAACACGGCCTTGCAAAAGCGATTGAATTCAATCCCGATAGACAAATGTGGAGAAGAGCTTTATCGATATGCCTCTTCCAGCCGGATAAAGCAATAATCCTAACGTCCCTATAAAAGTGTATATGAAGCAATATTACTAGTAGAATTGCGGAAACGTTATGTAGGAGCATTCTGCGTCTCTAGGTACAGCTAGCCAAGTAGATGGCGAGCACAGCTTGCGAGGATCATTCTCGCGCAATTCACAGTTGGTCAACTTTGCCTGGAAGCATGAGGCCAATGGCCAGCCTCAAGCCCCGCCAGTCGCAAAGCCACAAGCCACAATGAGGGGGGCAGGTACCGTCGGAGCATAGGTAGAAGAAGAAAAAAAGACTGCCATCGTGAGAGCTGCCGGGGTGCTTGCTCCTTCGATTCAGTTCCTCGAATCAATTCTCACTATCTTAGGTACTCAATGCGACTGAAGCTCAGAGCTATTACTACTGTCAATAAACCAAACCGGGGGAAACACACCGTGGCACCACGGATCCATGTGGAGTGACTGTAGCTGCGCAACCAACCGTAAGCTGCCCGCGCAAGCAGCCCAATTTAGTCCATATTACCTTCCTGCCACTCCAGCAGCTTACCAGGTGTTCTTTAAAATGAGAATATCCCATCCCACCTTTTAGCCACAGCTGCCCACCACCACCCCGAGCAGCGGCCCCAGCCATCGTCCCGATTCCCTCCCCTAATAAAGTATACGCCAGGAGGCAATTCTGGCATTTGGTCATCGTCTGCATATATAAGAGGGAGCACTGCATGTCTCGCCTATAACACCGTTTGCCGCGCTCTCAGAGTGTCTAGGCAGGCATCATCCCCGCCCCTCATTCAACTCCACAGACCATCCCGCTCACGACGTCGCAAACCGCCCGGTCGCTCGCTCGCTCGCTGCGCCTGCGCCTGCATAATACGACATTATGGAAGCATCATCTGCTCGGGCAGCGGCCCGCGATCGCTGGACTGAATTCGGCCGGCCAGCCTCCCAGCTGCTGCGGTTCATCCAAGCCGCCTGCAGCCCCGAGAACTACGAGCCCAACCTTGCCCTGAGCCTCGAGATCGCTGACCTTATCAACAGCAAGAAGGGCACTGCTCCCCGCGAGGCAGCCAATGCTATCGTCAGCTACATTAATCATCGCAACCCCAACGTCGCCCTTCTTGCCCTCAACCTCCTCGATATTTGCGTTAAGAACTGCGGGTACCCCTTCCACCTCCAGATCAGTACCAAAGAGTTTCTCAATGAGCTCGTCCGGAGGTTCCCAGAGCGACCCCCGATCCGACCGACTAGAGTGCAAGCCAAGATTCTTGAAGAAATTGAAGAATGGCGCCTCACTATATGTGATACCAGCAGGTATAAGGAGGATCTCGGGTTTATAAGAGACATGCATCGACTGTTGAGCTACAAAGGATATTCTTTCCCTGAAGTCCGGCGAGAAGATGCTGCCGTCCTCAACCCAAGCGACGTGAGTCAACACAGCATCCAACTAATGTTGAAGCTGCAGGAAAGCTAATTGTTCCACACAATAGAATTTGAAATCTGCTGAAGAGATGGAAGAAGAAGAGAAGGAAGCACAGTCAGCCAAATTACAAGAGCTCATTCGTCGCGGGACCCCTCAAGACCTTCAAGAGGCCAATCGACTCATGAAGGTCATGGCTGGTTACGATCAGCGATCAAAGACCGACTATCGAGCAAAGGCAGCCGAGGAAATCAGCAAAATCCAGGCCAAAGCCAGGCTCTTAGAAGAGCGACTGGAAGCTTTCAGCCCTGGGGATACAATGAAGGATGGCGATGTCTTCGAGGAATTGGCAAGCTCACTACAGAGCGCACAGCCCAAAATTCAGAGAATGTGTGAGGAAGAATCAGATGATCACGAAGCTGTGGCCAAGCTTTTCGAAATCAACGACAGCATACACCGCACTGTGGAACGATACAAACTGATGAAGAAGGGTGATATGGAGGGTGCTTCTAAAATCACTGCCGGTGGCTTGCCATCTTCCAAGGCCGGCGGCGCTGCTGCTGAGCTATCATTGATCGACTTCGACGCCGATGCTGATGCAAACGGAGGTGGTGATACCAGCCAAGCACCATCTCAATCAAGTGGACTGGAAAATGACCTTCTGGGTCTGGATATCGGAGGATCATCCAGCAGCTTTGGTCAAGGCGGTAACATAGTGCTGGGCTTTGGAGCAAACCAGAGTAAGTGCACCAATCTCCCTCTTGAATAATCGCAGGCGTCTAACTATATGCAGATATCCCAGGTCCTGCTCTGCTATCTTCATTGACAGAAAACAGCTCTGCCAGGGGACCTTCATCCACCCCTACACCACCCCCAAACCGGTATTCGAACTACGCTTCTGGCTCCGGGTCACAATCCATGACCCCCCAGTCCCTAGGACAGCAGCAGCAGTCCGCATTTGCACCACCCCAACCCGCTGCGAATGACCCATTTGCTATGCTCAGCGGCTCGCGCCCATCATCGGCGCAACCCTCATTTACCGCAGCCCCCCCGGCGCAAGCCGCTGCAGCAACTGAAGATGAATGGAGCTTCGCCTCGTCACTTCCCCAAGAGGCTGCCAAGCCAAGAGAGCACCAAGCCACAATTAACAACACGAGTGTGCGTGTTGACTTCAAGGCCGGCCGATCCTCTGCCGCGCCGAATGCCATGGCCTTAATCTTTGCCTTTACAAACAACACCGCCTCAAACATTACAGATTTACATTTCCAGCTCGCAGTTACAAAGGTATGGCGCCCTTTTTGCCCACTGTTTTGACATTGCTGAAACATGCATCTGCTCACACCTTCTCAGAGTTTTGAACTTGCCCTCAAACCGCAGACTGGCCGCTCTCTTACGCCGAAGCAAAGCCGGGGAATTACCCAAGAGGTTGGCATCTGGCACGCCGGGAACCGGGCTCTCAAAGTCGAGTCCGCCAAGTTGCGTTGGCGTTTGACCTACAAGGTGGGCGAGGATGTCAAGAACGAGACGGGTGAGGTCCCAGAGTTTAGCATCGCCTAGGTATGAGCTCGCAGGCACATCGATGCTTTGTGGATCTCTGTAGGATTTTGCCTCTTTCTCTTCACTCAGGGGAGGATCGGTAACGAGAATGTCTCCGTAACTAAATGATCTGAGATTTAAAAACCAGCGTTAGACTTAGTGAAGTAAGCAAAAGATATAGGTACTTGAAATGTTGAACCCAAGTCCTACCTTTCATGCACCGACTATTTAAGAGCAAGTAGCAGGCAGTCTCAACTTTGTGCCAGCAAGCCCCAGTCAAATGAAGCGTTACGCACAACATCCCGAGTGACATAGTCATTGCATACTTGTTGACAAACTTTGGTCTCATTACTAAAGAACACTTGCTCTGTTTCTCCATCTTGCAAATGCGCCGCTGTCCCTTCTTGACAGGTGTGTTGACCTTATGCCCCTTGAACGCCGAACAAATTGAAAACAATGACGCATGGCAATGCGTTGTCCTACTCTACACCTCCACTCTTATTCTCAATGCCATCGGTACGCCTGCGATTCTCCGTTTTTCTTGCAAAGAAAGATGAAAATGAAAACCATCCCATCGCGAGATTCCCCCATGCCCGTCTAGAAAGTAGAAGACCCCATGCCAATCTGAAAAGAAACAGATCCCAGGCCAATCTGAAAAGAAACAGACACGATGAGCCGTAAATCCATCCCGGATTAATCCTCCATTTATATAACAAAGACAATCGCAAATACCAACGGTCTGGCGCGCATGCCTCTTCGCAAAGTATTTCGGGCGCGCGCATTTTTGGACCTTGTGGCCATGTTGAAAGAGCACCTGCCCGCAGACTAGGCGCCCACCTCGCTCACAGCAAAAGAGGGCTTCGGCGTAGACGCTGATGAATTGTCCACCTGAGCCAGCGACTCTCGTTCTGTCTTCTCGCGTTCACGTTGAGCTTTCTCGGATTTTGTGATCCGTGGTTTTCGGGTAATGGAACCACCCCTAGAGCCTGGGCCACCGCCACGCCCAGTACCCGAGCCTCCCCGAGTAGAGGCTCCGCCGCGTCCACCACGACTGCCTCTACCACCCCCTCGCCCACGTTTAGGAGGCCCATCCTGGCTAGAAGGTTGTTAGCAAGAAACGAAACGGTATTCGAGCCGTAACAGAAATGAGTCACATACCTAGCAGCTGACTTCGGTACCTCTGGGACAAGAGGGCCGGAGTAAACGAAGAAGCCATCACGACTCGCAGCAGCCTGGGCTTCCCATAACAATTCCGAATCATCAACAAAGTCGTCATCGATATCATAGTGATCTTCTTTGAAATTGCGCTTCTTCTTTGGCTTCGCCTGGGTGTCGATGCCACTAGTTCCGCCGTTCTCCGGGTTGCTACCTTCGACGTCTGAAAGGTCGACAGACATCTCGTCTCCAGACTCTCTGCCCGATTCTATTTTCTCAAGGGAGGCAGTTGCGGCTGCAATTCGCGCTTTGCGATCACGGTTGGCGGCAAGGCGAGGGTGCAGTGCATCCCAGCCATACCTGTCTTCCGCAAGACGCATGAAATTCACGTATTTGTTTGTTTCGCCCGTCTTGATGGGAATATTAAGAACAATCGTAGGTGCCTGAGCCTCTTCTCCTGGCTTCGCTCTTCCGAAATCGAGAATCGATCTCCCCTCTCCCTCCTGCGTGATGTCGTCCAAATTGTCAGTCTTTGGAGTTGATGTACCTGTCTGGATTTTCTCCTTAGGTGTGAGCTTCTTCACTGGGCCGTTTGCAATGGTGGCAAAGTTAGATTCCTTGATGACCGGTTGCGCCGCTGCTGGAGGGGGGGGTTGCTGATCCTTCTTCGGTTCCTGGGCAGTAGAGCGTGACGTAGAGAGCAGATCGGAGACTACTCTAGCAGGCTTTGAGGGAGACCCAGATGCCGATGCGCTATCGTTCACCTGAAGTTTGGGTGGCATCGTGATTGACGGTGTTTGACCATTTTGAGAAGGAATTGGCGACCGTAACGGGGGCGCTTGCGGCTCGATGAGACTTGCAATTGATGGTGACCGATGAACGGTTTGGCTGGTTTGTACTCTGGGAGATCCAGAAGCTGATGGGAAGAGATTGTTTGACACCACAGTCTCACGAACCGGGTCATATTTCCCATCGCGGATGGGATCATACGACTGGCCAATACTGCGAACTGGCATCGAATTGCTACTTCCGGAAGCCTGGGCAGGCGGTTCAGCATTTAGGATATTTTGCATTGAGCCCGGAAAGCTTTCACGCTTTGGCACGCTGGGGGAATAGCGCGGTTCCGGTGGTTGAGGCGCAGACTTCGAGTTGAGACCTGGTGAGGGATGCGGAGTCTCAGCATGTTGGTCTCCAAGAGCCAACACCTTAGGAGATCGTCCAGCGGATTCGGCAGATTGGGCATCAGCAGGTGCGATCTTCCTCTTCCTTTGGACTGGCAGAGCATTAGGGTCACGGGGCTTTCTTGGCTTCCGGACCTTGGCTTGCTCTGGCTGCCCAGGCTGTTGTTGGTCAGCTCCATCTGGGGTTCTGGTCTTGCCACCTGCACCTGGCTTACGACCCGGCTTCTTGCGCGGTAAGCCGGCGGCGGTTAGCTGAACCCAAAGACCGTCCACTAGACCAAAGCGTTTTGCTGGCCCATTTCCTTCTGCAGGGACTGTCTGGATTTGCTCATATTGGGGAGCAGATTGACGTTGCCCACGGTTTTCATTCTTCACATTAATCTCGACCGGGGCGTTACGTGGGAGACCAGGCTGGCGGGATGGTGACCCAGCCTCGGATGAGAAGCCCGATGGGGGTGATGAAAGGTCGCCTGCCGAGGACTCATAGCGCGCCGAAGCATCCATACCCGCGGCCACTCGTGGTCCTTTGGAGTTCTCGGTGTGCAAGCAACCACGTATGAGGGCAAAGAAAAAAAATTATTAGGTTGCGATAAAACAAATGAAAGAAAATGACAGAGACGAGAGGGCTGGTTGCGCTGTACGCGAAGGGCTCAGTCTCTCATTCCTCTAGCGATAAAGGCCGTGTAGAGAGGAGTGTGTACCCAAGATGCAGTACGTATCAATTGCTGCCAACCATACAATGAGGGCTACTGGATTTCACAGAAAAGGATTAATAAAATACGTTCTTCCACAGTGCTGCAACGAGTGAAGAGTCGCACTTGAAATAGCAAATGCCTCCAATCGCCCAAAATACTCAGGGTACACGGGATGGAGTGCAGGTCCTTGGCACGTATTGGTGGAAGTGACGCGATGCGGAAGATGGGGCGAGATTTTCGCAGGTGGGAGAGTGGGGCCTGGGTGCTGCGAATAGCCTCACAAACCACCAGGTCGGTCAGGCGTAGAGGGGACGGGACCACCAGGTCTTTGGGGTTTGACGCGCTGTAGGGGATCGAGATGAGGGGTATAGGCCTGCTAAAAAGGTGCAAAGAGTGCACCGGTCGCGGATGCACAAAATGCAGCTAAATTTGAGATGCCGCGCGCCCGTAATAATGACGGATTGATGGAAGTTGGAGAGAAAGTTGGTTGAATCGGCGGGTTTTGGTGATGGGAAATGGTGGAAAGAAGGAAGTTTGGGAAAGGGGGCGGGAAAATGGGAATGGGGGATGGGAATGACTTCGGTTTTTTTTTTGGAGGGGGCGACAACAACTACGAACATTGAGAAATACATTTCCTATTTCCCAGACTGTAGGGAAGACGAGAAAAAACGGGGCACGTAAACGGACAGGCAGGAGCAAAGTAGGTACAGGCAGGAGCGAGCCGGTGTCAGGAAAAGAGCAATTGGGAACCAAGTCGGCAGATGCAGGTCACAAGCCGGGGGAATGAGTCGAGAGTCAAGACACCAAGCTTCATTGTGAAGAGCCCCGTGGTCAAAGGTGGGAAAGCTTCAGCCAACCAATGAACCAGCTCGGGGTGAGCATTGACAGCAGGGGTGTGGGCGGGCTACGTCTGCGGCTAGAACGCAAGCTCGCAATCAGAGGACCACCAGCAACCCCCAGAGTGATACGGCATGACCGCCTAGGGCTAGTGTGAGACTTCCGAAGCCAAGCAAAATTGAGACGAGGATTCACAAACGGTACGTTTCCAGAAAGGGAGAGGTTTATCTTAGACGACCAGATATGCAGGAAAGTGGGTCTGGCCAGGAACAAGCAATGGCAATTGTGTTTCTCCACACTTATGGGAAGCAGGGGCTAATCGGAGATGCACTGCGACTGGCCCGCAGAAGCGCTACGACGCGGCTATATGGCCCGATAAGCGCGGTCAATTGTGCATGCAAAGCCAGAAAACGCCTTACTTCGCGACAAGGATTACGAGCCCTACCAAACGCATACGAAGAGAACACCAGATAATGTCTTGAAGCGGCGATTGGAAAAAACTCGATATCGCCTTCTTAGTGACAGTTTTTCCATCAGCATAATTGTTTTCTCAACTTCGCTTTGCTCTCTGTCACCGTCCGCGAATGTGACTGGTAACGCGCTCGGGCTTACGGAGATGAAATTATAGGCCTCGCTCAGAAAATTATGCTGTCATTGCATAACTGGTATGGGCCCTCCAAATCGCATCCCCTTGAAATCTCGCACTGCAGCTAGTAAGGTAGCTCCCAACCTTCTGTGGCAGATATGTACAATGACCCTGGTTCTCGAAGCCTGCAACTCGAGAGCACAAAGATCGACGCTAATGCGACTCCACATCTGTGGTGGTACGTACATAACTCCCTTCATTGCCGCCTCATAAACGAAATTGCCCATAATATTTCATGAAGAAGCAATAGGCATGCAGATAGGCTGAGTACATGAAAATGCACCTGCTGATTCCATGTGAATCACCTCATTCCGCTGGGCGAATGTATAGAGTTGATTATGTGATCAAAGCTTCAGCCTCAAATAGGCATTTGCCGCCAACACGCCACATGTACCACAAGTACCAATGTCGCAGAAATGAAACAAAAGAGCCTAAGTTTCAACCCAGGGGTTTCTGTGCTTGCGGGCTACTACATGCATCATGCTCTACATAGGTATGTACGTCGCACCAAAGGCCCCTGTATGTCAGCTGCTTTGCAACCATGAGGTAAGTATCTGCCTTCATACTCGGTGGGTAATCCAAGCTCAACTATTGTGCCACCCAAGTGGGTGACCGGAGAAATGAGACATTCAATGGAAGGGTGGTTACCTACCTTAGGTATGAACAGACTACTTTCTACGATGAACAGCAAGATTCAGAAGCATGAAAAAAAAGTAGCAATACAGACTGTATTATTTCTCGAGTATATATTCTTAGCACTCAATAATGTAATAATACCGGTCGTAGACTCGAAAATAAACAGCTCAGTGTTTGAGTGTCTCAATTTCAATGTAACCCTTCTATCCCAAAAAGTGGTATCCTGAATGCTGACAAGGACATGGGTGCCTCAGAAGTACTACCAGTAGCGCAGCCATTTAAGGCAGGGAGATGCGCTCCTAGCTCCCTTTAGTCATTACCTACCTCAAAGTACCTTCTAGCGGGGCTTGCTCTCCACTTTCATTTTTTTCAATCCCATCAAGTTTAAACCAACACTCAGCTTCATCATCTATCCTTCATTACCTACACAGCAGCCGAAATGGAGCCGGGTTTGCTCATAGGCGATGTTGTGGAGAGAAAGACAGGCGCGGAGGCAAATGTTGAATTCACCGACAATACGATCTCATCAACCGGGTTTCCCCAACATAAACGCAGATGGAAATCCTCGGCCTTCAAACAAAGTCGCTCGCAAGATGTAAACGAAGGCGATGTATCTCCAGCGGCAGGGAATTCTCGAAACGAGGGGCCAAATGGCGGGGCAAGGGAGAGCGGCCATGCCTCTAGCTTCGAAGAGGTTGAACGAAGGCGCATCGACCACGAAAACCGTCAGAAAATCGACGACATGACACCAAAGGAGATTGCACAGGCTCAAAGAGACATTTTGAATGGGATGAATCCCGCATTAATACAACGTCTCCTTCAGCGATCGACAATTGATGATCCTGAGCCCAACATTTTCGAGCTGACTCAAAATGAACAAAATCAAAATTCGTCAACGGCAACGCCTCCCGAGATTACTGTATCAGCCCCCGACCAGCCAGCAAAGGCTTCCTCCCCTTCAACCGAAACGCCAACCGAAAACCCCCCTCCCTTGAAACAGAAGAACATCGCGGACGATTATGATGAGGACGCTGAGCCTCCTCAACTCCCTGATTTGTTTCCTATCACAGATCCTCCGAAATCAACACATTTCCCAGCACCCCCACAAGTTCCAGACCTTGACCCAGAAGACCCCAACTTCCTCCAGAATTTGCACGAAAAATACTTTCCAGAGCTGTCCTCTGACCCTAGCAAGCTGGCATGGATGGCACCGGTACCAACCCCAAATAGCGTTGCCGACAAAGAATCCCCATACTACCCCCATCCAGAAATCGCCGTCTCTGCTCTGAGATTCGATTTCCGTGGTCGCTTCCTCTCGCCGCGGGTCAGCCGAACGATTCCCTCTTCCGTGGGGCTCCATCATCATGGCGAGGCTCCAGAGGCTGCTGGTTATACCATTGATGAACTCTCACGACTAGCTAGGAGCGCTGTGCCGTCTCAGCGCTGCATAGCTTTCCAGACCTTGGGGAGGATTCTTTTCCGACTGGGGAATGGCGAATGGGGTAAGACTGAAAACGATCCCATCGCCATGGGAGTGTGGAGCTCAGTGAAGAAGGGAAGAGCCATAGAGTCCTTAAGCGAAGCTGCCACCGTTGAGGGCGGCCATCGAGGAAGCCAAGCATACGCTACCGAGGCTTTGTGGCTATTTGAAAAGGGCGGCTGGAAAGAAAAATTTAAAGGAAGGTGAAAGCTATATGAAGAGGAGACGATCTCACAACTGGGCAGTAACCTAACCGCTCACGACCGTACCCAGAGCACTCTGCAGTACTTACTACAGTGCATCTCGTGTGTTGTAATGTTGTCGCCACCTGTATCAACTCATACTTGTGTGTAGCTGAATCACAGGTGAAGATGCAAATACTGAGGAAATGATGGCTGTTGGTACTCGGGCGTATACAGTGTGCCGCTCTGCGTCCCAAGGCTTCGCATATTTAGATCCTGCGTATTACTGGCAAACGTATTGGCATGCGGACCTCAGGGCAACCATTAGGCAGTCGTGCATGAAATTGTTGGCAACAAAGCTGAAAATGGTATGTTCAGGTTCCCGCAAACCATGATTGGCTACGTATAAGACAAACCCGATCAGTAGAGGCTCAAGGGCATCCCCTGAACGACTGTAGTTCTCCCGAGTACAGAGGTAGGCTCCAGTTCTGCTCGTAACGAGCGGGAATGTGCCCATATTGGTGTGTGAGACGGGTACAAACTGCATGTAATCTCACACCACCCTCTCCAGCTCTGTGTAAGACACCTCCCAACGTACGTAGACCGAGGGGCGCCCCGTCATCAAAGTGCAAACAAGCCATGGGCAATATCTCTGAATCAAAAGCGATCATGCAGCGATGCACGGCTGTCTCGTGACACATTACCAGTAAAGGTTGGGAGCAAGCCTCTCTTGTCTCACGGGACACCAAGGGGAAAAAAACCGACACAGCTCAATCACCAGTAAGCTTGGATGTACCCAACACAGCTTGCGCTGCCATTGGAGAGACTCGGCAGTAATCCGTTTTTTGCACCGTTCGTTCCCAATCACATGGAAGCCACAAACCGCCTTGATCCACTAGCTGGCATTGCAGCCCGATAAGAGTTCAACAGTGCAGCCCAGAACTGTGCGTACGCACTTACAAGCCTGGCTCACAGCGGCCAAGCGGAGTCTGATGTGCATGTCCCATTGGTTACACTGCTGAACTGACACCGCCCCTCGTTTACTAGGACCGAAAGGGAAAGGAAAAAAATCAGATCGATTGGGAACAAAAACAATTCGACGCCCACTCTCACGGTCCTGGTTTTTATTCCTTGTTCCTCGTCCGTCTTCTCGCCAGCGCACCGCGACAGGCATCCGCCGCGCCAATTCCTCTCCCCCCTCTGGGTGTTTGACCATCCTGTTCATCCTTCGGCGTTCTTTCAGAAATTAATTACCTCTTCTCCCTCGGCCGTTGCTCCGCATAGCCATCACACTGATTCCTAGGCGACCACTTTCCCCGCCACTCTCAGTCTCTGCCTTGTCGTTCGAGTTGTCAGCCCCCTGGTTCGCTTTTTCACACCTCCGGGCCAGCACAGCAAATTACAACAAGCCTCACTGAGATTTGTGATCAAAAACCTTCGCTTTGAATCCGTTGCGACCCCGCCGGAAGCCTTCTCTCGATCGTTTCCCCGGTCTCGCCTCACCGCTCCCAGAGGGTCAACGATTGACTACCTGTGTCGATCGTCGAAGAGTAATCCCCGCCAACCTCTTCTGAATTTCGCCTTTCATCATCCACCCAAACCCCGCAAAGCTCCCGGGCTCTCTGTGACTTTCACTAGCCATGGCGACCCCGCTGCAGTTTGCGTACCGAACCCAAAAGACCATTGGTCTTTTCGATGCCGCGCCCGCTTACGAGTCTGTCGCTGGGTTCAACAAGCCTGAGGGGAATCTACGATGCTGCAACTACTCTCCCTGCGGCCGATTTTTCGGCTGGGCTTCGCAAGATGCCGTTAATGTAGTCGATTCTTCCAGTGGCCAGGAGGTCCTGAGTCTACCAATCACCAACGTCTACGAAATCGGCTTCTCGCCCCGCGGTACCTTCATCATCACCTGGGAACGACCCGCCAAAGATGAGAATGGCGATGCAACCAAGAACCTCAAGGTATGGCGTACTCTCGAGGAGGGCGTCGCTGGTGCCGACAAGCAACCACTCGGCAAGTTCGTTCAGAAGCAGCAGGGGAACTGGAACCTGCAATATACGGCCGATGAGAAGTATTGCGCTCGCCTCGTTACAAACGAAGTTCAGTTTCACGAGAGTCATGATCTCGTGACAGTCTGGAACAAGCTCAGAATCGAAGGTGCAGCAAGCTACGCACTTGCACCTGGGACGCAAAACCATGCTGTTGCCGTTTTTGTTCCCGAGCGAAAGGTTCGTTGTAAACAGAATATGTTGTCGATTAACAAATGCTAATTACGTTTGATAGGGTCAACCAGCTGCGGTTAAGGTGTTCAATGTGCCGTTGTTCAACGCTCCCACTTCGCAGAAGACTTTTTACAAGGGAGACAAGGTTCAATTCAAGTGGAACAAGCAAGGGTCAAGTCTGCTCGTACTGGCACACACGGAAGTTGACAAGACCGGAAAGAGTTACTACGGCGAAACGACCCTGTATCTCATGAGTACCAGTGGTTCCATCGACGCACGTGTGACCTTGGATAAAGAAGGCCCTATCCATGACGTCTCTTGGTCACCAAACTCCAAGGAGTTCGGTGTCGTTTACGGGTACATGCCAGCCAAGGCCACCATCTTTAACCATCGTGCCATTCCTCAGCACTCTTTCCCTCTTGGTCCCCGAAACACAATCACTTTCTCGCCAAACAGCCGCTTCGTCCTGGTCGCAGGGTTTGGTAACCTTGCAGGCCAGATTGACATCTATGATCTCCAGAAGGACTATCGAAAGATATGTACCATTGAGGGCGGTAACCCGAGTGTCTGCGAATGGAGCCCCGACAGTCGATACATTATGACCGCAACCACCTCCCCACGTCTTCGTGTGGATAACGGCATTAAGCTTTGGCACGTCAGCGGAGGCATCATGTACAATGAGGACATGGTGGAGCTGTACCAAGTCGAGTGGCGTCCCTCGGCTCCAGGAAGTGTTGCCGGCGGCGATCCACTTGCACCAATTCCTCCTGCTCACTCCTCGGCGGCGGACTATCTTGGTAAGGTCAAGACACCAAGCAAGCCAGTGGGAGCCTACCGTCCTCCGGGCGCTCGTGGCCTGTCCACTCCCTTGCACTTCAAGCGAGAAGATGAGGGCGGTGCTGCTCACTTCGTTAGCAACGGTACACAGAACGTTGGGCCCGGTGGCTTCGGCCGCTCTCGCCGCGCCGTTCCAGGAGCTGAGCCACTGGAGGCTTCGCCTCCTATCAGGTCCGTGCCAGGTGCTGAACCTGTTGGTGACGGAGATGCATCGAAGAAGAACAAGAAGAAGCGAGGCAAGAAGGGCGGCCAAGGCGATGGCAAGGCCGAGGCGGAACCCAGTGGAGGCGCCAGCCTCGCTCCGCCACCCCGTGATCATGCTCCTGGCTCAAACGGTGAGGGCCGCAGCCCAGAGCGCCGTGGTAATAACGGCCGCAATCATCGGAGCCAGTCTAGGCATGACGTTGGAAACAGAAACCGAAGCAACACTCAACAGGGTGCTGCACGGGGCAACAACGGCACCAACGCCACTACGCAGCAGCAAGGAGGACAGCCTGCTACCAATGGTTCTCAGATCTCTCAGGACCCCAACGCAAAGAAGATTCGCAGCCTGCAGAAGAAAATCAGGGCCATCGAGGACCTCGAGATGCGACTCGCCGGCGGTGAGAAACTGGAGGATACTCAGCTGAAGAAGATCAACACGAAGGCTTCGGTTCTCAAGGAGCTCGATGCCTTCGGTGCTGAGGTTTAGACGAGACGATGGAGATGCGGAGACACCTCCATCTTGGAATCTCGGATAAGCACGGTGAAAACACAAGATCTAGGTACAGTCGGGGTCAAAAGGATCCCGGCAGACAATGTATCAGATCTCGAGGCGTATGTGCCTCCGTCGCTGGATAATTGTGTTTTTGGACTTTGGAAAACAAAAACTGTTGTTGGGGTGTATTGTTTACGGAGATGGCCTCCCAAGTTAGTACTCAAATGAGGATCGCTTTCGAGATAGATAGAGAATCCATAATACGGGGCCTAGGAAGCAGAATATACAACATAGCTCGCTCCATAGCCAGAAGGCTAGGAAGCCAAAAAACCACTCTCATCTTTACACTTTTGTCTTGATATTTTTTACCGTAACATTTGTTTACTCGTCTCTTGGTGATACCCCTATGATACTAGATTTTCAGCTTTTAGTGCTGCCATGGTTCGTTCACCTGTGCACTATCCGCGCAATGATCAACCTACCCTATACAGCTCTTCCGGAAGTTCCTCAACGAGTACCAACAAAAAATAAGCATGTGAAAATATCAAGGTTTACGTATATCAGGCAGCAATTTCACGATTGTTGGGTAGTACTGGAAGTCGATTGTTAGTTTCAGACCTTCTAACAATACAATTCCTTCAGAGTCAGTGTTGGCGCATCAGTGTCACGAGAGAACCAGGCAGTGTGAGTCAGCCACCACTCTTACATGAAGCACCACAACACGTCAAAAGCTTTCGGCAGCGGGAGGCGTCACATGGAAGCGAGGCCATGCTAATAACCACCTGGAGATTGATAATCAGGGCCCTACGTGGCAGTTCTTGAGCGAGTCGTCGAGCCCGGCCACGACAAACATGAAACATTGAGAGAAAGTGTCCCACCACCTACATTGAAGTCTCTCGGGTCTGGAACCTGGACCACGGGGTGCAACGCGACCAGGCCACTTGCGAGTCAGAAGTCGGGACTTGGGGGGGGGCTTGAACAGTATCAAACTGCTCCGACCCAAGGGGCAACACTCACCGCATCCCACGAAATGCTACCTGCCACGTAATGGCCCTGAAGATCGGTTCTCCCCATCAACGCAGCCCGGCAGGCAGCAGAAGATGAATCAGATGCAACACAAACTCCCCGGTTTGAGGGATTCCACGGCCGTTCTGGACCTGGTAGGCCGCCACAGTTTGGCACCGTCCGCGTCGATCCTCTAGCAGTGGTGTGAGCGGGCTGCTGCAGCATCTGTCGATTCAAGCCACGACAACTGCGCATTGGGGGGAGGGGGGATGGGGGGAGAGAATGAGAGGGGCCATTCTCAGCCTGTCAATAGGATGTCGTCTTTCCATCCTCACGTTTGCCAAGGCTCTGACTCACGCGCATGGCCCCCTTCCCCGCATCCCTATCAGACCAACCACCGGCTCTGAGGAGCTGATTATGGGAGAAAGGCCTGCCTACGTTCCCCCCTCTCGCATTCAAGCATGAGCCCTACAGCTGGCATGGGAGGCTTCCGATTGCTGGTGAGCCCGGCGCAGGAGGCAACGGAGTCGCAACCCCTTCCAGCCGAGTCTACACAAGGCCCCCAAGCCTCAATATCTGCTTTGCCACGTACCTTTTGTTCGCGCGTGGAGCATCCCACTCGCCTGGCCGCCCCCCCACTCATGTGAATGAAATGCATATTGAAATGTATAGGCTGGGGGCCCTTAGAGTAAAGGGCCGCGAGTGGCTCAAGGGCTAAGATGAGGGGAGGAAGGGAAAGAGGAAAAGGCGGTAACTTCCACTTTTTCGCCGAGGGTCCTTTAGTTCTAGGCGCTGTCGAGATGAAACAACGGCCTGCGCTGTGCGTCAATGTCATCGGCGATTAAACCTGATGGCAGTCACGGGAGGAAACAGAAGCGATGGACCAAGCAAACGGGCAACGGGATGGCGGGGACTCTCATGGACGTCATCTATTCCATTTGCATTTGGGACGAGTGCGATTTGTGGATGTGATATCTCAGCAAAAAAAAAACAAAAAAAAAACGCCACGATCTTCCTGCGTGTATAGACGAGTGAAGGGATCATGCTTGTTCGCATTCTGGGCTGACGAGGGGGTGGAGGCTACGGACAACTTGACGACCCACGTTGGAGCAAAGATATGTAATCAATTTGGGGGGTTAAAACAATGGCCCTACCAATCTGCCTAGTATTCGGCGCTTAGGAGAGGGGTTTGGGGCGGGTAAAAGAACATGAATGGACAAGTGGCCGAGTGCAACTGTGTAGGTGATCTTACAGCTCGGAAATTGATCATTTAGAAGCCCATGTTCCCAGAGGCATGGTTGCAGCAGAGCTTCCCAGGAAGAAAATACCCCGAGCTTCAGATACACGGGCGGGATTCGTAGTCAGACATAACCGAGAAGGGCCACAATAATCGCTGCATTACCGAGCCTTCTTCGCTGCGGTCTTTATGTTCAGCCCGTTGGTCTCGGTCAGTTCGGAATAATACTCATGATTCGCCGTAGAGCCGTATTACTATGCTCTTGGGCTAGATATGCGGCGCAAATAACACGGAATGTGCTAGTGTGCGATAGTGTTTTTCTCGCAGAGCAGCATGGAAGCCGTTGGACTGTTCCGATTGCTGGCTAGCTTATGCTACCAACTAACACGACGGCGATGGATGTTGGCTTGACACGAGTTATTGCGACGAGGCTCCTCTGGTCCCTGACCGACCAGTGGGGGATTCCCAGATCTGCGGTCTTCGAAATGGCAATGTCGATGAGGGTCAACGTCATGAAGTGCCAATCCAGTCCTAAGAGGCTCAATACCGCAATCCTTCCATTGGACGACCCTCGCCCATTGGGGTCGCTTAGGACATGCATTGAAATACGATGCGGTGAGTCTTACCTTTGCAGTATCGATTTACGAACCTGGCTGCTGTTGCGGGGCACCGTAGATGTTTCCCATAAGTTGACTCTGGTATTATACTTTTCTTCCCCCAATTCGCATTCTGCACCTTCTCTTCTGCTCAGTCGAGGCCCGCTCGCTGCACACAGGGTGCTGGGTCTGCCCCTGCACCACAGCTTGTGAGAATTTTGCGGGAGAGCTGCGATCGGTGGCTACGCGCCTGATCGGTGTGAGATGGCTGGACTGGGGGTCAGCTAATATCCAGCAACTAATATAACCAACAATGCCGGGCGACAGTAGGGCAGCGTCAAAAGGGCACGGACTGGGTTATTACGTGCTGTTCTCCCCTCGCATCGCATAGTGCATTGAGTCCGTCCTACTGCATCTGGAAGGACAGAGCCAGACTATTGCTTCCAGGGATGGAGAGGGACCTGGGTTAGCCACAGTGTATGCTGGTCTTGGACGGTGGCGGCGTGCAGGCGGAACGACGACCGCACTCCCCATCCAACGGCCTTAGTTCCAAAATGGGTTAACTGGCTGTTGGATGGAGAGGACCGTCCGGAGGGTATTCTCCCTAGGCCGACACGGCCACAGAAGGCTTAAGATTTGATGTTTCAGCTTTCGCCACCAGGAGCGTCTTCAAATCACCGGATTCTCGACGTGCTCCTACACGCTGTTAGGTGTGTGTGGTGTGCGCGATGATGGCATTGTACATCATATCCCTTTTTCTGTTTGCTGCACGGGCCAGATCGCTGTTCCCCCGGGACTGGATAGGCTGGTAATTGGCGGATATAAAAAGAAGGAGCGTGGCTTTTAGCGTCCATGTGATGGAGAAAGTCGATAGGGTTGCAAAGAAAAGGCGTATTGGGCTCGGCGGAATAGCCACAGGCAGGTGACAATTACCTACATTGCTCGTCCAGAAGTGGTGATGGAGATGCAAATCCGCGGGTTGGGGTGTGGCGTCGTCAGCCTCTCGCCACATCAGATGTTGATCATCTCGCGTTGAACAAACCTAAGCCACAACGGTTGGGGAACACGCACGGCTGCGACGCTGAGGGCCACCCTTTCCACCCCACGCCCGCTGATCCGAGATTGGAGAATGGCACTCTTCAGCTGGCAAGACACATCGGTCCGTCGTCGAGGAGAAAATTGCCCAGGGGGATTGTCGGCACGCCCAGATTCTTGGTGCATGCTTATCGTTCCATAGCCGCCCCGGCGCCTGGGGCCCTGCCCTGGGAGTTGAAATGATGGCGGCTGTTATGAACGAGGGGAGGGGTGTGCGCTGCGTGCACCCACTGTGGCTTCCGCTTGGTCTCCCAAGGCCACTAGCCCAGCACTACTCTATGTGTGTAATTGATCAGGGTAAGCCGGTGGGACAAAATGGCCTGATGTTTGCTGGGCGATTGCGTTAGATCTGACCTCTTTCATTGTGCTGGAGTCTAGATCCTCTCGGCACCTTTGTTGGTACAAACTCTCAACGTGGGGGAGATCGGTCGAGCTGTGATAAGGTTGCTGCACAGCCACACGGATACGCAGCGGCTATTCGGCGCGAGGGCCTCTTGCCGATCAATATAGCACAACACGAGAGACAATCACTGTGATGGTTGCGAGAGTTGCGCGTCCATGAGGGCAACTGTGCGCCACTGTGGCTGGTGCTGCTACCCGATGACCCAATGCAATGTGCAATGTGCAGCCTGCAGACGTCTTCGTAGCCACCGGGTGGAAACAACATGGTTGTTGAAGCTGCTTGTCGTTGGCGTTTTTGGTCTCTTAGTGTGCCCACACCAGCGAAGCGGTTTGGAGTAAGCCCACATAGTGTGGCTTAGCACGAAACTCTCCCTCTCTGTCTCTTTGTTATCCGCCACCACAGCCTAGGTCATTGATGAGGGGAAAATGAGGAGGAGGCTTGCCGGTTCAACGTTGGAATTGGTAGTATGATGTTCCGAGTAGCGAAAAACTCTGCAATACAGAGCAAAGGCAAATTCCAGCCGGGTCCATCACTGCTAGCGGCAGTGATTGGACCAGACGCTAGTATCGCGCATGATCCACAGCAACGGTCCCGGCTAGTTGCACTTTCTCTTCGAATTGGAGGATTTGCATCTTGGAGACAAGAGCAGGCAACTGACTGCGCTTTTATCCATTGCCGATACGGGGAGCTGCCGTGCGCAACTCCGTCTAAACTGGATGAGCGGTATGCCTGGTGAGCTAACGCCGAGCATTTCATTCATCCGAGCTGATAGCTTCTCAATGTTACACGGCCGGGCATAGTACATGCAGGTTGACCAGGCTCCAGCACATCGTAAAACAATGGGCCGGGGTCGTTGGCCCTTCGTTCATGAGCTTCTGAGTTTTGACCCAAAGAGGCGCGCCACTAAGCGGAAGCTAGGGGGTGTTAGTTGAACCGCTGAGAAGCACGCACATCAATTTTGACCCAACTTACACAACGTCTGCACCTAGCAAGGGTCCCGGGCCCACTGTAAAGACAGACCAGCGGGACCCCTGTTGACTCGCTCCTGGCGTCGATGGGATGGATGTGCTTGAATACATCCACCAGATGCACGTACTCGTGGGATGGGATGGGCACTTCCGACTGCGTTACGTATGTCGCTCTCTCGTGGTATTGGCATTCCCCTTCCCTGGTGGACCGCGTATACGACGGAGAGGTACCAGAAGCCGGTCCGGATGTACGGGTACCCATAGAATAGGCGATGATGAACCTGAGGCTGTGGGTACCCCATACCTGTGCAGATGGAGCTGTCGCATGCTTTGCCTAAGTATTACTCCATGGCACGCTGTAGGTAGGTGAAGGTACCTGGGTGCGAGCGGCCAGACAGGACCTCAGGCGGCGGCAGCTCGTAGATTGGCTGGCTGTATGTAGGGGTCACACTGGAGGGAGCGGTAGGTACGTCGGTAGGTGAGTAGGTGCATGCTAGTCGGTGCATCGCAGAACCGCATTGGCATGGCGATGGATGGCAATGAAAACTTAACCGGGGTAAGAAGATCATTGATGCCCTCGATCTCCTGCCCGTCACCGTGCTCAATCAAACGGCTCGCATGACTCTGGCTGATATAACACCATAAGCGCCTCACCTCACCTCACATGGCTGCTGCCACTGCGCTGCACCTTGCCACTGCTCCCTACAACCTACACCAACAGCGTGCCAGACTCATTGCCCAGGTATGGGCCAGCTGGTAGTACGACTTCCCGCCTCACCCGCCTGACTTGTACCTGCCTGCCTCTTGTTGAATGACTTCTCCTCTTGCACCCGCGCTGCTGCCAGCCGAATTCCTCAGCCACTTCGCATCGTGCCCACCGCCTGGTACCTCTTTCATCTAATTCCCACCTACCTAGGTAGTAAGTATCGTTGGTTCGCTATTGCCTAGGGACTGCTCAGGCCGTTTCACTTTGGACCCGCCCCGATCACGCGCACTTGATTAGATCCCGTCCGACATCCCATCTCATCTCCCCTCGACGCCAGCGAGGCTTTACCTCTCTCTGCCCGTGGTTTCACACCTCGTCCTCTTGTCGCGTCCGTTGTTCGCCCATCCTCCCAACAGCTGGACAGAGCCCTCCTCATACTTCCTGTCAGGGGGCCAGCTTGTGGCTTGCCCTCGACGCTTCTGATATTCCCACTACTCTTTCTCTCTGTGCTCTGTCTTTCCGACCGACCTCGCCACTTTTCCTAGTCGAGCCGGGCCTATCACCAGCCCAGATTGACAGAGCCTCCTGTTGCGCACACCAGTCTCATTGCTACGTCCCGCGATTCATAGCTGCCGCGTCCCCCCCACCCCCTTCGGAGGCGACTTGTACCTGTCGGAGGGTGCCGACCAGTTCCCCTTCTTTTCCCATTTATTATTGGTATTATTACTCCCTCTTCTTCGTTCCGAAGACCCATCTCGACAAAGGATTCCCAAAAACCGGTGTGCCTGACTGCCGGCTTACCACTCACTTACACACCTCCAACCAGCCCTATACGTACCTCTGGGCCGGATCGCAGAACAACTTGTTGTTCCAGACAAGACAAGACAAGCCTCGCACAGCAGGAAGGATTTCGGAGCTCCTGGCCTTCTCTTCCGGTCTTGTTCATTTCTCACTTTTCTTCCGACACCAGGAAAACCGTCCCCTTTTCTTTGCCACAGATTGCGCATCCGACTAATAACATTGGTTGCACACCTCGTGCTTACTTACCTGCCTGCTACGTCCCTACCCCCCACTTGCTTGCGCCTTTCCATATTGATTCAACAAACAACTACCGGTCTGGCCGTCTCGCAACGATTTCTCTGCTGCATATCTCTCGTAGTCAACCCTCGGCTATCCTCCCCCTTTCACCTGCCGCTACTACTTGGCCGTCTTTATCACGGCCTCTTTGACCTAGGAATTGCAGCTGTCTCTCTGCAGTTCCTGTTCATTCTCGCGTCCT
Source organism: Clonostachys solani (assembly GCA_902141235.2). Taxonomy (NCBI): domain Eukaryota; kingdom Fungi; phylum Ascomycota; class Sordariomycetes; order Hypocreales; family Bionectriaceae; genus Clonostachys; species Clonostachys solani. The sequence goes on from CABFOC020000002.1 coordinate 631,850, forward strand.
CCTGAGAGCAAATATCAACTCTCATGTCTATCAAGTTAGCCAGGCGCCTGATGCTCAGCTGAGTTTGCAGCACTGGAAGCGGAAACAAAAAATCATCCAAACGTCAGCCGCTGTTTCATAGATTGAGGTCAAAGCTTAGTGACGCATCTGTCCGTTGGGCAGGCCCTGACGACCGGTCCTACCATGTTTCGCTCAAGGTCGGTATATTCATTCATTTTGCCCCTAAAGAAACATCACAGATCCTTCCCCATCTGTTGGTCGGTTGCTAACACAGTTTCCCACGGCGCAGGCGGAGTTCACAGAAACCAGGTGACGATTTGCTGGCCGACTTCCGACAGCAGTTTCCTGAAATTGCGTCGACGAGCACAACAGCTCCAGCTCCACCAATCGCACAGACCAGCATTCCCGAGAACACCCTCAACATCGGGATTGCACCTCAAGAAAGGTAATTATCAATTTCGCCCCGTGGCTTAGTTTTCTGGCCCACTGTCTCTCCGTTTCCCCCGTGCTGGACGGGGAACCATGGCTGCCAAGGACGGCGAGGCGACCGTAGATTGAGACCTTGGCACCATTGCGACAAGTCCCGTCCTTGAGGTTGTCTAGTTCGTAGCTAACAGTCTGTACAGCCAGCCCCAAGCCATCGAGGCTGCTGAGCCCTTCCAGGACCATGACCCTACCCCCCGAGCAACAAACGAGCCCTGGCGGTTTACGCCATCGCTCATGGATCCAAGTCCATTCTCCTTTAACAGCTTCGCCAATGCACCTCCAGGCTATTATACACCCACACCAGGAGGCACTAACACTCTCTTCCACCCCCAAGCAGGTGACCTACACACGCCAATGGGGATGACAGCAGGGCCTGGACTGGGAACTCCATTGTCGATGCCGACATCAGCGAATGCTATTCAGTCAGGTGTGGCCTCGGCCGCAGGACCTGTTGGAATGGCGGGCTTCCAGCCCTTACCAACTCACCAGCTACATCACTTTAATCCTTTCGTACAGGCGCCTCCACCACCTCAGCCAACATTTGCCCCGTCGACGTTTGTCCATCAAGATACCGGCTATGAGACGATGGAACAAGACGGCTCGCCCCTCACGTCAAATCCACCCGAGGATCGTATGCCTTCAATCGGGTCTAATTTCCAAACGGGAACGACATTGATAAATTTTCAATCCCCGCAACTCCCTGGTGTTACCATGAGCCAGACTCTTCCCTCGTTTGCCGAGAAATTCCGATTTCATTCGACCCTGAATGCGCCTACGGCCATGATCAAGCACGCGGATGAAATTCCTGTGACGTATCTCAACAAGGGTCAGGCATACTCGCTATCCATCATCGACACGCAGGCCGCCATGCCTTTGATCCCAGGCACCAGATTTCGCACATTCGTACGGGTTTCGTTCGAAGACGAAGAGCAGAGACAAAAGCCTTCAGTCTGCTGGGGCTTGTGGAAGGAAGGACGAGGTCAGAATGAAGCCCACCAAAGAGGGGGAAAGCTTCAGGCAGTTGAATATGTGGAGGCAGGACAGCCTGTGGAGGGAGACGAGAAGAAGACAAGAGTCGAGCTAGACACTTCATCTTTCGACGGATTCTCTGTCATCTGGACTCCTGGGAGCCAAGGCGTCCCAGAGGTTAACATTGCCGTGCGATTCAATTTCCTATCTACTGACTTCAGCCACTCGAAGGGCGTCAAGGGAATCCCGGTACGGCTATGCGCGAAAACTAGGTTGCTCTCGGGGGACGGAAGCCCCAATAGCCCCGAAGACTCGACTGCTGAAATATGTTTCTGCAAGGTCAAACTTTTCCGCGATCACGGTGCCGAACGAAAATTGTCTAATGATGTGGCTCATGTCAAGAAATCGATCGACAAAGTGAAGCACCAAATCGCCCAAGTTGAGAATGGGCTCAAGGACGTTGGCAAGAGAAAGCGTTCCGGCGGTAAAGTCAAAATAAGCGACAACACCCGAGTCGGAAAGGCGACGAAGCACAAAAGAACCTGGTCTATGTCTTCAGCGAGCTCTGTGGACGGTGGAAGCGGTGCAGGGGGGAGTCGTACAACACTCGAAGACGACCTTCACTACAAACTGCAGACTTTGATGGACATGTTTACCAGCACAAGGCCTGTCAGTGTGCTATATCTCCGAGGCGAAGATCTTGATGACCCTGATGCGCACCCGGTGTCACTCCCAGGGAACCAGTCACCACAATCCAAACCAGACGGCTCCACTTGGCCTGTGAGGAGCACTCAAAGCTCCATTGCCGAGTCCATGGTTTCACCTTCCCCAAGCTCCCTCTCGCTGGCATCTCAACAATCCACCGCCGGACAAGGCGGGCAATGGCAGAACTTTGACGTGATACAGGGCGGAGATGCACCTCTCAAGGTGGCAAATGATAAACCGATAAAAGTCAACAAGACGGACGACGAAGGAAAGACGAGCGGCTGGATCGAAGCCGTAGGCGTTGAGCCAACATACTGTCCTCCACCCGACAGGACACCGAAGCCCGTCGCTTGCTTCTACATTCTTCGCCGCGATAACAATAATGGCCTGCAAAATCAATACCATCGAGCGATCTACCTCATGCAGCGAACATTGCGAGAATTCAACCACTGCATTGCTGAGAAATGGAATTTGGAGCCAACGAAAATTCGCAGGACCATCCACACCATTCGCGATGGTCTCGATATCGAGATGGACGACGATGTTATACGTGCCCTGCGAGAAGGCCAAGACATGACATTGGAGATTGATCCAATCAGCGAGTCGATTAAGAGCGAATGGGAAATGGCCGTTGACAGCATCGACGAGACACCGACCGAAACAACAATTGAGGAGGCGAGCGGATACATACTCCGCCTCTATTTCTAGACGATACCCTTTTTCTTTGTCATTTGATTTACTGTTTTGTTCACTTTCTATCTCAGCATCTACATTTTGGACATATTGATATTCCACTCATGACGAGTCTTTCGAAACATAGACTAGGGAAGGCATGCATATTCGGCTGGCCTGTCGCCAGGCTTGGGAGGGGAAATGATGGCGGGGGTACACACTAGGATTGGGGGAAATATTTGGGCGTTGAAAGGGCCGTCGAATTTCGCATTTTTGATATTGCTGAGATACCACTACTCACGAACCTTTCCTTGTCTGCTTCATTATACCCCTGAGATTTTTACGATAGTCTTTTTATTATTATCCTTCATATGTTATTTCTTTATCTTTATTTTTTATCCCCCTTTTCGTATTTCATTTCACGGGCTTACGGATGGATGAGAAGACGGGTGAACGGCCTTGGCGAATGAAAGGGGTTTCCTGTCTGAGAGACAAAGCTTACCATCTCTGAACCCTTTGGATTATTGGATTTTACGGATTTGACGAGACCCAGATGTAAACGAATTTCTTGAGGTTGCGGGAACGGTTTTATTTCTTTTTAGTACCACGAGTCAATGTAATAGGCATCCACGAGAAGCCTTTTATACTCCCCACCAATAAGTTTTGATGATCAATTGCATGTTGGCCAGAACCGGGTAATCATCTAACACGAAATTCAAGGAAGAAAGATCGCAGGCTCAAAAGCTTAATTTCCTCGCACCCTCTCAACGTGAGGCCATCTGCTGGACACAGCGTGATAGACTTATCGTACCACAATGTAAGGGTCGGTACGCGTTGTGGCTTGACATGGACATGCAATATGACTGATCAACCAAGTACCTGGCTCCCCGGCGTATCACCGCTATGTTTGCGCCTCTCCTCCACTTCTTCAATAGGCGGAAGCATGAGATCTGCAGCCTTCGGTCGGAAACGAATACGAAAGGGGCTAAGCTGCCTTTTCCCAGTGCTCGGGAGCTGGATGGTTTTGACTCATTTTACATGACGGCGAAATTCAAAGCTCACACGGGACCTATCCTGCCAATCAAAATAGACCCGGAGGGTTTATGATGTACATGCACATGGTTCGTACCGGTGCGTGTATGTGATGCAATGCACAATGCGCACGTCGAACCGCTGTCATACTTACATGAACCGGCCATGGAGCCGCCAATCAGATAACCAGGCGCGCAGGGCGTCGATGACCACCGGCGCCGAAGGAGAAGAAAAAATGGAGCCGGCACGGGGGGCCTTGGCTTGAAAGCCAAACAGGTAAGAAATGTTGTTTTGGGCCGATGTCGCTGCTGCGTTTTCGCTGCGAATTTCCTGTTGCGGGGGGCATGGCCATCATCTCATTCTCGAGAGACCGGTCTGGGGGAGAGATGCACGCGGCCCGTGCCCGATGCAGCCTTTGTGGCTGCTTGTTCGTTGCGTGTGTGTGTGTGTGTTTGGCTTGAAGATTGGCCTGGTGACTGGGGATCAGACTAAGGTAGGTAAAGGAAGATCACATCCGGCGTCGGGATGGGGTAGCCAGTGTGGAGGAGCCTGATGACGATCTCCGGAGAGATGATCAATACCTAGACTAGATTTCTTGGCCATGCCTCGGCCCTCGTCTAAAAGCCGACGGCATGGAATGCTACATCTTTTGTACGGCCACAAGGGGATATTCAGTGACCGGTGCTTTGATCAACGGTTCGGGGAGAGCCAGTCCAACCATGTTGACATACCCAGTCCCAGTCGTGGAAAGATTGGTTGCATCGCCAAAGTCCTCGCGCCGTAAAGCCAAGCCCGTTGGCTGTGGGGCCATTATGCCCGGCGCAATATCCGACTTAAAATTCAAGACGAGGCCGGCAACGGACAATCACTTGTTTAAATGGGTCGATTGCATCTTTGCCTGAGAGTGTGGGTTCCCCCCATGGAGGGACAGATGGAGAGATAATAGTAACTAATCCCCCGTTGCCTCCCCAGACACACTTTTTTCAGAATCTGATCCCAGCAAGCAATTTTCTCTCTCTTCGATTTTCCTCAACTTCGACGCTTGGCAACGTTAAATGGAACAGTGTCATGCAAAGCAATGACCCTGCCTGCAATGATTCATCCTACCTTTAGGCCCCTTTCGTCCTAATCCGCTCACTCACCCCACATACAATTCCTCTCCAACTCTTCCCCTGTCTGAGACAAGGTGGATAGTGTATCGAGCAATGGAGAAAGACATGAACCAAGATGCCGAGAAGGCCGTACCGCGAACTAGTACTAGTGACGCTTCATCATCGTCTAGTTCGGGGAGCGATTCTATTCGGCTAGAACCCATCCAGACCAACAGGACAAATCACAGCCAACGCAGTGTGGCAACGCACCGTCTCGACGGCACAGATCCGTACCAAAACTTAGAGAACGCTCTCACGGCGGATCCAGAATTTGCGGCCGAATGCATCGCACATACTCGCACTGCTGCCAGCACGGCGAGCAACGCCTCCCGGCCTCCGGACTTTGAGGTTGTCTTTGAGGATGGTGACCCAGAAAACCCCAAGAATTGGTCCACACTGTACCGAGCATGGATCATCGCCGTTCTGGCTTACACGGGGTGGATTGTGGTCTTGTATAGTACTAGTTATGCGTCTACCATCCCCGGTCTGGTGGAGGAATTCGACTCATCAACCACAATCGCAACTCTGGGTATGACAACATACCTGCTGGGCCTGGCTGCTGGCAGCCTGTTTCTGGCCCCCGTCAGCGAGTTGTACGGCCGTCAAAAAGTATACCTTATATGTCTTTTATGTTGGGCGCTGCTCATTCTTCCCAGCGGACTGGCAACAAATTTGACCAGTATCATTGTCAGCCGCTTCTTTTGGTAAGTGATTTCCCTCCTCGCTTGTAGCTTCATCCCTGAAACTGACTTCTGCCAGTGCTTTCTTTGGCGCCGTCATGATTGCCAATAGTCCCGGTACTGTCGTTGATATCGCCAACCCGGATTTTCTTGCATTTGTGTTGTCTATGTGGAGTATCGCGCCGATGAACGCGCCTAGTACTGGTGGAATCATCGGCGGCTTCGTTTATCAGTACCTTGGATGGAGATGGAGTGGTTGGATCGTCCTCATCGGTGGCGGGGTCGGAATCGGTCTCATGGCTACATGCAAAGAGACGTACCCTCCAACGATATTGCAACGAAAAGCAGCGCGAATGCGAAAAGAGACTGGCGATGAGCGATGGTGGTGTCAGTTTGACCAGAGAGTTTCCAACTTCGAGCTCGCAAAGATCAACCTCAAGCGGCCGATCATTCTATTCTTCACAGAGCCTATCCTTTGGTTCCTAAATTTTTGGTAAGCAGTCCCTCCTTCGTGCGCTTTGTGACTTGGCCCCCGTTGCTAACAGTTCAGGCTGTCTCTTGTATACGGAGTGTTGTATCTTTGCTTCGTTGCCTACCCCATCGTGTTCTCGCAGCACAGAGGGTGGACTGCGGGTATATCTGGACTTGCCTTCTCGGGTATTGGAATCGGCACCATGATCGCTATTTTGACTGAGCCTCTTATCCGACGTTTCATCAACTCGCAGCCTCGTGATCCGGAAACCGGAAAGGTACCTCCAGAGTCCACGGCGCTCGTCATGGCGATCGGGTCAATCTTCACAGCCATAGGTCAATTGGTCTTTGCGTGGACTTGTCTCCCCACAACCATTCACTGGGCCATCCCTATCGCCTTTGGAATTCCCTTCGGTCTCGGCAACACCCTGTCCTTCATTTATGGCGCGAACTACCTTGCTGGAGCGTATGGGATTTATTCTGCTAGTGCGCTTGCTGGGAATGCTGTTGTCAGGAGTATATTCGGTGGAGTCCTGCCTCTGGCTGGAGCGAAGATGTACCAAGCTTTGACACCACAGTGGGCTGGAACATTGCTAGGTCTGCTTGAGGTCATGATGATCCCGATCCCGTTTGTCTTCTGGAAGTACGGCGCCAAGATTCGATCAAAGAGTCCCGTGATTTGCCAGTTGCGCGAGGAGCAAGAGAGATTAGACGCGAGGAGGGCAAGATACCTAGCGAAGTTGGCAAGACGCGAGGCACAGGCGGCAGAGAAAAACTTGGAAAAGAACTCGGGGGCCGAACAGGAAGTTACTGTCACAGAAGGTCCTGAGGAAGAAAAGGTTTCTTTGGCGTAGAGAGCTGGGGAAAACGATAAAAAGGCTGAAGAGCGAGTGTACTACTGGTAGTACCTATCCTATCAGTAAGGACATTACAAAAGACGAGTCAAACTCGCAGATTTAATTAAACAGCAGACGCAGATACCGCGTCTTCTAAGTAAACACCACCAGGTGGCATAAATTGGTAGATTAAAAGAGGGAAGAGGGAACGGATATAATGATATAATAAGCATACCTTGTACGTTGAGCGTTATCCAAACAGAATAAGCACTGGGTCATATCGCCGAGTGGAATCAAATGGATGTGAGAAGCTGTAGATAAGTATAATTGAACGGGGGTGTTACACCTCACACCTCAGTCAACCAACTGCTTTTCGAAGCTGGGCCAGCACATTTTCTGCAAACTCGTCCCCATTTTCTCCGGACACTCCGCCAAGAACCACAACTTTGTCTCTAGACTTCATGCCGTGGCTTAAGGAAAGTCTCGACTTGGGGACATCCAGCACGTCACTAAGGAGGCTGACAACAGCTTTGTTTGCCTCACCATCCTGGGCTCGCGCAGCCACACAGAGGTCGACTGTGGAGTCGGAAACACTGAGGATGCCTTCTCGGTTCTTGCTCGCGCCGGGCTTCACGTGCAGGTGAATCTGCAAAGAGCCCAGCGGAGACTTCTTGGAGGCGGCGATAAAGCGAACGGCGCCCGAGGATGCCATCAGATAAGCCAAAGGGGCGATTTGGTTTTATAAGTGAACCCTCGCCGACGCATAGGTAGGATAAGGGGGTGTGTTTTTTTTTTGGTGTGTGCAAAGGGGAAAATGAACTTGACGTTGTGGTCAGCACAGCAGGTGCCCAATGAGAGTAAGATGGAAGGAGCTCTGGGGCGGGAGTGAGGCGTAGCAGAATGATAGGGTCCAGTCGCATTACCACCTCAGCTGCTGATCTTCCAGGTGCAACTGCCGCCCCACTTGTAGCACTGAAGCGCTGAAGCTGTCGCGCGTCATGATTTCTTGGTGCCACCTGCCTGAACTTTCCTTCCTGCATCCCAAACGACAGAGGCACCGAGAGGCAGGGTGACTCAATCCGCCATCCTTGCATCTACGGGAAGACCTTAGGTAGTAGGATCATAGACTTCTCTTGGCTAAATAGTCGCTCTCTATATGCTCGCCCCCCGCTCTCGTCGACTGAGTTTTCCATCGAGTGCTGTCATGGCCTCAGCCTTCAGTGCCCTCTATGGCACAACAAACAATTCATCGCAGTTCACGGTGACTGCGCTCGGCCGCTGGTCCGTTTTGTCCAAGCAACTTCCAGGTAGCCCCCCCCCACGAGTGTACCGTCGCGCAACCTGTTGCCAAAACAATAGCTGATTGGAGAACTAGCTGTCGAGAAAATCAAAGCCCTGCATGTCTATGATTTTGACAACACATGTACGCATCTCCCCCGCGCGCCCTGCATACCCTCCTTCTGCACCCATTGTACCGATTTGAAAATATCCTAACGCGAGATCGTTGATCTCTAGTGTTCAAAACCCCCCTTCCCAATCCCTCTCTATGGCAGGGCCAGACCATTGGGTTGCTCTCCAACCAAGACACTTTCGTGAACGGCGGCTGGTGGCACGACAACAGGATACTCGCGGCAACGGGCGAAGGCTTGGAAAAGGAGGAACCACGCGGTTGGGATGGCTGGTGGAACGAAAAGATCCTTGAGCTCGTCAAGCTCAGTATCAAACAACCCGATGCTCTCTGTGTGCTGTTGACTGGTCGATCTGAGCCGAAGTTCTCCAGCTTGATCAAACGAATGATCGCAAGCCAAGACCTGGAGTTTGACATGGTTGGTCTGAAGCCACCTGTCAGCCCAACGAACCAACGCTTCCAGAGCACCATGCACTTCAAACAGCTCTTTCTCACTTCATTGATGGAGACGTACAAACTTGCCGACGAAATCAGGGTCTACGAAGATCGCCCGAAGCATACTAAAGGATTCCGCGAGTTTTTTACCAACTACAACAGTCAACAGAATGCATACCCGTCCAGAGGACCTATTACAGCCGAAGTCATCCAAGTGCCTGATTGCTCAACGACTTTGGATCCCGTTGTTGAAGTTGCTGAGGTTCAACATATGATAAACTCACATAATCAGATTGCCTCAAAGCAGTCCTCCAAGAAGAAACTCAGGATCAAGAAGACTGTATTTTTCACAAGCTATACCGTCGGCCCCGAGGATTCAGATAAATTAGTCAAACTCGCCCGCCTACCTGCAAACTTCAATTATACTGACCTTATCTGGCACGGCAATAACATCCTTATTTGCCCCAGACCCTGTCCAGCTAGTATCCTGGACAAGGTTGGCGGCATGGGGAGCAAAATGAAGTGGGAAGTCACCGACACTGGCCATTTCGACAACAGCATCTGGGCCGCTAGGCTACGACCTGTGCCACTAACTGCCAAATACCATACTGACAACCCAGTTCCTTTGATTGTATTGGCTCTGAAGAAGGGTATGCGTCCGATCGACGCTGGGCGGATTGACAACTGGCAACCCATTCCCCAGGATAGAACTTTCATGTTCGAGACCGTCATTGGAGAGAAGGTCATACTGCGCATAGAACCTGACGACCCCAGGGAAGATGAGTACGAAAGCCTCTTTGCGAATAAATCCTCAAAGCGAAAACACACCGGCGATGATGAATGGGCTGGACGCAACACGTCTGGGACCCACGGTGGCCGTAATGATACCAGAGGATATCACACGAGTGCACGGGGCGGTCGCGGCCGCGGAGGTCAGAACCGCGGCAATAAGAGCCATCGCGGAGGAAGAGGACGCGGTCGTGGCGGATTCTACAATTACCGGTCTCTTGATGATGTTGAACCCAAGGCTCAACAAGGGGGCCAAGCCCCTCAGGTGGATTACGATGATTCATTTCCATCTCTTCCCCCCAGGCAGCCTAATGGGCACAATGGCTGGCAAGGACAGGCGAACCAGCGGCCTCTAGGGAAGCAAGCAGGAGGTGGGCAAGACCTGCAAAACTATTACTAAGCTCTAGGTTGTTACTGCTCACTCGGATTCGAGGGTTTGGTATTCTACTCTCCACGATTTGCGATGGGCACTCTTCTAAGAGGTACTGAGAATAGAAATTGTCGACATTTTCTATGCCTTTCGAACACCAGGTTTAGATGTCGGGGCAGTAGACATCTGCGAGTTTGTCTTTGTTGTCTATTTCACTTATTTGCGAGGCGTTTTCATTGCTTAGGCCCAGTTAGGACAGGCCAAAATACCACTACGAGATAGTTAGGCGTCTAGGAACAGAGGTCAAGGGTTTCAAATGATACCACGATACGGAGAAGAGAAAATTAATCATGAGCACTATCGTACTTTGCATCGTTTCTTTTCATTCATTCTATTTATCATCGATATGGTGAGCGTGAACTCTACTCGTCGTCACTTTCCTCTTCAGAGTCATCATCCTCCTCCTCGGCATTTTCAAGCCACTCCACCAACACCTTGCTCTTCTCCTTGAGTGTCGTCAACGTCTCATTCTCAACAGCACGTGTGTCTTTCCACCATCCCAGAATGCCTTCCTCTTCGAGGATGTCCAGGGCGTAAAGTTGCTGCAGCAGGGCCGCGAGGAGAATTCCCGCCCTAGGGGTCTCGACTCCTTTGACATACTGGAGCGCCTTCTGCAGCTGCAGGGTGAACTCGACCTGCTCGGCTTCTCCGCCGCCTACGCCAACCTCGTCAATGAACTTGGTGGCGCCCTTGCGTGCGGTGAGAGCCTTCTCGGCGGCCTTGCTGGGCTCGAGGGAGCCGTACTCGGGAGTGAGGAGCTCGGCGGCTCGGCGGGCAAAGGCGGCGGCGACGGCCTTGCGCATCATGTGGTCGGAGGCATCGTTGGCGAGGCGGAGGCCCATGAACTCGAGCTTGGCGGAGTCGAAATCGCCGGTTTCGGCTCGGAGGGCGTCGACGAGGCCGTGGACGGCATCGGCGTGGAAGCCGGCGCGGCCTGCGGAGTCGTCAGAGGCGAAGGAGAGGAGGCGGGAGCGTGTTGATGTGGCACCTTCGGAGATGATGCCATCGTCGTCCTCGTCATCGGAATCGATCGCTGAGGCGAGGGTGGAGATGGTGGATGTGGAGATGTTGAGGTTGGCGAGGGAGTAGAGGAGAGACTTTTGGAGTTGCGAGGGGTCCTGTTCGTCCAATTCTTCGTCTTCGGGATCGTAGAAGACGGCTGCGTTGGTGGAATCCCCGAGGAGCTTGGTATCCTTTGTCGCAGGGGCGCCGGAAGCTGTGACCATGGATGCGACAACCCCATCCTGGAGAGTGATGTTCTTGTCGACCTGGACCCCGTACGAGAGGAGGGATCCAGAGAATATCCTGGACTTCTCGCCCACGTAGGTGGAGTCAGCCAGGACCGACTGGGAAATCTGAGCACCGTCCTCGATCGTAACTTGGTTCCACAGGTAGGAGTTTTCCAATGTCACGTTAGACCCGATCTTACAGTCCTTGCCGATGACACAGTTGGTAATCTTGCTTCCGGCTCCGATGGTTGTGAAGCGCCCGACAACAGATTTTGAAAGTTTGGCGTCGCTGGCCAGCGTGACACTCTTGTCTACGACAACACCATTCGGCTGCCGGTTGTAGCTTTGTGAGGGAAGGATGTTGTTTTCAGGGAGGAAGGGCGCGGCCCAGCGGCTGATGATATCTTGGCTGATCGAGTTGTACATCTGGAGGTTGCTAGCACGAGCAGCATAACCTTCCTCAAGCACCTCAGCATAGATCATCTTCCCGTTAAGCTCCCAGTCTTTTAAGACACCGTGCAGAAAGTTCTTCCGTGGCAGCTCATAATCGAAACTCTCTGACCATAAGGCCAGCACCTCGGGTGTGCAAATGTCGATTTGTGCATCGATCAGGTCTGCCCGCACTTCAAAGTCCGTTGACAGCTCATCCGGGATCGCAGGGTCTAGAGTGATGTAGTGGTCGCTTTGTAGAGGGCTGATCTCGTCGTAGTGAAGACATCTTTGGTTTTTGGCGTCAATTGCAAACACCGGCGTGATTCCATTCGTCTTTGTGCGATGCTCAACAAGCCCACCACTTCTCAATACCAAAGTCATGATATTGGCCGCACTGGTCTCTCGCCGTTTTCGGTGCGCGGCCAGCGCCTCGTCCAGGATGATGTTTGAAACCAGGTCACCGTGCACCAGAATGAAGTCGCCGTCGACCAAAGAACGCTTGTCCATGTCTCGGAGGACATCTCCAACGGACCGCGCATCAGACACTCGGACGAATTGCACAACGGAGAAGGGAGAGGATCGAGATGTCGTCGCCCATCTGGACCGGTTGATGTGGTCTTCGACTTGGTCGGTGTGTGCGCCGCAGTAGATGTAGACCTCGTTAACGCCATTCATGGCAAGGAACTCCAGCGTATACTCGATCAAAGGTGTGTTGGCTAGCGGGAGTAGGCACTATGAGCGCTGCTGTTAGCTTCAAGTCGCAGTCTCAAGGTCGGATGGCGGCTCCATGGCATACTCGTGGCTTTTCTACTGTGAATGGGCGAAATCTATCCTGGAAGGAGTCTGCGAGGACCTGAAGTAGATTGATCGTTAGCAGCTGAGTCAACCAAGTTTCGAGTTTCAGTGGCCAATTCCAGACTCACCACAGCCTGGAGCACATCTTCGCTCTTGCTCTCGGCGCCCGATTTTGTGGACTTTTTGCCCTTGGAGGAGCCCGCACTATTCTTTCCCTTGTGCGACATTTATACGGCCCTTTTTCTGGCGTCCTGAAGTTGGGGCGAGGTGAATTTTCGAATGCATAGAGAAAGGGTAGATGTGCTGTATGTGTGACTCAACCGCATACAATTCACCAGAAATTTCTCACCGAGGCGAGGCTCGGTGTGGAGGATGGCGGGGCATGGCGGGGTTCCAGATTCGCGATATCAACTTACCCTGCACCGCCATGCGGCCATGATTGCGATGCGCTTGGACTTCAATGCGTGCGACCCGACCTTGCTTCGGGCGTGCGCAACTCTCGCCGTCGTCCTACCCTCAACGGCTTCTGGGTTGCCCCACGCAATAAAACAGTAGTAATTGGCCTCATTTTGCTTGAGCCGACCAAGTGGTTCTCGTGGTCCTGGTGAAGTTGGCGGTTCATCTACGGCGACACTAGAATTCAACTAACGGTGGGTGTTAATTAAGCGAGAGTCTCCGCGATGATTCTGGTTAGCGATCAGCATTCACTACGCCGTGCCCCATCGTAACCCCTGCCTAACAACTATTTACCTCTTTATGTATCACGATATGGTTACCAGCCCTAGGTTTAATAATCAATCACAACCGTCCTGCAGTACCTTGGCGCCGAGAAAAGACGCTCACCGTGCCTTAGTAGTTGTGGAATAGACAGCTTTGCACATTGGTAGCGCGCCGCTAGCACTGTAAATGTCAATGATCTCCCGGTTCACCAAAGTTCCGGCATAAAGATTAATTAACGACAGCACAGGGCAAGATGTCGATCAGCGTTGGATGTCACACTCAATCCGAATCGGGAACAGGAACAACGTGCAACCAGTGAGTCTTGCTGCGAGTCCACGTACATATGGGCACAGCTGAGAGCTGAGCCAAGTGATCGGCCATCGCAATGGGAAGTTGCAACCCTCCACGTATTGCGTATCCCGGCACTCTCAGACTGCACTGCGCCCCTCTATGTATGCACAGGAGAAAATTTTGGGTATAGGCGCTAGCCATAATGTTTCCTTGATGGTAACAAGCCTGAGCTAAAAGGCCCAAACGGGAATTGAGGAAGGCTGTTAAGCACTAAACAAGGAGCCACCCTCCCTCAGCGCCCCCCGTTCTCCCACCCCAAGGCCATGTAAGACCTAATCGTTAGTGGCGATCATTGCGAGTATTCCCTGCTCCCCTCTTGGCAGGTTCGCATTCCAGTCGAAGACCGCTTGAATGGAGTATTGCGCCTCGCTGGCGCTGCTTCATTCCTCAGGTCCACGGGGATGCCCGTTGCTTTTGCGCAAGCAACGATAAGAAACGACTGGTAAATATTGCACATGCATGTGCGCATCGTATTGAGCCCTACCCTTGCAACCGGAATCTGTGTTCTACCGTCTCATCGGGCTTCCCAGCGCGTCGGATACTGGGAACCCCTGTTATGGACCATGGTGAATTACGGCTAGATCCGTGGGCACGCTCAGTTGCAACACAGATGGGGGATCGCCTCGAGGAGAAAAAAAAGAAAGCAACCTTGCTCTGCTGAACATCAGCCGAAGTGATATCCCTTTTCGTGTTTCTGTGCAGGCGTGCGGGCCTCCTTGATGCGACGGCAAAAAGTAAAACAATTTATGAGGAGAGACAGCAGGGTCCAACCGTGGCCCTAAAATGCTGTGTGTGTCTTCTCTACCTACCGCTTTCTCGACCTCGGATGAGACACCCGTCTCGCGGTATCTCAGATGAAATGGCAATTTAGGACTCACATAAGAAATGAGTCGCGTAGCCGGGCGAAAGAAGCTTCAATCAGCCTAGAAGCTAGGGCGGTCTGCCACCGTCTGTGGCAGTGATATGGACCTTGCATTCTTCTTCTTGAGACATCAGTTGGTGCCATTCACAGCATAGGCGCGGGCCATGATAGCCGGTTGCAATTATCAACTCAAACCCCTGTTGTTTGCACACCATCCAGTCTTTCCCCTCCCGCCGGCCACCTGCGCGTCTGTGCTACGCAACGAGCTGGCTGTCGTCAACCTTCAAGGTTTGAAATCCTATCGCCGTCTCTCCATAGCTTGCACCCTGCTGATTGGCGGCAGTTTGTGAGGTCTGGAGGCTGGTTCATAGATGGGCATTATCCATGCCCCCCCCAATTGGGCCCCCTTGTCTCGAGATGGACATCAAACCTCCAACTGTCACTTGACTCTCCTTGTGGTGGCGTCCCGGCCTTGCTCGTGGAAACGGTGAGACCTGTCAACGACTCTGTCATACAATACTCTTGCTGTCGTTCCTCCTCATGCCTTTTAGTGCTGCATACGTGAGCATTGTGTCATCCGACCTCTGAATGTGCAAGTTGTGGTAGAGAGATGGTTAGGCTCGCACCAATCGGCCAGGTACTGAAGGCCATGGCTAAATGGCCCTAGAGGGCGATGTGCTCACTTGGGTACCTCACAGGGCCGATCCCCACCACCCAGCGCACGCGCAAGCCAAGTACCTGCCTGGCCGAGGTACTTGGCCCGTCTTGCCAGGTACATACTTGCCTGGTCTGTGCAAACAGTGGTGTACCGCACAGTCCTGCGCCCGCCTGATCTGATCGTTTATTGGGATCTGTCAGTCTGTGCTACCTGCTCTCCTTCTCCTAGTAACCTGATCCCAGCCGCTCCCCCCTGGGCATATCGCGCTGGATAGGTGCTCTTCCCAACTCCCGTCTCGCTATCTCGCAATCAGGGTGTGGTGCGGCATCCCGATGGCGCCTTCGGGAGCGGACACATGATAGATCATCTAGTATTTGGCGATGGCCGGGGTTGACAGCCTAGTGCGCTGAGTTGAGGAGAGGTCTATATTCCAATAGTGACTTTTCCCGGCAAATTGGAAGCCGAAGAGTCGCAATGACAGCCGTCTGCATGGAACGATTGACGCGGCAGACCAAAGAAAGAAGAAACCCCAACAAGAATAATAATGATGCAATCTCATCTGACCGAGCAGTCCAGCTCTTAATCAGAACCTAAAGTGTGATGCCTACCTGAGGTAACAGACTAATTTGTAACCGGCATTCTTTGAACGGTGCTAGTCCTTTAGGCGACGAGGGAAAAAACCCGAAGTCGCAAGGGGGGGATCATCGCTGCAAGCTTTTTCCTACCACTCACGTTTGGGGGAAAGGGAGGTGGCTAACTCGAAAACGGCCTCCCCCTTCCGCCAGCACAGCAAGCATCAAGGAGGCAGGCGAGAGAGGTACCTTCCGCCTAGCTTTAATTGATCCTGGTCAAGCACGTCCGTCCATCGTCCCACCTCGCTCCACCACCTTTGGCCAATCCCTCTTCTCCCCCCGTTCATCCACTGGACCTCGTCCGCTTCGAGACAGAACGTATCTATCCTACCTTCTTTTGTATATACAGCATTATCCATCTGTCGCCTAGCCAATTGCATTTGCACCCACGAGACTCCTGCATTGTGCTGTATCGGTTGCGCATACTGGCAGATCCGAGCCTGCGACTTCGACGCGACCGCTAGTTTTTTGACCATCTCGAACCCTCGATTCCCGCTTGGTAGTACGTACCCTGCGACGAAATCAATCCCGGCTGCGACCTCTTCCAACCCAGGTGCTCGACTGCACTGTCGTCGACAAGTCCGTAACCGTGGTCGATCGTTGTCGCGGCCTACAGCAGCCCTATCAGAGGTCATCATCGCTTGCTCGGCAAGCTTCTCGCGCCATGTCGAACCCCGAGATGGCTGCCGCTACGGGGGGCGGAAACAATGCCAGCGAGTTTGTAAGTCGCAGAGACATCATGTTGTCGGTCTAGCATGCATATTCAACTAACACGGCCCGCTAGGTTCGCAAATTGTTTCGGTGAATATTACTTGCCTTGATACTCGAACCGGATCGTTCTATTCTAATACGTCGACAGCATGCTCGAAGACCCTTCACACCAAGATGTCGCAAGATGGGGAAAGGACGGTGATACGTTTGTCGTCGTCGAGGTGCGTTGCTCGTCGCCAACATCAAACTCTTGCATGGACTTGTGGGACTCTAACACGACTTCTGCGACAGGGCGAAAAGTTCACTCGATCCATCCTCCCGAAACACTTCAAGCACAGCAACATGTCGAGCTTTATTCGACAGCTGAACAAATACGATTTCCACAAAGTCAAGCCCTCAAGCGATAGCGAAAATTCTTCACCTCTTGGGAATGTGAGTCAGGAACGCTACATCTTCTGATGGGAAGCTTCAGCGCTGATATGTCTTGGCATAGGTCTTGGAATTCAAGCACCCGTACTTCAAGATCGATAGCAAAGATGACTTGGATAATATCCGACGAAAGGCTCCGGCTCCGAGGAAGCAGCAGGTGAATGAAGATTTCACTACCAACCATCATATCAGCGTCATGTCCGAGCAATTGGCAGCCACGCAGCAGCAGGTCCAACAGCTCCAGGAGTTGTTTACAGAAGTTTCTCAGACTAACAAGATTCTGGTCAATGAAGTCCTCACGTTAACCAAGATCATAAATGCTCAAAAAGCAGCGCAGCATGAAATGCTCAACTACCTCACGCCATACAACAACGACAGCCAGCGTACGCCCATCATCAGCCAGTCCATCAACTCAAACGGGCGGGCAAGTGATACGGATGATGCCTCAGTACCCGAGCTCAGGAGGGCCCGTGAGCTTCTTTCGAGCGTGAGCACAGATTCTGTCACCGACCGTGAGCTGGAGCGGTTGCAGCAGCATGTCTACGGATCACCCACAGATTCGTCTGCGATGATCACGCCGACATCGCTTCCCTTGATGAACGATCCGATGCACGACATCACGCGCTATCCAGTCTACCCTGTTGGGCAGACCGTAGGAATTGATCCATTCCACTCTGATCACATTCACAAGATTCCTTATGCCATGCCCAGCGATGTTAACGCCAACGTCCTAGGTGACCAGCCACAGGCACCCACGATGGCGCCAGCTCCAACGCAAGCTGAAAAGCCAGATGCCATGTGGGGTCCACGAAAACCTTCAGTTTTCCTTGTTGAAGACGATCCCATCTGTGCTAAGATTGGTATCAAGTTCCTGAAGTCCATGGGTTGCGAAGTTGAGCATGCTGTAAGTAACATGCGTTTTCCTGGGGGAGTGGAAACGCTCCCATGGTTTTTCTTTTCAAGTGGTAGGCTAACGCAAGGTGCCAGCCAAACGGTGCCGATGCATATACCCGCATCAACAGTCTTAGCCGCCAATTCGACATGATCTTTATGGATATCATCATGCCTCGTCTGGACGGTGTTTCCGCCACAATGTATATTCGCCAAAGCCACCCCGCTATTCCGATCATTGCTATGACCTCGAACATTCGACCGGAAGAAGTCAACGGCTACTTTGAACATGGTGCGTTGCGAAACACCCCCATCTGACTGACTGTGACCTTGATCTACAAAGCTAACACACTCAAAAGGTATGAATGGCGTGCTGGCAAAGCCCTTCACCAAGGAGGGAATGTGGAAATCGGTCAGAACCCACTTAAGCCACTTGATGAAGAATCCTCCCCAGGAGAGTGAAATTGGATCGGGTGCTGGATATTTCATGGGTAGCGGTCCGTATTTGAACACCTCAGCGTCGATTAAGTTTGAATCACCA
Organism: Clonostachys solani; assembly: GCA_902141235.2. Lineage (NCBI taxonomy): Eukaryota > Fungi > Ascomycota > Sordariomycetes > Hypocreales > Bionectriaceae > Clonostachys > Clonostachys solani. Next base: position 650,165 of record CABFOC020000002.1, read on the forward strand.
ACACCCCCTTCAGGTACGGCCGGGTCCAACTGGTCTCCCGGACAGATACAGCAGCCCTCTATGGGTGCTGGACTGGAGCAAAATTTTGGCCTGCTGAATGGAAGTGGCCAATATGCCATGGCAACTGGCCACCGACCACAAGGCTTTTCAGCCAACCTGCATTCGGCCGATTCCAGTTCTGGGCGACTGTCTGATGTGGAAAGCCCTCCCGAAAAGCGCCAGAGACTCAACCCTCAGAGCACTTACTCATGTTAGGGAATTCAGCATGTTTAGAGGTGTATATCGGCGCGTCGAATTTCTTCTCTTGGATATATGGGAGCGGTGTGGCGTTGCAATACTGAGTTATTAATGGTGAACGGGATGGTCGGAGAAGACTGGTTTAGTCTATTTTTTAATGTTCATGTGCTGGTCGGGATAGGTTTGGTTCGAGATAACTTGGCAGGTTGCCAGAGGCCAAGTTGGATTTTTTTTTTTTGGTTCAGGTCGAGGCAAGGTGGGATGGATAGGTCGTTGAAGAGAAAGCTGGACACTCAGAACCGGGGTGCAGGCTACATTTGAATTGGGAATTATCAAATTCAGGCCTAACACAAATTTGTGCCAATGACTGTGAGGTTGCATGTGCCACCAGAGTCTGGAACCTCAGTGCACAGGGATAAAACCTACCAAGAGCTGCCGAAGTGGATATCCGCATAGCCGAGAATCAAGCATATACGTATCTCTTGCAGGCGAAGGTCATGGTGTCTACACGCCCTGCAGAGCAGCATGAGGGCATTGTCTGGCGGCTACATATGCAGTGCATCGGCGCCGGGTGCGAGGATAAGTCAGTGAGCGACGAGTTCGCTGGCGTGACGAGGCTGCATCTTGTATGTCACAGCGAGGTGACAGCTCAGGACCGCATCCGTCATGGGGATTAAATGGAAGGGAAAAATATTAGCGGGCGATCGATTAGAGTATTATCCATGGCAAAACAAGCATTAGAAATAGAAGTCAGACCAGGCCACCCCCTGTTCCATGAGTTCCATCTCCTGGTACACAGGTTGCAGGTCGATGGTGTTCTAGACTCGTTCTACAGTGGTCGATTTGAAATCTGGAATTTCTTGGGAGGGAGGGGGAGGGGTATGTTGAGAGGACCATACTATGGACCTACAGGCAACCCGGGCCTGGAGCACACAACGGTGCTGTGCCTGCATTATGGTGTAACGATTTGTTTGGATTTTACGTCTTGGGCGACCATTGCGGTGGATGTCACATCGTGGTGTTGATGTAACTGACCGGCGCTTTCTGATACGTGCGATACCGATACACCTTGCACGTACTTTTTACACCCTCTATTGCTACCCACGCAAAGACCTTGCATCATCATTTTGCAGTGAAGCTGGATTCATAGGACACTCTGTAGGCGCACTCACCGCTCCCTAATATACCTCGATATGATAGTTAATCAATCCATGACAGGTCGACAGGGTGTAAGGTTCAGTGTAGGAGGCAGACCATGGAAATAGAATGCAGGCTACTGTGCGGTCCGAAACAAGGACCCTCAATTTAAACATTTCAGGGGGGCGTAGAACCTGGCTAGAGCACAGGAAGACGTAAAAGATAATAAAGGAAGACAGATTTTCTCCTAGTAGATGGTCCAGACAGGCCCATCCGTCTCTTGAGACTATGCCATCTCACGGATTGCTACCTAAATAAATGCTAATGCGAACCTCTGAGACCGAACCCCTATTTTTCATCATAATTTCATAAGACACACCTGGCTTCTACCCGAGACTGAGCCTGGTGCTTTGGCTGAGAGCCGCCTAAATCCCATGTATGTATCATCAGCGGCTGTCAGAGGCACATGGGAATACGGGGCTCACCCGCCTAGTGGCGTGCTGCGTGCTTCAATAGATGCAAGCCTAGACCAGTCGAGGCCCCAGTGAAGGAGATGTAGGGGAGTGGGTTTAGGCGGCTTTTCTGCGCCGGACGTCTGCGCTTGGTAGAAACAGCAGTTCTGTCTGGTTCAAACACATCTGCTGGTCTGATTTCGTCATTCGCATTTCACAATGTGTCCCTGTGCTGCAGCACTTGCATGGGTCTCGGCTTTGGCTGGCGAGGCCTCGGCGAATTGCTGGAACCTGGATGGAACGGCAGGTAAATTTACTAAATTAGGAGCATTGGGTATCATTAAGTCCTGACGCATGAAGCATATTTATTGGGAGCTTTATTTGTGTGCTTAGACTTTCGATACTTAGAATAAGGACCAACATTGCTACGAGACCAGTAGCTACTTACGTGGTTCAAGGTCTCAGAGATGATACGAATAAACAATCATCTCTGGAAGACGATGATAAGTGCAGGATGCATGTTTATTACTGCTCACCTCTGGTGATTGAGAATGTGATCCATTACTTTCGTAGTAATTGGCCAGTGGTTCATCAACGCCTGAGCGGGTGGATCGCGGGGCCAAAAATCGCTTTACGCGTCCGTCGCGCTCAGACGCGTCTTTCCCTCCACCAAACCAACCTCAACGGAAATCTGGCATGCAGGCTTACTTCTTGGTTGGCGAAAACCACCTTTCAACCTCGATTTTGTGATCTATAATGCCACATTCTGAACCCACAGACACAATGTCATCTCCTCAGGCCATTAAGGATGAGCCAATGGAGGACAATGCCGCTATTCCTGGCGACGTCGCCCAGGTAGCAAATGGCAATGACGTCGACATGGCAGAGAAGGACACGGATCTTGTCCAGGACAAAACCAAACTGGAAGAACTGTTCGCAGATATGGATTCTGATGATGAGTTCTCAAGCTCAGCCAAACCACCTGCCAGTTCCCCGCCGGTTGCCCCAATATCCGCAGGGTGAGTCTACTCCTCGCTCCTGTGCAATCGACCTAGACCGCGATCCTAACATGCAAGCGCAGCGATCTGTCACAAGCGAAAGCATCCGACCCCGAAATCATGCGCAGTTTCTACCAACGTCTGTTTCCCTGGCGGTACCTCTTCCAGTGGCTCAACCACGGCCCGACCCCGACCAACGACTGGACTCACCGAGAATTCGCATTTACCCTTCAGAACGATGCGTACTCGCGTTTTCAGTCTTATGCTAACGCAGACTTGTATGCTATTTGACCCAGCGCATTCGAACTCTTTGGAATTGAACTTTGTCTAACCCGTGACTTCTTCAAAGACTAAAAAAGGATGTCATCCGCCTTGTTCCAACTCGATTCGAGATCGGTGCCGTATACACTACTAGCCCCCGCGACAAAAAAACATTGCGGAACACTAGCAAGTTCCAACCGGTTGGAAAAGAACTCTGTTTCGATATCGATTTGACGGATTATGACGAAATTCGTACCTGCTGCGCCAAAACGAAGATCTGCAACAAGTGCTGGCAGTTCATCACAATGTCTATCAAGGTCATAGATCTTGCCTTGCGAGAGGACTTTGGCTTCAAGCACATCATGTGGGTTTATTCAGGACGTCGTGGTGCCCACGCTTGGGTGTGCGATAAGAGAGCACGCAATCTGGACAACCAGAAGCGAAAGGCAATCGTCGGGTACCTGGAGCTCTTGAGTGGTGGCGCACAGGCTGTGAAGAAGGTCAATGTGAGAAGGCCGCTTCATCCGCATATCTCGTATGTCTCGATCTATTTGTTTTGTGGTATGAGAAATTACTGACTTTCCTCCTTTAGCCGAAGTCTTGAAATTCTCCGAGGTCACTTCCAGGACGACATCTTGGATGCTCAAGACCCCTGGAGCACGGATGAGCAGGCCAAGAAGCTTCTTCAGCTTCTCCCGGACCAAACTCTTAACGATTCACTCAAGAGAAAGTGGGATGCTGCTCCGGGGCGGACTTCAACATCCAAGTGGGCCGACATTGATGCTGTTGCTAAGACAGGTGCAAGCAAGAACCTGGATTCTAAAGCCCTCCTTGAGGCCAAGCAAGACATTGTGCTAGAGTATACATACCCTCGACTCGATGTCCTCGTCAGTAAGAGGATGGATCACTTGCTGAAAACCCCATTTGCCGTTCACCCTGGGACAGGCAGGGTGTGTGTCCCGATAGACGTTAAAAATCTCGAGGATTTTGACCCCTTTGAGGTTCCAACAGTACAGCTTTTGCTAGGTGAGATTGATTCGTGGACAGGGGGCGACGACGAGCAATCGAAGGGTATTGCCGATTGGGAGAAAACGAGCTTGAAGCCGTACATTGAGCAGTTCAGATTGTTCATCAATGGCATCATAAAAGACGAGAAGGATGTCTCGGTAAAACGAGAGAGGGAAGATGACTCGATGGAGTTTTAAACTCCGAATATTACAGGTGTAAGAAGTATTTTACGATTATTGTCCGAGGCATTGGGCTCTTATGGGATATATTTGGAGAGCGTACATGGAGTAATGTTTATACAACTGGTCATGACCTCGACTCAGCTTCATTGTGAGACTCAACCTGTGCAGCGACCTCGTCCTCCAGAGCGTCTTCGCCTTGGTCCTCTTCTGACTCCCCATCTGCTTGTTCGCCTCTCAATCTTCCACCTTTTCTCTTTGGGATGACACTTGTGAAAGCCTGGCCCCAGTCCTCTGTCTCTAACCATTTTAGCATGATTTCAACGACGTGATTCGTCGCCAGGACTTGGCGGCTCTGCATCAACATGTACTGGCCGATGGGCAATTTAGCTGTCCGGATCCCTCGCTCTCTTGCGCGCCGGTAACAGAGCCCCTTCTCCCTATTCTTGTCTACCAAGCCACCAATGACGTAGCTCGTGTTGGGCTCCAATCGCTCCAGCGTGTAAGGGGAGTCAGAGGACAGGTAGACAATGTTTTTGTGCTCCTCCCTCACTTCCGGCTCGGGATCAGGGAGTGGGAAAGGATCCCTCTCATCTTTGGCCCACGCAATCTCGCTGTCGAGGCTCTTTTGCAGCGGCTCAATCATCTGGCCACCCTGTGCGGCCATCTTGTCCCGTGCCTGCGCGGCGCACTCCACGAAGTCGCCCTCGGCGAAACCAATCCCCTTCCAGTTCTTGTGCGAGTCCGCGAGCACAGTCTCAAAGCGCTCCTTGAGCTTGCCCTGCCAGCCCGCGACCCAGAGGTAGGCCTTGTACCGCGCCACTCGGTTGTCCGAGTACGACCTCGTGACCTGGCTGGACAGGGAGATGAGCTCCTTCTCGGACATGTACTTCTCAAAGTCACAGTCTAGAATGATGGACAGGGGGACGATGACGGAGGGCTGCCTCTTGGGTTGCAGGCTGGCCGGGTCGATGCCCTGGGATATCAGAGCGTCTCGCTCGTCTCGCTTCCGCACTTTCTGCTCGGCACGCTTCTCCCTGCGGCGCTTGCGGCGGTCATCTTTGCCATCCTCCCACTCTTGCCTCTTTCTCAGGCGCTTCAGTGCGTTCTTGGACATGGGCGGCTCTTCCTTGGCTGCCTGTGAGTCAACTCCTCTGCTCTCCGAAGCGGGCGCGTTGGCTACCGGGATGTCATTGCCCTCGGCAGGCCCTTCGGCCGGAGCTAGAGACATGTTGCCAAAGGGACTCGTAAATCTCCTTTTTGATGAGAATGAAAACCTCCAAGGCTTATGAAGGCTGAATTGAGCTGGCTGAGGTAGCTTTGTAAATCTTCGTCTTACTGGAAAGTTGTGTACAAGACGTATTAAAAATCTCATAAAGTGAAATAGAGGAATAAGATCCTTCCGTTACCGTGACTGCATCCTGAAGATCGATATTATGAAGCAATGATTGACTGGAAGCAACACGCTTTACTGGTTTTTTTTTTCTCGGCAGCTGCGAAATGAAATCCTCACTGACTCAATTGGGAAACTGAGGTACTTGGTGATCCACCTCGAACCACTATCCACCACAGCCAGTATAGCCAATGGTGAGCTTCCAATTGCTGACAGATCACGTGATAGATCCGCCCGCGCTCGTCCTGATTGTCCCAACTCAATTGCCGTACCATCCCGTCACATCATTGAGCCTCAGAACAGCTACGATCAATCCCGAAGCCATGGAGCGTCAAGTAAGCCGCAGCCCCCTGGCTCACCTGTACACGCCAAAGACCTACGTGGCCCACGATGTCATCGACGAAGTGACCAAGGCGGCCTTGATTGGCACGGGCAGCGGCCTCTTCATTGCCGCACTCAAAAATGCCCTCTCCAGGCACAACGTCGGCGCCTGGAGCGTCTTCACCCGCGGGGCTCCCCTCATCGGCCTTTGCGGTACGCCCAATCCCTCGGCCCTTTGCTCGATGAAGCTAATCAGATCTCCGCAGCTGCCGCCCCGAGCGCGTACGTCCTCTTCTCCCGAACTACGATGAACCTGCGCGAGAAGGAAGATATCTGGGCTACCACCCTCGGTGGTTTCGCCTGCGGTGCCACCCTCGGTCTTCCCTGTACGTAACCTTCGACGGGCACCTCATCATGTTGGGGGTCAATTGAGTTTACTGGTCATCATACTGACTACCCAAAAGTCAAGCGTTTCCCCCCCGTTTTTGGCCTCGGTGCTGCCGTCGGTCTCGCCCACGGTCTCTTCTACGTCTTTGGAAACCGTCTCGACTCCTTCAAGAATGAGGAGGACGAGTTTGAGCGCAAGGAGATTCTTCGAAGGAACAAGCGCCGCCCGATCGCCGAGACCATTGCCGAGGTTGGTGAGGGACGAGGTAGGTTTATTTCTCAACACCTTGCTCTTGAAGTTTTGGCTAACAACCCCTTCTTCAGGTATTATCTCACCTGGCTACGAGGAGCGCAGGAGGGCGCTTATCAAGGAGAAGTACGGTTTTGAAGTCGACCCTGTCAAGGCCACGGTGGACGGCAGCCAGTAAACAATATACAGTCTGACACCAGCTTGGTGGACGCATGATTTCTCTCTGTACATAAAAAATCATTTCCCGGGGTCGGTGTAACAGATGATACACTATTAAGAAATTGGAGTTCTTGTTTTGCCATGTCCTAGGGCAGGTGTAGTAGATTCGCTCACTCGATCTCTCGTTCTTCTGAGGCATAATGTTTTCTTTGTCAAGAACAAATACTCTGGATATTGCCTGGCTTGACGAGCCTTTCACTCTTGTTCACGGGTGATGTACTTTATTGTGGCGGTTAAGCTACTTGTCATGGCTTAGTTCTGTATTCGCTGACCGTTTTAGATTGTATGAAAGTTAATGATTACTTGGCTGCCGAATTCCCATTCCAACTTTGGCTTACATGCTTGCCACCTTGGCAAGCCGCCGATACCCAGACTCCGCAACACCAATTCCAAAAAATAGCCAACCTATGATGACCACTAAATTTGTTTCCTATTTCCATTATAGCTTATAGAGCCTTCACCGACTGGAAGAACGGGTTGGCCAGCAGCTTGGAATCAGCAGCTACCAAAGCCTTCAACTTGGCAACCTGCTCTTCCTTGCTCAGTTCGCCGCTTGCCACATCTTCCTTCCATTGCTTCAACAGGTCTTTGAGCATGGAACTGCCCTCCTCGACATCCTCCTTGCTGTAGTTCAGACTGTTGTCATCGTGCTTGGTGGTGAAATCCTCCAGCTCATCAGCCTTCCTCTTGGCCATCCGGATGACCTTGTCTGGGAATCGCACGAGCTCGGCAACGTGAATGCCGAAACTCTGGTCGCAGATCCCTGGTTCTACCTTGTACAGCAATGTGACTTCCCGCTTCCCGCTGGCGCTCTCGCCAGTGCCGCTGATGTGAGCGGTGACGTGGAGATTCTTCACCTGGGGGTACTGGTCGGCCAAGGCTGTCAGTTCATGGAAATGGGTGGCGAACAGGGCGAAGCAGCCGATCTCCTTGATGATGTGTTCCGAGATGGCCCATGCAAGGCCGAAACCGTCATATGTGGAGGTACCACGGCCCAGCTCGTCGATGATGATGAGCGACTCGGAAGTCGCAGACTTGAGGATATTGGCCGTCTCAAGCATCTCGGCCATGAACGTAGAGACACCCTTGAGCTGTGAGTCGCTTGCACCAACACGCGCCAGGATTGAGTCGAAGATGGTCAGCTGAGCTTCGCTGCACGGAACGAATGAGCCAATCTGGGCCATCAGGGCGATGACGCCTGCCTGTCGAATGAAAGTAGACTTTCCGCCCATATTTGGGCCAGTGATGACATTGAAAGATGACTTGCCACGGTCGAGCTCAATGTCGTTGGTAATAAACTGAATGTCATCTTGAAGTTCCATGCATGGATGTCGGGCTTCGCGCAGGATTGTCTGACCCTCCCCTCTAGGATGCATCTTGGGTCGTACGTAGGCCTCCGGAGCGTGGACGGCGCAGTGAGCAAGAGAAACAATAACATCAAGATGAGCAAGGACGGCGGCCAGCCGCTCGAAAACTGGACAGTAGGAGGCGGCAACCTGGACTACCTCGTGCACAAGGCTGCTCTGCGTCCTATTGTAATTTTGTGAGAGCTGATCGTACTCACGACGGTATGCTTGGAGCTGCTTTGTCGTGAAGTATACACCGTTCTTCTGGGTCGAGCATTCTTGATAGCTAGAGTTATTTCGGATGCACCCTGCTTCCTGGCGAGTAAGACGCATGCACACTCCGTGCACTTTGTGGTTTCTCTCGAGGAAGATTTTTTTGTCGGGCTCTTGTCCCAGGTCCCGTGCAGAAGCATGGAACTCGGCCTTGATGTCCCGGTCGAGTTGGTCGAGTTTCTTGCGGATTGTACGTAGGCTGGCATCGTATTCCGATTTGATGATATACTCGTGTCGGTCGAGTGCATCAAGATCAACAGTTTGCTCAACCATATCCTGCAGCTTGCCGAGGCTATCAGACAAGTCACGCAATTTTGTAGTGTAGGCTTCGTCAAGAGGGTCTCGGTACACCTCATCCATGACTCCCTCAAATGTGCCAATGAATCCCGGCAGTCTGATGATGACTTGATAAGCACGGACAACGTCCTCCAACGTTGCCTTCCCTCTCTGGAACTTCTTAGCCAGGCGGTACAAGTCAGGTACAGAGCGAAGATGCTCTTCTTGCATTGTTTGGCGGAGCTCGGTGTCGTTGAAAAAAGCTTCGACCAGCTGTTGACGTTTCTCAATCTCCGCCTTGCTCATAAGGGGCTGCTTGAGCCATTGGGCCAGTAGCCGACTGCCGATGGCGGTTTTGCAGTGGTTCAGTACACCGAAAATGCTCATCGTTTTCAGCCCATCGCGAGGTCCTGGCATCAAGTTCAAGGCTTTGAGAGCAGCAGCATCAAGCTTCATGAATTGAGCGAGATCGTGTTGATATAGCTGGTACTGACCAAAGTTGGACGGGTCTTGAAGAGCCCCTAGGTATTTGATCAGGGCAGCTGCAGAACCCATGGCAAGTTTGAGGTCAGTCTGGGGCAGCAGACTTGCAGATCGCTCATCTTTAAGTAGTCGGGCAAGATCTTGCTCAATATCTTTGGTGCCGAAGTCAGGAGCCGGGCGTTCAGCAAGCGCAACGCCGCAATTGTTGATGATCTGCTTGAGCTTGGACAACTCCGGGTCCTTTTCCTTCTCGCTCTTATCAATTTGAATCAAACACTCGCGGACACCCAGTTGGATTAGAAGAGCCTCAAAGTTTGAATAGAGGTCGTTGTCGAGGAATTCGCTGACACCGAGCTCCCTGACGCTTGCGTCTGCAAAGCACACTCCTACGTTGCGGGCTTCGGACGCCTTTGCTGTGATCTTGACGGCGATAATCATGGGAGCGGACTCAATCTGGCCCCCCAAATCATCCTCTACATCCTGGAGGTTTCCCGGGGAAGCTTGTTTGACACACTTCCAATTCATTCGACCACTGGCACTCTGCCATATTTCCACTCTTTTGCCGAGTTTCAACAAGGCCTCACGAAGAAATTGTCGAAATACGGTTATCGTCATTGATACAGAAGGGAGACCGCTCGCATCGTTTCGACCCAGTTGACGTAAAACTGATGTTGTTTTATATACCTGCACCTGCTAGTTAGACTTGGATCCCATCACGGGATGGACGGGGCCAACAATGTTCACGTACGGTTTGCGCAATGTAGGTGGCATCTTGAGCATGAGCGGTATACCAATCCCCTCGATCGAAAATCCGCACAGTGTCTTCGCCCACATCCGGAAGAGATTTGAAGAATCGGATAAACCCGCCTTCATCGTCGAGCTTGTGTTCAGGTCAGCTTTGGGCCTTCGGAAGCAAATGAGAAGCGATAGCCTACCTTCAGCTCTGGTCGAGAGGCCATGACCGGCGAGGGACTAAATGTGCGATAAAAAAAGACCAAACGGGTTTTCAGATGGGAAACTTGGAACTGAGATGGAAATAGATGAAATTATTAATAAAGGGCGAGGTGGAAATGGCTGGAAAGTCAATGGCTTGAGAGTGTGCTAGCTCTTGGTCGCGTCTTCAGGGGACCCCGCGACCGGAAGACGCGTTTCAATTAAAAAAAGAAAGTTAGTGACGCGAGATTCCCTCCAGGGTGGGCAGAGATAATTAGGTGTTTGATTTCTCAACACTACCCCTTAATATTAATTTTAGGTACTAGATGATCGAGCACTCTTAATATCAGCGAGATATGTTTCTCATTTGATGTCTACTACTTTATACCTATTGAGAGTGCACAACATTGCGTTTCTGTGTTCGGTGTGAAATAAGAGTCGCTTGGCGTACTACTTACAGTAAGAAATGCAACAATGCTATAGACGCCTTTATACCAAGTTATTCTGACAAATCAAACGTTATTTGGCCTTACCAAACGCTGAGGCAATGCGACGAGTTGTCCAGATGCCCAAGAAGTTAAGCAGGAATTGCCACGATTTCATACTTCACTGCCGGCAAAGTCCCGCCATCACTAAAGAGGACAAAGAGTCCTGTTTTGATATATTTTTAACAATCACCACGTTCCTTGCGGATGTTGTGCAATTCCTACGCCAAGCAGACGATAATTTCTCAGAACTGACATATGCTCGCGGTGAGAATTCCACCTCAATAACGCATAATTATTATTGCGAATATTTGTGAACAAATACTAGAAAGTCAGGCCGCCCCAATCTGCCCGCGGCAATGTCTCCGGCAGCGGGGAAACCTTACGAGTCAAGGAACCTGCGAGGCGGCTGACTACAATCATCGCTATGGAGTCAGGACTCACTTATCCCAGCTCGAGGCAGTCTAGCCTGATGCAGTCCTCTAACCTATTTGGCAACACCTTGTAGTTGACATACATCCAATGTGTGAGCAGTCTCGAATCCTTGAAGCAGAGCAACCACATGTGTGTACATCGCACATAAAATTGCGATATGAAAGAACTGGTGCGAGCTTCCCCAGATATCGAACTTGCCTGGTGCTAGACGCTCGGGAATTCGGAACTGCAATAGAGTTGTCAGAATGCTGCTCTCCAAGGAGTAAAATTACGTGGTGAGCATGCAACATACCCCGTACAAGAGGACTCCGGTGCCATAGAAAGTGAGCTCGAGAAGATACCACTTCATTCCCGCATAGTGAAGCATGAAGTCGAATCCATACCGCCGAACACCATGCACTAGGGGTATGAAGGCTGAGGAGCCGAAAACAACAAAGGCAGCCGCCTTCACGTTTCGCCAGCGCGGGGCCTTGAGCAAAGGATGCGAGATCAGGACGCCAGTGATAGTGCCTGTGGTCAAGATCTGGAGCTCATATCATGTTAGCACATCCTTGGATCCATGCCGACTACGTGGTAACGTGAGTGGTGTCACTTGGATAGACTGACAGTGGCCCAGTGCAGCTTTTGCAAGCTCCCTTCACAAAAGAACACATAGTAGATGCCGGAGAAGAATGTGCCCACTGTCACAATAACAATACCGAGCAGATCCATGCCATGCCAGAACAGCTCTACACGATGGGAGTGCGGTTGCATCAGGTGGTACAGTGTGCTCAACACCAGGCAGATCTCCGCACAAAAGAAGAAGACCCCGAACATAGCATAGTCCATGGTCGTAACATCGAGGACTTGAGGTCCGGCTAGGCCACGGAGGAAAATCGGTACGGCAAAAGGCAGAAGGAGAGCCGGGACCATGTGAGTGTAGACGTTGCAAGTCTCGTTGTGCATGAAGGTCAGGCTCCTGAAGACCTCATTATAGTCTGCCTTCTCTGGTCGATAGCCACTGAGGATGAATTTGTTATCAAACTGCCACTCGGAGATCTCTCGCCAAGTGACAGTCTGGGCGTTGGGCTTCGCAGGGCTTGGGCGGTCGGTCGTGCTGCTCATCTCGACTTTTGGCACGTGCCGTTTCTTGAGATCTGCTCCTGACATGTCCTCGTTCTTTTGCACTGGGGATGAAGCTGAGGAGGCGTATGTGACGTGGACAATGTAGAGATGGCACCCGGCTGGGCGTTTACTGAAGGTTGGCGAGAGAAGCAGGGAATGGAAAGAGGGAATAGAGTCAAAGAAAAGTCGGGACTGTGACAGTCAGCTTGCACAGCTGAAATGGTGGCTCAGCGCTAGCGGTTTGACTAAGGATCTCAGAGGCAAGAAACTTTAGAATCTAACACAGTTGACTCTTCAACTGATCGCTGTAGGCGGCAGTCTTTTGGCGAGCAATGAAGTCTAAGCAAAGCAGGTTACGTGGATATATATTGAGTACCTTTACATTGCGACTCTAACTATCTGCAATGTCAAGAAAGTGTTTATAGAAGTGGGCAAGAGCAAATCAGGAACCCCGAGAGAACCTTGAGAGTTCCGTGCGATGATATGCACTATATACTCCCACGTGATAACCCAAACTGGCAGTCCCTGTTCGTCTAGCGGTACTTAATCATATTTAGAGACACGAGCATAGGACTGATAGGGCCACTAAATTAACAATCTAATTTAACTAACTATTGCATATTTGGTTTTATAACTCCGACTCAGGGGTAGCAATAGGAGATCGATGTGATGTTCCCCAGTCCTCGTTGATGTAGTTTAAGCCAGGAGACTGGGTTCTTGTTTCTGAAAAGGTTTCTATTTCATGGAACTCCTGCTCCACGGACTCTTGCTCAAGACTATGCTCCTGAGATGCAGATTGCTCCTCTATTGGGAGTTCTGTATGCGCATGATCTTGATTCTGCGGTTCTCTCTTTCTTGTCGACTTTATTCCGAGCTTATAGCTGATCTCAGGTTCGGATTGCGGGGTTGGTGCAGGGGATCCAGGGGCGCTATTCGGAGCTACAACTGGAGATCTCTGTCGAAGTCTCGAATTAGCCGATAGTCGCATGTGCTGGCTCCTGAGTCGCTTCAGGGGGCGCTCATGTATTTTCGCTCTGCCAGAGGTCAAGTCCATGAAAGACGGCTTTAGGTCTAGTTGTGCTTCCTTCCTCTTCTTCTCTGGCTTGAAGCATCACGGATCAAGGGTGATGAAAGCCTGAGCAAGAGCGGCGCTGCTGACTAACCGGGGGAGGATGTGGGGTCACCCAGTTTTCGTGGAAGACTACCTACCTAGGTAGGTATAGGTAGGCAATACATGCCACACTATGTATCGCCACCATTGCCTCCGTCCTCTAATTTGACATATTCGACATTCCTGAATAACTACTCGCAAGATTCAGAACTAACGTGAGAATTACCTAAATCAATGTTGCGACGAAGAAGCTATAAATCACTACTATCCCAGATACCACAAGGAGTTATACTTTCAAACCTTCCTACCCTACATCGGCGACAGGACTCATGAGGTTAGCTAACACTCGAAGCAAGCCGCATATTAGCTATTTGAAGAGCACAAATAATGAAGCCGCAAGGCGACCTAAGGAAACTTAGTGTATTTCTGGTACTCTTGGAATTGTTGGGTGCTTGGGTCAAATGCTATGCTTTCCGGACGATCATGCTTAGATGATGGTATAAAACTTGATATTATAACTTTTGATGTACGTTAACTTATGTGCCTATTCCGTTCTAATTCCAATGTTGCCCCCTTGTTTACCCTATCTATGAAGGAAAAGAAAGACTAAGAACGCCGATATGAAGTTGGGCAACAGTATATGCAATATATAGAGAACCTGAGGCGTTCTTACCGATGCAAATAATTCCATGAAAAAATGCGGCCGTGAGTCATATTCAAGGAGGACCGGATTATACCTTTGCCTTGAGCCCCCATCCAGCTTGGGAAACTCTTGACATAATAAAGAAAGCAGAACCTAACAGCATAGAGCAGCCACAGAAGAGCTGCAGTCCAAGGTAGCCGCCTCCCTGTGCCGATACGATGGCTCCGCCGATGGGGCTACCGACGAGTCCGCCAAAGGACTGAATTGCGAATGCAGTTCCGACACGGGTGCCGATCTGGCGTATATCGGACACCTGGGCAATGAGGGTTGGCGCAAGAGAGATGACTCCGCCCGAGGAGAAGCCAAAGATGACGGTGAAGACGAGGATGCCGGCCGTGTTGTTGATGGGGATCCAGATGGCCAGACAAAAGATGGCTGACATGAGGCAGATGATGACGACGACGTTGAACCGACCAATTTTATCGGCGACGATGCCTGGCAAAATACGTCCAAATATACTAGTTGGTGCAAGTTAGTGACAAATTCCTCCGTAGCTATCTGAATCAGAGGTCATGGATGATTACCTGACTGCATTGAGAATAGAAAGAAGGTATGGAATCAGCGTCTCAGACATGCCCGCGGTCTCAGCCTGCGTCAAGACATAGTTGAATGGTAGGAACATTCCGAGGTAAAAGAAGAAGTTTCCGGCGATGGTAAGCGTAAAGGCAGGTTCGCGCAACCCGCTGATGTAGTCCTTGAAGACGAAGGGCTTCGGCTGTGGAGGCAGGCGGGACTTAACGGTCAACGCAGTGATGGTGAGTAGGAAGAGGAAGAGAAAGGCCATGGTGCGCATCATCCAAGGGAAGCCGACGCTCTTGATCATTCTATCCATCATGATGGGAAGGACGACACCGCCAAGAGATGAGCCAGAGACCATGATACCAAAAGCTGCAGCGCGGCGTTTGAAAAACCAAGTTACCAGAGAGGTCATACAGGCGTTGAAAATGGCCGAAGAACCAAGGGAAGACACAATGGCTTGAGCGAGGAAGAATTGGTAGTAATCGTTGGCCAAGGAGGTCATCATGAGACCAAAGACATAGGTGACGGCGCCGATTCGGAGTAACCAAGCCGGTCCGTACGAATCAAGAAGCCTACCAAACTAATAAAAAGTTAGAGGAAGAGCGGATTTAGAAGGAAAACGGTGGAAAGGAAAATTGTGAGTGTTAGACATACCACTGCGCCGGGGAAGATCATGAGAAAGACCTGTGTTGACATGATCCAGCTCACAGCCGAAGGGTCATAGTTCTTCAACGGCCCATTGACATAGTATCGCTGAAACACACCCACACAATTGACCAGCCCAAACGTGCAAAAAAGACCACACCAGCCTCCAAAAGTTACCAGCCAGGCCGTAGTGCCGCCATCTGGAAAGTCGTTTACTGGAGCCGGTGGGGCGGTCTCGCCATTCTTCTCGTCGTCTACAGCATCGTCTGCGAGAGCAATTTCGTTCTTCTCGATGTCTTTGACATCAGCAACACTAGAGTCTGCTACCTTTGTGGTATCATCTCGTTTGGGCTGCTCGTTCACAGTCGCCGAGGAGATTGATGAGCCCGGCATCTTGGGCGAGTAGGGCTGAATGAGGCTCTCTGGATCTGCCAAGAAATCTGATATGTGAAATAAGTAACCAGTGAGCTTGGGTACAACTAGTGTTGGGTGCAACCGTTTAGCTGAGGATTCTTGGCGCTTAAACAGGGGCCGCCCCTTTATATGTATTCAGATATGAAACGAACTTGAATTGAAATACTAGGGTAGGCAAAAATCTCCAAATTGTGGCATAAGAAAGGTGCCAGGATAGCCAACAAGTTCAGCGACGATGGAGATAATGAAGGATCCGGGGAATGATATTATCTCCGTATGATTCTATAGGCCCGCCCCCAGTTCTCCACCTGTTTGTCCAGGGGACCTATTTTCCTACCTAATAAAGATTCTGTTGCCTCTACATTATTAATCTACTGTCGGCAATATTGGCCTCGGATGGCGAGATGGGATGTAAGTCAGCCTAGTTGGGGTCTTTTGGAGCTCGGGATTATTAATTCAGGCCTACCCTTGACTAGCTTATCCTCATCCACAACCTGGCTTACTTACCTCTTTCGTGAGAGCGAAATCTCAACTTGATCAAGGGGTATTGTATACTCGAGCGTAGGCAGGCAGTGCGTATTTTGGGTTTAACAGCCATATTGAAAGAAGAGAAGGAGAAGCGTTCCGTTTTCTCCTTCACTCTCTCTGCAAAATGGAATGTTTTTGGTTCTTTGCCTTTATTACTGTCTCTGGTTGCATTACTAGTATAAAAGATCACCACTACTCGCATTACTATTTCGCGTTGTCGGCCTTAAACTTAGGCGCGAGGACAGACCGAAGAGCACACAGATGTCCGGAACCAGATCGGCTCCACTTAGTTCGGACATCGCTTACATTGAACTGAAGAATTTGGATTCTTGTATGTATTTTTCATCGGTTGATGTTAATGCTTAGGTCATGTTCTTTTCGACTACGTAGCTCATAGACCAGATGGGAAAAGACGAGGCAAGGAAGGATTCTAATAATACAGAGAAAAACCTGCCCGCAGAGGGCGAAAATGGAGACATTTTATTAATGAAAGCCGTCCCGTACCCGCTCTATTGCACATATTCTTTTAGATCCTTCTTGTCCTCAAACGTAACCTTTCCGTCTTTTTGAACAGTAGCCACGTGAATGGCACTGGGGGCCTGCTCGCTCTTGGGCGTCTCAGTGGCCTGAACAGGTGGTAGCTTGGCCTTGGTTGTCGATTGAACAACCTTGGAAATATCGCCTGCCGGTGCATCTGCGATTTCATTTACATCCCGGTTGGTCAAGACGTCGGAAACACGGACACCACGGCTGGAAAGGAAAATCGTGCTTGGTCCCTTGAATTGCAGGAATAGGCGATCGCCCCATATCGTCCTTCGCATCATGGTTCGCAGACTGAAGAGCACACGCGAGATGTACTGGTATGCGCTTGTCTCGCGCACTTTCTTCACGTACGCCAAATCGACGAACCAGTTACTCAGCGAGGGGATTTGCAAGCTAAAGCTTGAACTCTTGAACCGGAATGGTCGTGGCGGGGTTCGTGAAATTGAGTATGCGACTACGCTGCCTGGATGGGCAACAAATTCCTCGCCTTCGTCCAGAGTGAGCTGGTAGATCTGACCCGGTGCTGAAAGTGCTGCCAGTCCCCGGCCGGTTATATGTGTGCTGCCCCAGTTCGCAAGTGAAAGTCCCTGCTGAATCCGTGAGGATAGGCTGAGCGTATGTCCCGTCCAAGCCAACAATGCATTTCGTTGTGAAACCATCCAATCAGTCGTGCCATCAAGGTGGAGAACAGTAAAAGTGGTCGTCGGGCTCTTCGTCGAAATTAGGGCGGTAATGGGTGACGAAGCTGTGATACGTTGATAGAGGAAGGGAACCCCGAACGGCGCTCGGCCCAGAGGGTTCAGGACTGATAGTGTAGATTGGGCCTATTAAGTGAACCAGTATCTTCATTAGTTCGGAATAGAGAAAAAAGAAACCATTTCGATGAGATGAGAGGTCATACATTTTCGGGCTTGCCGGCAACAGCTACGAGTGTGCCCCTCCTCGTGTACAGCTTTTGAGATGCCGAGAGTGTCACTGATAAAAGCGAGTAGGGAGAGCCGAGGACCTCAAATCGAGCATCTTGTCAACACAGCCAATTAGTAAATTGTCCAATTGAGCATGGGGGAGGAAGCCCGCAGCTTACCAGCAGCATCTCTTGATGAACCAAAAGCATCGCCACCAACACGAGGGGTCTCACTCGTCGGCGCGGCGCTGATCTGTATCGCTCGACATTGGCGAAAAAGAGAGCTTGATGAAGCCTGGGGGCGTATCGATCGATGCGCCGTCCGCAACATTGGCGAGCGACCTCGCATCATGCTGCCTGGAGAGCTCGGAAGGGCATTTAGATATTCGATCTGCTCGTTGCATCCATAAAAAGCGCCTCTGTCGTCGGAGCCGGCTTTTTCCGCCAGACGTCACTGCGGCTCACGTGCTGGTTGCTGGGACAACCTTAGCCGCCACGGAAATCCACAATAGCTTTTGCCCTAGGCTAGGAGATCTACTCCCTACGAACTAGCCAGGGCTACGACTCGAACACCCGGGGCATTTTCCATCACCATCGGATGAAGTGCGAGGGGCGGATTCATTGGGTCCTTTTTCTTTAGTTTTTCGCGTTTTTTACTAACCATAGCAGGTCAATTGCTCTCCGCGATGTCTGTCCGTGTCGTAGCAAGGATACGTCCTCTCCTGGATAAGGAGCTGGACAAGGACATCATTGTGAAGCCTGACAGCGCGGAGTCTGGGAAGCCCTACACGATTGTGAAGATTCCAAACCCCAAGAACGAGGCTGAGGACTTCTCTTTCGCGTTCAATTCCGTGTATGACCAGTCAACGTGTCAGGAGACCCTGTTTACTTCTGAAGGTACGCGGTCCAATTGGATAGGAGATGGGGCAACGGTTAGGAGAAGTCATTGAACATGCTAACAAGACATACGCGATCAGTGTCTCCCCACGTCAAGTCCCTATTCCAAGGCTACGATGTAACAATCTTTGCCTATGGTGTCACGGGAACTGGCAAAACTCACACAATGCGAGGAGGGCTCAAGCTTGCCGAGCGAGGAGTGATACCCCGACTCCTGAGCAGCGTCTTCCGTCGAGGCAAGAAGATCATGAAGGACACGGAAGGGAACACCACAGTACGCGTCGCCCTATCATACTACGAGATCTACAACGACAAGGTATTCGACCTTCTCGAACCCCCAGAGAAACGGACACCCAGCGGGTTGCCTCTGAGAGCAGAGGCAAGTGGCAAGACGGTTGTGGCTGGGCTTTCTGAGCGAGCATGCGAGGACCTTAAGGACTTCGAGAAGCTTTATATTGAGGCAAACAACAACCGTGTCACGGCGGCGACGAAACTCAATGCTCATAGCAGTCGAAGCCACGCTATCCTGCGCGTCAAGTTGACGCAGACCACGGGCGAAATAGTTCGCGAAAGCACCGCGTCCGCCATTGATCTTGCCGGTTCCGAGGATAACCGAAGAACAGACAATGGGAAGGAAAGACTCATCGAGTCTGCTGCCATTAACAAGAGTCTCTTCGTTCTCAGCCAGTGTATCGAGGCTATTTCACGAGGCGACAAGCGGATACCTTATCGGGAATCGAAGATGACGCGCATCTTATCGCTTGGCCAGAACAACGGGATCACCATCATGATCCTTAATCTGGCTCCAATGAAGAGCTATCACTTGGACACTCTGAGTAGTCTTAATGTCAGCTCGAGAGCCAAGCGTATCGAGGTTCGTGAAATAGAGAATGAGGTGGTTTTCAAGCAGTTTCCTAAGACGAGCTCAACCACCACTTCTGGTAACATTCACCGTCAACCTCTTCGACCCCTTGCCAACGCGCACAATGTCCACAATGGAAATGTGGCCGCCGCAGCAAAAGCCACGGATGCGAACAAGCCCGTAAAGGCCTTCAGTGTCTATACTGACAAGTCGAAACCCACGCCGGTGACCTCCCAACCACTTGTGTTGAAGCCGCTCGCGAACACCAGCAACACTCGCCGTTCCACCCCAGCAAAGCGACCATCCGACCAGGAGGCCCTTCATGTCAGACCCAGTAAGCTGGCTCGGCCAATTGGCCAACCCCTGATGCCACGGTCAACGGCAACTTTGGCAGCTTCGTCTACCACATCTAAGATGACCGTGTCCGCCGAGGAAATCGAGGCTATGGTGGAGAAGAAGGTTGGGGAGATTCTGGCAGCAAGAGCCGCAGCAGAGAAGTCGGCCGTCCCGGTCCAAGTTCACGTTCAACCTGGGCTCGACGATGCGGTGCAGAAGCGGTTGGATGCATTGGAGCGTCGAATAGAGAGTGATGAATGGCGCGAGGATGCCAAATCGGAGGGCCTACGGTTCCTCCTGGCCGCGAGGCAGCACAAGGAGAGAGGAGAAGATGCTGCCGCGTTGAAGGCGTATGAAATGGCGCTTCCTTTCTTCCCCGGTCAGGCGAAGCTTCTAAGCAAGATCGAAAGATTGAAGGCGAAGCTTCATAGCGCCGAGAGGCCAAGGCCTGAGCATTTCTTCGACGTGAAGGAGAAGGTAACGAGGAAGAAGAAACGGAGAACTACCTCTGACGACGATGAGGTGGATGCCGACTATGAGGATGCTGAGGCGGATGTTGAAGAAGCGACGTTTGTGAAACCTGCGTCTCGCCGACCACGAGTGAAGGCTGTTCCTCGCACAATCCTCCCCGATGATAATGGCCCTCCATCTCCCCGGGCCCAGCAGCTTCTGGATATTGTCAACTCGCGCGATCTTGTACAGATCAAGAGCCTCGTCGGATTCGGGGCAAAGAAGGCTAAGGATTTGGTGGATTACCTTGAGCTTATGAGTGTGGATGAGGAAAATTGCATCGACAGCCTGGGTCAGTTGAGGGCTGTGCCAGGTATGGGTGGCCGCACCATTGACAGGGCGTATGAAGGCCTCCTCGCTATGTGAAGGACGTAAAAAACGTCAGCATCGTAAGCGACCTAAAGAGAAGGGTGCTTAAAACTTGGAGTATTGTTTTTGTGTTTTTTTTTTCCCGGCATTTGGGACGGCGTTTTTGGATCTTGTTTCAACATATATCACAGGGCGTGGTTGTCCTTTCTGGGGTTCGCTTTTTTTGGGAACCGGTTGCATTTAATATTGGTTTAGAGTTTCTTGCATTTTGATAGTTTGGCCATCAGCTTGGCCGCAAATTCCCAGAGTCCTCACTGCCTCTTGCTGAGGGATCCACGGTAGCGGACGATGTTGCTCTATATTCGAATCAAAAGCATTAGCTGGCTCTTGTCTGAAACATGAAACCCTGCGTTATCCAGTGAACTGTCCTTTTTTGGAAATGACAATTGTTCTTCTGACGTCGATCTCAACGTGTGCCGTGGACCTAATCGCTCCTTTGCAAGGGAATGGCTCCCACGCAGCGACGCGAAAGCCACCATCTCGACCCACTCATACGATTCGCTCCGGAGGCCCCAATTGGCGAGCCGCATGCGGGCAGAGGCCAATTGGAATAACACCAAGGGAAAATAATACGAAGGGACGACAATGCCCAGGGACAGTTCGTTCCTCGGCCTCGCTGCTTGTGCCACCGCGAGTGGTGTGGTCCGGCTCAGGCTGTGGCCGCGGGTGGAACCACGCCCGTCCCAGCCGTCGCGCCAAGACACTGTCGCAGATCACACAACGGGACATGGAGAGAGAGACAAGCGAGCGGGACAAGACATGGACACGCGACGCGGCATGCCGTAGGTAAAGTCGATCACCGTCGAGCCAATTTCCCCCGGGGGCACTTTGCAGATACGACCGTGTCTATATTTCAGATACTCGTGACTAACTGCTAGAGATGTATGTAGATCGATATATAGTCTGCTCTTAACTCTAAGCGCTAAAAGAGTGACCCAGAGAATGTGCCTGTGAAGGGGAGCCGCAGCCCGAACAAAAAAAGGGAATAGGTAAGGTAAAAGTAAAAGCAAATAACAATAATCGTGAGGCCAAAAAGTTAATAGTCGCCCGAAAACAATGCAGGACTTGAAAATTAGTCGTAGCCAAGAAAGGTTTCGCTCTCTACTCCAGGCTGTCGAAAGAGATGATGACGAACCCCAACTTGTTCTTCATATCTGTGAACCCTCTCATATTTCCATCCCGGAAAAAACCATTTGTACATTTCCCTTGAATCTTTCATGTCTTTCTCGTCATTAAGGTTCTACCGGATCATGCTTAATCTTCGCTCTGCTTTGGATGTTTGCTTCTCAAAGGTGCCGCCGAAGCCGGGCATGGAGCTGTAACGGTTCAGTCTCTTGCGCTCAGCCGTTGTGGGCTGTGTGGATGGCATGGCAGCAGCCGAGCTGGGAGTCTCGGCAACGGAAGAGGAGACGGGCACGGCAGTCACGGTGAAGCCGGGCCCAGCCTTGTCGCCGTGTAGTGCGTTGGAGCGGTCGGTAGCATCGGACGAGGTAGAGGAGCCAGTGCTGTTCTGGTAGATGTACTCGCCGTCGACGTAGACAGCGTTGGAGACGAATGCCGAGCGTCGGTGACGGCTGCGGGTGTAGCGCTTCTCAAGGCGGAGAAGCTCCAGTTTGGCTTGGATCTTGTCGAGGAGACTCTTGCCCATGATGACGTTTGGGATGGGGAGTTTTCTACGGATGGAGGGTTCGTGTAATGCGAGCTCGTGCCAAGATGGGTGCTCGGTTATCGATTGAAGCCCAAGGAGGATGACACTTTTGACAGGTGCGACAGCTCTCTCGTTGGATGCTCGTTGGATTCAACACCGTAGGTATTATGGCGAGTCGCTATTCGTACGTCGTCTGTTGGTGGAGGATAGGTGTTGAAGACAAGCAAGCACACGAGGAGGTCGATTGTGGATGTAGAGAAACGAGAGGCAACGGCCGTGAGAAGGATGATATCGCCAGGAAATCTTCCGTCTGCCAATGGTCCGATTTTTTTTCTTATTCGGGGGGCGGGGATGCCAGTTGAGAATGAGTGACTGAGGGCAGGGGGGAAATAAGGAGGTTTGGGAAGAGAGCGTGCACGATGTAGATAAATGGCAGGCCTACTGTGTAGGTTGAAGAAGACGGGTTGGACCAGCTTCAGAATTTGGCAAGCGGATGGACACCCCGGACAGGTACTATTGCTCCGTGCGTTTCTAGCCTGACAGCCCAAGACGAAAGAGGGTATGCGCGATATGGTTTGCACTCAGCAGCTTGGGTCGAGGACGATAAGATGGCCCAAGGATGGGCTGGGAGGGGCTTTGATCCTGGGTTTCTGCATGGCAACGACTCGAAGACACCCACCTGGCGAATCAGCAATGCATGTCTGACGGATCCCCCAGACGGCCGCGCATGGCGCTAGACAAGCCCTGCTACCAAGGTGTCGAAAGCAAAAGCCTGGCATGGTCGCATTTATTGCGGAGCTCTGCTGGGGGCCGCACGCAGGGGATGTCCGAACAGCCTCTGGAGCACCACCGTTGGCGATGCTTGCCGGCAGGTCGACTGCATCCAGAGCATGCGCATCATGCCAGGTCAGGGAGGTAGCGACGGTGCGTGCATGAGCCGGGCAGCGGGCATAAAGCAGGTAATCACCATTGCGTTGGGGTCCTGCGTCTGCAATCGTCTATGTTGCGACTACGGATACGGCGCAAAGTCAATGCTAGTCAGATGAATGCAATCAACGGACGTGCGCTAACGGGCACCCTAATGATGGGCACACATGGCGTTTTAGCGCAGCAAGCGTAGCATGTCTGCAATTCTACTGTAATGAGCACGCAGGACCCAACTCTGCACTGTCCAACGTCTGGTGATTGCGGGATCGCCATGGCGCTGGTACGGTACATGAGCTACATATGTACTGGCAGGATTGGGCGTGCTCCGTACCTGTCTGAGTGAGACCAGGTCCACGGCCGCAGGTGGTGATTGATTTTCAGGGGTTGAAGAGCCACAGACGGGACGGGAGCTATGATCAAATCAGGCACATTGTGTGCTTAGGTAAGGAAATCGCTCTACTGCGGCAATTGTTGATTGGCCACGGGTGTTGCCTCACCACACTAGTACCTGCTGTAGGTGCACATCTTGGCTTTGGCACCATTGACCGGAGTTTGCCACAGGGGCCCCGGGACCAGCGCTAGCCTAGCACCTGGGACCAACCCGCTGGGCAGCTCGCTAACTGGAATTGATCCAGGCATTATTAGTAGAAGGGCTGGTAATAATCATCGACAGCGACCTACCTAGCTTACGCTAACACCACTGCTGCGTTCCAGTTGCCACCACATATGGATCCTTCATCCATTGTGCCATCCGCTCCCACATCCGTCCCAGCTGCGTGCGTACGTATGCCCAAGCTCTCGACACCCTCAGCAGCCCTCCATCCAAGTCGTGCTACGCAGCGCGTGTCGCACTGCATTAGCCCAGATTCTGCGTCCTGCCGTAAATGATGGCCTCGATTCTCGGTAATCGCTCCTCGTCAAGCCCTCCTACGAGGTACGTAGCAATTGTCATCCTGGCCTGGTGAGCCCGCCACACTTCCTCGTGTTCGCTCTGCGGCAGAGTGGCCAACCGGGGAACGCACCGCTGGCTTTTGGTGGCCCCGACGCATGCAGAGAAGAGACCTAGGATTGTTTTGGACCGGCTCAAGAGCACTGGAATCCGTCAGGGACCCCCTCCAATGTGGGCTCGCCCCTCTCTGCCAGCCACTCACTGGCCCCTGTGCTCCTATTAGGTAGGTGGGCAATTAATACAGCTACACGTGCTAATAGTTTCCGAGCACTTGCAGCTTCTTTCTCGAACGGTGGGGGAGAAGACGGGCTAGAGATGTTATCGGCGTCTCTTGGTTGGCGCTAGCATATTGCGAAGAGCTGGCCTGGATCCAGGACTAACTGGTCTAAGCCACGGGTAAATTGAACCGGATTGAACTTGAATCGAGTATCAACCTCAACGGTTTAGCTATCGAAGTTGTCACTCGCACTATCTCCATCATGGACGGGACGACAAGCTGGGGTGGAGAGGGTAGGATACCACCAAAGTTCCTAGTTTGAGCAAACCAACTTATCGCCGATGAACCGCCAAGCTTTGCCATCCTGATATTGCCCTGTTGTACCAAATATCTGTCTATTTATCAAGGTGCTACTGCCAGGACTGACGGCAAATCAAACAGCTCCAGATAATCCTCAAGTTGTGTCACAATAGTCAAGAGTCAGTCGCAGTAGACAGCACAACATGGCCTTGTTTCGTCATCATCTGCTTTCTGCTTTACTGCTAGCCACGAACACCAAAGGTATGGTCCGAGACATCTGGTTTCGCATGATCCCATCTGCCGCAGGGGTTCACTCTCTCACCGCTGCTGGAAGAGCCGTACCTTTCGAGCTCGTCAAGGTAAAAGTGAAGCTCACAAACTATACAGCCTGGCAGACCACTTCTGGTTGGGTTGACTGCAATTCGGGATGTTCTTTCATTTCGCGTCTCTGTGTGTGCGTGTCACGTCATGGTCTGCAACATGCCAGTGCCAATTTTAATTTCATGTCATTGTGTCAAAAGGCTGTCAAGTTGAGTAACACACGAAGCCGGGTTCCTACCGACGACATGTACGCCCACTTCCGTAATCTCATACTCGCTCGAGTCCATGCTCACAGATTTTGGCCCAATTGCTCTAGAGATCTGAGGAACAATTACGACTGACGTCTGTAAAACTAATTGGCCCTCGACCAATCGCTCTCGGCGAGTTGTGACCCCAATCCATCTATTATCCGTCAACAATTGAGCTCGAGTTCCGTCTGTCGATGTGAGGACAAGCACGATGGCGGAACATTGTTAGTTTAGGCAGCTCTTGGTTTCACGTAGCGTCTTGAGGATCTCGGTGCCTTGTTTGGATATCCCCCCCTCCCCTTTTTTTTTCGCACACCCCATAAACATGAAGCCCAACGTGACACCAGAGCATACTGTCCGCACTCGGTCATGGACAGACGTGATTTGAGAAAAGCAGTAGCACAAGGTAGCTCCATGCGACATCCGCGCCATAACAATATTGCCGACGTGCCGGTGGCTATAAGAGATGAGTTTTCTCATCGTCAATGCCTAGGTATCTCCTCCCTTGCCCCCCATGTGCCCATCGTTTGTAGTTTGACTCCCTGTTGGTGTGTTGACAATGCGGCCGGTCTCTCAGCTATTGGTACTCCTGGCGTTGGTACTTGGCACGGCGGCCAGATCGTATCATCGCCGTGAACAGCACACCCAGATCCTCAAGGACCCCGGGGAGCGGCATGAGACTGGAGGAACAAACAAGTATATCATCGAGGTCGAGAAGGTTAGTAGCCCTGAAGAAGCTTGGGGATGGCCCCATCCCAGACGAGGACGGAGAGGTGCTGACACAACGTCAAGGGCACGAGACTCGGGACTCTTACAAAGAGATTTGAAGAGGAATCCCAGGCTAATGGCACTTACTACAAGGAGTTTGATTGTAGTGATGTGTTCTCTGGTCTCACCATTGAATCAAAGACCGACAACGTCGACTCACTGCTCTCAATGGAGGGAGTCGTCAACGTCTGGCCCTTGAGATCTGTCCCAATGGCGCCGCTGGCGAAGAGAACAAAGCTGTCGGGTAATATGAAACATCCAAACACCTCTGCTCACCACTGGACAGGAGTGGATAAGCTACATAAGGCTGGAATCAGAGGCAAGGGCGCCACCGTGGCAGTGATTGACACTGGGATCGATTACACCCACAAGGCGGTAGGAACTCATAACTGGACGTTAGTTCTACTGATTTCTAACAAATTCTGTAGCTTGGTGGCTGCTTTGGGCCTGGATGCAAGATCTCTGGAGGATACGACCTTGTTGGGGCAGACTGTAAGTGACGGCACATGGGCTGGAAAGATGAGAGCGAGGCTGACTTACCAAACCTAGGGGATTCTCACGAAGAGATGCATTTTCCTAAGAAGCCGGACGATGATCCAAGAGACTTCTATGGACATGGAACGCACGTTGCGGGCATAATTGCTGGACAGAGCGACTGGTGAGAATGAATACCTGAGCGTCTTGACCTTTCTCCAGAGTTTATCGTTAAATAGTCCGTCTTATAGGTTCACTGGGGTAGCACCTGATGCCGACCTCCTCATATACAAAGTGTTTTCTGATGCATGTACCCCGATATCGCACGCTGGGGTTTGGGTGACTGACAACGCAAGCAGGATCCATTGGACACTGACGAGGAGGTCTTGATCCAAGCCTTCTGTGATGCGTATAGCGCGGGCGTAAGTTACTCCCATCCGACACAGACACGTTATACAAGATCTCACCGCGGACTAGGCCGATATCATCACGGCAAGCATTGGTAGGCCTAATGGTTTTGTGGACAATCCATGGGCGTTGGTTGCCAGCCGTCTTGTCCAGCGAGGCATTGTTGTCACAATATCGGCTGGGAATGAGGGCTATACAGGCCCTATCTACTCCAGCAGCGGCTCGAACGGAGACGGAGTCATCTCTGTGGCTGCAGTCAATGCCACCGGAAACACCAACGATACTGTGGATTCCAGACCAGTTGCCGCTTACTTTAGCACTTGGGGTCCTACCAACGAGCTGCTACTGAAACCGGACATCGCCGCGCCTGGCTTCGACATTGTCAGCACAGTGCTGGACGGGGAGTATGAGGAAATGAGCGGGACGAGTATGGCCGCGCCGTACATCGCTGGAGTCGCTGCCCTCTGGATTGGCAAATATGGCGGCAGGGCTGTCCATGGGCCCAAGACCGCCAAGCTGGTCTCGGAGCGCATCACAACCAGTGGGAGCAGTGTTGCCTGGAGTGCAGACATTGTCCGCTTCAACCGAACGGCCCCTCCGTTCCAAGTTGGAACTGGGCTGGTTAACGCTCTCAAGGTCCTACACTATGACACGCAGATAAGTGCAAAGCCATTCTCTCTCCTGGACACGGAGTCATTCCAGCCCGATTGGACGGCAAATATTACCAACCGGGGAAATACCAGCGTCACCTATACTTTTGAAGTCGAGCCTCAATCCGGAATGGAGCTTCTGGATAGCTATTACGGCATCAAGACATTATTTGAGCTCACCCCCATAAACATCGTCCCCAATATCACCCTTCCCAAGCCAATCACGGTTCCGCCCATGAAGACTAAGACAGCCGAGTCTGTAATTCCATATCCCTCTTTTGGACAGAGAACATTGACTGAGATCTCCCTTTTTAGATTTTCCTTTCAGCTCCCCAAGATCAACGACGAGCTCCTACCACTCTATGGTGGAAAGATATGGTTCAAGGGGAGTAACGGGGAAAGCCTTTCTGTCCCCTATGGTGGTAAGTCTTACCAAAGCATACTCGAAGCAGACTTACCTTGCTAATACTCATACTCCTCAGGTGCGGCTTATGATACCGAAAAGGAGTTTGACTCCATGTTCGCAACTCAGCCGTATATAAACGAATTCGAGAACGACTGGAAGTAAGATTTCTCCCCCAACAGCACAGAAAAGACCCATTAGCTAACGCCAGATCCCACAACCAAGGTGGAGTTTCAATACCAACGTGAGGCCGTACGACTTCGTGGAGCTGTCTGCCCGCCTCCGGTATCCCTGCTCTCACCTCCGATGGGATGTAAGTTTGGGATTCCCCAAGAAGCCTAGCTAGATCTTGCCAATGAGTTCGGTAACTGACCCACCTCGCAGATTTTCTCCCGGTATTGGGATGAGCGCAGTTGGGTTCTACCCACTGTCCCCGGGGAAAACGGCTACATTGGTTCGGCAACTACATTCCGGGACGCCGACATGTTCTGGTACTTTGACCCGAAGCGCATGGACAAGGAGGACACGATCCCCTTCCCCATTATGCGCGTTCCAAGAGGTTATGGGAGCTACTGGTGGTTTGGCAAGTTGGCCAACGGCTCGTACATCAGACCGGGAAACTATACGTAAGTCACCTACTACATTATGCCCTTCCACTTTGGAATTCATTGCCATGTTACACCTAGGAACCGCCATCGGCAACATAAGTAAACATTTTCTGACACTCTTGGAAACAGTATGCGATTTGCGGCTTTGAGACCGTACGGGAACCCTAATCTCACAGATCACTGGGATATCATGGGTCAAGATGCGCTATCATTCGAAGTTCTGCCCATGAACACTACAAGAAATTCGACCAGGCTAATTAGACATGCCTACACATGAGCCGGAACCCCATTGGCGCGGTACTGAAATGCCCTTTAATTTGTTGGCCCCACCATTTAGGAGATTTGGATGGTACTTGAGTGGAGGTTAATAATGTTTTACTTGAAAATGGATGAGGATTCAGATGAGAGGACAACAGGCGATGGATAGTAAAAGGAGATAATGATCGGAGCACAGCTTCTTCCTGTTTAGATGATGAGTTTGAGCTTAATAGCATGATATCCAGACATTCAAGTCTATCTATCCGATAACAATCCCTGACATCTAAGAGAACGTCACAAATTCCAAAAACTGTAGGTAGGCACTGGAGCGTGTCTGCCGACCTAGGTATTCATACAAATCATAGATCTTGACATTAATATCGCAATTGTAAGCAAGACATACAAGGATAGCCTTACAGCCCACAGCGGCTAAAATAATCCAACATCAGGTTGGATCACGCCTGAAGCATACATCCAGTGTTGCTCTCCAGGGTGTGCCACTTGAAGAGGTTGATGAAATCGCTTTATGCCCATTTACCCAGAACACTCATGAGGACCAAACCGCTGATTAGACCGAAGAATGCCACGCAAGTAGTGATGACATTCGCATCCGCGAGTTCAGCCTTGCGGCCATGAGAACCCGTCACCCAGTCCGCGGCCCACATCTCAACCAGACCGACCCAGACGAGCATGCCAGCAGAAAGTGCATCAAGTGTACCAATGGCAATGAGTGTCGACTTGTCATTGCCGTTGAACTGTTTAAGAACACCGATACCAATGGCCATACCGATTGGGGTGATGAACGCGAAGCAGGAAGCGAGAATCAGTTTCTTCTTCATGCTTAGTCCTACAGGGACGGTCTCGGATGTTTCGGAGGAGCTTTCTGCTTGAGCAGATTTGCTCTCATTAGGACTTAAAATTCTACCACTTTCCACGGGGTGAAGCTCAAGATCGTCACGAGTCCCGATTGTAGCGATTCGGGTTCCTAGCGCAAGACCCTCGAATACTTGATGGAAAAGAATCACGACGAAGAGGGTCAAAAAGAAACTGTCGCCAGCAACGACAAGTGTGAGACCAATTACTAGGACAATGTTAGCGGAGGAAATACCGGAGAAGGATGAAGCAAGCTTACACAATGAGTGGAATAGGATACCGGCTTCCATTACCGTGATGCTCACGACCTCGCTCGAGATCAAGGCCTTGCTCTTTTCTTGGGGGTTGAGCGCTGCTTCGGATCGAATTTTGGCTTGAACGATGCGATGTCCAACGTACTCAACAAGGAACGAGAGGAAAATACCAGCCATGACGATGGCTGATGTAACACCTTCATATTCCAGTTCGCCAACGCAGTCATTGCTGAACATCATCGATGCATGAGTGTATAGCTATTGACAAACGGTCAGCAAAGATTTTTGTATAGCACATCATAGGGATAAATAAACTCACGTGAATGAAAGCAGTAGAAAGAATGATACCGGTACCGAACTGTTTTAGCCCTACAAACAGCAGGTTGAGCTTATTTTGGAAGAATTTGTGCATCAAGATGGGACCGAAGACGCCTATTTCTTGTCAGCGACGTCCAGCCAGAGCAAAGGGGTATCGGCAGTACCTAGTGAGCTTGTAGCAAGGATGACGAACAGCAGACCGACTCGAAGGCCGATGTTGTAATCCCGGGAGGTGGTTGTACAGGATGAGCTTGAGCTTGAGCCAGAGCTTGAGCTTTCTTCCTCACTACCCCCAGTACAGTGCCTAGAAGCACTTGTTAGGAATTGTTTACTAGAATGTTGCGGGTAGGGCAAGGCGTATCGATGACTTACTCAACTCCGGCATGGAAGTGGCAGTGTTCATTGCTAGTAGTTTCTTCCTCTTCATGTTCATGGGTCTCTTCAGTCTCCTCAGAGCCAGTTTCGCTTTCAGCTTGGACATCCTCTCCGCTTTCGTCAACGCAGTAACTAGGATGGAGATTAGTGGCCGACAAAAAGCAGAGAAAAAGACGACGGGTTGAGGTTTAGAAGAGATGACATACAAACTTGCGCCATGAGAATGGCAGTCTGTGTATTGCGCTGGGAGGGAGGTTGTGGCTGTCACTGTCGTCTTGATTTTGTACTCTGCCGTGCCAGCAAAGCAATATCTGTTGGGAATATTAGTGTTGAGCTGGACAGGAAGGAGTGGCGAGCCCGCTCACAAATCGGATGCATGAAGATGGCAGCCAGTGATGGCCGTGACCTGAGCCTGTGTTGTTGTGGTTGGCGCCTGGGTTTGTCTCGGGGCGAGATCAGCCATCGCAAGGCCACAGAGGGCTAATGTCAAACATGTTTTGGCAGACATGCTGACAAAGGTTATTAAGGTTGGCGTTAAGGTTATCCTTGGTGTGTGTGCCAATCCAAATCCAAATCCAACCCAAAAAGTTAGAGGTAACACCCGTTAGGAACCACCGCGGGAAACAAATAGGCGGGCGACGTGGTGGAGGTAAGGATGGGATGGACGGAACTAGGAAGTATGGTTGAGATCAAGCTTATTTATCAGTTCGCGATCGATGCGAGCGGATGCACTAGAGGATCACGAGTACCTCACACAAACCCAGAGTTGGCGTTACTCTTTGGACAGATGGAAGGGGAAAATGGAGCTGAATGAAGATATTTCACCAACTTCTCCGCTCAATCGAGGCATATACCTGCTGGAGAGGCAGGTGGTGGCTGCCTTCATTGGCAGTTGCTGCGGCCGCCAAGCCATGGCGACGGGTGGTGAGGACCTTGATGGTTCTGCCATGGAGAGAGAGTTGAGAACCTTGATGGTCCATGTCCACCAATTTCGAGGAGCCGCATCCTTTCAGCAACGCTCGTGCTAAGCCGCCCCACCCTGATGACCAAAACCACCACACATTTTGGCCAGATTTAGCAACAGCTCTGGCACCACCGAGCCAGCAGATCAGGCCAGGAGGGTGTTTGTACTTGAAGAATCCATGGCTTGGCTAATGCATCATGGTTGACATCCGAGAGGCCTTATCTCATCACCCTAGCCTGCCGTGAAGTTAAAAACCTAATATCAGGAAGGCCCTGTCAGCATAGTGTATCAAAAACGGTTGGGCATAAATTAGATGCTCCCACGTCATCTGAGAAGCACTTGTCTGAGATATGTAAGACCGGCCCCGTGTTGAGGTCAGACTGTCTTACCACTGATGAATGTCTGCCACGTGATGAGGCAATGGTGCTCTCAACATGTAACGGCTTCTCGTAACGCTGTGTCACGCCTGGGTTTCGGTTATAACCTCGCCAGTTGTGAAGCTTAGTCACCTGTCTGGGTAGTACCTAGGTACCAAGGTGTCTCGGCAAAGACTTATTCCGCGCCGAAATTATGGGTCTGATGAGCCAGGAAACTACTAAACCGACAATGCAGGAGCAAATTTTTCATTTCTTTTCTTTCTTTCTTCTTCATGAAACCTACTAGAAATTTAATCCTTCAAATTCACTCTGGCTTTCATATCAATGGAGGTAGCGGAGGGGAAACTGGAGGAAAGAGAAACATCGTCGACTTACCCTCTGTTTTGCTTGCAGTTCGCTGCGAATGAGCTATGGAGAAATTTTTTTCGACGGCGAGATATTCCTTCTTCGACCCCGTAAACGTAGTATGGCATCAAGGCCGGAAGCGTGGATCGCCACGCTCGCAGACCATGTATATCCATTGATGAAAAGATACACATCATATGCGCCAGAAGTAATGGCTCATTGCAACGTATCGGGTCGCGAATAATGCTGCTGGTGCAAGGATTGATGCGAACCAGGGGAAAGGAGTTCCTACTGAATCTCCATTCACTGGTGTCGCGTTCGACGCGCCTTGTCCATACTTTTGCCTGATGTGAGAGGTCGACTGTCCTCTTGGTGTCATCACCATCCACCATTAATTGCCAAATGAGCAGGAAATCTTTGTCCATTTCCCTCAACGGAACTATAACACACACAAGATGAGTTCATATCTACACTCGGACAGCAGTAGTCGAGTCCTGGCCTGAGTGTAGCCTGAGTGTTGGCACAGAGCGCGTGCCTCCACCCCACCATGATGACACACGAGAGACCAAAGAGCACTGATGCTACCTGGTGGGGGACGGCACGACCTAGCTGGCGTACTACAAGAGGATGATTGATAGAGCAAGTTTAGGTTGTATGATCCAGTGCTCTGCTTCGTCGTCATGTAAGAACATTCAGGCTCTGTTTTACATGTTTTGTAATCTTGGAACAGTACAAAACGTTGGTTGGTGAGTCAACGCGTTGGTGAATCGTGGCACGCTACATGATGACTGTCTGTGATCGACCTATATTATCAACCCCGCTACCCCGCTACCACCCGTTACACCTATCAAGGCTCGAGCATTTGCGATTTCTTCAACACTCTGCTGAATTCTATTCTCTCTCCATTTCCCTTATTCTCCAGGTTTTCTGTCACATTAGACATTCCTCAGTTGAGAAATTTTCTACCCAGTAACTCCCAACCCACACATCTTTTTTTATACAAAAAATCCCCTTCATCATGGCTGGTGGTGCTCCAGGGTCAAGCTCTCGCGGTCGCGGAGGGAAATTCAAGAAGTACACAAGAGGAGGTAAGAACGCAGCATAAATCAAGGTTCAAATATTGTTTTAGCTAACCGAGTGGCTCCATTACCCATGTTACAGGCGGCCATCACTTCTCACGCGATCTACAACCCCTCGACTCGGAAGGAAATGCCGTTAGCATGTGGGGTGCGGGCGATGCGAAGAAGGACGACTCTGAATCCGAGGAAGACTCTGAGTCCGAGGAGGAGGACAGCGAGGATGACGATGCGAACGCCAAGGCGTCGGCCGCTGCTGCCGCCTCGCGCGATGACCGCAAGGCCCTAAAGAAGGCCCGCAAGGAGGCCGCCATCGCCAAGCAAAAGGGCAAGACGGTCGAGGTGGGTGACCTGCCCTCGAGCGACGAGGAGAGCGAGGAGAGCGAGGACGACGATATGCCCGCCAACCCCAACCATTCCAAAGCTGCCCGCAAGCAGGCTGCCAAGCCCGCAGTGAGCGACGAAGACGATGAAGACGAGGTCGATGATCTTACAGATAAGGTGAAGAAGCTGCAGCCACTGAGCCGCAAGGAAAGGGAGGCTGCAGAGGCTGCGGCTGCCAAGGAAAGATATATGAAGCTACACCATGCGGGGAAGACCGATGAGGCGAAGGCCGATTTGGAGAGATTAAGGGCTATTCGTGAGAAACGAGACGCCGAAGCAGCACGTCGGCAGGTAGGTTTTCTGATCAAAATTCCCACACCATCACGGTCGCTAACTCCTTATTTCTCTAGGCCGAAAAGGAAGAGCGGGACGCCCAGGAGAAGGCCCGTCGAGCTGAGATTGAGGCTAGGGAAGCCAAGAAGCGAGCGGCGGCGGCTGCTGCGCCCAAGAAGGGGAAGAAGAAATGAGGCAATACACACGGTGCTCATCTATAGACATTTCAAAGTTGCCTTGACCAACAGGCTTGGTTCTATCACAATTAAACCCGCATGATCTAATGTCTCTTCTCCGTGAATTCGTTAGAATATCCTCGGAAAGTAACATTGATAGCAACAAATGGCAACTTTCCCATCAAGATTTTCTACTCTTAATCCTGCGGGGTTACTGACCGCGAGGTAGCACCTAATCACGCACTCGAAATATTGACACCTAGTATGTATACCATTTCAATGCTAGTAAATGCATCACACGTCACGAGACAAGAGCTCAAAAGCCATGCTAGACCTTGTCTATACTTTCATACACAATGTCCCAATCCCAAAAATGAAAAAGGAGGTATTTCCCAAACACGAAAACGCCAAGTAATGCTAGAACATGGAACTGTTTATGTACGCCTTGGGTTGAGATGACCCCATCCCATTCACAGCATGGGTTTCAAGTCGTCAGCAACCTTGAAGGGGGCTTCAGTCTTGCTCTTGATTTCCTCCACCGTTACACCATCAGCAATCTCGATGAGAGTGAGGCCCTGGGCAAAGTCGACATCAAACACACCCTGAATAGCAAACACGTTAGCTCGGCCCGGTTCCTAAAGGAGCATGAATAGCACTTACAAGCTCGGTAATGATCCTGGATACACAAGTACGCCCAGTCAGGGGGAACGCACATTGCTTGACGATCTTGGGGTTTCCTTTCTTATCCGTGTGCTCCATTGTGACAACAACCTTGGTTGCACTTGGGTTGCTCACTAAGTCCATAGCGCCGCCGAAGCCCTTGACCTTCCCGGGAAGCATCCAGTTGGCAAGATCACCTGCCGCACTAACCTGCATGGCGCCCAGGATTGTGAGGTTGATCCGGCCGCTTCGGATCATACCAAAACTCTCCTCACTACCAAACACAGCAGCTCCAGGGTTGAGGGTGACGGTCTCCTTTCCAGCGTTTATCAGGTCGGCATCCTCCTCGCCCTTCTTTGGGTAGGGTCCAAGACCCAGGATTCCGTTCTCGGACTGAAGTTGGACCTCGACCTCGGGCCCAACGAAGCTAGGGGCCAGCATGGGCATTCCAATGCCAAGATTGGCATACATGCCGTTCTTGAACTCCTTAGCTGCACGTCGGACAATCCGCTCGCGTTTTGCTGCCGTTTCGCCCTTGCCTAGCGCCGCGCTCGCGTCGTCATCCTCCTTCGCCCATGTGTACTTTTCAATGTTCTTTTCAGCGAGGCTCTGAATGACGCGCTTAACGTAAATTCCGGGCAAGTGGACAGCCTCCGGGGGGATCTCGCCCGGCTCCACGATGTGCTCAGCCTCAACAATGGTCATCTTGGCGTTGCGACCCATGGCACCGTTGAAGTTGTTGGCGGCAAGACGGAACTGGCAGTTGCCTAGTTTATCTGCCTTGTAGGCCTTGACAAAGGCATAGTCGCCATCGATGCTGTTCTCAAGAAGATATGACTTTCCGTTGAAAACCTTGACATCCTTAGGGTAGGAGTACTGGTCTGGCGATCCGTCGGGCTTATTCTTCAAGGGCAAATCTCCAGTCTGGACAACTGTGCCATAGGCAGCAGGAGTGTAGAATGCAGGTATTCCCTTTCCGCCTGCCGCACAGCGTTCCGCCAGGGTGCCCTGGGGGGTGAGCTCAAGCTCAACTTCGCCAGTCAAATACATCGACTCGAAGGTCTTGTTCTCGCCGATGTAGCTGGCGATCATCTTCTTGACTTGTTTCGTCTTGAGGAGTTTTCCCAGACCATGACCATCGGTTCCGGCATTGTTGGAGACTGCGGTCAAACCCTGGATCTCAGGCTTATTGATGATCTCATCAATCAGCGTGTCAGGAACGCCGCAAAGACCGAAACCACCACAGAGAAGGGTTGAGTTGGGCTTCATGTCCTTCAGAGCTTCAGCCGCTGAAGGATACACCTTGTTGATTTCGGCCCGTCTCATTGAAACTGAGAAGGCTCTATTGAAAATTGGAGAAGGCTAGAGAGAGGTCAGCGACTGAGACACATAACGATTCCTGTTCCAACTGCTGAAACGGCTTACATTTAATCCATGGCGAGCGATGGCTCGAGCTGTCCTCAAACGTGTCATAAAGGACGACATCTTGACTCCAAATGAGGGGACGTGGGGTAATGAGAGAGCGACGTTTGGATCTCAAGTCAGTGGTGGCAGTCCGTCTATGGTACGATACGATAGGGCAAGATGTGCCAGTGTTCCTGAGTAAGAGAAATCAAGCAAGCATAAGATGCAGATGTCCGAACAAGATTCCGGTGGCAGAGACGGCGATTTAATGAATTCGCTGGAACGCCAGGTCCTGGATTTACCGTGTCTGGCCGAAGAGCGCCGAGCACAAGAGCCGCGGAACTTGGAGGAGACGGAATCTGGGGTTATGGGAGCTAGCCTAGTGCGGATTAGTGGCTGCCCACGTCGGATCCGATGGTGTCGCGAACATGAAGTCAAGAGGCCTGTTGCAGTCCAACCACCCGGGGAATTTATAAATTCGTTTGAAATAAATTCGTTTCGTGATAATATAGAGTATTTGTTTTTTTTTTCGATCCCTACTCAGCATACAGGACGTGGTTGGGAGTGGCATCTTCCACTGTGTACCAGCTTACGGTGCCGCTATTAGCCAATAATATCAGAGCTCATGAGGTGAAGCTTGAAGCCCGTGCCTGCTCTTAGACAGAGGCATTCCAGGACTCCGTAGTCGGCTCACACTACGGATCAAAGGACCGGTCCTGGTTGCCTGGTACCTCCGTGTAGAGCTGGCGGGTAGCTGTTGAAATCGGTTCCGTCATGTCTCCCGCGGCCGGCGCATATGCCATGCAAAGCGGGTCCTGCCGCTACAGATTACTACTTTCGATTATTACCTAGATATTGCAGAGCCTGGGTGAATGACAATTTATTCAGACTCGAGACTGCAACAACGCTGAGTGCCAGCTCAAGGATTTTCACATGTGTCGACAAAAGAATGGTGAGCTGGGGGCTGTGTTATCCAAGGCAACATAACACCGAGTTCCCTTCCAATACTAGGTAAGAACAATTGGCCGCCATTAAAAAGGGTCTACCGTGTCTCTGTGGGAAAATCAAATCTCGAAATGAGTTCTTGCAGTGATAATATGAGAAGGCATGTGGCCAAGAGCGAGATAGCTGCGAATTAAGTAATCGACTTTTCAGCAAAGCTCTGGAAGGCTCGATTTCAGGTGGTCCGTGCGCAGCCTTCAGGGACAACCACCCACCTAACCACAATGAGAAGTGGGAGGCTGCCACAATTTTTTGGAGCTTGCTGCTGGCTGGTGATAGACTGGACACCTCCCACTTGGCTCAACCACGACACGGCGAGTACTCCTATCCTTCGACCTCGCCCCAGGATCTCCGAATCCCTGTTTCCGGCCTTCCTCAGTATCACTCTTGCGTTGATACACTTCAGAATACCGTCATAATGTCGTTCGGCGGTCACACACCGACGATTATCGTCCTGAAAGAAGGTTCGTTACCCCACCGTTGCCTGCGTTTTGTGCCCCAACGGCCACTGACGAGTCTATATATTAGGAACCGACACTTCTCAGGGCAAGGGCCAGATTGTCTCTAATATTAATGCATGCTTGGCTGTTCAGGCCACCATCCGATCGACCCTCGGTCCCTATGGCGGTGATCTGTTGATGGTGGATGAGAACGGCAGGCAGACGATTACCAACGATGGTGCTACTGTCATGAAGGTACGGGCCCGGAAACACCTTCTCCGGATATAAGAGACGTCGTTGACAATGGAAATTTAGCTCCTCGACATTGTTCACCCCGCTGCCCGCATTCTCGTCGATATTGCACGATCCCAAGATGCTGAAGTCGGTGACGGAACCACGTCTGTCGTGGTGCTTGCCGGCGAGATCCTCAAGGAAGTCAAGGAGCACGTTGAGCAGGGTATCAGCTCGCAGATCATTATCAAGGGCCTGAGAAGAGCATCGCGGATGGCGGTCAACAAGATTAAGGAAATTGCCGTTAGCACAAACGAGGGTAACCGCCGCGAGACCCTGAGCAAGCTTGCCGCAACTGCCATGACCAGCAAGCTGATCAAGAGAAACACTGAGTTCTTCACCAAGAGTGAGTTCATATTATCTAGTATTTCCCAAACCAGGATACTAATCTGCGCCTGACAGTGGTTGTCGATGCCGTGCTATCCCTCGACCAGGACGATTTGAACGAAAAATTGATCGGCATCAAGAAGATCCCTGGTGGATCTCTCACCGACTCCCGATTCGTTAACGGTGTTGCATTCAAGAAGACGTTCTCCTACGCCGGTTTCGAGCAGCAGCCCAAGTCATTCAAGAACCCCAAAATTGTCTGCCTTAACGTCGAGTTGGAGCTGAAGGCCGAGAAGGACAACGCCGAGGTTCGTGTGGAGCAAGTATCAGAGTACCAGGCTATTGTGGATGCGGAGTGGCAGATCATCTACAAGAAGCTCGAGGCCATCTACGCAACAGGCGCCAAGGTAGTGCTCAGCAAACTGCCCATTGGCGATCTGGCTACACAATATTTCGCTGACAGAGATGTATTCTGTGCCGGCCGAGTCACAAGCGAGGATATCGAGCGTGTGGTGCAGGCTACTGGCGCAGTCACTCAGTCAACATGTTCAGACATCCTTCCCGAGCACCTTGGAACCTGCGGTACCTTCGAGGAGCGCCAGATTGGTGGCGAGCGCTTCAACTTCTTCGAGGACTGCCCCGAAGCTAAGACCTGCACTCTGATTCTACGCGGTGGAGCTGAGCAGTTCATCGCCGAGGTTGAGCGATCGCTCCATGATGCTATCATGATTGTCAAGAGGGCGATCCGCAACCACCTGATTGTCGGAGGAGGTGGTGCTACTGAAATGGAGATCTCCAGCTACCTCCACCGCTATGCCGACGAGAACATCACTCGCAAGGAGCAGACCATCTTCAAGTCCTTTGCCCGTGCACTAGAAGTCATCCCTCGCCAGCTGTGCGACAATGCTGGTTTTGACTCTACAGACATCCTCAACAAGCTCCGCGTGGAACACCGAAAGGGCAAGACTTGGGCTGGTGTCGATTTCCAGAATGAGGGCGTTACGGATATGATGGAGCGATTCGTGTGGGAGCCCGCCCTGGTCAAGACCAACGCCATCCAAGCCGCCATCGAGGCAAGCTGTTTGATCCTTGGCGTTGACGAGACCATCCGAAACGAAGAAAGCCAGAAGCCCCAGGCACCCGGCCAGCTGCCCCCAGGCGCTGCCCAGCGAGCACTAAGGGGAAGAGGACGAGGAATGCCTCGTAGGTAAATGCATCCAAAAAACAAAAGTTAATGGGGTGACGGATCACGGGGGTGTTCAAGGTCTGTATGATACCTAGGGAGGATCTCTCATAGACTGAATGGGCCCGAGTCATCTGGGTAATGGTATGAATATTTGCTTGCTATACGTGAATATATTACGATGAATAGAAAGGTCCTTGAATAGAAGCCGTTGCCTACTGACATTGAGATTTCCCTGTAGCTGATGAGAGACTGCCCGCTACGTACCATGTAGGCACTTGTTGGATACTTCCGTAATAAGGTACATCTATCATGGGTAAGGATAGTTCTAGGGCGTCGCATTTGGACGTTCCCGTGGTCAGACTTCTCAATTTGGAGGCGGGGCTGTCAGATTGGTGATGTGCACAGACAGCACACAGGGGTTGATAGCATCATCCATGGGATTATGAGGGATGCATGCCAGCATGGCGGGGCATCGCTCATTTTTGCTCTCAGGCACCAAGCGTGATGCCAGGGCAATTGCGCCGGCCGTAAATGAGCCTCATGGAGCCGCGAACTGGCAGTTGGTTCCATGCGTATCAGGGTCTGGGTCGGATGAGACAAGGGGCACTGTGGCCTCGTCGGGTTTGGCCTGGCTGTTGATCGAAATGCAGCCCGTCAGTGACAAAATGCCCCCAAAATGTAACCACACCAGCGCGCTACCCTAATGCGGCATCAACGGTCTTGGCTGGTGGCCACTTACAGCCTCGTATCACGGCTTGCACGGCTAGATTTGGGAACTAGCGACATGTAATGAAAAGGGGACCCCATAATTACATGATTTGATAGTCAGGGTCATTAAATAAGAGAGGCGGTTGTACTCGAGGAGGGGTCCTCTAGATGTCCCGCGCTGCAATGCGCCGGTGAAGATCCATTCACATACGCTTGCGAGCTGAGGCACTTGCTATGGGCGTAGGCCCACGACACTCTTTTTTCTAATAATCTCATGTATCACGTTTCATCTTCATTCTCTAGATCCAGTAATACATAATACCTAGAGACAGCAAGCCCAGCAAGCATTACCATGATCTGCGGCGCACGGCGCTCCACGATCCTCTTGGGAGGAATCGTCCTATTCTTCCTCGTGGTGTTTTTGCATGTAAGTGCGATGCCGCAAAAAGCGCAACATCGGATTTACATTTCATGATGGGTGCTGACAAGGATCGCAATCGGCATCGTGTAGCGCAATGACCTCTCCGACCACGTTCCTCAGCTGTCGACGCAGCAGCCCTTCTTATCCCCCCGAGATCGACTCAACATCACCACCTCGAGACCGGAGGACCTGAAGAAGGTCCAGCTCCTCCTGCCTGCAGCCAGCGGCCAAGAGAGCCTCTGCAAGACTTTGCTGACCGCCGCTGTCTTGGGCTACCCAATCCCGACGCTTGTTGCATACAACAGGACTTACACGCAACGTATGTCCCACATCTCCATCATTGCGCCCGGCGCATGGCGGGCCGGATGAAGGGCTGGATGAATTTGGCTGAGGAAGGAGCATCATCGCTAATGTCTGCTGTTCTAGCGAATCTTGTCGGTGGAGGTCGTCATGTCGCCAAAATCGAGGCCATCTCGACCTATCTTGAGAATATACCCAAGTCCAAGGACAGCGATCTGGTCATCATAGTCGACGCATACGGAGGCTTCAACTACCAGCACAACCCTGAAAGTATTGAATCCCACATGGTGGGAGACGCGTGGTTCCAGCTGCCATTGGAAGTCTTGGTCGATCGCTATCGCGCCGTCATGGGCAGGGCCAACAAGGACTTGGAAATCAGCATGGGCAAAGCGTACCGAGCTGCGGCCGTCAACCAGACCATCCTCTTTGGATCAAGCAAGAGGTGAGACGTAGCCATGAATTGGGGAGAGGGGGGCATGAATCAAGAAACCGCTGAACTAACATGGATCCATTCCAACAGATGTACTCCCAACAATGTCCAGAGTTCGGCTTGCTACCCAGTCCCCGAATCGCCTCTATCTCTCAAGCTCTATGGCAAGTACACGGATGCGCCATCTCTCGAAGTCGGCCAGGGCGATTACGTTACCTACCGCCAACGCTTCCTCAACTCGGGGTTCATCGTCGGTCCCGTCCGCGATCTGCGCCCTCTTTTCCGCCGGGCGCAGAGGAAAGCATCGGACCAGATCAGACTCTCCCAGACCAGCGACGACGGCTCATCGACCATCAACAAGCTCCACGTCGGGTCGGACCAGGCCATCTTCTCGGCCATCCTGGGAGAGCAGGAATTCCAGCGCGAGGCGATGCGCCGCAAGTACGGGGAGCGACCGCGCCCCAAGAGCCGCATCGTCAACGTCCCGATCGAGGACATCCTCGACCCCAGCTTCCCTCACGAGGTCCTCCAGCCCAAGGGCGACAAGTCGGGCGAGTTCGGCATCGTGGTTGACTACTGGTCCGACCTCGAGATGCAGACGGCCGACAACGACGAGGACGGCCGCTGGCTCCTCTACAACCAGCCCGTCCAGGAGCAGCTGCTCGCCGTCCCCCGTCAGCCCTGGAGCTGCGTCCCCCAGGTCTCGAACCTCCTCCCGGGCGAGCTCATCAACAGCACGAGCATCCCGCGAGCCGCCATCTCGGAGTCCTCCCAGTTCAGCCCCACGCACGGATGGGACGAGGTCCCGCTCTACACCAACATTTGCCTGGACACGATCCCCGTGGTGGTGAACCACAACGGCGACCCGCGGCAGCGGCAGCGCGACTGGCCCCAGATGTGGATGCAGCCCCATGGGCGACGTCTGATCGAGGAGATCATCGCACGAGGCCAGGGCGGGAAGGAGGAGAGGGGAGGGGCGTACCATGGCAAATATCAGAAATGGGTGAAGCTCTGCCCCTCCACGCTCGAGAATGAGCTATACCGGGAGGAGAGCTACAACAACGAGATGGTATAGAACTGCCACATATGCTTTGATGATATGGAGTTTTGGGTTTCTTCACATGCGGCGTTGTATTTTCAGATGGGTTCAAGTTGAACTATGCTTCTCTTCTTCTTATTCCTTTTGTTATGAGACTACATAGTTCTTCACAGCAGAGAATGCTGTCTGGTATTTTCGCTTCTTAGTATATATGCAATCATGTACACCACGGGTATATAAAAATTTGAACATTTGTTTACCCCTGACGGCGGAAATGGAAATCAATACTTTATTTGTTATTTGACTCAACGAGACGAAAGGGGATGATGTCTTTATTTGAACATTGAGAAAATAATCTCTATCTTTCCAAAGTATTACGAAAACATTGCTTCGTTATTATCCAGAACAATATTCCACGCCAGACATAAAAAACTTAGGCAAAAGCAGGAGCACGAAGTTGCATCGCCGAGCCGCTTGCGAGAAAGAGATGGGACCCAACCACCAAACCGGGAAAGCCTCGAACACCGAAGGATGCCGCATCTACCATATGCTTCACTATAGCATAACCCTCTTGTCTTTTTCAGTTGAACTTCCCAGTCCTCCCATAGGGTCATCGTCGTCGTCATCGTCATCATCGCCATGTTGTATCAGCATCTCGAGATCTCGGTCCACAGCAGATGCGTCAGCGTCCTGCTCTGACACATCTACATCATCCCCAGTTGCGTTTAACAGGGCCTGGAAATCCTGGGCTTGGTAACTATCGAACGGGTTGTCATGGTGATGATTGTGGTGGTGGTGATTGATGATCTGGGAGTCCGCAGGGGGGTCAGAGTAGTGATGGTCTTGTAGCATTGGGTTGTGGTGAAAGGTGTGAGATGGTGTAACGGTCGATATGTCATTGGGGTTCGCATAACCGCCAGCACCTGGGTGAGGGTCGGGATGAGAAAGTGTAGGCATCATTGCATGAGGATGCCCCAGAAGGGTGGTGTTCCCAGGAGTTTCCTGCAGAGGAACATGGTCATCCGCACTTCCACCGAGCGTCACTGTTGCGGCAACTGGGGGGTTCATGTTGCTGCTATTGGCAAAAGCACCTCTCTTCCCGCTGCCGGAATTAGGCGATTTACCCAGATCCTTGCACTCGGGACAGTTTCGTATCACATCACTGACCGTTTCTTTGATTCTACTCCAGTGATATTTCTCCGCGATTGTCGCGGTAGTCTTATTGATTCCGGCGTGCTGCTCTGTATGA
The DNA here is from genome assembly GCA_902141235.2 of Clonostachys solani. Taxonomy (NCBI): domain Eukaryota; kingdom Fungi; phylum Ascomycota; class Sordariomycetes; order Hypocreales; family Bionectriaceae; genus Clonostachys; species Clonostachys solani. The sequence continues at coordinate 693,734 of CABFOC020000002.1, forward strand.
ACATTTCTTGAGATCTCATACTGCTGGGCGGGGTCCGAAATAACCTCCTTGTCCTTGAGCATTAGCTTGTCGTCGTCCAGGAGCTTATAATGCGTCGCTGCGCTGCGCAGCCTGCTCTTCTCGGCGCGATCGGCACCGTCCGGATACTTCCCGTACTTAAGGTAGAATTTGATCTTGTCAAAGCGTTCTTCACTAACTAGTTCCTCTGCCTCTACGGGCGTCAGGTCTCGGCCGTAGATGATGGCGTCAATGAAGCGATCTGGGTGAGATTTGAGGTTCCCACAACCTTTGACGCGGCCGATCCTTTTGAAGCCAAGGCCATCCCATATGCGACAAGAGGCCACGTTGGTCTCATAGACCAGATTGAAGACGCTATATGTGTAGCCTAATCGCGGAGCCCAGTCAAGATACGTCTCTCCCATAAGTCGGCCTACGCCACGGCCTCGTGAGGCATCAGTCACGAGAAAGCCACCATTGCAGACATGACTGCTTCTTCCTGGGTAGTTGGGTTTGATGTAGAAGCTCCCCAGGCATTCCTTGCCCCAATCCTTCCCCTCTACCACGGCCTGGGGGCCGTCGATATTTCCCAATAGCATGACGGCACCGAAGTTTTGAAACCAGTATTTAGCGAAATCTTCCGGGGTGAAGAGATCCAGCATCGGGTACGTATCGCCACCCTCGATCTCCTTATTCAGCTGCTCGCACAAGTATACAAGCAGTGTAGCAGGGAGCTGGTGACAGGACGCAAAAGGGACGATGGTTGCCACTGTCTGACGGTCCCGAAGAGTCACGGTCCGTGGAATTATATCCAGGGGGAGAGACGGAGGGAGGTCTGGGCCGGGGAATGGGGGAGCCCCAGATCTTCGGTAGAGGGGAGGACTGGTCGGGTCCTCCAGCATTGCTGGCATCGCGGCTGGAGGAGTGGTCCCGTTCTCGGTTCTCTACTATTTTCTCTCTTTGGATCGGGGTGTGCGGTCCTTGTTTTGTTATCTACCTTACTTAGGCTTGACTGAGGTTTCCAGCCAGACAAACTCGAGCCCAATAGGATTCTCCTCGGAAAAGTTAGAGTGCTTGCGCCGCCGCCGACAACCTTCTTTCCCAGCGTCGCCCAACGATGCTCAGGGCAATGTCTGCCCCCTCCCCCACTAAAGGTCTGCTTACCGCCCAGAGAGGTCGAGAAGAAAGGCTAGTTTGGTATTCCGACAATCGTATGGGGGTTTATCCGGGGTATACTAGTCGCCGCATTGAGAATTGGGTAGATCGCTGGGTGTTCCGCCGGGGAGGAAGACAGTGTAGCGCAAAGAGAAACCGTTTGACTGGAAAGTTAAGGTCGTGGGTGCACGTCTCTGGCAGGTTGGCAGGGTCTTGCCGACAGGTTAATAGTGGGGCAAATGTTGGCAGCTACCCTTTACCCCACGCCGTTCGCCCTTTTTTTCAGCACCGATAGCTCAAGGTAACTGGTACGTGAAGCAGCTTCTAAGAAAAGATTTCCTCTTCCCTGAGATCCATTCAGTGATGTATTTGAAAACCCCAAGGGATAGTCTAGCCCTTTGCGAGCGCTAACAAGTGACGAATACATAACTTGGGTCTGTAGGATTCGCTCAAATGTACATATCTGACTGACGGCTTTTCCTAATTTACATATCCGCATATTATACATATACAACACTGCTCCTAGATGTTTAGCCCCTTGAGCTCAGCCTCAACCTCCCCTGCCTTAGCCTTCGCGCTTGCAAGCTGGGCTTCGATTTCCCCCAAGTTGGAGGTAGATGTGGTAGGTTCTGAAAGTCCTTCCACAGTAGCGGTCTCTCCAAGTACTTCGAGCATCGCGGCCTCGCTGCTGTCCAGCTCCGCCCTGGCGTACTGGGATTGAAGTAGGTGCTGTTCTTCCTCGGTAAATCCCACGACTTTGTCTTTCACGCGACTCATAGCCAGCCGCTGCTCCTTCTGGACATTTTGTCGATGTTTGGCCATGAAGTCGTTCAGAGTGGGGGATGTCTCCCAAGGGATGGTCTCCTTCTTCTCCGAGGCGAGTTTACGAAGCTGCTGTCCTCGCTCACCAGCACGACCCAGAACACCTGCAATCACACCAATCGACCGCAAACTAAACGCATAGATTAGTACAAGTTCAGGGATAGCTTGGAGGGGAAAAAAACACGCCACAACTCACCTATCATCATTGGCGGGAATAGTGTAGGTAACCCATGTTGGATCAGCATCAGTATCAATAACACCGATTGTAGGAATGTCCTTCAGCCCGCACTCATACAGGAGAGTATAGTTTTCCTTAGGATTTAAGCAAACCACCAGATCAGGCAAAAGCGGTCGAGCATTTTCCGTAAAGACCCCGAAATCCTCTAATGGCTGGTCGTTCTCATCCACAACCTTAGTTGTGGCGTATTTCAAGATGGCATCTCGGTTCGTAATGCCACCGGGTGTCCACTTGGTAAAGACATGGCATGCACCTGCCAGCTCGGAAGCCTTGGTAACAATTTCCATCTGTCCCTTTCGAGTTCCAACGAAGAGGATAAGGCCACCACATCTTGCCACCTCTTCCACAACACGTGCAGCACGTCGAAGATGAGCAGCAGTGGTCTCTAGAGCAATGATATGAATACCCTCACGTACGCCGTAGATATATCGAGAGTTGCCGGGATTCCAAAGAGATGTATGATGACCCATGTGTGTTTGCGACGCCATAAGAAGTTCAAGAGTCACATCTTGTGGTCTGGGCGGGTCGTTAATGAGGTCGGTTGGGTTGTATTGCCGTTTCACTATCGATCCCAGCTTCTTGGTTTTGGCCCGGATTTTTCGAAACTCGACCCATTGATCCCAGGACGTAAGCTCCTCGGAACCCCCCATCTTACGAGACCTTGTCCACGACTGGCCCTCGTGTGTGGGCGTCGAGTTAGCACCTAGGGTCATGATAGTATCCTTGGCCTTCCACATCTTTAACTGCTTCGACGACATCACAAGGGAATTGTCCTTCATGTGATCAGCGGGAAATTGAGACTTGGGCGGTGGCGTGGCAACAGCAGGCTCGGTTGGTACGCTCTCCGATGAGAGTTGTCGCAGGGTTGATCGTGAAATTGGGCTCCCCAGCGCGCGGCGGCCTGATGACTCAATTAACAACACGCTCAATAGAAACATACATGTACATGAACTTACCATGCCGCGCTGCAGCGTTTCTTACTATCATGGTGGTGCGATTGATGCTGGATGCTGCTGTATGATGCATCGGGGGAGAAATTTGAGAGAACGAATTGGCTAAGTGGAGCCCAACTTTTTCCGGGCCGGCGATTTACAAACGAACCACAAAGCTTCCCACAGAGCTTTCAATCACTTTGGACATCTTTAATAATAAATTTCGGGCTTGGTTTTGGCTACGTCTTGCACAACAATCAAGGATTTCCACTCGTTTGGTGAAGTAAAAGAGCGCTTTTTTGGAATTGCTATAAAAAAACTATTTACAAATACGAATAATTAGACCCGGCCATTCTACGCACTTGCGGCGCCAATGAGAAATGGCTCATTCATTAAGTAGCTACTATACATAACACCACTTATCGGGACGTAATCCTGGAGATGGTGAAGACACCAACTATAACAGCTGCTAAAGTGACGATAGCACCGGGAAGGAGGAGCTCGTTTGGAACCCCTGCGATGACCTGATCTTGCAAAGGAGCATTTCTTGCTCTTCGCCGGCGGTGAATTGTGGATGCCTCATCGTCGTAGTCTTCATCGTCATCATCATCGTCCACATATATTCTACTACGACGTTCACGGATACCAACTGCAGAGGATGCAGGGGGTGTTGGAATTGCGTTGGTCTCATGAAGAGATGTAGCCAATGGAATAACTGGTGGCTTGTCAGGATCATGGACAAAGAGATCAACCTTGTCTCGGTGTCCTTGACGGGCCAGCAGAATGGCCTCCAGCAGGTCATTATCAGTTGTGATTGAAACGGTATCGCCATCACTGTCGGCGTAGCTTAGAGCAAAACCTGCCCCGTGTAGCTTGCCTTCTTCGACTGTTGGGACACCGCCGATGCCCTCAACCTCGTTGCCGAGCTTGGAAGCCACAGTAGCCACAAGTGCCTCGATTCCTTGGGAAGCAATGACCTGTAGACGGTGGACACGCCCAGAAGGAGCTTTGAATTTGAAAGGGAAGGGGATTTCGCCAGGGAAATGTTCTGGGACATCAGGAAGAGCAGACCGAATTGGCGACTCCATTCCAACATGAGAGGCAGAATCTCCTGGCGCAACACTATCCCGAGTCATATCAGGCGACATCATCCGCGAGCCAAGGTTAGTGTGACGGTGGCTTTGGCTTCCATCACCTGATACCATGGACTCCGTCTCATTGTCCATGGACAACCAGAACTTATTCCATGCAGGGCCCTCACCATCACCAGTGGCCATGGTGTTAATCTGTTCCAAAGTAGCGTAGGTCAACTTCAACACATCAACCATGCCAACGATCTCGCCGCCATCGTTCATCACGGGAAGATTGAGGTAGTGGCCATCTAGCAGAGTAGGTTAGTATTTGAAACCAGAAAGTTCAATCAAAAGGTATGCTCACCATGCATCTTTCGAAGGGCAGCCTGAATTGTCATGTCCATAGGAGCAAAGTCGGGATGAGGGGTCATCACGCGGACCACGCTACAGTTCGTGGGATCAAGGCCAGGGGCGATGACCCTCAGGACAACGTCTTTGCTGGTAAAAATGCCAGTAATAGCACCTTGGTCCTGCACTAATACTGCAGTTGTGTGGTTCTCCCTCATCAAAGCCGCTGCATCCTTAACGGATGTCCTGACGCTCACAGTCGTAGGTGGTGTGCCGTCCAGAACCGACTCGAGAGTAGGGCCGGACATCTTGGTACGAAGAGCTTCGACATATTGAATAATCTGCTGGGGCTGGCTGGCGCCAAGCTCGGATTGCACACCCTCCAAAGCGTCGTAAAGTTTGCGGGACGAAGAGTAGGCACGCTCCAGCTTCTCCATGGCATCGTAAAAGCACTTGGTGATATCCAGAATACCGGAAATATCTTGATTTTCGTCCATAACTGGCAAATGACGGAATCCCTTGCGAACCATGAGGTCCAACGCATCGGTAGCACTCGTGTCGGTTCGTGCGCAGAGAGGGTTCTTGGTCATGATGTCGGCAATGGTGACGTTGGAGGCCTTGGAACCGGCACCGACAACTCTGAAAGCCAGGTCCTTGGCCGTAAAGATACCAGCGATGCGATCATCCTCGTCTGTAACAAGAACGCAGTCCTCGCGCTTTGCGGCCATAAGCTGAGCTGCCTCAGATACCGTGGTACCGGGCTTGATCTGCAGGGCAGGGCTGGGCTTCAGAGCGAGAACAGTGCCGGGGGGTGCTTTCCGGGTGTGGCGAGCCCGTGCGTTGAGATGCTTCTTCTTGGAGAGATCATTCTCCAGCTTTCGGCGAATAGCCTGGTTCAAGGTTTGGTTAGCTACGGTGCTTGGTGGCAAGCCAATTGCATTTTTGGGTGAGGCATCATCTGGATAGAGGGGGAGGGGAGTTTGGGTGGAGTTCGAGCTCAGGGCACTACTACGCACCTCATCTCTTTTCGATTGCTTCTGCCTGCTTGCACTGACAGAAGATGTGACTTCGGCGGGCTTCTCGTCGAGGACAGGACGAGGGATACCTGATCCACCGGGGCTATTTTGAAAGGGAATTTGGCCTCGTCGGTCGCGATTGGGGGTGCCTCGCATAGTGCCCCCGGCGGCGGCATTGCCAGAAGACATTTTTGCGGTCTAGAAATTGTCGAGCAGAAACACCAAGGGAAGGCCAAGCTAAGGGAGCAAGCTTGGGCTGGCTAGACAGACGATGAACCAGCCAAATCTTGAAATCCTGGAGAAGTAGGAAAAGGAAGCCCAAGTGAAAAACGACGCAGCCAATAGGCAGGTGCACAGAGGCAGGTTTGTCTTAAAGCAGAGCGGACCCCGGTGCAGAGGAGGGAGGGCAGTTCAGATGGAGCTGCTCTACTCACTCACTCGGCAGATATCGCGTTGACCACACCCGACACCACCGGCTGGGTCATTTTGTTTGGCGCCCGCTGGTTGGTCAGACGTCGCCAAGGAGACCTGCGCACTGACCACGCGCCGGAGCAGCATCACCCAACAACCACTGAAGATCAGGTCATTCATACGTTCTGGCGAGCAACATACGAATTCCTCCGAGATAATAATAGGAAATGGGAGCCCGTAAGATCAAGTGGCAAGGACTGGGCTGAGCGAGACGAAAAAGATTTGATGTGGAAGCGCACGAGGCACGATCCCGGATCGCCATCATCAGACGAAGAGCCCGGTCCTCTTACCGGCTGCTACCTGTACGCATGCACACCATTGGATCCACCGACGTCGCTGAAGCTATTCCCCGATCGACTGTGGTTCATTCGAGCTTGGGGCTTGGGTAAGGTAGGCAGGGCTGGCTGCATTAACACATTTTTTTTTTTTTTTTTTTTGTTGTCTTTCCTGACAATTATTAAAGGCAGCACGTGAACACAACACAGCTTGCGCATATCTTGTCAAAACAGTCGAGTAACCGCTGGCCCCGGGCTCCCACCCAATGAACGCACAGTTGAGGGAAACTACCGATTTCAGACAAGTGAATACTATCATTCTTGCACCCAAGAATGCCGTTTGTTTTGTTTGCAGAGCAGCCCCCGCCAGCACCGTTTTGAACGGCGGCGAAAAGGTCGCTGTGGCGTCCGTCGGTTGTCCCGCCAGAGAGTCAATGAAACAAAACGTCATGCGCACGGATCCAATGACCCGACGGCACATTCATCAATGTAAGCTCGTACGTCGGATGCTGACTTGCACAAAAAATCAAAACACCAGAAACGAGTGGTTTGCTCATTATGACCTCTGCCGTGTGTCTGAACTGCGGAACCCGGCAGGATATGAAACCTAAACACATTTGCTATACATACAGCGTAGGTCCCAGATCGGGTTCCCAATGTTTGCCGCTTCAGATTGCGATTCAAATACGACATGTGATGCATCCACACGTCAAATCAGCTTTGTACGTGTACTAGGGCCGAGTGAAGAAGCCGTGGTGTAGACGGCATCAGCAATGTCATTAGCCAAGTCCCCATGTGATGACCTTGCTGCCAGCGGCGGACCGGCGGTGCTGGTCCAACCACAGCGGTTTGAGACAGCTATGACCAAGTCGAGACAGCCAAACTCAATTAAATGTCTTGCCATACAAGGCAAGTCGGCCAGGGGTGACGTTGTTGAGTGGTGCGATCCCTTGTCGCCTAGCCGCCAGCTCCGTTGCTGTGGTGACGGCGTCAACAATGCGCCAGACCCGAATGCCTTGGCCTCTTGGGCCAAAAGGGTCTGTCTGCATCTTGAATCCACACTCGCGAACGAACTTCTCTGATAGCTATTTCCGGCGTCTTCAAGAGAGTATCGCACCTGAGCATTTGATTCCCGTTCATCGGGGACAAAGAACGTTGAAAGACTAAGAGCTTTCCAACCATCACAACCATCCCGCCTGAATAAGGCACATACCATCTCTAGAGGTTAACATCGCAGTCACTGCCGACTGAGACGACCGCAATCCCTTCTAGCCCGGCGCCCTGTGCTTGCGCTGCGTGAGGTAAGAGGCGTGATGCTTTGTCTCCTGGATGCTCTGAACAGCTGCAGCTAACAGACAATGCGAATACAGTTTCGGACCTACAGGTTCCCATTCGACAACAATTCGACCGACGACAACGACAACCGGACTCCCTTGCGACAAAATGCTGTCCAATTCACCAACAAAACCTCACGCTGGGCAGAGGCAACACCACCGCCGCCAGAACTCGACACCCTCTGCCCCTTTCGACACCGTGAAGGTCCCGACCCTGCAGAGTGCCGCCCAACGTAGAGCAGCCGGCCACCGCCGTGGCATGAGCCTCGACATTAGGAGACAACATGCGGCACCAGCTAACATCAGACAGGATTACGTGGTAAGTACACATACTAACAATACAGGACTTGCAAATATTCCGCAGCATCATGTACTGCGAGAAGCGCAGCAGCAACGCATTCAAGCACGCCCGGGCCCCCAGCACAACCTCTACTCTCACCCCCAACTACCTCACAGCAGCAGTGACAGCTATCTGGTGTCTCCCCATGGCACCCCCCATGCTCAAAGATTCGATCCATCATGCCTCGACCCTGGATCAATTCCATTTGACCCCTACGGTGAGCATATGCAGACATTCATGCAGAACCAAGCTAGCTTTGGCCAAAACATGAATGTATCGAAAGACTTTGAGCTCTTTACCACAGATAGTGCTCTCTCTACACCCACATTTATGAACTTCGCAGAGAGTCCTTCCGCACCCGGTTGGATCTCCGAGGGCGAGACCTCAAGTACAAGAAGGTCCTCTCGAAGAATCAGCAACGGCATCATGGACCGTGTCTCCAAGTTCGAGAATCTGGGTTTGGACAACGTACCAAGACCAATCACACCCCCACATGCAGACGCAAATAGTGAGTCTTCCTCTTCTGATGATGATGCGTAAAGAGAAGCAGCTCTAACCTTCGAAGACTATTTCCCCCCAACCCCTACAGATACTCCACATGACCGTATGTGCAAGCAGGAGCCTGTGCCCAACCGGTTCACTGAAGGTTATGATGAGTCTTTGGAAGAGACCATCAAGCCAGTCAGGGCTCGTTCCAACCTTGGAACGCAGTCCATCTTCCAAGATATGCGACAAGAAGCAGAGACGCAATCTGAACAGCCAAGCTCTGCCAGGTCCGCGTCATTTCCAGTCTCTCAGATGCAGGGCCCCATCTACCCGGCCAATGAATTCAGCGAGGAAGAGTTCCTGAATATGCAAGCTTCCTTTGATGGACTCGTCTCCGGTGCCATTATTGGTGGGCCACCATCCGTCCACAGCTCCACGCCCAGCACTCCCCACAGAGCCCAGTTCTCAGCTTCTTTTGACAGTGCTCAACTCAGCTCCCTTCAAAGCACTCCCCATTCAGCTGCCCCTTCCCAGTCGCCAGTCCACCGTAGTTCGCACCATCGACGAACTGAGTCTCTTGCAAGCATTGCCAGCGCTGCTAGCATCGCAAGCATCAACATTGAAGAGACCAAGACCGAGACTGGAGTGACGGTTGATGACATTGCTCAGTTCATCTGTGGACCCGATTTAAATGACGGCAAATGGACCTGCGTTTATGAGGGCTGTGGCAAGAAGTTCGGCCGCAAGGAGAACATCAAGTCTCACGTTCAGACTCATCTGAACGATCGCCAGTATCAGTGCCCTACATGCAAGAAATGCTTCGTTCGCCAGCACGATTTAAAGCGCCATGCCAAGATCCATACTGGAATCAAGCCATACCCCTGCGAGTGTGGAAACAGCTTTGCTAGACACGACGCCTTGACCAGGCACAGGCAGCGCGGCATGTGCATCGGTGCTTTTGATGGTATTGTCAGGAAGGTGGTAAAGCGCGGTCGACCCAAGAAGAATCGTCCGGACATGGAAGAAAGGACCACCAAGTCGGCGAGGCAAAGAAGGAAGAACCTGTCTGTGAGCTCTGTCTCCTCACAATCGGGATATACGGACAGCTCAGCAGCCAATTCTCCGGACAATGATCTGGATATGCTTGATGATATGCTCGACCTGGGCCTCGACTCACAGCCTCAACAAATGGCCTCAAGCTCATCAGCACTCATGCCTTCGGTGACAAGCCAAATACCCAACGACGTGATGCCGTCTCCTTCTGTTGACACGCCTCACTCCTACGTCTCACCCGAAGCCATCATGGAAAAGATCCATTCCCGCCCAGTATCACCATCCAAGAGCGTTGCCAGCACCTACAACACTCCTCCTGAGCTCTCGCAGTCATCGTCACCTCCTCCTGCACGTTTGTGCGACTTCGAAGCCAACACATCATGCGGCCCTGATGACGTTGCTACCTTGACGGCAAGCAGCAGTATTTTGAGCTCAGCAAGCCTCGATGGCACGATTCCCCTTCCGTTTGGCGACCAAGATTCAAACCTTCTTTTGTCGTTTAGCCACGATGAAGGAATTGTCCCTCTGGACCGGGATCCCAATATGATGATGCTCAGCAAGTTTGACGACGAGTTTGGCAGCACGAGCGATATGTTTGTTGACAACGACGACCTTTTCTTCGGCACCTCATGAGCGATCACAGCACAACACCTTGCTAACAATATACACCGACTTAATCTGGATTAATTAGAACTGGCTATCTGGGCTTGGATATCTTTTTTTCTCTTTGGGCAAAGGAGTCTTACGTTACGACACTTATGTCTGATCTTCTGGTTGATTTTTGTTCTTGGCCATAATTTTGCGGCGTCAGGCCTTGATTAAAAAGGGACAGCGGTTATTTTTTTCTTCTGGCGACAATTTCTGTATAGTATCAACTGGAAAAAAGGGGAAACAATTGTTTGCGATTTGCATGTTTTGGGATAGACGGGAATACAAAGGACCCCGTCTCATCAGAATGTTCTCGATGCTGGTGGTCACTTTCTGATTTTTATGGGAAAGCAAAGGCGTGGCGTAGCAGCCGAGAAGGAGGAGAGCACGAGCTCGTCTCTTGACTCTCCCCTCGAGCGGGCAGCTGGAGTTTTGATTGAGTCTTTGCTTTATAGAGAATATGAACCACCTTTCATCAACTACAGATCCAATTGATATGGAAAACATCGAGTGACATGAACGACTATGAAATGTATCCTGGCAAGATCCAACCGGCCACATCGCACCGCATTGTGAAATTCTCCCTGTATGCTATTTAAACATTCGGAGCAGACGGACCTGTACGAGTGAAGAGCCAAGTACCTCACTTTACACCTGATAATTGTATTGTATTGCTCTTGTTTAATGAATTAGTCTATGCAAAACGGTCTGTTCATAATCGACCTCTAATTCGATCTCACTCTTCTGTCCCCCACATGTGTGTTGGGGGATTACTGGGACACTCGCTGTGGCTGCACTGTACCTATCAATGTAGTGCGCTGTATCTCACCGCCTTGGGCCCATCTCTATCCCTACAAGGCACTTGGTGTTTGTGTCACAAACAATTGGGCCTCTTATCATCTTTCAATTTTCTTTTGCTATCCGCCCTTGAGAAATTTCAGCGATGAGCCACTAGAAAGCAGTATCAATCAGTTGACATAAGAGGAGCCGACAAGAAAAATGTTGACACCAACAGTCGCCAACCATTTCAGCTTTTTCTATGCTGTTGGAAACACCCCCGCCATCAACTTGGCAAGGTCAGTTCCTCACGGTCAGGATGCCTCGGCCTTGTCTCTTGGCTGTGGCGACCTAAGGAATCTTCTTTATACTGCATATATTGAGGATGGGCTGCGTGAGTACTTTGCTGATGGGTCAAACTGTTGACAATACAAAACTAACACAATTTCCAGCTGAGAGGAACTTGGATTTCACTTTCTGCGACATTGATGAGAAGATAATAGGTTTGCGAATGCTTGTCTGTATTCTCCATCTTTGGTTCTTTTTCTCATCCAGTTTTAGGGAGAAACATTATACTCCTTTCGTTCATTATCGACGGGCATGATGGACCTTTAAAATCGCTTTGGGGGATATACTATCACCTTTATGTCAGCGATGCCACCGCCACAGTGGTCAAAGACCAGGCTACCAAGCTCGTCCCCCTCCTACAATCTACGACGTCTTGGAACGCCAGTGCATACGGTTCCGTGGTTAGGTTTTGTGACCAGGACACCGTCGATGATGTTCGTGGTATCTGCAAGAGAATCTCCGAAGGAAACGGCAACCTGGAGAGTCTTTCAAATGGCATCGAACAGTCCAAGTCTCTCATGCTCCAAGCCTCCGGTCAAACTGGCGGCCACGGAATTATTCTTACCGGCATCCGCTCGGCTGCACCCCTCTCACTGCAGGCATACAAAACTCTTCCAGAGGCTCATCAGAAATATTGGGAGGAGGGAACATCAGTGCCCAGACAGTCCGCGGAAAAAATCCCCAACCCGATGTTTGCGCCACTTCTTTCCCGAAGAGGTATTCTTCATTACGGTACAGACCCAATCCAAGGATTTCATTTAGCAACCGCTTATGCGGCACTGGCCGATAACTCACCGTTAAACCCTACTGCCACTTCTGCCAAGGGACCAAAATACGCCGTTGCAGCCCAAATCCAATTCTCAAGTTGGGTCTCGGCCCTTCAGAAGTTGCTCAAAAGAGGAAAATTGACCCTTCGATTTGTCGTGTCCGATGTATATTCCTTCTGCCATACTCTTCAGTCCTCTGGGAAGTTGGGTGCTCTATCCGCAAACTGTTTCAGACGGCAATGGGATGGCAGAACTCTAAAGCTTGACGAGAGAGATTATGGGAAGGCGAAGAAGGCACCCACTTGGTTTGACACGATTGACACTTCAAATTTGTCAGATCATTTTGGTGCTCTTAACATTCTCACAGCAACAGCTCCTTTGCTAAAGGATGAGCCTTGGTCTGCCGTTTCTACTGAACTTTTACTCAAACGGGAAGGCTCTGAAGAGGAAGCATTTGACCAACTTCTATGTGGCCCAGCAGCGACAATATCTCTCCTTCTTGGGCTGTCCGCTGTCCAGTATTGGACTAATTCCAAGGTAGAGTCTCACGTGGACGAGGTTTTTCTTGCTTTGTCGACGTCGGCAAATGGGAAGGGGCCTGGGGAGACTCAACACCGTGCCTGTATATTCTGGAAACAGGACGGACAATTCTCGGGTCACCCAGACGAGCGGGGCAGTCTTCATATCGAAGCCAAACCTCTGGCGAACATCCTCCTGCACGTGTATAAGCAGATGTTTCGAGGCGAGGACAGTAAACGAGCAACCTTGAGATCGGCAGCCTATTCCAGCTTCCACAGGGGTAGCTTTGCTGTTTTCCTCAAGTATCTCAAGTCTCGGGTGACCACTAATTGGAGTGAAATGTTGCAAAAGCTCATAGTCAATGTTGGTAACGACAAGACGCTCGCACTCTCAAGCAACTTTCTCCAAGACTTCTGTTGTCAGCTTCACACGAACGATGTCGAAAGACATCAGTCTATCTTGATTAATCCTGCGACCATTCCGAAACTCATGAGAATAAAAGGGTGGGACTACATCCCCCCAGTTGTTTCTGTGACGGTGGTCGTTCCGCGTACAGCTTTTGAAAAGCTCTTTTCTGGATCAAAGCAGCTGGAAATAGCGTCGCCAACGATTGTCGCTGAGCTGAAGTCTTCAGAATGGCACAACTTGTATAGCGATGTTCATATTCTATTTGGTGACATCAAGTCAAGTGACCCAGATGAGAACAGCCTTGAGATAGAACAGGACGTTCTTGGTTGGGAAGGCTCGTCGCCCCTTATTGCTTCGTTCTACATTCCCACAGCATCATTTAATGCGGAGAAGGGAATACCCGTTGTTGGACTCTCTGTTCCGCCTACCGGCCAGAACCCCTTGATTTATGGGCCTGTTCTTGGGCCGAGCATGTCGATCTTCGAAACCTCCTTGAACAATGAGAAGACGGTCCGTATTTCCAGGTACTTGCCCGGACAAACGGCTTACCCTGGGCGTTGTGTCGGGGTAAGTCCACTTGGTAAAACCATTACTAGAAAGAATGGGGAGACAGGTGCGAGAATTGAGGCAAATGTTTCAGAACCTCAAATTACATCCTTAGTCGGGCATCTTGACTTCTTAGGTGAAAGGGGAAAGAAGCTTCTGAAGGATAAAGCTCCTATTGAATTGAAACAAACGAGCCCCTTCTCCATCAGCATTGCTTTTGGTAACAATAAGTCCGACATCTACCCTCTACATTTCCCTATACCTGTCTCCAAGGAAGGGGCCAAGACACGCGTTGCGAGGACCTCGGGATATGTCGAAATCATCGCCCCATTCGCGAGTCCATTGTCATCGGAATGTCTGGGGGATTTTGTCTTCCCCTCATACCTTTCGTCATCAGGAGTACCGGCTGCTTTGAATATGCCACATACCAACCTCGACAAGCTTCCCATTCTCAATGTGGAGAAAAAGAAGGAACTGTCATGGTTAACTACGCTGACATCCTTCCAATTTTCGTCACGAGAAAGGCACATCCGTGATAGGCGGGCTGGGACAGGAATTTCTTCTGACCCAAGGACAAATTTCAAGGACTCGCTTCTCACGATGTTTATGCTGGCATCTGGTCTTCAGGGAGGCCAGACAGGGTTATTTACCATTAGCCACCCGGAGAGGGGTGGCAATCACATCCTCATGGTGGTTTCCGCAATCCGGCTGGATGGCGACACTGCCTCAGTGGTTCTTGACGCAGCAGTGATTCCACTGACAAATGACCTTATTCGGTCGCACCAGATCGAAGACTTCCTCCTGGTTCTCGAGGGACTGGAATGCTGCGCTATTACAGTAGATGACGCAGAATTAAATTTGTGGAAGAAGGTCATCCCAGCATTCGTCGAGCGATGCAGGACATGGTCTCATACCGCCAAGTGTGAGTATAAGAAGAAGGGGGCCACTATACCTCTGAGTCTTGAAGATGGTGAACAACTCTTGTGTTCTTGTGGAAATGGGCACTTGCCTGAAAACTTCGTCAACATCCCGGAGTGGGAGATTGCGGCCACGGAAGCAGTTCGTCTGGCAATTAGCCCGACTTTTGCTGCAGCTATCGTGGAGGAATTAGCCGATACGTCGACATTTGGCGAGAAAGGGGGGTCTCCGGGCACTCCTCAGGAACGGTGTCGTTTCTGTGGCAAGACACAGCTTAGCGACGGAAGCGCTTTGAAGAGATGTCAAAGATGCAAGGAGGTCAAGTATTGCTCGGCTGAGTGCCAGAAGCGGGATTGGAAGACGCATCGCATGGAGTGCAAGGAGTCCTCTTGAGTGTACAGAATCATGTTGGTTGTGAGGATGATGGATTTAACATGTGTCACGGAAGACTACGCAGTGCGATTTAAGGGAACAAAATGTCAATGGATGACTGAACGATGTGACTGTTGTAAGGTTAATAAGCCAGGAAGATGAGTACTCGTAATGGTATATCTTTCTTTCCCTTAATACCAGGGAAAGGTTCCGAAGAGTCAGTCGCAGGGGATTGTTGCGTTCGCTAGACTGCCGCAAGTCTGTTTGGGTAGAGACCTGGCAAGTGGGTGACATTGAAATTGAGGCACTCAAACATTAAGCTGCTTATTTTCGAGTCTGCGACTGGTATTATCAGACTATTAAGTGCTAATAATATATATTTTAGAGATAAAACAGTATATATCATCACTTTATCTCATTTTATACTACTAAATGTCTCTATTTATTGTAGAAAGTAGTCTATTTCTAGCTAACTCTTCCATTATGTGTCTTATTTCTACTGTCATCCACTGGGTAGGTAATGGGGGCCTAGCGTAGAAATACGAGAGAAGGTTGAGGAATGTCGATGATAGCTATAGCTTCACCGCCTGCCTTGAAAGAGGGGCAGAAAAAAGTGGCAGCCCACCTACGCCGCCCACCATCTCCTATGTTAGTTGACACCAGGCTAGGTTGAAATAACCCACCAGGAGAACCAGACACCACTGCGGCGCATATATCCATTTGATTAGGATTCGACAGCAGCAGGAAAAATGTCCGCCGCACAGCTTCTCAACCCCAAGGCCGAGTCCCGAGTACGTGCTACCAGACGACGATATTCAGCAAATCCGAAGCTAATCGTGAACAGAGGAGGGGCGAAGCTCTGAAGGTCAACATCAGCGCTGGCCAGGGCCTGCAAGATGTGCTCAAGTCCAACCTGGGCCCTATGGGCACGATTAAGATGTAAGAAGACAGAAACCATTTTCTTCTGAATTTACTCTTTACTAACCCACCATGTAGGCTTGTCGACGGCGCTGGCCAGGTCAGTTTTGGGAGCCGGAACCCCTCAGCGAACTTCGTTGTTGCTTACACATATGCGGATATAGATCAAGCTTACCAAGGACGGAAATGTACTATTGCGAGAGATGCAAATCCAAAACCCAACCGCCGTTATGATTGCGCGTGCTGCGACAGCCCAGGACGATATCTGCGGAGATGGAACCACCTCCGTGGTTCTGCTGGTGGGAGAGCTACTCAAGCAGGCCGACCGTCACATTTCCGAGGGACTTCACCCCCGAATCATCACCGATGGCTTCGAGATTGCCAAAGTGGAGGCTCTCAAGGTATGCAGCCGATAATGGACGTCGGTGGTGGCGTGCGAAGGCTAACTTGGCTATAGTTCCTCGATGACTTCAGGCTCCCCAAGGAGGTCGACCGAGAACTTCTCCTCAGCGTTGCACGAACATCTCTGGCCACGAAACTGAACTCGACACTGGCTGTTCAGCTTACCCCCGATATTGTCGATGCTGTTCTGGCCATCTACCAGGCCCCTGCCAAGCCCGATTTGCACATGGTTGAAATTATGAAGATGCAGCACCGTACTGCCGCCGATACTCAGCTGATCCGTGGTCTGGCCCTGGACCACGGCGCCAGACATCCAGATATGCCAAAGCGACTGGAGAACTGCTACATTCTGACAATGAATGTAAGCTTAGAGTACGAGAAGACAGAAATCAACTCTGGATTCTTCTACAGCAGCGCCGAACAAAGAGACAAGCTGGTAGAAAGCGAGCGCCGATTCGTTGATGCCAAGCTGAAGAAGATCGTCGAACTGAAGAAGGAGGTTTGCGGCAATGACGGAAAGAAGAACTTTGTCGTCATTAACCAGAAGGGTATCGACCCTCTCTCCTTGGACGTCCTGGCAAAGAATGGTATTCTCGCTCTCCGAAGGGCTAAGAGAAGAAACATGGAGCGT
Source organism: Clonostachys solani (assembly GCA_902141235.2). Lineage (NCBI taxonomy): Eukaryota > Fungi > Ascomycota > Sordariomycetes > Hypocreales > Bionectriaceae > Clonostachys > Clonostachys solani. The sequence goes on from CABFOC020000002.1 coordinate 710,528, forward strand.
CTGCAGCTCATCTGTGGAGGTATTGCCCAGAACAGCGTTGAAGATCTGACAGAAGATGTTCTTGGCTGGGCAGGTCTTGTCTATGAGCAGACCTTGGGAGAAGAGAAGTACACCTTTGTGGAGGAGGTCAAGGATCCCAAGTCAGTGACCCTCATGATCAAGGGTCCTAACGCGCACACTATTGCACAAGTCACAGATGCAGTACGAGATGGTCTTAGAAGTGTTTACAACATGATTGTCGATAAGAGCGTTGTTCCTGGTGCTGGTGCCTTCCAGGTCGCTTGCGCAACTCACCTGAAAGGAGAGTTCAAGGATAGTGTCAAGGGCAAGGCTAAATATGGTGTTGAGGCTTTCGCTGACGCTCTACTCGTCATTCCCAAGACCCTGGCTGCCAATGCTGGACACGATGTCCAGGATGTTTGTGAGCAACTCCCCTATCCAGAGATTCTATTGAGTAACTGCTGACATGATTTCCAGTGGCCCAACTCCAAGATGAGCACAACGAGGGTGATATCGTTGGTCTCAACCTCGAGACCGGCGAGCCCATGGACCCCGAACTAGAAGGTGTCTTCGACTCGTACCGAGTCTTGAGAAACTGCATGGCGTCTAGCTCCGGCATCGCTTCTAACCTGCTGCTCTGTGACGAATTGTTGAAGGCGCGCCAGATGGGTAGAGCTGGAGGTCCTGGCCCAGGTATGGACGGACCTAATGATCACATGTAAGAATAAGAGCTACAAAATCGGGGATATATCTCAAAACTCTTCAATGTCATTATGGCCAAATATTCTAATGATGATACACTCTTCCTGCTTCCAAATCGGTTGCACGCTACTCACATGTTGCAAAATAATACATTACCTCTCGTGTCCCTCTGTTTGGTTGCCGCACACAGCCCACCAAAGAACGTCTTATCGGCGGCGATAAGCCCCGCATTGGGCTGTATAACATAGAAAAAAAATCCCAACCCCACCATCAATCAGTAAACTCGATAGCAACCGATGGCTTCATACGACTCAGATTCCTCAGATGGGGAGTTCGAGGAGACCAATGTTCTCCTCGGATATGCTTCGAAAGAAGCCGACGAAGACACAATCAGTCGGTTAGGCGGCGTACCAGTAAGAGCATATTCTATAGAAAGGTTTCTGTCACCAAGTATTAACATGGCCAGGATTGGCTAGATGCCGACCACCCACCAAGCGCTGCGTTGGCGCGCTGCAAAGTTTGCAAAGATTTAATGGTGCTTCTCCTTCAGCTGAATGGAGAACTCCCAGAGCGCTTCCCTGGTCATGAGCGACGAATCTACGTTTTCGGCTGTCGCAGGTCTACATGCCGTAGGAAGGACGGTAGCATTCGGGCTCTGAGGGCACAGAGGATCTGGAAAGACGAAACAAAGGAGGAGCCGAAACCAGAAAAGACAGAAGAGAAACCGGGACCGACTCCTTCAAAACCAGACGCTCCAACTTCAGGACTTGGTGAAGCTTTATTTGGAGCGAAAGGGTTGGGAGGCTCTGCGTCTACGAATCCCTTCTCGAGTGGTGGCGCGAACCCCTTCTCGAGTGGTGGCGCGAACCCCTTCTCGAGTGGTGGTGGCGCAAACCCATTTGCATCTTCGCCGGCCTCCAACGGCAACCCATTCGGCTCCTCGTCAAAGCCTGACACACCCGCCGAGCCTGCGAAGGCAAGCGAAACCCAGGAGAAGGAAAAGTCGCTTGCCAAATCGTTCGCGGAAACTCTTTCAATCAACGCTCCTCCTACTCAGCCTGCTCCACCCCCCGAGCCTTGGCCAGAGGCTAAGGAACAGCCCCAGCCATACCCAACTCTTTACCTGGCTGATGCGGAGTACGAAACTCTCGATCAGACCCCGACCAAGCTCCCTGAGAATGCTCGCATCGAAGATGCTGATGCCCCTGAGCCTTCCGCGCTTGACCGGGAGGCGTTCGAGTCCACCATGGATTCAGCCTTCCAGAAGTTTGCGGACCGAATCTCACAAAACCCCGAGCAAGCCATTCGATATGAGTTTGGCGGCACGCCTCTCCTCTACTCCAAGACGGACCCCGTGGGGCAGAAGCTGTCCCAGGGAGGTATCCCTGGCTGCGGCAACTGTGGTGGGCGCAGGACATTTGAGGTGCAGCTGACCCCACATGCGATCGCAGAGCTTGAGGAGGATGATTTAAGCTTGGAAGGGATGGAGTGGGGGACGGTCATTGTCGGCGTTTGTGCGTCGGACTGCGTGCCCCGTGGCACGAAGACCGGAGAGGTAGGGCACATCGAAGAGTGGGCAGGTGTACAATGGGAGGAGTTGGTGAGCAGAAAATAAGAACGTAGAATTGTCAATGTGGAAACGAAAGACTCATGACCCAACCAACTCGTGCTATTTTCAAGCGGTTTATTTTAGATCTTTGCTATCGCTCTTCCAATGACATGCCCTGTATATATATAAACGCCATGGTGAATTTTTTTCCCTTCCTAATTCATGCCTTATCCTCTTGCATCATACGACGTCATGAACATAAGTCACCTCCATCTCGTAGCATTCATACCACCTCCTCCCAAGATCTCCTGATTACCCTTGAGAACTGCTCGACGCTGACATCCTCACGGATCTCGGCCTTCTTGGCCTCGTTCTCGGGGTTCGAGGGCACCTTGACGGATCCATCCGCCTCCACGGACCAGCCAGCAACCTCCGAAACGAACTTCTTGGTGGCGTCCTCGCTCAGCCCTAACCAAGCCTCGAGGTGGCTCAGCTTGATCTCACGGAACGCCTGGGAGACAAGTTGGGCGATGCGGTGACGGATGGTCTCCTCGAAGCCAGAGATGTCGGCGATGAGATCGGCGCACAGGTCGTCGCCGTCAAGGGTGGCCCAGAAGCTGGAGTACTGTGCGCCCTCGAGCTGCGAGTTGAGCGTGCGAAGCTTGCTCAGGGCTTCGTGGAGCTCGCCCGCGTTGGCGGCGGAGGGGTTGATGAGGTGGAGGGCGAGCGAGAATTGAGGGGAAGGGAACTGTGTCATAGCCTTGACGAGACTGTTGGTGACGACTTCATCCTTGAGTCTGTCGGGGTTGAGCTGGTACCTATGTTTCAATAATGGTCAGAATCTCGCGATCTCATACCACGCATGAAGGAGAAGAGGGTTAAGAGTATTGCATGACATGCATTCAGACACACTAAAGGTAACTTCAAAATACGATTATATATATCGCATTCAGGTAATAGGAAACGTTGACATTAAGTCATCATAAAAATATAAATCCAACGCAAAAAATCGCGGCAGTTCAACAAGGCTCGTCCAAGACTCACAATTTCAGCAGCGTGCGGTTGGCATTGCTATCAGTGTACTTCTGCTCGCATTGCTCTTGCAAGTAGGATTCCAGTGTGCCAACAGCCTCAGGGTTGTAGCGCTCCAGGCCGTTGATGATGCCGGAGATGTATTCGGGTCGCTCGGGCGGGTCTTCACCGTTCATTGTGGCGGTATTGGGGAGATGGTGTCGGGGTGTGTCGAAGGGGAAGTTCGCGATGGTGGGGCAGGGGAGAGATTTCGATATGTTGTGTGGTTAGCTGGTTGTGGGCGATCAGGGAGGGGGTTTTGCCGGAAAGTCACATTTTCCGCCCCTTTGATTCATGCATTGCTTAGTCACGTGCTTCGCGTGAACCGTCGTCATGTTCAACTTGGAAGGGGATATGTAATGAATCATAATCAACTACCGATAGTAAACGTGTATTTATCGTGAAATTTTGCCGAAATAAAGAGGATGCACAACGAATCCTCTTTCCGCCGTTTTCCTAGCTCGTTTCCAGCATCACTCCCTCACTGATCATTCTCCGCCCTTCGCCATGTCGAGCCCAGCGAAGAAGCGGAAGCTCAATAATGGTTCTAAAACATCGTCTGTTCCTGCAAAGGGGTTGGAATACTTCTTCTCTAAGCAAAAGAGCTCGGGTCCTTCTAGATCTGATGAAAAATCCTCAGCAGGTGGCACGTCAAATAAAGTCGAACTCACAGATGAGGAGCTGGCCCGTAAACTTCAAGCTGAATGGAATCAAGAGGTAGCTCAAGAAGAGCTCAAAGGGAAATCACAAGTCAAAGAAGAGGATTTTACGACTCAAGCGTCCGATGGAACTCAAATCAGCAAACAAGAATCGCTGAAAGAAGATGAAGATCTCAAGAGCGATGAAGTAAACAAAGCGGTAGCTCCGGGGCGATCGGAGGCTACTTTAAAGAAGACCTTGACACTGCAGCCCACCAGGATGACCGAGGACTCTGTAACATATTCTATTCCTTTAGATGAATCGCCTTTGACATTCGACACCACCAAGTATATTAGCTCGCTACAAGAGGCTTGGGCTCCTGAAGGAGGACATGCAACCTATGCTCTGCTCACTCGATGCTTTTATCTCATTAATGCTACGAGGAGTCGGATAAAGATAGTAGACACACTAGTCAACTGCTTGCGAATTCTAATAGAAGGGGACCCTTCGAGCTTGTTACCAGCTGTAAGTGGGATGCCAAACACAAACATTCAACTTTGTCTAATATGCGTAGGTATGGCTGGCAACAAATTCTATTTCGCCTGCATATATTTCATTGGAATTAGGACTAGGGGGGTCGATGTTATCCAAGGCTCTCAGGCAAGCGTGCGGTTTAGACAACAGGTCACTCAAATCCCTATATGACAAATACGGTGATGCTGGTGATGTTGCATTTGAAGCAAAGAAAAAGCAAAGCTTCACTTTGAGGAAACCGAAACCGCTCACTATCCAAAACGTCTACAAGAGCCTAGTCAGCATTGCAAACAGCCAAGGAAAGGGCAGCGGGGAGGCAAAGCAGCGAATTGTGGACCGTCTGCTACAGGATGCCCAAGGTGGTGAAGAGAGTCGATTCATCGTCAGGACTCTGTGTCAACATGTAAATCCCTACACTCAGCGCTCTTGAGAAAACCAAGCTGACACGCAGATTCCAGCTTCGCATCGGGGCTGTCAAAACAACCATGCTTATAGCATTGTCAAGGGCATTTCTGCTCTCAAAGCCCCCCGGTGCTGATTTCCCCTCGAGATCAACCAACGAGCTATCCAAATTGAAGAAAGAGGAATTAGCCGAGGTTTGGGGCAAATCAGAAGAAATGGTGAAGGCCTGTTTCGCAAAGCGGCCAAACTACAATGACTTGATACCGGTTCTATTAGAGATCGGGGTCACGGGGGAGCTATCGCTTCGATGTGGGCTGGCCCTACACATACCACTCCGCCCTATGCTAGGCAGCATCACTCGAGACTTGTCCGAGATGCTTATAAAATTACAGGGGCGAGACTTTGCTTGCGAATACAAATACGACGGCCAAAGAGCGCAAGTTCATTGTGACAAGGATGGAAAAGTGTCAATATTCTCTCGGCATCTGGAGCTCATGACAGATAAATATCCCGACCTGGTCCAACTGGTTCCAAAGATACGAGGCGATGGAGTCGAGAGCTTCATCATGGAAGGTGAAGTTGTTGCTGTGGATAATTCCACGGGGAACTTGAAGAACTTTCAAACCCTGTCTAACAGGGCACGCAAGGATGTCTCAATGGGTGCTATCTCTATCAACGTTTGCCTTTTCGCTTTCGACCTAATGTTCTTGAATGGGCAGCAGTTACTTGATCGGCCTTTCCGCGAGCGGAGAGAACTACTCCGATCATTATTCATTGAAGTCCCCCACCATTTCACTTGGGTGAAGAGTTTTGACGCAACGTCCCAGGATTCAGAATCCGTACTCGATTTCTTCAAGTCAGCCACGGAAGAAAAATGTGAGGGTATTATGGTCAAAATGTTAGATAATTCATCTGCCTCGGCTATCGACCCTGTTGCAGGAAAAAGCGCCAATGCCCCAGAAGATCCGGCGACTCTTGATGAGGGTGAGAAATCAGAAAAGAAGAAGGCTCCAGCTGGAGGCGATGTAGACGGGGAAGAAAAGAAAACCAAAGGTCGCAGGAAGCCGCTTCTTGCCACATATGAGCCCGATAAGCGACTAGAGTCATGGCTCAAGGTCAAGAAGGACTACCACTCCAGCTTTGATACGCTCGATTTGATACCTGTGGCAGGGTGGCATGGTCAGGGTCGAAAAGCGAAATGGTGGTCGCCCATTCTTCTTGCCGTACGCAATGAGGAGAGCGGCTCCCTTGAAGTCGTGTGCAAATGCATATCTGGTTTCACCGATGCATTCTACAAGGCAAACAAGGAGTTTTATGATGATGGGGCTGAAACAGGTGAGCCTAGGAACACAAAAGCGCAGCAACCAAGCTTTATAGAGTATTCTGGCCCGCACCCTGACGTCTGGTTCGAGCCTCAAGAGGTTTGGGAGATGGCCTTCGCAGACATCACACTCAGCCCAACATACACAGCAGCAATAGGGTTGGTGAGCGATGAAAGAGGTTTGAGCTTGAGGTTTCCTAGGTTCCTGAAAAAAAGGGAGGACAAGAGCATTGAAGAAGCCAGCACAAACGAATTCCTTGCTGGATTATGGAGAAAGCAGGAAGCTAAAGGCACAACAACCAAGGACGAGTCAGAGGAGCCAGCTGATGAAATCGAAGAGTAATTTCAGTGATAAATCTTGGACAAACAGACAATTCATAATACTGTGAAGCACGCATTAGGAGCCTCGTCGCCGCATTGTGAAATTTGCCCTCAGGTTGCCGGATCTTGGTTGGTATTTTACATTGTCGAAGCACAGGCCAACTGGACCTGGTCTGATTATTTGCTAGCGTTCATCTTCTGGGCAATCACGCTGAACACTGCAATGGTTCCCATGAAAAGCACAGCGTTGTAGAACTAGGCAGACAGACGGTATCCGAGTGATTAGAAATGTAGACTAAGAGGATAAATGAGAATGGAAATCAGAACTCACCGCCTTTCTGGAGACTTCTCGTTCCTCATCGTCGGTCCTCGCCTCAATGAAGAGTCGGCGAAGGTTCGGGAAGTTTGCCTAGCGCCGATCAATTATGTGAACAGGCATAGGTAGAGAGCTCCAAGCCTTACCATACTGTATATTTGATAGGCGATCCAGGTTGTGGGATTTTTGTCTTATTCCCCCATTGTATCATTGGGTGAAGGGACCAGGCAACGAAATAACATCTTGAGGCTCACGTGCTATCTTCAGGCGGCGCTGTAGTGAGATTAAGTGGTGGAGAAGGGAGATGGTTCATGGCTGACTAAGCTGGAACAACTGGCCCATTGCCTGTGATGCGGTGCTCGGGCGCAAGCCTACCAATTAAGGCGGCTTAAGGTAGGGGGGATTACTTACCTGTACCATGTGGATGGCAACGGTGTCTTGCTCTTGGCACACTAGGTACTGAACCTCCAACTCTACAACACTCCAAGCGACACACCCTGGTCACGATCTGGCCAACTTCGTGTGGTCTACGCTGGCCTTACACTTGGGAAACGACTGGTTCAGAGTCTTCCTCTAGGCGAGACGCACCCCTCAACCTACCTCTTGAGCCCCGACCAGCTCATAGCCACCGATACCTCGATTCCTGCTGCCCCTCCACCGCGACCAGTCTGACAACCACCCACGATGGCGGTCAATCGCATAAGAGGCGCCTTCCAGGTACCTCGGAAGGGAGAGACATTTGAGCTCCGGGCAGGCCTGGTTTCTCAATATGCCTATGAGCGAAAGGAGTCTATCCAGAAAACCATCATGGCCATGACTCTGGGCAAAGATGTCTCAGCTCTGTTTCCAGATGTACTGAAGAATATCGCAACGGCCGATCTGGATCAGAAGAAGCTCGTTTACCTTTATCTCATGTCAGTCACCAACCGGAGCGGCCCCTTTTGCTTCCAGCTCCTTCTCGTCTCGCATGCTAACACTGTTCCCAGGAATTATGCCAAGTCACACCCCGACCTATGTATTCTGGCTGTGAATACCTTTGTACAAGACTCCGAAGATCCGAATCCTTTGATTCGAGCACTTGCAATCAGGACGATGGGTTGCATTCGGGTAGACAAGATGGTGGATTACATGGAAGAACCTTTGAGAAAGACATTGCGAGACGAATCGCCATACGTACGAAAAACGGCGGCTATTTGCGTTGCGAAGCTCTTCGACCTGAACCCTTCGATGTGCATCGAGAATGGATTCCTCGAGACTCTGCAAGAAATGATTGGTGACCCGAATCCCATGGTGGTAGCCAACTCTGTTCAGGCCCTGTCAGAAATCCACGAAACTGCCCCCGACACAAGGGCATTAATCGTCACATCAGCAACACTCAAGAAACTTCTCATGGCCCTCAACGAATGTACCGAATGGGGCCGAGTTACAATTCTCACCACGTTGGCCGACTATAACTCAACCGACGTCAAGGAGTCTGAGCACATTTGCGAGCGAGTTGCCCCTCAGTTCCAACATGTCAACCCCAGCGTTGTCTTGGCCGCTGTCAAGGTGGTTTTCATTCACATGAAGGCCATTGGCCAAGAACTTGTTCGATCATACCTCAAGAAGATGGCTCCCCCTCTAGGTCAGTAAAACATTGTTGCTCTATTACCCTGACCTGCACTAACTGTTCATTAGTTACCTTGGTTGCATCAGCACCTGAGGTGCAGTACGTCGCACTCCGAAACATCGATCTTCTTCTCCAAGCCAAACCAGACATTCTTAGCAAGGAGCTCAGGGTGTTCTTCTGCAAGTATAACGACCCACCGTACGTAAAGCTGCAAAAACTCGAGATTATGGTACGGATAGCAAACGAGAAGAACTATGAACAGCTTCTTGCAGAATTGACCGAGTATGCTCTGGAGGTGGACATGGATTTTGTCCGACGAGCAGTCAAAGCTATCGGGCAAGTTGCTATCAAGATTGAAAGTGCCAGCGCGAAATGCGTCCAGGCTTTGGAGGAACTACTAGCAACCAAGGTCAACTACGTTGTCCAAGAAGTGGTTGTAGTCGTTAAAGATATTCTCCGCAAGTATCCCGGCTATGAGGGTGTCATTCCTACTCTTTGCCAGCATATCGATGAATTAGACGAGCCAAATGCTCGAGCTGCTCTCATCTGGATTGTGGGAGAATATGCCGAGAAGATAAACAATGCTGCCGATATTCTAGAGAGCTTCGTTGACGTATTTAACGAAGAGTTTGCTCAGGTAAGCTCCAAATCTTCAACCCGGCTTCTCCACCCCTGACCAGCTAAAACTAACATTTCTACTCAGACACAACTACAAATTCTTACAGCGGTTGTCAAACTATTCTTAAAAAAGCCAAGCAATACACAAGGTCTCGTGCAAAAGGTCTTGCAGTCTGCCACAAATGAAAACGATAATCCGGATATTCGAGACAGAGCATATGTATACTGGCGTCTCTTGTCAGGCGATCTTGATGTTGCCAAGGTAAGTCGATGCATTTGAAAGTCAAGAAGCTCTCCGCACTAACTAGGCGCTTTTTAGAACATTATCCTCTCACAGAAGCCCACTATTTCGACGACCATGACCAGTCTTCCGGCCACCTTACTGGAACAACTTCTTACAGAGCTATCGACGCTGGCCTCTGTGTACCACAAGCCCCCTGAGTCGTTCGTTGGCAAGGGACGTTTCGGTGCCGATGAAATCCAACGCGCAGCTATCCAAGAACAGCGCCAGAATGCCGCAGAGAACCCTATTGCGGCTTCGGTTGCTGCTGCAAATGGCACTGGCAGCGCACAGTCTCAGAACAATATCGAGAACCTTCTCGACATTGACTTTGATGGAGCCGCGCCAGCATCTCAGGAACAAAATAACAGCGGTACACCTAGCAGGACGGCAAGTCCTGCCGTGGGTGGTGCGGCCAGTGGAGGAATGGCCGACATGATGAGTATGTTCGACGCTCCCCCGACACCATCAACGGCTGCGCCACCTCAGCAGGCTCCAAGCAATGGTATGGGTGATTTGATGAATGGATTTGATGGGCTCAACTTTGGTGGCCAGCCGTCGACTCAGCCACTCCCGGCAGCAATGCAACTACAGAACGCTCAGGGTGGTCAGGCTGGAGAACAAGCTCCCAAGAAGGATAGCGATGATCTCCTTGGATTGTTCTAAATCTACGAATTGGAAGACTTGTCGCAAACATAATATTCAGGAACGGTGGTCAGGTTGTATGAACAAATATAGCTCTATTGGGGCCCTCAAAAATCGTAAAATGCTTGTGTGTAAACTAAAGTCGTTATCGAATGTCTTACCCAAACACCATGGAGATGATGTCCTTATTCCTTATTTTCGTCTTTCTATTTTCGGCGGCCCGCGTGCAGCCAGTCCACCATTTATTCGGTTTTTGGGCTCTCGGTCGTCGGTGAAGGTCGCAGTAGCGGAGAGATTTAAGTGAAGGTCTCAAGATTTAGAGGAAATAGTTACTGCGCTGTGCCCTGAACCTGGCCTCCCACCGTACCCTCCAACGACGGCGCATCTTGGCCCCGATCTCGCTCCCATTCCTCGGGCGTCTTGCACTTGGCCGTCCAGGCGTGGATGCTGGCGATCTCCTCCTTGAGCGCGCTGTTGACGAGGCGGTGGCGCTTCAAAGAGTTGAGGCCCTGGAACTGCGGTGATACAATCAGGGTTGTGAACGCTTGGCCGCAGCCACCTTGAATCATGTGTCAGGGACCCGAACTTTATTGGTAATCAGAATAGAGCTGAGGACGGTAGAGATACCTGACATGTCAGTCACCTCGACATGGATTGCTTGAAGGCGCTCGGTGATGGTTTCGCGCAAGCTCGCATCGGTGATCTGTGCCATCTTGGAGACAAGAACGACCTGCTGAGTGGTGCTGCTGCTGTAGTTGGCTTCAATGTCTTGCCTTCAAGCCGACCCGGAGTTGGCGAATCCGGCTTGGAGGGGCATTGCGATTGATTAGATATTGGTCGCGGGGTGGTTACAGTGTGGAAAACGCCGGTTTTGGCACAGTATGATCTCAGCCTTTTCCGGGACGGCAAGCTTTGACCCTCATTTAGGTCGACTATGTAAGTACCTACCTAACCAGCACGAGACCAGAATCAAACACCTCGAGAATCCTGTGCTGGATGATTTCGTGTGGGTATTGCCATGAGAGGATTTGGTCTTATACATAGACTGTATTGCGCTGAACAGCTTCTATCCAAAGCTTCAATTCGCCAAGCACCCTTTCGCCTACTCACACCAAGAGCTACACCACCGCCACAAATCTTCGCTCGATCTTGCTTCTCCTGCTCTCAAACATACCCCAAGGACCTTTCTACCTCACTGGAAAATCACTCCTCCTCCCAAGTCATGGCTGACAACGGAGCTTGGGGCGCTTGGCAGGTTGAGCCTTCCAAGTTCACAAAGGCCGTGGTCGATTCCATGAAGACATTGTTAGTGGGCATTCGTCTTGTATCGCTTCGCTATCCTTTCTAACCTTATTTCATCCAAAGATATCCAGAAGAGCTTGCAGACAGAGCATGGGATAATGTTGGTCTTCTTGTTGGAAACTCGGAATTTGACTCCAAGCCAGTGGTTCTGGTGACCAATGATCTCACATTTCAAGTCGCTATCGAGGCCATTGCACAAGGTGCCAGCGTCATTGTCAGCTATCGTACGTACGAAATCTGTGCCGGTCTCGCCCCAAATACTAACTGTGAAAATTCCCAGACCCTTTCATCTTTTCTGGCCTCAAATCTATCACAAACAAAGATCCCCAACAGGCAACCCTCCTCCGGCTGGCCAGAGCAGGGATCGCCGTCTACTGTCCTCACACGGCTGTAGACGCCGCGCCCAAGGGTCTCAACACCTGGCTTGCGGACATTGTTGCCGGTTCTCACTCTTTCAAGAGGTCCGTGGCCATCCCTTGCCGCACGGCCCCCGAATCCCACTCCCCAGCAGGGTACGGCGCCATCGGTGAGTTCGACCAGGAGACGGACGGCATCCCCCTCCGTGAGATCATCCTTCGTCTGGCTGAAAAGCTCGGAGGACTGCGACACATCATGATCGCGAGCCCTGTGGGCGCCAAGGTGGAAACCACAAAGGTTCGCAGCTTCGGTGTCTGCGCGGGGAGCGGTACCGACGTTTTGAAGGATGCCGACGTGGACCTGCTGGTTACTGGCGAGGCAAGCCATCACCCTGCTTTGAAGGCTATCCAACAGGGAAAGACTCTCATCACAGTCTTCCATAGCAACTCAGAAAGGGGTTACCTGCGGGAGGTTCTACGGCCTGCGTTGGAGGAGCAACTGCGGATCACAGAGCCCAAGGCTGAGGTTTTGGTTAGCGAACATGACCGAGACCCGTTCACTATCTTGGACGTAAATGAATTATAGATAGGTCGGATAGACATCCAAGGTCATGACAATCCAAGGTCGTTTTTCATGAGGCAATAGGTAGTAGAAGCAATTCATTGGGTATCACAAAAACGCTGCTTAACTGGAAACGCCCCAAAAAAGTCTAATTGTCGTCCGGGGATGACCTCGTGGTTTCTGACTTGGCTGCGGACTCCAACGCCGCGTCCCCTTCCTCGATGCAGGCTTGGACGTCATCCCCGCCCTCGCCCAGCTCTTTCCAAGATACCAGCAGCTTCCTAGGCATCAGCCACTGCCGTTTCGCCTCCACCAGTTTGCCCTCCTTCACTAAGCTGCGTATCCTCGCCGGGGTCTCCATTAACTGAACTGCGAGCTCCTCCGTCCGCCGCCGCCGTGTCACAGTCCGTCGCGCCCTCATCTCCTCGGAATCTGGCGAAGGGATGGATTCTCTAAGTGAATCTCGGAACGCAGATGCCTGGCTGTATATTTGCGCAATCGCAGGGTCGAGTGTCGACGCCATGGGGTTCAATGGATCCATACTCGATCGCATCTATCATATGTAAGCTTTGCGAAAGAGAAAAAAAGCTGACTGAGGAGAGACGAAATAGCCATGCCAGCGAGAATCAACCCACCTTACGAATCGTCTCGGTCGCAGATATCAGTTTGCTATAATTGTCGTAGACGAGAGCCTTCTTCTCCGCATCCAATGCGCGCCCTTCTCCCAGAACCCTCGCATAGAGACTCAGCAGCTCCGCGAGGCTGCTCTCGGCCATGACCTTTTGCACATACCGGTCGGCGTCGAAGTTGGCTGCATCGATATCGCCGACGGGCACTTCGGAATCGGGGAGCTCTATCTTCGGAGGGCCTGATGCGGATCTGAGATTATAGTATTCTCGTAAGGCAGCTCGATTGGCTCGTTTCGCTGGTTGTGGTGGCGGTTGGGTCGGGCCTTGGTTGATGACAGGAGAGCCCACGTTAGAGCGATGGCTGTCTAGAGAGGGGCGGTTGGAAGATGTCGGCGTGCGGCGGGAGGTGGAATGGTCCCGAGGGGAAGCGATTGTAGACATGGTGCCCGGATTACCGACGAAAGAAGAATAAATGCAACGTTCCTGGGGAAGGTCTGACGCTGAACTATAATTTGGACGAAGTTGACACGATGGTTTGGAGCTTCTGGGCTGCTGACGCTGCACGCGAATCCCAGATCTCCCCAGAGCCGCTATTTTTAGCGGCCTGCGCCCAAGATTAGGCCCCTGAGACGTCATCGCTACACCCCGAGGACCCCTGACATTCAGGCCTGTCAGGCCTACACATACTCCACCAGGAAATTCTAGAAAGGCGTGTAAACCATCAATATATCCTCAGATACTCTATCGATTTATAGATATTTGAACAGCAAGATTCAAGCCGTTTCCATTCGGCGCTTGCTCAAATCCAATAAGAATTTACCCAGCTCTTTATCAATGGTTTCTTAAGTCTCCTCAATGGATCTCGCCTCTCAATTACACTCCTCTATTCTCTCCCAATCACTCCCCCCTCCATCTCAAACCTTTGTCACCTCTCTCATCGCCACCCGCAACCCCCCTCCCCCATTGGCTTCTCTTGTCGCAACGGCCAAATCTCGCCTCTTAGCCTGTGATCTGTCCTCCTCTCCTTCCCTTGACTCGGCGTCCTTGGCCGTCTTCCCCGCGGGTGTCGAGAACACCCACCTGCGCGAACAGTCACTCCAGCGCGACACCCATGTCCAGGTCCTCGATGTTGAGAATCTGAGTCTCAGCCGCTGGGAGCAGATCGAGGAGCTCGAGTCGGTTGAGAAGGGGGAACGCACGCGCGGCAGGGAGATCATCAGAGTCACGGCCGACCAGGACGGCAGCGGAGAGCCGCAGCAGCGGGCGACGCCTTCTAACGCCACGCACCGGCTCGTTCTCCAGGACCGCAGCGGGAAGAAGGTGTACGGGCTGGAGCTCCGGCGAGTCCCCCAGATCGGGGTGGGGAAGACCAAGATCGGCGAGAAGCTGATCCTCAAGGCAGGGACTCGGGTGGCTCGGGGCTCCGTGATGCTGACTCCGGAGACATGTCAAGTACTGGGAGGCAAGGTGGAGGCGTGGCATAGGACATGGACAGAGACCCGGATAGCGAGGTTGAAGGAGGCAATTGGAGGTGATCAGCGTCAATAATGAATGAACCAGAAGCAGGCACGCTGTCCTAATAGTCTACTCCTTACTTCACAACAATATGATACCCCTTTTTACGGTAGCCTTCCAAGTGTTTTAGGCGTATGGAAGAATTTGGTCATGACTTTCTATTCAACCACCATCTATCAAAGGAATCTAGCAGTGCAATTTTCTTTCAAAAGCAATATATTTAGATGCCTTGAGTGGCGATCGCCAGCGAGGCCCATCCCTCGCTTTCCCAGGGAGCCAGGAACGCCGCCTTCTGGGCATCGGAAGCCAGTCCAGTCCCGGCATACGCCTTTGTGAGATCATGGCACTCCAGAGTTCCCCGTGGTGGGATTCCTTTCTGTGCAACCTTTAGTGCCATCTGTGCCGTGTACTCATCTCCAGTAGCCTCGGTCAGAGCAGACCACCCGTGAGGGAGATTAGGGAACAGCATGATGTCGGTTTGTGCCTGAGTTGTAGTATCCTGCTCCGACTTATCTTCTGCGAGTGTGGCTATAGCACGGAGTACCTCTCCAATATGTGACTGCTGCGTTGCCGTGACCTTGTCATTGGTGCGAAGAGACTCGAGAGCCTCGGTGACGGCTTCCAGGCTGTCCGGATCGTTATCCAGGAGAGCAATGACTCCCAACAAGAGAACACTCTGTACATGGTCTGGCCTCTCCTCGATCACCTCAAACAGGGCTCCACGGCCTCTTTCCCGAGCTTCTTCGGATCCTTGTGCCCAAAGAACCTGGGTGAGAAGACAGACCGCATCGGGATTTCCATCTGATTCTTCCAAAGCAGACTCAAAGTACTTGAGCGCATCGTCAAATCTGTTCGCGTAATAGTGGGCTAGACCAACCGTCATATGCGCCGACAGTCTAGCCTTCTTGCGCTGCTCCCCAGACAGCTCACTGTCACCATCATCGCTGCTCAGGCCCAGTGCCATATCTCCGCACTCGACCGCCTTCTCGTATGACCCAGCAGCTAAGTACGCTCTGGCCAAATCGGTTCGTGTCATTATAAACCGTGCCAAACTCTCAGCAGATTCTGATTTCTCGTAGTCTGCCTCGACTAACGAACAAATTTTCTCGAGTAGACCGACAGATCGGGGACTGTCCCTAACTCGTTCTCGGAAATGTGTAGACAGATGTCCAAAGGTAACATCTCTGGGCCTCAAACTTTGGACCTGGTCCAAAGCGAACAAAGGCTGAATCAGTGATGCAACATTCAGGCCTGGAGGCGCAGTGAGAATATGGTCAAACATTGAAGCCGAGTAGTGGTGGCGGGTAGGAAGAGACGACGCCTCAGCAATTCCCATCGCATGCGTGAACAGACCTCTGGCTTCTTTCTGATCACCATACATCAGTGCCAAGAAGCCCTGTCCAAGCCACGCATGAGCGTAATCAGGGTCAGTGGACTGTGCCCTTGTGAATGACTCGTTTGCCAGCTTGATATCGCCAGAGAGCAATGCCAGTGTACCCAGGTTCGTCCAAGCCGCCGGGTTGCGCTCATTCAAATGCAGACTGCGCACAAAAGCATGCTGGGAGACAGCAGGGTTGATCTCTCCCGTTACAACTCCCAAAGCATTCCAAAACTCCCAGTTGCCCGCCTCCAACTCGATTGCACGCTTGAAAGCCCTAACGGCCGCCTTGATATAGGCCGTCGCGGTCCTTTGAGACTCAGCAGGAAGACAAGTGTGCGCGCGTTGTTCGGCCCAGCCCAAATTATAGTATCCGACGGCTTGGGCGTGCCGATCAAGCTCCGAAACGTGGATTGCTTGTTTATAACACAAGATCATCGCTTGGATGCAGCGTGCCAAGTCCACGTCTAGCACGTTCACGGTTTCTCCAGACGGCTTGTCAGTAAGAGATTCGATAGACACTTTGTCTATTTCCGCGAAAGTTGTCGAAGCCTCGGGAGAGATCTTGCCAACAAGTGTCTTCAAGCTTTCCAGAGGTAAATCCTTGGCAAAGTTCTGGACAGTCACAAAGACCGAACACGCATCGCCAAGACTCTTCCAGAAGTTGAAGGCATCCAGAACACTTCCACCAGTCTGCGCTGCAAATTCAATGATGCCAGTTGCGAGCTCAGCTGATTTCCCAAAAAGCCCTTTCTCGATACTACTCAGAGCATTGTCAACCATGGTCTGCATTAGCGCAAGCTTGACGCCCTCCTCTTCAGGGTGGGTTTCCATCACAGCTTGGTACAAAACGATCGATTCGTCGAAATCTCCAAGTTCTCGCCTAATATTACCCAGCATATACTTGGTAAACCAGGTGTCTCCGGAGATATCAACAGCCGAGTCCTCTTCTAACTTCTGGGCATTGATAATGGCTTTGGTAGCAGCAACAAATCTGCCAGAGCTGTGATAACTTTCCCCTAGTCCGACCCAGGAATGATAATCGTTTGGAGAAAGCCGCAAAGCCGCCTGAAAGGATACTATCGCTTTGTGGAAGTCTTGCTTGTTCAGCTCTGCAACACCAAGAGCTGCAAATGGCCAGCTGATACCTTTCCTCTTTGAGCCTGGAGGGGGCTTTACCTTGCCGGAGTCAACAATACGTTGGGCAACAAGCTCTACTCTGTCCCAATCCCCATCTTTGGCAAACGACCTTGCTAGCCGCTCTGCCGCAGCAACTTCAGAAGGCGATATCTCAAGTGCTTTTTGGAAACACCTTCGGGCTCGTTTCTTATCCTTGGCATAATCTGCGTAGAAAATACCGAGACTTGTGTAAGAGGGAGCGTGATTGAGGTTATTGTTTAAGGCGGACAACCAGCATGCGTATGCGGAGTCTCCTTTTCGTCGTTTTCTCTCTTGTTGGCTGGGTTCCAAGTTCCAAATACAAACTCCGAGGCGATATTGCGTATCAGCTAGAAGATCCTTGGAAGGATTGTCCTCTAGGATAGCGAGGCACTCCTGCAGCTCAGCCTTGGCCTGTTCCCATTCCTTCTTCAAAGCCTTCACCCACGCAGACTCTGATTTGACACGCACGTTGAGAGGATCTCTTTCAAGTGCTCTTCCGAAGAACTCGATTGCTTGATCGTATTCCTCCTCTTCCTCATAAATCAATCCCACTCCGATAAGGGCGGATGTAGAAGTCCCATCATGATCCAAAACCTTTTCGAAAAGAGCCTTTGCTTCAACATGATGCCGTGGAGACTGGAAATAGACAAGAGCTGTGCCCAGGCTCAAAAGATATGAATCCCTTGTGTTTTTGAATTCGCAACCAAGAGCCGCCTGCTCTTTTTTGAGCAGATCTTGTGCTTTGCGCATGAAATCTACTGTACTTTCGTACTCACCAAAGTGCACGAACAATTGACCAGCAAGCCTGTACCCAAAAATGGAATCAAGGGTGCTAACACCCTCCACCAACATACTCAGCCTTTCTTCATGGGTGAGAGGGACAACAAATGTAGGAACGCCTCCCTCGTCGTCATCCTCACTATCCTCGGATGCCTTTGCGATTGAACTTTTCCGGCCATTCTCGGGCTCTGGCTCTGGAAAGGGGGATAAGGTACTGGTAAGAAAAGCAGTAATGATCTTGTAAAGATCGGTGTCCGGGAAGAAATTGCAATAACCTCTGAGTAACTCCACATTGAACTCTTTGATTTCCTTTTTGTCTTGCCAGTTTATCGCGACTTCCCAGGCAAGCTTGTATGGATGATTGATGACAACCATATCATTGGCAAGGCCAAAGACCTTCTGTCGCTCCTGATCCTTTGCTTCTCCGGGAGGTTGGACCAACATGCGCTCATAGCAATGGTGAATTAGTTTCTCTTCATACTGCCGCCTAATATCATCATCACGAGTCCAGTTGATGAGTTGTCGGTAGATGCCTTCCAGCTTGCTCTGGCCGTAGACTTCTCTCTTGACTTCCAGAGTCACCTCGCTCAGCTTTGCTCCTAGGCGAGTTCTCCGTTCACCGATCAGGGTGTTTATCCGCTTCTTCTCGAATTCTTCTAGAATTCCTGCCACTCGATCATATGTCTGCCCTGGTGGTGGAAATCGACCCTCCAATAGCGGGTACAGGGGACTCTCGGGGAGCTGGATCCAGAGGGCATCGGCATACTGAACCTTGTCTCCATGGACACGCACATAGTCAAGATATTTGTCCACCACATCCTGAGATTTGTACAGCTCATCTGCTTCATGGAATATGATGGCAAGGCTCACAACAGCCTGCTGATACGGTCCTAATTTCTTAGTGCCCAATTTCTCGTAAAGCTTCACTAGCCCTTGCCATGCTTGAGCATCTCCAGGCCTCAATGAAGTGGCTGCTAGATAGACTCTTTCAGCTTCTTCGAAGTCGTTCTTCTTGTCTTGGGCAAAAGCCAAGAAGATGTGCCTGACAGCCTAAGTTAGCTATGTTTTGACGAGGGGAAGGGTAATAGACGGCGGGGTTGTGCCGAAAGCTGTTGAGGGTAACTCACCCTTGGTAGTTCTTGGACTCTTTTTCTAGGAATTGTTTGGCCTCCTCGGCAGCCTCGTCGAATTTTTGTTTCTTGATGAGATCATTGATAGCTCGTAGCTTCGTCTTGGAGCTTGACATTTTGGCGGGGTGTGCCTCCAAGTTAGGCAGAAAGCGACGCGATTAGGACCCCTGCTCGTCATCTGTGGGAGGAGCTTTTTGCGCCAAAATTGCAAAAGATCTTCCTCTTCCAAGTCTCCGAAAATGGAGCAAGAGCCGAGTCAAGATCAAGTGGATTTGGTACAATTATATGTCGAATGTTGTGAAAGAGCTGACCTGGAGTAGTTCATAAATACCTAGGGTAGGTACAAAGGTGGGTGGTGATCAAAATGCCCGGGGTTTAGCCTTGCTTGCCGTTACAGTGGAGCCTGTCTTCGTGGTTTTACTCATAAACGCTTCTGAGCTTCGCTGTTCAAGCAAGACCTACCCGACGGGCTTACACCCTCAGAGTCTTGCTTACCCTACTCTTTTGTTTGATACTACCACAGGGGCTGAGAATTGTTGCAAATTTGTATGATTCTGCATACAATGGTAGTTACATACTATCCCGCTAGTATGGTCGTGAACTAATTCACGATCTGGGGGGGAGCTGGACTAACAAGCTACAATGAGGGAGACTGGATGCAATTTGAGATGTTATCCATAGCTTCACAACATTAGTTTGTTATCTAAATTATTGTTCAAATGCACCCGATAAGTACAGGTCGGATGTAAAAAAACCAGGTGTAGTTTTAGAGATATGGTGCGGCTACCTTAGTAGTCTGTAGTCTTACATAAGATGTAGATTGGAGGCCGAGATGAGACATTCACGATCATGCTGGAATCATCGCTGAAATGAGCTGCGAGTACATTTTCAGTACTTTGATATAGTGGTGTTCTGGGCACCCAGCTACAATACAGATTCTTCATGACTCTCAGGGAGTCAGATACTGTCAGACTTACACTAGTAAGAACCTCCCGGATGAGGCCGCTCATAAGTAGGAAGACCCTCACCGGGTTTGCCAGCCCTCAGGGTATCTAGATATGCAATCCATTTTTTCTCTGTCCATTCCCCCAGCTCGAAGCCTTCCTGCCCGGGTTCTAGGGAAATCGCATTGACGCTCAAGTAACGTCCATGTTTCAATTTACCCTCCTGCCACCCGTCTTTCTTCGGTCGCCATGCTTTCACAATGCCCGTCTCTCCCAGCCCGAGCTCGGCCAAGTCGACGTCTATGAGCTCGCCCTCGCCCATGAAGATGAAGCATCGTGTGGCGCACACACGGCAGTAGAAGAAATGGAGGAGCTTCTCATCGCATTGGTAGTCGCCCATATCCTGGAAGGGATCAAGAGGGGAGAGTAGGAGGAAGTCATCCGGGGAGGAATTCAGTCGAGCATGGAGGAATCCTGACTTGTGGCAAATGGTGCAGTTGCACCGGTAGAAGGACTGCTCTCCGTGTTTGCGAGTCTGGGGCGGGCTGTGGGGAAGGGTCAGGAAGGCGACGTAGCGAGTGGCACCGCAGTGGCAGGAGCCCTTGAAAGGGCGGCGTTGGGGATTTTCAGTCATTTTGATGCGACTTTGGAAGCGTTGGCGACCCCAAGGATAGACCAGAGCTTCGTGAGGATTATATAGTAGCTGCTGCTGCCTAGGGCAATCGGGTCTTGATCATAATCTCCGCCCTACCCTACCTCCCCAACAGTAAGCCGGCTGCCGGTCTGCCGTATCTCATGCTCCACCACTGTAACAAACGATATAACTTTAGCCTTCATGGGTAAGGTAGCTGTTACTGGTTACATTAGTCTCTGAGAGCCGATCTTGCCTCCGAGATAGTACAAGGTAGGAGATGCATGGGCTGGGTTGAAGTTCATGCAAAAGCTGTCTAACCAATTACGGCACACATGACCCTACCACTTTTCAAGATGACGATTTGGGTAGATGGGTTGAGAATTGGCGATCCATGAGAATCATGTGCACAATCTAGAAGGTGAGAGACTGTTGAAAGTCTAACAAGTTCGTAGAGCAGTGAAAATCATCCCCATGCTCATGCGCTGGAACATCAGAGCGGGGCCAACTAACCAGTCATGAGATTAGCGTCGGCTTCCAGCTAAACCACTGACCTCATCATCCTCCCCAACTCCACCAGCCACGCATTACCCTATCGGCTGGTTCAAGACAGCGTCTTTCCATCCCTCCCGTTGCATCCACGTTCGCTCGTTCGAGACGGCGAGCCTCTTCACCCGGCATTCGACCGATAGCCATACCGTAGGCTCCAACTTGTGACGATGTCCTTCCGGTTAACCATCGAGGACGGCCAGTTTCGTGACGGTCACGGTCGCCAGGTAGTCCTACGAGGCCTCAACGTCGCTGGCGATGCCAAACTGCCCAGTGAGCCTGAACAGCCTTCCAATGTCGGCGATGACTTTTTCGATGGCGACAATGTTTCCTTCCACAAACGCCCATTCGCGATAGATGATGCCCACGTTCATTTCTCGAGATTGAAGCGATTTGGCTTCAATACAATCCGCTATGTCTTCACATGGGAGGCCATCGAAAGCGGAGGACCAGGCGTATACGACGAAGAATTTGCCCAGCATACGATTAATATATTGAGGATAGCTAAGGAATACGGGTTCTATGTCTTTATGGACCCTCATCAGGATGTCTGGTCTCGTTTCACAGGCGGATCCGGCGCTCCCTTGTGGACTGTCTACGCTTGTGGTCTCAACCCCCAGAGTTTCGCTGCGACTGAGGCCGCGGTAGTGCATAATACATACCCTGATCCCGACACCTTCCCAAAAATGATTTGGTCGACCAACTATTGGCGACTTGCTGCTGCCACGATCTTTACATTCTTCTTTGCTGGCCGTGACTTTGCACCCAAATGTATCATCGATGGTGTGAATATCCAAGATTACCTGCAGGACCACTTCGTCAACGCATGCAAATTTCTGGCCAAGAGGATTCACGAAGCAGGGGACCTCGAGGACCAGGTTGTCATGGGATGGGAAAGTATGAACGAGCCAAATAGAGGTCTTACAGGATATGCGGACTTGACCAGTATTCCAAGCGAGCAGCATCTCAAGAAGGGGACGAGTCCCACGATATGGCAAACCATTCTGACAGGTAGTGGTCGGGCTTGTGAGGTCGACGTGTGGGATATGGGAGGTATGGGTCCATACAAGACCGGAACAAAGCTGATTGACCCTCATGGAGAGGTTGCATGGCTGCCAGAAACCTATGATGATTCCCGCTATGGTTGGAAGCGAGACCCAGGATGGAAGTTGGGAGAATGCATCTGGGCTCAACATGGAGTCTGGGACCCAAGCACGGATACTCTCCTTCGGAAGGACTACTTTGCCCAGAACCCACGCACGGGGAAGACCATCGACTATCCCGAATTCACCAACACATACTTCATGGACTTCTGGCGCAAGTCAAAGGACGCATATAGAAGTTGCCACAAGGATTGCATGCTTCTCATGCAGTTCCCTACTTTGGAAATCCCACCCAAAATCAAGGACACCCCCGACGATGACCCGAAGCTGGCCTTCACCCCCCATTACTACGATGGAATCACTCTCATGACCAAGCACTGGAATAGCACCTGGAACGTCGATGTTGTTGGCGTCTTGCGTGGTAAATATTTGCACCCCGCCTTTGCCATTAAGATAGGGGAGACTGCCATTCGGAATTGCCTTCGGGATCAATTGAAGTTTCTTCGTGAGGAGGGCAAGGAGCAGACGGGGAACCATCCATGTGTTCTTACCGAATTCGGCATTCCATATGACATGGATGACAAGCAGGCCTACAAGACTGGTGACTACTCCAGTCAGAGTTCTGCTCTGGACGCGAATTACTTTGCTGCTGAGGGTGCAAACCTCGAGGGCCACTGCCTCTGGCTATACAGTGCTACGAATAACCATCATTGGGGCGATAGATGGAACGGAGAAGATCTGTCCATCTACTCTACTGATGATAAAATCCCATCGCTCTCAGCGGTACCAAGGAGCGCCGTCTTACATCGTAGCGCTTCCACCGAATCGAAGTCTGCTACCAGTGCCAATGCCAAAATTCTTCCCGACGACGAAAACGTGACGCCTGCAAACCTACAGAAGACCCTGACCAATCCGTCTATCAGCTCGGAACCCTCGTCAAAACAGCCAGAACTGACGGCAGCAAACGGGTATCGTGCCGCCGAAGCCTTCATCAGACCTACACCAACATCCGTTGCTGGTGATGTGATCCAGTATGGCTTCGATCTTCGGAGCTGCACATTTACGTTGAAATTGACGGCAGAAAAGGCCACTTCGGACGACGCACCGACCACCGTATTTCTACCAGAATATCATTTCCCCAAGGATCTGTCTGATGTCTCGGTATCCGGCGGCAAGTGGGAAATAAGCTCAGACGAGACTGAGGGGCCTCTGCTTCAGCGATTCAAGTGGTGGCATTCCGAAGGTGAGCAAGACCTTAAGATTACTGGGCTTGTTCGAAAACACAACGTTCCCCAGGGATCTCCGGAGGATGCTGGGTATTTGGAGCAGTGCCAGCAGGGTTATGGGTTTAACTTCTCGAACTGCAGCGTAATGTGATGCGAGCGATCGGGATTTTTTCTTGGCTTCTTTCCCCACTCCCGTGTACGGATGGGTTTGGCATGGATATTATATGATCTTCTCTTATTTTTTGGCTTTAGGTGTTGCGATTTCTGCGACTTGGGCGGGCATCATTGAACTGGCATATTCCCTAGATTGACTTATTTATTCTCAATAGTTCGTT
Organism: Clonostachys solani; assembly: GCA_902141235.2. NCBI lineage: Eukaryota > Fungi > Ascomycota > Sordariomycetes > Hypocreales > Bionectriaceae > Clonostachys > Clonostachys solani. The sequence goes on from CABFOC020000002.1 coordinate 734,136, forward strand.
CCTGGATATTCGGATGGGTATATGAGAATCACCAGTAATTGCATAGTCGCTTCGCTCAGTCCGGATGCAAAAAAGTTGGAGCCAGGCACCCTCTTCCGCGCAGATGAAACATGCCTTCTGGCACAAAGGGGTCATGGCTTGGCCACGGAACACGGTTTGATGGGCGTGTGCACGGATCAGGAGTGCACCGGTTAGGCTGGATTGGGGCGAAGGAATCAAAGGTACCTGTGTCGTGGTGATGCTCAGACGACGATTCCGCCCCGTCAGAGTCCCAAAGGTGTGCCCCAGGTGTGCCCCAAAGGAACGTCCTCTGCACGTTTCGCCGTAAGCTGAGGCACAGGCAATACGAGCCCTGCGTCTGTGCCTGAGGTTGGTGCTGGGTGTGCACCCCACAGGCTGCGCTTGCCCGTTCTCGAAGGCGCTTATTGGTTCGTTCAAAGCCATTTTAGCTGCCGTTAAGCGCGGGGGTCCCTGTTGGGATCCACAGCCAGCTGTTTAGTGCATAATCAAGGCATAATTTTATGGAGAACGAACAAAGCCACGGCCAGGTCCATGTTCGTGACGGCCGGCCGGTTGTCCAGCTGTATCCAGCCCGTCCCTCTTTTCGCATCTTTTCTGCGTGTCAAAGGCTCACCTGCGCCAACGACCATCGGATGGCCCGATAGATGGCTGGCTGCCTGCGTCTGTGTCCCAATAATTTTAGAGAGGCTGAAGACCAACGAGCACCAGTCCTTTCCGAGACAAGTGACGATACCTGATGCCGGGTGCTGGGCTGCGCTATTCGAAACCCTGAGCCTTAGCGGTGGTTGGCGTCGGTCCCGCACCATCGAGTACCTAACCTACCTGCCTTGCCTTACGCATCTACGCCGGGAAGGCCAAGCCAACTAACTGTCCGCATCGCCAACCTGGCAACCATCATCAAACAACCAACTAACTGCCATTCTGTTTCTGCAGTCTCACCCGAGGGGGATTAAATTTTACACACCATCGCCGTACCGCAATTTTGTCCACGGCACTGTCCCTCTTTCTCCAGCAACGACTCCGCCACCCCCCTCAACCGAGTTCTAAACCACCGTTGCCGACCGTTTCTTCGACCACCCGACGACACCTCGATCTTGAACCCAATCCTGCTCGCGGAGGGCTTCCTCCCCTCCGGCGTCGCCCACCATGTACACAACACCTCAGAGGCATCCGGGCGACACCCAGCGACAGTATTCGGTCCCGCCGCCTCCGTCCATGTCGCCGCCGATGGCCGTCAACCAGATGAACAACATGATGCCCCTGCCACCGCCGCCCCCTCGATATACTGTTGCAACAGGTGTCCCAGGAACACAGGGCCATATGATACCTCCTCCTCCCCCTCCTCCTCTCAGCGCTTCCAGCCAGCAGGCATGGTTTAGTAGTGGATATGTTCGCATGAACGATAATCGCTTCCCCCCACCGCCGCCTCCCCTGGGCCAAAAACAGCTGCAAACATACAACCCTAGGGATCATGCGCCATATCCTACAGCACAGATTGTGTCTGTACCGCCGCCTGTGGCGCCGGCACCCCTGACCAGTGCTACCTATGTTCCTAGTGGTGATACCTTCGGGGAGGGTGTAGGCATTCCGGGGTTTGGCCTTGGCCCTGATGACCTTTCAGCATCGGCGGTGCCTCAATCGCCGAACTGGGCCTATGAAGGCACAGATACACTGGGGACAATGGGCACACTAGGCACTCTGGGGACGTTAGATATGTATGGAAAGACACCTCCTGTTACCGTGACGATATCAAACGAATTAGCCGCCCAGTGGCCGTTGGATACGGTTCTTATTTGGCTGGCACACCACCAATTTTCCAAGGAGTGGCAGGAAACCTTCAAAGCCCTCAATCTTTACGGATCGAAATTTCTTGAAATCGGGATTCATCAACAAAATAGCCGTGGGTCTGCGAGTATGATGCACCAGTTGGTGTATCCCAGGCTGAATGAAGAATGCGTTCGGAGTGGTTGTACATTTGATCAAGAGAAGGAAAGAAAGGAGGCATCGCGAATGAGGCGACTGATCCGATCGATTGTTTCATCCGGCAGGCCTGATGGATCCAATGCCACTCCTGGATCAGGTTTCAGGGACTCTCAAGGAACAAGTATTCCTAGCGAGGCCGGCGATTCCCCTATTGTAAGTTCGGGCTCTGCCGTTCAGACTGGTTACTGGAAATATTAACAGGTAATAGACACCGGCCCACGCACCTGGGCCCACGCTTCTAGATAAGCCAGCAGGAAGTTTCTCGGAGAGCCGGCCGCAGCTCAAACCACCAACCGGCTTGGACCCCGGTTCGATGGTGTCGGATTTCCATCGCCAAGTGTTAAAGAGCCTTGATTCCGAACATTCGTTTGGCAGTCCTAAAGGCGAGCATGGAGAGTTTACTGGCAGTCCCTTCCAGCTGGGCACCACGTTAATATCTCCGTCACCAACCAATACCGAATTTCAACATCGTCGAGGACGTAATAGCACCGACTCTACATTCTCAATGGGACAAGGGAACTCGGCCGATGCTTCAAGTTCAAAAGGTTTGAATTTCCCAGATAAGTTCACACCCGCAGGAAACACCGAGCGTCCAAAACAATCTCCTCTGGACTCGGCTGAGCGATCTGCTGGAGGAGAAACCCCGGGCTGGCAGCAAGGCCTCACTAGGATCTTTCGTACACGTGCCAAGACTCCAAAGGACGAACGAGAGTCACCTGGGGAGGGTGACTCGCCAACAGATCCAATGAATCGCGATAGGGATGACGCCGCTACCATGAGCCGGCCTGGTGTTGCAACAACCAATACGAACAACAACACATTCACCATTGTCAAGCGTACGAGGATTTATGTGTTGGTGACTATGGATTTCTGGAACTATCGCATGTGTGATGTCACTACTGCGTATACCGCAGCCGACCTTCGCAGAGATATCTGTGCCTCCCTTGGATTGCACGATAGCGAGAACTTCCGAATTCATCCGACCGAGCTGGGGAGATTTGAGCACCTCACGCCTCTTGCCGACCAAGAACTTTTGACCTTGAAGCGTAACAAGGCTGATACTATTGGAACGCTTAAATTCTTCGTTGCTCCGTTGAGCCAACCAAGTGGGAACTGGCGGCTCTCCAATGGCTCTAACAATGGCTCTAATAAGGTCTCCCATCCGACCACCCTTTCACCTGGTTATCTTCCACCTGGTGCATCTGTGGATGATAGCAAGAATCCTCGCAACAGATCAAAGCCATCGCCGGGGACAAACTTAACAGTCGACACCAGTCTGGGTAAGAATGGTGAGGAGAGGAGGTCTCCTAGTGAGAGAAAGGACGAGCAGCGGAGGAAGCAACAAGTGAAGGCAAGCCCGAGATCACCCGAATCAGCGACAAGCATCGTTGGGAAGCGGCACGTTGACTTCAATCAACCGCGAATGTCGCCTTTCGAGGAGAAGGAGAAGAAACATGATATTATGTTCCCGCAAAGGAGCCCCCCTGCCCCGCCTTCGGATCCCTCTGCCACCCTGATTAAAGCCAACTCTCTTTCAAAGCCAAAGGGTGCAAATCGTCGGTCTGCAAACCGCATCTCGGATGGCTTCATAACACCAAGAGTGCCCTACGAAAAGATGTTAGAGAAGGATAAGAAATATAGACCGTTGCCGCCTAGCGCGATGAAGAAGGACATTGGTTCGAGCGGATCGCCTGCATTAGGATCGTCGAAATCTCCCGGATTTACATCTCCGCAAAAGTCAGCGACAAAACCAGGTAAGAAATACTGTTGGACACAAGACTTCATACTTCCTACGATACGGGTTTCAAATTCGCGGCAGTATAGGCCTAGTGTGATTGAGACCCGGAGGAGCGAACGTGGACGTCTCTTTTGTGACTCAATTTTTTCAAGTGTGGCTTTGTGCTAATTGATGAAGTGATAGAATTTCAACCCGCTGATCACAATTCCGGATCAACAAGCGGGAGCCAGAAGATATTAACCCCGACAGCTGATGAAAACAGCGATCCGACGCCCTGGGAAGAATTCTCAGGAGGGGCCTTCACGAAGACAATAACTTCTCCAACTCCAGAGCCGGATGCAGATGGTAGTGATGATTCTGACGACGGTCTGTTCGCGATTATGCCGAACAGAGGCAATAAGGGACCTGCGAAGAAGCTTGGGCGGGCTCCATCGAAACCAAAGACCCCCAAGTCCGCGTTGTTAGGCAACAGCTCAAACCGGGATCGAGATAGGAAGGTCCTGTCTGTTAATTTCAGCACCGCTTCGCCCAAATCGCCTGAATTCCGAGATGGCGATGGCGGTAGTGCTCGTCGTCCTCGCCGCTCTGATGCCGAAGCGAAAAAGCTGAAGAGGGGATCATTTATTGAGATGGAGAAGGATATGGATACATGGGCTAACCGTCCTCCCACCGATGCTCTGATAAACAATCTGGATGACTTCTTCCCTAACCTTGATCTTGATGCCCCTGTCATTGAGGAAACTGGGGAAGGAGGAATGGCAACCTCGCCTATTACTCCCGATGACGATGATATAGAGAGAATTGACCAGGCCGGGAAAAGGAGCCCAGCATCGTCAACTGCCGGGCCATCCTCAGCCAAAAACCCGGAATCCGATGGAGCGTTTGGACCTGGAAAGTCCTTCCTGGACAATGACAGTGACACTCTGGGCTCTGACGAATCAACACTCAAAGCATTAGAGCGACCCATGTCGATGCATAGCCATAAGAAGTCCAATAGTAACGCGAACCGACGTTCTATGGGGCTTGGGCGGAAGAACACCATTCGTGACATTGCCAACAAACGGTATACTCGAAACATGCAAAACTACGGAACGAACACAAGCAAATCAACCGACAAGGATAAGATTATGCGACGCAAGAGCACCAAAATGTTTAACGCCAACATTGTTCAGATCAGGCCCGACGAGGCGAGCCCGATGATGCCAGCCATACCTATGTCACACGAGCACGAGCCTATGCCAAAGCGACAAACGACTTTCCGATGGTTCAAAGGTCAGCTTATTGGTAAGGGTACCTACGGGCGAGTATACCTAGGAATGAACGCCACCACTGGTGAATTCTTGGCCGTGAAAGAGGTGGAAGTCAATTCCAGGGCGGCTGGCGGCGACAAGGAGAAGATGCGAGAGATGGTTGCAGCTCTTGACCAGGAAATCGACACCATGCAGCATCTGGATCACATGAATATTGTGCAGTACTTGGGTTGCGAGCGAAAGGAGACCAGCATTAGCATCTTCCTCGAGTATATTTCCGGTGGTAGCATCGGATCGTGCCTACGCAAGCATGGAAAATTCGAGGAGTCCCTTGTCTCCTCGCTGACACGCCAAGCTCTGGCTGGACTGGCATACCTTCACCGAGAAGGCATTCTGCATCGGGATCTCAAGGCAGACAATATTCTACTTGATCTTGATGGCACCTGCAAGATCAGTGATTTTGGTATCTCCAAAAAGACGGACAACATCTATGGCAACGACAAGACGAATTCCATGCAGGGCTCGGTCTTCTGGATGGCGCCTGAAGTCATTCGTTCGCAAGGAGAGGGCTACAGCGCCAAGGTTGATATTTGGAGTTTGGGATGTGTAGTATTGGAAATGTTTGCTGGTCGCCGGCCCTGGGCGAATGAAGAAGCTGTGGGTGCAATCTACAAAATCGCCAACGGAGAAACACCACCGATTCCCGAAGAGATTCAGGAGACCATTGGTCCACTGGCAGTCGCATTCATGATGGACTGTTTCCAGGTGTAAGTGCAAGGCAACTTTTATAGAGTTTGGAGACATTGCTAATGTATCGGCGCAGAAACCCCTCGGAACGGCCTACGGCGGACAAAATGCTCTCGCAGCATCCATTCTGTTTCGCAGACCCTGAATTCAGGTTCGAAGATACTACGCTGTATGCAAAGATCAAGGGTATGGCTGGTTGAGTACTAGGAACGATTCGTGGTATCCTTGGCGTTTCCCCCCCGCGCCAACCTTTTTGACTTATCTGTCATCTATATTTTCGACGTATGGTCTGTAGCATGGGTATTGGGTGTGGTTGCTTTTTGTTGATTTTAGCTAGCGACGGCGCTATTATGATTGGGATGAGATGCGACCATCAATTAATCGGCAGTTGTTTTATGGTTGGGTTGGTTCCCTCGTTGCGTTTATCCAAGTGTACCTACAATGAGAGACATTTGCTCTGGGCTTCCTCCGCTTGCCGAGCTGCAGAAGGAATACAAGGCCTAGTATTGATGCGCTGCAAATCAAGCAGCTGTAATTAACATTGCCGTATGCGCCCTGTCACATGTGGAGATTACAGAGAGTGTGTGCTATGCATGTTTGTGTGTGTGTGTCCCCAGAGTGAAGGTAGCATATTGGATCCATCCACCTCCCCAATTGATGGAGCCGTGCCGCTAATAAGCTTAGGTGCTTGAGTCCCCTAGACTGGAGGAGGGTCGCATCGGGACATCAGGCGACCAGACTAACCTAGAGCTGACCTCCATTGAAAAGCTCCCCGAATTGGACTGCGGGCGTCCGCTACCGACTTGGCATTGATGATGGCGCCCATCTCAGGCAGGACGATGATGCGAAGGCACTTTGCCCATCCCCGGGGATGAGATGAGCCCTCGTTCTCCTCTTTTGTATCGTACTGATCTTGGGCTGCTCGAGACCTGCCACGTTCCCAGACTTGATTTTGCCTCATTTCCTCCCCTCCCTCCTCCGAACTGGATTTCCCTTCCCCGGGGCCAAGCTCTTTCTCTTGGCACTGCCGTTTTAGTGGCGGCCGGTGTTGCAGTGGGACATATTGCCGGCCTTTGAAACCTGGCGCGCTCCTCCCTCGAAACAGCGTGAGCAAGGCAAGTAGGGAGGGCTTGGGTTGTTCCAGATAGCTCGTATTTGAGTTAATGGACCGATTCCTTACTCCTACACAGGCAATGCTACCAACATAGGCCCTATCGACCAAACACCACACCCTCGACGACTTCACGGCCTGCTGCTCGTGAGCAGCAACGCATGCCAAGATGCTCCCCCGTCGCCGGTATCGACTTTTTGTCGTGGGAGCCATCGTCATTTGTTTTTTGCTGTACCGAGTGCTACAGAACTCCTGGGACCAGTCCTACGAGAACTCGGCTTTCGCTCAAAACCAACCTCACTCACCTCAACACCTGAACACAGGTGACCAGCCTGCTCCTGCGAACCGTCTTCAGCCCCAGGTACCTCTGCCCGACAAATCTAAGACTAGCGACAAGGGCCAAAATGATCGCGATTCTACGCTCACCAAAGAAGGACATAGCGATGAGGGGGCCGGACTTGGACCACAGCACGATATCTCGAGCGACTCGAACGACAGCGAACAACAAGACGAACACACGGAAGCACCCTTCTCGCCAAAGAATTCTCTTGATATTCAAAATACAGACGATGATACACCCGAGATGACGTGGAAAAGCCCACCCAATAACGAGAAGAATGTCGCCTTTATTGGCACCGAGGTGCACTGGACGAAGCCCAAAGAACACTTCCCCGTCCCTAAGGAGTCCATCATTCCTCTTCCCACCGGCAAGCCCAAGGCCATACCCAAGATACAATATGATTTCGGTGCCGAGTCCAAGGAGAATCAAGCTACTCGCGAGAAGAGACTTGCCCGAGTTAAAGCTGAGCTCACCAGAGCTTGGTCTGGCTACAAAAAGTATGCTTGGATGCATGATGAGCTGAGGCCGGTCTCCGCGGAATACAAAGACCCATTCTGTGGCTGGGCGGCCACTCTCGTCGACTCTCTTGACACTCTTTGGATTGCCGGGATGAAGGATGAATTCGATGAAGCTGTCAAAGCTGTTGAGAAAATTGACTTTACATGGACCAAGCGGCATGACATCCCCGTGTTTGAGACTACCATTCGGTATCTTGGTGGCCTCATTGCTGCCTTTGATGTGAGCGGTGGTCGCAAAGGATCTTACACCGTGCTTTTAGACAAGGCAGTCGAATTGGCCGAAATTCTGATGGGCATCTTCGACACCCCCAACCGGATGCCTGTTCTGTACTATGCGTGGAAGCCTGACTTCACCTCACAGCCACGCCGCGCTGGTCGTGTTGGCATGGCGGAGCTAGCCACTTTGTCAATGGAGTTTACTCGTCTGGCCCAGTTAACATCGGAGAACAAATACTACGATGCCGTTGATAGGATCACTAATGCTTTGATTGATATGCAAGAGGCTGGAACAGCCATCCCAGGTCTATTCCCCGAAGAACTTGACGCGTCTGGCTGCAACAAGACGGCCACGACAGCTTCCAGCTCCCTCAGCAAGCTAGCCCGGGATCAAGTACACAAGGGAGGCAGTTTGGGCGACCCTGAGGGTTATGTTCCGGGTAAAACCCCTTTTGGGGATGACCGGAAGTATGCGAAAATTGAAAATACCAATAGCCCAACACCGTCAACTTCGAATGGCCGTCTTTCACCCAGGGCGAGCTCAGATGCGGATTCGAAACCTTCGCCACCGAACAAGAACGACCTTGATCGAGCCATTGACCGTGAACGGGCCCTGGCTCCCTTTGCGGCTAATGGGCAAACGGCGAATTGGGACTGTGTTCCTCAGGGTCTGGTACCCGCCGGGTATGGTCAACAAGTGTTCCACATGGGTGGTGGACAAGACTCGGCATACGAATACTTTCCTAAGCAGTATCTGCTGCTAGGAGGTCTTGAACCCAAGTATCAGAAACTCCACGAAGATACGATTGATTCCACCGACAAGTATCTGATGTATCGTCCGATGATGAAGGATAAGGACTGGGACGTTTTGTTTCCTGCCAAGGTGTCGACTTACGGACAACCCGGTGAAGATTCCTTCGCTAATTATGAGGTTACCCATCTTACCTGTTTCATTGGAGGAATGTATGGATTGGGAGGCAAGATCTTTGGACGGGAGAAGGACATTGAGACGGCAAAGAAGCTCACTGATGGCTGCGTGTGGGCGTACCAGTCGATGCCATCAGGCCTCATGCCAGAAGGCTCAATTGTGCTCCCTTGCCCGACACTTGAAAAGTGCGAATTCAATGAGACGCTCTGGTGGGACCGGTTGGATTTCAGCAGAGAATGGCGTGAGAAAGAAATCGCACGATGGGAGGCTACTGAAGCAGAGCTGAAGAATAAGAAGCCTCAGCAACAGAAACAGAAACAGCAACAAAAGGGCCAACAGCAGAAGCAACAGCAGAAGAAGCTCAATAGTGACAAGGTTCGAGACAGCGAGTCCGACGACGAGTTGACTGCTGGAGCAGGTAATCGGTTACGTGAAAAGGGGCACACTATTGAAACAACCGGCTCCTCGGCCAGTAATCTTCACAAGAGGGTACCCCCGCCCATCAACGAAAAGCAACAGAACAAGGGGTCTGAACTCCCAGACTCGCTGAAGAAGAAGTTGGGAATCACCGATGAAGAGTCTCCTAAACTGTCCGCGGATAAGACAAAGAAAAAAACAGGCTCCAGCGGAAAGGTGAAATCTGGGTCGGGTGACTCAGGCGATGACAAGCTCGACGAACTGGATGACCTCGATGACTTCGACGACTTCGACGACCTCGACGAGACCCAACCCAATGTCCCGCATTCCAACGTACCATCCAGGATGGCTGTGAAGTCTCAGAAGCCTCTGTCCCATGAAGAGTATGTGAAGAAGAAAATCAGTGATAAGGCACTGCCTCCAGGCTGGGTAGACGTCCAGTGGCCTAATTATATTCTACGGTAAGTTGTTTGGTCGTCCACGCATCCCATAACCCCATCAATATATGCTAACGTAGTATTACAGGCCCGAAGCTATTGAATCTGTCTGGTACATGTACCGTATCACCGGCGACCCTGAATGGATGGAAAAGGGCTGGCGAATGTTCGAGGCCACGTCCCGAGCGACGCGTACTCAGTTTGCCAATAGCGCCATTGACGATGTCACCCGTGACGAGCCGTCACTGCTGGATTCCATGGAGAGTTTCTGGATCGCCGAGACACTAAAGTACTACTTCCTCCTCTTCTCTGAACCAGACGTGATCAGCTTGGATGAGTGGGTGCTCAACACAGAAGCACATCCATTTAAGCGGCCGACATAGAAAGATTTAGAAAGAACCGACCCATCCATCTCGTGACAGTCCTGAACTATTTCAGCCTGTTTGGTCTTGTATGGGGAATTGCGAATTGGAAAGCACTCGTCGCATTTGTGAGCGATTGATAGCATGGCTTTGGAGGGACACATTGAATGGCGTTTTGGGGTAAATCATTGTATTGTCTTTTTTATTTAATTTTTTGGGAACATGACAGTTAGCAAGTACACATGGCATTGGGTTCAGGGAACCGCGCGTTTCAAGGGACTCGACTGGGTCATTCATTCTACATGATCGCTCATAGGTAATAGCTGTACACAATGCACACAACAACAGACACTGTTTCATTCTAGGCAAACATTTTATTCTTTTCAATTCGACCATGTATGGCGTTCACAAAAACGAAAGCATCGGTCTTCTCCCAATGTGCACTTCGAGTTTTCATTTGTGCTTCTTTATACTATCTATACACAATACACTACGTACATTTCGCAGGTCTGACGGGCGCAATTGGAGGCTGACTACCATGTTGGCGTGAAAAGTTGCAATTCATTGGTGCTTTGGTCGTCCAGCCCCGTGGTGAACATTCAATCTCTCATAGAACATAACATAATCGCCATCATTAAAACAAACACCACCAGGCATCTTCCATATCAGAATATCCATTTCCCGATTTTCCACCTCTATAGTTGAGAGAGATAACAGTGTTCAAAGTCCTACTCCAAAAATACAACGTTGCCTTAAAAACAAGATTCATGTGCGGTTCAAAATAAACAAATTCGGGTCCGTCAGCCAGGCTCCCTCATCGAGTTGGGTGCGGTCGCGGAGCATCGTCTCGTGAAGCCTCGCACGGTGCGAGGCTCGTCCAGGTCGAGTTGCTGACTTGTACCTGGAGCCTGTTGTTGACGAATACTCCTAAGCGTCGAAGGAGCTGACGAGGAGAGGGTAGTAACTGTTGGTGGAGGGAAAGAAAAACAACCGTGTACCGTAAACTCCGATGCTCAATGCAAGCGCGTAAAAGGACCTTGACCTCCATTCTGCTTCATATACTTCATCTTCCTGGCTCTTCTGAGCAAGTATGAAAACCCAGTCCTGGTTCCTTGATCAAATTTCCGGCTATGCCGTCATTTGGGTCAGGAATTGCATGCTGATAATCATAACAAGCAAACCTATCGTGACAACGATGAGTAGGGCGAAGGAGAACCAGCCCATGACCATGGCGCTGGTTCCAACGCCACTCTTGACAACGCCGTTTCCGAAATCCTGGGCTATAACCGAGGCGGCGACGGAAGCTGTATGCTGCCACAAAACGGAGACCAGAATAAAGATGGAGGCGACGAAGATGATGGCGAGGGCTACTTGAGAGACAGGTCGGGAGGGGAACGGCTTGACCGCGCGTTCTGAGCCTTCGGAATCTTCCTCCTCATGCCATCCGGGCCACGTAGCGAGCAAAATGAAGCAGATAAAGGCGAAGATAATAGCAATGATACTAGCGGGGGCGGTGGGTTAGCAATCTCGCTCATTTTCTGTAAGTTGGGAATTCGGAAGTGCTTACACCAGGTACGGGAACACGATCATGTCCTTGAATTGCGCAGCCAGCCAAATCAGGTTCAGGGGGTCCTGATCGAGTTGAACCTCCTTCGCGAGAGCTGTGGCATTGTTACTGCATAGCCAGGAGCCGCCATCAGGATTGATACAGATGCCGAAGTAACCGACGCGAGCTTGAAGATGGGCGTTTCTCGTAAGGCTCCCCAGATATGAGTGTAAATCGTAGTGAACTTGAGCTGTGTCTGGCACGGCCTCGTAATCCTTATAGTACAGGGACAGAAGGAATATGTCCGGGATCAGCGGTGACGATGAAGAACAGCCGGCAAGTAATAGTGCTAGATATCCGGATTAGCAAAAAGCGAACGACGACTTAGTGGCGTAGGCATCAATATTTACATAGGAGGATTATTGTGACAGCTATTAGAATCATCAAAACATGATGATAGCCTAGAAATGGCAGATATTCTAAGAGAAGTTGACTCGTTAGCACATTTGGTGATGTCAAAGGTGAGACATGGGGAAGCGAGGTAACATACGGTACCAAACGTCGTGGATGGTTGTTACACCCTCGTTTGTCTTGGAGCTACTGCTCCCGCTGCTTGTTCTACTACCCATAGCAGCGGTGTTGCGGTGTGTTCCAAGTTCAAGAAGGCGGACTCAGTAGAGAAAACCCACACCGGTCTTCCTCCACTCCGGCAGGTAGAGAGACGGTTGGCTCGTCCAAAAGATCACCAGCCCCTAGCCCCGGGCTTGTTGTTTGTCGTCCTAGTCAGAGATGCTGGCGTTTTCAAAATTGTCTTCTCCCCCAAATCTCGCAAGGCCCAATAACGGCGTCTCGGCGGATCGTGTAATCGTTTCGCTGCGTACAGTTATTCTAGCGGAGGAATGCTGGCTGGAATGAATGCGCGATACTCGGGCGATGAAGCACTGAGATGAGCGGATCGAAACGAGCGACGACGACCTGGAATGTGTAGAGTGAGACTTGACCTCGTCGATGGAACGACAGGAGGCTACAACAAAGACAAGGAGTTATTGGTTAGTAAGAATGGATAGGATTGGAACACTTATTCAGACTTTGGTATGAGAGAAGGAACGTTCCGCTCTCGGGCAGCGATGGTTTGTTTGCGATTGCAATTGGGATGGCTGGGAAGAAACAGGCGCTGGGAAAAGAGGTATGGCAGATCATATGCATGCGCCCAACCAGAGCGTTTAGAGGGGATCCGAGTGGCACCGACGAGCGTTGCCCAGCCACTCCTTTTTTATTTACCCAGGCCGCGTTGACTGGGCGACCAGGCGGTGACGTTACGCCGTAGGCACTGTGGGGCGCCGAGCCCCGTTATGAGCGGTCCAAAGTTGAGATTTCCAGGGGATCAAGCCTGGACCCATGAATTTTCCAGGTCGGGCTGCTAGCAGTAGCCCCTCACAGTGGATGCCCAGGTACGCGATGGCCGTTGGGGGAGTGCGGTGTGGCTGCTGGCTGGACTCGGGTGCCTGGATTCTCTTCATCCCCGTGCATTCGGGATGCGGCACCCTCAACCTTAATTGCGTCGTTCTTCATTGACGAATGGATGCGACAATGATTGGCAGCGAGCCGTGTGCGAGGAGTGATTGAAGCCAGCCAGAGCTTTCAGCGCATCAACGGGCTCCGCGGGTACCTGGGTAGCCGTGCACGCATGCATACCCAAGCTTGCCAAGCTGTTTGCTTGACATGTGGCTCGCTGATGGCCCAGGCTCAAAGGCACCATTGCTCTTGCGGGTGGCCTACCCAGGGCTATGCTAAGTATGTAGGCGATAGGAGCTGTTGTCGTGACAATTTAGCGCTAGCTCCTGCCAGTCTTTACGACGTCTTACACCAGCAAGCTCATTTCGAAATATCTTGGCTCTGAAGGATTGGCCCTGCTGGGATAGATTCCGAAACACCGATTTCCATCTGCCATCTAGAATAGCTTGCCCTCTCTGTAGACGGAAATTGGTCTCGTTGTCTTGAAGGTTGCAGCAGGTGTTAGTTGTTAGTCCCAGAGTTATGTTAGTCAGCAAGCCGACCATCGACCTATATGCCTGAGATACCTGCACTCGCCAAAGAATATACCTTGAATCGTCAGTGCCACATGCATAATAGACCATGCGAATTGGTCATGTATTTAGGAGACCCAAAGGCTTTCGCTGTATTTCAAGAATTTTCAATTAGTTAATAGACATTTCGTGGGATGCCTTGCCACAGTGCCCAAGGACCTGGTATTGAAAACGCTCGGAGAAGAAAATATCCGGCAGTTAAGCTCAACTGCTTCCCCACGTCATTCGTTGCACTAAACAGGTTGCCCGCCAAACTGCCACGACAAGCAGAGCTGTGAACCCAGTAGACGAAACAACGCCCATGTGCCTTTCTGTCTCTCCAAAAGATGGCACCATCACCGTTTATTCAAGGAACATCCCTCGACAATAGGGTAGAGGATTATCTTGACGACAAACTTCAATCGACGACCGATCTCGACAGCCTAGACGAGCTCCTTGCCAATGTCGAGCTTCAGCGAAACCAGCTACAGACCCAGCTCGACGATGCGGTCAAACAGCTCGAGGAAGCTCGACACACTGCAGATGACAGAAAGGCCTCCCTCGCCGCCCGAATAGAAGAATTCCAGGAGCTTCAGGAAAGCATCGACCGGCGCGAAGCTATCGCCACAGCCTCCGATGCGCCCGACCAGGCGATCGCTCGTCTCCAGGCTCCGATGAGGAAGCTGCGATCTGTGGATTTAGCGCAGAAATATCTCCTGCTGGTCCAGGATGTCGAGAAGCTCCGCTCCGAGGCTCGTTCACACTTGCCCGGGAGCCCCAAAGCAGCCTTGGAGCCATACAGCAAGCTCAAGCAGATGGCTTCCAGATTGAAGGAGCTCCAGGGAGATGAATCGCTGCACTTGGTGGAATATGTTTATGGCGTAACGGAGGCACTCTGGACGGAAATGAAGACCACAATGTCTGCTGATTTTGAGACTGTCCTTGAGAAACGGAATTGGCCCAAGGTCGACCCCCAATCGCAAATGGATGATGAGTGGGTGGCATCCTTCGAGAAACTCATAGACCTGCAAATACCCGAGGTCATTTATAGCACTGAAGTCGTTGGGCTGTTGCCTCTCGATGCTATGGCCAAGATTTTTGCTGCAGAGTTTCGATTCCACTTTCTCAGCGACAGGCCGACCAGTGACCCCCAAGCGATTGGGACCCATTGCTTCCCTTGGTTTCTGATGACAATTGAGAAATGGGAAGACTTTCTTCGCGATAACCTGACACATCTTCTTGTGTCCAAGTTCAGGGATACAGGGGCTGCCACTTCGCTGGTCTATGTTGACCCAGTTTGCGCCTTTATCACCTCGCTGCTGCCAGTGGTCAGAGAGAAAATCCGAGATGTGACCGACAAAGCGGCAGACAAACCTGCCTTTTTGAGTAGTTTCATCTCTCAGCTCATGACTTTTGATGAGGACATCAGATCTAGATTCAGCTATGATGGCGGAGACCCAGACCATGGCTGGAAGGGGTTGGCAACTGAAGTCTTGGATACACATTTCGACACCTGGTTCCAGGCCGAGAAAGAATTTACCATGGAACAATTCAACTCAATCCTCAGATCTGAAGACGGCAGAAATATCGACTTTGACTATGCAGCTGACGGACGCATGAAACCGACATACGCTGCTGTCCGAATCACCGATCTCCTTAGAAACACGACCAATCAGTACAACCGACTGAGGAAAACAAAACACAAGATAAGATTCCTCATCCATATCCAACTTGACATTCTGGAGGAGTATGATGGCCGCTTGCGAGGGTCGCTTGAGGCGTACCAGGCGATTACCTCCACCATAGGAAGGACATTGCACGGAGTAACAAAGGAGCAGCTCGCGGCACTTGAAGGTACCGGAGCTTTGGAGACCCTCTGCAAAGTCCTGGGGAGCTCAGACCACATTGTGCACACTTTGAAGGAATGGAGCAACGAGGAGGTGAGGCTTAAAGCTCGATTCATGCATCAAGTCCCCAGCTAACGAATCAAGTTCTTCATCGAGCTTTGGGAACAACTTCAAGCAGGACCCAAATCCAGTGACCAAGGCAATTTGAGTTTCGACGAGGTCAAGGGCCGCACCTCAAGTGCAATGGGTGAGGTTGAACAAGACGGGGCGCTTTTCGATGAGATGATAGCTTCATACTCGATGCGTCGAAGTTCAGCTCAAGCCTTGCTTGTGTCGGCACTGGTAGACGCGCACTCAAAGTCGTTCCGAGGCTACTCTAGCCGCGCTCAATTCACTACCATCGGCGATGCATCTGACCTCGGTGAGTGGCAACCAGCCCTCCACCAATCTCCTAACAGCAGACACTGACAATCACCAAGATGACCCTTGGCAGCTTAGCATCTCTCCCGAGCTTGATGAGCCATTGCGAATCCTTAGTCGCAACTTGGAGTTCCTCGCCAAAGCTCTCTCCACGGCTGTGTTCCGCCGTGTCTGGCGTGAGGCACTGGGCAAGCTCCAGGATCAGCTATGGCATGAGGTTTTGCTCCGGCAATCTTTCACTGCATATGGCGCTGCCCAGTTCTTCCGTGATACCAATGCCGTATTCGCTTTGGCAGATCGATACATTCCAGGCAGCTCGACTGTCATGGGCACTCTATTAGATGGCGTCCGCTTGCTGAATCTGCCCGTTGAACTCAAAGGTGATGAGAGGGGCTTGACGCTAAAGGAAGCAAGCGACCGAGTATTCGTTGATAATGACGAGGCTAGAAAGGTGCTTGCTGAGCTTCATCTAGACGCATTGACTCCGCAAAACTCTAGGTATATCTTGCAAAAACGCGTTGAAAATAGTGAGAATGTGGAGTGGTAGCGGGTCTATATATATAAATATCCATCTATCTATCTATCTATCTATTCATAAGAACAAGAATCGTGATAGACATGATTGCAAGAATGCGAACAACGCAGTCTTCTACGCACTCCAAAACGTGGATGCAAAAACCAATACTCCAGGATGGGTGGATTTCACCCATACGATAGCCCTCGCAAGCAGTTGAGAGGTGCGACTTTTTTCCATGACAAGCCCTCCAAAAAAAACCAGAACCAGATGTTGAATGACCTCAAGGCCTCGATAAGACCTCTCAGCGTGAGCCCCGTGTTCCCGCTTCCCTCCCTCGCGCGGAACTTAATTAATCAAACGCATTGTAAACTCGACTGTTGCAAAGGTACAGGCGCTGACCGGCATCGCCCTCAACAAGGTAGGCCCAATACCCTTCCAGAATCCCCTGATCCCGTCGGCCTTCCATGTGGAGGCGAAGCACGAGCGCATGGTCGGGTACTTCTGCCCGGCGCCGAAACCATCGGTCTGCATCTTGCTCTTGACGACGTCGAAGGGGTAGCTGGCGAGCCAGAGGGCCTCGCCGGCCAGACCGCCGTAGAAGGCGACCTTGTAGGCGGGGATGTCCTTGCGGTCGATCTTGTTGCGGGCGGCGTCCTTGTTCATCATGTACTCGAAGGCGGCGAACCACGCACCGTAGGCGAACGCCTCACGCCAGATGGTGACGGCCTCGCCGCGGTAGATGCCGCTCAGGACGCCCTTGTGGGCTCCCAGCTTGCGGATGCAGTCCAGGGGCCCGTCGTAGAGGCGGGCGGCGCCGTGGGGCTGGCTCTGCAGGCGGATGCGGACGTGCTCGATGGGGCCTGAGAGGACCGAGTTGGCCACGCCGGCGAAGGCGCCCGCCGCCGCGTACTGGCTGTAGGAGAGCGCGGCCGGGCCTCCCTTCTCGGCGTTGCGAGACTCGAGGAAGCGGCGGGCCTGGTGGAAGGCGCCGAACTGGACGGAGACGCAGGCGCCGATGCCGATGAGGGGGGTGAGGGTGCCCTTGTAGAAGGCCAGTGCGCCCTCGTTCTTGTAGATTGAGGTGGCAGCGTCCACGGCAGACTTGTACTGGGACGTGGTCTGGAGCCGGACCTTGACGATGTCAAATGGCTGACCTGTGCGGGATGGACTTGTCAGTTTCAGGTCTCGACTGAGGAGAGAAGGCGGGCTGATGAGAAGTCGGGTTGAGCAGCGGACAACTCGTCTCGCCTCTCACTCCCTTCTCCCGCCTTTTTCGCATATTTCACTCACCAACCAGAACCTGGACAATGCCGCCCATGGCTCCTGCGAACAAGTCCTTCGCGGTCCGAAGGGCACCGCCCTGCTCTTCCTCAGCTCCCATTGCGGCGACCTGAGCACACGCCGATTGGCCGGTCTGTGTATAGGCGATTAAGATGCAGGTCCTGTAGCGACAGGCAGGCTCAATGGCATCGAGCGAACACTCCTACAGCAGCAACGGGAGTTTTGGGCAAGTCTGGCTGGTGACAAGCCTGGGGAAACGCGCACGACAAAGTAGTATCGATTCAGTCGCTTAGACTTGCCGAGACTAACCCAGCGCCCGCCATCTGTTTTTTTTTTTTCTAGTTCCAGGGCCGCTAGAACAACTACTAAAATACGCACTGCAGCAGTAGTATTACACCATCTGGGGCAGGTCCGCGATAAGGCCAAGACGAAATTCGGACCCGACCCGTTCCCCAGTTCCCAACCAACGGCGCCTATCGCCCAACGCCGATTTCGGACCGCTGACCAACGTGGTCCATCCCAACGGCCAGCTTCCCCGACTGCCGTAGTATCATTCCCTAGGTATCGAGACTGACAATTGGCAGGCAGATCAGTCGGTATGGGTAGATATAGAATCAATATGCAAGACTTGACCATTCACTTAGATACACTAGCTACCTGGTGCGACAACGGTTGTGTTCTACCCACTGTAAAGATCAAGAAGACACAAATGACAACGCCTCGTGGCCAACTTCCACCATGATATCACCTAAAAACACAAACACACAGTCCTAGACACATGTAACATTAGACAATATTCGATGCTCATAATCATGATGGTTAAAGGAAGCCAGTGTATTTAACAATAAGTGCAGGGTAGGAAAAGTGCTTCAGGGACACCTTACCAGATGAAACAAGCCCCTTATGATAGCCTAATCCAGAGCCTGGTTACAATCTCTCTCAAGGGTTCTCATAAGGAGGCCAGAGGTTTTTGCCGTTGGCGTTTCTCGTGATCTTCAGCTTGGACAAGTCCAGGCTGTCAAAGACCCTGAGATTCACCGGGTGGTGCTTCTCAAAGAGCCCCTTCATCTTCTGCTCCTGCTCGGGCAGTTTCGCGAACTCCTCGTCGCTGATGGGCTTGTACTCGTTGGTCAGCAGCGTGCCGCACTTGGTGCAGAACGTCTTGGAGAGCATGTTGCGGCCGAAGCCGTATCGCCCGATATCCTGCTCTTGGCTGCTGGCCAGGACCACCTCCTCTGTGAGAGGGTAGATCCAGGTGTAGGCACCCTGTATGGTCATTGCGCGTCAGCCTCAGACGGACACTGAATCGCCCGCCCGGCACATCTCCAGTGCGCTTACCCGTTCGCAAAAGCTGCAATTACACTCCACGATTCTCCCAGTAAAGGTCTCGTCGATGGGCTTACTGGCGACGGCTACTGTCACAGCGCCGCAGTGGCAGCTGCCCATGTACGTCTTCCCACCCTCGACCTCAGCCTTGGGGTGAGCTCCATGATGTTTGGGCGTCTCGTAAGCGTTGCCAAGCGCCCTGCCATCGAATCTTTGGCTTTCTGTTAGCACTCAGTTGCTGTATAAGAGGTGTGAAGGGTCTACGTACGGCTTCTTCTCCAGGTCCCAGGTATCCACCCCTTGGAAACTATGTGCCTTTTCATCCCCAGGTCGTCAGATATACATATCCACCTCGCTCTCAGGGTTGGAGATCACTTACATTCAACATTGTGTTCATCCCGGGTGGGCCCTCTGGCATTGTAGCCAGCACAGCGATGCCACAGGTTGGGCAGAACTAAGATCGCCAGATAAGTATCAAGCCATATCGACCCGGGGCCATGTGGAATTCTACCTTGTGCTGGATCTTCTCGGAAGCAAACCGATAGGTTGTCAATTGGTCCAGATCGCCCTTGACAACCTTGAAACTACCCTCTGCCGGGGTCACGAAGAGATACCCCTTGCGGTGGCATATACTGCAATTGCACTGCATGGCATCCTTGATCTCTGGCATCTGTGCCTCGAAAACGAAGGCGCCGCAGTGGCAGTTGCCACGATATGTTTTGAAGGGGTTATTGTCGTTGTCGGCCATTTTTACAGCAATGTGCACCAAGTACCAACTTGAAGGTTAAGATCGAGTGAGATGTAATCGAGAGTCATCTCACGAAGCATTTGCGCAGGATGGCACTTATGTAGTAACTGACAACCCCTGGTTAAGCCGGATAGACGGGCATGACTACGTCGTCTCTCCGCAATTTCATCCCACTAGATAGCGGACTATTTCGCGAAGCTTTCACGAAATACGGGAAATAGTGCAGCCCGGTTCAGCCGCATGTAGCGGCGTGCATTTGCCCGTACTGATTCCTTCTAAACGCGCACGGGGATTCTGCAAGTCCGCTTTCGTTCTAGCAACTCAACAAAAAAAAGAAAAGCTAGTGAAGCAAGATAACATCACAAATGATAGCTGTGTTGCCCAAAAGGGAATTGGCCGCATACTCATCTTGATCAAAAACATGTCAGCTCGTTTCATCAGCCTTGTGCCATTCTAACTGGTCTCTGAGGACCAAGTTCAATCACAACTGGCCTGGGCGCGAGCCCGTTGGATATAGAATATATATGCTATAACAACAGAACTTCCTTTAACGAATCAAAGGCCTGAAACATCTATAAGTCTGCTTTTAGAAAGAGAAGAAACCGTAACAGCAAGTTATAGATACAGTTCTCTGTTCCCAAGGACAATGGCAAGTTGATCACTGACTGGCAATACGCAGGATGGGATATGATGCATTTTGCAAAATCCCACACCAGCTACTGTCCAGCGAGCTGCTTTGCTTTCTAAGAAATCTATATGCTAGGTCTACAATCCTGAAAATATATTGCCCAAGAGAGTATGATCAATCCCAAAATCAGGCCTTCCGTCCATCAACGCATCTGGCTTTGCTTTCTCTAATATGTAAACACTCAGCCATCGGCCAATGCGCATTGCGTGGTTTTGTTTCGAATCCATTCCGGTCAAGCCGACGGGGAGTGATGAATAAATTAATCGCCATGAGTCACAGGGCCCGTCAGTGGAGTCTCCTCTTAATATCGGCGAATACCCTTTTTTCCATCGCTTTCCTTGGTCTGGGCATTGATACTCATTTCAATCGCCTCTTTCAGTTTCCCGGTGATTTCAGGTTGGTGACTAAACGCCGTTTGCAAGAGGTTCTCCAGCTCAGCTTCTACCTTGGCAATTGGCTTAACTCCGGCCTTTCTGTTCTGCGAGTCAATCATCAGACTGGCCCACCGATTCGTAAAGGCGTAGATAGACTGCCGAAGTATTTCGTCCAGTTGTTCGCTCATGTCCTCGACAGTCATTGTCTTCGCCGTGACGGTCGGTGTACCCCGAGACCATAATGCGCCCCCGAGTGACCCTCCGACAATACTGCCAAGGAGGTTGCCCCAGTTCTGGGGGCTCAGTGTCTCCCAAATGTGGCCGAAATGCTGTAGGGAGGAGGCTTGACTCTGGCCCCGAATATCGCCAAATTCTAGCGAAACAAGCTCATTCTTGATAATGAGAAGATTCTTGATCATGAAGATATCAGCATCGGTGCGTTTCAGCGCCCGAATCCTGGCCTCTGCCTTTTGCAAGAATTGGATAGTCTCGCGAACAACTTTGAAAACTACAGAACTATTTTTCGCCTGAAGTCATTAAGAATTAACACCTGCACTTATTCTTAGATTTATATATACCGAGAAATGAAACTTACAGATCGTTCTTTAGGCATGGCCTGGTCGAATTGTGCAAGAAGGTTGGTTGCGTGTTTCACCAGCGGGTGAGCATGGGAGGTGGTGCCTTTTTCTTCCGAGGTACCGATGTTGAGCGTGCTATCCTGAATTGTTGCTTTCGAGATAGACTTGGTTATTTCAGCTTCGAATGAAGTCTCGATGAACGGCCAGATTACGTCAATCAAGACACGTGCGGCGTATTCCCTACACTTGCGTAGGAAGGGTGATTCATCGTCCTCGTATTCCGCCACGGAGTATTCGCTTGCCAGCCAGCTTGCAATGTTGCATTTTGTTTGTAAATCGGCAGGCTGCAAGGTGGCTAAAAGAGCTGAACCTAGGGGTACAAAGTGCCCAGGGTGAATCATGGTTGTGTTGATCCCTTTAATGGCTTGGAATGCCGAATCAGCTGCATTACTCCAACAAGGCTCCACGCTAAAAATCTTGATGAAGATGGTCTCCTCATTATAAACACGCTCAAATGACTGCTTGATGAAGTTGCGAGAGGCAGTCTCAATAGATAGATTTTTTGATTCTGTCTTGTACTCTTCTAGATCGTGCTGAGTCATGACCTTGAGCTCACGATCCCGGGCCGTCAGATAGGTTTGGAAAATGTTGGTGGCAGAGTTAATGTAGGTCGACACGTCGCGAGGTGTATCGACTTTTCGGCCGTACTGATCATAAGCATGGCGGATGACCCTCTGGACATTTGGAACGAGAAAGTACGTGTCCATTACCATCTCCTCAAAACGCCCGTACGCCAGAGCATGACGTGCCGACTCTGATTGTGTTTCTGCAATCTGGCGCCCGATCTCGGACATGATCTTTTCTAAACGGCTTGTGAATCCGTGATCAAGGAGATGCAGGGCCTTTGTTAAGAGCGAGTTATAACGTGCGAGGTACGTATCATGATCTCGGTAGTTTTCCTGTATTCATACATTTAGCATCCACATGCATGATTGGGGTTTGAGAGAGCTCACATGGTCTGTCATAAACTCGATGCAGGCATTGATGTCCTCTACAACACCTCCGAAGTCCTCGCCGTCTACGAGGCGGCCCGCCCCAGGAGCATTCAGTCGTCGAGTGGCTGTATCCAGATAAGTGTAATAACGTAGGTCAGTGCCTACATCCTCAGCTAGGTATTCAAGTCGCTGTTGCTCAGACAGGAGATCCTCGCATTGGGACTGGAAGGTCGACGTCTGTGCTTCAACGGCTTTGAACGAGTTGGAGAGCGTTGTGAGGAGGTCGAGGGTCTTATTTGCATCGTGAATCAGGCCGTCGAGATGAACTTCGGTGAGCATAAGCTGGTCGCCATACAGCCTTTAACATGTTAGGAGATCCTAGGCCTAAGAATCCAGGGATGAACACATACAGATATTTCTCCTGGCTTGCTTCAAGTAGCTCGGCGCTCTGTCCAGCATAGGTCGGTCGGTCGCAATTGACTTTGTTCTCCAATTCGAGAGCTCCCACGGAAAGCATCAGAGCTTCCCATTGTTTATTTTTCCTCCCCGAAGACCCTTTCTCCTTCGTAATTTCTCTCGTACGTTTTCGGTAGAAATCGGAGGTGGACGCCGCTCGCCGTCTCACTGTGGCCTCTGGCGGGGTGTTGGTGTTTTCGATCTCTTCATAGACATTGTCAACAGGCACTGTTGTCTCAGCTACTGAATTGGCTGTCTCCTGCGGAAGTCCTTAGTTAGGGGAATTACCAATATGAGGAAGAGCAAGCAGAGACTGTGGTCCAGCTACACTGCACGTACATGTGGTTGCTGGAGCAAGGTGTTTCCCCTCCGTCGGGCTTGGTTGGTGCGAGTTGTTGCGGGGGACACCTCGGGGACGTAGCTATACCATGAATCTTCGTACATTGTGGTATAAACTGCAAGGCGGGAAGTTGTGAACTGCCCCAGACCCGATGGCAGATGGTTACAACGTGCGGCCGCTCGACCTCGAATCTGGTCGGGACGTTGGCACTCCGGACACCGATGCTAGATCGCTCGTGGGTCGCGGCGTTCTGGAACAGGTGCATGTACCGCTGTACCTGATGGGCTGGCTGAGGATGCCCCTAAACAGGCCCTGAGCACTGCTGAAGCAGGGGGTAGCTTTGATGCCCCCCGGCGGTCCGTGCACTGGATCCAGCGCTACCTAATTTGTTGCGGATCCTCTCTCTGTACGGAGTACCAACTGACAGAGTTGCTGTTAACCAACTGAGAAATCCATAAACGTGGGAAATGAAAAACATTAACTTACTGGTTGTTTCATATTAGAAAATATGGTATCGATAGAGCCAAGGCGTGCAATTCACTACAGCAGATGTGCAGACTACCTACTAACGATTCATCGGCCTACACCCGAATTCGATTCCCTCGATATCCAAGTAATAGGGAACTTCAACAGACTCTCGGTGAGAAGGCTGCTCTCTCTATATCAGGATTTACAGAAGCTGGCATCTTTTCCTCGGGAATATGTCATCTCTGTTCTCAATCACGTCTCCTGGGGTTTTAGCTTGAGACGGATGAGTCAGCGAAACCATCATCAAATGCTGGACCTCACCTTGCCTCACCCTAGATTCCCTGATTGGGCCAATATCGCATGATTGGCTGAAATAGCTTTAGCTCCCCACGAATCCGAATCTTCTCAATCCTGATGACCTCACGATTTGCAATATCTTGACCTAGATAGCCGAATAGTTGAGAGTGCCCTCCAAATCTCATCCATCATTGCAGCTGCAACTGCAACTGCTTGACATTGCATTATGAACGTCCCAGCGGCCGTCCTTCGGCGTACGGCCACCCTCAGACCAAGAGCAACACGGTCTCTGCCTGCGCCAACTCGGCAATGGCTGCGCAACTCCAGTAATTCCTCTCCATCAGCTACAGGGAGACCTCGTCGCTCAGCCGGCAAGTTTATTGGCTTCGGTGCCGTTTTTGGAGTCGCTGCTGCAGGAGCTTACTACTACCCAACCCTCAAAGAGCTGCTGGCCTCTGGCTCTGAATCCCCACAGTCAGGACCGCTCAAGGCCAACCTTGAATTCGAACAGCCCAGGAAGGAGGCTCTGACTAAGGAGGAGTACCGGGAGCTTCTCAGCTCGCAGCACCTTCAGATCCAAAGAAGCTGGGAGCATCCAGGTGTCTACGTTTGGGGCTCCAACGTTGGCCAGGTTGTTGATCCCAATTCAAATCAGAAGTACATCAAGCTTCCCCAGCGCCTAGAATTTTTCAACGATCAGGTTTTGCGCGACCTGAAGCTTTCCCAGAGCTTCGGGGCTGCATTGACTGAGAAGGGTGATCTGGTCCAATGGGGATTGGGCTTCTCCAAGGCCGACCCCAAGCCCGTCACCACCCTCCAAGGCAAAGATCTCGCCAAGATCGAAATCTCTTCCGACCACATTATCGCATTGAGTCGAAACGGAACCGTTTATTCTGTTCCGTCGTCAAAAGATGATTTGGAAGGGGGGTTAAAGCAGGAGCAGCAAAACGGGTCGTGGTCAATATGGGCCTCGTCAGGAAAGGGGGGCATCAGCTCCCGGAAGCTGACGCCTTCGGGGCTAGGTTACGGAGAGAAGATTGTGGACATCAGCAGTGGCCTCGAGCACTGCTTACTGCTCACCTCGAGAGGCAGAGTGTTTGCGGTCGCTTCCAGCGGTTTGGACTACCCTTCAAAGGGGCAGATGGGGATCCCCGGACTTTCATGGAATACAAGGCCCAGTGGTCCATATGATCAACCCCTGGAGGTCGAGCCTCTTCGCGGCCTTGATATAAAGCAGATCGCGACCGGGGACTACCATTCGGTGGTCCTTGACAAAGCCGGCCGGGTATTTGCATTTGGCGACAACCTCTATGGGCAGCTTGGGTCTGAGCCGCTGGTGTCGGAGCCTTCCGTTGAATATCCGTCCGAAATTCCTACGGTCGCACTATATAAGCGTACTGGATTGATTCCCAAGGCTACATCTATCGCCGCTGGAGGCAATACAACCTTTTTCGCCGTGGAAGCTGAGGCAACCTCGAATGAACAGAGTGGCCAAAATGTAGCGCCGTCTCGGAAATACCCCAGTGGAGTCTTTGACATGTGGGCAGCTGGGCAAGGTGTGTATGGAGCTCTGGGCACTGGAAAATGGACGCATATCACACTGGGCCCAAACAAGATCAAGTCTCTTTCCTCTCTTTACGAGTTTGACGAGAAGACAAACAAGATGGCACCAATTAAGATTAAGTCCATGACTGTTGGAACTACACATTGCGCTGCTGTTATGGACAACACCACAGAAACATACATCTCTTCAGGAGCTTCAGAGAATCAAACGTATACCGGCGCTGACGTCTTATTTTGGGGAGGCAATGAGCACTACCAGCTAGGCACAGGAAAGAGGTCCAACCTGAATTCGCCCGCCTATATTGGACCCCTCGACCGAGGTGAGGGTGATGCGCAGAAGGGGAGACAGGGAGAGCACCACAGGCTCTGCTTGGCGCCTAAGCAGACGGCTCGCATCGGCGAGGGCGGACAGGGGAGAAAACTGACACTGGAGCAGAAAGTTGAATGCGGTCAATATGTCACAGGCGTGTACTCTTCTATTTAATCCAATTTCGACCAAAAAGGATATTGTATTCTTATCACGGCAGGCTAATAGGCCTTGTCGTAACTTGTACGATGAGCTGCCGGTAAAGGAAGCAGGAAGTTATGTTGCGGCGTTGTTGGGAAAATTGAGAATAGTAGACATCACAAATCCATGTACAATATCTCTTGCAGGGACGAAATAGCTACCTAATTGCAAGTCAAATATCTGAAAGTACTTGGCATAAATAGGCATGCACATACCCCCAAATTAATGCTATAAAAATATAGATAATACGGGACAGACTCGGATCCTTCTGCCTAATCCAGCAAGGCGAGATCTACCTATATTACCCAGGTACGGTGGAATAAAAAAATTGATGAAATTTGGAACGATTGATCGGTGCACGTTCCAGGTTCCGGCCAGGCAAAAATTTGACCACAATCTCCGTGTCATCCAATGAATGTCCTAGCCAAGAAGGACCTGGCAGACGCAGCACTGGAGACAGCTCTTAGGTGGTTTTGCGTCGACACAGTCCAAAAATAGGCAGCCCTATTATTTGCAACACTTAAGGCATCATCACTTAATGACAGGTATTCCCGATGGGAGATCGGGCAATTGGTCATTGCTCGCACACACGTCCCAACCGTATGGTCAATCATATCGATATTAATAGATATTAAGTAGACAGCGAGGTCCGGGTCCGTAAAATTGATTGCAGCAAGGTGCCAGGCTGGGTCGGGTAACATTCCTACCCCGGTCTCCCACGCATACGGTTTCTCGAAGCCAGCCAGGGAGCTTGACAGTTGGTTGATACGAGAGATGCATGAATCGATGGACGGAAAGATTGATTGACATGGTACACTGAAAACGGGCAGCCGCCGCTTCCAAAGCGCTCTGCCCACCGACCGCGTCCATGCCAGCAGCCACGAACCAATCGACGGGCTCGGGTGCGACGCTGATCTGGTCTCGTCTGGTGTTGGCTGGCCCTGGGGGATCCCGCCTTCCGGCCCAGCGCACTAGGCGAAGAGCAGCGGACCGAGGGCAGAGAAGGGGAAGCCAGGAAGCGAGTCCAGGCGGCTGTTCCCACAATCGCGCCCTCTCCACCAGTTCACAAAGCAGGCTCTCTTGAATGATAGGTAGGTATTTATATGACCTGCCTGTGTGACCTGGCCGCTCACTCGCGCCTCCGTATCCCGTTACCGAGCACAGAACAGTAGGCACCCATGCTAGCGCCTGCTACCGAATCGAATCGCCGCTGTCTCGATCTGCTTGGCCCAGATTTGCCTCCGCCATGCCCAACACCATCATTGGGGCACGCACTAATAATACCAAAACACCCACTTGGTGCTGACGGCGATACCTAGCCGGGCAAGCTCAACTCTGTGTCCCTCCGTCAGGCCAGGCTTTATCTCTGTGCGCGCGCATGCGTCGGGGACAAACTCTCCAGCATATTAGTACAACGTCTTCTCATCCCCCCGCCCTCTGTTTTCCTCTCCACACGAATGCTGGCTTTGAATCTATTGTCTCACGTTCGTCTCCCTTGTTGACCAGGCTGGGCCAGACCGTCACAAACGCCGCCAACGAGCAAGCAGCAACGCCGAGCCTGGCCCCGCTTCTGGAATCTGGCCCTGACGCCTCACAACCGCCTCATTCTCAGCCTCGACGAAGCCGCCACTGAGGTGCCGTTCCAGCCCCATTCGCCTTGACGAAGATAGCGACGCATTGTTACCGTAGCGGCGCGACTCTCTATACAGGTCTTTGACCTGACACGGAAGCTATGGACAAAATTCCCAAGCTCCGCCGCAAGCCCAAACCGCCGACAATCGAAACCCAGGTCGATCGAACTAGTACGGACACGAACGAGAGTTTCAACAGCACAAGCACCGCTCCTGTCTCTGCTACGGAAGGGAAGCCGAGAAAACAGCCTTTTCCTAAATCACCTTTCCGCAGCTTCAGGCTGCGCACGTCGGGGAAACGAGCCCGTGAAAGCTCCCCAGCCAACTCATCTGCCAGTTCCAGCGTACCTCCGCCCGCGGACCGTATACCCCTTGAAGGCGTCAAGGTGCCGCGAAATGCCTTCACCACCCTGGATGTGCCTACAGAGCGAGCTGGGAAGATGAGCGAAGACTCCCGCAGTTCCGATCCCGGTCCCGAGAGGCCCTCCTTTTTGGATTTGTCAAGACAAGGTTTGCAACCCTTTCCACGTTATCCCCTACCATCACACGCAGAGGCAGAGGATGAATGATGAGTTAAGCTGACCGCCAATCACATCAAGACATTGACAGCAAACTAAATGAACTGAACTGGGATGAGCGGATCAGAGCCATGGCAGGCCAGCGCTCTGATAACTCAGAATGGAAATGGGGAGTTTTCAAGCAAACTGATGTGGAAGAGAAGGGTCTTATGGACCGCTACATCAACATCAAACCTTGGAATCACAATCGCATCAAGCTCAAGGTTCCGGAGGGCCAGCTAGACTATGTGAATGCCTCTAGCATTACTCTGTCTTCCCCGTCAGACTCGTCACGGCCCACACTACGCTATATTGCCATGCAGGGACCAACCGAACCATCAATCCCTTATGTTTGGCGCATGATAGTGGAGCAAGTCGAGAGCCCAATTGTCATTGTCCAGCTTACTACCATGGCTGAGGGTGGAATTCTCAAATGTAACCAGTACTTTCCTGACACCAATGACGAGGACACTACATGGGCCCTCAACGAAGAAAATGTTTGGGACGATGGCTGGGCTGCCAAGTTAACCCTGGAATCGACCGAGGAGCTTGCCCAGGGCTCCATTGAGAAACGCAAGTTCCTCCTTCAAGTTGAGGGCGAAGAGAACCCACGCGTTGTTTGGCATTTTCTCTACCTACGCTGGCCTGACTTTGGAGTTCCTGCAATAGGCGATATCGACAGCTTCTTCGAGCTGATGAAGCTTTCGCGGGAGCACAGCTCACCCAACGGGCCACGAGTCATCCACTGCAGTGCCGGTGTTGGTCGGACGGGTACATTCATTGCATTAGAACATCTAATACGCGAACTCGATGTTGGCGCTCTAGTGAGCTCCTCACCACCAAAACTTCAGGAGGCTCCAGGTCCGCGACATCAGCAGCAACAGCAGCAAAAGGGCGACCCCATCTTTCAAACAGTTGACAGTTTGCGCCAACAACGCCGAGGGATGGTTCAGGGCGAACTTCAGTACCGCTTTCTCTACGAAGTCATGCGCAAATTATGGCAGGATCGATACGGCGCTTTCCCGGACGCAGATGAGGACGAGGACATGACTGATGGTGGCGTTAAGATCAAGTCGAAAACGCCTGGGTCTCAAGATCCTTTCTTTGATCCCGATAAAAACGATGAAGAGGGCGATGATGACGATAACGACGATGGTGGCGGTGCCGTCGTCAAACCGAGTGCCAAAACCTTTAGGAGCTAGAGTCTTCGGCGAGCGGGCCGTTTGCGACGTTTGGCTCAAACGCGTTCGGATATGCTGCGTAGGTGGCGCAAGAGGGTGCGAGATTCATGATGGGGGTGCTTCTACATATGTTTCGCCTCCCCTTTCTTGAGCCCTATGTCGAGGCCTGTTGACATAGTTTATTTGTATCAAGCATATTTGTCTCTTTCAGCATTGCATATCACTCATTGGGAGAGGAGCATGGAGGGAAAGCGTTTGACTTCATCATTTACGGCAACGGCATGGGCCACGTGCCTGGGCGGTGTTTTGTTTTTGACTTTTTGAGGGGGCAAGACTAAATGGAATAGACGTTGCAGAATCAGCAACTGTACGATGGTGATGTTACAATCAGCGTTTGGTTTTTTATGGTATCACTAAAAGGGGGTTTGATGGCAAGGGATGACATAGCTCAAACTAGAATAAAAGCTCCAACAAGTTAATCATTGTTGGGAGGGATATAATGCATTAGGAATGAACAAAAGAATACAAGCTTTAGACTGCCGTGCCTCTAAGTAAACCCTGGTGATAACCTAGGGCGTTTTATTGTTTTCTGAGGAGAATACGCGTCGGTCCCATTCACTCGTGGGTTGAGACCACTCCTGGTGTCAAACATGGTTTTCTCAATCGTAAGCAAGCAGTTTGATTTGAAGGTTTCTTTTTCTCGCTACCTATACCGATAGATCCAAACGAATTAAGAAAATGACAAAAGAGAGCATTTCAACTCGTTGTTATACCCCTCTAGGGTTTCGAACATTGCCAATGTTGATCATCACCGTTTCCCCTCTCAGGGGATATGCTGAGAACGCCCCGATACCTGAACCCATGATATAGATGAAAGGAAAAAAGACCGAGTGCAAGCGAATAGTAGATCAAGCAGATAAGAAAAGTCATTCAAGGAAACAAACTAAGACGAGCAGAGTAGACCAAGAGTGAGGCGGGTGTAGCCAAAACGGGGGGGGGAAGTTATTAATGCTGTGTTGGGAACTAACTGAAATACAAATGAACCGTGATATATAATATGTTCCTTTTTTTGCCCTTTCCTACTTGAGATGCCCATGCTGCTTTCCCTGTGGAAAGAGCGCCAAATATTTGCAATTAAGGAGGGGTGTGGTGTGGAGGGAGGCACACCTAACCAGGGAGGATGAGGGTGGCGGTCACCGTCTCGTGGACCTTCTCCGTGACGGTGACGGTGAAGTAGAGGGACACGGTGGGGATGCCGTCGACTGTCTGGGTTGTGCGGAGGTCGGCCTCGTGGACGAGGGTCGTCGCGGATGCGGCTGGTGCGGTGGACTGGCTGGCGACCAGGGTTTGGGGAGCCTGCGAGCTGGAGGGGACGGTGGTTGTGTCCTCTATGGGGATGATGTTGGTCCATCTTGACGTGGTTGAGGATGAAGATGAGGATGAGGAGGGCTCCGCTGGTCGCGAGGTGGTTGGGGGAGGGTTGATGGTCTGGGTGAATGTTGTGTCGCCCCCCGGGGACTTGCTCGTGGTGGGATTGCCTGGTTGGGCGGTCGGGATTGAATTCACGGTGGTTGTAACGTGAGGGACGGACGAGGAGGAGGATGAGGAGATGATATTGGTCACGGAAGGTAAGAGAGTTGTGGGCGCGGAGGAGGGCTGTGACTGCGAGTGGATGGTTGACCTGGACGATGAAGATGGCTGCTGCTGGACTGTCGAGGTCGAGATCGCAGATGAGGTCGAAGGTACAGCAGAGGTTGTCGTAGGCTCCGCTGTCCTGGTGATGACGACTGTTGACTTGATGGTAGTCTTCCAGGTAACAGGATCCTCGCTATTGGTTGCGATCGAGGTAGCTGGTGCAGTAGCAGTCGTAACGATCGAGGTGGCTGGTGCAGTACCAGTCGCAGTGCCAATACCCCCTCCCAGAATTCTCTCTGCGTCCTTGTCGTCCCAACACCCAATCTTGATCACATCTGCATACTCCCATGGGACGGCGTAGCAGCTCATACCAGCTGAGCACTCTGATAGTTGGTAGGTGCCACCAGAGGAACACTGCGCGTAAGCTCCATTGATACATGCGGGTTCACCGGCAGTGGAACAGGTTGATGAGGGGGTGAGAGTGCTGAATTCCTCGTTCTTCTGCTTCGCGTAGGCCAAGTTCTTGCCATAAGTGCCGCTGGGGACCGCCGAGGTACCTGTCGGGGTCACAGTGATGAAGCTCTGGGACGCCTGGCTTGTCGTCACGGCAGGGGCACTCGTAGGTGCCACACTCGACGATTTAGAAGACCTGGACGTTGCGATTACCGAAGATGATGCAGAAGTTGCCACGCCCGTGCTGGATGAGAGCGTCCTGTCAGTTGGCTGGACCAGGCTGGAGCTTGTTCTACTGGTAGGCCCAGTAAGAGCGGACGAGGGGGTAATGGTAGTGGTTGATGATCTGGAAGCTGAGGTTCTGGATGCAGAGCTCTCGATCTGTGCGCTCGAAGGGGTCTGTACAGCTGAGGAGGAAGTACCTCCAATGGCACTCTCGGTTCCGGAGGGGAAAGAGATGGTGACAAAGGATGGCTCAGGAGCAGCAGTGTTCCTTGTGGTACTTGAGGAGCTGCTTGTCAGGCTAGTCACAGAAGATGCCGAGCTTTGTGGTGCGGATGTGGCAGCGCCGCTAGTTGGCACCCCGGGAGCTGATGAGGGTGCAATAATAGTTGTAAATGATCCTCCCGGGCTGGACGGTCCAACCTTGGTGCTGGAGCTCTCGTACACAGAAGTAGATGTGTATGCAGGAGAGCTCTGGAGGGGAGCAGAAGAGCTAGCACTAGGTGTTGGCCAAAGTGTCTCTTCGGTAGGCCGAAGACTGCTAGAATGGGCTGAGCTGCTTCCAATAGGAGCTTCGCTAGACGATGACACAGATATAACCGAAGTCACAGAACCCGGCGAAGAAGCACTTGTCAAAGAACTGGACGCATCTCCAACCGCGGTGCTCGTGGGGGCCAGTGTTGAAAAAGTGATGAACACTGATGTCTGCCCGGTAAAAGTGTTAATATGCGTGGAGGAGCTTGGCTCCGTCAGAACGCTTGTGGCACTTGGTTCTGATGGGATAGCGCTTGTGGCCGGCAAGGTATTACTCGGCGCAGTCGTCGTACCAGACTCGATCGCAGTGGTCTTGACCGGCTGGGCAGTATCAACTGTCGAAGCGGGCGGGAGCTTAGTCTCCACGGAAGCTGTCGTAGAATCTTCGATCGGATAGATAGCACAGAGTTGGTCAGGAGGGCAGCTCGTGGACGAGGATGTGGATATAACCTGGCTCACATCGCCGCCCGGTGTTGTTACAGCCGTAATGGTGTCTCCGTAACGAGCAGCGAGATGAGGTTTGCGCGGTCTAAGAAAGGCCGGTATGCGTTTTTCAATATTGTTTATGCGAGCCTTGGTATCTCGCTCGGTCGATTTCGGTGAGAATGAAGGTCGGTCTGTCCATTTGAGAGGGCCTGCCTGAACAACAACGGACAGCAACAGAAGGCAAGCCACCATATAGAGGGGCTTGCTGCATTTTCGCCAACGTGAAGGCATATTGAGTGAATGAAAGAATGTAGATGGTGTAAAAATGAGAGATCCAAGAAAAAAAAATGATACCAAGTTAGTAGAGTTGCTGGATTGGAGTCGCAGTTGAAAAAGATGCCGACTTTAGGTCCCCCCAGCGAGACAAGAGAGAACAATACGAGGTTGTGTATTAGCTCCCTTTTTCTTAGATGAACACAGAAACGGAGACAATAGTATAAAAGCCCCGTAGTCAAACAATGCAATCAGCCCACAGAAATAATCAGAACTCTCCAGAACATGCCGTCCTTTTCGCCAGCGTGGAGGGACAATGAGCGGAGATGGTGAATGATGATCCAGGCTATTATTGTGGAAGTTGCTGGAGGAGAAGAACGCTGGACAATAACGAAGGATAGAGAGTGAAGCAAGGAAAAAACGAAATAAGGAAAAAAGAGGAAAATCAAAGGAAAAAGCGAACGTGTATGGCGCGGCCCTTGTTTTACTATGAGTGAAGACTACCAAGTCAGAGAGGGGAATCGATCAGTTCATCACAGACGTGCAGGCTGCATCTTTGTATCCCCCCAGGCAGGCCATGGCAGCCTCAGCAGGCGCCGAGCTCCAAACAAAGCTGCGAAAGCAGGAAATTACGCGACCCAAAGACACGGCCAGCAGCCATTGTCGTTTCGCAACCTGCGAGAACGATCCGCGCGGCTGGATATAATTGGCAGCCGGCGTTTAGCTGTGCGGTGAGGGTCCGGAGCATCGGGCACTAACAGCCAATCAGTGCGGCCCCGCTCTGCTACCCGCTACAGTGGACTGACACTGGACCGGAGGCCCCTGTAGCTGCCAGGCCCCCACTGAGCTATCCTCGCTCAACAGCTGGAGTAGAGGTTTTTGGAGCTATAGCTCTCGGAACTCCCCCCCCGGCACCTCCTACCGCCTGCAGGTACTAGCCGTCGCATGCCCTGGGCCTACGCTAGCCACTGCAGGCACCACAGCAGCCTATCACTGCCTGTAAGCAGCCTCATCAGACTGAACGCGCCATGCGACACGAACTCAACAATCTTGTCGTCTTCTCCTCTCGTCTTTCTTCTGCTGCCTTTCTTTGCTTTTCCTTTCACGCACCTCTCCCTATTTTGATCTCGGCCAAGCTATCCGGCTCAGCGCCGGTGGCTTTTAGCGTTGCCCTGTCCCGGCGTGTCCAGTCTCACCAAAGCTGATGATTAACCGCCCGTCAGGATGAAACGGGCCGCAGACCTCCATCCAGAATACGACTTGGCGTTGCCCAATCCAGATCGCACGGCAGACCGGGCTGAGTGTGGTGCATATTGCAATCCGGATATGAATCAAGATATATTACTTAGACGCCTGGCCGGCATTACATGCATGGATGCTAGTGTTAGACCTGCATCGGTTCCTTTCCATTCCCTGCCCTTGCCTTGCCTCTACTTTACATTTCCTGTGCAGATCAACACTAAATAATGTACAAAACCGTGATCTATCTAATGCACCTTTATCGTGAGATGCAGAGAGTGTACAGACGCCTCTATTGTAAATGACTGGTCGTTATATGCAATCGCCTCCGCCCCTATGTGTATCGTTTGAAAATAAATATAAGAAAAGAAAGTCGGTCAAAAAGCGTATCGATTCACTGGCCGTGGCTCGAGGCCTGGAAACGCCCGTGGCTGGGAAGGCGTTTCCTTCTTTAGTTCCACCAATGTCCCTGGCGGTTGCAGCTGTATGTCGAATTCAGCCTCCAGCCCTGGTTGCCGTTGCCTATACCGTACCCATTCAAGGACGTGAGCAAGCTCCTTCGTACCTTGACCATCCTGGATATCTTGGTACCAGCGGACAGCCTCGTCATCAGGCCAGACCCAGCCAGCGTGAGCCTCTTCGATTGTTTGGCGCAGCCGGTCCACTCGCCTAGTCTCGAGCATTGGCTCGGCCAGCAGCCGGAAGACGCACAGCGCCTGGGTGAAGTCCGCCATGGGCGGGATAGTCTCGCATTCGTCCAGCGCTTTGCAGAGGTCGGGATCTGACCACTCCCGAACTAACTGGGTGAGTACAGTCACCATCTCGTCAAACTCGCCAACGAATGCCAGAGTCCGGAGATGCTCGTGTGCATCCTCTGCTCTTACTGGATCTCTGCGGGCTAGAAGCTGGTCCAGGGGATCAATGCGGTGCACCCGGAGAATCTCTCGGCTTTCATCTTCTCGACGAACCATGTAGTTGAAGTGCTGTTTCATCCGCTTAACACTCACTGTGATAGCATGGAGATCCTTTTTCTCTCGGGAGCGTCGATCACTCTGAGCCCCCTCAAAATCCTGATCAGGTGATGACCCGTAATGGTGGGTTTGTGAATCATACAAGGTAGCCAGTATAGATTGTCGACCGCCCTCCAGGTCGGACGTAATACGGCCCAATTCTCCTGTGACCATTTTGCGCAGAGATTTGCAAAATTGTAAATAAGAAGACAGTGGTAGAAAGGCCCTTACCTCGACGAAGCCAAGTATCTGATTATACAAATTGAGCTGCTCGTGGAGAGGCCGCTTTTTCCGCTGACAAGGTTCCGTGATGGCTCTCATGATCATGCCCCAGACCCGTGGTGCCCACCATCTGTTGACATGATCCACTTGGAAACGTTTCATAGACAGGAAGATGGCTCTCTCCAGTGAGTTTTTGTTCAGATGCTCACGGCATAGGACGTTGATGTAGGCAGAAAAGAGAGGCATGTGAATCTTTCGTAGCTTGATTGGGTCTAGCTCGTCCCCAACTGAGGTATCAGCCAGAATCGAGTAATCAATTTCACTGTCTCGTAGATAGGAATGAGCCATCTCAAGGTCCTCTGCGTGCCAGACGAGAACATTCAAGCACCCTTTTCTGGGACGAATACCTGCCCTGAGCATCCTCTCATACAAAACGGAGACAGTTGGCGGTTTAAGCCGAGCTCTGCCAAATTCTGACAAGTTCAATTGCTTGACAGGAAAGTTGAGAGCCTTGTCTCCCGGATATAGGTTTGTCCCCGGCCGTACATCTGGTTGGAGTAGTTTTGCAAACATTGCCGCATATTCTTTCAGGCCAGGTCTCGTCCATCTCTGTGGGGGGGTCAGGAATCTGCCCCAAGCCTCCTGTGCATCTCTTGTTGCTCTGATGGAGGCAACCCAAGGGGTCACATCGTCTGGGAATCTTGAAAGCCGTTGCTGAATGGTCGGGGTTCCGTCAGCAGCCCTCCCCTGAAGGATGTTCAGGGACTCTTCAAGCTCGATGCTGTCAAATCCTGCCTCTTGAGCCAAAGCATTGGCCTGCACGGATCGGCTCCAATTCAGTTCAGGATCGGTCGTCTCATCCATTCCGTCGATAGGTGTTAGATAAGGAGGCCAAGACTGGGCATGGAGACTTGAGCTATGGCTCTCAACGTGATTCTTCTCCTGTCCGGCTAACACCGTCTGCACGGCAAAAAAGCTATGACGGTTAAGGAGCAGAGGTCTTTCGAGGGTCGCAGACATTGTTAAAAGCTTCCTCTGCGCTTCCCAGATATGTGGAAATGATCGGTACGTCCTTGTTTGGTGAATTACCTTGCGAGGGCTCAATGCAGCCAACGTCTTATTGAAGACTACGCACTGATCAGAGAATGTTTTCTCTGGATGCTGGTCCCACGAGCGAAGGTTCAGGATATATTGAATGGCAACATCGGCCACATGGAGACAGAGCCGGGATTCCACCTCCAGGCACCTTTGAATCAGCATGGCCAAGGTTGAGCTGAAAAGGGTCGGGTCCATGTTCAACATGTGATTCTTCGAGCGCAGGGAGTCTCGCTCTCCGAGACCAGAAGGTTCTTCGTCTCGCTGCCAATCTCTTCGTCCATGGTAAGTGTCAGAAACATATTGAATCAGTTTGTGGAGAATAAAGACGTTGCTTAAATCGGTATTAGGTCGGAGGAGATACCGAAGGAGAAAGATAGGTTTATGGCCGGTGTATTTGAGAAATCGTTTGCACGACTCGTAATCGGTTCGGCCTTGAATAATATGCACCATTGCGCTGATTTCGTGGCGCCTTAAACCATTTCGGCTCAGAATTTCAAGGATTTTCCTCCTTTCGTGCCCCTGTGGTAAAAGCTTTAGAATGTGGCGCTTGTCTTGGCGGCTTGTGAGGACGGTGTGGCGGATAGACATCTGAAGCACAATAACTTGTAGCCGAAATGATCTGAGAGCTGCCACCCGCTCCCACCACATATACTGGTCCTTTCCCGGGTGTAATACTTTGTGCCACAGAATCTCTGGCCCACGGTTGGCCCATGATTTAGATAGCCTGCTCTTGAACTCTCGACGGCGCTGATGTAATGTTGATTCCAACCAAGTCGATGTTTCGGCGTTCTCAGCAGGTCTTTCGTCGCTCAAAAATGGGGACTTCCTCATGATCGTACTCGTCCGTTCTTCTTCTGTGTGCCCGGGTCGGATGGCGTCTCCGATGCTATCCTCACCACGTGCACTAACAAACTTTGCGGCGGAGGCATCTCTGCTGGAATCTGCAACCGAACCCGGAGATTGAGGATTTGCATCATCATCTAGCACTTCTCCCAGGTAATTGTCTATATTTTCTCGAGAGTGCCCAAGAATGTTCTTATTATTGGGGGGACTTGCTTCGGGCCTCAAGGCTGTGAGCTTTCCTTCGGAGGTCGTGGAGGCTGCCAAGGGCCAGGAATCGAAGTTTCTCGTTGTGATCTCCTCTTGGTCGGCGCTTCGCTTCGCGGGCGGCGCGGAGGCGCTATAGGTGCGTACCTAGAGTCAGTTCATTAGAAAACGGATTTCAACATAAGAGACTGGGATTGTTCCTCTGCGCACTTGACTTTGAAGGGGTCTCGCAAGAGGAAGCAGCAAACGCTGCCTTCGCCCAAGCTTCCATATTGCGGATCGCAGCATGCCTCAACATGACTTCAACACTGCTGGGCAATGAGAACTGATGATTTAAAAGGTGTCGGAAAATGTTCCTGGCATGGCTGGCAATTGACTTCAGTACGGTAGTTCTAAAAAAAATTGTTGAAGTTCGCGATCTAGCGACCAATTGCTGATCCCAGATGCAAAAACCGGGGCTTTGCACCAATGGGAGGCTTAGAATTGCAACCCCGTAGTGGCCGCCTCGATAGGCCCAGGAAGCACACACATCAAACCTATCATAGACATCCAGATCTTATTGTAATTTTTATATTTCCGTTGCGCTGGATCTCGGCAGCATGATGTAGTTAATGGGTAGAATTTTTTTTCAAGGCTTCGATTTCAGAAAGCTACCATTAGTCGTTTGGCGTCTTCCCGCCCTTTTCGCCCTCCCCTCCCTCCACTTTATCCTTGCGCTTCTGTACCACCTCCCAGTTATATACTCTTGCGATGGCAACCTCCATTGTCTAGCTTGATGTTAGAATGAGTATTGACAAGATCGGATAAGCCCAAACATACTGTGATCTGTTCCCGAAGGAAATCCAAGTCCTCCTCGCAATTAGTCAAGCTAGTCTGGGCTGTCGTGAGCTTTGAGCCCAGAAGCGCCTCGGCTTCATCGATAGGATAAGACAGCATAACGTTGGCCTATTTGATATCAGCGTGTACGCATAGATGCTGGTAACGATCTACATACACCAAGCCAGATATGCACTTCCTCCGTCGGCGGGATATTAGCTCTTGCGTAAAGAGTATCGTTGAGTTCAAAGGTTGTTTCGATCGGCTCGGTTTCCTCCTTGTTGCTCATCAGTACCATGCCTGGTGCCAACTGCGTTTCGCCCGACTCACCTTCCTGAGCTTCAAAAACCGAACTGTATCAAGGGTCTTCTGAATATCCGGTATCTTCTCTCTCAGTCCGGTCATTCGCCGTTGTAGGTTCACCTCCATGAACTGGTATTTCCTAGATGCGAAGTCCGGTTACCATACTTGTTTCTCCTCTGACTTGTTGGAGTGCTGCTTCGATTCGCATCGCAGAGCTTGAAAGGTCGAGGGTGGCTCACGAAATCATCTCTTGGAAGCTGCGCAAAGTCGGTTCTACATCGTCTCGCGAAGCAACATAGTCCTCGACCTTGTCCACGAAAGGGGCGTAGGGAATGCCGCGGGGGTTGCTTGGAGTAGCATCCTTCCCACTATAATTGTGTTAGCACGGAAAACTCTCGGGTTAATTTCTCGATGCGTAAAATTACCTGGCATCAACCTCCTTTCCTTTGGTTGCCATATTGGAAAGGCACCTTAAGAAACAAACCTGTGAGGTATCGTTGATGCGGAAGTCACCTCTCACCCACAAACATTTCGTCAGTGGGGTGGTGTTGCTGTTCGGTGAGATATAGGTGGGGTTACACCTCACCGAAGATGTGGGTCAACACTTTGATCTGAGGCCAAACAGAACTAGTAGATCGAGTAATTCATACAACCAGACCTACCTATGACAAGCCCAAAGGTCGTCTATTCGAAATAAATCAAACCTTCTCGGTTTAGATCCCATGATTTAATCACATATGAGTTTGCCCCAGCTCTAATTCCCACTAAGATGTTGTTCATGAATAGCAGCAAGATCTACCGTATTTCGAAACCCAAACTTTACATATACTAGCTTTTCCTCGAAATAGACTCGTAATCTTAGGCATAAAAATCAGACAATGCAAAAAAGTATATTCGTATCTCGTATAACTGCCATGCTTCCTCGCTTTTATCCCCTTATTCCCATCCCATCATTGAGCACTCCAGCCATCTTGGACTGGTCATCAATCAGCACGCTTTTTCGCATCACTAGGGCCCGGAACTTCTGTGTCATTGGCCTTCTTTGATGCATTGCCATCGGCAACATCTTCCTCTTCCCAATCGTCCTGCGCATTTTCGTCCCAATTATCAACCTCTTCCTCCAAGGTCCGAGCTCGCGGAGCTTCGTCAGTCACCCCCGTCTCATGGCCCTCGCCAAGTTCTAGGTCCGCTTCGTCTTCCCCAGGGACCGCATTGTATGTTTTACGCTGTCGCCGACGATCTAGCATGCGCTTGTGATACCAAGCGCAAAGTCCTAGACCAGCCAGACTGCCCACAAGGTTGGCAACAATATCATACATGTCGAATTCACGGCCATTCGGGAGGAAGCTCTGAAGAAACTCAGAGCCGATACCTAGGATCAAGGTACAGACGATGAGGGTCATGTGAAGCGTTCGGCGTCGGTTTGTATCCACAATCCAGTAAAATACCACGGTCAAAACAAAGAATGTAGCAACATGCAAGACTTTGTCATTGACAATGTGGCCGAGTTGCAATGAGGTAAGGCCAGCGTATGCGGCAGCTAGAAGGAGGAGCAGGAAGACACCTGGGGACGAAATGTCAACTGACGGGTCTGCGAAGAGAGAAAGTGCCGTTGCCTCAACCTACCTGCAAATGAGAATCGGATCCTCATGGCTGCTATATGATCCGGGGTTGATCTTGGATATGCTGAAGTGTTGGATCGAGTGGCTCCGGTTGCATTACGCAGGCCTAAGCTTGGGAAGCTGGGCTAGTTCGACGATAGCTTTGTGTACACACCAGTGCAGCGGTAACGCGGTGGCAGTGTTGGGACACGGTAATGATGTTCGGCGAGGATGTCTGAGAAAATATGTGGCTGGGCCTGGCGATAATGAATTAATGGGGTGTGAGTGCCTGCTGCCTGGCTTGATGGCCCGATATTGGCCAGAAGTGTCCGAACAGTCGCAAATCGTTAGCAGCTCATGGCTGGTAACACGAGCGGCTGGCGACAAAAGGTACATTTCCCATGTACCTAAGCCTAGATTCAGCTATGAAGTCATCGGTCCATACCAGCGGTACTGGATGCTCCTGACAATAATTGATAGGCCACCAATTGCGCATTATAGAGGGTATCACATCGCGAGAATTTATATTCAATTGCATTTGAAATATTTTCCCCTTGTTAGATAGCAGCAGCACTCCCAATTTCAGAGGAACGCCAGGCAGACTTTGGTACGTAGTATGCTTTGGCCAAGCAAGGTACCGGGGTACGTACAAATCACATGACACTTCACCTGATCAGCCTCTCTACTCCGCAGTCTTGTGCATCACTAATGCTCAGATCCGTAGTACCCCATACATGCTACCATAGAACCTCTGTCACCATCACCCAGTGAGGCTGTTGTAGAAAGTTTAGAATAGATGTTGCCGTGTTTTTCTCGCCAGGTATAATTAATTTCGCCTCCATAATTTACGGCGCACAAGAGTACAATGGCACGGCCCTTGCCTGTGGCATTCTAGACCCCAGGGTCTACGGTACCTACCTGGTTAGTGAATCTCTCCCAAGGCTGTTCTCCCAGACAAGTCCCGCTTCGGGAAAGGTGCAAACTCCCAAATCTCAACCTCACCCCATGGAGACACGGCAAAACCGTCGGATTGCGAATCATCAAAGCACAACCATACCCTACTAATTTGTCGCGAAACCGCGTCCTCCATCTCGGTCGATGTCAATATTTTCTCTCATGCCGTGTTGAGCGTCTCATCTGTCTTTGTTACGGCCCTACGCGAGCGCATTTCGCTGCGCATGGCGACGGTCGCCATCTTGTCGCTTTCATCACTAGGGCCTCAAAATGTCGCTTATCAATGGCCAGTCGACCGGTCCGCCTCCCATATCGCAATACTCAGTCAACAATAAAGGCTTAAATCCTCTGGATGATGGGTCGGCGCGCAACTCCAATATGTCGGTGTTGATGCCTGAGGCATCCATTGATGTTGAGGAAGAGAACCGTCGCGCTCTTTTCGCAGAGTTGTATCATCAAACCGAAGATCGAATCTCTCTGATATTTGGGGATGATGGGGGGTATAACCGTGACGCGATTCGTGCCCTCACACGCGCGTCTGCATCTGGCAGTGCGACCACCCCCGCCGTTCTACCTCCGACCACCGATCACGAGCCGATAAAGGAGCCACCCTTGAAGAAGGCGAAGAGAACCATCGATGAAGATGACTACGACGATGACGATGAGGAAGAAGATGAACAGCCTCAACCATCCTCCATAAAATCTCAAAATGCTGCCGCTGCCAGCTCGCTCCTTTCTCCATCGAAATCCGGATCCTCCCCTGTTCAGTCGGTTAATTCGCCGGACAAGCGAATAGACAAGACTAAGGGGCAGGATGGCTTATCCGATCGCGAGAAACCCTCGGACGAAAATATAAAGTCGTTGGAGGAAACACAAAAGGCGATCGAGGAGACCGCAAGGAACAGCTTCCACACGATCATATACCCCTTAGAGAACGACCGGGCGGCTATGCTCGAGCAGCAAAGGCTCGAAGACACCGAGAAACAACTGCAAGCAGAAATGGATCATAACGGCCATACATCTGGGGGTCAGCAAGCCAGCAACCAAGGAACACTGAGCAGCGCCAATCTAGGCGCTTCCAGTTTGACTTTGAAGCATCTCATAGCGAGGATTGATGCCAAAAGAGACCAAGTTGCAGCTTCTGATGCTGAACTTAGGCTTTTAATGAATGAGGTCAGGAAAAATCGGAGCAAGTGGGCGAGTGAAGAAAACGTCAATCAGGAGGAGCTGTACGAGGCCCTAGAAAAAGTCCTGACAGAGTTGAAAGCTCATACCGAGTACTCAACCCCCTTCCTCACCAAAGTCAGCAAAAGAGAAGCACCGAATTACAGCGATTGTATGCTCTCACCCTCCTCGCAGTTACCTTTGCATGCTAACTCTTGTCGCAGTTGTCAAAAATCCTATGGACATGGGCACGATGACGAAAAAGCTAAAGTCGTTGACTTACAAATCCAAAGCCGAATTTGTGACGGACCTTAATTTGATATGGGATAACTGTCTCAAGTACAACCAAGATATGAACAACCCACTACGGAGGATGGCCAATGGCATGAGAAAGGAGGCTGATAAACTCATTCCCTTGATCCCTGATCTCGTCGTACGATCCCGTGCAGAGGTAGAAGCCGAGGAACGCCGCAAACACAACGGTGGCGAGGATGACGCTGGTGACGATTCAGACGATGAGCCAATAATGTCATCTCGTGGCCGGAAGACGGGCACCAAAGGCGCTAATAAGTCTCGAAAAGCTCCCAACGACAAGAAGGAAGATACCCCGGCAATCGATCAAAAGCCAATCCTTCAGGTCAATGGGATTCTAGGGAAACATGGCCGGGAAGATTCTGAAGCCTTTGACGGAAGCAACGGATTCTCGACACCAGTTGGCCGGTCAAATACTCCAGGGATGCCTAACGGTATCTCGAATATGG
This sequence comes from Clonostachys solani, assembly GCA_902141235.2. Lineage (NCBI taxonomy): Eukaryota > Fungi > Ascomycota > Sordariomycetes > Hypocreales > Bionectriaceae > Clonostachys > Clonostachys solani. The sequence continues at coordinate 777,349 of CABFOC020000002.1, forward strand.
GTAGCAATGCCGACGCCATAGATGTTGACGGCTCAACGCTCAGTGGAATGGCCTTGAACCAGGCTTTCGGCGAGGCGGCTGAACAAGCATTTGAAAGCGAGGAGTACAAAATATGGAAGCAAACCACGAAGAAAGATCGCGCCCTGGTATCCAAAGAAAGGAACCTCCTATTTAAAGAGAATAAGCTGAACGCCGAGGCCTCGGCAGCTCTCCGCACAAAGGCAGCTATGCGACGTTTCTTAAAACACCAAGTAGAAGCGGAATCTCAAGCCACGGGGGCAGATTTGGATTCGGATGCCCATGCTGCTCCTGTTCAAGATTCGGCAAACAAACCTTCCGAGACTCTGGCGGAAGGTATTGCTGAGGAGGTGGAGAGAGTCCTTCCAGATTACTACGACACACTGAGCAATATCCCCGATATCGAGCCGAAATTCCGCTGGATTGAGGATGGAGAGGGTCATGTAATCAATCAACATGAGGATTTTCTTCATACCGTGACGCCGGGTTCATTTGTGGCCCCGCATAGTCGCCTGGCTAAGAAGATCGACAACAATATCCACCAAATTCAGGAGACAAGGAAGCTTTCTAGCAAGATTTCGGTCATCAAACAGATGCAGGTGCAGACACAGGTAAGAAATAATCCAGACGACAGACACATCCAATGCTAACGCGACATAGGTGTATGCGAACCAATTCCCGAAATCCAACCATGAGCCCTTCATCGAGCAAGATATTGAACCGCACTTCATCTCCGATAATGGCCCAGTGATGGCCTCAGATACTTGCCAGAACGCCCTGAAGCGGTCTATCACCAAAATTCTTTACCACGCTGGATTTGAAGAGACGCAGCCTTCAGCCGTTGATGCCTTCACTGGAATCGCCGCCGACTACTTTGAGAAACTCGTCAAAACCTTCAACCTCTATCAGAATGTAGAAAAGAAGGCAGTACAGACACCTTCTGGCGTCCAGATTCAATCAAGATTCACGCCTGAAGAAATAATGCTTCATACTTTAGATGAGAACGGTTTTGATGTTGTCACTCTGGACACTTACATCAAGGACGAGCTCGACCGTCATAGCAGCAAGCTCGGGGCACTTCACGATAGGATGAAGGTCCATCTCACCGACCTTCTGCGCCCAGCACTTGCAGGAGAAGGCAGTAACGACGGTGTCGGGGCATTTAAGGATGGGGCCGACACATTCGTTAGTGGCGATTTTGCGGACGATCTTGGTGAAGACTTCTTTGGCTTCAAAGCGCTTGGATTGGATCAGGAACTGGGCGGAGCCCTGGGTGTTCCGTTCCACCTCCTCCAATCCAGGGTACGAAATCAATATCAAATGCAGACGCAAACCGCTGGTTCCACCACTGCCGATCTCTTTTCTGCCCTCGATCCCCTTGAGGCTGTTACCCGAGAGAACATTCAAGACCATATTGGACTGGTCAAGAACTTCTTCTTGGCCAAGCTACACGCTAACGGCGATCAGCCCCTGGTCGAAGACGAAGACTTGCCAGTCAAGCAGAGGAAACCACGCCCACGACTTGGTGCAAGTGGTAAAATCGTGTCGGCCCAAAAGAGGCCACCCAAAGAGCAGCTGGCTCTCGCCAAGAAGAAGAAGAAGATGGAGGCCGCTGCTGCAGAAGCCAAACTAAATGCGGCTGCTCTCGAAAAGGCCGGCTCGGTCAACAATACTCCATCCAAGAAGAAATCACAGAGTATGCCGAACGGAGCAGCCCCAAACCCTGCTGTCCTTGCACTAGCCCCCTCCATGGAGCGTGCGGACAGCACACAGAGCCAGGGAGGCACCAGCCAGACCGACAAGGAAGAGGGCATGGGCATGATGAGCCCAGAGAGTATCGCCCCTTGATCGGATAGCAGTTGATACCTACCTACCATTCACTATCGTTATGGTGCCTCTGCAATCGGCTCAGCTCCCTACCATGGAACATGTATCCAGCTCGAGACCTGGACAACCCACACATGGTAAAGGGTAAAGAGCTGGTTCGATATTTCCCTTAATCAATGTATTTTGCAGAACGCCTTGTTTCTGCTCGTTTGTCTCTACCATACCCTGGATATCCTAAACGTTTTGTGGAACTCAAATATTTCCTATCATTTATTGCATCGCTTCAGAGCCTATTGTATCAACTTTCCACAGCAGGCGTCAAGGAGAAACTCTAGCGGAGGCCTCACCCACGAAATCACACGACTTGAAGAAGTAAAAGACAAAAAAAGCCATCACTACTACCGAGGCCGCCCGCGGCTCTCCTCACGCATTGTAACACTTTAAATACTCATTCTACCTGGCTCCCCCGCCCCCTTCCCAACGCTGGGGAGCCCTCGGGCCGCTGGTGCCGGCGCATTAAACCTTGGTCTGACATAACAACAAAAAAGGCGGTTGGCCAACAAGACGGGAGCAATCTTATTAGAAAATTACATTGGACTGGCAGCATGGTGTCGTTTGAGAATTGTTTTGTTTTTTAAATTAGTTTCGATCTGGAAGCAACTGCAGGGGGGTTGGGGGGTGACACTGTATGGCAATTAGAATATTTGTCTCGTGGCTTGTTCTCATTCAATTTGACCAGAGACTGGGGGGGATTATGTTTGTGGAGTGGTGTCCACCCGAGCAGAAACTGCCTTGGGTATTTGTTTCATGGTTGCTTTGTTTTGTTCCATTTCCAAGCCGGGTGCAAGGAAGGAAGCACCCCGGTCGCGGGGGAGTCATGCTTTGAAGCTGGCCGGGTTGAGGATATCAAGAGATAGCTACGATAAGTTGGCTACTTTTTAAACATGTCGATTGGATGAAAGAGAAGCTACCACACAGGCTTGATTGCGAATGTATGCATTGTTTGAACATTCAAGGTATAATAAGATGCCGGGTATGGTTGGTCTACAACCTTGGCAAAGGCCACACCAGACCTGCGACACTGAATTTGGTAGGATGAAAGCAGGTCAGTTTTATAGACGCTTTTAGGTCCATAGTCTTGATAGTATTTATTGTCTCATATTTGAATCGTGTTAAGACGATCTAGTTCGCAGAAAGAGCTCCATCCAGAGAATTGTCTTCCTGTATATAAAACCCCTTCTTTCATTCCATCCATTGCCCAACTCCCTCCAAATTACAAAAAAGAAAATCGTGCGCCCAGAAAAATGCATGCTTTTGTTGAACATTTGCCATCATCCATTCATGTTAAAGTGTAGCGTCCAGCTGGATCCAAACTAGACTTCCCCTTTTTTTGATGAAAAAAATTGGGTTGTCCTTCGCTATCTGGTAGATAGTAGTTTCTGATCCGTTTCAGTGGTATCTTCAAAATTCACCACGCAACTCAGTACTCATGTGCGAGTAGATATAGTACAGACATTTAGATGCCAGCATCCAGACGCCAGCCCTCAACAGGGAGAGGGAAAGAGCTGGTGTACTCAGAGATCTCCTTGCGGAGCTCGTTGATGCGGGCATTCTCACCGGTGGCAACCTTGGCCTTGAAGTCCTTGAGCTTGTTGGCCTCCTTGGGAAGGCCAGCCTGGACCTCCTTGCAGATCTTGACGGCTTCGTCAATGTAGACGGCGACACGCTCGAAGTCCTTCTCGCCGAAACCACGGCTGGACATGGCAGGGGTACCGATGCGGATACCGCAAGGGGTCAGGGCGCTCTTGTCACCAGGGATAGCGTTCTTGTTGCAGGCAATGTTGATCTGCTCAAGGACAGCCTCAACACGAGCACCGTCAAGAGAGTGCTGGCGGAGGTCAAGCAGAACCATGTGGCTGTCAGTGCCATCGGCAACAAGCTTGTGGCCGAGCTCCTTGAACTTGTTCTCGAGGGTCTTGGCGTTGGAGACGACCTTCTCCTGGTAAGCCCTGAACTCGGGGGTCTGGGCCTGCTTAAGAGCAACTGCGAGAGCAGTGATGGTGTGGTTGTGAGGGCCACCCTGGTGGCCAGGGAAGACAGAGAAGTTGATGGGGCCCTCGAGATCGTAGAGGGTCTCCTTTCCGGACTTGGCATCAACGGAGCGGACACCCTTGCGGAAGAAAATCATGGCACCACGGGGGCCACGGAGAGACTTGTGGGTGGTGGTGGTGACGATGTCGGCGTGGAGGAAAGGGGAGGGGATAACCTCGGCGGCAATGAGACCGGAGATGTGAGCCATGTCGACGACGAGGTAGGCACCGACGGTGTCAGCGATCTTGCGCATGCGAGCGTAGTCAATGAGGCGGCAGTAGGCAGAGGTACCAGCAACGAGGACCTTGGGGCGGTAGAGCTGGACGTTCTTCTCAAGCGTGTCGTAGTCGATGATGCCAGTCTCGAGGTCGACGCGGTAGGGCATGGTCTCGAAGTAGGTAGAGACGGCGGAGATCCTGAGATCGGGTTAGTTTGAGTCATCCAAAACCAGACAGATAGCTAGGGGTATGAGCTAGACAAGTGTCACATACTTGCGGGTAGGAGTCTGGTAGCCGTGGCTCAAGTGACCACCGTGGGGAAGGTCAAGACCCATGAGGCGACCGTGAGGAGGCATGATGGCCTGATAGACCTGGAGGTTGGCAGGGCTGCCACTGAGGCACTGGACGTTGACACCCCACTTCTCGGGGTCGGCGTGGAAGGTAGCAAGAGCACGGCGCTGGCACAGGAGCTCGATCTGGTCGATGTGCTGGTTGCCTCCATAGTAACGAGCACCCGGGTAACCCTCAGAGTACTTGTTGGACATGGGAGAACCAAGGGCATCGAAGACGGCACGAGAGGTGATGTTCTCGGAGGCGATGAGAACAATAGACTCACGCTGGCGCTGGATCTCTGCCTTCTGTAGAAGTTGTTAGAAAATCACACAAGGCACAGCAAGAGTGAATCGCCGGGTTGGTGTTGAGTCATACCATGATCTCAGCGACCTCAGGGTCGGAGTCGAGAAGGCTCTTCTCGAGCAGCTGGAACAATTGGTTAGCTGGGACGGGTTTCCAAATGCATGGCAGCAGAATTGCAACATACCTCCTTGTGGGAAGCCGACAAGGCATACTCAGGGTTGATGGGAGACATGGTGATGGATTGACTGCAATTGGGAGCCGGGAAGGAAGTAGGGGAGGGCAGAGGTAGATGAGGCGATAGAGGGGAAGGTCGAAGCGAAGGAGGGAAAAGCGAGGAGAAGGGAAGATAAAATAATGGGAAAGACGGGAAAGCACGGCGAGGGTGGATTGGACGAGGAAAAAAATTTCAGCACCAAGGCCAAGTACCTGTGCCCGTTGAGTTTGCGGACGGTCTACCTACAACCTGTTTTAGCTTCAACCTTGTTCGCATCCATTATCCTTACTGCGAAGTCGCTGGCTGGTGGCGGGGTTCCTGCTGATGCGGGGCAGAGGCACCACCCGCTAGCTGAAGCGACAGGGACCGACCCCAAGGACCAAGCAGGTCAATTGATGAGAGCCAACTCGCCGAATACCGATCGATCCCGTCTTGCATGCCGTGCCTAGGTCCATTAGGCAAATCCGGGGTTCTGGAAATTAGCTGCCTTCCGAGTCCGACATTGCTGCCATCGCCAGCGCGATCGACAGTTGCTGCGACTCCAGGCGAGTGCAGTGCACCTGTCTGGGCCGCGTGCCCTATAACGGAGCTAGCTCATTATTCGCATTATGTAAGGGTCCTAGTAACGGGCTCTATACAGAGCAATTGATTGGCTGTACTAGATGTTCTATGGAGTCATCGACTATCTGCCGCACCCGATGTCAGGAACCCCCGAGTCACACAGTTGAATACGATCCCGACCAGGAGGAAGCTCGCCCGCATCTAGTTCTTGGTCATGTTGCACCTCTTGAGACACTCCTCCACCATCATGAGGGCGCCGCTGGGCAGAGCCTGCCTCACAGAGTCGATGTCCTTGCCTTCAAAGATGGTACCGAAGCTCGTCTGAACAAGCCCATCCGTCATGGTGAAGGCCTTGGGCAGGACCATGATGGTACCGGGGTCGTCGGAGTTGAACGAGGCGACGGCGCTCGCATTCTGGCACTGCATGTTGACCTGGGTGTGCAAGGTTCCCTGGGGGAAAATCGTCATCTGACCAGCCGTGAGCTCGGTCTTGATGATCCTGTCAGCCCCGTTGGCAACGACGCCGGCTTCCGGGACCATCTCGGAGTAGATCTTGCCGGAGGTGACGACGAACAGCTCGTTGGCTCGGAGGTGCTGATGGAGGGCAACCATGCCGCAAGCTATTGGGGGAGGGTTAGGTTAGCCGCCGCGGGGTATTGCATCGAGGACGGAGCATGCTGTACGCTCGTCCTATCCGTCAAGTAACTCACCTGGGAGCGAGGCATATGCCATGGCGCCACCTACGGTGGACAGAGCGGGAAAGTTCTTGCGATAGGCCAGCGGACCGGTCTTGAAATCGAAGACAAAGTCCTCATCCTTGAGGAGATTGAACTTGTCCACGGTACTAGTTAGGGGTCTGCATTAGATGGGCTCCTTCGGCCAAAAGGATTGGATCCGCGGATCAGGGCGGGACGGGACGGGACATACGAATCCGCGATGGTCAGTTGAGTTGTCAAGCTGGGTCCGGAGTCGTCTCGCTCAGCGACGGACTGAGATGGCGCGGCCACCACCGACGAGGTGAGTGCAAGAACGGCAGTGGCGGCAGCTGCCAAGGACGATTTAGGTGCCATCTTGAAGTTCGGTTGCTTGAGCAGGTTAACGGTGATTGGAAGTGAAGAGAGAGAATCTTGGTAACTTGGTTTGTATTGCTGATGCTGATGAGCCCAATGTAGAGCTGCATACAGACAGACCTGCCGTGCCCTTTATATGCCATATTTTTCCTGATCTGCCGCCAAGATTTCTGGAAATTAAAAAGCAACCTGGAGTAATCCAAGGCTCAATCATGAGTGAAATTCACGTTTCATTGCCAGCAGGAGGGCCAGTGCCGAGCAACTCCGCCTCTTTGATCCCTCCAGCATGAAGCTGTCATGAATATTGTGGATCCCGCCTGTGCCCAAACAGCTACCCCAAAGGCGTATAGAGAGACGTATAGCGTATTCCCCACGCAACGCATGTCAGAATACGCTTAAATAGTCGGGGCGCCCCTTACAGCTATTACAATTTAATAACCGTACGAGGCTTGGCCCTGGCTTCGAATGGGCTTCCCTATTTTGAACGGATTGCAGGAGAACAGAATTGCGGTTGGTGGCAGGAGAAGAGGCGCCGCGTGAGACGATGCCTGCCAAAGCCAAGCCTGCCAAAGCCAAGCCTGCCCAAGAAATCACCGATCAACCAGACTCTCGGGATGCTTTGATCGAGGCCACTGCAGATGCCCTGTAGCTTGAGCATACCGTAGAATCTTGTTGGATTAGCTCAAGACATGCCGGTACAGTGGCGAACTAACATGATATCCTCAAGGGCCGTCTTATACGGGAGCTACCTAGCCATTAAACCTGAACCTTAAGTTTCTACCCCGCCAAGCCTTGTCTCTTCCTTTTGCGCATTATAAACAACAAGGGAAAACAATCCCGATAATCATCTCTGCAGCTCCCAGAATGGATCCACCACGAGGCTCGATGTCTTCAGACGCAGCTACATCAGCCGATGATCCCACCACTGTGCCTCGGATCAGATTCCAAACAGCCGAACTCCTTACCCAGGAGATTTACAAGACGCCAGGCGATATCCTCTATGTTGAAGGTAAAGAATACTTGATACATTCGCTTGAATCAATCTTTAGCTAAACCAAGTTACATCAATCTTTAGATGTATCTCCACAGGACTTCTCTGCTATCGAGAAGTTTAGGGAAGACCACAACCGAAAATATCGGTTTAGGCGGTTTTACCCAGAACATAATCTACTTATTATTGCAATCCCAACTAAGTGTCACGAAGCAATGCGCAGTAATTTAGACCAAGAAATCACCCTAAGGATTCGCGACATGGGGTTAAGGTACCACTGGCTCTCAACTGGTAGCGCAACTCATCGGCAAGAAGGAGACGGCAGCGTGGGATCTGGGGAAGGTGACTCAAGCGGGCACCCAATCCAACCAGGGCAAAGGAGCTTTCGAAGATGGCCTACGCTTGTTATCGAAGCAGGGTATTCACAATCTCTACAGCAACTACGGGATGACATAGGGTGGTGGTTCAAGGAGTCAAATCACCAGGTCAAAATCGTTCTTCTAATCAAGTTTCATCCCGGATCATTGGAAAAAATAACGATTGAACAATGGCGAGAGCGGCCTGTTGGCTCTTCTGGTGTGTACCTTGAGCCCGCCTGTCAGCAAGTTATCAACATCACGAGGAACTCAGCCACTGCAAACAGAACGCTTCCGTTGTCGTACAGCGTCACTGGAGGTGCACTAGAGCTGAGATTTTCCGACCTCTTTCTTCGGCATCCAGGCCAAGGGGAGGGAGACATAGTTGTTGAGGTCGAGGATTTGCAATGGCTTGCTGCTACTGTCGGGCACAGCCACTTCTGAAGAAAAGGCACCAGTGTAGAAGCTATGTACTTGGCTGCTACAGGGTATCCCCCAACACTCGGTATTCTCGCCAATGCTGCACGATCAACCCTGCAGCAGCTCCCTGGCAATTACACCAGCTATTAATAATTGATGTCTAGCAGCTGGAGCTTATAGGTGGATCATGGCAAGTCTAAAACATGGATCAATCAGCACAATAATCGACCAGAAGAATATCAGGATAATGCCCAAAAAATAAAACAGATTTTGTGTCATGATGACCATTGTTTTCATTGCCAATCCAAACATGCTGCATCTGTGACTTACATGACGAGGGTGATGGAAAACGTGGCACATCAAACGTGACACCCACCAGTTCGGGTCGGACACCACCAACGCCAGCCCCGGCCCACCGCGACTTGCTTGGTAATGGCCTATGCCAGGACAGCATCTGGTCAGAGAGCCACGACCAAGCCATAGTGTAAGTAGGCGCACACACCATGGGCTGGCCGTACGAGTTCGTCGACCTCACATCCGAGGAGAAGCTCCTCCGCCGCCAGGCCAACGATCGCTATGCCGCAATTGCCCATTTCTCGGCCCTGGCGCCCGCCGCCCTCTACGTGCTCCTCCGTCTAGGCCTCGCCGCCGTGAAGAGCGTGCTCGCCGGCCGCGAACAGCGCTACCAGGAGGTCCCGGGCTCCCCAATTGCCAAGGCTCGTCGCTCGGGGCTTCTGCACAGCTATGAGACGCGATGGAGGAAGCTCACCTGGTGGATGGGCGACGATGTCGTCTTCCTCAACGACAATTGGGGTCAGAGGGATGAATGGGTCCTGGGTATCGCCTGGACCATCTGGTTATTATTGCTGTCCGTCCTAGGCACCGGAAAGGGTGGGTGTGCTCTTTTCAGTTGATGCGCCGCTTTCATGTTTCCGTCGTTAACCTGTTGATACGCAGACTACCTGCATCTTACCAAGCGCTTCGGAGCTATTGCCATCTCACAGATGCCCATCCAGTATCTGCTGGCCCTCAAAGCTCTGAACCCATTTGCGTGGGTTTTCAAGTCATCCCATGAGCAGGTCAACCGTTACCACCGAGTCCTGGGCCGCATCATCTACTCGCTGCTCGTGCTCCATCTCATCTTCTACAACATCTTCTTCGTCGCTTCCAGCATCTGGCTCAAGCGTTTCTTCGCCCCGGTTGTGTTCGCCGGCGTGGTTGCTTTCACCGGTCTCCATACCCTCAACGGAACCGCCATGAGAGAGGTCAGGAGGTGGTCATACCGCGTCTTCTTCATCACCCATCTTGTCGCCGCGCTCTCCGTCCCACCTCTCATCTTCTTCCATGCCGAGTCAGCCCGGCTCTACGTGATCGGAGCTCTCCTCGTCTTCACGATCGACATCGGTGTCCGTAAGATCTTGGTCGTGACAGCCCCCTCGACACTGGAGAAAGTCCCCGGAACAGACATCATAAAGATAGAAGCCACACTCCCCGCTAGTAAAGTCTCGTCCTTCGCCGCTCGCCCCGGCTCACACATCTACCTCAGCATCCCGCCCTCGAGCCGACCATCCCAAAACATGCTCTCACCTTCAGGCCTCATCTACGAGTTCCTCTTCAACCCCTTCTCCGTAGCCGCCGTCAATGAGAAAATCAACTCCGTCACCCTCGTCGCTAGGGCTCGGTCCGGACCCATGACCGCTCGTCTCTCCTCCCTCGCCAGCGGCACATCTTCCTCGTCATCCTCGGATCCCGTTCCCCAAGTATCACTTAACATCGACGGCCCGTATGGAGCTACTGGCAAAACCGCACAAGACCTACTTTCCCTCAAGGTCGACCGCGTCCTCCTCTTTGCCGGCGGCGTCGGTGCCACCTTCGCCCTCCCCATTTACCAGGCACTCCTAAACGACAGCAACTCATCTGCGGCAACTTCCCCCAAAGTCAAGTTCATCTGGGCCGTCCGGTCCGCGGGTGATGCCACCTGGGCCAGCTCCTCAGTCGCAAAGTCCATACTAGACGATGACAACGTCGAGCTTTTTCTCACCGGAGACATGGGCGTCGGCCATGACTCCTCAGAGCGGGATGGAGGACAGAGCAGCGGCTTGGAGATGGACGACTTACGACGGCAGAGTAAGAAGCGGCCTGATGTGAAGAAGATCATCGACGATGCATTCCGCAAAGATAACCAGGGGAGCGTTGCCGTCATGGTGTGTGGACCTGCGGGCATGGCCAAGGACGTCAGGGACGCTGTTCGGCCGTGGGTCATGCTTGGCCGGCGGGTGCACTGGCACAATGAAGCGTTCGGGTGGTGATATTACTCAAGATCCGTCACCTTGCATGCCTAGAGCAAGGATTGAATAGCCTAGCCGTTCCTACGATCATAGAAATGTTCGCATCTCTCAAGCATCGATTGAGATTTGCACCTGTTAGACGATAAAATAAACCTATAATGCTTCGCGGCCGTTCCATCAACCGTACTTATCCCTGGAAAGAGCACTCGTTGAGGTGGGAATCACCCTTACTATCACTGAAATCTCTGAAAAGATGTTGCTTTCTACAACAGAACGCCCAAGAAACTCCCCACCATCCTTGAAATCCAGCCCCATTACCTGCTACCTATAATGTATCAATCAATCAATGCCTCCCCCAATAGCCATGCAAAAGGATCCAAACTGTAATGTTGATATAATCATGAACCATCAAGATACAATGACAGACCAAGGAACCTGCCCATCATTGTCTGTACCGCGCCAACTGCGCCATGATGTTCTGGACTTGAGCAGCCGAGTCACCACCACCTGGCGAATGAGCTGGTGGCCCTGGTGGCCCTTGGGGAGGGTAAGACTGGGGGTACTGAGCTTGGCCTGATACATGATGTTGGTGGGCTGGCGCACCCCCGGATAGACTACCTAGAATAGCCTGGATATCAGGTTGAACTGCTGGGGGGACGTTCCCGTGTGGCATTACCGCGGGGATGGCACCTGAAGGGGCCCCCTGGATTGAAGAAAGAAGCCGTTGAAGAGTCGTGTTGTCTACATTGCCCAACAGGTTTGCAATATCAGCTGCGTTGGCAGCCGGCTGCTGAGGTGGATAGGCGGCAGACTGAGGCAGCGAGTAGTTACTGACTGGAGCTGGCTGCTGGCTTGGTGCGTTGTACGATTGCCCGTAACCGCCAGGGGCCCCGCCGTATGGCTGCCCATAACTGGGCATGGCAGAAGCCTTCGTCCGAACGATGACTTCAGCTGCAATATTTGGATCTAGGTCCAGATATTGGTCAAAGCGAACATTGGACGATCCTGCCGATCGGTCAAAGGCTTGGACTGGGATTTTACCCCGTTGCTGTGCTCGCATGTCTAAATCGACCACAGCATGGACACCTTCAACCGCCTGTCGTTGGATAACTTGGTCCTTTGGTATCCGTGGATGCAGAAACATGACCTCGGTTTTGAGAGCTTTGGCTTTGAAGGCACTTTCAACCCAGTTAACGAATTCACGACTGACGTCCGGCTGAAGGATAATCTGGATGTCAGGGACATCCGCTCCATATCTTCTAGGGAGGTCGATCTCTCCTCCATCATTGTGAGATCGCCCATACGGACTGGGGCTTCTGTGCCGGTACGAGTCTCGGTTGTTGTTATTGTTGTTGCCGCTTCGACCATAGCCGGGTGATCGAGATCGGTTACGGCCACGGCCTGTCTCGTAATATCCCCGTTCTCGACCGTAATTGTCGCCGTTGTACTCATTACGACGAGGAGAATGGGGACGACCACCGTGGCGATACTCATCCCTACTTTGGTTGCCATATCTCTCATTACGTCGTCCGGCATCTCGACCGCGTCCTTTATCAGGGCTTCGAGGGCGCTCCTTCTTTGACTTATCCTGAAGCTTGGATACTTCGAGATCTTCCCATTGCACATGTCAGCTGCGTCCGGTGGATAAAAGTGATTATCTGGGTGGTTCAAAACATACGAATACGTCGCCCCTTGATCTCAGCGCCTTGCAAAGTGTCTATGGCCCGCTGGCCTTCTTCAATAGTGTGGTATTGGACAAATCCATAGGCAGACTTCAGAGATATTTGTGCAAGTCGACCATACTTGTGGAACATGTCAAACACATTGCGCTTTGAAACCTTATCACTTGAGAGATTACCTGCCCTCTTGATTAGCACGAATTACGTGAGTCTGGAGGCTTATTTACCAATGAAAATGCGAGAGCCTTCGGGGAAGCGATCCCACTTGGCCTCCGACATATATTGCCTTTCATCAGCAATAAACTGATCCCACTTGCGCTGGTAGTCGTCTTCCCCATCTGCGGGATAGCCGGCTTGAGCGGGGAATGGGACAGAGGTCATGGATGCGAGACTAGGGTGGCTGGCAAGGCCAGCTGGCGGGGGCGGCGGGAGATTGCTGATGGTTTCAGTAGATGTTCCTGGGGCGCCGGCCGCGACATACGTCGAGGGCTGACCGGGATTGGGCGGAGCAGCGACATTGACGGGTACACCTGGAACTGATCCGGCAGGATGGTGGAGAGATGCATACGTCTGGGGAGCTCCGTTGGGTTGAGGAGGCCGGGGCGGGAGGGATGAGGACGATGGCAGAGCAGCAGATGGGCTTGTTTGGGGGGGAGGGCCGCTGGACTGCCCGGCCTGCGCAAACTGGGCAGATGGGTCTAGGTTATGATTTTCATCAGTGGGCTGGGGGCGCGTCAGATCAGCCACAAGTTGTTGGAGATCCGCTGATGAAGGCCTTTCAGAACGGTCTGCACTGTGGCCTCCGTAAGCGGATTGAGGTAAACTGGGATCGGCATTCGAGTGATTGGAGTCGCTCAGTCTTTGGGGAGCTGCATCTGCCGCGGGTTGGGCAGGCGCATGACTTCCAGCAGAAGGTTGCGCAGGTGAGGTATCAAGCACGAATTGTGAGGCGACTGATGGGTGGGTAGTCAAGGCACCAGAATGTGAGGAAATATTGTTGGATTCTCGGAGAACTGATGATACAGGAGCCTCTTGTTCGTCCTCGCCGTCACCCTTCTCAGAGCCGACGGGGGAGTCAAATGTTTTCGCATAGTCATCGTCGTTTGCGAAGTCTGTCTCCTCTTTAGTGTGAGGCTCCACGGGAGTTTCGGTTGGGGTTTCTTCAGCATATGGGTCGTTGAAGCTGTCGTCATCTACGACATCGTCCTCGTCAAGAGTGTCGATCAGGTCATGTTTGGCATGATGCAGGCCAATCTCCCCGTTTGTAGCAAGAGCTGCACCAACCATCGCGTCGATTGTATCGACAGTATCCTGGAGGGCCGGCACTACAAGTGGCGAGGCTGTGTGGATGGGAGATGGTGAGACTGGGGAGAGGTCGGCAGTAGCCTGTAGCTCTGCCTCCGGCTCTGGCATTAAAGCTAGGTTAGGGGTAGGATGGCAGCTGGTAAACGTGGAAAAAATTCTGCGACAAGGACTCTGTAAATTCAAGATTGTCTCGCGACATACGTGGTCCGAGAAGGTACTATGTGGTAAGTGGTGGGAAATGGCGCGGAAGATAAGGCTGCGAGGTCGAGGGGTGCGAGGCGGCTAGGACAGGCAAACCTGAGCTACAAAAGAGGCTGGAGCGACGATGAATGTATGAAGTAAAGGCTCCGGTAATCGGCAGGGCTGCTGATGCAGGAGAAAGGTTGGAATTGAAGGGCTAAACGCCCAACCTTGGATATTTGCGCGCGTTGATGTTGTGTCTGTTGGCTGGAGTGTCGAGCAAGAGGCAGAAGTGAGGCAAAAGAGTCAGGAAGGAAGGATGGGTGACAATTGCACCATGGCGGCAGGGCGGCTGAGGCTGAGGCGGGACAAAAGTGGCGCTAGGTGCTTTGCCGGGGCGGTGAGCAGGATAGGCAGAACCAGCACGAGCCGCCTGCTTTGGTGGGTGGCGGCGGGTCACAGTGATAAGCGTGCAGATAGCCAACCATCGCCAATGTGCAGTTCCAGTGGAGGCTTGTCACAGCATCAATGTCGCAAGATCTCCAATGAGATGAATGCGAGGTTCGCCTTATCGCAGGTGCGTCCTTTAAAGACGCCGGCACTCGTGGGGCTCTCAAGGGTGGTAACGCGCCTCAAAAGATATGAGGCCTTCGATGCCCATCTGGATAAAGATGCGCTGGCAGAGTCGCGAGCCTGGTTTGACCAGTTCGATGCGTCGCAGCTCCCCAAGGGCAGCACGACGTTTGCCAGATCTAGTGGGGCCGGCGGACAGCACGTAAACAAGTAAGATAACCCATGCATACCTAATACTAGGTTGAGGGAATGAGATGAGATGAACTTATTGATCTTAAAGAACCGAAACCAAGGCCGTCACGGCCTACCCACTTAAAGATCTATTTACCATTCTGCCCAAAGTGCTGCACTCTGCCCTGCGATCTTCGAGATACTACACAGCAAACAATGATTCTCTCACGTTTCATGCTCAGACGCAGAGGTCGAGGACGCTGAATGCAGAGGACAATGGACGGAAGCTTATGGATGAGATCACTCGCATCTACCGGGAAAATACACCCTCTGAGACAAGTGAGGAAAAGAAACACAAGTACAAAGAAGTGTGAGTACCGGCCAGTCCACGAATGACCATGCCATATTCCGGTTGCTAATTGACATCCAGTGCGCAGCGATTCCATAACTCTCGGCTAATGACGAAGAAGGCCCATAGTTCAAAAAAGCAATCAAGGAGAGGTTCTTCGGAATACTAATCAACACGCGCCCATGCCTGTAATTGAACGACCAGTAGACTAGCCCTGGTTCAATAGGATCTGCTTACATTCTAGGTTCTGATTGAAATATCGACAAAGTACCTTGGTTGACATATTTTCGACAAATGTATATTCAGGTTATTAGCTCGCAAGCGACTGATATAAGACATGGCACACTAAAGCTCTTTCCATGCAAGTTAGGGACCTTATTTTCTTTTTAATAATACTCAATATAATAATAAGTTAATAATAAATTATTCCATAATATTTAGCTCAATATTATGTTTATTACTTGGTTAATTGTTTTGATATCGTGTTGAAATTCAACGCTGGAAGAGGTTCTAGGTGTGCCATGTTTTAGGTCAGTCGCCTAGCTCGGAAACAGTACCAGGACAACCAGACTAGCAATCGGCAACTTGCTACGATAATTATCATAAAGCCGGTTTAATTTATCGGACTTGTTGCTGTTGTCAGGATAACCTAGGCTTGGAACTCATGGCAGAGGCTCAGAACGGCGTTTTAGTTCACCCTGTTTTGTCTCTCCTTGCGAGCCAAACCCTGCCTACCTATATTTAGATCAGCAGGTGGTGTCGAGTGAGGGGGGGTATTTATGCAAACCAGAAGCAACCACTTGTTAACCTGTCAGAGATACAAATCATGGAAACATTATGTGCTCACTTTCTCACTGCCGCTTTTTCTAACCTCCCTTGGTGAGGCAGCTCCGTCTCCATGATGGTGGCCAATTGGAGAAAGAATGCTCCGAACGCACGTCCTTGTAGCTTGTACGAGTAGCACACACTTGTTAGTGAAACGGTGGGGCAGCAATCGGACCCCCGCCAACTTGCGACGGTGCAAATCAACTTCAGCTTCAGCTTCGCTTCCCTCATCAACACCCTTCCGCTCGTGTGAATGCATAGGAACATATGCATCTTGCCTTATAGCTCGGCCTCTCCATCAGCTAGCTATTGTCCTCACTCTACCAGATCAACAGAAAGCGCCGCTTCCCTGGGTACGTCTCCTGTTGGTTCGTAAGCAGCCAGGACTCGACCCTAGACCTCCTCACCACCTCGATAGGGCTGGCGGGGCATCGCAACCCCCCCAAGTCTTACCTCTAACCACCCACGGCAATATGAACCAACAACAATCCAAGCAGACCCAGATCCAGCCTTGTAGATACAAGGTTGGGAAGACATTGGGCGCTGGTTCATATTCCGTTGTCAAAGAATGTGTCCACATCGACACTGGGCGGTATTATGCCGCCAAGGTCATCAACAAGCGCCTGATGGCCGGTCGGGAGCACATGGTAAATAACACCACACCGACCCTACACACGAGCGAGGATTGATTACCTCTTGGGAGCGCTGCGACAGATGCTAACATGCATGCTTCACCCTAGGTACGGAATGAGATCGCCGTTCTCAAGAAGATCTCAATGGGACACCAGAACATCCTGACTCTGGTCGACTACTTCGAAACCATGAACAACCTGTACCTCGTCACCGATCTGGCCCTGGGTGGTGAGCTCTTCGACCGTATCTGCCGTAAGGGCTCCTACTATGAATCCGATGCTGCCGACCTCATCCGCGCTACGCTCTCCGCCGTTGCCTACCTCCACGACCATGGCATCGTCCACCGCGATCTCAAGCCTGAAAATCTGCTCTTCCGAACCCCAGAAGACAACGCTGATCTCTTGATCGCCGATTTCGGTCTCTCTCGAATCATGGATGAGGAGCAATTCCATGTCCTCACCACGACCTGCGGCACTCCCGGCTACATGGCACCCGAAATCTTCAAGAAGACCGGCCACGGCAAGCCCGTGGACCTGTGGGCTCTGGGAGTCATCACATACTTCCTCCTGTGCGGCTACACCCCCTTCGACCGGGACTCCGACTTCGAGGAGATGCAGGCCATCCTGAACGCCGACTACAGCTTCACACCCGTCGAGTACTGGCGCGGGGTCTCCACCCACGCCAAGGAGTTCATCAGACGATGCCTCACCATCGACCCCGCCAAGCGCATCACAGCCCACGAGGCCCTCCAGCACCCCTTCGTCGCCTCCCAGGTCACCAGCGACGGCGCCGGCGAGAATCTGCTGCCAACCATCAAGAAGAACTTCAACGCCCGCCGCACCCTCCACACCGCCATCGACACCGTCCGTGCCATCAACAAGCTCCGCGAGGCCCAGAACAACGTCTTCATGGACGGTGCCCGATCCAAGGAGCCACAGCGCGGACCCGCCCCCAACGCACTGCGCGCTCCCGCAGCTGCCTTCGCAGCTGCTGGGGCCGCGGCCAGAGACAGGGACAGTGGCTATGGCACGGTTTCCCCCGCCGCCGGAGAAGATGTTGTTATGGGCAACACAGACATGAGCAGCGTCCCGGCCTCGCTGCAGCCCGGAAACGCAGGGAACAAAGTCGTGGAAACTAGCAAGGGGCTCTGGACCGCACCCACGACGGCGGCCGCCAGGAGATGAGACGAGACGAAATCAGAGACATAACCGACGGAGGTTCTACAGCTTAACCCAGATCTATGAAAGAGAGTAAATCTTGCCCCTTCCTATTTCTCGTATTCTTCCCCACCCTAAATCACCTTCCTCTGTTTGATATCAGCCAATATATCAAACAAGAAAAGAAGAAGAGAGAAGAACGAAATGTTGAGGGGTTTGGGGGGGTTGTTTTCGTGTGCTGGCACCCGACCATCCTGGGCATAACGACGGGCTGAATACTTCCTCTTTGATCCTCTTCATGTTTCGGCCCCTTTCGTTGCCACCGCTTCGGTCCTCTGCCATTGTTTGACCAATCTTAGGTTCCTCATCTTATGCCTGAATGGAGCAAAGCTTAGAAAAGATCTTTTTTTTTTTATTTGTGTCGGGATGGAACGGAGAGCAAGTACGACTGGTTCCCATTTAGTTGTTGGTATTTTGGAAGACTCTCTTTTGTATTTTGTTTCCTAGCGATATGGTTCTCTACATGCTTATGAAAATATGAAAAGAAACAATAACCAATCATGGCTGCGTCTCTTGTGATGTGGTGGGGTTGCACAGATGTATCCGTATTCAGTATCATTATTCAGCTGGAGCATGCCGGTCATGGTGTCAAAAGCTGAATCATGGCACGGGGCACTTTGGGATTAGCGAGTAAGCTCTACCGCTGCACGTAAGATGACTACCAGAAAGAGGCACGATATATTAGTTTCAAATTCGTATTTGTATTTTTTTATTCAAATGGGGGTTTTTTGCTATGTTTTGTATCCTTTATAATCACACAGCGAGGGAGCCTCTTCTCCTTCTTCTCCAAGGCCCCTCCTGTGATATTGAGCGAATGGTTCTGTCTTTTGACCATGACTCTATCTCTCCCTTCTCTTTCTCGTGGCTATATGCCACATTATCGAATCGGCGCTCGCCGATTCCATCTCTTGCCGAGGTGAGTCTGTCCTCGGAGCGAATGTTTCCAGTGCGGCAACCGTCGTCGGTTCGCACTGCATTACTCCATAAATGGTACTATATATACATTACTTTGATAGGTTGATACTATCGTCTATGTCCAGATTAAAGGCCGTTGAACCGGGCCATCTCAGTGTATGTGAGAGGACCCGGCCATATTCGAACCGATAGGTTTTTTCGGCCGAGTTCATACTTCGTTATAAAATGCAAGCCATGCGTCCTGGTGCGCCAAAGATATCGAAAATGCCGGGAAAAGAGCAGACCAGCTACCAAGGGGTGAAGGAAGAAAATCACGGGAGTCCAGTCAGTGTTGTCATCGAGGCGGATTCCGATCATCGCGTCATCACCACCTCAGAGAGCTCGATCTCTCTTGCTGCGATCGACCCATTCCACTTGTTGCTGGACCCATCCTCGAGGAAGAATCCACCGCTTTCTGGGGTGGTCGGGCTCAGGGTGCCACTACCGGATGACCAGCTGGAGCTGCTGCCGAGCGTCCAGCCATCGCTCGAAGTGCTGCGGCTGCGAGCCAGAAGCCCGGCCGAATAGTAAAGACCACGTTCCTCGTCCTCGAGTTTATGCGATGTACCATATTCGACATACTCGTAGTCCCATCGGGTGAAGTTCTCGGGTTGTCGACGAGGAAGCCAGCGGGCACGAGCGGTGTAGAAGAAGAGGGAAGCAATCAGACCACCAGCCACCAGGTCGACGGCATAGTGGTGGCTGAGATACATGGTAGCCCACCAAACCCATCCAGCGTAGATGATGAGGGCAGTCCTGAACTGAGGGAAGCAGTGCGTCAGGAAGAGGGCGACCAGAACTGCGTTTGCAGCGTGGAGGGAGGGGAAAGCACCGAATGGGACAGGTGCTGACGAGAAGTTGGTCGTGTACAGATCGATACCGAAGATTGCGTCGACTCGTGCCAAGCCGGCTGGCGACCCAGGCATCCCATACTGAGCGGGGACCAAACCGCGCTCGTTCTCGTACCATGGGGGTGTGCATGGGAACACGAGCTGGATAGTGACACCGAGGACGCTCATCCAACCAAAGGTGCGAGCAAAGACGGGAGTTGTTCCAGGAGCGGCGAAAATAAACATTACGAGTGAGGTGAAGACGGGGGCACCAAAGTGGATGAGGCCGTATGGGATCCAGGCGAGAATGTCAAGAACCGCATGCTGATGGGCGGACAAGATGTTGGACAGATTCGCGCCGTAAAGGACATTTTCCAGAGCTGGAAGGACTCGAACCCAGATGTGTGGCCGGTAGTCATTAGGGATGAAGCTGTGCGAGATGTCAGTTGGAGCGTCCTCAGACAAGGGACCGACCAGTTGAAAAATGAGACTTACCGACTACAAAAGAAATACACAAGCCAGACCCAGATAGGCAACGATGGCAGGAAGAACTGTCTCGTCGCTGGCATAAGCAGCAGCCACAGACCACCGATGACTGCAAAGGTCTTCAGACCTGGAGCAGACGGGGCAATTGAAAGAGAGAACAACAGCAAGAAAGCCAGGACGACATATTGAAAGTCCGTCTTCTGCCACCTGCGCTTCTGAAGCCCCCGAATACCGTCCCAAAGGTTGAAAGATCGCTGCAGGGTGCTGATGTCGGAGGTGTTCCACTTTGCCCTTGATCGACTCCTATGTCGGTTGGTCGGGAAGCGGGGAGAGAAGTGGCTGAGGAATGTCGTGTTGAGGTTTTCGGTCCAGATGAAGGGAATGACCTTCTTTGGCCTGCTGGCCGTGGATTCGGGGAGCTCATCCATTGTTGGAGGGTTAAGAATATTTGTCGCGGACAGACGAAGTGTTGCCGATTAATGGATGCGTTCTGCCCGATGACCACGAAATGGTCGTAGTTAAGACAGTCCGGTATGTATACGCCAAGCAATTATTGCATTGTCCACCAGGATGAAAGCTTATCGAATGGAAGTCCAACAAAAGAAAGCAGACCCCTTCGGCACCCGACAGACAAAAAGTCTCGGTCTCGGCTTCGGTTGGCAAAAGGGACGAAGACACCGGATAATCTAAGTTGTGGCTTGCTGGGCACGCCGGACGGATTGGAATGCGGCAGAGTTCGTTATGGGCCAGACTGCGAAAACCCCGACCTCAGATAACTCGGATTTAGCAGGGAGCGACGAACCAAGACTTTCCCGGCGGAAGGTGGTTAGGAGAGTATCGGAGGAAGGGGAGGTGGTGCAGCAAGGCTGAGTGGCAAGTTGCTCGGGGGAACGAGCTTATGTATATGGAAGCAGATGGAGTCGAGAGAGGAATTACGCCAAGAGAGGAGCGACAGATCGAGGCAGGCAAACGAGGCCTCGCCGGGGGTTTTGTTTGCTGCCCTTGGCGGTGCTGTTGCATGCCTAGCAGTCATATAAACGACTGGGGCACCAGGCCTAAGACAAGCCGCCGGGGCCAAAAAAGCGGAAAGGAAGAGCCAGGCTAGCAGCAAGCCTGGGAACCGGATGCTGCGGATACCTGAGGTACTTCGGGGCCAAGTACCGCCCACACCAGCGGGCGGGCACATCTAATCGGACCTCGACAGGATTAGGCAATGCAATGTCTTGGAAGGCAGGGATGGGCCCATCATCTATCCTGGGCCTTTGCTCCAAGATTAATATTACTTTTAAGTGGTGATCAGGTAACTTACCGAGCCATCCGTCAGATGTCAGCTTGCGGGAGATACCTGATGCTGGATTGCAACGGGAATCTGGAGCAGGCGTTGGGCCGTCTATCTAGGAGCTGCTAGCAATGGCTAGCCGCAAGCCATTACGTGGACTCCAGACACGTGCAGCCCAGAAGGGCAAGGACAGGAACCGTCGCGCGACTCCGTCATAGTGGGATGGGATGGCGGTGGTGATAGCTTGGTGCCGGTGATGTCTCTGATCTGATAGCCCGCATCCTTCCTCACAGTACATGAAACAACAGAGTGCAGGCCGCCAAGAACCCGGCAAAGCTTACCAGATGGCTGTGTGCGCCAATGCCAAATGCTAGTCGAGCTCACTCACTGCGCTTGGTGGTGCTCGATTGACCGAGCTGCCCACTATCGAGATAGGCTGTGGGCGGGCTCCTACTGCCTGGCACCACACCTTCACCTGTATCTGCAACACCCGCAGCACATGCCCATGCAAGAGCTGGGATATCCTACGTAGCCTAGGCCAGCATCGTCACATCGACGCATCACGACACACATTTGCTTGGACGAGGATGCCAAGTGGTTTGTCGTGCCACCTGGACAACTCTCTACTTGGAACCCCTGATGACCAATCAGGGACCTGGTCACCGGCTGCTTGGCGTGGCGCTTCGGCACTCTCGGGGTACATTGGGAGGCGGTACCCCGACAGGGTGGTGGGTTGCTGTGCTCTGCCCGGGCAGTCAGTCGCTGCGCTGTAGCTTTTTTTTCTCACGCGCGAGCCTGCCGTCCGTGCCTCATTACACTCCTCGCGGGGCTTCGCAGACTCTTCGCTCTCCGTCATTGTCATTTGCCCCCATCCCATGCTCCCATGCTTGGCGCCCAGCAAACGGCGCGCTTTCCTCACGCGAGCAAATTAGTTCTGTGTCAGTGTGCAATTTCGGTTTCGATCCTGCTTATTATGCTTATTCCGGACTTGCACTCTCGCCTTATTCGGGTCGCTGCGTGAGTCCGATAATAGTACCCGCTATCGACTACCTTACTCGAGTAATCCACGGCGTCTGGTATCTGCATCTGCCGGCAAGGGAGCGGTGTTGGTCTCAGCTGCTGAATGTCGTCATGCATGCTCAGCCTGCAGGTAGCTTGCCAGCCAAGCTTCTGGCCTACTTGTGCCCGTTGGTCCCTTACCTAAGGTAGCCAGTCTACCTAGCGCTGAAAGTCATGATCTCTGGGGAGCACTGGATGACGACAACAGGTGTTGCTGGCGCGCTCTAGGTGACGTTGACCATGCGACAACGACTTCAATTGTTTTAACTCGCCGCTATAATAGTAGGGCCTGTATCAGCCACCACAGCCCTTCTTGGTGAAGCCCTACGGGCGTTGCATCTGAACGGGTGATTCGCCCCAGGATGGCGGATTGGCTTGGCTGCTAGAGCTACATCCCATCCATCCATTCTCCTAGCGAGGCACACACTCCTCTCGTCAAAGTGCATGTTACAATGGAGCACGCGACCATCCGCCGATTCCTCACAGGGGTCCATGACATGCCACTGGCTAGCCCATCGCGCGTCTGCATTTTCCGACTGCCCGAGTTCCCCACACAGGGCTTGCCAGTTGAGTCTTGTGAGGCTTGGGCGGCAACGTCCTCGGATAGGTCGCGAATCCCCTGATGCGAAAATGCCCTTCTGGGTGGAGTTGAGGTTGCCCAGGATCACACCCCATGTGTACCAGGGCAAACGAGAATAGGCCTCGCATTTTCGCTCGCATACCTCGCCTGGAAGCCCGACAACGGTCTGTCGGTTTGCCCTGTTGCTCGCGTACTGCGTAATTGTGCCCAGCAGCCACAGGCACAAGCCACCAGCAACGGTGTTGCTGCGCCCACATTTCCGCCGCTGTAAGTCTGATGCATACAAACTACAGAGACCGTTAGCGCTTCGTCCGACATGTCGGTCTCGGGCTGTTTTACGAATCCGACTTGCGCGTGCAAAGCGGGACGGACATGGGACTGCCGGTCGATGCCGACAACCTAACGAAGAATTAAGAAAATTTGATTTTCGCAAGTTCGGGTTTTGCTTTTTCCCCCACAAGACGAGCTGGCAAACATCTGATCGAAATTTCGGCCTTTTCCTCGCAATTTTGCACATGGGCCGGAGTTCGGTATGTTCAATCGCGCACAACTGCCTCGCTCTCAGCCCAGTTCGGACGGTCGGACTCATTCTGTCCCAATCCCGGTAGACGCCCCTTTCCCGCTCCCGCAATCCAACCCTAAAACCTCGGTAGGTAGGTAGTTGCTATTGTGATGATTATTACTAGGATTCGATTGATCCTATTCTACGATAAACGCATTACGATGCTGCGGCGCTAGCAAAGCACTAATCCATCGACCGATTTAGTCGCTCCTCCAAAAGGACTTTGTTTCTATTAATTAGGATCTCCCTGGGCAGTCGGGCCACAAATATCAATTTTCTTGCTCCCTTACCTTTCCCTCACACCCTGGTCACAGCGCGCTAGAAGGAAGGGAAGAAGAGCTAATTAATTACAAAGGACTGCTGAGTAACCACCCATGACGTCCTGGCAATCTACTATCTTTGTACCCATCGTGGGAGGCGCCGCGCGCGAACCGTTTGATTAGGTAGGAGGATTTTGCCCAAAAGGAAACCCTGCGATTATTGTTGGCCACATCCCACTTTGCAATGCTTCCTGAGCCCACCTTGGTGATTGCGGGTTAATAGGTTGCGCGTCCCTTGTAGGCGATGAAACAGCCGAATTTCTGAATGCGTCTGACACTGCAAGGAACGTTAAATGGCAATTGTACGTGACTTACGTATGCTCTCTCGCTCCTCAGCCTCATTCTCGCTCTCGCACTCGGTTTAAGCCACAGCCATGCGTACATTTTGTGGCACTCGTGACCCCCTCGGTTGCAGCTCCACGGCAGTCGCAGGAATGTAGGTTACAACGCGTAGTTTACACTGCCATCCTGCCAGCGTGAGGGGTAGGGCAGGAGGAGGCACGGGTACTTGGCAGAGGACTGGGCAGAGGGCTGGGCATCGCTAGGAATAGAACGGGACAGTAATAGACAATGGGAAACCAAATCTAACCCATCGCCTTCCTTCGGGCAGCACGTGCGTCCTCAAGCGACCTTGGCGCCCAAGCGGGAGCACCTTGCGCGGGAATCCTGGCCAAGGCAATGCTCTGCCCCAGTCGGGACTTTGAAGCTCCCGCAGCGGCATTGGGTAAGCCGCCGAGTTCAAAGCTCAACCTCCATGGAATGACAGCCAGCACCGAGAACTGTCGATGCTTTCGAGGGCAAACCCCGCCGCTCATCTCCGTTATTTCCGGCAGACGGCCCCGGCAACAGCAGCTCGGTGCTTTTGGCCTCTGCTTACAATTCACTTAAGCATATGTGATTTTACGGAGCAGCTGTGGATCTCCTTGTCAGTGCTTTTACCTGTCAGCATACATATGCAGCTAGGGAATACCCAGTATGGAAGTGTAGGCGACGTATCCACCCGATTTGAGACTCCGAGTAATGTGCTCGGAGCATATTAGAGGAAAACGAACCGTCAGGTCGGTTCTGATTATTCAGCTTGAAGAAGTTACATATATTGCATGAAAATAAGCTAACTTCCATCCTATCCGGTGCCCATAGCGTCGCCAACTGACGCCTTTCCTTGTTTCGTACTCCAAAAGAAACTCGGGGGTTCCATAACGCCTCTCGTTTCCATCAATCCGGGAGAGAGGGAAAGCACTGATTATTGAAACATGAATGAAAGGGGGGGGGAATCATTAAAGCAAAGCCACTAGTAATTTTGATATAGTCCAGGCACAAAAGTAAAACTCTGCGTGCATCGTGATGCGTAATGCGGATCTGATAGCGAACATCTTCCATCATGGTCCGTGAGGAGCAATGCTTTTGTCAGCGTTTCGATTCAGTGCCAGAACTCCTGCTCCTCGCAGATACCGCTAAGATCCGATCTAGCTCATGCCCTTGACAACAGGTGGAGGGACGGGGGTTTGTCCCTTGGCCTGGGATGATGGGACAGCGGAATCCTTGCTTTTGCTTTTGCCTTTCCCACTCTTGGCCTTCTTGGTCTTGTCACTCTTGGTCGATACAGGTGTCGACACGGATGCGCCGGGTTGTGGGATGGGAACCGGTGAGTTCTTAGCCTGAGATGATCCCGGGATGCTGGGAAGTGGGACATGTGACTTCCGGCTGGGAGCCGGTGTCGAAACACCCTGCGGCTCTATACTGGAAGAAGGTACGGGGACCTCAGTGCTCTTTGCCTTTTTTCCCTTCTTTGAGCGCTTCGGGGTTGGCGTAGAGGCAATTTGAGAAGAGTCAAAGGTTGGCAGGGAGGAGGGAATGGTGGGAGGCAGGACTGGTGTTTGTCTCGAGCCTCCTACCTGATGCTCGAATCCCAAGTCTGGGCTACCGTCCCGGTCCTTTCGTCGCTTCTTTGCGCCGTTGTCGGTTGATTGGCTCTCCTCCCTCAGTTGCGCAGCAGCGGCAAGAGCGTCATCCTCTGATGCCGTGTGCTTGCGCTTCTTGGCGGGAGTCAGGGTGTCAAGTCCAGTAATAGCTTCGGGAGCAGCCTTGTCCTTCTTCTTGCTCTTTTCTTTCTTGGCCTTCTTCTCGGTCTTCTCGGTGGGTAGTTCTTGCGATACAGGTGCATCGGCCATCTCGGTATCTTCGGCATGCGTTGTTGACACAATAGGAGCGTCGTAGACACCGATTGGCTTGAATCGAGCCCGAAGACCCTCGGGCTGTGGTCGGGCTGCGGGCTTTGGAGCAGGGCCGACATTAGATTGATCTCCGGACGAACCGCCGAGTTGTGTAATACGCCTGACCTGCATGATTTGGTCGACTTGTCGGGGAGCTATATCTAATCGTTAATTTATCGAGTAAGCCACTTTGAGAGGAAGTAAAGGGCTTACCTGACTGATATTGAAGTCCGTCAGAAGAAGGAATGAGAATTTGAATTGTGCTCTTGGGAGTCATTGTGTCGAAGGAAACGCCGTAGTTCTCGCCGTTGTGGGAAAATACATGGTCGCCACGCTGGGATTGATCCATTGGAATCTCAAGGTTCTGCACAACAGAGACAGGAACATTTGACGGCACAGTGAAATACCACACCTGCTTCCCTTCCAGGTTGGCCTGGTTGCAGATTTCGGCAACGTCCTTGCCATTGGCTCCAGCGAGACTCTTCCGTAGCATGAAATCAGGTGCAATCATGTTGGGGATGGTGACCTGCTGGCTATCCTCTCGGTCTGAGATATGCATTGACTCGTCTACTGCCTGGTCGTCCTCATCCTCATCCTCATCCTCAGATGACGACGAATCTGCCTCGGACTCTGGTTTTTGAGCTTTGGGTGTAGGTGCAGAGCTTGGCTCATCATCCTCGCTCGAGCTCTCCTCGGAGCTAGAAGATGTGCTTTCCTTAGAAGCAGCGCCATTCTGAACCGCCTTGGGGGTGGGCTTGGAGCTGCTCTCATCCGCACTCTCGTCTTCACTGTCCTCGTCACTTGAACTGTCACTTTCGGATGACACCCGTTTTAGCTTGTTCTGTGTCGCGGCTGGTCCCTGGTCCTCGCTTTCATCCTCACTTTCTTCTTCGGACGATGAGTCCTCAGTCTTGATCTTCGCATCGGCTTTCGAGGTTTTCGCAGCTGGTGCTGGCTCAGACTCGTCCTCGCTGCTGGAATCGTCCTCAGAGCTGGACTCAGAATCTGATTCAGACTTGGCGGGATTGGCAGCTTTTACAGGCGTGGCCTTGTTTGCGGACTGCCTCTCGACGTCGCTATCGGCGATCTCCTCATCCTTGCTGCGACGCTTGGGAGCTGAAGCACCCGTCTTGTTCGCAGCACCTAGGTTGCGGAGGAAATTGGAGCCGCCTTCCTCGTCGCTGCTGTCGCTTCCATCCTCATTCGAGCTTGAATCGTCATCGTCGGAATTGTTGTTGAAGATAGCTCCGCTTGGGCCAGCAGCTTTCTTTGCTGCTGCTGCTGCCCGTGCACGTTGGGGGGTGCCGTTCTGGCTCTTTTGGCTGTCTGCAATGTGCTTCTTGAGAGAATGCACCTTGTAAGGCTCCCGAGGAGCCATGGCGGGATTGACTTGGGGGGAGTGAGACGCGTGCAAAGAATTGGCAGAAAGGTTGGTCTCAAAAGCTCACAACGGTCTCGTAGAGGAAGGAAATTTTACATGATGCAGGACGTGGGGAGGAAAAAAAAGATCCACTGACGCGCTCGGCTGGGAGATGCGCACGGGCCCAGCGTGTTCGATAGTGCTAATTAATTAACGGGCGCGACCTGCATTACCCTACAAACCACCTAGTTGACGCAACCATCCAGGCGCCACTTAAGTGAAAGTGCTCTATACGATTTAAAATAATAGTTATTTTATTAAATGAATGAATCCTTATGTTTCTATATATGTTTTTTCGAAGGCAAGATCTGGACGCGAACCTTCTCGTAATGGGTTTCCGGATAATAATCTTTTTTTTTTTTTGCTCTTGTTTCTTTTTCCTTCTTTTCTCTGGCGCGATGTTGCCTCTCAGCTGGCTGGGCTAACCTGGACTTCTTTTCTTTTTCTCAACTCACCAACATGGTTTTCTAATTAAACTAAAATCCTACCTCGTGTTACGCCAGGTCTCGCTGCAGTGAGACCGACGGCGTAATGGGATTGATAGAATTGTCCGATCAATTGGTGATCGCGAAACCTGTGGTGTCTGGCGAGTGGGTGACAAGAGAAAAGAGACACCCAATGGAGGAGTTTGTTGTTGTAAATACCCAGACAACTTCCTACAATAATAAATAGAAACAATTAGTCGTATCAAATGAAATACAGTAACAATATACGCTATATTATCTTTGAATGAAGTATGTATCAATAGCACTTAATAGTTTGATGATACCGGTCGCAGGCTCGAGAATAAGCAGCTTAATGCACTTGTCTGGTATTCGATATGATCTCAAGGGCTTGATTTACCAATCTCGGCTCGCTCTGTTCATCCTTTCTACGGGCGAATTGGGCCAACCCCTTTTCGGGACATGACACCCCACGTAGGTACTTTTGAATAGACTATATCTAAAGTTCAGTTTCTAATTGTTTTAGGTCGGGTTGCTTATACGGAATAGCGATCAAGGAAGTCTGCATTATGAGGGATCCTTAGCCCCTCCTGTAATTACTAGATACCTAGAAGCAATAGTCTCAATATATCCCCTTTTTCTGTCAACCTGGACGCTGTTGGTGCCGACACCGATAAGCCTCCCAGTACTGGCCTATCGTCAGTCTCTGCAACCTATTTTGTGAATCTGGCCACTGTAATCTCGGTAGTGAGATCATTTCACCATGAGTTAACAACTGGCATAACGCAAAGCACCCAGATATCCACCAGAAACATGTAAGAGGAACCCATAAGACCTCAGAAAGCGACGGCCTTAGACTCTGGAGACGCTCTCGGCAGGGCTAACCTTCTCATCCGACCCATCGGGCTTCTCACTCGCCGGCTCAGAGGCACTGTCCCTGCGGGGACGTCGTTGACGCAGCTCCCGACCAAGATCATCGTGGGTGGCATCCCAGTCGGCCACATCAGCATTCGGCACACGCAGGAGCCGGTGAGTATTGGCACCGTTCTCATCGACATTTATCACCTGGGCCCGGATGGAATATTTACCCCAGCGGGGGAGAAGGTTCATCCAGAAGTAGTAGTAGATGTAGCAAATGATGATGATGCCAATCCCGACGATCATGTAGGTCGCGTAGAAGAAGCTCACAGTGCCGGCGTATATTCCCTTCTCCGGAGGGATCCATGGCATGATCAACAGGTAGACCTGGGCGAGCAGATACAGTATGACTATAGCCCACCAGGCCCGGAATTCGGATCGGGGGGTGCCGGAGAGGTCGCGGCGGCGGCGGAGGATGAGAAGCCCTACGCCCATCGCTACGTGGAAGATGGCATCCGGATACGTCTTGAGGGAGACGACAAACTGGAACGCGTCGCCGGCCGGGGGCGCCACGATCATGAGGAAAGTGAAAGCCCATTTAAGGAGATAGGGGCCGATGGGCGTGCCAAAGGGTCTGGTCGACACCCAGAATTCCGTCCAGGGGAGCACGCCCTGACGGGCAATCTCACGGATCTGCCGCGACTGGCTGATGAGGACGGCCAGCAGGTTGCCAAAGGAGCTGAGGAGGACGCAGAAGTTGAGGGCCGACTCAGCGGTGGATCCAAAGGCAGTGCGGAAGAAGACGGCGGCGGCCAGCTCGCTCGACTTAATAAAGACATCTTTAGGAACGGCAGCGAAATACGCGATGTTGCAGAGAAAGTAGAGAGTGAAGACGATCAGCAGCGACGCAGTGGCGTTCTTCTTGAGAGTCGGAATGGGATTCTTGATCTCGTTGACCATGCTGAAGGCGTTCTGCCACCCCGAAAATGCGAAGGTGATATTAACCATAGCCTGAGATAGATTATAGCCGCTCGAGGTGGTGCCTATAAAGCCCTTGCCATCGGCGAAATTGATGCCCGGGTTCTGAATGCTCGGCACATGGCCCCCAAGGATAACCAGGCCCGAGATGGAGATGAAGACGAGCAGTAGGAGCTTGAGGGCGCCAATTCCGTTAATGGCCCAGTACGCGTACCTGTTGTGTGCGGCAACGCAAATGACTGCCAATGTGTAGGCGGCAATGGCCACGCCCTTGAGTTCCCAGGGACTGGGCGTGCGTCCGACGATGCGCCACAAGTAGTTGGATAGCACTATAGCGTTGCTACTGCTGAACGACAGGAGAACTGTCTGAACTGCGTAGGTAACAGGGAAGAAGTGCTTCGGACGAGGGTAACTCTGCTCGAGCCAGACGACCTCGGAGCCGCTGCGGGTTGGGAAGTAGCTGGTAAACTCGAGATGGACACCGAGGCCGGCAACGGCCAGCAGAAATCCAATGACCCAGTAAACTAGGGCCAGTCCCACGGAGCCAGTCAGGCGGAGAATGGTAGCTGGCGTAGAGAAGATACCGGTGCCCACCATATGATTGACGTTGAGGAAGATGATGGTGAGCCAGTTGACGTGGTAGCCCAACGGTGAGCGGGATTCGACGGGCGCACCGACAGCCTCCTGATATCCCGAAGCGCCATTGCCAGCCGCCTGGCGGACGTAGGAGAGATCTCCATCACGGATGACGGATGCCTCGCTGTCTGACTGGTTGTGGGAGTCGGGGGCGACTTGACCAGCCGTCTGCGGCTTGATTCTGGATAGAAACCCCATGGTATGCCTCTCACCTGGATGATAGACAACTCAGGCGATTCGTTATGTGTGAGGCTTCAACGGAAACTCTCAAAAGGCAGTAGTCTTCAGCCGGGTATGGAAAAGGAGAGAGATACCAGCCTTTTTATCACCAAGCCGGCTGGGTGGGCTCGGCGGCCTCACGATAACTTCCAACATATCGACCCCTGCCGACCAACTTGGCACCAAGAGAAAAAGACAAGAAAACTTCAGTCTTGGCCCCTATTTCTCTTCAAGCCACCAGACGTGACCGTTCTGAACGATGGCGCAATCACCCGTGGACTGACATTACCAGACCAACGTCCAGCGCAATCTAGACCACAGACTCCAGAGCCAAGCTCGAACGAACTCAGCTTCTATTACGTTTCTGGTGCCATTCCATGAGTCCACAATCCCCGCCGACTCCAGCCCTGTCGACGGTCGGGTAATTCCCGATACTATAAAACGCTTGCATCATCGAAGCCAAGATAAACACCACCAGAGCTTCCAGCACTTTAGCTTTAAGCTTACTGGGGAGGCCCCCGTTATTGCTGGCTCGGCGAGTCCTTGCTAAGACGCTCCGGCTCAAGGAGGCGGGCTAGGCACATGCTACATTTGGGCAAGTTAAGAGGCTTCCGTGCTCGCACCCGGGAATCACGACATTTGGAATGTCACCCTGTGCCATATATGGGCCGGAGCAAAGACGTAAGTCTAGACTAGGTTTCTTCTGATTGGCCAGTTTAAGAGTTAGCAACCAACCTATTATCATTATGCCTCATTCTTCCACCTTGGTATAGGTATCTATTACGTGGGTTTAGCCAATACTCTCTTGTTCTGAAGAACGCTATTATATTGGCGTCAGGTTATAGTTTAGATTTCAGGGTCTCGCTAAGCGGCTCCTCCTTGGCATTCTAATCAATCAATTACCAGACAATATCCACAAATATGGCAATGACTTACGAATCCTTAGAATGTGACTGGTGCTGGACCCCAACCGTCAATTCGACGCCTTCCTCAAATGACAATTGCATGCTTCAGACAGATACTCAACCTACCCAGATGAAGCAAGGCCCGAGGAAAAACGACATCGCGCCCCAATAGTTACAGTACGCCGAACTGTTCCTGGTTGGGGATGAAAGTGAATAAGACCTCATTCACATCACCCATTGCCATATGATAAGACTAGAAGTAAAGTTTGGGGATCAGATGAGTGGCCTGTAAAACGAAGCCTCTCGGCGTCGAGTATGCTCGATACAACACTCATCGATTTCGCTCTCCGCGGAAATGGGACACTGAATGGGATGTTGCGAGCACGGGTCCGGTCTCACGCCGAGTTTTGACGGTACTTCCAACCTTTACACACAAAACCGGCCCAACTCCCGGGAAAGCTCATCCCCGCAACCTAATCCTGCGCTCAGCACTGTGACCAGTCAGACTAGGGCGGGATCAAGCATTGGATAGCTTCAGCAGGAAACCCCTCTTGCCCCAGGATCACGTCATCGTCATGCTCGATGAGGTGCTAAGCCCTACGGCCTGGAGAGCACGTCTCGCTCCGTCCGTCGGCCTTGACGATGCTGGTGAATCTTGGTGTCTGGTATAAAGCAGACAGCACCATCCCCTGTCTACTAAGGGTAATATTGATTCGAAAACACTAGTGATTCGAGAAGGTCTCTGAACCACACTACCCCGAACCAGCCCGGCGCCGTTCAAATCTATTGTTCCGAGCCCATAATCAACCAACATGGCCGCTGCAACCGTCGCCGTCCCGGCTCCGCTCCCACTTGGCAAGGTCTTTTCCACGACGCCCGCCGCCCAGCCACCACCTGGCCAGCCGGATATTGCATATCACCCGGACTGGGAAAAATACCAGGCCCGTGCGGCCCGCCGCACCCAAACCGAAGACCTCCCCAAGACTCTGCCTGAGGGTTTCCCCAAGGAGCTCAAGGGTGATCTGGTCTGGGAGGGGGAGACTATCGCCCAAAAATACGACTGGACGTACGTGCTCTCGGCTGATCAGCTAGCGGAAATTGATAGTTCTCTCGCGCACTTCAAGTGTAAGTGTTCTTCAAGCGCGGCTTGCATCGATGATAGCGCAGTGACAGGCTGACAATAAATCAGCTCTCAATCTCGCCAAGGGCTACATCGAGGAGGAGACCTTCCCCCTGCCCAACTTGCATGCAGAGCTCCGCCGTTTGTCTCGTGAACTGCATTTTGGTCATGGATTCTTTGTCATCCGCGGCCTTGACGTTGACAAGTACACCCGCGAGGAAAACATCATCATCTACACTGGTGTCTCCTCACACATTGGCTCCATCCGCGGCAGACAGGACGCATATTTCGAGGGCAAGCGCGCCGACGTCGTCGTTGGGCACGTCAAGGATGTCAGATCCGGACTCGGTGAGAACCGGGACAAGGAGAAGGTGAAAATCGGCACTCCGGCATACACAGCAGACAAGCAGGTCTTCCACACCGACTCAGGCGACATTGTCTCGCTTTTCGCGCTCTCAACGGCCGC
Organism: Clonostachys solani; assembly: GCA_902141235.2. NCBI lineage: Eukaryota > Fungi > Ascomycota > Sordariomycetes > Hypocreales > Bionectriaceae > Clonostachys > Clonostachys solani. The sequence continues at coordinate 810,299 of CABFOC020000002.1, forward strand.
CGAGGGAGGCGCCAGCCGTCTGGCTAGCACGTGGCGCGTATACAACCATCTGGCCGCAACGAGGCCCGACCTCATCCACACCTTGAGCGGAACGTGGGAGGCGGAACTGTGAGTTTCTCCTGTTACGCCGAAGAGAGTGCGGCAGGAAGGAAACGAAGGAGCATGGAGATGACTGACAAAGGATTTCCCTCTTAGCTTCACCAAGACCGTTGACGACAAAGACAAGTTCATGAGCCGACCACTGTTGTACCACCAACCCGCCAGCGCCGACGGCAAGACCCCCGACAGGGTGCTCCTCCAATATGGCAGGCGATACTATGTTGGGTTCGGGGAGCTGCCGCGCAGCAGCCATCTGCCGCCTATCACCGAGGCACAGGCCGAAGCTCTCGACGCTGTGCACTTCCTGGGCGAGAGATATAGCGTATCAACCAACTTCGAAAAGGGTGATATGCAGTACGTCAACAACGTGGCCATCTTCCACGCCCGCGATGGCTTTACCGATACACCAGACAAGCAGTGAGTTCCCCTTGATGGCGAGAAGTGTACTAGATCATATTACTGACCAGGCCGCGGCCCTGCAGGAGACATCTGCTGCGCCAGTGGCTACGCGACCCTGAGAACGCGTGGGAGACACCCGAACCGCTTGCCTCGAGATGGGACCGTGTGTACGGCGGCGTGACTCCCGAGTTGCAAACCTTCCCGCTCGAACCTCACACCCGTAGCGAGAGTACGCCTGGTGGTAAGAAGTGAGGAAAGTAAAGTAGCAGGACTAAGAGATAATATGAAAAAAATATCACGTCAATAGTACGGCTCATACGGGTTGAAAGTGCGGCAATACACGCAAAACACGTAGTTCCCGTAAATACTCCATGTCTAGTTAGCTGAGCCAGTGGCTTGTTCTTGCCGCGCTTTCCTTATGCCGCCTGAATAATGGATGTGATATTTCGTGCCTGCGTGAATCCCAGTCCAAGCAGGCTTTCTTCAGCTCCGCCAGAGCGCACCCTAGTCGCCAGATTGTCGTGTGATTGGCTGGACAGAGCAAATGTTTGTTCTCTGTGCTTGGTTGGACCCTTAAAAAAATCACACCTTCATTTCATTGCGGTCTTATCGATAAGACATTCCCTCAATTGATCAACCAAACCAGCAGCTTTGAAGCTGGCTTGGGCCAAGCGCATCGATGTTTGAAGGTTCTGCACTCAATTGTGGCTCCCTATTAAGATATTAATTCAATCAAGGGAGCAAGAAGGGGCATTGATCAAGCTGTACACAGTGCAATGTCGTCCAGCAAACGACGAAAGCTGGATGAGCCAGAGGCTGGTTCACAACGTGAGCCTACACCTTCACCATATTGCACATTATGTTATGCGACTAACACAATCTGCAGCTTCTGTGAGTGCCGTCAGCGCCGTGAGTGCTCTGGCAGCGCGGCGGCGGCTGGCCGCAGTGGCCTCTTTCGAAGGTAGCCAGCCAAGCAGTGCCTCCAGAGGGGAGACTTCTGTCAACAGCAGGAGTTCCAGCAACGCAAATGCATTCAGTGTTTTGCAAAATCTCAGCCGTCAAGGGAACTCAGAAAGCCAGTCTGCTAGTCAGACAAGCACGCCCCAAGACCTCAAAAAGTCTGGGCGGTCAACCCCGTTGAAAAGAAGCGAGGCAGCCAGAGGGTGAGGCCACTTTCTCAAGATTGTCCCTTGGAGCCGCCCATCTAACATATCGGTACTTCTTAGTTCCGAAATTGCTGCAGCTTCTCCTTCTAGAAGTATCCAATATTCCTCTTTTAGAGAGACATCTCAGAACCACCGCACCACATCAAAGGGCGTGATCCAGCTCCGTCTAAAGGAGAGCGAGGTGATTTTACCTGTCTTGTCCCCATTGAAACTTATTTACTGACCACGCAACAGCGTTTCATGGTTCTTGGGAGTTTTGGTATAGTTCTTATCGAGGGTGAGCTTACCATTGCTGGAGCAACGTTGCGGCCATCGCCAGATCTACAATGGATTCATGCGCCTCACTGCCATGCCATCCCGGTGTTGAGAACCACAAAGCCTACGAAACTGGAATTACATGCCGACCCTGCTGCCAAATCCTTGCGGCAACTTGCTCGACTGTCTCCTCTATTTCGAAGAATCTGGAACGACCCTGTTGAGGCTCCTGGAGTCCAACGCCCAGCGTCTACATTCCGCATTGTACGTCTTGGCCCCAACCCCCCCCTACATTTCCCTGGTGTTAACGAATGGTCCTAGCTATACTCGTCTGAAGATGCTCCTAAGAAGAGCATTATTCAAGACCTTGTATCCCCTCCCGCATGGAACAAAAAATTAGCAGCTTCACTTGCTTCCCACGCAGACCAGACGTCATACACGACTCTCGTCTGCGGACCCAAGTCGACAGGCAAATCTACCTTTTCAAGACTTCTAACCAACCGACTCCTTACGAGATCCTCCCACTCCACGCCATTAGGTGTCGCAGTCTTGGATTTGGACCCAGGCCAGCCAGAATATGCGGTTCCCGGCACCCTGTCTCTCGTCCACGTCACAGAGCCAAACTTAAGCGCGCCATTCTCCCACTCCTGTTTCGAGGACGAGGGAGCGAAGGTAATCCGCTGCCATGCTCTGGCAGCCGTGTCCCCGGCCTCGGACCCAGATCTCTACCGTGAATGCGCATTCAACCTTCATGACGAGTACCTCTCCAAGCTCCAGGACCTCCCTTTGATCATAAACACCCCCGGCTGGGTTCTCGGCACTGGCCTCCAGCTCCTGGAGGACATCATAAAACGAACCTCGCCCTCGGAAGTCATATACATGTCCGAGGAAGGGCCCGCGGAAGCCGTGGACGCCCTCGAAGCCGTCGCATCGGACTCGTTCCGAAGCTTGCCCTCACAGCCATCCGAGTTCGCGACCCGGACCGCCGCCCATCTCCGAGCGATGCAGACCATGACTTACTTCCACCTCAACAGCCAAACGACCTCCCTATCAGAGGGAAGGTTGCAGTGGAACCCGTCACCCCTCTCGGCGATCCCTCCATGGCAGGTCGCCTACGCCGGCCCCGGGAGCGGGATCATGGCCATCATGTCCTACGATTACCAGTCACCCGCCGACCTCCTAGCTGAGACCATCAACGGAACGGTTCTGGCGGCGGTGGAGATCGAAGACGCGAAAGCATTCAGAGACCTGAATGAAGAAGACTCCAGCATGCCCAGGATATCCAGAACGCCAGAGGACCTGCCGTTCATCGCGAATCCCAACGATGTCGCCCTCGACCCCCGCCACTCCCACACCATCGGGCTCGTCCTCATCCGGGGCATCGACACCGCGACCCGCTCCATCCAGATCCTCACCCCCATCCCATCCCAGACGATCGAACAGGTCAGAGCGAGAGGCAGCCAGATCGTCCTCGTCCACGGGAAGTTCGACGCCCCCGGCTGGGCGTACACGGAAGACCTGTATCTCCGCTCGGGTGATGACGACGCCGCCGTGGACCAGACGATCAAGGTGGAGGATCAGGATACCAGCGAGGACGACTCCGATGCCGAGGGCCTGGATTCTGTGAGTACTCGCGACGTGACAAACACACCCTGGGTCGAGACTCTAAGAAGCAACGAGAAACGTCCGGTGGGATCCAAGGTTTGGAGGGTGAGGCGGGATCTTGGACGTAACGCTGGAGATGGCTGAAGCGTATCCCGCCCCGGTATCATGAACACGTCGCCGTGATTAAACGGAACAAGAGGCGGAGTGAGGAGATGTCCAATCACATTAGTTATCTAACCTATTAAATATAAATATCCCTTGTATGAGTCCGCACGGTGGTTTCCTCTTCTCATCCTGAGCTAGCGAAATGAGCCCCTGAAATGTAGGCCTGGGATTCTCTTCTGTCTAAATATCAATTAGAGGAGCTCCCAGCCTCATTCTATCCAAACGTCCTATTCGGTCAACACCTCCCGATCTGACAAGACCACATCTCACTCCGTTTCTTCAGTTGGAGGACCCGGAGGTGGCGGACCAGGCTGCGCCGGGTTCTGCTCAATGAATCCAAGATCAAGACCCTGCCATCTCCATAGATTGGCAAGTTCTCCCAGCTCCTCTGCCGCTATCGCGGTGAAGCCCATGTCAGGTCCCATCGACGGACCCGTCGATGGATCCAAAGACAATGCGTCCAAGGTCGGCTGCTCGTCGGGTAAGAACTGGTCCTGCATATCCGTAGAGTCGAAGTACATGCCCGTCTCAGGGGGCCAGTTGTTGTCCGAGAAAAGAGGCAGATCGAATGGCCCGCTGGCAGGATAGGCGGTCGGCTCAGGTATGACTGTTTCTGGCGCAGCTGGCATCGGGGGTCCAGTCAGGTGGCCACCCGACTCCACGGTGTTCGTAGAGCCACCGTGGGAGTCAAGGTGAGACTTCGAGTTCGTGCTCGGCCTACTGGTGCTGGCCGGTGCAGCTTCGCTCGAATAGGTCAACGTGGCTCCAGGAGCCGGCCCAGGCAGGGACGATAATGAGGATTGTTCCAGCCTCTGCTTCTTGTTCGTGATCCTGGGGAAAATGCCCAGCTTCTTTAGAACCTTTCTCTGCATCTTCTTCAGAACGAAGAGATATGTCTTAGCCGGCAGGATCTTCTCCTTCAACCGATCTATCATGTCGATCGCTCGTTCGATGGCGACCAACATCTCGTCCCGCCTCTCAACTGTCTTGTCTTCGTCATGTAAGATGACACTGCCGTGTACAGTTGCGGTATCGAAAATGCAGAACAGCACGAAATGGAACTTGGCATCACGGGGCCACACGTGGTCAAAAAATCCGTACAAGGCATCCATCAACCTCAACGCATAGCGCACACCATCGCGACGAATTTGTAAATACTTCTCCGAGGTGTCTTTGTTCACCACCTTTGCCAGGTAGGCTCGGATCGGGTCCAGAAGCATGGAGTGTGCCATGGTATGAAGGTAGTGCCGGTGAAGTACAATCCAGGGGTGTGTTTGGTCCTGGCTCTTGTCCGGTCGATTAACGTCATACGTCTGCGGGAACGTGCTGATCCATTGCTCCAATATGGTCTGGTATTCGCGAACCTCGTCTTCGGATTGAACATTCTTCGGAAGCCCAAACCTAGTAGCCAGCTGTTTTATCAACTGGGATTGCATAGTCATATGCAGGGAAGGGGAGGGGGAGTAGCCCTCTATCGTCAGACTTGGGAACTCGACGTTGCAGTCGGCGCGATCGATAATGATGGGTCTCGCTAAAAGGGCAGATATTTGCCTGGAGTATGTCAGTTGCGACCCAAGCGAAGACTGAATCCAGAGCAGGCGTTTGCTCAGTCTCACTCACCAGTCCCAAGTATCAAGGACGCACCATACGCGCCTACGCATTTCCTTCTCTAGCATGCTAAGCCCGTCATTTTCGGTTTCTTGATGTATTCCTGTGCGGAAACGAGTTAGTTTTTCACAGAGACAATGCAAGAGGTCAGGCTGGGCAAGATATAGAAAGCCACCTACCCAAGTCTTGAGCCGCCCTGACGGCAGAGTTGAGGATATGCCAGGATTCGGGAAACTGTGCCTCAGACTTGAACCAATAGCACGAATGCAAGAGCTGCTGTACAGAGTAGAAGTGACTGTGGCCAACGGGGATGACACTGTACAGCTGACGGCCGGCGCCGTGATACTTCTCGCCGAGCGTCTGACAATTCTGGAGAAAGTCTCTCTGAAGCCTGCCCTCCAGCTCGACAGAGCAGTATTGTGCGGAGCAGGCACATACCATGAGCAAAAGACAAGTCCATTGTAGCCCGAGGGGTTGGGATTCGGCTCTGGCAGTCCACCAGTCCCGATATTCGTCGCGGAAGGAGGGGGGATAGATGATGAAGTAATGGAAGTTGACGTGCGACAGAAAGTTATCAACAAGTTGATCTGTGAGAACATGGTTAACACGAGCAAGGGATTATACCGATCCAGGGTGCATTCTGCGTTGCCTACCCAGATATGGCCGAGGAGGGAGTGCATCCAAGGCGTGCTGCAACTGCGGGCAGGCACTGGGAAGTGCGAAATCCTGCTTCTCTGGGGGTCTCATCTTGGGCTTGATAATTGGAAATGGGATGTTAGCGATGCAGCCAAGGGCAGTATTTGAACAGTTGCAGAGAGGGGAGATGTAACATACCCCAGCGGCGTTTCTCATGTCAGTGAATATATTGCTGGATGAATAGCCCAGAGCCTCCAGGCCCAAATCGTCGTTGTCATCGTCGTCCTCGTTGGGAATGTCACCCAGCTCGTCGGCATGGCTGGAATCAGGTTCTCGCCCCCGTTTCTTGGAAGGCTCACCGGCCGACTTATCCACGGCGTTGGGGTTGAGCTCCTTGAAGTGGCATTTGTCGGCCACCTTTCGCTTTTGGCAATGATTACAGGGCCATTCACGATTGCACTGCGGTGACGAAAATGCAGGATTAGGATCAGGGTTCCTGTCTACAAAGCCCGCCGCACTGGCTATGCGAGACGGGAAATGGAGGAGAGGGGAGGTATAAGCACACATACTTTCTGCTTGCGGCGCTGGCACTCAGAGCAGGCAGTGCGGCCGTGGCCGTCTTTCGAAGCGTCCTTGGTGTCCGTCATGATGCGAACAGTTGCCTTGACCAAGACCCAAGCCAGGCGGTGGTGGTGAAGGACAAGGCAAAGACAGAAGCGACAGCAGAGGCCACCTATAAGTAGGTACTTATTTAGGTAGTTATCTGTCTGCGGCGGTGGGATCAAGAAAATAGGGCGGGAAGAGAGCGGATACTGAGGGGAGCAAAGCCGTTGTTTAGCTCAGGACTCACTGCATCTCAACCAGGGCCCTGAACCTTGCGTGAGAGGCAATAAACTTTGTGCTTATTCACGACGATAATGAGCGGCAAACGAGCGGCTAGCTCACACGACATGCAGCTCCTACCTAGGTAAAAGCTCTGTCTACCTCCCCCAGGTCCGCTCGTTGGACCCTGCGATAGATCTTCTGAGCTGCCTGCAGGCTCGGTGACGTACGGCCCACCGCCACCGCGGGTCAATCTCAATCGAGGACCAGGAGGCCAAGTCAACAGCCGGACAGGGATCTCTCTGGACGCCTGCACATTTCAGATCCAAATTCAAGTGACATCTCTCCTCTCGCCTCGGTCTGTCTTGTCTGTGCTGTCGGGATGCGAGAAGGTGTGCGTGCGTGTGGGTGGGTACATGTGCACCACACCAAGAGACGGCATCTACCGCTGGGCCGTTGGCTGGCGAGACGGACGGCCCCGAGTCATGGGATGCAATTGTGCAAATTGCACCCAGCCAGACTGGCAATTTGCTTCTTCCTCTCGCCCCTTCAGCCGGGGACCAGCTCTAGGTGGCGCCGAGGCTGAGCCAAAAGGAAGAATGCTTGCTTTAGCTCGCCCGCACCAACAAGTGCAGATTGACGGCGCCTATACCAGCTCTTGCAAATATATTACTGCAGGTCTTACCTACAGGCTCTGACCCTAAGCAATGTATCTCTGTCTCGGCTCCAGTTCTGCTATGTGACCGACTAGCCTTCCGCCCAAAACTCAAGGCATCGCTTTTATTCGAGGGCAAATACCGGTGATTGAATTAAATCCTCCTCGTCCCGCATCACCTATCACCTGCATGCACGCTACCAACGGGGATGCATGCTGCAGTAGGTAAGACGGGCACCCATCGTGCCTATCAATGCCCAAAGGGTCGCCTAAACCCCCGAAAGAACCCTGAAAGAAAAAGGAAACTAGAGGAAAAAACAAAGAAACTATCCGTCCACCTCCGCCTCCTCTGATTCGCTCGCCAGGCACTGTCGATCTCCCCGTTTCAGCTTCACCTCCTCGGCTGCTTGCAAATTACATCCACCCAAGTGGGTGTAAGAATAACAGGGACTGCAAAAGTGTTTTAATCCTAAGCCTCCAGTACAAGCCGCGATGTTGGCAAACAATAGGTAGGTAATAATAATAATAACAACAACAATAATAGTAATGAATTATTGAGCACTTACTAGGCAATATTGTCTTCTTACTAGGAATTACACAATAGGAAGCACTATGATGTGACTAACTACCACAATAATTCTGTCGTGACTTTGCAGTTTCTGTTATTCTGACGCCCACTTGCCACCTTCACCATATATTGGGCGTGAGCGGTCTCGCCAGGTCGTCCCCTCACCCTGCAGGCTCAGCTCACCTAGCATCGCCGACGCTCAGGAGCGCAAACTTCCTCCGTTATTCGTCTGCTACCGCCCTGGGACCTATGACAAACGAGTAATCCTGCACAATGCCGGATTGAGATGAGACAACAGCCAGGATTGAGACAACAATGCGGCTGTCCGCCTATACTATCGGCCAGCTGAGCGCCACTGTCACACCTCCTTGTGCAAAGTGATGAGACTGGCCTCGGGCTACACTGGATGGACACACCCAAGGCCAATACCATCCTTCCGCCTACTATTTGCACCCTCCTTGGCCCTCCGTGGGTCGGTGGTGAACAAACAGGCGGTATACGAGAGCCAAGTCCAATAGCGCACCCATATTTCTTCTTCCGATCCTCGGGGGAGAGCATATTGGCCCTGGGACTGGATCAGTGGCTGCTCGACGAACTCATCATACAGTCTAGTACTTGTTACATTCGGAGCCTGGTATGCCACGTAATAGCTGGGCAGAAACGCCTAGCATGTACAGCAGTAGGTTATCGGGCGTACGTGTGACCATGTTCCGTTTCCATGATATTACAAGGAGTGAATACGGCACAAGAGATGGAACATTTTCAAGCAAAGGCCATGTATTCAGCCGCTTTCTTCTTTCGTTAGCTTGTGATATGATAGATCCATGCATGTGTACCCGATTCCAGCCACAGTCTCTCCATCGTATTCAATAACCCAAGCATCAAGCTCAGAAGAACTTGCTCTTCAAGCTTCCAAGCACCAGATTCCTCTTCTGTTTATTCATATACTTGCTCACGTCATCTGCCCACCCTTGACTTTGGTTTTGCAGGTTGTCCATTGTGTCACCCATCATGTTCAGTTTCTCCGTCCGCTCGTTAAGCTGCCTTGTCAGATAGTCACCCCACCCTTCTTGGTCTTGGGCTTGGGAAGAGGAACCTCCCGCCGCAGTAGCCCGCCTCTCAGCCGCGGCAGCTTCTAGCATTCGCTTACTAGGGGGCCTATCCGGGCCACCCACCAGTAGATCCAGATCAAGCGCGCTGACATGCTGCGTGCCTGATATCCACTGCATGTTGGAAATTACTGGCCGGGGCGGGGTTTCCAGTTCTGGATTGACCAAGATGTCCTGTGACTGCTGCAAAGGTTTGCCTGCCCCCCAGACATGTATTACTGCCAGTTCGCTCGGTCCAGCCCAGCCAAACACATCGCCAGTCTGTGTGACAATGGTGTTTGTACACCTGCTCGGGTCAAGCATCGGGAGGTCAGCCTTGCCGATTTCCTTGAGACCTGGGATGGAGAACGCCCGGGCAGTTCGATCTCCAAAAACCCCAACGACAGCGACCCCTTGAAGCTCAAGCTCAGCGACGCCGGCTGCGTCGCACAGCGTATCTTCGAACTCTTTGGAGGCTCCTTTTGAGTTGGCGGGGCGGAATACTCTGATTTCTTTTTCCGTGACTGTTATTATAAGTCAGTTAGCCCAGTCAATTCATGTCAACTACTTGAGTCGGAAGAAGTGCGGTTTACAACTCACCTGCGACAAGAACGCCATTGATTTGCCGCCCTTCCCTGAGGCTCCCTACGGTTGCTGAAGTAGCAGCTGCAGGTTTTCCCGTGTCAACTTCGATCGGGCTGAGTGACACAATTCTGTCGTCGAACGAAACGACGCCGGCCAGCTGTGTAGAGTATCTGCCATCCTCCTCTGGAAGTAGCTTGAATGTAATCACCTTCCCGAGGTTTGTCCCGACGAAGCAACATATGCTCGAGTATGAATCCTCGTCGAGAGTCATGACGCCAAATTCAACCACAACGGGCCACTCTTTCTCCGGGCCCACGCCAGAGTTGCGGTGGCCCTTTAAAAAGGAGGATCTCTTTTCCTGCCGCGCAAAATCCGTCATCGGGGCCTGGTAAATAATTGCCGGCCCACGAAGATCGATTAAAGAAAGGAAGCCCAACTCCGACCCGATAGCCACGAAGCCCACGTTTGAAATCTGAATGGCAGTGATTGGCCCCTGCATCATCTCATACAATAGATATGGCTGGAGACCTTCTCTCAGATTTGGCTCCGCCCTTGAGCTAATGTCTGTCAGGCCCATCGGGTTCGGAGCCAAAGGCCTCGGCTCGTCTTTCCCGTAAGATCTATTGCTCCCCCAGCGGAAGATGAGAGCTTCGCCAGTGCGCGTGCCCACCACGAATTCGCCAGTGTTGCTTGCCATGCTCATAGTGGTTATCTCGATGTCATCATTGCGTCCCAAGGCCCTGGCAACATCCACCTGGAGCTGCTCTGCATTCTCAATTTCATCGGCGTGTCCCGAGTCCCAAATCCGGATGGTGCTGTCAGCTTGAGCGGCCTGGATTATGGTGCGTTCTTCGAATCTCTTGAGTGGCATGGCCGCTGGTGCCCCTCCCTTGAGAATTGATTCACCGCGATCGCGCTTTTCAAGCATTGACAGCCACCTCGGGCGCTCCAGGCTTGACACATTTACTCGAGTGACAAATGGGTGTACAAAGAATGCTGAGGGGTGAAGTTGATTGGTTGGACTAATAGGATAGCCGGAAGGGAAGCTCATCGTGACAAGCTCCCCTGACGAAAGAAGCGATATTATCCCAATTGGATCTTGGGCACCTGCAAAGTGAGGCGAAGCCCGAGGTATAAGGAGGAACCGTGTTGCCAAGGCCCCATTGGGAAGCTTCAAATCCTGCCGGCCCTTTCCATGGAAGTAATCGGAAAGGGCTACCCATGTAGAAGTAGCGTAGACAGGAGTCATACCCAAATCTATGAAGGTGATGCTCTTTGGGGATTGCTCTGGGCGTTGACCGCCTGATATCAGCAGCCCCGAGTCATCACAGTTGGTCTTGCAACACCAGGCAATACTGTGATAGGGCTCGACATATGTGGTGTGAGGATTTGCAGTTCGCTGGTCAACCCCGAATTCCGTGAGCGCCCTTGCCAAAATCACCTTCTCCTCCTTAGGGTCCCAGAAGACAAGACTTCCGTCCTCGTGCGCAGTAAGAACAAAGGTCCCGGAAGGGTGCCAGAGCGCATGTGTCAGCTTTGGCCGTCGTTCCTTATCGACTCCGGCGCCGTTGCCTCCCGGCGCACCAACGGGGACCTTGTACTCGAAGAACTGGACTGCCTTGTTTTGTTTGAAGGAGTATATGACAGCTCCGTGGGTGTAGCCAATCAGAAGCTTCCCAACATCCCGCGGGTGAATGGACATGCACACCAGCTGGCAATTGCGTGCCTTGGCATCCCTCGTGGTCCAAAAGTTGGGGAGTCGGAATGTGCGGGCAAGGTTCAAGCGGTCAATATCGTACGCCATGACATCTCCTCCCTGGAGGCCTACGAAGGCCCAATCAAGCATCGGATCTGTCACGATACAAGCTACCTGGCCCGCGATGACTTGGTAGCCCGCCTTGGTCCCCAGCTGCAGATCCCAGACGGCCAATTCGCTACGCGAATCCAGGCTGATGAGACGAGAGCCGACGAAATGGAGGCTCTTGAATGATGTGGCCCGCTGCAGCTGGAAGACCTTGTGCACGCGCTGGCGTCCAAAGACGTAGATTTTGCCCGAGCCATACTTGCTTTCGCTGGTGCCTATCGCAAGCAGCGATTGCACTGGGTCATATGCGAGGCAGCTTTACATTTCATGTCAGGTCAGAGTCAGCACAGTGGGTGCAGGGCTGGTGATGGTGAGCGACGGGGAGCCGAACCTGATCTGCGAATTGATTCCATAGCGAGCCTGGTCATCCGGCAGGAACAGCTCGGGCCGGATGCTCGCCGAGAGATCCTTCTGGATCCCCGCCTGTTTCCCCCGAATGAAGCTGGCCATGATGATGGTGTCCGTGTTCGTGGAGAAAGCAGCTCGGATTAGGCCATGCCACGGAAGCTGGCAATGCAAGTTGGTGGTAAGCCGCTGTCCATGCGGTTGCGTCCATCATGTCTTCTTCAGCTGGTGGCGGGGCGTCTTGGCCTCCAGCGACAACGTCATTCACAGTGCGAACAGAAAGGTGGCGTCCTGACCTACGCGCTCATTTGGGCGGTGCCATGTCCCTCTTACTGTGTTAGTCACTGTGTCGCGCCCAACTTCTCTCCATCATCACAATTCATCACAGTTCAATGAGAGAGCCCTAGTTGGCAATCGTTTCAGTTAATTGAAATAGCTCACGTCTTCATTTGTGCGACTCAACTACTGCTACGCCGCTACACCCGCCAAAACCTTTTCACCCCTTTTGAAGTTGCCTGATGGACTAAGATAAATCGATAACCACCTCGGTGGTTTGATTCCTTGCACACTCCTCCGCCGCCAACTCCCACCAAGACCGCGTCACTCCTTTTAATTTCCATTTCACACCGATCCATGGTTCCAGTCACCAACCCTCCTCTCTCTAGGCTTGCTTAGACAAACCACATAGTTCTCTCCATGAACTCAAGTCGATCCCTTGGACCGAGAGGCAAAAGATCAGGCGCCTCCTCGCCCTTCAGGTCTTCAGCCTTGGGTCCAATATTGAACCCCTTAGCAATTCTATCCGAAAGCATCTCAACACCAGCGCCTCCGTGTCTAGGCCCATCGCCCGACGGAGCGTTCTCGTGGCAGCGAGCTCGGCTGCCTGCCAGATGAGCGTAGTATACTGCAGGGTGCAGGGACACGGGCGTAGTGGATCTGATGTAGGAGTAGCATTGATGATAGATCATCTTCTGCAGGCCATTAATAGGCACGTTGAACTCGTCAAGAAGCACATAGTAGTGAACAGGCCGAGCGGTTCCCTGGATGGCAACATGGGAGTTCAAGAAGAAGTCAAACATGAATGGATGTGTCACTTCATGCTCCACCAGAGTTCCGGGCAGAGGGTTCGAGTTTCTGTCGCCAGCGCCCTGAGGAGGAAAGAATCGAATATGGTGCCTCTTTGTAGCAACAATGACCGTGATTTTCGGGCATTTTCCCTTACCAAAGAACCTCCGAATAGCACCAATCTCTTGATCGATGACTTGGGCAAATTGCCCCTCGCCAACACCATCTCGGAAATATATGAGATGTGCCGGGAATAGACTGGGGTGTCCGACCCGCCAACTCTCAACCAGTTTACCAAACATCCTAGCCATATTCTTATCCGTAATCATCTCAGTCCTATAGCCATTTGTCTCCACGGCGGCATTGAATCGAATGCAGTTAGCATCGGCATTCATCGTCATAGCTGCTATGGAAGCGGTATTGCCTCCAGGGGCGGCGTGAGAGACGTCCACACCCACAACCATTGTCGGCCGGTTGGAAGGGAAATAAGTCCCAGTAGAGGGCCAAGGAGGGTCGGTTCGCGCAGTGGCACCTCCCAGCTTAGCATTGACTTTCATGCAGACGTTTGAGTGGTACTGGGCCTGGTTTTGTTGAACATGTCCTCGCTGAACAACCTGGGACAGAAAACCAAAGCGGCAATCAGCATTCTTCTTCACACGCTCGTAGAAAGGGCTGCCCTTGGACGGGACAACAATGAACAGGAGCTGTGTATGCAACTTTCTCTCCTTCGAGATCATCTCATGGGCTCTTAGCACCACGGTGGCGCCATTAGTCCCACCGACGGTGAGATCCTCACTCCTGGGCCTTCCTTTGTTCACCAGAGCCCATGGGGGGATGATAACTGGATCTGTCTCAACAATTCCACCATGTTTCTTGAAGGTCATCTTGAAGGTTTGTGTAAAGGTCACAAGAGTCTCCTTGTCACAGCAGTCACCCATTGCAACGATTCCCCAGCTTTGAAGAGGGAATTTGTTTGGTGTCCAGAACTTGAGGTTGTCGATCCTCCATCGACCCGAGAATTGGGGCTTCGCAGTGCCATTCTGGCGGAACTTGACGATTGGAGGTGCGATGACCTTTGCCTTTGTGGTTGAAAATTTCTCCTCAAAGGTAATGCCATAATGCTTCAGATATGGGTCCTCGCCAAGCCTCAACATCTTTGTCTTCTCTTCAATGGCCCTCCTCCTTTCGTTGGGGCGGGTGACTGCAATTTTGATCATGTTGGCAGTCTGATCAGAGTTGAGTTTGAATGGGTATCTCTGCATTGGCAGAACGTAAGCCATTTCCATGGGAATTGCGCCGCCTGTACCCGCATCGATAAGAGGAAGACCGGGCGCACGAAGGTGTTGTTGGTATTTTTGCACGTAGTAGTCAAGAACGGAGGTCTCCTTTCCGTTGTAGCCGAACTTGACGTTTCGGGCATTTGCACCATCGGCTCCATACTTCTCCTCAAACATGACGTCTCGAAAGGTGTACACCATCTCAGTGGATCCCTCTGGGCGATTTCGATGCTTGACGGTAAACTTGAGCCGTCTCAGTTTACGGAGATGCTTGAAAGCATCAGACGAATGCCAGTTATCGTTGGGACCCGGGCGTTTCTTGGGTCTGAGGATATCAACGAGCTTGGCAGGTGACAAAGTTCTCCACTGAGAATCACAGTTTGCGAGAAAGCGTGGGAGCATTTCGCTCAGTCGCTGTTCGCCTACCCAAAACGCTGTGTTGGCGACATCGACATTGAGAGAAAGGCCGATACCCCCACTGCTCATGTCCTGGCTGAAGCGAATTGAGGCATATAGTCCCTTGTGGACTTCAACAACGCCTCCATCTGAGAGGCCCATGCCCTTTGCTTTTGTGTCGTAAAAGTTGCGCTTGATAGAGAGCAGGCGCTCAGAAGCACCTTGGCGGAGTAGATGGTCCAAGAAGCTCATTGCTTCAACAACAACGTTATTGAATTGGACACGACTCTCCAAGTAGGCCGCGATAATGGCTAAGTTGATCTCAGTCGTTGCCTTGATGATGACTTCGAACACCGAACCAGGTCGAGGCTTCTCTCCAGCAGTCCGCTTCTCCTCATTAAGGTCGACCGTGAATTTCAATTGCTTGACATAGGTGGGTGCCCATGCCAATGCCTTTCCGTCAAAGATCCACATTTTGGAATTGTAAGGCTTGAGCATTTCCTTGGTCACACGATGGTCTAAAATCTTCTTCACCGGGAGCCTCTTGTTGGACTCTGGAATAGAGGTAATTTGGATCTAGAAGAGCAACTCATTAGTCAACTCATTTCTTATGAGAACAAAGATGGCTCAAACACTCACGTCATACTGATGGATCTTGCCATCGTAGTTCAGACTCTTCAACCGATATTGGTTGACGGCCATCTGAGTCGGTTTTCCCTCGGTGTTGAACTTGTTACCACGTAGGGCAAACCTGGACTTTTGCGTATCGGACACATAGGCATCAGGAGGTAGCTCCATGCGGGTGTTGCCCGACTTCTGAGCAGGTGGAACGACTCCCGATTTTCTGGGAGAACCAGGAGGACCGGCCTTTGGTGAGCCCGGCGCGGACCTGGCCGGCGTACCTGGCCGAGGTGGTGTGGTCGACATCTTGTTATCGCTGTGGTAAACGAGTTAGTCTGGTATGGTCAGAAATTGATGTGCCAAGATGTGTTGGCATGCTCCTCATGAGAAGTGGTGCGGGAGAATCTCTGCTTGGCTTGACGGGAGAGGTCTGTAGTATTTAAAGGATTGAGGGGATGGAAGCCTCCAGGGTGCGCATGGAAGGAAAACAAAAGTGAAGATTCTAGGAAGACGAAAAAAATCAAAGTGGTCGTTCTGGGAAGACAAGGAACGAAAGCCGTGAGTCGGTAGTCAAGCAAAAACAAAGGAAGATGGTAGTCATAAAACAATGAACAAACAGCCTGATCTTGAGGAGCACACTTACCGGCTCTCGCCACAAACGAGCAGCACAAACTCGGTCTAGGCACTTGGCTGCTTTATTATGGTCAGTCCCGAAAGAGCTACAACAGAATGAGAGCAGGGGAGTAATGGAATCGTGTGAAAGGCACCAGTGCGGTTGTATCCAAAAACGCAACCAAGAACAAAGCGCCGAAAATGCAGGGGGCAGAGGCAATAGGAAGCTCACCGTAACTCAAAGTAATCTTCAAGCGACTGGGGCGTAGATTGATAAAGCTGCAAAGCTGCAAATGGCCAGCTATGCAAAAACAACTTGCTAATGTGAGCAGAGTAAGAGCACGCGCCCAGTGGCTGCAGGTGGCTGTGACTGGTGGCAGATGAGGGAAGGGCAGATTGGAGAGGGAAGGGCAGAGTAAAGGGTTGGGGAAGTGTGCAGAGAAGTGTGTGTTATGGGGAGAGGAAGAGGGAGGAAGAAGGAAGAGGAGGGAAGAAGAGGCCTCTATTTATAAGTGCACCGAGGCTGGTGATGCCTCGGGCAGAAACACTTATGAATAGAGGGAAAGAGCGCCCGGGATGTGATGTGAGCGGATTCTGAGAAAGAGACAATAGCATCGGGGAAGGAGTGTGAGACGTGCGGAACGGAGATGAGGCGCGCATGAAGCACGCTTAACGCAAACGCAACGTCGGGAGAGGGTACGGCAGCAACCAGCCTCAAACGCTCAGGCACCTGCTTATTTGGCAGAGCTCCAGGTGCTGATAGTTCGCTTGCCAAACATTCATGCACTATTTTTGAGGCCAACGAGGCTTGGAACAGGTTGTGTTAGGCTGTACGTCGATTCACGTCTCGCTTGCCTGTGGAGGCAACTCGTCGCAGCAGCACGCACCCGATGCCAGCTGTCTGATAGTGCCACCGATCCAGAATCTGTATCCTGGAAACCTGCAGCAGTATACGTATCAAGTTCGCCCGACCGCCGGGTGCCCACAGCCGCGCGAGGCAAATACTATATTTTGTTGCTTCACCTGGGTGCGTTTGAGACATCCGTGGATGTCACCTCCCAGGAAGCGCAGCTTGGCCACGCTGTCAACTCTTTGGCCGTCCTTGAGGCTTCCGTTCGTTGGGTGCTCCCGTCTGATCGCCTAACGAGGAACTAGAACCGGCGGCGCAGGCATCATGCTTACGGGAAGACGGGTCATTGCAAATTGTTCATCATCTCATGTCACACATCATGCCGTTATCAACCAAGCCTACGTTGGCCAACGCCTGCCTACTTTCATCTCCGCTCAGTAAGTACTAGACCAGACATACAGGTGCGAGAGTTCGAGTAGCTCGACTCACAGAGTAAAAAACAGCAAGGGAAGATGCCAGACCCGACAGCTCAACACATTGAATACAAAAGGCAAAAATAAGCTCTGCTAGCCCAAGGCTACGGCCATGTAGAAGGAAAACTCTGTAAACCTTCATGCCGATGACTCCTTTGCCGTCGGGACGAGCCGCTCGTCAAATCCCTGTTTATCCTACCCTCGCAGAGAGGAAAAGACGGCCTTGATAGTAGTGCTTCGTAGCCCCTTAAAAGATAGCGAGAGAGAACACAGTGAAATGTAACATAATGAGAGTTAGACTAGACATACCCTGCCGTGTCATGAATCTTCACTTGGGCCGTTGTCATCCTTGCATCTAAATTTGTTGCATTTTGATTCAGCTATTGTTAATGTCGCCCGATAGTCCTCCAGCGGGCAAATATCTATAGGAACCTCCAGTATCAATTTACTTCAGAAAGTTAGGCTCATTCTGTCCATGGCCAATCATCTCTTACCCATTTCCAAAAATAAACGCCTACCAAAATGCAGTGATAATAAAGAGAAGGGGGGGAAACGACAAGGTGGTAGTAGGGGTTGATCTGCTTGCTGAGTACAAATAGAGCAATGCAGGTACGTAGAGCCCTCCACTAACGGTAGAAACAAGAAAGTGTACTGAAAACACAAAGGAGCCGGCTTGGATCAGAACTTTTCGAAAGGCCTAGTACCTATACCCCCCGTACTGTCCCGCTGAGGACTGCAAGTAGCCTCCCTGACCCGGCCAATTCGGTTGCATGCCAGCAACAGTTGGGTCAGAGGGCGGCGGTGCATACGGGTTGGCCGGGTGGCCGCCCGAGTTTTCAGTCCTCAAGGGAGAGTTTCGATAGCCCCCAGACGCGGAGGCAACCCTTCCATAGGGACTGATTGGCCGCCCCATAATATCTCCTGAAGCATGTCTGCCATGACCCGGCGTTCCTTGCCGGTTCTGGTCACCGCTCCTAGAGCTCCAGGAATTGTAATCGGGGAGTGTTGTGCTCTGTAAGAGTGCTGTCAAACCCTGCGGGCTGAACCTCTGGCCGTCATATGTATGTGCGGGCGGGAGGATGCCGAGCAGGAACGTGATTTCACGGTTAAGTGCAGAGGATTGATTACGCCGCTGCTGGTCAAGTCGCCGCCCGGCTGCGCCTTTCAAAGGGGAGGCAGCCCGAGCAACTCTCTTGGCTGGATTTAGCTCTTCCTCATCGATACCCAACGGCCGCTTTGGAGATGCGGTAGCTCGAATGTATTGGAGGCGGGGGCTTTGTTCTTGGTGTAAGGGCGCCGGGCTATCGCGGGCTGAGATCGGAGGCTGTTCTATAGTTGGTAGGACTTGCCTCGGCCGCATTTGCACCGCTTTGGAGATGATGATGGGGGCGGCAATTGGGTCGAACGTTTCTGTCGAATACCGGGATGTAAAATAGGCAAGTTTAGGATCCCCAGGGAAGAGCTCTGCCATTCTATCCTCGAGCTTGGAAATCTGGGAAAGCTCGCCAAACTGAGATTCATACTTGTGAAAATAAGCATACAGTGGCTTGGCTTTGTGCATTGTTTCTGGTTTTGATATTAGGCGAGTGACGCAGGTTTCGAAAACAACCCGTGCATCTGACATCCGAGTTAGCTCTTTTTTCTCAGACCAGGGCATAGGGAGAGGGGGCAGGAATGCGACTCACTTGTTGTATCGTCCTTAGCATGCAAGAATTTGAGGTACTCAAGCATAAAATTCTCATCACTCGGGAATAGCCGAGCACCACGTTCAAAAATCTTGGCCCCAACAGGGTCCTTGTAGACCACCGACTCGAGTAGGGCGACGGCAACATACACATCGCTCGTAAGACGGCCTCGCTGGCGAGCATCCGTAAAAACCTTTCGTAGACCACCAGCGGCCAGACTACCTTTGCCCTGTATTCTACGCATCACGCGAGCCAGAGCAATCCAGACATGCGAGATTGTCCGGGACAGGAGCTGACTCTCGGCAGAATATCCTTCCTGGATGGCCGAGATGCGACCTTCGATTGCTGACTTTTTGGGCTGTCCCTGCTCGTCGTCGTCGTCGTTTGGCTCAATGGATGGGGCAATAGGAGCATCGTGCGCCGCAGCTTGCTTCAGTGTCGCTACCTCCATCTTCTCCCTTTCTTTGACTTTATCGCCCATGGCATATAACGTATCCAGAACATCGTCAAATGGCTTCCGTACTGCCTTGGCATATTCTGCGGTATCGCCCTCCTTTGCAGGATAGTTCAGCTCAATGTGGTCTGCATGCTTGAGAGCCAGCAGCACGCTTTCCGGGTTTGCTTGAATTCCCTGGAGGAGCATATCTGTGCCGGTTTCTTTATCCATTTCGCGTATGTCATTCTGGAAACACCATTGTGCTGCATCCACCCAGATCTCTGGCCAAAAGCGCAAGGCCATGAGAGCCTGCTTGTAACAGTACATCACTCTCTGCTTGAATGCTTTCGGTTCATCGTTTGCCAGGACTAGAGGGTCTTCCTTCTCCCAAGCAATCCACTTCTTCCACAGTTCGACTTGCTCTCCAAACTCTTGGCTACCATCGAAGCCAGGGGCAGGCGGAAGCCGAGGCAGGTTAGATCGTTTGATATTCCGAGTAATATTATCGAGGGCAATGTTGGCACTCTTTGCTGACATGTATCCCGGCGAACGCTCTTGGATGAATTTGCGCCCCTTGGAAATCGTGAGTAAACGTATCAGCTCAAATTCAATAATCAGCACTTACCGTCATTTTGTTCAGGCCCATCTCAAACTGATCATATTCTTTCCAAAGATGATTCACAGTCGACATTGGTACATTGATGGCTCGGTGGTATGCCTTTCGCAGTTGATCCATTTTTTGCTGGTCCTGCCAGCCTGTGCCGCCAACTTGGCCCGGTCCATTCTTAAGAAACTGAATGTAGTCTTGCCAGATATTCCCCGAATCCCTGTCCATCCCAATGTTATCAATTACAAATTCATAAGATCTGGCGATAGTCTGTCGAGCTGTGCCAGTCGTGTCATTTGTTAGATCATTGCGTCGCCGAATATAATTGAGGTAAACAGTCCATAACCTGACATTGGGAACCGTCATCAAACTTCTACCAAAAAGCTGCTCGGCAACTGCGAATTGGTCCAAGCTAAGTTCCATCTCCAGCCAGTCTGCCCAGATGTCGGCCTGCTCAATGTTTAGTACAAACCTAACTTCCGATCAGGATATATCAACTTACCGCTTGAGGAAACACCTCTACGAAACGAGTATAAATTTTGCGCAATCCCTCTATGTCATTCCGGCGCTTGTAGTCTGCCATAAGATTCTGCCATGCGTCCATGTCGCCCCGAGGGTCTTCCTTGATGCGAGCCTCGAGAAGCGCTACCGGGTCAAGACCAGCAATGACTGGTGGGATCCTTGGCTGAGAAAGTTCGTTGGCAGCGGGGGCTTGTGGACTCTCATTCGAAATGGTTGCAGACTGACGGGTATCAGGCTGCTCAGTCTTATACCCAGTCACGGGCTGAGCTTCTTGATCATCCTCTTCATCCTCGGACGCCTCAACAATGAAGCCACCAGACATCTTGGGCTTTGTCGCTGCACGTTGGGATGTAACAAGAGGGGCGGTGTGTACCGTCTGCACTGGAGCGCTATCGAGAGTAACAGACTCCGGATCGTAATCGCCTCCGTCTTCGGAACCACTGTCCTCAGCCTCTCCAGGTATATGAGAATTCTCAACGGCCGGGTCAGCCAGATGTGGATCGTTTTGCTGGTCATTCTCTCCCTCAGCGCCTGGGTATCTCCCCTCCTCCCATGTTGGCGTTTCTGAATGCATCGCTCGTGCGCCTTGCAGTCACGACTGATAAGGTAGTCAACCCACCAGCCAACGAAGTTTCAGGCTAGGTGTAGCTGAAGCCCCTTGTACTGGTTCCGATAAGATGCTCGCGACTGTTTCGCATCAAATTAAAAGAAGTAATCGTTTGCGTGCGATGTTTCGTTATCAAAGGCGATGGATTCCCACAAGTAGAGACAGGTCAGGGAGTTTGGCTGGAGATTGATCGCCGTAGGCTCGTCAGGATCGGTTGGTCGCAAGTCGTCCAAAACAGTGAGAAAATTTGGCAAACACCAGCAATTGAATCAATCCGACACTGCGCGACTCATTTATGTGCTACTCGCAGCCGCCTGTTGGTCTGGTAAGGCGTAAACGACAGTCAGCTCGCGGCAAGAAAACTCGGGCGACAACAAAGGCCTGGCGACAAAAGCTTGCTTAGCTTGCTCAACAATGACAGGGCTGTCGCGATCAGAAGGCTCGGGCAGATTCACCTAACGGGCTTAGCCGAAATTTGGGCGGTCTGAGGGCGATAGGAGTGGGGCTATCCTTCCACCTAAAAATGTACGTATCTTTTTCGCGTCCAGCGGTGGTGCAACCACTAAACGCGCTTGGCGGGCCAGCAGGCGCGTCCCACCACTATCCCAGTATGGTAATAATGTCCCACCCATTTGATCACTATTATTCTATTACCTAGCCAACTCTCATCTCTGCCAAACCGCTACCCTCTCTCTTTTTCATCTACCAATGTTAGCACCATTCTGAGTCTTTCCCACTTGATTTCATCACCTTTCTTCCAGCCGCGTCATCCAACTGGGAGCAAAGCATTCCTGCTTCAAGCATCAGCTATTGCCACCGACCCAAAAAAAAGCTAGTTGATAACCTGCCCACCACCACCTACTTATCAACATATCAACAGGCAGTTCAATCCCAAACACGCTGTTCTACCAACACCCAGCATCACCATGTCTGTCGTGTCCCTTTTAGGCGTCAAGGTCATCAACAACCCCGCCAAGTTCACCGACAAATATGAATTTGAGATCACTTTTGAATGCCTGGAGCAGCTCGAGAAGGGTTGGTTTCCTAATTGCTTAGAATCCGATGATCTACCCTTCTGACCACCAAGCTATAGACCTGGAGTGGAAACTAACCTATGTTGGCTCCGCTACATCGTCAGTTTTGTTTCTACTTGTCTGCTTCCTGGCGATATGCTGACCTATCGTCCTAGTGATCAATACGACCAAGAGCTCGACTCCCTTCTTGTAGGCCCAATCCCTGTTGGTGTCAACAAGTTCGTTTTCGAGGCAGATGCACCAAATACCTCGCGAATCCCCGAGACTGATATCCTTGGCGTCACTGTGATTCTACTCACATGTGCCTATGATGGCCGCGAGTTTGTGCGTGTTGGTTACTACGTGAATAATGAATACGATTCAGAAGAGCTGAACGCCGAGCCACCTGCGAAACCCATCATCGAACGTGTGAAGCGCAATGTTCTTGCCGAAAAGCCTCGTGTTACTCGTTTCGCCATCAAATGGTATTACTTGAAAGCCCCATGGTAGCAAACACAGATATTGACATAAATCATAGGGACTCTGAAGCATCTGCCCCCGCCGAGTTCCCGCCCGAGCAGCCTGAAGCTGATCTCGTCGCTGATGGTGAGGAATATGGCGCCGAGGAAGCTGATGAAGAGACCGACGCCACTAAGCCCAAAGCGGAGGGAGGAGAAGACTCGGAAATGGCTGGGGCAGAGAACAACAAGGAGGAAGATCAAGAGCATGATCATGAGGAGGATGAAATGTCTGAGGACGGAAGTGTTGACATCGAAAACGAGAGTGAAGAGGAGCTAGAGGAGGAGGAGGGCGTTGAGGGCCCAGAGGACGATGCCATGGAGGTTGATGGGGCCGAGAAGCCCAACCCTGGTGCTAAGCCCATAAGCGTCGTCTCCTGAGGTTTCACTTCTGTTTCCAGAGCAAAATGGTTATTTTCATTTTGAAGTCGGTATGGCTGAAGCTCATGAGCCGGTCTTGGTTTATATTGGTTTTCATTTGCATTATCCCTTTGATATTAGCAGGTGTTGGATGATAGACTTTCGAGAAAAACAATGGGGTAGTTATAGCATTTAAACATCCAGAGTTGTCAGTATAGTAAGTCCTGATTATTGGACCATCAGGACCAAGTAAACAATCGGCTCCCCAACCTCGGCACCGCTTGTTCGACAATGATGTATAATCACTTGCTGGTCTATAGTCCTCAGCCTTCCCGATGCTGTGACTGTGATTGAAACTAAAACGTGTCATTATTGAGGCGTTGATGAGTGTAGGAAAAACAATTTAACCTTGTTTTCATTTCCGCACATGTTTAGCATTCATTTCATTTCTTCATTTCTTTTTCCTCTAGAGGGGGTTATTTGGCCCAACCTTACGTGGTATTAACGGGCAACAAAGTCGAGTTAGGCAAGGCGAATATGGTTAAACTGGATTCAGGTGGTGATGAGATACTTTCCTACGTTTGAGCACACCTACGCCTCACCTAGCAGGAAATGGGTATTTGGATTGGATATATGACTGAAGAAAGCATATTTGCTCAGAGAGTCAAAACACACACACGAATCGCAAGATGGAAATTGATCAATTTAGGTCCGTCCAACCTCACCATGCTATGAACTTGAAATCGATACAGGGTAGTTCATGCAAGGGGGTTGAGATTCAAGTGCTAATCTGCTTCTCAGTTCAGGCCTTTGGTGGGAAAATCAGCTTGTCGAGTCTGTCCAGCGCGAGTAACCTTTATCCAGGGAATGGTCGTTATTTTGGACCAAGGAATGGTCGCTTCTTCGGACGAAGGATCTTCGCAGCCACTCAAAATTGCGGCACCTTCAGCACTGATAACATCTGGAATAGCTGGCAAGGATTAGCGCAAGTGGCGCAGATCGCAAGATTAATGGGAAGCTTACAAAAACCTTGATCATATTCTGCTTGTAGGGCAGCAATTTTCGATTTTAATAAATCTTCTCTCGTGCTGGCGGGCCGTCCAGGACGGCGTGCTTTTTTCAAAGAATCATATTCTTCGACATATTGATGGATAAACCTGGATTGCTGATGAGTGCCATCCCCTGGAATGATCGAGATGTATTCATCCACCACGACGGAAAGAGGCGAACTTACGACTGAATTTTGTCTTGCACCGTCGTGACCTCAAGCGTCTCGCTCTTTGAATCTCGCAACGCTTCCTGAAAGAATTTCACCCTCTTAACTATGGGAGAGGCACGAAGTGTCAGAAATGCGTGGTTTGAAAATGCTTGAACATTGTATATTTGCGGCGTGGGCTTAACTTACCGATGGGTTGTTCATTTTTGCTCCGGGCTGCGGCGAGTTTGTCTAGTCTCTGATCTCTCACACTGGCTTTGTGTAACCGAAGAGAGTCTCTGGATTTCTCGTGCAACGAATTCATAACCCCATTTCTCTTTTTAGAGATCTGCTTGCGAGTTTTTTGCAAAGTACTAGGCATATTGACGACTGAAAGGTGAACTTTACCGATGTGTGTGACGTTGGATGAAGCGACTGAAGTCAAGCGATTTTTTGTTGTAAATTTCAGGTTGGTATAGGTTAAGCTGAGGCTCCGAGGATTGAGGTTCGCCGTAGAGGTTCCAGACCGCCATGCACAATTTTTAAAGTGGCACCTACCATCACCGATCACAAGCTAATACCTAATCGCGCCGGTATTCGTATGAATACACGAGGCGAAGACTTGAAGAGCAACTGGAAGATGTTCTCTTGCCATCCGCACCTCAGCATGTTGCTCGTGCCATGCTCGCCGAAAGAGATTTACCTTCGCTATAATGAAAGTCCAAACCACAACTGTACCATTTGACGGATCCTTGGAATTGACAAACGATGGATGTTAAATAATCATTCCAAGTGTTCTTAGGTATGAACAACGCCTGAGCAGGCACGTCTGTTCGGCTGGTTAGCGGCCCGCATAGGGACAAGTGCCGTTGCCCGGGGGATCGGTGAAACCCCGCCGGCCACCTAAGACGCGCTGAACGACGCGCTTCGCTAATTACCACTTAACGGGACTCGGAGCACGTGTGCCCATTAAACTGGACGTCCCGCTCACCCCAACATCGAAGCTCGGTCTCCATCTTCCACGCCTAGGTATATCGGCGATGTTTTAATGTGTTTGTTTGGGCCATCTTTTCGGACTTCAAAGTGCTTCTGCTCTTCATTATAGTGGCTCACAGTCCTTGTTTACCGTTTTGTTTTGATTTTTGTTTTGATTCGACGTTTACGCGTGCTCGCCCGCGTTCGATATCCTTCACGCTGATGTCCATACTCACCACAGCTTAACGGGTGCTCCTGGAGATTGCAGAGGCAATCGGTTCGTCTGAGGCATTGCTGGAAATATAGTACTCAGCCATATTTGTTCCGGTGGAAACAAACTGTCACGATGGGTGTATCCGGTACGCTTGCACTCCTCGAACCCAACATCCTATAACCAATATATTGACTTGGGGGTTTTTAGGTCTTCTTCCGCTTCTCAAATCTATCCAAAAGCCAACTGAACTTAAAAAGTTCCGGGGCTTGACCCTTGGGGTGGACGCGTATGGATGGCTTCATCGAGCCGCGTTCTCATGCGCGGTCGAGCTTGGCCAGGGCATACCGACAGACAGGTAACCCTATCCCGAGCTTACCCCCGGATCCTCTGGTGCTGACCTTCTGATCTCTCTAGATATGTCACAACTGCAATGCATCGGGTTAGAATGCTTCGTCATTTTGGGATAACGCCGTACATGGTTTTCGATGGCGATTATCTACCCAGCAAGGGCGCAACGGAGGAATCTCGTGCCAAAAGCAGAGAGCAAAAGAAGAAACTGGCCATGGAGCTTCTCAGTGCAGGAAAGATCGCTCAGGCCACCCAGGAGTTTCAGAAATGTGTCGACATCACCCCGGAAATGGCAGCAACCCTCATTCAGCAACTGAAGCAAATGGACATTCCATGCGTTGTTGCTCCATACGAAGCAGACGCGCAGCTTGTATACCTCGAACGCCAAGGATTGATAGACGGAATTATTTCGGACGACTCTGATTTGCTTGTGTTCGGGGCCAAACGATTGCTTACCAAATTGGACCGATACGGGAACTGCATCGAGATCAACCGTCGTGATTTCTGCGCTTGTCGGGAAGTTTCTCTTACTGGCTGGACCGATTCTGACTTTCGACGGATGGCCATTTTGAGCGGGTGTGATTATCTCGAAGGTCTCCCATCGGTAGGATTGAAGACAGCATACCGGATGCTTCGAAAATCGAAAACGCCCGAAAGAGTAGTGAAGATGCTTCAGTTTCAAGGGAAACGAGTGTCCGAAAACTACATGACACAATTTTACCAGGCCGAATTGACCTTTCTTCATCAATGGGTCTTTTGCCCCACGAAGCGAGAGCTCGTTCATTTAACTGAACTCGACGGCTCACGGACGGCAGAGGAGATGCCGTATATCGGTTCTTATGTTGAGACCAGCACAGCACGTGCTATTGCTAAGGGTGATATGGATCCCATCACAAAGCTGCCTTTCAACTTTCCAACAACGCCTACCAAGCGGAGACACTCGCAAACAACGACAGCTGCCGCGGCGCCTATTCGGCCAGACACGAAGCCTATCAAGTCATTCTTTAAGAGGCATGATAGGATTCCAATGGGAGAGATGGACCCGAATTGCTTCTCCGTTGATCCCCAGCAAGTGGCTCAAATCACTCATGGAGGCTTGGTCCCACGTGTTTTCCCTCTGCCCAGACCGTACATGCAAGAGCCAAGTGAATCCTCACGAGCTGCCAGCGCAGCCCGTGCGACACCATCAGCAGAAGTATCTGCTCGAATCCACCGTCGTCGGACAGAGCCAATCTCCAGTATGCTGGCTCGCATGACGAGCAGCCCAGCAGGCAAAATAGGACCATCTAACTCAGTAGGCAGTCCTCAAACATCATCGGCCTCAAAACCAGAACATCCTAGCATTCGCCCATCCAAAAAAGTGCGTTTATGTGACGAGAATAATGATCAGGAGGGATCACCGAAGAAGAGTAGATTTTTCGCAAAACCGAAACTTCCCCGAAGCCCCAGAAGAGCGAAAAGCGATGCATATTTATTGTCCGACGACTCAATCGAGGAGGCACTGCTTAGTCTTCCGGATATTGACGGATGGAAGGCTGAGAATAAGCCCAAGAAGTCAATATCGATCTTCAAGGATTCGAGCCTGACCACGAGCCAAACCAGCAGTCAGGGTACTTCACAGCAAACCAGTCAAGCTTCTTCCCTCACCGAGCCTACTGATTTAAGTCAAACTTCCATGGTAGCAAGTGATGCTGGGACGCCTCTGGTAGAAGAAGTTGTATCACTCCCCAAGCTCACTGGTGGCTCTTCTATTCCCCAGTCGCCTTATCAGCTGGACCTGCAGCGTTTCTCATGTTCATCGACTCCAATTTCAGAGGCATCATCTCGCCGGTCTTCCATTTTCAGCACCAGGTCCATCAAGTCTGTCACGCCTTCTACAGCTCCATCAACAGCAGCCTCAAGACCCACACCACTTCAACGCCTTGCTGCAAAAGCATTTAATGGCCCAGTCTCGCCACAGCCTCGAAATATCAAGAGACCTGCTGCAAAGCCATCTGTGCCAATATTACCTGTTAATCCTCCATCTGTACCACTTCCCAAAGTCGACCTCGCTGAGATGGAAGCTTTGACCAGACCTATGGAGGGGGTCGGTAGCGAGGATCAGATCATCCCCGATAGCGACGAGGAGGCTGAGGATGATGTTGAAGATGCCCGACCTCGGAAAAGACTTGATCTATCCCGGTTCGCCTTCGCCTTAGCCTGATTGCTCTCCCCCATTTAGCATTATTGTAACCTAAGCTTGAAGCATCAACCACCAACATATCCCTCTACGGCGACGATACCTTCGATACCTCCTTCCTCACACCCCCTACGCTTGTGTATATACATTATAACGACATAGACCTATTTTCATTTTTGGTTCATTGAGGACGGCTTACTTTCAAAACGGCGGGGATTCATTTTTTGGTGTTATGGAGTGTACATGGACGCCATGCTGCTCGGTTCTTATCTTATATTTGTACATTGAGGCGCTCGAGGGGTAGATTTATCAAGATACCAATCCTAAATGCGTAAAGAATTTCTAAACCCACTTTCAACGCCAGTCCAAGGCGAATTGAATATCTATTTTGTCCTAGGCACGGTATACGTCTATGTTGTACATTGCTCTTATGAGCCACTTACCCAAGAGCTATGCACTAAGATTTAATGTATAGCCCGCAGTTCCAGCACCTCATGTGCTGTATCAAGTCAAGACAGGCAGAGCAGCTCTTCAGCCCCCAGCTGGCAAGGTTCAGATCTTGTCTTCAACAAACAAGAAAATATAGGGTTAATGGAGTAAAACTAGTGCTACGAAAATGGAAATCCAAGGGAAGCTGGGGCCTACAAGAGGAGCAAGAACAAGGCAGCTCGGGTCCTACCAATATTTAGGTCTAATGGGATCAGGCACATTGAAACCTGCTTCTGACTTCTTTGCTTAACACCTTGTGTTCCATGATAATAGGCTGTTTTTATTTTGGTTCAACTTGAGATCTGATACGCAACAAGGTAAATCTTCTCGGCGGAGGAGGCGGCCTAACTCGCTCGCTTGCAACTGGTTCGCTAGAATACGAATGGGATAATGATAAAAACTTACAGAACTACTAAATTATGCTAACACCGCCAACCTATCAAGAATCAAAGAACATAATCGTAGCGGTACAACGACCGCGGCCCTATCCCAGCATGTTCACCCTACTCCGAGTTTATGATACGGAAAACCGAATGGTTTGGGAGGGGGAAACAGATCTCCAGTGGAAAAAAGAAATGTGTGAAAACTGAAACTTGCTTAACCGCCTTATATAAATGTTGTATGTGGTAAAATTGTACCAGCCAAGGGAGCAGCGACCATTGGTTTCTTCTGGCCCCGGTACTTTGATGGAAACCGCATGAATATACGCGGAAGATTAAGTTTAACGACGGCTGGTGCTGCTGGTGCTGCTGCCAATGTTCAGATCCCCGTTGAATAGCCATTTACCTGTGTCTCGAGGGTTAGCAGTTGAAATCTTATAACACGGTATTTATTGGTTAGAGAAAACGTACCTTGGGCAAGGTTGTTGGCTGTGTCCTCAAGCAAGATAACCCTACGCTTGTTGCAGTATGATGTTTTGTCCATGATGTCCACCTTGAGCTTTTGGTCGGACAACTCCGCGATTGGCTTCTCAAACATTTCGGACAAATTTTCCACTGCCATTTCAAGATCCTTCTGGTTGTCCTCGAAGATCTCTGTGAGATTGTTTCGTTGTAGATAAAAGGCGAAGGCATAAGTCCACTTAAGTGTTTGGCGGCAAGTCTGGAGGGACTGCGATGCAGAATTCAGATATTGAACCTCGATCCATGACATGCCAGAGGCACTCTGCAACTGGACCATCTTCTTTTCTGTCTTCAACGCGATGTCCTTGTCCAGCCTAGCCGACTGCTCGTGGTTGGCATAACGGTTGTAGTAATGCAGATATCGTTCCAAGGAGACGCGGGATTTCGCTTGAGCATCTCTAGCATCTGAGCCACTCCTTTCCTCGAATCTGTTGCAGTTGTACCAGCTCGTGCCGTGCTCTGACCACAGCCCCATACACATCCAGCAAAATTCGTACTTGCATTTCCTGCACGTCATGTGGTTACAACCGCCGTTTTTCTCAATTGTAGACTGACATTTCGGGCATTCCTTCGTGTTTGCTGAGATCCAGTTGGCAGTTTCGCTGTCATCCGCACACTTCTTCAGCCATTTCTTAACGAGCTCACAAGGAGCTGGCTGGTGGTCAGGGTTGGGGCAGCCAAAGCAGAAGCGATTCCCGCAGTAGCATTCAACTGTGGGAACGATTTGGCTCAGTTGGTTCTTCTTGACACCACACTCCACGGCGTTTGGACAGTCGGGGGCCGGGCACCACTTGAAGTCGTCCTTGTTCTCGACATAGGTTTTATGAAGCAGTTCATTGTACCGCTCGACGAGATCAGATGTCACAAGGATGTCGAGAGATTTCGAGTCAAGGATACGGCCGCAACCGTCCGAAGGACACTGGATCCTAGCCGCCTCTCCTTCGTCCTTGATCTTTTGCTTGAGGTATTGACGGTAGCAGTCGACACAGTATCGGTGTCCACACTTAAGAGCAAAGGATTCTAGCTCATCGTCTTCTTCGCAGCAAATGTCACACATGAACCCAGGAATGGTCTCAAGCTTGGGGGGCTTTGCGGTTGTCGTGTTCAAGCCAGCGGCCTCCAGGACTTGCTCTGGGCGATCCATGTAATCCTCGAGTAGTCTTTCTTTGTTCCATTTAAAGTAACGGAGCATGATGGCAGCATCTTCCTTGGTCATGTCAAGGATCATATTAACTTCGTTGATCATTCCATCCTGCTGCTTCTGAATGTCGGCAGGGTCGTAAACGTTAAATGGGACAATGTGTGCCTGCTTCTTGGTCTTTTCGAGATCTTTGCTTGTCAGGTCAAAGTCTGGGTCTGGTTGGTCATAATCATCGTCAAAGTCTAGGTAGATGTTAGCACTAGGCGGTATGCCTTGAGGAGGGCTTGGGTGGCTCATACCGTCAGCGTCTGAAAGCGCGTCTCCGCTGTCATTGTCATAGTTCATATTCTCGTCATCGCTCGACATTTGTGACATGAAGTCCTCCTCTGAATCCATCTCGGCGCTTGTGGTGGTGGTAACGGGTGTAGGGGGGGCTGCCAGTGCAGAAGCCGCTGAGACGAGAATCTTCTTGTTGGCGACGTCTTCTTTGCGAGCAGAAGTTATCGTCGCCTCAGCAGCCTTTCGCTTCCTCGTTAAAGGGGGAATGTTGGCGGCTTGACTGATCCCGGTGCCTTGAGGTAGGTAGGGTCGGGCCTCAATGACGATATCGCTATCGATAGAAGTGGGTAGTGGCGATGCAGCGTGGCACAGGTAAAAAGGGCAGGTAGGGATGGGGTGATAGAATATACACAAGACAGTCAGGTGCGGGGGATCAGGTGGAAATGGTTCGTTGCAATGCAACGAAGGCAGGCCAGAGCGAGGACGCAAGGCTGTCTGGTAGGGAAGTGTTCGGGAAGAGTGCGAGATCGTCGAAGGGGCCGGATGACTGGGTTGGAGGGCCAGACGCTGGAGCGCAAGGCAATGAGTGGAAGTGGATACCAGATGTTTCGGGTGGCAGGTTACGTGAGCAGAGCTGATGGTCTTGATTCGACTGACTGAGGCAAAGACGGAATTTGGAGGAAGACGGCAGACGGCGGTTGGTCGGTCGGGTTTGGAGGGGCAAAGTGCTGGATGGAAGTGGTGGTCTGTTAGTTAGTAAGGTGGTCAGGTACACCGAAGTCGCCTTGCACAGTGGAGGACGCAAGTACCGTACCCAGGCTCTTATATCGAGCGCCAGGGCACTAAGATTGGCTGCATGAGCCCGCTGAGTCATCCGGCGCAGTGGCTGCCTGGCTGCCAGTCACAGCCGGCCAGTCTGCCTAACGATTCATCATGCCTGTTTTGAGCGTGCCGCCTATTTATAGGGTGGCTATTTGGTTGCAGCAATTGGAACGATGGTGGTAATTGAAACCCAATACTACGCACGATAGTTCTACCATGCGTTCAGACCAGACGTGTATCCACTACCTAGCCATCAATCAGGTGGCACGGGAGGAAGGACACCAAGCACCCCAGCTGCTGCATTAGACTCCGCAGTATCTTATCCGAGCCCATGGCACGATATCCTGCCAACCAGCACATAAGTTGACACGGCACTATGGTAGAGGCGTACAGGACTCGTATAATACTAGGTACCTGGCTACTAAATGCTACCTATCGGATGTTGGGACAATTCTGGTGTCGCCGATTTACCTCGTCCTCCATATCCAACTAAGGCACAACTCATAGGCTCATTACAAAACCTTCTCAGCCGAGGAAACTAGCAATTCATTGTTAGATCAGCAATGAAAACCTCGTGGCGCATGGGGGTGCACTTACCCTGGTAGCCAGTACCATCGGGCTCGACATGAGCTTCGGCAACCTTGCCATCCACCACCTTGAGAGCGTATCTCTTGCTTCGAACACCTCCGAAGATAGCAGTGCCATCGAAACCGAGGTCGAGCGCCTCAGTGAAGGCCGCAGAAGGGTCACCCAGGAAACGAATCTACCATTCAACAATCAAGGTTTAGAATTTTGAGCTATGCCAAGGGTGGGTTGACATGTAGGAATTCTACAACTTACACCAGATGCCTGAGTAGGGTCCAATTGATCGGCCCAAGCCTTCATACTGTAGTCGTCTCAGCTTCGATAGTCAATAACTGCACTATGCCGGCACTCACACGAAGCTGTCGTTCACTGAAACAACGAATACCTTGCCCGCATCCTTGAGCTTAGGAGAATTGATGAAGGATGGGATGTGCTGGCTGGAGCAGGTGCCAGAGAAGGCGGCGGGGACACCGACGATGTACCCATCGATCCCCTTGAACTCCTCAGCCAGATTGACCTTGTTTCCCGGGGAGTTCTCGTGGAGAACCTCAAGGTTGGGAATCGCGTCGCCGACCTGAACAAATGCGGGGCGCGTCGAGTGGAAACTGCGGGAAACCGCTGGGCGGCCAAACTGTGCGACGGAACGGATTGATGCCCGGAAAGCCATTTTCAAGGTTTGCGGGGTTGGTAGTACCGCGTTACTGGCGGGAGAGAACTAGGTGAGGGTAAAGTACGTGATATCAGGGCTGCGGTTGAGTGAAGTTCAACGGTTCCCAACTTTCTGAGGCCCGATTAAATTAGGACAGAGCGAGAACCGGCGGTGTCTCTCTCACATTACGTCATCGCTTGGGGAAACCACCCTCTTCTGCCGGGAGCTGTAGCAAGCGTAAAGTCAATTAACACTTCCAGGTCCGAGGTCTTGCCTCTAAGTAGACTAAGGATTCGTGTATGATGGGAGCCAAGGGGAGCCTCAGAGTTGGCAGACACTCATGCTCCCCATCTGAGCCAAGTGCTTTGGCCAATTGGAGATCCCGGCAAGTTTACCGGATCAAGATTGTTTGCCTACCGCCGTGCTGCCAGACTTCCTATATTACAGAGTAAATTTTGTCCAATATTTTGTTGGTGATGTTGGCTCGCCCTAAGTTGACCTGATCTGTAGCCCTTGTCTAAGACTCCGAAACCGCTAGACCATCTCACCGCTGGGCAAGATGGCCATGCTGCCACGAAGGCGACGGGCGTATCTGCATACGAAACGACCACACTCTCTCGTATGCGAAACGAATATACATAAAACAAAATATCTGACACCTACTATGCCTTGACTATGCGCGTTTGAAAGCACACGCCCGCCAACCTCAGCCTCAGTTTGGGCCCTGTTGCCAACAGCCAACCCTGGATAGGGCTGCCCTGTCTTGTTGGACCCATATCGTGCCCTCGCCCACTGTCTCCTGCAGCGAAATAGACTAGATTTCATTATCTCCAGAAACTAAAAGTCTAGCCGCGCGTGGGGAATGCTATCGCTTGCACCAATGCGAACGAATCGATCCCTGATCCATGTGGTAAGTGGGTGACAGAGGACAGAGGAAATGGCACACCCAAGCACTCTCTTACCAATTACTTGATCCGCTGTCTTTCATAACTAGCTATGGAATTACTAGAACAAGATTAAAGCAGAGGAATATCATGATATAAATATTGATAATCTATAATCTCTGCTTAGAATTACCTAGCTACTTATTTGGATTTAGGTGTTTATTTGGGTCTTCATTTGGGTGTGCCATTTCCTGTGTCACCCACTTGCCGGCCTCTCCAGACCTCCATATGTAGCACGGAGATCTGAAAGAGATAAAAAATCGCAGCCCACCTTCTCCTACACAAAGTGCTCTTGCCACCAATGTCGAACAAGCGACTGCTGGGCCTGTTCTTACTGGTGTCGAAAAGGGGCTTCGTTCTCTTGCCAACTGGTCTACCCTGGATCGGATTTCCCTCCAAGATCAACCGAGAATCGAGGACAGGGTGGTCCCCGATCTTGATGCATCACAGCTAGTGAATTACATTAAGCGCATGCCATTCGGCTCTCGCCTTAGGCCGATGCAGGGCAGAGTGGATCAAGTGCAAATAAATGACAAACCTAGCTCTGGGATATCCCAAGCACGAGGAGTCGGATTAGTCTAGGCCTGCCTCGACTGCCTAACAGAACGATGGCGGGTTCCACCGGCGGTGTTAAGGAGTTCAGTTTTAAGACATTGGGTGGCGGTAGCGTCGGTCCGTGACACACAAAGAGCGACGCTTCAAGACGGAGAAACAAGGTCTCTACACGGAGATGCCCATTGTTCACTTGCACATCTTCCCAAGTAGCCCTGCTGTCGATGATTTTCATCAATAGGAGACGTCCGATAGGAATAAATCGGAAACATGTCCCAAGGCAGGGCAGGGCAGGGCGATGATACCAAGGCTCAGTTTGGCCTTGTGATGGCCAAAATAGGGGGATTTGCTATCACTCCCGTCTCCCAATTCAGATGGATGGCAGCTTGCTTTGGGCAAGACTTCAGAAATCGGGTCTTTAATCGGTACAAAATCGGACAACCTCGTCTCCCCCTGGGCGAGAAGAGTGCAGGTGATCAAAAGGCCCCGGCTGCATGTCTAGCGCCATCGACATACATCACTCCTCTCACGCTCGCCTCTGCCCTACCACATCGGTGTTATTTGCAAAAAGGGCTTGCCAAACAAGGCTGGTCGAGATCTGGCCTCGCCGTCCACCATTCGCAAAAGGCCGAGATAACATAGAGCTAGCGATTTCTAAACTTCCCAATGAAGGTTGCGTCCTACACCACGGTATATTGTCACTTTGGCATGTGCCACCAAAGCGGCGTTGCAATCGAACTTTGCGATTCCCTGCCCTTCCTCCCATGGCGTAGTATTGAGTCTAAACCCCTGAATATTGCAGATGCCTGTATCAAGACGGCATTTGCTGGAAGATGCAAGCCGTCGATTTTATTGAACGGTTCAGCGAATATTGGCTAATTACAAGGGTTGCCGGAAAACAACTGAAACATATTGTAAGGGGCATCGAGGGGTCTCGGAGCGCTCAATGAAAGACACTGAATCACAATATACAGGATAGTGGGAATAAGAAAAAGACACGACGACCGTATATGTCACCCAGATCTTCCCCTTGTCGCAAATGCCTAGAGAAAAACTTGATAATTCGTGGGCTTATCAACTGTAGTGTGGTTTCGACCGGGACAGATGCTTCCGTGTAGAGACAGAGGTTTGTAAGCCATGATGTTGGCTATCTGATGTGGAGAGTCGAGGCATATGGGCTATGATGTGTACATGTACGTAGCTCTCTGATTTGGACAGTTTCGACTTATTAACTGACGACACGAACGAGCGCCCCCGACGAGGCAGGATCCAATGTACCCACGGTGATGCCGATGGTTTATGCTGATGTTGTCTGCAGTAGCACCCGGTCGGCCCAAGTGCCGGCAGATAGGCATTGAAGTTACTTAGACGGGCAGCCCACACAGGATACGTGGTGTTTCTTCTGTATTGGCCCTATTTGGTTGAAAAGCACAGCGATCAAACCGGCTGGTGATAGACGACATGGTCAGGCACCTGAGCAAACGGCCGCTTCCAAGGTTAACCCCGCCAAGTCTCACAGGAGGTCCACCATCACCCATGAAATTACCCCCTGTACTAGACGTCGGCCAAGACCTGCGGGCGGTGTTGCTAGCTTGATGGGCCGCGATCACAGGCAGAGCACTTTGTCTCAAAAGCATGGGCATGGGTACTGTACCTGTTGGTACTTTCGAAAGCGGCGCCTAAGGAAATAGAATGGGGGAAGCGTAGCAGGAGGCCGGGACTTTGGCTCTGATAGCCAGCGCTCCCGGTCTTAGAAGAAGGTGAGAGTCGGTGGGAAATGTGCATGTGAGGCTCACCGTGCCTACATACCCAGATAGGCATAGAGTTGCTTGGGGGTGGCTGAGAAGACTCGAAATCCTGGCTGAACTGCTCGTTGTGTTCAGGGTTTCAACACGAGCCATTTCGGAGACTTCAAAACCCTCCTCCAGACCTAGACCTGTTTCCTATACCTATGTACCTACCGATAAGTTTATCCCCACCCCTCTGCCTGCATTTGGATCAGCGATTTTCGAAGTGTCTCCCCACGCTGCCAAACTTGACCATCACATCAGGTCAGCCCAGGGGTTGCCAAGCGGACTCGGGCTCTCGCTTTTCCTCTCTGTGCCCTCAGAAAATAGGGGCCGTGTCTCAAACCACCGCTGATACTGGGTCTTGGCCTGTCTATATTCAACGGACAAAGGAACAAGGGAGACGATTGAAAGGAAAGAAAAAAACTAGAATAGGAAGCCAGGACGGGCTGCATGGAAACAGGCGCGTGGAGTCGCCAGTCTGGATGGCGTCTGAAATGTTTTGACTGTGCCAGGTCGTTGCTAGCGCGTAACCCCCTGAATATCCGTCTTGGATAGGTGATGGTGGTGGGGGAGTTCCACACCCAGAGCCCCCCTTCCCCCTGGCCGGACCCAGTAACCACGCCTGAGGTGAGGTGCGCTGGGCTGCGGCAGACGTAGGTGAGGTACTGGCAGGTAGCACTCTGTGGGCACACAGGCAATTCCCGCCTACCACCCCCCAATTGATGTGGTCCACACCCTCCACCTCCTGGTCTGCACACATGAATCTGGGTTGGGGGGCTCTCTCGTTGTGAAACGGATCAATGTGAATTCCCCTACTTGTTACCTGCCTGCCGACCGACTACTACTACGCTATCCGCCGCCTCACACTTCCCCTCCCTCATTTCACCGTTACCCTTGCCCAACTCTGGTCTTCTCTTCGCGGCTGAGATAGCTTTTTTGACAGCCTCAACAACGAGACGCCGAGCTCCAGCGGGTGCCTGGGTGTTAGAGCCCTTGATCCATTCGGTTTTTCGGACACCATCTGATTTTCGCATCCATCGATCCTGTGTCGCATCATTTCCCGCCGATCTGCGATCCTTCACGATTGATACCAGCTACGAACTCGCCTTGGCGCCATCAACGCAACGACCCTATCTTGCTCTGATTTGCAAAACCCGGGTGACAATCCGATAGCCTGATTGTCGCCCATCCAGACGAGAGCGTTCTTCCACCGTCAGCGTCAGTCCAGCCTCGAAATTAGCCCATGCCAGTTGCGAAATTGTCGCGCCTCTTGTCCTCCATTCTTCCAGACGTCCCGTCCGACTGGCACAGAGGCTCTCGGCCCTAGATTCCCAAACGCCTCAAGTCCGCATCCTTCGCACACGCCCAAAAGCCCGCTCATGAACTGTCGATTTTGACCGTGAACCCAACCATATATCCGACCGACCTGCCCATTCAGCCTCCTTTGAGGCCCTGGTAGGCCAGAGAAGCCGACATCTCTCCCGAATCCACGCGCCGTAGTTTCGAGAACGATGTCCGTCAAACTTCATGCTCCGTCCGGCAGGAACTCGACCGCTTCCTCATCCTCTGGCAACCCCTTGACTCGTCAGAACACCATGTCTTCCTACGATGGCTCGCGTTCGACGCGCCAGTCAAAGCGCTACTCCATGTCGGCACTGTACATGTCAATGTCAGCAAATGAGGGCGACCTGCAAATTGAGGATGAGCTCGCAAAAGGTGCGACCGAACTCCGTTTTCCTTGTACGCTCGGCGGGTAATTAACGTGTCTACTACAGCACAAAAGGTTCTGCGAGAACTGAAGTCCAAGATCTCATCTCAGTCCAAGAAGAATTTCGTTCTCGAGAAAGATGTTCGATATCTTGACTCCAGAATCGCTCTATTGATCCAAAATCGCATGGCTCTTGAAGAGGTATGCAAGCTCCCACGCGCTCTGTTAGGATAGTCCACTGACAATGAGATAGCAGCACGAAGTCGCAAGCCACCTCGAAGATGCTACCGACATGCAGGAGGGTTTTTTCCCCAACGACGACAAGACCCAGAAATACGGCAACTTGCTCTTCCTACTCCAGTCTGAGCCAAGACACATCGCGCACCTGTGTCGCCTTGTTTCCATGGCCGAGATCGATTCGCTTTTGCAGACCGTCATGTTTACCATCTATGGAAACCAGTACGAAAGCCGTGAAGAGCATCTTTTGCTCACCATGTTTCAGGTGATTTGATTTCGTGCTTCTCAATACAGCCAGCCGGTTTTCCTGACCACAGTTCGTTTAGTCCGTTCTTACCTACCAATTCGAACATACTCCCGACTATTCTTCTCTTCTCCGAGCGAATACCCCCGTATCACGAATGATGACAACGTACACGCGTAGAGGACCCGGACAGAGCTTCCTCAAGTCTGTTCTTGCGGAGCGTATTGACAGTTTGATTCAGTTGAAGGATTTGGATCTCGAAATCAACCCTTTGAAAGTTTACGAGCGCATGGTTGAACAGATTGAGGAGGACACTGGAAAGCTACCGCCGGATCTCCCTAAGGGTATCACCGGCGAGCAGGCGGCCGAAAATCCCCAGGTTCAAGCCATTATTGAGCCACGTCTCACAATGCTAACTGAGATCGCGAACGGGTTCTTGAACACCATTATTGAAGGCCTCGAGGAAGCCCCGTATGGTATTCGATGGATCTGCAAGCAGATTCGAAGTTTGACCAAACGCAAGTATCCCGACGCAAACGACCAGGTTATCTGTACTTTGATCGGCGGATTCTTCTTCCTTCGATTCATCAACCCTGCGATTGTTACGCCCAAGTCATATATGCTCATCGATGGTGTTCCAGCAGAGAGACCTAGAAGGACTCTGACCTACATTGCTAAGATGATCCAGAACCTGGCGAACAAGCCTTCATATGCCAAGGAGCCATATATGGCGAAACTTCAACCGTTTATTCAGGCCAACAAGGACCGTATCAACAAATTCATGCTCGACCTGTGTGAGGTACAGGACTTCTACGAAAGTCTCGAAATGGACAATTACGTGGCGCTTTCTAAGAAGGATTTACAACTCGATATTACCTTAAACGAAATCTACG
The DNA here is from genome assembly GCA_902141235.2 of Clonostachys solani. Taxonomy (NCBI): domain Eukaryota; kingdom Fungi; phylum Ascomycota; class Sordariomycetes; order Hypocreales; family Bionectriaceae; genus Clonostachys; species Clonostachys solani. Next base: position 849,347 of record CABFOC020000002.1, read on the forward strand.
CAATGCATTCTCTTATTGAGAAACACCACGCTGAGCTGTGCAGGGATGAAAACTCTCACCTATCAATAATCGTTTCTGAACTTGGCCAAGCGCCTGCTCAGGTCCCTCGGAAGGAGAACAAGGTCATCAACCTGCCCCTCTTTAGCCGTTGGGAAACAGCGATTACTGATCTGACCTCTGCTCTCGACATCACACAAGAGGAAGTGTACTTTATGGAAGCCAAGTCCGTCTTTGTGCAGATCATGCGATCCATTCCATCAAGCAGTCAAGTTGCTAGGCGACCCTTGCGATTGGAAAGAGTGGCTGATGCAGCTGCGACAAGTCGCAACGACGCCGTTATGGTCCGCAAAGGTATTCGTGCAATGGAGCTGCTCTCACAACTGCAGGAGCTTGGGGTGATTGATAAGAGCGATCATTTCAGCCTTCTGCGTGATGAAGTTGAGCAGGAACTCCAACATCTCGGATCCTTGAAAGAAGGTGTCATCGTAGAGACACAGAAGCTCAACGAGGTTTACAAGACTATCCGCGACCACAACACTTATCTGAATGGTCAGCTGGAAACCTACAAGAGCTATCTACACAATGTCAGATCCCAGAGTGAGGGAACAAAGAGGAAACAACAGAAGCAACAGGTTCTTGGACCTTACAAGTTCACACATCAGCAGTTGGAGAAGGAAGGCGTCATTCAGAAGAGTAATGTCCCAGATAACAGACGGGCTAACATCTACTTCAACTTCACGAGCCCTTTACCGGGCACCTTTGTTATTTCTCTTCATTATAAGGGTAAGAGAACAAATTCCTGTCACCTTCTTTAGCTTGATTCTAACCTCATTCTCTAGGCCGAAGTCGAGGTCTTCTGGAGCTCGATTTGAAGCTCGACGACTTGCTTGAAATGCAAAAGGATAATCAAGACGAGCTTGATTTGGAATATGTTCAGTTCAACGTCCCCAAAGTTTTAGCTTTGCTAAACAAGCGATTTGCCAGGAAGAAGGGCTGGTAAAAGAGCCACGGGGAACTGCTTATGGCTTACTCGTGGATTTGATTTACTGTATCACAACCAATTTGACGGGGCAGCGGCGTTGCGGAGCACCAATACCACGGAAGTTTTCTTCATCTTTTCTACCTGTCGAATAATTCATATTACTTTAGTGCGTTGCTGCAATTCTTTGACATTATAGTTGGTTGACTGAGAGTTGCCGTTACTCCATTGACTGGCTAGTTGAGGAGACGTGTAGCTCTAGGATTTGCTTTGGAGTGTAAACCAGCAGACTGCTTCGGCTGGTCCGCGGCCTTTTCTTTTTCTTTGCTTTCGACAGTCTATGATCAACACGGGACGTAATAATAAACCAAAGGGAATAATCGACAAACTGGGCTTGAGCCTGCAATGATAGCGTACATGGTACTTTCTTCAACATGGGATGAAATAAGATACAATTTTGGTCAAAGGTCACTGCGCAATAGGATTCACAATTTGAATTTGATGATGCATGAATAGAATGTTTGTATTCTGTCTCATCATCTCTAGGGTTGGCTGATCTGTGTTAACAATAAGTCCAGGTAGGACTAACAAGGCTTCAAGCAATGCAGGCGTGAAAGAGCTAACATAAGATCATTTAAGGGTTTGTTTACCTGGTAATACAATAGCTGGAGTTGTTATGCCACCTTAAGTGACCTGCTGAGGGTCTTGGAGGACCTGCCACCAGTAGACCAGCAGTATCTTGTCACGTGTTTACGTGCAGTCGAAGATCCACTCGCTGACCATTGGCGCATGGAGCCGCCTGCAACAGATTCTCAAAAATTTCATAGCTTCGGGAAGCCCCATTTACATATTGAATTCTTCCTGCAAACCACCCAGTTTTTTTTTTCTTTCAACATTCTTGATTAAGTCACCAAATCAACACAAACTATCGAAATGATGTCCGCCAGGTCAATTGCCCGCTCGGCACCTCGTGTTGTTAGCCGTATCGCCGGCTCCTCTATCCGCCAGTTTACTGTCGCTCGTCCCACCACCCTGCTCAAGCCTACCGTCGCTGCTGCGCTCCGTGCTGCTCATGCCTCCCCCTTCTCGACGACCACCGGGCTCCGAGCCTCCCGCAGCGAGACCGATGAGGAGCTCTCTGTCAAGCTCGATAGCGAGATCCAGATTGAGGAGGACATGAAGGCCAATGAGCAGCAGCCCGCCAGCGTCAAGGACTTCCTTGCCAACACCGCCTTTGAGCTGATTGACACCCCCGGCCAGGAGGTTGTCAAGCTGGTCCGCACCTTCGGAGAGGAGAAGTAAGTTCAGATGGGCTCCTTCATGCAGCGCTTCTTTGATGCTAATTACGGCAACTCCAGGATCACCGTCAGCTTCTCCATCGCCGACATCACCAACTACGACCCTTACAACGAGGACCCTGCCCTCGAGGACGAGGAGGACTTCAACGACGATGTGATCCAGAGCTCCGGCAAGCAGGCTTCCGGCTCTTCTCGTGCCGCCCCCGAGGAGGACCTCGAGGGGGAGGAGGAGGACGACATTGAAGATGCTGCCGCCCCCATCAGCCTGTCCATTGTCATTGAGAAGCCCGGCAAGACCAATGCCGCCCTCAACATCGACGCCACCGCCCAGGACGGCGCCATCGTCGTCGACAACCTCTTCTACTACGAGGATGCCAAGGTCGCCCGCGTCGACAAGCCTGAGGACGCCCAGGCCCGCGCTGATGTCTACCCCGGTCCCCCCTTCGGCTCCCTCGACGAGGACCTCCAGGTCCTCATGGAGCGCTTCCTCGAGGAGCGTGGAATCACACAGACCCTCGCCGTCTTCGTCCCCGACTACGTTGACGTCAAGGAGCAGCGCGAGTACCTCCGCTGGTTGAACAACGTCAAGACCTTTGTCGATGCTTGAATGAGATATGATTGTATTTGAATGTAAAAAAATGATGGGAATTCCGCTCTTGTACGATATATGTCTGGCTTCGAACTGGCAACAGTTCTTGCTGTTGAAGCTTAATAATGTAAAAAAATACGATATCCAACTCCTTGAACTAGGTAACTTGGTTGCTGTATAGAACAGACCGAAGAAGTGAATAGTTCATCTACAGAAGAAATCTAAGACGCACTCATTGAAGCTCAGTCTATACTACCGCACACGTGTATAGGAGTGGTGATATTTAAAGTCGGTGATAAAAGTACCGGTGATCACACCAAGTCCCGCCCCCATCTGTCTCAAACTCCTTCAAACACCGATGATGGCGTGTGGCGACCGCCATGTGCATTCACAAGATTATATTCGGGCACAGGTACCATCCCAAACCCCATCATACCTTGTGCCCCTATCCCATCACGACCACAAACTCGAGTCTATCCCAAGATCTTGAAGAATCAGAAAAATGATCAACAAAAGCCCCATAAGCGCGTATATATGCATGTTCGTCTTTCCTGTAGAACCAGAAAAACCAATACAGGAAAGGGAGACAAAACAACGGAGAAAACTCCCACTATCACCTGCCCCGTCTAAGACCAAAAACTTCTCGGGTGGCCTGAATTGACCCTCTAGTTGGCTGTCAACCCCATCAAGGGTTGGAGCGGAGAGAACCAAGCGCGTTTCTATAAAATAATGACAATGTAATTCCATGCTCTCCGCTATTTAGATGATGTCCTTCAAGTCCCAGTCATCTTTTTGAGCACGGTCAAGAACCTGCTTGCCCTTTTCTGTGAGCGCTGGCTTGCCGCCGTTGCCCACAATGTGCTCAAAGAAAACAGGCTTGAAAACTGTCTTGGTAGCCTCACGCTCGCGGGCCTTCACGCGCTGGGCCTCTTCAAGTTCCACCTTGATACTGGTGGCCTTGGAGAACTGCTTAGAGTGGATGGCGTTGGTGACGCCGGACCAGAGGCGCAGGGACTCATTCTCCGCTTGTTGCTCGTTTGGAGGGAGCACTTTAGGGGCGACGGTGAGAGGACCAACGTCGATAAGGATATGCTGCTCCTCAGGGAGCACAGATTTCTATTTGCCATTAGCTGGTTGTCAAAGGTGGACGGGTGAAATGGGTGGTTGTGACTTACGAATACCTTGGGGCCAAGAGAAAACATGACCTTCTCCTTCCAAGGTCCGCTCAGGCGTGCAAGGACGTCCGCCTCAGGGACATCCTGAACTCTGGTGATGGTATCATTCTCAGGATCGTACTTGAAGATGACACCATCAATCTTATTGGTGGTGCGACCCAGCCAGCCTTCCTCAACGTAATGTAAGATGGCCTTGATTTTGGTCTTGGGACATGTGATGTATGCCATCTCGCTGACGGAAATGCTCAATGCGCCCCTCAGAATACCGCCCAGATGTGCCGCAGGGTGTGTGAGCTGGTACTCCTCGCCATCGCGCCTTTCCAGTGTGATAAAGATGCCCATGTTGTGCTCTCCGGGTAGAACCTTGACGGATGTACCGGTGAACTTGGCTGTGATCTGGTCGAAACCACGGGCTGAGATACCCTTTTCCGGGCAGGTGACATGGAATGCGCTGACGGGAGGGTGGTGGGAGGTCTGCTCGGTCAGGTACGAAACCTTGACAGCCTTCCTGTCCGGCGTGCCTGACGTGTCATGCTGGGGAATAGAGAGCGAGACAGAAGATGCGTTCTTGGAATCCTTTAAAGGGACTTGGAGACTCGAGAGACCGTTTTCCAAGGTCTCGTCCAGTTCGCCGGTCCGGATTAAGGGCGCATTGTCCTCTGTTTCCCAGTTACACTGCGTAGGGAAGTTAGCATTGCTGGCTTCCTTCGTACGTGCCTGCCACTAATCTCCATCGAGTTGCTTACTCTGAAGAACTCGCCCAAAACAGAGTTGTACGGTTTGCAGGGCTTGCCCTTGATATATTTGAGATCTTTGGTCAGCCAGAATCGCACGACCTCGAGCATGCGGTCGAGGGGCTCGTCGGATTCGCCAATAGCGACAAAGGCGTTGGGAGCATCGAGATAGTTCCAGTACTCGAGGTTAGGTGTCGGTTCGAGGAGTTGGGACGGTAGGGAAAACCGCACGGAAGCGAGATCGGAGACGCCAATGAACCTGTGGTTGTGCGCACGAAGAGTTAGCAGTCCGTTTAGTTCGATCCCTGGGAAAGCCGCCTCCTTGTGCCCATTTCACAGATGCATCTACCGTCTCTGATAACGAGATGCGATAAGGCCTCAGACCGCCGCTTCGCGAAACAGATCTCTTGCCCCCCGCCAGCACTGTGGAGCACGAAGGCATCTATATTTGGAGGGGCGAGCAGAACGGTGAGGAGGGCAAAGAGAGAGGGCGGAAAATTTGAAAGGGGGGCAAGGATAGAAGAAATGTACCTTCGCAGAATTCCCAGGAATGTCTTCAACTTGGAGCCCTCGTTCTGGGGCTCGTCTGTCGTTCCATCAGTGGTCGCTGGAGCTGATGACGCCATGATTCTAGGTCAAGGTCCTCTGAAATATTTCAAGCTTCGTAAACATATAAGCCCCCGGCGGGTTGAGTCGGTGCACTTCCTGCCGCAGTCGCCCGCACCGAGGAAAAATGGATGAGGTTGGAGATTATGAGCCGGGAATAGGGTATCTTCTTCTCGGGGCCCTGCGAGAGTCAAAAATGTGACCTAGGGAAGAAGGAAAAAGAAGGATGGCGAAGTGTAAAGGAGCACGATTCAGGTTCGGACTCAAAGATTTGGGGAAAGGCTGACGTTTGGCGGGGTGTCGTAGTGCTAAGGTAAGATTCTCAGGCAGAAACACCCCTGTAAAAGGCAATGCATCAGCGACGATAAGGAGGGGCCAGCTGCGTCAGTTGTCAGCGCCACGAGGCGCCTGTGGCATGGCGGCAAATGGCGACGCAGCGGTTGATCCCTTAGTAGAGGTTCCATCACATATTAATTCTGTTGCAATGCAACGCTTTGGCTTGGCTCTGCGAAGATGCCTACGAAGCCCCCTTCCCGCCACCGGAGCAAGACCACATCTGCATCTGCGCAACCTGCTTGTTCACATCCTGACATCGCCCTCTCTTGCTATTCTGATATCTCTGGCTGGCGCGTACAATGCCGATGCCCAGAAGCAGCATTTCTCTTCCTGTCTCTAGCCGTGGCAGGCTGCTTGCCTTGTTGTCTTTCTTATCCAATCATCGTTGCACATGGTCCCCATATGTGGCCAGGAGAGTGCTGCGAACTCGGCTGCACTATGCCACGGGATCAGCCCTTTGCTCCCAGTGGACAATGACATCGCCGCTCGCAGCGTGCAATCAGTCAAGTGACGAAAAGAGCCCTCTTGATTGGGCAACGTGATCTCGATCTCCTCCCGCCAAGTACCTGCTTTTGCTGGCTGGCTGGCTGGCTGCAATACCACCCCGAGGGCCTATCGAGACTAGCAAGTGGGTGACATAGGAAATGGCACACCCAAATGAAGACCCAAATAAACACCCAAATGCCTAAATATCCAAATAAGCATCTAATCCTAAGCAGAGATTGTAGGTTATCAATATTTATATCTTGATATGCTTTCCCTCTAATCTTGTCTTGGTAATTGCACAGCTAGCTATCAAAGATAGCTGATGAAGTAAATGTTAAGGGAGTGCTTAGGTGTGTCATTTCCTCTGTTGACTATGTAGCTACCCGTCTCTTCTTGTCAACACCAAGCACAGCAATTGATGCTTATACACGATAAGCTCACGAAGCCCCACAGCCGAGCTTACCCTAGACAGCAACAAACGCAGAGTCTGAATGTGAGTTCAAGCCCACAGGGTTGACTGAAACTGTCTTTATCTCCTCAAGATGCCAGCAATGCTTTTTACTTAGAAGGCCTCTATTTCTGTGCCGCTTCTATCCGCAGGGCGGCCGTAGCTGCTTCAATGTAAGCTATAGCCTTGCTTTGTGCTCTCGTGAGGGTGCGGCCCCTAGCATCCTCAATGTCTGCCTAGACGTGAAATTATTCGCAATATCTGTCTCAATAATTGCGCACGGTGGTCATGCACGAGCAAGGGAGCCGGAGAGAACGCATGCATTGCGCCTCAGATGATATCCTGTAGCCAAGGTGCCAAACTAGGATGAGAGATGTGTCCAGGATACCTACGTACTTAGAGCTCGTCGATATACTGGCGTCCACGGTGGTGCCAGCTCACCCACAGAGATTGTCGACATATTCATATGGCCAAAAAACATGTAGGATATCGTTTTTCATTAATAGTGAACACTGCACAGGCGTGCCTACTAGTAAGGTGGCCGGGGATGCAATTGTCATGCACTTACCAGAGGAATACTCATTGTAGCTGGGGTTTCACATGAGACTACTGATGGTCAAGACACGGATAAGAAACTCGAAACCGATAATAGTTGGGCGAATACTCAGTACCGTAGTGAAATCGCGGATAACCCTAGTGAGTTTCATAGATGATAAATCAGACAATGCCTCCTTTAACCGCACATTACGTGGCTGCAACATTCCGGAACCGAGTGATATGAATGAGCCTGTATAAAGTTTGAAAAGGACTTGGCACAAGTCAATGGAATAAAGAGGCGAACTTTCTCAAAACAAAGTTAATACCAGTACAGATGATCGCCGGGCACACTGCCTGGAAGATATGAGGCAACTACAATTCATGTTTGGAGCGCGAGGGCCGAGAGTTGTCATTTGCCACCCCGAATATTTTTGGGTGCAAAGCCTAGGTAGTAGGAGATTTTTAGGAGCGGCCGCTGTTTCGAAGCGAGAAACTTGTGGATGCGATAATCCCGAAAATGTCATGATGCTAAGGACATTACGCTTTCACTGGGCGTCGATGCCGGTTAGGGGAGGCGTTTATGTGACATCATGCGACCGTGCATGTTTGTAAGATGGCCTTGGGGCTAGGATTTGGGGGACAGGTTGACAGGAAAAATATGGAATTCTTGAAAAACCGGGGTTCGCGAGAGGGGAAATCTTGGTATGATGTATGAATGAGATGAGGGGTTGCCATACAAAGCATGGGGATTGGCATGATAGACTTTCCCGGAGCCGTGGGAAGGGAGATCGACATGCTCTGGGCACCAAAGCAGCTGCCCGCAATGCTGTGGTTGCGCCACACTTTGGTTGCTGCTGTGGCTGGTTGCCTGCCGTGGTGGGGTCCCACTGTTAGTGTAATGTTGTAGCACAGAGGTACCGGCTGTCAGCCAAGCGAGGGCGGCGGCGGCGGAGGAAAGTCTCCGTGCTCAAGATCACCGAGCACAAATATGAGCGTGACTGCATTGTTCCTTGGTTGATCAAGATGGAATGAGGTGATGTTTTCTGTTCCGGGCGGCTTAGGAGATATAGTTGGCAGATGAATTGGACTGGGGTAACACCTGCCTCTGTTTGGGGGCATGAGGGAAGTAGTAGCAAGATCCAAGCATGTCGCGGGCCTTTTGCTCCGGCCAAGTATGCGCTCTCGGTGATATGATTCGAGGATGGTTGGCTAAGCAAGGCAAGCCACACAAGGTGCAACATATTGCCGTGGGGTGTCCAAACCGAGGGAGCCAGAATAATGCAGCTTCTGGTTGCTGGTATTCGTATGCACTGGTATGCACAATGCGTTGGTTATAGCTGCCGTTGTCCATACGCATGTTTGATCTACAGCCCACGTGAACTGGCAACGGCTCCCACATGTCCGCCAAGGGTAGCCCTAAGGACCTCCTGCAGATGATAAAGGTAAATGGATAAGGATACCTAACTGTGGTAGAGAGATAGGGAGAGAACGTAGGAGGCCTGCGCTATCACAACGTGACGAATATCCAAGGATGAGACCTATTCAAACTATTGATGCAAGTTTGAAAGGGGGCCAAGTCCCGCTGCATTCCCCGGTCCTCTTCCCGCCCCGATCAGGACAGTGCCGCTCCGCTCGGAATGCAAGTGTGCGATCACCAGCTAATTCGCGATTGAGACGGCTCAGCTAGTAATAGCTACAGCTGTGCCGTTGCTGCGAGCTTACCGTTGCTCAAAGGAGACAGGCTTGCTCGAATACCGGGCGTAGCATCCTGTCGGAGGTTTCATTTCGGCCAGCGTGCCTTTGGTGGCACTACTGGTTGCAACCCATGATGGCGGCGTATGGTTCCGATCAACTAGCTGAAACTGTGCCAGCAAGGTCTGCACTCATTTGTCCATCACCAACGGAGGCTAAGACAACAGCATAGCGGGGAAAATACTGGGAAGAAAGGGGGGGTTTGGAAACTGTGCACATGCATGACCTTAGGCGGCAATGCAATGTCACCAAGTGCAACCACAAGGCCAAGAAGGATGGATATGGAACAATTGGAGCGGACCAATCCAGCGAGCCTCCAGACCTAGCTCACGAAACCAGATGTGAATTTGCGTGAGATTCGACTTACTAGTTGGTACTACATTGGCTCGTTACCGGCCAGTGGGTACGAAGCGGGCGTTGAAACTCATGTAGATGTGAATCGCCTTCAATCGAGAACCAGCGAGCCCTAGTGCACGATCTCTGGTGATTAAATAACCGACAATCATCGGCGTCCGCGCGCGCAAGACTGAGTGCGATGTATGTCGGATTTCGGCGTTTGACTTTCCCAGATTCTGTCGGGACAGTACTAATCCTCAGGACCAATCCTAATGTAGCGCTGGATGAAGGGGCCGGTCCTTTTGACCGTGCTCAAGCTAGAAGGTGAGGACAAATCGTGGCAGAAGTGCCTGGCAACCAAGGAAATTTTCCTTGGTTGTTGCTGCAAGCTGACGGCAGAGGCTGTTGGCGATTCTGGCACTTGGCTCTTCCTACCATGACGCCCCGCCCAAGTTCCACTAGCCGGGGCAAGAATGGCGGGTGGGAAGGCAGGGGAAGCCCATGGATTAAGCAATCCTCGGTGATGGGAGAGCAGGTGGTGGGCAGGCAAACAAGCAGGCAAACAAAATACCCTTCACCACTCCCCGGGCAGGCAGCGCAGGCATGGAACTCACCCTGGCGCAGGCACAGTGTCAGTCAGTGCCTCAGAGCCCTCGGCCATCCCCAAGCCGTATGACGACGCCCGTCCAAGTCTAAAGCGAGGTGGTGTTGGCGGGAGGCGTCGGTTAGGTTGGGCTGCTCGCTTCGTTTGCAACCGTGAACTCAGTCTCCTCGTCCCCAGTCCGCTGGGATCCGAAGCGAGCTCCCCCAATCAGAAGCACCCTGCCTCCTATTCGGCAACTACTGAGGCATGTGGGGCAAGCCTGCATCGGGGAGGAGCGACCAGCTACCTAGCGGCTTTCGGTACTGGTCCTGACCCTGGGCCTGCGCTAACCAGTACTAGTGCGCTACAAGCGGTCCTAGCTGGCGCTAACAGCAGATGTTCTCATCGAGATCGATCGCCAGAGCCCGTGGAATCTGCCCCGGCCCTCACGGCCACAGATCGAAAAGAATGATCTGATCGGCTATGAGCTGTTGTTCCATGGTTGCGGGCGTTGGGAGTCTCCTCCAACGCAAAATGTACGTGATTCTATAAAAGTACTGTACCACGCTCTCCTCTAACTGCTACTCTCGCAGTTACTCTCCTGCTTGCTATCTCGTCTCCCAACTTACCTCTAATATCGATCCACACCAAGTCACCCACCTTCCAGCTGCAATTACCATTACCATTAGTGGTTATACAATCACGTACAATCTGTTTCCTCCCTTGTGGCTTCATCTTACCACCGACACTGTATCATATCAATTAAGTTGTTGTCTGCTCGATTGCCGCTACTTTCTCTCCATTCGTTGTTTCCTTGTCAATAAAAGACAGGTCGGCCCGCTTCCATACAGGCACAGCGCAGCGCTCCCTCCCAGATCCCATTATATACGAGCTCCAACTCTTGCTGCTCCTGCTGATTCCCCGCGGATCGCATTCTGCTACGCATCTCTCAGCGACAAACACACATCGCACTCGAGCAGGGGTGTTGCTACACTTTGAAGTCAAACCCCAGGTGGCCCACCACGGGTTAATCGCTGTTGATCATGCCTCGCCGATCAGTCGACTCCTCAGGCAAGGGATCCACCACATCCAAGATGCCCGCCGACTCCACGTCCACTCAGCGAAAGGTAATGTGCTTCTGTTCCCCCCCGTATGCTCCCATCCGGTGATGTGGAATAGCATCAATATGCTATTCCTTCGCCCTGAAGCCAGCATGACTGACCTGTTGAATAGACTGAGAGATCTCACGAAGAGAACCAGGAGAGAGCCTACATTGCCGCTTCACGACGCGCAGATCGAAGTATCGAGGCTCGGGTCCAATCCGCACGCATGGCCAGCGAGATCCACAAGAAGCGTACTGGCAGAGGATTTCGGATAAGCGAGGAGATTGTGCGAAAGGAGGAGATGTATGAAGAAGAAGAAGACGAATTCCCCCGATCTTATCGCATTCTGGGAGCCCATATGCAGACAAACTCAGCAGAGATGAATTCTCGGGTAGAGGCCTACATGACGGGCAGGCTTGCCATGTCTGCTTATATGTCCAAGGTCAATGAAAATTGGAATGAGAACAACATAAACCAGCTTTTTGCCGCCTCGTTCCCCAACGCCAAGCAGCAAGCACAGCAGCTCTCCCAGCGAATGTCCCAGTCTGGCGCATATGAGAACCAACCAGCTGCCCCACAACGGACTGCCGCCCCGGCATCTTTGTCACCACACTTTCAGCCGGTCACTTATCAACATGGAGCCAATCGGCACGGATCTCTAGCCTCGGTGTCTCCAACCGAGTCGAACCCAAACGAAAATTCCCTGTCCCCATCATTGACGCAGGCTTCAAGCCCTACACCGGATACACCCGCCACGGCATCCTTCAGCTTCCCTACGGGTGATTGGGGGATCTCTGACTCCGCGTTCACAAGCGAACTCTCGCAAGAGATGAGGACGATGATGATGGGCGGCTCTGGGGAAATGAATTACAGTGGCTTGTATAACCATTCAACGTACGACCAAAACTGGATGCCTCCTACCGAGGGATTTGGCGGAGATCAAGATCTCGATTTCCCGATGAAGCTTGACAATTTTGGGAATTCATTCCAAAACAATGGGCAATGGGAAGAGACCACTGCTCCGCCCTCGTCCATTCCAACAGCAACGGACGAGCCCTGGGACATGTTCATTGACGACAATGCATGGGATAACACCCAGTAATTACAACAATCGTTTCCCGCGTTCGAATACGAGCTGGCCTCTGTTTTTTTTCTTTTTTCTTTCATTGATTTTACATGACATTTTTCTTCCCTCTTCTTGGCTTTAGCAAGGCCACCACAAAGCGATTTTTTGTTGGTGTTTTGATTTATACCATGTTTGATGACGACATGCTCCAAGCTTTCCCCCATTTTATGTTTTATGGAAAGTACGACTTTTAAGAGTTTGCATCGAGGCTGGATTATCTGGATACAAGAGGTGTTCAGTGAGGAATCTGTAAGGTGTGGGGAGTCTACGGAATTTGGAACCCGCCACTTCGTCCTCAATGCATAGGAGACACAAGGAGTTCAAAGCATACGAACCCAGATCACAATAAGGGCTATTGGAATTAACTATTTGTTTTACGATTATATCTTGATATCCCGGGAAAGGGGCTAAATAACAATGGAGGAGTAGGCGTACTGAGCCGGAAAAGGCTGGTTTTAGGGATGGTTTTAATACTATGCTCAGGCACACCCTCATCTCAACTAAATAAAACCGACAATTTTGCATTTACTTAACTGTTGTGCACATTGTGAAACTATAATACATCTAATTCGCGTTTCCTCGATGAAAGCCCATCTAAGCAATCATTGATGAACTGCAAGGAAAAGTGCCTAATGGGTGATCGGAAAAAAGCGATTTGGTTGCAACCAACACCATCCCAGGCTTTCTCAGCAAAGCCGCTCTTAGCGAATAACAAGAGACATCCAATTTTTTCTTTCTGACCATAACCCCAGAATAAGATTAGAAGAAAACTCCAAAGTTGCCTGAGCCAGGAGCTTTTGCTCCGCCCCGCTGCCATTTAACCCTGCGAACCAGAAGACACGGAATGTGAAGGGTGGAATGTGATGAGTTGGCGCCATATGTAGAAGATGTATGTGACTCTACTTGATTGGTGTCCTTTTGGTCCTGGATTCGTCGTAAAATATGAGTCAATAGAGGAGAAGGGCTGGGTTTACAACTTGTTGCCGGAAGGACTTAAAAAGAGACCTAAGATCGTTATTGAGAGGGGGGAACGAGTTCCGAGAGACGGGGGCCAAGATATAGAGTGAAATTAAGGCAGGGAGAGAGGCCTAAATGATAGGGGGGGGAGAGCTAGTGGACAATTTAGGATTCTGTAGAAGGTCCGCCCTGGGTTACCATTCTATATACTAGATCGAAGTGTCTTCTAGAACAAGCGTGGTCGAACTGGACGGTCTGATGGTCCTGCTTCTTCGTTGGGGTTGTCGGTTTGTTCATGTCCTGCAGTGTTGGATGGACCCGGAGTGCCTGATGGGCTCGGCGTGACCGATGGGGTAAGCGGGATGAGTGAAGGTCTGGGTCTGGTGAGCCCATCTCGGCTGGGAATATCCTGGGTTGACGCGGGCACCCGAAGACTGGCTCACTCGACTGGCAAAGAATGTGTTTGTTAATAATGAAATAATGAATAGGGTGCCAGTGTAGGTTTTGAAGACCATTCGGGGTTGTAGTAGTTCCGTACCATTCAGAAGAATCGGCATTGGTTGCCTGCTTTTCGCTGATAGAAGCGCCTCCCATGGGATAATATGACATGCCACTCCTCGGTCCTGATATGTAATTATAAACCTTTTGACCGTGGGAAGGTCGATGGTCTAGGCTGAAGTCGTGAGGCGCCAGACGCCAGAGAGCTTGCTCATCGATGGGGCCAAGTTGAGGAGCTGTCCATATGTGGTTGGCTGGGGCTTCCTCGTTAGTCTGAGCCTGAGTGGTCGTATTCAAGGAGCTTTGGTTTCTATTTCGATTGCGGGCTCGAGCATCGTAGGCAGCTGATCCGGGTCCGCAGCCGGTTACATCATATCCAGATCTCGCCATCTTCTCGCTTTTGACTCTTCCCCATTAAAATTGCGAAGATGGTTGACATCCGGATGTTTGAGAAGGATGAAAGCAACGCTCAACGTCGAGAATCCTTTGCGTCAGAATGGGAAGAATCGGAGTATGCTGGTAATGAGGAGGGAGAAGAAATGGGAAGGGGTAAAAGGGGAGAGCTTGTTCGAGCTTTTATAATTTGCTCTTTCAGGCGTTTTGCATGGAATTCTCGTTATCCGCCATGGCTAAATGGGTTGAGTGTGATTCAGTGTTGTCATTGCCAGTTAATATGGGCAGCAAACTTGTGTCTGTGGGCATTGTTCTCTTCGTAGTGGCTGATACCATTACTGGCTTCTACAGGGTCGTGTTTGATGGAAACTGTCCTTGGATCTCCTTGAGATCAGTTGATTTAGTCCTGAGCTCGTTTACGCCCGGCTTGAATAAGTTTAGAGGGGTTTTAGGTCGCATCAGGTGAACAATTGGGACGTGAATCATTGCCAAGAAGTCTAATAGCCAGTAACCGCAAACGCCCGCCAATATATGCGTGCAATACGCTAATCAGTCTTGATCATCATCTGCTTCCTCAGCCTTGCTCTTTTTCTCCTTCTTCTCCTTTTTGTCTTTCTTTTCCTTTTTCTCCTTCTTTTCCTTCTTTTCCTTCTTCTCTTTCTTCTCCTTCTTCTTCTCCTTCTCCTCCTGCTCCTCCTGCTTCTCCTGCTCCTCATTATTGTCTGCCTCTGGGCTCTCTTCCTCTGGGCTCTCTTCCACCTCATTTACTGCTTGGGGTTCATCCGCGGGACTTTCCTTTGCATGTTCCTCCTCCTCACCTGCCTTTCCATTGGCCTCATGTTTGCCGGCCCTCGACGACCCCAACTCTGTCCTGTTAGCTGACGATGCCTTCTTCTTGGCAATTTCGACAGCATCCACCTCTCTTATCCATATTTTCCAGTCACCCCTCCTTGTCTTCCACATGTCTCCTTTCCAACTTCTCCAAACACTCCGACCCATCCAACTATCCCTCAGCTGTCTTTCGATCTCACCAAGTTTCGACATGATTCCCTCCTTTAGATGGAACGGGACACTTCGTTCCCTCCCCTTGCTGGGAATCTCCACAATGGCATTGACAAGGTTGTGACCATTTTGAGACGAGGAGAGTTCAGTCAGGTGGGGTGTGATGGTGGTAATGATCGTTTTGTGGAAGGCTGGGTTGGATGATGGAGTGGCGAGAGCTTTGGTAATGACCGTGACGGTGGGAAGAGATGTCGTAGCAAGCCGGATCAATAGTTCGGGGCTGAGGGCAAGCAGCCCCTCCTGCACACCCTTGGAAGGGCCAGGGATGTCGAGCAACGTTGCCAAGAGCTGGGCGCCGTGGGACTGGATAGCGTACTCGTTCCGGCTTAGTTGCGTGACATCCTTCTTCTTCTTCTTTTCCTCTTCCTCGGTATTCAAACTGCATAATGTTTGGATGAGAGCAGCAGGCTCGAATCCGCACCCTTCCCTCAAACCTCGCATCAACTGCTTGATCTCATCGGACAGATCTCTCGCTGCGCAACGGTCGAAGAGTGCCTTGAGTACATTGAACCTAAACTTCTCCACTAGTTGGGGAACTGTTGGTAGGATCTTGTCGACTGCTTCCTTGAGATTGTCCTTTCCTAACCGGTTGAGCACCCTGATGGCGGCGTATGAAGAGACGTCGTTGCGTACGTAGCCCTGGATGCGAGGGAGAAAGATGTTGTGATTCAGCGCCTTGAAAACCTTTCCTGGGGCGTGTGTGATGATTGTCTCGATGAGACGCGCACCGATCTGGTCATAGATCATGCCGTTGATGAATTCTGAGGCCTCGGATGTTTCGTCGCTAAGTGACTTGGGAGCACCGGGTAACAGTTGGAAAAGGAGTGTAGGCTGTGCCGAGTCTGACTTGGCGTCGCCTTTCTTCAGTGAGAGGTCGAGTTCCAAGAGGAGTTGTAAAGTCGGATTGCCAATCGGGTGCTTTGCCAGAACACGCAGCCCCGTGGCATCCATGGTGGAGACACTGTCCTCGATAATCTTTTGCACGGCCATGGTGAACGAAGACGGAACAGCTCGCAGTCCTTGGTTCGCTTCATCGGAAGCCGCTGCCCCGGCGACTGAGATCTTCTCCTTCTTCTTGCTCTTCAGCAGCGTCCGGACAGAGGCGTCCTCTAGTGGTCGACCT
Organism: Clonostachys solani; assembly: GCA_902141235.2. Taxonomy (NCBI): domain Eukaryota; kingdom Fungi; phylum Ascomycota; class Sordariomycetes; order Hypocreales; family Bionectriaceae; genus Clonostachys; species Clonostachys solani. The sequence goes on from CABFOC020000002.1 coordinate 865,468, forward strand.
GACAGTACGAGCAGCAGGACTCGGAGGGTGTGTGAGGCGAAGCGATCCGTGAGAAGGTAAGTTAGGTTGCCCTCCAGTTCGTCCAAGGTCGCCAAGAATAGATGTTCCATAGATGCCTCTGGCTGCTGGTCCTTGGCATCTGAACCCTTGACATCGAGCACAAAGCCTGATAGCTCCTGGCCGACGACACCAGCTGACTTGAGGAACAACGCCTCGCAGCAGTGACTTGCAAACCGATGCTGCACCAGAGACAAGAAGTGGCCACCGAATGCATCGAACAACTGCTTCTTCTGCGCCGTGTTGGAAATCTGTATCAGTCTCTCCATGAGGCGCGAGCATGACTGGCTGCTTGCCACCTTGAGCTCCTTGCCCTCCGCCTCGCGCCAGACACTCTCGAGAAAGACATCGCGGTCCTCGTTTGAAGGGAATTGGTTCAATTCGAGCATCTCGTCCGCTCGGCGGAAATATTCTTGCTCTTCGTCAGCGAGCATACCGAAGAACTCTCTCTCCCCGATCATGCCATTCTGCGCGGCTGGGTCCTCCTCGGCTCCCTCGCCCCAATGCTCGTTCTCGCCATCCTGACGTTGTCGCTTCAAAGCCACGGCGTTCTCCTCATCTTCCTGTCTCTTTCTCTTCTTCTCCTCCCGAACGGCACCTCGCTTCGTTCTTGGCTTAGGCATCGTGGCAGGGCCAATTCGTGGCGTCGATTTGGATTGTGAGAAAGGTGTATCGAGGATCGGGTCTTCTGCATTGAAGAGATTCCTACAACAAAAAAAAAATTGGGCGCGCGATAAGATAAGAATCAGCGTTGTTGCCCCCCTGCAAGTCCCCGTTCCACTATAACTGCTGCTCCCTGTAAGATGCCCCTCCCCACAGGACGGTCGCACTACGAATGCTGAAGGGCAAGCGAATTGAGACTTCAACATCTGAAAGGATCTGAGAATGTACGGCGAGTATCCAGGTTTTGATAGATTCCATTATCATTTTCGACCGAGGTCCAAGCATAAAATTTCATTAATTTATATCTAAAAAGTAAATCTCATGCCTAAGAAATAGTATCTCTAGAATGTCTAGTAACTGATCTATCCATCATCTCAAAGAGAAATCTCGCTGCCAAGAATCTCAATGGCCTTGACAAGTCCTTCTACCGTCGTGAACAGTGTCTGCCAGTTAATCACAACGCGGAAGAAGCTTCCCCTTTCACCAGGGGCATAATCAACCATGAAGCCCCGAGGGATCAATTTGTGTACGATATCGGCAGTGATCTTGGTATTTACTTCAGGATCCTCAGATAACTTCCCTCCAGGGGCATAGTAGAAGCAAATTTGCAGGCAAGAGGGCAGGTTAGGGTAGAGAAGCTCCAGGTTCGGGCTGTCGCGCACCAAGTTGTAAAGATGCTCAACCACGTCGTAGGCATGGTCAGTCTGGCGCTCGAAGCTGTCAGATCCGTAGTATTGCCAAGCGAGTGCCACCTTAAGACTGTCACCCCGGCGGCCACATTGTAGGGTGAAATCGGCTTGGTCCCAGATTTCGCCATCGCTGTTGCTGTGGAAAAGGTACCCGGCCTTGGTGCTATTGGCCTTGTTAAATAGGTTCATATCGGGGCCAAGGAGATATGAACATGTAGCAGGAACGTTCATCATTTTGTGAGGGTTCACTGTTAGGGAGTCGGCGAGATGGGATCCCTTGAGCCGCCAACTGTGCTTCTTGGAGAAAATGACGGGGCCACCGAAGCTGGCGTCTACATGCAACCATAGGTTGTGCCTCTTGCAAATCGCTGAAATTGCCTCGAGATCCTCGTACGCTCCTCTTACGGTAGTGCCCGCAGTAGCATTGACGTAAAGGGGAGTCTTGCCCTCGGCCTTGGCGCGCAATACCGATTCTTCAAGAAGCTCGGGTTTTAAACAGCCTTCACTATCAACAGGAACCGGCCAGACGCTATCGGAGCCCAGGCCGCAAATCATGGCGCTCTTCTCGACAGAGTAGTGACCGTGAGCGCTAGTGAAGACAACGAAATTGTGACCAGCGTTTCCAGCCGTCCGGCATTCTGGATAAAGAGTGTTTCTCGCGACTACTAGGGAGGATAAATTGGAGGAGCTCCCTCCTTGGCAGTTTATACCACCAGCGTTGGGCCCGGTGAAGCCAAAGAGGTTGGCTAGCTTCTTGGATGTGACCTTTTCGATCAAGGTCAAGACCGGAGAGACCTGATAAACGTGGACCTGATATATTGTTGGCATGAAGCACACCTCCCGGAAAGTGGGGGACGACTTACATTGGTGTTGAGGACAGATAAGATCATGTCGGAAATAACACCAACCTATGAAGTTAGTTAGTGGCTTTTGAGAAGTCATCAAGAGGGGGGACGTATATACAGGCGTGTTGGATGCAAAGAGCTTGTCGAGGAAGCCCTGATCCCAGGTATTGACACTATACTGAAGTATCTTCTGGATGGACTCGAGGAGGCCCTCCTTTCCTAGTCCTTGCTCAGGAAGAGGGACTTGAAGGCGCTTGATGAGATCCGCAGGACTTTGATAGTCCACAAGAACAGGCTGCAGCTCGCCATTGGGGGCAACATACGCCTCTCCGGTATGCTTTTGGACAGCAGCATCATCGGCAGCCTTGATAAAAGGGATGACTAGTTCACGGACAGCAGCGAGAAGCTTAAGACGGAAATTAGGTCAACAGGGACATCCAAATAATACCAACTTAGTGGTGAAGGAATACATACATCGTCAGTCTCTTCGGCGCGATTTAGCTTTGGGCTACTGGAATTGGTGGCTCCATTTCCGTTGGCGACACCGTTTTGGTGGCCGTTGACCTTTTTGAGGCTTCGGCTGCCAGGTATAGGATCACTGGTCTGTGTCATCTTGGAGGTTGGCCGTTCTCTTGTTAATCCTGGTGTCGTTGGAGGAGGGCCCCTGCTGCACGCCTTTACAGAGGACACTCGCTTCTGATGATTCCGTGTCTGTCAAGAGTGGAATTTGGGCAGCCCTGTGCGAATAGATAGATCCAGCTACCACTTTCTGCGCAAATTGTAATGAAAAGGAAGCTCAGTGATCAATGGCTGGAAGTAGGTATGTAGATGGTCTTTTTTTCAACGACCCACATTGCTGCGTGGCGGGGATCGGGTGCTTATAATAAGTGAGTGTCGGTGTAAGCTAGGCAGAAGATAATCATCAAGGATGTGGAGGCTAAGAGAGAATGGGACAAGGGCGAGTTAGGCTTGAAAGAGCATGCCTGAAAACTGCGATTAATAATGAAGGGCAGTAGGACTGGAGAGACCATATAATAGGCGCTCTGCCTGGGTGGAGCAGGATGTGTGGCTTGAGACAGATGGTGCTGTGCCAATGAGCCATTTCCGTCTCCTGGACGGTGTACGTAGCACACACCTATGCAGTGCGATGGCATGTCCACCTAAATTCTAATGTCTCCGTGGCCTTGGAATAGTTGATTGGGCGGGGGGCCGGATAGCTGGCGCTCACTTGCTTTAAGATCTAGATTGAGTTATACAATTGTGCCTCGGCAGACGGAGCCCGCTCTATGTGGGATAGTATCGAATGCCCAGAGGTCCAAAAGCCATGCCATTTGAACGAGATGAAGCCATTTGTGAGATGACCAACATAGAAGCCGATAGTTCTTGTTAGGTCTGCCCAATTCGGCAATGGAAGGCTCTTCCCGAGACATCGACCGTAGTGGTGAGCGAGCGCCGAGTCCCACTTCACCTCAGGAACGAGCTGGATTGTTGGATTATGGGGGAGGAGCCTGCTGTCATGTGGGACTGGCGCCCCCGAAAACGGACTGGACGCAGGCGTTGATTGGTATCTTTCTTTGAAGGCTGCTGTGTGTGGGAGTTCGGGATATGTCGTGATTTTGACCAAGCATGCGGCGGCTTTTTGAGGAGCTCTGGTGAGGGATAAACCGGAAACTGGCGCAGTGGTTGCTTGGAGCTTCGTATAGCTGATGCCTCTGTGGCGCGCCATAACGTGAATTGGACTCCGAATGACGATATTGTTGATAGGTTCTGGGGCTGTTCCGCCCAACAAGTGTGTGGACGGGTGGATCGATTGCGGCTGGCAATAGCGCTGCTGCCGATCACATCCTCCGGCATCCACGGCGTTTATGTATGATTACCCTTTCGCTGGGATTCAGCAAGACTCCCGGAGACGGCATGTAAGAAGGAGCAACTCGAGCGCCGAACGACTATAAGACGTCTTGCCCGGTGTCGGACAGCGGATGAGATTTTCATCCTTTGGCACCACGGTGGCAGTCGGGGGTATGACATTCATCCTCCCCCGCTTGTCACTTTGTCACTGTCTCCATCATGGTTGAATTGCCCCATGCTGACAGTGATTCCTTGCCTCTCTCATCCTCCCTTATCGAGCCTTAAGTGCCTACATATATCCAATTGTGCCGCTCGGATGTAGTGGTTGCGATTTGGCCAGGAGGAAGAGCACTTGCAAAAGAGCCGCCAGGCCATATACCTCGTGCGATGCCCTTTCTAGTAAGTCTTGTTGACCTAGACAGAGTAACTCAACAGCGAGAATCTCTGGATACTGCAGCCGTCAATTTACCGTCGAGCTGCCTTGCTGCTGCGCGTGCCATGACGACGCTCGATAACGATATGCGCATCGTTCTTGTATGCCCAATTTGGAAGGTCAGCCACCAATGAACATCCACGATCCCGTTGAGAAAGATACTGGCCCTCATCCTTTTAATACGAGAGAGGCAAGAGGAACAGTCACGGCGATTGATCTCTCGAGGTTCTTCAAGGAATGTTGTGTTTGCCTGCCTAAAAATTAGTGCGTGCAGATCAATGTTTCAGTGGTAAATGCCAGGCACTGGCGCCACTAGCTGGACCTGTAATTCGCCACTGTATTGCCGCACTAGAGCTAACAACAATTGTCTGATGGCATCTAACCTTACATCTCTTGTGTATGGGTGTTGGTATGCGTCCTTCCTTCAATGCAACGTGAAATAGAATCAACTCATGGACAGCCTCCGCCTCGTAAACGAGCCAAAGGGCCGGTAAGGCCATAACTTCTAATCGATCTGATGTGCAGGGTCTTTTTGTCACCGGCTGCTCGGCAGGGGACGCCAGGTTAACATAGGCAGCTCGCAGTGCCCCGAGCAACACGGCCACAGCATCGGGACCTTCCAATTGAGGTGCGATCTGTCTGTCAAGGCCTTTTGAAATACAGAATGGTTACACCCACTATCCATGCTGGTCTGCCTGCATTGATTGAGCCGTGCCTATCGCATGCGTCCCACCTATCAAAGAAATCGCCGACCCCATTTGCTCACCTTGTTTCCCGGTGGGTTGTAGTAGACAAATAGCACCACAATCAATGCACCGCAAAGGTTCCGTCTGGGGTCTCAGATCGGCGTTTTCTGATGCTGTGTATAAATACGCCGTGTGTCACCCTCTGGGAATGCCGTGAACTCTCCATCAACCCGGTTTGTTATCCTTGACAATTGTAGCCATGGTTCGCGGGCTGTTCCTTGGGCTCGCCGCCCTGATCTCCCCCACGATCGCATTGAGGGCTCTCCCCATCCCCATCAGTGAACTTGCAAAACAGGTTGGTCTCACATAGCAGATAGCTGCTTTCTGTAGTCTCTTGCTGCTACAGAGCCCGGGGAATAAAACAGTTACTGACCATAGTTGTTTATTCAAAATTAGGTTAGAGCTCCTGGTGGTAGTCAGATCCGAGAGGCGACTTACCAAGAGTACAACCTTTCGGTGCCCATTGATCACTTCCATAATGACACCAAGTATGCGCCTCACTCAAACGGAACTTTCAATCTGAGATATTGGTTCGATCCCCAGTTCTACAAGCCTGGTGGCCCAGTCTTTGTTCTGGGTGGTGGCGAGACGGACGGAGCAGACCGTCTGCCCTTCCTGGAGAAAGGAATTGTCAACGAGGTGGCAAAAGCAACCAATGGCCTGGGAGTTATTCTCGAGCACCGATATTACGGAAGTAGTATTCCAGTCCCGGACTTCAGCACCGAGAATCTCCGATTCTTGACGACTGAGCAGGCCTTGGCTGACACGGCCTACTTCGCTAAGAACGTTGTCTTCGAGGGTCTGGAGGATGTCAGCTTCAGTCCCGAGAAGGTCCCCTGGATCGCCTACGGCGGCTCCTACGCAGGCGGCTTTGTCGCATTCCTCCGCGTCCTGTACCCGGATGTCTTCTTTGGCGCTATCTCGTCTTCCGGTGTTGTCGAGGCCATCTGGGACTATTGGGAGTACTTTGAGGGCGCTCGACTCTACGCGCCCGAGGGATGCTCCGACACAACCGGCAAGCTGGTCAACATCGTGGACAACATCCTCACCAAGGAGGAGAATTCCAAATACATCAGCTCGTTGAAGAAGGTCTTTGGATATTCGGATTCCACCTCCAACGTGGACTTCGCCTACAACATTGCCAACGGAATCTACAGCCTGCAGAGCGTGAACTGGGATCCTGCCATTAGTGACGACTATTTCTTCACATACTGCAAGGCTGTAGTTACTGATAAGAACAACTACACTTCTCTGGAACCCATCCGCGACACAGTCAAGGAGTTTGTCATTGCTGGTGGCTGGGAGTCTGAGGTAGACCCGCTGACTGATCGTTTCCTCAACTGGATCGGAGTTCTCGGAAACACGAATGCTGAGGTTGATGAAGTCGGCTTTTACGCGCAAGACGACCTTTCACAAACCTGGAGACTTTGGCCGTACCAGGTCTGCACAGAGTAAGTTTGCCCACTGTCTCCTTCTACTCTTCGCCGCTCATCAACTAACCTCGAATCAATAGGTGGGGCTATCTCCAAACAGGATCTGGCGCACCAGCCGACATCTTGCCCATGATGTCTCGGCTCGTGGATCTGGAGTATTCGTCGCAGATCTGCAAAGACGCCTTCAACATCACGGGGGTTGCCAACCTCGAGGCCATCAACAAGTACGGCGGATTCGGTATTTCCTACCACCGCCTCGCTTTCCTCGACGGCGAGTGGGATCCCTGGAGGGCAGCAGGCGTCAACGCGTTGACCCAGCCCAAGCGTAATTCAACCACAGCCGAGCCAGTGATTCTCATCGACGATGCTGTGCACCATTGGGACGAGAACGGAGTATACCCCGAGGAGGTTACTCCTGACTTCCCTCCCAAGGCCGTCCAGGCCGCCAAGCAGGAGATTAGGGAGTTTGTTGCTGAATGGCTCAAAGAGTTTAAGCCCAAGTGCAAGAGATCTGAGTAGGAATGGGTTATAACCCGCAGTGTATGCCTGAATCATGAATAATAAACCCGTTTAACAAACTAACTCATGCACAACCGTTTTGCCGTTGCTAGGCCAAAGTCTCTTTGCTTGTGTGTGCCCCAACTAGGTAATAACACGGGATTGGCTGCCTCTCATGGTCGAAAGGGGCTACCGTGACGGGAATCTTATTGCATGACCGTCTCATCCACCTTGTCAATGGTCACAAGGACATCTCGCATTACCAATCGCATGCCTCTGCTCAAGTTGGAGGCGGGTCTGATTGCTTTCATGTGTTTCTTGTGGGGTTCATCTGCCCATTGAACAATAGAAACGGTCGAGAAGACGTCATGGGAGCCAATGGAAGAAGCCCAAGCTGCCCCGTCCCGGCAGAATAGAGGCAGAGTTCCGGGAGATCGTCGGTCGGAAAAACCCTGGAGTTTCAACGGCCCCGTATTTTGCTATTCCAGGCCCCGGAAAGCTCGTCTTGGAGGGAAAAACTGCGGATAGAGGCCCAGTAATTCTCCGGACAACGGGGAAGCACCCCGGTTCCGAGCAGTATTGGTGTTCTGGTTGACAAGTCGATGGAAATCTGGCCCTCTAGCTGTTCCTTGGTAACTCCTCAATGGAGTCCATAAAAGGCCTCGTTGGCCCAGGGAGGGTTGGGGATTGCCTCACCCTCTCTTTACTATTGCCGTTCTGATATCCCATTGCTCTGTTTGGCTCAAGATGGCTCCTACCGACGTCAATGCTGTGCTGTCCAAGCTGACGCTAGAGGAGAAGGTAAGTTTTGGGCACTTGTACCGTGCATCTCCTTTTTTAAGAACAAGCTGTACTAATGGTGTGGTGAAAGATTTCTATCCTTGCTGGTGCTGACTTCTGGCAAACCGTCCCCATCCCAGAGAAAGGAGTCCCGGCTCTCAAGGTTCGTGTCAACTCATTTCCAACAACGCCACCATTCAATTATTAACATGAACAAGACTAGCGATGGACCTAATGGTGCCCGCGGAGAGACCTTCTCCGGGGGTGTGACAGCCGCCTGCTTCCCCGCTGCTTGCAGTGTCGCCTCCACATTTGATGTTGACATTGCTCGGCGAATCGGTGTTGCTTTGGGAGAGGAGACTCTCACCAAGGGTGCTCGATGCCTTCTTGGCCCTACTATCTGTGGCCACCGTCATCCCCTTGGTGGCCGAAACTTCGAGAGTTTCTCAGAGGACCCATTTCTCGCGGGCACGCTTGCTTCGCAGAGCATCCAGGGCATTCAGTCCACAGGAGTTGCTGCCACGATGAAACATTATGCTGTCAATGAGCAAGAGACTGAGCGTTTGAGCGTAGACGAGATTGTTGATGAGCGTACTCTGCGTGAGATTTACCTGAGGCCCTTTGAGAGGGTTGTTAAGGAGGCCAAGCCCGCGGCCGTCATGACTGGTTACAACAAGGTCAACGGAAGCCACTGTGACTCTCACGAATTCCTCTTAAAACAGGTCCTGCGAGGCGAATGGGGATGGGACGGTCTCGTCATGAGTGATTGGGGTGGTGTCAACTCTGTCGCCGAATCTCTGAACGCCGGCCTGGATCTTGAGATGCCGGGCCCTACTCGATGGCGAAAGGTTGACGAGGTGGTTGCTGCTGTCAAGGCTGGAAAGGTTTCAGAGGAAACTATTAACGACCGCGCCATCCACGTTCTTCGCTTCCTCGAGCGCCAGAATTGCTTCAGCGACCCTACCATCCCTCCTGAGAAGGCCGTGAACAAGCCCGAGCACCAGGCTCTTATCCGCGAGGCTGGTTCCAAGGGAATCGTGCTCCTGAAGAACAACGACAACGTTCTGCCCCTGACCAAGGAAAAGGCGCGGGGTAAGAAGATCGCCCTGCTTGGCCTTGCTAAGGAGTCTCTTGCACATGGAGGTGGCAGTGCCTCTTTGAACGCGCACTACAAGATCACTCCTTGGGATGCTCTTCAAGAGGCCTTCAAGGGCGAAAACGTCGAGTTCACGCAGGCCAAGGGTGCCCACACTTTAAGGCAGCTCCCCGTGATTACGAACAATGTAGTCGACGCAGATGGCAAGCCTGGCTTTACCTGGCGCTCATACCACGTTGGCGAGTCACAGCCCTACAACACTGTCGGTGGCCATGGCAAGTCTGAGGTTTCGTTGCTGGACGGCTTGAACATCGTCAACACCGGCATTGAGCTTGATGGAACCTTTACCGCCTCCGAATCTGCTACCTACTACTTTACTCTCAGCGGCCTTGGCCCCTCTAGTGTGGCCATCAACGGTACAGTCATCTTTGAGCAGGAGGACAACTGCTCAGACCCGATGGGTTTCCTGCTCGGCGGTGTCGCATCCCCCTTGGTCAAGTACGAGTTTGAGTCCGGAAAGCAGTATAAGATCCTCATCAAGAGTACACCCCCGGCCCCTGTCGAGGGTGTCGATCTCGGCATCCTCGAGGGCAAGGTCGGTGTGAGACTTGGAAACATGTCAGCGTCCGAGCACGACAAGGATATCCTCACGGAAGCCATCGAGCTGGCCAAGGCAGCCGACTACGCGATCGTGTTCACTGGCCACGACCCTTCCTGGGAGACCGAGGGTCAGGACCAGCACAGCTTCAACCTTCCCAAGGATGGCAGCCAAGACCGCCTGGTGTCCGGCGTCGCCGCTGTCAACCAGAACACCATCGTCGTGAACTCGACTGGTGTGGCTGTCGCCATGCCCTGGCTCGACGAGATCAAGTCTTTGGTCCATACCTGGTTCCCCGGACAAGAAGCTGGCAACTCCATTGCCGACGTCCTCACTGGTGAACGAAACCCGGAGGGTCACCTTACCTGCACATTCCCCAAGCGCCTGGAAGATTCTCCCGCTTATGGAAATTTCCCTGGCGAGTACAACGGCCGTCAACTTACCGTCAAGTATGCCGAGGGCGTCTTCGTTGGATACAGACATTTCGATCGCTTGCCCGCGGAGAAGGTCAACTTCCCCTTTGGTTTCGGCCTCTCCTACACGACCTTCGGCTTCTCTGACCTTGATGTCAAGCTGGCTGCCGGTGACGAGTGGACTGCTAGCGTCAAGGTGACCAACACAGGCTCGGTCAAGGGTGCCATTGCCGTTCAGCTTTATGTTGGCAACAGTAAGACCTCTCCCGAAAACCCTGTCAAGTCTCTAGTCAGCTTCAAGAAGGTGACCCTGGCCGCCGGAGGATCCGCGGTAGTCGAGCTACCAGCCCGGGGCCGTGACATTGCGTTCTGGAGCCAAAAGGAGCAGAAGTGGGTGCTCGAGGCGGGCGAGTATAATTTCAGCGTCGGGAAGAGCGCGGGTGATCTGGTGGCAACAGCCACGGTGCAGGTCGGTGGCAAGACGTATGCGCCTTAGAGGCTGCGGAAGATCCTCGCGGATGGAAATAGAAAGCGATAGATCATGATGTGACGAGACTGGGAGCTGGGGGCGCTGTACATACAAGGGATAGAATACAGTTCAAGAGCGTACTATTGGAATTGCCTCCTCCTCCGATTATAGATCCGATGTTGCATGGGATGGATTCGCATTGGCCTGACGTACGTCGCGGATAATAACTGAGTTTGCTATCAGCTCGGTGATATCATGCCACGCGATGCAGAGCCAATCTCCCGGCTCTTAAAAATACTCTAGCGCCCCTCCCATCCCCCCAAACAGGTCCGTTAAGGGCTGGTTGGTCTTATCATCCTCATTATCATTTGGTGAAATTTGAACAGGATGGGATTTTGGGCTGCCAGACGCGGCGAGGCAGAATGGCGACACCGACGCCGGCTGGCCTAAAACCTTGACCGCCAAGGTTGGCCGATGGAAGGCGAGCAGAGAAGAAAAAGCAAACAAGACGCAGGTATTGAACGGCTGGGTTGACCGCATCCATCCATCTGCTTGTTCTCTCCACAACCAAGGTTCTTTTCCCATTTGAGCGTGGGCGCAGAGGCACGGCTGGGAGCTTGAGCTGCCACTTTGTCTTGGACACACGCCCCCTGGCTCGGAGCAGAGCCCGTATTCCATTTCTCCATGGTTTTCTGACGAAGCCTGTAGTCAATCGCTGCGCCAATGAGCGCATGCAGCAGCGGGAATCTGCAGCATGTACCTGCTTGAGCATTGGTCCCATCAAGCCTCCCCTCGACGAATGGCTCGCCGTGATTCGTACGGGCCCTCTGCAGCTGGACGGGCGATGATGCTGTGCTGCAGCGTGCCGGTCGGCGGGTGGATTAGTGGGTGGATGGCACCCTCAACTCTGGCGCGTACTGGCACCCACCTGGGTTTCAGCCAGCCTGGCGGTAACGGCTCTCACCAGGGTCAAGTCAAAGCTTCATGCTGCTAAATTGGCACAATGGCACTAGCATCGTGTTGGCCGCTCCAGGTACCGGTCTTGTTGCGCTTCCGCACCCGGTTTCAAGCCACGGCCCAGACTCAGACTCAGACTTTGACTCGCCTTCCTACTCTGTTGTAGGCCAGAAATGGAGGTTGGGTGTCGTGTCTTCGCCCAACGCAACAAGGCAATTTCAACCCCAGAAGATCCTCCCCCCTCTTTCCCGTTCCGAGCCATGCATGATGCCCAACCAAAGCTGTGATGTGATGTGAGCGCGCACACTGCATCTTCCCGACCCCGAATCCTTGGCCGCCCAGGTACGTGAGCCGGGATGCCAACACCCACAGGCCCATTCATGGCTGAAGGTTCAGACTTGCAGGCTCCTCTATCAGTCCCATTGCAGCCTCGATGTTTGCCGATTCGTCGAGGTGGGCCACTGCCTGCCTGGGATCTGGATTCCTGCATGGGAGGCACAAGCCCGGTCGTGGTACAGTTTCCGTGAGGCCTAGCTCATTACGGCACCTTCTCCATAACGACCTGAGCCCCAGCCAGAATTCAAGCGAGCAACTGGTTGCCCGTGCTTGCTTTTTTTTTTTCGCCTCCCTTCCACCCACCCCCCGAACGACGACAAGGGCCCTCATTCTATTTTGCTGGGAGAAGGGAGGGGGGAGAGCAGGTCCAATTTTCAAAGTCTATTTCTCGTCCATGAGCTAGCTTTTTTGCTTTTTGCCTTCTCTCCTTTCGCATTGAATCCGTGAGCTCGAATTGCGCCGAAGCTTCTACGCTATTCAGCAGCTCTCGTTCGTGTAGCGCCTCAGGCAAGCAGTCTCCGAGCCCGCAGTCACATCACGCACCAACTGCATATCGATTGTCCGAGTTCGTCCAGCATCATCGCATATCGATCCCCCCCTTTTGGAAACCAGGACAAAGCAACGTTTTCCCCCACGTCAAGCCTTGCTTAACTACTTCATTGCTAGTAGCTAGGCCAACACAGCCTGTTGGCCGTTCATCCGTCACCTCCCAGCCGGGTTTTCTAATACTACGGAATACTTCGAGAATACCACCCAAGACTCTCACGAATTTCGCTGCTCAGGGCCCCCACGATGCAGGCGCAAAACGAACAGCCGCCGGTCCCTATCTCAATCACGATTTGCGGCGATGGGGGCTGCGGTAAATCGTCCATCACATTGCGCCTTGTGCGCTCCCAATGGATCTCGGAGTATGATCCTACTATAGAGGATTCGTACAGTCTCACCCGTCGCATCGATGGCACAACATATCATCTCTCCATTACGGATACGGCCGGCCAGGAGGAATATAGGGGCATGTGGGCGTCCTCTAACCTGGGTGCCGACGCTTTCCTCATGGTTTACGATATTACTTCGGCGCATTCTCTCGATGCCTTGGAATACTTCGACGACCTCGTCAACATTGAGTCGGACACTCGCCTTGAAAACGCAGACCGGGCCAAGCTTGCTGGCATCAAGCCTTCTTCGCAAGGGACATCTGCATTTGGCCGCGGTTCAAACAAGATGGTTCCTCCCGTGAAGATGGTAGTCGGCAATAAGTGCGATCTTCAAGACGCCCGCCAAGTTCCGGCATCTCAAGGCTTGGAGTGGGCGCGCAAACGAGGTTGTGGATTCATGGAGACCAGTGCAAGATTGGAGGTGAACATTGAAGAGACTTTTGCGCTCATCATTCGTCGAGTGATGGAGGCTCGCCGTTTGGCCGAGGACGAGACGGACGACGCCAATGCTATGGGCATGACCAAGCCTTTGAGTCCGCTACCAAATGACGGAGATCCCGAAAAACGAGGCCCTGGTGTGAGAGGTCCCAAGCTACAAGGAGACAATACACACGGCAGCTTCTGGAGGAGCTTGCGATGTTGGTAATCTGCAAACCAACCGCCATATCTCAGCATACTGAGATACTACTGGGATTTTCCCCAGCAAAGAGCATATAAAGCAATCTTGATATCCCCCCCTTGCGTTCGTTAATTTTGGTTACCCCTTTCATTCGCTTGTTTATATCTTTTTATATCTGTCTTGGGACTTGTTTTTATTACTCATACGTGGAAGGGTTATGGCAATGAACATTTGGCGTCATGGATATATTGTATTGATTGTGAGAAGCAGTCTACATTTGGGAGCATGATATAATTTTCTCTCTATTTTCCTGATGGCCGCTGTCTGCCTCCCAACACGGATCGTCCCGTCTCGTCCCGTCTCGTCCCCACCTTTCTCGATGTCATGATACTGGCGGCTCCAGAGTGGTATTGTGCCAGATGCGTGGCTGCCCAAGTCACCCTCCCAAACTGCAAGGGGAATTACCTACCTCGATGGTCAATCCGATGGAACCCTCCAAGTTTTCAGATACAACGCTGAGGGGAGGTGGATATACAAGCACACCTGTGTGGGCTGAGCAGTGTGATGATGGTGCATATTATTGTTTATCCACTCACTCCCCCTCGGGTGCTATCCTTGCAGATCAATAAACTCTAAATGGTGAGACTTGGGAGACGAGGTTACAACGCAAAAAAGAGAAGTGTATTCTTGATGAGAAATCTCATGACATCTAGTAACCTTGACCTCTTTAGAGAGAAGGAAAGAAAGAAGAGAAGAAAAAAAAAAGCAAACATAAACACTCAAACGCTGAAAATGCTGCGAAATTACAAAACTAATGCTGTCATCCAAACGCCGGCTTCGGAAAATCCAAAAGAAGAGAAACAAACAAGAATCTAGCCGGCTCTGTCCTACCCATCTTGCCCTGAAGTTGGGGATTTCTTTTTTAAGTCATTTGTCTTCATAATCGATCTTTATGGGGGGGGGGGGGGGTCGTCATGGCTTCTGCCACTTGGGCTCCAAGCCGCTGTCCTGGGACACCCGGGTCTCATCGCCCAGGCTGCTCCTCCTCTCGCTCCCTAGGAGGGTCTCTCTGTCTCGCTCGTCGCGCGTGGCCTCGTCCTCCTCGGGCACCGCGACTAGCACGTGGTCGCTGGCCCAGCTTGGTGCCCGCGGGGTGCTGGTGGCACGCGGTCTACCGCCCGGCTGCTGGATGGAGTCCTCGTAGCTGACGGGTTCCAGGAGCGGGCTGTTCCAGCTCATGTGCTTGGCCTTGACTCTCTCGACGTCGGTCTTGGACTCGAGAGATACGGACCTGCGGCGGGCCAGGTACTCCTCGAACTGGGTGTCGCGCTCGTGGCTGTAGTAGCTCGGGGTGCGCTTGATGGGCTCCATTATGACGGGGTTATCGGATGTGCGGGTTGAGCTGAAGCTGAGGCGGTTGGTTGCGCTCGAGACGCGCCTCTCGATGGTGGGAAGGATGTCCTTGGCGGGAGGGTGGAGGGTGGGGTCCTGGTCCTCCTCGTCGTTGAACCCATATGACTTGGCGTTGACGTGGTGCGGGTGGTCCTCGAATGCGGTGGCACGGCGGTAGACGCGGATGGAGTAAACGGTGAGGGAGAGGCTGGTGACCCTATCATGGTGTTAGTCGAAACCGTGCTGTTCTCGCCGTGTAGAGCGTACAAAACTTACAGTAGGACGGCGTCAAGCCCAAGACCGACGAGAGAATAGTGGTTGGCGGCGCCCTTGACGTATACTGCAATATCGAGGCCCAGCAAGGCACAGGCACACACCACCTTGATAGTGTGGGTGAAGAGCATCATGCGTGCCGTCAAGGCTTCGGCCATGTACCTCGCGATCTCGACCAAAGTGCATATTGCCCCCAACGATGATAGAGCGATGCTCGTAGCCGCCCATCTAATGAATAAACTGTTAGAAGCCTATCCATGAAACAAGGCAGTAGTTGAGTTTAAGGGGGAAATCAACCTACCCAATCTCGAGTTGGCGTGGCAGATCCTCCTTCTCCTCCTCCTCCTCCTTGCCCTGAGCCCGAAAGCACTCGCCCAGCCTGTACGAAAAGACACCGGCGATGGTCAGAGCAAGAGCCAGCTGGAAAGCCCAGAAGGGGGCCAAGATGAGGAGGCGCCATTTAGCCCGTTGGAACTGGGCTTGCGATCTGTGGCTCGGCATGTCTGGCTTTCTGCCGAACGTGCTTCTATCAATGTCCCGGGGGGGTTTGAGGAGAGAAAAAGCAGTGACACGGGGGGAACTCTGTTTCGAGCTGTCACCTAGTCATGTATCATGCCGTATCACACAGTGAGGAGAGCGCCCTAGACGTGCAGGTAGGAGACGTGTCGAATCAAATTAGCCAAACCGTCCGCCAGGCACTGCGCCATCGTCACCAGGCGGCAGCCCCAAGGCCTTTTATCCTCTAGGCCAATGGGTTTTCCGGTTACCCACTAGGACGTGCCCTCAAGTGCGCCGCCACCGGCCAGGCCAGGGTCGGCCACCTGTTTGTGAATTGAGTCCCGAAGGGGGGACGCATGGTGCCATATCACGGACCTTGGCCTGTCAGCCGCAGCGCGCGGTGTTTCGAGACCTTTGGGCAGTTAGCCCCAGAGCAGACGGGGCTGATGCGGCTAGATGGATTGAAGGACGCTTTAACGACTAGGGGACTGGGAGCTACATGGCAGATCGCTTAGCTGCCAGACTATGTGAAGCGGGCGAGGGCATGGCGGCCAATGCCATTGGCACTAGCTTCTGCACGCACGTTCTAGGTCCCAGGAGGATGGTCTGGCAATTGGCTCCCTGCCCACCATCTATTTTCTTCTGCATCAGCAGGGCGCTTCAAGGACCCCTTCATTGGGGGCAAGTAAGTAGAGTGGCTGGAGGGGGTTGTGCCCGGGAGGGAAAAGCATGGCAGGACGTGCTGGCAACCTGATGCTCATGCAGTTTGATGCAGGCAACAGCCGCCACAACAATACACAGCAGTCATCAATCATTCAGGTGCAATAATAAGCGGTGGGCCGGCTGGCGCACTTGGTTGGCTGGCAGGCCTCTCAGCTTGGGTCTTGGACCTCTTGAGTCGGGCGGCGGATCAATCAATCTTGCTCGATCCACCGCGAGCATTAGCATTCGCCCTCTTCATCTTCACCGTCCTTGCCGTCATCTCTCACAAGGCTCTCTTGGGGCTTGGAGATCCACAGGAACCCCCGCACTGTCAGCCCTGTTGCGGAACTAACCAGCTCGTGGGCCGGTTGTGATAGGCCAGAGCGTGAAGCTCAAGGACTTGTGAGATGCGTGAGACCTTTGAGCTAGGTTAGTTCCCCTCCAAGTGTGGCTATGCAGGCCCGCGGCATGGCACAGCTCCATTCAATTCATTCGGCTGAGTTGGCGTGGATAAAAATAGTTGCCGATCACCCTCAACTTTTTTTTTGACGGGCCACAGCACAGCACGTAGGCCAAGCGCTGGTAGGACCTGCAGAGAGCCGTAGCCAAGATAGTTTCATAGCCAACCAAATATTTCTTGTGCCGCCAAAGGGCTCGCTCTCCACTTCATTCGCGGCCTCCTCAAGCACTCCGATGCGGAGGAGCAAATGCAAGTCTGACCGAATCCGTATGCTGTTGATCGTTTTTGCTGCTGTTGGTTCTGAGTACTACAAACATGTAATGCGCTGGTCGTGGCATGACCTGCGTAGTCAGTCTGACAATTACCCGCCCTGGCACTCCATGAAGCCAGACGCTCAACAATACAGCTTCAAGTGCTTCAATAGAAGTAACCCTCCCCTGCTACCATTGTGCATTTCATGGTTTGCGCCGGAAGCAGCCCGCGAAAGCGTTGGGACCAGATGTAACCAAGTCCCCAGCCTTGTGCACCCGAACATCGGATATTTTTGGACTGTACTACCGTAGCGTATAGCAGACTTTCTGGGATGCTGACGCTACGCTTGACGATCCCGTCAATACTTACATGGTGTCACTCCATGTAAGAGCGCCGCCACAAGGGGTTCCGCTGTGTATACATCCCTGGCTCTCAGGCCGGCCCTGTAGGCTGTGGGTGCCAAAAGTTACTATTAATCACAATGCCGGGAACGCAATGACGGTATACAGATTACCTTGAATACATTTGCTGACAGCCTGGGATGGTTCATTTAGACCCCAAGCAGGGACTGCCGGCTCTGCTGACCCCAGCCTCTCTGACTTGAGCAACTTGAGCGGGGATCGCAAGACGTTAGGCTTGAAACAGGACGATGAACTTGAATATCTTGCAAGCCGTGCCAAATTAAAAGAACTTCCGCGCACATGGCCCCGTCAAAAGAGGACCCTTACCTGTCACGCTACGCTCCGGAGTCCGGGGGTGTCATGGCTTGGCATCAAGAGGCATAGCGTCTTGAAAGAAGAAAGAGATTCGCCTCACCAAAACACCCAAAAAAAGAAAAACACATCTTGTCAGCTTAGCACTAATCTCAAACTCTACTCTTGATAATAATATGACAGGCGTGTGGTATACGGAGTCCGCTGGAGACGCATGCATCCACGAAAGGCCACAACCTGCGAATGTGACAGACATCAGCAGAGCGCGAACCAGCCTCTGTGTGCTGGCAAGGCAAACTTTGTCCACTCTTTGTCTCTGCCAGCTTCATTTTAGGCGCTTGTCTTACTCTTTGAGGGTGATTTGCCATGAGATTTGACGAGTCTGAACTGACAAGCTGCGGTTTTGCGCTCGCTCCACCCTTCATTGGGTTACGTGTTTCTGACTTCGACAACAAGCGGTCTATCTGCATGTCCAATGCCCAATATCCCACATCCTACTCTTTCTCTTTAGGCACAATTCGAAGCATACCACAATATTGAAAGTATGCATGCATAACGACCCACTAACTGAAGTTCTTGAACTTATATTAAGCGTATTCACCACCAAACCGGCACAGACTTGGAGGGAACTGTTAAATGATTTGCTCTGGTAATTGACAAAACACGATTTGAGGAATCTGTCTTTCACTGCAGGAACTGCCCATGCCTCTGATCTTTAACTTCTTTTCTCCTCTATCCCCTTTCATCGTCTACTCTTGATGACAGATGTTTTAATTCATAACTCTCAAATTTCCACAAGAAAGCGCCCAGCATATCTCTCATATTCATGTTTATGCTCTTTCGGGTTATGATTGTAGAGAGAGACGATGTATGCATACTATTGCTTCAGTCCCCAAAAAAAGGAAGAAAGAGTAGGGGTTTCGGGCAATAGGGAGTCGCTTTGAGACGAAATGACCACCCTTCAACTTACTTACCAACCAGGTTTACACCTTATTTCAGTAAATGAACGACAGCCGACTCGAGAGCTTCAGTTTTTATACTTCCTATTCTCATACGTCCAAGCCAGAGTCGTCGACCTCAGCACCTCTGCCGAATTATTTAGAAGGATTGGGCAATTTGAACGCCAGTCGTAACTGGAGTGAATGAGGTCGTAGTTTTCCACCTATTTCAGAAACCCAGTACTGGCGGTGCTTTCTAGAAATTCACATCACAATGAGATGTGAAATGCCGAAAACGAAACAAATCTTCATCACCTTTGACGATAGGAGGCCTCGGGGACGTCTTCATTTGGGAACTAGCTCTAGGCGTGACCTTTTCGAGACTGGGGGGGTGACGCAAGCCCAAAGCTACCACCTTTACGTCCATAGTTGATCACAATCTATGATAGAAAATTATCATCAAAAATGCATTCCATGAAGATCGTCTCAAAGTCTTCTGTTTCAGCTCCTGGAAACACGATTAAATAATCTGGTTACTGATATCAGTTCTTAAGTGGTGATGACCTGGAAGGAGATCGTCATAAGGAGGGGCCTGATGAGGAGTTCGACCCCACCCAAGCCAGGGGCTTTCCGCCAGTTGCTGTGCGCTGGATGCCATCTATGTCTGCTCTCAAGCCTAGAGGTCCGATACACTTAATTTTATTAATCGTGTAATAATGACGATTTTTCCCACCTCAAAAACCATATTAATGAGAGATCGAACGATGGCATTTTACCCGGCTGGTCAGGGAGCTGCTATGAGGGGCTGCTATCAGCTAATAAGGCGCTATCACATACCAATAAACTTCCAGAGGCGTCTCCTCCCAGAGTCACATGGAGGCGTCTTGCGTTCCACCTGAACCCCTCCAACGAACGACGTTCCCTTGCCTTAGTAATGCCGTCACCACTTGCTTTGGCCTGAAGTGAGAAGCTGTATCCGGTCGCCTCACTTCAGACCCCTCTCTTGCATCTAATCGTGAGAAGCTCTCCGTGAACGGCAATTTCAGCGTGAAGCAGGTCTCACACCCCCGCTTCCACTGCTCTGCCGCTGACCAGCCTCAAAACCGTCCCCCAGGCTTGGCTGAGTAGGTCTGTTCCTGTGCATTTCTTCCTTGCTTCTACCTATTTCGTGATCTGGCGTGACACTGCTCATCTGTCCCCCAAAACTGTATTGGGATTTAGCCATGGCTTCCGCCGCGCACTGTATCGCGTGCTTTGAGGTTTTGGACGCCCAATTGAACAAGCGCAAGCCGCTCTCCCTGGAGGACATCGAGGCATCCTGGGAGAACTACTCCAAATCCAAGCCGGTCGCTCCGAAGCTTCCAGCTCTCGCCCGACTAGCTGCACCCAGCGACTCTTCTCTACCCGCCTCCTCGGCGTCGTCCGTTTCCTCGTCGTCGACACCCAACGGCGGAGATTCCGCTTCCACACCTGCAACATCAACATCGTCCCTCTCCTTCGCTTCGGTCGCTCGCGTCACCGCTTCAACATCCACTCCACTGTTTGTCACATGGAACACTTTTGACAATGATGACGATGACGACGATGAGACGAGCCTCCGTGGCTGCATCGGCACTTTTGAGCCTCTCCCACTCTCCTCTGGCCTCCCCGAGTATGCCATCATTGCGGCTTTGCACGACACCCGGTTCTCACCCATATCTCGCCGCGAGCTTTCTTCTCTCCAGGTAGCTGTGACCCTCCTGACCGACTTTGAGGAGGTCGATGATCCATATGACTGGGTCGTGGGCACTCACGGCATCCGCCTGTCCTTCCACGACCGCAGCCGTCGCTATGGCTCCACCTACCTCCCAGATGTTGCGTCGGAGCAGGGCTGGACAAAGGAAGAGGCCCTCTTCAGTCTCACCCGGAAGGCCGGCTGGATGGGCAGCCATTCGCGTTGGCAGGAGCTTGATCTCAAGGTCACGCGATACCAGGGCAAGAAGCATGAGCTGGCGTACAAGGACTTCAAGAAGTGGCAGGAGTGGGTCGAGAGTGCCAAGTCGTGAAGAAGCTACCGTGTTTGTTACTTTTGTGTCTGTTCCATTCCGCTTTTCTTTCTGCTGCCGATGTGTCCGCTTGTCTATTATGGAGCGAAGAGCTATAGAGTTTGGTACAGGCGTCCTGATATCTTCTCTTTCCCCATCTCCCCTTCTCCACATCACCAGATACTACCACTATCTTGGTCACTATTCTCATCTTTTCATCAGCTTTTTTTTTCTTGCAGACAGTGGCCAAAGTTGACATTTGCGGGTTTGTCTTGCAGATAGATTACTATTAACAATAGTGAATGTAATACGTGTGGTCAAGCTACTGGACGCTGTAGAGCTCAAGTTGACATACCAACCTAGAGAAGATGGGGCTAGTTAGGGCATCAACTACCTCGGGTACAGTAACACGCGTTACGCGATATGTGACGAAGCTTTGATGTTCATGAAACTCTATGAATCGAGTCGGGGACTTAACGTAAGACTGGAATCTTCAGCTATGCGGCCATGCCCTGTTTCTTGGCCGTAATTCCCCTTGCTCAACGTTCTTAACTATTTTGCCTACGGGTGCCACCCTCCTATAGTTGCAGTTGAACTTGTACTTGGTCCCTCCGAAATACCTTCAAGCAATACGGTGACGCCTGGTTTATGATCTCGCCTTACAACCAAATCCGATACTCCTTGCTATATGAGCCTATCAGTATGAACTTGACAGTCAAACCGAAAGGGACGGCGGCGCTCTCAGCTTTGCCGAGTTTGGCGAAAAACTAGGTGGAATTCTTTTCAAGCAGGGACGGGAATGTCTTTGATTAGGACAATATTTGGCAATGCGCAAGAATCCAAATACCATAGAACATGTTTTTGTGGTTTTCATGCCCCAGATCTTGCGCTGGGAGCCCGAATCAAAGCCGGAAATGGGTGAGATACTCCAATATGAGTGAGTTAAAGAGTTTATAGATCTTCATTTGAATATGCTGCGGGCTCAAGGCCGCTTCCATACCTAGGAAAGCACCCGTTTTCCTCAATATCTACTGCTACTATTTATTTTAGTTCTTATAGTATTATTGCGATAGATATGAACCTTTGGGAAATAAGAACCATATCCTACCTAGAGATAAGTGGTTATACCTGGTAGCATCCTCTGCCCTCTCTCTACCTACCTAAGAATTGTTGTTTCCCTTCTCCACTGCGCCTTCAGGGGTCTCTCGCCATGTAGAATGATCCTCTCACCAGACAATCTTCTGATTGGCCGATGTGATGACGAACATCGCATGTTTATGCGGCATGGTGAACCCCGCTTTCGTCGCACGATGCATAACGCTCAGCGGCTAATGATGGTACATCTTGTGGAAGAAAAAAAAAACGGCTGGATTCGCCCGAAACCAGCAGATAGACAGCTAGGACACACACTTTACATCATCATGTGGAAGCTATTTCTGCCAGACAAGAAGCGCGACCTCGTGAGTCCGCCGCTGTCCGGACCAATTGAAGCAGCATTCCCGTCAGGCATCAAGCAATTTTATGAGAGCCCAGGCACAAGTGATGTTGAGTATGCCTATCGATATGTTTTACTGCATTGGTGAATGCGTGCTTACACGCTTTTGAGTGTTGTCTTTATCCACGGTCTCGACGGAAACAGAGAGAAGACATGGACGGCCAAAGGCGCGGATGAACCATGGCCCAAAACACTTCTGCCTTTGGAGTTGCCTTCGGCGCGGATTCTCACCTTTGGATATGATGCGTATGCGGCAAAATGGGAGAAGGGAGGCTCGCAGAATCGGATACGGGATCACGCATGGAACCTCCTGACTGCTCTGGCGTCGTGCCGGGAGAGCGACGACACAGTAGATACATATCCAGAGACATCGCTCCAGAGGCCGGGACTCTAACCTCGTTATAGCAGAGACGTCCCATTATATTTGTTTGTCACAGCTTGGGGGGATTGGTCTGCAAGGATGTAAGTTGGTTCAGTTTTTGCTCTGATAGGCGATGACTGCCGGCTAAGCTTTTCTCAAGGCTCTGATTGTATCGAAAATGCAATCAGACTCCCATTTACATGATGTCTATGAGAAAACGCATGCTATTGCTTTTATGGGTACTCCCCATCATGGATCAGAACTTGCCATATGGGCCGAGAGACTACTGAAGTCTGTCAACGTGGTCCAGCGGAGAAACACAGACATTGTTGGGGTTCTGAATGAAAAATCCGAGGTTCTTGAGCGTATCCAAGAAGAGTTTCTTACAATAATTTGGGGAAAAGAAAAAGACGTTTCGAAACAAATACAGATCACTTGCTTCCACGAGGAGCTTCCTACAAGCATCAAGGGTTTCAATAAGATCGTAAGTTTTATCTCGACCGCATACCATGACTGCAGGCTAAACCCGCGCTAGGTAGTATCCAAGGAATCAGCTGCTCTTCCTGGCTCTATAAAAATTGGGATCCATCGAGACCACACGCAGATGACCAAATTTTCAGATCAGGAAGATCCGGGCTTCAAAGCAGTCTGTGGCGAGCTTCGTCGTTGGGCGACGAGTGCAAAGCCATTATACATGAACGAGCGATGGGGAGAAGTCGAGATAGCCCTACGTCTGAAGGAGGGAATGGAGACCTTCCCCCAGGTAAAATGTACGTTCAGTGATAAATCAGCGTTGCAGCGACAGTGAGCTAAACAGTCATTAGTCGTTGTGCCGTATCTGAAAAATGAAAAGTTTGTCGGGCGCACAGAAATACTCGATCAACTGAAATCAAGACTCAGCTTCAGTGACGACAACCATGCTTCGCAACGCCGAGTGTCGTTATTCGGGCTCGGTGGCGTTGGGTAAGTGAATATTCAAGGCGACTCACCTGTTATCATCATCGGTTCTAACAGAGAGCAGTAAGACGCAAATTGCTCTGGCCTATATTCACTGGGTCAAGGAAACACACCCGGAAGTATCAGTGATTTGGGTGCATGCAAGCAACCCAGAACGCTTCCACCAGAGTTTTTCCAGGATTGCGGAAGAATTTCAGATACCGGGATACGAAGACCCGAAGAGCAACGTCCTGGTCCTGGTTCAAAAATGGCTGGAGAAGAAGGATTGTGGCAAATGGCTCATGGTTCTTGACAATGCTGATGATGCTGAGCCATTTTTTGGGGAGCCAAGTCCTACAGAATCAAATCCGCTGAATACATCGACCAATTTAGTCCAATATCTCCCAGAATGCACGCATGGGACTCTCCTGATAACAACGAGGAACAAGCAAATTGGAGTAAAGCTCGCCTCTGGTGATGGATCTAGCATGCTTCAAGTCCAGGAAATGAAGGCATCGGAGTCCGAAAGCTTGCTGAAAAATAGCTTGGCTAATCTTGCTGCGAACGAAGAGGAAGTAAGAACACTTTCCTCTCGACTGGAGCAGCTCCCGTTAGCATTAGCCCAAGCCGCGTCGTTCATTTTGGAGTACAGCATGAGTATAGGAGAATACTTGGAACTTCTCTCGGAGGGTGATCAGGCCCTCATTGACCTTCTCAGTCAAGAATTCGAGACTATTGCACGAGACAGGGAGAGGTCTCGAGCGGTAGCCAACACGTGGATGATATCATTCCAGCAGATCAAGAAACAAAACCCGCTGGCATCCGAGCTATTGTCCATGATGAGCTTTTTGGACCGTCAAGACATTACTTTTGAAATCTTGCAAGAATACAATCGCCAGCAACAGGATGGCTCAAGGCGCAATATTGAATTGAAGAGGTCGATAGGCATACTTAAGAACTTCAGCCTGGTAACCGAACAGAAAAATGGCAGCTTGGATATGCATCGACTAGTTCAATTAGTCACACGAAACTGGCTAGATAAAACTGAAGCTAGTGACTGGTTCAGAAGAAAAGCTCTTGTTTGCATCTCAAACATATACCCCTTTGGGGAGTTCAAGAACCGAGAGCTGTGCAGGGCATATCTTGCTCATGCTCTAGCTGTTCTGGGGCTCCATGTAGCCAACAAGGATGAAGAGGCAACATCAAAAGCAAGGTTGTTACGTTGTGTTGGCGAACACTTTTTACGAGAGGGCCAGCACATTCATGCGGAGGAAATAATCCGTGAGGCCCTTGAAATCCGCATGTCTAGTCTTGGAGAGAACCACAAAGACACTATTGAAACTATGCAACACCTGACAGAAGCCTTATACTATCAACGGCGATTTAAGGAGGCTGAAAAGCTAGCCCTCCAAGTCCTAGAGGCTAGAAAGACATCCCTTGGAGAGACTCATCCAGACACTCTTGAAAGTATATCAAACTTGGCAGCAACCTTCTACGAACAAGGGCGATATGAGGAGGCTGAAAAGCTCGAGATTCAAGCCCTAGAGGCTAGCAAGATAACCCTTGGACAGACTCATCCAAACGTATTGCATTTTATGGCAAACCTATCAGCTACCTTCCACAGTCAAGGACGAATTGAGGAGGCTGAAAAGCTAGGCCTCCAAGCCCTAGAGGCTAGAAAGACATTCCTTGGAGAGAACCATCCAAACACTCTTGAAAGTATGACAAACCTGGTAGCAATCTTCTACGAACAAGAGCGATATGAGGAGGCTAAAAATCTCGAGACCCAAGCCCTAGAGGCTAGCAAGATAACCCTTGGAGAGGCTCATCCGGACACATTAACTCGCATGTCAAGCCTAGGCTATGCGCTGCATGCCTTGGGACATCTGGATGCTGCCTTGGATCTAATGGCAACCTGTCTTGATAATCGAAAGCGAGTTCTCGGTGAAGACCATGCTGATACTTTGCATTCTGTGAAAACGCTCCAAGATTGGGCAATGGAACGGACAAATGGTAGTACCCCTTGAAGTACTGGCCAACTATCACTGCTTAGCTCACTTCGATCTGAAAAGCAATCTTTCCCAGACGCATGTATCTATCTACACATTTTTCAGAAATTTGTGACGGCCAAATATCTTACAGTATTAGATTGCATCTAGACAGCAAGGCAACCGATTGCAGACTGACTTGTATACCTTGACAATGTTACTTGCACAGATGTCAGACAAGATCCAACCGCAAAGAGGTCTTATAAAAGCATGAAGAGGAAGGGGCGGTATAGAAGAAATATAAGTCGACGTCAATTATCAGGTTTAAGGGTAAGTTATTTTCAGGTCTAGACTTCACAAGATTGACACTTGTGAGTGGGAAGCGGAGGAGACAATGAAAATCCTGCATGGAGGTGAACGCGGCGTTACTGTCACGTGTGAGTTCGTTTAATTAAATTCCGTACGATAATAAGAAAATAATCAGCTTCTATGTGGTATATTGTCTTGATGGTGTACTGCTTCTTGTTGCTGATTGTTTTGGTATCGTTATTGCAATAAAATATGGCGCACTTGAGTGGCTGTGGCCCATGAGATCCTCAGTCGGTGAAAATCTTGAACTTTTTAATGTTGATTTTGTTCGAATTCAAAGTACTCATAGCGATGTTACCTAGTTCAAGCAGGACCTAAAGTAAATAGGCAACGCGTCAGACGTGGGATTTGGTGGGCAATAGGCAGCTGCCCATCAAATAGTCGATCACCTCCTCGCCTATCACACATTATATAGCTTCAGCTATATCGAGATTGATAAAATGACCTGTACTGTCTCGAAACAGCCGATGTCATCAAAAGGCAGCTATGTACTTTGGAGGACCCTGTCCCGGCCCCTCAGCTTGAACAAATATCTCACTCATTTCCGTTGACAGCTAGGTACAAACTGCAATATTCGAACCACCTCCATCGCGTGATTCGATACATCCTTGCCTCTATACTCGAATGCCAAGCCTGAAAAAAACGGCAAACCGGCACCAAGTGTGAGGGATGGGGGCGATCCAACATCAGGAAGCTTCCTAAATCGAGAAAGCTGCATAATGGCGCGGTAGGTGGGCGGGCGTGTGCAGGGCTGGCCCTCTGAAGAAACGGAGACCGGATGAGGCGAGTGAGCCGCTTCAAGGATGGTGTGGGATGTCAAGGGGGCGCGTGCAGGGTCCGTTGGATGGGAGGGTCGAGACTCGTCTGGCGGGCAAGTTCTATGTAGCTGAGGCGTGTCTCTCGGGAGGCAGCCAATTGCTAAGGATCAAGTCGGTATCTGGCGGGTGCAGAAAAGAAGCTTAAATTAAGGTTGCTTTTTTTCGCTTTAAGGTTTTGGACGACGCTTGTGACAAATGGATATCTTATCCTTGTGCGTGGCTCCCCAGAGCAGCCCCAAGCTTGACCCGCGCCCGAACCTCGACGCCTTGAAGCTCAACCGTGACACAAGAGACACAGCGAGCTTTTTTTAGGCAAGACGAATGAGATTACAATGGCAAGAGGTGTGCCAAGCAGGACCATCCATCGGTAGCACCCTGCCGGAATGGTTGCCAAGAGTCCCCACCACTAGGCTTGACGCGAGGCCAAGCCCAAGACACATACGCAGCAGCTTGCGTTCTGCGAGGACCCTGTTCATTTGTCTGGCTGGCTGCTTCGAAGCGGGCTTTTCCCTCCTACTAGCGCCAGAGCCATAGACAAATGATGTCAAGCATAATCAGCAGGTCGGGTATGCCATGCATCATATCCCACCAAACCGCCCAAACAGACCGACCGTCTGTCTGGTTGCTATCCGGAGACAGTCCCCTGGCAGTTCTTTTGGCTCTCAATACGACGCTCATGAGCAAGTCAGCTCGGGCTCCCCATTGCTCAGACCCTCTCCTCCCCAACACCCTGTTTCTTGTTCGTCTAGGGCGGGCTAATCAGGTGTATCCCCAAAAAGCATTGCCCGCCACGTCGTGCTTCCTGGGGCAGCTGCTCACTGACGCATATTGCGCATAATATGGAGCAGTAGGGATTTCTTCCCCAGTTTTCGTCACGCTCCCGTCGCAGTGCGCGAATGCTCCTTCCTAGGTCATCAGGAGAGCGGAAGCTATTGTAGCGGTAATTTCTGCCTCTCTCTTGACCTGGAGGATCCCGCGAGCATACGCACATACAATCGTCTGGCTAACGATTGTAGAAACATAAAACTCCAGTCTGTCCTTCCCGGGCCACGAGCCAAGTCGCGAGAATGCGTCAATCCAGAACGGTCAAGCAGGCCCTCAAGAACCTGTTCCCCCGATCGCGGGCCAAGAGCAACGCCGCCGAGGCCAAGGCCAAGATCCCCATCTCGGGCTCCTCCACGACCTTGAACTGCTCCGTTTACTCGGAGAAGTTCGAAACCCTCTCCAAAACCCTCTCGACCGAACCGAACAGGTCAGACAAGTACTCCGTGCTGAAGTTGAATGATACACTTTCAGTATCGATCGGCGACTCGTTTGAGGAGAGCCCCGACGGCCGTGTTGAGAAGACGGACGAATTCGAATATGGCAATATCAGACATCCAAAGCTCATCAGGCTGTTGCTCATTCTGCCGTCTTCGGACCAGACGGAGGCGCTTGAGACCATCATGTTTCATGCCGAGCTGGATGAGGTCCCCTTCCAGGCGCTCTCTCACACAAGTGTAGAGAAGGGCCGTATTACATTGATGCATTGCAATGGCCATAGTCTTGCTGTCGAGGAGAGCCTGTATCGGGCTCTCAAGGATATTCGCAATCTCGCAGAACCACACACCTTCTCTATCGTATGGGCAGAGGCTGTATGTATCAACCAGAGCGACATCAAAGATCGCGAGGACCACCTAAGGTTGGTCCGAGACATATTCACTTCGGCGCATGTGACACTTGCGCATTTAGGTGGTACTGAGGATCAGAGCGCCAAGGTCTTTCAAACGATCGATATGCTGCACGAAGCCTGCAAGATTGACGAGTTTCGGGAGCGCCTGGAGCAAGACGAGATTGACATGTCGTCTCTCGAGCACCTCTGCATTGAAGACACGAAGCTCGATATCCCCTTCGAGAACCGGTTGGAGCTGACTCGCCTGTTCTCACATCATTGGTTTGAGAGGATTTGGAACTGGCAAGAGGTTGGGCTTGCCCGAAAGGTATGCCTCATGTATGGCGGCGCGCTGCGACCATGGGGGTACTTCGCCGACGCGGCCTGGTGCATGTATCAGCTGAGGTGGGAAACGTCCGTCGGTGATGAATGCATCGAGGAAGACATGTCAAGAGAGGACTTGAAACATTACCACATCCTCCACTTAGACGAGCACAGAGACGGGGCTCTCAAGGGGAAAACCTACAGTCTCCTCAGCCTGTTGACCGAGTCAAGGCACTTCGCTGCCGCCCATCCCTTAGACCGTGTGTTTGCTCTCTACTCTCATCTTGGCAACTCTCGTGAGAGGGACATCGTGCAGGCATTCTTCGACTATGACCTGCCCCGGCTCGCCATGTACCTCAATATCACACTCAACTGCATCCTTTCGCATCGTACGCTAGATGCGCTACAACTAGCGCACAACAACATAACCGGTGAATGGCCATCCTTCGTGCCCGACCTGTCCCGCAAGGATGGCATGCGCATGCTAGGCTCGCGCAACGGGAGGCGGACATGGGAATATCAAGCTTCGGGCGACACAGCTCCCCAGATGGCCGTTCTCAACAGCTGGGGCCAGACCCGCGAAGGCATCCCTTACTTCAACGACGACGTGTACATATCCCTCAAGGGCCTCACAGTCGATGAGATATCCATCGTTGGAACGGAGATGAAGGGCCCAACCCTCGGCGCAGCGCCCTACCTCGCAGACTGGGTCAACAAGATCCTCATGCTCAACGGGGAAAGGTTCTACACCACGCCCGAGCTGAAGCGCGCCAAGGAAATGCTCCAGGCCTCGATGAAGAAGGGCCACAACGGCACCAGCAAGACGAACGGGGCCGTGACAACAAACGGCGAGTCTCGTGTGCGGAACACCTTCTCCCCGTCTCTGATAGAGGCGCTTAAGAAGCTCGACTTGGACTCCAACGAGGAGGTTGAGCCCATGGCTGTGCTACCAAAGGACAGGCCATACCCGGTCGGTAACACGACTGACTTTGATGCGTTCTGGCGCACGCTCATCAAGAACAGGGACGAGAACGGGTGTGTGCCCGCGGCTTCCATGGCCGTGACGCACTTCCAGCCGTGGTTCAAGGCCATGTCCAACACGGTGTCCCACATGCTGGAGGCTCTCGCACACGGTCAGAGCGAGGGCTCCTCAACCGGCCCGCGGGCTGAACCTCTCTTCAATGATCTCGTACACATGAGCTGCAACGGGACCCGGATGGTGCGCACAGCTCAGATGGGATTGATAGGCACAGTACCTCGGACGACGAAGCCGGGGGATTTGGTGTGTGTGTTGTATGGTGGCCAGACGCCGTTCATACTGCGCAAGTCGGAACGACGTCCGGGCATGTTCAGATTAGTTGGGGATTGTTACGTGCATAGCCTCATGGACGGGGAAGCGCTGAGGATGGGTTTGGAGGAACATAAATTCGAGATTTACTGAGCTCAAATTTCTATGTATATTGTGTGTCTCGTCTCTCTTCTGCACATGTTGTGCTGGGAGGCCTCCCTTATGGGAACAACTGGCTGCTCGAATCAACACTCTTCCTGCTCCCGCGTGACGATCAAACTAGCAAGCACCATCGGTTCCAATGACTGGGATTCTGTTATTAAATTCTCTCTTATATTCAAAGGTACTATATTACTTGATATTAGTGCTTGGTGACATCGCGATGCCCTTCCACACAGGCTTTGTTATGGCAGTGCTCAAGAGTCCTTGAGATCAATGCCGGGGTTAAATGCTAAGTAAATCTCGCTTCATGAAAATACTATGCTAACATGATTAATTATAATTCCAAGTCATAAACTTCAAAATATGCGGAAGTTTGCTGAACCAAAAGTGAAGACCGCCGCTTCCCATGCATGAATGCAATATATACTTTATTGTTCCCAAGAAAAAGAGAAATATTGACAAGTGCGACGGGGGTATTCAATAACAAAGCGAATGATCCCATATTATGCATGGCGAGAGATCTTGTCTCTGGTATATGAATTGATGTTGTGAATTTCAATCGATTAAATATTTGATTTCCAAACGCTGATTAGTCTGTGCACGCTCTGTTGTCTTCGCCGCTGTTCGTATTAGAGAGGAATAATAATATCGGAATAAGGTGGCCCAGCCATCCTTCGCTTTGTCGTAAATCATTATTTGCTCAAGGGATTTGATACGGGCCGCCTGCTCAGGTTTTGACCGGATGCATAACGAAGTTGGGTGCAAATACTTGGCCCCTTTCAGTGGCGAGCATTCCTGGCAGGTCATCGGTTCCATTGTTCCCATAAAGCCACACGTCCATTACTTTTCGAGGGTACTCGCTTGCCCACCACCATGTCAGGCCCCTATTTGCAAAGCTCTGAGGATTGGCGTGTGAGAGCCCATCGGGAGAGTCTTTAGGGTGGTACCCAACGAAGGGTAGCTTCTCCGGATGTCGCCAATTCGTCTTCAATCTCGATGTTTCCTCATTTTCATCATCCGGTTGGGTTTTCGCCAGCTCCTCATCGTAGGCGTGCATGTAGACTGGTTGAGGCGGGTAACTCAGCTTCAAACCATTCCACAGAGCAAATGACGGCAGAACAGCTTCGCTGGGCACACTCAAACCACGGGTATGCTGCGCATTATGCACCGCGAGGAGAAGCGACCGGCTACCACGAGTGATGGCAGGCGGGCAAAACCATCGTGGTGTTTTAGCCCCATTTGCAAAATTACCGAGAATCCAGTCCCGGAATACCCAGGACGAACCCCGTGCGTCTGCGCAGAAGCTCGTTACAATAACATCGGCCTCCTCACCAACACCCCAGTCGAAATCGTCCTCGGTAGCATGTTCAGTTGGAGGTCGAGGGCCTATGGGATAGATGCCTGAGCCTTCTACCGGTCCCCAAGCGCGCGAGCTGCCGTTATTCGCTTTGTCGACGTCGGTGGAAAATTCTTGATATGAGGTCCAGAGTTCCTCGCTGTAAGGGTATGTGGCGCGCTCGAGCGCCTGCTTTCGGGGCTCTTGACGTGCAAAATTCGCGGTAGCTTTCATATATTCGCCAACGTGGCCCATAAAGCGTTGGTCCATCTCCAGCTGCCAAAAGTGGTCGAATTCGGGGTAGTGGAGGGCGAGAAGCTGCAGTGGTTGGTTGATCTGCCACATGGTTCTACGAAGCGTAATGTGAGCAAAAAAATTCCTGTGTCGCCACGACTATTATCGGGAATAGAATAAACCTACCGGTGTTCATCAACGGCCGAATACCAGGACTCAAGCATTTGATCGTCCCACAGCAGGGCAATAGATCGAAGCTCATTGGGAATGCCTGCCCCTTCCAGCGCCTTCTCGTAATTTTCTCTCGACCCAGTGATGTTCAATTGGCGGTCGAAAATATTGACAAGCAAGATGACCTCGTATTCCCCTCCAGATTGCAACGCGGCCTCAGTGATGATGGATCGAATGTTCCACATATTCTCCTCGGTGTATTCAAAGCCCTGGTATGCACGTAAAACGATGGCCGTGCGGCGAGTTGGCTCGAACTTGTGCCACGATGGCGTCGCGGGGATCTTTCGTTGCTCGAATAGTTCGAACCGGACGTCTTGAGCGAGGCTTGTCGTGCGAATCGAAGTGGTGTTTGGGAAGCGATGAGCATTTCGTCCGAGGCACTTTTGTTGCAGGTTTCCCCAGTCGACCGAGTTCCAATCTACCACGCTGCGGTTATAAGTCGGAGAGTCCTGACCGTATCCATAAGGACCATATCGTCCATCTGCTGTCATCCAAGAGCGGTCGATGCCCAGTTCTGTTTGGGAGCCTATAAAGGGCACAGGGTACGCTGAAGCCAGCGAGTCAGCAAAACTGGTCGCGCGAGATGGACAGTGGCAGCTTCAGAGCATGCGATGGGTACTTTGGCGACTTACAAATGCTCACACGTTCATAATGCAATTCGTCGTCCAGGCTGTCGGATAGAAGATGGCCGCGGGCGCCATGGCAAGGGACGGGCTCGGCGAGAGGCTCCAGACCAGCTGGATTAGTCGGCATGCGCGTCGAGGTTCGGTAGATTATGGCCTCCAGAGTACCTGGATTGGTCCATTCTTGTTCGGCGCCGAGGAAGAAGAGAGCAAGGATGGCCCATAAAATGAGCGACGGGAGCAGGTAACGAAGGCGAAGCGCGGGCAGCCGTCGCCACGAGGCCCAGCGCTGGGTAAGTCTGATCATGACAGCGAAGTCGGCGACATGTAAATCGAATCAACCATGGGGCCGGGCTCAGGTGAGCACTGTGGAAATAGCGAAAGAGTGTGCTATCTATCTCATACCACCTGGTGCAGAAAAGAGAGTAGATGAAGGAAAGAGGAACAAGCGACGGGCACCACCCACCAGCCTTTAGGCGACGGTCAAGGATGGTGGGAGGCGACAGGGGCATGGATGGGACAGAAAGATGGAGAAGGCGGTTTGGGGAACTTTGGTGTCGCACTGGCCAAGCCTCGCCGAAGTTCTAGCTCCATCTGCCCTGCTCAGGCGGCGACTGCTCCCTGCCTCCCTGCCGGGAGACATCTCCAAGAGGAATTAGCCTGTTGAAGAACCACTTTCCGACCCCACCCATGCCACTATTCAGAGCATTCTAGCCCTGGTTTATTACCGGCAGCAATGAATTCGAGCCACTTGCTCTGTCGCATGACTAGCGAGCACCACCCGTTAGTCTAGGCCGTGAGCGCTCAACGCGCCTCCTGGTTCTGTACACGAGGAGAGAGTAGCAGCGCAGACGTCATCGCGTAGGGCAGATCAACTTGGTTACGAGGTGCGCAGTGGGCTCTCCCCCTTACCTTAGTGAAGCGTGTGCCTCCGGAATCAACCCTATCTGAAATATCTGCAGCGTGCGAAAAAGCGGCTGCCAGACATGAGCTGCCTCAAATTTCGAGATTATTTTCGGAAACTTTTTAGAGGCTGTTGGCCCACGCTAAATAGCCTATATCGTTAGTGTTGAGGATCCCCTGTTCAAGTGCTGTTTCGCCCTGTTCCTTAACGCTGCCTGGCCCGTTATCAGCGTGTTATCAGTGGAGCCACAACGGGTTGGACCACTCGGAACGGCAGAGCGCAAAAAAATGATGAAGAAAAAACCGCCACCCGCGGCACGTTTTTTAAGTGTGTGTTCAGTGGCTTGCGCCACGGCTTCTAAGGTCGAACTTACTGCGCGGTAATAACCTAGTCAAGCCGCCTATACCGCTCTGGAGATTAGGAGGTGGGAGGCAATTTGCCATGGTTGCAGCGATGCTACGGCGAAGAGATCAAGGGGAGGATCCTTAGCGCGCTGTAAGCAATTGTCTTGGCGTGCCAGAATCAGAACTCTATTCAAGAAGCCTAGGCACGGATAGCAATTCGCTGACTTGGTTTATGTTGTGTATTAATGATCAATCATGCTATCTAGGTTTCGTGTTTAGACAAAGAGCATTATGAAGGATCCCATGCCGCCTCAACGCCTCAACCCAACTGTGATGTCTACCTCAAATCAAGAATACGGATTGCAGTAACCATGCTCTCGTTACCTAGCTAAAATATGCTCGCTGCTGTCAGTATTCCCCGAGCTCTCTGTCCTTTTGGTCGAGAAGCAGCAAACGAAGTTTATCAGTCACCTGCTTCAGCTCTTTGTCTGATTCTCTAAGCCTCTGCATGGCTGTTTTGCCCTCTCCGTCTTTCTCCAGCACACTCATTCCCTTTTCAATGAGTGCCTTGACATTATTTATCGCCACTTTTTCCGTGTAGCCGTCTTTGGCTAGCTGTCGCACGATCAAGTGTAAGTAACTTCCAGAATCTCGGCGGGTTGTGCTGGCGTTGAAGTCCAGCCCGAGCACGAAGTTCATCAATGTTTGTTTTGGGTCTTGGAGTGCGCGCCAAACAAGGGTGTCAAGGTTGGATGGAGAAAAGCTCCAGGTATCGCGAAGCTCATCCACCAATTTTTGGCTCTTACTTTTGACCGCATATAGATAGGCTTCATCGATGGCGTCTTGTGAAACCAGTGATTTTTTGTCCTTTATCATCTGATAAAGCTTGTACACTCGAGGATTCTTGAAACAACTGAGGAACACACTGTCGACCTCCTCATCATAAATTCTAGCCCCTTTCTCGATAAGAAGCTTTGCGAGTCTGGGGCATCTTTCAGAATCAATCACGTATGCCTTGGCAATGGATTTGCCATTTGGGAGTTGATGGTTTAGGTTGGCCCCTTTATCAACAACATCTCTTAACAGAGCCTCGAGAGAAGGATTCCCTTTCTTTTCAATTATTCTCTCAATGAGAAGATAGACAAATGTCTCTCTGCCGGGCGCCATATGGTTGACGCGGCACCCTTTGGCGAGAAATAAGTCTACAAGCTGCTTCATGTTACGATATGAGAGCTTCCAGTCCCACTCCGCGGCCCCAACCAAAGTCATCAACGGCGTGAAGCCTTCGAACAGCGTCGCCTTGTCCAAGTCTGCCCCCTTGTTCACAAGAAGCTCAATGAAACTTTGATAGACCTTGCGTTCAGGCGTGTCAGCTTCATAACAGCGAATTATCGCCATGTGAATCGGAGTATATCCAAGACAGTGGGTTTGCAGATTCAAATCAGCCCCCTTATCCATAAGCATCTGGAACATGGATGCATTTCCTTGTCTTAGTGCGACATGCAATGCACTTCCAGCATCACCAGGGAGTTTCTCGTTTATCAGGCTCGTTGAAAGTTGTAACACTTTCTTTAAAAGGTTCTCGTCTGGGTTCTCCATTGCCGAAATGACATGAAGTGCTGTAAGAGCACCACAACCCTGGCCTTGAAAATCAAGGGTAAGACGGCAATCTGGAACACGGGGTAATAGAAGTCTAAGAATCTCTTTGTTCTTGCGTAGGAAAGGAACAAATAAGGGCAGCCATGCGACACGGGTAAGATCAGCCTTGACCTTTCTGTCACACCATGAGCGCGTGCTTGTGAGGCAAGGCGCGGCTCTCTTGACGATCCGATCCCACTCACACGAATCTAATGGGATCATGTTCCAGAGATTCCGACTCGGTAGCGTCACACAGGCATTTTGTTCAAGCAGTCGCTTGACGATCGAGCAGTAGCCCAAGGCGGCCGCCATGTGAAGCGCAGTTGCATATGTCTGGGGTTGGGTAGGATCTGGATGGATAAAGTCCAGCTGTGCCCCATGGGAAATGGCCATGTCAATAATGTCCAATGCGGCCCTTTCTTTGTACTTTTTTGCGGAGACGAGGATCGCATATTTAACTGCCGACGAGTTCTCCTCTGCGGCATTTCGCAGATATAGGACCCTATGAGCGCTGCCATGGATGGTGCGACATGTCATTGCCAAGTTTGCAAGGCTGGCGGTTGGGAGGTATGTACATATTTTTGTTTGTATTTCGGTAGGCATCAGAGCCAAGTAAGGCCTGGCGTTATTATCGAAGCCATCCATGGTTGAGCAAGTTGTCGTGGCTGGCTTCGTCCTCTCTTTTAGCCTCTTCCTTTGATAGCGATGCCAGGAGGCCGATTTGGTAAATCCCAGGTCGGAAGCTGTAATAGCTGCTGGTTTATTTAAAGCAATGTAAAATTTATGAAGTTCAAATGGGTGGTCTATCCTGGTTCGCTAATGTCCGTGGATACTTATCCAGGCCTGTAGGAGCAAGCAGGAGCAAGCAGGAGCCCGATTGATACCAATTGAAGAGGAAATAATTTTCGCAGGAGGTGAGGAGGAGGTTGAAATTCAGAGAGGCATCTTCCACTTTATAGCGCTCCAAACTCGCGTTGAAAATATCTCAGTGCCTGGATATTCAGGTGCTACTATTGTTAACTGCCTAGAAATCAAAAAACTGAACCGAATACAGTTTACTCGAGCTGAATTGTGAGAGCGAGGTGAGAAACTCTTAGAATCTTGTGAGAGTCTGTCTACTGATCCGAGTTGCCCCCACTTGCCCTGCCATCATACTCATCGATGACGCTCTGAGGAGGCTGGTAAGTGCCCAGGGGAGTGTATCTCAAGTGGTTAAACCCGAAGCTGTCTGGCCCTCCGAGCTTGATGCCTCGCTCTGTGCTCGTCCACTTATCGCTCGCCGCCAGTCCCAACACCACAACCAGCAGTCCATACCTGTACTCAGGGGTCCCAACAGCCTCTCCGCTCTGCGCATCAATGACTGTGATCAAATCCGGGACAATAGCCAGGACATCTTCCTGCTTCTCTTTTCTTCCGTCTTCTGGTACCTTGATGGCTGCAATGTTCTCGTTCTTGAACGGGATCTTGAGTATCCCCCGAAACGCTGAATCGACGGCATCCTCCTTGCCAGATACATCTGTGCCTTGAATCAAGCATTCTCCATAGACATGTCCCGTCTTGAGATTCCGCTCAACTCCAACAATCTTGCCTTTCCATAGAACCCTGCCTGCACTGGGACCACCACACTGATCGATAATAGCCTCTGCCACATTCGACACTTGATTCTCCTGTCTAGCCTTTGCCACGCCTCTACCTATTCTCCATGACTGGGATATGGTGCGTTCGACCACCCATCTTTTGGTCTCGGCTCCCGTTACTGGGGCGTCCGCAGCACCAACATTGGATCCCATCTGGCCAATTGCCGCCCGAAGGATACGCTCAACATGCGCATCCGAGGAGGTCTTCGGCATTACAACCACATTTCCATTGCCGTCCGACATGGCAATAGGGGCCCAGATAGGCGTGCGTTCATTGAAGACGACGGGTGTGGTCTGCCACTTGGTTGGGTACGCGCGGCCCATCCAATCGCCATCCACAGCAGGGAGATTCATCAATGTGCTGGCTCCAATAATCATGCTCTGCAACCCATTCGCGCCACCAATCTCAACAGAGATCATGTGGGTGGCTGACCTGTCGCAGATTTTATACAGCTCGTGTTGCGATTCAAGCATCTCATCGCCACCTAGCTTCTCAATAGCCACGGTTGGGCTGCCTGCTCCTCCGCCACAGCCAACCTGGGCATCGTCTGGAATATCACGGGTATCTACTACCCTGATGACGGCTCCTTTACGCAACTCGGTTCGTAGGCGTATCTTACTAGAGTAAGGGGATCCTCCGCCCCCAGTGCCGAGAATGTAACACCCCGTCGCGATCCATTCAACGTCTGTCTCTGAAATATACCATATGCGGTTTCGCACATCAGGCACATATTCATTCACATCAACCTGTTTACGAGGACCTTTCCTCTGGCTTGGCTTGGGAAGGGCACGTTCAGGCATAGTCTCGTCATGACTATTCTCGGCTTCAACCTGGCCTCCAAGGCTATCATCGATGTTCTGGGTTCTACTGGTATCGAAATCTCCAGCAGCGCGAACGATAAATCGAGTCTTGTTTTCGACGTAAGACAAAGGCAGAGTGTCTACCTCCACAACTTCGACAGTGGCAGGGTCGGCACCGGCAGAGACAGTCTTCTCAATTGCCCTTCGGGTAACTGTATCCCGTGCTTCGGCTGTTGTCTGGTTCTCAGTAGAAACGATTATATCCTC
Organism: Clonostachys solani; assembly: GCA_902141235.2. Taxonomy (NCBI): domain Eukaryota; kingdom Fungi; phylum Ascomycota; class Sordariomycetes; order Hypocreales; family Bionectriaceae; genus Clonostachys; species Clonostachys solani. Next base: position 903,542 of record CABFOC020000002.1, read on the forward strand.
TACGGCGCTTAGCCGTGCCATTGCTGCGCCAATAGCGTTGGCAACCCCTGACCATTGGGGTTTTACAACCTTGCTGGCTCCAGACAGTTCATGGGGTGCAATGACTGCTCCGCCACCAACTAGTAGCACCGGGATGTCACCTGGCGAGGTTTTCATCACGTCGATTATTCTCTCGAGCCTCTTCTTCACGAGGCCCTGGAAATTTGAAAGCAGTTCCGAGGTAATCTTCCCCTGTAGGAGCTCGCGATTTCCAATCTCCAGGTCTGGGTTAGACATGACAGAAAAGTCTGTTGCTGTGAGTGTTTGGCCACCAAAGACTACGGCCTCACTCGTCAATTTATTTCCAGTGCTCTCTGGGCCGATTGTCATCGGTTCCCCTGTGTGGATAATTGAACCACCACCAAGACCAATGCTCTTGATGTCGGGGCAGGAAAAGTTCATTCTTACGCCAGCCAGGTCACTGTAAGCCGCCTGCTGGCGAGGAAAGCCGTTTGCCTGGAGAAGGCCAACATCCGTTGTGGTTCCACCAATATCCACGACCATAATATCTTCATCCAATGTCTGCTGGACAAGATAAGCGGCACCTCTCATACTGTTTGTCGGTCCGCTCGAAAATGTCCGGATAGGAAGCCGGGCTGCCATCGCCCCTGGTAGTACGGTACCATCGTTCTGGGCAATGAAAACAGGACAATTTAACCCGACGGTTTTCATAGGCTTCTGGAAAGAAGAAATTGTCTTTCGGGCAAATGGCAGAATAGCCGCGTTGAGGATCGAGGCATTCTCTCGCTCCAAGAAACCCAGGTTGGCCACCTCCTTTGAACAAACGACATCGCAATTTGGTATCTCCCGTTTCACTATTTCAGCGGCCCTCTCTTCCTGACGCTCCACGGTATCTATCGGGCTGAATACGCCATTGATAACGATGCTTCTGAGGCCCTTCTGTTTGATAATGGAACATTGGCTCTTGATTTCCTCTTCGTCGATATCAGAAATCAAATGTCCATCAACTTCCAAGCCACCCTTCAAAAGGGCATAATGGCCCAGGACGACATCTCTCAGGTCTTCTTCCCAGTCCACACATGGTAGGGCGTGCTTTGAAAATGGGCCACACAGTCGGAGAACTGCGACAGGAGCCAGCCGACTGGAATCCATTTCAACAACAGCATTCACGAAGTGGGTTGTTCCGATAGTTACGCTTGCCACATCAGATGCATCAATTCCCGCGGAATCGAACATGGTCTGGATAGCTGTGCTAATGCCATCACTGGGGTCTGGCGTCGTCGACGTCTTGTGCCATGCTTTGATGGCCTTGTCGGGTGTGCTCTCTGACGGGTCGATGATGACACCGTCGGTATTAGTACCACCGACGTCGATGCCGACACGGAGACGGCGCGGAGCCTGGTTTTGTTCTGATGCCATTTTGCAGCCCACAGGTAGGTAGCAGATAAAGTTGATGGATGGTGAACTAAATAAAGTGCGGTGGTGAGATGATCTGATAAGATTCGGAGATATGCCGCAGGACGGAGTCACCATGGAGCGGGGTCCGGCCTTGCTTCGTTATCTTGGGCCGAAGAGCAGAGATTCCATGTTCTCAGACGGCAGTGGGGGACTTCCTTGTGGGTCAACGCGACGCTGACTTGAAATTGGGATGGCAAGATGGTAACCTACCTGCATCATGTTCAACGTGTGACCCCAAGTACAGTACATAGCTGTGAGTGATGTCTTGACTCAGGTGGTTTATGATTAGCACACACCCCCAGGCATCAAAAGGTGGGCGTATATTTGGTTAAAGATGAGACGCTTGAATAAATTATTAAGCCGTCTATAAGTGATCCCTGAAGTTGCATTATATCACTAATATGTACCCAAACACATATCATGGCCATCACAGTTAGTGGTGACCCAATACGAAGTCTTCAAGTACGTACATCTCATGTATCGGATATATCTCAATAAATGTACATCAGATTATGCAAGGACAGTCATATAGGTACGTATGATTGGACTTGGAAGCGATCCCCTTCTCATCCGAGATTCTGCATGGCGGTAATCCCCCAAATGATAGCGCCGAGAGCTCGCCATCTGCGCTTGAATTTTCATCGAAAGTCCATCGAAAGTAGGAGACAGGAGAATGGACATTCGGTGGCAAATGTCAAGCAGTAGTGCTATTCCAAGCTAATCATTTCCTTCTCGAGGCAAGAGGAACCAGAAACACGAGGGGGAAGCCGCCGGAAGTGCTTAGTCATCCGCGCATGTGGCTTTGCAGTGCCTGGATCATTACGTACCGATTATTTGCATTGATTAGATTGGGTTGATGACCCCACGACAACAAGCAACAAGTGGGAAGCTTCCAATGCAGACTGAGCTCCCATCTCACATCACCACCACACACAGGCCGCCAAGCGTCTACGTCAGCCTGGGCCACCCGCCACCCGCGGTAGTTACGAATACGCATAACGACTTGAACGACGTCAAAGCAGCCTTCTTTCTTTCTGCCACACCTCCAACCGATGCCGGATAATCTACGACGCCAACCCATCTCCGACATCCACCTCCACCTGCTATCCTCCTCCTCCTGCAAATAACCAGCTCCCACTCCCAACCAACGCAGGTCACGGCACGCACCAGGTAGCTGTGCGCATCTCCATACCTGGATGCGAAACCCGCCGAGGACTTTGAATCGCATCAACATTTGCAGCAAGCATCGCCATTTGCCAAGTGGCCGGACACGAGAGCTAGCTGGCATCGCCTGCGGAGGTCTGACGGCCTTTGCCTCCCACCATGGCGAACTTATATGACCTGGGATCTCAGCAGGATCATGATGCCAGCGCTTATACTCAGTTACCAGGAGCAGCCTCAAACGATGCAGCGCATAATAACCTGGCAGGGGCGAAGCCCCAGACCCATAATGATGGGGTCGAACGTCCAGGTAACCGATTATTGCAGCCACCCAGGTTCGTTAATCCATCTTGCTAATCAGCCATCGCACAGGACGTCATCCTAGCCGATGGATTTACGAGCTTTTGAACAACAAGACCACTAATATTGGACCGTTCGAGAAGGCACGGCAATACCAGGTGGATATACCGTACGATTGGGACCATGAGCACCGCCTCGTTCTCAACGGAAACCAAAGCTACTCGACGCCGTCGACCCGGGTTCTATCCTCGCTATGCATCGAGTGTCATTTCCACTTCGTATTCAAGATGAAGTGGAACGAACACTGCCAAGACAATCTCTGCAACCCGCTACAGGCCTCGTGGCCCATGGAGGAGTCGAAATATCCGTGGCATCATTTAGTTTGGGCTGGGTCAACAGATGACGCTGATCTGCTAGAGGAACGCTCCAAGTACTATCCACTACTCTCAAGAGAGCAGTTTGTGTGTGTCGCTCCGCCCTGCACCTTTCAAATCACTGTCGAGGTCTTGGAGCCACGGATGGGATCCTGGTGGGCTCAGTTGCTCACCGACCATGACGCTATCCGCAAAGAATTGTACAATGCCAAAGCCCGAGACCCTGAAAGATATGAGGGCGCAAATGAGGGATGGATAACCCAGGCACCACTCAATCTCAACACATACCTAAAAAACCTGTTAGAATCACCAACAAACGATCTACGGAGCATATCGAAGCGTAACAAGCGGTTTTCGGTTCTATTTGGGCCCAGATCTTTCAGAATTTTTCGCGACTTGGAGTTCTCTGAAACTATTGTAATGTTGGATGACGAAGACGATGGGCAATTCACACCCAGGGCACCAGAGCCAGCATCCGGACCATCAGGGACAACCGAGCCTGGTACTTACCGTGCTTATGTCGAGGATGTCCGAGCCGAAGTCCAGTGTATTATCCATCGCACAGGGCAAGCAACCGAGAAGCCAACGTTTATAACCTCGGCTTTGTACGCAGATCTGGGGTCTAAGGATGCCCCTGGAGCGAAAAGCCATGCCTTGACAGACCTTGAGCGCTATAGATTGCTGGGCATCCTTCCTAACTTGCCCCGAGAGGCAACTGTCAATGCCTATTTCCGGCAGTGGGATCTCATCCCCAGCCAACGGAAAGCCATGGTAAATGACCTTGTCGCGATCGCCAATGACTATGGGGATGAGGCACTCTCAGAGTTCGCAATGACACAATCTTCCATCTTCGAGTCACTAATGGAAAGGATGGAAGCTTCTGAGAATAATGAGCTCAACCAAGCCCTCAAATTCTTTGATCTCTCGCCACCAAACAGATACACCGCCGACCAGATCATTGCCTCGTTCAGGCTTACCCTAGCCGGCCGCCCTGGGCAGGCCGCCGCGGCTCGGGACATGCTCATGGTGATTGCTGGTGCTTCAAGTGATCCTGAATACCAGACTCGTCTTCTTATGGAATCTGATTCCAATATGACGATTGATACCAGCAAGGCACTTTTCAATATCCCACCCAATGACGTGATGGATTCCCAAGCATGGATCCAAGTGGGAAGAAGCAAGGTAGGCCAAGATGCCCGTACGATTGGCTCATGCTAATTTGCACCACCCTATCGTCATGTTTCCTTGCTCTCTGCTAACCTTGTCGTAGCTCAAATCTTGTACAAGCAGACAAGAAAAGCTTCTCTACCTAAGTGCTCTGAACACAATCGCCGACGTTACTGATGACGCTCGTCTCAAACAAGGAGCTGCCGAGCTTCAAGAAAGATTTGCACCGGCTGGAGAGGAAGATGACGGGAACCAAGCCCCGGCAGATATCAATATCCCGGTCGGGTTAAATAATATCGGCAACACTTGTTACCTGAACAGTTTACTCCAGTACCTATTCACCGTCAAGGCCGTTCGAGACATAGCCTTCAACTACTCTGACTATCGTTTGGAGTTGACTGATGAGCAAATTGCCGAACGGAAAATTGGAGGGAACAAGATGACCATGGATCGGGCCGAAGCTGTGGTCGCTCAAGCCTGTACGTTATGAACTCCCTTCTAAGTGATTTGCGAGTCCCACCTTCCGCTAACGACGATTCCAGTTGTCCATGAACTTGCCGATCTATTTAACAAACTCAGATCCCATAATCAGGCTGCAACACGCCCATCCCAACGTTTAGCTAACGCTGTTCTTCTGTCAACGCACTCGTTACTGGAGGACTTAAAATCTAAAGAGGCGTCGACCTCGACGTTGCCTCCACCTCTACCAGTACGGCCCACATCGAGACCTCCCTCGCCAGTGGCAGAGGATACAGAGATGGCCTCGGAAAGAAATCCTTCAAGCCAAGACTCTGAAACTGTTAGCAATGGCAGCTCTGAAACTTTGGTCGACCTGGTAACTGTGATGTCTGATAAACCGATCTCGGAAGAGCAACCTTCTTCTACGCATCAAGATGGAAAGCCCAACGAACCAACTATCAGAGTAGTAGATGAATCGATAGCCGAGACATCCGCCATAGTGACTGGCGAGCCAGCCAAAAACCCGGATGTTGATGTCGTCATGAGCGACCTAGTTGATGAAAAACAACAACAAACCATCGATGAGAAAGTCCTTGACGCTCTGGGACATCAGAAAAGATCCTCGGGAACCGACCAACAAGATGTGGAGGAAGTCATTGGAAGTATCATCAACCGATTGCAGGCCGCTATACACCCAAGCTCGGTCGACGAAAAGACCGGAATCCAATTCGAGAAGATAATGGAAACGTTCTTCGTCACTACTGTCAACTACACAAAGAAATTCGATGACCACACATACCAGAGTGAGATCAGCTACGACAGATCGATTACAGCCTTTCCAGCAGCGGATGGACCATGCTCACTCTACGATGCCTTGGGGCGGAATTTCGACCAACAAGTTCTGGAAGAAAGCAGGCTTACCCGATACACAGCTATCAAGAGCCTACCTCCCGTCTTACATGTCCTCATTCAAAGATCTCAATCAATTGGGCGCAAAAACGATAATCCTGTAGTTATCCCGGAGACTCTGTACCTCGACCGTTATATGGATGCGCCCCATGACTCTCCCGAATTCAAACGCCGCACCGAACAGTGGGTGGTGGGCGAATGGCTAGCAGATTTGAAACAGCAGAAAGCCCGCCTCAATGCCGATCCAAAAACCGGAGCCCTGCTAGACGAGGTTAGAAGAAGGGATGAAAGCCAGACAAGCGATTGGTCTTCCGCAATAGCGGAGGCACGTTCTGCCATCGCTTCGCTCGACGACCAATTTGCGTTTGATGGCCCCACTACTGAGGACCTCATCACACTATCGGATCAAGACATAGACTCGAACATGACTGATTCCGCAACTAATAACACTCACAAACCGGCGATTGAACCAAATGAAATGGCGACAATTGAGGAATTCACGCGAGCTCAACTAGACGATGATATTGCCATCTTTGGGCAGAGACTAGAGCAACTAGTTACTGGTATGGAAAAGAACCCATATCGACTGCAGGCTGTCATCTGCCATCGTGGTCATCTGAGCTCGGGGCACTACTGGGTATGGATCCATGACTTCGAGGCGAATGTATGGAGATGGTACAACGATGCGGCGGTCAAAGAAAACCAGAACACTCAAGAAGTCCTTGAAACGCTGAGTAAGAGTGGAGAGCCGTACTATCTCTGCTATGTCCGAGACAGCGACAAGGGACAGCATGTAAACGTTCCTAAACGAGAGCTTCCCGTGGTCCCAGAACCTGCTGGTGAGCCTCTCGTTGAGACAACGGAGGATGCTGACGGTGACATCCAAGTCAACGATGCCTCGAAGGAGCCCGTATCTACACTTACCGCAGACGAGATCGAGACCTAGGAGTACTTAGAGCGATTAAATTCACTTTTCGTTTGTGGCAAGCCAGATGGAAACATAGAATTGTGAGCTACCAATTTTGAAGAGGAGCAAACAATGTGTCTTAAAAGAAATTTTCATGTTGAGTTGAGCGGGCGTTACGGGACAGCAGACTCAAATGTGTATGAAATTAATTAAGCCAATCCATCATACACCCTAAGCGTTGGGATAGAGATGTCTCTGCAGATAGATCATTATCCTAGTGCATAGATTAAGGGGCTTTACCTATTTTCCATAGTATCCAACGATGGTGCTTCGTTCATATAGCAACCGCTTAAGTAATTTGGTCTTTCACATCTTTAGATATTGTAGAATACAGGACGTTTACCTCCCTTTAAATACGGGCTTTCTCTTCTCCTGGAAAGCCTTCAAAGCCTCGTCTCTATCTTCCGTCTTGACAACTCTCTGGTACATTTCGTTCTCCTTGTCCTCCCGAGCCCAGCTCACAGCTTCCAGGGCGGCTCTAACGGCCACGGGACCTCCCTCGCAGATCTCCTGGGCCAGCCGGACGGCCTCGCTCAGCGCGGACTTGCGCGCCAGCTCGAGGATCTTGGACCCGTCGCTCTCGCCCTCCTCCGGCACGATCTCGACGAGACGGTCCGCGATGCCCAAGAAGTAGGCTTCCGGGGCGGTGACGCGGCGGCCGGTGAGTATCAGGTCGCGAGCGCGGGGGAGGCCGATCAGGGCGGGCAGGCGAAAGGTGCCTCCAGCGCCGGGGAGGATGCCCAGGCGGGTCTCGGGCAGGCCGACGGTCGCGTTGGAGGTGAGGACTCGGAAGTGGGTGGAGAGGGCGAGTTCGAGGCCACCGCCGAGAGCGAGGGAGGATATGGCACTGATTGTCGGGATTGGGAGGGCGGAGAGGGCGGAGAAGGTGCCTCGGAGGTTAGCGAGGAACTCGGCCGTTCTATTTTTAAAAGGTTCGCAGTTAGTAAAGATCCAAAAGTCCAGTGAGGGGGGGGGGGGGGGGGGGGGGGCAAAGGTGGAGGGCAGTACTCTTCTTGTGTGAAGTTCCGGCGCTCTTTCAAATCGGCGCCGGCGCAGAAGCATGTGTCGACTGCACTGGCGATGACGAGAGCGCGGGTAGGACCCTTCTCGTCGACGCCGGCCGCGCCGCCGAAGCGCTTAATGGGGGGGTTTTCCTCGCCATTGGGGCCGTACTGGCTGCGGATGCTGTCGACCTCGGCGCCGAGGCGGGCTAGGAGGCCCTTGGAGATTGCGTTTCGGGCGGAGGGGCGGTTGAGCTCGAGGATGCGGATGTGGCCGCTGTTGGGGGCGGGCAGGTTTGTGACGTGGATGAGGGGCGCTGCCTCGGCTGAATATGCGCGGCGGCAGAGGAAGACTACCCGTCTTGTAGGGGCGGAGGGGAGGATTCTGGGAGGCATTTGAAGCTGTGTCCTGAGAGGTCAGTTGGGAGTTCGGTGTGTATGTCTTAGGATGGTTCTGAGAATTTCTCTGGAAGTGGAAGTATGTTGAAGAGGGCGACCGGAATTGGTGAAGGGTGACGTCGGCTGTGTCTTCGGCTTCCATCGGCGTCTGTCGCAAACTGCCAATGCCGAAGCTACCCTATACTTCCAGCCTGCATCACTCAGCACTATTGTCAAGATACACTCACAGCTGCATGATGCCATTCATTTATTATTTTATCGGTTAATATGCATGGTGTTTCATATTAATATTGAATTACTCTTCTCAAAGGGCGTAAAATATCATTTCTGCATGCTTAGGTAGAATTAAATGAACTACTCTAACAGCAGGCCATCTTATCAATACGTCCCGCAAGTGTTTTGTTTTCAAGAGCAACATCCATTATTGAGTACAAATAAATATCTTTAAGACATAAAATCATGTTAGTATTTGATTATTATACCAGTTTTATTAATAATATGTTAGTTATCACGGTTTACAGAATGTCGTATACTTGTTTGCGTCTCAGGATGCCTTGACATTGTAGGAAAATCTATTATGTTGTCTATGACTCTAATCTGATCTAATTTCCAAACTATATAATATGTTTGCACATTCTGTCTATCCTGTTAGTTGAGAAAATATAAGTATTCTGTTATCTGTTTGGCTCCTAGACGCCCACTTATCCTCATCCTTCCTCTTGCGTATTTACTCCGCCGTCTTGGAAGTCTTGGTGCGAAGCTTCATGAGCAGGTATACCAGGGCATACGAGCTGAATACCAGGAGAGTAACAATGCCGGCGTCTCTCCATCCGTAGTAGTACTCTTTCAAGTTAAGGGAGTACAAGTAGTCCTCTCCCTTGGTGTATGAGCACACCTGGCATCCGGCTGTTGCCTCGGGATTAGCAAGGTGGCTTGCGGCGCCCAGCTCGGACTTGAGGTAGTCGACGAGATATGCCGCACACGTGGTGCCGTTCGGAGGGTCGAATGTGGCAAATTCACTGGACGAGCACTTCACGTCGGCTCCCCATACATCAAAGACCAACATGCTTCCCATCAAGTAGTTGAAGGGATTCAAATAGTACCTGGTTGGTAATTAGACAAGATGAACGAAAGGAATACAGAAAGGGACCGAGACATACATCCAGTAGCGCCAGAAAGGCTGAATTTGAGCATAAGGGACCAGCACTCCGCAGAAAGAGACGAGAGCCCCGATGAGGAGAGGGTTGACCAGAGAAGCGAAGATTTCGTTTGGCGCATACGCCGCGATGAATTGACCAATACCTGTGTACAGGAACTCATACATGAGCATGACAAATAGCGTCGCGCCGGAGCGGTTCGAATCCGATGGGAAGCCAACTGTGTAGTACCAGCAGACGAAGTAGAGCACGCCGCAGATGAGGAGGTACGGAATCTCTGACACGATCAATCCGGTGACGAAGGCAATCCAAGAGTACATTTTGGACTTTTTCTCTCGGGTTTCGAAGATATCGCGACGTCTGATGAAGAGAGGCTGCAATTGATCTATCCAACAGTTAGCTCTAGTTTTCTTTCACAATAGGAATGGTGATTTCGTACTCAGCACTCCAGGGGCTACGAAGATGAAGTTAAAAATCGTAAAGAGTTTAAGCTGAAGGTCTCCAACGGAGTCTCCAATCATCCAGAACGAAAATCCGTTAAACAAAGCCGAGGAGATGTGAAGCGCGAACTTATTATTGATGTAGTCGACGTTGCGATACAATGAGACGTTAGTTCGATTAGTAACGATCTTGACCTGCTCCCACAGGGGCATAGCAAACTCGTAACCATCATCCACAGTGCCAGGGGGCTTAGATGCGGCTTCATCAACGATCCGGTCGACCTCCTTGATAACAGCATCGTGCTCGGGTGATGATAGCCAGACACTGTTCCAATCTTTACCTTGCGATAGGTGGCCGGAAACGACATCAATCATATGCTCTGCAGGGTTCACATGAGGTGGGCAAGGGGCGCCGTAGCGGCCAAAGTACTCTCTGACTGTCTGAGCTTCCTCGCCAATGTCGCCGAAATAGACGGTCTTGCCTCCCTTTGCAAGCAGAAGAAGTGTGTCGAATTGCGAGAAGAGTTGCGCGGAAGGTTGGTGAACCGTCACGAGAACGGCTTGACCGGCGGCAGCTAGCTTCTTCAGGAACCGAACTGTATTGAAAGCGGACTGACCATCCAAACCAGAAGTGGGCTCGTCGAGGAAAATCAAGAGGCTGGGTTTGGCTACGAGCTCAACACCAATAGTGACTCGCTTTCGCTGTTCAACGCTGAGGCCTGCACCGACCTGTCCAATCAGGGTGTCGGCGAGATCATGGAGCTCAAGGAGGTCAATGATGGTGTTGACGTATGCGATCTTCTCTTCACGGGGTGTTTCTCGGCTCTGTCGCAGGAGGGCGGAAAATTCAAGAGCCTCTCGGACTGTGGTGTACGGTTCATGAACATCGAGCTGCTCACAGTAGCCTGCGGATCGTTGGAACGAGACTGGCAAGGGTCGGCCATCGACAAGAACGGAACCGCGAATGGTGCCCTCAGTCTTTCTCTGGGCGAGGACATCGAGCAGAGTTGTCTTTCCAGCGCCGGAAGAGCCCATCAAGGCGCCCAACATTCCTGGCTTGACCCATCCTTGAACATTATCCAGCAAGACGCGGTCTCCAGAGGGAGTCTTCACCGTATAAGACAGATTCTTCCACGTGAAGACGGAAGTGTTTCGCACTAGGTTGCCCTGGGCTGGCACATCCTCACCGGAGCTACCTGTAGAAGGCTCATCGGTTTCTTGCTTGTCTGACGCTTGAGCTTCTACATCATTGGACGTTGCGGAATGCAGGTGGGCATTCTCGCGGGGGATCAGCAGACTGGGGCCATTCTCAGAAGATGACTTCCACCGGCAAGTAGACCATACTGTGATAGCCATGAAGAGAGCCCACCAGGCCCAAATGATGCCAAAGTTCCTCCAAACGTGGGAGTGCGCGTATGAGAGGGAGCTAAGATAGGCATCTCCAGTGACAAAGGTTTGGCCAGACACGGCGCCGCCGACTCCAGCGCAGCTTTGGTGAGCCGAGTCGGTAAATGAAGGGCCGTTCGGGATGAGGTTGTTGCCAACGCAGGGAATAATCGTGTCGTGGAACTCGTTGGACAGGAGAGCATCAAAGGCATATGCTAGAGGGCTGTATGAGGTGTTAGCGATGAAACAGAGAAATTGTAAGTAGATAAGAATTGGAGACATACTCAATCCAAAACAGCCACACAAACCATGGGTGCATCTGTGGCTTCTGGATCATGAAGCCCGTGTACATGATGGTGGCTGAAATGATGAGACCGGAAACCTTGGAAGCACCATCAAACGTGCTGAAGGATGCGCCGATTGCTCTGAACATGGAAGTGATACACTGTACAGCATACTTAGTACACGAAGAATAGGAGCCTTGGCATATTGAACTTACCAGTGTCGTAGCGAATAGAATAACCCAGTACGTGAAGAAAGCCCCAGCGGTCATCTTCAACCCAACCATGAAGTACAAGACTAACGAGAAAGTTGTCACTTGCACAAAAACAACAGGTATATCGGCGGCAAATTGGGCGATACAGAAGGCTGAGGGGTGGAAGTAGGCAAAAGACTTGTGCTTCAGAAGAACAGGCCGACCAGTGAAGGAGTCGGTAACTTCCGACATGGACATGAGACTGTTGTGAAGCAGAGAGAAGAACAGAGCGCCGGATTTCATGAAGAGCCCACCCGATGTATTAGAAGCATTGTAGAAGAGAGACCCCGCGATGAGAGCCTGAAGAATAGTCAGGCCCTGTTTGAGTATGAAGGTTGCCTTGTCACCGAAGATGAGCTGGTACTGTCGAATGACACAGGCTGTGACTTGTGCGAAGAAGCCGACAGTCATTGCGCTGCTTGCGGGAAGTCTCTTATACTTCTCCTTAACAACACCCTCCTTGAACAGCTTGGTATTTTGCTCTGCCTCTGGCGTGGACGGGTAGTTATACTCGGCGGCCATCTTCTCATGAATTGGTGACTCCGTGTATGTCGCACGGATGACATCAGCAGTACGCGGGAAGTTTTTGCTAAACTCAGGGCGGACTCTGCGTTCTGTAGGTACAGTAACGCCCGTGAGGAAGTCGGCGACGTTGGCTCCTGGGCTGCAGATGAAACCAAGATCCTCCATGAAAGGCCTGGCCTCCTTCATTGGGCCATAGTATATCTCTTTTCCGTGGTCAAGAACGAGAACCTTGTCGAACAGATTGTAGATGCCATTGCCAGCTTGGTAGAGGGTGACAATTGAAGCGAGACCTAGAACGTCAGTCATGGCTCTCATAGCCTTTGCATACTCCAGGGCCCTATAAAGAGTTAGCTACGGATCATCGAGTGGCGGCAGATGAGAGAGCACTTACGTGCTGGCATCAAGACCTCGTGTCGAATTATCCCAGCAGAAAACGCTACCCCTGGAAGCCAAGCACTCGATGATAGAAACTCGTTTTCGTTCTCCACCAGAGACACCACGGACAAATGCATCTCCAACCTTGGTGTCTTCGGTATGTTCGATGCCCATGGACTGTAGGAGGAATTCGAGGGACTCCCTACGGTGGTCTTCATGGTTGTCGACTCCCTGTGGAAGATGGAACGGCACCTTCAGTCGAGTTGCAAAGTCCATGGTCTGCTGAACAGTCAGAGTTGGGAAAAAGAGTTCTTCCTCTGTGTTCATGACAATCTGCCCTCTGTAGTTCTTCGCCTGATCGGCTGGCATGCTGCCATAGTGAACATCACCAGAGACGCCGGCGTAGCCTCTACGCTTGTTTGCTAGAACGTTGAGCAGGGTGGTGCAGCCAGAGCCGGGCCGACCCAACACCAGCAACATCTCGCCGGGCTTCACGCAGCCATGGCTTGAGTCTAGGATCTTCCTCAGCGGTGGCTTGTGGCGGGACTCCCGAATGAGCTTGGGAATGTTGAACTGTGAGACGACATTTTCGTGGATGGCTGCGTCGACAGTGACAGCTTCGACGGTCAGATTCTGCCATGTAACGCCCAGTTCGCGTGGAGGAAATCCTGAAGATCGATCTCGGTCTCTATTAGCGACGACCTTGTATTTTAGATCCCACTCATCAGGATCTACATGCTCGTCCCGGATGGAGAGCTCGTTGGCAGTGATAGAGCCTTCCTCACTGCCACCCATGATGAATATGGGTTCGAGGGCTAGATAATTGAGAACCTATGCTCGCATATAGTTGAATCGACGAAGAGAAGAAGAGAAATTGGAGAAGGGTCAAAGATCAAGGAAGAAACAGATCTTGCCAGGGAGCAGGACTCTGAGCACTACACAATGATCGAGGAACACCATGGTAAAGACAAGAATGAGCATTTGCTTTAGTATTTAAGGACTGAGTTACGGATATTCGGATAGACCAGAAACTCTGCTACGGTGGTAGAAGGTTCCGAACTTGCGGATCAATCAATCTGGGTGGATATATCTTGCAGATGAGTCCTTTCGCCATCTCGGCGCTCAATAAGATGGCAACTAATTACTTCTCCAAGAGGAAACAAAGCTTGTAAGGCACGACTTTGAACCAATCGTAGGCTCAGGAGCTCCTTGTAATGCGGCCCGGCCGTTTTCCAAAGATCCGGGTGGGATGTCATCGGCGGTCGTGACGGGGGTAATCTGTCTCGAGAACCCCGCTTACTCATCGGTATTCCAGATTTCCTCCCGCATTTTGGCGTAGATGAATCATGATAGATCTTGCAACAGACCAATCTCCTGTCGGGAGGTCCCGTTGATGAGATCCACTGCGGCGGCGTAATACCGCCGGTTGAGGCATCGTTTGATATTGGTTGTGGAGCTTGTCGGGGTCGTTGTCTCGTTTTGATGGTTAACAGTGGAGATTTCCATGTCAGACCCGCTTAGTCAGCGGGTATTCGCTCTTTCTATCGGCAGCAGGAGGTCCAAGGCGAGGCTCTGAGCCGCAACGACGACACGAACAACTCGGCCTTCGGACTTCTCTCGTGAGCTTGTCGAGTTGGCTTCTGGCTGGAAGAGCTTAATAACACATCGGGCTTCGTCCTCGGGCTTTGTCATCCGGATATTATGTACCACCGATGCCGTAGCATCGTATTCCAGGTCTGATTGAGGCTGAGTCCGAAGGGTCCGGCTCAAACGCAGTCTGAGCAGCAAGAGCAATCAAACTGTTCTCATTACACATGGAAAATCTGCAGCATCATGGCAAAGCAAAGACGAGCCTGTGACGGATGCCACAAGCGAAAGGTAGGTGGTTATGAATCATCGCTGCAGTCGCGCCGCAACATAACCTTGGCGTAGATCAGATCGATAACCCTTTCCCCTTGGCTTGTCTATATTGAAGCTAACACGTGGTTGTTACCACATTTATAGATACAGTGTGACCTGTCCGAATCGGGGCCCAAATGTAATTGGTGCACCCACCGTGGTGTGTTTGCCTCCATGCTTGCCTACCCACTCTGGGTCTTGAGCGCGTACCCATCTAACCGTTCCGATGTGTAGGTCTACCATGCACCTTCACTCGTCTGAAGAAGACAGAAAGTCAAAAGTGAGGCCGCACTCCTTGATTTTTGGATGGTGAACCATGGTGGCCTGCCATGCTGTGTACATGAGTTGCCCTGGGGGACAGACCAAACGTGTGTTGCTAACTTCCAACAAGGCCAAAGAAGAAAGGCAGCCGAGACAACATATCAAAGCGTATTGAGCGTATCGAAGAATTCATTGCCCAGAATGGATCTGCTTCCGAGGGACAGAGTACCGCAAGCCCTTCGGATGGTTCAGAGACTGGCAACCCACCCCAGCCACCGAGGTCGGTAGGCATTGAGGAGCAACAGTCCTTTTCAACACCAAGCAATGATACGAGTTCAAAACTGAACAGAGGACCTATTCCTGGTCGGTCGGCATGTGGCCAAATATATTTTGCCGGTTGCTATCTTGGAACTATGGACTCACCTGACCGTATCCCAGCTTTCTCGGCCGAGGGATTAGAATGGATTTTTTCTGCGACAGGAGAACATCCGACCTTTTCCAACATCACAGTGGAAGATTCCGCAAATCCTAAAAAATCCTTTTATTCTCCCATGTACTCATCCGAAGATCATCCCAACGGAAGGGAGCGATTCCCAGATCTCTGGATCACGCAGGCCTTTGTTAGGGAGTTCATGGAGTCCAGTATCAGACATGTATTCCCGATTATCGATGATGTGCTCTTCGAAAGAACAATCGAAATCGCATATGGGCCCGAGCCCGGGCCAAATTCCTCCGAGTATTTATCCTCGCGGGCTTGTGTTCTGGCATTTGTTTCTTTAATGAGTTTCCAATTCTCGACCATCCCAGCGGCAGCCCACATTGACAGATTGGAGTGTATGACTTGGGCCCAGTCACTTATCGGCAGGTGTCTCAACTTTCCAAGCTTGACAACATTGCAGACGCTTGTCTCACTGGTATGTCAATCGAAACGGCCACTGTGACTATAGTTAACATCGATTTCTCCTAGCAACTAAACAGCATGGTCTTGGGACACATGCAAGCAGGTGTCATGTTTCATGGCATGGCTTGCCGCACGACTTGTACTCTTGGGGCTCATACCATCGTTCCTACGCCGCCCTCAGATCGAGCCTTGACAGTCCCGGAGCGAATCGATGAACAACAACGAAAAATGTTCTGGGTTTGCTACATCTTCGATAAGAATCTTGCCTTGCGAACAGGCCAACCGCCAAGCTTGTGGGATGAGTTTTGCGACCTTACACTGCCCCCTGAATACGTCAAAGGTCGATTTGGCGTTCCGGAATACGAACACCTTGTTCGAGCTCCATATCCAGTCCTCTTTGGAGACATTCGTCTTAGTATACTCAAATCCAAGGTATCTAGGGAGTTGTACTCTATTCAGTCTCTGCGCAAGTCCAATGCCGAGCTTCTGCAATCCATTAGAGAGCTTGATGAGGAACTTGAGGGTTGGCGCTCATCGCTACCGAGAAATTTCAAACCGAGAGTTTCATTCTCACCTCACTACGAGAAATGGCTGTCGGACATGGAATTTGCGAGATCCGTCCAGCACATCGAGCTCCATCTTGAGTACCACCATCTGGTAGCTTCAATTCACGGCGCAAGCGGTAGATGCTTCAAAAATGGTCGAGTTGATCCTAAAATCATTGGACTTCAGTCAAGTCTCGATCTGGCTGTTGAGGCTAGTCGGACAACTATTATCTATCTAAGTGTGGCAATCGATTCACTTCCAAGGGAAGCATTTTGGTAAGTATTCACTCTAAGAGAATCCAGTAGAATCAAGGGAACTGACACGGTTTGAAGGGCATTTCTCTTTCATCCCATGTCTGCTCTGATTACGTTGTTCTTCAATGTAATCAGAGATCCGCTGGCAGCTGAAGCAGAAGGCGACACCAACCTCATCAGCACAGCTGGTGACCTAATTCAAAGGCTTCCATCGCACCAGTTACTCAGGCTGCACGAGACATCATTCATAGAACAACTTGGTGCATTTGTCGCTGAACTAAGCCGTCTTGCAGCAAAAGCCATCAACAAGGCTCGGAATGAGCGTGCTGGATGAGCCGTGGTGACTGGGACCCTGATAACATTCAACACTAGCGGACCGTAAGGTGAACAGACTTGGTCTTGTACAATTCCTGACACCCAATAGCGTCACCCTATAACTCTCGAGGGTCTTTCACCACGCCAGATTGATGGAAAGGGGAAAGGGTTTGACAACATACCTGGAGAGCCGCGTACAGGTCCTCCCGGGTCTGCTTGAAGAGAGAAATGTTGCGATGAACTAGGCTCAACGACTCCCTGGCCATTAACACGCGACTCCTGAAATAGCTCCGAAAACATTAAACCGCCTGCGCCAGAGAGTGCGAGCAGGGCTCCGTTGTGGCCTCGCCGAGGAGAGAGCCGTTTAGTTTGCCTCACCAAAAATATACGTGGCATCCCAAGAGAGCAGCACAGCCGGTTCTCGTCGCGAGGAGGGATGGTCACCGCATCCATCAGTCATTTGCCGGTCTCGAATACCCATGCGACCACGTTTCGTATAGCAGAAACGAGACTAGTTGCCCAAACAGCCTAGAATGACTTAGGGCTGTGAATTATGCATAGCAGCAATTGGGCCACACGCACGGGACGTGGGTGACTTGCACGGCGGAATGAGTCAACTCGGTGAAAGCGCTATCTGCCCTGTCAGCCGCAGTGGGGAAGGAAACTCGGTTCTACAGACTTCCATCTGCACGTCCAAGTATACCGAGAACGATAATGGGGAGGAGATGGATTAAATAGATCATGGATGCGCTTCAACATGGCGAAATAGATAGACAGACTCAAGCAGTCATACCAAGCAACTGGGAAAGGGAATTGAATTAGTCATCTTGACCCCGATCGCAGCCACCAGAAGAGCAAAGCAAGTCTTCGCCAGCCAAACCAGCATTGAATCAAATCAAATCAAAACAAACCCGCCAATACAATCATGTCCGATTCCGAGGAAAGCAACATTAATCACGCCGTCTTCCGTGACTGCCTCTCCACCACCCTCGTCCGGGCCGAATCTGTTGGCCTCCCGGAGCGGAAGCGCCGGAGACGAGCCAAGGGTAGTAACTCAAATGAGACGGCAGCCGTCCCGGTCTCACAGGACTTTAGCCAAGACGCCGAGGAGCTTGCCGAGTTCATCGACTACTTAGCGACGGAGATATTTGAAAACCTTCCGGACGAGATCAGAGACCTCGATTACCGGACATGGCGAGAGTCGGAGGCACTGCAAGCTGAATACTCGTTCCCTCTGACGGCGAGCAGCCTTTCACACCTCAACCTCCCCCCGTCCATCTCAGAGACGCTACAAACATACAACCTTATCTCTCCGGACCCCACGCTAGACTCGCCTCTGCCTGCCACTGTGGAGGTATTCCTCATCCCTATCCTGACCGCCTACATCACCTCGCGCATCGCGCCCCCACCAGCCTCGACGGCTTCACGCACCGACGCCTGCGAGATCTGCGAGCGGCCCTGGATCCCTCTGTCGTACCACCACCTAATCCCGCGCTTCGTCCACGACAAGGTGGTCAAGCGGGGCTGGCACAGCAAGGAAGACCTGCAGAACGTGGCGTGGCTGTGCGGTGCCTGCCACAGGTTCGTGCACCACTTCAAGAAGCACGAGGAACTGGCTAGGTACTATTACACTGTTGATCTGCTGTTGGAGGAGGAGGAAGTGCAGAAGTGGGCAGCTTGGGTAGGGAAGCTGAGGTGGAAAGGCGGGAAGACCGTCAGAAGGGCCCGATAGACAGACACTCTTAGCGATACCCAAGTCGACTCATTACTCAATTGAAATATGGCCTCGACTACACAAAGTTCCATGCCAACGCACGTGAAACAGGAAGGCGGCCAAAGTTCTGGAGAGCGTTTCAAGCCGCGTGAAGGGAAGGACAAGGTTATCTCTAGTGCGGCATATTCGTGGGCGGCGGTGGATCGGCGGACCCTTTGTTGTCATCCTCTTTATTCTGTGGTCCGTTTTAAGATTCTCGGCCCTCTCCACTAGTCAATCAATTCCTCCTTTGCCTGCTCTGGCATTGCCCTTTCAGGCAGGTTCAGAGGTGCAGTGTCGATGCGCCCAGAAGACAAGACGCAGCTCATGGAAGCACCCTTGCCTCCTTCTGAAACAGCACGCAGTGTGCCCTTATCCGGGACTGTCACTGGCTCCTGTGACGCTGGACCCAATCTCCTCAGGCGTTTAAGCTTACCCTGATTTGTGTGGTGGCGTGTAAGCTGGGGGCTGACCTTGGACCCCGTCCTACCTTGTGAATGGACACATCAGGGTTAGATGGGCTTTTGCGGACTGCGAGGGTTCGGGAAGATGGTCGAATGAGGCAGGCCTATCTGAGATCGACTTCTCCAACATACCCATCCCCCGCGCTTGATTGGCATTGACCCAGATGGCGTGGCTGCAGCGGTGTCCCTTGGGTCATATCCCCCACTGCCAGTGAATGGAATGCATGGGATCATGAGGGCGTGGCCGCAAGTGGGCGGGTGCTTTGGTTGGAAATGGGTGATAAATAAAGCAAGCCTTCGTTGTGTCTCCTGGCCTGTCTCCCTCTTTCGTCTCTCCAGCAGTCTTCACAGCCAGCGACTCGCCGTCTATCCAGAATGAAGTTCCTCGCCGCCGTCATCTCGCTCGCCACTGTGGCTGTTGCCAGTGTCGTAAGTTGCTTTGGCCTCTGAATTCAAGCCTGATCCATTCGTTCGTTGGAGTTAACGGTATCTCTCCCTAGCCTGGCATCCCCTCTGAAGCAACCGCCAGATCTCTCCTGTCTGAGCTGGCTGTTGCGCAGTCAGTTGACGATGGTGGCTATTCTCGCGAGCTTTTCCCCCACTGGAAGGCCGTGTCTGGCGAGGCTGAATGCTCCGCTCGGTATGTCTTTTCTCTCGTCTTATTCTCTAGAGGCGGCATCTCTGCGCCTGTCCTCTGTACCACAGTCGAGTGACGTCGCTGACGGGTTCTAACAGCGAGTATGTGCTACGACGTGATGGAAACAATGTCGTAACGGGTAGCGACTGCTATCCTACCAGTGGAAGCTGGACGTGCCCATTCGACGGCAAGACTCACACCGTCCCGAGCCAAGTTTCCATTGACCATTTGATCCCCTTGAAGAATGCCTGGGTTGTGAGTCTACTACACCTTAGACAACTCATTCGCATTTTGCATCTTGACTGACCTGTCTTCGTAAATAGTCTGGCGCCTCAAGCTGGACCACGACCCAGCGCCAGGCTTTCGCCAACGACATCAAGGGCCCTCAGCTTTGGGCTGTCACTACCACCACCAACTCCCAGAAGGGTGACAAGAGCCCTGACAGCTGGAAGCCTCCTCTGACCGGTATCCACTGCGACTATGCTGCAGCTTGGGTCCAGGTCAAGAGCAGCTACAGCCTTACTGTCACTGCTGCTGAGAAGTCTGCCCTTGAGAGCATGCTGGACTCTTGCTAGATGAGAGGAGGGAGTTGGGAGGAGACCCTGCAGTAGTCACTTCCAAATAGGCCGTAGGAAGTATACTTGCACCATGGCCTGACCTGAGACTATCTAGTCATTTGTCAGTGATTAAACAGACTGAAAGGACATATTCCCTATATACCAAAGATACCCCTATGACCGGGAAACTCAACATGCCTTGTTTCACAGATCTATTGAATTTGTTTGCGAGCTCCAGCACTCGAAAATTTCGGTGACACCTCCCCTACCTTTGGGGAATTATCTGTGGCGGTGTGACCATCCAGCAGTTGTTGTTAATCAGATGCGGACTGAACGAATGTGATTCACTGCACAAATCAGAAGCGGCCCTCCCGTGCTTCCAACTCGTGCTCTCATACTTCCTCAACTCCGCACACTTCTCTTCATTTTTTTCCACAAACACAAACTCACTACTATCACTTTCCAAACAAATCAGCCCATCTTGACTGCCAGCTTTCAATAGCATCACAAACGATGTTGCTCATCGCCCAACTCCTCATCCTCTTTTGCACAGGTGTATTCGGCCATTCTCATCCTCTCGCAAACTGTGATCTGTCAAATGGAGCTCATTGTAGGGACCCTTCGGATTCCTTTGGATTATTTGCTAGTTTCAGAATTAACTTTGAAACAGACTGTTCGCCAAGCCTAGGATTAGCTCGGAACTTCAGCTTCGACTTCGTCTGCGCCTTCAAAGATGCCGACTTAACTACGTACTGGGCGAGGGATCAGACTTCATCCCAAGATAACCGTCTCATAAACCTCGACACCAACGGGAAAGGTGCTGCACTTGGAATCTTTGGAACCTAGCCATGCACCATCTCTCTCTACGCGGCACTACGTTTTCTTTGGTAAAGTCAGCGTTGAACTCCTAGCTGCCTCTGGTCAAGGAGTTGCCTCAAGCATCGTCCTGAAATCAGACTCTGGAAACGAAATTTCATGGGTGGGTTTCTCGTGCTTCTTATCAGTAAAATTATCAGCTCACATGAGTTCAGGACATTCTTAGAACGTACGACAACCAAGTACAAGCCAACTACGTATTTCATGGTGATACCGATGGCAAAGTGTACAACCAAACATTCCCCGTCGACTCGCCTATTTTCACTGCGTTCCATACATATTCGATTGAGTGGACGCAGTACAAAATCGCATTTTCCATCGACGGACACGACGTTCTTACCTGGTACATCGGCGACGTCCCCCCTGAGAAGTGGCCCCAAACTCCCATGAAGCTTCACATCGGCACGTGGATTCCAGACCAGGACCGCGAAGGAAACAGCCTGGCTCGATGGGCTGGGGGACCGCCCAGCTGGGAACGTGCGCCTTTCACGGCGTTCTTCAGGAAGGTCGAGATCAACGACTTCGCCGGATTGTGTTTGGAGGTTGATGGCCCGGTGGAATATGTCCTAGGTGAGGGGATCAAAGGATGGGAAGATGTCAAAGTCAACGGATGCTACAGGCGGTTCTCGTCCGGGATGTACATCCCCCATGCTGGCTTCCAAGTCCCAACCTCTCGACCTGTGGAGGCACCCTCAGCCTCTTCGGCCAGCAGCAGTCTCTTTTCGAGCGGAGTTCGCAGGCCTGCAGACACTGTATCTAAAACAACCGATGGTGTCCCGGAGAGAACCAACTCTGAGGCTGAGGGAGATGCAGTGGCGGAAAAATTCATGGCCGCGCCCACACAGCCTCGCTGCCGTGCTCTTCCTCGTATGGCTGCTACTGTCTTGGTAGTTCTCACTAACTTCACAAGAAATGAAAGTTCTTTCCTTTAATAATAAGAAAAACTTCCTGTTTCGTTTTCAGATATCCAATTTCTTTGCATGGGGGATGATTTGGTGTGGGGAAAAGTGCATCCGGTGGCATGGTTTATGGATTACACGGCACCAACCTTTTCCTTGACACTCGAGCAACAAATACATGGGTAACGACCATCGGCGGGTCAATATCTATGTGCTGGCGGAAGAAAGATTCCTTTTGTTACATCATCTCGCAAGTGAGCTGAAATGCGGTGGTCGTGGAGTTCGTGTGCCGGGTCAGGCAGGATACAGTTTTCCGAATACTGTCAACCAAGAAACTTGGCAATCGGGATAGTCCTATTTTACTTACTCCGTAGTTTCTTTCTAATAAATAGCAGGGTTCGAAAGTTCTTGTGTGAAATGCGATGGTTGGAAATTGATGATCGCTCTCATTCACACCTTTTACCGCTTGTGACTCCCGAGAATAGAACTCCTCGACAGTAACAAACCATGACGAACAAAGTCGCAATTATCACCGGGGGCTGCTCAGGAATGGGCCTCGAGACAGCGAAACGCCTCGCTCAGACTGGGAAGTGGAAGCTTCACTTGCTTGATTACAATCTAGCAGCAGCCAAGACTGCTCTCGAGGCTATTCCCGGAGCAAAGGCGCACCATGTGAACGTGACCTCATATGATCATCTTGCCTCTGTGTTCCAGTCAGTGTTCGACGCAGAGGGTCAGATTGACTTCGTTTTTGCCAATGCTGGCATTGTGGAGAGGCACAGTTTCTATGAGAAGCAGACGACACAAGGATCCCAGCCTCCTCCAGCTCCAAATACGCTGACGCTCGACATCAACCTTACTGCCGTAGTCTCTACCACACACCTGGCTTTGCACTATTTCAGATTGAGCCCCCACAAGGGGCAGGGTGCTTCCATTGTTATGACAGCAAGCTGTGGTGGTCTAGTAAGTCATGATCACGAGATGGGCAGAAGACGGGAACTTCAGTCGCTGACTTGCCTGATCAGTACCCCAGCGAATATACACCAGTGTACTCGGCGTCCAAGGCTGGCGTAGTGCACTTCGTGCGCAGCATAGCATACTCGTTCCATCAAGAAGGGATCCGGGCGTACTCCATCTGTCCCGGGACGGTGCGGACGAACCTTCTTCTGGCCGACGAGTGGAAATCATTCCCCGAGGAGTACTTCACCCCCATTTCCAAGATTGCCGAGACGGTGGAGATGCTGGTAAATGGCGGGAACATGCAGGACTCGGCCGGGAAGAAGGTCACTGACGAGGATAACTACGGGCTGGCGGTGGAGGTGAACGGGAAAAACCATTACTTCCGGGATCAGGTGCCGTTCTGTGATGAAGCGATGGAGCAAGTGATGACGGCGACGAGCATGAAGAACCAGCAGGCAGTGTTTGATGAGGTGAAGAAAAGGGAGGCAGGGGAAAAGGCCAATTTGTAACAACAGAGATGATATCTTAGCGTTCATGTATTCTTGAGTGTTTGCTCTTCCGGTTCTATTTTGAGCATGTCTGTCTGCTCTGTCCGTGGTTGGGCAAAGGTGTTCTACAGGGTAGGACGCAGGTAATGGGAGCAGCAGCCACGATCGAGATCATATTGCCTGATTAGTGGGTGACATATTAATCTTTTTGTCGCCCTCGTGTGGGGACTCAAGGGACTGTCCTGGAACGGCGAGTGCTCCAGCGTGCTACAGCGCTGACTGGCTGCTTACTTAGTGTTCGGCTCGGTCGCCTCCACTGATCCGGAAACACGCGATGATTCACCTGGCTTACCTAACCTGCTCCCAAGAAATTACAACATTGGACCGTCCAGAGTGTCTGCAATTGGCGCCCAAGCTCGAGGTCGTTGCCCTTACCCTTTGGCAGCATTATGCGATTTGAATTACCGTAATGAACTCATCCAAATGGCGCATCTCCAAAGCGTGCCACGAGTGTCGTGCACGAAAGGTCAGGTGCAACGGCCAGACCCCTTGTGAACGCTGCAAGACCAGAGGCATCGACTGTGTCTATCGGGAGAAGGCGCGCATACGCCAGAAGGCGAGCCAACGGAGTGCGCTGAATGGAGCTGCGGTCGCGAAAACCCAGGCATCCGGACCTGCGCGCTCAACGGCTCCTGTGTCTCAGAATCAAGACGATGACGCCGATGATCTTGAGTCTGAAGCCTCACCAGGCGGCGGCGGCGAGAGCAACTACAACGTCTATAGCGTTGCCGCGACCCATGAGGCATCGCCTTCTTGTCTGATTCAGCTGTACTATGGACCCTCGTCCAACTTCTCTCTTCTGCATTCCATCTATCACCAGATCGAGGGGACGGTGCCGAACACGCCGTCGCGGCAGGGTGTTGAGGAAGTTGGTCCCGGGCTAGATCTATTCAGCCATCGACGCCTGTTCTTTGGTGACCTAGCCGACACAAACCCGCCTTTGCTGAGGTCGGATGACTTTACCGGGATCCTGCTTTCCCCAGCCACTGCGCAGACCTTGTTGGAGAGGTATCTAGATACCTATTGGCATGCGCTACCCTTCATGTCCAAAGAGGAGCATCGCACAAAGCTGGACGAGATGTTTCGCCCCCCAGGAGTGTTCGGTTACGACGATCCAGACTCTATCATTGTCCTCCTGGGTATTTCATTGGGAGCTTATATGCTGGGACAGCACACTGTCTCTGAGTTTCTGTATCAAAAGTCCAGGCAAGGTTCGGAGAAGCTGGAGGAGGTGGTCAACGTCCAGATGGTGCAAGTTTACACTATGATGATAAGTATATACCAGTCCCTGGATCCGGAACTTTGGACTAACTTCCTTGGCAAGCCATTCTCCAGATCGAGAGAGCCCGCCCAAACTCATCTTTTCTTCATCTTGGGTCTGCTGTGCGCCGGGCGTTGGCTATTGGACTGCATAAGGAAGCCATTGCGAGGGGTGGAGAGACGCGGCAGGACATGGAGCAGAAAAGGACTACATTTTGGAGTCTGTTCTTCTGGGAAAGGTATGTAAAAAAAACCTCCTGTAACTTCACATCATCCTTACCTTGATTCTGATCTGCATCTCTTCAGCTGGATTTGCTTCATGATTGGCCGGCCGAGCTCGATCGTCGACGCGGGAACCGCCGTTCCCATGCCGAAGAAGCAGAAGTTCCTGAAATCCATGGTCACGCTATCGCGGATCATGGCAAAATGTACGAATCAGATTTACACCCCACGGCATGATTCGCTTATGCCGATGTGGAACGCGGCCAATGAGATCCGTGAACAATTGCACCGATTTGCAGAGTGTCAACCCCGGGATATGGGGTTCGAGTTGGTCGGCCATACAAAGCCTGGTGAGGAGGGATTCTGTCAAACATTACTTTCGTCTAGTGAGTTTAACCCGCCTGTATCATGTGTATTTGATTGCTCACCGGTGATGCTCGCGCATACAGCATACCATCAAACACTGCTCCTCACGTTTCGACCTTTCCTCATCTTGCGGGGCAAGTTAAGAAGACAGGGGAAATCGCCCGGCACTCCCAGATCTGCCGAGAATCGACCTGCGGCCCCACCACCCTGGTTTGACAAGGCATGCCAGATCTGCCTGGACACCGCCAAAAGCACAATTAATAATATGGCAAATGCCTTGCATACCAATGAGCTTTGCAAGGTAAGCTTCCCCTGTTCCCCGGCAAGGCCGAGAAGACTCACTCTCTGACCACCATGCTACAGGGTGTTAAGTATCAAAACTACTTCGTTGAGGGTGCTTGCTACGTGTTGGCACTGGACCTACTTCAAGAACCCTATGGATCTAATCGAGATCTAAGATGGATCCGCACTGGACTGAGATGCCTTCAGGCGTTGCTTCCTAACATTCCGGGAAATAACACGCAGACCCCTACTACGATTGCCGCTATTGTCCGCATGGTACGGTGCGTGGTACCTGACTTTGAGATAGCCAACAACGCTGGCCCGGATATAGGACTCGGCCTGTGGGGGCAGAACTCGCCGTCAATCGTGCCCGACCCAACGACACCGATGACCAATGTCAGCACGGCATTTGCCTATCCTTCGATGCCGCTATCCTCCGACTTTGCTCCTTTGGGTCCGAATGACGCATTTCCAGGGGGGTTTTCCGACTTTACAGCTGCCGACCTGGGTCTTAATTTCGACTTTGGCACTATGGATATGGATGCCTTCTTATCAATCGACACGAATCCAGCCTGGGACTTGAAATAATGGAAATAATCGCCTATCTTGCCTATATCCGGCTCAACGTGGAGCAATCATCTTGGAATCTTGGGAAGTTTCGGATTCATTGGACGTGTACCACGTAATACCGTCCATCCGCGTTGTCTTACCTACCCCGGCAGTACCGCACGAAACGGTTTAGAAGCGTTCTCATTTGTATCGGATCCCCGCTAGTGGTAGTTTTTTTGTAATATGCTAGGAGTGAGTGGCACTGCTTTGAGTAAGTTGGTCCGGCACTGCTGGAAATACGGAGTAACGGATATAGAGGAGTTGTACCGGATTGCCGCCTTCATTGAAGGTCTTGATATAATATATATGGGAAGAGTCCAATTGTAAGCGTAGGGAAAAAAAATCGAGCACCAGTAAAGCTTCAAGGCCAATCTTGTAGAGGCATTCTCGAAAATCTCTAGATCACTAGATTTTGGTGCAGTAAAAATGGGGATACCACGAGCTGAGGAGGGTGGTTCCCCGGCTGTGAACGAGGTGCCAGCGACCAGTCAGGAGAGCACAACGGCTACATCGTCATCTTCTTCCAGCGATACTGAAAACCAAGAGAATGCCCTCGAGGAGGTCAAAAGTCGGGATTTCGTCCCAAAACGGCTAACCCTTTCGTTCAAGGACTTGACTGTCCGGGTGACAGCATCCAGCGAAGCCTTGGGAGAAACTCTTTGGTCAAGAGTCGATCCTGGTCAACTCAAGTCCTTTTTCACGAGGAAAACACCACGGAGAGTGAGTTTATCTGCCCTGAGTTTTCATTTTATTATTAATATCCTATGCCAGGCTATTCTGAACAATGTCACTGGCCAAGCCCGTCCAGGAGAAATGGTACGTACCTAGACCTATTCAATTTTATTACTTGACCAGCTACTAACCAATAATAGCTTCTTGTATTAGGGCGCCCTGGATCTGGATGTACATCTCTTCTTCGTGTTCTCTCAAATGATCGAGGATCTTTCCCTGAGGTGACAGGTGAGATGTACTATGGAAGCATGAACCACAAGGAGGCTCGGAAGTTTCGTCAACAAATCGTCTTGAACACTGAAGGTTGGTTCTCCTAGAAGTTATTGATTCATAGAATGTGCTAAAGAACTCGGTAGATGATATTCATTTCCCCACTCTGACCGTCAACCAAACTTTGAAGTTTGCTCTGAGAAACAAAGTCCCTCGGAAGAGGCCAGAGGACTTGGAAAAGAAACACAGCTTTGTTCAGCATATGCGAGATAACATCTTGGGATCTCTGGGCATTGACCATACCCGGAAAACCCGAGTTGGGAATGAGTTTATCCGAGGTGTGTCTGGAGGCGAAAGAAAACGTGTTTCCCTTGCCGAGATGATGGCTAGTCAGGTTGGTCCTCAAGTTTCAAAGGGATCTTGATATATCCCAAGACGAAACTAATTTCAAATCTTTAGGCTCCTGTGCAATTTTGGGATCAACCGACTCGAGGACTTGATTCCAAGGGTGCCCTGGAATTTGCCCAGAACTTGCGCCAGCAGGCCGATGAGTTTGACAAGACCATCGTCTTGACGACCTACCAGGCCGGAAATGGGATTTTTGACCAGTTCGACAAAGTCCTGGTGCTTGCAAGCGGGCGTGTGATTTACTACGGGCCTCGTGTTTCCGCCAGGGCGTATTTTGAGAACCTCGGATTTGTCTGCCCCAAAGGCGCAAACATTGCTGACTTTCTGACGTCCGTCACTGTCAAGACGGAGCGTATCATTGCGGCAGGCTTCGAAGGCCAGGTCCCAGACACTCCTGAAGATTTTGAGGCGTCTTACCAAGAGAGCGAGCTGTGCCGGCACATGCGCGAGACCTCTCAGCCTCCAAGTGATCTTGAGAGTGAAGCCGGGGACCTTGAAGCTGCTGTGTTGAGAGAGAAAAGGCAGAGAAAGTTTATGGTTGGCCCCCGAGGAGTTTACACTGCTGGGATGAAGGAGCAAATCGTTAACGCAACAATCCGGTAAGTCAATACCCCATTCACCCATTCACCCACGATCCTCTAATGAGTTCTGACTGACTCTTTACTTGCAGACAATATCAAATCATGACCGGAGATAAGCTTTCGTTTGCTATCAAAATTATATCGGCTACCATACAAGCCCTAGTGGCTGGCAGCCTTTTCTACAACCTGCCTGATACCAGCGAATCGGTCTTCCGCCGACCTGGTCTGCTGTTCTTCCCTGTTCTGTACTTCCTGCTGGAAGGCCTAGCCGAGACGACGGCTTCTTTCGCCGGGCGTCCCATTCTGCTTCGACACAAAAGATTCGGCTACTACAGACCGACGGCTTTTTGCATTGCCAACGCAATAATGGATATACCCATCGTCCTTATACAGGTGACATGTTTCTCGCTAATCCTTTACTTCATGGGCGGAATGCAGGAAGATGCGGGCAAGTTCTTCACTTTCTGGATTGTTGTAGTTGCGAACACCCTGTGCTTTGGGCAGATGTTCCGGGCCATCGGTGCCATCTTTGATCATTTCGGCACGGCTAGTTTCATCTCTGGCCTGATTTCTACCATCTTCTTTGTCTATGGAGGTATGTCTATGAATCATCACCTGTGCATTATGGAGACAAGGCGTGTGGCTAACACCGAGAAGGATACCTAATCCCATTTCAGAAGATGCGTCCATGGTTCCGATGGATATTCTATCTTAACCCAGGCGCATATGCCTTTGAGGCACTGGTAGCCAATGAGTTTGACGGGCTCGATCTTGAATGCGTTGCGCCCCAGTATGTCCCATTTGGAGAAGGATACGACACCGGCAGCTCCCAATACAGAGGATGCACTGTTCCGGGAAGCAACGGCTCAACGGTGAACGGCATTGATCACCTTGCACAGCAGTACAGCTACTCTGTCGGCCATATTTGGAGAGGCTTCGGCGTTATCGTGGGGTTCTGGATATTTTTCATCGCCGTCACCGCGGTGGCCTTTGAGTTCAAAAATAGCCACAAGGGGTCATCTGTGTTGCTCTTTAAGCGATCCTTCCGTCCAAAGAAGGCCCAGTTGGATGAAGAGAAAGGACCAAAAGGATCTCCCGATTCGTCAACGGTGCTGGCCCAATCTAACCGTCAGTCCATTTTCACTTGGAAGGATCTTGACTACTATGTCAAGTACCAAGGGGCCCAGAAACAGCTGTTGAACAAGACGTTTGGGTACGTCAAGCCAGGGAATCTTGTGGCTTTGATGGGAGCTTCAGGTGCAGGTAAAACAACGTGAGTAGCCCACCGTCTTCTGTTCGAACTACTTGGTACTGACAGCCACTAGGTTATTAGATGTTCTGGCGCAGCGAAAGGATTCAGGAGATATATTCGGTTCCATCTTGATTGACGGGAAACCGCAGAACATCTCTTTCCAGAGAATGACCGGATATTGTGAGCAGATGGATGTCCATGAGGCAACAGCTACGGTGAAGGAAGCCCTCATTTTCTCCGCGGTCCTGCGACAACCACAGCACGTGCCTTATGCCGAGAAGATTGACTATGTGAATCGCATTATTGATCTTCTCGAGCTCGAAGATATTTGCGATGCCATCATTGGAGGTTAGTTTAGCAGATGGAGTTGCCCCTTCTGAGATATTCAACTGACATCCCTGTTAGTCCCGGGTGCTGGGCTAGGAATCGAACAGAGGAAGCGAGTTACGCTAGGTGTTGAGCTCGTTGCGAAGCCATCCCTCCTGTTCTTGGATGAGCCAACCTCTGGACTTGATGGCCAATCTGCGTATAATATTATCCGATTCCTGCGCAAGTTGGTGGATGGTGGGCAGGCAGTATTGTGCACTATTCACCAACCCTCTGCAGTACTATTTGAGGCCTTTGATTCGGTCCTCTTGTTGGCCAAGGGAGGACGAATGACATACTTTGGTGAAAGTAAGACTTCCTCGTATCTTCCGTGACTATCTTACTCTTGGATGCTAAAAGATCTTATAGCCGGAACCGATTCAAAGACCCTCCTCGATTACTTCGCTCGAAACGGAGCCCCTTGCGAGGAAGGGGTTAATCCAGCAGAACACATTGTTGAGTCTATCCAGGGAAACACGGCAGTTCCTATCGATTGGGTCGACGTTTGGAGCAAGTCTCCAGAGAGAGCTAGAGTTCTCGAAACCTTGGAAGGCTTGAACAGCAAGGCTCTCGCCGCAACAGCATCCCTGCCGGAAGACAACGCCAGCTTTGCCACTTCCAAGTTCTTCCAGTTCAAGACGGTGTTGCACCGTCAGATGATCCAACTTTGGCGCTCACCTGTAAGAACGAATCCCTGAAGCTGGAAAGTCCGATGTGCTCACCATCGCTTTAGGATTACATTTGGAATAAGATGGCTCTCCATATTTTCGCGGCCCTTTTCAGCGGCTTCACCTTCTGGATGATCGATGACGGATCTTTCTCTCTTCAGCTCAGGCTCTTCGCAGTATTCAACTTCATATTTGTGGCCCCTGCATGCATCGCCGGTTCGTCAGATACCATAGGTTCATCATAAATTAGATGATTCACTAACTCGATGTGTTAATCCAGGCATGCAGCCATTCTTCCTCCATAACCGCGATCTCTTTGAGACACGCGAGAAGAAGGTAAGCTCCACCACCATGGTGATTTAATAAAGAAGGAATGTACTAAGAAAATTTACCAGTCCAAAACATACCACTGGTCGGCCTTTATTGGGGCACAGGTTGTATCCGAAATACCGTATCTCATCATTTGTGCCACTTTATATTTCGGATGTTGGTACTTCACGGCTGGTTTCCCTGTTGACGCCCGTATCTCGGGTCACATTTATCTTCAGATGATCTGTAAGTCAAGCCCAGTGGCCTGCGACCTTCGAAGCAGGAGAAGGGAACGAAGAGCGCGGATAGCAAAGACTAACTCTTTCGAATCAGTTTACGAGTTCTTATACACATCCATCGGCCAAGCCATTGCAGCTTACGCACCAAACGAGTACTTCGCCGCCATCATGAATCCCTTGCTCATTGGTGCCGGTATGATATCGTTTTGCGGCGTCGTCGCCCCTTATGAATCGATGCCAGTGTTTTGGAGGTCTTGGCTCTACGTAAGGCTCCTCTCTTCATCGTCATTTTCTAAGAAGTAATTAACATCTATTCAGTGGCTCGACCCATTTCATTATCTCGTTGGCGGCCTTTTTGGCACCGTTGTCTGGGATGTCAAGGTCAATTGCCTCCCCGAGGAACTCACAACTTTTGCTATCCCGGATGGGCAGACCTGCGGGCAGTACATGGCTAGTTTCCTCAGCAGCAATGCCGGTTATGTGTCTGATCCGTCTGCCAATGGGTCATGTAGTTACTGCCCGTACTCAACTGGTGCCGAGTATGCAAAGACCTTCAATATCAACGAAGCGTACTACCCATGGAGAGATGTAAGTGCGATCCTAATTCTGAGACTGGCAAACTAGAAGGAAAAAAAAGGAATACTTTAGCTGATACACATCCTTCTATAGACTGGTATCACAGCCTTGTTCTCCATCTCTTCGTATGCTCTTGTGTTTCTCATGATGAAGCTCAGGAGCAAGAAGACGAAGAGCGCCAGATCTGAGTAGAAAAGACAAAGAACAAAAAGCGGCCGCAGGGCCAGAACAAAACGAAATTGACTTGGAATAGAAAGCTTATGCATATAAACCTGAACGGAGCATTGGCTACCATAAGATACCTACAGTATGAGATATAGATTGTTACCAATACCGTCGCTCTACCTTGACGGACAGGCTTAAATTGGGATTTTTTTACTAGATAGACAGGAGCAGCGCTCATATATTGAATAACCACCATAATAACCACCACAATAACTGAAGAGCCTGTCATACATGGACAGTATTGCGATCTGTTGTTCATCCTGTTGTTTTGATACTAGGCTAGAATCCAACATTGGCCATCATCGGTCACTTTGCTCGCAGATACCTACTCATAATCATATACCAACAGGTGTCACACTTTCAGTCACATTTTGTATCAATCGAGATGTGTTCATAGTCTTTTATTTTAAGCTCTTCCTCTTAATGAAAATTGAAACCAGTCATGAGTGAAAAGTATTATTGACATTATTATTACAATGACACATTCTTTCGGAAAGACGCCAGTATTAGGTAGTGCCTCTATTGAACAAGAGTACTGAAGAGAAATGACTCAAAGGCCTTTTGCATTGCGTGTACAGTCGCTCAAAATTTCGCTGCGTGTGCGTTTGTTTGCTCGTGTCGCAATTCTCGTATTATACATGTTCCAACGTAAGTACAGCCTCCCCGTTCAAGGTTGAAAGGGGGAAGCGAGACAAGTAATGAGAGAAAAGTAGGAAAATCCTCAAAAGTCGGGTATCAGGGAAAAAGGGGGTTGACGGAAAAAAGAGACATAGGAAAGACGGAAGAAGAGAAATTCGGGATGCAGTGCTTTTAGCCAGGGTGTATAGCAACACCGGGGGGGTCCTCTTCATGTTCTTTTTTTTTCTTTGTCGGGTTGATATTAGTTTTGAAAAGCCTCAAGGCCGTATCGTTGTATCTGCCTCATCGTCACTGACGTCCATTTCATCATCCATCAGTTCTCCTCTGGCAGCGCGGTGCGCCAGATCTCTTTCCGCGTAAATCTCCTGCTTACGAGTCTCAGCTTGCTGCAGGCAATCCACGTACGTCCTGAACTTGACAATTTCACGGAGCAGGTATGCGCTCTTCTTCTCCCAGTTCGCCATAGCCTTGATAGCATTGTGGCCTCGGGGTGTAAACGCCAGCAGCATTGGGCTGCGCAGTTGGTTATGCTCTTGCAAACTCTCTTCAATGTTTTTGACGTAAGCAACCAAGGTGGCCAGCTGGTCCGTCTCGCTCGCGTTGCTGGGACGTAGGCTTTGTGCTGGCGGCGTCCAGTCTGCGATGTTAACACGATCACCGGGCAGCTTGCCACCACGCCCGCTGGCATTGGTAAATGCAGCGGCGGCTTGATCGATACTGGCTGAGCGGAAGCTGCTGATGCTGCCCTTCCGGCCTGTCCCAGTGATGGCACCGTTGCTCATGTTAGAAGCTCGCCTTGTTGGTGGCCCAGTTGAATCGTTGATTGCATTGACAAGTGCGTTGTTGACAATGTTCTCACTCCATCCATACTCCATATTGCTCACACCGCCAATCAAAGGATGCGTGCTCAAGCGTGCACTCCAGTAGTTGGCAGTTGTGACAAACTCCTTAATGATTTCAGGCGTTCCCACCTGGAATAAGTGAACTGCGCCAGTTGGGAGACTCAGGGCCCATACATGTGGTCGTGTTCGGGAGTACCCAGGAGACGGCAGCGCAGACGCCAGGGTTTGTCTCAAGTTGAATGTACCAACGTTTGTGGCATTGTCTTGCCAGTTGCCACCTCCTACCGGTGCCTCCTGAGCCGCTTTGGGACGAGCCTTCTGCCGTTGAGACTTACTCGAGTTGAAGGAGAAGAGGCTCATCTGACCCTTCTGCACCACGGCAAACACTTCGGTCCACTGCCTGTCCTTTGCCTTCTTGTCCACTCCATCCAAGTGATGCTTGTGAATAACCCTTCCCTCCTTGACCCACGGGGGTCCGGTGATTTCCAGTGTTTCATCCTCAAGAAGCCGGGAGGCCGTTATGTCTGCGCTGAGAATTGAGGGGGCTGTCTCATACCCATTGGCATCTTCGTCCCGGATGATAGCTTGGCTCAGAGCATTCGCGAAACCAATGGATTGTTGATAGTCGCCACGTGGGAAGGCAGAAGCAAATGAGTCTTGCGATACTGTTGTCTGTGTCCGACCAAGAGACTGCCGACTCCATGTTGCAGAGGACAATGCTGGACTCCAAAGAGAATTGTTATCCTCAAAACTAGTTCTACTCGAGTTGAATCCATTACGTCCAAGTCCAGGGGGTCTGGAGCGGCTCTTGGACACCCAGCGAGAGCCTGGCCCACGGGTGGACTCCGCGTTACGACCTCTCATGGAGAGATTACCTTCGGATGGAGCCTTGCTGAGCACACTTGGGGTTCGTCTCAGCATGTTCATCACTCCCAAACCCTGCGATGGCGAAGTTGGTAGACTCTTCTGTGGGTCTGCGCCGAAGAGAGGCAGTCGCTCATCACGAATCGAGTTGTAGATGGACTTGAGGACGATCTCTACTTGCTCTTCCCAGCTTTTGATGTTGCCAGTGTGGGGCGACTTGACCAGTGGGCCGCAGTCATTCACAACATCGAGTCCGTCCGAATCACCCCGTGGCGGTGGTCGGAACGAGTTTCTGAACGATCTACGTTCTGATTCGGTAGGCGTGGGTGATATTGGCGTTGCAGATGGTATGGTTGTTGGGGTATCAAGCATGCCCGGGCTCTTTGCTGAGAGAATG
Organism: Clonostachys solani; assembly: GCA_902141235.2. Classification (NCBI taxonomy): domain Eukaryota; kingdom Fungi; phylum Ascomycota; class Sordariomycetes; order Hypocreales; family Bionectriaceae; genus Clonostachys; species Clonostachys solani. The sequence goes on from CABFOC020000002.1 coordinate 938,072, forward strand.
GGTGGTCGTTTCTCAAGAGCATCCGGCATTACCTCAGCCAGGGCTTGGATAATTGTTCCCATCGTGTTTTTGACGAACTGGCTGCGAGTCATCTTTTGCTCGATATCTGCCATGTGTAAATCGGTGTTGAGAAGCATAATCGAATAGCAAATGGTGTGAATGATATCTGCAAGAAGTTAGCAAAGTTTTGGTTGGATCGAAGAATCCTGCGGCGATATTTACCTGAGGCCTTGAAGCCGTGATTGGGGTTGCATGCACACCATCGCTTCGAGAACGCTACCAGAATACGGTCGACTTGCTGGGTCTCGGCACGGAAAACTAAGCGACTGCAGACCTGACGCAATGATTGCACGACGCTTTGGTTTGTGAAATCATACAGGTCCATGTAGGCTTGGAGGGTCTTCTTTCTTACAGGACCTTCCTCACCCATCCAGGACGCGGCCTTGTCTCTCTGAATGAAATCCTCATTTCCATCAAAAATCCTCTGTGCCTTTTGTCTATCATCCTCGGTCGGCTGGCCAAGAACAAATTCGGGCTCATCAAGTTGCTTCGAGTCCAATGGAGTCATGATTTTAGCCCCTGACTCCAAGGTTGTTTCAATTCGAAGGTCAGGTGGCTTGATCATCGAAGAGGCTCGAGGAGTAACGGATGGATCTGGGAATGGCTCGGATTTCGCTTTCGGGGTAGGATCGTCATCAGTGAATGAAGGCAAGGCAGGCGACAAACTGCTTGTCCGTTTACCGAAACGGCTGTTATCGGTGAACAAGGTTTGTGCTGTTTTGTCTTTGCCCTGGGCAACGTCGTTTGTCTCGCCGGGACCATCAAGATCCAAGAAAGAATTCGTCGTCTTCGATTTACTAGCAGATCGGGACGGAGTAGCGAGCTGATCTGCTTTCTCCTTCTCCTGGGACGAGTCTGATTGTACCTTTCTGATTCGGGCGTTAGGGTTGGGTTCGTATTCAGGGGAAAAGTCTCTCTTATACGCTTGTTGCTCAACAATGTCCCCTTCTGCCTCCTCACCACCCATGAGATCAGCCAGGGTCATCTTGCCAGCATTTGATGGGGTCTGATTCTGCTTCAGGGCCTGGGTCTTTGCTGGCACCCCGGGCTTTGATGGGGTTACTGAGTCGCGAAGGTACGGGTTCATAACCTGACGTAGGCTGCTAACGGGACTCGTTTCGGCTTTGGGAACAGGTTTGTCCTTGTTAGCGTACAGGTTCAGGGGTGGAACCGGAGGCAAGTTTTCGGCGACTGAAACAGGAGGTGCATCATCAACCACAGACTTCTTTCGGCGGCGGAAAAAAGAAGTCTTCTTCTGCAAGACGGGGTGATTCGAATGCGATGATGCTGTATCTCTCCCCTGCGTCTTGCTACCAGTGCTGGTGCTAGCATTATCTGGAGCTGGAGAATCACCAGTATTACGTCGACCGTTTTGGCTGGGGTCGGGGGTAGTAGCGATTGGATTGCTGCTGTGCCTTGAAGAACCACCAAACACACGTTTGAAGAAGCCTTGCTTCTCCTTGGGCTGTGGTGTTGAATGATTGCTCGCAGGTTGTGCAGCCTGCTCTTTGGGTTTTCCATACCCAACAGCCGGGGCGGGTGCCGAGTCGGAAGTTGGCAGGGGCGGCGCTGGCTCTCGTGCAACTGTCTTGTTTCGGGCAGATGAGCTCTTCACCGATCGACTCGAGCTACGATTTCGATGGGCAGATGAGGATTGGGCCGGTTCTGATGGCTTCGGGGCAGTCGAGGGGGGTTTGCGAGGGCCGCCTGGGACGGTTGGGTTGGGCGCGGCATTCATATCATCGCTGTTGAAGCTCGTGACCCTGTCGGCCTTGAGCGAGCGCGTCATGCTGTCTACCTGGGACAGATCCGAAGGATGAGAGCCTTGATCGATGCTCGCTGATCGGCGATGGCTGCGACCCCATCGGCCGCCAGTGTAGCCATTGCTTTGACTCTGCAAACCATCAATGCTCCCACTGCCAACACTGCCGCTCTTGTGTCTATGGCTTCCTTGTTGAGGCGATTCCTTTGGTGTATCCGACTGGCTTCGACGCATTGTCTCGCGGACAAGGCTGGCTCGGCGGGGGACGTCCTGGATCGTCGCGTTACTATTGCTGCGACGGTCGCGCGAGTACTGGCTCGACAGTCGGCTTGAGGTATCAATGTCAGAACTGTAGGAGAGACTTCGAGTGTGGTTATGAAAGGCAACAGGTGGTTCGGGGTTGTCCAAGCGGTACCTCGGAATGTCGAAGAAACGAGGCGTATCGTCCTCGTCGTCCTGGTCTCCAAATCTCGGGGTGTCGTTGTGCAGGAAGGAGAGCTTGTCGAGGGACACTAGCATATTAGTGACTAGAGAGTCACGGGTAACATCGCGGGTCGATAGTGATAAATCATGCGAGTCGCGATGCGGGTGAGGGCGAGGGACGTGGGAGGAATGGTGGTCTGCCATGTCGGCGGCGACGGCGTCGAGGGAGGTATGCTTGTCTAAAAGGGTTTCATTCGGCTGGTAGGATGTGCTTGTGCTTGGGCTATGATGGCGGCTTGGCCTGCGCGAGCCACTAGACGAGGCGCTTAGTGGTCCGGCAGAAGCATCTCTCGGCACACCACTGCTGGAGCTGGTCAGGTACCAGTGATACAGTGTGGAATCTGGCGCCGAATCATCCGGGGACGCAGTATTAAGATTGTTCCGCCGGAGGGAGTGATTTGTCTTGAGCTGTAGGGGCATTGCGGCAGCTGGTGGCGGACTCAGCGAGCTAACTTAGCAGGTGCTTTCTGGGCCTGGACATTGATGGGCAATTGGCGCTGGTCGGGTCTTAGTTGGGGGCATGCGCCAACAGGGAGTGCAGTGGCGCGCGCCTGGAATCGGGGTGGGCGGTGGTGGTTGAGAGATTGCGAGCAGCACTTTAACGAAATGAATTCCACAACATGTGGTGCTATGTGCGGGTAAAGGGCAAAAAAGAAAATAACGCAACAATAATTCAGGAAATAAAATCAACAGATGTCAGCAAAGGGAATTAAGCTTTCCTTGGCCAGATATTTGCGCCTGTGTATGGCAGACTTATCAGGCTTGCTGCTGAGTTGAGGGCGCTCAATTAGGATGCCACCGCACAGATGAAACATGGATTCAGGGTCCAGGTGTGGCACTCCACCTGGCTCTTGATGGAACAGCAACGTGAACAACGTGAACACTATTCCAGAACAGAGGAGGAAGAGGAATCGAGCGCTGTGGGAATTCGTCGAGCGCTGCAGGGGTGTGGCCGTCGCTTACAGCTTGGGGGGTATAAGACGCAGCTCAATGGCAATACTATCACGAACCCAACCCATCCCAACCCAATCCAATTCAATTCAATTAACTCAATCTAGCCCACCCGTACTCCGCGAAGTGAATTGATTGTGCAATCTCGCCCCAGCGACTCGCGCAGACCGGAACAAGTCGACTTTGGGTAAACTTTGACGCCTTCCATGTTCTTTGGGGGATGCCACTTGCCAGGTCGGTGCTAGTTCAGGACGGCCAGGCACCGCGGACTGGGCCCATGCTTGCTGATTGGTTCCCCCTTTCACCCACATGTGCCCTGTTTGCTGGGAACAAGCACCGGAGTGGAGCCTTCAGGTGCCTAGACTGGCACCACCGCAGCGGAATGGCACCAAGTGCAAGGACAAGCAACGGCCCAAGGTATCCTCACCTGCGGTTACCCTATGCACCCTGCCCGTCCACTTTCTTTTTCCGGACCGAGGATGCAACAAAGAAGCAAGGAACACCCTTTGTGCCTTTTGCTGTGGCTTGCTTCGTGCCGGGCCGCCGAAATTCGAGAAGAAACGGCGAGGGCCAGAAAGCAAACAAAACGAACTGCATGATGCCGGGTCTACCACACACGCGTAACACAGTACGGTGTCTGCCTCCAAACGGTGTTCGTGCATCTTGTTCTACAGTAGGTCAGACTTTGGTACGGTCTCGACATCTTCCTAGATGCCCAGGAGGTTTTCGTTGGGCGTAATCGTGAGTCTCATCGGCGTAAACCGACAATTGACACGATGGCTGCGGTATCATGATTAGGCACGGCCTCACCTGCTCCTCTTGGGGTGTTGCTTACCCGTTCGCATACTTTTCCTGGATTGACTAGCCGCAGATCATTTGCTTCGCCTAACGATTCGTTGTTCGTTGGAGACACAAAACTCGGGGTGGAGAGCGACCAATGCCTCTATGCTGGCATGGATCCCCTAACGTCTCAGGATCCCGTAGGTTGCTGAAACAGGCGGGGAAGCTTGGCTTCCTGTGGTGCAACACTAGACAGATGCCCTACAGCCCTCAAGAGATCGCAAGGTCGGTGAGTAGATTCATTGATGGAAGATAATGGGAGCCGAATGGTGTAGCATTGACTTTCAGAATCGAGATAACCACCGTGGAGCATCTCCAGAAATATGGAACGTATGCACTATCTTCGGAGGCATTGTGCAATTCTCTACGCACAAGATATGTGAATGTGAATACATGTTACACTTCATTATCTCTGGGGGTGCTGCTGCATTTAGCTCCGGTGCACCTTAGTCCTTGCAGCCCGGCCGGATCCTTCAAGCCACAACAAGCGCAAGATTGAGCGCGCCCAACAGCTTGAAGATGTCCAAGTCCAGGCATCAACTAATGCTATGAGGCTGGCTAGGTATCTTGGAGAATGATTTCACATCTAGGGGTTACAGGCGGCCAAATCACAAAGAGCGTGCGACACTAAGTTGTCTGAGGTCTGCTATCGAAGTCAACGATCTGGTAACCAAGCTTGGGCAAGTGACATAGTGCGGCTCTTGACATCAGCTTTTCGGATGGACAATGAGATGAATAATCCGCCGACCATTATCCTGGTTCAGCTGGTTGGTCGACTCGCGAGATAGGCCTGTCGGATCAAACCCAAACTACCTGGTCTGCAAAGACGATCCAGTTTCATAGTGAGACATATTCTGTAAGACCTTTGCCCGCTCTAATTCATCACCCACACTACCTAGAAATAATCGTTCACCTGAACGTTCTACCAACAACCAGGTGCAGCAGCTGTGCTGATCGTTGTGACCGTAGCCGGTCAACCACAGTACAGGGACGGATTTGGCACATTGGCTGCCCGGTCAATATCTGCCGTACTATCTTGGCATCACAAATACTTAGCGGGAGACCATTCGCTTATCCTCGCTAGCAGGCCAATTAATTCCCCATGGCTAGCAACGGAGGCACACCATTCTCTATCTACCGACATACCGGGCCTTTAGGCTTTCAATTCCTCAGAAGGCTCAGTTCACGAAGCCCTGCCCATGTGGGAGCAAGGATCATGGTGAGGTGGCATGGACACCAGGCGGGGATTTCCGGTCCCCAATCAACCATCCAATATTCCAACATGGGAAGGTCGGGAAGTTCTAAGCGCCCCCGTGTGCGTTGTCCCCTCAAATTGCACACCCATTCACACCAGCTTTCCAATGGTTAAATGACCTGAGGTCTCGGAATGTCAGCAAAACAAAACAAAACAAAACTCATGCAGAGGCACATGCTGGCAAACCTCACAGGCATGCCACGCGTGCACACCCTCCAGGGCCCATCCTTGCCAGCGCACTGAGAACCTCGTGGCAACGGAACAAAAATCGCCTCCTCCGCCATCTGATTTGCTAAAAAAAGAAGGGAGGAAGATTAAGAAAATCTCCGTGCCTTGCCAGGAACCTGCATGTCGACTTTCCATAATAGCACATTCCTCCGTGATTTTGTCCTTCTCCCTGTGTGTTTTTGTCAGAACAAATTACTCTGTTATCGATCATCAAATACGATTCCACCTGGCAATATCGTGATTGTTATGCATCAGCGATTTGTCAACCCTGCAGGAGAGCCCAACCATCATCCATAGAGGTTGTGACATATACCCACCATCAGAAGACCAGTCGGGGTCGTATGTTGCTGAGTGGACGTCAGTTGCCTTGTCTATGCTTCGCGAACCATGGTCGTTCGAGTTTCTTTGTACTCGTGGCTAGACGATTACGGCCAATAGCGGCCAATAACCTGTCTCTTAGAGATCCTGGTAGGATCTGCCCTTCCTGCGACCGAATGAGTTTGTGCCACGGATTCTAGAGCACCATGGTTAGAATCAATGATGCTAGCCCGTCCAATGGTTTCCATGCTTAGAAGCCAACGTCGGGTCCTTTGTATTAGTAAAACCAATGCCATCCCTACCCCGCATTGATCCTGCTCAAAAGCCTAGCGAAGCTTATGCCTTGAAAACCCGTACTGATTATAATCGGTTGTATATGTGTGGATCTGTGATGATGTCCTCCTTCTCCTACGGGTGCTTCGCATTAGATAGTTCGCCTCATGCTCGCTTGTGCTTCAAGTCCAAGCCCTATCGGCACATGCGAGGTTGGGAACGAATATCCACCCGAGGAGCCAATCTAAGTAACCATGGTTTTCGTATTCCTCTCCTTCTAGTTCTAGACTTGTTATTTTTCTCTTCTCGTACCTCGAGAGTTCATCGAAACCCCAAACACACAAGGTGTGACCGTCTAGGGTATGTGTGACAATGGACCCTTCGGTGCCAATAATTCATGAACTGAGGGCATGGTTTAGCAAGTAGAATATTATTGAAATAGTATCGCAACCGAGAATAAAGTGTGCGCTAGAATATGAGGGGCTGCAAAGGGGGCCATAACATTTAGAGGGTAATGGCTTAAACACTGGTAGATTGAGTTTATTGTTAGACAGTATTATTCATTGTTACACAATAGAGGTTATTTTATTTGACATTGATACTTATTCTCTGGATAACTCTGGTCCCTTTTTCCCGACAGCTACTTGCCAATATATTTCATCTAGCTGAAACTGCGGGCGGAATCATCTTGATAGAAGTACATAGTCCGTTGAGTTTTTCATAAACTGAGCTCATGATATGATTACGACTGAACTCTTATGACTAGCAACGATATTGCGAAGGGAACTTAAGCACAGCTGATTCACAAGCACACTCATGAAGGAGAAGGGCCGCCCAAATTATCCAAATTCATAAGGCAATCTAATTGGGGGAAATAACAAAATTTCTGATGAGCCCGAGTCTTGCAGTTCAAACTCTTCTCTCCTGCTTACTCTGACTGGAATGCGACATCAAAGGGTCTGAGGCGTTTTGCCTTCGCGCCAGCATACAATCTCGTCTCACTAACCGCCTCGGCGCCTCGGAAGCAATTGTCGTCCCAGCCCTCCACTCTCTGCCACTGGCATGTCCACTAAAACCCTATAGCGTGGCATTTCGAGGGATGCCTCCTTCGAGAAACAGTAGAGGTGGGCTTTCTTTGGGGCTCCTTCCATTTCGATAACTCCATAGCCGGCACAAGTCTCGGACCTTGATTTCTTCTTTCCTCTTTGCTAATTCTGGATCTACCCCGTGGACTGCCACGGCTACCTCCGGCATGTTGGACGAAGGCCTCCATGTGCTAGCAATGGTGACCTCAAGCGATTCTCTAGAGTCTTCCATAGACACGTTCTCTGTGCTAAAGCCGGCAGTCTCGTCCATGAAGGAGTTTTGTTCATCGGCCCCAATGAACTCTCCGGTTTTCGGGTCTTGGACGAGCGGGAACATACCTTCGAGGTAGTGTTGGTTAAATAGGTGACCTCCATTTCCGGAGGACCTAGCAAAAAGACGACCGACGAACCGAGGGATCTGCGGAGAGCCCATCGTGTTTGTCACGAAGTGCAGAACCCCCAAAAGAGCCACGAAGTCGTTTGTGTGAGCATAATGCTCCACATGCGAGATGGCACGATCCTGACCTGTCAATGCGGTGCGTGAAGATGATAACATGGCCGTACTTAATTGCAGAGGCCTTCTTCTCGGTTCTTCGATTGGAGTTATTGGAGATGTCGCACTAGTCTCAGTGACGATGGTATTGGCAGCAAGAAAGGGGTATCTGTGTATCAATTGCTGAGAAATGACATGACGGTGAGGGTTGTTGAAGTGGTTAGCTGCGTTCCCAAACGTATACACCTCCAGCTTTGAGAGAAGATCTTGCGGTAACTCTTGCAGAAGCCAATCTATCACCAGACCACCCTCTATACCTCCCTGGGAATGGAGGATGAGGACTACTTTGGATTTTCCAGGGTCATACAACACGTCCTTGAGGACCCTGTACACATTACGGACGTCGGCGGTCGCATAGGAAAAGTTCCGCTGAATCAGACACTCTATGAGGTCAAATATGATGCCACTTGTAGGGTTGTGGATGCCAAGTATTGGGCGTTTGAAAGTGATGGCCAGCCGATTCAAATTCCCTTGAAGCCAGTGCCGACTGCAAAAGCCATCAATATAGAGGTGGAAGTGAATGGATCTCATTCTACTCACCCAACAGACACCCCGTTGACAAACACCCATTGCTCGTGAGCATGTTCCGGCCTTGGCGGTGCATATTTTGCCTCGGATTTATATGTGGCGTTGCTACCATTCAGCAGCCTGCACAGCGTTGTATTCAGTAAAACAAATACGCCGATGCCGCCCACTGCCATCCAGACAGGTAAAATGAGACACAAAGGCAGAGAGACGAGGAATCCGCCTTGCAGAATAAGGAGGAAGACGTGCAGAGCGACACAGAACATATTCCCCCATGTAGCAGACAACTCATTGAAGCCGTTTGAGCCGGAAACAAAGAAAGGCCAAAGAATCCATGGAATAGACCAAGAGTGAGCGAAAAAGTAATAGAGATCCTTTACGAAGAGCCTCCAAGGAAAGTCTGTGTAGCCATAGTTGATGATCGATGAGCCGCCAGCCTGCGAGCGATAGAAATTTGTCGAGCTGGCCATGATACAACACCAGCGAAATACCTCTTTCGCAACGGCCAGCGGCGGCGACGAATAGGTAGAGGCAAAATACGAGAGTTCGGCCGAGAGATGTAACAGATATCTGAGGTCAAGAAAGGTTCATGAGCAGAAATGAATCAGGGTCGTGCACGGGCAGGTGATGGATAGTTCCATCTGGGACGGGGGATCCGCATCGGTCACGGATAGGGGGTAGGAATGATAGAAACCATCGCCAAGGCCGATCCAAAGAGCGATTTGAATATTATTGGGATGACGACGCCGGGATCATTTGCACCTAGTAGCCGGTGGCTGATGCTGTCTTAGCAGTCATGGGATCAAATTCCCCCACCTTAAGAAGGCTGCCCCAACCCTCCTCCCTCCCTAGACAGAGCTGACCTAGGCTGGTGCCTGATTGAAGGCGCTCCCACATGTGGCGGAGGAGTGGTAAATGGCTTCCTAATTTACGCCGTCTTGCTCACACGAGATCATTTGCTGCTTCCTTTCAGCTTAGTGCGCCTTGTCCCGCGGCGGGGAAGGGATCGCCTATCTAGTGGTCAGCAGAGAGCATCACGCCTGCCGTTGTGTTACATGATAGCCACTGTAAGGCAGTATCGGCCTTACTCAGCCGCAAAAAGTTGTTGCCAGGTGTGAGAAGGCACCTTAGGTACGCCGAGGAAGATGTGGTTACATCGGATTGATTATTCGCTGCCAAAAGAAGTGTGCGGAGGAACCCTATTGCAGGATATGAGAGAGTTACGGCACTCCAACTGCAAAAACAAGGCGCCATTCAATCAACTCAGAGAAGAAGAAAAAAACCAATGGTCCCAGGCCAGAACCCTCTATAAGAGGTCTTGACTCTCAAAGACCGAGTTGCGTTTTCAGATTGACTTCATCAGGTGGAAGACCCTGATAGTCACAACCCTTAGGAGCAGCCCGGTAACAGCGCCTCCTCCCACACTCACAAGACGCATCAAATACACACAAATAGCCATTTCTACAGTTCCCGTCCGAGTCACACTCGTCAAAATCGCCGCACGGGCCTGTCATGTTTCTCCCGTCGCCGAGATAAGGCCCGACCCGTACGCAAACCGCCTGGTTGCCAGACTTGAGGCAGCTACAAGTCCCCCATTGCCTCGAGCATGGGAAGTATGACCCGTTTCCGGGAGCAACAGCTGTGGCGGCTGGTCCACAGCCCACATCGTCGACCCGGGTGGCCGTGACTGTGACGGTCGGTGCCGACATCGTGGTAGTGCTCGCGGTTACGCTCGCCCAGCACGAGCAAGCTGACGAGAACCGGCCTGGCTCTGGGCATTGACTCGTGGCAAAGGTGGGGACCATGCTGGGGACCACAGTTTGATCATAGCCAGAATACGGGACTGTTTCGGTAGCGTTGGCCCTGAAGGACGAGAGCTTGGAGCCACTGCTGTTTGTAGGCTCATCCCGCACAACCACGCCACGAACATTCGTCGTTGTGTACTTGAAGATCGTGGAAGTGATTGTTCTGCGGCGAGTCAGTCTGATGAGTCAAATCCTAGGATATGGAGAAACCGCCTTCGCTTACGTCGTGTTTGGCACGATTGTCACCCTCAAGAAGGAATTGCACATCGAGATGCGTGACTCGATGGGGACGCCAATCCCTGCCCACTGCCCAGTGACATGGTTGGCACAATTATCTCCTGAGCAGGCTGCCACCAGATTCACTTCCCAGGCGAGCAGAGCAGCTCCGATGATTCGTCCGACTTGCATGATTGGAAATAGTAAGCTGAACCAGTTTGCCAGAGGAAGACAAGACAACTCGTCGTCAAGAAACACTGTCTTGATTTTCCCCACGATCCAACGGGATGTTGACGAGGCCTTCCCTTTATTATACCTACCTATTGAAGACTATCGATTGTTGATCGAAGGCTTCGCATAGAAAGCCTATTCCGAGAATCTCAATTTCTTGAGACATGGACGGCGTCCTTGGTGCGAATTCGCGACATGACCCAGGCAAGAGTTGGCGAATATACTCAATTTAATGCCTGTGACCTGACAGAATTGGCTATTAGCTGAGGTCATACCGGCTGATTCGTAAGATGAAACTCTGGAAGCGCATATATCTCGGTATCGTTGCTGAACGGCATGAGACAGCAGCTCCTGGATACGAGTTCAGCTACCTAGATCTCTCGCTTGTGAAGCTGCACAGCCGTCCAGTAACACGGATTTCCATGGCCCTTGTAAGATGCTGAGGCGGCGTCTACACTGCTCTGCGAGAGAAAGGGGCCAGAGGAGAGTTGGGCAATCCAACAGCTTGATGCCAAGCCATCTTCGGGTTACATTTCTCACTTCTTGACGGAGGATGATGTGAGTTTCCACTCTCCTACCGTGCCTAGAATGGCAGGGAACCATCAGTCCCAGTTATTGTCTCCTCTTCTCAGATGGAAGAGCGAGGATCACCACCGCTTTGAGATGCATTGTGGGACTCATTTGTAAATGTGAAAATAGGCGCCATTATCGCACAAAATGGTGGAGGTAGCATGATGACATGTTTTCTGTGCCAAGACATCATCCAAGCGAATCGAACCTGCAGAGAGCCGGCCAGAGTACCTTACTCAAGAATAGCTAGCGCATGCTGTAGATGGGAGAAATAGCAACAAGGCCATCAGGACAAGGATCGTTATCCACTCCGTTTCCTGCGACCCGAAGAAGCAAACGAGAAAATACCCTACCGTGCCAACATGCCTACTGGCAGCATGTCTCGAAGTAGCAGCTGAGCCCGGATGCCGGTGGAGATGCATAATGGAGACCGGTTGATCTATCATCGAATGGGAGGAGGCTGGCTGGTGAGACTGCTTCAATAAACCCTCGACGCTTGCGCCATCTGCAGTGCGTGTAACTGTGCACCTCACTTATGCACATGTGGACTAGTTATTAGCTGCTGAGCAGTGGCCATCGATTTATCTCAGCTGCCGTGACTATTGGGTAAGCTGAAAAGGGTGGCTACGATATTGCAGATGACTGGATGTCCAGGCTGATAAGGGCGAGACAGACAGTGAGACAACTGTATTCACCTGCTTCAGTCACACCACTAGGAATTGTATGGTATACTCGAGGCCAAGACAGCCAGGGTCCCTTAACCAATAGGGCTGGGTGCTGCTCTACCATGCACTACCAATCTGAGAAGGTTTCTTCTCCCCTGCCTGTTTTTGGGCTTTCACCTGCAGATGGAGGGTTGAACAGAATGTACAGGGGGCTGATCTGCCGCACGAGCAGCATGCACCTATGTCCATGTATGGATGCCCTCTCGAAGAGCCAAGGGCGAAGCAATGAGATGGCTGGACTAGTGCTAGACTATGTGTATCAAGAAACAGGGAGATCCTGACCAGAGCCACGTCCGGCAATCTAAAGAAAGGCAGGCTATGGCTGAACGATCTCGGCCCTCAAACGGCCTGTCCTGTCATCTTAGGCTTATCTGGCGGCCTGGTCGATCCAGGATCTCACATGCAAGGGATACACATCGGTCTGGGCGGTCTGCAAAGGGAAATGCTTGGCAATGATGATCAGTGAACCCGATGATGCCATGGCGGCCGCAACACTCTGGTCCGCCTCCCGGAACTGATTCATCCCAGCCATCTGCGACCGTTCCTCGTCTGGCGTTTGCCAAAAGGATCGGCATTGGGAACCGAGCCCTGGCGACCGCCGGCTGGGCAAACGGGACGTGCAAGTGCAGCACCCTTCAATGTCACCGTGCATGGACGGCCCCTGCGAGTGTGTAATTCGGTGGAGAGGATGTGCATCTGAGACATTCCACATAATATTATCGCTGCCATGCGCGTTGGCAGATGGAGAAATACCTACACTTGAAGCAAATTTAGTGGAATTGCACTGGAGCCCTGGTGGATTGCGTGACGTCAGATTGTGCGTGCACACGGAGAGAAAAGATACAGACGACGGAGCAGCCAGAGCAGGCCAAACGGAACTGAGGCAGTGACTCGCTCCGTCATTTCGAAACCGAGCCAGGCCAGAGCAGCACGCCGGTCAGTGGGGGCCAATGCGAGTGATGGGGTCTGCACGGTGTGGTTTGCCGTGCCTGTATGGCGCAAACACAGTCCCGTTCATGCGCTTTGGACACCGTCCAGCTCCGTTTTTGCTCCCACCTCGCTCAGCCGCAAGGCCGCACCCAGTGCCCAGCCCACCGACTTCACGCGCCTCGTGCCATGCCATGCCCGTACTCTAGCCCTCAGGCACAGCGGATTGGCCTGGGCCGCCAAGCACGCCCTAGCATGTAACGCTGGCTGGCCCCTTGCCGAGCCAGTCGGTAAGCTGTGGCTGCAGGGTCCCACGGGCCATAGCTAACCGCTCCCACCGCGCACACCAGTTCCTCTAGGCTGCAGCTTCACGATGGGATGGGGAGAGAGGTGCCTTTTCTTTTTATATATATATATATTTTTTTTATTAATAAGAGCGGAAACTATGATGTTGGAACTGGGTGTGCTTCACCTCGTCGCACGGACAGGCTGGAGCACTACGACATATGCTCCATTGTATGAAGAGCTTTCAGCGATAAGTCACCTTCCTCCCAGGATAAGGTCGAGAGACGTACGGGGTGGCTTCACCCCCTGCGAAAACGGAGGAAACGGAAGGGAAACGGAAGGGAAAATTTTCAGGTCAACAACGAATAGGAATGCTCGACCCTTTGCTTACCAGAAAATATACTTCCGTCAAGAGAGGAACGTCTCGAAATCTCTGCGCCAATCTCTCGCTGCTCAGGGGCCCATTGGACGTCAAAAGCGGACCTCCGATGCGGCTAGTCAGGGCCTTGCCGTCGGCGTCTTATCCAGTCCCACCATCTTCGTCATTGTGCTCGAGATACCTGGGAGCGGTTGGATACACGTTCATCCTTCCAGCTTCGAAGTGCCATCCATATCAATTGTCCTTTGACACAGTTCATTACTACGCCGACACCGTGGCTCTCTAGATAGTAATCTGAGACAAACCAAGTCCAGGCACGTTCTCTCCGACCATTCTGGTTTGCGCTGTTTCAATGTGTCGATTCACCTGCTAGGAAGAGCCAGCTTCCCCCCGGATTTGCCATGTGCCTTCGGAGAGTTACTGACCCAAAGGCTTTGATGCCTTGCCCTGTGCCTAGCCTCGAATTTATGGTTGCATAGAAAGGTACATACGAGGTCAAGGGATACTTGCAGGATCAGCATATCGCCATCAGCACGGACTGGAGACACGAAAACAAAAACACTGGATCTATTGATAAATAACGCAGTACTTCTTATCACAAAAGCATCCACAAGTGCCCACAATAGCTCCGTAACTGCGCATCTGTTGTGCCAGACGTCGCGACGGAGGTGTCGACGACTTACTCCATCAAGACCCACAAGTCAACACGCCGGCGTGAGAACAAGACAGTAACAAACGACATGATACCGGCGGCAATCACGGCCAGCCAAGGATCTCAGACAGCAGCGACCTCAGGTATGATGGGTGTGTAGGCCAGTATGATGATGCTTGGGTTGCCGGTTACGTCACGTTTCAAGTATAAAAGATGTCCATGGGTTCGCTACGAACAAAATCTCTTTCTTCAATCCTCATCAAAGACAAGCACTTTCCATCTTCTGATATCCCTTACTTTCCTCAACAATTATTCATTCCTAAGCTCTAGACAGCGTTGCTTCTTCTCTCTCACACACTACATCACAATGGCTCCCTCTGCAGTTTCCCTCGAGCGCCAGGCCGGAGTTGTCACGAAGGTTATCGTCGACCCTTCCCGCCCTCGCGGCAACTCTGTCAAGCTCAACGATGGCAACTTCATCCCCCAGGTAGCTCTCGGTGTGTACAAGGCCCCCAACGGCCAGGAGACCGAGGACGCTGTCACTGCCGCCCTTGACGCCGGTTACCGCCACATCGACTCTGCCGCCCGCTACGCCAACGAGGAGGCTTGTGGTCGTGCTATCCGCCGCTGGCTCGAGAAGACTGGCACTCCCCGTGAGGAGGTCTACGTCTGCTCCAAGCTTTGGGACGCTGACCATGGTTACGAGGCCACCTTCAACGCCCTCTGCGAATCTCTTGACAAATTTGGTCTCGACTATCTCGACCTGTATCTCATCCACTCTCCCGCTGATGACGAGGAGAAGCGCCTTGCCAGCTGGCGTGCTCTGGAGACCGCCCAGAAGCTTGGCAAGGTCAAGTCTATCGGTGTCTCAAACTTCGGTGCTGGCCACATTGAGAACCTGATCCAGAACGCCACCGTTGTGCCAGCAGTCAACCAGATCGAGATCCACCCCTTCTGCCAGCGCCAGGCTCTCGTCGACCTGTGTAGCAAGCACGGCATCAAGATTGAGGCTTACTCCCCTCTTGCTCGTGGTAACAAGCTCGAGGATCCTACTATTGTCGGTCTATCCGAGAAGTACGGCAAGACCCCTGCCCAGATCCTCCTCAACTGGAGCGTCGCTCGCGGCAATGTTGTCCTCCCCAAGAGTTTGACAGCCCACCGCATCCAGAGCAACTTCGACAGCTTTGACTTCCAGCTTACTCCTCAGGATGTCGCCATCATCGACAAGCTTGAGGAGAACTACGTCACCGGCAGCATGCACAAGTCCCAGGACTGAACGACCTAACGAAATTTAACGACCATACTTCTCATTTAGACTTTTTTTTTTTAAACTCTTGTCCGCATTTATGAACCTGGGAACTCCAGTGAGACGTTCTAGATATCCCCGCGCCAGAGCTTGATGCTTTGGTCGCCAGACTCATGGCGCCGACCATCAGGGTTGCTTGCATCTCTAAGGTCATATCATTTCTTGGGATTCGGAAGCTGGTCGCACCGAACTGAAAAGGCAGCAGGATTAGAATAGACGCGTGACGCTCTCTGCCTCGCGTCTCTACATAGCATAGACCGAATAGACTCCATGACTTAACACACCATCAACGTCCTCAGCAAGGGATTCGTCCGGTCCAATTCTACTTGTGAGACAGAAAAAAGGAAGAGGGGCTGTGTCTGAATAGTAATGTGGACCCTCTAATGCATGAATGTAACCACCACCAACGACTAGTTCATTCGGAGGTTACACCCTAACTGGTTTGTTTTCTCCGCCATCCATGAAAAGGCCTTGTCCCGCGTCCCTTGTCAAGCTAATTCGAGGTCAAGGCGGCTGGCCAAGGGGAGAAAATACGCCACGAAAACACAAGAGGCGAGATACGAAAACGTGAACGGATCTCGCCTCATCGCTGGCTGCCGGCTTGGTCGCAGCTGATTGGCCTCTCCTTATGCCCGAAACGCCATGCGTCATCCGGTGGACCACCTTTGAGAGTTCTCTCATCTGTTGTCTGCACACAGTATCGACGGTTACGTACAGTGTACAGGCCGAGGGGGATTCTCACCCTGCGTTGCAGCGAGCCTGTACACCAAACAGAAACTTGGGTCGCAGAGGGTGGTCCGATTTTTACCGATCGTACAATTGATTGGGGCGATTCCGACCATCGGTGTGAAGAGGCAAGGTTGTGATGGTTGGTCGCTGTGAGATGTGAGTGGCTGACATTTTTTTTTTTTTTTTTTTTTTGGCTCGGCGATTAGAGTCTGATACGGACCCTTTCCGTGATGTTGAAAACTGACAGACGTCCGTTTTTTACTGAATCTAGATCCCTGGACGTTGCTGCGCATCAGATCCATTCAGATCAGATCGATTTTTTGGGGTGTGGGACGCGCACTAAAACCCCACTGGCGAGCATCGTGAGATCCACGAACACCGCGAGAAAAATTCGAGAATTAGAACAAAGACCTTCCGCGGGAGTTCCACTACCGGGGCTCGTGAGCACACACGTCACCTCGGATCCGGCCGAGTCCACGCCCTCAACGCCGGACTTCGGATTTGGCTCGACCACGACTCCAACCGACCGTGCAGGCCGCGAGAGGCAGTCTGGGAACAATTAGACCGGCTTCTGGGTGTGTGAGTGGTGCGAGGGTGATATCGCGAGTGTTCCACGCGTTTTCTCCTATCAACGGCTGTTTGCTCATCCAAAGTGCATGAGGCTTGATAGTGGACACTATCGACCTTGTCTCGGCAGCTACCCTGCCATGTGATTCTCGCAATACCGACACCTGTGTGCGCCATTGATGGTTTCATTTGCAAGACATCGGTCAGTACCTATCATGAGTGCATACATTGATATCATTCGGGCGCGCCTCTTTGCTTTGATGTATATGCAGGGTACCAGTCGGAAATGCACCTTTATGGTTCCAACGGCCACGGGGTGATTCACACCCTGCAGCAGAAATTTATTAAATTCCCTAGACATGCATATTGTCTCAAACTGAGACAGAAAGACGCCCGAAGGGTTATCTATCGCGTTGCTAGACTGGGACCTCGCATGGTATCTCACATCTAGAATAGCCTTCGGGGATGATGTGTCTCACCACGGCAGATGGTGCAGTGTTAGTTCCGCACTATCCACTTGACAAATTCTATACGATGTGAGCAGTCGATGTGAGAAGCAAGGAAAGCAGACCGGGATTTTGCTCACCGCCGGAGTCTGATGGCAATTCGAGGATCTAGAATCACGCCAGTTGTACAAGATAAGGGATGCTTTTGGGCGCGCACGGCTTCGGGCATCACTGAGCCGCTCTCGTCAGCCCGTGGCTGGATATCCTCACATTCAGCTCTACAGATTGGCAGGGGAACGGAGCGATAGGAGGATCAGCGGTCTGGCCATCGCCACTCCGTTGTCGGTCTGGCATCAAATATCAATCGGACAACCAACATTAGATACACTGCCCGGCGTGAGTGAATCTCTCATCCGTACCGTGCTAACGTTCACGGATGACATTTACCGTATTTGCGGTCACTGATACGGTTGTCTACCAGCTTGGACATGTGTCGTCGAACCAGCCCTCGGGGTTTCCCCTGCTGATCCTCTACTCTGCAGTGGAGTAAGCCGAGGGCCTTGCTTCTCCCATGGTTGAGTGCATGGAGCAGGGAAAGATTCATAATAATCTGTATTGCACATAAACCAAAGTCTCGTTGACTGCCAAGGTGCACATGTAATTAACACAATTATTTGACTGGTTCTGGTCTCCTCAATGGGGCCACAGATTAGTCATTCATGTTCCAGCACAGTAGCAACAGATCTGGCGCTGGAGCAGTCACAGGTGGAGTCTCGGACCAGCTTCAATTGTGCGCACCCATCAGTATGCCTCCGCGGAAACTAAGCCTACAGGCAGCATGACAAACTCAGAGGACGATGTCTTTGAGATCCCTGACCGCAGTAATTTCCTCGCCAAGAACGTTGTGCAGGAGCTCTGGATTGGGCTTGAGCTGCCCATAGAGGCGTTGGCTGCCCTCCAGCTCCCGGGTGACACTGCACAGCCGAGCCTCCCATCGTCCTTCAAGATTGGTATCCTTGCACAGAGTGCAATTGCCCTCTCTGCTCTTGCCGCTGCCCAGATTTGGGCCTTGCGCTCGGAAAGTCTTGTGCCAAGGGTCGAGGTCACGCGAAGACATGCAGTCATTGAGTTCAAGTCAGAGCGCCTCTATCTGCTCGATGGCCAGCGGCCAACATCAGAAAGTATCCCGATAGGAGGGCTGCATAAAACCTCTGACGGTTACGTCCGTGTTCACGATGGTTTCCCCAACCATTCGATTGGCACGCTGAAACTGGCGGGGCTCCCTGAAGGCTCAACTCGCGAGCAGCTGGCTGAGAAACTCCGTCGCTGGGCAGCTATTGACCTTGAAACAGTCTCTTTGACGGAGCTCAAGCTTGCTAATTATGCTCTGAGGAGCTTCGAGCAGTGGGACGTTTTGCCTCAGGCCAAGGCGATCAACACGTTCCCGATCGAGATCTCTCTGGTTTCAACAAACGGCACCGCGGGCCTCCCAAAACGACTTGTAAACCCGAGTCCAATGTGCCTCAAGGGAATCCGTGTAGTCGAAATGTCCCGAGTTATAGCATCTCCTGTGGCTGGTAAGACCTTGGCTGCCCACGGAGCAGATGTCATCTGGGTAACGTCACCCAATCTTCCCGATCTGCCTTACCTGGACCGTGAATTTAGCCGTGGCAAGCGTACTGTTCAGCTTGATCTAAATGTACCCGAAGAAAGGCTAAAACTCTTGAGACTTCTCAAGAAAGCTGATATCTTCATCCAAGGCTTCCGTCCGGGAGCTCTGGCGGCGTATGGTTTGGGGCCTGAGGATCTGGCTGGCTTGAACCCCGGGCTCGTCGTCGCCAACTTGTCAGCCTTTGGCACCCGCGGCCCTTGGTCGAAACGACGAGGTTTCGATTCCCTTGTCCAAACGTGCTCCGGGATGAATGTCTCTGAGGCCGAGCATCATGGACAGGGCGAGATCGCCAGGCCTGCTCCCTGCCAGGTCCTCGACCACGCCGCAGGCTATCTGCTTGCCTCTGGGGCGATGGCTGCACTTTACCGTAAATTCCATTATGGCGGCTCATGGCGTGTCGACGTATCCCTAGCAGGGACTATGAAGTACCTCCGCTCCTTGGGTCAATATCCAGGGTCTACTGGGTTCAAGGTGAAAGACTTTGATCAGCCTGATGATATTCCTCTCGAATACTACGAGCTGAGAAACTCGGAGTTCGGTATGCTTCAATCCATTAGACACAGTGCTCGGATTGAAGGTGCTGAAGTAGGATTCACCATTATGCCTAAGCCCTTAGGATCCGACAAGCCGGAGTGGCTTTGAACGATTTTACTACGAACAGAAATTCGGCGCAAAATCCGTCACGCCTCTCCTCAATATTACTATACTGTGAATACATCAAACAACATCAGAGCGAAGCCATGTCAGCGTCAATGCATATCATTTGATTTGATCCCTTTGAGAAAGCCAACCCGAGTCCTATGCAACATACAAAACAGGGCATCACATTCTGTACGCGAGCCTCACTCGCTACTCCCTGTATTAGCAAAACAACTGAGAAAGGGCCAATCAATCAGCATTGAAACCATGTACTCCGTCAGCCTCCTGCAGGAACACCCACCATCTGGCAGTATCTTTGCCGCGTGGAGCAATGAGTCTGCCTTGATATCGAGGCATGGCAGCCGTTGGCACGTCTTCACGATGTACGTCTGTCTCCGTAACCTAGTTTCAAGAACATGCGTCAGAAACATGAGCCGCATAACCAGAGAGCGGTTTACTCACCAACGGGAAAATATGCTCCTGAATCTCGTTTCTCATTCGTCTATTGGCATCTTCCTCCTCGGCCTTCCAGCGCCCATGGATCACAGCGGGCGCTTCGATAATCCATTCCCGGATATCTGTTGACAGGGCTCTGAACCCCGGGGCGCTGGGGCTAGCGAACTTACAAAGCTGAGAGTGTGTCGCCTCCACGCCATAATAGGTGACACCCGGCAACTGAGGGCTTGCAGAATCTGCGTCCACCACGATGATCCTGTGAGACGATAGTACAAGATATTAGTCACTGCCACACTCAACATGCGTTTGGGGGGGGTTATGGGGTTATACCAACTTTGTGCCTTTGATGTCGGTCTTATGGTTCTCGTGGACCATATGGATCCTGAACCGCTGGTAGATGTCTAGGAAGTGGTTGTTAATGTTCGCCAACGTCTCGCTGTCTTTCTTTAGGGTTCTGAGCAGAACCGACTCCGATTCGAAGAAGCGGCGGGGGATGACAACGTCGGACATGGCTTGTAGCATGAGCCCCCACGAAGCTACGTCCGCGCCGGCGTGGGGTGTGCCGAGGAATATGAGCCCAAAGGTCGAGACGTAGAGCGAGCGGTAGATCTGGTGGTGGTGCAAAACGTCGTTGGAGTACAGCAAAGCCCGCTTGACGAGAATGCCGCCCAGGCTGTGGCAGACCCAGACGATGGGATTCTTGAACGTGCCCTCGCCTCGGCGGAAGAGGGTGAGACTGGTCACGAGGGTCTGGGCGTGCTGGTGTATGAAGTTGTCGCTCGCGCTCCGGTCGATTCGCCCCGAATAGACGTCGGCGTTGTAGCCGTACACGAGGACGTTGGCCTGGAGACCCTTGAGCGACCCGGGGAGGAGGTCAAGCGGCCAGAATATGCCGTTGCTAGCCGTCCATGTCTTCTCGGGGCTTCCGTTGAGTCCGTGGACGAGGACGATGTCCACCTCAGCGTTCGGGTGGGTGTACACGGCCGTGGTCTCGTAGCGGGATATCGTGCGGTTCTCGATGCCGTGGTTAATGAGGTGGCTGGAGGACGAGGAGACCTGGGCACAATGAGCAGAGCCAGGGCGGCTATGGTCACTTCCAGGACCTCTGTCTCTCCGGCGCATTGCAAATGAGGTTGCGTCTGAGGTGAGAGGTTGAATAGCAAGTTGTGGTTGGTATACAGAACACAGAACAAGAAATGTGATTGAAAAAATTCTATAGGATATGCCCTTGTCTTGACGCAATGAGTGTTTGAAAGAACAGATAAGAGGCAGGTTTTATATTTCTAGGCTCTACCATCATCCATCACACGAGGCAGTGCTTTTTCTTACTCGTACGCCCACGCACAATACACTGACGAAAGAGGAGGAGCAAGGTTTAAGATGCCTGCCCCGGAAGAACGTGAAGATTCGACACTGAGCACTTGGCACGGCCTTGAACTGGACCAGTTCGCTTACGGAGAGTGTGAGTAAAAGCTACTGCGTGATGTTCTACCTAGGCGGCGGGGTGGGGGGAGAGAAGTACAGACGTTGCGTAGAGAGACGAAAGGCGGGCATGTCACACAGTTTATAATTTCTTCCTGCTTTTGGCATGCCCCGCGGAGGCGCCGTTCGTGTTGGATGTAGGCAGTGGAACAGTCCTACGAACATCATGTGATTGACCAAAGTCGCGATCAAGCATTGCCACTGGTTGCCTTTCTCTTGTCTCCAAGCCTATTGCCGTTCCAGGCTGCACGCTCTGCACCTGGTCTGGGCGATCACGGAGGCGTGGCATAAGCAGCACAATGAGGCTTGCATCACAGGTTCGTCAGGAAAGGAGTCATCTCGTCCCAAGAGGCGTGGACGGGGAGGCACGGGTTCCGCAAAGGACCGAAGATAGAGTTCACAACAGGCGTCGAGCGGTCCGTTTATTGGATCCTACATAGGCTCTAGGAGATTTAGGCTGCCGAGACGCGGGAACTCGGCACCAGCAACACTTCAGATCATCAATTTTGGCCCCCGTCTGCCTCGTGGCCCCGGCAGGTCATGCCAACTCTGATACCGTAGCCCGGGTCTTTTCAACTCCCGTGAGAACTCCACTGTTGGCTGTCACCCGTTCCACTAGCTTTGAGGCTTGAGCTTCGGTGCATGTCCGTCCGCCCGTGCATTGAGGCCTTGGAATGGTCATTTCTTGTCTTCCTACTCGTTCCACGGTGTGAAGTTCTTAACCCGAGGTCATACAAACTATGGATTACCATCACACACGTCGCCGGTGTATCGTACTAGAGGCAATAAATGCTCGAGTCAAGGGAAGGTCGGAGTGCATCTCGCGTCAAAGAGCCGCGATGACGTGCGCAAATACGCTCAGAAACCCGTCAAGATATCCCCGGTTTCTACTGCGCCGGCATTTGCATGTGATGTGTGTCTCGTAAGGCAAATCCTCGTCCTCCTCCGTTAAGCCGTTGAAAAGCGTTCGTGTACCGGTCCAGTTGGCCCACAGTCTCAGTCCCTTGGCGCCAGCATCATCACGTACTCGCGAGTGCTGTCTCCAAATTGAATCATATCCTTGGGCCGGAGTTCCAAATATCTGCTGTCCGGTATCTTTTCCTCGTTCAGTATCGTCCCATTGGCGCTCTCCAGGTCGATGATGTACGGCTTGACTTTGCCGACCTTGTCTCCAAACTCGTTCCTCTTCTCTGTGTACCGGAACTGGATGACCGCATGCTGCTTGCTGATGCTGGGATGTTCCGCAGGCAGGTCTACCACAGCCACGTCTCTGCCAACCAGCCAGCAGCTTCGTAAACCGAGGTCTATCGTATCCAGAACCTCGTCGCCTTTGAAAACAAACAGTTTCCACTGGTCCTTCGGCGAAGGCTTGCGTGCCTCTCCTGGCTCGTGGTATTTGAGGGCGATGCTCGACCCGTCGGCTTGAGTGACTGAATTGGAGGCTGCAGCTAACTTACCAGAGTTTCCAAAGTTGGGTTTCTCCTTTGGCTTCTCTGGCTCCTCGCCGTTTGTAACCGCCCAAGCATCGTCTTGGGAAGGAAGAGGTCCGTCCCTCCTGAGCGGGCTTGTTCTTCCCTCATGTTTGCGTTTGCGATCATTGTCTTCTCGGTCATCATCTCCACGGTGTCGGCGCTTAGGGCTTCTATCTTCGCGATTCCGCCTGCGATGGCGATCTTCGTCTCCGTCGCGGTCTCGGCTTCGATCTCGTTTTCTGTCGCGGCTTCGTCTGCGTCTGCTGGATTCCTCTGGTGTGCGGGAGCGTCGACGGTCACGGGTTCGCTCCCTATCCCGGCCTTCGTCTCTATCGCGGGGGTCTCTTGATCTCCTGCGGTGGCTGTGGCGGTCTGAATCCTTGCGCCTGTCTCTGCGAGATGACCTCTCGTGATCATCATCAAGATCGTCCTTGCGTCTGCGCCGATGACTACCGTGCTCGTCGTCGGAAGCCATTGTGTACGAATGGAGTCAGATTATACAATGTAAAGGTGAGAAATATAGTAGGCCAATTGATAGAAAGTGACCGCTGATACCTGCTTCGTTTGGGTGTAGAAGGGTAAATGCTAAACAACCAGGATAGCTTTTAGCTACCTATTTGGTTGGCCAGAGAACTGGCTTACCCTATACCACCTCCCTCTGTGACAACCCTTCTTCTCGCTTATGAATGAGATAGATAGTATATGGTAAAAAGAAGGAAGATCAAGGTTATTCAACGATATTTTGGGTTTTAAATCAACAAATGAACGTGATCTCATAGGCACCCCAGTATAGAGTCGCTCAGTAAGCTTGTTTAATAGTATGGAGTGATGTTGCCGGGGATACGATTTAGAAAAACATAGCTGTGATGTTCTAAGTGTATCTACTTGTTACTATTCGTAGGTAATCAAATGACTTTCGCCTTTTTGGTGTTTTGATGGATACATCATGTGCCTGGGCGGCCATTAATAACTACGTAGTTTCTAAACCAGCCTTATGGTCAGTCATCTATTACATCAGACAATGCTGTTAGCTGCAGGCTGGATGAAGCAGCGGGGAAATCCTGGTCCCCCCACAAGCCGACAAATTCGCCGGTTCGATTGATGTCATCTCTGGGACGTTGCATTATGCTGTGTCGCGTGTCGTCTAGCCTGAACTCTGGAAGCTTAATTGAAGGGCTGCTACCACAACAAAGGTTCCACAGGCTGCTTAGCCAAGCCATGCCATTGTCCCATCTGGCACCTTGATGAAATGCCGCGGGTTGTGGGAGCATGTCAGATGGGCTTGGAAGCGGCGGAAGAGCCAAGACCCCACTGGCCGTGGAAATAGGTCATTATAGTGGCTATGACAATAACAAGGCTCGATTGGATCCTTCTATCAGATTAGCATGGTCGATCACATAAATTTCTCACCGAGACCGACCCTCCTTTTGTTTGCGCCTTACCGTCGAGGTGGTAAGCTGAATCAAAGTGCACAAAGACAAGCGTCAGCCCAGGCCATTACCCTTGCCCTGAATTCAACCTTGTTCGTCGGGATTGAACATGACCTGGGCTAGGATACAGGAAGCGTACATCTCATCAAACAAGCCTCGTGTCGGGTCATAGCGAGCGACATAACGGCTTGGAGCTCAGAGTCTTGCCGAATTGATGAGCGGCGGCTGATTTGATTCCGACATGACGAGCCTTGTCTCAGTGCAAGATGTGTCACCCACCGCCATCACCGCCGCTACTCTCACGACAGCGATGGCGGCGGTCACAGCCGATGCAGTTTCGCACTCACCAGCTCCCCTCAGTGTGATTCTGTATGATGGGATCCGGGGTGCTGCCGACTTCTTCCCATTCGATGATCTGGCGCAGCTCAACACGGGGCCTGGCGACGGCTCCGCGTCCAATGACCTCTTTTCTCTCCGGGACCTCATAGAGGATGGTATCGACGGTAGCCAGGACATCATGCTGTTTAGTACAGGTTGCGAATTAGATGACGGCGCCCGGAATTGCCCAATCGCATGTAATGACACTACCCATTTCTTCGGGTCGCTCGAGACCTTCTACAACTGTGCTGCGCTCGCTTCTATCTCGTACTGGGCAAGAAACACTAGCTTCTACTACATCAGCGACGAGGCAGAGAATAATGCAAGCGCAATCATGGGCGAGGGAACTCTCGCTACGTTTGACGACCGCTCGGTCCTCAATTTATTCATTGGCTGTGCCCAAGAGTCGTGCGACAAAGACGGACTCTCTGTGCCCTGTGACAGGGCAATTAGAAGCCTCTCCAGTGACAAGTCTAGCTCAGCAGAGATATTTGCTGCCATGGCAAATTTCTGCCCATCTATTGAAGCCGAGATCAACCCTGATATCTTCGGGCCTGGCGTAAGTTGACGAGAGGCCGTGGTGGGATTCGCAGTGTCATTTCTCTCAAGAACCAACTTAGTCGCTTACAATCTTCCCTCTCTAGGTTCTCATTTCATATCTTCTTCAGGCTTCTTTCTCAATTGCCCTCTATCTTGCTGTCAAATTATTCACCTTTTACATACAGTTTTCCGAGAAGCCGCGCAAGCGGAAGCCCTTCACTCTGACCCGTATCAAGACAATGATCTGGGCTGACAATTCTGCCATGTCACGGACCAGCGTGGCTATTGCATCTACTCTGGTCGAATTTCAGGAAGCGCAGTGTTGGTTTGTGTTCGCCGTTCAGATCGCCTCCATTCTCCAGATTGTGGTCAACTCTCAAGAGGGCACGTTCTGGGGCGAGATCATCCTTAATGCCGCCGTTGCTTACCACATTTCGCTGAACGGCATGCTGCCGATGTTTCTAATCCAAATATGTCTTCACAACGAAGGGATCCGAAACTGGCACACCTTTCTTGGATTTTGCGCCGAGTACGTCCTTGCTATCGTCGCTGCTACACAAAAGGTTCGTTTTCGTGCCGCCTTCGAACTGTTTAAGAGCCAGAGCAACATTGAATCTTGTGGAGGCAACCCGAGCCCACGGTCCTATTGCGCTGCCATAGGCACTATCGATGGGCTTCAGCTTAGTTTTTTCCCTCATCCCTTGGTCTATAAGATGGTCTTCCTTGTCCTTGACTCGATCGCCATGATTGTCCTCATTCTGGACCAGCTGATGTGGACCCTGCGGAAGCACCGCCGAACCAAGCATATTCAAATTGGTAGATACCGTGCGGGGAGAGGACCGTCCGGAAAGCTCAGGAAGCCCTGGCAAAAGTTCTTGCTCTGGTTCTGGAGGACTTTGGAGGTTGCGTATCTCATTATCAACATCTTGTACATGGTCTCTCTCACGAGTGTGATCAACGATGAGAGTTTCGTGGCGACCCGCTGGTCGTATGGACAGATCATTGCCATGACTGTCTGGGGACCTGTTATTGTCAAACTCTTTGATCTGATACTTTGTGAGTTATTTGACTCCCCTTTGGCTGATTGCATGTTCAACGCTAATACGAAACCTTGTCCCCAGCTGGCCCTCAACGGAACGGCACAAGCCTGAACTCCGGTCCTCCTCGGCTGAGAATTGACAACATCATCAACCTGCGGATCTCTATGGATGATAACTTCACCGATGATGAAAGAAGTGATGGCGAGCAGAGGTCGCAGTACGCCTCGTCTCTTCCGCCGTTGCGAGGAGAACCGGAACAGGAAGAGTCAAACCAGGAAAAAAGTTCTAAAGAAGATTCTACGGCAACACAAATACCTCGAGAACGAGTTATTCGATTTGAAGGAGACACGGCGGCAACTGGAGATGAAGAAGAGGGGATAAGACAAGGGAAAAGCGAGGGAGAAAGAGGAGGATCAGGAGAAGGGGAAGGGAAGCAATAATTGGGATTATGATGATTGATGATTACGATTACGACAATACATAATAGATCGCGCATGCAGCAATGTACGTTAGTTATCTTTATTTATATGCCTGCCACAGGACAGCATGGCGGTTGGGTGGAGTCGAATTATATATATATGGCAAGTGAACCAGTCACCTATCCGCGTTATCGCCACCGTGGCCATTCTCGTATTTCGCTGGTGAGTATGAATATTCGACATTCTCGCGATCCCTGAGGAAGCGATAAACCCTCTCATCCTTCGACATCCCCGCCGACGCCATCGCGGTACTCCTCATCTGCTGTCCAACGGCATGGTTCCTCACCCCTTGCATCTCGACCAAGTGTGCTCCTGCGCCCTCTGCACCCTGCTCTACCAGCAATGCCCCGATGATGCCTGCCGCCCCGACGAGCGATGCGAAAACCGCATTCGACATGTATAACGGCTCTTGCTTCTTGCCGCGACTATCCCGGTCTTGACGCCACTGCTCCCAGTCCTCCCATGTAGCGTTCATCGCAGGGCTTCCGGGCTGGTGGCGCCAATTACGGTCGGCTTGACGCACCTCGGCGTGGGACCCATCGTTAAGGTGCCAGCCGATGCCGTGGGTATCATAGGTGTGCCGCTTGTCCGGGTTGCTGAGGAGGTTGTTTGCCGCGACGATCAGACGGTAGCGTTCGAGGCGGGTAGCTGGAGGTATGGGCGAGCTTGAAGCTTGGATATCTGGGTGGTAGATTTTGACGAGCTGATAGTATCGTGCCTTGCTGTAGGGCTCCTTGGGTTTGAGACCCAAGACGTCATAGGGCGACGGGTTGGCTTTGGCCGTCCAGGCAGGAGTCGGGTGTTTGCTGCCGGAGTGATCGGAAGTCGAGTACACTCGGGTCTGGGGACAGAGGAGAAGCGGAGAGGTGCATTTCGGAAAGGTACCGGCTCGGTGTGGTTGTGATTGGGAGTAGCATCGTCGGGGAGGAGGCGGCACGAGGGCGGAGGGGAGGGATGAGGAGCTCAAGACGGCGGAGGCGGGGGATTTCTTCACGAACATGGTTGAGGGTCAATGTATAAAATTAAGGTCGAGTTAGTTGATCACATCTTAGGCGACAGCAAGAAGATCAAGTGTCCGAGTGTTTGAGGTTGTCGCGTGAGCATATTTGAGAATGAAACGGCGATAATGAGATCATGCGGACTCCATTGTGCTCCATCTTTATCGCGACCGTGGTATGAAATCGCCCGAGAGGGTGACTTTAAGACATGAGACAGACACCGACACCACCAACACTGATTCGGACATAGTATTAAGCCAACAACACAATAATAAGGTTAATACGCAGGGGAATAAAGACATACATATGTAGGCATTATTTGATTACTATATCCAGTACTGTCAGTTGAAGAATACCAAGCCAACAGCTTACAAGGGAGGGGCGCCGTTTGTGGTGTTTCACACTATTTATGTCACCCTTTCTCCGACTTGTTCCCCACTGACGGACGCTGAGATTGTGGCTGCTGTACTGTGGCGGAAGCACTGAGGCGCGACCCACAGATCCAAGCTTACCTCACTCAACCACCTCCTTGCTGGGTTTGCCGAGGCTTTCATCTCTCATTTACTCTTTTAGGTATGCTGCCTCATTCTCAGGCTGGCCCAGGCACTGAGATGGACCAGCTGTTTATTTGAGGGCCAATCACGAACGCAAACGAGTTCCGGATCTTTCCAATGCGTACCTACGCTAGGAAACAGGAAACGTACATTCGTGTATTCAAAAGAAACTCCAGACCATCTTCGCCAACGGCCGAAGGCTTCCGGCCGCGGGCTAGTCTAAGTTGACCCCGACTCTTCCCTCTCTAGCTCGTGGATCATCGATGGCTCTTCCTCATCGTAACTAGTGATCTCTACTTCCATGTGGTTTTGGGGATCCAGCTGAAGCCCACCTGAGCCCACTTCGTTCATCAATAAACGCCTGAATCTGCCCATTGTTCTTCGCCATGTGCCCGCGGGATCTCCCAAATGCGACATCGGCGGCTTCGTTTGGCTTGTGAGCTTAAGTCCAGCTGCATAGCGAGTAGTGTTCTCGTCTTGGCGGGATGTCGCCAGTGGAGCTACTAACTTACTTCCTCGGATCAGATAAGAAAATAAACGGCAACGGCACCGCTGGCATGGATGGGACCTGACGAGAGGGCCGTCCCCCTGCCCATGTCCTCGCGCCGCTGCCCTACGGACCCTCTCTCGCGCGTCGTAGCTGAAAATGTATTCCAACTAGCCAAGCCTGAACCAAAGAGGCGTGCTTGACGAGCGAATTTTTATGTAGGTTAGATCCCATGTTACCAAGGATCTTGGTTCCCTGGTTGGTCTGGCCCGCGGAACGCTGATTTCTTGGCTGCAGGTTGCATTAGGCAGGTCGCCGCTCTCTGGGTCTATGAGGAAGGCCCCTTGGGGAGATGTTAAAAGTACCAGTCACACAGCGGCCGTGCCATCCTGTACGCAGCTCGATATTGAAACGTGACTCCTCCCAGCAATGGCTCATGGATGTATGGATAGCCTCTCGGCTAGTGCGGCCGCTATGGTGTCGGAGTCTCGATCCAGCTCAAACAGTCTGGCCACAACTGGGCTTTATTCCTCAATTGAGCTTCTGAGCTGGGCATCTGCTTATACGAGGTCAGCCTTTTCTTCATGTATAAGAAGACCCTCTTGCCCCCGATGGTCCAAGGTAGCGGCATCCTAAACCAGTCTCATCTCTTCCAACCTTTCATCTACATCAAGTAGCCAACTCAGAGCCCAGAGCCTCTTCATCCTCTAAACCAACTTCAAGATGTCAGCTGTCCTCCCCGCGCTTATTCCGGACATCGAGGCCGTCTACGATGTCTACTTCAAGGCCTTCCAGAACGACCGAATGGGCTCCCTGATGCTCGATATCCTCTTCCCAACTGGCGTGAACGAGGAATTCCGCAAGGCACACACCGTGGCCACCGCCCAATATTGGCATCACAACGGCAACCAGTACACATACAAGGCCGTTGACATTGCCACCGGAGACATTGTTGGCATGGCTCTTGGCGATGTCTATATGAAGGAGCGATCCGAGGAGGAACGCAAGAATCCTGGTGTCGAGTGGCTCCAGGGCGAGCAGCGCGAGCGCGCCGAGACCATTCTCAACCCTCTCTGGGAGGTCCGTGAGAAGCTGTTTGGCGGACGCCGTTACATCTGTGCGTATAACCCAATTGGAACCCCCCCCCATCCCACTTCATCCCGTTGCAAAGAGCCCTCCCCTCTCGGCAGCCCCCCCATCTCCGGGCCCCCACTAACTACTACCGTTTTTATTACACCCTTCCCCCCCTGCTACCATGTAATGTATACATGCATAGCCGAGAACCAGACTGGTGGCTAACTATTTTCTGATGGTCTAGATGTGCATGTGATTGCTGTGGATCCGGCATATCAAGGCCGAAAGGCGGGTGCGCTGCTTGTGAACTGGGGCATCGAGCTTGGTGAAAACGCCATGCTCCCTGTCTATGGTGAGGCCTCCCCCACAACTGCGGCTCTGTACCGCAAGATGGGCTTCGAGACGCTGGAGGAGAAGATTGTCCACAAGAAGGAGACCCTGGGTACGGAGACGGATATTGTGGTCCCTCTGATGGTGAAGATGCCCTCGTCCTGCGGGCTGACCTTTAATGAGTGGCGCGAGAAGGGATACCCCGAGCTGACCAGGAAATGAAGGGGGGGGAATGTGTTCCTGGGCGAGAAGAGAGAGGCGATCTAAAAGGGAGCTAGAGTAATTACCTACCAAATAATGCGACTGAATGAATGAGTTTTTTTTCTCTCGCTCTTCTTGCCTTGTGTGCTGTGGATCTGGTACTACTCGGTGGCGTTGAGAGCGCAAGATGACTGGTCTGGAGAGTTCTTGGCACGTTTGGATGCAGACTACGGTAAGGAAGGTGCGTTATCAGATCATCAGATAAAATACCAAGAAGCCAAAAGTCCGCTGTGACCCACCAATCTCCACTGCGCCTATGCCTATCAGCGCTGTTCGTGTTCCTGATCGGGCATCTAGCACCAGCAGCAGCCAGGGGTCCAGCTCAGCCGCTCACGAAGGGGGCTGCCCCCGCTGGGCCTGAGTCTGATCCTGCGTCCAGGCTGTCTTCGATTTGGATATTTCATTTGCAGTGGCTCGGATAGCTCGGCCCGGGGTATACTTAAGGTAATGGAAACAGATCGTGCAGGGTTTGCCTGCCGTCCTCGGAGGAGATGCGGCGGTTGAAGCGAAGCCTCAGGGCCATTGCAGGTGCTCTGTACTAAGTCTGCGCCAATGCATGCAAAAACTCCATCCTCACGTGTGAGCAATTTTTATCCATAGCTCTTCGCTCAAGATTGATCCCTCATCCCCTCTGTGCTTGATTGCTGGATCGGTACCCATCAGCTCTCTGTGGTTCTAGGCACCATGTTGGAGAAACCAGGCCTCTACGCCCGAGTGGCGGCATACACCGTCCTCCTCATTTGGAACGAGCTCAAATTCTTGCTCAACACTGCCATCATCCGGAAGAAGGCCGCCTGGTTCGGGCCCGCCGTCCCTGAGGAGCGAACGCGCAATATTGTCATCATTGGCGCCTCGTTTGCTGGCCACTATGCTGTCCGCCTGATTGCCAACAGCCTCCCCCCGAACAGCCCTTTCCGAGTCATTGTGATTGAGCCGAGCAGCCATTTCGTCTTCACCTGGGTCCTGCCCCGGTTCTGTGTAGCCAAGGGCCATGCACACAAGGCCTTCATTCCCTACGGAGGCAACATTGAGGGTGTGCCTGAGGGCGCCGTGAGGTGGATCCAGGACAAGGTTGTTACTGTCACCAAAGACAGCGTTCAGCTGAAGAACAGTGATGAACAGATCCCTTATGAATATCTGATTGTTGCCACTGGATCTGGCGTCAAGGACGGTCTTCCTTCCCGTGTCCATGAGACCGAGAAGGCTGAAGGGGTCAAGAGGGTGCAGGAAATGCAGCAAAGCATCGAGAAGGCCAACAGGCTGGTTGTAGTTGGGGGTGGCGCCGCAGGTGTCGAGGTTGCGACAGACGCCAAGTCCGTATATCCCAACAAATCCGTGACTCTGATTCACTCTAGGAGCGCCTTGATGCACCGTTTCGGTCCCGGGCTCCAGAAGGCAGCTTTGGAGGGGATGCAGAAGCTTGGTGGCGACGTCATTCTCGAGGACCGTCTGGTCGGCCACGATGCTGAAGCAGGCACAGTGACGCTGCAGTCGGGCAAAGTCCTTGAGTGCGATTTCCTGGTGCGTTCTTTGTTTCGAGACAATCGCCCGTGTGATGCGAAGATGAGAGTTGGAAACTTGCTAACGGATGACTCCCAGATCAATTGTACCGGCCAAAAGCCTCACTCTGAACTAATCGCTCAACTTTCCCCGTCCTGCATTTCCGAAACGGGGCACATCAAGATCAAGCCCACGCTTCAGATTGCCGATGACGCTTACCCCAATATCTACGTCTGCGGCGAAGTCGCCGACACGAAGACACCAAATCCCAATGCCCGCTCCGCTTCCCGACAAGCCTGGGTCGTGGCCGCCAACATCCTGAAGCTTGTTCAGGGGAAGAGGCCGACTGAAAAGTATGAGAATTTCTGGGCGGATGGCCTGATTAAACTCACGCTTGGTCTCGTACGTGCACCCCCCTGGGCTCTCGATCCTCGCCCTACTATCACCAATGCTAATATTTTGTAACCATAGGATCGCTCCGTGACGCATTTCGGCGACGGAAAGGCCGAGCTTCTCTTCGAAAGCGTCGAGAAGGATGAAGAGCTTATGGCGGCTGTCTGCTGGTCTCGGATGGGAAAGAAGCCATATGAGGATGATTACCTGAATAAATCCGAAACCAAACCCGACGTCGAGTCTGTCTAATCAAGTGATCGATGAAGGCTCACGGTACTAATCTCAATTCACATTAAACTATCTGGGGTTTTGGATTTACGAGGGGAGGAAGATCTAGCGAAGAAAAGCGTATGCATGCGAAGACTTTCAACATTGGTTTAAGTAGATTGCAGTTCAAATCTAGAGGAACATATCTTGGAGACTAGTACGAATTTTGACCATTTCAATTTTCGTAACGGCATCGCCTTCTTTAACGTGAATATTCTCCTGTGCTACTTATGCCGCAGCGTTAAGCCACTGCAAACATGAGAGTAACATAATGGATACAAGAGTAGAGCTTCAGTATGGCTTTTGGCCCACAGTGTTTCCAGGAGGTGAGTATCTGGCAACAGTCCAGTATGCGCCCTTACCGTTGTTCGCGCTCGCGATTCCTACACTGGTAGTAGTCTTCCACATGATTTGCGCTAGAAGAATTCCAACATCAGCTCTTAAATTCAAGGGGGAGGGGCCCAGAGATTTCGGAAATTCTTACTGTAATGGCCGTAGTTTGCAAAGTTAGCCCCAGGCATAGTCTGGCCGGAGTAATACTTCGCCTCACTCAACCTGAATTCTGTCTCAGATTCTTTATCCTTGTAGTTTGGTCTCTGGGTCTACCCGGGGCTTACCATTGCTGGGTACCAAGAGTAAGAGGGTTGTTAATCGGAGTTGATGGGCTTCTGCCAAGTTGTCAGCATGTACGTTCCTTGCCTTGCAAAACGAGGAGGGGGGTAGATCTCTTACGAGTTCCATGCTAAATTTTCGCCCTGGTTAGGCCGCGAGACAGCTGAAGAGTGTTCGAAAGAATTTGAATTCTTGAGCGACTGGGCCCAAGCAGAGGCGCTCGCGGCTAGTTTGGCATCCCACACCAGCGGTGGTAGCCCCTTTCCTGCTCTGGCTGCGTTATGCAAGCGCAGGGCCTCTGTCTCATCACTAGTCAGACTGGGTGCAGCTGGCTTGACAACGGCGTTATTAATGGCAACCTTAATCTCAGCCTCAGGGACAGTGCCTGGGAATTCGGAAGCGTTCACATTGTGGCCTATTGGAGTGCCGACTTGTCCGCCATTTTCACGAGTGATTGGGTTTGCCCAAGCAAAGTACCCAGCCCCTGAGAGAAGGAGACTCTGCACCAAGACGTTAGAGAAGAACATAGTGTGGACGAGATCTAGTGTGCTACTGGGTCAGTTACGATCAGGCTGGTTGTGAGTTATCAGGAGACATACAACGGTGATAACCTGCTACTCTTATATTTTCAACCAGGGTCAATTCTGCATTAAGAATTAAATATCATATATCTATTTATCCTTGTTTATAAGGCATAACGCTTGAGATTGTATTTGTTTATTGCCCTGAGCTAGCGGTGACACCCGCCGCCATGTTGAGCATGTAGGGGCGGCAACAAGACGATATGATGTCAACCCCATTCCTCGTCAAGCCGTTTCCAAGGTTTCAGTGCTGTTACCGGTCAAAAGGGGGGCTTTTTCCCACGTGCGAAGCCAGATGACTCCAGTTAAAGCCATGCGAATCAAGTGACGCAGAACTGAGATGCGCCACAAGAGAAAGCATTCCAGTGCTCCGTCGAATCCTAAATCACAAGATGCACCACCAGAAAAACAAGGAAAGACAACCAATCAAGAATCTGACACTGGAATCGAGAGGGCACACTGGTCATGGCCGAATATGTGGCAATCGGCCTTTGGCAAGATTTTGGCACACAACTTTGATTAGAGCCGGTTTCCGTTCCTCTCCTCTGCCACCCTCGCGGGGGTTTCAAAACTGTTTCCACCAGTATAAGGCCGAGTATTTTTTTTGTTAGCATAATTCGATGATAGCCATTTACAGTTCCTTTAACACTCACTTAAGCTACCTAGGTAGGTTATAGAGGCATGCAAGGGGGAACTGGCCACCTCTTCCTTGCACGCTTTGGAGCTGGCGGAATGTCACAATGGCGAGTGGAATGTAAGATTCAAAATCCAATACAGCAGTCATAGATATGAAGCAAAAAGAGTCTTTCGGTTTTGGAAACTTGGAGGTCTATCAGCTCCACCCCTCTCTATCTCTGTCAACATACGTGTAAGTGGGAAAGTTCGTAGTTGGCCAAAGACTGGAATTCATCTCTTGGCTATGATGGTGACATTCAGACCCGATGAAGAAGCGATAACATGCACTGCAGGGACGCTAGTGCTCAGCATTCGCGGTATGGAAAAAGTACAGCTTGTTTCGGTGATAAGAAATTGGTCATATGGTACAATCGGAGGATCTAATTGTTCCCACCCTTTGAGCAATTCGATACCAACTAGGTAGTTTGTGTATCCAGACACTGTCCGTCATCTACTATGAATCCTGCTACTTTCACGATCTGTGCCCATTTCGTAATGTATGGGTTGTGCTAAAACAACGAAGCCAAGAGTAGCTTTACAATTAATGAGAGTCCAAGACCTTGCTCAGAAAGACTTGGCACACTACTCAGTTTACGAGGTATACTGAGGGTCAGATTACCACCAAGCTCCTTATTCCTTTGAGTTGCGAAGATTTTGAAATTTCACTGGCAGTTGAAATTAGAAGAGTACAATAATCAAGATGTCAGCATACTCTAGAGATTTGAGAAGATTGACTATTAATCTCAGCCACGTCAGCGATACTACGCTGTTCTTCGTTATTAATGCTGGAAAATATTTTGGAATTTCTCCGTCTTCACATCCAACAGAATCATCACTTCTTGATCTACCCTGGGACTGGCTGGTTACATAAGGTCTCTGTCTTGTCGCGACTCAAGCCATTGGTGCAGCAGTGACATTTGAGTTGGTCACAATTTGGAATCCAAATAAGAGCGCTAAAACTATAGGCAATGAGCCTTGGCTGGTTGAAATACGGTAGACCATGATGTACAATAACTGTCTCTTGGTTGGCTTTAAGGAAGGCTGTCACTTGACTCTAAGTCGCGTACCTAGCCCCCCTGAATCACATCAATAAGTAATGGACAATGATTAACGAATACAATGGAAAGTAATCTAAGAAAGAAGTCTTTATTGCCTCATCTCGACGCATACCTGCGAGTCTCTTCCTGAATTCAAAGGACATCTATGTAATTGTAAGAGCTACGCCAGAACTTTGAATGAAGCTCGGGCGAACGAATGAATCTTAGGGCTCTATTGAATGATAATCCAAGTATACCCTTTTGCTTTTCATGTCGCATAGGTTTCTGCCAGCCTATTGCCACCTCTGTCACTCCGCGGCTTTCATTCTCCTGGCCTTGTCTTCGGCTTAGCTACAGCCGTATCTGTACCTGCATCAAAGAACGGTACACTCTGCTGAGATTCTGGTTATGGATCTAAACCCAATGCGTGATTAACTTTTAAATAAGGACATGGCCACTTTGCGCTTCTTCAATTGCACCAGCTCCTCGCTTGTATAACCATTGAACCCAGTCCACTCAAAATCTGGTTCACACCGGGTTGGGGCTTGCACCGGAGACACTGTGATCAATCTTTTTGGAACACACTTGAATCTTCTGGAACTTCAACCAACAACCGAGCGGTGAGAATTTCCTCAGACATACAACAAAATCTCATTTCCAAGGAATGGCATGCTGTCGTATCACGTACGACTTGACAATTTTGCTGTCTGAAGATTGATATCCCATTGCGGGGTCGCCGTAACCCAACAGTAACTTATCCGGTATGGTGTAGTGGCTAACATCGCTCGCTCTCACCGAGCAGCCCTGGGTTCGATTCCCAGTACCGGAGTACGATTTCTTTTTGCCCATTTAACAAAGCATCTCCCCCTTCTCCAAGCCTTCATGTTCGTTGCCTTTTTGCGCTTTCGGAACCCCTCTATGGAAAATAAATAGAGTAGTCAAATTAATCAAAGTATGCATTTGATATCAAATGATCGTGCCAAAGGTAGTTGTACTGTTTAACGAGGAATCTGGTTTGAGATCTGCACTGTCGGACAAGTCATCTACCTCATTTTATTCGCTTTTGGGTGCGGGCTTTGGGCTCTTTAAAATGAAGAGTTTGGCTGGTAGCCTATCCTACAGTAGGTTCATTTCGGATGTAATATCCGTCTGGTATGCTTGGTTGACATCTTTAGGATCATCATACTCTTAGTCAACATTGGGCAGATTCTGAAGCTTTGACTCCCAATTTGGGGAACATCAGGGCAATTTGAGCGCTTCTAAGCCGTTGAAATTTGACCTGTGGGTTTGGTAAATCTGCATCGTTGACTTCCTTTGTGTGCTGTCACCTTCATGGAACTAGAAGTTCTAGGACAGTTGATCTTCCGTGGTGTGGCCTAGGCCATTCACTTGTTTATGCCTGAGAGTTGCTCTACAATCATGTTGGGCTGTGAGGTGAAGATTCGATGTCGAACTGGTGAGGATCCTAACGTTCAGGGTCCCAAGGAGGTTAAAATAACGTCCCACTAGAGTCACAGCATCTCGATTATGCCAGCATGAGTCTTGTATTCCTTGCCCTCGCTGTCACCATGCCCGTATATCTCATTTACTATAAAAGGCCGAAAAGTACAAGTGAAATCTAAATTTGCGCACAGTCTTGACGCAAATCGCAAAGCTCGTGGCGCATCGGGGCTCGTGGTGGTAAGCAGGGGAGAATAGGACGTTGAGACTTCTAGTACGTCAGATGATCTGCTGTGCATGAATGAGCCTTTGTATATCATAGATGGAGAAATATTGCGGATTTGATTCGACAAGTGTGTGTCATCAATAAGGGGAAGTCAATACTTGAGTTTAATAGTCTCGACGTCTTGGCCAATGGATTTGAGGCTGTGAAGCCCTGCTGAAATCTACAGATTTTTACCTTCTATACATACTTTTAACAAAAGCCATGATTTGGTTGGCTTGTAAGAGGGCCAGAATACTACAAGCATGATTGAAAGAGTTGCAAAGTACTTGGTCCATGACGGGGCCAGCGCACCAACAGTAATTTTCCAGCCTCAATAATGACAAACTCTTCACCGGGATTTAGTGGCATTGGATAAACCGTTGGAATGACATCGGCTGCGCCCGTCGCCAAGTGACTATTCAGGCATCTGATAACGGGAGGGAGTCCTTCGGTACCAAGCACAGACCTTGAATGTTCGGTTTGTCCGGATGTGTCGGGCATCGAAATCATCTCTTTCTGTTCCGAACATCCAAGCGAAGGGGAGGGGAACAACCTGAGTTTCGTGCTACTGCAGAGTGTTCGGATCACACGACATTGTCCGGCCTCTTTCCAGGACCAACAGCTGCAAGACCCTGCAGATGATACGGCAATGAAACGCGCCCTCATGTGATGGCCATACTGGGGTATTTCGAGGACTGATTTTCGTGGCGTTGAATCGGTAAATGGCATAAGAAACGTGGCCCGCCATTGATGGGCAACAGCCAAAGGAGGGAGGCAGGTCGCGTATGTATTGATGACGGTGCATGGCGGTTGGTGAATTCAGGCGCCATTCCATTCCTTGATGCTGATTACCTTAACCCTATGTAGACCTAAGCCGCTGGCCTCGACCTTGCTGACGAGTTAGTTGGCACTTTTGGCCGCCCTACAGCAGGCACTATGACAGGTTTTGACCTAGGCTCTGGGGAGGCTCCAGCTGAGATATGGATGGGATATCTGGCGGAAATAAAACCGCCCGCACCAAGCTGGGAATGCCTATAATGAACCCACATTAGGCAACTCGTTAGTATTTATGGGTTTCTAGAAATTTTGGACGAAAGGGATGCCAAGTATCCGTACGGCTTGTTGGGACGTTTCCATTCTTGTCACCGCTGCCCATCGTCAGTAACACAACAGCTGACTTGAGCGCCGGATGTCTGGGCAGAGTCTTGTCCACCGCATTCTGAAACGGGGTCTCTTACCACATGGCTGCGTGTTCTGATTCATGGCTTGGGCTGGCAGGATGGACGCCACATTGTGTGCTGAACTAGCAGCTGGCATTATTGTCCAATTGCCCCGTAAGCAGCACATTCCTCCTCCGCTCAGGATGCCGTTCTGAGTTCTCGCCGCTATCCTGGTTACACCCTGCAAGGGTTTCGGAGGGCCCACCTAGGAGCCATGCGGAAAACAAATGGCATGCATGCATGGCCAGGTGCAGCTAATCCTGGACATGGGTTTTCGACTTTTCGAGTTGGATACGATGGATTCAGACTCGAGGACAGGGTTGATATTGCTGATATGGATATCGGAACTGGACTTGTGATATGCCATAAGCGCCTAATGCCCAGTGGCGTTCGCTTAATCTCACACGGCGCCAAGTAGAAAGACGGCGAGATGACCTGTCGTGTAAGCTGAATGTCAACCGACATCAAAGCAGAGGCGGGTGCATGAGGTAGCAATAGCCTTATGTAGCCTAAGACAAACGTGCACATCCAACTGAGTGAGGAACTTAGGCTAAGGTATGCAGGTGCAAGTGAGAAGTGAGCAGGCGAAATAGGGTTGCACCTAGGGCGACCGTCCGAACAACCCATGCTATACCTCCGTCGAGCCAATATAAGTAGGTACCTATACGCGTAGGTGTTTTGTTTTTGTGCCAAACAAGCCAGGAATAGGCAACATACGGCGCGGAATGAGCCTTCATGTCACAACGGGACGGACAAGAAGATCCAGGGCTTGGCGACAGCGGAAGTTCCTGCGACTAGCGGCTCTGTGCAGGTAATCGTGCTGTATAACAGTGGCCTCTATTGGACCACCGGGTCATACAGGGGTGGGGGTGCACCTACACAATCCCCTAATGTAGACTCGAGTGCCTAATTAGCACTGGAGCTTAGCGGGCTCAGGCCTATTGACGGCCGAGGCCACAATAGGCCAGCAGGAATCCCCCGAACCCCCTGCCGCTTCCTCTGGCCGTGACCCGCATGCTCATGGCGTTGCAAGTCCAATGGTATCGTGATGCGTATTGGCTTGGTTTGATTGGATTGGATTCGGCCCTTCAGGTCAGGTTGTTTTCTCTGTACCTACATGGAAGGCCTGGCCGGCGCGGCATCGTAAAAGCTCACCTTGACCTCCCTTCCTCATTCCAGTCTTCCATCAACCTTTCGTCCTTCACCACCATGCAGTGCATCGCCGTTGCTTATCCCTCTTAATATTACCAGCAGCATATTGCGACCATGGCGGCGACGACGGCGCCGCATCACCAAACCGTAGCTGTCATAGGCCTTGGTATGTCTATCAAATTGCACATGTTTGGCTGGCTTATACGCTCCCTGCTGGCAGTATACTAACCTGGTTGCTTTATCACCGCAGGTGCCATGGGCCTAGTTGCAGTTAAAAACCTCCTGGAGGAGGGTTTCGATGTTACTGGTTTTGAGCGTCAGAACTATATTGGCGGTGTTTGGCACTTTACCGAGGACAAAGATACCTTGAGTGCGTTGGAAGGTAGGCTGGCAAATTAGTAACCAAAGGAACAAGCTGGATGGTGCCATGCTAACCAATGTTTGGCGACAGACACGGAAATCAATGTTACTACCGATCGAGTGAGTACACGCAGGGCTCGAGCTTGTTCCCATGCCACAGGCAGCAATCTAATAAGCCTTCTTTCTAGGGATGCTTCACGGATTTTCCGTTTCCTGAGGGTGGGTTGATTCTTGCACTGTTGGGTGTCTTACTCGCGATTAACTGAAGGATCCAGGCACCCCCTCATTCTGTTCCGCAAAGGTCATGCAGGATTATCTAGAAGACTACGTAGACCACTATGGTCTTCGCCCTCGCTTTCAGCTTAATGCGAGGATCAAGCAGGCGGCAAGAGAAAGGGACTCAAATAAGTGGAGGTTAGATTTCGAAACTGGCCCTTCAAAATACTTCGACAGGCTCGTCATTTCGACCGGCCCTCATGCCAAGCCGCTGATGCCGGAGTTGGAGGGGTCGGAACTATTCCAAGGCGAGATAGTCCATGCGCAAGCTTTCAAAAGGTATGGTACCTGAACCTCTCTACTCTACTTCTCGCCCAGCCCGAATTTGACTAACAATGAGGTTTTTTCTTTAGAGCGGAAGACTTTGCGGGCAAACGAGTTTTGCTTGTAGGCCTGGGAAACACGGTTGGAGATATTGCAGAATCGCTCTCGGGAACTGCCTCCGAAATATATCTCTCCCATGAACGTGGGGCCTTGATTGTAGGTCCAACAATCGATAACAAACTGAACAGTCAGAAATAAGCTGACCCTGAGTAGCTACCTCGCTTTGTTCATGGGAAACCCAATTCCCGCCTACTCTCACTAAGGAAATTAAACGGGCAAGCTTTCTTGGAAGGGCTATTTCCAAACTGGATAGACAAGCTGGTGACCAACGGAGCAGCAGACGTCATGAAACAGAGTTTTGGGGAGCTAGATCCATCATGGAACCTGGAGCCAATCCCTTCTCCCAAGGTCACCGTTCCAGTAGTGTCAGATACTTTGATCGAGAACCTGCGTTCAGGCGCCGTAAAGTCAGTCTCGGGATTTGGTGCCTTCACAGGCCCCACAGAGGTCGAACTCAAAGACGGAGAAAAGATCCAAGCGGACACAGTCATCTGCTGTACTGGATACCAAAACGACTTGAGCATCCTGGAGACCGAGTACGACCCATGCACGGTGAAGATTCCAACTTGGCTTGAGGCGCCAGGCTCCCGGGGTCGCCCATTGCCTCAGCTATATCAAAATGTCTTCTCGCTCAAGACCCCCGACACACTTGCGTTCATGGGCTGCGTCTGGTTTCCCACTGGGGCCTTCCTCCTGGCTGACCTTGCGAGTATGAGCATCGCCCAGGTATGGGCGGGCAAATCGAAACTCCCACCGCCGGCTGAGAGGCAAAAGTGGGTGGACAATCAGAACAAGAGGGTATCCAAGTTAGCCCTACGGGGAAGCCCTGTTCCCGCATCAGTGCCCCAAATGGAGTGGACCAGATGGGCAGACAAGACTGCTGGGACAGGAGTACTGGATCGCCTTGGGTGGGGATGGAAGGGATGGGTCTTCTGGTGGACGGAGAGGAAGTTTTGGAGGATACTTATGGACGGTCTGTTGACCAGCGCTTGCTGGAGGATCTTTGATGAAGGGAAGAGAAAGCCCTGGGTGGGTGCACGGGCAGAGGTTCTGAGGCTGAATGAAGAAGCTGCAGAGCGAGACACACTTTAGAACTGCGCTGCTGGTTATTAGACGCTGGAAAGATAGCAACATCGAGAATTGATACCCCCGAAGATGGTAGCTTTGCCATGTCTCAATCCGCGTTCTGTGGTAGGGGAAAAAGAAAGCCAGCATAAGCGTACTCAATCGCAAGGATGGTCA
This sequence comes from Clonostachys solani, assembly GCA_902141235.2. Taxonomy (NCBI): domain Eukaryota; kingdom Fungi; phylum Ascomycota; class Sordariomycetes; order Hypocreales; family Bionectriaceae; genus Clonostachys; species Clonostachys solani. Next base: position 979,939 of record CABFOC020000002.1, read on the forward strand.
TCACCATTCGAGATGGGTTTTTCAAGGCTCAAAGATGAAAATTAACGAAGTGTTGTTGACAGATTGCACCCATTTCCAACCTGGTTGTGGCGCAGGCTGTACAGTGCAGTAAGCCCCTTAAAAATAATCCAGCACCGCCACATGTATTTTGGACACTGTATCTTGACATCCAATGAACCCAATTTCTTCCTATTAATCATTTACAAGTCCTGGCCTCATTTATCTCGCATCTTGTTTTTTTCTGATTGGTTTGGTCAGGTTTTTCTGGTGATTTTTCCTTCAGCTGACAGCATCGCGAATTCACGACAGACGGAGGCTCGGCACCATGGCCAGCCACCAAGTCTCCCAACAGCTGAGCGAGGTCGCTGAGGCACTCATCGCCAAAGTGCAGGAGCCGAGGACGGCAACTGTTCTCATTACTGTCTTGGTGATACTTTTAACGACGAGGCTACTGAGCGGGAAGTCGGAATCCGGCCCAGATGACGCCCGCAGGCCCCCAAGACAAGGGTACTGGGTACCGCTTCTAGGCCACGTCCCTCAGCTTGCTTTGAGGGTCAACGGCTTCCTCGCCTCAGTTCGCAACAAGTATCCGAAGGGCGCCTTCTCTCTCTCTGTTCTTTGGCAGACCCATACGGTCATTTACCGCCCGTCATGGGTGGCGACGCTCATGAGCCAACCACAGTCGGTCGCCAGCGATGCATGGGCTCAAGAGAACCTCATGCGGTCCAATTTTGGCCTCAAGAGCCGTCACACAGAGATCTACCGCAAGGTGCTGCCTGAGCTCAATGCCCAATTCAAGTACATTCTTTCGGATTCGAGCCTCAGTGAGGCCACCAAAATCGCCTCTATCAATCTCAAGAACAGGATCGCCGAGTTGGTGACTTTCAATCCCTTCCCAGCCGATCAATCTGACTGGGAGCGGTTGTCCGGGTCCGATGTGCTGGAAGGCGCGTCGGGCAAGATCTATGCCGACCTCGACCTGCTGGAGCTCGTCAGGAACTTCGTGGCCCAAACAGCCAACTCGGGGCTGTTCGGCTCTGATTTCGTTGACAATTTTCAGGATTTCGCAACTCTTCTCTGGGAATATGATAGAGGCGTCCCCAAGTTGGCCATGAAGTTGTCCTGGTGGTATCCCGATTCCACACTTTACAGAGCGATGATTGCCAGGAGGAGGCTCTTGACCTACTTGAGGGAGTTTCACCGGGAATTGGATAAGTACTTTGAAGGCCACGAACCAGGTCTGGAGTGGTCGGACATCAACAATGTCGGCACCCTGATCAAGCAGCGCGCCATGGTCTTCCGCAAACACAATGTGCCTATCGAAGTTCGTGCATCCTGCGACCTGGCTCTGCTTTGGGCCATGAATGCCAGAACCAGTACTCTGGTCTTCTGGATGGTATATGAGATCAGCCAGGATCCCATTCTGTTGGCGCAAATCCATGAGGAGATTACACCTCATGTCGATGCGGTACACCCCAAAAACGAGTTCGGCCCCGGCGTATGGCTTGCCCCGGAAATCAAAACTCTCGACGTCGAAGCTCTGGTGCAAAACTGTCCACTATTGAATGCGGCCTACATTGAGACGATGAGAGTATACTCGTGTGCATGGTCGGTCAAATATATGGAACAGGACCTGGTGCTCAAGGAGAAGGATTCAGGCGACAACTGCATGCTTCTCAAGGGCACGTATGCTCATGTTCCGCATGACACCCACCATAACGACCCCAGGTACTTTGAGAGCCCCAAGGAATGGCAGGCCAAAAGGCATTTGAAGGAAAGTGTCGACACCAAGGGCGCCAAGAGCGTCTCGGTCGACATGAGAAGTATCAGACCCCACGGTAAGTTCACTACTCGGGTTCCTAGCCTACCGCGTCGCGTAAACGAAGAATACAAGGCTAATTATTTTCGTTTCCTTCACAAACAGAGGGACAACTAGTTATAAGCGAGGGCGGGCCCTTCGCGGTACGAGAGCTGCTCATGTTCACCTCGGCGATTATCAGCATGTACGAGTTTCACCCCGTGGGTGAGGAGGGTCCCTGGAAAACGGTGAAGACGGTGAATCAGGGCCCGACGAAAATGCCAGCATCCAAGTGCAAGGTATGGGTCCGGAGACGAAAGCTGCGACGGGAGAAATAGAGCTCAGATGGAAGCTCTATAGATATTGACCTAAGCATATATATACGTATGCTATGTACATGGAGTGCTCGGGACCGTGAGATTTGTAACAAAAAGAGTTTACTTCACTCCGACATGACCAAATGTAGAAAAAAGGCGAGATAGAAATATTAAAGAGGTTAAAACGATTTAGTTGCTGATCAGAGCATTGAAGCCAAAAGGGTGCATCACAGGGGCTCATCACTGCAAATGGAGCCTAAGGCCATAAGCCGATTGCATCATTGTGCGGTTCAAAGTCGTTTGGCTCCGAGCACAGCAGCACACGACACTCGGAAGCTGTAGCTATTTAAAGTTCTAGCTTGGCCCAATATCCGCGGCGCACAAGAAATTACCTCAGGAGAGCTCTGGCAGCAGGGCGATGAGACTGACCGCCGTACCAATGCTGAATCGCTGTTAAATTCCACACCTGTCACCTGCGATTTTCGAGCGCGCTGAACGAGCACGCAGCGACTGCAATACCTACAGCCTTCGGTTGTGGCGGGTTGTAGGTGTCGTCACTGAAGCCGCCAGCAGCCCCCCCCCCCCCCAAACCCCTTGCACGAATTGAGTCGAGCCGGCCCTCTCGCCCTGGCATCTAACCATGATTCCACGGCTGGCCTACCGATCGGCCTGCAGACACCCAGTATACACCTTTGCAAAGACCCAGACGCGCCCGTCATGGCATCCGCAGCGGCCAGTCCTGGGCTACGGCCAACCCCTCCAAACCTCTGCCGCTCGCCGTGAGCAGGCCTCTACCTCCACTCCGACGCCGACGCCGGCCACACCCACGAAACCCTCTCCCGATGCGAAAATCGCTGCGAGCAAGCAAGCGCCGAAGCCCGCGACCGTCAAGAATGATCCTCTCGCGCTACCCGACAAGTCGACGACGGAGCAGCGCAGGGCCGACTGGGCCATCATGAAGGAGATGACCCGGTACCTGTGGCCCAAGGACGACCTGGGCACCAAGTTCCGCGTCGGCCTCGCCGTGACCCTGCTCATCGGCGGGAAGCTGCTCAATGTGCAGGTGCCCTTCTACTTCAAGAGCATCGTGGACTCGATGAACATTGACGTCGCGGCCATGGGGGGTACCGTGAGCGCCGTGGCGGGGAGCATGATCCTCGCCTACGGCGCCTCCAGGATCGGCGCGACCATCTTCCAGGAGCTGCGCAATGCCGTCTTCGCGAGCGTTGCGCAGAAGGCCATACGCAGCGTCGCGCGCAACGTGTTTGAGCATCTGCTGCGCCTAGACCTCAACTTCCACCTCACCAAGCAGACCGGAGGGTTGACGAGGGCTCTGGACCGTGGTACGAAGGGCATCAGCTTCCTGCTGACGAGCATGGTGTTCCACCTCTTGCCCACGGCTCTGGAGATCAGCATGGTGTGCGGCATCCTGACCTGGCAGTACGGCTTCAAGTTCGCGGCAATCACAGTCTTGACAATGGCGGGCTACTCCGCATTCACCATCTGGACGACGGCATGGAGGACCAAGTTCCGGCGCCAGGCCAACGCTGCTGACAACAAGGGGTCGACGCTGGCCGTGGACTCGCTCATCAACTACGAGGCCGTCAAGTACTTCAACAACGAGAAGTTTGAGGTTATGCGATACGACAACGCCCTGAAGCAGTACCAGCAGAACTCGATAAAGGTCGCCACTTCTCTTGCGTTTCTGAACAGTGGCCAGAATATCATCTTCTCGTCGGCTCTGACGGGGATGATGTATCTGGCCGCCACCGGCGTGGCCTCGGGTTCCTTGACTGTTGGCGACTTGGTGATGGTGAACCAGCTAGTGTTCCAGCTCTCTGTGCCCCTCAATTTCCTCGGATCCGTCTATCGCGAGCTGCGCCAGAGTCTGTTAGACATGGAGACACTCTTCAACTTGCAAAAGGTCAACGTCACTATCAAGGACAAGCCAGATGCCAAGCCTCTCGTGCTCAGCAAGGGCGGCGAGATCAAGTTTGAAAACGTCAAGTTTGCCTACCATCCTGATCGCCAAATCCTGAGAGATCTCACACTCACTATCCCAGCCGGTAAGAAGGTCGCCATCGTGGGCCCAAGTGGTTGTGGAAAATCGACGTTACTGCGCCTCCTATTCCGGTCTTACGACGTGCAGGGCGGCCGGATCCTGATCGATGATCAGGATATCCGGGATGTCCAGGTCGACTCGCTCCGAAAGTCCATCGGCGTCGTGCCTCAGGATACACCCCTCTTCAACGACACGGTCGAGCACAACATCCGCTACGGCCAGATCACTGCCTCGCTCGACGAGGTCAAAGCCGCCGCCCACCGAGCCCGCATCCATGACACCATCGAGAAGTTCCCCGATGGGTACGGCACAAAGGTCGGCGAGCGCGGCATGATGATCTCCGGCGGCGAGAAGCAGCGACTGGCCGTGAGCAGACTGCTTCTTAAGGATCCTCCCCTACTATTCTTCGACGAGGCCACGAGCGCGCTCGACACGCACACTGAACAGGCGCTCATGAACAACATCAACGGCATTTTGCGCGAGAAGAGCCGGACGAGCCTCTTTGTGGCGCACAGGTTAAGGACAATCTTTGACTCGGACCTGATCATCGTCCTCAAGGATGGAAAGGTGGCCGAGACGGGTACTCACCGTGAGCTGATCGACCACGATGGCGTATATTCAGAACTCTGGAGCGGTAAGTCTTTATTTATTTTTTTACCCCGTCAATAGCATTACCCCATATACTAACTGCTGGAGTAGCTCAAGAGACGCTCTTCAACGAGGACGGTTCGGAGCGGGAGACGACTGGGCAGGATACTTCTGAGTCGTTAAAGGAACACAAAACCAGTAACTAAACCCGAAGATTATGAAGCAATTCCAATATGAAGGTGACAAAACAAAACTGTTGTCACCGTGAATAGATTCAAGATTCCGTATCTAGAGCTCGAAACCCGCCGCCTGTTCTGCAAATACCTTACTTAAAACACCAGAATCAAGTAGTTAAACCCGCAAACAAAACCCCATGTGTCTTTTTCATCCTTAAACCAAAACATCACCACCTGCCGATATCCTGTAACGGCTTCTCCGTAAGCCTCGTCCGTCGTACGAGGTCCTCCAGCGCATCGCACACCGTCTCCCCACCACCCAGTGCGTTCAACTCCACGCCCAGCCGAGTAGCATTCTCCAAGTAACTCCCGCTATCATCCAGAATCCGGTCTGCCGCGGTCCGCACCTGCTCAGCCGAGGGATTGTCCGTCTTGAGGTCGATCCCCGCCCCGGCCCACGACACCCTCGCCGCCGTGTCTTTCTTGTCCTCGGTCTGCCCAGCACACAGCAGGGGCACCTTGTGGGAGAGCGCCTGCGTGATGCTCCCGTACCCGCCGTTGGTGATCAGGAGGCGCAGCAGGGGCAGCAGGAGATGGTACGGCAGCCAGTCCGCGTAGAGGATGTTCCCGTGCCTCCCTTGCCCGAAGCGCCTCTCCAGCCCGGCCGAGTGCGGCGACACGACCACCAGGAGGTTACCGGGGTCTGGGCTGAGGGCCTCGATGGACGGGATGATGAGGGACGTCGGGTCCATGGCGAGCGTCCCCTGCGTGATCCCGATAACGCGGGGATGCGCAACCGCCCGCTCCCACCAGTCCGGCAGGTTCTGCGTCGAGGGGGACTTGAGCTGCGCCACCAGAGGGCCAACGTACGATACGTTTTCCAGGTACGCAGGCCTCATCCCAAACTCCAGAGTCGGAGAAGATGCCTGGATATGCAAGAAGCGGCTGTACGTAAACGCCTCCAGCGGCTGTCCGTACGGGAGACCCCCCAGCCCCAAGACGGATCGCTGGCCATTCAACACCGGACGGAGAGACCAAGGCAGGACGATCCATCTGATGTACGCATGACGCAGCCAGTTCACCAGCATCCCGAACCAGGTGGTGGGAGGCTGCCTCCCAGACACTGCATGCGGCGCGTTCCACGCCGACGAGTACATGGGGATCACGCCCAGGGTCGCATACACGGGGATCTCGCCGAGCTCGAACAGCGCCCTCGCCCCGTGGGGGAGCACGTCGACCAGCAGCACGTCGGCCTGGAAGCCATCCAGCACGGATCGGTATTCATCCACCTGGGCCAGCAGCCTGCCCCGGTGCCGGCCCCAGTCGCCGTCGAGCAGCCCAGTCTCGTGCCGCCGCATGAGAGGTGCGTCAACGGCGGCGAGGGCAAAGGTAGGGACAAAATCCGCTCCCGTCAGGCGGACGCGGGCCTCGTTGTCGCCACTGGTGAGCCAGACGACTTGGTGGCCGCGGGAGACGAGGGCTTGCGCGGCGGCCTGCATTGGGTAGCAGTGGCCGGCTGGGAAGTGGGAATGGAGGAGGACCTTCATCTTGCGACCTGGATCGGTCTTCTCCATCGTGGAGGGAGGGAAGTAGTCTTTGTCTGGCATCAACAGGTATCAAATACAGCTACATTTGATGTTCAATTGAGTTGTGTTTTCACATTCGGATGAGATGGTGCTTGTTGTATTCCAGGAAGGCGGTTGGCGATAGTGACAACACACCGCTCTCTTCAAATATGTGCTACCCTATGCCACTACACCCATCATGAATTTAGAGAAATCAAGGAAACCAACTACCTGCACTTATGTTTAATTTGCATCCCTCGCTAACCATCCAGGTCTTTATTTAATAAGAGATGGCCTACATATATCACAATAATCCAAGGGTGGCACAGTTGGTTGGTTCATAACATTTCCTCTATTACTTTTGATGGACCTGATAGCCCTCTCGCTATTCTTTTCTACAAACATAATACATCTTCTCATCGTCTCATCTCATCTTTTTACTGGGTAACACCGCCGCCGCCGCAAGGACCAACATGTCCATGGTGGGCATTGTGAAAGCCGGATCTCTTGTGGAACAGAGCTCGGTCAGCAGCCCACCTGCGCTTGGTTAGGTCGACGGGGGTGAGCGAGTCGAAGCTCAGGGCATACTTGGCCACCGAGTTGGCGATGCTCTTGGTGTTGAGCAGGTAGGCCTCGTGGTTCAGGTTGTTGATGTCGTCGCCGATCTTATGGTAGTTGACATCGTAAGAAACGCCGGCCTCACCACCGAAGAGGATCGCCTCCTCAGGCGTCTTGAGACCCTCGGCACCGGTGAAGAGACCACCAGAGGGGATGCCATTCTCAATGAAGGCAGCATAGTCGGAGCGGCCGCTGAACTCAGAGGGCACGGACTTGACGCCGTTGGCTCGGTAGAAGTCCTCGAACTCCTTCTCGATAGCATCAGAACCAGCAGGACCAGTCAGGTTGAAGGCACTGCCATCACCGTCGTAGATACCATAAATGTAGTTGGGGCTCGCAATCTGCATAATTTGTTAGCACTGGATCACCGCGGGTTTCCATTGGTGAGCTGATGAGAAAAAGCACATACCATATCGAAGTTGAGGTAAGCCCTGATCTTGGCAACCTCCTCATCAGACGAGTTAAGCTGCTTGACGTAGTAGTAAGATCCAAGCTTTCCGAACTCCTCGGCGCCCCAGAAAGCGAAGCGGACAGCGTTGGTGACCTCGAACTCGGCGAGGGCCTCAGCGACCTTCAAGACGCCAATGGTTCCAGAGCCATCGTCACTACGATATTACATTAGCACTTTACTCACATGCGGCGTGTGACATCAATGGATGTGACTTACTTGATACCGGGACCGGCTGCGACAGAGTCGGAGTGTCCACCCAGGATCAGAACATTGTCATGGTCACCACCCTTGGTCTCGGCAATGACGTTGTAGTTGACGCGGTTCTCCACGACAGCGTCGACCTTGAAGTCGACAGTGACCTCACCAGCTCCGAGAGCCTCGAGGATGGGGACAGAGTCCTCCTGGCTGATGCTCACAACAGGGGCATAGTCGAGGAAGGGAGAGCCGAGGGTACCGGCGAGGCTGCCAGGCACGTTGTTGTAAATGACGAGACCGGCAGCGCCGGCAGCCTTGGCGGCAACGGACTTCTCGCCAAAGGAGCACGAACCTCTAGACAGCAAGGCGACCTTGCCAGCCACGTCGGCAGGGAACGCGTCGGCAGTGCAGCCAAGACCGTCCACGGCCACCAGCGCGCCGGTGTACTCGCCGCTTGGCGTGTAGGTCAGGATGCGAGCCTCGACATCTTGGCCGTCCACCTGGAGGGTGGCAGTGCCTTCGGAGTAGAGCTCGGTGAAGGGCTGCTTGACGACATCATAGTAGTCGAGGGAGTTGAGGGTGTCGTAGAGCCAGTCAACGGTGGCATTGTGGCCCAGGCTGCCAAAGACACGGTTGCCGCCGTTGGCATCGGCGAAATCCTGCAGCTTCTGGGAGCCGGCCAGAAGATCCTCGATGTTGATGAGGGCCTGGAGCGACTCGGAATCAACCAAGTCGGCAGTGGCAGGGCCAGAGAGAGCCGCCAGCACGAGGGCGGTGGACGCCGCTAGGGAATTGGCAGTCTTCATTTTGGATGAGACTGGGATGAACCACTGGACTAAGGAAGAGGGTGAAGGGTGGTAATGGAGGAATAAGCTTAAATTATAGAGAGGATGGATGGATAATGCGACCCCGGAAATGGAATGTAGCCCAGTCCTTCCAATGGTTGGAAAGAAGAAACAAACAAGGAGGGCGGGCGGATAGAGTATTATTTATGCATCTTGCTCGGCAGGGGGAGATCTACAGAGACCCCTTGATCAGGCCTCCGGGAGGAGGTGAGAGGCCACGAGCAGCCGAGGAGGGCAGGTCCACGGAATGGAGCCTCCATCATCAGCAGCATTCTCGTCGTCATCAACGCCAAGCAGCACGGCGATGCAGCCAAGTGGAGGGGAGACGGGTGGCAATCCGCTCCAGCAGGCAGCGCAGAGCACAAACGGCTGACTGATAGCAGAGACAGTCGTATCAAAACGAGCCGACGGATGGTGCCACAGCGTCGGGGCCAAGACCAGGCCACGGCGTGAACGCTTCGTTCTAAGACAAACGGAGGCCGCAAGCACTTTTGCTTCGCGCTAAGATGGCGCTGATGATCCCCGTTGACCTCGAAGATAGAATGTAGCTTCCTGTTCCAGCGATTGGCCTGAGAGCTAAGAAGGGCGGCCACCCTTGTCTCCAAAGGTTCCTGCAGCAGCGGCAGCATGCTCTTCCCGGGAAGGAACAATTGCATTCTCAGCGGAGGAGGGAAGGGATGGGCAGCGAGACTCTATCGCCATGTTTCAGAAGTTCCATCGCGGCTTGGATTGGACAGGAAAAGCTGGGACTGGATGTGGGAAATGCCAAGAGGGGCCAATATCTGAACTGCCGTAACCAGGTGGCAATTCCACAGGGTCCGGTCGAGAGCAGGGCTAGTAATGAGCTCTGTAGGCATCCGTGGAGATGGATAGTGTTGACTGAGGCAGGGAGAGATACCATAGAAATGCAGTCGTGGAATGAGGGCTCAATGTTCCTCCATTGAAAGAAGACATCTACCTGTACAACCGCCCAAGGGGGGAGACGGCGTCACGGCCATGGCCGACTGGCAACAATCACGCAAACGCTCCTCGCAATCGTGTCAAGCGGCGATGGAGGGATGATATGATGCCTTGCCCCAGCGATCGCAATTTTCACTTGCCCAATTGGCTTGGTCTGGCCGGACGCTTCACCCGCCAAGGCATCGGGGATCCCTGTCCAACCTTATCAGAAGCTCGATGCTTAGTAGCCTGTTTCATGTAAGGTTGGGTAGAGGAGGGTAAATTGTGGCGACTTGTTGAGCTTAATTAGAACATAACTGCTCCAGCCAAACGGCCCTCCCGTTGTTATTAGGGAGGGCATTGGCCATTTGCCGTTGGCCTACTTCCGCTGGCAGCTCTGCGTGTTCGATTGGAAGCCATGTATGTCTTCGTCTGACCAGCAGCCACTGCATTGTACTGTCCAGCGCAGTCAAGGAAGGGAGGGCAAAGGGTGGTCCCCTCGACCTCGACCTCGATCTCGCTGTCTTTTCTTCTTCATTCACAAAATCCTAAATCCATTCTAGTTTTAGTAAATATCATCTTAATTTCTCAATGTGATGAACGCAATTATTACTCGATAGCCTCCCCGTCATTCCTTGACAATCCTGCTACAGCAACGTGGCAACAATGCAGTAGACATTGAGCTCTTCATCCATGTCCCATCTCCTTTTGCAGCTCCTCAAGTGGCATACATCTCATTTTCCCTTAGGAAAGATTTTTCCCGACTGTTTACCAATGAGACCAGGTTATATAGTAATACAAAAACGCCCCGATCACCCGCTTATTCTTTATGACTTGTTGTAATCCCTGAACAAGCTTCAAAATGCCAGGCACCCCTCTTCACATTAAAACCACCCACTGTTTGATTCATCTCCTTGCATCGACTCCTAGGCGGCCGAGATTCGCGCTGGTAGGTCTTCCATATCCTCAAAATCACTAGACATCAGACTGGTATTTTGTACCTGCTCATCTTCGTTGGCCTTCGCTCCTGGGGACTTGAACTTGCTGGGCACCGGGGTCTTTTTGGGCCTCATCCCCCCATTCGTTTGGTCCTCTACATCGAGACCATCTCCCTCAACATCCTCAATCGGGTCTTGAGTGAGCATGAGGCCGCGCTTGGCAGCCCCCTTCTTCTTGCCATAGGTCGCCATCTTGGAGGGGGTTCGTTTGGGGAGAGAGCTCTCATCATCAACGGTCGCCGGCATATCCACATTGCTGGGCTCGGCCAGTGCTCCCTCTAGAGCAACGGCTTGAGTGAGAGCGGGGTCAATCTGGATATCGTCATTGCCAAGTTCGGCTGCTTCCTCCAACGACGGACCCTCGGTCTCCTTGGCCCCCCCTTCATCGTCCGAGTTGGTGACAAACTCCTCACTGACAACATGTGACGTCTTCTGGTCCTGGTTTGCCTTCTTAGTCTGTGAAGGTGTAGGGTAAGATTGGATGACACGCATCTCTTCTGCATCATCATAACCATCCCCTCCGACGTCGGGTAATTCGCCGCCGTTGAGGTTCAACTGGTCAAGTATGTTCTGCGCAGCGTCCCGAACCGACTTCGTTTCCCAGTTCTCGACTGTCTTCTTCAATCGATGCCAAAGGAGAACCTGTGTTGCCCGGTGCCACTCGTTTCTAAATGCCTTATCCACAAGCTTTTGCCATGGGATCTTCGCCTCCGTTCCAGCAGCCGTATTTTTGATCGCGAGCACTAAACGGTGACGTTCCGCTTCAGGCATCGCCTTGATTTGGCGTCTGGCCTTCTCAAGGTTGAACGAGATCCGAGCATCAGGTTGCAGCGACGCAAGCTGATCCTTGCTATGGATCCGTAAGTTCATCGATTTCCACTTGGTAATGCACTGAAGTCGACTACGCGTTCTTTCCATGCGCTCGCTAATATTCTGCCAATCAATGAGTTCCTCGTATGGCTTTCTTAACATCTCTCGAGTGGGCTGCATAGCCCGCAAGTCGTCGATGGCCTGCATGGCGTCGATGACATACTGTGCCAGCCGACCCTCTTCCTCCTCGTTCCAGGCGTCCTTGCGCTGTGCATCTCCACACACAACGTAGTTCCGGTACCGATCCCGGATATCCTCTGGATGACGATTGATGATCCTAGCAATTTGTGACCATTTCGTGCCATGGACTTGGATAAGATCTCGCAGCTCGGCCTCCTGCTCTGGCGTCCAAGTTCCACGGGCTACGAAATTATGAAACTTTTTGCGAGTGATGTTGATTATCTTCTGTCGGTGCCTGTCGGGACATTCGGCAAAAAGACGTGCCCATAGCTGAGCGTGAGCTTCGCCGGCGGTGGTTCCTCCAGCTGCGTGGATCATCTATTTTTGCATAAGAAACATGATGACTATGCCGGTGGTCTTTGGAACTGTACTTACTTCATTCACTTGTGGTTGAGTCAGGTCATTCTCCCTTCCGAAAGCTTCTACACCTCTACTGATGCGGCTCAGTTCGTCCTCTGTGAACCGGCCTTGCTTGAAACCAGCCATCCTATTTCGCCGAGGAGGGGAGCCATCGTCGGACACATCCTCCTCGTCTGACACAGGTGACCTAGCCTTGGGCTTGGGGCGAGTAACCTTCTTTGCGGCAGCCTTCGCTCTACGTCGTGGCTTAGGCGTCATTGCTGAAGGGGATGGGAGCTCTCCTGCATCTTCATCCTCGTCCTGATCAGGGGCATCCTGAACAGGCTGCTCAAAGTAGGTCGGCTTCGCTTTCTTACCCCGTGTTGAGTGCCTCGTGCGAGGTGTCGGGTCAGATTCCTGGGGCTGATCCCCAGACGTCTCTGGCTGGGGTTCGCTGTGTTCTGCGCCATTGGCGCCGGCATCCGCCATCTCGACATCGTTCTCCGGGGCATGTGTCTTCTCGCTGGCTGCCACCAATTCTCGACGCGCATTGCCGTTGATGTGCTCATTCCAAGCTTCCTTGGCAAGGTTCTCTACGTCCAAATTCTCGATGTCGTATTCTGCACCAATGGGGTCTCTCTCATTGGCAGGCTTCCCAGTTGCGCTCTGGTCGCTTGATTTTGCCGCCTTGGATGAATTAGATTGTTCAGCGTCGGGGCTGACCGCGTCTGTCGAGTGAGATTGGTCGGTTTCTTTGGTTCCGGCCAACCCGTTCTTCTTCTGACGCTTGCCCCTCGGGGCATCTGGGCTTGTGAGCTTTCGCTTCGATCGCCAGGATGCTTTGTCGCTTCCGGGGCTCGCCCTGTCAGTTGTAGGATCGCTATGATCTCGTCGGGATGAGCTCGCGTCGGCGTCGGTACCGCGTTTGGACCTCTTCGATCTGGGTGACGATGGCGCTTCTGCTGACATGACAGCAGTGGGGACTTGATTGTTATTCTCGAAAGCTACACTGTTTGCCTGCGACGAAAAAGGTGCGTCGGTTTGGTTGCTATCAAAGATCTCAAGCGAACCAAAGTCCTGGTCCATCTCACCAGAGATGGAGGTGTTATCAAAACCACTGAGGCCGTGAATGGGGGCCTGGGGGTCCTCAAGCTCAGCCATGTTCGTAGACGCCAGGGAATCGGGATTATCTGACGAAGGGTCGGTCTGCTTGTGTTGGTCCCTGGCAGAGGCGATGGGTTGTTTTGGGGCTGGCGGTCCGGGGCTGGATGCGGATGCGCTCGCGTTATCCTGCTTGGACTGCGGGCCTCCTCTCGCCCACAACGATGAGGCAAAGTGAAAATCGGGCCACCGAGAGCTTGCACTTGTTGGCATTGACAGGCTCTCACGTCTTCGTGGTAGTCGAGTGCAGTGCTGGCATCCCGCTGTCGCGACAGGAATCTCGAGGAGCGCTGGCTGTGGGGCGCTTAAAAAATCAAAGGCGGCGCGTCGATGATTACCTTAGGTTAGGTAGGTGGTGACACTCGTAAAATTATCGAGGGTGGGCGATTGGCCTTGAGACTGAAGGGTGGAAGGGAGTTGATGCCTTGGATCTGAGGCCGACGTGATTCCTCAGCAGCTCCCGCCGAAATAGGCAACCGCATCACCTCACTAATCGAGCTACCAACAGCGAGTGACATTCGCACTTGCACAAGTCAAGTACTAGTACCAAACAAACAAACCTTTGGTACCAGTGTTCAATTGTACAAGACACCGATTGTGTATTAATAAGGGCTTGCACATTTTTGATAATACTCTGCTTTTTTGCATTCATCCTACGGATCCAAGGAAATCTATCGCTTTCGCATCAGGTCGGAACTAATAAATACATTGCCAGTTTTGATTTTCGCGTTCTCAAATTGGAAGAAACCAGGACAAAAAAGGAAATATGCAAGAAAAAAAGGAAAATAAATAAAGTGAATGCGGGTGTGTGTACAGTATAAATACATGCCTGCCAGGGCTCCGAATTATATAGGAAAAGATGCACATTCAGAAAAAAAAGCAATTGAAGGAAAGAAAGATGTCGAGAGGCATAAAAGAATATATCAAAGAATGTATGGTGAAGTCGGTGGAACATTAGGGCGTAAGAGTTCGGGAACTGTCGATTTTAGTCCTCCTCCTCCTTTTGGACCAACTTGACAGTAACCGACTTGCGGTTGTGTTCGATCTCATATTGGCCACCAAGAACGAGATCCTTGGCAACCAGTTCTCGGGTTCGACCCAAGCTCTCAATGTCGGCGATCCTGGTCATCGTTGCCTCCAAGAACTCTCGGAAGTCCGGTTGGGAGCAGATTTCTTGGAACGCATGCTGCATGGGGACGCTACTAGCTCTGACATCGGCATGATGAGTAATTGTCAGGAGATTCAGGCTATCCAGCTCGCGAATAAAGTCACATCGGGTCATGATTTGCTGCGCCATATGGAACGGGTAGGATGGCAGGATATGACCCTCCTCTGGGTTGTAAGTCTGGTCCATCTCCTTTTCCTTATCTACCAAGGCCAGGGCCAAGGTCATAGCAGCAGCCTAATTGAGAATGAGCAATTTTCATCACAATGGGAGTCGGATTTGACGCCGGGTAATACTTACTGCCCACTTCTGCTGGTCCATCACGTCGTCATCCATCTCGGATCCGAGAATCCAGCATTGGTTTAGGAACCACCTCTTCTCCGTATTCTTGATAGACTCACACTTGGCAAGCATATCCTCACTTTTGGCAACCCTATTCAAAAAGCTGACTCTTCCACCAACCTTTGAGTAAATCTGTTCAAGCATGCTCTCAGAAAGGTTCTCTCCACGGTAACGTAGACGGTAGTTCTTCAAGGCTTCTACCGCCTGCTTCTTGGGTAAATCATGTACCGGAATAACCTCCATTCGAGTTGCCAGCTGCTTCAAACGTTCGTAAACCCAGTAATCATCGGAGTTGAAAATCATGGTAACGAGATCAGCCGCTGCCCACTGTTCGGCGCGTTGCTGGAGAAGCTCAATCAGGTCACGGCCTTCCTCAACATTTCGGAGCAAGTGCATCTGGTTCACAATGACAATAAGCGGTTTGCCACGCTCGGATCTCATCTTCATGGCCACCTTTTCCAGCTTGTTCAGTGCCCGTTCGATGTCAAGAAGCGCGGTGGACTCGCGAGGCCCCCGCTCACTGAAATAGCCTCCAATATAATCCTCATGGAACTCATAATCCAGGGCCTTTCCCAGCCGTTGTCGGAAGATCTCAGTATCCGGGTGCGCCTCAAACATGGAAACAGCATCGCCATCGATCTGTCGCATTGCCTCAATGAGCATGCTGCTCTTTCCAGTGCCCTTCTCCCCCACGAGCAGAAAATAGTGCCCCTTTTCTTCCCCACTGACGATCCTGTTGACACGGTCTTGCTCCGGACGCAATACCCAGTAGTCTGTTTCTCCCCCTTTCTTGTGTGGGACATCTTTGCCAATGGCGGCCATCTCCAACACTGGGTCGCCAGGCTCGAATGCCCGTGTCATCTTTCGGAGAACCAGCCACTTGTAGCTCCTGTGATAGATGTAAGCAGCGCCTGCGAACCCGAGAGCGAGAACCACGATGGAGGCAAACGTAGTTGCTGCCGACTCCAGCATCTTTTTCAACAAAGATGGTTCCTCAGACTTGGGTTCGCCATAGCCACCACCACCTCCTGATTGTGATTGTGACTGCTTGTATTCTGCTGTGAGTTAGCAAGGTGCACTCTCAATTAGCCATTGCGCGAAATCAAGCGCGTGCGGCGCCATTGATAACCTGTGAAGCTGAGGCCACGGCATCCTCAAGCTGGTCATCACACAGCAGGGCGCAGGCAATTGGGCAACCCCATGAACCTGCTCACACATAACGCAAGTTGGGATGGTTTCGACATTGACCCGAGCAGCGATCGTCGATGTCTTGTCAATTGGGCGGCACGTACCATTTAGTCTTGCTGACGCGGTTGAGAATCTCGATAGCTGCCAGCATGGCCGGGGTGTTGCTTGGCGCCCGCCAAGCCGGCACAGATTGAGGCCAGGCCGGGCGACCAGGCGCATCGAATGCATAAGGGGACGCGTCATCGTCTTCTAGAACTGGTCTATTACCATGGGCGCATCTCAATCGTTCAATTTAAGGCTGGGTATGGCTGGAGATGGCTGGGGACGGCCTCAAATTAAGCTCTCGAACCAATTCCTTGGGTTGAGCCCGTGAGGCCGCCAATGGGCAGTGCAAAAATAGTGCTCTACCCCTGAGCTAACGGGCCACGGTTTCCCCGACAGGAGATTCGTAGCTCACTTGCGTTAGCACCCCAGTTAACCGTAAACATTAAAATATGCTTCTCGCGCCCCTATTAATCGCTAAAATTAAGAAAACCGCTAAGCTATTGCCCCGGATAAGGGCTTTTGTTGATGGACTCGGTACTGAACAATCAGCCACAGTCTCTCTTTCTCTTCCTTCTTTCTTTTCAGTAGTTGATAGATGAGTCAGGTCAGACATCAGTGTACAATTATTAAAGCAGGCCTATATCATGTATTTCGCTATTCCACCTTTCTGATCCCAACAAACCACCCAGCAGAGCATCCTCCGAGTCCAGCGAATGGAAAAAGTCCCCCAGGTTGGGTTCATTGTCTACAGCCATATTAGTCTGCGCCGCCCACAGCACCGCTTGGTCCACCTCTGCAAGGCCGTTTGTTTCCATCCTTTGTTCTGTGGCCCGTGTCAATTTCGCCCTCGATAGGAAAGACCTGGGACGTAAACAAAGCTTACCGACAGAGGCCAGGAACTCAATATACTGCCGTATGCAATGGTGGGCTTTGCGGCTCATGAGGCTTTCTCCCCCAATCACTTTCAATGTATCAACTGCTTCTTTGAGCAGAGTCTGCACTTCCGACGGATTTATTTTCAGTAGTCCGAAATATGCGGGATTGCTGAGCGAAAGTATCCATACTCCCATGAGGTGAAGACAGAGAGTGAGCACTTATGCGTGTCTCAAGGTCAGCATCTTCCGGGAATTCAAGATTGGATGTAGGCATGGGCTGTGGGCTCACCACCATAGTTACAAACCCACCAGGTAGCATTGGATTCCAAAAATCCAGAATCAGAGGTGGAAATACTTGAAAGTAGCCACGAAAGCTCCTTGGCTGCCGCATAATCACGTTGCAGGGGAGGTATCGCAATCTGATGGGAAATATCCAGGTCTTCAAGACGGATCGAAGTCTTCTCTTGCAATATCCGCAGAAGGAGCTGTCCGTTGGCTAACAACACCGTTCGGTAGTAGTGGATGGAAAGCAGGTTTTCGAACCCTTCTGCCCTCGACGTTCCTGCTAATGGGATTGAAGATTTGAGATCGTGCTGGCGGATTTCGAACGGAGATGAGTTGACGCGCCATTGATCCAACTTTCTCGAGAGGTCTACTGTCCTTGCTACTAGATCATCAAAGTTCAACTGGTCGAACGTTCCCATGTTGTGATCATAGATATCGTCTATCGCCTGCCCAGTGATCTGATGAAGACATCTATCAATTTATCAGTAACGTGAAGCCACCGGTAGGTCAACCTATGTTATTCATTGCTCACGTCAAATGCCTGAAGTAGCTTTCCTTGAGAGACATAGGGATTGGTTGTTCGGTCTTCCGATCAGAATCAAGATATCTTGACACATCTGTTTTAACGTGATGGGATGGTATTAAACTCGGTCTACCAAGTGCTGAGCTTAAAATTCTGCGGAAGATACCTGGTGAGCAAGCTGGACATGCATATCGTATGAATCAGACATTAATTACCTGTCTTGAGTAACCACTCCCAACCAAAGGTTGAGACGAGCATCCTTGTCTTGGCTGCTCAAGCCCTTATAGGTGAAAGGGGCATGAATGCCCAACTCGTAAGCCATCTTAACAGCAAGACAATGAGGCGACCAACTTGATATTGCTCGCCTGGTATTTTGCTGAAAGCTGACTAGCAACAGGCATGCCTGAACTGGACAAACCTTGTAAGCTTTCTGAATTAATATGGGATATCGCGAAGATGCTCACGGGATTCTAGGCTAGGTAAGTGCTGTGACTGAGTTTCGACTATACGAAAAGCCCTGAGGTAGAACGCATTTGCTGCATTCTCGTCCGTCGAAACCAACGCATGAGCAAACACAATATCGAGCAATGCCTGAGTTCCAGAGGCCAAATCTGAGTCTGCACCTATCTTGCATATCTCTATGACGAGCGCAGATTCAGTAGCGAAGGGAAGAACTGCGCCCACGGAGTCCGAGAAACGGGAGATCAGCTCAAGGGCAACACGGCGCTCCGGGTATCCCGTTTCAGTGGATGTCAGATCTGTAGAGATTTGACCGGGGACATGGGTCCTAGAGATAGGTCCCTGGCATCGGCCGAAAGGCTCGAAGGAATGCTGCGCATGGTTGTAGCCACAGTTTATAATCTCTGCGGTTATTGACCGGAAAAGTGCGTGATTCGAGCTCGAACCTGTGAATGTTGGGTATGAGTGAAGGCCACAGTTGGAAACAACACATCTTTCTTACCAAAGTAGCCCATTTCGGTAGTCGATGGGTGATCAAAAAGCCCCGTAGCTCGAACATCGGGAAGTGACTCAGTGTACGATGGAGTGGCTTGAGACAAGCTGGACACATAGGGTTCATTGCTCGACATGGCCGATGAACTTTCTCTATCATTAGCCCACGGGAGGGGAACCGGTTCGGAACCCAGATCGAATGTGTCCGGCACTGTTTCAACCGATCCGCACACGGATGCCAACTTCGCCTCGATGTCTCGAACCTGAACACCAAGATCCGATTCAGCTCTATAGCTACTATTAGTCCTGTAAACTAGGACAATAGTGCATATCCTCTCACTTGCCTCTGATGAGCTTGTCTTTTCCGGCGATCATTAGAGTAGATGCATTCCGACTCCTCCTTGGCACATCGCCCGCATTGAGGTCTTTCGCTGTCGCACTTATAGAGATATGGTCAGCCTTGATGGCAATTCGAACCGAAAGCTGGCCGTTACCTTGGCTTTGGCCTGTCTGCAGCGGTTGCAGGCGATTGCAGCTCGTGGTCGCTTTGTTAATGGTCGACTGCTGAACATGACGAAAGGAAGAGGACGATAGGTAGTAGGTGGGTGTAGAGAAGATAGGACTAAGATAGTTGCGGAGGGGGGCCTTTAAATAGCACGGTTCCTCCCCTTATCACGGCGAGCCGGAAGATCGATCAATAGCGCGGGGTGAGATTCCGGGGGAGGGGCCAGCTAAGTTCTGGTCCGCGTGGGGATGGGGCACATACATACTTTACACAATTTCTACTGACACTACCTACCTAGGTAGGTACGCATACATAGGCCCCCAAGTTGATGCGGAGGATATATAGAGATCGGGGTGGCCTTGATTTTGTCTAGCGTATGCACAACGGTGCTATGTAGCCCCAACAGACATCATCACAGGCTGCCTACTGATAGCCACTATGGTGCTACTCACATCTATCGATATAACTAGACGTCTATGCTTCAGCCATGTCTCTGACTCGAGCTCTCACCATCAGCGGATGCTTCAGGTCGCTTATTCCTACACTAATCATCTCCGGAAGCTTCCCAACGAACTCTCCCCTAGCCGCCCACTCTCGCTCCTCAGAATCCGCCAATTGAAAATCAAACCTCCTGAGCAACGTGCTCACCAGCTTGTATATATTCGTCTGGGCCACCGTTTTCCCGACGCATTGGCGGCCGCCCAAACCAAAGTGCATCAGATAGCGAGCCCTCTGTGCTATTTCGGGCACCTCCCACCTATCCGGGTTAAAGACGTTGTGGTCTTCTCCCCAGATTAGAGGGTTGTGGTGGAAAGAGTGGTTGCAGATGGCCACGGAGGTCTACATATACGCGATCTTAGCTGACAGTCATCTGGGCCAATGTATATACCAGGTTACCTACGCCTTGTTTGATATGGTGCCCTGCTATGACAATGCCCTCAGGGGCCATGACCCGTCTAGCCAAGGGCATGGTGAAGACGGGTGTCAGACGGAAATTCTCTCTTACGCATTGGCGGACGAAAGGTAATGATGTCTCTGCGTCGGTGACCGAGTACACGGAATCTCCCTCAAGCGGTCCAAGATTCTGGTCGATTTCCGCGACACACTTGGACATGATATTTGGGGCATGTAAGAGGTGATGGAAGAGCAGCGTCGTGGTTGCGCTCGTCGTGTGGGTTCCAGCGATACTGGGAGCAATATTGTCAGCCTTGTTCGACGCAAGAAGTAAGAAATTGGCAGCCACACGTACATGAAGCCAAATGCCTCTGCCTCTAAATCATGCTGCGCCAGTCGCTCCCCCGTATCTGGGTGAGTTGCCAGGATCAAATTGGTTAGAATGTCTTTGCGCTGGTCTTTAGCATCCTCGGCCACCCCCTCCAGGTCCTTCAGCCGTCTCTGGACGCACTGCGAGGCAAGGGCAGCGCAGTCAGCACGACCCTTGAAGAGAGCCTTCAGACTTGGATGTGGGACGACGGGTAACCATTTGCGCAGGGTGCTGGTCATGGCTGGCCAGGCCCCTGTGACGGCACTGAGAAGACTATGCTCGACAACAGGCGGCACCCGCGATTTGTCGTCTGTGGTTTGGATGCCAAACGACTGGCTGAAAGCAAGCTCGCCCAGCACGTCGATGACATAGTAGTGAAGCGCTTTCTTGAGGTCAAAAGCCTCGCCGGTCTTGGTGAATCCAGCAATCTTATCACAGAGGATAGTCATGTTCTCATCCAGATATTGCTCCATACCCTTGATGTAAGACATGGAGAAACTATGAGACATGTGGCGTCTGCGAATCGAGTGCATCTGGTGATTTGTTAGTCACATATGCTATGTTGTTTTCCATATTTGCCATCTCACATTTTCGTCTCGCATGCCAAACACGTTGGGAATCTTTGCCCCATAAGCTGAACAGCTATTAGAATTAACTAATCCAAATACATCAAGTTAAAGATGAGATTTCAACACACCATCATAGAACTCGGTCTTTGGCATATTCTTGCCTCCTCTTTGATAAATGAGAGGCACTGCTTCCTCCGCGGTGATACTCAGCTTGTCTGGCCCATAACGCACGAACTGGCCATACTTTGCATGCAGTTCCGTAAGATGATACGGCTGATCGAGTGAAAGGAATTGGAAAACCTGCCATAGGTCTGTTATCGAAGCTAGGAAGGGTCCAGGGTATGAGGCCAAAGGGTGGAAGAAACGTTGGTAAACAATATAACTGACCAACACTCCAAAGAGAACCGCAGCCACTATCCCATAAAGAACAGGGCCGTTTGAGAGTACTAAAAAGATTGACATGATATTTGCGGCTTGTATGGTGAAAGTATAAGAGGAGTAAATTGATTGCTTTTTGGATTTGGTTAATCGACTTGAGCAAACTACCTTTAAACTATTCTCATCATTTCCACCACAATTTCATGCACCCGTCGTGATATTTGTTTGAATCATGCCTCTCACTTCGTCTCCGGATGTAGCTCCTCTAAGCCAATGGGAATTAAGGTAGCCGGGATCCTGATGGATGCATGGGCGGAAACAGCTTCCCCGCAGCCCATCTGCCCCCACGATCTCAATATCCGCTTCCCCACAAGATGGCGCTCATCGCTATGACAGCGGACCCAAGACAAATGCTATCTGAATTTATTGGATGTGAATTTCATATTTTTGTTCCGAATTTTCACACGAGAATAGAAATTCAGAGTGTATGAGCGAGAATGCCTACCTAGTTATATGAGTGGTCATCGGAAAACACATTTGATGCTGTAAGACTTTGTAGATTGGTAAAGAAGACTGTTACACAAGAAAAGTATTTATTGGCTACTATTAAAGCTCCTATCAAGTATAACATCAATATCAGTCTTATCAAAGGGTCATTTTCATTATGTGTTCAACAAATCTTGACAACATTCGATATCATCATATGTATCTTTGAGCACTGTCTCCTAAGTAGAAGAGAACTCTACCAACATATCTCTCGTATACTATTCAATTGTCTACTCCACACCCTTTACACCAAATATATCCTGGGCTTAAACGGAGAGGGGTGACATTTGGTCAGCCTTTCCGCCAAGTCTTCCCCTTCCATTGGAGAAGCATTGTAGGAAGGATTGAAGCTGCAACAATGAGTGCAGTGGATACCGCGGTACTTTTTCCAAGTCCAAGTTCTGCAATCATCTCAGGGAACCTGTCAAAATGTCATGTTAGAATACAACTATTCGCATGCGGAGTGAACAGTGTACAAAAACTCACCAGAAGGGTCCAATAAAGCCCCATATTTGGCGTACAAATGTCACAAAAACGCCAATCGCGGCTGCATCTTGGGGATAGCAATCAACGGAATATGTGATGGATACAGTGGTGACCACTTGGTTCCCAGCAGCAGCAATCCCGGCACCGATCAAAGGGGTTATATCCCAAGATGTGGATTTCTCCAACTGTACCAGGAAAACCACCATGCCCGCAATCGTAAGAAGATAGCCAATATGACTGAGCCAAAGGCGAAATTCTGGAGAGTGTCGCTTTTTGTCCTTGGTCGGCAATGACATCCATTTGTCAGACAAGATTCCCCCAATTTGCTCTCCGACAATGATGCCCACTAGCAAAGATATATTTTGCAGCCCAACCTGCTGGGTGTTGAACCCGAACTTTTGAGGGTAGATCTGTGGGATCTCGATGGCTAACATGATGCTCCCCCATAGGAAAATCATGGAGTACGCCACCGCTGGTATGATGACGGAGGGCCACATGACTAGTTTCAAGGGGCTGATAAAGTCCAAGAGAGTCAAAGTTTGAGGATCAATGCGCTTGAATGAAAGCCACCTTGCCACCGCCGAGGACTTTTCACTCGTTGACGAACTTCCCTTGCCAATGTACCGGGTTTCAGACCCGAAAAAGAAGTACAAAATAAACTGCACGCCGTTAGTCTATCCAAACGGAAGTTAGCCAGGTCTTTTCCATCATTACAAGCGGAAATGAAAACATACAATGGCCAGGATCCAGTATATCCAGCGGTATCCAACACGAAGTGCCACAAACCCAAAGATTACCGGCGCAAGCGGGACACCGATCGTGACCATGGAAGTCCAAATCCCGATATACCGGGCCCTTTCATGTTGGAAGAAGGTTTCAGAAACCACACCGCTGCCGATGGAGGCGGCAGGACTGATGAAGAAGCCCGTGATAGCTCGACAAAGAGCCATGGTGCCATACGAGGGACTAACAGCGCAGCCAACGTTCCCAACAAGGCTAAAGAGAAGGGATAGTAGGAATATGGGCCGCCTCCCGTAGACATGTGAAAGAGGCCTCCATAAGAGCGGTGCTCCTCCAAGGATAGCGATGACAAGGGATGTCAAGTAGGTAGCTTGGTGTACGGTAGTATGCAGATCTTGGGCGATGTCAACGAACGCGCATTGTATGGATGCAGCAGTGAATGTGGCCATAAAAGCATGAAATGCAACCAGAAGGAGGTTCAATATTTTCTACAGGCGTCACCATCAGCTTTCACCCAAGAGAAATAAGGGGGCAGATCGAGGAAGGGAGGCCTACTTTTGACTTGGGCCAATTCAGGGGATTGTCGTCGTCCATCTCAGGAAGCGGGTTCAGATCGGCCGTTCCATGACGGTCAATAAGGTACTGGCGATGATCTTGAGATAGGTCATCACTCGTAGTCACCCCCTGAACAGGTTAGCTACGACCTGCGTGGTCTTGTGATGAGGGAAAACTTGCCCCATACTCGATATTCTCAACTTCGCATTTAGCCATGGTTACAGATCTATCGTTGTATCGGATCTACAGTGGATTTTAATGGTTCATTATGATAACTACGCGCAGGAGAGCTTTAATATACTAGAATTGAGGACGAAGATCTGGGGTAGCTTGCTGGGAGGAAGGACTGGCCAATCGGAATATGGGGTGCCGTGCCGTCAGATCGGTAACTATACGCCCGTCCGGATCAAAAATATTGAATTGCTCCGAATGTGCCGAAGTGCTGAAAAATATGGAGGTTGAAGCATGGTCTAGTGATTGATCGGGCCCTCGCTGCATGGTTGAGGCTGACTAGATCAATAGAGGTGAGAGACCAAGAGATGTGGAAGCCATGGGAGGAGCTCGCACATTTACACGATCCACGATCAATGGCTGGCCCAGAAGAACTGGGATGCTTTAGGCGAGATACCAAAGTACCTACTAAGGCAAGGTGCCTCTATATGTAGGAGATTGGGACCTACCTCGACTCACTCCGCCGGAGAGATGAGGAAGGCTCTACTTTGCTCTGATGCTGAGTGACTTGCCTAACTTATAGGCAGCGGCAGCCACGTGACACCATTCAATGTCATCGAAGGGCAGTAAAGGTACACTGCCGCTATTTTTCGAGCCTCTCTTTACATATCAAACAAATGCCTAAAATAATTCAATGGGATATCCTCTCATCATGACTTGATTCTATGCTTCTGTTCCAGTTCAGGGAGCTCGCCCATGAACAGTGAAACTTGGTTCTGGTACCTGCCTCGTCCGGGGCAACTTCTCAGGAAAATCTGAGCCGCGGATGAAGTTCGCCTCAAAATCATTTAAATTTTCATCACTACATTCTCAGCCTCTCTCGCCGGATTTCGTTCCTCCACCCGACCGAAGCATTTCTCTCTTCAGCAACAACTCTTACGTCTAGACCTCGCTACCTACTCTTCGCGAAAGTGCCGGATATGATCAAGAATGCCGCCCTACCCCATCGAGCTTCAGAAGTGGTGGATGAGCTCCGGGTACGACTTTCTAACCAAGTTGTTCGAAATCGATCATTTGAATTGCAAGCAACGGGATGTTGGATTCGCCCAAACGGTACAACGCAGACTTCGGGGTTTCGACAACGATCAAAATATTCACGAGCAGCTCCAGGGCGCGATACTAGATATTCGAAAGTCCCTGCATATCCGCTACGACTCCAATCGACGCAAGAAACTCAAGGAAGCGGCCCACTATGTATTTCGCCGCCCAGATGACGGGGGGCTGGTGCAAGAACATGCCCTCGAAGGCTTGGGCTATCTTGACGCAATGGAAATCCATGGTCTCACTCTATTCACAGCTGCGAAGCTTTCAGCTGAATTCGGAGCATGTGAGCCGGGTCTTTTTGAGCTGGCCGAGGAGCTTCATCAAGCGGCAAGCAAGCGCTACGGTCAATTTCACATGGGATTTCGAGCTCGCGTGAGTGGTCACCACAACTGGATTTCATCGAGAACTTGAGCTGACTGTCCTCGGTAGATACTCTTGGACGAACTGGAAACAGATAATTCAGGTGTGGCGAGGCCTGTTCAAATCATGGCGCTGTTGAATTCTCTGTTTCCTGCGATGGTGTTTCTCGAAGATGCCGAAGATTCTGATCCTTCACCATGTACGCCCGGACTACGCGACAGCATACGATTTAGCATTTATGAGCACCTTATGGGAGAAAACCCATTCTCTATAACTGAAAAGAAAGCACTCGAGACCAGACTCCTTGGCTGGTGCGATATCCCATCCTATGCGCAGTCTCATGAAGCCTTGGTACGGTACATTGAAGAATCCAAGAAGCGCGAAGAAGTCTGCCTCGGTATTCTCGATGCAGCCGAAAGACAGCCGAGGCCTATATACGTGATTCAGTCACCAGATTCTTCGATTACTTCTTTGACCATTTCCGAGCGATCCACAACAGAGATGGCAGACAGCCCCATCACGCCGACGCCAACTGCTAATGCCGGTTGCCGAGATGGACCATCTCGCCCTTGTGGATCTCCCATTACGATAGCTTCTACCTTGTCAGTCTCCAAATATCTCCTAGAAAGTAGATCTGGACGAGAAATTTTGCCATCTCAAACAGATCTCGCTGCTTTTGCCAACGAGGATTGGGAGGGCACGCCATCGGAAATACTAGAACCGCTATCCGCAGAAGAGTTTGACCAGCATCCCATTACCAAAGATATTGATATCAAGGTCTCTG
This sequence comes from Clonostachys solani, assembly GCA_902141235.2. NCBI lineage: Eukaryota > Fungi > Ascomycota > Sordariomycetes > Hypocreales > Bionectriaceae > Clonostachys > Clonostachys solani. The sequence continues at coordinate 1,005,878 of CABFOC020000002.1, forward strand.
AAATGGCCAATCTGGGACTACTACTCCCCAAGCGACTCGAAACTCGAACATCTTAGTATGAATTCGACACCGAGGATGAAGAAGGCGTAGAGGATAGAGCCAACTTGGCATTCAACCCTGCAAGGGAACCAGCAAGGAAGTTTCAACCCCAGGCAATAGCCACTTTACCCGCCATACCAGAAGTCCTGCCAAAAGTTTTCATCAAGATCGCTCGAAGAATGAGGTCCCGGTCGGCAATGCATGAGGCAATGTCGGAGTCGACGCCTGCAAAAACTTCCCAAAAAGGTACATCTTCGTCCAAACGACCATCAGTCTCGAAACTTCACATATCGGATCCCGAGCCCATGAAAAAACAATGGAATAGTTTGAGAGGGCTTCCGAAGAGACCTGGATCTGTTTGCCACTCAGTTACACGTCAATCATCTTTCTTGCATCGTCCTCGTTCAGTTCCAGACGTCGAAAATTTGAAGACTTTCACCTATGAACTTGCCGAACCGCGCCTCTCGCCAATGGAATATACTCGCATGTATTTCATCGAGAAATCTCTTTCTTCAAGGGAGAAACGGAAGTGTATGCTTCCTGAGCCCTCTAAACTACAGCTCTGGACTCCAAACTATGATGAGTTTTTGATCATTCCTCAATTGCCACCGAATATCAAAAGACGTATCGGGGATGGTTTATATGAATCTCAGTCCGCTAACCGTCCGTTTTCTGGTATATATAGAAGGCTTAATGGCCATATATCTCCAGATTCGAATTGCCCTCGGATATCATTAAATCTAGGGGCAATGACCTCTTTCTTTCCCTCCTTGTTGGATTTGAAGACTGTAGGAAGGCTGCCAGATCAAACGTCTGAGGCTACTTCTACTGCCATTGGCCAATCTAATTCGTTTGCCGTCGAGAGAAGTCGCTCTTGGGGCGGTACAGGAATTCAAGGTTTGGTTCAATCTCACCAAACGCTCAGTAAAGGCGAACCAATACTGGCTTCCACCCAAAACGAGGAGCAATCAAAATTGCAAAGATCGCTGTCAGTAGGAAATTTTGAGCAAATCAAGCCTTCTTGTCGTATCTCATCAGTAGATGAACCAAAAATGACACCAGATGGAGTTCTCCGAGGGGTCTCTTCGACCTGTTCACGAGACGGTCTTACGCCTCCACGCCTTCAGGCTGACAATATCTTGGATAAAAACCACTGCACTAAATCTATAACCGAAGCAGATAAGAAGAATATGGAAGGAGAAAATCAGGATCCCACTGTTGCCTTAATAGAACCCAAAGTGCAAGACAGGGGCGAGGAAGCCTCTGGTGACCTTTCTCGCAATCCATCGGATTCAAGCTCGATTAAGTCAATTCTCGAGGATCTTCAACCAGCTCCTTTGAAAATTCGCCGGAAGACGACTCGCAGAAAAGAGAATGATATTGGAAGATGCCCCAATCTATAGAATAGCTTGGCAGAAGAGTTGGAGGCAGAAATCGACACCTTTGAACGTGATCATCCAGGAACCCCCAGTCCCAGTATTACAGTCCTTCGCCACATGAGAACTGATGCTTCTCTTCATGCGAAGAATGCTGAGGATATTTTTATTGGAAGAGTTCAAAATGAAAAGGATGCGCCTATCAAAGGAAAGGAGTCACATGGCTCTATTTGTAATTTGCAAGGTAGCCAACGAACGCTCACCAGAGCAGGAAACAACGAGCTAGATTTTTCGAGCCGTTCTACTCCAAGGCCTCCCTTCAGCCAGTTCTCTCAGACCAACGAACATATTACTCTACCCGAGCAGCTACGGAACCCTGGCTCAAGTCCAAACTTCGAATCAAACACTGGAAGCTTTTCTTCCGACACAGGCAAAGAGCGCCAGCTTCACACTCTACATCCTCTTCGAAGTCTGAGCATTGTTAGGAAGAAGAGCCAGGATAAAATCAAAAGTACTTTCTCGTTAGAAAGAACCAAGAGCCAAAAGTCGTCTACAGTCCTTGCTCGAGCAGGAAACTCTGATGCTCGGGCCTCCTCAGAGCAGTTCGTGCCCTCGAAAGCTCAGAAGGGGGGATCGCCGTCTACCCATAGATCGAAACACACCCCAATTACTATTCCCAACGTGTCTTCAACCTTTCAACACCAAGTCACTTCTGTTGAAAGTCCAGAATCTCCAACCCCTGACAGACAGACCACAAGTGATACTCCCTCCTCAACTTTCAGAAAGCGCTTCAGGAGGCATCTCAACACTGTCGCTACCAAACCTCCCAGCCAGCCTACGAAGAACTGGAGCCCCTTCGACGAGCCAGATAGATCATCAGGTATCCCATGCAGCTCCCCCTGGATCCTCGGTAAGCCCGAAGACGAGACAGAGAGGGAGAAGCGAACAGAATACTTCAGAGAGCAAGCGGAGCAGGAGGCCCAGAGGAGCCCTACGCCCAATCCCCAGAACAGAACCTCACTCACGGCTTTGACATCATCGCTGTCATCCCATTCGGTCTCGTCGTAGTCGCCTCGTGATCTGCAGTCCCAAGGTAACATAGTGAAGGTATCGACAACGAGGGGGCAACTACGACCTCCATCCGGGAGTTTGCGGCACTCAACGAGAAAAGGCCAAGTAGCCTTGACGGGGAAAATTCCACACTAGAATGGTGATCACCAACACGCCAGTAAAATGTCGAGCGAGTCCGGCTTAACCACGTTTATGAAGTTAGGGATGGTGCGGGGGTAGCACGAGCAGATTCCAAAATTGATCTATCGGCGGAGTTCGAATGGTTGCGGATTTACAAGTACATGTATACGGTTCTCAACCCTTGCGTAATTTTCTACATAACTAATCGTACATTACACATTATTTACATGCCTGTCCCGTGTGAAACTAAACACATCAACAGCGTTGGAAGCTACCAACTGATGGTACCCTCTGTTGTCTCAACGGCGAGCTAGGGAGTGAGTTTCCAGAATGGAACAATTCACCGGATCCCCATTTCCCTCAGTGGAGTTCCCAAGGCTGATCCTCTGCGCCAACAGACGACGATGGGCGACTCCATCAGGTCCATGGGGCCAAGGAGATCCCTATGGCGTCACGCGAGAGAGCGGTGAACATACCACCTTTCACACCGGCCACGGCTAAAGCACGGGCTGACAATGGCTGCCTGACGGGTGCCAGAGACGAACGGATCGCGGTCCCGTGAGGATTCGCTCCCGGCCTCAACCTGCTCACTGGTGTTCCTCCAAGGAGAAGATGCAATTCTGGCCATGGGAGCCCGGGCTTGGGCAGTTATTTTCCTCCTCCATCTCGATTCTTGGTATTGAGAGGTGTGGCAGAGGCTATCATGACAGGGACAAGGGTCAGATGCTGCAAGTGGCGATCACCTAACCACCATTTACCCCCACTCAGGACCCTCCTCCCCTCACCTCGAGCGTCGCCAGTGGTGATCCAGACTCGGTGGAGTACGTCCAGGTGTGTCGGTTGGTAGGTAATTTCACCCTTGCTCCACCAGCCAGTCACCCACCCCATGCAATAAAGACGCGCATGAGAGATAGCTCCTGATGGTGGCCGGACGTAGCCATGGTGGTTGTGCTGAGGTTGTAGCGATGATGGTTAGGCTCGTCCAAGTTGGGCTGTGGGTGTGCGAGTGTGAGTGGTTCTCACAGGGCTAGCGATGGGCCAGTGGTCAGTGCCCCCCGCCCCAGGCTCCAATCCCCTAACGAGCTGGCGGTACAGTGGCTTGGGTCGCTAGGTCATGGGCCTTGCTTTTTCCTCTAGAGCCCGAAGATCCGATCTAGTTCACCCACCCACCCGCATGCACAGCACATATGTACACATATGTACGTCCAGCTGCATGGAGGTGCGCGCAGCTGTGCTCCGTGCGTAGGTATGGAGGTAGCATGTAGTGTAGAGGGCCGCCAGGTTGCATCAATGTTGCTTCGGGAGTACATGTTGCTGGCCTTAATTTCATGCTGGTTTCCATTAGGTACGCAGCCCTTCGGCCGTCCAGTCGATGGAGCGGCTAGTGTCGCTCCACCACAGATCTGACGCGATCGCAACCCCAAGGTCATGTCTCCCGCTCCAAGTCTCCTGCGACCCGAAAGCCAGTGGCGACGGCGCAGGACGGCGGTGACCGCTCGAGGCCAGGATGGCCGCTGTACATGGTGCCGTAAACCTTCGATACGGCTGACAGCATTGAGATGCTTCCGCCGCGCATGAAAGCCCGCGCATCGATATGTGCAGCTATACACATTTGGATAGGTATACCCAAGCATGTATGTGTGTGCCTTTGCCATCCATGTATCTGTATGGATGAATGGACCTATCAGCTCCTCATTTCGCTTCTAGACACCGGCATGCCGCTAGCAAGCCCGACTCCTCCACTCACTCTATTTTCTCTTCACTTCAGAACCCTTCAGAGGCGGTTAGATACGTGGCTTAGACTGCCCAGTTCAACACTAACATCCGCCCAAAAGCCTCCGTAGTCCTGTCGGCGCGTGCCATTGGCCGCCGGCGGTGCCTTGTGCCATGAATGACACCCTTTCCACATTCGTCCGGTCCGGTCAGCTTGGGCAAACCGGCTTCGGTGAGACCCGTCTCCTTGGTCTACCGTCGCCGGTTTTTGTATCCCTCGATTTTGCTTGTGATCGATTTTCTCTCTCTAGTTAGATGCCGCTTGGCACTAACCAAATCACCGTCGTTTGCTCTTCACCTCTTCTATTTTCTTCACCGCATATTCGTCATGCGCAACGGGTGGGATCAATCCACGACGTTCGAGACGTGCGGCTCTGATGCAGGATCATCACTGTCATCTGTGATGGTAGGAACGCTATGACCCTCTGACATGGCACGTGCAATGCTTTTCCCACGTATCTTTGCTGCCATCGTTGGCGCATCGCACTAGCTAGAGATCAGGTTATGACCAGACACGCCCTGGCCAGTCACATCGTGAAATCGAGGGCCAGACGTGACCTAGGCGTATGTAGGTAAAGGAAACCGAAACGAAGTCTACAGTGACTTTCTTTTTCTCTTAGTTGCTTGAACAACAGAGTGCGGAGGTATATGCACATGAAATTAAGTTCGGTTAGGTCCAACCATGTGCGCTCTGTGTCTGCTGCTGGATGGTGTTGTGATATGCAGGTCCTGATAGGGGAAGAAGCAAGTGAGCAGGTTTCCAGATGAATGGTAACCAACATGTATCCCCAACCTACATAGTGTCCAAGGGTATGCTGACAGGGGGGTTGGAAATGTCTAGCTTAGCTTGGAGAACAACAGGATCAGGAGCCATGGAAGGAGGACTTTTGGAGGATGAGGAGATGCGTGTCATCAGTGCCTGCAGTTATCATCCCAGCCCGACCCGATCTCTCATTCGCATGCACCGACCCTTCGCCATCTGCACGCCAACGTAGCGTCAGCTCAGCTTCTAATTAGGTCGACTCCGTGGATGGGCATAACCGAGTGTTGGTTCTCTAGCGCCCCTAAGCTGCTAGTACGGAGTAGTTTGCATTAGCCCTCTCGTGTGTTGCCCAACGCCATTGCAATGATTAATGAATATTGCAGATGGCATCGGTCACCATCATACGACGCTGGCCTCATTCACTAGCAGTTGCTCGAAATACGAAGCACACACCTCCGATGTACTTCGATGAACCCTGTTGGTCCGCATCTGTCTCTCGTTTGTCTGGTCCATGACCTGGCCGATACGCTAGGCTGCACTAGACGTTAGAGGGTTGAGGAGTCCAAGTGTGGGCCGTGCATTGAAGGGATCACAAGTTACGACCAGCCACGGAGATTCACGGCTCTCCCACAGCCCCACCAGCACCTGGCTCTCGGCCGAGATAACAGGACCGCCTTCATCGGCTCCGGGTGCGGAAGATGCCATGACAGACCAAATTGCGGTCCGCACCAAGCCCTTCCCGAAACTCAAAAGTACATCACGAATGCTTGTTGTCGTTATTTTGGAATTCCTCAGACCACTCCAAGACTCCGATCACCTGTCCTAGTGTGAACGCATAATACCACACGATATACCCACCATGGTCAGACACGTCCCAGGCTGGTGTAATCACCAAGTCTGATATCTTCTCGCACCATCGCACAGACGAGCACCGTCTCCCGCTTGCTGGCGTGGACCTCCGTCCATAATCGGTGTGTAGTCCCTAACAGGACACGGCGCGTTTCGAACGAGAGTTTCCCTTCATGTAGTAGGGACGAGGCAGCAAAGGATATGGCTACCATAGAAAGCACGGGGCCCATCGAAACGCCGGAGAGCCCTCAACCGGCAAATTTACCGCCCCTTTGTCGGCAGTTACAAGCACATCCCCAGGGGAAGGCTACGCGGAACTGTTTTGGGTGATGGACGCGAAGGGAGGGCATTCCCTGTCCCGGTCTTGGGTGTCTTCCCACCAGGCAATGCAATGCAAGGACGTAGCAGCGAAGGGCCCCGTAACAGCACCGGAGCCGACGACACTTGAGCCGGATGGTTGGTTGGTTGGCTACATAGTAGACGTCTCAACCACGTTTCCTTGAGTGCCCGTCGCGGTGCCAGGGTAAAGACGTAGCATAGCTTCTTCCATCGGCCCTAATCCGCTCGCTCCCCAAGCGATAGGTATGTTGATTGGCCCATGGTGTGGCAATTAATTAGCTCAACCCTCCAGAGTTGCATCGTTACCCGAAACACCCAGCCCTGACGTGGGGGCATGCTCCTCGGAGAACGATAGGCCTGTATCCGTGCTGTAATAATATGTACAAGAAATCCAAATTGGCAAGTTAACGACACCAATGCCGGGTAGGATGCGAGAGAAGTCCATCACATGTGGCATCGTCGTGTCTGTTCCGCCAATACGGATAGGATGCTATCGCAGCTCAGGTCAATGGTTTGCCAGCCACATCAGCTAGGTCCATGCATACCATACCTGAGACTAGACCTGACTGCTAAGGGCCGCTAACAGAGACGACGCCTGTTAGCCTCTAATGGCAATGCGGGGGCATGCGGGAGCATGGATGTGAGTGTCCCCTCAGAATGGCAGCCTAGGCCACCAGGAGGTCCGTGGAAGTCCTGCAGCTTGATGTCGTCTGTGCACCCGGATACACCGTTGAAGATGTATGTCATAGCCCTAGGCCAATCCCCCCGTCTGAACGTGGGATCTGGCTGGCAAGAGGACACCTAGTGAATTGCCGGCCAATAGACGGCGATGTGCAGTGTGACAGTACCCAGCAGCTGTGCCCACGGATGTACCCACGGAGAAGCCCATGATGGGTGGATGGGCGATTGGGATGGGATGTCTTTGCATTGCTGATCCAGCATCGATGGGCTGATGCTGAGTTAGTCTCTGCTTCCCTTGGTTAGCGGCAGCGCAGGTCGGAGATGGGACTTTAGTGATTCAGGGCGCGCCTCTAGTCTAGAACCCCAGCGGGGACGAGGAAAAAGGAAAGAAAACGACGAACTGGTCGGGTTGGCCAGTTACAGTATCACAATATTATCCGAGTCCCTTATGCCGGTCTGTTGGTGGAATGGCCCGTGCAGCGGGTGCGCTAAGTAGGGGATTTATTTGCTTCTTCTGCTACCGTTAGTAGGTAATAGGCATTGTTCAGTCAGCCAGTGGACGAACTAACGGGTTTGTGCAGCTAGAAGGATGCCTGCTCGGCAGTCTCATTGGGCCTTCCCTATCTCCCCTCCGTCGTGCTGGCGAATGGAGCACCTGCCTAGGTACCTTCTTGATCAAGTTTATGCTAAGGTGGTAAGGAGCAATAGGTGCGCAGGATATGTCCTTGGCTGGCGCTGATACTAGGTAAGGTAGGTACGACCTGTTTGTGTGTATCAGCATGTGGTACTGAGCAGCGAGTGGTACCTTCCTCAAGCCCCACCTTCCCAAGACGTATGATTAAAGAGCTCCCCATCGCCGATTTCTGGGCGACGCCTGTGGATGGTCAGACCCTTGAAAGTTGATGCAACAAGTCCATCTTGGCGAAAGCCACCATCCATCACTGGGCAATCAATTATCATCTGTTCGGGGCCCTGCAAAGCGGGCAGCCATCCTTCCACCGTACGCAAGACAGAGCCAACCGCAGAAAGAAGGGCCTGAGAGCCCTGCTCGGTGAAACAGCAGGTGAAGACCAACCACATTAGGTAGTATCAGACCTTACGCACCGCACCTTACGCGTCCCTGCACATCCATCACCTCGGAAGAGCGCAAAAACGGGTAGCTCAAGAAATAGCCTCCGCGATTGATACTTAGGCAATTCCCGGGCAAGCTTGGAGGTCTCGGTAGCATCAGGAACATCCATCTCCCCAGCGGTCGAATCACAAGCCCAGGCTTGCCAGACATCGTCCATTGCTACGCCATGATATCATACTACAGCGCACCTGCATCGGGACAAGCGATTGGCACACCAGAGTGCATGCAGGATGTCTCATTCTCGCGTCTGCCATTGGCTCTGCAAACTGCGAAGCAATGCGACAAAACTGCGGAAGGACCCAAAGGAGATATGAATATTCGGAGCACGGAAAACCCCACGGTCTACCAAGCCTCAAAACCATCGCCCTCATGTCATTCACTGGTGATGCCTATGTACACGGCCTACACCTGCTGCTCTGGCGGGCAGGGCTTGTCGTAATAGTCTGCGGTGCTCCTATCCAAGCCCATCTCGGCCGCGAGAACGGAGCCTACAGGGAACAACACCCAGGCCAGGGCTTGCCGGAGCCACTAACGAATCGAAAATATTAATAGGGCTATTATGATCCCAAGTCAGGCCAGGATCAGCTTGCTTTGACATCAATATCACACCCAGCGCGAGAGCTTCAGCATTGTGAACGACTCACCTTACCAGGAATGTTTGCCTGGGGTGGTGGGCTCGGCTACTCCCAGAAGAGGATCCCGACTCGAAATGCACAGACGGCACCCCAGATTCGTCTGTCATTACACACTCCATCCAGGGTACATAACATGCATGGGTTGTTGTCAAACAAGCTGCAAGAGTCGACACAACGGCACTAACTTTTGCTCTTTCCAGTAAGCTGATCCCCTGAGGCCAAACTGCCCGCTCAGGCGGGTGGTTCCAGCCAGGGCATCGCCCACCGGAGGACGAGCTAGTTTTAGTGGCGTTTGCGCAAGCTACAGTGGGGACTACTGCTCCTAGCGCCATGCCCTACACGCTAAGTCAGAACGTACCCGCCCGGAGACTCAACGCTCGGGCATCAGTAGCTGTAACGATGCACCGCTTGCTCTCGTCGGGGGCGTAAGTGCCATCCATCCCTCATCTGGGGCAGGGAGCACAGGGAGAATCTAGTATAGTACGTGGGAAAGGACATTTGTTCACTTCCTCGTTAACTGGTTCCATCCGTCTGGCTAACTATCTGTCCGGTAACAAGCAAATGCCCGATTCAACTCACCAGGGGAGGGGAGCTACAGCATGGGGATGCAACTTCTTCTTAGGGCGGCGGCAGGGAGACGGGCTGCTCTGATCTTCCTCCGCATGTTTCGGTCCAGCGAGCCCACACCATCACTATGGCCAGCCATCAGACCACGTCCCAAGCATGTACATAGAGGTGCACCACGCAGGCACACACTCTCCCAACCATGGACATGGGATTGTTCGTATAGCCTCGGCCGAGACCTATTAGTCACTTTTAGATCTCAAGCCATTTGGGTGCGTGCGAGTGGGTTGCCCTCGCCTCGTCACTCGTGTTGGTAGGGATCTTTGGTTGCAAACTCCAAGTCAGATGGGACCCAACGATGCGATAGGGATGGGGTCCTGTGCGGTGGAGAATTGATGTCACCGCCAGCTGGGTCTGGTAGTTTGGAGAGACTCGGAGAGAAGGCATTCTGATGCTGCTGCTGCAGGGCAGGGTGTAGATGCAGCACATACATACTCCGGAGGACTAGCTAATCAATCAGTACCTCTGGATGTATCGTCACAACCCGCCCATGAGCATCAAATACGGGAGTCGGGGATCTGTCGAGGCAGGCATTCGCCATCCATCCATCCATCCATCTCTGTTGGCCGTGAGCAGTTGCAGCATGGCCCATCGGACCCGACAGCTCGATGTATACTTAGACCAGCTAAGGCAGTCTAGATGGCCTTTCAGGGAACAGGCATTGCAGCAGGCTGCAGGATGTCTCCTCTACCTGCCTGGCCAGCCTGCACAGAGTCGACCTCCGTGGTGTGTAGGGTGTAGGTGGATTGAGGTAAGGTACCTCCATCGTGGGCCGTCCGCCGCCGAGTCCATGTTGAGAGCCCGGGCCACCAACTAATAAGACCTCCCCACCCTCTGCCCCTCCAGCATCCCTTCCTCCTCTGTCCGTCCTCTCCATTTATCTAGGATCTTCAACCTCTCTCAAGGCCAGCGCGAGCTTTCTCTCAGCCGCCAGTGCTGTGTGCTGCCGATGGGCCAATCTAGTTTCACCCATCCCATCCCATCCCTCCCATCCCGGTCAGCCACACACCAGCATAGCTCCATCTCCACCACCGTTTCCCAGCTCCACATAGCTCTTGCAGCCAGTCGTGGCCCCATGATCCCAGAAACCCTCCCCAGGCCAACCTTACTTGTACCCTCCATCCCCAGACGCGAGTATTTCCCTATTCTGTTCTATTTTGCTTCACTTCGTCTTCATCGCCAAGGATAGTTTTGGGTTCTTCGCCGTTTGTCTTGTTCTGGCATGGGCTTTGCCTGGTAGGGACGGGTTATGGAATTCGAGATGACTTCCACCTTTCTCCCCAATGCCCGAGAAGCGGTTTGGGCAGACAATCGTAGCATGTCGTCTGACGAAGGTGCTCATGATCTACTGCCCGCCCAGATTCGAATGGCAACGTGGGATGGCCAATCAGGCATCACCAAAGCTCAACCGGGATCACTCGCCCTGACCAGCACCAACATGGATCTCCAGCCCGACATCTCCTCCGTGCCTACGTTGGCAAACTCGACAGCTTCCTCCTGTACGGGCTCATGGAGCTCTGGGAATGCTGATCGGGACGAGACTGAGAGTGACCTTCGGTGGGAGCAGGGTTCAGATGATGCTCTTACAGTCCCTAAGCTAGAGCCGACTGAAGAAGACTTCAGTCTTGAAACCCTCCAGTCCCCTCCTGCCGGTCCTCCAGCCTCGTCGGACCTAGCACCCGTGCCACAGGGAAAGCTCAAGCGGCCAAGAGGAAGACCTCGAAAACACCCAATTACCCCTGTCATTAATGCAAATAAAGTTACCAAAGGTCGTTCTAAGACTGGCTGCATCACTTGCCGGAAACGAAAGAAGAAGTGTGATGAAGCCAAGCCTCGGTGTATGAATCAGACGCAGTATCCTCCCCTGACTTTCTCTTAGACGCTTACCCTTTCTTAGGCATGAACTGTGAAAAGAATGCCGTGGTTTGTGAGGGATATCATGAAAAACAAATCTGGAAGAGCGGAAAGGAGAAGGCTGAAGAAGGTGAGGACTGACAGTTGACGCAACGTGCTAGCAAAATTCTCATCTAACCCCCGAAAGTAGAACGATTGAGGCAGGAAGCCCTCCCTTTAATTACCATGCAGCCGCTCTTCCACTGTGTTGAGACTGTCGAGGACAAGATATTTTGGAAGCATTACATCAACCATTTCAGCAACGTGCTAACAGTGGAAGGAGAGGCCAAGAATGCCTTCAAGGATATTATTCTTCACCTAGCAAATCGCCACCAAGGACTAATGCATGCTATCCTATCTGTGAGCAGCAAGCATATTGACTTCGATGCTCCATATGGTGCCAAAATCATCCAGGAGAACCCGACAACCAACCGGCGGGCTCTACAGAGCAGATCAGACTATCATCACGACGAGGCCATCAAGAGATTTTACGAGGATATCGCCAATGCCGTCAATAAGGAAGATCCAGAGTATCTCACCGAGGAGTACCAGACCACCCTATCCGCCAGATATGGCCAAATCTTGTGCAGGTTGCTCCAGACCCTGACGGAAGGTAATACAACTGGAGAACACAGACTCCATCTCCAGGCCTACCAAACTTTGATGAAGCACTCGCCGCCCCAGGATACTGTGTTTTCTACGTTCATCACCGAGTTCTTTCAGTACCACATCTATGCTGACGATTTAATGTGGCACCCGGACACGCAAACCGGTCGTCTTTCTTTGGTGGATTGGCAGACACCAACATCCATTCAGACTCCTAGATTACTCGGGGTGGCTGATGGGCTGCTGCACCACCTGACAGAAATCACAACACTAAGGAACACGATTCGAGATAATATAGCCATCTCCAACGACCCACCGGTTGATTACATCATGCTGTTTCGTGCTGCAGAAATCAACACGGCAATACAGGAATGGGTGCCCGGCTGGCCGCCCGGAGATAGCCGCAATCGTGTAGGCCTGTTGTACAAGCAGATGCTCTTCATCTATCTATTTCGAACGATATATCCTCCTTCAATGCCTCTCCGACAAAGGCCCTCGAGCTTTTCTTCAATGTCTTCACTTTGTTCAACGCCACAAAGACGACCCTCGATGGCTGCGAGTATCGTCTCTACTGCATCAGCTCCTGTCCTTAGCTCGTTGCATTCACAACCCGGCAATGGGATGCCACACAGCTGCCCCTCGTCCCGGAATCCGTCCCGAAACAACTCAATGCATGAGGGTGACACATCTTCATCGAGCTCGAGTGGGTTGGATTCATCACTTACCCAATCGCCTCCTCCTAAGCGTCGCCCCAGCGATGATCATCGTCTCACGACTGCTGTTGAGGAGTCTCTGAACATCCTTGAAACCTTCAGCTCTTCCGAGCCAGCCCAGACTCTGTTGCTCATTCCTTGCATGCTGGTGGGCATTGCTTGTTTCGCCACTGAGCAACGCGATCGCTTACGCAAGGCCTTGAAAGCCGTGAGAGGGTACACAGGTCTTCGTAACTGTGACCGGATCGCAGAGCTCCTCGAAGCTGTGTGGGCCCTTATGGATGAAGGTGAATGGGTAGCAGTCTGGGACTGGCAGAGCGTCGCTCAGCGATTGGGAATCGACATCCTCTGCACCTGAGACTAAGGCCATCAGAGAGGAGAGGCGACTCTTCAAATGACGCCCTCCGACTCTCACAAAAGTACAAGGAATGCTTGGACCAGGTTTTCAAAATCACGTGAATTCCTCCCGGCATAGAGTCTCTCAAGGTACGCAGTGCTTTATTACATACTAGGTATCCCTCATCTATCCTTGGTCCACCATTTGGAAGGCACCTCCTGGGTTAGAGAAACAACTGTCCTCCCGGACACTCCACATATGCAACCAATATCAACAGTTTCACGCGCATACAATGATTGAAACCGTTCGACATTCTGGACGCAACGACGATTCTGAATTTTGACTTGAATAAATGGGCGGTGGCGTGATGGCTTCTTTTTCTTTTTTCGATCTGTCAATGACGCGTTTCACGGCTGGCGTTTTGTTTGATGATATAAGGGGACGGATAGAAGATAATGAGCGGAATTCTGCTTCTCGAATATCACTGGATGGTTGGCGACATTGATTTACGTTTCGTTCCGGGCTACCAGCGCCTGATGATTTCTAGGGCAAGAGGAGCTGTGGCTTGATGCCATGACTGGGATCGGTAATAGGGCGTTCTTAGATGCTCATCTTATCTTTCTCTCTACCATCTCCTCCTCTCTTTCTCTATTTTCTCTTCTTTTCTCTATTACTCTCAAGATACCTGCCAAACTCCTGTATGCTTCTCAAATACCTGACCAAAACCTGTTATTCCATTTTTATAACTTTATCCTCTGCATTGACGCAACACCTCACTACTTCCACAGTGAGGGATCTGACTTGATGCGAGATGCGGTGCGCTGCCAACCAAAAACAAAGCAAAGCCATGGCATGCGCGCCTAGACAAGTCATTCAGTATCACCGTCTTGACCAGCGCCACGCTGGTTCCAAGTGGGTGAAAGTGACTGGAAGCTATCCACAGCAGGACCACTTCTCTCTGCGATTGACTCGCCAGGGGGTGAGAACTTGGTTGGGCAAACCGGCCCATAGTATTCCTCGTTCGCAGACTCCTCTGCGCACATATACGTTCCGAGCTATATCTCCCATCCATTAGGGGGGCTAGCTTTAGGAGGTCACATTTCTCGATCTGCTCATCGAGATCCATGGACGACCCTCGCAAACCAAACTGGACCGATAATAAAAGCTACAGCTAGCGGGCTGGTTGAAGACCGGTACCAGAAACATAGGCCGCTGTCGCTCTGTAAGATGGCCAAGATTATAGAAAGATGGTCCAGAGTCGACGCGGCCCATCAGATAAAAACATACCTTAGACAGAACCCCACCTAATATTAGACAAGAAGGGTCGTATTCCTTCTGATTAATTCTGATTAACTATTATGACCACCATATATACCCTAACGCCTTCTACGACGAGGCTTTGGATACGGAGACGAAGGCTTGGCTCCCTATCGAATAGTGCAATCTGATATGTTTGATATTGAGCAGGTTTAGAAGTGGCTTTTTATCCCTACACTTCTGACATTTGGGAAACTGCAAATTCAAGAGGACGAGAACCAACGTTGGGCGTGTATAAGCTATTTGGGTCTCTCAAGAAACGGAACTTAACTAGCCAGCTAAACGAACCTTCAAATCGTCAAGGCACGAGCCTACTTTTGGCCCATTGAGAAGTTACACATAAAGCGAACACTTGACAATCGATAGAATACAAATGCGGTTAGGAAGAGAAACGGCGCACGAGGTGAGAAGGAAAACCCGGCCTGTGTGAAATCAAGACAACCTCCTTTGTTTCTGTCTATGCCTCTTTCCCTCTTGCCACCTGCATTCAACCCAACATTTCATATCACCCCCAACGCCATACCGCACAGGTCTTCCATTGGTCCCTCTACGCGAACAAGGTCGAGCTATTAGCGTCTCTGTGGCTCAGGAAGAGCCCAAAACTACCCCATAGGCTGGCTGGATATCGGAAACATATTCAACGTTGCAACATAATGAGAAAATCCAATATCCCCTAGTCTTGAACATGCGATCTCGTTTCGGGGACAGGTCCGCGGAAGGTGGTATCGACGAAGCCACCTTGGTCAGTCTCACGCGGATTTTGAGAATGATCAGCCGCAACCCCGTCTATCATCCGAGCATCTCGACGTTCCTGAATTGCTGCCTGTGTGACGGGGGTTTCGCCGCCTCCTGCCATCGGGGTATCGCGATCCCTCCGAGAATCACTCAGCCCTGAGTTTGTGCGCTCCAAATTCCACGAAGGTGCTGAGCCTGGTACGGGCCGTCGATGGTAAATAGGTCCAGAAACGGTGCTTCCAGCACCTTCACCAAAGCCGACCAATGATGCAGAGCCATCATCACTCATCCGGTCATCATACGCGGGACCCAGTCGGTCCAGATCTTCGTCCATAGCATCAGGGTCCGGCGCTGTGCTGGCTACTGAACCAGCACCGCGATAGTTTGTATCTGTACTGAACATATCCTCATCGCGTTCGCCAGCTGTTGTCCTCGCATCATCACCCTCGCCAACATGGCTCTCCGTCGCACTAGCGGTCCCTACAGTGCTCATCTTGGTAACGGCGACTGGTTGGCCATTGTTATCAAAGTAGGCGGGTGTCAACGGGTGGGTGGCGGGGTAGTTTGGAGGGAAGCCGGTAGACGTCGGCGTTGTTTGGGGAGACAGTGACGAAGCGCCAGTAGATCCGCCTGTCTGGATTTGGGGAGGCGCACGGAGTGTGGACACGCGTTCGAGGCCGGCGAGTCGAGAAATGCGATCAGCCCGTTCGGCTTCGAGGCTAGTTGTGGAGGGGTTGTGCTGGTGGCCACGGTCGAGCGGGTTGTTGGGGAGGTGACCACGGTGGCCATCCTTGATAGCGGTTGTCGAGAGCGCACTGAGAGATGTGGTGGTGCTTGTAGGCGTACCCCTAATCAATCAATTTCAGCTCGGAGTTCGAAGAGAAGGATCATAGGAGTGTAGATGATGCTGGAAAAGGAGTGTGAGGTGGCTCAATGGAGTAGAAACGCACGGCATCTCAGATGGAGTCTCTGGATTAGAGTCGGGGGGTGGGAGATTAATAAGTGTTGGATGGGAAGCTTGCGCCATCGTTTCGGTCGTGGGGGGATTCTATCCCTTACGCCGTCCCTCGGTGGTATTTTTTGTTCTGTCTGTAAGGAGTTTTGTGAGCCCCGACTCTGAACTGACAATCCCCCAAAGGTCTGTATGGGTAGACTCAGATGAGGGAGAGACATACGTGGTACGATCAGATGGATGGAGAGTAGGTTCGTATCGGGACCTGGTCTGTATGCGACGATTTAGGTGTCTGTCGTAGCGTGTTGGATCGAGGTGAGGTGCGGTTGAGACGATGCGAATCTCGGGCTGTGAGGATGGCTCGGCCTCGTGCCCACCCGCTAGATCAATGCAGGCGTTGATGGTCTTATAGCTGAGAGGCAAACAGGCAGAGAGCAATGGGTGGAATCAGGGTGGCGGGCGCATGAAGAAGGGACGCGGGATGTGTGTGTTCAACCACAAGCAAGGCGCGTGATGTTGAAAGGAGAGCAAGAGGGTCTAGTATTACGAGGCGCCCATGCATCCATGTGTGTGTGTGAGTGCTCCTCGAGTTGATCACCGCAGCAAGTAATCGCAGGTACTCGGCAGGCGGTCGCCGCCTCCAGAAGGTTGAGAACCCCCACTGAGGAACCGCTCAATACTTGCTGGTGTTACTGTGCTGTGCTCCCGTTAGGCGGGGGATGTGGGGCAGGCTGAATGACGTATTGCCTCCAGTCTATCAATTCGCTAAACAATGCCTAATATTGCGATTCGCAGTGGGCAGCCAGAAGGAGCGTCCAGCTGTGTTGCCAGCACCAGTGGCCATGCTGGTACGCACCCAAGGTAAGCTTGTTTGGCATTTAGTGGCCCCTAGGGAGAACTCTAAGGCGCTGACTTCAATCTCTTGGGCTGTCTGCCTCTATACCTATCATCCCAGACACTGTGGAATGTAGCGGCTTTAGACAAGGAAGCAAGCCCTCCAAGCCACTACAGCTCCATCTTGTCCTCCTCCTAGGCTTGCCTTCCATATCACCACGCTCCACACAAGAGATCTCAAGCATGACATTCATTCAAAATGTTGATCACCATACCCTTCATTGTTAAAATTCATGTTGATTTACGATCGCTACCGAGGCTCAATCTGCAACGTTCCTAGCAAGACACAAAGTGCAGAGCCACGAGACCGCTCAGCCCCGCCCTCACAGCCGGTATGGCGTAAAGTCCACAACCTGCACCTTGACAACAGCGCCCTTCAGAGTCTCGACAAAGGCCTTGTGCGCCGCGTCGTCTTTGACGTAGTAATCTCGATCTGCCGACTTCTCAAACTCAACGATGAAGACGTGGGTGATACCATCCTGGAGGCCCTCAGGGCTGTTGTCCTTGCCACCAAGGATCGATTTGATGTAGGGCTTTCCTTCTGCGTTGAGGCACTTGTTCTTCAGGGCGTAGAATTCCTCGAAGGCCTACGTTGCAATTAACTTCCAGCTCAGTCCCCATGGTCATCTCACACACTCCCGGATCTCAAAAGGAGGGGCGGTGTAGGTTGGGTCAACCTCAGGATGTGACAGAGAACTAATTGGGTGATTCATGGGAAGAGGCCTACCGATCTTCGTTCGACAGCCGAAATGTCCGGCTTGACCTGGACCAACACAACGTGCGTGATGGCGTCGACTGGGGATGCCATTGTCTTGGAAGGTATGTAGGGTAGTTTGCTGAACTGTCGATCAATCCGGGAGGGCTGGAGAGAGAGACTGGAAGATGACCAGGCGGGGCAAAGCAGGTGAGTTAAATATCAACGATAACTCCAGACATGAATAGCACCGGCGTATGTAAGAGCCAAGCATAAGATGGCGGCATAAGCTCACTTCGACGGAGCCACGGAATAAACATACAACCCCGCCCAGCGCAGGCGATTGTGGGGACCACTGCTTGGATCCATTCACCAACCACCAACCGCCTACATACTCTCTCGTTCTCCCGGCTCCAGGGGTCAAGGGGCATGCAAATAGGATGGAGCGGATGGCCGGAGTATTTATGCTCGCACCATCGCGCCTGTTGCATTCATCCGAAGATAGATACTCTACGACAGAGATATATACGCTTGCTCTAATGTATACACTGAATCACACCGTGAACCGGTAGTGTGGGCTGTCGTCGCCCAACTCCTTCATCTCCTCCTCATCCAAATTCTGGTACTTTTCTTTGATCACACCGGCATCACGGCGAGAGTTCTCCCGTCGATACCACCACCACATGAACGCGTAGATGGCGGTGCCAAAACCGACCATGCCGAGTGTGACTCCGTGTCCACGGATGTACCGGGGCTTGTCCGCGATTGGGCTGTGAGAAAGGAGCAAGTGTTAACAAGTTGTTTTATAGCAAAGATAAAACACCAAAAGGGGGGAGACTGGAGAGAGACTTACTAGATGAAAGCAGACATGATTCCCGCACAGTTGCCTAACGTGAGCTGAAGACCTGTGGCGGTCGTTCGCTTTCCGTAACGCGGGGAATTCGTCGGCAGCTGTTTGGCATTGCAGTCAGTCAAAATCCAAAGTTGCCATCAGCCTCGCTCTTCATCGGCCACCAAACACTTACCCAGGCCAGTGGAAGTCCAACAACAACATAAAGTCCAGCCGCAACAAGGAAACAGCCAAAATAATGTACTCCGCTTGGCACGTCGGCGAGCAGCACGCCATAGCCGATTACACTAACAGTGCCGAAGATGACGCAGAACAGACCACGCTGCTGGGTTCGGTCGGAGAGGAAAGCTGCGACCATGTAGACGGCAGCGCCGACGAAGTAGCATGGAATAGTGAGCAGCTGGACCTCGGCAGCGGTCCACTTGCCCAAGCTGTTGATGATGGTGGGTAGGAAGGTTGAGAAGCCTGTGGGAGGGTTTGATTGTCAGTTGGCAGTGTCTGGAAGAGAAGATTGAAGATGAAAGCAGAGGCCCTACCATAAAGCATGGTGTCTACACCAAACTGGGCAATGCTGAACGCCCACACTTTCCAGTCCAGGAAAGCACGGTTCATATCCTTGGTGTTGAATTGCTCCGTACTTCCGTACTCACGGCCTCGGCGCACCTCCATCAAGGCCCTCTCTTCCTTGGTGAGAAAGTAGGCAGTCTGCGCATCATTGGGCAAGGCGAAGAAGGTCACCACGGCGAGGACCACGCTCGGCAGACCCTCGATGATGAAAACCCATCGCCAGCCCCGCATCCCCTGGACGCCTTCCATGTGCCCGATGCCATAGGCGAGCAATCCGCCGACGGCGCCGGCGAGCGCAGCGCTGACGAAGAGATAACCAACGCGAAGGGCAAGCTCGTGCTTGGTGTAGAAGAATGTGAGATACACCGTGAGGCCAGGGAAGAGACCGGCCTCGACAACTCCCAGCAGGAGACGGCAGGCAATGAGACTGCCGTATGACTCAACCAGGCCGGTGGCCGTGGCGATGATGCCCCAAGAGAAGGCAATGAACGCGATCCACAAGCGAGGTGTGAAAAGCTTGAGCACAAGATTCGACGGCACCTCGAACAGCAGATAGGTGACGAAGAGGATGGAAACGGAGATCTGAAACTGCTGGGACGAGAGTTTGAGATCCTCCTCGAGCCCATACAACCGGGCGTTGCCGATATTGACTCTAGCGCAATCGTGAGCTTCCGGAAATCTTAAGACAGCCAACGACAATTGTGGGATAGAAAAGACGGGGAAATTTACCGGTCGAGGAAACTGAAGAGGTACAGAGCCATGATGAGGGGGATTATGTGCAGGTCGAGCTTGCGCACGAGCTTCTTCTCGTCGGCAGCAAGCGCCAGGTCATTTACATCGTCAGTCACAGACCTCACGGTCTCTGGCTGACCGTTGCCGGGGTCCTTTCCCCCCATGGCTCTTCAGTTTCGAATGGCGAGGTTTAGAGAGGGAAATAGACCTTGGACCAAGGATCGGCCGGTTTGCCGTGAACCGGTTGAGTGCAGGGCGAGGTCTTGTTAGGAACAGACGTTTGCGAAAGTCTATGCGGACAGGATGAGTCCAGTATCGCGCAGCCGCGCTAATGTTGCAGTCGGACTGCAGCGACGATCAGCAACCTAGGTACTTGCAGTAGAATTCGGCGGAGCAAGAGAAGTGTTTTCGTCTGAGACAGATGACTCAAAGTGGCGCCAGGATGTGACACAGATCGGACGAGAGGGAGAGAGGGAAAGAAGACAACGAAGAGGGGGAACGAAGAATTACCGCTTGGGATTATCTCTCTTCCTGACGGCCAATTCTCCTGCGGACGGCCACTGGGTCTCGAGAACGTAAGCCTCTGTAGAGCAAAACCTCCGAGTGGGAGGGAAAAGAAGTAAGTAAGGTAGGAATAAACTACCTACTACAACTGGGACTAAGGATAAAAGAGTCACATCAACGGGGGCCGCCCTTGGCTGATTAGGAAGCAAGTCATTATTAAGTCTCAGCCGGACTAGTTCGAGACCCTCTCTGGTTTTCTGTCTGTCTGTTTCTGTCTCTGTCTGTCTCTCTTTTCTGTCAGGTCAGTCACTAATACCCCGGGTCCGCCGCCGAGTCGCCGAGGGCAGCCGGCAAGCCACTGTTCTAGCTCACGGGCAGCGGGAGGGGGGGAATTTTAAAGAGGAAAATTCTTCAACCGTTATTACCCCAAACATAAGCCTCCCGCATTCCCGCACCCCCTCACTCGCGGCCTCTCGCACATTGTTAGTCTCGTAGCCTTTGGATGTGACTGGATTCGCCTTACGTGCAATGATACAAGGTGCTCCGTTTAGGCTGCATCCATCATGTCACTTTATCACCCATGCATGTATTCACAGCGCCAAGCCCTCCGCATGCGTGGCCGCCTGCATGAGTGATTATTATGATCCGCCGGCGGAACAGCCAGTTTCCCAGTTGCTCAGGCCTGGGTTCCGGCTGCCCACCAATCAAAGTCACATGCATCGCTGAGAACGGCCCCCGAACCGCTCCTTGTCTCACTTGTCCCGTGCTGCGCTCACACCACAGACCTGAACCGGCACGCGAGCCATGTTTTGACTTTCCACTCAGGTAGGCACACAAAGCAAGGGACGGGCAGAAACAATGAGTAAACTTCAAGCTTTTGTGTATATTCAACCCCAATCATAGTATTACGACGAAGAGAAAAAAAAAAGTGGCAACTGTGCCTCTTGCTTGTTCTAGCAAGCAACCCGTGCCTGTCAAGTGACGATAGAATGAATATACAAGTATATATAAGTGTGAAGAAAAAAAAGCAGCAAATACGACATTAATATTTCAGGGTCCATTCGTATTGGCACTCGTGCCAATTGCTATCGTGGGCTCCAATCGCTCATGTCCGAAAATTCCCTTTTCAAGATCCCATTACCGTAAGTAGATATTATTCTACGCAACGTTCGGGTTGCGCAGGCCCGTACCAGTCGTCGCCTTTACCTCACATTGTCCATGTAGGGTGGTCTATAGGGCTGCTCGTTCGTCTCCATTTCAGAGAATCTGCTACCCGACGTGCCATACTGATGAGGAACTGGGCTTGTGGAAGCAACGCCAATGTTGGCGGGATCGACCTCGTGGCCACGCGCGCTGTCGTAAGTGCTGGTTCTGTTTGGTGGGGCATATGCGTCTTGAACGCTGCCCATTGAGCTTGGTCCGGTTGATGTTCTGGTGTAGGCGGAGCCATAAGGTTCTGGCTTTGCGTATCCAGCGCCATAGGGCTCTGGCTTGGCATATCCGGCTCGACCGTCTCCCATAGCAGTTCCACGGTAGCCTTCAGGAGCAACGCTGGGGAAAGTAGGGCTTCGTGCGGGAGTTGGGTAGCCGGCACCAGCAGTGCTCTGAGACATGGAAGGCTGATGGGAGATGGACGCATGAGACATGGTTGCAGTGTGGGTGCTGGCTCGGGCGCCACCAGCACCGACTGGGACTTCAGAAGCAGGGAAGAGGTCATCATGGTCATGGCCGGCTCCGTCGCGGCGCTTCCTGATGCAGAACCAGGCCAGGCCAATGATGAGAACAAGACCGGCAACACCAACACCAGCACCAATACCAGCCTTGGCACCTGTGCTCAGGCCACTGTCGCTCCCGCTGTTGCTTCCGCTGTTGCCTCCGTCGCTGTTTCCGCTACCTGCGCTCGAGGTGGAAGAAGCACCGGATGATGCTGTCGTAGTTCTTGTCACAACGTCGGTGCTAACATTGAGGCTTGTTTCCGTCTGTGTGCTGGTGATTGTAGTGGTTGATGCGGCATCGGGATTCTTCGTTACGGTCAACTTGGATGTGACTTCCGTCTCCACAACCTTGGATACTGTCGCCTCGTCACTCTGGGTTTCAAACACGGTGGTTTTCTTTCCAGCAACGGTGGTCTCAACGACCACGGTGGAGGTCGCACGCTTGGCCAGGCGGACCAGATCAAAGGCGCCATCGAGGACAGCGGGGGCAGTGGTAGCGGCAGGAATCTCGGGAACAGCTCGCTTCGCGTTACCTGCTACGGTGGTAGTGACAATAACAATCTCCGTCTCGACATCTCCGCTCGCGGTAGTAGTCTCGGTCTCGACCTTGGTCTTTGTCGACGTAACGGTAACAGTCTTGGTCGATCCGATCGTGGTCTTGCTGGTGATTGTCTCGACATCTCCAGTGACAGTCTTGGTGGAAGTAACTACTACGTCGGCATCTGATGTCTTGCTTGAAGAAGTGGTCTTGCTATCGTCAGTCGAGCTCGAGCGAGAGGAAGAGGTGGTTGTCGTCTTGGCGTCATTGGTGCTGGTCTTGGGGGACTCAGAGGAAGAAGATTCGTCGTCCGCGCGTCGTTCGAGTCCTGCTCCAGCAGCTGTGCCGACGAGCACGCTGAACAGGGGAACTAGCAACAAGCCAGCTCGCATAGTGCCGATTGTAGGGAGTTAAGGAGAGAAAGAAAAAATATAAGACTTGGGACAAAAAAGGAGAGACGTTGAGTTGGGAGCGAATGAACGAATGAATTCCCTCCCGAGTGAATGGCGTACAAAGTGGTGCCGATCAATGGTGGTGAGGGAGTGGGCTGAAGGAGAGAGAACCAAGAGGAGGGAAATAAGCTTCGACCGAACAAAGTCACTGGCTGGGCGCAGCAACACAAAATGTGATGAGATGGGGCCGTAGGTAGGGGATGGATTCAGGCACCGCGGTAGCGCTGTTCAGTCAGCCGAATGGGGGTGAGAAATGAGTGGGGACGCCGTAGCCCAGCGATTGATTTTCCCGCCACGAAAGCGAGAAACACGATGGCGTGAAGTCAAAGAAACAATGGGCGGCGGCCGGGCCTGAACGTAATTGGCCGAGGTTGGTGCTAGCGACGAGGGCCCTATATGTGCTGCCCCTTCCTGCCTTCTATTTTGCAGTCTTTTCTTCTGTCCGTTCTGCTGGTACGAATTGCCACCTGAGAAAATAGGGCAAGCGACAGCGCAGACAGGGAAAATTTGCGATGAGGTGAACGCTGTCCCACGCCGGCTGCGGCTTTGGGGGTTACGCAAATTGGCCGTTACCTCGTACACGAGCCTGGCCTGTACCGAAGTGGAGCTGGGCACCCAGAACCGGACTGGCGCAATCGACTGCTCAATAGTAGGAATCCCTCAGAGCCGGGATGGGTGATTGTTCGGTGCCAGGATAGCGAAAGAGGCGACAGATCTGGCAATGTTGAGGCATGTGCTGGCCGTGATGAATGTCTTGACGAAGCACTGGATTCTAGAGCGGCCGTGCAAAAGTGTGAGTGGAAGAGGGGAAGAAGCAAAAGCATGGCAGCACAAAGAGGTATTATTAGACCCTTTTGGGTAGGCCAAGCGGGAGGGGGCCTGCAACCCATCCGTTACCATACCATTACATTACCACAGCAGAGGTACCGTAGCATACTGTGTGGCCAGCGTGCTGGTGGTGTCAATCTGCTAGCGACGTTGATAGGTTACCTCGGCCACTGTGAACTCAACCAGCAGCACCCACAGGTCCCCCGCCTGCACTGCACTGTCGAGCAGCGAATGGAATGGGCGGAGAAGCCACCCCCGGGCAGGGCTTGCAGCCGCACTGCACGAAACCAGCCCAGGCCAGTACATTATGGAACCTCGTTCCAGCGACATCCCCCTGTCCCACCTGCGCCGCCCACACCTACCACTGACCAGCATCGCATCGACATGGGACGTTTTTGCTGTATGCACGGAGTACGGCATCCTTGGCCCAGCCGAGTGTGTGAACAAGTCCTGATTCCTGAAGCTACTGCAGACGCACATGTACCTGCTTTGCATGCTGAAGTCGCCAACGCACACATGTTCCCACGCTTGGCTTGATGGATTCTTCACCATTTCCCTCATGGCCGTATGCGATCCGGCGGACGAACCCCTTAACGCCTGCTCGCCCGCCCCGGGCTAATAATTGCGAATCGCACGCACAGTACATACATACTGAGGGGACTGGGTAAAAAGTACCCTCGCCTTGGTTCTGGCATCCATCACGCGGCGATCCACTTGCTCGGGGCCATGCCAAAACAGGCACCTGGTCAGTGAGGAGAATCAATGCCCTCCCTCACAGACCGATATCACCATATATTACTCCAATGCGACACTAACCCAACTCGAGACGTTCAGCGGCCAGACCTGGCCGGCGATTGTCATGCCGCCCCCCCTGCACCCGAGGACCTGCTCTTCATGGTATGTTGCAAGTTTTACAACTCACCTCTGTGGGCGAAACACACGATGTTACCAGCACATCTTCCTGTATCGGGTAGGTCACATGTGGGAATCGCTTTCGCGGTGCTTCAGAACCCTCAGTCCCCTCGCTTTTCTCCCTTGACTGATACATACGTACCCATAAATCAAGGTACGGGTGTAACTTGTTGACGTGTTGTCGCGTGCTGGCTGCGCAGCAACTGGTAGTGTGCACTAATTGCTCAGCATCCAGGTGTGGCTTGGGACATTTCATTGAGTGCAGTGGTCTTGGTGGATTGGTTGGTCGAGCCCAAAACATCGGGCTTAGACGGTGATCGTGCGCAAAGGGCAAGGCCATCTGCGGCTTACCTCACTGTCCACCAATCATTCATCTCTCCAACTACTTGTCATGTGGTCTGCCGCATGTACTCGATGCCCCACGGCGCTTCCGTCCCCAGCTTAACGATTCAATTGTAGAGTTGCACGATGTTAGTGGGGGCAGTGGTGAGGCTTGGGGCAGTCTGTGCATGGAAATTGTTCCTCAAATACACGTTGCTCGCCTCAGCATCTTGCTCCCTCACAGGACTATCCTTCGTTGGTCGACCTAGGAGACTCAACAGCCGAGCTGACTACCTGCATCAAAATATTTATAGATCGATCGGGCATGTAGGAGCGAAAATAACCACCGAACCTTAAAAAAGAACGATGCCACCGATATCAACTGTTGGGTCGTGCTTACATGCTCCTTCGAGAGGCACTAAACTTCCAGCCAACTAAAATCGATACTGTATTATTCAGCGCTATCTTATTCGCTTGTGGCTCGATATGGAAGACTGACAGGCAGCTGACTGCATTTTAACTCTGAAGGGCAGCATACGCCAATGGGTTTGCCTGGCCCGCCTACCGACGAACACGAGTAGGACCAACCACGCCGTCCTGGGGTGTACCGTTATCACAATACTTCCAATAAGCGACCTGCAAGTAATAGCTGCTATGCTACATATTTTTATCACTGAACCAACATAGCGGTTGGAAGCGCCGGATCTGAGGTACAACAGCAAATCACCACCGTCACAAGACCAACCACCAAAGCCTCGATTAGGCACAGCCACTTTGCACATGGTCAACCGAGAAACAGACCGAAACAGGAGCAGGAGCAGAGACGATGATAACGAAGAGAACGAACTAAAAGTTCAAGATTATGGTGGATCAGTCATCTCCATGCGAGACTCCATCGCTCTCCCCACGACGAGCTAGCCGTAGATCATAAGTCAAGTTTAATTGCTCCTTGCATAGGTAGACAGGTACTGTGTATTGCATAGATATCGGTGGCGAATCTCTCCTATCGAGAGGTCTCGGGACTAAAGGACGAGAGATTTGATTTGCCGGCGAAAACTGCGACACGTCTTCCAGACTGAAACATCATGAATACTGTTGATGCCAAAACACCCTTGAACTTGTGAGCCATTACTATGAACCATCTCAATATGCCATGAGGCTTCTTCGCGTTGGTCATTGCTAATTGCTGGGTCAAAGCTTTGCAGTAGTGAGGACATGTGTCTATGCCTATGGGCCTCCTGGTGAACAATCCTTGAGACATTCATTCATGGCCACTTGTTCATCTACGGTAATCACAATTGATACACATCTGCACACACAAAATCACGAGAAAGTAGGAACTTGACTAGTAGTAAAGTACGTCGCTTCTTGGTCAAAACATGACAAGTCGTTAATGTAACTCCGAGGCCCGGCCGCTTAGCTCCCTTTGATATCTCACGTACTTGGTCTGGTTTGGTCCTGCTTGTTTTCCCTCCATTAAGCGAAATCTTGGCCTTCTCCGTCACCGCCAGCTCTAACTTAAACCAACGTCGATCGGTGTCTGCAGAATCACATTTAACAAAGGAGATCCATGTCTGAAAGCATGTCCCATCTTTCCGTTTGACCATAGGTCATCGAACCAAAGAGAACAGACAGACCACCGTGCCTCACACTCCTATCACGCCACCAAGTATGTTAGATGGCATACTTGCGAGTCCACTCCCTGGCCGTCGCCTCGTAGCGTGGGCGATCGGTTTTGTAGACGTGGGCAATCTCGGGAACGAGCGGATCATCAGGGTTCGGGTCCGTCAGCATAGAGCAGATGGACAGAAGAACTAAGCATCGCTTGTTAGTGGAAACCGTACTGAATTATCCTTCCATGCAACATCGCTTACCTTTGGAAATTGTCAACGCGGGGCTCCACTGGTCACGAAGAATGTCCAGGCAGATACTGCCATTTGAGTTGATATTTGGGTGGTAGATGCGGGTGGTGAAGTTCACCTTGGGAGGCTTGAATGGGTAGTCTGTAGGGAAGTGGATGGCAAGGAAGAAAACACCGCCAGAGTAAGGCGAGTCTGAAGGGCCCATGATAGTTGCTTGCCAGTGGAACTGTGAATCTGGTTAGCCAGAGCAACGAGTTTGACGCGAGCTACTCGATGAACAATTCAAGCATGCCCAAGGCCGCCAAAGCAACCCAGAAGACTCGGAAAAGATATCATCAGCATATCACGAGGGGGTGGATGGGCATACCAGATCTTCACCAACGGGACCAGCAGAGCAGGAAGAGGGCGGGTCACTAGTAATCACTTGTCAGCATAACCGTATCTTCTTTGAAGTCGTCCCTCAAATCCATCGAAGCATCGTAGAGGTGTCTTTTGCATCTTGAGTTTCCCAGGAGAAAGGACCCCGCTTGACTCGCAGCCCCACCTGACACCATCTTCGCACTGCTGGGAGGGTTTCTGGGGAAGGAAGGGGGTGGTTTTCTTTCGTACCGGCCGAGGTCAGTGAGTTCCTTGTTAATGCGCTTAAGAGCCATTCTGTGTGATGCGTTGGGGGGGTATCTGAGGGTGTGAGAGTGAGAGATTCACAATCGTTGCGTTTCTGCAGAGGTGGTTAGCGGGAATGACGACGAATGCCACCGAATGCGGGAATGACGCACATCAACGAAAGTATGCCTTTCTCAGGACGACACAGGCGTGCAAGAGAATAAGAATGACTGCGATGCAGTTGGGGGGGTTGTCGGATGGCGGGTTGGGGCGTTGATAATGAACAGTTAATAATCGCCGGAGATGATGGATGAGAAGAAGTCTTGCAGGTGATTGTCAGGGTCGGCGGCAAGGTGGAAGGAGAGAGTGGAGGGGCCCGTCAGTCAGGTTTTTTAAGCCCGCCATCATCAATGCTGGTAGGTACCTCCCTGCCTGAGAAGTACAATCCGCAGCCCAACTAAACCCTGTACGTCCACTGGGAGGGGCGCCCGACTCAGCACCAATTCTCACTAACAGCCATGCGCCTGTGCGTCACCGCCTAATGCTAGGGAGTGACATTGGCTGTGGCGGGACACATGTATCTGGAGTCTGTTCAGCCTGTCAGTCCTGAGGCCTGAACATACCACAGCCTTCCGCTGACTTCGACGCACGACTCCAACGCTGACTGTGGCTTAGGCATTCATAACAAAGAAATGCCCAAGTCCTTGGCTTTCTTCGTCGCCATTGGTTTAAACCATAATCTGGAGATGCTGTTGCAGGTGACCTTAACGGCGGATTTTCTCTACACCTCACATGACGTCTCCTTCTTGGTGAGAGTTTGAGTGTTAGATGAAAACCAGCAATAAAAGATGCCAGACCCGACATCTCAACACCATGAATAACATGATGTCTCCTTGTTGGTGAGAGTTTGAGTGTAATATTGCAAATAGCAATAGAGGATGCCAGACCCGATATCTCAATACAATGAATAATATGACGTCTCCTTAACTTTTCTTCAACTTCAGCCACTCCTTCCTTTACGCTTCCTTTTTTCTATTTAATTACTCTCGCTCCTCCAAATGATTTTCCAGAACTCGCCGCGGCCAACCCACAGCAGATTCTTTCACGCATGCTGCCAACAAAGTCATATCTCCCCACTACGTCGACGCTTACCTAGCATCATGATAACACCCAAGATGATATCTCTTAGCAGCGTTTTATTGAATCGGAAAAGACCACTGCGACACGATCTTCGCCCTGGGTGGAACAGATACAGTAGCGAAAATCCCAAACTCGACTGAAAAAGTCGGCCAGCTCTTCTTAGATTTTCAAATCCATAATCGCGTCATCCATGCAATGAACGAAGTCGATACTAAGCTCAGTATAGATATCAATATTCTAGATCTTTGCTCATGGGTGTCTCTAGCTATTAAAACCTTTTGGGCCTATTATGGATTGCGTTTTCCCCAGGATATAGATGCTAAGAACTTCACCCTGGTCTCAAATCGAGTATTTCCTGTTCCTCTGCCAGTTCGAGATGCTCTTGTGGACGTCCTTTGCCCGCCAGCGATTCGAAAACAAAAGCAGGCTTTTCTAGCAAAGCTAGAGAATAAAAACTGTCTTCTTCGTCTCTACCTGGGTGTTAGGAGAAATGATACCCCCAACGGAAGAGTAGTTCTGAATAGACTACTTTCTGCGATGAATAGAGAAACTCAGTAGTATAAAACGAAATAAGGTGACAGTATATGCCGTATTATTTCTGAGGCATGTATTATTAGCACTTAAGAATCTGACAATACCAGTCGCAGGCTCGAAAATAAGCAGCTTAATGTTCGAGTGTCTCAATTTCAATGTCACCCACTTGAGCCCCAGGGCCCTTTATCGCTCAAATTGAAGAATGAGATCGCAAGGGGACAGTAAGTGGGCTCTTTTGATTGTGTATGCGTAGGTACCTTACATTCCTAAACAAAGGCCTGAACGCCAGTAATAGCCCTTCCTAGGATTAAGCTGTGAATATCGCTTTGGCCTTCGTATGTTTGGGTTACGAATAAGTTCGCAACATGTCGCCCGATCCCGTACTCGTCGCTCGTAGCATTACCTCCAAATATTTCCTGCAGAATTCTTGCGTTTCGAAGTGCCGCATCGCAGTTCTGGCGTTTGACCAGGCTGATCATCTCAGGCACTGCGTTGCCCTCGTCTTTGAGTCTGCCCACCTGTATTGATGCCACTGTTCCGTACGCTGCATCGGTCACTGCATCGGCCAGTTTCTTCTGGATGAGCTGGTACTTGGCCAGCGGGTTGCCCTTGAATTGCCGACGCTCGAGAGCATAGGTTCTCGCCCGGGAAATGCTGTCTTCCAATGCCCCCATTACTCCCATTGATATGCCGTACCTTGCGCTGTTGAGGCAGCTGAAGGGGCCCGTGAGGCCCTCCACATGTGGAAACATGTTGGCTTCCGGAACCGGGGCACCGTCCAGATGAATCATTCCGGTGATTGAAGCTCGCAGGGCGGTCTTATTCTTGATTGCTGGTGTTTCCAAAGTGCCTGGTGGGCAGTCCTTTCTCTCAACTAAGAATCCTCGGATCTTCCCAGTCTCTTGTAGTTTTGCCCAGACCATCAGCACATCAGCAATAGGGCTGTTGGTGATCCAAGTCTTGGAACCGCTCAGAGAATAATAGCCCTTCTTGGTCGGGTGTGGCTTCGCGACAGTCTCCATGCTGCCTGGATCGCTGCCGTGGTTGGGCTCGGTCAACCCAAATGCTCCGAGCAGCTTGCCCTTGGCTAGTTCAGGTAGGAATTTCTCCTTCTGCTCCTCGGTGCCGTGCTCGTGAATGCCGCCCATGACAAGCGAGGATTGGACAGACATTCCAGACCGATAACCGCTATCGACTCGCTCGACGGCGCGGGTAATCAGACCGGCGGCCACGGTCGATGCGCCTGCGCATCCATATCCTTCTAGGTTGGCGCCAAGCAGGCCCAGCTCGCCCATTTCCTCAAGTATTTTCGGGTCATAGTCTTCGTTGCGATATGCCTCTATTCGAATATATAAGCTTGGCTGCTACAGTTTGAGGGCTGCGAACAACCTACCCAGTACCCGCGGTTGTAGACGTTCTTGACAGTATCGCTCTGCGGTCTCGGCGATGGCTATCTCATCCTCGGTTAGGAGACTCTTTGTGTTAAGAGGGTCCTCCCAGCTGAATTGAGGACCTGTTGCTGATGCAAAATGCCTAGAAGCTTGCTGCAGAGGCAAAACAGGCCTGGCGCAGACTCTTACCGCTGAACGGAACATGGCGACGATTCAATTGCTTGTGTGTAAAGAGTTCCGAGAGCTTGAGGTTCAAGTCGGAATGCCAGAGGCTGCCCCACCTCCAACCTGGGGAAGCAGATGCACTAATAAAGAAATAAACGCGCACATCCTTGCCATGGAATTCGCACATGGGAGTAGCCGAATACTGCGAATGAAGTGAGAGCCACCTGCTGTCATTTATCTCGAGTGAGCGAATGTGGGAAATTTACACGAGCCAGTAACTCAATCTTGCCTATTTAACGAGAGCGCGCAACCTCGGCTCAATGGTTGCTGAGAAATTATATCTCGGTGCAATGACATTGAAGGCCCACCCTCATAGTGGAATATTGGGTTTGCCAGACATTAAAAAGGTTCTCGTGGTAGGTTATAACGTATTTGCGTGTTCCTGAAACGAACCATTGTGTAGATGGCGCCTAATTTGCAGCTGAACTGGAACCAAGGTTACTGCTCTTCAGTTGAAAACCATCTACGCCATACCTTTGCACACTCATCAAGTAGACAGGCACTTCTTCAAACGTAGTTAACGATAACCTCGAATAGCATGTAGCAAAGGTAGTTGGCTAGAAGAGCTGCCTTCACAATAGCAACACACCGAACGAGGTATCGCATTGAATATGGTGATGCTTTTAATAAATGCGGGAAGCAGTACCTGTATTATACTCAAATAACCATACTAGACTGCCTTTGAGACATGATCCCTGCTCTTGGCTTCGCAGCCAAAGCTACGAAGAACAAAATCGAGGGATGTGCGTAAGCTCATTGAAACCGTCGCAACTCCTCACTCTGCCTTGCGTTCTGACTCAGCCTATCCAATTCAGCCGTTGCAAGTACCACAGAAGCCATTGCCAGAGGACTTGCCCCCTCCGCTGACTGAGCCAACCCTACATTGTCAATTGAATGGTGTTCCTGCGGACAGCGTGCCATGCGCCTTCGTTCTTTGCCATCCTTCAATTTGGGTAGCTCTGGGAGTGTGTTCTTCCGTGAGGATTGGTTCGTAGGCCCCGCAGATTTCCAGACGCGCGTGCTTCGAAATCTTTGGGCGAGCCTTCTCCGAACACCAGTCGGGGTAGTTGGCTGAGATAGCGATATGCGCCTTAGTCCAACAGGAGGGACCTCGTATGAGCAACGAGGACAGGAGGGACTTTGCTTCTAAACGAAGATGTGTCAGCGTCTCATCCCATAGAGCAAATAGGGTGCTAGTATACCCCTGAATCCCTATACACCCGGGTCAGATCCGGACACGAAGCTATGCCATGTTTGAGATGACTAGAGGATGATGTCTGGGGAGAGGTGTCGGAGCCACTCTGGGATGTTTGAGGTCGCCATCCCTGTCCTCTTTTGAAGAAACTGTTCGGCCACTGTCTCCTTTTCGAACTTATTTGGGGCCGGCCAGGCTTAAACGCCGGCGGTGGCCTTGATTTAACACTATTGTCTGGACATTGATGATACTTGCTGCTTTCAGCTGGGGCTGGCGAACTCATGGATCATACAATAGAACAAAAAGGGGAGTTAGAGACACAGTATGGATAAATCATTCGGATGCGCGTCGATATGGGCGTTTGAGATAGGATTTCCAAGGAGAATGATCGTTGGCGTTTCTGTCGCGAACAAAGCTGTTTGTTTGGGTGATTTCTTTGAAGCTGTGACGGCAGGGACCTGAGAGATCTATGACAGCAAGCCAAGCTCGAACTGCTGCTTCGATTGAGAAGGTGCTACTCTATCTCAATGGATGAGCCGCCTTCTTGTTCGAGTAGACATAGGCACCTGTCGGCATCCTAGAGTGATTGCTGATACAATTCTTAAGGCTGATTCATGCTCACCCGGGCTTTTTCTTAATCTGCATCAACGGTTCTCATACAAGCTACCTCCCCCCTTGAGCATACTGTAGGTGAGGCTTGTCTGTAATGCAAAGAAGCAATTCACCAGGGTACTCCTGCATGCATGATGGGCACTATCACTTGATGGAGCTAATTATAGTGCATTATTAGTCATCCCAGAAACTCGGTGCGGAATGAAGTTCAACGCCGACTGAAATCAAGGGATGACAATCTGCATTGCAGATATTACAATTACCAAACTCTTCACTATGCCAGCTCCGCAGTGAGGTCATTGTCTAGGTACAACCCACCAACTAGATGGCTGGTGAATAGGCACGACGATGTATTCCTTACTGCAAGTTGGGGTAGTAAGGCTCGCCATCGCGGGTATTTGGAGCAGTCAAACTTATTCAGCGAGCCACGCGGGGAGGCCAGTGGTTGGTTCCTAGTACCATAGCAGCGCTAGACTATCCGTTTATGACGCTATTGGCGAGGTACCTTCGCCTCGGGGCTTTGGATGTCCCAGAACCCGAAACCGAGATGTCTCTCATTCGTACCACCGCCCCAGCCAGACGGACGGACATGACCGTACGGAACTGGGAGGTGCGGCAGCCAATCCGGATTTGCCTCACTTTCTGGCTGGAGATACCTAATATTGATGAGGGGAATTGTCGTTGCTGAGTGAATACCAATTGAAACGCCAAGGCGAGTGTACGGAGTGCAGGCGGATACGCTCTTCTCACTACCCATGTCCAACGCGCACTTCTAATACCAAGTTGCATTACTGTTGGTCTGCGCTCCTTGCCAACAGACCGGTTCGTTCTTGGCGTGCCAATCAATCCCCGGTAGCAGATTCCAACCTCGTACTACAATGTACAATGGACGCGCACACCTGCTAGATTCACTCTGTATGTCCGCGAGGGCCAAAAGTGTAAGCGATCCTCGACGGCGATAGGCATCTGAGCACACGCGCGACCCCAGCGGCAAAAGTGCAGTAGCACTGCGGGAAACAGCTGGCCCGTCTGCTTACACCAGATGTATGCACGTATGTGTAGATGACCCCATGTTTCCGCACTTTCTGCCGTCTTCTTCGTTGACGGGGTGCCTGAGCTGGTGTCCCGCCGCTGCAGTAATTACGACCCAGAAAATATTGGGAGCTAAAATCCCAAGGGGGCGTCGGGGTGGCGGAGCCCCCTGATAATCACCATCCGCTTGGTACCTTACCTACATGCAAGGACTCAACTGTATGATGCCATCTATAATTTAGTGCATTCAGGTGGGCAAGGCGCCGTAGAATGGAGGAGTCTCGTCCTCTTAAGCACGTTGCGACCGCTGGCCTGGGTGGTCCTGCGCGGTGCGACCTGTCAGAGCTGGCACGTACCGGCCAATGACCGCCGTGGGATCAGCCTGTGCACAATGCAGCGTTGCGGGCGGTCTTGCAATGACTGTATGTAGCCTCGATTATCTTGGCGTAGGACTCACATGCCGTCGGAAGGCCTTCTTTGGCCTCCCTCGCCAGGCTATTTTGCTGGGTAACCTGCTAAACCACGGCGGTGGCGCTGATAGAGCAGGTACTCGGCCAGGCCAACCTTCCTTTCATACCTACCTCCCATCTTGAAGATTGGCTTGCCTGTTTCCTGTTCTCGACATAGTCCATGAAAGCGGGCCTCAGTCTGGGCACGTTGGCACGTCACCGAGCATTATCATCCCTTCTCCTTCGCCGACGGTGCATCGACCTCCTAAAGGCCGGTCCTCGCGTCGGTTTCTGCTTATGCGTAATTGGGGTCTTTCCAGAAGTATTGGAAGTTTACCCAGCAGTCTCTCACAGCCAGGGCATCTAGAGCGCTACGTCGGGCTGTACCAGTAAAATTGACCCTTCTGTCGCCCAGCCATCCCGAGAAGGCCTCGGCGTGGGTGCACAGGCCCCCCAGCACAGGGTGACCACGCCAGCAGCTCCACCGTCCTGTCGGACAGCCAAGCCTAGCTGAGCAAGCCAGATGCCAATCCCCTTCATTTCCGCCTCCCACCACAGCAAGCATGAACTGAGCTGGCGTACCAAACAAGCCTACTTGCCTCTCTGCCCTCCGCCTACCTTCCCCATCCCTACGACGACATCAACGATCCTCACGACTATCCAGACGACCGGAGGGGGGACACGATAACGCATTCTAGCAGCCATATCGCTAGCCCGTCACGATATTGACATCAAGAGGCTGGCTGTCGATCCTGAGGGAATCAAGCCTGCCCCAATCCCTTCTAGGACCCTTCCCACGTCCAGCGAATAGCATTGTACACCAAGTAGCATCTAATTTTCCAACCACCACCCAATCTCGAGGATCGGGTTTCTCCTGACATTTACCCACGGCTCGAGATGCCCTCATTCCTCAACGACGCCAACTCGCCCATCTTCCAGGACAACGCGGATATCCTTAATCTTGATCCCCATAACGACTTCGGCGTCGCTGCCTCAGGTAAGGACGCTCGGGTCGTGGATGGCGGCATCACCATCCCGGAACACGCCCAGTCTCGTACCATCAATGAACCATTCGACGAGACGTCAAACTCATCCATCCACGACTCTGACGTATCGGACTCTGTTCCCATGAACACGAATGGAAACGGCACTCGCCCTACGAGCATGAGCTCCCTTCCGAACAACAAGAGTTTATCCAATGGCAACGATAGTGGATATGATGTCGATGGTCCTATCAAGAATGATGACGCGTTCGCCAACGGTATCACGCATACACTTCCTGACCGCACAGTCCGCAGTTCGAAAGAAGCCGGTCTCAATGGGACCGCGTACACGAACGAGATGACCCGCCACTCCCAACATGAAGAGTCAACGACCGATTATTTTACAGAGAGTTCAAAACCTGCACGTCATCTGGGAGAGGACGTCCGGCATCAGCTCCAGACAATTCATTCAGGGAGCGAAGCCACCAACGCTAATGACCATAATGCCTCGCCAGCAGCATTTGTACCTGACTCCACACCACCCAATTCCTCAACGCATCGACTCTCCTCATCGCCGACCTATCAAGCAGGAGCCGGCTCGCCGACGTCCTCCAATCTTCAAAACTCGCACCAGAACTCCCAATTACGGCAGAGACATACTCTCGAAGTACCCAGAGCCTCCGCAAACCGACTTACCAAAGATGGACCAGAGACTTCCCAGGCCACTGGACGCTATTCACATCCCGTTGCGCCTGTCGGCTCACGGAGAGCATCATTGAGCCTGGCTCGTAGGACAACCAGGTCTATGCAGTCAGAAGGTCCTCGCGACGAGATTGTACCGGATGAGGATGCTCAGAGATGGGCCGAGGCACTGCGGCAGAAGAGGGCCAGTAAGCGCAAGAGAAAGGAAGAGGAAGATGATGACCGAGTCCTTGTGGGAACGAAAGTGGACGAGTCCCATGCCAACTGGGTCACGGCCTATAACATGCTGACAGGAATCCGGGTATCAGTCTCGAGAACAAATGCAAAGTTAGACCGTGAGCTTACGGATGAAGACTTTGAAGTAAAGCAGAAGTCTACCTTCGATATGTAAGTGGCCAGCCATTGCTACACGCTCCCTTATTCATCATTCATCGGAATGCTAACATGGTCAAAGTACTGGCAATGAGTTGGTTCCCTCAGCGAAATACGATTTCAAGTTCAAAGATTATGCGCCTTGGGTCTTTCGACATCTGCGAAATCTCTTCCGCCTGGACCCTGCAGACTACCTCATGTCTCTGACTGGGAAGTACATTCTCTCCGAACTTGGATCACCAGGCAAGAGTGGGAGCTTCTTCTACTTTTCCAGAGATTATAAGTACATCATCAAAACGATCCATCATGGCGAACACAAGTTCTTGAGGAAAGTCCTCAGAGAATACTACCAACACGTTAAGCAAAACCCCAATACGCTCTTGTCTCAATTCTACGGCCTCCACAGAGTCAAGCTTCCGTATGGCAAGAAGATCCACTTTGTTGTCATGAACAATCTCTTTCCCCCGCATCGCGATATCCATACGACCTTCGACTTGAAAGGCTCGACTATTGGCCGAGACTATAGGGAAGAAGACTTGGAGAAAAATCCTCGAGCCACATTAAAGGATCTCAACTGGTTGCGACGGAAGCGCACGCTAGAGCTTGGGCTTGAAAAGAAGAGATTATTCTTAGAACAACTACAACGCGATGTGGTTCTCCTAAAGCGCCTCGATATCATGGACTATTCTCTCTTGGTGGGTATCCATGACCTATCAAGAGGCAACGACGAAAACCTCCGCGACAAGACACTTCAGGTTTTTAACCCAGGCGGTGAGAAGTCTCCTGAAGACGAGCCCCAATCCGTCCTGCTTCGAACTCCTTCGAAGTTGGAAAACGCGCGAAAAGCTCGGGAGCTCAGACAAATGATTCGGGCGGAAAGGCCAGTTCCGCTTGGACAAGCATTCGACAAAATGCCTGAAGTGTTGACTGAGGGTCAAAGCCGGCCTGGATTCGTTTTCAACGAGGATGATGGCGGTTTCAGGGCCACGCATGAAGATAATGCCCCAGCTGATGAGATTTATTATCTTGGTGTCATTGATTGCTTGACTCATGTAAGTCATTCAACAATTGTGTTTCTAACCAGTCAAGTGTAATAATCTACTAACAAAATCGAAATTTAGTACGGAATGATCAAGAAGATTGAGCATTTCTGGAAGGGCCTGACAAGTGACAAAACACAGATTTCAGCCCTGCCCCCAGCTCAATATGGGGATCGTTTCTACAACTTCGTCGAAGGCAACACGATGTCTGTGGAGGAGGCTAAAAGGGAGGAAGCGCGGTTGAGAGCACAGGAAGTTACCCAAAGCTTGGAATCCACGATCAAACCACCCAAGCACCATAGCATTCCTCCTATGCCCGATCACCAACCGCCGGCACCTCCCCCAGGTGCTAGATCTCCGGAGGGCCGAGAAACTGTGGAAATGGCCAACCGGGAAGCCCAACGAACCGAAGCCGCGGGCATGTCCGAAAAGCAGATCCCTGATAGGACACTGAGGGCTGCAGTCCCCTATTCGGATAAGCGAGAATCACTTCATCGTGAACCGATCCTTCCCCTCGTCCAAGAGGCAGTTGAAACCGCAGAGATTCGTCCGGAAACTCCCCCAAAGAATTTCATGCTGCCACCAACCCGAGCTCCACCCCCAACTCCACCGAAACCGTCATCGCTGGCTGACACATATACCAATATCTCAAACGGCACCGCCGGTAGGAGATTGAAAGCCATGGCGAGCCGAGAGAGTCTTAACAAATCTCTACCGCCGCTTCCGAAACAGGAAGAGACGGACGACAGTGGCGTTAGAATGGTTGCATAGTTCGTCAAAACATTCACTTGCTGTCTACCTCGCTAAATGAGACTCGGAGACACATGGCGAAAACAACAGGATTTGGTTCTCTTTCACAAAGTCATCTGAACATCCCCGCTGGCGTTTTATTTTCCTTTGTGCTGGTGTTTCTGTCCACAATCTGTTCACAAATGGAGCTCTTCGGGTTGCTTAATGACAACCTTTCATCATTCCTTAGAAACCAACTTTTTTTCCCTCACAACTTCCTCTTCTTCGCATTTCTCTTACCATATGTCATAAAACACCTCCATTAGCGAGGACTTGCATTAGTATTGGTTTTCAAGGTAGTCCGGGCGCTATTATGTGGTGGAAGAATGGGTAACGGAGGTTACGTGAACCTCGTTGGGGCTGGGTTTTGTCGAGTTGAGGCCAGAACATAGAAGAGATACCACTACTGCTTTTCTTCAAGCAAGCTGACTTATATTTCTTACACTCACAGCCTGTTGTGTTTATAATTTCTTGCAGTTTTGTTTCTTATCATCCTTTTTTTTTCTGTTCACCTTGCTTGATTGTTACTCGTCTACATAGGGTTTGGGTTGGGTTGCAAGCAAGGAAATGATATGGAGATGGGAGATTTTTCTCCTTCGTTTCAAACCTTGGATACTAGTACACGGGCGTCATCCATTCGTGACGCTGACCAGTGATATGGTAATATACAGAGATACTTTACAAGTTATAAAATAGAGCAGTGCGTTCCGCCCATCAAATGCTTTGCTCCTCTTGAACTCTCAACCAGCGTTTTTCCCCCGGCCAGGACAGTAGGAGAGAAAAAGGGAAGACCATTATCTCCTCTTGGACTCCAGCATACCCTGGATATCCTCAATGCCCTTTCCCTTCTCGTTGACCCCACCTTCCGGCGCAAAAGTAGTGGTGACGGTCATTTCCGTAGCGCCCTGGCGGCGCAACTCGTCTAGACGACGCTGCTTCTGCAGGTTGGCAACACGCCATTGCTTGAAGTATTTAACCCATTGGGCGGCACAGTCCTGGTCGAGCTGCTGGGACTCGGCGCGGCAGGCGACACGATCGGCCTGGTTAGGGTCCTTGAGGGGGTCGTCGATGTTGTGGGCGTCGAGGCAGCCAAAGTAGGCGTCGCGGGCGGCCCAGCAGACCTTGCGCTCGGAGCGGTTGGGGATGGCTGCGCCGGAGCGAATGGCGTCGCCGCGTGGGTCCGAGGAGCCGAAAGGCCACACGCCCATGGCTGCGATGGTGGTGGGATGTGTTCGGTGGGTTGGCTCGAGATGTGGTGGAAGTCTTCCCGGCTTGGTGGGGAGTGAGATGATGTAGTGTGCCGAGAGCTGGCGGAGAGGCGAATAACGACGGGCAGCAGCCCGTGCGGAGATGGTGCTTAGGTAGTTTCTACAAATAGAACACCGGCGATATCAGAGGAATTGGTTTGAGGGTTCTGAGCCTGGTTTGCGGTGGTGCTGTATTGGACAATTGGTGGAATACGTACAATGGGCAATGTAATTCTGCTTCAACTGCTATAAAATTAGGTGTCGAGCTGTTCCTGTGCTTGGGTTGGAGATGACCAAGCGTCAAAAGCGGCAGAATAAACGGGCGGTGGGACGGATGGCGTTAGCGCAGGGTCCCCTAAGCCAAGCACTGCTAATTACCGTCTACAGGCTTAGCAGGGTGTCAACTGGACGCTTATGCCAGCTGGACAACACGCAGGCACTTCTCGGTTCACACATCCGCTATCCACTGGGGACATTTCCTATACCAACCCCGGCAGTCCGCCAACTTCTATCCCGTCCATCCCTTCACACATCTTCACACTCGACTCCTCAACACCTTGCTATCAGGAACTAACCCGAGCTGTTATTGCGAAGACAGCTCTTTCTGACAAAGCGATCCCCTTTTCGAGCTCTTTGAGCCAACGTCAACAAGACCTACTAAACGCCGTCAACCAGCGAGATTTCGAGATGCTATCGCGATCATAATAGTTTCCCTACCTCTCCATCCCAGACACACTCGCGCACTCTCCAATAGAACGAGATCCTCCTCCCTACGACCGCTCCAGTCTCAACCTCTTCAACTCCCTCGCGACTCTTTCACCACCATCCCCGCATAATCTTATAGCCCAATATGGCCCGACGTCGCAGACCCCCTCGAGCCGGCGCTCTAAATGAGCTTCCTCCTCTCAAGATCGCCGCCCAGATCGCAGTGTTGCAGGCGCTGTTCTATGTTTCAGCCCTCGTTCTCATGGTATTCACTGCCTTGATAGGCGGCATGTCTTTTGGGCCAGACTTGATCTTGGGTTGGGATCGCATCAGGGGCGACACAACCCGAGGGTGGATGCTGGCGTTGGTATGGATCATTGACGGAGGTTTGTGCATGTAAGTCTCCCCCTTCTTGACAAGGTGTCCCTCCCGGCCGATTCCCGAGTCAAACTAACAGCATTCAAGGGCCGTCGCCATCGTCGCGCTCATCGCCCGAAGCAAGCTTGTACCGGACTTTGCTCTCACCATCCACTTCCTCCACCTCCTCGTCACCACTTTCTACACCGGCTCTATCCCCAGCAACATGATGTGGTGGGGCACGATGCTGCTTTCCACGACGGTCACCATCAGCTTGGGCATGTGGGGATGCCAGCATCGCGAACTCCAGCCCGTCTTCTTCGGCGGCGGTCGCATACTGGGCAACAACGGCCCTCCCCCTTCGAGTACGACGGCAGGGAGCGCGAGCGACCCACATGAGAACGACGACGAAGACATAGAGTTGGGACTCTCAAGGGGGCGAGGAAGGGACAGGTCCATAAACGAAGAGTACGAAATGGACAAGATGGTTCCCAGCCGGTAATATTTGAGCGAGAGCCTTTTTTTTTTTAATGTATTTCTGTTTGGGCGGGCCGGTTCGCCTAGGAACTCAAGATGAGCGTGCATTGCAAGGCGTTATCTGTTTGCTTCTTCTGTGGTTCGAAAGAACCGCACTACTATTTTCTTATTATATATATATTTATTA
This sequence comes from Clonostachys solani, assembly GCA_902141235.2. Taxonomy (NCBI): domain Eukaryota; kingdom Fungi; phylum Ascomycota; class Sordariomycetes; order Hypocreales; family Bionectriaceae; genus Clonostachys; species Clonostachys solani. The sequence goes on from CABFOC020000002.1 coordinate 1,046,742, forward strand.
CTTGGCGGAATGGGCTGGATAGAGCTCACACAGAGTATATGGCACGGGGAAGCAACCGGATATCAGATCATCCGGGCTTTTTCAGTTCATGAACTTGTCCAATTTCCTAATTATCACGGCTGGTTCGCATAAATCTTGTTAGATGACAAAAGTTCTAAGGGAAATCGCAACCTTATCCTAGAATCCCATCGTTTAACTATATAGAACGCCTTGGATGATACCAAACATGATACATGAAAGTCTTCGTTTTTCCGTTCTTTTGTATAATGCGAACTGTTACAATACTCTATCGTACTTCCAACTCTCCTCTCATGCCCCGGCCACAACGGCGAGGCTATCGTATATGACCTTTTTGACCTCGTAGAGTGCGCTCCTCCTCCCGGGGACCGGCAAGCCCACGCTTTCGACCTCGATTCTACCTTCGGCCGTCTTGCGAACCGCCACGCTGCCGTCGATGACGAGCATACCCTCACCTCTGAACTCAGCCGAGTGACCATTACCGAGCATTGCTCTGCGGAGATCGGCGAGGCGGAGATCACCCACATGCAGTGGCTGGGCTGTCGTCCGGGCCGCGGAAACCATGTTGGCCGGGAGCACGTCCAGGATGGGCAGAGACGCCGGTATCGAGGGGTTAGCCAGGACGACGGCGTTGGAAGCGGCCTCCACCTTCTGCCGCTTGTTCGAGGTCTCGTCCTCCTCCGGCTGGGCGTTGGCGGAGGAGAGTGCTGCAGCCAGTAGCTGGCCGCTGATGGTGACGACGCTGAGGCCGCGGACGTTTTGCCACTTCAGCTTCTTGACGAGGGGGTCGGCCAGTTTGACAACCCAGGCGTTCGTGTCGACACTAGCGTCTACCGAGTCGCCGATCTGGGGTGTGAAAACGTCTGCCGTCCGGTCGCCGCCCTCGCTGCTGAGTGCGGCGCGGCAGTCCTCGGCCAAGGCCATGGTCTCCTCTTTATTGCCGCCCACAAGGATCAGCTTTCGGGGCTGAATCAGAGGTATAAGCATGTTCAAACTCCGCTTATCATGCAAACCGCTAAAGTCAACAAAGGCCAACCGTAGGTTGACAACGATGTTTTCGGTATTGTAGACCAGTTTCGAAGGCCCTGCAGGCTCCTCGGGCTCTAGGTCTTGGGCTTCATCAAGATCGTCGAGAGGGAAGCCATCCGCACCGATGGCATCGTTAGTGTCGTCCGCAGATATCGTGCGGTTAGGTTGTGGGCGCTTATTCAAACCGCCGTTCTTCGCAACCTCCTCCCACTTCCTCTTTTTGCCAACCTTCTCGTCTTCGGCCGTTACCGCTCCGCCGTCGGCGGTATCGTCCTCCTTCTCCTCTGCCCTCAGGAAGTCTTCAGGTCGGATAAGCTCTCCGTAATCATCGGTCCTCTTCCTTCGGATGGTAATAGGAAACGTCCTCTCTCTCCCCTTCTTGCCCCTGGTATTAAAATCGTACACGCCTTTTTTCTTAATAAGAACATTGATCCCAAGGTCCTCATCTTTCAGAACCACATTCTTTCGGCCGGCCTGGCCAATGGTAGCAGACACATTAAGAGCCTTGCCCTGCTGCTCGCCATCTTCATCTTCGGAGTCTGATGATGACTCGGAAGACGCATCGTCCACGATGTCACCAGATGCCTCCAGGGCACCTACACCACCAGCTTGCTGTGTAGCTTGTAGCTGCCTCTGTGTGGCTAGCCATTGCTGATACAGGACCAACTCTTCACCTTCCAGCGCCTGGCGATAACCCTCCTTCAGATCCAGCCCTCGACCACCTGCGTACACGAGTTCAAGGCTGTCTCCGCTGGCCGTCGTCTCAACCGCAACGCCCTCCTTCCTCTCTTTCCACCACTCCCACAGCGTCAGGGCCACAGTGGGTGTTTCGTCCTTCATCGTCCCGGGCTTATCAGTCAAGATAACCAAGTTGCGCGAGTCCTTGGCCAACCCCTTCAGCAAATCCCGAGAGAATCCCCACTCCATGGTGGTGTCGCTCGCCAAGATGACTCGTCCCTCGGTCTCGACATTTCCAGCATCCCGGTTGAGAAGCTTGGCTACCTGTGCCTTCCTCTCCACAAGCCGCAGGTATTTGAAATCAAACGGGCCAGCTTCCTTTCTCTCGCCCGTCCCGTTGACCCTCTTCTGTCCCTCCGCAAACGCCTCGAACTCCTGAACGATCCCGTCGTCCATCCATTCCAGCATACTCCTAGCATAGCGCATGGTACTGGACATGTTTCGTCCCGCCAGGTAAAGCTTTGCAGACTTTAATGAGCCCCCATCCTCGGCCACAGCGTCGGCACGCCAGGCATGCTCCAGTAGGTACGACATCTCCAACACTCGCGCACTCGAATCCACGGGAATCAGCACGGTCCCCCCCCGGCTGACGCAGGACTTGATCATATCGATCAGATGCTCGTCACGCTTTACGCGACCACCCGACTGGGCCGTCTTATCCGCACCTCGACTGCTGCATATCAGTGCTGTAGGTTTCTTCAAAGCCTCAATAACCTCGGCTCCACCGCCACCAGCGCCGCCGAGCCAGGCAGCTCCGGCGAAGACATTCTCACGAGCCTGGTTCCAGTCGACCGCATAAACAATCGATTCGAGTCCATGCTGGAGGTGCCAGATTGTACCACCAAGGGTGTGGCCGGAGTTATATGCTGTGATTGTCAATCCATTGAGAGGTGGGGAGAATGGCGACGGTAGGGGTTGGTGAGGTTGCGAGTACTTGAGCGGCTGCACAAGAGAGAAGTAGCGAGCAATCTCCTCGGGTGTCGGGGATTGAAGGAGAAGGTTCTGCGCCTGAGTCGCGGTCTGCGAAAACGAGTAGGCAGATTCGGAGAGTGACGTTTGGGGTATAACAGTCGCGGCAGCTGGGCTCGAGGCATAGAGATCCTGAATCAGGGTTCGGCCAAGGTCGATGATAGGTCGGGTGGCGTAGACAGGGATGCGCGTGAACAGAGGAAAGTTCTTGCAACAGTGCGCGTACGCAGCAAGATGTGATGCCTTGGCGTGCGTAAGGAGAATCAATGACAAGGTTGGAATTTGTCTGTGGCTGTCAGCGTTGCTTCGCACTTGCTCGTGTGAGGTCGCAAACCTACTTCTCGAGCTCCTTAAGCTTGTCTGTATCGAATGACTCATCCCATCCCACATCAACCAAGACTTTCACACCTCCATCCAGCTCCAGAAGAGATTGTGAGGCTGCCGACCCTGAGAGGGCGCCCTGGAGAGGGCAAAAGGTGAACATGGTCGCAATCGGGATCTGTGTTGTCGCGTTACCCGCCCATGATCCACCGAACTCTGTGTAGCAAGTCGCCTTTTAAATTCGATCGTACCCGAGTTACAGTAGATGAGACTCGTACCTCAAGATGAAGAATAGAAGCCTTGGTAGAGACTGGGTCGAAATTAGCATAGTTGGAGACAATGCGATTATGCCGTCTAAGATTATTGCGTCGCGTCTGGAGGAGCTTGGCATGGCGCCCAGGAAAGACGGACCGGTACAATATTTATGCGCCGACGCCCGCGCCCTGCTTATGTACCTAGGTACACAATATGGCACACCAAAGGGCCTACTCGCTCTCCTTTGTCACGTAAGTTACGGATCCAATATTCTTGAAGTGACAGTAGCAATCGTTAAAATAAATACACAATACATCGCTTTATGATGGTCTCCGAGGTAGTTTGTTTATCATTATCTTAGTTGTCTTGATGGATACTGCTCCGACATTCAACATTGGTGGCTTTGGTATCCGCATAAGCCCAGATGAGCACACTTCAAGTCACGCGAAGTGTACGAAAAGAGAAATCCCGACACAGGATTTAAAACTGACATGAGAAGGCTACGAATCGAGGCACATCAAGCTACAATTATCATCTCGCACCTTCCATCCAGCCCCTAGAGAGAGCCCCTGCCAATGAGCTATGCACGAGATACGGTGAGTGCAGATTCACATTGTGGGAAACACTGGTTCACAAAGTATCTTTTAGGTCTATCAAATAAATCAAATGGTAGTCTCTCTTATCCTATGTACTATGTTGATATGATTGACCCCATCGACAAAGAACCGTGAACACCAACCCGGCTTCAATTCCCAAACGAGCCGAGTATCCTTCCATTCAACACCACTCAAATAGAAATCCCATCACATCATGAGAATAACTGCTCCAATGCCAATGACGGCGAATGCATGCGATAAATACAAAACAAGGTTCATGTCAACCAATAACGCCTAACCATGCAAACCATTCATATGCCCAAAAAGACACATCTCTCAACAACCTGTACTGCGATCGCTTCAAATAACCCAAATTTCATGGTTTTTCTTCGATTTATTCATGTTGATTGCGCAGTGGACTCGCTACCATACTAGGCAAGAGCAATCCGTCTGAAGGCGCTGCGGTCAAGCATCCTGAGCGCCCGTGTATCCTCACTAACAGCACCGGGTTCCGGTGCAGGAAGAGATCGCGGGCTGTTGCCAGCACTGCCACCATTGGTAGCAGGGCTGGGGTTGGCCTCGCTTGAAGATGGGGTAGGATGAAGGAGCGAAGAAAGGTTGGACCTCGACTGGGTGCTGAAGCTGTTGGTGTCGGAGTGGGAGCTCCGAGGAGGGGTAACGCTTCGACCCCGGCTGAGTGGACCTTCAGCAATCAATGAGGCTCCAAGAGGAGCGTTTGTCACCGCGTGCAAGGCTGGGAGAGGGCCCTGGGGGTTCCTGGCAGAGGTTGGCCCAAGACGCGGATCAACCATCACAGCTTGAGCAGCTGCCTGGAGATTTTGATCGCGAGCATCACTGATGCGGGGCGGCGAGGGCATGCGGTATTGAGACGAATGGTGCTGGTAGGGTGTGTAGCCTGGCTTTTGGGGTGCGGGAAGGGGAAGGGAAGCTCTTGGTTCGTATGAGGCGTACTGGTGAGGAGGCGGGGGAGCATGCCCAGGGGGTGGGTGTTGTTGGTATGTTGCGGAGTAGTGCGAATAAGGGGGGGTCTGGGCGGGTGAGGGAGGCCACCCGTATCCAGGCTGTCCATATTGAGGGGCATAGGCTTGGTGAGGAGCGTGGTGTTGAGGGGTTGGCACCATATAAGGTGGTTGTTGCATCGGGGCCCGTGTCAGGGCAGGCGTCTGGCTAGCTTCTCCCATGCTTGACTCAGGATACATGCCTTTCATAGGGACAATTGAGCGAAGGGCAGGGTCATTTGTGGGCTGAGGAAGATCTGCCTGTCCGTGCTGCGGCCTCGAATAGTATGAGATGAGGTGGAGGTGTTGGCCGTTTGACGTTGTAATACTGAAGGACTGCTTCATGAGACCGTCCGCTTTGTATCGATAGCCCTCAGGTTCCCCATCGTCACGATCATCATCGCTACCACGACCTGACTCTGGCGTCTTGTTGGATCCTCGGCGAATGCTATTGAAGCCACCACCCCCTCGTTTGCCCTCCATTTCACGGTAGGTCAAGAAGCTGCCTGAAACTCGGCTCGCACTCCATGATTTTCCGTCGGTCCATCTTCTCATACCAGCCTCTCGTTCATCCCAAACAAATACAGAGCCTGATCGAATCGACTGACGCTCCTTTTCCGACAAGCGCCTCTGAACCCTAGGAAGCAGGCCTAACCTACAAGCTTCAAAGAGCTTGATGGCGTCCGCGGGCGTTCGTACATAACCGAAATATGTCTCCATTTTGAAATGCTATTGGTAATTGAATTGCTGCTGAAGGTGTGTGTTGTGTAGTAGCATAGAAGAAGTATGTCTTTTCAAGACGGTCCCTGCCCTTGGCATGTTAGCATATCCCGACCTGACCACATCAGATGCAAGTATCCACATATGGTGGTGAATAGAAAGGAAACAAGATCTGTAGCACTTGTGCAAAGAAACTGGCCCTGGGACAGGGAGTGCAGTACAACATTCGTCCGTTGACAGTGTAACGCTGGCGCCTCTGCCATGTTCGTGTGGCCAGTACAAGGGTCGGATGCGTTGTGAAAAATGGCAGTCATAGCGACAGAGTCCTGAATTCTCGACTAACATTGCCAAATATTTTGAGCAAAGCGCCGGGGAATTTAAACTATCCAAGCTGCAAGCCACAACCCAAATACAGGTGCCCTTCTCTAGATCGACTAGCAGGTGATGCAGTACCAGCCAATGACGATGGTTTAATTGATACGGGATTAACTGCCGTACGAGGCACTTGCCTTGACTGGTTTGAAATGTCCCTTTCCTATCACCATCGTCGGCCCATCGCCAATAACCGGGCGGCTCTCGTTAAAAGTTGGCGGAAATGGTCATCTCGGCCAAATTCCAGGGCAAGGCAGCAGAACCCATGGACGATTCGGTGAGGTTTGGCATTGGTATCACACCGCAAGCCAACCTCAGGGCAAGCCAGGTTGTGCAAAGGCAAACAGATAAAAGGGAAGAACGCCGATAATGAAGAAAGATGGCGAGAGGAACCGACAGAACATACCCTTCAGCTGGAGGTGACGACCCCAAAACGTGTGTCCCAAGGAATGGTTTGCGTGGTAACCTCGAATCCTGGTTAAATGGTGAAGCCGTATAACGAGGCTGTATCTGTTTCGAGTTGCTCGATGGGCAAGAGGGAGGAGATAGAAAAAGATCAAGAGCGAAACCTCTCAAAAAAAGAAATGGGAAAGACGAAGAACTTTATTAGAAGGGCAGTGAAGTAGGATTTGAAGTAAGGTAAGGACGGGTGGACAGAAATGGGAATGATGGGGTTGATGAGCTCAAGGCGTCCAGGGTCCTCCCTCACAATGGGGATGGATAAGTCGGCTCGGGGCTCAAAGCCAAGGCCCAAGCGGCGTCTCAATTGCAGAGCATGAGATGGGGGGTGTGGCGCTATCGCCAGAGGGAGGCCAGCTGGTAAGGTACGTACCGGTACGTATCGCAGTACATGATGCGCCCCAGTACCTGACCTACCACTTTGAGGCAGGAGCCCTCAGTGCTCTGGAACGAAACCCAGAACGCAGCAGCCACGCCCCCCCTTCAACACACGAGGACGAGACGTCTGAGGTTTGCGCTCGGTGCACTATCTACGGCCTCCCTCGCTGGTTATTAGACAGGCGTGTGTGCCTTTCTTGCCGATCGACCGAGTGCGGCCCCAGGACGACAGAGCATCATCTCAATGGGCCGGATACCCGATTACGTGGCCGGTCTTCATCTTGCGACTGAGATTAGCCTTTGCACTGTCTTGCTGGCCCAGAGCGTATCGCCCCCGGGCCAACTGGCATGAGCAAGACGAGCAGACGCCACAGGAAGCAGAAGAGAGAGTGAGAAAGTGAGAAAGTGAGCTGTCGGAATGTGGGATAGAGTTGGCTTGGGGAATCGCGCCCCTGCGAAGCTGCAAAGAGCGGTACGACGACGGTTACATCCATCCAGGTGTGGCTCTCCCAGCACTGCGAGGTACCTCTCGTGTATAACAGCATGCAGGGGGCCAATTTATTTGTGGTGTGGCGTGGCATCCAGCAAGTACCGCTACCGAGCGCAGCCTGGAGATGTTCCTGAGCCTATCTTGCGACGCCTCATTCGTCCCTAAACTCACTACTGCGACAGATGGTTGAAGCAAAACAAGGCCCAAGCCGAGTCTCGGCCCTGCCTTCAACGTGGCTTGACAGGCTCTAGCACTGCTCTCCAGATCACAATAGAGCCCCTATTTAGTGCTGGCGCTGAGGAAATCGAAAGACCTCCGGAGCAATTCTAATCTAATGGGACAGAAGCACGGAATTCGGCAAAGAATGAAACCAGCACCTGCTCTGTTTTGCGGCCCCCCTGTCAACAGCATCATCTGCAGGATTCGATGGCATGGTGTGAAATATAGGCTTGTGCACTGTATTTGTGTGTGCTGCCAGGGCGAGGGGGCCCAGCTGGACGGGATGCGCACTGTCTTGGCCCATCAGGAGCACGCTCATGGGAGAGAGCGAGGGCTAAGCCCACCTTAAGCTTAATTGCAAGAGTTGCTGGCGAAAAGGCTTGGCTCGGATTGGCGGCGGCGCGTGCTCCAGTGGCTTGCAGTTCGGATACGTAATTGGTAGCCACTCGCTGGTGATCCATGATCCAGAAGAGAGTAGGCCACGACTCTACAACAACCACCGCGCAGCTATTTGGCTCAACCTGGCGTGTATGCATTGCATTACGCGAGTACGGCGAGCGGCTAATTGATATTAGGTCTGATCTGAGGCATATACGTCAGTCAGTCTCTCCCTAGCCCAAGGTGTCGTCCTTGGCTGTCTTTGCCTCGCTTCCGCTCACCTCACTTATAAGCAGGGCTGAGTGCCCAGAAGGAACTCCCAATCCGATTCATCCGCTCTGAAGCTCGCCGCACGGAACTACGGCCCATGAAGTGGCCTTCGAGCTGGCGGCCTCTCTGCTAGCATTACCGCCCTATGCGTGCATACTCCATATTTTGCCTCCAGGAATATAAGCAGAGCCGCCTCCTCGGCGTCTCGCGGCCCAGGGCATCAACCATAAAGCTCCTCTAATAGCCCACACAAGAAAAGGAACGCCATTAAAGTTGGTTTAGTGCACACTCAGATACGCCATCGATTATTGGGCTATAAGCGTCTTTCATAATAAGCTACTCGGATCTTGCGGCTCCCTAGCCCCGCCCTTGAGTCTGTTTTGTCTCTGTTCCGTCTGACCTGGCCAGGATCATAAATGCCGTCTCTCCCGGCCAAGGGGTGCGATTTAAACTCGGCCAATCTTCGAATGCTACATACTTGCGCCGGCTCTTGCACCCCTTTCGCACAGCATAATAGATACGACGTACCCAGTACTCGTACATTTACCTTCTTTTTGATGGTGACGTCGTCCTCCGCTGCCATGGGTCATACCCCACGGTTCGCGACTGATAACCGCCTCAAGGCATCGATCGTAGCACCTTTTAGCACCGGGTGTTCTCCGATAGCCTAGCCCAGCACTATCAAACAGTCAGAGACCAAACCTGCACGACCTCGGGGCTACTGGGAGGAAATCCTGCCAGTTACTCAAAGTTGGCGCTGGTTAAATAGATCGACCGCCGGGTTCGTACAACACCGTTGCTGTTATATGTAGGGAGCAAAGCGAGAGGAACCAGCAGATGTTTGCTGAAGCAAACGCTTGCTCGCTTCCCAGCCGACCGCCGTAGCGAAGCGATACCGTATGTTTTCCAGGTACCCTACATGCGGCAAAATAGGGTACCAGCACTACGTGCAATTTTCTCTGCTGTCGGCTGGTGGTTCCGCAGCCAAATTCCAATGAAGGCTGGTGAGACTTCCTTCGAGTCAGGGTTTGTGCCGCACAGCCGGGCAGCCACATCTATCCACTACGACCTCCAGCTACGCGGAGGATCAATAGCTCGTGTCGCCGCCGCCGTCTTGAACGGCAGTCCATCCATTAGTAGCATTCGTGGCGTTTCCGGCGCACCTGCTACTATATTGCTGCGTACGCGGCCAGTTGAGGTTATTGCCTTCCGAGAGAGCAAGACGCCCATGTTGTAACTTGTAGGTATGCGCAGCGTCAGTGCGATCAATACGAGCAGGGGAATCTGGCCAGGAACTGCTCACGTGTCTTCCTCGAAAGGGTAACTATTCAACAGCAACAGGGGTACGTTACCCATTCGGCACCGCTTTCCAGTGCCTATTCAGTCCATCTCTAACAGCTGTGGAGTCAAGGAATGACACACAGGTGTCCAAAATCGACCTCTACCCTCTGGTCCGGGGATTTCGAAACATCAGTCACTCGGAGTTACGACAACATTCATACATAGTGGTCGGTTGATAGCTTCCTGCCTATCATCAAGTATAAGGCAGCTCGGGGGGGGGGCAGGGCTCATATGCTCATCCCATGGTCGTATATGATGCTGAAAATGGTGCCATACTACCTACTGGGTACCATTTAGCACAAGATTTATATGCTTGTCTGTACCTCCCTCCTAGTACACCTGATTGGTGCCATGTCAGTCTTCACTACGACCATACGGTCTTGCCTCTGTACGTTATCAAGGTCACCACGATGCATCAAACAACTCCCACCAAACAGATGCATCAATGCGCCACATCAACGCCTAACACAGCGCAATGTTATTAGGGAAATTCCAGACCAGCTCTGGAAGAAATTACGATATTGGGGCTGTGGCAAGGGTCCAGGTCATCCTCGTCTGAGGCGCTCTGGGCTGAAAACATGACGGGTGTAGATGGTGCCCTGGCTTCGCTAGCCCAAAGTCATTTCTTCAGCCCGCCGTCAGCTCGGTCTCTTGAGGGCCGTCATGGCCACTGGCGGCCTCTCCATCTAGATGAAAACAAGCATCAGATCCGATGTGCCGAAACGCTTGTCTGCAATAATCGTGGGACGCTGCGGTGCCGTTAAAGCCGGCATTGGGTCGTTGGGGAATTCGTAATCCGCCTCATAATCTCATACCAGATAGCGGGCTCGGCACAGGCGGCACCCCAGTCTATCTTGCCGACTGATCCATATTCTCCCGCCTCGAGTCAAATCACCGGAGGCCGCAGGGCGGGAATAACGATAGCGGTCTTCACCAAATTACGTTACGTAGGCCTTCTCACAGAGAGGGAACAACACAGCACAACAGAATGCGTGCCTGCCTAGTCGAAGGCGATCAACAGACGCTCGGCCGTATGCCGCAACCCTTTGGGGGTGCACGGCGTATCGCAGCAAGGTAGGGGAACAGCACTGTCTCGTGTAGAGGATTAGTCTTAAAATAAGCTTGAAAAAGCTTGATTTACCCCATCAAATGGCCAAACGCTGTTTTCAGGGAGGTGGCTGACCACTGCAGGTGTCCAAAGCGGCCTGCTATCATTTCATTTTCAGCGTGTGTTCCGTGCTATCAGACAGGGCGTATGAGCGATGGCAGCGTTCTAGACCAAGTAACACTCGTCATCTTGGAAGCCGTTTAACCGTCCTGAGTGGGGTGTAGGGGGGGGGGAGGGGGGCGTGCGCTGTTTTAAAACGATGGTTCTCTTGTCTCTTGGGGACTGACGCACGGAGCTATACGCGCGGTGCAGAGCGCAGCTAGATCCAGAACCAGCCGAGAGCCACTGATGATCAGTGTATGAATCAACGGGGGACGGTAAGTACGTGTGTGTGATGGAGATGGACTCCAGTTGAGATTGAGATGCGCATATCATCGTCAGTTGTGGTTACGTGGTCTTGGCCCCCTTCTCTCCCACTCCAGACCCTGGATTTAAGGCCACAGGATCAATCTATCGGTCTCGGGGGCAGAGACGATGTACTGGTACCTCGCTCAGCTCCCAGGTGCCGGCCAATCTACACCCCCTCCCTCTCGACGCCCGCATTGGCCAAAAATAATGTCGCCAAAGCCACGTCCACGCTATTGGAGGTAATGGGCATTTGCGTACAGCCTACTGGCAGCCACGCATCTAATGGCTGGCCTTAAGCTTTGTCACGAACCGAAACAAGCTTCTTAGTATCGCTCCATGACAGCAGGGCGATCCCCAAACCTGCTATCGAGAAGCCCTCCGATTTATGCGCCGGATGGGGTGAAATGATAGCCCAAGCACGCCATTTAGAAGGGAATCGTCCTGGCAATAGTGCTGCGATGCAACCGGGCCCGAGGAGAATCACGGTACATATATTGATCAACCACGCCTTTACACTCTTGGCAGCCGACTATCCAACTGGCAGCAGGCGGATCGAAAGCAGCCTCCAGTGTATGGCAGGTACCGGTCCGGGGGGGAGGGTGCGCGTGTGAGGGAGCGAAAATCCAACCCCACCACCTACCTACTCAAGGTGGTGGTGATGGGATGGTAAAGGGAAGAGAGGAGGCCTCTCGGACTCAGCAGTGTGCTGCTGACACTGCGCCTGGAGAGGAGTGAGCAATGAGCAGCGCGCGAGAGGGATTTAGTCTTGGCCCTGAGATCGTCATCCAGATCCAGGTCCTGGTCGCCAAAGAGGCAGCCCACGAGCCACTCTGGGGAGTCAGCCAGTCAGAGGCCGCGCTACGGATAACTCGGCCGGGCGTGGTCAACCCTGCGCTGGGCTTTTAAGCATGAATTTAAGCGTTGTCAGCCCTCGAGCTTGGCACGGACGCTATTCTCGAACAAGAGGCCATGGGAGTGTCACTAATAAGGAAGGGAGAGGAGCATGGGCATGCCGGCAGCCCCAGCAGATCGGTGTCCACAACTCTCCATCTTCTCTCATCATAGTTTGCCTATGAGCGAAACCATCTGGAGATGCGTACTGCGGTCGTGCTCGCTCAACCGGACCGGCCTCGTTTGGTGCGCTGCTGTGCTGTCCAGGTCGAACAAAACCGTAGATACGAGTGGTTTGGCCGTGGAGCCACGCCCCCTCCCTCAAGGCCGGGGTAGGTATATGCACGAGCAGGGTTGGCTGGCGTTCGCCGCGCCATGAGATGCCGTCCTTGCCGACTTGGCTGCCGAGAACTTTGTGCGAGTGCTGGGTCTGTCTTGTCACTAGGCCCAAAATATACACTGATTTCAGATGATCAGACCTAGTTATGTAAGTCGATGCCAAACTGCTAGGGAATGCTTGGTTACATGAAGGGTCAGAAGGCAAAAATGCCAAAACAAGCATCTGCTACAGTCACACAACCCCACACCAAGATTTACAGTTTAGTTGCGGGCATCCTGAGAAGTCAGTCCGTCCTAGGCAGAGCAGAGACAGCCCGCAAAAGCCTCGGTCTGGGAGAGTCAGTCCCACGGCGGCACCAGTGTGCTGTTGCAGAGGCAGTCAGCCGTGCCGTGGGGCGGAAATGACACCTTCACCCAAGGGGGCTCGATATTATTACGAGAACACCAGAACGGGCGCCAGGCCAGACCAGCCCAGAGAGGGGAGGACGAGCTGAGGGCAGAAAGGAATGGAGGACGAGGGGCGGCGCTACCAAAGGGGTCCAGAACAAGCCTCTGCATACAGGCGTACTATCGTATCCCCTTGTACCAAAGCAGTAGGGTGTCTGTCAGGCCTGGGCCTACCAGCAGCGAGGTGGCTTTGGGTCTACTGCACCTGTTATGCTTAAATTCAAGACTTACTCAACGTCTCCCTGGTACGACAAGGAGCGAGCGTCGCGGGCACAGGCAGGGCTATTCGATTCGTTCGCGGTGTCTGTCATATGTGAGGTAGCACGCATCCGTGTTTGCGCCACGACAACCAATCACCTGCTGCTGCGAGGTCGCATTTCTGACAATCCCTCAACGGACGCATCTGCTCTCCCGCCGCTGCCGCTCCTGCTCATGCTCATGAGCGGCGGCGAGTTGGGATCCGAGTGCCTGGAAGATCTTTTGCCCTCCAGAAATAGCATGCGAGGTGAGTCAGCGTCCTTGCAAGCAGAGCCATCTTGACCAGCTGGGATCCTTCAGTGAGAACAAAGGGTAAGATAAGCAACCAGCGTGCACCCTGCCCACATCAAATGACACGCAGGCAGGCATTCATGATGTCCCTATCGCTGGTCCAGGGTTACCAAGGTGGTGTGCTGTTTCAGCGGCTGCTATGTGCCGTGTAATTCGCCGCGCGCATGCAGCCCAGAGATGAATTAGACTCAGAGACATGACAACCCACAGAGTCGCATCCAGCTGATGCTTTCGGTACAAAGCGCGAGGTGCGGTCAAGATAACATGATAGTTCACTTGGATTATGCATAATCCCGCAAATAGACATGTGCCATCCCTCGACCGTTATTCTCCTGGGCGGCCTCCCGGACATTTTGTGCAATTTCTTTTTTATACTTTGTGTGAGCGGGGGGGGGCCAAGGGGTGTTTTCTTTTGGTGTTGTTCCTCTCTTGCCTCTCTCTCTGCCTTGATTAGACGAGAGCATCGTTTTGGGAGTCGGTCAGACACCAAGAGCGGAGCTAATCTGCATCTCTAGCCTCAGTCAACTGTCTGATGGCCTTGACGGTGCCTTCTTTTTTTTTTAACGATGCAGGCCAAGCGCGACTAGCCAAGACCATCAACAGTCTTGTACGTACGCACCTTGTACGCTCAATCTCAAGGGGTGCGTGCACGCGGGCGCACGTAAGACGCTACGTACGACGGTGCGCAGTCAGTCCCGTACTTCCGCTTATTCCCAGCGCAGTATCAAGCTTAATCCGATACGCGAGAGGGCGCCCATATACTAGGTACTATGTATGTATGGGCAGGCAGCTGTGCGCATGATCGGGCAGGCCGGCAGGCGGGTGTTTTATTGTTCTTACGTCCGTCTCTTACTGGTATGGTCGTCTTTGACCAGTGATCACTACGCACAGCGAATATACCAACACAGTCACAGGGGCCCAGGGAGAGGCGCAGACCAATTGTACCATTGTTTTCCAACCCTGGCCTGTTTCGGGGGTATCACGAACTTTGAACAAGTAGGAGAGACATGTGGCTTCTAGAAGCGCAGGCCACAGGGGCAAGAGACGTGCTGTCAGAGAAGAGTGTCAGGAGAAAATCATAGCCTCCGCGCGTGTGCGTATTCATGCCCTCACCCCGGCCTGTCTGAGGGCTCCCTACCCTGGCATGGCCGCCGTCGGGTGACTGGCCACGACGGCCTCAGCGCCGTCATGATCTACCTCATCCTACCTCAACATCTCAATGCCGTGGAAGAAAGCTAAGTCATAGGTCCCGTTCCAGACATGGTCCTAGCTGGCAATAAAAGGCCCGTGTGCGGCGGGTCAGTCGCAGATCCATCACCCAAAGCATGAGAGACAATAAAAGAAGGACGAGCAGAGGTTGAAATGAAACGAATGGGAAAAAAGTTCCCCAGCCCTTCCTCTAGCGTCCGGTGCGGTACATCACAATGTGTCAATCTGTTTCTGGCCTGGCTTAGTTCTGCTCTGTGTCTCGCGGGAGGGACAGGCATGTCGTCATGGGTGATAAAGCCAGTGACGCACCAGTGAGTCACCTGTCAAGACAAAAAGGACGTGGCTCTCATTCTTCTTTGTCCCGTTGCTGGCCGAGACAGGAAAAGGCACGAGATAAACTGGATCAGGTGCGAGTGAACAAGATTGGCGTCTCGGCTCTGCGGTTCCGGCCTGCGTGCCTGATGCCAAGAGGCAGATCCACCTACCAGAAGACTCAGGCCAGACCATGTGGGCTTGTCTGCTTTGCTTTCGGAAACTGGACGTATCGAGATCTCTGGCTGCCCTTCCTGCCACATGCAGTAGGAATACCGCGGTGGCAGGATCCCTTGTCCGGCCTGAGAGCCAGGCGGGAAAAAAGAAAGCTTGGAAGAAGGTTTGCTGAAGATGATGCCAAGGCCTGTGACTAACGAAACTTTGCCATTTACCAGTGCCAAGCGCTGTCTCCACCATATCCCTGCTTAAGCTTATTTCATGGCAATACAAGGATCACTGCTCTTGCTGTCATTGCTGGACAAGACGAAGGACGACAAGTGTCACTGGGCCACATGGTTCCATTGGTGTTTATGAATGATATCTCTGCTGAGGCTAGTAGGGCCGACCAGAGCTTTCATTCGACGAGTACCGTAGTATTTGCTTCTGGTCGTATTCAACTCATGTCACTCTGCGCCAATGGTTGGAGGCTGCTTATCAAAGTCAGCGACACTAACGTCGCGTAGGCATATGACTACACCAAACCTTTGTTCATCATCATGGCATTTCAATGTACTATCTGCTAGTGTGCACGAGCGGCTTTCCTCGCTAAGGACATCAGCCCTGGGTTGGGATGGGAGATCTCCTGCGGCGGCGGTAAATTAATTTAGGGCACATGCACCGACCCGCTCTCGTCTGCACGGCGGAGTCGGGATATTTGGATATACACCATGTGTTCTCCGATTGTTGTCTCGTGAGCCGCACACCTGACATGGTGAGAATCAAGCGGTGAAAAGAAATTTCCGGATCGACCGGAGAGATGGGCAGGCAAATACCAACGACAAGTTTCAGTTTAGGGCACACGCCACATCCGAAGTGCAAATGTAAATTGGACGGCTACAGGGTAGGTTATGTTATTTGGGCTCGATGCCTTGATTCTGTCCTTGTATCTCTACCCAAACCTCCATCAGGCATGTGAGGCGACCAGCGGGCGTTTGCCAATCTCCCTTATTATCCTTCGGCTTTGGATATCCGAACAGAACCCCATCACGGACCCAAGATGGAGCTCGCCTGATATCGAGTTGCATGGGACCTCCGTGATATCTGCGGCCCTGGCAGAAGCTTTGGGGCCGGGAATAAACAGACCAGAGGCCAAGGCCATCACGAAATCAAAAAGGCCTCATATTCGTGCTGGCTCAGGCGAGCGCATTGGCAGGGATGCCGTCCATCCATCCTCCCAGCAGACACGCCCCCCTTCTTCCCTCTTTGCGACTGGCGCCGCACCATAAAATAAACACGACTTCCCAATAAAAGAAAGGGCAGAGGAAGCCCACTGTTTAATCATGCCGCACGCCACACGGCTGTCACGGCATTGGGGGCCTGGGTCCTTCTCCTCTCTGCAAGGCGGCGAAATGACATCGATCGGCCCGCCCTTTCTTAGATATGCTTAACAATACAGACTTTCTGAGGGGGTGATTGTGTGTCTGGGCCTGCCCATGTGTCATTGGCACGTCAAGGTTTCCTTCTGGCCCCCCTCCCATTTTTCCTGCCGGGCCTAGTCTGGTTGCAGCCATGAGGAACAAGGTTTTCCTTCTCCTTCCTCTCCAGCGCCCACGCCCCCGGAGTGCCGACTTTCCCGGAAGGGCCACAGCAGGCTTACCATCACGGCGAGGGAATGCCGAGAAGATGTTCGTTAAAGCAACGGAGCGGGAAGGGATAGTGTAGAGGAGACAGTGGCGTCCCCCCCCTTCCTCTCGCTCCTCTCACCGAACTCTGAAATCGAGCTCGGGGCGCCCAGGTTACGCGTCGTCAGGCCTCCCGGGCCGAGATATGGACCAGTGCAGAGGGTCTTTCTATTTCTCGCCGAACAAGTGGCTTTGGGGGGCATGACGATTAGCCCATGAGATGGAAGCACGGAGATGGTGGGGAGCGCGGGCTGCCTCCCTCCCGCGCACAGTCTGACGTTTTCCATGTATATACAACTGCGCCTTGTGGTCGTCAGCTCATAGTCCGGGTCCAGGAGCTGCCGATACATCCAGCCTCATCTCCCCCTACCGGCTATCCGGCGCAATCGCCCATCGTCGGGGTCCGTCCTGGGGCCACGTGTTGTGTTTGGTGATGAAACCGACTCTGTGTGCGCGCTCCGTACGGTTACGCAGTTTTGTGAAGCAGGTCTCTCTCTGCCCGTGTTCTCTGACGGCGGGTGAGTCGTGCCGCGCTGTTGTGCTTCCACTGTGTAATTCGTCTGAACGGCGGTGAGTAAAGAGCCTCTCGTCTATGGAGACAAGATGACCACCGGAAATAGAGTTGTGACTGCTTGTGCTATCCGTGGGGAGACAAAGGGGACTTGAGTACAGCTGAATATGTGAGGATAAATTATTATCGTTTCCAAAGCGCCTAGCTAAACCCGAGACCAGCCCCTAGTAGTATCTATTGTTGAGAGTTCTGATGGTACAAATGTATGTTATGCGAGATTGTGGTGATACATGGGCAGCCCAAGACTGCATGATTGTGATACAATATTGTGGCGGAAGGCGAGTGTAAACCCGGCAACGACAGCTGGAGCTTCCAAAACTCCATTCATTTTACCCTCCCCTATCCAAAGCTTCCAAGGGCACACTTTGTTGGTCCTTGGCCGAAGGACACAGCGGCTATTGTAGTTGCACAACCTCGTGTGTTAGATTTGGCATATGCATCTCTCCGAGCCCTGCCTGTTTGAGTGAAACCAGAGTCAGTGTTGCACTCTGAAGTTGTGACACTATCGTTGCATTACAGTCTGACCCGTAGGCCCATCGTCCCGGCCAAAGTTCATTCGCGAACTCAATTCGCATCGAACAGCCACGGGCCGAGGGGGGAAGGTTTAAACGAGAGACAAACTCTCACCTTGGGAAACGAGACCGGACCGAATCGAACTCCCAGAGTGGGCAATCGGCCATGTTGTGAACCCGGGCGAGGCCCAAAATCAACAATCAGTCCGCCCGTAAAGGCGAGGGAATGCCACCAGGTCACGGATGCTGCGAACTCCAGTCAGGTAGCTCAGCAGCCGGTCGAACCCAATGCCAAAACCGCCGTGCGGAGGACATCCCCATCTTCGTAAATCCACGTACCACTTGAGCCGCGGATCGTTCGCAGACGCCTCGAGCGAGAAGTGCCTGAGGTTGGTGATGATTTTGTGAAGAAGATGTTCACGCATCGAGCCGCCGGCAAGCTCTCCAATATCCGGAGCGATCAGGTCGAAGCAGTCGACGACAACCTGGCCCTTGTGACGGTGCTCGGCTGCCGACTCCCGCATGTAGAAAGCCTTGATGTCCCGTGGATAATGAGTGACAAACACAGGGACGTATGCGTTTCGTTCTTTGTCGTAGCCGATCAGTTCAGCCAGGAACTTCTCATGCTCCGACCCTAGGCCTTGTCCCCATATAGGTGGCCGCTCAAACTTGTCAATATGCTCCTCGAGGATGTTTATCGCCTCAGAGTATGTAATTCGTGGCCATTTTTCAGGGACGAGCATGCCATTCCATCGACGTTCTAGTATTGTGATATCATCTAGGTCTTCCAAGGTGCGAGTCTCGGCGGGTCCTCGAGGATGCCTCCTGGCGTGCTCAAGCTCCTTCCACGAGCTCTGCTGGGCCAGGTCCTGGACGAGAGATCTTGTCATCCTCTGCACCAGATCCATAACTTCACCCATGTCATCGACAAAGCTCATCTCGGCTTCGAGCATGTAGAATTCACTCAGATGCCTGTTTGTGTCACTCCTTTCAGCTCGGAAGGAAGGGGACAAGGTCCACACATTGCCAGCAGCCTGTGCCATCGCTTCCAGATGGAGCTGGGACGATACAGTCAAGAACTTGGGGCTGTCGAAAAAGGGGCTCTCGCGAGTGCCCCCGATAACCATGAAGGCTTCCCCTGCCCCTTCACAGTCGGCTGAGGTGATGATAGGAGGGTGTGTTTGTATAAAGTTTTCTCGGTTGAAAATCTTACTCAAAGACCCAATGGTATCTGATCGTAGCCGAAGCAGAGTTGAATTGAGGTTTGTACGCATCCGCAAATGCGGCCAGTTGCGTAGCGTCTCTGGCGATGTGTACTTTCTCTGGATGGGATATGTCTATGCACGGTTCAGAAACGAAATCTATCTCGGGTCACACCAAAGAGAGAAAAGAGCTTACATCGGGGTCCGACGCCCCTAGAATCTGGACCTCATCGACTTGAAGCTCCCCAACGGGGACGGTGATTTTGGGCCGCTCTTCACGAGCATCCGGGGATGGATCAATGAACTTGATCTGTGGGAGCCTGGACGGCTTCTCATCTGGAGTAGAAGCAGGCTCCTCAGGAGGAGGGGAGAAGACTTGAGGCGGGCTCTGAAGCTTCCATAACCCCTTTAGGCGGACCGCAGCTCCAAGTCGGATTCTGAGAGGGAAATGGTTAGTAGAGCTGGCACAGGGACAAGGATACGGGCTGAGTGATGATGGCGTACTCTTCAGCCATCTCCTTACTCACGACAGCCTGCACGGTGGAATAGCTCGAGCCATCGGAAACCTCGACGAAACGGACGGCGGAAGCCTTCCGGATGTTTCGCACCCATCCATTGATCTCCACCGGGCAATCCTGGCCAGATTCCAAGGGCCATGCTTTGAGATCAGCAACATTCTGCACTACAGTTTTGGCAGCTGAGTCTCCGAGGACGCGCACGGAGTAGCGTCTTGATGCGTATCCCATCCGCGGAAGCCGCAGTGGCAGCGAGACATGAGTCGAGCGCATGGTTGAGAGAGAGGTGCCCAGCATGTCTGAGGATCTGAGACTGAGACGCGACCGCTGTCACGTCACAGATGAGGCTGCTTCGGCATACAATTTGTGGGCACAGTGAAAATTCGACCAGCTCAGGGAGGTCCTAGAGATAACGGACTGTTTCGTCCTCTGGAAGGCTTGATAGTACTATCGTGGGTTCTTCAGGTGTCCTCCTCTGGTAGGGAAAAACCGTTGTGCCGTTCCTCGACAAGCTTATCGATAAGCGGCGCTGGGTGAGGAAGCGCTTCCTTCCTGGCCTCAGGCACAATGATGCCTTCCTTGTATCTCTCAACTTCAACTTTCGTTTATTCTAGTCGAGAAAAAAAGGTATTTCCATCTGCCCGAGTCAGATCCTATCCTATGGCCAATCGCAAAAGAATGCCTCTCTGGTAATGAGCGAGTGCCGTGATCAGCATATCGGCAAGCAACATCCCAGACCAAGCACGGCAGATGGGGAGAGCACAACGAGTAAGTTCAATACTGTGCCACCTCTCGCCAACCCTCGACGAATAGTTGGTTGGATATGCAAATTCCGAAACATGGATTCTGCGCTCCTCGCCCACTGAAGCCTACCTAGGTTAGGCTTCCTCCTGCAGCAATGGCCAAAATAAGCCTCTATGGCCCACGCACTTATGCCCATCGCCCTCCCTCCACGCTCATTTCCTGGCCACATGGTTCAGTGGCAGCCCTTTTCTCACCATTGCTAGCTGCATAACGCTATACCGATATATATCAAGCCGCCAAGGGCGGTTGGAATCCCCAGACCTGGACGATGACCTATGAGCCGCTTTTAATTGCCAGTAACAACCGGTGAGGCGCAGGTCGCAGCTTGCTGCACATCAGTTAGACAACATGCCCCTGACCCGCCTCCTAGCATTTTTTTAATTTCTCCGTGAGAACTAAGGCAGCTGCAAGATCATCACCCGTTGGCTATTATTGTGCATCAGAAATGTGACAAGGCCAGCCTCATTCGCCTGCCGAAGCTTCGGGCTGCTGCTTGCTCCCATCATCACTCAAACCAAACCTCGCTCGTCTCAAAGGCCTCTTCCGGGGACCAGCCCACTTCTCTATCCGTGCCTGTCTCGCCACAGGCGCCGCCATCCTCGTTAATTATTCTTATCACTGTGCTCGGTCTGACCAGCAAGATGAAGTGTCACAGATCTAAATCGCAACCAGCCACTCCAATGTCCCGACAAGCTTGTGCGTGCCGGGTTCTGCAGAGTAATCCACCTCCCAACATGAGGCCCGAGCCTGACACACGCTGGGCAGATACGTTCTCATCGTCGTCTCTGTGATTGCCAAGTGGCCACAAGACTCTCCACACCTGCCGCCTGAAGTGCAAATTGGCCTTTGTCGGAGATCGAATGCAGGATCAAGGGTTTCCTGTAAGATCGATTTATGCGGGTGCGTACAGGCCTCGGTGTAGGTTGCCGCTATCCCCTGCCGCTATCCTGTCAATCTGGATGCCAGGGCCCTTGGGTCCCGTTGCTTTTTGTCTTTGCCCGAGACAAGAAGACGGCGAGTTGGTTATCAAGGGAAATCAAGCGATGGGTATTCGCCTAGCTTCCGACTCATCCAGGTCGACTTATTATCCCCCCACCTCTTCTCGGTTGTGGATGAATCTGTTCTAAACATTCGGCTCAAGATCGCCAGTATGGAGTTACACGAGCTGTAAGTACTCGTTCGTGAATTCCGTTTGTGCGGCATCAAGTCTGTATCTGAATCGAGGAAAAGCAAATATCCATCTTCCTGGCGTTATATTCTCTCTACGACCTTGTTTCTTTTTTTTTTTTCACTTCTGTATATATTCCCCCCTCTCTCCCTATTGTGGAATGGGCTGGCAAGATTATAACTTGGTAGCACTTTATTACAAGAGTTTTGTTCTTGCTTCATTATCAGACCTCTCATATTCTTCAACACTACATCGTTGATTCGTTTCAATATGGCTCCCGGTTCCCGCCATGGCAAGGTGAGGCCGTCAGATGTGGCGGCTGATACGAAGAAAAACTTCATCAACTTAATCAACCGTGATTACTCCAAGTTGTTCCCGCCATACTCCGTTCTATACCCCCACCCCAAATCCCTAGAGCTCCAACGCTGGACCTACAGCACGCGACCCCCTATCTTTGTCGTGGAGACTGGCGACCCCGTGTCCAGGGCTATCGAATGGGGCATGATGGACGAACAGAGCGATAAGGTTAGCGGAAGAAACAGAATCAATATCCCTTTCATTTGCGCCGCCAACGAGCGCCGGGCTGGAGGAGACTGGGAAACCAGCTGCGCGGGCTATGAGGAGAAGCTGTGCCGACGGAGCAACCTCTCTGCAACCCTCAAGTCGCCCTGGCCAGGCCAAAACAACGTGTCCTCCCACTACCCCATCCCCTCGGGCGGCGGCATCTTCTCCAGCTCGGTTGTCGTCTACCGCGGTGAGGCGGAGCGCTACGACAAGTACAACAAATGGTTCGACATGCCCGTCATATCAATTCCCCCGACCCGCTGGCCTAAGCTTAAGGACAACGGCACCAAGTACTCCTTCTCTGAGGAGCGCGAGATGATGCGGGAGAAGATGGGTGGCGCCCTCCGGATCTGCCTTTTCAACGGCTACACTCGCGTCGTCATCGGCGACTTTGGCCTCGGTAACGGCCACCGCAACCCGCCGCAGGAGGTGGCCGAGATCTGGCGCGACCTCTTTCTCTTCGACCCTGATCTGCGCGGCCAGTTCGCCTACGTCAGCTTCATCTTCGACGACCCCAACCAGAGCACCGCGCGTCTGATCCTCGATGAGCTGACCAAGAAGGCCTCGAAGAGTAGCAGCGGCAAAGGTCGTCACCGGACCTCTGGCGGCTCTACCTCATCATCGCGGACCTCGGGAAGCTCTAGCTCGTCGTCGTCGCGGAGCTCTAGCTCTTCGATCACCGACAAACGCATCTTCGAGCAAGTTTTCGACCAGACGGAGATTGAGCGTGTCCTGAGCCGGCCGGACCCGCGGTACTCGTTGGAGACCATCACGCATGGGGGATGAGTGATCCAGTGCCATTTGGCGGATCCTGACGCTGGGACCTGTCGCTACATCACGGAAGGGGAGGGTGGAGGGGAGGCTGACTCAGTATCGAACATTCATGTAACGCGCCTTTTTCTTTTTCCTTTTTTGGTCTCTTACAGAACGCCTGGTGCCTTCGGTTAAGGGGTGGCGTGCATCTTCTTAGTTTTTAGACTTTCTTTCTATATGTGACGCCGGCAGTCACTGTGACGAAGGAATTATGAAGCGAACGGAATAAAAGTGTGGGGTTATTTTATTAGACATATGGCGGATGTTGAAACCAAAGAGAGAAGGGGGAATCGAAAAAAAGGGGGAGGGAGGAGGTACCATGGAATCTCTTTGAATTTTTTTAACACGTCACCGATATCGGTACAATTTACATTTGTAGGCTTACTCGGGCAACTTGGCCCATCCTAGCCTCAAGCAATATTATCTACCTTGGGGTCATCATAGTGCGTTGACCCTGTTTCACCTCAAAGCCCCCGATGTCCAAAGTGCATGCCATCACGTACACCAAAACTCTGCGGGGTCCCAAGGCATCCTCCTGTCAGAATGCCCCCATGAACTCAAAGCATGCAGCCAAGGGCCCCCCTCCCCATCCGTGATCTGGTAGGCCAGTTGTGGCAGTCAAGCAAGCATGCGCAGTGTGTCGTGCATATGCAGCAACGCTCCCACGTACATATGCAGCTAAGCTTCCATCTGAGGCCCAGCCCAACATGCACCCGCAGATGTGAGGCAAACGGAGAAGGAGGGTCCAGAAAGAGGAAACCCAACGAAAAAAAAGTACTTTGGTCTCGTTGTTTTGTTTCGACTGGCGTCCCAAAGAGGGCATTGAGCAGCATTCAGTCAGAGAACATGTATAATTGAACATAAATGCACATGGGGCTTCATCACAGATTATTGAAACCCAAATTGGCCTTGCCGGTAGTAACTTCTTTTCAGCCACTGGCATCATCTTGGGCTGGTACTTTTTTTTAAAGCCTGTGTGTTATTGCCTGGTTTGCGAATGGCGTTGTGCATCATCTCGGTTACTCGATCCTGTGATTCGATTCAAGCTGTGCAACATGCCGTACATACACTTACATGCACCTAACCAATCCGAGTGCTTGCACCGCCACTTATCTGAGCGGAAAACCTGCTAAACCGGCCGTTTTCGAAGGTGCACCTGTGGCTATGTGCAGGCTGCAGCTCACTCTAACGAAGCCTATTTCGTCTGTTGCCTGACCTCATTCTATAGTGGAACCCGGGATGGTCGGTACATGAGGCCAACAAGCCATTGATGGGTTGAAAAATCTCGGGCAAATATTGAACGTTGGAAGGTGAGCAGGTGAAGAGACCG
Source organism: Clonostachys solani (assembly GCA_902141235.2). Lineage (NCBI taxonomy): Eukaryota > Fungi > Ascomycota > Sordariomycetes > Hypocreales > Bionectriaceae > Clonostachys > Clonostachys solani. The sequence continues at coordinate 1,070,897 of CABFOC020000002.1, forward strand.
GAAACTGACTTCAAAATATGCAAGGCGGTTCAACCAGAAACTGGCTGTGGAATGTACAAGGTTGAATTTATCTTCAAGATGAGGGCGAGCGCTTCACCCAATGAAAAGGAGATTGTCATTGCTTCCTTCTGCTTCTTCATTTTTCCTCCGCTAAACGCGGCTTGCCTATGTATGCATCATAAAAAGGGGGTGTTGGGAGGAGAGGGAAGGTATTGCCTGCAGATGAACTACTCCGTGTATAATAATCTGACTCTCCGGCCTCGGGTCGCCGCCCATCATCATCATCATTGTCGTCATCCCTCCTCTGAGACTCTTTGCAGGCCATCACTGGTAATTATTGATAACTCGCGACTCATTACCAATAGGCCGGTCGTAGGCCACTAAAATTGGTGAGCGCACCCGAAGAGCTAGCGGAGTCGCCTTCCGCCTCCTTTTTGCGTTGGCCACTCAGCTGATTGAACTGTTAGTCGAGCCTGGTAGACAATCAGATACGTGTATTCAGGGTTGGGCTCACCTCAAGCTGGACGGCCTTATGCACATGCACAAGCCAATCCACGTAGCTCTGCGCTTCGTTGTTTCGATCCTCAACCAGCATTCTGGCAAACTCAAATTCAGCGCCGTCGATACCTTGTCTTGCCAGCTGAATGGTCAAGGCCTTGGATCCACGCAACGTCTTCAGGAACTCAATCATGTTTCGGACCTGTGCGTTGAGATGGGTGTCAAGCACAGGCAGAGCCGACGTATACGCGTCAAGACTCTTTAGATTGTCCTTGTCAGCACCAAAAAGATCAGATATCAGATTGGGTGACGTTTGGGCGTGGAACCAGATCAGGCATTGCTGGCCATTCTCAACTAGGTAGACACCACCAGGCTCAACACGGGAAAAAGATGCCCGGATAGCTGGAGGCATCCTCAGGTGACCCGTCTCCGAATCAGCAAATCCATCTTCTGGCTGTAGATTATGGATGGGGATTATCCGGGGATAAAGATAAAGGCTCAGCTCAAGAGCGCCCATGGCTCGGACCATGCGCATCTCGCTCACTCTTCTATCGGAGGACTCGATACCACCCTTGAATGCCCGGCATTTCATGAGACCAAGCAAGTACATGCTCAGCTCCTTCAAGCGCTCTGGCATGACGAGCTGGCCAGGGGGGTGCTGCACGGCAGAATGCTTTCGATAACAAGCTAGGATATCGATAGTCCGCTCGGTAATCCAGTTACGGATATCTTTCAGGCTGCTCGACGTGGTTCCGAATTTGGTACATGCTTCCTTTGCCAAAATAGAAATAACTGCATCTTGGTCGACGAACTTCATGCACTCACGGATTCCCTGCTCACGGGTACCAGCATCCTTCGAGGTGTCACTGACGCTAGCAATGACATTTGTGCATCTGACTCTGCGCTGACCCGAAGCCGTCGTGTAGAGCAGAGCGGACTGGAAGTGGGCATCGAGTTTCGCATCAAGTTTCCCGTCGTAGCTGAATGACACGCCCAGGGACTTGTCTGCATCCAAAACACCAATCTCCAAATCGGCTCCGAATGTGTGCTGGATGAAGTTTCCATGGTAGGCCGCAACCTGTAGTCCGTTGGAGCATCGGACCTTCATCAGGGCTTGGAATCCAACTTCTCGCGTGACTGCATGAGTAATCTCTCCCGACAGCTTGAGACTGTCGCGAGGAGCAATGAAATTAGGGTAGTAATATGTCTCGCCGCCAGTCGTAGCGGAAACGTGTGCTATCATCCGTCAGTGCTGGCTCCAATTTTTGGGATATCCTACTACATGACCATACCTATAGTGGCGATATCAAGATATCCGCCGTTCGGTGCAGCCAAGAAGAAATCAGAACCGACGCCAGAGGAGGCCATCTTCTCTGCTACTTTTCTCCAACCAGGGTGCTCCGTAGTATACAGCTTCTTGTCAAGCTCGCCACCCGGGTGATTACCATCATCCCGCATGAACAGCCGGCCAGGTCCCCAGGTGGGCAGAGCAGAGCACGAGCATAAAACTCTTCCGCCAGTCTTCTCAAGAGCAGCCAGAGCAGAGTTCAGCGCAGCCAGCAGGGCCGGCTCGGGGTTCTTAATCTTGGAAAACATCTCCGGTAGGCGAGTCAACAAAGAAGTGATTACAGACTGGGATTCGTACGGGTCAACGAACAATCCCTCGCCAAGAGGGAGAAAAGGGTCCTCAAGATCGGGCATGATCATCATCTGAGCACTGTCCAATCCAGCCTGTGCGTGTTAGCAATGATTAGACAGCCTTCATGTTGCTTACGAGACTCACCTGAACGTTGTAGAAGTGGACATCCTTATCGTAGGTAACGAAGCCAACCTTGACTCCCTCGGGTATCCTTCGCTTTGTGTCGCCGTTTTCGTCTTCTTCCTGATCTTCGCCGCCATATAGAGCGGCGAGAATTCCATCACAGAATGCCTCCAAAAAGCCCTTGTTGTACGACTCTTGCGTCACGTCGATAAGGAATAACCATCTCAGACCCACTGGCTCACGCGTCCAGTACTCCTTGGGTACCACGAATTCTACAGTTCCACGATGAAGCTCAGGGCGCTGATCCCTGTCCACCCGTACACCCTGAGGTGTTGTGGCGCAAAAGTATTCCGGCGCCGTATCGTTGGGATGTGTACACAAGTTGCAGACGAATTTGTTACCACCAGACCGGAACATCATGAATGGGTTAATGTATGCGCGGCATCGTCGGCATCGAGGAGGGCCAGCATCCCCAAAATCGAGAATAGGTATCTCAGCCTCGCCAGGTTGTAGGGAGGCCAGGGGTTGGAGCAGAAGCCCGAGGGGAAGCCCACTGGAGTGAAGACCATCTGAAGTAGCAGGGATGTTGTTGAGCGTCAGTCGGGCGAACTTGGGGGAGGCGCTCCCTTGGTCAAAGGCAACGAAGGATACCGCAGCAGGCGGAGGTACATGGCGCTCAAAGGTGGGATAAACGTTCTTCAGGAAGTATTGTTGGACACTGTCACGCGAGGCTGGGACGCTGGGTAGGTCATCGGCTGTGACCTTGCTGGGTCCAGATGTTGAAATCGTTGCAGAAGTATCAGCGGCTCTGGCTCCGACCCCTACGACATCAGCAGCAGGAGCAAACACCCCAGGTGTGTAGGCATTGTTCCCTGGTGCTGGAAACTGAGCGGCTGGCGTTGCTGGACTATTTAGAAATTGCGAGGTAGGAGTGCCGGGTGGTGGCATTCCACTGAAAGGTTGCGAAGACCCAGCTGCCTCGACCATATGGTATGCATGCCTATCCTTCTTCTTTTTTCGCAATGTGCCGGTGCCGTCGCTACCCAGGTTCATCCCTCCCATCTGCCCTGCCAGCATAGCATCTTGCGACTGAAATCCCGCAGGAGGTATCGGCGAGGCATATGCTTGACCGGGGGTGGGAGGCCCTCCTGGTTGTGCAGGCACTCCTCCCTGAAACTGAGGAGCTCCATATTGTTGTTGTTGGTATTGTGGGTGCGCGGGATGCTGCTGGAATTGCTGAGGAGCAGGCGCGGTCGTTCGATTGGGATCGTTGGGATCAATGGCCTCGCCCTGGCCAAGGGCGTGGTATTGGGCGTAATCGGCCATGTTCGGGGGCCTCTGGGTTCAAGGTCGAGGGTACAGGGTGCGCGAAGAATCTCGTGGGATCGACCATATATATATGAGATAGGAGAAGGCGGGGTGGGGGGGTTTTTCGACGCGCCGCAGCGAGGGAGAATGGGAGAGTGAAGAGCAAGAGAAAGCAAAAACAATTGTTAAAAGGCCGAAAAGCTCCTCATGCTTGCCGAGGGGAACAAAACAACCAAAATGGAGCCACAGGCTTGGTCGAAGCTGCTTGCCTAGAAGTAGGTTACTCCAAGTTCGAAGCCAGCACTTGGCTCGAGATCCATCTAAAATGTGGACTGAGCTCTCCCTCTCTAGCGCTTGCCTTGCTGGCCTTTTCGGGCGCAGGAGGGTCTGTCTTTCCCTTTCCCATCTGGAAAGGCGGCCACGTTCCGCCCGCCTCTGATTGGTGGCTGTGTAAGTGAGCTAGCACTGTGCTCTGCACTGTGGTCGAGACGCAGATATCACAGCTTCCAGTTGCTTAGCCAGCTGTGTGCACTCCGCCAGGTTGCCTGTATCTCTTCCGATCGTGGTTCCAGGAGAAGGATGTGGATTCTATAGTGTCTATCTAGAAGATTTTGCAGTTATCATAGTTGGTTCCTGGAAATCGTATCATACTGTATCTTGAATTGCCGCCAGCCACAGCTGAAGCTGGCTCTGTTCAGCCCCAATACTGAACCAATGCCCGCGTTCCATCCATATATGTAAATAAGATGTCTCATCAGGCTACTCATTAAGAATAGGCAACCAATATCAGAACTTGATAGCCTCCCTTCCTCCGTTGTTCTGTTTGCAGAGGTTGGCAGGTACCCACGTGATCTATCATTCGCCGCCTCACTAGATCACACTCGTGCCAACAAAAGTCTGAGGGGATGAGCCAACCAAAACCGATACGGAAAAGAAAAAATTATCGGTAAATCTGTAAATGGAGGCTCATATAATCAGTAGTTCAAAAGGTTGTAACCATGCCGGGTAATGTCGTTGAGGTTACTCCTGTCTCAGCAATACTCCAGCTAGTTCGCATCCCAGTACACGTCACCCTCTCGTCCAGATAGCATTTGGCCACCCCAAGCTCAAATGAGGGAAGGAGGAAAGAAACCTGCTTGATAATGAAATATTCCAAGGCGATATTTCAAATGATTAGATTTTCTAGTTCTCGACTACACCTTGTCGGCAATCTCTACTGCTCAACACCAACCTTGTTGGAATCCCATACATACCGCCCGTGGGGATGGCACAGAAATGAAGAGGTGATGACGAAAAGAGCATGGCTAGAGTACCGCTATGAAAGGGAGGATATTAAGAAATAGGTCATTTGATTGGAGCTTTTGAACAAGAGAAGACGCGCAACCGCTGTTGCTTGGCGAGATTTGGTTTGGCGACGGGCGCAATCACGGTCGCGTCGAGCGAAAGAACAAATGACTCGGCACAGCGATGCTAGAAGGCCACATGCTGCTTAAAGCATTAACATTCATGTATATAATTCAAATGACCTTTTTTTAGGCAATCAGCCGCATTCTCTTTCTCGCGATCCAGCCGATGGGTTGTAGCAAGAGCAGGTTCTGCGCGCGACTGGTGTCTCGACCCCTCAACATCACCGCACTCGCGAAAATCGAGGTCAAGCAATGAAGTTCCCAACAATCGAGGTTCCAAGGGGAGAAAAAACTGTGACAACCCAGAAGGCATTCGATTTACGTTTGAAAGTTAGGGAAATGACACATTTTCCAGAAACACAGCCACACAATGAGGGCAATCAATGATGCATTGAATTTGCGTGATGGCTTCAGATTGCTGATCCAGACTTGCGCCCGCCCTCACCCACCAAGACCTAGCGGCTACTTTCGCACACACCCGACAGGTTCCTGGACGGACCAAGAAATTTCTTATAACAATGCAAACAATTTATGCAAATTACAAAAAGGCTACGGTGTTGGCATGCACAATACATGGGGCAGTCTACAATTGGGAATGAAAAAGAATGTGCGACTCGAGGTGATGAGCAGCGGCGTCGAGGTGCAAGAACTTTGACGAGGTGATGCAGAGGAACAGATGTCGCACACCGTGAGCGCTAGTGCAGAACTTTTACAGGGGACAAAGAAAACAGAAAAAGCAGGAAATGACCCGTCCGTCCTAGTCGTAATGGAGGGTAGCAAAAATGAAGAGCAAGAAGAAGGGGAACGCAAAGAGGGCGGGTGTTGGGGGGATGGGGGAGGGCAGCATCTCTCGTCCATGTGTTGTCGCAAATCAGATCACACCCCAAAGGCTCTGGTGGACGAAAGAAAGGGTGGACGTGATGTTGGAGCTTCGACCAATCAGAAAAATTAGACGCGCTCCAAGTATCATTTTCCCATTTTCGGGCAGCAGCTTGACTTAGCGCCAGACACCGCTCCGCTCCTCTTGCAGATGTCATCTGGTGTGGTATTATGGCTGAAGCATCCTGCAGCTTGGCCCAGCCCGTGCTGGCGACTGTCGCGCCCGCGCACTTCTGAGCACAGGGCCGCCTGTGCTGTGGCGCCAGCACCGGGAGCCGTGTGCCCAACCCAAAAGGCCAGCTCGGGTGGAGTGTGGCAGCGAGCAAACACTTCAGTTCTGCTATCAGCCGGCGCCGCACGGGCATGCAGTGCCAAATGGACGAGGTGCCCACCCACCCACTCTGCTGTCCAGAAACAGTTGTGGCCAGGGCCCAGCACAGGCAGACAGGCAGAGGGAAGCAGGTGGGTCGTGGATCATTCTTTCTAAATTCCCACTGATTCTGGACCGGGGGTCCGGGAGGGTAAGAGCTATTACTGATTGTGACTTTGCGCCCCGCCTCATATATAAACAAGCCCCATCCCCTCGTCGCGCGCCCGGCGCTGCCTCTCGAGTTAGGCCCCTCGGTTGTCGTATCAGTTCTCTCTAAACTTGTCTCTTCATCGCCAAATCTTCATCTCCAGCTCTGACTTTCACAGTCTCTCATATCAAACTCTCCCCGTTTCATTCCACTTCACTCCAACACAACTCCCCAACCGACGCAATGGCCCCCGCTGCTTCTGCCACCAAGAAGGCCGCCGCCGCCCCCAAGGCAAAGGCCAGCCATGCCAGCTACCAGGTTTGTTCCCCTCGGCTCAATCATAAGTACGTTATCTAACAGGGAGATGATAGGACATGATTATTGATGCTATTGTCAACGTATGTTTTGTGCTTCCTGCCCCTCCGGCGCATTGCGCTTTTCTGGGCCACCCATCCTGTCGGCGCCCGCTCGCATGATGGTGGCCTGTGAACCAACTGAGGGGATTCGCATCCACTTCGCCAATTTCATTTTGAATCATGCAATGTTTGCTAACGCGTCGCCCCAACAGCTCAAGGATCGCAACGGCTCAAGGTATGTCAAACACAATTATTTTAATTGATCATCGCCCTCGTCTTTCAATCCATCGTTTCTAACTGTCCCATAGCCGTCAGTCTCTCAAGAAGTATGTCAAGGCCAACAACCAGTTGAACCTCGTCTCGGACAAGATGTTCGACTCTCTGTTCAACAAGGCCCTGAAGAATGGTGTCGACAAGGACATCTTCGAGCAGCCCAAGGGTCCTTCTGGTGGTACCAAGCTGGCCAAGAAGAAGGTCGAGCCCAAGAAGGAGAAGAAGGCCGCCCCCGCTCCCAAGAAGGAGACCGTGGTCAAGAAGACTGCCACCAAGGCCACTACTGAGAAGAAGGCTGCTGCCCCCAAGAAGGCCGCCGCCGCCCCCAAGGCCACCAAGGCTGCCACTGAGAAGAAGGCTGCCGCGCCCAAGAAGGCCGCTCCTAAGAAGGCTGCCGCTAAGGTCAGTCCTCACCACATCTTCCTCCCAGTAGCCATGTACTAACTCTCATCAGGCCGAGAAGCCCGAGACTACCCTCACCAAGACCAAGTCAGGTCGCGTCACCAAGACCCAGAAGCCTGCTGCCACCACCAAGAAGACAACGGCCACCACTAAGAAGGCCGCGCCCAAGAAGGCTGCCGCCAAGGCATAAGTCAGACACGCTCTATTCTGTGGTAACCGATGAAGCTGCTTAATGACTGGTCATGGCGTTATGGTCTCACATTCGATTTTTGGGAAAGGGCTGGGTTGAAGTGGGTTTTTTTGGCCCTGTGTTAGCAAAGGGAAGCGAAGGCAATGTTTTGATGCGCGTACGCGTTGGGTTGGGCGCTGGTTTTGCCGGGATGTTGCTTGTACTTATATATTGCGAGTGGCGCACTGCAATTGGGCAATTCTGGAGCGTCCCCCTCACCGTCCAAGATTTTTGGCTGCAATATCGAGGTCGTTTGGCGGTAGGAAGGAAATGCAAATGCAGGCTCGTCCGTTTTGGAGGGCTATACTTTTATAAAAATCTCGTAATCCTGTGAATAGCGTATAGCAGGTAAATGTGAACATGAGATGGTCGCCACCAAGCCACGGTACGGCTCCGCAAATAGCGTCGTGATTGCACGCAATGGATGCGTGGCATCTGCCAGCTGTCTGTCTGCCGCCGCGCGTGGTGTAAGTCGTGAGTCTCGCGTAGTGGGTTCCGGTCCCCAGCCACAGACGGTGTGGGTCTACGACCACTAGCCACATTCCCGGACCCTGTGGCGCATCACCGGCACATGTCTCCATGAGAGGAACGAGCTCTACTATTTTTAAACTTAATTTCAATAGCTGCCACGCAATTCCACCACAAATACTAGCGTTACCTCTACTGGTACTTAGCTCGCGCGGCTGGTTCGGGAGGGGTAGGTTAAAGCTGCTGGGTGCTATTCAGATACTGGTCGTCACGCGCGATCTCTGATTTTTCTTTCTAGTTAAAAATCTCATTCCTTTTTGTAGGTCGCCTCTAGGGCAGTAAAGAGTGGTCAAGGGTTCTCCCCAAACAAAAAATCAAAGGTGGGAATGTACCGAGATTGGACAGCAGTAATGCGAGGCACTGGTCATCCGCATTGCTTACCCGGTGGCAGATTTGGTGGTGTGCATGTTTCCCAAATAGATGTAGACGATTGGGACATTTGCATGCCACCTCAGGTACTGCGATAATTTCCGAGGCAAGGGAGTAAGTATGTATCATCATGTATTACGTTATTCTAATTGCTGGTACCCAAGAACCGTTCATTGAGAAACACCTTGGTAAGGTATGGGCACAGCGCTATGAGTTTATATGATAACCCCGCCATTATAGAGCACTGATTAAATCACCTCATGTATTGGCATTCCGGGAGTCTCGAGAGCCCCGAGCGCGACAACATGCCGAGGCTAGCCACAAACACGTAACATGATGGAATTACGCGCATCTAGATGCAAATATCGGCATATCCAAAGCAGAGATCCTCCTGCAGCGAACGTCCAAGGAGTGCTGGCTGCGATGTATAGGGTAGGAAGCTAAGATGGGCGGCGCGGCACCACCAGATGGACGCGTCAAAACATGTCGTCATTCATTAGAGCAAAAGAGGCTTCGCCTTTTTAGAGCGGCTTGAGTTCGGCCTAAAGATCGGTATGCCAGGTGAGATAGCTAGAAGCTGGGGCACTTGCTTGTGAAGGCCAGTGTGGAGGAGAGCGGCAGGATAGTGCGGTACTGGGCTCTTCCGTAAGCCTGGTGACAGTCTCGGGTACACCTACAACTCACCTTACCTGCCTCGCATCCATCCATCTCGCCTGCCCACCGCATCCCCAGTTCCCAGCGCTGTGCCTCCGACGGACCCGCAACGACCTTCCCCGTGGCACAAGCAGCCAAGCTGTTCCCATCCCATCCACCCGGTATTTAGGCGCATATTATTCGCGTGCAGACCAGTGTCAGATATTCGATCCCTCGTCTCTGCCCTGCGTTGGTTGTTCCCAGGGCTGTTCTTTGCGCTCGTTCTCCCAAACTCGGCCGGGGATATTACAGGTATCCAATCTCACCTGGCCAAGTAGAATGATGGCGTGGGACCTGCGTCCCTCCATGCCCTGACGACTCCTCGCCATCAGTACCGCACGCCAAACTCACTCCTCCAAGGCACGACATGGCGTCGTCCAATCCTTTCCGCAGCAAGGGATCGCATCTCGTGAGCAGGTTCTCGACAGCCAGCCCAATCGACACCGGTTCTCCCACCAGCACTCCCTCCCCTCAACCACCACACTCGAGCTTTCGCACCCCTCCGGAAGCCTCGGGCTCGACCGAGAAGAAGCCCAAGGTCGTCAAGAAAGTCCGCGTTCTCTCACCTCCGCCCATATCGCCCGACTCTCCCGAATGGCCCTCCAACCCGCCGCCAGTCTTCGCACCGAATGCCGACGACCCATTCGGCAATGGCCTCTATGAGCAGACCGATCGCGATACCCCGCCCCCACTACTGCAACAGCCACAATTTCCCCTGCAGCTGCAGCTGCAACCTCATCAGAATGCAGCTCCGCCTGCGAATCCGTTCAGCAAGACGCTGCACGACATGGAGAACGTGAAGAAGGAAGGCCTAAAGGAGGAGCGCAGGGAGGAGGGTGCAGCTCTCAAGGCGGCGAGCAAGGCCAGGGCCTCCCTGGATGTGAGCTCATTCCAACGCCTGCTCATGACTGGAAAAGTCGACGGGGATGGTGGGCTTGGCATTAGCACGACGGCTGCACAGGCCGAAAGGCCTTTTGCGCCAGAAAGGAGGAGCTCAGCGGCAAGTTCGCAACTACGTTATAGCCAAGGGGACGAAGAAGAGGGCGAGGTGTCGGATTCGAGTGCCACAGTGCAGTTTGGATCCAGGAAGAAGGCACCGCCGCCACCGCCGAGCTCTCGCCATGGGAAAAGCATCAGGCGTGGCTCTAAGGAGCTCCAAGACGGAGTGGATACGCCGGGAGCTACAGAAACTGGCGCCAACGCCCAAAACTCGACCCCGAATGTCCTTTCAGGGCCAGTAAAGCATCATCCCGATGCGGCGTTGGAAAAGGTTGTGGATCAGGATCTTCAGAGTGCCAAGAAACCTGCACCTGCACCACCGCCTCGGAGAGGCCATTCTCGGGGGGAAAGTAAAGTTACACCACTATCATTGGGGGGAATATCGGCGAAAGGACTTCAGGAGGATGATCTGCAATCTCGATCATCGTCAGATTCAGTCCCCACGCGTTCAAACAGTGTCCGCACTCAGAGCGGTTCGGCGGCACCTGCTCCTCCACCACCAAGACGGCCACTCCGACCAATTAGTCTCCAGCCGTCACCGACATCCTCAAACTTCCAAATCCCCCCAAGCCCAATGCACGCACCGAAGAACTACACTGACTCCGGCCCTTCAGTGTCGTCAACAGATGTATCATTACCGTCTGGGCCATCTACTAACCACTACGATATTCAAACGGGGTATACAAAGGCACAAGCTCCGCCTCGCCCCCCTACACGAAATCCATCAACTCGTCGACCATCCAGTATTACTAGCGTGGATACGCCGTCGGTTTCTCGGACTGTGTCCGGTGAAAGCAGAAATCGGGATGGCGTACCACCACCTCCCCCACCAGCTCGGAAAAGAGGCAGTAGTAAAAGTAGCTTGGACGGACCAATGCCAAGGGCAAGTGTAGACGGGACGCCTAGGGCCGTGCCTAGTTTGGTAGAAGAGCCTCATGACATTGAGCCTGGCCACGGCGATACGATATTGGCTGACCTCACTGCCCTGCAGAGAGAAGTTGATGCACTGAGAGGGAAACTGGAATAGAGAATTAACCTAGGGGCTTAGTGTACAGGAACGTTGTGTGATCTACGAAGAAGCATGTGTTACGATAGGCATATATATACTTTTCTCTCTCTTTTTTATCTGGTTTTGGAGCTCCTCCCGCGGTTAATGGCGTTATTTTCTTGGGGGAGAGGGGTTGAGACAAACGGGTAGATATTCTTCACTGTTGCATTGGAAAGCATGCTCCGTGTTCCATTCCTCATCATAACCATCCGTATTGAGAACCGACCCACGCAGTAAGGTTTTGACCTGCCCGTTGATGTTTCATTGTATGATAGCCTCATGCATATACGGCAGCACTGGAAAGAGGTGTATCCATGAATAGTGCAGCATGGCTTCGCTTACCTTCCCGCTATTCAATGGAGACGGATGGTTCTATGCATGCCATCCCGCCATTGGGCTTCACCATCTGCCTGTTCCGCTCTGCAGCCTGCCTTGTCGTGTTTCTAGAAACGGGAAGTAGCATCCGACCATGCGTTACATGGGGTTATCATCCGGCGCCCCTTCGAGGTTGCTGAGTACTCCCCATTCACTGACGCGGCAAGTGAGGAAAACGTGCAAGACCCCCCCTTTCAGTTTGTTGTCGGATTCCCAGGATTCTAGATCCTTTCTAGATAAATATTTTTGTCTAAATTAGCTCCCGTCTCTTGTCTTCCGCCTGTTGTTGCTCTTTCCCGATGTGAACAATGGACAAAGCCGGTTATATCTGAGGTACGTTGGAGGCAAACAAACAACTGGAGTCCAAGAAAACAAGGGAAAACAATGACCAAAGGTTTGGAGGAAGCAAGAGCATCAACATTCACTTGATTTCCTTCACATCGCACGTTCCCCGGTCGAAGCTCTACGCTTGGGAGAGCCTTGTTCAGAGAACACAATCTCTCTCACCATCGTTCTCTGGGTCGCTTTGACAATCTAGGGCATGAACAAAGGAGAAGAAACTGGTTACCAGAAAGCGGCCAGGCGGAAATCTATAAAGGAGAAGACATCTCCAGGATAAACCCCAAAACTCAGAAACCTACCTCCCAGTTTTCTTCATGCGGCAGAGAAGAAGAGCATAAACGCGAGCCTCATAACTGCAAACATCCGGTGACTCATACAACCGAGGAAAACCCCTAAAGCTCACTCCTCTTACGGGAAAAAATGTGTTTCAAGAATCTTGCCATTCTGGTATGCCGGACGGAGCATTGCGGACGGATCGTCGACGCCGAATGGTATGTGGGGACGGAACCATGCGTGCGCGACTGCGGTCTGTACGTATTCAAGAAAATCAACCAAGAAGTTCTAGGCGAGTGCGAATCGTGCAAGAGCAGGAGAGAAGAGAGTGCGCGTGTGGTTGCGTCGCTGCGGATGTTTTCGCGGAGGGGCTGATTCGCTGGACCAGAGCCTGGCCTTTCGTTTCTGCCTCTGCCGCTTCGCAACGAAGAAAGGGGAGCCTAGGGAAGATGTGGTTGCAAGCAACAACAAAGAGCCGAGGTTTGGGTTGCTTGCCGCGGACCAAGAAGCAGTTAAAGGCAGTGTAAACTTGCTTGAAGGAAATCGAGTTTTCTCACGAACTGCGTGATGTGAAATAGAACATCATACTCACAGGGGATAAAGGGTTATAGATGAATTCATGAAAGGCGAGCGTTGATTCTCTCTTATTTCCTACCAAGTTTTGACCCTGCATCCTCCAGCCACCTCGTAAATAAAAGTATTGCAATGCCTCATGAAAGTCCACCCCTCGACGGGTTGCTCCTTTAGTCGGCAAGTTGTTCTCATCCAGACCTCAAGCCTCGTCAGGAGAGTGCCCACAACATGCCGCAACTCTCCTCGGTAAGCTACTGAGTCATCAACAGGGATCAGACAATCCGGCCTGCCAAGCTCAATGAATCGCAATGAACCTACCCGAATCTGGCATCTGAGGTCGGCGCTTGATCCGAAGATAACACCGACTAGTGAGCGGGTCTGTTCGGCGGACAACCGGAGCTGCTCCGTCATCCGCCTCGCGCTATCCTTTGCCACTACTCTTCTTCGACTTGCTTGCACTTGATGTTTTCCTATCATCTTGCCTGAAACCGCACGGTGCGATGCTCGAATCAATCCAGATGCCCGGATTCCGCAGCACGAAGCCACCCGCGGTGCTGTGTGATGGACTCGGTGCCGCCAAGATTGTAAGTGCCTTATCGACTCAACATCCTTGTTCAGAACATGAGTGTTTGTGAGATGGAGAGAGAGATGAAATATGGCTTTCCGGGATGGTAAAATGAATATGGACTGGAGAAATGCGTAGTGACACTTTCCAGGCAATCACATCTTCCGCCCACAAGCTGTTTCGGTCATGGATTCTCGTCCCGATTGGCATTCTCGTCAACTTGGCCGCTTGCTTCGGGGTTGACTCATTGCTTCGAAAAGTCAATGTTTCGTTCCCAGCATCGGTGTTCTGCTTAGTGCTCCTCTTCGTCGGTCTCATCATTTCGGAAGTAACCCTTGGCAGCCACCGAACGAGGCGGCTCATATCTGTCATTGATATTTCGGTAGGTATCCGTCGTTCCTGCGCGAATGAGGCGGCACTAAGTGACTTTTGAACAATGCAGGCTGGATGGTCTCTGCAATGGATCAGTGTATTCTTCACGCCTTCGTTCGTGCTTCTAGCATTGAGCCCGCCAATTGGAATCGCTGAGGTCTTGAAAATCATCGCCGTCTTCTGTAAGATGCTCCCGTAGCCTCTGTTGTAGCCAGCTGGCTAATCATGAATGATTTAGTGATTGGCTTCTTCATTATGATGGCCATGGCAGCATACCTCACCAGAGCTGTCCAGCTTCTCCTTGGTTCATCAAAGAGAGGTCACACCCAGCGAGCTGAGGACCTAAGTGATGGGATTGTTCTGGCGGACAACAGCGCGGCGCTGTCCGGGCACTCAGGGCCACCGAGCCTTTCCCATTATACGGCACCATCAGTAGAAGAAGATATCGAGTCGCCAATCCCGTCCCGGCCACAGACACCGCCACAGATGCGTCTTCAGGGCCATCACCATGGCGAGCATGTCGCTCCGGAACATGCTTTCGATGCCCTCATTCCTACCCATAACCAGACTCCTGTGCCAACACCCAGGCCTGAGCGTTGGGCTGCGCTTCTGGTATCCCACATGGACTTCACCACCTTCGGGCTGTTGTTTCTATTCGTGGGAATCCCCGTGTACTATTCCACGGGCTACGCCATGCCTCTCCACCTGACCATCAACGTTCTCGCCTACTTTGCCGCCATGTCTCTCCCGTCGCGTTGGAAGACCTACCTCCATCCCGTCCTCGTCTCCTCTCTCATTACGGTCCTCGTTGTCTGGGCCTTCACCGCCACCGCCGGATCTTCCCTCACTTCGGCCCTGCACCAATACCGAACGGGCGCCAAGTACATCCAGCTCTGGCGCCAGGCATCTCGCCCCTCAGGGCAGGCCGCTCTTCTGCCGGGCGCCGGCGACATGTTCTCGACTCTCCTCGACGCCAGCATCACGGCCCTCGCCCTCCCCATGTTCCAGCACCGTCGAGAGCTACGCGCCCACTGGGCCGCCCTCATCATCCCAAACGTCTCCATCTCCATCGCCTCCCTGTTCGCTTATCCGCCGCTCTGCTACGCCATCGGCATCACCGCCCAGCGCAGCCTCGCCTTTGCAAGCCGAAGCCTGACGCTCGCGCTAGCGACGCCTGCTACGGAGAACTTGGGCGGTGATGTTAATACCGCGGCGGCGCTGGCTATCATCAGTGGCATCCTTGGTGTTGTCTCCGCGCCTTGGTTCTTGAGATTGCTGGGAATTCCCGAAGGTAAGTTTGCCCTACTTGTCTTTCTTTCGGGGGAATCGACGGAAGTCAAAACCATCCCTTTCAATTTCGGTCAAATTGTGGAGTTTTGTAGGAATTTCGCTGACGTGTCAACCATTTTTTATGAAACTGCAGACGAGTACGTCGCAAGAGGCATCACACTCGGCGTCAACTCGAGCGCCATTGCGACAGCTCTCCTCCTCCGCACCGATCCAAGAGCGGCAGCCCTCTCCAGCCTTTCCATGATTTTGTTCGGAACGGTAACTGTCCTCTTCACATCCATTCCGCCCATCGCAACCGTGGTTCGGGCAATGGTAGGACTTGGTGCTCTGTAAGGGGGTTGACGAAGGTTTTTGGTAATCGATTTTATATAGACATAGATAATATGAACACTAGGCTTCGCATGATAGTGTGTTCCACCACACCAAGAAATACGATATAGGACCCATGAAGCCTTCAATTTTTTTTTTTAAAAATAAAGATGTACTGGTACACAACAACAGTTTATTTATTATTGATGGATTAAATAAAAAATAAAAAAAGAAGGGTCTGGCCGGGGATTGAACCCGGGACCTCTCGCAAGAATGCTTAGTTTCCCTAAGCGAGAATCATACCGCTAGACCACCAGACCTTGGTGTTCCTGTCAAGGGAACCCCTGGAGGGTGGATCCCTCAGTGTTGTTGGTGCTTTCTTAAACAGGTATATAAGTCCCTCACTAAAATCCACCATTACGACTTACCTTCTTATCCTTTCAAGTCATGCTCGGTTATTAGCTGTGTTGGCACTGATACCTGAAATACAGACAAGAGTGAATAAAGAGGCACTCCAACGCGGGTTGCCATCTGACCGTCTGCAACATCAACCTGAGATGCAGAACTTGCAGTTCGTGGCCCATACTTGGCAGGCTCCGAATGACAAGAAACTATTGCTTACACTGTGGCCAAGTATACGGCTTATGCCAGAAGTGTATGATTCCTTTCCATCAAGAATCTAGATACCAAGCTACCCATGTCCTTGGTGTAGAACATATACGTGCACATGGGTTCCTACTCAACTAGGGTCGATGTGTGTTGGTGGAGAGGCAAAATATCTGAGCATGGGCATCTATATCCAAGACTTATTTATGGCTTGCATTATCGGTAATGTGCCGGTCTACTGGTAACAAGTGATTTATCCTAAGGTATGTGTTTTCGGGACTCTGATTGCATGAACAGCCTCAGGGACTTGATCCAACTTGCTAGCCAATGATTTCAATGCTCAACACTCGCCAGCTTCATACCGCCAGTTCACTCTTTTACACCAGCTACAGCCGGACACATGTGAACTCCTATCCAGGACTATGAATTCATATTGCTTATTTCTTTCCCACGTCGGACCGACATGCTCTGAAACCAAGCTAGGCACAATTGTAGGCTCAACCTATGGCCAGAAGGTGTCGGCCGACCAACCTTACCACCAACCACGCCTCAGCCAGCTCGTAACTCGGAGGACTCGACGATCAGGGGCAAGAACAAGCCGCTACCTCCACTTCTAAAGAACAATTAGGGGCGATACAGGTCTGAATTATGGTGGAGTATTTCCCCGCTCTCTATGCCACGACTGTAAATATAGGATGGGCCGGCGGATAGAGACTGAGTGTACAGATTTCTGGCAAGGGGTTATTTTGTGAGAGTATGCGTGATAGATACTGTTTGTTATTTCATTGTTGGTGTTTTCCTCTTGTGATAGAGAAAATTTCAGAATCATAGTCCGGATAAGCAGAATGAAACAATATCACTCTGGGCCTTGCTGGGTCCTCTCTACGCGTTTACACCTAGATGAGGCGTAGGAAGGCAGAGATTGGACTCCATGCCCCATCACATCAAGGCAAATTTACACCATTGGATTGGAGAGAGAGAAAGAGGTAATATTCATTTATCTGCTCAGTATGACTTCCCGAACCCACCAGCCACGGGACTGTGAATGTTATATCCATCAGGCACTGACTGGTCTGAGAGTTGACGAGCTAGCCAAACCAGCGCTCTCACCCCAAAATAATTTTTTCCTTGATTTTTTCTTTCATTCCACATCCTCGGGTCCCCCCTGGACCCCTGCCATCAATCAATTCATCATCCCCTCGTTCCATCCATTCGACAGCTGTCGATAACCCGATGCTACATGCAACCACCTCTAACGTGACTCTTGTCCAGAGCCCACGCCTGAAATATTGTAAGTTAACTGTTCGAGATATGACCACTGCTGGAAGCAAGTCACCCCCGCTTCCCCAAAAAGTATCTGCTTTGCGCGTGTGTGTCGCTGCATGCCAAGCAGGAACACATATTTTGTGTGCGTATGAGACGTTCCTCATCATAGGTATCAGAACCGTTTACTATTCGCCCCACTTCCAAACAAAAGGAAAAGAAAACCCCTTGACACCAAGCGTCTCGCGTCCGCAGTTTCCATGTCCTCTCCACACCAGGTGAGCAGCAAGATCATGGATGAGCGTCGAGCCAATAAACGTCAGAACACCCGCACTCCTCATCAGCTCCAGTGTTCTCTAGTCGACAGCCACCCAGCAACTATCGCTTGAAAATGCTCCGGCCGCTAGAATAAAAGAAAGCCTCGCAGCCCTCAATGGCCCAACCAGAGGTCTGCTTACCCCTCTATGTCGTCATATGTAAAAGTCGTGAAGCAAAGGAAATAACATATATCGAAGCTTGAAGATGCCGAGGCTGGTCAGTTGAAAGACCATTCGCCAGCTTGTAGTG
Organism: Clonostachys solani; assembly: GCA_902141235.2. Lineage (NCBI taxonomy): Eukaryota > Fungi > Ascomycota > Sordariomycetes > Hypocreales > Bionectriaceae > Clonostachys > Clonostachys solani. Next base: position 1,088,700 of record CABFOC020000002.1, read on the forward strand.
GTGCGTGGACATCCAAAGTATGTCCTGAATTCCGCCTCAATGCTGGTTTTTTTCTGGCCAATGTCGAGATATAAGAGAACCAGTCGGCCGTAGCGAACGAGTTTGCAAAGAAGGCAAGCACCGATACCTGTTCGCCGTTCCCATCCTTTCGCTCATAAGTGGGCGAATAATGTACAATCCAACAATGTAAAAAGAAGAAGAAAAATAACAATCGTACTGAGCCCGGTACAAAATTAATGCCAGTAAACAAACCCCAAAACACCATTCGCCTTTGCCATTCATGCAGGAATGAAGTATTAGGTTTGTATGTCACGTGGAGCACCTCGTCCCCGGCCACCTCCACCGCGACCTCGGTAGCCGCGACCTCGGCCACGGCCCCGTTGCTGGTTGAAATGTTGCGAGTGCCCATTTTGGTGGTTGGGTTGGCCCTGCCAAACACCCTGGGGTTGTTGCGAATGTTGTTGAGGAGATAGCCCTGGAAGTCTCTGGGTTTGCTGGGGCTGGCTTGATCGTGGAGGAAGGTTGGAAACGGGGCGGGGAATAGTGTCGGGGTTTTCGTAAACGTAGAGACTCTTATCAATGCTTGCAGGGATGGGCTGGATCTCGGTTCCGAGATCTCGTTCAATGTTGTAGAGATTGAAGCGATCATCCCAATTGATCAGGTTGATAGCCAGACCCAGGTGGCCGTATCGACCGGAACGACCGATACGGTGCAGATAAGTTTCGGCGTTCTTTGGGAAATCGAAGTTGATGACCACATTGACAGCCTGGATATCGATACCACGGGTAAGGAGATCAGAGCAAACCAAGTTTCGGCAGACGCCATTTCGGAAGTCATGGAAGACTCGGTTACGGGCTTGCTGTTGCATTCTCGCGTGACTGTAGAAGCAAGAGTAGCCTAGCTCGGTGATTTTCTTTGCAAGCAATTCTACACGGTTGGTGGAGTTGCAGAAAATGATAGATTGGTTGATCTGGAGCTTAGAGAAAAGAGTGTTGAGGCAGTGGACCTTCTGCTTTTCCTCAACGAAAGCATAGTATTGGGTGATACCGCGAAGGGTGAGTTCGTCCATGAGATTAATTTCGTAGGGGTTGGCCATGTTCCTGTCAGAGAAGTCCTTCACCGACAGCGGGAAGGTGGCAGAGAAAAGCATGACTTGGCGATCTTTGGGGTGGAATTGCAATAGTTGTTCAATAACGGGGGTGAATTCACTCGAGAGGAGCTTATCGGCTTCATCCATGACGAACATGGGGCATTCACTCAGATCGGCAACATTCTTTCCTGCCAAATCGAGAATTCTACCCGGGGTTCCGACCACAATATGGACGGGATCCTGTAAACGGATGATGTCGTCTCGAAGGCCAGTACCGCCAGTTGTGACCATGACGTTTACGCCGAGGTGCTTGCCTAGAGTCTTGCATACCTGCGATGTTTGCATGGCAAGCTCACGTGTGGGGACGAGGATAAGTGCTTGGATCTTGGTCACTTTGGGGTTGATGCGTTCTAGGACGGGGATAACGAAAGCGGCCGTCTTTCCGGTGCCGTTCTTGGCTCTGGCGAGGATATCGCGGCCCGTCAGGGCCACAGGAATAGCTTCTTCTTGAATGGGGGAGGGCTTTTCGAACCCGGCTTCGAAAATACCCATCAACAAGTCTCGCTTTAGCGCAAAGTTTTCGAATTCGAGGCCTTTTGTGTTCGTGACATCCTGTGTTGAGAAAGTGCCTCGTCAGCTAATGCTCATTTGTGGCGGGGAAGAGGCAGGAGAGAAGGCCAGGGAAGGCGAGAGACTCACCTCAGTTTGGTGCCTAGTATCCTTGGCGGGAAGGTTCAAATTTTGTTTCCAGTTATCGCTCCCAGCATTTGGCCCATCGCTGATGCAAATCACAGTCAGTTAATGTCAGAACCCTCGAGACACCGGGTACGTTTTGTGGTGCCGTACTTAAGTGAAGTGTTCTTCAGTTTATCTGCTAGCTGGTCGGACATTATGAGATGTGTGAGGCGGTGTAAAGTCCCCGCGAACTGTTACTGAGGGGACAAGTTTGGTATTATGTAGCGAGGAAGAATTGCTAGCAGCCGCGGGATTCTTCCCAGTCGTAGAATGGCCGTGGCAGTCGAGGGAATCCGTGCGTTGGTTTGCAGGGAGGAGGGAATCAGTAGTGGAAGTTGGTGGAAGAACGGCTTTTTCCTGGATCGCGAATTTGTGGTCGTGAATGTGTCGTCGTTGGCGCGGCGCAAGGGCCTAGAGTCGTGTGGTTGAGCGCTGGGAGTGAAGATCTCGTGAAGGTAAGTGGATTTGGAGTGGGTTGAGGGTAGTAAACTTGTGTGTGATCAGTGGACTTGGAACCAGGATGGAGGAGCTTTCTCTCTAAAATCGATTCTGGTCGCTGATTGGTCAGGGCTGCTCCATCAAGGTTGACATGTTTGGAGGTCTGTGCGCTGCGTTACCCGAAAGCACTCAGGCAGCCCAATCCCTCTTGGTCACGTGTGCATGGGGCTCTTTAGTGAACAGCACAGGCATATTGATTGGGACCTCCCAGCTGCCAAGCCGCGGACGATTGATACCCAGGCCCAGACCAATGCAGACTGGAAAGTAATATTGATGTCTCTCATTTTCCCCATTCTAGATGTGAAGATAGCTGAATGTCCCCAATAAACTCCTGCTTACTCATACACCCCTGCCCACTCCACCTATAGCTTCATTCCCATCGCTTTGGCCACCCTCAAGCTCTGCCTCATGCTCAGGTCCAGCATGATCTCCTCGCTGCCTCCAGGGATGGCGTAAGCCCTGACATCTCTATACAGCCTTTCCACCTTACCACCCTGGCCACCACGAGAGTAGCTCAGGCCTCCAAAGATCTGACTAGCCTCCCGCGCACAAAACTCAAAGGTGAGTGTGGACTGTGCTTTGAGGCTGGCAATGGGTCCACCGAGACGCAGCATGGCCTCTGTCTCACCCATCTTCTCGCACTGGTAGACGAGGTTCTCAAGCCAGCTGTATGAGGCCTCAATCTGGCGAGCCATGTGCGCGAGCTTCATCCGGATGACAGGATGCTCGATAAGCTTCTTACCAAATGTACGGCGCTTGTTGGCGTACTTGACTGACTCCTCGTAACACACGCGCGCGAAGCGCAGGCTCTGGATGATGATGCCAATACGCTCATGATTGAAGTTGGTCATGATGACTAAGAGGTAGAGTTGTTAGTTTTCTAGTCTTAAAGAACTGGTGAACTCTTTGGGTTGCACACGTACCTCGGAATCCCTGGTTTTGCTTGCCAAGCAAGTTTTCAACAGGAACCTTGACATCCTCGAATGTGATATAGGTTGTGCCACTCGACCAGACACCCTGGCAGTCCATCCTACGAGTGCTAACTCCCTCGGTGCGTTCAATAAGCAGCAGACTGACACCGTTCATACCAGGCCCTCCAGTTCGCACAGCGGTGGTGAAGTAATCAGACCAGATACCGTTGGTGATCCACTTCTTCTCGCCATTGACGATGAAGTGCTTTCCATCTTCGCTGAGCTTCGCCTCACAGGTCAGATTGGCAACATCGCTGCCGGCATCAGGCTCGGTAATGGCCAAGCAAATACGCTTATCGCCGCTGAGGATGCCTGGCATGACACGATCCTTGAGGGCCTTGGAGCCGAACTTCATCACAGGCGGGCACCCAATGCCAAAGCCACCAATCAAGTTCCAGACAAAGCCACCAGAGCCAGTCCGGGAGAGCTCATCGGTGATCAGAACCTCATGGAATAGATCCCACTTCTCCACGGGCACACATGCAGGGGCTTGGGCGTACTCTGTGGGATACTTGACTCCTAACAGACCGCCGAGATAGCCACGACGGCCCATTTCCTTGTAAATCTCCTCCGGCACACGCTTGGCCTCGTCCCACTCTGTGACATTAGGCTCAATCTCGTTCTCGATCCATTCACGGACCTCAGCCCGTAGAGCAGCGTGTGTCTCGTTGAAGTAAGGTGAATGGTACTATAATTCAGTCAGTCATCATGAGTGTGCAGAGACAAGAGGGGATCGGGGTACTGACGCCTTGGTACCAGTTGGGATCGGCGAAGGGAATCTGCTGGCCAAAGGGCTCGAGGGGCTCTGCGGGTTCTTCGCTGCTTGGCTCCTCCTTCTTTACAGCCTTGACAGCGGGTGGTGCTGGCTTGGGGGCTGGAGCAGGTGGTTCTGCCTTGGGCTCAGACTTGGGCTTTGTGTCGAGGGATCCGACCTGGAGCTTCCCCTTGTATTTCTTTAGAATGCCTTCGTTGTGGTACTTCCAGAATGCCTTGGAGGCATCCTTGCCTGCGACGCGCTGGAGGATTTTCTTGCCGCCTGTTTGGGGCATACCAGTTAGTATATAGTATTACTGGACAAAATCCCAGGCAAGACACGGTCACGGGGCGAGTATCCCCATTCATTCATTGCATTTGGCACTTACCTGGATGGTCATCCTGGAATTTGGTGAGATCGTAGACATCGCCATCAATAATAGTGTATAGGTTGTCAGCCTTGTTGTGCGACGCAACGTCGGCAGCAGTGAATACTTTAGACATGGCGACGAAGTGGATGATGTGGAGGCACGATTAAGGGGGTTAACGGGAAGAGATGCAAAGGAGAGTTCAACAGAGGCAAGTTTAAACGAACATAGGACATCCTCCGTTATTTTTGTAGGAGGCCGGCGACTGGACAAGATTCCCGTCGGCAAATCTGACAATCACATGCCTAGGCCACTTCACAAAGGAGCCGTCAACAGTCGGTGCTTTGTACCTACATTCCACCCCCACAATGGAAGAAGCCCCAGACTTTTCCCTCTGGGGCCCTCTGGGGCATTCCCAAGAACCCGCAATGGCCACGGCTGGCCCTGTCATGGGATGGGCTCAAGCAGCGGCTGCTGATGGTCATGTGTTGTGCGAGGCCCAGGTCGTCCTCGCACACTGCCGCGTTTGGACTTTGCATGTGAAATGCGCTGTTGCCACATGCGGTACAAGGATCGGGCGGAAGACATGCAAGGGTCCAGACTCCAGATTCCAGACTCCGGGCAAGCAGCGAACGGCGCTTGAGGTGATGTCATGAAAGCGTGCCGTATTAGGGACTTCCAACTTTGGCGCAGAGTATGTTTCTGTGGAGATGCCGAGGCCCAGCTTATCAGCTACCCAATAGTGGCCTCAGTATTGCCAAGCGCTTGTCCACCACGGAGCAAGCCCCAACGTTTGGGAAACAGTAAAATTGCGCTCTGAGCAGCGATCAAATGATCCGACACGCAATTTACCGCTGCCGTTTGACCATGGTCAACAGAGGGACAAATTATTTGAGTCAGCAACTCCCTGCCTAGCAACACGCTACCAACTCCGCTAGATATTCGAGCAGTATCATGGAAAAGTAGAGGAATTCATCATATAATGTCAGATAGTGTATAAATCAGGCAACTTTGTCATTAGGTAGACTCCAAAACACCCGTCCGGCCAAACCCTAGCCTCATCCCGAGAATCAAGCAATATGCACCGCCGAGCGAGGCCTCCCGACAGATAGGCATGAGCTCTGCTAAGCAGGGCATGTCAACGTCAATAATAAACCGTTTTCCATCATCATCCCAGTATCATTCTCATACAGCCGCTCTCGGCTTCGATTTGGCGGCCGCCTTGTCCTTCTTATCTTGCTTTTGCTTCTTCTTCTTCTCTTCCTGCTGAGCATCCAACTTGCGCTTGTGTGCTGCCTTCTCAGCATCTGTCTTTGGAACAGGCTTGAAGAAACCCTCTAACCGTGCCTGCTGCGAGCTCTTCAGGTTTTTCTCCAGTCTTGCACCCGCGCTTCGCACCCGGTCTTCTGAGAATCCCTTCTCAGTCACAAGAAAATGAACAAGACCCTCCATATCAGGCTTCTCCCACTTGAAATCGCAATCGGCATGGTCAGCCTTTCGAACATCCGGCTCTAAGAACAAGTCCCGCGCATCCCGGAATGGCCAATCATCAGGGATCGTGTATTTCTTCTTTGGGTCATTTTGCATGGCATCGACGACTTTTTCGAGAGACCCATGTTCGCGGATGAGCTTGAGAGCGGTGGATGGTCCAACCTTGGGAATTGGATCGAGATAGTCGCACCCCAAAAGGATACAGAGATCGATGAACTAATCCGAAAGTGTCAATAACCCCGCCAAATCACATAAAATCATTGTACTAGAATGCCGCGCTTACCTGGTTTCTCTCCATGTTCAGGCCCTCAAGGACCTTATCAAGACGGATTTCTTGAATAGGCTCCTTTCTTTGCTCACTGAAAGTAAGGTGGCGTAATAGGATTGGTGTGTCAAAGCAAAGGGTATCCATATCCTCGCTGGCAGCGGCGTAAACCTTGCCGGCCCTCGCAAGCACGGCGCATTGCGCCTCAGCCTCCGTGGGTGCAATGATGTAGGGGATACCCATGAGCTTTAAGAGCCGCTGGCACTCGGCATTGTGCTCTCGGGTCACGCGCACCGTCCGTCTCGAGAACTTCTCAACATCTTCAGCCGTTCCGGTCTCCTTTGCCTCCTCAAGACCCTCGGTGGCCTCTTGCTTGCGTTGGAAACGTTTGGCTAATTCTCCGGATTTGAGCTTGGGAGGAGCACCGTCGAAAACGTACAGAGGCTTGATACCGTTGTCGACCATACGAAGTGTGCGGTAGAACATGCCCATAAGATGCGAGGTGGTCTCCCCGGTGTCATTCATCAGCTGCTGGCCGTCAGATCGGACAGCAATGAGAAAGCTGTAGATGCTCATCGAGGCATCCTATCCCAAACGATTAGCTCCCCGTAATAGCGTGCGATGGACCCAGTGGTGCTGTGCTTACAATCGCGACCTTGCGGCCGAACTGATTCTTGATCTCGCCTTCCTTGATAGAATCCGGAGCCTCATCTTTGATGATGGAGAAGAGCTGTTTAATACCCATGGTGACAATTCGCCAGTTGAGGCAGGAAGACCTTCTGGTGGCTCGCTCACAAAGCGCGGGGAAGAAACTTGAAAACGGCGGTCGGGTGGGAGTTGAAATGGTGTGGATGGGGTCTACTGAGAGGAATCTCAGTCAGAGTGCAGGCGACGATTTTATTACATTCAGACAGACCGTGGAAGGACGCGGATCTGCACGAGAGACGCGCCGAAATTGATGACGCGCCCTTTCCGTGTTTAATTGAATATGCCCCACCTTTCAACTGAGGTAAGCCATCTGCTTCGCATATAAGACAACCACCAGAACGTGAAAGCAAAGTGACTATATAAGTTGAGAAGGAAATAGCAGATGAAGATCACTGTATTGATCAGCTAGCAAACAAAAGCATTGCTATGAATATGTGTATATATGCATGTCCCGATGTGCCAATGCCCTCTCAACCAAGTATTTTACGCTAACCGACCATCCAATCCGAATGCCTTCCTCGACCACTCCAAGAGCAGCTCCAGCAGAGGTTTGATGGACAGTATCAAGGCATAGTCAGGATCAGTTACTAAGGCATTGGCTCAATAGTTGTCGGCATAAATCCCCAACCCTTCCCTCCTCTTACATAATATCGGGTGGTGTTTAATCTACCGCTCGGAATACAAAGCAGTCAAGGATGGTTCTCGCCTTGCGCTTCACCTTGCCGTGCGGAATTGAAAGGGGGGGAAGTTAAGAAGAAGCCATGGAAGGAAAATGGGTAGGCTGGGGAGGTTCATCGAGGTGAGAATTCGCAGGCACTTCATCGACGACTAGAGGCAAAAGCGAACAATTGGGCCGTCAATCACGCTCATTTTGTGGGTATCGTACATTTTGTTTGACCACTCCTAAGATTGTCAGTCATTAAATTGCAACTTGTGTTAGTCCTCTCCAAAAAGAGCCTTCTTTTTCCCCACCCCTCGGCTGCCGTCCATGTTTTCCAGCGCTTTATCAATTCCCATTATATCGAGCATCTCGACCTCGACATCTCGATTTAAATCAGTGGTTGTATCAGCTGCATCGTTCAAAGTATTCATGAAGTCAAATCCAGCTCCCGGTTGAGGAAGCGGTTTCGTCTCATTCGCATCCGCAATGGAATCATCGTCGTAGTTGCCTTCCTCGTTAGCAAACGATGGATTGAATCGCAGCGAGCCAGGCTTAGCTCGGCTCAGATTAAACGTGACCGTACTAGGCCTGGCATTTCCGTGCACGATAATAGCACTGGGTTGGTCAGCCTTCGAAAACAGCCGCTTCCCCTTGGTGATAGGACCTCCAAGTTTTCCAGAAGAGCTGGCCTGAAAATCACGAACGACAATCAGCCGGGTCTCACCACGAATAAGAACATCCACGGGCGACTGCTCGCCACTGTTTGTACCATCGGTCTTCTTGGAAACATCAGTGAGAAGTGTGACGCCACAGCATCTCTCGCCTAATAGACTCGCGGAAAGCTCTTGAATCTTAATCAGTCGCGAGCTATGAGTACCCGTGAATAAGCCGTTCCCTCCGCTGCTTGTCTTCCGTGCCTGGGTTTCCCAGAATCGCAAGACTTGAGAAATCACACAGACATGATCTTGTCCGCCGAGCCAAAGTGCCAATGTTTCGTCTAACAATGCTTGGCCAGGGGCTGGAAGTGGCAAGACCTTGACACCGCCATGGATCGTTGATAGGCGATCAGGGGTTGCTGCTAAACCGAGATTGCTAGTAGCTTGGCGACGAGAGTGGGGTGTCATGGGCGCAAACTCCCCTGTGTTAGTCTCCTTGTGTTGTGAAGCCACGCTCCGGAGGGAACTTGTTCCTTCGATATATCCCGACACGCTAAATGCGGTCAATGCAGCCCCTCGAACACCGCTTTGTAGCTTTGTGGACATTGCCGAAGCAGAAGAAGCTGGATCAGCCCCATCGATGTCCCAGATGCCCCACATCCCATCAGCCAACAGGGCGAAGACGGCTTTTCCGTGAGCTATCCAGGCAGCATCAACGATAGGCTTCCTCAGGGTTGAAGGCCTGATGAATGGCTGGTATAACGTGACGAGCCACGACCCTTGTGGAGGGAAGGGACCAGTCGCCTCGGGGTCTGGGGGAAGAGAAGGTAAGGCGTAATCGTATATGCGTACACCATGTGAAGGCGCTACTGTAAGAAGCTGGGTACTATGGCTTGGGTTAAAAGAAACACTTCTAAGAGGAGTTGGTAGAAATTCTGTCTGGAAGGGTTCGACAGACGCCTCTGGTTTAAGCTTTTGGTCCAAAGCAACTTCCCAGAGACGCAGTACTCCAGATGCTTCACGGGAATGAGAGGCAACCACAACTCGATTAATGCTGACTGCGCGGTCAGACAGCCCAGACGGTACGAGGCCAATAGCCAATCCATCACTCGGTTTCGACTGGCCACTGAGTAAAGTGATCGACTCTCCCCATGCGCCGGTGCCAGCCTTGCTCGCAAATAAACTGTTTCTTAACTCGGGCCTTGCTTTTGCGGCAGGAGATGGCGGTGTGAGTGGCAGGGTGATTAAATAGATATCATTCGTGACGCATGAAACGGCGAACACTATTTTATGCCCAAGAATAGCAACCCGACCGTTCTCAGTGTCCTGAGCCGACTTAGGGGAAAGTGGCATTACCGCCACGTCAAGGACGGCAGCGCCGAGGACCAGATCCAGTGTCTGAATTACTTCTGGGTAGGGCGTTGCTTCGGCCTGGTCTTCAAACTCAGGCTTGTCTTCGAATTTGATTTTGGCTTCGGCTTTGGCAGCTGGTTGATCGTCGTCCGAGTCGATCACCATCACGGCATCTTCTGAGGACCCATTGGGCTTCTCATTCAAAGGCGCCGTCTGAGTCGCCTTGAACCGCTTGCCGCCCCGCCAGACCAATGTTACACCGCTGTCATGGCCATAGATGAAAATGTTGGCTCCCTGGGGAGACTGTATCGGGTATGGTTGAACATCGTTGAGTCGACGGGAAAGCTCATATCTACACTCTGGTTAGCGACATCAGCCGGCAGAAACAAAACGCTGTCCTTGGTTCCTTACGTGACTTGAGTATTCTGCCCAGTACGGCGAAGCCTCGGAGTCTTCAGACCCAACATTTTAGATCTAACGAAGTAGCGGAGGGTCCAAGATTGTCCGGAAAGTTCGTTGGCCTCTGAAACGAGCGGACACAATCTTGAATGCTTCTGAATTTACTTCATGAGTGATAAGATAAACAAAGCGAACTGAATGGCCAAGGTAACGAAACGCGCCTAACTGGAGGAGAAACGCGCCCAGGCACCGAGCTAGCGACTGTCGCAACTATTTCTTCAGGTCACGTGAGTCGGATCAAACAAGCATGTACGCCGCAGAAGATATGTCTAATCACGTTATTAACGCTGGCATCAACTCGATGTTGTATCGCCAATGCGGTTCTTATCAATACGACATATCTCATTGAGGATTCTCCCAAGGAATGAAAGCATGAGTATTAGTTTATTTTGAAACAAGGTCTATAGTACCAGCCAAACGCCAAGTGAAGGAACATGCTTTTGCTTTTTAGGAGCGGGAAAATCAAGACGAGAACAAACAGAGGATAATGCCCAAGAAGATCTACACACGGATGACATAGGGTTGAGGTGTCAAGTGCGGATAGTCCAGCATTATGTTAGAAGTAGTGGTGAATAAGATTCGCGCGACGTTCAGAAGCCAGGATGTGAAACGTGTTGGTTGATTGTTGCGCGGAATCTAGGTAGTACATACACAGAGCCCTCCACGCTCGATAAAAAAAAAAAAAGACAGAGTCACAAGACTAAAGTAATCGACCAAGTTTGTATGATTTTGCCAGCCATTGCTTGGGGTCTCACCCATGATATTTGGATACCCCAAAACACGTGTCCGTCTTCATCTCCGATGAGAGTCAAGCGACCTCGTATTTGCAGCGATATCGTAGCACGCCTGAAGGGAGAGGTGATGATATCCCCGTCAGATAGTAAGGAACGCGCTCAGCTACCGCAAGATCCCAGGAGATGGGATTCTCGGAGAGCTGGATCCAACGGATCTTTGCATGAAACCCAGTTTTTGATGGTTAACAACCAAGTGTAAGGAGCGGATGGCATAGAGGTAATCGACAAGTGTGTAGTGCAGTGTCAAATCCAGTCGCTCCCAAGTCGAATGAAGATTTACCCCTACGCCGTGTGTAATAGTCAACAACCACCATTTCGTCGAAACTATCGACAAGCGGATGAACGCGAGCTGCCATTCCGAAAACGCCGTTGATGCCAGTGATGGGAAGTGATTGAACTGTATACTTAGATATAGGACTAAATGAAAGGAAAGAGGAAAATTCGTGCTTCGTTAACAGGGTTACCGCTCATGCGTTGGTCACCTAAAACTGATCAGTATAACCCAAAGGCTGCATTTCTTCATGTCAAAGAACTCACCCTGAGAATCTTCCGGGAGTAGTCCTCATTGTCGGCAATACTGCCGTCACTTAGCCGGTGGGCCTTGATAGGGTCCAGGCGAGAGTCAGTCATAGAGATACTGCCAGCGCTGCTTCCTGGAGGCTTGGAGCCGCTAATAAAGGCATTGACAGCGGCATTTCGACGATACTCTTCCTCTATCTCTGAGTTGCGTCTTCGTCGCATGAAGAAAAACAGTCCACCCACAATGGCACAAATGACGACCACACCAGCAACCACGCCACCGATGATTGCTCCGAGATTGCTGCTTGATTTCTTTTCGTCGCTACCCGAAGTTTCTGTTGTTGCAGGGTCGCCAGTTGAACTTGGCTTGCCAGCCGTCGTGCTGGTCGCAGCAGGGACAGAGCTACTACTCGATGTCTCTACCTTTTCGTAGTAAGGAATGGAGATTTTGTCACCAGTGTTCCAGATTGACCATGCTGTAGCATCGAGGTTACCACAAGCCTCCAGAGGGTAGGCCTGGCATTCTTGGTTACAAGCCGAGTCGTCCGTGAGATCGCTTTTGGCGGGATATAGATTTCCGCACTTGCATTGAACACCGCCACCCAAAGCGAAGACTGGAAAGCTCTTTGCTTGACAAGCCTCCCTACACCCGCCTGAAGAAACTTTGGTTTCTTCAAGTCCGCTATCTGTCATGTTTCCATATGACTTGTAGCATCCCTGCGATGTCGGTGTTCCTAACTTGGCGTTCTCCTTGGGTGCTTGTGTAGGCTTGGTTCCGCTGGCTGCGGCCGTGGCCGTGGCTGCAACTGCCGTTCCCATCAATTGGGAAACGGCAGTCAGAAAGACGACAAAAGCTGTGGTTGACTTCATCTTCCTTCAAGGCTTATTGTAACTGCTCTATATCTGGTTTGGTCGACGCTGAAAACACAATGCTGCTGATTGCAAAGACAAATCTCCCGGAATCGTCAAGCTCCACCAGGAAGGCCTTGAACGATGTCGGAGAATTCGGCGTTTGGTGCAACAAATCGGATATTTCGAGAGGTCGAGAGAATACCGGAGTAAGTTTGTAGAAGTTGGGCGATGCGTGAATGGGCTTCGGCGGTCGAAGTGTACCTCCTGTCCCGGATGGTGACCCAATCGCGCTTGGACACGGGTATCAATCAGGACCTCGCAAAACAACAGAGCATCTGCTCCCGATAAAATCGTCTTTGTCGTCGAATATCAGTGGGCTTGGTGCATGAGTGAAAAAGAGGGACTAGAACGAACGACAAGTAGAGAACAAGAGAGGGTATTGGGTGATGGTGTCTATTTTGGAAAGGGGAAAGCAGAGGAGAGGCCAGGGCAGAAGAAGGAGAGGGAGAGAGGAGGAAGAAGGGGCAGGCCTGGGTGGGGCGTGTGCCTGGGAGTGGGTGAGGGAAGACACAGTGGGCTAGCTTCTTGGTTGGGGGATGTCATGCACTGCACCGAACAAACGGAGGGAGCAGGCGACGCGAAGCAGGATTGAGGGAGAGAGGGAAATTTTGTTAGTGCCTGGCCCTGGCCGTGCCGCGCTGGCATCAATCAAGGACCAGGCCTCAGCTCCAGGTACATCGACCACTAAACAGCTGCCAGCGTACCCGTACGTTCCAGTACGAGGCCCAATCCCCTCACCAGCCGGGTACGTACCACGCTGTCTGGCTCAGTCTGTAACACGCCGCGGCCTGTGCACAGAAACCTCTGGCACTGGTTGCTTTTTGCACTGATTTCCTGGCATCGTGCTCGTGTCAGGAGCCCCTGGTGATGCCTCGATCCTGGTTCCGCTCCACACCTCCCTGTCGCGACCCGCTCCACCGCACGCCTCGTCAGCCAATGTTGGCGCTATGACTGGAATTCAAGGCACTTATTGGTGCAACCCCTGACGACCAGCCCCCGCTGTAGGAACAGGGAACGCCGCGCCAGCACCTCAGGAACAAGCCTCTTGCTGCCAGGGGCACATCCACCCACCAACACTCGCTCTGTCACTGCTGCAGAGAGGTGGGAACCCGGCCTCGGTGCAGGTACCAAGGACCGCAAGCTTGCCAACCGGTGGCTTGCTCCTCTTGGGTAACTGCTATTCTAACCACTACGTTTCAACCAACGCCCCACCGCAATTAAACGCTTGCGACCCCCCATCACAATTCACTTTGTCTTGCATAACATTCATTACGTTGTGCAACCGTCTTCTTCATCACTTCGTTCCTGCAGTGCCTACATTGAAATTGAGATTCGACATCTCAAAATAGAAAATCTCGGTTGCTTCGTAGTGTTCACTGTCCAACAATGCGCGTTCAGAGGATACTCGGGCGGACGATATTTCAAACGGGTACGCGGTGCCGCACAACTATTCCGGCACTCCTCCGCCAGATAATGTTTGTTTTTAATGCAGAAGCGGTAGCCACAATCCCTCCAGCTGATCCGATTGCTCCGCCACAGGTCGGTCCATCCTTTCTCATCAAGGAATTTCCCTGCCACGGCATATGGTGCGCTAGTGTGTAAACTCAGCCGGCCCATGCATCTCTCATACAGTAATAACTATTAGAGGATGAAGTGATTGCCATGCATAGTACGTCGAATGCGTAAGCCGTGTCCCCAATACGAAGCTTGTTGGGTCGGGCACGTTTGTGCATGCATTGCTTGTTGGACTGTAATCGAGGCTTGCTTCGCACAGGGCGGAATCTCGAGATTCTGTTTCAACAGGCCAGAGCCATGCCTGATGAACGGGAGGTGATAATACTCGAGATCTGATCGGGGGTGCCGACGATGCTCGAGATTTCCACTCGACTGGGGCCTTAATACGTCCCGCACCTACAAACTGAAGCCGAGACGGGACGAATTTGCCCCAACTGGTGGCGGAACGCAGAGGAGGCATGCTACACTCGGTGCGCGGAGGATGAACACGCCATCTTATTACTTCCCATTCTAGGTAGCTCCTATTGCATATTACAAGGTCTCCTTCGTGGTAAGCTTTCGATTAATAATGCCACCCGCTGCCTCCGGGGGTGATGAATTATTATCTACTCCGTACCTCTGGGTAGGCTAGAGGCGAAGCTTCACCACACAGACATAAGCCCACCACCCTGCCAGGGCTTCGTCTCGGGCCCTTGATAATGACCAATCCTCATCATTCAGAAACCAACGGTTCGGCCATTTTACTTTCGGTTGTCCACTCTTCGTGAGCCGCCTAATTAATGTTTAGGGGCATCCTCTGTTGCTTGGCCTACCCTCTGTCATCATAGCCTCGATTGGTTACCAGAGCATAGTTATGCGTATTTCTGTATGCCAACCTATCGTCCAATGCAGCTAGGCCCGTTGTTTTGGAATCCTCCAGGGTCAGTGAAAGATATTACTGCAAGCCTGTATCGCACGTAATCAATCTGTCGCCCTTCACACAGGAAGTGGGCAGTGACACCCTCTTCTGTGTGTTCGTGGACGACCGGGCTACCCGGGAGTTGTATTGTGTGCTTCCAGTCTTGATAAGGGCGCTCGTTCTTGATCGCCAGTACTCCGTAGAGGTATATATGCATTGGGCAGGCGGCAATACGTTACCGGGTATTGGCCTTGCTGTATGACACGGCTACCATCAATGCATGGCGTTACATCGAAGACCATCTCGGCTCCAAGAGTCAGGAAGTGAGATACCCAATCGCCGATGTTTCGCCCAAGCAACAGTCGTTAGATCTATTACTCGTAGTGTGTGATATCCTGTGTTGAATTGTTTCCCTTGTTCGCATTATATATCCCCCACCAATCAACCTCACCTCGAGCTTAGAGTTCTGGACCAATCCCTACCTGGGGGGTTCTTGCGGGATGTTTGCCTCGATGCGCCTGTTTCATGGTAGTGTGTGAAGATCAGTAGAGAGGCCAGGGCGGTTCGCATTTGAAACCGCATTTTGAGCCGTTACTCACCCGACACATGACGAGCATCACACTAGCTCGTGGTCTGGTTCATTGTCGCAAATATTGCTGGTTATATGATCCACTGACATTCGTTGATTGCTATTGAATATTGGGGGCAAGTCGGCTATCATACGGTGTAAGACATTCATGACTAGCTCGCGGCTATTGCTAAGCGGTATACAGAGTTGTCCGCAACCGGCCAGTTTCTCTGGGTTAATGCTGTTCGTAATCACGGTAGATTGGATTGTACATTCCGCTACCAAAAAGCAATGGCGCAAAAAAGCAACCGGGTGGTAGCTAAAGTCAATGTTACAGAACATCTACCTAGGTAATTGTTTATCAAAAGGTGTCTTGAGGGTGTAGTACAGGGTGAGCGGATTTGCGGAGAGCAAGCCAAGCCAGAGCTCAGGTGTGCGTCATCAGTAGCAACAGGCAATGGAGTGGCGGAATGAGCACGAGACACAACTAGCTCAGCTCAACCTACCCACGCCACCCAGCCAACCACCCAGCCATCAGCAGGCCTCGGCGCTAGCACGTCACTGTTGTGGTCGCCTACCTGCCTTATCTAACCGCGGGCCCAGGCAGCTCCCCCAACCTTCGCTGCGACTTAGCGAACCTACCTGAGAATCCCGATTCTTCCCTCATCAACAACAGGCTCCGAGATCCTGTTATTCGTCGAACCATCACACAAACCGGCGTTTTCCATCACCTCGTCGAGCTATACACCTTCTTGAGTATTGCCTCTCACATCATGAAGAGCACTCTCCTTGCCGCCGCCGCTCTGCTCGGCTCCGCCCAGGCTGGCGTGCACAAGCTGAAGCTCCAGAAGCACTCTCTTGCTGAGCAACTGGTATGTGTCGATATGAGCGGCCTCTTTCTTCAGGTCGCCCACACCATAAGATCGAAAGCTCCCACTGACATTGATCCATCCATAGGCTGCCCACAGCATCGAGGAACATGTCCAGGCTGTTGGCCAGAAGTACCTGGGATCGCGCCCTGAATCCCGAGCTGATGCCGTCTTCAGCACCAACGTTCCTAAGTCCGATGGCATCCACCCTGTGCCTGTCACCAACTTTATGAATGCGCAGTGTAAGCAACAATATCGTGCGCTGTTACACTTGACAAGACAGTGAAGCTCATGAATGCATTATTAGACTTCTCCGAGATCTCCATCGGTACTCCTCCTCAGACCTTCAAGGTCGTTCTCGATACCGGTAGCTCGAACCTCTGGGTTCCTTCCCAGAGCTGCAACAGCATTGCTTGCTTCCTGCACTCCACATATGACTCCTCTAGCTCCCAGACATACAAGAAGAATGGGTCCGATTTCGAGATCCATTATGGATCTGGTAGCTTGACTGGGTTTATCTCCAATGACGTATTCACCATTGGCGACCTCCAGGTCAAGAACCAAGACTTCGCAGAGGCAACCGAGGAGCCTGGTCTGGCTTTCGCATTTGGCCGTTTTGATGGCATTCTTGGCCTTGGCTTTGATACCATCTCGGTCAACCACATCGTCCCTCCCTTCTACCAGTTGGTTAACCAGAAGCTCATTGACGAGCCTGTCTTTGCATTCTACCTGAGCTCAACCGATGAAGGCTCCGAGGCCGTCTTCGGAGGTGTTGACAAGAGCCACTACGAGGGCGAGATTGAGTATATTCCTCTGCGTCGCAAGGCTTACTGGGAGGTTGACCTTGATTCTATCGCCCTTGGCGACGAGGTGGCCGAGCTTGATGACACCGGTGTTATTCTTGACACTGGTACTTCTCTCAACATCCTGCCCAGCTCTCTCGCCGAGATGCTGAATGCTCAAATTGGAGCTAAGAAGGGATACAACGGCCAGTACACGATTGATTGCTCAAAGAAGCAGTCGCTTCCCGACATCACCTTTGACCTTGCTGGTTCCAAGTACAGCCTGCCTGCTTCTGACTACATCCTGGAGGTCTCTGGTAGCTGCATTTCCACCTTCCAGGGAATGGACTTCCCTGCCCCCACTGGTCCCTTGGCCATTCTTGGTGATGCTTTCTTGCGCCGATACTACTCTGTCTACGACCTTGGAAAGGGTGCCGTCGGCCTGGCCAAGGCCAAATAAATAGCCTCACTTATATTGGGATGCCTGAATTTTTGGTCCCGTCTTTGATGATATAGCGGTTTAGATCGGACTCGGTCGAAGAGCGGGGAATACCTTGTTGTTGGTCCTTTTGTTTTCTTGTGTGTGCAGTCTTGTTACATGCAACATGATAATTACACGATTATCATGGGTATTGTTGAACGGGGATGGGCTAGATTGAATAGCAGATTAAGCAGTATAATTGTTGGTGTTATTTCACGATAGCGGGTACAGTACAAGAACCAATGTATCCACAAGAAATATACTCCAGGTTCATCAAACACGAACTTCCCTACAAAAGGCCCTCTAAAATCCATGATCTGTCCGTGTTAGACTGCGCCAGATATTAAGTTTGCATTTTTTCCATTGGATGGGAAGAAAGACGGCTAGCTGCCTCACTCTCTCGGCCTAGGCGAGAGACACGCTAAATGAAAGGCGGTTGGTGGAAGATCACGTGCATGCGATTTTAAACTTTCCCCGAAATGGCCTTAGCCTAGCAACCGGGTACCTAGCCAGAGGTAGTGACTTTTGGCGATCAAGACACATTCTTCCCTGTCTGCGAGCAAGCCGTTCCCTCCATTGCACTCTTTTGGGTCGTTCTGATCTGGAGGCTGAGAGAATCCGGCCTTTCACCACCTTTTCACCTCGAGTGTTCCGACACTCCTTGTTGCATCGAGGCGTTGATCTGAATGTAGCCTGTTTAGATCTTGGTGCAATTTGGACAAAGAATTTTTGGCGTTGCACCATACGCCTGAGGCCCGCTGCACCGCACCGCGTCTATCGCGACAAGGCGCGGCCGACCAGCCAAACCCGCCATCATCAATCCATCCACTAGCGACGGCCCTGGGGTAAGAGATGTCAATCATGTCGCAACAACCAGCGATGGAGCCCAACGGCATCCATCACCATGAAAATCACGAGATCAAACTGGTCGGCGCAATAGGTAAAAGAAAACGCGACGACGAGGACGAGGGTGATGATATGGATGGAATCGTCGTCCAAGATCGCAAATCTGCCGATGCCAACGAAAAGCCACGGGATCAGCGAAAACTCATTCAATCATGCTTCGAAGTATTGCAATCGTATGTGCTACCTTTCTAATGGCGCGACTATTCTGCCTCCATTGCATCCCCCCTCTTTTGGCATTTCATCAAACGTCGCTGCCAGCCTAGCTAACCTCTTCTGCAGTTTCGATGTCGAGCCTCCGATTCTGAAACGGCCGCTTCAAGACCCAATTACCAGCGATGAACCCGAAGCCAAGCGCCAAAAATCATCAGAGCCAGCCGAGTTGGTTACCATTTCTGACAAGGTTGCCGCAAGTGCCTACGAACATTTGGATGATCTTGTGGCAGATGTCAGCTTGGCGATAAAGTCGGCTCTTGCTGAATCTGAAGCCGCGGCCTCCAAGATGCCCGATTCATTTGACCAGATTAAGACAGCTGCGCAGATTAAGAAGTTTAAGACTAGGGCTCTGAGCCTCCTATCTCGCGAGCAAGCCTATCCCCGGACATCACAGCCTGATTCTTTCAATGATCAGGCTCAACAGGACGAGTTTGACAAGACCCAGACGGTGCTTTCATTAGTTGGATTCGCACCACAGGAGAGGCGTTTATTTTCCAGTCTTCCTTCATCTCATGACCTGGACCTCTCCGAATACAACCTTCCCGTTGGTGTCTCGATGACGAGGATCTTCCCATCCGACCAGCAAGAGAACGTGCAGACATTAGGGGATTTGTTCGCGCCCTCCCGGGCTCTGCTCCCTCTTCAGCCGCCGAAGCAACCCAAAACACAAGCTAGAGGGAACGCTCTTGATTTTTATCACCCCAGCCTCACGGATAAATCGCAACAGCGAGGAGCAACCTATTTCAGCACGAAGCTGTCAGCTGGTCATTATCTTGACTATAGCCATGCCACCCCATCTTCAGCTTCTAAGACGAGGCAGCACGAAAGAGCGCAAAGTCTTGCAGGGAAGAAGCCATCGACCTCGGAGTTGGAGTTGTCCGAAATGGAATCTCTTTTCCGTGGTGCATTCTCTAGTTTTGCCCCTTGCAAAGATGATTCTGCGGCTGTTGTACCGTCCAATATAGCTGGGCGAATTTGGTGGCAACGATCTGGTCGACGTAGCTTTTCGAACATGATCGAGGTTGAGTACCTCGACCGCGCTAATGGTATTAAGGCGGACCAGGATGATGAAGCTTTGGACATTGATGAAGAGGCGATTCAAGAAGCGATCGACAACTGGGATGATACTAATGTTGACCCCTCTCTGCAGGATGCAATGGGATCAAAGCAGGATGAAGCCGACAAGGAAGCCGATGAAATCCTCGATGAAGTTTCGGACCTGATCGAGACACTGGCTTCCTACCAGCGCATTCGCAATCTTACCCTCCCGAACTCCCAGAACCGACAGACCAGTGACCCTGTTCCGGGCGACATGTTGGCAACAGCTGCTCCCCAACCGTCGGAGGCGGAGCATGAGACGTACCAAATGCTCAAGGCTCAACTTGCCCTCATTGTCAAGACGTTGCCTCCATATGCTGTTGCAAAATTAAATGGTGACCGTCTTGATGACTTGCTCATCAGTACAAAGGTTCGGGTCTCGTCTGACCAGTACAAGGGTGTCATGGAGGAGGATGAGGCTGGGCTGCAGGCTCGGTTGCGAGCTCAACAGCAGGCTGCCCAATCTGCACCACGACCAGCGCCTCAGCGTACACCAAGTGTATCATATCAAGGTCACTTTCAACAACAGAATCTTCAGTACGGAACGCCAACACGAACGCCAGCGCAGGCCCAGGCTCAGCAGTATTATCGTCAAGCTGCAACCCCTAACTACCAGCAGAACTACCAGCAAAATTACCAGCAGCCTCGCAGTTCCACACCGGCATCTCTCGGGCAGCCCCGCCCTCCCCAGCCAAACCAGTATAGTCGAACGAATGGATTCAACTCGCAATATGCGACTCAACTGGCTAAGGCGCAAACTCCATATGGACACCAGAACATGCCTCAATTTGCAAGTCAACAACGGCCGGCGTTCAGTCACGTCCCTCCGCAGAGTGCTGCGCAGCCAAGATTCTCACATTACCAAGGCTACCCACAACAGGCCAGCACACCTTCCCAACCCAGTTTTGGTAACTATGTCAATGGAACGGGGATGCCACAGCAACAACGCACAATGTCGCCACAAGTATCTCAAAGGCAGCCATTTAGTCCATCGCCCAATATGCAACAGGTTCAACGATACGGCACACCCACTCAACCCATGGGTGGGCAGCCCAACAGGTTCCCGCCCAGCTCGACCACTGCCCCCCAGCAGCAACATTCAGCAGGATCATTGACTGGCTATCATACGGTTATGCCTGAAGCACAACAGCAACGGATGCTGGAGCAGGCAAAAGCCAGAGTAGCTGCCCAGGAGCGTTCAGCCATGTTCACTGACAAGATCGCTCAGCCAGGCGTCTCCGGGCTGGCTGGCATTGGCCTCGGTGGAAGTCTTGATGTTAACAGAATGGCTGCAGTTCGGGCCAGTATGAACAATCAGTCTAAGCCACAAACTCCAACTGGACAGCGTCATAACATTAATGGTACCCCTGGATCCGTCCACGTACCACCTCATAAAGTCACACCTGTTCCTGTCCCACCGATACCTGGACTGCAGCAACAGCAGCGCAAGCCTTCTTCTTAATTTTGTTTGATACTTTCTTATTTTGCTGGGAGTACCGCGATGGTTTTTCACATGGCGTTCCGAAGCGGTGGGGATCAGGAGTTGTTGCTTCTCTCATTTTACCTTGACTCTTTCTCTTCTTCTGGAGCAATGGGGTGCGTTGGTTGGAAGCAGGAAGAGCCTTAGAGGAGCTTTTTTATTCACCCTGATGCTTTTCATTGGCACAAAGAGGCAGGGTTGGTATATGGTCTCGAGCGACCAGGCAAATCACAGCCTGCGCAGGGCGAGATTTGAACCACAAAGTTACCACAAATGACACCCTTTGCATTCAAGTTGCGGAAAGAAGCAGTCACTGTCAAGATGATTGGAAAGGATATTGGAGACGAAAAAATTCAGGGTAGGCGAGGATGATCCAAGACTGGGAAAAGAGCATTCGAATGGAGGCTTTTTGCGGACTGATTAAAGGATTTATCATGTAACACAATATGCGTCTTCTTTTTTTCCCTTTGGGAGGCTCTGTCGGCTGACACCCTGACCCGCAAGAGTTAGTTGACTCGGAAGGAACATTTCATCACTTGGACAGACAGTATACAAAGGGAAATGGTATAGAATCCAGAGCTGCGTTCATCTCGTGCTTAGCAAACTAATGTACAAAATTTCTGGGTATCAAAGTCCTTCTGTCACACAATTCCAAAGCTGATCGTACATAATAGGGGCAGTTCCCAGGCTTTAGACCGGTACCCTGTCTACAACGCCCTTCTAAATCTTTTTATACAGGCTTGGCGAGTTCCTGAGCGATCTCTCTCTCTTGTACCCACTCAAGGAATATTTTTCTCAGTTCGAATATGACCTCAACCGCTATCAGAAGAATGATAATCACCTCCAGGCGGGTTCCATGCTGCTCGCTTGACATCTCTCTGAGGATGCTTGCAATTTCTTGCGCATAATCCATCTTTTGATTGAGAGTTCGGATGCGAACATTGACATCCAGGGCACGTCCAACCTGCTCGTAATAACCCTCCAGGCCAAGCTCGGAGCGGCTGTCCCATAATATGTCAGGCAGGGAGTCGGTAAGCTCAGAATAGTGGTTTAGGCGAGCCCGGAGGCTGAGAAGCTCGCCTGTCTTTTGAAGAATAAACCGACGGCCATAAGGAACGCCGGAGCCTTGGGACAATAGAGCAGGGATATTGCGCGTGCTCTCGAAGTACGAGGTGAGGGAGGTCTCCAGCACAGCCAGCTTGCTGCTGCGAGCTAGGCCAGAGGAAAAGGCAACTTTGGCCAGCGTTGTGTCTAACCTGTCTCCGTCCGTATGTTCCCTCCTTGTTCCGAGGACAACGATGTCGCCCTTTAACAGACTGGTCTCCTTGGTATTGTCTGTGGTGAACTCGAGGTCCTCTACCTCTCGCTCATCGGCTGGATGCGGATCTTCGGCGGCTCGGAGGAGTTGTTTAGTGACGACGTCGGGAGGCAGCGCCCATGTTACGATCGTTCCGGACGGAAACACGAATATGTCACCGCCATTGACGCCCCGCGCGTGGAGAACCTCGTTGGTATCGAACTCCATATCATCCGGGTTGATTGAGAAGCCATGAGCCGTGAGAATATTTAAAACCATGGGCATCTTGAAACCTTCGGCTACACAAGTCGCACTGATTTGGTTCGTAGGATCCGCTGCCGCACCAATTGGCTCTGGCACTCCATCTGCGCTGCTTCGCTTAGGATGCTGCGCAATGATCGCAACTCGTCGCAACGAGTTCTTTGCATTGGTTGCGCGTGTGGTTTTCTTTTTGGGCTGTGGAGTGGAGGAAGATGGCCTGTCTCTGCTCGAATTCTCTACTTCCGGTTTGGAATCCGCACCCGATTGGGATAAATATGGATTGGACGTGAAGAAGTGTCGCTTTCTGGGCAAGTTGTTGGCGGTTGTGAGGTGGAAAGAACGGCAAGGGCGGGGTCCCCTCATGGAGGTGTGTATCTGACGGCCGACATTGAGGGCAATCCGCGGGAGGGAGGACCTCATCGTGATATACTTGGAGCCATTCGAGCCAGCTGGTACTCTGGTGGTCTGCGGCAAGAATTTTGGGTCCAGCTTCAACGTTGCCTTGAGCTTGATTGTGAAAGCTGCCGCCCCGATAAGAAACCGGCGGCCACTATCAGCACGTGATCTGTCACCTGCACGATGGCTTGAGCCAGCGCTCAATTTAGACGATAGCTTGTAAACATACCCCAGCTGGGTCCCACTGCATTATTGGCAGATCGACCAGGTTCAACAGAAGCTGGAGAAAGCCATCAAAACGCTTGACCCCTAGATTCTGGACTTTCTTCCTATTTAATTTCGCAGGCGGGCATCCGACTTCTCGACTTCATTACGCCATCCCCCCCCCGATACTTCCTCGCCTTGCATTGCTTAATCATAAAACATTTTCACACCGTCAACACTCCTCCAACACCCCACCATGGAGCTGAACGCCAAGTACGACGACTACGACTTCCCGTACGAAGCACCGGAGGCCCAAAATGGCCATGCCGGCTTTCTGACGAAGGAACAGATTGCTCAGGTCGAGCAGTTGCGAATGATGCTGGAGGCTGAAGGCTGCACCGACCGTCTTGATACTCTGACTTTGGTATTGACACACTGTTCAATGTGGGGTTGAAGTGATGACGTTACCAAGACAGATGCTGACTTGTTGATAATTTCCTAGCTACGATTTTTACGTGCACGAAAGTTTGATGTGAACTTGTCGAAGCAAATGTAAGGACTTCTCTCCCGACGGAACGCCTCCGAATACAGCCCCTTAACCAGATACTACAGGTTCCTTGACACTGAGAAGTGGCGGAAGGAGATCAAGCTTGACGAGCTCGTGCCTACCTGGGACTACCCTGAGAAGGCCGAATTGCACAAGTACTATGAACAATTCTACCACAAGATTGACAAGGTAAGATTGCTCTATCAGACCACCTGGCCGCATGTTTGACATACGTGTCCCGCTGACCGCTGAAATAGGATGGTCGCCCCATTTACATCGAAACCTTCGGCGGCATTGACTTGACCGCCATGTACAAGATCACCACTTCCGAGCGCATGCTGAACAACCTTGCCGTCGAGTATGAGCGTCTTGCGGATCCTCGCCTGACCGCCTGCTCTCGCAAAGCCGGCCACTTACTCGAGACATGCTGCACCATCATGGATCTCAAGGGCGTCAGTCTGACCAAGGTCCCCCAGGTCTACACCTATGTCAGCCAGGCCTCTGGCCTCTCCCAGAACTACTACCCTGAGCGTCTTGGCAAGCTGTACCTGATCAACGCGCCATGGGGCTTCTCCACTGTTTGGAGTGTTGTCAAGGGCTGGCTCGATCCTGTCACTGTTAAGAAGATTAGCATTCTTGGTGGCGGTTACAAGGACGAACTTCTTAAGCAAGTTCCTCCTGAGAACCTGCCAAAGGCTTTTGGCGGTACCTGTGAGTGCCCTGGAGGCTGTGTGAACAGCGATGCTGGCCCCTGGCACGACGCCGAGTGGGCCAGGCCCGCCAAGTGGGAGAAGAAGGCCGACACTACCATCGACAACACTCCTTCCAACAATGAGACGCCTGAGGTGGCTACCGGTACCGGAACTCCCGCTGTTCCTGAGGTTGTCGCCGCTGGGGAGGAAGCCAAGCAGCCTGTTGCCGCTTAAACTGTTTGGGTACCTTGGCCCTCATCCTTGTGATAGAGTGCTTGTTCTTCTAAGATTATTATAGATGGGAAAAACACAAAAAAGAGTAGGTGGTTTGGAGTGTCCCCCTTTTTGTTAGGCGAAGCGCGTACGATGGAAGTCGAGTCTGGTAGTGAATGGATGGCTTTGTTCAGTTTTAGAATATGCAGGAAGACGCCTGCCGGAGAATAGCCTCCTAAGCAAGTTGCATTCTAGCTCCGAGGTAATTGCATCCGGGCCATGGCCGTCTGATGTTCATGAGACATGGAGATATGAGATGTGTAGGAACATATTTTGAGGCGGTTAGAGTTGATGTTTCTCAGCCGAGATAACGCCATATTTAGATTCGTCATAGAAGTCCCTCCAGAAAAACAAGAGGAAGATAAAAGCCCTGCCCTCCAAATCGCCGTGACGCCAAACCCCGCCCATGCCCATGTGATATCTTATTTTCCCTTCCTCATGATTTGTCGTGATATTCCGCGGCTCGTTCATCGCTTGTCGTTGACAACATATTCACCCGCCACCCTGGCCCTCTCCATCTTTGCTACCACCGTCGACATGTCCGTCTTCAGCCTCTCAAGCGTCTCCACCGCACCATTGAAGCTCGACTCGACGCGTTGCTGCCTTTCTAATCGACCCACGCCTTGTAGAGACGCCTCCTCTTCCCCAGATCCCTGGGCAATCCTTGCCGCGGCTAATTCATCATCGCGCTGCACTCCTTCGCGCAGACGATCCACATGCTCGGCGGCCGCCTTGGCCGGCACAGCGCGTTTGAGCGAAGCGACATCCTCGAGAAGCTTCTCTTCCTGCGTGATGAGGTCGGCTACACGCTGTCGTTTTCGCGCGTCAAAAGGCTCATATGCGGTATCCGGCGCGACGGGGCCTCCGTCAGCGAGGAAGTCATTCGGGGCGACGGGGAGGCCGTTGATGGTCAAGTTCGGCGCGGCTAGCTTGAATGTTTTGTTTATGTACTGCCCGCGGGGTAAGGAAGCACGTTAGTTTTTCTGAACTGGCAGGTAAACGGCGAGAAATCGCGAAATGATGTGCAGGATTGGATCATACTGCTTTACATACCTCATTGACGAGTGCTTCGATCTGGTTTCTTAGATCGTCCTCTCCATCGTCGCCCTCGAGATGTGGGAAAGCCTCGTTTAGCCGCGCTGCGGCGGCGTTTCTCACGTTCGTGATGAGGTAGGTCAGGTCGTCCGGGTTTTGCAATTCGATCTTACGCTGCACCTGCGACACGATCGACTCGGAGGCCATGGCTGTGGACCTTCGGGAGGAAATGAGTTCGAAGAACAGGAGATCTGTGCACCACTATGGTTCTTCACATGTGAGGCATGCCCATGTTTACTTTCCGCGCTCGCTGAGTCATGGTGAGTTACGTAAACGGGATAGCTTGGGGCCTGTGATGTCATGTTACAGCAGTTGGGCAACGGCGTGGGGTTTAAACATCATGCTAGATTCCCTACAAGCTACAACCCAAAGAATTGCAGTCTCATATTGCAGTGCAAAACGGGTAAGGTACCTAAGATAGGTAGGTTGAAATCATATATTGTATCGATTTTAGGCTACCTAGTACCTAGATGTACCTATATGACCAGTGCTCGCCTGCACCATCAGCCTCTCCTTGCGACGGAAGGCGCATTGGAGAAGAACGGGACGCCCATCTTCCAAGAAGCGACGACGGAACTAGACCTGTACAGCATTGTGTCCCTGGTGACTTCCATACAGACAGACAGGACGCCGCAGACACCATACCCTTTTCCAGCAAACCCCATAGCCTGCGCTACCTACACACTTATAACATGATCGTTGCTTTCTTCGGTTAACTTAAATGCCTACGTCGAGTACTAGTTTGAGGTCTAAAACTTACCTCGGCGCGGTTTCATTTTTTAGACAAGGGTAGAGGCAGCTGCAAGAGATAGTTTTTATTCCTTCATGAAAGATTGTTTGCTGCCTAATAGAAAGAACACTAATTAGTCAGAGAATAGTACACAGAAGTTGTTGCTCGAGAGTGAGTTAGCTATCTAAATCGAAATATCCCAGTAGTAGAGATAATCCAATAGGTAAAAAGGGACTGCGCCAGCCGGGAGGATACCTACAGTTTAGACAGACTTCGGAGCGCGGCTCGGAAGGCAGGCAGGCAGACAGGCAGGAGCGACACCATACACAAATCCTTCCCACCCAATTGGCCTAGCGGTCTGATATTTTGGCAGGTGATAGTTGCAGCCCTGAC
This sequence comes from Clonostachys solani, assembly GCA_902141235.2. Lineage (NCBI taxonomy): Eukaryota > Fungi > Ascomycota > Sordariomycetes > Hypocreales > Bionectriaceae > Clonostachys > Clonostachys solani. Next base: position 1,115,632 of record CABFOC020000002.1, read on the forward strand.
CGAGCTGTTTCTCATTTTGACGCCCGATCGCTAAAAGGCCGACCCAGTTGCCTACCACCAAGATATGCGATCGCCGTAGATTTGACCAAGCTGCCTGTCGTCGAGACATGCAATGGCTATGGCTCTGGCCTTGTTGTCTGCAGCCAACACGAGAAATCGTTGCAGGTCGGACCTGACAGCCAACTACCGTGACAAATAAATCGCGAGGAGCCGATCTCGCCGCTTCCCTTACGACAGCTGATTCGTAGGGATCTGACCCAGCCGGCTTCGATTATGACGAGCGAATTGTCACATCTGGCTGTGACAGCTGTCGCCCGTAATCGCATCCTGTGTAGGCCACTCCAAAGCTCCCGTACTCGACATGCATTTTTTGCTTGACAGCAATCCAACCTGGCATATGTCCACGACTTGCGCACCTGTCAAGGCGTAAAGGTCTCGGCGCTAGAGTATTTCGTATAATGAAGACAATAGTACTTGGTCACAGTTTACAAACTGTGTATTTTCCTTACCGTCACAAGTGGGATACCTGCCATACCCTGATATCCTCACTCATGACCTTTCAGAACAGCCCCCCCTCCCGCCAAGGCAGAACAAGCTTCTTGATCAGGGGCGAGCAGAGCATGATCATGCAATTATTGCGGGAGAAGTTTTTTTGTTTCCTCGTCGCTGAGGAGTATTTCGTGGACAGGATCCCGACGATTCTCGAGGGGTACGTAATCGCAATCGACGTATGACGGAAGGAATATCTCTAAGGATAGTATGTCAGCGCCAATGCCCATGATATCCGGTCAGGAAGTAGATGAACAAACCTGGGTTCCATGCAAACCCTTGGGATGAAGACAAGTATGTAATCTATGCTGCCAGTTAGCTGGTCTGCGATTCCTTTTCATGGCTAAGAAGAGTGACGTACGAGACGAGGAGGACCCTCTGGATCACCAATATTGATCACCGTAGACTCTTGCCTCGATATCGCGGAACCTGTACATTCTGTGGTTAGCCTGCTTGAACAACAGACCGACTGAGCTACTCGCTTGGCCGTAAGATAAGGAAGCGGAGGGAGGGACTTACTTAGTAGACTGGGACGGCGGACGTGAAGTATAGAGCGCTTGGCTGAGGCGGGAGGTGTTGAGCATGGAGAGGAGTTTGAGTAGGTGCTGCTCGAGGAAGAGGAGGCAACGGCCTTTGAGGATTTGCCGATGGCATTTGGAATGGCGATGGAGGATGACATGAGTGCGTCCAACGGTTACGACAAGAGAGTTTTTCAGAATAAGGAACTTGAAACAAACAAGGTAAGAGCCCCGGTTGAGGAGGTCAACGGAGATAAAGAGGAAACCTGGGGACCGGAGAGAGGTTGTACGCAGAAGGGGAATGAGGGAAGGAAGGACTCTTGAGGAGGCTGGCGAGGTAGGTAGTACAGGCAGTGTGACTGTGGAGGAGTTGAAGGCCGTGGACCAGACGAGGCATGCGGACTATGCATGTGGAATATAAATGCAGTGTAGGAGTCAGAGATTCGACACGAACAGGCAATCCAAGGGACAACCAGTACGGCCCGGAACGGAACAAGCTTCAGGGCGGCGGACACATGCACGAGGCGGGTGTGCACGCATCAGGCATCCTCTGGAGAGTACCTGCTTGCACACAGTATGGGGCGGCTCCAACGAGTGGTCAGGCACTCTCACGGTGAATCACAGCGGCATCATGAGATGGGCTACCGATAATTGATAAGGAGTGAAGTGAAGGGTACCCATAAAACAGCCCCGTGTCCAGCACATGCAAGGTATAGGAAACCAATCGCAGCATCGGCTGAGGTCACTTGAGCCCAGTCTTGCATAACCACTGGTAGGGACCCGCCCTGTGCCGCGACCGGGGGCCGGATCTCCCCACCTGGCTTGTTGGGCGACTACCAAGACTACCTGGCAGGTGGGCGATGTGTGGCCAATGAAACGGCACTACTGCATCCACTGCCCGCCTTGCCTCTGTGGGGCCCAGATAGCCAATCAGACTATTGAGTCACGTGCACTGTCCCAGTCACCACAAGCTGAGCTCTGGGGCTGGAATGGATAGGATGACTAAGCTGCAAGGTCCGTTCTACCTAAGCTCTAGGCTGCGCTGGTGTTGACGCCAGCATGTTTGGGGTTGAACGACATCATCTTCTCGCAGTTTCGGCTCAGCACCACTCGTCACGAATCCTGAAGCTATCGCCCTATTACTAGGCGACTACTCCGCAACTCTAGTATATCAGCCTGCCGAGAGACCACTGCCCTGAATTCCGAGTTACGCGATACCTAGGGTCTCTTTTGATCCCTGTGAGGACGAGAAGCGACAATGGGCGACATCGCAGTTGAAAACCCAGTCAGCCAGGTGGCTCTGCACAAGAAGGCTACCCCTTCGACGATACCAAGCATTGATAACTTTGAGGGCTTGCCCGCGGATGGTGGGGATGATTACGCTTCGCTCAAGAAGCTCCAGCGGCAACTAGAGTATGTCAATCCTGGGTCACGGGCGATTGCTTGATTGGCTTACACCTGGAACAGGTATATTCAGCTACAGGAGGAGTACATCAAGGATGAACAGAGGTTAGTTGTGCTACTTTTTCTTTCGGGGTGGAAAGCAACTCGGACGCTGACCTCTATCTAGGAGTTTGAAGAGGGAGCTTGTCCGAGCTCAGGAAGAGATCAAGAGAATTCAGAGTGTGCCGTTGGTCATTGGCCAGTTTATGGAGGCTATCGACCAAAAGTAAGCCCCCCTCATGAAGTCTTTCTACTAGAGATCCTTCATCTAACCAGGGATCAGTACTGGTATTGTCCAATCAAGCACAGGTTCGAATTACGTTGTCCGTATCCTCTCGACTCTCGACCGCGAGAAGCTCAAGGCTTCATCCTCGGTTGCCCTCCACCGCCACTCAAATGCCCTCGTCGACATTCTTCCTCCTGAGGCCGACTCATCCATCGCCATGCTTGGCGCTGATGAGAAGCCCGATGTCACATACGCCGACGTTGGTGGTCTCGACATGCAGAAGCAGGAAATCCGTGAAGCCGTCGAACTGCCACTCACCCACTTTGACCTCTACAAGCAAATTGGTATCGATCCTCCCCGAGGTGTCTTGCTCTACGGCCCTCCCGGTACCGGAAAGACCATGCTTGTCAAGGCCGTAGCCAACTCTACGACCGCCAGCTTCATCCGTGTTGTTGGGTCCGAGTTCGTCCAAAAGTACCTGGGTGAAGGGCCCCGGATGGTTCGTGACGTCTTCCGCATGGCCCGCGAGAACTCCCCGGCCATCATCTTCATCGATGAGATTGATGCTATTGCCACCAAGCGTTTCGATGCCCAGACCGGTGCCGATCGCGAAGTTCAGCGTATCCTCCTGGAGCTGCTCAACCAGATGGACGGTTTCGACCAGACGGCGAACGTCAAGGTCATCATGGCCACCAACCGAGCCGACACCCTCGACCCTGCCCTCCTCCGTCCCGGTCGTCTCGATCGAAAGATCGAGTTCCCATCCCTACGTGACCGTCGCGAGCGACGCCTCATCTTCACCACCATTGCAAGCAAGATGAGCCTCGCCCCCGAAGTAGACCTCGACAGTTTGATCGTCCGCAACGACCCACTGTCCGGAGCCATCATCGCCGCCATTATGCAAGAGGCCGGTCTTCGCGCCGTCCGCAAGAACCGCTACAACATCATCCAGACTGACCTCGAGGACGCCTACTCCAGCCAAGTCAAGGGAACGCAGGATGACAACAAGTTTGACTTCTACAAATAAAGCAAAGAACAAATTAAGAAGGGAACTCATAATATTATGGACCTACTATCATAGGAATTGAGCTCATGTGTACAATTAATGAGATAGATCCGGAATTGGGATAGGCTCTGATGTTTCTTCTCCTAGCAGAGTGCATTGATTAGGGGCTGGGTTGCATAGACGAAATTCCATGAGTTGACGCATATCTATATCAAACAAGAAAGGATTGTGACGCCGTTGCCCCATGAAGAAGAGGAAGGAGGAGGAGGAAATGCGCTGCTTCAAGTTTCATGTTCTGTCCCATATCTCGTGTGGATGAAGATGAGTGCCGTACGCTATTCACTGTAAGCTGGTCATGTTCGTATGTATTAAGTTGAGTAAAAACACATAATCTATTTTTGAGTCCCGGCATATCATCTATAAGTGCCCAAATAATCAATATTCGCACAGCATGGCTGTTGCTCCATGCCATCCGGCCTGGCTTGCTGAACCTGTTGAACCGCCACCAAGGGTATCTTCCATCCCGTCCCGTCTTTTTGTGCCCTGAACGACCATGCCCTTTCCGTGTATCGAGTCTATTGTATCTCCCATTACCTTTTCCGTCCTAACGCCGACATTACTCTCATTAAATCGTTCCAAGAAAAACCAAAACCAAAGACTTCTTTCCATCAAGGTTGAAGAACCGTTACAAAGAAGGGAAATATTTCCTCGCCAAAGCATGCTGACATTACCATTAACAATTAGACGTGACCAGCTCGTCTTTTATATGATAACGCTATGCAGGGAGTTCCGAAGTTGAGGTAACATCGCTTAATATGTCTGGCCGGTTCCGGGACACCTTATGTTGGCCGTGCCCCTTCCTGTGCCTTTCCGGGTGTTGTGCATAACAATCTATTATGCATTTAGCGTGACGCCAACTTCGAACAGAAGTTGGACAAATTTCCTGTGTAATTCGATAAAGAAGTCAGGCTGTCCCACCAGGTCGGCGAGGCCACGTGCTTTTGGAGCAGCTGCACTACCTCCACCTCCCATTCGTCTTGTGAAACCCCCACCACCGGTAAGGAAGCTGCTACCGCGGTCTCCTGGCGCTGGGGGGTCAAAAGCCGAGGCTGTTGGTTGAGACAGGCCACCGGCACCGGAACTATAGAAGGTACTACTGCCGGAGCCGGTCTCAGCTGTACGTTCAGCCTCGGCTTCTGCTAGTTGTTGAATCCAGATTGCGAATTCCCGAAAGGCGGCCGAAATGATGGCAAACGTCTTCATGGCGAGGCGCTCCTTATGAGTGCTGAGAGCAATGAACGCGTACACTCGCTTGTGGCCTCGAGCATGTACGTCGGGAATTCGAAAAATGTAGGCGGTTGTGTATCCAGTATGCACATCTCCGAAAAAGATTGGCCCACCGGACGCGGCCGAGCCGGCGCTCTGGGTCGTCACGAAAGCCGATGATGCGTCAGGTTGAACTGAAGTGGCTGGCGCAGCAGTCGTGGGCGGCCTGGGTAATGTCTCGAACGACAGGGTTCGTAGGCATGAGGAGCGTAGAAGTGAGAAGGAGTTTGGGAGAACTGGTTCATGTGTGGACGTATAGTTGACATAGTGAACATGGAACGGTGCTGCTTCTGACGCCATCGAATTGCTAGAGCACGAGGTAGTTCTCGAGTTTGATGGAACCGCCTTTCTCTGTCTGGGCCGTCGCGACGCCTCTCGCTCCCCATCTGTGTCGCTAGACGATTGAGAGTTGGGAGGTGATTGCTGGCCGCCCGCGCCAAAGACCCGCTCAGCAGGAGCTCGCGTTCTGAGCGTTGGTCCTTTCATATTTATCGAGGCATCCACGTTTCCAGGGTCACTCGCAGATCGGCGGGGCAAGGTCATTGCGCAGTTATCGCAAGGTCCTTGCTTTTTCGTTACTGTATCGTCGTATGTCCGGCGGAAGCTTGAGTCAAGGCGAGACTGTTGCTGGGGTTGGTGTGGGCTTCCTGGAGGCGTATCTATCATCGCTGTTGCCCTGCTGTCTGTTTTAAGACCCAGGGTCCGGTGGGAGGCAGGGCGATGCTGTGCTTGTTTCCCCTGTTCAACCCCAGAGACGCCAGCGGCGTGGGCATCGTGGATAGCGAGATCATGTAGTGCCCTGGTGATTGCCGTTGAGTTTTGAGAAGCCGTGGGCCGTTGTGAGGAATCGACATTGACTGTGAAATCGTCATAGCAGACGTTGCATGAGGTGGGCAAGCCCTCGGTCACCATCAATGGAGTTGGGCCATGGATATCACAATAGTGGGCAAGCGAAAGCTGTAAGTTTGCGATTAGTTTCAATGTCCTGCCCATGATCTGGTGCGCGGTTGTAGATGCGTATACACGGAGGCAGGTGTTTCAAGAAGTTGACAAATCAGGTATGACGCGCGTTTGCAGGGATAAGATTGTATTAGGGGAATAGCAGATTAGAGTGTCATGGCGGATGTGGCTTTGGATTGGATGTAGCGGTATAGATCAGTCCCGACGACAGCCAACGAGATCTATCCAACAGGAGCGAGTGCGATAGATGGTGTAGTGAGGAGGGAAAGTGGGCTAGGGAATGGCATCATGGAGCTTTTATGCAGATCCAGACAAACAAGCCTCCTGTTTCCAGCAGGATGCCGGAAGAGGATCATTTGCTGGCGGCACGGACGGTTGGGTACTGGGTGAAGTGAGGCAAGGAGCTGGGGCGTGAAGGATGAATACACAAGGGCGGTGTGCCGGGGTGTGGTGTGGTAGCAGAGGCTGATGGTGGTGGTGGTATTGATAAAGATGGTGGTGATATTTGTGCTTGCTTGTGAATGCCAGCTCCTTGATTTGAGGGTGGTCATGATTACCACCGGCCTGAACACGTTGACGAGCCGCGGGAGAGTCCAGGAGCCCACATTGGGTGAGATGTGATCAATCAACCGGGGAACAGGGCTGGTCTCGAAGTGCTTGGGCAGAAAGGGATGTATGGCGTTTGCTAGGGCGACTTATGAAAGGTTGCGACTCACAATGTAGGTCATGACGTTTTGGCACACTCGATTAAGCTGTGTGCCTCTGACGCTCTCTCTCACACACTCCCTCTTATCGGATCGGATCGCTGACGGGGCGCTCACTGGAACAGTTGCTTTGGCCGATGTAGGAACACCGCAGTGGGTATCAAGAGCTGAACAAGCAAAACGCCGGGGTACAGAACGCCACTGCAACTGTATATAGTAAGGTGGTAGCGATGTCGCGCAGTGGAAGCCGGAGGATGGATATGGTAGAGTGAGAGGCTGGTAATGGAGGGTGTTAAACCTCGAGCTCGCAGGTCAAGGGCGGACCGGACCAGAGTAGACAACACAGCAAGCGAGAGACAAGACTTGAGAACCAAATAATGTACGTGAAGAACCCAAGCTCGGTGGACAAAGCAGGGCAGACGAGCCGCAGCAGTGAGGCCGCTAGTGATACACGGCCCAATGCTGCCCCACCAGAGGGCAGGTCGATATGCGTGGGGTGAGACTTGGGTGCAATGGAGGAAAAAGAAAAGAAAACCCAAAGAGAGAAGAGGCGAGAAGCTGGCGCCGAGAAGGCGGCGGCAAGAGAGAAGAGACGCGGCGGCGTTACGGATGACAGGATGCGGCCGACGGAGACTAGACCAACCTAGACGGCTTGGTGAGTGGATAGCAGAGTGAGAGTCGGAGTGAGAGCGAGTGAGTGAGCGATTGGTGGTGAGAGAGCTGCTACTGTGTGATGGCAAGGAGAAGAGGAATTGGGGAGGGGAGGAGGAGGAGGAGGAAGAGGCGAAGGAGGAGAAGAAAAGAACGAGCGTATGAAGCGATCCGCAAACAGTCTAATTACTCCCTGGCTACGAAAATAATAAGAAAAGAATGATATCCCCAAAAGTCAATGTCCTAGCCCAAGGAAACTTTGTTCTGGTGTCGGGGGAAGGAGGGGCCACACGCACCTGCGGAGCGGATGGGCTGGGGGGAGGAAGGAGGAGGGACCAGGGCAGCACGCACGAGCACAAGCACCCACTACCTAACTGGGAGCTAAAATAGGTACCTGCAAGTACTGATCGGTACTAAGCCTGGGGCACGATTTTCATCGGTGTCGCCTAGTGCCTGCCTATTACCAGCCAGACGAGCAGCAGCTAGGCAATTAGCACCAGCACCATCAGCACATATGCAGCTGGCATGCAGCAGCCCTTCAACATGACGGCACAGCTAACGGCTGCAGGCCGACGGATACTCGCACTTCCACAAGCACGCACACGCGCACATGGTCCGCCAAGGCCAATTCGTCTTTAGCGGTCCCTGTTGGCATCGGCATCGCATCATGGCCCACGCCCGCAGCCGATTGATTGTTCTCGATGCATCTACATGGAGATACCTGCCCAGGAAATTACCAGGTGCCTGCCTCCCTACCTGGCTAGGCTTGGTAAGAGCCGTCAAATTGCCCGCCAGGTAAGATGCTCCCTCCTCCAATCCGGAAACAGAACCCGGAACTGCGAAAAGCGCTCCGGGCGAGGTGTGACGGGCGGTAATTAATCCAAGGCCATGCCATGCCCAGCCTTGCGCTTGGAGTCGCCTGCGTTGCGAGTAATGGCACGATCGATCAAGCTCTGGCTGGCGGACCCTTCTCAGACATGGATTAATCGAACGATTTCTCATGTTCTCCACGGAGCCTCGATCGATCAATACCTTTCGGAATCTTGAAAACCAGCCTGCGCTCAAGAGGGTCGGGGCAAGAGGAAGGGAGCGAGCTACGTATCATGCGCGTATAATTAGAACCCACGGAGACGGTCGAGCGTGGACACTTGGACCCTGGTACCTGGCAGTCGTCGGCGAAGCTCGCTCGGCAACAAGGCTAGCGTCTGGCTAAATGTCATTGACGACTTGACCCGACCTCGACTAGCCTTGGCCCATATTCGAGCGCAACCGCAACAAGGTGTGGTAATAGGGGTCCCATGGTTGGGCGCTGGCCATACAGAGAACAACCCAAGTGGGGGATGCTCTCGGACGGCTGGCCGTATTGTGTCAGAGGCCATCCCCAGCCAACAACAACGGCCGTCCGGGACAGCCCAACATCTTGCAGCTTAATATTACTGTCAAATCAAGCCCAACGTAGCCTATCCCAGTCGAGTAATAGACAGATGGGCGGGCGGACGGGCGAAAGCGAACCCAACAGAAGAATGAACGGCGATAACAACGGGCCGCATTGGTTAGCCTGCACCACCACCAAATGCAAGAAAATTGGGTATTGACGAGGCCCACGTTTGCTGGGTGCTCCCTTCTGAGATTGACTACTTCTACTAATGCCTAGGTAAAACAGTACTGCGTACGTGCACAGCCTGGCCTCTCCCACCAGCGTGCTCCGCCGCAGATTGGCGAGAGCTGTCTGGTCAGTTTAGTTCTCCAGTCCATGGAGCGCCCTTGTTTGCTTTACTTGATGGGTGGTCCCACTTGTCGCGTGTGTGCCAGTCTGTCATCGCCCTTGATCCATCTGCAACCCAGGCGAAATGCAGCCTGACAGATGACATGTCGCCTGGATTGGGTTGGGCCGGGCTATGCCGGGCTAGCTGCTGGGTGGGCTTTTGATGTCAAACGTGTGACAAGAAACGGCGATGCGTTGCATGTGGCAGGAAGAAACGAGGCCAAAGATTGGAAGGGTCTTGGCTGGGCCTCGATTGATTGCCCGCGTTTCTGCCCGGTTTCATTTCACGCTGCCGCCCGTTGTTATTGTTGTTGTGTAATCCGGGGACGGAGACTGGCATGGAAAATGAAGGAAAACAGCATGAGCTACCAACCACTATTGACCGTCCTATACCTAACAAGGATCTGATGGCGAGCGACACATTGCGCCTGCGAGCTTGAAGAGCGATAGTTCATTTTGACACAGATCAAAATACCCAGCTGATTGACGAGAACCGGACCCCCATGTTTCAGCAGGCACCTGACAAGGGCCTTGGCTTTAGATCCTATGGGCCATGTCACGATGAAAAATGTCTCCGAGCCTTCCAGAAGAATTCTTTCCAAGTACCCACACCAGAACAGGCATGTATGTAATCCCCGTTAATAGTGTGTACCTTATGTCTGGACCTCAGCAATTCCATACGATTGCCTGTCAGAGCACAGTGGCTAGAAGGTTGTCAATCATGGTGTTCACTCTCCCGGACTGGTTCCTCCAGTATGAGACACTCTGATGAAGATCGACGGGGCCACACCGTTATTCGATCTGCGACAGGAGCGTGCTAATTCTCCTCGATCTGCTGTGTAACAGGTCGGGGGTGCGGGAAATGTGCAAGGAGACAACATCTCAGACACATGCACATTATTCTCGGCCAAGACAGCCGTGCAACAGAAGTGAATCCCCACAGAGAACGTTGACCAAGAGCGCATACTCATCTCACATCGCTGGAACCACATATATCTGGTGGCAACGATCAATATCTGGTGATTTTCGCATTAACTAAGGGTATGACAGGTCAGCTTCGGCAGATCGCGGACAACAGCCCTCTGAGCAGGCTCCACCAGTGCGCAACAGTTGATTGCCAAGCAGGTCACAGTTGCCGTAGGGGCTTTTGAGGGGGCTCTTTGTGGGAGGTTCCTCACATGTACTGCTGATTGGGGCTCCTCCACAACGAGCACGATCCCTTGGCCCAATAGGATATTGAGATGCTCGATTGGCAATAGAAACATACGACAAACCAAGAGAGATCGATACCAACCAAGGCAGGTAGCCTTCTAAACTAGGCTTGAGGTCCGTGTTGCTCTGTTCCATTTAATTATTCCATCTAGGGCATTGCGGTGGCGGCGTCTTGATACGCTGCCTGCCGCTGGAAGATGCCCTTCACCGCTATTACGGAGGCCGTTAGGTGGCCTCTTAGTGGGGTTGCACTGCACTGGCCTGCGTATTCGCGTCTCTATTCTCTCACTCAGTTCCAGAGGACGTGGCGGGTCGTGGTCCAAGACAGCTTCACTCTTAAGACGGGAATTTGTTTGAGAAACTATCACCCCCTTCTTCTCTGCCGCTGGGCGGCTATGACTCGTTCTCTGCGCCGTTGACCTGCTCTCACAGGGCGAGAAGCCTGCTAACCACCCGCCGCCGACCTCGGTCCCTATTTTTCTGAAATTCGACCAGGGTATTCTTCAAATCTGTCTGAGGCTTTTCTTCTCAACACCCTTCCCTTGCTCATCACTATGTACTAGGTATGAGCAGTCAGAAATAAGGGCTGTAAAAAAAGAAAAGAAGAAGAGAAAAGCTCTGTCAGGGAACACCTCTTAACAGGGGTATTCAATAGGGTGCTGCGAGAGGGCCAGTATTCAGTCTGAACGCATGTATACGTGAGTACGTCGAACCCCATGGCATCTGTCACAGACAAGGTACCCGCCCCCCAGAGCCCGCAATGCTACGACGGGGAGTCCACGTTGTAGCGTACAGGGCAGGGGTCCCACGCACAGGCGTCGGATTTCATCCCAAGTCATACGTTCTTCTGGATCTGCTCTCACCGGTTTCGTGAACGCTCAATCACCTGCCGATTCCCTACTCCCACTTACGGCGCTCCCGATTCGGCTGACATACTCTGATTGAGCTCTTTTTGCCCCCTCCCTTCCCCTCCTTGACAACTTCCGGTCGGCTCCATTACTGGCCCGCAAATGGAAGAGAACCCGTGCTGATGAAGAGGTTAACAATCATTGCCGGGTTACATCCAGGTGGAGGTCTTTCCTTCTTCTTCCGCATCCTTTTGGGAATCGCTTCGGCATTGCCCTGTTTTACCGAATATTTTCTAAAACGAGTCATGCAACGGCCTCGAAGGGATTCGTTGGATGGAGTATTCGGCCCTAGTATTGGTGGTTCATGATGGAACTGTGGCCTGTCGTAACGTGACTGCACGAACACTGTTTACATCCACAAAATAGTGATTCGAATGTGCCTTTTAAAACGGTATCCTTTGGTCAAAGATGATCCGCAACCGTTGGAAGATTCAGCTGAGTGGCAAAATGATTGATAGAGAAAACGAGTCCCTGGACTTTCCTATTATTTATTTCTGGCGTATGAATCATGCAATATACATATGACTTGGTAAGACCATTAACCATCTGGTGCTTGTCTAAACTTCTTTGCTCTCATTGTTTCTGAAATTGTCACTTGCACGATGCAAATGAAGAGTACCCAATTTGATTTTGGAGTGCCGACTTCTACATCACCTGTTACATATCTGGACTGAACAAGTTCCAGATTCCTAAATAGTTGCTAGAGTGTCTCCACGTATGATTATTTCCACGCATGGAACTGAAGGGTGTATTTTATAATAAATGAGAATCGGTTACTAAAAGAACTAGGAATCGACTCATCAGGACATTTTCACAACTGATATCACCTGCATTTATCTCTATAAAAGGGTAAGTCTAGACACACGCTGAAAAGGTACTATCCCGTCATTTCTTAGTATTCTGTTCATGACGCTTGGCTACTATTGATGCTTCCGGGTTGATAGCAGTAGCATGTGACCAGCGACACAGCTGACTTATCTTGGTTATTATGTTGGTTGCGTATATGTTTATTGGGGAATCAGTTAGATAATCATGCATTTATCGAGTCAGGCATTCGGAAAATAGATACTTGGGAGTATGAGGAGTAGTGCATCCGGTGGTGACCGCTGTGGAAATGGGTCATGTGTGTGATGAATGCGGGTGGACGTCACGCTGAAGGCTCTCCCCTCTGTCCCCAATACGTGTCTGCCCTCAATGGAAGTTTGACACTGACTATAGTAGGAAGCAAACATGCAGGAAGCAAACATGCTTCTCAATTTGGCGAATATATTCTGGAGATGGACTAATGAATGTTATCTTTGTCCCTCTAACGACCATCAGCAACCAGTATCTACTGACAAGTGTCTGGAAGACTACGCCAATATACCCTTCGTTTAGCAAGAGAGCAGAAAATAAAGAATTGAGATAGACGATAGCCACTGTTATTAGGTCGAGCAATGGAATATGAGGCAAACATGGATCAATTCAGTATTGTTCTTCTTGCAGCCACCGCCGCCATGTTTACAGTCAGGGGAAGAGTGCGACAAACAGCATCAACGGTCTTGAAACCCACCGAGCCTTCAGTAAGGAGCAAGTTACATTCAATCGCTCGTATGGGTTGTCCAACAAATCAAAGGGTTGAGCTAGGCACGACTGCTGAAGCTAGCCACCGACGACACTTGGCAAGACTCGCTATATAAGAAAAAATGCAGTTTAAGTTTGAAAGGACATATGAGCGAAAGAGCAAATGTCGAGAGCCTAGTGCTAGTTCAGTTCATATTTCTCTCTATATCACTGATGTATTGGCTCTGGAAGATTGCCTCCCGTTTAATCCTCCATCCCAAAATCTGAAAACGGTGATATTATCTCCTGTTGTCTGTGTCCAGTGCGAGTGCATGTGCGTGGTTTGTCTCTCCCTCGGAATCGCACCAGGCTGGGTATGCGCGAGGAACCGAAAGGGTGTCTAGTAGTCATGATGTATCCAACTTGACGTGAAAATCCTAGCAGATACTATTATTTTGAGTGATATTTGCTTTATTCTTACCATATCCAGCTGAGTTTTGTTTACAATCTAGGTAACATTCTTCCAAAGCGGCCAGTCGAAGTCACTGAGCGAGAGACTAATATATCGGTGACTGAAGTCAAACCGTAAACGAGTTGTGGCAGAAAATTCATCATCATCCTTCATGTCATATATCAATAGTGATTTGATCCGCTGGGTGGGCTTGGTCGGTTTGGTGCCGTCATTGTAATAAGACTCGGTCGCGTCGGTGCTTCGGGTGTCTTCATCTATCTTCCAGCTGGGACCTTTCTGCAGAGTTGTGCTGGATCCCAGCTCTCCAGACCCTAGTTTTCCGGGTAGGGGATACTAACCCCAGCGTACAGTTGGCGACTCATTTCATCTAGGATGGTTTCTACCTCCTCCAAGATTTGTTGGTCGTCTTCACCGTATCGATTTCGTCGTCATCCTCGGCCGCCATGCCAGTACCGGCTGGTTTCAGCCTCACAAGTATCTTCTCGCTGGCGTGTTTAAACAGATGAGGCGAAGAGAAGACTTCACAGGTTGAAAGAGCTTCTCCGAAGATTTCGTCCATACTAGCAGATTGACGATATGGGAATAAGTGAGCAGCATGTATAATGTCGCTATCCTTCCATTTCTGTAGAACGGGGTCCCAGCGAAAGTGGCAGCCGGGATGGGGCGGCCAGGGCAATGCCTCTCCATTATATTAGCGGCTCGCCTGAGAATCTATATCATAGAGGCCTTCTCGAAGTAGAAAAAGGCAGTAGAAAAAGGAAACTCTGTCAAGCCTCTAAAACCTGCTCACCAAGGCTCTATCTGACCTGGTTCGGTGAATGAGCATCATCTGCTGGAACCAAGAGAGAAGGAGCCTCGATCAATGTGAAAGCTCTGATAATGATAAAGACTCTGACTGAGGCTTAGATATTACCATAGAAACAGCGAATAGGGCTTCTTGATCTGTCTTGCGTTAAAGAATAAAAACACCATGCCGCAAGAAACTCACCTTGGAAGCCGAGTGATTGAATTCCGCTCGACAGACTTAGCTGATGGTGGAGAGCCCGTCGCAATAGCGCACGATTATACCAAATACTCGCAAAAGGAATCGCTATGCGTCGGTGTCAAGGTCTACACAGAGGAAGACGAGGAGCAACTCATCAGGAATATCACAGACGAGGTGTTCGAACTGGTGAAGGTCAACAAATAATAGATCGCACTGGCGAGTAAGATCGATGAACTTTCTCTGCCACGCCATATGCGGTAAATTTGGTGTGACATGATGTTCTTTTTTGCTCCGGCTATGACTTAAAGACGGTTGTCCAATAATGAGCAGCTTTTTCCATGATAAGTTGCGTGGTCATTGGCATTGGTATTGCAATTGTTTCGATGGGTACATTCCTATGCCAGTTTTGCACAACAACAGCCAAGTACTCTGTTTAACTAATGATGTTTTCTTTCGCAATTAGAAATTGGTATTTTTTTTTAGCGGAGCTTTATTGATAGAGCCGTCCTTTGGTACGGCCATCTGATATTCGACGCCGTAAAAGTCGGACGCCAATGATATTGGTACAGGGATCCCTGACCAGAAAAAGACATTTCTCCGAGCCTATGAATGAAGATGATATGGCCTAAATGGGAACTGTCTGTTTAGATCTTCCCTGGGAATTAGGGTTTACTGTCCTTTGCTTTTGACAACGCCGCTCAACGTTCTGGAACTGGTAGGTACTGAATTCTCGCTAGCGATTTCAATATATCTCGTACGTGTAAAGCGAAGAAGCCTTACAAGTGGTCACAAGACTGATATTCATAGATTAAGACCTGAAGGCTCTTGTATGCTCTTTCTTGGCTGGCTGTGCATACCACCCGGGGAATGTCATAGGCTGAATTCATCACTCTCCACCACGGCCACGATAGCGGGAACAAATCTGGAAAATGATAATTAGGCCCCTCGGGATTCTACACTAGGGCCATTGGTAGTGCACATGTGACGGCTATCAATGGAGCTTGTTGTCCCATCCACACTTGGTTGGAGTTTCGTGTTAATTGATTGGCAGAACAGACGGAGGACTGTGTTCAGCCACGCACTGTTCGATCATCAATTCCTAGGATAGGCCGACCCAACCCAGTATTGAGAAATTGAGAGACATCGTCACAAATGCCAACTCATTATTGTGGAACTTTGGCTACTGATTGCTGTTCGTGTATGACGAATCCTGGAAATCTAGCCAGTCAACAGGGACAGGCAGCCGGCTCCACCTCCCCACTGATGGCGATGGGGTCTCGGCGACGTAAATTGTCCAGTGCAGCCAGCAACGAGAGCATGCTTCCATCATTTTTCGCACTCCTTTGGATCGGTTTTTTCCTTCTTGGTGCATCGCATTCGTACACGTCTGCAGTGGGCAAGTGCGCACACCCTGCTGGCTGTTCCAGTAATGGAAGGGCAAGAGGAGCAAGCGCTGGCCGAGCGGCACCACGTTTCGCTTCGTGCAGAAGCGAGCGTTATCGCTGTCCGCCTCACTAAGCGACTGGCTCTCAGGCGTTTTCGTCGGCAGAGCCAAGTACCGCCCCGAAGCCTCCAGCCTCCATGCCTTGTTGAGGCTTGGAACGGACCCTCCTGTCCCCTGCAGTCTCACCCAAGGTCGACCGGCCACGATGGATCATGGATGCCCCCAACAGATTTCGTTGCTAGTCGTTGCAGGCATCCCCGAACGGGCGACACACGCGGGGGGGGATGGATGGATGGACCGTGGCAGCCTGTAGGTGGCACACCGCACACCAACCAAGTGTCTGAACCCTGTTGTGCACCGCACCAGCGTTCCGGAGCAGCGCCAGATCAAACATGAAGGAATGAATGGCTTGTGTCCGGTCCTTGGATAGATTGGTCTATAATAAGTAATGCCAGTTAGTAGTTTGTGTAGGAGCAGCACAGATGGCCAAGCAAAAGATCTGCTCGTTTGCTCCCGAGCCCCCGGACCACCGACTGCCCCTTACTACACAGCGGAGCCGGCTTTCAGGAGAGGATGGACATGTCCCGCTTCAGCCTTGCGAACCATTCATCCATTTCGCGGTGGATATGGCTGGCTTACGGCCGGGGCAGAGGGGCTCAGCGCCAGCGCGCAGCAGTCTCCAGCGCCAGTGGCCAGTCAGGAGCCCTGGTTGTTGCTGCTCTGATGGCAGGACGTGCCAATGCCGGCCAGTCTCGTGGCAATGCATTTATCGCTTTGCATAAAAAATGAGGCAACAGCGGGGACGGGTGGCGGAGGAGAGTGCTGCTGGCTGTGTTGCTCCCTGACTGCATAATATGCACACACTTGACCGGCACTTGGCTGAGGCGTTCTTGTCCTGGCCCCATGCCGTCGATGGCGATGGAGACGGGGAGGGATGGAGGGATGGATGGATGCCTTACTTGACGGTTTGCAGGTGAGACTGCGATGCGAGATGCATGCCTGGCCGGCCAACCCGACAGAAGGCATCCATGCTACGGCACCGCTAAGCACAGGTTAGTAGGTAATAGTAGGCATCCTCAGACGGATATTCCTTTTTCTCGCCCTTTGCCAGAGCTGGGGCGGCGTGACAAGGGCGGATCGCGTCCAGTCCCAGCCATCCAACCCATCCATCCATGCAATGCAGTGGTGGCAGGCCCAAGCAGGCCGCTGGGAGGACGGACGCGAGGGAGGGCGCAGGTCGCTATCGCATCGTATCGGCTTGCGTGATGGGACTGGATGGGTGACTCAGGCGCTGGTTTGGCTCCCCCAAGCGCCATTGCTGCCTGCCACTGCCTTACTGGACCTTACCGAACGGCGAGCTGCATCTAGGTATCTGCCGTCGACCTACTTAAAACAAGTGCAAGACCTCCTCCAGCTGCACGTTCGCTCCTCCCCTTCCTTGCACTTCACTTTCTCGCCTGCTCCCCTCTCGCCGCCTCCCTCTTCTCCCATTCTCCCTCTCTCTCTTCACTCCCCCGTCTGCCTCACGTCCCCCGCCGCACCCGCACCTTTCTCCCACTCTAGCCCGGCCCGGATCTCCATCATCTGGGTTCCTGCCCGCGCCCTAAGCTACGCCGTGCACCACCGCCGCCGTTGCATGCAAGTATCCTCTACCGCCTGCCGGTTCCCACTCCGATTGCCGGTCTTAATGTGCATTTTGCATCCATCCAGCCCGTACTGCTAGACATTCATGGATTTCCAGTCCACAGACGCACACTTTTGCGTCAGTTGGCTTCTGGGCCTTCAATCCCAGCCAGCTTCAACCACAGACGGCCCGGAATGGGCAGCCCACTACCAGACCGACGATCCACACTTCAGAGTAAGCTACGTATTAGGCCTGCTTCCAGACCCACGCAACCCGTCCGTTTCCAAGCCAGCCATCTTCCGCTGTGCAGATTGGGCGCGGCAGTACGAGACCAATGATCCCAAATTCCGAGTAAGCTGGCTGCTCGGTCTGAGACCCGCGCTCCGCCGCACGAGAAGGAGAGGTCCCAGGTTACGGAAGAGTGTCGAGGGCGCTGACGGCAGTGCCGAGAGCCAGGAAGTGCTGCCTTCCGACGAGGAGAGCGCCGACGATGCTTCGGGTAAATTTGACATGTTCATCGGGGTGGCTATGATGTTTGGGGACGAGCCATACGAGGAGGAAAGCACCGAGGAGGAGGAGACCCAGGAAGAAGCTCCAGCACAGACGGACCAGGACCCCCCTGTGCTTGCTACGCCTGAGTTTCTCGAACTGTGCACCAAGATGGAGGATCTTCTTGCTGAAATAGAGTGAGTCTTCTATCCTCTCTTGATTTGGCCCCCCGCTAAAGCTGACAATTTCCAAAAGACAATCTTCGGCGGAGGATGACGACGACAATGAGTCTATTGACGGACTTTCGCCCGAGGAGCGTGAAGACGAATCATCATCTAGAATCGAGTGGTTACGTCAAAAGACTGTTGAAAAGGCAGAAAATAAGTATCTTGACAGGATCATGTCCTTGCCGGGGCTCGAAGATGTCAAGGCCATGTTCCTGCACGCCAAAGCCAAGATTCAGGCATCGACGAGAAGGGAAACCTGCCTGAAAAAAGAGAATTTCGATGTATGCTTCACCGGAGGCCAAGGTACGGGCAAATCGACATGTGCAACCCTCTACGCCAAGTTCCTCGTCTCCAGCGGTCTTTTCAAGCCTCCTGCTGGAAATACCGGTATCCACAAGGCATCATCGTATTACTTTGCGAAGACATCTACATTGGAGAGCATGCGCCAGATATCTGCTACATGTGGAGGTTGTGTAAGCAAGAAGAATACTCGCTTCAACTGTTTCGTTCTTGACCGGCTAACCGTTAACAGGTCGTGGTGCTTGATGATGCCCATTTAATCGATAAGGACGATTACAACCTGTGGAGTTTCTTCACCAGAGCGAAAGAGCTCCCGGGCACCATTGTCATCGTTCTGGCTGGCGATGCAGAGGCCGGGTTGACGGATCAGCTCACCCACCGCGCTGTTGTTGAGCATCATTTCCCTGTTTACAAGCTGCCGAACTATTCTGAGGATTTGCTCCGTTCCATTTTCCACGGCATGGTACGGAAGTGGTTCAACAAGAAGATGAAGCTCGCCGGAGAGGTCGATGATTTGTATGTCAAGATTCTCATCCGCAGAATTCTCCGTGGCACATCAGAAAAGAGCTTTGCAAACATCTGGCCCTTGAAGAAGGCCTTCATCGAGGCTTGTAAACGTCAGGTTGAACGATTTCACCACGCGAGGAGGGAAGGGCTGTACCTTGAGGATTATTTCCTGAACAAGGAGGATCTCTTGGGTAAGCCGCCATGCCTCAAACCTGAGAAGAGCCCGGCGTGGGAGGAGCTTCAGGGGTTGCTTGGACTGGAAAACGTCAAGCAGTCAATTCTCTCGGTGGTCCACCAAGTCAACCAAAACTACGAGCGGGAAATGAAGGGGCTGGAACCTCTCTTTGCCTCGGCGAATCGCGTCTTCTTGGGGAGCCCGGGCACGGGAAAAACTACCGTTGCAAAGCTCTACGGCAAAATTCTGGCCGATTTCGGCCTCCTTTCAAAAGGAGATGTTATCGTCAAAAACCCGAGTGATCTCATTGATCGATACATTGGCGGCTCAGAACAGAATACCAAGGAAGCACTTGCAGAGGCAAAGGGCAGCGTCCTGATCATTGATGATGCCCACATGTTGGATCCTGGAAAACGAAGCACTGGCTCTAAGAATGGCGATTTCCGTGGCGCTATCCTTGACACTCTGGTGGCAGAGGTAACAGGTGCTCCAGGGGAAGACAGGTGTGTTATTCTCTGCGGATACTCAGCGCATATGAAGGAAATGTATGCCAACTGCAACCCGGGGTTTGCGCGCCGCTTTCCTCTCGATACAGCATTTGTGTTTGAAGATTTTGATATAGACACGCTTGGGAAAATATTTGATTATAGACTTGAGAAAGAGAAGTTGGTGGCAACAGAAAAGGCGAGGCAGGTCGCCATGGACATGTTGAGCCGAGCATCAGTGCGTCCGAATTTCGGAAACGGAGGCGAAGTCGTCAACCTGATCTCCAAGGCTATTATGGCAAGAACGAAACGGATGGCCGACAATATGGATTTCGGGGATACCAAGGAGCAGGTGGTAGACACAAGCGACAAGAAGGCTAATGGGGAGCATAAAACGGTCGACCAAGACGAAAAGAGCAGCAATGCGGATGAGACCACCAAAACCGACCTGGAGGAGGCGCCTCTCCTGCCAGAGGATTTCGATCCTGACTGGGACCGGAATACTCGTGCCGTGGCAAACACCCGTGCCCTCTTTGAAGGGTTCATTGGATACGAGGAGATTATTTCAAAGTTTGAGTCATATCAGTATATGGCCCAAGGAATGCGTTTACGAGGCATTGACCCTCGCCCATATATCCCATTTACCTATGTTTTCAAGGGGCCACCGGGAACTGGCAAGACCAGCACCAGTCGTAAACTGGGCCAGATTTTCTACGACATGGGCTTGCTTGCTGCCCCCGATGTTGTTGAAGTATCTGCTTCGCAGCTTATCGGAGAATACTGCGGCCAGACAGCGCCTAAAACAGAGCGTCTCTTAGAATCTGCCCTTGGGAAAGTTCTATTTATCGATGAGGCATACCGCTTGGCCAGCAGTTCGGGCTACGCAGAGGAAGCCGTCAGTGAGCTTGTGGACGCGGTAACAAAGCCAAAGTATTCTCGGAAACTCATCATCGTCCTCGCTGGCTATGAAGAAGACATGGATCGGCTCATGCGTTTCAACCCGGGAATGAAGAGTCGTTTTGCTACCGAATTTACATTCAAGCCACTCCGAGCCGAGCAGTGTCTCGAACAACTTCGGGCAGTAGTTAGCAAAGTCGGAATCACTATTCAGAACACCAGGGAAATGGACTCGGCCACACGTGGTAACCTAATGGGCACGCTCTCCCGTTTGAACGGCGAAAAGGGCTGGGCCAGCGGCCGAAGTGTTGAGACATTGGGCGAGAAGCTCATTGCGCACATTTTCAAGGAATGCGCCATGAAGGGCTACACCGGGGATGAGTTAACAGTGACTGGCAAGGAACTCATTACTATCCTTTTCGGTTCAGTTATTGCCCGTCATGGTGCTGCCAGATTCAATTCAGGGCCCATGGGCGCAAGGCAGATCAGGACTCTCAAGGACTTGGAAGGATATGAGTAAAAGGTGCGGCTGTATACGGCCTCTACCTCCTTCGACCTATGAGTATATGGCAACCAGACCAAGATTATTTTTGAACCAGACTTCCTATTTCTCTTACATTGCATTTATTCAGCTTATTTGCTAGTTGGTTTTTGGGGGACAATGCATTAGGACACGAGCGGGCTGGTAGACCCAGCCAACATTTGCCTCCCTCCGCGTTTGCATCAATCGGAGTTTTTAGGAGAAGCCAGACTTCCCTTCTCCTGGTTGTGGTGTTAAAAGAGGTTGGATTTCATTAACAAGGGTGGTTATACTTATGAAATATGACGATACCATAGTTGGTCAATATGTGATTGTTCTCTTCTCTTTCCTTCTCATATGTATGTTGTTCTATAAGATAGCTTGAAATGAACGCCCCCATTTTATTCGCATCTGCCTTTCATATTTCCCATCCCAAGGCAAAGCTAAGCAGGTAACCCAATATACCCAAGTCTAGCATCTCGTTGTTTACCCAAGCATGCTTCCCTGCGCATTAGAACTAGCTGAATCTGGATCAAAACACCGGGTATGCCATGAACAAACCTGCCCAACTCCCATGCCATCTCTATATGTAAATAAAATCAAAGAATTACGTTGAAAAGCCAGCTTCAAAAACAAAGATTGATCAGACTTCCGAAGACCCGCCGCCCAAAACGATCTTGGTTACTTTTGAGGTGCGATCAACCATGATAGGGATCGGACTCAGTTTCCGTTTCTTTGTTACTTGGGAAACCCCACGTTCTGGGACAATGTAGTTGGCCTCAGAGGCCGAGGTCAACGGTGTTTCAGACCGGGAGTTTTCGCGGGACGTGCTCGAAAGAATACCACCCGTCGCCTCGGTGTCGATGTCAGTGTCAATTTCGGAGTTAACGATCACGATTGGCACCTCCCTAGCAGGATCAACGCCCGTACTGGCAGCATAAGCTTCTCGAAATGCGATACCCAGAGCAACAGCAACCTCTCTCGCGACGCTGTTGCCCACGATCCTATACTGCTCGGCGGGGGCTCCTAGCAGTACATCCTCGTCGCGGAACCCTTGCGCTCGGCGGGCTTCCATGAGAGTGAGGGCTCGGTTCTCGCGCCAGTGGAGCTGCCTCCCGCTCTTGCAATCACCTGGGCTCTGGCGCGTTACGACTGTCTCGATCAGACTGTCGGGTCTCTGACGCCCGAAAGCGTTTGATTTAGGTCCCACCCTCAAGACAGTTGCGTTCTTGTCGTCGGGAAAGAATGATTCTCGCTCGCTACGGGTCATGAGAGGATCTGGCCTGTACCACGTGGTCGCGAAGTTCATACCGAATGGTCTGGTTGGAATATGATACATTTGGAGCAGAATATTCCTTGTCTGCCCAATGGATACTCGATGGTCAGGAAACGGAACACAGATATCAGGCTTCCCATCTTGTATCGAGGGGAGATCAGCCGTGGCTTCCGCAGCAGATGTGAATTTAAACGGGGTGGCTTCCAACCACTCTCTCTCTGCCATGGCCTCTCCATTTGGTAATTTCCCAAGTGAGAGATTTTTCGTATAGTCGGGATGAGAGTGAGTCTGCTGAGGCTTATCAGGCAACTTGAATCCCGGTGCAGCAAACGCTAGGAAGACGCGTGATCGACGCTGAGGTGAGCCGCAGGACGATGCATCAAGGAAATAGAACTGCGTTTGGTAACCAAGACCAACCACAGCACAAATCAATTGGCTGAAAACATCCTGGTCTCGATTTGCCTTCTTTTGAACGATCCCGGTGACATTCTCAAGGAGGCCATATTTTGGCCTGTATAAGTCAATTGAGGAAGCGAAGGCAGCCACTAATGACTGGTTCTTCCGCTGCGCAACTGTGGTCTTGTCGTTGGTTAGGGAAGAGAAGCCTGGACAAGGGCTTCCACCTGAGATGAAATCCACCTCCCCTGGAGCAGGAACCTTCTTAGAGAAGTGCCCTTCGAGAGCAAGCTTCTGCAGAATGTCAATGGAGCCTAGAAAGGGATGTACCTCTTCGGGCGCTTCCACATTGGCCATGTAGGTGTGAATTGCATTCGAAACGTAGTCGTTGGCCCAGAGCATTTTGATGCCGCCAGCTTCCTCCAAGCCTCGACCAAAGTTCCCGCCACCGCAAAAGAGATCCAGGCCGCGTAACTGAGGCAACTTCACTTCTGCAAACCCTTGACGTAATGACCCCGGGCACTCCGTTAGAGGCTCCAGTCTGGCAGATTCGAAAGACGATACCAATCTGTAGGTGAGTACAAATAAATTCCCCACGCCATTGCGGTCATAAGGGCGACTTATAGGTGTCCCGACCGGGAAAAAGCGAACGTGGCAAGGCCCCATGACTTGATTCTCTTGCACTGTGATGAGTTCATCCGAATAAACAAGCTCATTTTGGAGAACCGCTTGAGATTTTCTATCAACCTTGGAGCGACGTAGTAGTTTCCGCAGTGTGAGAGATCTTCGCAGTCGCCCTCGACTATTTACCGTTCCAGCCGAGAGAAGCTCACAAGGCTCTGATTGGTCGGACCCGTCGATGCGAACCAAGACTGTGTCACCCGGGCGGTAAGCAGGACTTTCCACGCGACCACGTACGTGTTCACAGACCAAGTGTTCCTCCTCCAAAGAGACCCATTTCCTGTCCTGGTGGATATATGCTAGTCTGCAGAAAAATTCCGAGCTTGTCGATGGGTTTCCGTGAAAATCTACCTCATGGACACCGAGGACTTCGTCTTCCGTAATCTTGAAATTTTCTTCGCAAGAACAATGATCAGAGAGGAAAAGCTCGTTTTTCCAGGGATATTTCATCAAACCACAGAGCGTATCCACGGAACGATAATACCAAGACACGTCGAAGCAGCGTTTCCCTTTTTTGACGCTGACTTGTTGTACTCGGGCAAACCATCGATCAACATCCGAGAAGTCTTTAGATGTTTCCCTCTGCCATTTTGACCCTGATTCTTCACTATCACGGTGCGTTGAAATCGTATCGCCTGGCCTGATGCTGCGGATTCGATCCTTGGTAGCAAGTAATGTAGCTGAATTTGAATAACTATCCTTGCTGCCATTGAATGAGAGCTCTTGAATGAGCTTATCCCGTAAGGCTTGCGTTTTGTCGCTAAACTGAACAGCGTCGAGCCGATCACCAAATGGTAAATGCTTAAAACAGTCAAATATGTACGGCGTAACGACTGTTCTTGAATGATCCAGAGGCGAGCATAAACTTTCTGGTATTTTTTCATAGCGCTGGAAACTTGAGTTATCCCAAGCCAAGTCCTTCCACAGTAGATGAACATATGTAGCTCTTTGATCCAGCACACCAATAGCTTCCTTGTAAAGAAAATGGATATTTGCGACGATAGATGTACGATAGTCTGTACTCGGGTGCATAGATAGCCATTTATTCAGTTCCTTTGCGTTTCCATGAGTTTTTCGAAGCCAGTTGTAAAAATCCACGCGGAAATGATGGATGGAAACGCGCTGTTTCAGTTCCCACATGGTGTCGAGATAGTCGACGAAATGTTTAGCCAAGTCGGCGACCCAGAGGAAAGGTCGGAAGAAACGCGAGTATTCGGACGCAGGTCTCCCTAAGCGATAAAACAAGTTGTTTTTGCCGCTGAGTGGTGTTTCCAGCCAGATAGAGTCGCGGACGGTATGTTGATGCGCTGGGTCACCATAGTTCTGGATGGGCATTGCTGTGATGGCAACATGCTTGACGAAAAAGGCTCTATCGCCGCATCTGAGAACGCCATCAAAGTAAAAACGGCCGCCACGGTCCTTAATGTCCAACTGGTGGAGCGATCTCATCTGCAAGCCATAATGAGCTGGCTCATTATAAACGGCAAAATCGTCCAGTTGGAGTTCCAGGTATTCGCCACCAGACCTGTCTTCCTCTCTAGCCAGAGGAAGAAGTTCTTGTATAACCTCGCTCTCCCGCTTGACAGGGAATCCTGGCTCAAAAGGCTCATAACACGACCGTGGGGTTAGTAAGGTCGATTGTGGTATCTCGACCTTGATGGTTGGCTTTGGCTGTGCTGATAAGGGGGGGCGCGGCTCGTGCTGTGGTGGAAAAGGCTTGGATGGATTGAGGTTTGGGTTTAGAAGTCCATCGCTTCCAAAGTCCGCAGAGTCTCGCGGGCAGGCCTCTTCAATTGGGCGGTGCTTCTGCTCAGTGGCAGGAACGACCAGAGCATCCCACAAAGGAAGGCTCGCCCCAAGGTGACTTCCCGCTCCATCTTCCAAATTATGGTCCAGATTGGCATCTTCCAGGAACGGGTTATCGAAGAATGCCTGGAGATCTGGGTCAAAAAAGGCATCTACAGAAACCTCCTCCATCGCATCAGTCGCCAACGAACTAGGCCAGGTTGACATAGAAAAAAGCAAAGCCCAGCGCCCCGTCCCCGAAAAAATCAAAGAAAAAAAGCGAGCCGGGGCGACGTGATTCACCAGGAAATAAAGATGATGCTCATCACACGGAATTCATTTAACCTTACATGCGAATGAAATAAAAAAAAAAAAAAAAAATAAAGAGCGAAAGAACAGGGGAAACAAAGGTTGATATTAGCGCGTGCTGTCCCACCAATCAGAAGCCGAGAATCTTCATTCCTTCTCACCTTGCGTTGACTTACACCTCACTTGCAACAAAAGAAAAATCATTATACGCATTAGTCAAGCCTTGGGTTTGCTTTTCTTCTTTTACTTTTATCCTTGATATTCAATTCCATTGCATATAGATAATATCATCCGCTTGCTGGGTTATGAAGAAAATACATATCTGGATGACCAAAATAACCTTACCAATACCCAATAGCAGCACCCACGCCAACTCCAGTTCATAATTCATGAGTCGTTATGTGAGAAGCAGACCAATCCATTTCGTCCAGCAGAAAAAACAAATGTTACCTCCTCCTCCGAAATCGGCTATTGTAGCCTGGTCCTCCCTTTGCTCCATTCTGCCGCAGCTTGAGGCGTTGAAAGTTGGCATGCGCCAGCTCGTTCACCTTTCTTGCCGCTCGCTTGACAACTCCCTTGGTTGACTCTTTACTTGTTTTAGGCTTGTTCTTCTTCTGCTTCTCCTTATGCCTGTCATCGCCTGACTCAGCTTCGGACTGTGGTTGGAAGTCGTCGTTGTCGCCCGAAGCCAACTGATCTTGTCCCTCCTCGCCTCCAGCATCCTCTACAGGTCTCTTCGTCCACACAGGTTTGATGTTGGCTTTCCTTGTTGTTCTCTTCTGTCCCTTCTTCTTGAAGATCTTTCTCGGGTTGCCGTCTCGATCCTTCTCATCCTCGACTGGGCTGTCATACAAGCCCTCGTCGTCGAACCCACCAAGTGGTAAGTGTTCTGCCGCTGCATCCTTGGCAAGAATACTCTGATTGGGGGCTGGTTTCTGGGGCTGAATTGGTCTGCCCAATTCTTCATCCTCAACGGCGCGCAAAGCATCCAAATCTTCGTCAAGCTCGTCCTCCTCAATCCTTCGAAGGCTGGCCACGATCTCGCTCAATCCCCTCCCAAGAGGCTTCCGAGGTAGCCTGAGTGGAGCTGGAGCGCCAAATATGTTGTTCTCATCCTCGTCCACGACGGGTAACGAGTGTCTTTTCAGGAACTGGGGGGTCTCGAATTGAAGCTTCGACACTGATGATGGGGTGACGGCCCCGACTGGATTGCCATTTCGCTTCTTCAGAGGCGTCATGAACGTATCCAGCATCTGACGCTTGCTTGCGGACATGGGCGAGCGGGTAAGTTCCGGTGAACTCACGCTCTCCATCACGGCTCTTTGTTTCCTAGGTGTTACTCCAACATCACCCCGAACCTCTGATCGAACACCCATCTCCGTCTTCGAAGGCGTCCCAATCTCCTTCTCAACTAGTAGATCAAATAGTCCGAGTACCCGGCCATCGCGTTGGGGTGTCGGCCCAAGAGATGTTACGCCGCTAGGACTGAACAACTTTCTCGATATCGAAGGGGTGGTGGCCAAATCATTGGGGTCCTGGATCCGGTTGTTGGAGGGTGTTTCGGCAAACTTTGCCTTTTTCAAGGGAGTTTCTGACGGTGGATGTTCGGTTCTGTGTTTCCTCGATCTGGTTTCGTCTTTGGGCGGCGGTACTGGCGCTTTGCCATCTAGAATATCTCGACATTTCTGATAGTGCCTGTATTTTTGGGCTACGAAGCGGAGGTGAGGTTAGAACAAGCGCCAGGCAAGAGCTTCGAGAATCCCTACCTATTTCTGCATTGCTCTTGATGTCGTCTCGGCCGGGCTTCTTCCCGCCGTGAGCTTTTGCCCAGTCGCTTTCCCACTTCTTTAAATCAAGGCGTAGCTTCGCGCACTTGGCTTCATACTCAGACTTGGTCTGAGAATCCATGGCTGAGGGTCATGTAAAATGATGAATTCCCAGATATGAAAGACTTAATCAGGATGACAGAGAAACGTTTTGGGGGGGATCTCATAATATGTATCCGATTATTTGTGCCCTGAGCTCCGAGGTTGAGAACGCGTCGAGATCCAATCTTTAATTGAATAGGCACGACGCGACACTAGACGCGAAATGAGACAACGGCCGGGACGCTGACAAGCCCCTGTAACCCGGCAAGCTTGCACTAAACCCGCCGTTCATTAGCGCCCAGATTGTGCCCCACTCCGGCGCTCCGAGTCACTGATCGCGGCTCATCTAATCTACATCATCTCGTTTGTCTCTTGGTAATGAGTGTTCGCGACCTTGCTCCAACAAAGGATAACCCGCCGTACGATGAGTGCAGGAGCTGATGAGGCTGACCGACAACAAAGACAACCTCAAGGCATTGTCACGATTAATGTACCTACAACAGACGATGACACCGCCACCTGTGTGATTTGCTGCGAACCAATCTCTGACCCCTCCGAGACCCAACCGTGCAAACATCGCCACTTCGACTACCTTTGCATTGCAACATGGCTCTTCAAAGATCCCAGGTGCCCTGTCTGCAGAGCACCTGTCTCTAGCCTTATCCGCGATTCCACCCAAGAAGTCCTCTCCAACTTTGGCGATGCGAAGCTTGCTCTCCGCGTGTCTCCGCCATCAACTCATCCCGTCTCAACCAACAGATGGGGCCGTCAACCAACATCCAACGCCTCCAGGCGCCCGCACGCCCGCTCGTCAGGTGCTTGGGGGCGCTCCCCTTTCCGCTCTCGAAACGACTTCGATCGTGCGCTCAGCCGCAGACAGGCTGTTTACGCACACGGCCGATTTTCAAAGCACGTCGGCTCCAACCGATTATCCCGATACCGCGAACTCACCCCCCGATTGTTCTGCGAAGACGAAGAACTGGTATCACGGGCAAGGATGTGGATCAGACGGGAGCTTCAGGTCTTCCCCTTCCTTAGGGCACAATCAACCGCTAGCCCGCAGGACCTCGACATGAGCGATCGTCTATCATCTGCGTCGTCTGCTGGTCAAAACCGACCGTCCGATCACCAAGAGGGAGAGGCCACACGGAGGCGCAGAGCCCAAAATGCCGAGTTCCTACTCGAGTACATCATTGCCATTCTGAAATCCGTGGATATGATGGGCAGTGCAGGAGAGGCTGAGAACATGATATCCGACTTTCTCGGTCGCGACAATACCCGCTTGTTTCTACATGAATTGCGCGCGTGGCTCAGAAGCCCATACACCAAGCTCGAGGACTGGGACAGGGCTGTCCAATACCCTGATGAGCGTCAAAGGATATCTGAGAGGCCCGAGAGCAGCGCTGGAAGGCGCCGGCATCCACGCGAAGAGGTTGACGTCAGAGAGCATAACCAGATGTGCCTGGAACGAGCCAGCCACCCTTCCTCTCGAAACTGGCGGAACCATGGTAGGAGAAGAAGGGGCAATTACCCATCAAGTTCGGACTTTGCGGCAAACCATACGTAAGGCCAACAAGGGGTTTCATTGCATTCGGTGAATTCTTGCTACATTTGGAAGTTTTGTTTTCATCATGGCTTGGCGTTGGCGTTGGACTACACCCTCACCCTTTTTTGGTGGTCTGATAGAGAGATACCCAGGATTTATTGTTAGCTCTGCTATTTTTTCACTCGTTGATTTCAGATCATACTTGGAATCTAACCGAGCCACCCACCGGTGGGATGAATTTTAAGGTTGTGTACCTTTTCTCGGCCGTGTGCTTATAAATCAACTTTATTCCATCCAGCGGACTTTCCGTGATCTGTAAGCTCATGGCCGACAGCCCCGCACCCCAGGCCGGAATTGAAGAGCTTCCGGAACTGAAGAGCTTGAAGAGCATGCAGCAATATATATATATACTCCCTGCATCGTAGATTAGACCGTATCAAAGTATTTCAATACCCAAGCCCCATTGGCTCGACCAATTGCTACAGTCTCCCCCAATTCACTCCCACGAAAGCTCTCGCCCCCCGCCCCCACACAGATCCAAGATCACATATAAAGATCACCAACATGGCCAAGATCAACGTCAAAGTCATCTCAGACTCGGTCTGCCCCTTCTGCTACCTGGGCAAGACCCGCCTCGACCGCGCCATCGCCCAGCACCAGGCCGCCTCGCCCGCCGACACCGTCTCCGTCTCCTGGCAGGCCTTCTACCTCAACCCCAACGCGCCCACCAAGTCGCTGCCCCTCAACGAGTACCTCGCCAGCCGCTTCGGGCCCGACCGCATCGGCCCCATGCACAGCCACATGAAGGCCCTGGGCGCCCAGGAGGGCATCGACTTCACCTTCAAGAGCCGCACCGGCAACACGCGTGACTCCCACCGCCTCGTCCAGTTCGGCAAGGCCAAGGACGCGGAGCACAAAGTCGTCGGGGAGATCATGAAGATGTACTTTGAGCAGGGCGGCGACATCACCTCGCACGCCGACCTGGTCGCGGCGGCGGAGCGTGCGGGGCTGGACGGCGCCGAGGCCAAGGCCTGGCTGGACGAGGGCAAGGGCGGCAAGGAGGTGGACGAGGAGGTGAGCAAGGCGTACGACATGGGCATTCACGGCGTGCCCAAGTTCATCGTCAACGGCAAGTACCAGATTGACGGCGCTCAGGACTTCTCTGTCTTTGCCGACACGCTGCGAAAGGCTGCAGCCCAATGAGGTTGATATCGCACTCGCTCTGCAGTGTCTTTCCCGGGACTCTGATGTTCTCGGTCCTTGTTCCAATAGAGTTTCGTAGCTGGAGGAATTTCTTCATTAATATAGCGTGTCGTTGGGGGAAACCCATACCATAAAACCTTGAATTTCAATCACATATGCTTCAAAGCCGACAGATCCTTCTCCATCGCCCGCAACCGTAACTGCAGCTCCCTCTTCTTCGCCTCCATCCCCCTCGCCTCCTCTTCCTCCCTCCTCAGATCCTCCACCGTCCATACGTCACCCTCCTCCTCCTCTTCCTTCTCCTCTTCATCCCCCTCATCCTCCATCCAATCCTTCTTATTCAAGCTCGCAAGCGCCTCCGCCTGCTCCGCCACCTTGGCCTCGTAGTACGCCGCCGTGTTCCTCCCATTCCTGTGCCTCACGCGCAGCGCCGCGATCCGCTCCCTCGCCCCGGGCAGCTCGTACACGCCGCACAGCTTCTCCGCGCCCTTGAGCAGCACGTCCACGTCCACGTCCCCCTTGCGGTCCGCCTCCCCCCTGCGGAGCGCATCGTGCATCTCCCCGCCCAGCACCGCCGCGACGGCCGTGTGCCGCCTCGGGTGGTGTGCCGCGCCGCGCGAGGTCGGCGGGCCGGTGGTGATCTCGCCGGACGCCACGTTGAAGACCGTCCTACGGCGCTTCTGCTGGTGCTCGATCTCCTGCTGGTCTGCCGGCTTGGTTGGGGGAGGGGGCGGGGGTGGGACGGAGAAGAGGGCGCGTTCGTGCGATTCGGTGTCGCGGATGAGAGATGTGATGTCGTGGTGGGATAGGAGGGCGTTGGTGAAGATCTTGGGCGGTGGGAAGCTAGCCATAGCTTGTCAGCCGATTTCTCGTCGGTCAAGAACCATGTTCTGGGATTACGCATACGGGAGAGAGTCGATCCCTTGGCATGAGAAGCCAATTTGGTCGAGGTGGGCGGATAGTAGGGACATTGTTTGGAAAGCGGAACGCGTTCGATGAAGGAGAGTGTAAGTGTGTCTCGGGAATAGCAAACAGGGAACGATATCCGTCTCCCCTGTGTCAGGTCGGATGAAAGATGACCTCAGGCACTTAATTATTCTGCGCGGAAACAGTGATTGATGATGATGGTGGAAATGACGGGACTTGCCCAATGGAGACATTCCCAAACAATGGTGCTCTTATCTCTGGATCTTATCGATACGCCTCTGCTGCCCCGCGATATGGCGGGGTCATCGGTCCGCCAGGTGGGTAAGAAGGTGCTACGGGCGGGCTGGACCGTATGCGCAACATTCTACAACGGGATCAGCATCGACATGATCAGTAGGTTCAGCCTAGGAGAATTCCCGAGGTTATTAATGATACACCGTTTGGCTTAATACCTGGGTATCTACACCTGAAATGTATAGTAGCCCAGTCGATTCAATCAAACGAACCCCGTTCGCTTACAACTCAACGATAATAGCTGTCTTATTGCCCGCCCGATCCTGCAATCTGATACGCTGACTCTTGCTTCAATGCCACTCGCCAAATCTGCATTCGCCTGGGGGCTGGAAAATCCCAGCTGGGTGGGGACAGAGTCAATCACGCGCTCAAATCAGGCAATCTTGCTGCTACGATAACGTGCTTCGTGTGTCATTGGACAGCTCAATCGCCCAGTCTATCTCGGTCTGTATCTGCAAATTCAAAGGCCAAATCCGCACCCATGCCATATGCTATACTATTTGCTCTGAATCCTCCCTCCTATGTCTTCATCACCCTGGCCTATGCCAGCAGCCGCAGCAAAGGTAGATGGTTTTGTGTTGGGCGTCCGCATGTCCAAGAAAAAAAAAGTCTATGTGAGGTATCAGGATGAAGGAAAATCGAGACAAATAGAGGAAATAATAAAAAATAAAAATGAACAGAGACTCCAAGGAGAGAAGGAAAATTGGTTGATGAAACAAGACCAAAGGGTTACCCAGAGAGTGCCGTGAGAAGATCGAAAATGCACCGAAAAAAGTCCCATTGAGAGTGATCCTCCGTCTAAACATGCATAAAAAATCCCGCCCTCTCCCTATCATCCTCGACAATATCATATCATATTCCGACCCGGCCTTGGCCTGCCTGTCTGTCCACGTCTATCCGTAGGCGGGGACGAATTAGCCAAGAATCTGCTAAATTTTTGGTTTCGCGTGACTGTGTATGGAACTACAATGCCTAGGCCCATGCATTGTTGAACAATTCAAAATCATGGGAGAGATTCGCCATCGTCATGAAGTCGTTTCTCATTGCCATCGTATCATTATTCAAGAAAACGTATCATCGTCATCGTCATCTGTTGAGAACATCAACTAGACTCGACCTCCATCACCTCCACGGTGAAGTACGGGAGCTCCCGAGCGAGATCCTCGTGGGGCTCATCCTCGCTGGAGTCCGGTTCCTCAAGCTCCTCGATCTGCTCCGGCGGATCATGGAATAGCAGACTACTCCTGTGCAATCGCTTCCGCATCCTCTTGGCGCTTGACCCTACATCATTGACATCCAGGAATCCAAAGTCATCGTCCGAGTCGCTCAGCTCACTGTGCGTTCGCTTCCCAACACTGCTAGACATGCTAACCCTCCTTCTGCGTCTAAGTTCTCGCTGGTGCCGCATAAACGCATCCTCCTCACCGTCAAGCTCGATGTCATTGTCAGAGGTGGATGCGCTGCAGTTGAGGTTTCTGAACTCGCGCACCATGTTCTTGTCCAGTTCTTTATGCCACGAACTAGAGCGACTTCTTGGTGGCTCGATTTCATAAGGGTAGAGAACCTCGAGCGCATCCCACTCATCGTCCATCGGATCGATCTCTTCCAGGGTGAATTCAAAGACGGCAGTGGTAACTGTTACTTGGGCATGGGATTGCTGCTCGGAATTGGCTCCGCCCTGGTCCTCATCGATGTCATCATCATCATCGTCAACATCATTGGCCGCGCTGCCACCAGGCTCATCGGAATCCGAGGACTCCACCACCTTGGGGCTAGACTCATTATCATCAAAGCCCTTGATGATCGAGGCATTGGGCGCGCTCACAACGCTCACCCTCGCGGACGAATCATCGTCAGAGGAGGAAGAATCGTCCACGGCGGAGGAGGTATCGCCATGCGAGGAAGACGAGCGAGGACTCAGCTGGTCGGGGCCAAAAGTGGGCTGATAGCTAAACTGGTGGCCATTGCCTACGGGCTTGATATGGGGGTCATCAACCAGCTCATCGTTGAACTCAGTGAACGGGGGCTGGTGCCGAGGCTTGGAGCTGATCTTGCGAGACAAGCTCGGGGATGTGGTTGGAGTCTCGGGCGGTGACGCTGGGTCAGCGGTGAAGAAGCGGCGGTGGTGAGGGTGCTGGGTGAGGTCGCTGAGGTTGGGGGTGGACGGGCGCCGCCGCAGCCGCCTATTTTTCGGCATAGTGCGAGAGCGACCTGGGTGCAGCGCAGGGACGGGCGGGTGCAGCTGTGTTTCCAGGCGTCAATGGACGGTCCCAGAGGACGGAGGCTTGTAGACGAGAGTCCCGAGAGCCCCAGACGGCACAAATCGCAACTGGGTTGCTGCGTGTGCTCCCCGAGGAGGCAGTGGCACCAAGAGTCCGTCTGTGGTCTGGGGGGTGGTGCAGGCGGTATGTCGGTAGTAGGTATGTGTGTAGCACAGTGGCAGTGGCAGCAGAGGAGAGAAAAAAAGACCGGATCGCTGATCTGTAATCACCGCCGCACGCAATTGCAACCGCAGTGCCTCGTGTGGGGTAAAACGGACGGCGAGGCAAAGGAAAGCCAAGGAAGGGGAGAGAGAGAGAGAAAAAGTTCGGACGCGGGGGTGGTGGAAGAGTCGGCTTGCGTACCGTTTGCGCAAGTGGATGTAATGTATGTGTGTAGGTAGGTATGCAGCATGTATGTAAGGTAGGTATGTAGGTCTGGATAGTATGTATGTAATTTATGTATGTAGGTGTTTGTTTAAGGCAAGCGCCAGCGGAGCATCACAGGTCGCAATGCAGCTCAAGGTGGGCGTGAAAATGTCGGGACGGAGCCAATGTCGACGAGTGAGGCGGCGTCGCGGGATGCCCTCGGCGGGGGGGATGGATGCCAGCGCCGTCCAGAGCACCACTCCAGACAGGGGAGGCAGTGGAGGGTTGGGTTGAGGACCGGCCAGAGATGGGCACGATGGGATCGAGAAGGGGAGAGGGACGTACGAGCCGGTCTCAGGGATCGAGGCCCAGGTGCAGGGCCCCGAGGAAGAATCTCCAGGAAAGGGAAGATGATGTTATACTGCAGTTACTGGCGGCGATCATGATATGAAAAGAAGCCCGTCGCTCTCTCCTTTGTCAATGCGGCTGACCTTGACCACACCACACCACACAAGCGAAGAAACGGAGACTCTGGGTGACTGGGGTGCAAGAGGGGCACTGCCAGGGTCTGTCTTTTCTAGATTTCTGCCAAAAGCTGCCCCTCGTCTGGTTCAAGCGGAAAGAGGAAACCAATTGTCTGTAGATGAGCCAAAAAAGAGCTCGTGGGACAGCAGCGGGGGAGGGGAGTGCCACCGGCTAGCTGGTTGATAGCAAAATAATGGCACCAGATATAGGTGGCGAGCTGATCGAGTCGTGACCCTTGCTTGCTTGACCTGTCAAGCGCTTGAACCGTAGGCTTTACAAGGAGATGCCTGTCAGGTCTGACCTACAGCCGTGAGACGAGCGTTATGCAGATCAGGTGGGTGGGCGTGGAGAGGGTAAACCGCGCAGGACAGAAGACTGTCTCCGTCGTTTCAGAGCCCTCAAAGACCTAAATAGAAACGGAAATGTGGACGAAACCTTGAGCACCAGGTAATGGTGATGATGGACGAATAGCCCAGGTTTTATGATCAAGCTAGGAGTCGCCAATGGCCTGTGCCCGCAATGCCTACCTGAGTAATAATAGGCAAATATCAAATGCGTGATACTACTGGGAAGATACTAGCACGTCCGGTACTAGTAATAAGCAAGACTACTGCCGCTCATAAGATAACAATGGGAGGTCAGAAGGATAGGTAGGGATAGGCCACAGAGGTAGGAGGAGCTATGCCGGGAGAACTAATTTAGTAGGCAGTAGGAAGATGAGGCAGACGGCCAAATGATCAGCAGCAACTCAAAAGCTAGCCGATGACCCTATTCAGCTATCAGCAAATACCATGCAATGAACAGCACGGAGGGTCGGCAATGGAGTTGAACTGGACTAGAGAAACCGGTGGAAAGAAAAAAGGAAGAAAGAAAATTTTGCCTTGAAATTTCTTTATGAACCTGCATGGCAGGTCTGCTACCCAATTAATTCGGTGTGCCCTGAAGACAGGAGTGGACAGCAACCGCTGGCCGTAATTAACCCTAGGCGTTTTATGCCTGCTGCTATTTGTGTATGAATCCAAACAATCGGGGTCTTTATGCAGAGGTCTCGTCTGAGAACTACCCAAACCTGATGAGCCGGCTCTTCAGGCGCTATTGGCACTCTGCTAAGCTCCTTGTTCTCGGTGATGGTGGGCCACGCCAACGCACGCAGACTCAACTGCCATTGTGCCCAGCCAAGAGCATCATTACCACCTTTAGGCACCAATTGGTCGGTAGTGGAAACGAGTACATTACTGCTAGTCCTGCATGCTTCTGCCAGTCCATGTCCAACTTACTTCGGTACCTTCTTTTTCCTTTCTTTTTTCTCTTCCTTCAAGCCATCCGATCAGATGGTGAGGCGGCCGGCGCGAGCAGAGCCAGCTGAGAATTGCCCAACACCACCGCATTCCCAATATTGTCAGCTCCCAAGTGTGACGAGATGCAATGGTTGATCTCGGGATGCAAATGAGCTGTCAACACACCCAACAGCAGCTCATCATCGATTCGCCAACGCACCCCACCAACAACATCAAGGTTGCACACCCAACCTGAAGCGACGCCTACCTGTCGGCCTGCCTGTGTCGTTGAGGTATATGTGAATGACATGAGGGGATGGCGTCAGCTTAGGTCGTCCGGCCGCAGATAAAGCGATAAATGACGAATGTCCCATTCCTTCGGCCCGCGGACCAGCCATTCATGCAATTGCAAATACTCGTCCGGTCGGAGAGTGCATCCGTGTTGGATGGCGTATGGCAATGCATAATCATGTGCCAACCGACAGCCCCTATCTCACCGGAATCCGCGCACCATATTACCGACCTGGTCACAATGTGTCGCACCAGCAGCCATGTCCATGGTCCGGTTCTCTCGTGCTCGAGAAGAGTCGGAGTGTGGTCTATCCAAGTCCGTAGAAGGTGGATCTAGAGGTCGGCTCCGATGATTCAGAGCTGGGCCCTGGATATGTGATGTAGACCATGCATGCAGTCTCATCCCAATTGTGACCCTTGAGGAGCTTTTCAGCATATTTTGATATGACATCCTCGTTTCAGCTTCGTAAAATACAGGAAATTCCTCAAGTACACGATTTTAAGAACGTTTATCTACGTAGGTAGTCTAAGACGTTGCTCGTAGAGTCTGGCTCCCCATACAATGGCGGAGCGGCGCCTAATTTTTTCCGGAGTCTAGCGCGGACGTGCCGCAACCGAAGGACCTAAACGCGCCAGAGTCCGTGACTGCTGCCTACACCCCAAAGTATAAGAACCCACGACTTAGAAGATCCTCAACCTCAGCAGTACGGGCGGCATCGATACCCAGACGGCCGATCATACATCTTGCGATCAGTATTTCTGAAGACTCTGTCCTCCAGCCTCGGGGGCTGGACTGCATTGTTCTTACAACACTCGCCATACTGAGCCATCGCCGACGACGAACTGCGACCGGTTCACCCAGACGACTAACTCGAAGATGAATTCCGCCCCAGGTCAACAGAATGCCCAGGGCCAGCCTCAAGGCCAAGCTCAAGGCCAACCACAGCCCGGGACGGCAGCTCCCCAGCCTCAGGCAGTCGTCTATCAACCGTCGCAAATTCGCCAGCTCCCACACCTGAGTGAGGAAGAGAAGACCAAATATGTCGCCGGGCTTGAAACTCTCTGGGCCAAGGTTAAAAACTCTCCCCAGGGAAGTCCCGAATATAAACAAGCGACAGAGAAGATCTTCAATTTCTCCAAGATGTTGACGGGCAAGATTCAGCAACGTCGACAGCAGATTGGGCATCAGCAAAGGCTACAGCAACAGCAACAATTACAAGGTCAACAAGCCCAACAGGGCCAGCAGCAACCCGCGCAGGGGCAGGCCCAGGGTCAAGCTCAGCCAATACAGCAGCAGCAAGGACAACCGCAACAGCGCCCAGCAGTGCCGCAACAAGCTCTGCAAACTCAACCACAAACACAAGGTGTACAGGGCCAGGCAAACCTGGCACAAGCGCAGACAGCTGGACAGGTCGGCCAACCTCAAACCCCGGCGCAGAATGCCACGGTACAAAAGCCAGGTGCCTTCCCCAACGCGGGGATCCAGAACCAAGCAGCTCCCGGCACCCCGACTGTTGCGCAAGCGCAAAATCCGCAACCTCAAGGTCAGGCTCAGGCTCAAGCTCCCACCCCCAAGTTGCCGGAGAATATCGCCGCCCATCTCAGGCAGGTCAGCTTCAGACCTCCTGCCAATCTCCTTGGCAAGGGCTCCACAGCCGAAGCTACGAGGTGGATTCAAGAGCAGAAAACCAGATACGGTCGTGCTCTTCTTACCATGGAGAACACGAAGACGAGAGTTCGAGCTATTGAGAGGCAGGTCGCCCAAAGACAGGCATCTCAGAATCCCTTCACTGAAGATGAGATTAAGAAACTCAATGAGCAGAAGGCCAATCAGCTCAAGGTGTACAATGAAGCCACTAAGTGGGTGGAGCAGTTCAAGAAGGTACATATTGTGACTGACACGAGAGCCGGCACGCAAGCTCAGGCAGCACAGGGGGCACAAGGTCAGAAGCCGACTGACATAAACACGGCCCAAAACGTGACACAGTCAGTAAATGCGGCTGTTGAGGCTGCCAAGAACCAGCAGCAGCTGGCGGGTGTGGCCAACCGTCAATCCCCAGCCAGCACACCAACTACAAATGCGCAGGCACAACCGAACCGTCCGGCCCAAAACCCTCCTCAGGCAACACAACAACAAACTCAACAACAGCCACAACCACCACAACCACCGCAAGCTCACCCGCAACCCCAAGCCCAAGTCCAAGTGAAGACGGAGCCGGTTCAACCTCCCCCAGTCAACACAGTCATGGCCGCTCAGCAGACACAAGCCCAGGGAGCTCAGCGCGTACAAACGCCCCAGTCAGCGACTCCGGTTCCTCCTCCTGGGCCAACACGAGCTTTGAGCCACTCTGCCGCCATGAATCTTGCCAACCAAAGAGCTGTCTCTGGCAATATCCCAACACATGGTCAGCAACAACAGCAAGTCCAACAGGGCCAGCCGCCGCAGCAAGTTGGCACACCTACGTCCACAAACGGGGCCATGAACCAGAACATGGCTGCACAGCAGCAGCAGCAACAAACTGCGCCGCAGCATCAGCAAGGTCACCCTCACGCACACCCGACAACCCAACAAGCCACGATCCAGTCCAAGATGCCCATTCCCAAGCAGTTGCCGGAGAAGGCAACTGCCGTTCCACATGGCGTTGCGATTGGGGGAGGTGTTAAGGCAGGCCGTCCTACAATGTCACAAGGCAGTGGTACTCTGGGGGGAGTTATGAACCAACCAGCGATGAACAGAGTCCCCGCATACAATAATGAGGCTGAGGGTGATCACGTTCTCAGCAAGAAGAAACTGGACGAACTCGTTCGTCAGGTGTGCGGAGGTTCATCAGAAGGGCAGGAAGGCAACCTCCTAACACCAGATGTTGAAGAAGTAAGTCGTACAAAACCGCACACTAATCTCGTCGACCGAGGCAAGAGCATGCTAACTGTGTCCAGAATGTTTTGAACATGGCCGATTCGTTTGTAGATAATGTTCTACACGCTGCTTGCCGAAATGCCAAGGAGCGTGGTTCCAAAGTCCTGGAAATCCGCGACATTCAGCTTGTTCTCGAAAGAACCTACAATATCCGCGTTCCAGGCTACTCTTCAGACGAGTTGCGAACGGTTCGCAAAGTCCAACCTTCTCCTGGATGGATTGCCAAAATGAGTGCGGTTCAGGCTGCCAAGGTTATGCCCGGGAAGGGCGAATAGACACTTTTTCCTGTTATTTCTTCATCTTTTCTTTCTTTCTACGACTGAAAGCCTTGTTGCTTCTAGATTTCCGGTTTGATTGGTTAATTCAGGCGTTGGGAGGGTGACAATAATAGGCTGGCGGTCAATGCTATGCTAGGATTTCTTTCTGGTGTTTGTAGTTTGTCAAGGATAGGAACGACAGAATGACTCAAATGGTTTTAAAAAAAATCTCAAATTCCCCAAGCTCAACCCTTGACTGTTTGTTTATTGCGTGCAGCTGTGATTCTTCAGCGCTGAGCATAATCTAGGAGGTAGTGAGATAGTGCATATTAATCCCATGTGACAGGCTCAGCCTGGTGGTGCACATGTCAGATGGCATCCATTCCTCACCAATACCCTCTCTGCCTGCGACACAGCCCTCATTCCGAAAGCCAATTCGCCGCTAGTCTGGATACTTACCCAGATCAGCGATCTACACAGGTTGCTTGTTTGCTCGTGTGAGGTGAGGGAATATCAAGAGGGGAAAATGCACAAAATGGAGAGGAAGAAATAGAAGGGACAATGACAAGCCACATATTGTGCTGCGTGTCGCGTAGACCAAGATCAGTCTGTTCGCGAGCAGTCCACCCTTGCAGGTGGTCACTTCCAGCAAAAAGGTAAGGTAATTGCAGGCAGGCAGGTGAGCTGGCAGGCATCAGCTCGACAACGTCACTTACGCTCGGGCCAGCGCACGGTGCCAACGTACCCCAACGGCAGTAGCACCGGTGCCCCAAGGGACACTTGGTAGTGCCTCTGGTATAGGGTACATTTGTCTCCACGCAACTCCCCCTAGATCGGCAGGTACCCTGCACATGCTCCTACCTTGTCGTCTAGCGAGCTGTAGGCGCGCCCCAACTTGGCGAGCTCGAATCTTCTGCATTCTCCCAATCATCGACGCAAACAAACCATCGCACACACCTCACCACCGCTCATCACCGACAGACCGAGGACAGGCGCGGTGCAGGACTGCTTGATACACTCATTCGCCTCGCTCCAAAACCATCTTCCTGGACGAATTGCCAGCCACAAGGGAGACTCCAGTGCGTTGCTCGCCTGACCTGAAGCCGCTTTTGTCATCACCGTCACCATCGTCACATCATCCCTCGCTGAAGCCACACAGGCACCTCCCTCGGGTCTTCACAGCTCTATAGAGTACCACCTACGGTCGCCGTCATGCCCGGCAAGACTCCTCACAACAGCGGCCGGAAGCCCGCCGAGAATGGCGTAAGAAATAACAAGGACGCCGACAAGGCAAAGGGCAAGAAGCCTACCGCCAAGGATGGTGACGAGGAGATGACCGTCGTCGTTCCTCCCTCCAAGTCGACGAAGCAACAACAGTCTGGGGACGCTGATGGAGATGTTGATATGGCCGGCGACGACAAGGCTGAGGACAAGGTCGACCCCGCTGTCCAGGCCGTCGCAGGTAAGCTGCCCGTGAACCCTGATGATCAGAGATGGTATCTTTTCACCGCAATTTGAGCACCACTACTCACACTCCTCTTCCGGCAGATATCAAGAGCAACTTCGCGTTGCTGGATCGAGCTGTCATCCTGTTTGATGCCCGATTCTCCCTTCGCGCCTTGCGATCAGTCTCCCTTATCCGCAAGCGCCTGACGCCCGATATCATCGCCCAAGCGATCGTCGAGACATTCCCAGCAACTCCTGCATCCGAAAATATCGTCAAGAACCTACTTGCCGTTATCGGCCGCGAAAATGTCACCCTTGGAAGCAAGTCTGGCTCGGAGATGGAGGTTGACAGCGAGACGAGCAAGCCCGCTAAGAATGGCCCGAAGAAAGAGATCAAGGAGATCATTCCCGAAATTGACATCTTCCTCGGAATTCTAATCCAAGTTCATCTGTTTGACACAAAACAGTATCAGGAGGGAGCAGACTTCTCCCAGTACCTCTCTGAGCGTATCCAGACTCTCAACCGCCGCACATTAGATTCTCTCTCCGCCAAGGTGTATTTCTACTTCTCTCTATTCTGCGAGCACATGGCTCCTCTGCCTCCTTCTCCGGAGTCACCGGTGGTGGCTATTCGACCTACACTCCTCGCAGCTCTTCGAACCGCAGTCCTCCGCAAGGATATCGACACACAGGCATCGGTGATTGTGCTACTCCTACGCAACTACCTCCTGACCTCGCACATTAGCCAAGCTGATCTACTTGTTTCGCACACCCAATTCCCCGAAAATGCAGTCAATAACCAGGTAGCACGTTTCCTGTACTACCTCGGACGGATCCGAGCCATCCAGCTACGCTACACCGAGGCACATGAACATCTCACAGCTGCCACACGCAAGGCACCATCCAGCAACTGCGCCTTGGGTTTTTCGCAAACGGCCACCAAGCTTCTGCTTGTTGTCGAGCTTCTGATGGGTGATATCCCCGACCGCTCAACATTCCGCCAAGCCACCATGGAGGAGGCTCTTCACCCGTACTTCTTGCTCGTCCAAGCCGTGCGAGTTGGTGATCTGGAAACCTTTGAGACAACGATTGCTGATCATGCGGATACCTTCCGAAAGGATGGCACTTACACGCTGATTCTGCGCCTCCGACAGAATGTCATCAAGACTGGCATTCGCATGATGTCTCTATCCTACTCACGGATTTCCCTCCGAGATATCTGCATCCGGCTGCATCTAGGCAGCGAGGAGTCGGCAGAGTACATTGTTGCCAAGGCCATTAGAGACGGTGTCATCGAAGCTACTCTAGACCGCGAGAGGGGATTTATGAAGAGCAAAGAAGTGGGAGACGTTTATGCTACGCGTGAGCCGGGCGAGGCCTTCCATGATCGTATCCGAGCCTGTCTGGCACTGCATGACGAAAGTGTAAAGGTATGTTGCACTCGATGACCAGAGTTTAATCAGATACAGTTAAGCTTACCCTTTTACAACTAGGCCATGCGATTCCCTATGAACCAACACCGTCTTGAACTCAAGAACGCCCAAGAAGCCCGCGAACGCGAGAGGGAGATGGCCAAGGAGATTCAAGAGGGCGATTTAGACGAAGATGACTTGGGTGGGGACTTTGACGGGATGTAACTTGGGTACATACATTCATGTCACGTGTGATACTGTGATCAAAACATACGGATATTGTCACTTTAGGGAGAGTCGCGTTTATTGATTGCGTTTGTGGCGGTCCCGAGGATAGTGGCGCAAAGCTCCTGTTGAAGCTTGTGACCGTCGCGGTTCACCCTACTTGTTCACAATGCGGAGGACGAGGGCAGGCAATGGGTGGATAGATGGGTATGGCATCCATAGAGAACTGCGTTGCGTGAGCTGTAGAAACGCAGTGATAATATGACGGCGCTTGCGAGCTCAGCTGTGCACAAGATGAGCGTGTATTACGAGAAATATGTGAATCACTAGGGACAACCGGACTATCCTTGCGGTGTGAGTGCAACAAGAGCATTGACCGTGGTCGCTTTATTCGGCTTGAAGGAGTAGAATGACCCAGAAGAGTCGAAGGTTCTTGGAGTACGCCCTGCGCCCAAGCTTTGATTCCTCTTTTGACATGGCATCACATTGTCGGGCACACGCCAACACGACGCCGCGCAAAAAGGCAATTGTGAGGCAGAGAGACGGCTGCTCATTGGCTGCGGATTGACACAGCCTTACGGCCAACATGAAGTGCGCGCCCTGTGTCTGACATGGCGCATGAGATGACCCCGGCTCATGTCCAGATCGATCCACACCGGCCTCACTCCACAATGGACGATGACTCTGATTCAAGCAACACGACCAACAACATTAGGCAGACTTATAAAATTATTTTTTGACTTAATGGTTTTATGAATTTATGACTCTTAGCCTCGACATGGAAAGGCAAGGCAGTGTGTATATAAGATGGGCTGGTCTCCCTTTGAGAATGTCCCTGCTCAACATCATCACACACTCCCACCGACCGAATTGACTAGAGCTGGTCAAGACTCGGCAGGTCAAATTCTACGACTGTTCAAAGACCAATCAATCAATCAACCAATTCACCATGGCTACTGCTACCCAAATTCAGTTGTCACCCTCTCCGCCACTGACTACCAATTCTGGATTGGAGGACGAGGTAAACATGGAGGACATGGTCCATCTG
Source organism: Clonostachys solani (assembly GCA_902141235.2). Classification (NCBI taxonomy): domain Eukaryota; kingdom Fungi; phylum Ascomycota; class Sordariomycetes; order Hypocreales; family Bionectriaceae; genus Clonostachys; species Clonostachys solani. Next base: position 1,158,877 of record CABFOC020000002.1, read on the forward strand.
GCTGGCCTTTGCCGCGCCTCTCTCAACGCCCTCAACCTTCACCTGCCTGATTTAAACCTGAATATTCCTTACACTGCCGACGAGATCATCCAACTACCCTTGGGCAAGCATCGTGTCCCAGATGCCCTCTACAGCCTGCCTCGGCGCAAGTCAGCCCGGCATGCCGAGGCCGAGGCCCTCTGCCGCCTCCTCGACCCAGCACACGACGGCTCCCTAAGTGCACTTATCCGATATGACGCAGACCGTGTCCGTCTCCGTGCGTGGGCAGCTCTGCAGCGCAAATATGATCGCCTTGTAGCAACCAGACTGCACGGACGCACAACCATGGGCCTGTCTGGCGGTGTCGGGCCCGGTATACCTCAGCCGGCCTGGTCCAGCCGGATCACTGGCCAGGGCGCTTGGGACCCGGTCAAGAAACCCATCTCCCTCGACGGGTGCCCTGCGATCCCCATGCCGGTCCAGGTTGCACATGAGGACGAGCTGGCACCGTTCTTTGAGCACTTGCAGAGCGGAGGTACCGACGACTTGGACGGAATCGAGGACGGCGTCGAGCTTGACGACGGCCGGGGTGAGCCGCACTATGGTGTCCATGGTGCCGAGTTCCGCAAAGGTGTTGTGTATGAGGATGGGCGTATGGATCTCTGCAAAATGGTGGTTGGGCCCGACCACATCTGGAAGCTCATGGAGAGCCTGCGATCCAACAAGTTTGTCCGGCACTTCCTCCTGGGCAATAACATCATCGGCCCCTCTGGCGCCGCGGCCATAGCCAAGTTCATCCATGAGCTCCCGGGGCAGATCGAGACTTGGTACATTGCCGGAAATTGCATCAACGGGGCCAGCTTCACTCCGCTCGTCGACGCCCTGGTCACATCGCCCGCAGTGCGTCAAGTCTGGTTGAAACGAAATCCGCTGGGCCCCGGCGCCACACACGACCTCTTCCGACTGATTACCCAAACTGAGAATCTGAATACTCTGGACCTGGACCAGACTGAGCTGGGAGACGCTGGCGTGGCTGAGCTGTTCACCGAGCTCGCCGCTTACAAGGGCCCAGACGGCTTCAAACTCCCGCTGCGGAACATGTACATGAATGGCTGCGGCATTTCAACCAAGGCCTCCCAGGCCATCGCGTCCTTCCTGTCGTCTCCTCACTGCGGCTTGGAGTCGCTGTACATGTCCTGCAACCCCCTCGGCAACGACGGCGCGCTGGCACTGGCCTCCGCACTGCCCAATGCACCATGCCTCGCCCGACTGTCCTTACAATCAGTCGGAGCCAGCACCCAAGGTGTCATTGCGCTGTGCGAGGCCCTCGCCGGCCACCCGGGCATCCGATCCATCGACCTGGGCCAGGCGTTCGCGACCCAGGACCTCGGCCAGGCGTACAACTACATCGAGGAGGGTGCCCTCCCGTCCATCTCCAAGATGCTCCAGTCGACCCCGCGGCTCGAGTACCTGAACCTCGCGCACTGTCCCGTCACCCCGCCGCAGCTCGCCTCCCTGACCCCGGCCATCCTCGAGAGCCCGTCGCTGCTGTACTACTCGGCCTTCCCCATCCTGCCGGACCCGGCCAAAGCGGAGGCGACGTTCCAGCCCTCCCGCGACCAGACGCTCGTCGACCCGGGCCAGCGGTCCAAGCTGCAGCTGGCCTCGGAGAAGGCGATCCGGGCGCACCTGGAGGCGCGCGTGCGGGCCAGGTACGGCGAGGACATGACGTACAGCAAGTTCCTGGAGGACGAGAAGCGGTGGCTGGTCAACGACCGCGAGGTGCGCAAGATTGACAGCGTGTACCGGAACCGCGATGCCGGGCTGGCCCGCCGTCATCTGATGACCCTGGTGAAGAACTGGGACGAGGATGACCATACCCTTGATGAGGTGATGAAGGTCGTGGGACCGGTCTGCACGCTTCGGCGTCGTTGAAAGGGGGAAGTCCCCTATTTATTATCGGAGATTGATCATGTTGTCTGTTTTTCTTTTTTGTTGCGGAGTGGCTTCTAGTGTCTGAGGTTTGGCATAACCCAACCTGAGGAGCTCGAGTGGTTTCTCATGTTGTGCTGTTATCAAAAACTTCCCTCATATATGAGTGATGAAGGTTAACGTCTAGGTCAGACCCAAGAGCTGTGGAACATTTTGGCGCTATAGCCACCTTGACTTTGACACACTCCCTTCGTATGTTATTTTAGCAAATTGAGAGTAATTGAGTTTTATCAAAACTTTTGCGATGTTAAAAAAGAAGCCTAGTAATGTGCCAGGGAGAGTGCCTTGTATTCAATTTGCTCTCTTTATGGATTAAGAACGTGCCCTTGTAAGTCAGTGAGTCAGCACCTTCAGTGCTTCAAGATCTGGTATCGGCTCAGAGAATGAATCAGGAAACCATGCCGGGTCGGGGAGGAGACTCTTTCGTGACATAACAGGGTCTCTGGTGGAATGTAGCCGTTTCATGTCTTGTTCTCTTCTTCCCATTCTATCAAGATAATCTCTGGCATTTAGAACTACATGCTATCTCTTCCCCTATCCTGTATCTACATATGTAAATCAGTGACCAACCTCATTACACCTCAGTGCATGACGAGCCCTGCAGCCACCTGCGTCAGCCCACTAAACTGCACTGCACTATACTGGATGCCGCCCAAACGCACAGCCAACCACCAGCACCTGGCGCGTCGCACATCGCGTCGCACAGCTGCACGTCAGTACTCGCCATCCAACATCGAGGACAACCAACAAGACTCCCCATCACTGCCACCACCACCACCGCCATCATCGCACAGAGGCAACCAGCAGACCCAAGGGCGTGGACGCGGACTCGGACGTGGCCGTGGGCAGGCTCGGTCGACCCAGCAGCCGCCAGCAGCAGCGACGACAACGCCCATCCCTAGCCCAGCTGCCACCACCAGCGCCAGTGCCAGTGCCAGTGCCAGTCAGCAGCGCCCACCTCTCTCTGGCGCCCGCGACACCGACATGGCCAGCATCGCCGCCCAGAACGATCCCCTCCGATCCTCAGACCTCGTCGCGCCCGAAATCTCCTACCATGTGCCCCAGCATCTCCCCCAGCAAATGACCAGTCCCTTCTCCTCCGCCCTTGTCAGGCCACACGGGCCTCCACCACCCGTCCAGCAGCCCCGTCTGCCTCCCGCCGTCGTCACCCCGGTCCCTCCACCCAGAATACCGACCCAGAACCCTCCTCCGCATCATCCTCCTCACCCTCATCCTCCCCCCTCGGCCGCCGCCGACCGCCAGCCCCCGAGGGCAGACCGCAACATCGATAAAGTCGTGTTGGGCGACCTCTGCTTCCGAACATGGTACCCCAGCTACTACGGCAAGGAGCTGCTCGGCGACCCGTCCGCCGCCCCCAAGCCCGCCGGCGGCAAGGACGACAAGGCCAAGAAGGACCGCGACCAGGCCCCGCCCATGCTCAACAGGCTGTACGTCTGCCCGAGCTGCTTCAAGTACTCGAGGGAGATTGTCGCCTGGTGGGGCCACAGCAAGGTGTGTCCGCTACGCGGCAAGGTGCCCGGGCGCAAGATCTACGCCCATCCGCGCGGGCGGCGGACCAGGCTCGTGCCGCAGGGCGTCAAGACTCTGGGGGCCAAGAGGAGGCGCGGGGACGGCGGGGTCAAGTACGTCGAGGAGACGGTCCAGGACGAGGGGGAATGGAGCATTTGGGAGGTTGACGGCGAAGTAGACAGGGTAAGTCTTTCGTTGGCGGGGTGGAAACTACACAATGCCGTTCATCTACTCTCTTACCTTCATGTCGTCGTTTTAGTTTACTAACAGTTTTGTTTCTAGTTATTCTGTCAGAACCTCTCCCTCTTCGCGAAACTCTTCCTGGACAACAAGTCCGTCTTCTTCGACGTCGGGGCATTCAACTACTTCCTTCTCGTATACACGCCGCCGCCACCACCAAATCCCCACCCGATACCGAACGACCCCAGTTCCGCCCCCGAGTCCAGACCACAGATCACCGGCCTGTTCTCGAAGGAGAAGCTGTCGTGGGATAACAACAACCTCGCCTGTATCTTGGTCTTCCCGCCCTGGCAGCGAAAAGGGCTGGGTGCCCTGCTCATGGGCGCATCTTACGAGATATCCCGCCGGGAGGGACTCCTGGGCGGGCCAGAGAAGCCGATTTCCGATCTGGGCAAAAAGGGCTACATGCGATTCTGGGCTGGTGAGATTGCCCGGTGGCTGCTGAGTTTGAAAGTTGACCAGGGTCCTAACCACGACGGTAGCCCTCGGGAGACGATAGTGGACATCAAGGAGTGCAGCGAGGCGACGTGGATCGCTCCTGACGATTGCCTCTTCGTCCTCCGGGATATGGGCATTGTCGAGGACGCCGGCGTGGGCCCGGGGAAGCCAGAAAAGACCGTTGGGGACGAGGCCGGTGAGGAAGGCGAGGAGGGGCAATCAGATCAGCATGACGGCCAGGAGCTCGCGGTGGAGAAGCCGGAGGTCAAGCTGGTTCCCAGAGTCCGTGTCGACAAGGCGGCCGTCCGGCGGTACGTAGCAACCCACCGCCTCAGCCTTGAGAAGGTATGCGATCCAGATGGTTTCGTGGAGGGCTATGCCATGAAACCGGAGAGCGGTGCTGGGTCTGGAGAGGAGCAGACGGATGGAGGTTCGGATGAGTAAGATGGCTACAAAACTATGATACCCCGGGATGATATGAGAACTTCCAACTGGAAAAGGCACCTAGGTAGCGTGCAGTTAACAACAGAGCCCGGTAGGCATTGGATTTATTCCGGGCTTTCATTGGTGTGTAATAATGTATAGAATTGCCAAGGAATTTGCGTTTTCGTGAAAAGCCCCGCCAGTAATATTAAATACTTGACCTTAGGGTGAAGAAACAAGTAGTTATGAATTGCTCTCAAATTCTCGCCTAGTAAAGGTGCACCAATAGATCAGACAACAGATCGGGATAAGAGTTCAAAACCACCTCACTATATCAATTACACCGAACACAGTCGTAAGCGGATCCCGATACTGCAAAGCAGAGTCGACTTCTATCCCGGCTCTAGGGTGGGATAGCTCACTGGAGAGCTTCGAGAGATTTTAATGCGACGACAGATCAGAAACCAAGCGATTGCAGGCGGATCACGCAAGCGCTTGGTAGCTTACATGGTTAAGTTGACGCCAAAGGCGCCAATTAAACAAACTATAACCCAATATACCTCCAAGAAGGTTGGCAGGACGAGGTTATTGGTGTCTACAATCCCTTTATACGGGCATAAGGAGAATGTTGAAATAACTCTAACCCGTAGCTTACCCTATAACATCTCAAGGCTATTTTCGCTTGATAGACTGGGGCTGAGTCAGCAAGGCGGCACCTCTCCAAATAAGCTTCGCGCTTCTCCCTCCTGCAGGGACAAGAGGTTTTGCCTAGGCCTCGTCCCGATAAATTATCGGGCCCCTGTTCACGGCAGTATCTGGCCAAGACAGGGGCGGATGCCAGATCTAGCATGGGAGCAACACTGAGCTGTCGTCAAGCGAAATCTCGGGGGAACCGCCTGGTCTAGATTTTGCGTGCGAAGTTTACGGGCTACCAAACTTTTAACTTACTGGCTTGCATGGTAAGGCTAGAGCTTCCCCCCATTCGTCGCTGCATTGCAATTGCATCAGCACCTGAGGATGGTGGGAGGACCACAAGGGCCTGGTCGCTTATTAGCTCAGCCAAGGCTGTGCCCAGTGGCCACATGATGCAATGCAGCCTTCTGTTGCAACGGAGGTTCGTAGGCCTGGGGAGTTAAAAACGAGGCAAAATTTTGTTAGCCGACCGTCCCGGACGGTTCACGAGTCATTACCCATTTGGGCTGCCGTCCGTCCGATGCCGCGTCTGATTGGCTGCGCTTCAAGGCTCTGGTGTCTCATTGCAGCATCTGCGATCTTGCAGCTAATCACAACCGATTATCGACCTCTCACAATTCTCAATTATACCGTCCCAGCACAGATGAATCGGAGGGAGGAGAAAGCCTCGTGCGTGCCACCAATTCATCGATGCTATCCTGCGTTTGTGTACGCTATTGCTGGGTTATTAGTGGGCGTGCGGCCGGGCAGGCTTGGTGCTGAGAAACCCCTATTCGGAGGGATGGACGTGCCAGCCGGAGAAGCATAAAATCTGAGATCTGCGGTCGCATTGCAGCTCAGATTCGTCAACATCTGGGATGGTTGGGAATCACAGGTGCTTGCGCTCGGCCGGCAGACCAGAACCATCGCAATTACGAGCTATGTGGGAGAACCTGCTGGCTTCTTATACCCGCAGTGCCTGATGCCGCCTGTTCTACGGTCAGACCAAACATGGCCTTATCACTGCCCTGAATTCCAGGTGGGACGCAGTCTCAAGCCTGGGATCCACCCACGTGCCAGTTCTCCCCCTTGATTTGTCCTCTGGTCACATCGACGAGGGAAAGTGGAGCTTTAGATCGAGAATGGTAGGGAAAATATCAAACCTCGAAAAAAACAAAAACCTGAGGCTCCAAACAATATCTTTAATTCCCGAAAATTGGTTGCCTGATCATGCCTCAGACAGCAACATCTGAAATGAACAGAGGCAAAATTTTCCTCAGCTCCCGCCCCTTGCTTGCTCTAGCATGTGCCAGCGCATGTATCCCATCACGTAAGGGTACTGACCTTGGCAGTATCTCACCCCGTCATTCCCAATTGTCGTCGTTTTGATGGCCGCCCTGCCTGTAAATCCGTACTTGTAGATGTCGTAGGCGCTTCCTCATCCGCTCCGCCCAGCATTAATTCGGCTCTTGAGGCCTTTTCCTCGCCCAACAACCAACCACCCCGGTTCGTGCGATCCATCGCGGAGCAGCTAGCAAGCTTGTTACCATGACTTATGGTCCACTCCATCAAAGGCGCTGAAATCAGTGCAATCATGTCCCTGCATTCTTCCATTCGTACCCACCCGACTTCCCCCGACAGGTTACTCGCCAGTCAGAGCCTCCACCAGGTGCCAAATTTGCACCTCCCTCCTCAGCGTCGTCGCACCGTTTTCACTGTGAGCGAATTGTAGGTATTGCCCACCGCTTCCCGCTGACCACCAGCTTCGTTGCTTCTTCGTACCGTATATTGCCCGGGGCTAGTTAGCCCCCTGGTTTCTCCCGTTCGAGTGGGACCGCAACTTTCTCTTCCGACCTGTGGACTCCTCTTTCTCTTCCCTTTTCCCTCAACTCTGTCCTCTCTTCTTTGCTGAGCTCCCTCCATCTTTCTTTTGCAACCATCCATCCCAACTCCATCTTCACACCACCAATACACCTTCTCCCCTCCTCACAACAGTCACAATGGCCGCCACCCGTGTTGTCGCTTCCCGCCTGGCCTCCCAGATGGCCGTCAAGGCCGCTCGCCCTGCCATGCGTGCTCCCGTCGCTGCCTCCAAGCGCGCCCTGAGTGAGTAAAATCTTTTCAAGCTCCAATTGAGCCGACAAACGGTTTCCAGGAGCCCTCCAGCATGGCCAATTGGACAGGACAGCAACTAACGCAACCAATGAAGGCACTGCCAGCCCCATGCAGGCTCTCCGCCGCCAGCAGGCTTCCACCATCCTCAACGCCACTGCCCGCAACGCCGTCCAGCGCCGTGCCTACTCTTCCGAGATCGCTCAGGCTCTCGTTGAGGTCTCCAAGAACATCGGTATGGGTTCCGCCGCCATTGGTCTGACTGGTGCTGGTATCGGTATTGGTCTCGTTTTCGCTGCCCTCCTTAACGGTGTTGCCCGCAACCCTGCTCTCCGTGGCCAGCTCTTCTCTTACGCCATTCTGGGCTTTGCTTTCGTCGAAGCCATTGGTCTTTTCGACCTGATGGTTGCCCTCATGGCCAAGTTCGTAAGTGTTGACCGAAGAACCAAAATTCCCGCAAATTTCTCCGGGATTCCGAGACGGAATACTGACTCCATCCCCAGACCTAAATTGCTTCCTTACCTTGAGTGGGAACAGCTGGCATCGATCGACCGAGCTCGAATTGAGAGGAAGCCTTACCGAGCTCGTTTCCTTGGTGTGAAGTTTAATGACTTGTTGCATGGTTCGGTGCAAGCAGTTCAAGAAAAAGGGAGGGCCTGCCTTGTAACAGACGCGGATAGACTCTGGGAAAGAACGCCGTATGAAGGTGTATCGTCTTCGTGATAGAGTTGGGAAACCCTCGGTTTTCTTCCTAGGGGACCATTTGTAAAATAAAAAAAGCCTCATCCAACTCGATTCTTCACAAACGAAGAACTTTTCTTTTGTCACTCAAATCAACATCTCTATGCCATAATTTGAAACTCTTCAAATGTGACAAAACTGTCAAGCATCTTAGCTCCGCCGATTTTGCCTGGCTCGGCTGAGGGGACTCGATAGAAGCTCTCTCCGCAATCTTGAAGCCAATCTGCATCCATGCCGTCCGTAGCCGATCAGAGTTCCTCAACTCCAGACTTCTGGGATATATTCTGACACTAAGCCCAACAGCATAACCGAGGTTCCGGCAAATCTCTGACCATTCCGGTCTTGAGATCTGGCACCAGGATTTGGCTGCAATAATCGCTCCATTGCGGCACGTAGCAAAAGCTGATGCCTATAATCCTAGGCAAGCATCCAGGCACGGGTCTCAGGCAAAGAGGAGGGATTCAGATGGTCCACACGGTGCCAAATTGACCATCCTGCTATGAATGACACCATCTGGGGCAGAAGGAGAAGGAAGCCAATAATGGGGGATGGTCGCATGGGCTGAGGATGAGAGTGGATCAGGAGATCTCATGTTGTTGTTGATAAGTAGGGGGCTTTCACCCCCCGCTGAGTGGCCTGGAGAACTTCCTTGCAAGCGATTATTGGTATTTCGAGCTGTGGAATTTTTTTCTTCCCTCGAAAATTGCCAGTTTCGAGATTCGTGGAACGGGATTTCTCTTGATGGGCCATTTTTGCAGCTCTCGACCTTCGAGAGCAGCTGTTGGTGGTTGAAAACGCAGCCAGTGATCTTAGAAGCATGCTGTTCTGGTGCTGACAGGGAGCTTTGTGGTGGTTCCAAATCCGAACAAATCACAGTGATCAATGTCACAACATGACGCCCAAATCATGAGACTCTGGACAAAACACGACAAAAAAAATTATGCCGAGAAGTCCAGAGCCGATCAAGTAAATTACCGGAAATCAGGAGACCTTCCACCCCCGAATTTAAACGTTGAGGGTCCGGAGTATGTCTTCTTTCTCGATTAACGGAGTTTTAGGCGATCAACTTGGACTTTGGGATTTTTCTCTCTCGCATTTGCATTGATGTCTGGAAGTCGCGACGTGGCCCCGAGACTCTGCCAGTGGTGATTGTGAGGGTGGAGGAAAGGAAGAATGGAGGGGATTGCCGATTTCTTTCTGCATCCTTTCTTCCTTTGCAAAACAAAAGGCAGACACATCGACTCACCATCCAAGGACTGTCCGAAAACCCGGTCTTATCAAGAAAATCAACCAACATCTTATCGCGCGCCGCAGCTTGCTGATTCGGCTCTGCCATGGAGGGTGAGATGAGACCCACCAAGACCTGGGGAAACCTGGAGAGGCGGTTGCTGGCGGTGATTGATCGCGGATGGTGCTGGACCGTGCGCACCCACCAAGCCGTCGCCACGGACGCGACGGCTCATGGCGCTCGAGGGCATATTCAGTCGTGCCCTCGCCCGATTGAAGTCCAATTGACCTCGAGGGCTCTGGACACTGCCATGGCGGAGAATTTCGTGGTCGCCTCCTGTTTGTAGGCAGGAATCACACGACACCAGACCCACCCGGGAGTGGGAATTTTGGCCTCTGCCCCGGATTTTCAGAGAGACTAGGGTGAATCGAGTCCGCCCAGGAATGGGTTCGACTGCACCTCATCTGGCATTTGGAGCAGCGCACGAAGATGTTCACGAGTTCGGGAAGTCAATTGATGAGGATGGCACCCACAGCGAGAGATGAATGAAGGAGAAAAGAAGGAGATGGGGTCCCGTCCCCCCCTCTCCCTCCTTCCCCTCACTCAAATCACATGACCTGTGCAGGCAGGAAGGAGTAAACCCAATCAGCGCCGCTGCAGGTCTCAAGGGGAGGAATCCGACCGGGGGCGATGTAGCATTTTATTACGTGTCGGGCACGGCATAGAACAAGATGGCTGCCCGGAGGCTGGTTGTTTTGTTTCTGGCCCTTTGGCCAGGCTGCTCGTCTGGACGGGAGTACCTGGATCAGCAGACGGACTCGACGGAGAGACGGGAGTGGCGCATCGTTCCTGAAGGTTATAAAGTCAGGAGGAAGATGGAAGACAGATGGACGATCAAAGGGGGCGGCAAGATGGTCCCTGGGGGGATGATTTCCCTCGCTGCTTGGCTGCCTCTCTCTGACGCTGGGGGGGCTAGCGAGTGTGGACGGAACTCTAAAGGCATCCATCCCTCTTGGATGGGTGCCTGCTAACCTGCCCAATGGCTGCTCGGGGGCTCGGGGCCAAACACTTGAGACAGGATACCTGTCATATTTGCTTCCGAAACCCAACCGACTGATGGACTGATCACGGAAATATGCATTGACACTCACATCAATTGGGATGGGAAAAATCGGGACAGAATCACATCAGGGATGGGTGCTGGATAGAGGCACTCCGTACGCGTTTTTTCGCCCTCCTTCCTGGACTGACTTATAGAGTTGCAGTGCTGCTACGTCGCAATTGGCTTGGTTTACCCCAGGGTCTGTTGAGTGGTGGTCAGCCACTCACACCCCAGGTATTTTACTCCCACAGTTTACCTCCTGCATAAATATATGTACCTATGCACAGGCTACACACGGATAAAGTCGTCCCGCTGGGCATAGTTGTGGCAGGCCGTGTGAATAACAAGTGCCGCGCAGGCCTGAATGCAACACTGCCAGTGCCGACTGAGACCTGCTACCGCAGTCACACGCAGTGTCGTATTCGCCTATGCACTTCGCGTTTTACACACGCCATGGGCAGCGGCTATTGAGCCATGTTTACAGCCTGCATTGTTTCGTCCATTCCGAACAGATGAATTATATGCCTCGTTCTCAGCTAATACACATTTTATTTCTTGAAGGTTCCACTCCTCTCGCCCTTAATGGGCAGTGCTTTCCTCGCACCCTTGAGAAGATCGTCAGCCGTCTTCGCGTATGGGTCGAAGACCGGCTTCTTGCCCTTGTTGTTCGATGCCTCACGGCTGGCGTTCATTACCGAAGCCGCTGTGCTGTAGTCGAATGGCACGGCGTTGTATGACTTCTGGTCTCCCTGTTTCTTCTGCTCCTTCTCCAGTTTTCGCTGTGCTTTTAATGCTTTTCGCTCCGCCTTCTTGGCCAGGCGGGCTTGCTCTTCCTCGGCATTTCGCGCCTTCCGCTCTGCTTTCTTAGCAGCCTTCCGTGCTGCTTTGTCTTTCTTAGATTTGGGTTCCCCGTCATCGAGGCTGAGCAACCCGGCCTCTCCTTGTTCGACTTCGGCGTCACTGTCACCCTCGCCTTCGTCTTCTTCATCCTCGTCCTCACCACGGTTCTGCTCTCCTCCTTCTTCCTCTTCGTCTTCTTCATCAGTAGCTGCTGACTTCCTCTTACGTCCCTTCTTCAATGTAAATTCGTCGTCTAGTTCTTCTATAGCTTCCGCCTTTGCAGGGACATCCACTGGCTCAGACGTGCCAGCCAACTCAGCCTCGTTTGTGGCAGCCATATCCTGGTCCTCACCAGGCCCCTGTTCAGAATGTTCCTGAAGAAACCGTTGCCACGGAAAGGGAATGTTATCTGCACCATTGGAGGGCGTTTGCTTTGAATCCTCCCAGCGAGAGCTGATTGGCATATCTCCAAATAGCCGAGACTTTGCCAACCTGACCATTACGATCTCGCTATCAAGCTTCGGCAGACTGTTTGCTGGCGCAGCAAGCCTTACTGCGCTGCCCTTCTTGAAGGCATCTGGGGACAGAGATGTAAGAAATTGTAGTAGACTTGGCCCGCCCTCGGCCTTTGTCTCTTGTATCCTTTGCCAAAGTTCGGTTAGTCGAGGCTTGACCAAGGGGGCGTTCAGCGGGAGAGAGCTGTGCAGTGCTTTGGGATCTGGCGGGTTGATCCGGGCAATGTCCGAAATGGTGGTAGTCCCGAGGACGAAATTCGGGTTTTCGTCTTCCGTTCTCGCAACATCATCGCGCCATTTCCACAGGGCGCGGAAAACTGCGAATTGCTCCGCGTTATACGCAAGGTGGCCATGCTTCAGGATATAGTTATACCATCCTCTTGACCCTTCTCCAGTGACTTCATCCAGAGTAGGATGCTCGTATCGCGATAGTGCCAGCTCCTTAGACCTCCGAAGAACCTTGGCTATTAAGCTCGTTTCAGAGCTGCTCGAGTCCGAGGCGTTGACAAGCTCGTTCCGTACGCAGTCGTAAATGTATAAAAGAAAATGGGTGTCGGATCGAGCGTAGTACATCATTTCCTCTGGTAGAGGGCTGGGTGGATTGCCTTGTTAGTAAAATGCTAAAACGAGGATATAGTGGGGTAACATACCGCATTCTCCAGTCTGCTAGTTGATATTGTTTGTCTGCATCGAAATTGATAAACTTTGATAGAAGGAAGGCGAGACTTCTGGCTTGGTAGGCGAGATATTCACAGGCGAAGTAGGTGTCGAAGAGAGCATTCACATAGAGACCCAAATCTCTTTGAAGCCATACCATATCCATATATGCACCGTGGAAAACCTATGCGCTGTAAGTATCCACGCCGACCACACGTCTGGGCTCTAAGTCCTACCTTGACAATGCTTGGGTCTGCAAACACTTCATTCAGAACCTCCAACTTGTGGCGCCATGGTTTCAACGTATCAACGATCCAATCCTGGTCTCGAGTGCTGATCTGCATGAGGGAAACAAGCCCAATGTATGTTCGGAAGTCGTGGTGCTCAAGATCAACGGCTATCTCCTTGGCTTTGCGCAGGTGCTCAAGCATTTCGAGAACACCCTCGAACGTGTCGACATATGTTGCCTGAGTGCCTTCCATGGGCTGATAAGGCACGGGATCCGCGACCTTGAAAACATTTGCCGGATACTCCATAGCCGTGATCTCTGCTTCGTAGGGGTGCTTGAACTGAGCCGTGCCGTTCTCGTTGGTGAAGGTGACCAGGCTCTTGTCCAAGGGAACCTGGGCATGGGGCTTTGAAGAAAGTAAAGGTTTCCAGGGAGTCGTCGGAAAGTTGTCGGGTTTACGGTCGAACTTGACTTGAGGTTTAGCGATGTTGGCATTTCTGATAACCTTACTCGTGGACTTAGGGCGCTTTGCATTGGGAGCCTAGAAACAGGGTTAGATAGGCGCATAACGTGACGTATACTTGCACGGATAGTTTCTCACGGATTCCGCCGCCGTCGGCTCCTTACGCTTAATGAGGCCAGTGTACTCATCAAGGGCCGTGTCTGCTTTCTCGAGTAGGGAGTCGACGACATCCACCACACTCCTCCAGTTCATGTCGATATCCTCGACATCCTCCAATTTAGGCGCACTGACACCGCATGCTTTGCCTGAAGAACGCAGCAGCAAGTTTGAGAGCTCGAGGATGCGACTGGTTGTGCTATCGAGCTTTTCACCAACATCTGGGTCGATTGTGCGCTGGAAGCCAAGATCTTCTGCCGAGATGCGGTTGACGGTTCTGACGGTTGACACGAGGGCGTTTTGGAGATTCTCCTGGATGGAGGCGAGATCGTTTTTCGATTCCATGACGCTACTCTGGGCGGTGGAGATATAGCCCCCCGTTTGGATTCTCTGTCGTGTCGTGACGCAGCGAGGGCCGTGTATGACCTTTGCTTTCAACCTTCTCCCAAAAAAATTCCGGCCCTGATTTGGCGTTATCGATAAGCGCGTGTCCACTGCAAGCAAGCCCAGACACGGGCGTACTAGAACCGTGTTAGGCTTAAGCTATCACTAGCGTCAGTGATTCAACGATCTAAAATTGTTCCGACTTTCCTCACGAATAGCACTTGTAGTCAATATTATCAATAACATCGTGGCCGATTCTTGTTTGAATATCGAGAGAAGTTACTCGAATAGCTAGAATGCCATTTTTAAATAATGCTATCGAAGTTTGGCCCCCGAGTGCGCATTGTAATCATGCTATTCCGATGCTGAGTCGTGCCTGAGCCATGCTAGAAGTCATCAACAATACACTGTAACTAATTGGCTTGGGTATCCCTATGAAAATGCCTTGGATACATACAAGTAGCCCAGTAAACTGCCTCGTATACCTTAATTATAGACTGGATTATCAACGAGACATTAACAATGGCAGCAATTATTTCACATGCGACTGCAAGCTGTACTAGTCTTGTGTTGATCTAGGGTATGCCTAGTTGGCCAGGTATGCAGCAATGGAATGAGGCATGCCATGTGTGAGATGTATTGGTTAATAATGATGCTAGAATAGGTAGGTTGCCTGAACGCGCGCAAATCCATAAAAGACGCTGCAAAACATGTACCGTGCATGCAGCCTCCCAAAAACCTTCGTCCTGCAGGAGGCAATAACTTCTCTTGGAGCTGACAGGGATACACTCAAAGTAGCCAAAGGAGAGGCATCGGGAGATCGGATCGGGATCACGACGCTTCGCTTTATACTCTGATGCCCCGGTCCCGGAGAGTCTACCGGAGGGGGGGCAAGATGGGTCGGACCGGTGCTTTTACGTTTCCACCGGGACAACTTTCCGCCTCTGAGCAGGCCAAGTAGGCCAACCACGTGTGATTCCGTAGCTGCGTGAGTGGGCATGATATGCGCCTGTTCAGCTTGATGGCTCCTGTGATAAATAATCACGGCCAAAGTTGTTGGCTCTCGCCACAGCTGCTGCCCTTGCCTGTGGATATCACACATCCAGACCGGTGTGCCACTGGCACCTACCTTAGGCATGTACCACTACATCCCCATACGGAGCGAGGGGTTACCTTACCGAGGGCAATGAGGCTTTTCATCATGCACTGCAACGGCAAACGGGAATTCCAGGCGGCAACCTGACCAACTATTGGAAGACTGCGGGAAATTTCTTCTGGGCGCAAGACGCGGGTGTACTTAGGTTATGAAGGTTCTCGTAGGCTGTACCGGCTCTGCTGTGGGCGCATCAGGCTGAGCGAGGTACCAGTACTGAGGGGCCTGATGCGGGCACAGAGTTGCCCCTCACCAGGCTGAGTTGAGTGTCTGAGGAGAGGACCCTCCTTGCCTCCTCAGCAGTACTTCCCAGCTACCTGTAGGAGGCAAATGTCGCCGCGCATATCCCGCAATGCGGTGTGCTGAAATAGGTAGCCCCATGTACTGCACCCGACCTGCCCAGGAGCTGCCCCTCCGTCCGCTGTGGAAGCTGCTTGCTTCCATGCTTTCTCGCCGCCAAGCCCAATCGCATCTGTCCCGCAACTCTTCCTGCTGCTGTTTGACCATCGCCGATAGCAATCCCCCCCGAGGGCGTCTCTTGCATGTCTCTGCTACGAAGTATACCGTGACCCTGTTTGCCATTTTTGAAAGGTAGCCGGCCTTCTGTCGACCTGCACTACAGCTCTAGGTATCTTGGAACCTACTAAGCTGAACCCACCCCAGGACCAGAACCAGGTATTTTCACGACTTCAGTTTAGTGTCGTCATCGCCAGCTCAACGACACCAACGAGCTTCCTCGCCCAACGCCAGCCTCTCTGTCCCATTCCCGTCGCTGTGCCTGCAAGTATTGCGATTGATTAACATCGCATCCTTCGTCTTTTTGCCTCGTTCAGAGGCTGTCACCAATAGCCATGCCCGAGGTTGACGGAGTTGCCTCTCCAGGCCGTCTCCTCCTCCTCTCCAACCGTCTCCCCATCACCATCAAGCGTTCTGAAGATGGCAGCTACTCCTTCTCAATGTCGTCAGGTGGTCTTGTTACTGGTCTGAGTGGCCTGAGCAAGACCACTAGCTTCCAGTGGTATGGCTGGCCGGGCCTCGAAGTTCCCGAGAACGAAGCCGAAGACATGACCAAGCGCTTGAAGGACGAGTACGGTGCCCATCCCGTGTTTGTCGACGATGAGCTCGCTGATAGGCATTACAATGGTTTCTCAAGTAAGTCGCAACCCAAATGAACGAGGAACAAAAGAAAAGGAAAAATAGGAAGCTGCAAAACGCTCGACGCTGGTCATCCTAGTACTTGCTAACCTCTGTCCTCCAGATTCCATTCTGTGGCCCCTGTTCCACTACCATCCCGGTGAAATCACCTTCGACGAGTCTGCCTGGGATGCTTACCAGGAGGTCAACCGTCTGTTTGCCAAGGCTGTCATCAAAGACGTTCAGGATGGTGACCTGATTTGGGTCCATGACTACCATCTGATGCTCCTCCCCCAGATGCTCCGCGAAGAAATCGGCAATACCAAGAAGAATGTTCGAATTGGATTCTTCCTACACACACCATTTCCGAGCAGCGAGATCTACCGCATTCTCCCTGTACGTGAGCAGCTCCTCACCGGTCTCCTCGACTGTGACCTGATCGGCTTCCACACCTATGATTACGCCCGCCACTTCCTGAGCAGTTGCTCGCGTATTTTGGGGACACCAACTACACCCAATGGTGTTGACTGGAAGGGTCGCTACGTCACTATTGGAGCGTTCCCCATTGGAATCGATCCCGAAAAGTTCGTCGAGGGCCTCCAGAAGCCTAAAGTCCAAGAGCGCATCGCTGCGCTCAGCCGTAAATTCGAGGGAGTCAAGCTTATCGTCGGTGTCGATCGTCTTGACTACATCAAGGGAGTCCCTCAGAAGCTTCATGCACTCGAGGTCTTCCTTACAGAACATCCAGAGTGGATCGGAAAGATTGTCCTTGTGCAGGTTGCTGTGCCGTCTCGCCAGGATGTCGAAGAGTACCAGAACCTTCGCGCTGTTGTCAACGAGCTTGTGGGCCGCATCAACGGAAAGTTTGGCACCATCGAGTTCATGCCCATTCACTTTCTCCACCAATCTGTCTCGTTTGACGAGCTCACGGCCCTCTACGCCGTGTCAGACGTCTGTCTGGTCTCCTCCACTCGCGATGGTATGAACCTTGTATCCTACGAGTACATTGCCACTCAGCAAAAGAACCACGGTGTCATGATTCTCAGCGAGTTCACCGGTGCTGCGCAATCCCTGAACGGCAGCATCATCGTCAACCCCTGGAACACTGAAGAGCTTGCCAATGCGATTCACGACGCCGTCACGATGAGCCCCGAGCAGCGCCAGGCCAACTTCCGCAAGCTTGAACGCTATGTCTTCAAGTATACTTCTGCGTGGTGGGGTGCCAGCTTCGTTGCTGAGATGATCCGTATAAGTAACAATGCTTCGTCCGGCGCCTCGGGCGGTGTGGTTGGCCTGGGACAGAAGATTCAGCACGCTGTTGAAGGTGTTGAGAAGCTCGTCGGCGGCTTAGTCAAAGGAAAGACCGAGGGTGAACAGCCAGCAGGGGCAGCAGCCGAAGCACCGGCCGAAGCACCAGCCTCGTAGTGTGTTACTATTGGCTTTCGTGATGTCGTCGGCACAAGGACGGGTAAGTAAAGGGGGAACAAACTAGGGCAAGGGACTGATGTGGCTTGGCTGTCTCCAAAGCACGGGGTCGTTGAGCCTTGATGGGTTATGCATTTGAATTTTTCTATCTGGAGTGTTGGATTATAGCGAGTTATGCTTAGGACGACGATAACTAAATTCACGATTTTGGAAACCTTAGAGCATGACGACGAAGTCATGCTTGATTTGAATAGGACAAGAGAGCAATCTGAATAGTTCTTTAAAAAAAGTTTGTCATAACGAAAGATCATCAGTCAGGTATCTAAGAACAAAAAACAAAAACTTGGCTAGAGCCATTCCGTAGTCGACCTCGACTGCATAGAACGAAGAAAACCAGAAAAGCCTTTCCATAAACTCCCAAAATAGACACCGTCAAGAACCCCTCATTGCTATTCGTCCCATGACCGATCAAGTGTATCTGGTCAACAAGGGCCCCATAGAGCAGGTGTACGATTCTATGCACATAATCGCCCTAGTATGGGGAATTCACAATGTCATCGCGGCCAAGCTTCAGACTTCCCAGTCTTCCCGAGCTCTTCCTCGGAGTGCTCAGGCGAATGTCGCCGATGATACTCTCGCGAGTTGGCTTCTTCAGACTCTGCCTCGCCACCATGTTAACCTCATTAGGCAAGGCAACAATGACGTTCTTGTCTGAACCAAATTTGAAGTCGTCAGCCTTGACCTCTTCCTCGTATCTCTTGATCTTGTAGGGGGTCTTCATCCCCTTGAGAATTCTCCTCAAACTCCATTCGACAATATAAGGTCCAGTTGCAGTGATGATGGAAGTTTCCTCACTACCGTCAATACCAGTGTTGAACTTGGCTGGTGTGAATGTCACGGGCTTGCCGGTTTCGTGGTAGAATTGAGCCACATGCTCAGGAGTAAGGGCCAGTCGACGAGGATGAGGTTTGGAATCTGCGGAGAAAGGCTTCTCGAAGCCAAGTTTTCCTTCATTCTTGCCAGTCTTCTGTTCAGCATCGATGAGAAGAATGTAGTTCTTGGTGGTACCGAGGATCCAGCGGCCATTTGCAGAAACATCCATGCCAATGATGGGATCACCGAGAGCGGGCAACGAGGTCTTGGCGCGGATGCCAAGACGGTCGAACAAGCGGATGTCACCCTTGTTGCTTGCCACCGCGATATATCCCTTCTCTGTGGTAGCGAGAGCTGAAAAGTCGTTCTTGGTAGCGTATTGCTTTAGCTCTGCGTCGACAAGCTTTTGGCCTGAAAGACGGGGATCAACACGGAACAGCGCATTGCCAGACACACCCAGGAATGTTTGCTCTGATGTCATCTGTGAAAACTTCTTCTCCGGTGCAAATGTCACGACAGGAATATCATCGTGGACATTCCATTCATCAACGACCTTGCCGTACTCCAAATCCATGCGGTAGAGCTTGTTTGGATCATTTTGATTTTGCAAAATCAAATCTCTGTCCTCAGAGTGCAGCATGACCTTCTTGGGGCTCATGAGAGCGCCCGTGGGAGTGGTTACCTTGGAAATATTCGTGGAGAATTCCAGGCGATTGTTGTCGGTGTGTTTGAACACACCAATCTTGGAGCCACGCACGACGAAGGAGCGATCATGCTTGTAGCCAACAGCAAGTTGAGAATTGACATCGCCACCCTGGTCTTGGACTTCAGGGTTGTCATATTCTTCGTCCGTATCGTACTCTTCATTACGAACACCCTCATCATCGGACTGGGTATCTTGTTCCTCTTCCTCCTCTTCTTCCTCTGGAATATCAGGAGCGTCGTCCATGGTCAAATCACCAAACGCATCGAGAACGTATTCACGATCCTTCTCCTCAACCTTCTTCCACTTCACCTGGTTGAGCTGCTCCCAGATGGCCTGCATGACACCCTCCTGGAACTTTTCGAGCGAATTTTGATCCTTGAAGCGAAGCAACCAGGATCGAGCTACGCCATCGCTCCCAAAGTGGTTGAAGATGAAAGACAAGAAGCTGAAGTCAAAGACAGGATTCATCTCAGCTTGGATAGGCATGCCAACCCAAGCCTTGTCCTCGCTCTGGATTTGTAGCCAATACTCCCATTTTCCGACCTCCGAGACAGTAGCAATCACAGATTCATCCTGTAAAGCAAAATGTCCAGGCTGGGGATCAAACAGATGAAGCTCAGCAGGCTGGGCTGCATAAATCTCGAGTGCTTCTGGCTGGGTTTCAGCGACAATAGGGGCACTCTCTTGGGCAGCTGGGGCGACTGGGGCGGCCTCAAGGGGTTCAGCCTCTGGGACTGAACGCTTGGCGCTCGTATTAGCAGCAGTCTTGTGTGACCACATATCTTCGATAGAGTCGTCAATCGAACGGATGATGGTGGGGCTATGGAGAGGACTGGCTGGAGGAATGGGTTGCTCCTCGTGAAACGTGAACTGATCGAGATCGTCGTCAGATGCCGTCGTGTTTGGTTTTCGGTATTTGCGTTCGTATTGGCACTTCTGAGCGACCAGTAGGAAATGTTCAACTTGTTTTGTCGGGACAGAGTTATCGCAAACGAATTCGTATAGGTCCCCGTTATCGCCGCTTAGGTCCTTCCAGGCAAGGACTTTCTCGCCACCTTCTCTGAACTCAACGCGAAATCGAAGCGCTTCATCAAGTAAAAAGGTCTTCTCGTCTCGCTCTGAGGCAAGGGCGTCGATCTCGGCGTCTTCACCCTCTTCGTCGGCGAGCAGCTCAGCCTCACCTTCTTCGAAGACACGTTGAACAACAAGCTGATACTGGAACTCTTGGTTGGTGCGTCGGATGCGGATGGCAGAGTCTTTAAATATAAGCTCGGAGTAGCCCTTTGGTGAGAGGGGTCGAACGAGATACAGCTGGCCTTGTGGGAGTTCACAAAGAGCTTCCTGTGTACTTGAGCCGAAGATCAGCTTGCCAACTATGGTAACAGGCGGTTAGCAAAGAATACAAGTATAACTGGGAGGCGAAGAGTGTCCGAACAAAGGGCAGAGGTAAGCAAAATGCTGGAGGGGCCCAAGCTGTTGGTTGGTGCGGGGCAGCCGCGGTGATGGCTGACGGCAGTTGCAGGCGAGGAAAGGGGAATACTTGCCGTTTCTTAACACAAACATCCTGGCGGCCTACGAAGTCGACTGGCGACTGCGTGTAAATTGGCAAAAAAAGGAAAAAGTTGTGTGTGGGAGAAAGAGACGAAGCGACAGTGTAGCAGTCGCGATGCAAAGCCTATAAATTCTTCACGGTCCCTCTTTCCCACCACTCAGCTCAGTGGGGGATATTAGTATGAGTTGTCCGGGTGACGAGATAAACGCTAAGATCAGGTGCCAGCGGCTTTGTTTGCAGTAGACACCAAGCAGTGATAAAGACCACCAAATTAACGACAACAGAGGGCCCCTTCTGGCTATGGGCAAGTTTAAATACACTGTCCAAGGCGATGATGGTGATGATGGCCATCAGTCAGCTGGGGCAAAACAGACCATGGCATCACAGGGCAAGACACGGCAGGCAGCCTGCGTCATAGCACCAGGCAGCTAAGCTAATCAGGATGATGGTGTCCTGGTGAATATCCAATCAAACCTTTGGTGGGTTGGGCAAACTGTAATGTAACTTTTGCACTGTACTGTGGCAGTGGACCTTCAGGCACTAACCCTCCTTGGGTCACCTAACCACTAGTGAAAGCCCCTTGTTGATCTGTCCATGGAGGGGCAGGCCCAGTTGGTAGTGGGGTTTCTTATCGTTCTTATCTGTCATCGTTTGTTGTGAACCCGACATGCTCTCCGGGAACTACCTGCTAGGAAAGCGGAATGAAACAGGTAATATTTTGAGCTGGGGCTAGAGACCTGGGGCTCGAAAACAACAATGAAGTAAACTCTAAAACAAGTTGAGAGAATAAAGCATTACGGCTACCAGCATTGCGACCATCTTAGGAGACTACGGAGGGCCATCATAGGACCACGGGCTCCATGTTTCCAGATAGTCTGCTCAGCTGCTTCATCCTGGTTGTATTGCACAATGTTTGGTGCCTCGGAAATTGCTCAACAAGCGGCGTCGCTCGGTCCTCCACATCTTTGTATACTCCTCTCCACAAGGACGTGTGGAAATCCGCGATGGAATGGAATGGCCCAAACCATTTACCACTTAGACGATGGCCAAGATCAGGTCTGAAACCTAACAAAACCAGGCTCAGGTGGCTTCGGAGAATGTAGCTGCTCAATATAGCCACTTATTTCAACGCCGAAGGTCTTGATCTGGCCTGGTGTTGAAGTACCGTCACTGCCAGACAATAGGACGCTTCCTATATGTCTAATCGCGACGTATGTCAATTGAAGCAAGGGAAATGGCGGCGGCGTCAGTTGTACAGCATTTGTCTTGGGGCGCACATGAGTTCTGGTCTGCCATTCGCTGAGACCAGTGCCAGTGTCAGCATCTTGCAGCTGAATATGTTATGACCCCCCATTGGCTGTCTATGGGATCGTATCTAGGGTATCTATCCAGCCGTTCCAGGTCCAAGCATCTTTTCCCTTGCAAACATATACCTATGTAACATAGCATTCGGACGTTGGATCGACCTCTCCTCCACCATTCTTGATTAACACCCATCATCTTGCTGTCAAGATGTCTTCTCGGATAGTCTCGCTCCCACACGAGGTCCTTCTACTCCTTGCTGGCCATTTGCATGGACTGGAGGATTTCGGCAACCTCTCTTCAACATGCAAGGACATGCGGTCTATCTTGGCAGACGCACTGCCCAACACCATCTTGCGGCTCGCAGAACGACAGTCGTCCATCTCCTTCTTCCCGTCCTCAGAACTGCTTGTAGCAGCAACGGCTCGCGAGCTTGGGAACTGGGCACGCAAATCGACAACCAATGAAGAAACCCTCGCCGCCACCTTCCAAGGCGGCTTCGAGGCGTTGCTCGAGCTGGCCCTACTCCACTGCGGCCTTACAATAAGTCGACTCCGTGAGCTGCAAGCCATTCAGTACTCTATCATGAACCCAGTCATAAACATCATAGACCAATGCGTCGGCCAGCAGTGGCGCCATATTCCCGACTTCTGGTCCGGGGGGGCAAGCGATGCCGCCTCTATCGCTGCAGATGCTTCGGATACCTTGTTTCATCTCGCCATCTACGGCGAGTTCTTCGCACCCGATATCGAAACATACCTGAATGGCAACCAGGCCTTGCCAGTTCAACGACCCCTCACCCTTGCTACGAGACTCGAATATCTCAAGTATTGCGTCCCTGATGAGCACTGTCTGCACATGAGCGAGGAGCAAGCCGACATGGCTGCTGCCCGCGGAGTCCCGGTAGATCCCCGACGAATAGTCAACCATGTCGGCCCGTATGCCTTACATGATGATAAGAGCGAAGTTCTCAGCGAAATTTACGACGAGGAAACTCCAAACTATTACTTTGATGATAACAATGAATTGCATGTCAATCCAATTCAATACGGCCGTGTTGACGAGAATAATGAACCTCGGACCAACCCAGCTAATGACGATGCATTCCGCCGCAATCCGTGTCGCAACAATTTATTTCAGAACCATTTTTTTGATGAGGACAATGAGGACGATGAGTTTACGGAGAATAATTGGTTTGGTCAGAATAACGGTTTTAATGAGGACTATGGCTTCGACGTGGATAATGGTCAAGGGCCTGAAGAACCACCAAATGACAATAACTTCGCATTGGTATGGCTACTAGACAGCAGCCGTTGGCGGCCACACTGGCAAGAGGCCCGGCAGAGAGTCGGGGAGGATTTCGAAGCAACCTACCGCGACATCGAGCATTTCACAGAGGACGACCCAGGAGACTGGAGGCAGAGGCTGTGGGAGAACACCATGCTCTGCCAAGGGCTGGAGGGCCTGGGCATGATCGTACCTGGACTGCAAGACGCCTGGCTGGAGAGGATCCGCGGATGGAGAAGAAAGATTGCTGAAATGGCTGAAGAGCCTCGCATGCTCGTGTTGGGCGAACAGGTTACGTATGACTATCCATACTTGTTTGGAGAGCTTCGTATCTGTGGGCAGGGCTTCGTTGGTGCTACTCAATAGACGAGACCTCCTCCCGACCTCAGCATCTCCCTCGGTTTTGATAGTCTAGGCTTTAGGCCCTATAGTGAGAGAATAATCCCAGTTATCGTACTTGACCGTTATGTGGGGGTTGCGGTGCAGCAATGAGTACAGAAGCTCATCCCTTCAAGCGATCCGAAAATCCAAGCCTCCGGCGGCCATTTTTATCCCTACAATTGATATCTAGTAACTTTGATCCAAAGATCATCTCGCCCGTTGTCCCATGCCTTTGAGCCCCCGAAGCCTGAACGATGTATATACAAGAGGGACTAAGACGGCGAGACTGAGCGGTCCGAACGCAGCGGGCATTATAACCTGCAAACCTTCACCAGGGGTGAAGTAAAACAACAAACAGTAAATGGCAGCCCAAAGTAGGCAGAGAAACCAGACAATTGTCCGCTTTAGCCACCCTTCCCTCATATTGGTCCAGAGGGACAGGTAACAGAGGGATATCCACAGATATCCACTACATATTGAAGGCATGACAACAACGGCGAAGGCAAAACTGGCAGACATACCTTCCCTAATTATATAATCCGGAATAGGCTTCAGTAGCTGGACGAGGCTGTCTAATAATAAGAGAATTGAAGTAAAGAGCAAACCGGCTGTCTGTGGCAGCATTGTCGCCAGGATCATGGTCTCGTGGCTTAAAAGCTGGTCGCAATCAACAACTCTCTTAATCTCGGCTCTAACAGGATCTGTCTGATATTCATGCTCAAATCCCTGTCGTGGTGCTGTTCGCGGACTCATCAGGGGGACGGTGTCGTTTTGTGTCTCCGCATCAGATTGCGTTGGCGGAGCTGGATCAAGGGGTAGGATAGGGATATCCAACAGGGGAGCTCGATCAGTAAGATCATCTGTTGTCTCATCTAGATTGTCTGCACGTTGTTATACCTTGAAGCTCGTTATGACCACAGAGACCCTTGGTGAGGTTCAATAGCTCTGAGGCGAGAATATTGGAAGCACTCACCTCGTCTTAGACTGACAGACCCGTTAGTCACTACTTGACCATCTAGCAGGCGAGTTAGGAATATTTATGTAGGCGGTAGGCAGTATCAACTGGGCCTAACCTCTATAGAGACACGTTCTGATCGTTGTTTCGACCACTGGCACGAGTGGTGCGGCGAGCAAAACCACGGGCATGACCTGGCCAAACCCCCATTTATCGTTTTCTGAACCCGAGATTTCCTCGCGCGTGTTAAAAAGGCGTAGAGTTGCCCACAGGCCAGAGACAAGGAGTAAGGTGATCTACGCAGTAAGTAACATGAAGAGGGAAGAAGGGTTGGCGCCAACATGAAGCCTACCTCAACGAGCAATGAGCTAAAGAAGTCCAGCGTCAATCTGAGACTAAAGAAAAACCCCGTTTTAAGAGGTATGAGCAGATGCGCAAAATAAAGAGCTAAAACGGAAGGAAGGCGTCGAAAGAGCGACAAGAAAAAGTCCAGTGTCTTGTGATTGAGATAATCCAGGAAGCCATGTAAGCGACGATGAAGAACTGTAGAGGGCGCTCGAAATAGTTTCAGAACGCGAATAAAGTAGCCATAGATGAGCAGAAGAAGAGAAAAAATCATTGACCAGTATGATTCACTTGAAGTATCCATGTCTGCGTTGAAGAAGCACACAGCTGGACAATTGACGATATGGCCCATCCATCCGGGAGTGAAGTGACCAGTTGGTATGAATGCTACAAAGATCATAATCTGCAAGGCGGTAATGAGGAGTAATCTCCATATCCGGGCCCACGGGTGATGGTGAAAGTAGATACGGAGACCATTGAGAGATGCGAGATGAGATAGTCCAGTGACCCATGCTAGATAGAGTACCAATTGCCAATGGTAAGCGGTTATCAGATCAGATGAGTGAAGCTGGGAATAGCCACTAATCATAATGGCTAGACCAGTGATGAGTTGAGCATCTGCTATTCTGAGAATGCACTTCGGGGTCAATGTTAGAGATCTGCAATGTAGCGGGGAGTGACTCAACCTGACAAACATACCTTGTTGAAGAGCCTTTCAGCCCCTCCTTGAGCCTGTAACCAGGCCGCAAAAAACACTCGCATGGGGGTAAATAATTCGGTGAGTTGTCCATCGATGGGATTTTCCCGGTGTTGAAAAGCTGCTCTACCAGTAGAGCCTGAGAATGGGTCTCTGCCTGGATCAAATCCCACGATGTAATATGCGATCAGTAGAGTTATTGTAATCCATGATAGAGCTGTAAATCCGACCACGACCTAATGCCAATCATCAGAATGATGATCCCATAATTGATTCAAACATTCAATGTTCCAAGTACGAACCCCCAACCCTTCTATGTCGTTATCGACTTTCCGATCAGGAATATTGAAGGGATAGGTATAGGTATAGGTGGCACACGAACAATTCATCGTGGCATTAGGTAGGTAGGTTGTTGGCAATGTGGGCGCAAGTAAAATAAAAGCTATCTGGCCCCGTGGATGGTATCTGGTTATCCATTAAGTATTCTATAGATAACCTGATGTCAGCCAAGTACACTCCGTATTGAGAGTCTCTCCTCGTGCGGCCCATATGCGAACCATATGCGACCTAGAATTCTGCCTTCCGCGCTGCAGTCATCAAATATAGGTAGTACTTATATTTGATGACTGCAGCGAGGTACTTTGGATGTGAGGCTGAACGAAGTCTCAGAATGGACTATCCGGCAATCAGACTGCGCCCATATAATCCAGGTCTTTCATCAAATGAATCTAGTCATGTAAAACACGTGGCAAAACGCAATATTGGTAGAAATGAAAATAAAAAATATCCAACGTTTTAAAAAGACCCAGCCTACAGCTCCTCATTGCTGTACGAATGTGTCTCCCCGCCATCTCCCGCAGCCGCCTTCTTGCCAGCCGCCGCCTCTGTGATGTCATCCGCAATCAGTCTCGCCACATTCATCCCCATCAGCGCGCTCGTCTCCATCGTGGAGATGAAGCTCTCAATCCCCGACGTGTAGTACAGGCCATCCCCGATGATGGGATCCTGGAACGTGACCCGGGGGAGTTCGATCGGGTACGAGTAGAACCAGTGCGGGTAGTACCAGGAGATGACATCCACTCCGGCGTCCTCGGTCTCCGTCTCCCCGTGCACCGTGGTGAAGGTTTCTGGGACCTTGGCACCAAGGATATCTGATAAGAATGACGCGCTGACCGCCTCGGCGGAAAAAATCTTATAGAGATATTCCAGCTTGGCTGTGTTGGGGTTGATGACTGTCCGTAGGGTACTGATGGAGTAGAATCCGGTTCTGCCAACACCCTCGGCTCCTTTGTGAGGCTCTTCGTCGGCGCCCAGCGTGGTATATACAGTGCTGGGTGCCTTGCTTCCAGGTTCAAGGCCAAAGAAGCCCGGTCGGAGAGAGAAAGGAGAAGTGAAGAGAGTCACGTGTAGCTTGGTGTATGGAATGGTATCAATGGAGTGGCTAATGACGCCCTCCTGAGCAGAAATGTTGCTAAACTGCCATGGCGAGGCGATTATTACCTTGTCAAAGGCCACTGGGTATTCCTCTGCTTGCCCAGAGGAGACATCTTTGGTCGAGAGCTGATACTTGGGTGCAGAGGCCTCATGGAGGGGACTGAGGGAGATGGAGGTCACAGCGGTGTTCTTGTAGACAGAAGCCTTGCTGGATTGAATCATGTTGTCAAATATTTGCCAGTTGCCCCCAAGGATTTGGACGGCGCCGTCAGTGGCGAACGAGACCTTGGGCTGATGTTAGGAGCAAGCCTCTCAAGCAGGAGTGGCCAACTCACCATTGTCTCCAAGCCATGGATATAAGCCAAGTTGGAAGCATAATTGACCCGCGTGGCAGCTTGGATGATATCTCGGGAAAAATCAGGGTTGATCTGGGTTGAACCGAGTTAGAAAATACATGATAAGACCGATGTTGGGGTAGTCTTGCCTTGTTTTGGCGGAGGAGCTGCTCCCCTGTGATGCTGGTGATGCTTGCCAGCTCCAGCTCATAGACCCTCTGCGTAAGTGATCTGAAAGGGAAATATGGCTTCTCATATAACTTCAAGAAGCTGCCAACGACGCGATTCACCATCTTAATGGCATAGTATGGGCTCGTTCCGTACTTCCAGAACATCTTGGCGGCATCCCACCACCACGACTGGCCACTGACGCTCTCGTAGACAAATGTCTTGCCATCCCAGATGGCTGTGACATCGCCCCCTGCAAGAGTAGCTTCGAGGTCATTGACAGACAGGTTGAAGTCACGGGTAGCATTGTACATGATGTGGTTTACGTTCACAAAGATGGATGCACCCAGTTCAACAGGGATTGCGGGAGAGTCGAACGCATTGACAGTCAGCGTGCGGCCGCCAATTCGGCTCGCCTTTTCGAACACTGTGACGTTGACATTGAAGTTCTCCTGCTCGGCGTATTTTTGTAAATGGTATGCGGCTGATGAACCAGCTGCTCCAGCACCTATGGAAGTACCCGTTAGCCCCCTTTCTTCCTCTCTTCCTCCCCATATCACGGGGACGGCCGGTTGGAGAGCGAGGCCATTGGGGCATGTGAGAGCGATTAATACCTACCGATGATGGCAATGTTCTTTGTTTTGGCGACTTGGGCTTCTTGGTTGTCGCCGGCACTGCCGTGAACAGTAGTGACCCACGCAAGCAGGAGAGAGAAACTGGA
The DNA here is from genome assembly GCA_902141235.2 of Clonostachys solani. Taxonomy (NCBI): domain Eukaryota; kingdom Fungi; phylum Ascomycota; class Sordariomycetes; order Hypocreales; family Bionectriaceae; genus Clonostachys; species Clonostachys solani. The sequence continues at coordinate 1,187,046 of CABFOC020000002.1, forward strand.
GACTCGCATCTTCCAGGATGGTGTCGTTGAACCAATCGCTTTTCAAAATCAATATGATGTAAAAAAACCAACTATGGAAGATACCAATTACGAATTTAATTTATTCTCAAGTTGGATTCATTTGGGCATGGTGATGGAATGAACATAGGTAAGACCCCACGACAGCTTTAGCATATGCAGCTTATAATCACGTGAGGTTACGAACACCTTATTACTAACCTCAGTCGTCATCGTTGCATTACCTGAGACAATATCAAGGTTAACCAACAACAGCCTGCTGGACTTGATGAGTTTAGATGAAAGATTTGGCATTGTCCTACTCTGTAGGCCTACATCATCAAGCACGTTTATTGGCACCCTCGAGAGCGTTCTTGATCAACATTGTATTCTCAATTTACCTAATGCAAGCCTGTTACGCTTGGATCCTCCTATCGCGCGTTCTCGTTGGCGCGCCCAAATTATAACCAGAAAAAGCAAGATCAAAGTCAAAACACAAAGCCAATTCCTTTGGCTGCTTTCGTGGGGGAATCACATCATAATAAGCCCAAATCTCCCCAACGCCAAGCTTCATGCTAGAAAATGTATCGCCCTTGTGCCCGCCCATTTGTATATGTTCATGACGCTATGAGACAACGTACAGAAATAATCGAATAAGAGGGCAAAGTAGAAAAGTAGGATAGATGGTTGCCCCTCGCTTTTTGAACAAATCCATGGCAGAGACGTGTATCCCAGGAAGAAGAGAACGTATCAGCTCACGAACTCATCTCGCCGGTGCTGCTATTGGCGGTGGCAGCAGAACTCCCTCCTACGCGTGATCCTTCTGCGGAGGAATCTTTGCTCCGCGCATGGGCGACAGCTACGCCCACGCTATTGGAGCCCTGTTTTTTTCGCCCCGCCCGCCTGGGGCCTTTCCCTCGCCCAACACTGTCGTACATCCCCTGCGTGTCGGGTTCATTCTCTGGTTCTTCTCCGTCTTCATCGCCACTGCTCAAATCCACCCCATCAGGGTAGTCGTCTGAGTGGTGAACGTTGGCTTTGCGGCTTGCCAGCTCTTCAGATGATGACTTTCCATCATCTTCAAAACTAAACGAGACCGGTTCATCATCGTCATCAGCGGAGGAGTCTGTACTGAATGGAGGTACGAATATGGCTGGCGGAGGAAGCCGCACAGGTGCAAGTCGCTTGATGCGCCCTGACACATATTCAATCTCTATGGGTCGCCCGGTAGGTCGACCAGACAAAGACGACAAAGGTCCCGGCGAGGAGGTCGACATGGAAGCCAGCCTCCCAATGATTCCTTCCGTAATCTCATCGTCTCTCAGACCCTTCCCGGTGGCGGCGGATGAGGCGGTTTCACCTTTCGGTCGCTGGGTTATAACGACCACCATGAAGTGGTCTTCGGGTAACACACCGCCTAAGCCACATGGTTCTAAAGTATGAACCTCCAAATACTGCTGATCAGCACTCCATTCCAGGTCTAGGTCAATCTCGCTGGCATCATCGCTCAAATCCGTTGCCAGCCCAGGCATAGAATCATCGACATCTATATCCATGGCCAGAGGGGTGGACAATCTCGGCTTGAGATCACTCAAGGGTCGATATGGTAAGGATGATCCGGATTGTGATCGATGTGTTATTGGGCGAGTGCCGCCGGAGGTATCTTTATTACTCGACAGCATATATGCTGTCGGAGACAAGTCTCCAGGATCCCCAGATAAGTCAGTACAGAATGGAGCACCACTGTAATAAATGACTGCGCCGTCTTGGCGTCTCTTCCGACGGTTTGACATTCCCGAGCCACTCTGGCCCCATCGAGAATCGTCCACATTGCTATCATCAACAGGCCCGGCAGATGAAAGCGTTTCTTCCGTCGAGAGTTGCCCATTTGATGAGTTTTGATGGACAAAAATCGGTTTGTAATGAAAACTCGCCGAGGACGAATATTGCAGCCCAAAATTGGAGAGTCTTTTGCTTGAACTTCCGGATTGAAAGTCGTCGCCAGTTCCGGTTGAGTGCCCCGTCTTCTGTCGCTTATGAGACGTATCCAAGCTATCCGTATCAATGTCCATACTGTTGTTACCTGAATTCTCGCCAGAGCTGTCACTACTGAACTTGGTACCCTCGCTACCCCCTCGCCAACGAATTTTGCGCCCATCGGGGGACAGTTGAAACTTGGTGCTCTTTTCAGACACAGCTTGACGAACAAAAGCAGGGGTAACGTTAATTATGTGCAGTTGTGCTAAGTTGCACAGAAGGTTTAGATACACCCAACCCTCAGCGTCCGGATGCACGTCTTCCGAAGGTTCGCTGAGCAAGCCGGGGGGGACAAGGCCAAGATGCTTAATATAATCCATGTTCTCGGAAGGGACTTGCGTTCGATCAGGGTCGAGGTCTGTGAGGCGAGTGGGACGCTGGTCAGGAGCAGGAGGTGGTCCTGTGGGAGAAGTGTTTGCGTGACCACTCCCACTGCTGTTACCATTACCTCCGGACTCAGTTTGGTCTCCATTAGAGTTCGAGGCTGAGCCATTATCGCGAGAACGGCTTTTCTTTCCCGAAGAAGTCTGCTGCTCGGGAGGAAGGATACGTGCCTCTCTCGCCAGTTCTAGGTTCCCCAAACTTGGAGGTTGATGGACAACAGTTCGATTCTGCTCGTCAGGTACCACGGCCAGAAGGGTAGTATTCCCTGCAGGTGGAGGCCCATTGTTCTGGTTTCGGCGGAAACGACGGCCACTTATCTTCCCGGTGAAGAGCTGTTCTAGACGCCTGACAACAAGCTTCTTCCTCTCCTTATCCGTCATTAATACATGCCGAGGGTATAGACCTTCGGGAATATCTCGAAGATAACTCTCCACTTTCTGTTCAGATGATTTCGCTCGGGAACTCATTGACGGGCGAGCTAGAGAGGTTCCTGAGGAGTTAGCCCCAGTCGACATTGAGGCATAGGCTGAATCGGCCGGGCGGGCATGGGAACCCGAAGAAGACGATGCATGCTTGGACATCGAACCCGAAGCCGAGTACATGTGATTTCGGCTTGATTGCTTCGAAGTCTTTTCTCGTTTCGACGAAGACGTATTAGGCGAACCCTCCAAATTCGCTGCGAAATCCCGAAGCGTTGCCTCGAGCTCGCGTTTCTTGTTCCTCGGCAGGCCATGGAACTTGATTTCAAACAACTTATCCTTGCGCAACGTATCAGGTCCGTTTTGCTTGTATCGCCGCAATTGGTCTTTAAGTCGTTGAATTTCCACCGTCAAGTCGTCTATCACGCTGCGATATTCGTCGGCGCTACTACTCTGGGGGCCTGCGAACTGAGGAGCATCGAGAAGGAGCGGCTGGAAAGACTTCTCTTCGTTCGACGAATCGGATTCCTTTTGGAAGAAGGGCGGATCAACTACAACAAGTGATCAGCCATGATTTAGTCCAATTTCGCGTCTGGGATTGTTCATACTGTCCATGGCATGGCTTTCATAGTTCGCCGTGGGGTTTTGATTCGAGTGATCGAACCATTTATTGGGATCGCTTGAACTGGTGTTGTGGCTGTCACCAGATGATTCTTGTCGAGGGGATGAGGCTGTATCGGTGCCACCGGGGGGGATGGAGCCCGCACTGGCTCGAAGAGATGCATCGCGAGTCGCTCGGTGATTCTGTAGCGTTATCGAATTTTCTGGTGAAGTACGTCGTGGGAGGGGATGGCCATGCGAGGCTGTTTGTGGTGGTGGTTGTGTCCCTTGAGACTTATTCTGTGTATCGAGCATGTTGCGGTCATGTAATCAAACCTGACAATTGTGAAGCTCTATAATGATCGGCTAACATGAGTGCTATATGGCAATCATTGCCTAGCACTTTGCGATGGGATCGGGATTTCTAGGTTGGTGTCTGAGACCCGGCCGATTGTGACGTGGGGGGGACTTCGCCTCAACAGTTGCTGATACTCCCTGTAAGCAAACCAAATGTCAGCTAAAAATGCAACGAGACCACTGAAACTCAGCAGTGTTTGGCTTTTGGTGCGAATTGACAGTGATGTGACCTAGTAGTTGCGGGGCTCTGATTGGTTGGGCAGGTCGTGGGATCGATCGATCGGTGCAGAAATCGCTTTATGAAGAAAAAGGCGGCGGATAGCTCGACAAGTGTCACAACTTACCAGTTGAACTGGGCTGCATCAACTCAAAGAGTAGAGCAATCTCAAGGAAAACCTCGATCGATGCGGATCTAATCCCTAGATGCCGCAAATGATGTTTTTGTTTCCCCCGCTGGCTGCGATACGTGATGGTTTGCGAATGTAGTCGATTGGTCGATGGATCCAGCCCACAGGGTAAGCAGAAACTGAGAGGGTTTCGCTGGAATGTTATGGAATCGTGCCAACCCCTGACGTCGTAACACTTCGTGTCGCAAGTTCGCTTCGATGCTCGATGTTCGATGCTCTGGCAATGCGCCTGCTGCTGTGGGACGTCCGAGTTCCAAGGCAGCTCGGTGGAGTTGAACTGATATCTCGGCGATGGCTCGTGGAGTACGGCGGTGAGCGAGGAATAGCTGCACGCTTGGATTCGTACTGTAGATGGGACCGGTGCGCTGTAGGCGTGGAGAATTGATTGTGCGAAACCGCTTTCTGGTCTGTCCTAGCACTTTTCGCTCGGTCGCCAGTTGAAATAGGTAGAACCGAATTCGGCGAGAAATTCAAGGAGCGCGAAGATTTATCAAGATTAAATGACTGACACGCTCAGGTGGATCGAGGGGGGTTCGTAGGTTGAGGATTCTGGATCTGGCCAACACGACAGGCAGACAGACCACTTAGACAGATGGCTGAATTGTAATAAAAGACTTGTGCAGATCTCACGTGGTTTTCAAAGAGGTAAAATGCAATGGTAGAGTCCGACTGAAGATATTCGGAGTATCTGAAGTCGATTCATTGAAGAGAAGGAATCGGAGGGGCCAGCCCATTATGGTGGAGGGTGATGGCCCAGGATCATGTGCTTAGAGGCAGGACATGGAGTGAGGAAACACAGATCGCACGCTAATTGTGCCGATTCCCACGACTGGCAGGGAGCGTTAGAATCAGGAGTCATCGGGACAAAGTTGCTTGGTCACCCCACTACAGCCCACAATAAAACCACTCTGGGAATAGCCGCTGTCACGTCCGCTTTCTCCCATTCGCCAGGCGGGTCCAGGGCGTGGCACTACACCGGGGGTCCCTGGGGTGCCATTAATTCGCCTCCCATCATGATTTGGCACAAGAGCCACAGTGGTTACGATGCTCGATGGAGGGCAACAAACTCGATGCTCCTGGATCCAGCGTATCTCTCTCTAATCAGACTTTTTGACACATGGCGTGCCCGGTACATACTGCAGACCCCCCGTCGCTGTGGTTGCTCAGCCCTGTTCGCCCGTGGACACCCCAGAAGATGCTGGCCTTGACCCCCCTGGACGTAGGTCATTATGGATTCTGGCCCCACTAAGAACTCCACCAGTTAAGTCCAAAACCTGACCAAAACTGCTGTGGAAACTGTAGCGGTTCCCTGCGTTCCCCATCTTGTTACCACGCTGCCTACCCGAGTCCTAGGTCCCTAGGCCATTCTCCTCTCAACTGACAGCTTGATACCACATACGTCATAGCTTTGTTGTTCTGGCGGTCACTTCATTGCGCGGAACCGCCCTGGTCATTTTATATAAACGAGAACATATTATTACCCTCTACAGATCCCGACGAGCTGGACCAGCAATGCAGTGGGTGGTGGAGGCCATGTTAATCCAGTGCTGTGCGCAAATGCCGGGACAGTTGGTGCCTGGATGCGATCAACCCTGGCTGGACCCTTGGACGATCCTTACTTTTCCCACCGCAACTGACGTAACTGGACCCCTCCCAACGAGTGATCTACGTTTGATGGGCAGTTAGCTATTGCCATATCCCTCATCCTGGGTTATTTTTGACTGCATCGCCGGATAAGGAAGTATGCTAGACAGCTGCCCCAGCAGACAATGTCGTCATTCGGTTGGTCTAGGGCTATTAGTTCTATCTCAATGAAGCTCTGTAAGCTGCTGCAGGATCGGTACCTTAAATGCTTGATGATGTCCCGGATGCGTCTCACGATGTCAATCTTTGACGATCAAGAAGGTGGCCATCCTTACCGAAACTACTGGAAAGCGGCAGCCTTTGAGATGATTGGGTGCGCCGCTCCCGTTCAAATCGTAGATATGCAGGCCGGGAGATCATTCTTATCTTCGCAGCATGAGACGTGCTGGCCCAAGGAGACGGTTTTTTTCAAACCGACCCCTTGTCTTGTTGGAGCTTGCACGGGTGTACCCTCACGCCCCTCACGTGTAACTTCCCTCGTTACCTAGGTAGTATATCACTTAGTAATCCTGTGGGCAGCTTATAATGGCTGGCTGGTTGAGCGTCTGCCCCTGTGGAAAGGCCATATAATGTGTTTGGGATCCCTTCTCAGAGTCTAGTTAGTGATAAAGCTGAAACTCCACCAGACCGCTCTTCACATCGCCACAATTGGTAGTTTTAGTTGTGTTGTTATATATTGATGGTTCTCTGATCTCGTGATATATGATGTGGGTGTTTCTCCCTGGTAGTTGTCCAAGCTCAAAGTACATGCCTAGTTGGTGCCACTCTGCACCCGATAGGCGTCTTCGTCTCACAACTTGATAGCCATCTCCATTGATTGACCATTTACATCCTAAAGACAATGAAAGGGGGGCTGGCAATAGCGGCTAAGGCGGCTTTCCTTAGCTTCATGCGGGCCCTGGGATCTGGAACTTGAGAGTGGTGAGAATTCTGGGGGCGGCAGGTTCTAGGCCCTGCGCCCCAGCTCAAACCCAGGTGCACCTTGGGCAAAGAAGCCGTTCTAGAACCACGAGCTCGCATCTCTTAAACGGATCCCAATCATGACGACTTTCATACACTCACCACCTGAGACTCGGTGGCGTGGCACCCCTGAAGCTGGTTGTGCACATAGGTGAGGGGTTGAGCTTTGCGCTTCACATCAATGATGCATGCATATCAGCTCTTCCTGTCGTACAAGGACCTAGATCCCGAGAACGGGTTCCTTAGCGGCTCCTCTGAGGTGCATTTCATCAGCTCAAGCCGATTATCTGGCGTATCTGGCGATTGATGTCAGCCTGGCTTGGATAGCTTGGGTGTAGCTACTCCTACCATTTGATGGACGAGATAGATCGTTTGCCAAGCAGCCCCCTCAAGCTCAAGGGCTTAAAGGGGGCATTTGTTCTTCTTGAATAAAGGCTTCGTGCCCCGCAGCCTCACCCCGGGATGGCTGAATACGGGCAAGCCATGGGTACAGAAAGGGATTTGGATGTTGATGTGTGCGTGGGAGCTATCTCTGTTGCTCAGGCGAGCCAATCACCCGGCTTCACATACGAGCGCCATAACAGAGTGATCAGCCAGCCCACCTCTAAATAGACGAGCATGTAACAGAAGGTTAGGACGTAGTCAGGGCGTCCGGAGCTCCGGCCTGTGATAGCCTTTGGAGGCGCCGTCTGAGCCCGTCGTGGCAACGGGCGGATGGCAGCAACTAAGCTCGGGCTGGAGTGACTTGCGGGATTGAGTCCGAGCATGCTGGATGGCTTCATCGGTGCTGGATCTTCTTTTAGGGGCGGGGATTGGGGTGTAGATATGGAAGCAGGACTTAGGTAGCAATGGGAGATGAAGTTATGCTGGATTGCAAGTCATTTGTTGCTTCTGAGCCGATTCGCTGGCATGCCGCTTTGTTTTCACACTGTACGAAACACTGTGGTGCTCTGAAGATCTACCGTGTTCCACAGTGCGATCGAAAAATTCCCGGCTGCTAGGTACTAACGGTAATCTTTTGGCAAGCAATACCTTAACGCTCGAGCAAGTCCTGACACGACCACACAATACTGCATCTCCTCCTGCCAACCAATTCCACCAGCAAAAATGTCCAACGAGCCTCACCCCCTCGCCCTCCCCCCGGCCTTCTCCCCAGACACCCTCGACGTCCTCACCGAGCTCTACAACGTCCTCCAAAAGGTCCACGAGACGGCCCGCGAGAGCCTCCAGAACCAGGAGCAGGACCCGGGCGCCGCCGCGGCCCCCAAGCTGGCCACGGGCACGAGCACGCCCTCGGCGGCGGCGTCGGCGGCCGACGGGGGCGGCAAGCGCCTCACCTTCAAGGACGTGCCCAACGCGACCGACGGCATCAAGCACAAGCTGCAGCGCGCCCGCGAGCAGGTCCGCGGCCTCCCCGACATGTCGCGCACCGTCCCCGAGCAGAACGCCGAGATGAGGGAGCTCGAGGCGCGCATCGAGAAGCAGAGGGTGCTGCTGGAGAGGCTGAGGGAGGAGGGGCTGGCCTTTGGCAAGAATGACGCGCCCACTGGCGACAGGATGGAGACTTGAGCCGGGCCCCTTCAACGTCTTGGACTTTTTATCTACGGTTTCTTTTTCGCCGCATTTTCTAAACCCATCGACTGTTCATTTGGGCTGGGGATGGTAAATATGGGGTCACATTTGCATGTACGGCGTTTTGGAGAAGGGAGCATTACAACAAGCATGAGAGCTTGTTGTTTCATATGCGGTGTTAAGGCGTGTATTTGAATTAACTAGACGGCACGAGGGAGATATCGCGAGATGGTTTTAATTTCACGTCCGTGGAATCCCAACTTTGGCCAAAATCTCGTCAACGCTGGCACCTGGCTTCCCCGGTACAATGCCAGTCCAAACCTCAGGGCTGAGTCTTTCTTCCTCTGCGAGAATGGTCCAGTTCGGGCTATGCCCTGCCTTGAGCCACTTGAAGTCGTCAACCTGGTCCCACTGGTTCTCACTGGTTTCTTCTGCCTCTGACACCTATGGGGTAATAAAAGTCAGCATGGTTACACGGGCGCGACTTTGGGTGCCGGCGTGAGGTTGGGAAGAATTCTCACATAACATGCTGGGAGGGGCGCGAACCGCATCCCCGAGCAATCCTCGATGATAGGATGACTTCCGCAGTGAAGATAAATGTCAACATTCTTGCACTCATGAATTCTGACCTGCCGTGCTGCCACGACCAGGATGCTGTCCGTCACACCAGTGATATGAACCGGGCCGTTCACACGACCGGCAACGACCAAGCTTGTCTTGATGTTCTTCAGAGCAAGCCCAGGGAAAGCTGTCCCTCCAGACGTTGGGATAGACATGTCGATAATGCAACCCGAGAGCTCTGTCAAGCTCCCCGCAGCCGTTGCTCTCGCCGCTGATGGCGGGAGTATGATGTGCAGGCCGGTTTGGTTGGAGATTCCGATACTCCGAGCTGCAGAGAAACTCGGCTTCCGCACAGACGAGGAGCTGGGCTGCGAGAGCTCCTCATTGTAGTTCTTAGAAGGTGGGAGTTCGCTCACGGTGTCCTCCACTACAGCAGCCGATGATTCCTCACCGTCCGCGGACAGTGTGTTCTTGCGAGAGAAGCTGCCAGGGTTCAAACGAGGATCGTTCTCGGGCGCACCCATATCGACGTAAACGGTCTTGGTGGTGCGCTTGAATTGGAACCGCGACTTAGGCGTGATCTTAGTGACGGCTTCATTGAGTGCATCCTGAATGTTTTTCACGGCCTAGATGGGTGAGCAAAGAGCCCATGGACCAAGACAGCGGGAACGCCTACCTCGGAATACTGTTTACGGTCGTAGGATGGTGTAAAATCGGCAGCATCAGCGACTTCATTCTGGAGTTTCGAGATACCTGCAAGGATATGATCAATGGCTTCTTGACGCTCTCCGCCAACATTGGCCAGTGATTCAAGTTGGCTTATCTGATCTCGGAGGTCTGGACACAAGGGTGAAAATGACAAATATACAATTAGTCTCTGCAAAGTTCTACCCACGTATTGAAGAATAAAACCACGCTTTACGGTGAGAGCTGGCTGCTTACCGGTATCGTTATCGAGGAAATGGCGGTAGAACCGCTCTTTGGGATCCATGGTGCTGCTTCGATAAAGTTCCTTGGGCCCTGCCAAGGGATGGGTTGATACCTCGGCCTGAGTAGCCATTGAATGAGTATTGGACTACGGGAAGCAAGATTGGTGGGCGAATTCTGATGTGATGAGAGGGCGGCTATAATGGCCTGAGGGGCTTGTAGAAGAGAGCTTGTTTACGTGATGGAGGAAGGGTCTAAAAGCAGTCTGATGGAGTAGTCTGGAGCAAGGAATAGGAAATCCAGGGTAGAGAGCAATTGAAGGCAGTCTTAACGTGGCGCTGGGTATTTCTGATCAAGCGAACTTACAGAAGCTCCAAATTCCTAGACCAAGACAGGCCACAGGCTTCCTTTATACGAGCCGGCCAACTGGTCAGTGTCTCATCCGCACTCCCAATGAATCGAGGGCGAGCGCAACGGAGCTAAGGAATCGACACGTGAAGACCCTGACGAGTCTCTAGCACTGTTAGTGGCCGGAACGAAAGACAGCAATGACATGTAGTAGGTGGGAGGTAGGGATGGCGCACGCTAGAAGCAGGTCGGAAGGGTGCTTGATAGGTCGGTGAATCGCAGCTGTAGAGCAGGAGTCAAATTGGAGGAGGGTGACGTCAAATGGCAGGCTAGTAGGTTATATGCTCGGGCACCCCCAGTCGCGGTGACGGAGGGGGATATGCAGAACTGCTTTGAAACAGTGGGATGTGTTTGGCGGAGGTGGTGCTAGGTCTCTGGGGGAAGCATCACGCGACTGTGGTAGGCTCTCACCTAGTGGTGTGGTTTGGTGGTGGTGGTGGATGATGGTGGGGTGATGGACTGGGCTGGACTGGCTCTACAGAATGGACTTATTCTTCAACTCCCGATAACGACAGCTAACTCGGGTCAGGCACCCTCTATTGATAGCTTGGTGCTGCCACGGCCTTGCATGCACGCACGCAAAGACCTGGAACTATGATAGTATGACTTTTTCTCAATCTCCCGCCTGTCTGTCTTCTCGGATCAATCGTCTGTAGCTGGGTTCCATCGGGCTGTGGCCATTGATTATGCAATGCACCTGCACCTAGGTTCCCCAAAGTAACACCCCGACCCTAACATCTTGCCATGCTGCAGACCGGGCAGCCCAGTGGCGCCCCTCCACGATGACTCGTGCTTGCCAGCGAGCGGTTAAGACGTGAAGTGCATACTTCATTTATTTCTGTTTCGGGAATCCTGCATATAACTACTGTACACGTCGGGCAACACTCTGCTATTGCCATGGTGTGATGTTGACATGGCAGCCGCATATTCAGACCACAGGCTAGATTGTTTGTCAGTATATCCGGACACAGGATTTCGGCCGTGTGCACTGTCATTATTTGCCTGATTCAACAGCTCTGGGTTGTATTGACGCCATGTTTGGATCCGTGCTTCCAGCAACCATTGACTCTGATAATACACGAATTGCGTAACAAGTGATAGCAATCAAGAATTTCCTCGAAGCAGAGAACGTTCATTTCTTTGTTTGCTCAACCTATTGATTACATGCGAATTAGGATCGAGAACCAAGGGATTGACCTTCGAAACGAGCTTGGATAGGCAACACCCTACCTTCTTGCCTTCGGCCGTCCTCGACTTTAGATTTAGATCGAGACGTGGCGATTAGAAAGCCTTTTGAGGGTAGGAGACGTCTTGGTTTGCGCTGCGCATCTGTCGTCGCCGTGATTTCCTACGCAGTCTTCGGCAGAGGGCTGGGCTTAGCCACTCATTGTTGTTCTGCTGGTATTTGTTGAGCCGGTATGAAATTGGGAGCTCGATCCTCTTCCACTCCGGCAGATTGTCTCCTGAAATAAGATGCCCTCCAGGTGTGGTTAAGACAATAGTCGGCACCGGGGGCCTCTCGGGAATCTTGGTGATTGAGATGCAGGCGGCTTCATCATCTTCTTCAATTTTGATAGGCACTGGGGTGAATGATGGTGTTGTAGGCCTGTTGGGCCTTGGTTGTGAAGCTCGGACCAACTTTGTGGTGATGGGAGCAGCCACATATTTATGGATTTGTTCCACCTCGTATAAGAGTAACTTCAAAGCCGGGTTGCCCAGGCGTGGGAAAAGCCTCTCCAGAAAGCGTAGGCGCCACATGTTTGTTGGGATAGTTTCAAGAACAACACGAATGTGAAGTTGACGTTGGTTGACGTTGAAAGAATGAAAAATGGCGGCTCACGTCGAGAGGAGGATTGAAATCGGACCGACGTGGCCACAGATTCGTTGAGGCCAGTAAGATGCTGGGTTGTATAGATGAGAGAATTGAGATAGAAATGAGATGTGGACTGGGTGAAGAAGAAGAGGAAGAGGAAGAGGAAGAGGGAAAACACGCTGAAATGCGAAGGGGAAGAAGTAACCGTAAGGAAGAATACATTCTGATATTACCTGGAAGTGGCATAATAAGGCGGGTTTGATCTGACTATAATGTGAGATGAAGCTCGTCTGAGAATAGATTTATTGCGAAATCCGAACAATGGTCGAGGCAAGAGACGTTGTTGTCCTTGGTTCTTGCCTTAGCGGCTGGTCAATGCGAAGTGAGAACCATCTGATCTTCAAAAATTCTATTTGTATTCATTTAGTGGTATGCTCTAGCCCTGCCGTTTCCTGCCCGCTTCCCCAAATTTTGCATCGACGGATTGAAGGGCCTCTGTGCAGATTTCTTTTGCGTCTGTGGTAGTTCAACACTGACTGCCCTCCACATTTCCCAAACCGTTGCCCTCCTTGCGGGGAGCATGCTGTATTGCAAACTATACAAATTCCTCCTGTCTATAGGGGGCACAAACTTGCCCGTCACCAGACAAAGCAAAACCCGGGGCGAGAAGTAGTGCTTTCGGATCCGTTCAGCCATTTGGAAATACTGTTGGAACATTACTTCGAAGGGTAAGGGGATAGACTAGAAGTGTGTTAGAGGTTGTACGTCGCATGGCCCAATATCACTTGATAAAGCTTTATTCAGCATACCTTAAAGTGGATGACGGATGTAGGCGGTCCACGCGGTACATCGGCTGAGTTGGGGTCGGAATTAAGATTATGTTGGGTATCTTGAAGTTCAAAGCGAATGCCGCCTGTGTTTTTTGCATTAGTTCAACCGCATCTCATTGTTGGTATCATGAATTCGGGATGCTAACCTGGTAACCGTCTTGGATCTTTGACTCTCAGCATTAGAGCAAAGAGGGGGAAATGGTTCAAACAGGAGAGTAAAGTGTCGAAGACAGCCTTCAAAGCGATGATGATCATCCTCGCGACGGCAAAATTAAGATAGAAGACGACCACGGTGGGTAGAAGAAAAAACAATACTGTGAAGAGAATCGTGCCAACGAGAAGCTGATCTAAATCATAGTCGCAAGAGTCGATACGGTTGCGGAGAACATTATGCTTCTTGCCACGGAACAGATGGAAGAGGGATTGAAGAATAGTCAGCTGCCAGTGGTAGATGCGAGCTGAAGCGAGGTAGAAGGAGTAGATGTGGACGGTCAAGGCGGAGACGAAGTCGGATACTAAAGCAATGGACATGCTGGCTCCTGCAAATGAAGAAAATCCAACAAACCAGACGATTTTTGGCAAGGCAGGGCTCAACATATAGACACAATCTATACAAGTCACTTGTGGTTAGCACCCACGTCACATATTGATTGTGCATCGGAGATGGCCAAACTTACTTGACCAGTAGTCAATCACCCAAAGAAACAGATCGCCAAGAAACGTAGCTAGCTCAGCGTTCAACTTCAGGCCAGCCGGCCAGCCCATGAGCCAAGAGATACTACTTTGCAATGCTTCCACCGTGTATTTGCGAAGAATGTCGTTCACCTGCTCAGCAACCCAGTCTGCATGCTCAATTATATAAGAGCCAAGGGCGAGACCAATGATTACGTCGTTGGCAACCAGCCATAGACTGTTGTAGAAGCGAATATAGTCGGGGTGACTCGTTGTTATGCTCGCCCAATTCGTATTTCGTTTGCGCAAAGTGACATATTGCATCGGCCAATAGCAAAACTGCTGGAGCCTGATCTCAATTTGCTGCGCTGTTGCCGAAATATCCTTCAAGGCGGCAAATCCTGGTTTGATTCGAAGCTCCAGAACGGTGAGAAGCATTTCCGCCAGTATTCGGTGACCCAACAAGAAGAAGATGAATGCCTTTTGAATAATTGGAAACACAAATGCGGCGAAGAGGTCGAGGAGCTGCATATGCACAAAGTTCCGCATTGTTGCGGCAGACTCAACCACCCGCTCAGACACACTAAGACTTCGCTTCGGCCTGGGTCCTAGCCTCCCGACATTCTTTTGCAGAGTCTTCTCAAGCTCGAAAGACCAGTTCACCTGATTAACAATCTTGGGCAGCGCCTTGTCCCTCGCCGAAGGGATCCTCTTCGTGATGGTATGCAGTTTTAGCTTCTCCACCAACTTCCGCTTCGCTTCTTTCGCCTTCCTTTCTTGTGTCTCCTCGGCGCTTTCTAGGTCCTCACTCTTTATACCTTCTTCACCATTTTGATGTCCAAGCGCGAGGGCTATGGGGTTGAGAGATATGTACTGCATCCCCTGAGGTTGGGGTCGATCGTAGAGAATGATTTGAACGCTGGATGCCTTGGGGCATGTGATTATCGGTACTTGTAATGTTGGATTCGTTCTGGCGCAAACCCAGGAAGGGTCGGCGGTTGTGGGATCGGCGACATTGGAGACGCCGAGAACGTGCATCGATGTGTGTCCGCATAGCTCGTAGAAATACACAGGAGGGTATGGCGAATTCCGGAAGAGAGTCCCGGCCTTGAGGTGAAATTCGACATTGCGAGCCTAGGAGTGATGACAAGTCAGTCCAAAATCTGCGCAGAACGTACTTGGGGCACCGTGGCCTTCACAAACATCAGTGTCGTCCAAGATCGCAACAACGAACACGTCGAGGTTCGAGTTTCTCCATCCCACAACGACCCCTGGACGATCGGACTTAGGGACGTCGGTCGGCCAGAACACTCTCATCAATCCATCATGCTCTACCATATCAAACGGCGGGCCCTCAATCGATCACCCGCGCGCAGTTTAAAAGGATCCTCGCCGCCGTAGCTGTTCTCGTGCAGAAACACCTATACTGGGTGTGCGTGGATGCTATGCAAGGTCAGTTCTTGGCTCTCCCCCCACCCCATGTCGAATCTGCAAACGTACCAGTGTCGTCTCCTTCTGTGCTACCAGTGCGACTGGAACAAAGATACCAAAGAATATAGTAGTCAGGAGGACGAATCCCTTGGCTGCACGCGCCTACAGCAAGAAGAGCAGACATGTTAGCTCGCAAATGCCCAGAGGGGGGCAAGGGGGGTTGCGTGGTCGGGATGTGGTGGAGGGCTTACAACTACACCGTATTCCCAGGCAAAAATAGCAAGCTCATAGAGGCGGGTGACGAGGTCCCAACGGGCGGTAATATAACCAGATATGAAGATGCCGATGGCGAGAACAGAGAATGGGTGCATTGAGCGCTATTGCATCTAGCAGCGCATACCTGCTCGGTCGACGCTTTATGTTGAGAAGAGATGGGAAGGTATGATGGGGGGATGCGCCGAGTCGCAACCCAAGCACACGGAAGGTTGGCGCTAGGAGCGGACGGGGACGAACCTACCTTATCAGTAGCCCCGAATAGCTGTCTCTGGGAAGGCACAAATGAGGAGAGCGGTAGTTGGGGTTACACGTGTCTTGGCGCTGGATCTCTCAGAGGAAAAAGCTAAGGGGTTTTCTATTAATCTCCATGGCGCGCCTGTTTCGTCGGATATTTTCGCGCCATCTTGCCAGCCTGTTTTCTTGTACCCCCTCCAAGCCTACGTAAGGTATTATTTAGTGGAGGCTGCTGCTGCTCCCTGTGCCTTCTGCAAGTGTTTGTATTGGTTCACACCGTGTCTAATAAGGCCTCAAAATTGGCAGGAGCTTCGAGTACAAGCGAGGTAGGCCCATCTAATAGCTGTGAAGACTCCAGCGAGTGTAATTGGTTCTTGCTTCAGCCATCCTGCCAAATGCTAAAGAAGCTTTATCCTTGCATGCTAATCATGGCGCAAAAAGCTTGGTTCCTCCTAAGACGTCATGGGTTGGCTGTCTCAAGTCTCTGAATGGCACAGGCGACAGGTCCGGACAGGGATTGACAGCCACCCGTCATCTAGTAACGTAGTACACGCATAACACTGGTTATTAATGGAGGAGGAGGAAGATCCATCTTATTTCTATTTGATTCGAGTGGAATTCAAGTTGGCAGCTCTTCATAAGGCAGCAAGCTTGTAATGAAAGTACTTTAGATGCCAAGACCTGCAAATTGAGAATACGGGAACCTTCCGGGGTAGATCAAGGCATCGCTTTGGAAGAAGCTTTCGCCAATCGGCGTAGCTCTCTTGTTGCTTACTGGTACTCTGACACTTGCTGGCGGCTAATTATGGCCCAACATGAGCCGAGATCCCACGTTTTCGCTCTGGTAGCAGACACCCACATGGGATAGCAACAGAAGAAAAAAAGGAGGATCAGAGGTGATCATAGTGGATCTCGTGTCATGGATAACCAGAGTAGCTTGGAATATCCCTCGAATACTATTAGCTGGAAGCATGGAGCGTTTCTAGAAAAAAACTGATCCGGATTTTTGGCCAAGACTTTAAACAATCAATGATGGGCTGACTGGCTATGAGATATCTTAGTCATCAAATGGACTGGAGGAGGAATGTTAGTGGCTTTAGTGCAAAACATATAGGACGCACTAACACAGAGCACTAAGCTCGGTATTCAACACAGCCTTAGCACCTGGAGCATCAGGCGGGCCAGAAATCGCACGAGACCCATATGACCTCCAACTAACTGTATGCCAACAATTGCGCTGCACAGGTAGCCAGAAATGGCGTCGGACAGTGGCAATGGCAATGGTAATGGCCTACCACCTCCGGGCCCGAATCAAAAGACCCTGAATGTCTGGTCCAAACCCATCGACGAGACCAAAATCGGCGACGATGAGCGCCCTACCATCTCCAACGCCGTAGCGATGATCAAGACCGACGACTTCAAGAACGTCGCCAACACGCCCTGCGCCCGAAACGCACTCCTCACTGGTATTGCCGGGGGCTTCGGTCTCGGTGGCTTGCGATTTATCTTTTCCGGTTAGCAATTGCCCTACTGCTCAGCATATATCGATCGGGATGGATTGTCAAGGCGGTGGTGCATAGGCTAACATTCCCGGTTTCTACTTTCTAGGCAAAATTGGAAAATCAGCAAACTGGGCGGTCGGGACCTTTGTATTTGCGAGCATGGGACAATACGAATACTGCCAATACCTGCGAAGATGCGAGAAGAGAGACATGAAGAGAAACATCGAAGTCATCAACGAAAGCAAGAGAGAAAAGGCAAAGAAGTTGGTTGAGCAGAAGAAAGAGAAGGTCAAGGCAGAGCAAGAGAAGCTCAAGGAATCATCAAAATCGTGGTGGCCCTCGAAATGGTGGTGACAGGGAAATTTACACATGTATAAATAGCTTGGGAATCCCGAGGCTTGTACAATACTTGGCAACACTCGATGTATGGATAGACATATTATCCTGGAAAACTTCTTGGGACATGAATACATAATACGCAGGATTTGAAATCCAGACGTGTGTCAAATTAGCTAGTCTTTATACTGACCAACAAAGAGGCTTTCTGTAGAATGGGATATAGCCAGATATAATATAACCACAAAGAAAAGCTACGAGTTCCAGTCTTGTAGCTTGGAACCCATCGATAATTCCAAAAAAAAAAAAAAAGAAAAAAGAAAACCCGTCGCTAGGTTGGCTGTGAGCGCTTGGTACAATAATCCTCCTAAAAACAGACACCCCCAACGCCGTATCATGATATTGAATTGAGATCGAGCAAGCCGATGGCTTTGAACGAGCACGGTTAGACGAATGACCAATGCAATGATTTTGTCCCCCCTCACGAAGTCATTGTTACGAATGCAAGGCTTTCTCCTTCCATAAACTTGACCTTTCGTCGGGCGGGCGATTGCTCGGAGGAAGAAACAATCTTGATAGCAGCGTGACGCCTTTGGCTTCTCTTGGCCCTGGCATCGCTTTCTTCTCGTTTACGGTAATCGGCAATTTGTTGGCGTCTCTTCATCACTCTTGCATGAGCAATGGCGGGAGTGGGTTTGAAGCCCACACCGTTGATACCAGTGCCGTCGTCGTCTTTGTCTTCAGGATCATAGATGGTGATCTCGTCCTCCTGCCAAGTAAGCGCGGCACGGACTGGGTCAACAATCTCTCTCTCGTCCTCGTCCTCAACCGCCATCCCGGGTCGCCGTGGGGGTGGTGTGCCTGCTCTTTTCTTTTTCCTGATTCTGGGTTTTGGCTGCTGAGAAGTGGGTTCAGCTGGGTCGATTGTGGCTGGCCCGGCCCTTATCACGGTATCGTCCCAATGCAACTGTGCAGCTGGCTTGAAGCTGGCCCCTGTGTCAACCTCGCCCTCGGAGATGGTGACTGGAGCATGGGCATCGGATTCGCCGAGTCCATCAACCACTATGGCTTCATCTGGTTTCCGTCGTTTACTTGAATAGCCGCTACGGTCGTCGTCACCTTCAGGTACCCCGCCCCCACCTTCAGCGGTCTCGAGCAGTAGGCCTCGGAATTTGTGTGCAACATTGGATCTAGGGCTGTTGCTGCCATCATCACTCGAAGTGCTCTGTGACAGGTCAAATGAGAATTGGATAGGCGTGATTATGGTCTCGGGCCCTCGCTTCCGCTTGGGCGTAGCTTTTGGCGTCTCGGCCATTGTGGAAGGCCGGCTTGGTGTGTAGTAGTGAAGAATTTGGATACGTGGCGCAAGTCAGCACAAGGAGAAGGAGCAGAACTAGGAAGAGCTTGCCCTGTGCTTTGACTCACTTCCTCGCGGCCATGTTGAAATAGCAAAGGAGGGGTTTGAATTAATTCAACTCGAGCATCGCATAGGTGTGGTGAGTTGTTCACGTGGGGTTGAACTCGGTGTGAGGCAAATGACCAACCACCCAGTACTTTACTCACTAGCACTTCACTTTTTAGCACAAAGACGCTGACACTGGCGCCAGCCTTGGGGTGAATCAAAGAGCTGCCCTGGCCTGTCAATTGGATTGTAGCACCCCGAGCCGGGAAGTGCCACAACCCGCGCGCCCATAGCGGTAAAGCATGGATGCATTGTGCTGCATGACTGATGAGCCGCAATGGTACCTTGGATGTCTGCCTGTCAACTACCATGCGGCACGTGGTCATTCATTGCCTACGTGACCATCTGATCTGAATAAGTCGCCAAGGCAATGATTTCTGAGTGACTAGGAACAATGTGTATCTCATTGCGCAAATGCTGTCGGTGAGAAGCAACCCAGCCCATGACCATAGTGAGTTGCTTCAGAATTGTCAGAGCTCGAAAGATTTGGTTAGCTGGACATCCTGCGATTACATCCTTCGTAGGGATAGCATTGCCCAAAGTAGCAGCATTTTGCTTGTGAGCCAGTTGTGTGATGGGCCTGATTGATAGCACCTCATCCTGGTGCCATAGGGTGACCCCCAGCGGCGTAGCAGTACAGTTACCCGACAGCACGAGTGTCATCTTGCCCTACATCTATAGGTACCTTTCTCAGACGGCACAGGTAGCTCAAGCTCGTCATCGGTGTTACCTGTGAATCAAACTCAGCACCTTGCACTATGATCAATAATTGTGCTTATTGAGGATGCACTGTTAAACAACTACCTATGCGGAAGTTTGATAGTATTGTAGAGAATGAGGGACTACTGATGAACAGAGAGAGGACAAGGAACGTATCTAGCGAGCTTGAATCTGCAGGTGGTAGTATGAGCGGCTAGACCTTCAGGCAGGCAGATTGTATGAGTGAGTACTCGACCCCAACTTTGCCCTGACTGATGTATTCCTTAATTCATCATGAGTAGTATCGAGATGGGTGGTATGGGCTTGTTGACGACCCGCTCCAGTGAGATTGGGGGCTTCTCTTCCGGCGGCCCCTCAGTGTTTTCTCAGCACCCTTGCTCCCATCTGAGAGGGGTAGGTCTGCACTAGA
The DNA here is from genome assembly GCA_902141235.2 of Clonostachys solani. Classification (NCBI taxonomy): domain Eukaryota; kingdom Fungi; phylum Ascomycota; class Sordariomycetes; order Hypocreales; family Bionectriaceae; genus Clonostachys; species Clonostachys solani. Next base: position 1,207,004 of record CABFOC020000002.1, read on the forward strand.
TTAGTGATTCTGCGATTCGCATAGGGAATCGTGATATTTAAAAGTAAGTAGAAATCCATGTATCATTAGCACGTATCTCTCTAGCCAATCCAGCATCCATTTAGCACTAAGGACCTAGAGCCAGCTGAATTTAGCAGCAGTTCAGCAAGCGGTGGTTTAGCAGCCAGTCTAATAGCAGCTAAATGACCAGCCAGCAGCAATTCATTCAGCAGCTTTTCTATGCAAGACATAGTGTAGCAAGAGAAACTACCGGCGTCCATAGGGCTGCAAGGATTCAACAAGGCCAGATTACATTCAACAACTGTATTTTGAAGTGAGGGACCCTGGTCGATATGTGTTCTCGAAGCAAGCGACCAAAACTACCGCAGTAGGCCCGGCGGCCGGATAAGTCCTGTAGCACCATAATTCGGGTGGGTTTTGTTCCCGTAGATCCGTTAGAATAGGCTGCTTATTGAACAACCACACCAGACCAACCCTTATTACCTCACTGGTACGGATGCATGTTACTGGTGTAAATAGGCTGAAATCAGGGTTCACCCCACAGTATGTTACCTATGACACGAACACGGGTGCTGCATTTAAGATGGCCACTTGCCCTCTCCCTGCCCTTGCCAAAGGCCTAGTTTTGCCTCTTGCCTACCAATATCCCGCTTGAAAGCTATTCGTCTGGCCTTTTGGTCCAAGAATCCCTCACTCTTCAGCAACAGTACCCAGGTTTCACCATGACTGATTCGGGTTTCACTTTCCTCCCTCTGGGAGCTATCATTCAAAAGTTCAAGGTTAATGGCATTAACATTGTCCAGGGGTTTGATACATCTGAGCAGTATGTCCAGCATAACGGCCCATATTTTGGTGAAACCATAGGCCGGTTTGCCAACCGTCTTTCGAATGCCCAGGTTGCATCTGTGAATGGTGGTAAATCCTACCCCCTCTTCAACAATGACCGGGGCAACACTCTTCATGGTGGTGCTAGTGGCTGGGGTAAGAAGGTCTGGAATGGTCCTAAGGCTGTTGGCCTCCGCGAAATCCCCGGCGTTGAAGGCCTTCAGGGAGGCGAGACCGTCGAGTTCACCTATTTGAGTGAGGACGGGGACGAGGGTTTCCCCGGTGCCCTTGATGTGAAGGTCACCTATACTACCGGTACCCAGCGCAATGCAGAGGGAAAGGATGTCATTGTTCTGGGCATAGATTATGAGGCCAAACTGGTTGGCGGTGCCGCTGAGACTGTGATCAACATGACGAACCATTCCTACTTCAACCCTGCCGGCGTGGATGCGAAGACCTTTGAGGGGACCACAGTGACGCTGGCCACAAATCAACACCTTCCTATAGACGACATTGCCATCCCCACCAGTGGCCCAGTACCCTTCCCGGGCCTCGATACCAGCAAGCCCTTCTTACTTACGTCAACTGGGCCTGACGTTGACCACTGCTTTACAATTGATACCGACCCCTCGTCTGTACCTGTGGATACTCGCAACTCTCCCCTCAGGGTTAATATCACCGCGCACCACCCTGGAACTGGCATCCACCTCGAGGTTCTCAGTACGGAACCTGGCTTCCAGTTCTACACTGGCCACGGAATTGACGTTCCAGCTGTTGATGGATTGCCTGCGAGGGGGCACCGTGCCGGTTTCTGTTGTGAGCCCAGCCGATGGGTCAACGCCGCCAACGTACCGGAGTGGAAGAGTCAGGTGCTCTTGAAGGAGGGTGAAACATACGGCACTCGAATTGTGTACAAGGCGTGGAAGGATTAGGAGACACTCGGCATGATTCTGGTTTGGTCGTTCTACGGATATACAGGCAGGGCTGGATACCATTTATTAATGAAAATTTGATGCATTATTTTGACTGATCGTTCACTTTTGTACATGCTATGACATGCTTGTCATCATAACCCCGCAACAATAATTGGCAAGGCTGTAGAATTCTCCTCCAACTCAACTCCAAAAAAAAAGAAACCTCTCCTAATCGGAGTCACTGTCTTCATCTAAAAATGCCAGATCAGCTCGTGCCCTCCTCCGTCGGGCTGCGAATGTCGTTTCACCCTCATCGTCCTCCTCATCTTCCCCTTTATCGTTTTGTTCATTCTCACTCCCATCACTGTCGACCTTCAGGCTCTGAACCTTGGCCTTGCTCCGGCTCGCTCGTCCTTCCGAGGACTTCCCCCATAACGCGTTCATTTCCTGAGTAGCCTTAAGCTCATCCATGAGTTCGCGCTTTTCCTTTATCTCGCGTGCCTTTGCCTCCGAGAACCGCCCGTCCATTCCAATGTCCGAGAGCATCTTTTTTAGATGGCGAATCTTAGCACGAGAATCATCCCCACAGCTCTTGAGTTCATTATGCCAAAGCTTCCGAATGCCGCACTTGACAAGCTGGCCCTGTAGCCTTTTGATCTCAGCCTCTTGCGGGTCGTCATCGGTGGGTTTCTTGGTCGCTGACTTGGTGGGCTTGGCGGTTTTGGCCGCAGGCTCTTTCTTGGTACCCTTCTTTCGTTTTGGCGGCGGGGGTTCGTCAATGACATCTGAGTACTCTTCCTCTTCATCGACAGGAGGTTGGGCACTCTCCTCCTTTGGCGGCTTGGCCTCATCGTCCGGTTCGACTTTTGATTGATGCTCCTCCTTCTCGACATCGATCTCGACCTCTTCTGAAGTGGATGGGGCGGGAGTCAATTCATCGTCCTCATCGTCCGATAGCGGAGCCTTTTTCCGAGAAGCGGCCTTCTTTCCTGGTTTCTCCTTCTTTTGTGCTTTTGGCGATACTGCCTTCTTCTTGGGGGGTTGAGCTTTCTTTTTCTTCTTCGGGGCTGGTTCTTCCTCCAGCTCGTCCTCGTCTAGTTCACTAAGCTCTGACGATGACTCTGATTTGTTTACTTTCTTTTTCGGCTGGCTGGTCGTTTTCTGTCGCTTGGCTTTTGGAGACTTCGGTTCGGCAGGTTGACGCTTCGCTCCCTTCTTTCCTCCTGTGCTATTATCGCCATCCTGTCCTGGGGACCAACCGTCAAGCAGCTTGTCCTGTTTGCGGCTCTTTGGTTACTACATGACCTGTTTGGAATCGGACAACCTGAGACTTACCACATATTTCTTGATTATTTCTTTGCTCTTTGTCTTCCAGTCCCCATCCCCAAAAAAGCCATCCTCAAGGCCAAGTTTGTCTTCGGCTTGTTTGCGAACCTTGTTGACGCTGGTCGCGTCGGGTTCAGCCTCGTAGACAGCGCAGGTCGCCTCAATTAGTGCAGTTTCTAGCTCCTTTTCGGAAGGCGCCATCTCGCGAATCCCCAGACGAGCAAGAAGAAGGGAAAAGACAAGAATTCGGATCAATGAGATAAGCGAACGGAGGTGATATCATTGGCCGGGGGCCTTTCTCGCCCGGCAGACGTGTATTAGCAGACGGCTGCTGCAGATCGTGACGACTTGTCGCGTGTACAAGGGTAGACGCGACGTTAAGAGCTGGGGATGTGGGGAGCTGTTAGTAGATGGGCCAGCGGGTGAGTCGAGACCAGATCATGTCCACTTTTATGGTACCTTTTTCCATAAAGTACCAGAACCAACTGTGTCGTTAATTGCCTACTCCGATTAGTACTATAATTGGCGATATGTGGCCAGAGGAGATGGTGAGTTTCATACAATTTCATATCTTGGTTTCCTCGTGGGCTAGTATTCAGAAGCGCTAGTTAGCACTCGGAACTGCAGTACACAGTGTTGTAACTGGAGAACGTCGGTGGCCTGTCACCTGATTTATTACTACTGGTTAGCATTTCCCAATTAAAGAATCAAGTGGAATTTCAGAATTGTTATCCCAGGGTTTCACTGCCAATAATGAAAACGAAACTCGCCAGTATGCACTCCGGGCCTCCCGATCTAGCTGATGGTCTAGATGCAGTTGCTAGCAAATCAGTGTAACTCTCTGTGGCAGATGACTCGACCCACATCAGCAAGGATCCATTCTTTCTCGCTAGATATATTCTGCAACCTTCGACTTGAACCCAGCAGACGGATTTTAATCTATTGAGTTCTTAAGCCGCCACAATGTCTGCATCGCTAGCACCGGAATGCAACGATGTCAAAGAGTGAGTATCGGTTATTTGAGAGCAGGCCATGCCCGGTTCTGACTGATAGCCCAGACGTTACGACACTTGCTTCTTGAAGTGGTACAGCGAGAGTAAGTCTTCCATTGACGCCTAGGTCAATATCAAAATGCTGACAGAGTGCTTAGAGTATTTGCGTGGAGCAGAGAAAAATAGTCAAGAATGCGCTGGTTTGTTTGCAGAGTACCAGAAGTGCCTCAAGGTGGGTTATCTAGGCCAGAGCTGCCTTACACTGAGTCGATTCTTGTTAACAATCCGCAGGTGGCCCTCAAAGATCGAGGTATCGACAAGTTGCTAGACGAGGCTCGTGAAGACAACAAAGAGAATGATGTGAGATTACTATCTCCAAAAAGTGAGTTGAATTTTCATCTGCAAGACTTCATGTGCTTACATGTCTGAAGAATAGACAACTAGACACAGTAAAATGGCACCTTGATTGTCATTTGGGCCCGGTAACGATTGGCGTTTACTCTTCTGTGTTATTAATATTGTACCATAATGTCCCCTCATAAATGTTTCCTCATTTAAATCCCTAAGTATTAAGGTTAATGAATCATTGCTCCTTGTGCTTGGGATAAGGCCAACTCTGACACCAGCAATACAAACTCTTTGATATTGCGCCAACGCTCATCTGAAATGCACACGCGCCTTCTAAACTAAAAAACCCACTACGTAATACGTGCATACTATGCGACCAATCATCTAGCCAATTTTTGCATGACCATTGACCAGAAAGATTGAAGGGGAAAAATCCATTAAACTATAGTGGGGCTGGCGAGCATCACGTCGCGTCCCGTGTCGCGTCCAAACGCGTCTCACCCCAAAATGTCTTCCTTAGTTTGGCCAACTCGACCTTTGTTGCTGGGTTTGTAGTAATAATTCATAGATCTAGTCCAACACATCACGCTTTCGACGCCTCCACGCCATTGAGGGTGACAAAATCACCGGAATAAGTCGAATATCTTAATAATAACACCCAATGACGACAAGAGACTTTCATTAGATCTCTCTCCTTTCGACACTCGATATTTCTCCTGCGCGGCGGGGCCGGCATAGTTCCTTCGTCGCAATGCCCAACACCAACCTGCGGCGCCCACAGAAGGGCTTCAGGAGAGGAGGAAAGCTTGCATACCATGGGAAATCACGGACATTTGCCGCCTCTTCAAGAGCGGAGGGGACCTCGGCCGACGAGAAATGGGAGCGCACCAGACAAGCTCATAGTATCGACCAGAACATGGGCTTCGGGCGCTTCGAGAGTGGCAAGAAGAAGGAGGGTTGGTTAGTCAATGTCCAGCCTACGTCTATCGAGGATGAAAGAATACCAGCCGGTCGAGCTGCCCTCGACTGCTATTTCCTCGAAGAAGACGGCAACTATTTCAAGGCTACTGTCGAGTACGAACCGTATTTCCTCATTGCAACAAAGAGGGGCCACGAGTCGGAAGTCGAGGAATGGGTAAAGAGAGTCCCCGGCGGTGGAGTCGTCAAGTCGGTCAAGAAAGTTGAAAAGGATGATCTTGACATGCCCAATCACCTCATGGGTTACAAACGAACGTTCCTGGAACTGAGGTTCTCCAATGTCACCGACCTCCTGGGGGCAAGAAGGGACCTCCTTCCGATCGCAGAGAAAAATAGGAAGAATATGAACGCAATGGATGCATATGCGGAAGTCGTATCGTACGTCAACCCTCCTACTAATCCTGGAATACTATACTGTGCTAACTAGAAGCCTAGAGCGAGCGGCAACTTTGACCTTTTTGACGATTCACGAGATGACGAAAGATTAATGAATAATTCGATTGATGCAAGCGATTTTATTGTTGACATCCGAGAATACGATGTCCCATATCATGTTCGAGTAATGATCGATTTAGGTAGGTCCGGTGAAAAAGTCTGGTATTACGGTTCCTTTCTTGCTAACTTTCTTCAGATATCAGAGCCGGTGGCTGGTACTTCGTTGAAGCCAAGCACGGCGTTACCAAGATCACACCTAATGAGGGCAGATCGCTGCCTGCGGAACCAGTGGTTCTCGCTTTTGATATTGAGACAACCAAAATGCCGTTGAAGTTTCCCGATGCCGCAACCGACCAAGTCATGATGATTTCATACATGATCGATGGTCAAGGTTTCCTCATCACAAATCGTGAGATTGTGTCGGAAGATATTGGTGACTTCGACTATACACCCAAGCCCGAATACCCAGGTCCGTTTATGATTTTCAACGAACCCGATGAGAAGGCTGTCCTCGAGAGGTTCCTTTTGCATATCAAAGAAGCAAGGCCTACGGTTATTGCGACTTATAACGGTGACTTCTTCGATTGGCCCTTCGTTGAAACACGAGCGAGCGTGCACGGGATCGACCTATACCAGGAAATTGGCTGGAAAAAGGACAACGAGGACCAGTTCAAATGCAACTACAGCGTTCACATGGACTGTTTTCACTGGGTAAATCGAGATTCTTATCTGCCCCAAGGTTCCCGAGGCTTGAAAGCTGTCACTGTGGCCAAGCTCGGTTACCATCCAGACGAACTTGACCCAGAACTCATGACTCCTTACGCTGCCGAGAGACCTCAGACCTTGGCAGAATACTCCGTTTCCGATGCTGTTGCGACCTACTATCTCTATATGAAATACGTCCATCCTTTCATTTTCTCGCTTTGTACCATCTTACCGCTAGGTGGCGATGATGTTCTGAGAAAAGGAACCGGAACCCTCTGCGAAATGCTTCTCATGGTGCAGGCTTACCAGAAAGGCATCGTACTACCCAACAAGCATATTGCTCCCAAGGAAGCCTTCTGGGACGGACACTTGCTCGATTCAGAGACATACGTGGGTGGCCACGTCGAGAGTATCGAAGCCGGTGTTTTCCGAGCTGATATTCCTGTCGACTTCTCTGTAGACCCAGCAGCAATTGATGAACTTCTCAATGATTTAGATAATGCTTTGAAATTCGTCGTCACCGTGGAAGAAAACAAGAAGCTCGAAGATGTTGAGAACTACGACGAGGTCAGAGAGCAAATCGCTGCGCGTTTGTTAAAGCTGAAGAATACCCCCAATCGACACGAACGGCCGTTAATTTATCATTTGGATGTTGCATCTATGTACCCTAATATCATGACGACCAACCGATTGCAGCCAGATTCTATGGTCCAAGAGTCAGACTGTGCTGCTTGCGACTTCAACCGCCCTGGCAAGACGTGTGATCGAAGGCTGCCCTGGTCGTGGAGAGGAGAGTATATTCCAGCCAAGAGAGACGAATACAACATGATCCGGAATGCCCTTGAGAACGAAAAGTTCCCGGGGAAAACGCCATATGCGCCACCGAGGACATTCCAAGAGTTGCCAGCAGACGAACGAGCAGGTCTGATCAGAAAACGCCTGCAACTATACTCACAAAAGATCTATCACAAGATCCACGATTCAACCACCATTGTTCGCGAGGCAATCATTTGCCAAAGAGAGAATCCATTTTATATCAATACGGTGCGAGATTTCCGTGATCGACGATACGACTATAAGGGCAAGACCAAAGTCTGGAAGGGCAAAACCGATAGTCTAAAATCTTCCGGTGCTGCCGCCAGCGAAGTGGAAGCTGCTAAAAAGATGATCATCTTGTATGATTCTCTACAATTGGCACATAAGGTCATTCTAAACTCGTTCTACGGCTATGTCATGAGAAAGGGCTCTCGATGGTACTCTCTTGAAATGGCTGGTGTCACTTGTTTAACGGGAGCTCATATCATTCAGATGGCACGTCAACTGGTTGAACGCCTTGGTCGTCCACTTGAGCTCGATACTGATGGTATCTGGTGCATGCTTCCAGCCACATTCCCCGAAAACTTCTCTTTCAAGATGAAGAATGGAAAGAAGCTGAACATTTCCTATCCCTGTGTAATGTTGAACCACTTGGTTCATGGTCGCTTCACGAATCATCAATACCAGACACTGGTTGATGATAAGAAACACAAATATGAGACGCATAGTGATAACTCCATCTTCTTCGAGGTTGACGGTCCCTACAAAGCCATGATTCTCCCAACTTCGAAGGAGGAGGACAAGAACTTGAAGAAACGTTATGCGGTTTTCAACGATGATGGGAGTCTTGCTGAGCTCAAAGGTTTCGAAGTAAAGCGCCGTGGTGAGCTGAAGCTCATTAAAATCTTCCAGCAGCAGATCTTCAAGTTCTTCTTGGAAGGCACGAATCTCGAACAGTGTTACACTGCTGTTGCCAAAGTTGCAAATCAGTGGCTGGATGTGCTACATAGCAAAGGATCGACTCTGGCAGATGAAGAGCTCATGGAGCTGATTTCTGAAAATCGAAGCATGTCCAAGACACTGGAAGAATACGGCACACAGAAGTCAACAAGTATCACGACCGCTCGACGCTTGGCGGACTTTTTGGGTGAGCAGATGGTAAAGGACAAGGGTTTGAATTGCAAGTTTATTATCTGCGCTCGCCCTCGAAATGCTCCCGTCACAGAAAGAGCTGTTCCGGTTGCCATTTTCTCCGCAGATGAGACTGTGAAGAGAACCTACTTGAAGAAGTGGCTCAAAGAGGAACCAGCTGATACTGATCCGCGTGCACTACTCGACTGGAATTACTATCTAGAGCGTTTGGGATCCGTTATCCAGAAGCTCATTACGATTCCTGCAGCCTTGCAAAAGGTTCGCAATCCTGTGCCTCGAGTTCCTCACCCTGACTGGTTGCAGAGGAGGATCAATATTAAAGATGACAAGATGAAGCAGAAGAAATTGACAGATCTGTTTGCCAAAGAGCCTTTGGGAGATATTACCAACATCAATGGTTCCCGAATGGACGATATGGAAGACTACGGTAGCAAGCTCTTGAAGCCCAAGCCCGTGAACACAGCCGTTGCATCCTCCCAGCCGGCGCCAACAGCTCAGAAGCGCAAGTCCCCTGAGCCTGCTGAAAATAAAGATCCCATGGCCGCTCTGCCCAAGGTTATGCCAAGCCCTTCTGAAGACTATCCTGCGTTCCTGGACTACCAGAAACAAAAATGGAGGATTCAGAAGCTGGCCCGTGCAAGAAGACGGCAGCTTTTTGGCGATCGCAGAGGTATCGTTGGCGGCAACATTCAGCAAACTTTCATGAAACAAGCCCACGTCACATACATGAATACATGGCAGCTACTGCATCTGAAGCCAACCGATACACCCGGAATCGTCACAGCACATGTTTTGATCGATGCCAAGGTTCACATACTTAAGATCAAAGTTCCTCGGCAAGTGTTCCTCAACCTCAAGAGTGACAAGCTCCCCGATGTAGAGATTGATGGGTGTGAGGTGGAACAAGTCAATCATACGCTACCCAATGGCCATCCGTCAAAACACCTTTTCAAGCTCACCGTCCCGGAGGATATTTATTTCAACGAATCGGAGAAATTCTCTCTATTGTTTAACCATCCGAGTGTCGAGGGTGTATATGAGCGACAGCTCCCTCTTAATATGCGGGCCGTCCTTCGACTCGGTAACCTATGTACCATCGATGAGCAGCAGCATGCTGTACTTGGTAAGGGCTTAGATCAAGGGTTTGACTTGGCTGGTTTGAAGCGCCCGGCAAAGTCCCGCGTCTACCTGGATTCATCACCCCTGGTATACATTTACATCTCGCATATTACCGCTGGAGACCGACAGATTTTTGGTATATTCTCGACGACAGGTGACCAAGCACATATCGTGATACTGCAGAAGAGTAGGGATTCGGGCCACGACCTGCCAAATGTCACGAGAATATACTCTGAAATGCTAGCAAAGAGAAAAGAGGAGGCCGCAGGAACCAACTGGCAAGACTGCTTCAAATACCAGGACTCGGTCAAGTTTAAGATAGCCCAGGTGACGACAAGGCGCAAGGCACACTTGGAGATTAGCGATGTGGTCAAGAAGATGCGGAAAGACGAGGCCAGACCCCAGATGTTGGTTGTCCAGTCTTCCCAGAGCAATCTTCTTGTCCATGATATTCCAATCCTGGGCGAGTTTCCAGTACTCCCCCTCAAGTATGACGCTGCGGATAGCTCGCTGCCACCTCTTGGCTGGCAGTCTGTAGTTGCTCGACGCCTAGTTGGACACTATCTTGGATTGGGATCCTGGATCCTGCATCTCACAACACTTGCAAGATACGGAGAGGTCCCTCTCTGTAATCTTGAGCGAGAGGACCCGCGATTCCTGATCGATGTCGCATATGCTCGTCGTCTGCAAGCCAACGGCGTGGTTCTCTGGTGGTCTCCAGGACCTCGACCAGATCACGCAGGATACGAGCAAGATGATTTGTTGGGTCCCCTGGACACGGTGAAATTACCCAATGTCAATAACCCGGGAACTTACTCATCTGTGTGTATTGATTTGGAGGTTCGCAATCTGGCCATCAATACCATCTTGACTTCGTCTCTGATCAATGAGCTGGAAGGGGCCGAAGCCATCTCATTCAACCCCACAGCCGACGGGTCTGAGGTACTGGCTTCCGAGAGCGCCTTTGCCAACGCCGGTGTGGTTGTGCTCCGAGAGATGGTCAAGGCGTGGTGGACCGAGGCATGTCGCGGCAGCACCATGGCCGACGTCTTGGTGCAACATCTAGTACGCTGGGTGGAAAATCCCGATTCGTTCATGTACGACCGAGCTCTGCACTACTACATGCAGATGATGTCGCGCAAGGCATTCCAGCAGCTGATGGCAGATTTCCGCCGCGTGGGGTCCCAGGTTGTCTTCGCCAATGCCAACAGACTCATTCTCCAGACCACCAAGGGAGAGGTGGCCAACGCCTACGCCTACAGTCAATACATCATCAAGTCCATCAAGTCGAAACCCCTATTCCACTTTATTGACCTTGAGATCAAGGAGTACTGGGACTACATGGTCTGGTATGATGAGTTCAACTATGGCGGGCGAGCCTGCCAGGAGGTCAGCGAGGCGGAGGAGCAGAACCTGGAGACGATCATGAACTGGCAAATGGCGACATTCCTCCCCAAGCGCCTGCAGCCGACGTTCCAGGAGTGGGTTGTGGAGTTCATCCAGCTCATGCACGGGCTCAAGCGGCCACAGAACGACCTCGCCGATTCGACACCCCGACTCACCCAACTCCCCAGTGACCACCTCGAAAGTATGGAGGGTCAGATAATATCTGGCAAGACATTCGAGAAGCCGCTCAAGAAGGCTATACAGGGGCTCGTCAACCAGCAGAAGCGAGAGCTCCTCCACCCGGAACTGGCAGAGGATTACAGTTTCCCCAGTCTCCCTGGTTCACACCTCCACCCTCGCGATCCTATCCTGGAGCTGGTCAAGTCTCTTATGCAAGTTCTATCCCTGGACAAGAACATCACAATGGAGGCGCGTCTGCTGCGCAAGGAGCTTCTCGCCCTCTTCGAGGTCCGTGAGTTCTCTAAGGAGGGTACTTTCACCAACCCGTCGGAGAGCCTGAAGCTGTACCAGGTATCGTGCGATAGCTGTACAATGGCGCGAGACCTGGACCTGTGCCGCGACGAGGAACTATTCGGGGAGGGCGGCCAGCAGGCCTGGCGCTGCGGATTCTGTGGGAACGAGTTCGACAAGGTTGCGATCGAGGAGCGACTGCTGACCATGGTGGAGAGCTGGGCCGTGGAATGGGCCACGCAGGACCTCAAGTGCCAGAGGTGCGGCGCATTGAGGGTGAACGACTTTATGGAGCATTGCACGTGCAGTGGAGAGTGGCAGTGCGTGGTTTCAAGAGAGGAGGTGAGCAAGAAGCTGGGAGTGATTCGCAAGGTCGCCAAGTTCTACAAGCTGAGAATGCTGGCGGATGTTGCAGAGGCGTTATCGAAGGAGTTATAGTCCAAACAGCCGGGTCAGGCGTTAGTCTTACATGCTTTGTAATTATATAGATATATGTATATGATTTTCAAGAAATCTTACAAATGATTCCCTCGAAACCCGACGCCAGCTCCCCGGGACTCAATGATTATCAAATGCGAACCACATCCAAGAGAGAAAGGTCTTTGGGCTGCTGACAGATAGTCGCAAGGCGTCCAAAACAAACCCCTGTCAGTCTGGAAGTCTGCCTACTCTGTGTAAGGACTCCACAGCCACACCCGTCACATCACATCGAGTCTGTCCGATAGGGCTTTCTTTCGGGTTTCGGCCCCCATGGACTCGTCATTCGAGTCCTACGGCCAAGCAATCTTAATCCCTCTTCCTCGTTCTCGAGCTCTTGCGCGTGATTCAATATAAATACTGCACTTTTCTCCCCAAATTGACCCTTTCCCTTTTGCTACTTGGTCCGTGATCGCCCCCGCCGGATGCTGACGCCGGGACCTTGCATATTCATCTTCACCGAGCAGCTGCTGTGATGGGTCCGTCGACCCGCCAAGGTCGCTGGAGGAGGCAGCAGCACCACCACCTCCCTTCGCCAACACCAACTGTGGAAACTGGACTCACTTTCCGTCGTCCCGGTGTGTTGGAAGAAGTGGACGCCTCGTTCGCCCCATTCTACAAAGAAAAGCTGCCTTCATTCCCCGCTGGCCCCCAAATCGGCTTCCCCAATCAAGATGACTACCACCACAACCACGCCTGGGCCACTACCGAAGGAGACCACTGGTTTCCTCAGTATGCCGCTCCAGATGGTGTCATCGTCCAGCCCGAGTTACCGGCTGGTCTGCCCCCATTCCCCTCAGCTCACTGGCTCGCCGGTGTTGGTCTCAACCCTCACAGGCCCAGTAGCACTGTAAGCTCCTCAACCCGAGCGTCGTCCCTCGAGTCGACCGGCTCGTCACTCTCCCCCGTCCAGACAGACGCGAGCGACACAAGGACCGTCCGCTCCCGCTCCCGCAACCCCAGCCCCCTGAGAAGGGCATTGGGTGACCCAAGCCCACACGTATGTAACTGGGCTGGCTGCGACAGCGCCAGCTTTACAACCCGCACCAAGCTCGTTTGGCATGTCCAGGCCGAGCACCTCTTGATCTGTCCTGCTCCTGGGTGTACCGAAAAGGACTTTGGCAGCACCAGATTACTGAGTGCCCATCTCTCCGTCGTTCATCCTGACCAGGGGATAGAGGACGTTAAGGACTGGCAGCTGGTGGCTCAACCTGACAAGAAGAAGCAGCAAGAAGAGCAACAGCGGAAGCAACAGCAACAGATACAAATTCCTCCTCAGCGCAACCACTTCGCTCTGCCTCCAAAGCCAGCACAGCCAACATCGGCACCAGCTCGACAAGGAGGCGATATTATGACACAACAGCTATCAGCCATCGCAAGATCGAAACGAAAATGCCAGGAACAACTCAGAAGCGTGGTTGAGAAGAAGGTCAAGAGAAAGATGGGTAAGTGAAATACACACTTCTGTCTCATCATCGTTTTCCACGCACCAAGGTTTCCTAACATCATCGCAGGTCAATCTCCACCAGCCTCGAGCCCGTCTGATTTCGTACGCAACCGAGTATCGAGCCTTGTTGACACGGCTAGCTTCCCAATTGTATTTGAGCACGCCATCCTTCCATTCCTGGTCGAGTTCGTCCCGGTGTGGGCTGGTCCTCGTCATGTCATCAGCGTTTGTAGAGGAAAGACGCGCGAAAGTAGACGGATAAGCATCATGACCGAGAAAGAGATGTCCTTTACCAGAAAGGTCATCATCGCTCGGCATGTGAGGGATCTCCTCCCAGAAAACCATCGCCCCAACGTATCATTTACCTTCCCCACCGGCAAAGTATGCCGCACTCATTCCGCCTGGGCTAGAGGCCTAAGTAAGGAACACCCTGACGACATCTGCATGGCTCGAAACCCATACTGTTTCCGTGTTCCCTGCATGGGAGACAGCGTGGGCATTGCTGGCAACGAATCCCACACAGAGAGCACAGCGACTCTGGGGCCATGCCTGGATGTGGACGGAGGGACCTTCTGGCTGTGCAACTTCCATCCATTCCTCGAAGCTTACGGGACCACCAATGTGGTCAAGGTCGAGCACCCATCACCTCGTGACCGGGCTAGTTGCATAGAGAATGCCCATGATGCCATTTCCCCCCACACCGACTTCCATATCGGAGATCTTGTTGTCACATCAGGCCTCAATCTCCAGACAACCAGGATTTCCCATGACCCCTATTGGGAGGATTGCGGCAAGGAATCGCCACTTGTCGTGACCGACTGGGCCCTCGTATCTTCCCATTCGTCGCGCGCCAACATGCTGAGGCGGTTCCCTTCAGAGACGCACCCTACTACAAAGGAGGCACTGGTCAAGCTGACTTCTGCTGTTAGCCCTGGAGCCTCAGTGCTGTCAAGTGGACGGACCTCGGGCTTTCAGCGTGGCCAGATCTGCGAAATCCCTGCTTATATTAGTGGCGAGGAGAACGGGACGGAGAAAGCCACCAGAGAGTGGTTTATAGAAGAGCCATGGCCCTGCAATGATGAAGAGGCCTGGATACGGGGAGGCATCGGCGTCGAAGGTGACAGCGGTGCCGCTGTGGTCGACTCCGAGTCTCATGCCCTTGTAGGTCAAATTTGGGGGAGGAACAAGTATTTTGGAGCTGGACAGCGAATTACATTCTTCACCCCTGTCGCTGATATCTTTGACGATATCCAGGAGAAGTGTGGGCAGGAGAAACGGCCTCAACTGCCCCAGTACCGAGATGAAGCTGATAGGTTAGCCATGCTGCCCACCTGTCGGCAGTGCTACGACCTCCGCACCTACCTGGACAGCCGGAGAAGCTCAAGAGTATCACTTGCGAGTATGATGATAAGTGGTGACGCTGATCACGATGTCACATCGATTGAGGCTGTTTCAGAGCTAGATACGCCGCGAGACTACTCGCGTGGTCTAGGCCCAGACGAGGCATTTCTCGGGTTTCTCTCGCCAGGCCAGCACGTAGCTATTAGCGAAGGCTTCGATGTAAGTAGCCCCTATGCCCGGACCCTGGAACTGGACACTGCCGACGAGGACGCAAAACCCGTACCTACCTCCCTTGGACATCCGAAGAAGAGGGCCCTCGATTCCATGGCTCCTGTTGCATGGCAAGCTTTGTGCTCAGGTGGAACTAAGAAGCAGAAGACATCTTGAGTAGACCATTTTCTCAACCAGCGAAACCACCTCGCGACATCTTCTTGGCCCGAGCATCTCGGCGATTGTGATTCGCCCTTGATCCTTTGTTCGCTTCCTTCCGCCGCCTGGCCGCCTCCGTCTCCTTCTCACCAGTAGGACCAGCCACGTTTCCTCCTCCGCGCCCTCGCCCTGGACCACCGGACCCCCTGCCACGGCCACGGCCTCCTCTTCCACCCCTGGATGCACCCCGATCTGAATCATTATCCTCCGTCCCAGAGCCAGCTGGACTGGCTCTCCAGGACGTTCGGTCGAGTTGTACCTGTTGGCCGCTGAACTCATACTTGAGTTCTAGCCGACGTCTTTGTAGTGGGCTTCTGGTGAGCATAAGTGCCCATCCCTCCAAAGCCTCATCCGCCATTCCGGTTTGCTCTCTTAACTTGGTGCGTGGGTTGCTTCGACGAGTCGCGGCATCTCGGTCAAATACCTTTGAATCCAGTTGCCAAGCACGGAAAAGAACCTCTTCATTTTTATCATCGCCAGTATCGGCCTCCTGGTTTGCAGAGTCGACAGTACCACCAACATCATCGGCGTCATAAGTGTCGTCGCGCTCATCATCATCCGGATCCAACGCTGCGAGGGCAGAAAGGATGGCTGCTTTACCAGGAGCACTCGAACGGTCGGCGAGAATCTCATCGGCGGTTTTTCCTGGTTTCTTTCCAAATGATATTTTAGATGTATCTGCGACGAGACGATCAAAATCGTCGTCGTCAAAAACGTTTTTCCTAGTCGGGAGTTGTGATGGCACTGTCTGCTGGGCGGGAATCCCAGAGTGCTTGGAATGTGGTGTT
This sequence comes from Clonostachys solani, assembly GCA_902141235.2. Taxonomy (NCBI): domain Eukaryota; kingdom Fungi; phylum Ascomycota; class Sordariomycetes; order Hypocreales; family Bionectriaceae; genus Clonostachys; species Clonostachys solani. The sequence goes on from CABFOC020000002.1 coordinate 1,222,953, forward strand.
TGCGATGATCTAATGGTTTGTTAGCGATATATATACATATATATGTGGGCATTTAATGGAAAACATGAAAATCTCGTGAACGTACAATGGCTCGCTGCGGTCCGCAGTTGCAAGATGAGGCGGTAGTGATTCGCTTAATAGGTTCGCCACAACCAACTCCACGTCCTCGTTATACTCGTCAAGACATTTTGCGATGAAACCAGCTCCCAGATCAGGGAACAGATCCTGTATTTGTGTAATCTGGCTCATTTTATGCACGTGGATCTCTGCCTGTGCATCCTCCTGTGTTTGCTTGCCCTTGCCCTTGTCGAGTTTCCTTCGTCCGTGGCCCTTTGGCCGGACCATTGGACCCTTCTTGAACTCCATGAGTGCTTTAATCCGGTTCTTGAGCAGTTGTGTGGCGGACCCAGATGATTCAGCTCTCCGTGACAGGACCTTGAGCACAGGGGTGGCAGTAACAAGTTCGGGGACCAGGGAATCATTGGCATTCAGTGGTCCCTGTTTGTGAGAGTCCGCAGCAGACTTGAGAGCGTAGAGCTGGTCACCCAGCATAGACCACTTCGGCGGCTCATTCTCTGTGAGCCCTATGAGACAGACATACACTGTAGTAATGATCGTCTTCCTCAACGGCGGGTTCATTACGCGGAAGCATGTAACCAGCCCATCGAAGAAATCGGATCCGGCAAGAAGTAGAGCACATGCATCTGGAGAAGCATGCAGCAGGTAGTTTAATCGTGTGAGCTTGGAATGTACAAGCTTCAGATCCCCTTTGATTCCCGATTCTAGGTGAGGAATGAGGAGTTTCTTGAGTGAGGTAAGAGATGCTTCGGCAACTGTTCCATGCTTGCTGAATAATGATGTAAATACTGGCGCGGCAAGCTTCTTTGGATAAACCCTTGCAAAGTTAGAAAGAAACGAAAATTCGAATAGTCTTGCATCCGTTGTTGAAGCTGAAACCGCAAGAAGGCGGCTAGTAAGCTGGAATATAACTCTCAGAAGCTGAGTAGAGTGAGAGCCCAATGAATCCAAGCCATCCTCCGCGGTCTGCTCCATGAATGAATCCAAAAACAGAATGACCGAATCATCGGCCTTGATATTTGCTCTCAATTGATCATCAGAGAGACTTAAGCTGGCCTGGCATAAGGTGAGCCAGGCCTCCAGAAGCGAGTTCCAGTCCTGGGGTGCGAGATGCTGCCTCCAGGATGCTCTTGGGAACGGCGCGAATGGCGGGAACTTGGACATTATCGTAACGCTGAATCAGAAACCAAAGGAAAGGTGTGAAATATGAGAATTAGAAATAAACCAATGGTCCCCAGCGGGCAAATGTCATCTTTTGAATTGTAGCTCGCTCGCACCTGCTCCGGCTGATGCCTTCCAGATCGCCTAGAGGTACGTACCCACCCGGTATGATTCACAATGACAGCCAGAAGCGGGTGGACCCGCTTTAGCCAATGAGAGATGCCTGCACTAAACTCACATACGACCATTCCCTTCCTGGTTTAGGGCGACCTGGTTTGCGCACACAAATTGCGATTTTGCCAAACCCCCACCAAAATGTTCGCGACGACCTGAAACTTCTTTCCTCTACGATATTCCCCAACCGCCTTCATCACTTTGCCGTAACGAAACGTTCGAGTCGTGAAGAGCACCTCATCAAAAAAACATAAATCAAAATGTCTTCCTACCAAAAGCCCGAGAAGGACCACGGTGACGCTCCTGTATGAATAACCACCGCCAATCCCGTCCCCTTTGAATCCTCAAGGCCAACAGCTAACGCGCGCCATTCTTTTTCCCAATCCTGCAGAAGAGCCACAAGATCCGTATCACCCTGTCCTCCCGCAAGGTCCAGGTCCTCGAGAAGGTCTGCACCGAGATCATCGAGCGTGCCAAGAACAAGGACCTCCGCTTCAAGGGCCCCGTCCGCCTGCCCACCAGAAACCTCAAGATCACCACCCGTAAGACTCCTTGCGGTGAGGGTTCCAAGACCTGGGACAGCTACGAGATGCGCATCCACAAGCGTCTCATCGAGTACGTGAAGCTCCTCCTCCGGCGCCGTTCAGGCCCGGCTCGCAATTGGACTTTTTGAAATGTGAAACTGACCGAGGATGTCTTCTTAGCCTTACTGCCCCCACCGAGGTTGTCAAGCAGATCATTGTCAACATCGATGCTGGTGTCGAGGTCGAGGTCACAATCGCTGCTTAAGCGCGTGGCCTCAAGCGGGAACGATTGGCTGGTCCGAGCCACGGATACCAGGCTCGGTTAGACAAAAATAAAAAGAACATTGATCCCAACTATATGCTTGGTCGCGAATATCGAGTGCTGTGTGAACATGTGTTGCGCTCAAGTGCTTTGCAAACATTGGAAAAGGCACTTATGGAGGTTTATACATAATATGCAGTGCCTACCCATTCCCACGGCGCCAATCTTTCCCAAGATTATATATCTACAAGAGAGAAACAAACGACAAATGTAAACGCCAGCGCATGCCCTAGTAGATGGAGCATGTCAACCACCCATGATAGCCAACGCTTTGTGATGCAATTCCAACGTCCGGTGTATTTCAAAAGTTCCACAGCGTGCAATCCCGTGGTGGCGGGAGCGCAGGCATGGCTCCATCAGCAAAGTTGCCGCTCTCCGCAAACGCGGCCCATTGTGCCTTTGTCTTATCATCGTACTTCTCCAAAGGCATTGCAGTATCCTTGTAAAAGCTTGGTGGACCATTGGGAAACCAAATTCGCTGCCATGTTCCATCAAATAGCCTAATCCCCGGCAAACTGTCCTTGTAGGTGACTGGCTTACCTTTGAACATGGTCAACCTACCATCCATACCCTTAGACGCGTAGCTCTCGAGAGGCGGGTGTTGTCTGGTACTATCAGATGGATAGGGGTTGGCCTGGGGACCAGTCTCAACCTTCTGCTGCGGCTGGTTTGTTCCAAATGGATTTGCGGGGGCTGCTCCAGCATTGGCGGGCTGGGCAAATGGGTTGTTTTCTTGGGGTTTCTGGTTAAATCCCGAGGGCGCTGCTGGCTTGGCACCAAATGGGGAGTTTCCATCTTGAGCAGGTGGTTGTGCGGCTGCGAACGGGTTTGGCTTCTGGCCAAGAGTACTTGGCTGACCGAAAGCACTGCCCTGAGTATTGTTCTGAGATGGCTGCCCGAAAGGGCTGGGGTTGCCCTGTGCCTGGTTGTTCCCACCACCTCCAAATGCATTAGTTGCGGTGGTGCTTTGGCTCGATCCGCCTCCAAACGCACTAGTTGCGGTGGTGCTTTGGCTCGATCCTCCTCCAAACGCACTAGTTGCGGTATTGCTTTGGCTCGATCCTCCTCCACCAAAGGGATTGGCAGCCGGGGCGTTGTTGGTGTTACTTCCAAAGGCGCTGGGTTGGGCAGTACCAAAAGGGTTCGGCTTCTGACCGAGCTGGCTGGGCTGACCAAAGGCATTGCCCTGCGCGTTTGGTTGCGATGATTGACCAAAAGATGGGGCTCCGAAAGGACTAGGCTTTGCCCCAAGAGCTGAGGGCTGCCCAAACGCGGACGCGGGTTGAGATGGCTGTCCGAATGCTGATGATGGCTGAGATGGTTGTGATGGTTGTCCAAAAGCTGAGCTGGGTTGAGACGGTTGTCCAAACGCCGAGCCACCAGAATTAGGTTGCGAAGACTGTCCGAAAGTTGACGTTGGTTGAGAAGGCTGCCCAAAGGCGGGTGCACCGAAAGCACTTGGTCGTTGGCCAAGGGTAGAAGGCTGACCGAATGCGCTTGAGCCGGCAGCTGCTCCTCCACCAAAGGCAGATGGCGTGCTCGAATTGTTGTTGGATGAGAATGGATTGGCCGGAGCGGCTCCAGCAATGGTAGTCTTGGGTCTCTTGCCCACAAGGAACTCGCCAAACGGCTGACCCTGAGTACCCTGGTTACAGAGGTCGTGCCGGTTTGGATGTCGGTTTTCTCCTTGAACGATGAAGTTCATTGCATCACGAATGTTGCGAACAGCATTTTGATTCTGTTGTTGGGCGGTTTGATATAGCTCCTGAGCTTGGCTGAGCTGTTCGAGGTCCAAATTAGTTCACGCTTAGATCACGAAAGGGGTCACAACCACGTACAGCCTGCTGCTCATTGCCGGCAGCGCGAGCTTGGTAGAAATGAAACCTCATCTCCTCGAAGCTCTGCTCCCGTGGGAAACCACCAAACAATTGCTCGGGGGGGTCTTTGCCGGGCGCGTAGGCGGATAGGATCCATTGTGGTGTTTCAGTCGTTAGATCCGCTTCTATCGTCTCTACCGAAATCTTGTACTTGTCTAGAGCAAAGTCACTCATTAGTTCTTGCCTTGACTTTTGCTAGTCGTGCTTTGGGTGATGTGAGGCACAGATGGGTTGCTCCTTACCAAGCGCATTTTGGTTTCCGCCGACATTGCCTCCTCCGCCGAAGCGATTGGAGCTCTGGTTCCTGTTTCCACCACTGGGATGTTCGAAACGACAGCTATCTGTTATCAATCCCAATCAGTCTGTCTGTCGCTCCTGGCTGGATGCTCGCACGGATGCAGCGCGGAGCAAGAAATCATATTACCCACTTCCAAACTTGCAGGTGCCTTGCAAGAAGAACTTGCAGATGGCCATCGTGCGCGTCGAGATATAGCTTCGGGTGCGATTGACGAAAGATGCCGCAGGAAAACAAGGTGGACTCGGCTCGGCGGCTTTTCAGTATGGTAACAAGATAGTTTTCGTATGTTGCACTGTCGTCATATCGAAGAGAAGAATTTCAGCACCAGTCCGAGAGCAACCCAACTCCTCCAGTCGACGCGAGGGCACCACAGCCAAGTCGCGATGCTGCGCCGGTATCGATCGATCGTCGCAGGCCAAACAATGAGATGGCCACTCGAGATGGAAATCAAGCTGGAAGCTCAGCCTTACTAGAGTGATGATTGTTTGATTGCGGCACGGCGCCTGATCTTGCCTGCCTTCTTGCAATCGCCAGGCCTTGCCAACGGGTTCGCAGGGATCTGCAACTAAAAGCCCAAAATTCGGAACCTCTAATCTTATCGGTGTGGGGCACATCATGCAGGCCCCAAACGAGCACCAAGAATGTGAATGGCTGGGCCGTGACCTGACTTGTCACCTCCCAACTACATTGCTCTTCATAAATGATTCATTTATTGGACAGAATGTGAGAGCAGCTGCTCAGAACTACCAACAGGGGGTGCCAGCACACCGTGATATTCATCTATCACTAGGTACCTAGCTACCAGGTGCTTTGTAGGAACAGCACTCAAGTACATACACCCACTACGCACCTCCAACCGTTGCTTCCACAGATGGGATAAGCACGTTGTTGATGTACGCACTATCCCTCCACGCCGACCAGTCATGGTTGTACAGTCCCCAGGATTCGTCATAGTCCTGCACGCCTGATCGGATCATATAACTGCCGACCACAACCCACTGAAACCACCCGGCCGTGTTGTTGGGCATCCATTCGGCCAGGCACGTCACATAGACAGTTTGCCAAGAGCTCCCGTCCTGTGGGAACCCAAACTCAGTCACCAAGACCGGGAAGACATTCACGGTGCTTGCCTCGTCAGGGTTCATGGCCTGCGCTCCGCCGTTATACAGGGAGCCTTGGAGAGCAGAGCAAGATGATGCACTTCTGTCGTAGTTGTGAAGCTCAATGACCAGCTTGTTCTCGAACCCGGCAAAGTCATCAAAGCTAAACGTGGCAGTTCCCGGGGAGAGAGCTTGTCCCCTGACAACAGGCTGCATGGTGGTGTCATAGTTCAGACCAGAAAGGATGACCAGTACGTCTGGGTTAGCTGCATGAACGGCGGCTGCGCCTTCACGGATATATTTGTACCAAGTCTCCCAGTTGTATGTGGCCTTGACAGCCTCATTATTTGTTGGCTGGCGGAATTCGTTGCGAAGGGACATGGATGCCAAGTTGCTCCAAGACAGCCCCTAGAAGGTGTGTTAGTGCAAAAGGGACATGGTACATTCCATTTCTGCTGGGTGCAATAGATGGTACTAACATGATTAGCCATGTACGAAAGCCCTCGAACCCAGTTGTCTGCATCAAAATATGTGTCTCCCCACCAGGTATTGCCGTCGGTGCCAGAACAGCACCATTTGCCGTTGGACATATGGTTGTCAAGATTGATATAAATCTCGTTCTTGGCAAGCTCCTTTGTAACAGCATCATAGACCTAATTTGTCGGCACATCGATTAGCGGAATGGCCTCCCAGAACTCTTCAACGGACAAAACCAACCTCAAGTCTCGTTGTACTCTCCGTGAACTGCGGGTTATTTGCCAGTACGCTGTTCAGCGCCACAGTCCCATTGCTTGCGCCCAGAGCAGCTGTGAATGCTGTCTTGATATCAATGTCTTCTCCATCATTGGCATAGATCTGGTCAATCATTTCAATGGCATAGGTCAGACGAATGGCGTTCATTCCGAGGCTCTTGATGTCGGAAACAATGGTCTCGATAGATTGGTACTGCAATCCTTCGGGGATCATAACTTCTCCGTGACCTGGCCAGTTTGTTCCAGCGAATTTGACGGTAGCTCCCGTCGTGTCAACCATGTTAGGGCCATCCACAACAAAGGGTAAGTTGGGAAAGGCATTGACCATGCTAGCAAACAATGCGGCCAGCGCCGCGGAAGAATTAAGAAGAAACATAGCGAGTTGTCTGTTGACAGGTTTGATCCGTCCTTCCTCTCAATCACTGCTGTTCTACTCTTCTAGTAGACCATCTCAGCATTTTATACCCATCTCCTCGTGGCAATCATCGGTGCTCGTCTCAAACTCATCCTTTCCCCTCTCTGCCGAGCATAATTACTATCCACCTTCCTGCGCTGCGGATATCACCTTCAGCTAGGCCATCTACCCAATGAGAAGAATTGAAACTTGCTGGAGCCAAGAATAGAGTCAGGAGATTTTAGGTGTCAATGGAACCTCCTCAGCTTGTGACACCCCAATGACATGCCCTCAATTAAGCGCAACAATCCGCGAGCTTCATCTGCCTTCATCAGAACTTAGCCGGAACCTCAAGATCCACTTTCACGGGAAGATGAAGATCAACCGTTGCGTCACCATACAAGGGGAAACGGGGGTCGGGTCATCACACGGTTCCTGTTACCCCGACCCCGCGTTTTCATATTGACCCTGCTGTCGAAAAATCACACTACGGAACGGGACACTTGATTAGTTCGGCTGTCACTGAGTTATGACGGACTCTTGAGACCCGAGCTGTGTCATTGTGAAACTGTGACTGATATGATAATCATGTACGCATTCAAATTCGGGTGTCGTCTCATAAATACATAAATCTATGTCCCTAATATCAATATCTCCCACACCAATTGGCAATTTCCCTGGTGCCCATTGCAGCCAACTGACCCGTCGTTGTTATTTCTCTTTACGCCTTTTCGGCTTTCCTAAACTCCACCATGGGCCCGTTCTTACCACTAGTGAAGATATCGACAAGCTGATACTCAGACTCACGATGCCTTCCGTACTCTAGTCGAGGGCTTCCCTCGCCAGGATCCTTCACCCCAACGGCCTTTCTAATGTCAAATGTGTAAATGGTTCTCGCCAGGGTAGTCGTCATCTCATGGTACGCGAGGCCCTTGCCAATGCAGCCACGGGGACCGACGCTGAAGGGGCAGAACGCGCTCTGGGCCCGGTGGACATCAGCCTCGGTGGTCTTGACTCCGTCCACGGCACTATGGGCGTCGACGATCCAGCGCTCCGGGTTGAAGCGGAAAGGCGAGGGGTAGTAGTCAGCATTATGATGGATTGTGTAGTGGGGGACACCGACGACGACACCCTCTGGAATGACGTGGCCGTCAATGGTGATGCCGCCAGGGAGGACTTCACGAGGGACGATCCCACCGACGGAGGGGGAGAGACGCATGGCCTCGTCGATGCAGGCTCGGAGGTAGGTGCAAGAGGTAAGAGCCTGGCCCTGGACAATCTCCTCGACATCATTAAACTTGGTGCGAACCTCCTCGACAACCTTGCGCAGTGCATACTCGTTGCGGACAAGATAGAACAGCGTAGCGGCCATAGCAGTAGAGGTTGTATCTGATCCTGCGATAATACTAAGGGGCGGTAGTGGTCAGTAAAAATCATAAAAAAAGCGAGTTTGAAGGTTTGCTCTCTAAGAGGACTTACAGAAGGTTCGACTCGGCCCAAAGCTCAGGTGTGCTGAAGCCTTGGCCGGTTTCGGGGTCACGGGCCTTGAGGAGGTAATAGAAGAAGTCCCTTCGATCCGAATCCTCTCCCATCTTGGTTCGTTCCGTAAGTTGACTCTTGCTGTAGGCCATGTACTTGGCACGCCCAGCAGCAATGTGGGGGAACAGGAACTTGTCAATCTTGAGAGTGTTGATGATTGGCATCGTTCCACACTATTATGATCCGCATCAGTCTCTGCTTTTCTCCTCTCAATTAATCAATATGTGGCTTACAATCAAATGGCGTGTAGTAGCAGCTTCGACCAAGTCCAGCGCGAACCGGTTAACAGGACTCTCGACCATGTGGAACGCCTTCCCGTAGCACAAGTCACCAAGGATATCCATGGCCAGGTAGTTGCACCAGTGGCTCATGTTCCTGGGGACGGTCCATCCTTTGCTATCGGCACTCGCATCGCCGAGGGAGCCGACCTGTTCGCAAAAGGCTCTGATGTTGGCGAGAATAAACCTCTCCATGCCCTTCATGGCACTGTCGCTGAATGCCTGGCTCATAACCCGGCGTTTGCGGGAGTGCACCGCCTTGTCCCGTGTGTTGTGCGTGTTCGCAACGGGATGGGCAAAGGCATTGTAAAACTCAGCCTTGCGGACGTTTGACTTGAAACCATAGATGTCCTTGAGGGCGGTATTGGACTTGAAAGTTATGGAATTGGGGCCAAACCGCACAATGGGGCCATATTTCTCATGTAAGCGCCAGAATTCCAGATGCCGGTCTCCCCGGTATGCGTGGTAGAGCTGATATCCATCCGTGAGTTTGGCAATCAGTGGGCCAGGGTATTTGGAGAGAGGGTGGAAGAAGATTCTGTAGATGGCGAGGGTAAGAGACTATCCCTCTGTGTTAGTTTCAAGATTTGTACATGGAGATCAAGTAGCTCGGGATTTTCGTACGTAGACAACTCCCGCACCAAGCACGACTCCCAGCAGGGACAGGACGTGAAGTGCCATTGGAAGTAGCGATGGCGTAGATATGAGGCTCAATAAACTACAGATCAGACGAGGGGATGGCCAGCAGGCAATAGAGACGCCTAGATGTGATTACCAGTGATTTATGGGGGTAGGAAAGGGTGAGAAAGGTGTAATAAGATAAAGAGAGGAGGGACAGGAACAAAGCAGATTTGGGATGTCAGCCGCTCCCATCCCTTAAGTGCTTCCCAAGTCGTCAACCACTCCAAGCTCAAAGTTTCCCCTTGTAGCCAGTCTGAGGTTAAACGAGCAACGTGACGTGCCACAACAGTAATCTCACACTGCTCTACTCCGCGATCTAGAGCCGTTAGACCTGGAGATATCGGTTTCGTACGGCAAAGAAGCAAAAGGATCCACTACAGGCCGGGACTTTGGGGTAAATACGGTTAGATCCGGGGTAACAGGCCCCATTTCTCTCCGCTTACTCCGCACGGAGAATCGAGAACGGGCGAATCACATTCCACGATCCAAGTCTTGTCTCTCTCCGATCCCATCAAAATCTCGTCTCTCCGATGCTCTCGTGGGGGTTCATGGATCTTGCATGGTCAGGGGCAGGCGCGGGAACAGAAATCCAACCGGCGGCGCAATCGAGTGGGTTCGTTCCAATTCTCTGGTGTCGAATCAGCCTCGTTGCATTGTAATAATATGGCTCAATTGCAGCAAAAAGAGGACTCGAACCGAGAATGCCGAGACGGAGCTAGTACGTCATGACGTTATCTCAACCGACGCAGTAGAAACTTGAAGATGTGTTTCTAACGAGCATGGGCAACGCCTACCTAGGTACCCCACGAGAAGGACGCAGGAGACGCGAGCTTTTGGGCAATTTCACGATAGCCTTTTCTTTTGGCATAGTCAATTGGAGTGTCTCCGTCTTTATCATGAGCATCAATTGAAGCGCCCAGTTCAATGAGAAGCTGTACTAGGGTTTCTTGACCTGTAACTGCTGCAAAATGAAGGGCTGTCCTGCCGGCCTCATCAGGAGCATCAATTGAAGCACCCAGTTCAACAAGAAGCTGTACTGGGTTTTCTTGACCATTAGCTACTGCAAAATGAAGGGCTGTCCTGCCGGCCTCATCAGGAGCATCAATTGAAGCACCGAGTTCAACGAGAAGCTGTACTAGGGTTTCTTGACCATTAACTGCTGCCAAATGAAGGGCTGTGCTGCCGGCCTTATAAGGAGCATCAATTAAGGCCCCGAGCTCAACAAGAAGCCTTGTAGTATCATGTCTCTGCCCTATCGTTGCAAGAAAGAGAGGAGTACAGCCATATTTATCACGAGCTTCCAGGGAGGCTTCGAGCTCAACAAGAAGCCTTATAGTATCATGTCTCTGCCCTATCGTTGCAAGAATGAGAGGAGTACTGCCATACTCACCAACAGCTTCCAGTGATGCCCCCAATTCGACAAGAAGCCTTATAGTATTATGCCTTTGCTGTACCGTTGCAACATGAAGTGAAGTATTGCCGCCTTTATCATGAGCTTCCAGTGATGCTCCCAGTCCGACAAGAAGCCGCATGACACCCTCTTTATGCGTCAGGGATGCCCAGAAGAGCGGCGTTCGGCCAAGTTGATCAGTAACGTCCAGAGGTCGGGGTCTGTAAACCAGACCTGGCTTGATAGCGGCTTGGTCCATGTTTGCTATCCGAGAAATTTCTGTCTCGTCATCGGGGTTTATTTCCTGGGTTGTATAGTCTTTAAGTATTTCAGATAGCAGCTTCTCAAGCCCGAAATAGGCCGCGATGTGTAATGCGCTCGGCCTTGTAGGTGCATTAATCAGCTGTGCATGATCATCTGAACCTATGGAAAAAGCGTGTATCATGAGTGTGTGGCCAGCAGATTTAACCAGATTCTGATTTCTAAGGAACTGCAATGCCCTCTCTTCAGTAGAGCTAAGAGCTTTCCGAGTCTGGTTCTCTGATAGTAGAACATGAGATCCCCACTCTGTGGCGGCGTATTTATATAGTGGGTTTGACTGTAACCACCTCTGATAGCTCGCGTTGTCAGGCGATAATTCATCCTCAAACTCCTCATATGAGAGGTATGTAAGACATGCATTCGCGAGAATGTTGTGCCCTTGGCTGAAGTGGTTTGCTGCCATTCGTTTGAAAAACTCATGGGCGGTGGAATGAACAAGGCGTATAACGCTACTGTTCACATCTACTACCACCAGCCCGGCACAAATGGAAACAAAGTCGATTTGCACTACGTCGTCTTTGTCAAAGGAAAGACTGTCTGGTCTAATTGATAGAGCATATCGTATCTCAGTCTCTGAAAGCTGGCTTAGCGAGTGCGTGATCCATAAAATGACTCGCTTTGCCAAATCTGACATCTGAGGAGACTGGTTTTCGATTCTCTGTAGAGCGTCCTCGTAGGCGCTGTTATAAGGTCCTAGTTCATTCGTGGATATACATTCTATTGGCGAGCGGACGTCTCTGATCGATGTCGTCTCCTTGAGCGAGTCAAGCTGAAGTTTTGCGAGAAGAAACCTAGCCAAGGTAAGCCGATGTTGGAAGAAACCAAGTGTATATCAGAACGTACATTCCCTTGACAGACGAAGAAATCCCCATGATAACTTCGTCTCGTAGAGTCGGCTCGCTTATTATGAATTGCGGCAGTTCTGATATGCGCCCACGTATATATTTTTGCATGTCGTCTTGTTCAGCAACAATCTCGAGCTTTAAAGCGCCTCTATGTTCACGCAAATCCTTTTCGATATCTGGAATAATACGAGATGTCAAGAAAATATTGACTCCTTTCGAGGCCTGCATATCAAAGATTGCATTCAGGAATCGACTTCGAGAGACATCTGAATTTTGGCATTCATCCAAAGCGTCAACAATGACAAATGTACGAGAAAAAGCTCCAAGTACGATCCGGACCAGTTCAGATAACTCTAGCGCTGAGGGCCTTGTCCTTAATTTTCGATGGGTGTGGTAAAGCTCAGCCAGCCGCTGGGGAGGGGTGGGAAGCAATCCCGCCAGCTGTTTGAGGAGACTACACAGTAGCATCTCCGTTGTTTGTTGCTCGTTGCGCTGAAAATTGCAGAATATGAAGGCAACGCCCAGGGAAGGATCGTTCCGGTATATACGCAGAATATCGTCAACTACTATGGAGGCAATCATTGTCTTTCCTGCTCCTGGAATGCCCGGACAATACAATGTGCGGCCGTTGCCGCTCGCCCACATCCGGTACTCATCGGTATCAAGAAACCACTGGCCTGTTCCGGGTTGTCGAAGTTTAATGATGTCGCTCTGGAGTGGCCCATAGTTGATTGGTGTTAACCATTCAAGGATATCTTCAACTTCTTTTCGGTGGGCAGTGGCTGTCAGTTTCTGTATGTCTTTTTCGGTTCTGGAGACAGATTCCAGCACTATCTTGATCAGCAATGCGTGGCTTGAAGAAGGCACCAGGGGGTCTAACCCATCTCTGTGATTCTGCTTTCAGAATCTACCTTGCTGGCGGGTATACGATGTAGCAGTGCTCTTGCGTATGCCGCCGCCGCCATTGCCGCGTAACCCTGCCATGATTTATTCTTATGTGTGTCAGAGTAGTCGCATATACCCCGAATAACAAGAAATGGGCACTGGTTCATCAGCCCTGCTGCTTCCATTTCAAAGCACAGAACACTAGTCTCTGCTGCGACTTTATCTCTGATTGAAGCATCTTTCATCAATGCATTGCCTGAAGCTATAAGCCCGTAGTGGATTACCAACGTATCGTCGTCCTCGTCTCTAGGCGGCCGTATGATGACCTTAGATTCATCATTGACATCATCCACTGTACAGCATGTTCCATCATGATGAAGATATGCAGGACCATATAGTATGTCGGAATTTAGGTCAGGTTGGGCGTATGCTTTTCTAAGTCTTGGTTTCTTCTCGAGGACTGAGCTAATAACGTCCTGAAGATTGTGACCGTCACTAATATACTCTGCTCTGAGCGCGGTGACTGCCGTTCGTACGAGGGCAGGAGGTTGGTTCAAGATGCCTGTTCGACAAAAGCCCTGGCCTTGGATCGCCTTCCCAAAGTCGTATTGGATTACACCACCTACCCCATTCCTCGGGGAGCTGACGACTATGTCACCAAGACGTATGTCATTTACTGCGCTCGGGGCGCCACCACCGATGCCTACCATCAAGGCGATTCTAATGTTCGTGAAAGTGCGCAGCATGTCTTTGGCAACGCTGGCGGCAGAAGATGTTCCATACTCTCCATCTGGCAGTACGGCGATGACAACATTATGCATTCCTATCTCTCCCAAGGTGTAGGTATTGTTGTCATTTGGGGCTTGGGTGTCTGGTCCGTCGTGAATCTGATCCAAAAGAGCTCGAGCCGCAACATGTTCTGTTACAACGGCACATATCCAACCAATCGTGTACTTGTTCGCCATCGTCGGGTGTCAGACTGTTTGGGTAGGTTACTTATTCCAACTCAGCTGCCGACGACCGAAATTGATGAGTTTATAGAGATGAATTATCATGAGTAATATAGCTGTCTGGGGTATTTCGAGAAATGGCATCCGAATACCGATGAATCGGGAGGAAATTGTGATGAGGCAGATGATATCAAGCATCTACCACGGAAAGGTGATTTCGGCGGGGTAGCTGACAGCCCAGCTGAAGATGACATCCGCAAATCAAAAGCAAGGCGTGCATGCAGCCACCTTGGCCCCATGTAAGACCATGCGAGAGTAAGTCATCCGTTCAAATTCAGATTAAAAAAAGATCATGTATTACCACTATATGAACTAGGTCACAACCCTAATAGGCATTTACATATAGAACTCATCCTTCCCAAACCCTCATCTCGCGTCCGCCTCTTACAACGTCTGATGCATATATTCATGATCTAGACCTCTAATTATAGTATCTAGGCTCGTTAAAGACGTGATATCTGTGGCCTCTAACACCCTCGCCCCGGAATCTGGCAGGGAACTTCCATCCCTCGGGTACCTCGCGCTCCTCAACGCGGCGATTTCTCTCCTCCGCACTGAGACTCTTCTGCTGCGCGATCTCGACGTCATTCTGTGGAATCACGAACTTGGCGACCTGCAGCTCCGTGTCGGTGATGGTGCTGCGGCTCACGCGGGCGTAACCCACACGCTTGAGACCCTTGAACAAGATGTACTCGCACCAGCGGTCCCAATCTGTGGGGTCAACGTCGTTCATGCCCGACTTTTCACTGACGTAGGTGTTGTAGTTGCCCTCGAGAGGCTTGGTAACGAGGTAACTGAGAAGGATAGAAGGACGCGGGGATGAACCCATGAGGTCGGCCAGGTAGAGGGACTGAAGGCGACGATCCTCAGGGTCCTCCTCTTGGCCAGAGTGGAAAACGAAAACGTCGACCAGTTGGCCGTAGACATCAAGGGTCGCGTGGATGGCCGGGGCAAGTTCGCCTACCGGGCTGGGCAAGAGGTGATGTTTAGACTCGACGATGGGGAACTTAGAGAGAAGGACGGCGCCCCATGTGTGCTTGTTAGGGCCCGGACCATAGTCGACATACATACCGAGATCCTCAGCAAGGAACTGAGAGCTGTCTCGGTTGCCCATGATGATGCGCTGCTGGTCCGTCTCAAGTAGACCAACCACGTCAAGTTCGGCCTCTTTAATTAGATCACGCATGCGGTACTCGGAAGACCACATGTCATTATCAACGGAGAAGTGAATGGTCCAGATACCAGCAGTAAGGACTCGGTCCTCGGGGTGGTAAGGTTTATAGTCGTTCGTGGGGAAACGCATGAACGCGCCACAAAGAAACACGATATTGATGAAGAGAGTGCCAACGCCAAAGTACTTCTTATGCTGAGAGGCAGATGGACGCTTGGACTGTTGGCGGCGGGGCTGAGAGTTGTTGAAGTTGTATACACCAACACCAAGCAGAACCATCATAGTTATCATGACCCAGTCAGTGTGCTCACGGACCAGAGGTCCACCGGGAACAAAGGCATAAGCAACAACCCACACATGGAACAGAACCATGATGTTGTAAATGAGAAAGCCGATACCAAAGCTGATAGCCGGGCTTTTCTTGGTCGCAACCTGGATCAAGGGCACACTGACGGAGGTAAGATAGATAGTCAAAGCCACAGCGCCATAGTAGCCAACCCAATGGCTAAAGAAAGTCAGGGTCATAGCTCCCGCAGTACCAATGAGATAATGCACCCAACCACCTGCCTCACTGGGTCGCAGAAGCCCGGCAAAAATTCCAGCCGACATGGCGGCGAGGGTGAACCAACCGTGTGTGGAAAAGTACGGGCCACGGATAGGGAACCCCTCCCACACCCACAGGATCATGGTGCTAGTATCAGAGAGAAGAGAATGGAGGCCGAAGAAAAGACCACCAATGCCACAAGCAGCGAGCCATGCGGAACCCTTTTGCTGGTTACTGTCGGATACATAACCACCCGTTATAGGTGCCTTTCGGGTGAAACGAAGCACTGCGAGGACGGCTAGAATAAGACCGGTGCCGTTCCATCCCCCGTTCTCGGCGTGCATGATGGGCCAAATAGGGTTGTTTGTCTGCCAAAGAAATTTGGCAGTGGAAGACAAGATGAGGCCAACGATAAGACCCAGGATCTTAGACTCGAAGCGAACGTCATGAGCAGATTCTGCAGCAAACGTTGCGACCCAAGCCAAACAAGACATTGCCACACCGAAACCCAAGGTACAAAGCCGCATCGTCGGATCGGTAACCAGATAAGAGGCAATGCCGGCCAGGGAGAGAAGGTGAAGAACGCGCTGATTCTGAGTAAAGACCGATCGCAGGGGTCCAATGCCGAAGAACAGGGGGGAGATGGTGGACAAAACGAATGCCTCAAACCCTGAAATACCCATGTACCAAAGAGGGAAGACTTCTCATGTTAGCGCGTGAACATATATAATATTTTGGGGCATTTTCATCAGCCTTACACCAAACAACAAGGCCGAGACTGGTCAAAGTAGTCCAAAACACAAACTGCAACACCGTCAGCACTGCCTACTCATAGGGCTGCAGGGGCCACCCTTACCCCATGGTAGATATCCGCAGCAGTGTCAAACACCTCCGCCCAGGTAAATCGACCAGAGTAAATCCCTGTGCCGTATTTCTCCTTCCTGGAAAGCCAGTTAACGCCAGTAAATGCGCGATTAGGGTACTTAACTTACTCCTTTTCCAGTACGGCGGAGGAGACCGAGGAACTGTTGTCACTGCTACACGCTTAGAATATGGCCCAATCAAGAAGAAGTTTATTTCGGTCACAAAATGCGGCTAACGAGGGAGCTATCTGGGGAGCCATTGCACATACCCCTTGCTGGACCCCTTGACGTCCTTGATGGAAATCTCAAAAGTCCCGAAATCGAGAGCAGTTACGGCATCGAAAGCTACATCGAGAACAATCAATGCCCATTCGAAGAATGCATAAGTGGTGTATGCTAGTTGGAACTGGTTAGCCATCTCGATATTCACAATATCTGAGCTGTACGAGGAAGAGAAACTTACCACCAGCAACGCGGTGGACCTTGTGCTGAATAAAGAAGTAGATGAGGGGGACAAGAGTGCCAAAGAAAGTACCAGCAAGGTACTTGCGGTACTTGATAGCGATTGGGTTCGCCGGGCTAAGGGCAATACAGCCAGTTGTCCAAGGGAGAGTGGCGACGATGTATGAGATCATGAGAATGTCATGCCAGTCGTGGTCATCGGTCGAGGTGATGTAAGTCCATCCTCCGCACGTCAGAGTGCGAAGGACACCCATGGCGGCAACAAAGACTGGTAGCTTGTGGCCGGGTTTTCGAGATAACAGGTACCATAGTCCAACGAGCGCAAAGCGAGGGCCTGAATATCGCAAACAATGTCAGAAAAGTGCCGGAACCAGATCCTCAAGTACAACATACCAGAAGTGATAGCAATGAAGATCATGAAGAATGATCGTTCGGGGTATCGATCGCCGATGGTCGCGGAAACCGAAGGGAACCATTCGTCTGGGTATCCGTAGAACTCATTCTGGACAATCTTGTGGTAATGAAGAGACACGCCAACAACGAAAGCACTAATGAATGCGCCTGGAGAGTATTGGTTGTCAGCAAACCGGGCGAAAAGAGAACAGAGACCTGGTCGTAAGACGTACTGGCTGCCAGAATGGTATGCGCCCAGCTTACCCAGACGCCGCTGAACGACAGGGCAATGCCGGCATCCTTGTCCTTGTATTTAGACGCCATGACGACGGCAATGAAAGAACGAACACAACTAGTCGCAAATTAAAGAAAGACAACAACGCCAACAACAGGAAGCAATCCCATTGAAAGGGAGCAGTTGTTTATAGAGAGAAGTGTGGATGGAGGGGTGACGAAGGGAGCAGACAGACAAATAATCGCTGGAAGCCTCGGAGCTCTGTCACGTTCCTTCAGGAGCTTTGACGCGCCATGATTCGCGCAAAACAGGGCGCCTAGACCGTGGT
Source organism: Clonostachys solani (assembly GCA_902141235.2). Lineage (NCBI taxonomy): Eukaryota > Fungi > Ascomycota > Sordariomycetes > Hypocreales > Bionectriaceae > Clonostachys > Clonostachys solani. The sequence continues at coordinate 1,240,578 of CABFOC020000002.1, forward strand.
GGAGCCATAAACAGGGGCCAGACAGGGGCCAGAATTTAAAGAAGTTGATGGCGTATAGCACTGGTGAGATGTGGCTGAAAGCTCCAAATTGTGGCTCAACACCCCTGGATTGTGGCTAGTAACTGGAAGCTACTCCATCACATCTCCACTAAAATTTTCCAGAGAGAGACCAGCGATAAAGAAAATCTTGCCTCGTCTGCCATTGCGCATCACTCCCGCCAACAAGACCAATCCCAACATTCCCTTTGCTCTTGCGCACACGAGGCGAGACAACACTAAGAAAAATGTCGGGCGTGGCAGAGAAGGCAAGATTTTTTCTTGAAAGGTCCGTCCCACAACTGCGAGAATGGGAGCAAAAAGAGCTTTTCTCCAAGGTACGCATATCATTCATGATCCTTTCTGGCGGTGCGCCAAAGACCCGAATTGAGGTGAATGAAGCAACCTGGTTATCGCCGGCTGACCACGCTTCCAGGATGAGATCCGCACCATTGTGAAGAAGCGCAACGATCATGAGCACCGAGTGCTTTCCCCCGGGAATCGAGCTTCCGATTGGGCATCCTACGCAAATTGGGAACAATCGCTTGAGTCTTTGCGCGGCAAGCGATGCAAGCGAATGAAGCTCCGCCATCTTAACTCTGCTCACGCCGGGCAAGGCCGTGTACTCTCCATCTATGATCGAGGCGTCAACCGTCACCCTACAAGTTCTGCTTTGTGGCGCGAGTACCTTGCCTACACAACAAATGTCAAGGCAGCAAAACGTTATCGGCGGACCATGACGGACGCCCTACGAATGCTGCCAAATGATGTGCAGCTGTGGATCATGGCTGGGAGAAGGGCCGCCAAAAACGGCGACATGGCATCGGCAAGAAGCTTCTTCATGCGAGGATGCCGCTTTTGCACAAAGGATGGGTCGCTTTGGATCGAGTACGCTCGATGCGAAATGGAATGGTTGGAGAAGGTGGATAAGCGAAAGAGCAAGCCAGGAACCATCGATCCTCTACGGCCGGATAAGACGACTGGTGATGACAATGAGCTTGTCATTGATGATAGCGAGGACGACGATGAAGAGGATGGCACAGTACTCCCTGAACCCTCCGCCAACCAGGCCGAAGTCATCGATAAGCAGACCGCCAAACAGCTGCAGAGCAATCCAGCCCTGGACGGTGCCATCCCAATCGCTATTTTCGATATTTCACGAAAGCAGCCCTTCTTCAACCCAGACACCGCAGAGGGCTTCTATATCATGCTGGCGTCTTTCCATAATGTTTCCGTGCAGCCAAGAATAGCACAGCACGTTCTGGATACCCTTGAAACCGAATACCCCAAGCACCCAGCAACGTGCAGTTGCCGTATCAGACAACCAATTCTCAATGTGGACCCCATGACCGCAGAATTCCCCCGACAATTGAGAGAGGTCTTGTCGCGATTGAAAGCGCAGATAGAATTGACAGAAGATCAGCCTGCATTGAAGCGCAAGACAATCGTATGGATCGACGAGTATTTGGCACTCGAGCAACTGGACGAAGCCATCCGGAAGGTTTTGGGCCACACAAAAAATAAGTTGGAATCATCATAATGGCGCTTGCAACGGGTAGACAGTTCAAACCTACGAGTTACGATTTAAAATTAGACAAGATACAACTCTACCATCTCGATTCGATTGCCACTGTAGGTACCCCAACTCACTGATGAGTTATGGGCCTGCTCAACCAAGTGGAATTAGGGTGAGGTCTCCACTTTGCCGGTCCTTGTGGAGACTCTGGCGTTCTCCGCCGATGTGGGCAAGCACCCACCTCCCGTCTATCCGTCTCTGATAATGACGAGAATCATTGAAATCTTTGATGGATCACTTACCCGAATGGTCGATAATTCCTTTACATGCTAGAGTCATGCGAAGAATTACACCTGCTGAATAACTCAAGTGACCAAAAGAGCATGATTCCTGTGCTAAATACCAATCATCCTACAGTAAAATTATTCGCCATGGAACTAGCTTAACTCAAGCCAAATCCTGATGCAATAAATCTAACAAGAATCCTTTCCACAAGTCATAGAGTGTGCCAATATTCGACAATAAAAAAATCCACACGTTTCCTACTCAGCAGGGTTGATGCCGTTTCATGATATGCTTCACCAGATAGTTTAAAGTAACTCGAGCAATTGAGAATATGGCGCAGCAACTTCTGTAAAAGCAGCATATTCACTGTTTGCTTTTGGACTTTTCGTGCGCATTGCAGTGATATTGCCTCCTGGAACGTTCTTCTCCTTGAATCCGGATTGTCTGCCACAGGATGTATCTATTCGAAAAGCCGCACTGGTAGAACCGCACCATCCTTCTCCCTCATTGGGTTTACACATGAAAAATAACGTATCTCTTATAATCATAGTTGCTTCTATTGAGTCAGACAATAACACGGGTGTTTTAATGGGTACCATCTTAAAATGTGGTTGATTTGACTCAAGTCGAATGCTTCGAGTATAGTACGTAGAACAGGTTCCACATAAGTGCACCACCCAGCATAGATTGGCTGAGGAAGAACATGGCCAGACTATATTAGAAATTGGAAGTAACTCTCAAATCATATACGATCTCATAGAATTCAGTCTATAATTAAACATGAGAAAGCAGAAAGCATCCCTTAATAGGTATAACAATCTGGGCAGATCTCAATATAACGAATACATTATCTCTCATATCCTCTCCCTTCTCTTTATTCGAACTGTAACTCGCATTTGGCTCTTCCGCACTTACACAACCTCAACCGAGTCAACAGTCATCCTAAATGTGAAACGAATCGCCAGATTATTTTATTGTATCTTTTTTCCTTCAGAGCGTGGATTCCTTCAATTCCGAGAGTTCAATCAGCAAGATGAATCCCGGTATGAAAAAGAAAGCAGCAGTCTCCAATTTAGGTGCCTCAAGCTCCTATTTAATTCAATTCAAATATGAGCAAATGTCAATTATCTGTCCTGGCGGATTCCAAGCATACCCGGGACCCGGGAGCGCAAGCATGGCAACTCCAAAACTAGAAATTGAGATACATTTTTATCATCGAGAGCCACCCGTTCACATTGAAACACTTCAATGTGAAGCAGGAGTATAGCATCATTTCATGTTCTAGTAGACGCGGGGACTATGAGTATTTAGATACTAAGCCAGATACAAGTCACAATCGCTTCTTGATCAAATGCCACCCAAGTGGCATTGGCCCGGCTTCTAGGCTTTGAGGCCGGCCTCGCCTTCATCTTCAGTTAATGCTTCGGAAATCCCGCAGCCGCAGCAGAGCCAATATACCGAAACGCGGTACCAGGTCCCCGAGTCCTGATCCAACTTCCAGCCAATTTACGTTAGATGGTGGGCTGATGTCTTTTTTTTGGGGTATGGCCCGTCTCCATGCTCGATTTGCCCACAAATTTGGGGTTCAAGCCAGGCCTAGTCCAATTAACTTTCAGGCACTTCGCGGCACATGACATTGCCTCGAGACGAGTGTGTGCAGAATTGGCGATCCACACACAGTGACACACTCCACACTACACTAGGCTCGCCTCGAGGCCGGAACCACGATGCTACCCCACGACATTCCCCGTTGGAGACTCGATCCTGGACGAGCCACTAGTATTTTCTGGAAAGTATTTAATAGTCGTGTCAGTCGTGCAGGTCTCGAAAATGCTCTCTTATCCAGTCAATTTACTCTCCTTCCCTCGGTTGTTTTTGCATAAAAATACCATATATCACAATGTCGGGTCTTAAGAACGTCATCATCACTGGCGGTGCCGGCCTCGTTGGCCCTCTGCTCGCCAAGCGTCTGTTGAACGACGGTGGCTACAGGGTCATCCTCACTGACCTGGCCCAGCCTACTGTTCCCGAGGGCGTCCCCAACCCAGAGAACGCCGTCTGCCTGAAGGGTGATATTTGCTCTGCCGACTTCGTCAAGGAGCTCCTCGATGCTGCCGAGCCCAAGCTCCACGCCATCTTCATCTTCCACGGCATCATGTCTGCTGGTTCTGAGGCCGACTATGACCTGTCCATGCGCGTCAACATTGAGAGTGTCCGCAACCTCCTTCTCGCCATCCGCGCGCGGGGCCCCGGCACCAGGGTTGTCTACTCCAGCTCCCAGGCCGTCTTCGGTCAGCCTCTCCCCCCGGTCGTTACCGACGACGTCACCCCCACACCCGAGGGAACCTACGGCTCCCACAAGTACTCTACTGAGATCATCATCAACGACATGAACCGCAAGGGTTTCGTCGACGCCTTCACCGTGCGATTCCCCACCATCGTTGTCCGACCCGGCAAGCCCAGCAACGCCGCTCCCTCTTTCCTGTCAGGCATGATCCGGGAGCCCATGAAGGGCGAGGAGTGTGTCATCCCCCTGGCCGACACCTCCTACCGCTCCTACGTCTGCTCTCCCAGCAGCACCATCGAGAACTTGGTTCGTGTCCTGAACCTCCCCAACGACGCCCTACCTCCCCACAGACGCCACATCAACTTCCCCGGCGTTTCCGCCTCCGTCCAGGAGTTGATGGACGGCCTGGCCAAGTACGGCGGTGAGGACAAGCTCAAGCTCCTGAAGTTTGAGACCAACGCTGTGTTCGAGAGAATCCTGCGAAGCTGGCCTTTGGATTTCGACCCTAGCACCCCTGACCGTCTGGGACTTATCAGGGATAAGCACCCCGAGGATTTGGTCAAGGAGTACATCGACTCCCTTAAGCAATAAGCACAAAAGATTTGTTTTTGAGTGAGCTACATAGACTTTTTTTCCTCTCATAGATCAATTCGCATAGATCTGAAAATAATGTAAACGAATTTCATGAAACATCTACCATTTCCTGTCCAACGAGTGTCAATATGTTCGAACCATGTGAAAGAAAACAATATTTTGCGACATGTATGAGATACGGTCTTGAAACCTCATAGCGATTTGCACTCGATATCAACTCAACCACAAGACTAAAAGCTCATTCTGAAAACATTCAGTCCCAATAGACTAATTGAGATAAACTAGAGGGCAAGTAGAGTAAATCCAGAGCTCTGTGCGGGTAAGATTTCTACTATAGCATTTTTTCGACTCTGGGCCTACAATACCACCCAACCAAGTCTCTCTCCTATCCTTATACTCTAGAATTCGATACCCTCATATTTCGATATGTTCCTTGCGGAGATTACGAGTGTTAAGGTTTCGTGGATAGGGAAGGGACTAGGAAACTATCATCAAAGCAGAGCATATGAAAGAATTGTTCCAAGTTCAGATAAGAAAAGCATAGTCATCTTGTTCAAATGAGTTTCTCTTATTCTTGTCATTCCGAATATTGATACACTTTTCTATTATGTATATTTATGTGCGAGCTATACCCCAACATATAGATCCGACTTGTCAGAGAATAATGGGCATCCTGGCATGTGAGCGTCGCAAACTGCTGTCTTTTCCTTTCGAAAAGCAAAGTGAGGATAAGACATAAGCTCTCGATATTCTTCAAATCAATGTATTGATACTGACTCATCATATTTCGGCCAGCCCATCTCAGTGTTGATGGAACAGGTATTTGATATTATCGAGGGATGTCAAAACAGGCCTACAAACATGACGCTCCTAAAAAAAAAAAAACATATATTCCTCCTTTGACCTAGGGGTCGTGTTCTTTTTGTTCAACATACCTTACTTTATTGCATCATACCTCCGTGCTACCTAGCCAATAAGGAATATGAATCCAGTTTTCAGATATCAACCTCGGTCCATACGTAGGGTACTTTGCTGACACTTTGTTGTAAGCCTACCCTGGAGAGGAGCGCAAGGTGATGCCGTATTCTCCATGTCTTAAAAAACTAGACCAAGGAACTTCGGGCTTGCCGTTCGTGTCGTTTCTCGGGATTCAATTTTCTTTGGGATTTTAGAACGTCAGATAAAAGAAATAAAAGTCATCTACTGGGAAGAAAATAGTGGTCGGCATTGACATCAATTAGTGAGGTCAAAGGGATACAATCCGGAGCTGGCAGGCTAGTACTCCGCGAAATGCAAAAAGGCCAATGCGAGCTTTCACAGCACGGGCCAGATTAATTCATTTGTACGCAGTGTCAGACAATCGGTTACAACGAATGGTAATATTGTGGGATGAGCCGGCCAAGGCAGCCATCGTTATCAACCCCGCCACCTCCGGTTTCTTGGTGGTGGGCAGGGCATGTGGGCGCTCACTGCATTGTGGAGGAAGCGAAGCATCCACCCGTTCCGGTACGAGAGGTAACGTTGATTAAAATTGCAATGACGGAGCGAAAGTGAGATGGATGTGTCACATTGGCACCAGCGACCGGTCAGCCGTTTGCACGAGAAGGAGGGAAGGTTCATCACAAATAACATCACACAAGGTCCTGCTGGCATGGCAGCTGAGAACATTGAGACCGGGGTATGTGGTGGGCTGGCTGTAGAGTTGGCCTGAACGGTAGGATGGATGAAACAGCACCGCGACGCGTTGAGATCTTCTGCATGTAGGATGAGGGACTCGATGCCAAGAATCACGCCGACCAGGCGGTCAAACAACAACAAAAGTCATTGAATGAGTGGATGAGGTGGGTGAAGCAATCAGAGGTGTGAATTAGTGGCGCCAATGGGTTGGTGGCGGGCTGTTCTTTGTGGGGAGCTTGGGAGCAACACTTGGCTTGGGGGGAGAGGACCAGGATGAATTGGCTAACAATGGACGATGGGGGTGGGAAAGGGAGGAGGTCAGGAGCCACTCTCGTGAGATCGGGATGTGTTGATTATCGGGGGAGGCACCTTTAGCGATTATTGTGTGAAATAAGCTGCGGGCAGCCCGAAAAGAACACACCGCAAAGAGGGTAAATAAAACAAAACAAAGCAAGGTCATTCATTTATTAGCTGACTTGGCGGGCATTGGGATAATTGGGATGGGAGCAAATAGCGTAATGACTGGGCTGGATGCTTGTTTTGCCTTGCCAGTGGAGAAGGTGAACCCTGCACAGAGCGCAGCACAGCACAGCACATAGCAGCGAGCGCAGGAGCACGACGCCGCGGGTGTCAGGCTTTGGGTAGGCCTGTGAGGGAAAACGGCCGCCCGCGGGCCTATTTCACATAACTGCCCCCCCTTTCCTCGCCAGCTTTTTCCTTCCTACCATCTCTTTTTTCTGCTGGCTCGTTTTCCTGCCCTCTGCCGACCCATTTACATGCCCATTCACTCGTTCTCACGGCGTTGGTCGACGTTTGGTGACCTGGTGCATTTTGCCCTCCCACTTATACCAGGGCCCTGTACTTGCCTGCCAGTGGGCAGGTACCAGTACCTTGGGTTCCCGGAATCCCAGCGCCTGCTCGAAACCAAGAAATGGGATCGAGAGCCGCAGGTAATTCTTGATCTGAACTCTGTGCATGGACAGACGCAGCAGGGAAAAACTTCGACAGCAGAAATGGGCTCTTCCCCTCCCCTCCGTCACCACTTTCTCTGCGGTTCTGGCGTCGGGGGCACCGTGGAGCAGGCTGGTTGAATGACATGGACAAGCGGCACTACAGTTCGGGCCACTCGTGCGTCAGGGATTTGCCTCCACCCTTGACTCCTGGAGAGAACCCCAGCGCATGGTGCATTGGCGGCTTCCAGCGGCGTCCCGAGTGAGAAGCAAGCGCACCAACTCCCAAGGATCAGCCAGCCAATCTGTCGATGGTGCGAAGTGAAGTGAGGCCAAGGGCCGGCCCGTCAAGCAGATTCCTCATGTTCTTGCTACGGGTTGAAATCAAGAGGGAAGGAGCTGCTGGGAATTGTTTCATTCATCGAAACATCCCCTGCTAGAATCAAACTGCCCACGGGCGCACCAGTTCACGCAAGCTTATTCCTCACTACGCCCTCCCTCCCAGCAGCCCGCTTATTACTGCGAGGGAGCAGATCCACGCACGCCTTCCGATGGGCCCTTTTCATCGTTGACCTCTGGTCATTTCGCTCCGGTTCGTTGGTGCAATACCTCAGCGTAGTACAAGCAGGCGAAATACGAGAGATTGGGTTTGATCACACCGTGTTTGGGACGGTCACCTGGGATATGTGCGTCAGGGCCTGACGATGCACGCTTGGCCCACATATGAACTTATCTGGTGCATGCTGATTGTGATCCTCACCAGCACACTGCGATTTGATCATTTTGATCATTTTGATCATGCTGCATCTCACGACATCTCTTGCATATCATCATCCCCTTCAGCCAGATGGAATCGATCATTTAGCCTTCGTGGAATGATGGTGCTCCGATGAGCTGCACATCCTGCCGTCCTCAAGCAGGTGGCGATCACCATGTAACAGAAGGGGAATTCTATTTCTAATCGACAGCTGGGAGGAGAAACAATTATTTCCTCCATTTCCATGCTGGAAATATATCATGGTAGGACACATGGACACAAATCAAGCTGTCATTCCTTTGGCTGGCTGACTGCCGTGGGAAATGCTAGAAGCAACCCCCCGTCAGATCGCCAAGCAGTGAGAATACATGGATTCAGCATGACTTTCTTGCGCAAGGCTGTGGTATTCCTCTTCGGACAAGACTTTATCGTGATTTATATCACTATATTTTACGTGCTGGAGCTTACTTACCGACATTGCACACAGTCTGGCTGCACGAGAGGATCATCAAGCTATTCCTCCAGCGGGCGACCTTCACAATGAGATCGTCAAATGGCTAAGTTAGACAGCCTGTTAAGGTTTTCCAGCAATCTCCGGGTGAGACACTAACAGCCGGCACCTCGATGGGTGGAGGTTTACCAGTCGCTCTTGATTGGCTCAATCGCCACCTTCCTAGTCTTTGCTAGCTCGGACCTTCCCGGGAAGTCAAGCCAAAGAGGGTTAGCGCCATCATGCTGAGGCACCTGACCAATTTTCTCAGCAACCATGGCCGCCCGAAACTTGCACCAATGGCCAGCTGTCGTTGGTCTTAGCAGTCTCGTTCCCTTTCAACTGCCTGGCAGCTCCTTTGCCGAACGCGTCCACAAGCCTGCAAGCGAGCTTATTAGTAGTGCTGTGGCAGGGCCAAAAGAACAACATTAGGTAAGCCGGTCCGCCTCATCCCATTTCCGCCTCACCGTGTTGCGCCCCAAAGTATGGTGCCTACGCGCTTTGCACTCTGCCCCCCCCGGCGCTGTTGTCAATCCATCCTATCCTCCCACCACCCGTGTCTCGTGCCTCCTGGTAGCAAAGGGGCCCCCGTCCTGAAGGAAAGACTAGCCAGTACTTCCCCAAGCTTGGGATCTCCTACAGTGGCCTTGCAGTGCGGTGGTTGTTGATGCGACCCGTGCAGCACTGAAGGCAGGCGCGTTACGAAATTTTCACCCACGTTTGCTCCTGCTCTCAGCTGCTGGTCCTCCACGGGCGCGTTGCTTACAGCGCTCCACAGCACTGTACTATCCCCCAACACCGTCCACGGTTGCCTGTCCTCTGGACGCTGGACGCTCCGCTCGCAGCCTGCTAACATTGTTTGCTCTTACCAGCCCCAATATTCACCTCCATTCGGCCCCCCGGTACCGACCCAGCTAATCCATCGAGTTGTCCGTCCCAACTGGCCTCTGCTTGCATATTTTCTTTTGCCCTTTTTTTGCGTTGCTGTTGTTCTGAGGACCAGCATTGACATCAGCCATTGTTAGCTGTACTGGACTCTCAGGTGAGGAACTACCTGCCCCCCGTTTTTTTATGGGGAGGCACGTCGCTGGCTGTCTCCCCTGTTAGCAGAGTCTTTTGCCATGTCTCTGCGTTCGGCTCTCTTGCTCCCCGTTCCTATCTCATTTTCCCACCACGCACACACCTACACTCCACCTACCACTACTTCGCGACGCGCGACTCAACTGGCTCCTATCGCCATCGCTCCCCCCCGTACCTTGCTACGGCCCCATCATCATTTGCTTTGGCGCTTCTTTCCTACTCGATGGAGCATTTGTCGCGTGGTCCTTGATTAGCTGACACCGCGCTCAACAGTCCAGTTGGTCGTCGCTTCCTTCGACATGAGTACCTGGATGAACGACGCTGTACCAAACCACAATGGAAATGGTTTTCCACACATGAACGATCCCAATTCTGCCGGCGCCATGATGGATCCCTCAGCTTTCATGGCCAATGCTGGCCAATTCAATCCCGCGCAATTCCAGAACCAACAGCAGCCGCAACAGCCTCAGCAGAATCCGAGCCAGCACCAGATGCAGGCGATGCAAAACGGCCCGATGCGCAATGCGTCGCCATCGTCTTATCAAAATCCTGTCTATCAAACAAACTCAGTTATTCCATCGAAGCGACCGCGGCCGCGCGATGAAAGCATGGCCGGCTCTCCGACCCAAAACCCAGGCATGCTGCCTACGTCCAGATCGCAAACCCCACAACAACAAAGCTTTGCTGGTTATCAGACTGGCCAAATCCCCCAACAAGGGCCAGGTCAATATTCGCATCTTCAGGCCAACGGTTCCGCCAACGCGAGCCCTTCCCCAATCATGGGCAATCAAATGCGTCCAGGAAGCGTTCCGCAACGAGTTGCTACCGCATCTCCTCATCCTTTCTCACCCGGGACACAGCAGTTTACCGCGCAGGCCTCACCAGTTACATCGGAACACGTTGGGACTCCTCAGCAAAATCCCTATATGCAGAATATGCCACAAGGTTATAGCCCCAGCTTCGCGCCGTCACCATCAAATACGCGACCGCCATCGAACCCGAACCCCATGGCCACTAGCCAGTTGATGTCCCAGCAGATGGGGCAGATGCCTCCGCAAGGAGGACAGATGGGAAACAGCATGTACCAGATGCAGCAACAGCAACCGCAGCAACATCCCCAACAGCAGCACCCACAACAGCAGCAGCAGCAACAGATGCAGCAGCAGTCACAACAATCGCAACAGCAGCAGAAGATGGCCGCGTATCAGATGCGACTTCAGCAGCAATTACAGGGAAATATGCAGATGCAGGCTCAAATGCAAGCTCAGCAAATGGGCCGTGGCATGATACCAAAACAGCAACCTCCAATGATGCAAAATGGACAGCCTCCTCAGCCCCAGGGCGGTATGATGCGCCCCCGACAGATGACGAACCCGAACCCCGAGAACTTCATGAAGAGCCTGACACACTTAATGAACATGAAAGGACTTCCTCTCGATCCCAACCCCATGATTGGAGATCGCCCGGTGAACCTGGTGACACTATTCTCACACGTACAGAACAAGGGCGGCTACAAACCGGTCACTGCGGCAAATGGGTGGCCCTACATCGCTCAAGCACTCGGGCTCCCGGCGCAACTGCCCACTGTGGGACCTGCTTTGAAACAAGTATATGAGCGTAACCTGCTGAAGTTCGAAGAAGCATGGATGGCACAAGCCAAGAGTCGGATGATACAGCATCCTCAACAGGGAGCGCCGCAGAAACCTATGCAGCCAAACCAGCAGATGAACCAGGGTCAGATGCAACCAGGACAGCAACAACCACAGCAGCAGCAGACGCCTTCGAAGCCAGGAAGTCTTTCTATGAATGGATTTCAGACCCCTCAGCAAACGCAACAACAACCTCCGCCGAATGCTGTAGCCAGTCATAACAGAGGTTCTATGTCAACCCCGATCGAAGCTCAAGTGCAGGGCGAATTCGTTGCCCCGTCCCCCGTCCACAGCAAAAGCGGTAGCATTTCAATGAATCCGGCTGAGGGCCGACCCCCTCTCTCGGTTGCGCCTCCAGAAGTCGGTATGCCGAGAATACGTCCGAAGTCAGATGAATATACTCCTTGCTCTCGCGAACTCACAACTTATGGCGGAGTCGATATTGGTGGAACGAACTCTCTTGCTATGGAACTGGCAAGGTGGGAGCCTGACCAACCCCCACTCGTCGAGATGGGCAATATTGACATTCAGGCGCTCACCCGGAGTCTGCAAAGTGGAATTCACGGGGAGGTTCGACTTGCTTTGGATACTCTAGTAGCAGTCTCAAACACGACGCATCCACACCTCGTGCTTCAGCTGCGGTTCTGCGAGGATCTGGTTGAGACCCTGCTCGACTTTGCTGAAGAACAACTGGAGTTCCTCGCTGAACATACCGTTGAGGTTTCGGACGAGATCTTATTAACACCATACGAAGACCTCGTAAGATCTTGTCGTCTTGAGCAGCTGAATGTGAAGGAAAGCCCAGTATTTGGGAGCCAGGAGTATGAGCTTGACCGTGCGGTTGATCGCTTGATCTGTATTTCCACCTTTCTCCGCAATACCTCTTTCCCTGCCGAGAACAATGAGAACCACGTAGTTCTTGCGGATGAGTCGGTTGTTAAATTCCTCGGTGTCATAATCAGATATCTCGGCACACGGACCATGTTACTGCGGACACACGCCAATACCTTGGATTTTATGAAGGACATGGTTATCCTGCTTTCTAACCTCGCCAGCTCCATCGAGCTCCCCAGCAAGGAACAGGCTCTTTGCTTCCTCCAGTTTCTGCTTGCCTTTGCCCCCTCCCCTGGCCCTACGACGATTAAGGGTGCTTGGAGTTATTCACCCTACGAGCCAAGTCTGCACCCTTATTTACCCCATGCTGTCGACGCTCTGGCTAAGTTATTCGCTCGAGACGAGCCAAACCGTACACATTATAAGACTTTGTTTGCAACTGATGCCACCAACACTCCACCTTTCGAACTTCTCAATCGTACATTTGCTCTCGCTGTATCACCAATCCCCGACAAGCTCCACGAGCAAAAACGGCCGCAGAATTACCCATCTCTTGTGGAAACTCGGAAGCCATATCTCATGCAGGGCCTCCTCTCCGCTGAAATCATCGCATCGTTAGCCCCAGGCCCTGAAGCAGGAGTGACAAAGGCATGGCTTCTTTCCGAGAATGACCTCGCACAGAATCTGTTGGGTTTGGTGGAGAGACTGAGCAGACAGTACGAGCAACCTGGTGCATTCAGAGGCGCTACCCGAGCACCACCACGAAAAGACGCGGAACTTGTATATCTTGCCGTCACTGCTGTCTCAGTACTGCGGAGGCTTGCAGAGAAAGCAAGGGATGATGGGGACTCGTTTTCGTCAATCCTCACAGCCCTGCTTCCTTCATCTCAATCCTTGTTGGAATCTTTGAGTTTGCCTTCGCCGGAGTGGACGAAGGAAGGGTTTCTGCATCATCTTACAGCATGCTACAATCTTAGTTGGTAGGCATCGGGACTAGGGTTGGTGTTCTTGGGGATCAATTTTGAGTATAAAAGGTGACTTGGCCATGCAGGGTCTGGATATTTCTAGCGAACATAGCGTCTGGGATATGTCACTTGGACAGAATTGCATTTTTTTTGATGTTAATTCGGCAGAGCGAACTCCCTCTCCTTTTTTTTTCTGGTGTTAAAGTTTTTTGCATGTGTCTCGATGAGGCTTTGGGTTATGGCTCTGTGGCTTCTCTAGGGCGCTGGTGCCTACACGGATAGGAATGAGATACACTGATACCACGTTTTGTTTTATTCTATTGGGTATTCGGAATGTCAAATGTATTGTACATATTTGAAACTACCACCACTGTGGAACATTATGCTATATTTGTACAAGTAGTTTCTGCCCTCAAGCCGTTCTGCCTGATGTGCGAATCCACTATCATGTGTCATTTCATTCGATATGTAAATATACAACGCAGGATGGCCTAGGTTTAAAATCCGCGTTCAATGAGGTGAGCTCTCGTTTTGTCCAAATAATGGCCCTGTTCTCAAGAGATTAGTTAAACCGCTGACCACGGATGTCCAAAACACGAGAAAAACGCACATTGATTTCTATGTGTCCCGTCGTGGGATTGATCTTGATTTTGTCTTGGGCGACGCCGATCTTCTCTTTGAGCTCCTTCACCAGCTGTTGCTTATTGCCGTTGACCTTCTTGACGAGGATGATTTCTCTAGTGCCGCCTGACTTCCACACGCGGTATACAGGTAGTTGAGCATAAGGTGTGCGGCGGACAACATATGGCCTGCTGGCGAGTTCTTCCTCAGTTATCGTTGGGGGTTCGAGAGGCTCCCGGGCGAGAGGCCGTTCGGATGGATGGATTTTGACTGGAGGAGGTTGATGAGGTCGTCGAGGGGCGAGAGGGTTGGGCCTGTAGGACACAAAGGCAATCTGCTGGAAGAAAGGAGCCGACCGAGTGAGGGTGCTTGGAGTAGCAGCCGACACCCGAAGGCATGCGAAGCTTCGGGTGAGGTTGTGTGCCATCTTGAATCGAGTGTCGCAAATATCGTTCGACGATCAAATGAGCGATTGGGTCTGGATGCAGTGCTCAAAATGCCCGGGAAAATGGACTGGAGCTGAAGGCCGTGAGAAATCGCAATAGTGAAATGCAATTTCGATCCAATGATCCAATTGGTCGCGGTTCCCAAATCAGCGAATGTTGGACAGAGAGATCATCAAGTGAAGCAACACCAGAAAATCTCGAGATCACATGACCAGAGCTTGTTCCTGGCGACGGGTAAATTCCGGATCAGCGATAAGAGCTGGTCACAAACCCCACACCACCGATGTTGTGTATTAGCGAAATTCGCCAAAAATCTGCCCCTCCATTCACGGCGGCGACAATTTTGATCCTCACCCTCCTCGAACTAGCCAGCGGCCGAAACGAGCGGAAACGAACCCCGACCGACAGTAAATCTTCGAACACCAGATCGTCGTCGAATTTTCGCCCAATATGGAGGACGTACTCAAGGCCGTCTCCGCCGATGGCTCATCGATTATGCCCCAGCTGGCTCCCAACCTGAGCAGGCACCTGCTCTTCCCTCTCATCCAGTTTGAGGGCGACCAGGCTGAGGAGAAGGGCGAGGAGGAAAAGGCCAGGAAAATTCTGAGCGGAAAGATTAAGCTCCTCGAGGACACCAACATGACCGATTATGTCGCAACCCTGTACTGCGAATTCCACGGCACTGAGGAGCCTCCTCAAGAGTACACTAAGAAGCGACAGGAGGTGCTGGCAGACCTGGAGAAGCACGAGCAGGCTACAGAGAAGATCGCCGACCTTCTGACGCAGGACGAGGTTGTCAACGGCCTTAGGAGCGACAAGGTTGCCAACTTGGAGTTCTTGAAGAAGGAGCACGGCGTATGCGCCCCCCACTTCCTATGAAAACCGTTTGCGAGAGGATGGAAATGCTGATGAAATTTAAAGGTTACCATGGAGATGGTCAACGCCCTGTTCGACTTCGGCCAGTTCCAGTTCCGATGCGGCCAGTACGGAAGCGCCGCCGACATGCTCTACCAGTTCCGTGTTCTGTCCACGGACAACGACAAGGTTTCCGCTGCCACCTGGGGCAAGCTCGGTTCCGAGATTCTGTCCGGGAACTGGGAGTCGACCATTGACGAACTTAAGAACGTCCGTGAAGGGATCGACTCCAAGCTGTTCAACAACCCTCGCGCCCAGCTTGACCACCGCACCATGCTCATTCACTGGTCTCTGTTCCCCCTCTTCAACTCTGAAGCTGCCCGCGAGCCCGTCCTCGAGATGTTCTTCTCCGCCCCTTTCATCAACACCATTCAGACTTCTTGCCCCTGGATCCTCCGTTACCTGATCGCCGCTGTGATTACTGGTCGCAGCCGCGCTCGTAACTCATCCACCCAGCAGAAGCAACTGAAGGACGTCGTGCGGTACGTTCGCCAGGAGGCCTACGAGTACCAGGACCCCATCACCCAGTTCGTCAACGCCCTCTACATCGCCCACGACTTCAACGCCGCCCGTGAGGCCCTCGGTAAGGCCGAGCAGGTCTGCCGCAGCGACTTCTTCCTCGCCAGCTCGGCCGATGCCTTCGTCGAGGCTGCCCGCCACTTGATCTGCGAGAGCTACTGCAAGATCTTCAGCCGGATGAACATCCGCGACCTGAGCGCCAAGCTCGGCCTCAACCCCGACGATGGTGAGAGATGGATCGTTAACCTCATCCGCGAGACAAGGTTGGACGCCAAGATCGACAGCCAGGACGGCACCGTCGTCATGAACCACCCCCCCAACAACGTATATCAACAGGTTATTGAGAAGACTAAGGGTGGCTTTTTCAGAACCCAGGTCCTCAACGCCGCGGTGTCGAAGTCATAGAAGGAAAAAATTGACTTACCAGGCGCGGGGTGAACTTATTTACGTGTGATGAACCGCTCGCGGATAGACTGTTTGCAAAACACACATGGGAAGGGGAGATATACAAAATAGGGAGGGAGGGGACTTTTCACCACCTTTTTTTATCTTTATTTACTTTTTCCACTCCCAGATCCGAGGAGGTGTGGGAAGATGGGGAAAAGAAAGATTGCCACGAGCAACACATCTAGAGCACGGCGGTTTTCGTTTAGAGGACGGGGCCAAGAAGAGATCCCGAATAAGCGACCCCTCCTGTATATCCCTCAGTGATGCGGTTTAGCATTGCAACGGCGTTTTTCGGGAACAAAAGAGATCTAGGGATGAGGGGAAAATGATCCGACGGGGGGAATAATGCGCAGTTTCAAATGTAGTTTGCATTTCATCATCTTGGCTCATATGAATTAAATGACTTTAAAAAATCACATATTGAATTGATGTTTCGTGAGCCACCTGTGGTCGATACATCTCCGTGAATAATGCTGATGATATCTTTCCTGTCTATTTTATTCATGAATCGTTCATTACCAAAATGTCGTGCCTTGTATTTCCTCGTGATAGTCCCGCGTCGTCCGTGAGCATCATGCAGTCTTCGGACCAACTGTCCTACTGTTCATCCTCTTTACCAGCTAGCATCACCTTCCCCTTGAGGGTCTCAACAACGCTGTCCCTCATCCACCAGGACCCTTCCTCTTCCAGCGTCCGCTCCTCGTCGTGCGCGTCGGCCCTTTCTGTAGCTTGGCTGTCGTGCACGCTTGGGCCCTTGGACTTCAGCAGGCTTTCTCTTGTACCGCCCCATTCGAACAGCAACCGCGCGTTCTCAAGACGCTCTCGGTCGACGCTGTCGAGAATGCCTCGCTCCATCTCGAGCTTGGCATCAACGGACAGGCCGGTTTCAAGCCTCTCCTCCCCTGTCTCAAGGACGGAGGAGCGCTCCGCGTAACTAACTTCCTTGAGAGCCTCTAGACCAAAGACCCACTCTAGCGGGTTGGGGTCTTTGCTGTCCTTGCCGAGGGCTCGGAGAGTCGAGGTGAAGGCTGCATCCTGGAGCGGTCTACGCTTGAGGTAGATGCTCTGAGTCTTCTGGAACGCCTCTCTTATTTCCGAGCTAGAGAAGTCAAGCTCGACATCCCAAAACTGGTGGCCGGCATCGGTAGAGATGAGGGATATCTGGTCGAGGGGGGGCAGCAGGCAGGGAGTCGTGCGGTAAAGAACGGGCTCTGCCGAAGAGGCTGCGGCCTGCTGGCGTAGTTTGATCTGTATCGCAACGGACACGGGTTGGCCGGTGAGTACATCCTTGACCACGAGGCAACGCTGCTCGGTGGCTAGAACCCAGAAGTGACGGAATGCCTGGAGATGAGAGCGGTTATCCATGACATCGTTGGGGAAGATTGGATAGAATGCGATGAGAAGGGAAGCAATGGCTAGATTACTGGTGCCAAATGTAGCAGTTCCACAGCCTAAGAAGAGCGCCCCGATGGCTAAATGGGCAGCGAGATGGGAGCCATATGGTGTTTCTGGGTCGTCGCGGCCATGGAGGGCACGCAAACGCCGGAGTACAGGAATGTCTCCAGTACCAGCCATGACTATCGCAGCAGAAATGGCAAGGATGTCCTGGCACATGCGGGCATTCGACCTCGCAAGCTCCTCATCGTACGGGGGGGTAGCATCTGGATGATCTGTCAGTGTCGGTGGAATCCTGGCGATACGCATGAATTGTTCAAGGTAGTGCAACAACAGGTCCCTGACTCGATGGGAAGCACTGCCGGCGTATCTCAAAGCGATCGAGAAGCAGATGCCGGTTAGGATACTGAAGAATGGGAGATCCGTGGAGCGCAGCTTTGTGGTTCCAGTGAGTTTGTACCGCGGACGATATGCAGCCGGCAAGTTCTTCTGAATCCAGGCAAAGGTGGGCTGTATCTTGGACCACAAAATAAGATGCTTTGCAACTGTGCGCAAAAGCAAGATATCCGGGCGAACATAGTCAAACTGCAGGATGGAGTCGGGAACGTCAATCTTGCGTGCCACGATCTGATCCTCAGACTTCATGAAGATGAGAGCGATGGCCATGACGGCTCCCGCTGCAGCCCTGTCCAAAATATGAACCAGCTCTACCTTTTTTGTTGAGGTGGCGTATGTGAGAAGCTTTTCTGTTAGCTTCATATCGTGGAGGCCTTTCAAGTCGTTTCCATTGCCTAGGTTGATGAGCCCTAGTGAAAAGCTTGCAGCTAAGCGGTAGCACTCGCTTCGCAATGGTTCTTCCTCGTCCTCCTCGTCGATATGCTCGATTTCAGAGAGCATGATTTCGCTCATCCGTCGGTGTTGACTGTTGCAGTACAACAATCCGATGCCCATTATACCAGATGTTTGTGTTAAAGGGGATAGGTTAAGCTCTGCAGCTCCTCTTGGCAGCATACGGGTAGCGTGGACGGAAAGGAGACGCGTGATGAGCGAGTCCATAGTACCAATGTACGATGCTGCAAGTCCAAGCAACAGGCCAATGGAGGTCATGGTATGCTTTGGAGTAAGGTATTTGAAAGCAACCCATTTGGCAATGCCCTTGAGATGACCATTTAACCCAAGTGCAAGGAGGAAACCAGCATGCCGATTGCTGAGTTCCTGTCCAGGCTTGTTGTACAGAATCCAGGACGAATCTATGCCCTTGGCCTGAGGCGAAATAGCCAGACCTGCAGCCACACCTTGGTGGAAGAACCCCCAGCAAACCTTTTCCTCCGTGAATAAAGTCTTGTCAACGCCAACCGTAACATTGGCTGGTCGGACGATGCAATTCAGATTGAATCCACCAATGTGGAATTTTTGAGTAATAAGCGGGAAACGGAGACTGTAATAGAGCAACCCACGGCCGGCTGGAATGGCCAGTGTGCCAGTCGCTATTCTGGAGGCTAGCTCTTTTTGCATCTCGAGATAGACGCTTTCTGACCAGTCAGGCTGGGGATCGAGACGGACGACCCTGGATTTGTGTGTTGACAAAAGATCTTGAACCTCATTTAGACGTCGATCTTCCTTGAAGAGGGCACGAATAACAGCCTGCCGTTCAGTGCCTTCACCTTCGTCAAAGCCAGCATTGCTCTCATCCACGCTCTGGCAGAGGAGCTTGATGTCCCAGCTGGCAACGTGAGTTGGGGTCTGGTTACTGTATTAGTATATGAGCTTTGCAAGAGAAGATCAGTGTCACGCACCAAGATATTAGAAAGCGCTGGGCGAGGCCGGCCCGTAGGTTCTAGAATTAAGCTGATATCTCCCCTTTTAACGAAATCAAGTAGATCTCGGGACCAGTATGATGGAGGGTGAGGTTGGCAAAGGGATATGGCGTCTTTGAACGGAACTAGAATGGCCTCTGGGAGCGTTTCCAGAAAGTGAGTTGTCATCCCACACTCATACATTGTTTCTACCATATCGACAGCTGTGGCATCCCGCTTTAGGAGCCTAAAGAATCGCTTGAAGATGAGGGTTCGAGGTACAATTTCGTCCCACCGAGGATCAAATCTGTTTTTATGCTTGGGAAGGTCAAAGCCAGTATAAAAGATATCCGCCGGCGTTGGGTAAGACACTTCCCCTTCCCTGGTTAAGCGAGACTGTATCCACAGAAAGATGTCAGGTCGAAGGGGTGGTTGAGGTATCGATGGGACAAGGTTGAGGTCTGGGGAGGAGTTAGAATTAGATTTAGTAGCCCTGAATAGGCTGATTAGATCACTTACCAGAGTCATGCCGTTGATCGATGTCCTCCTGAACACCAAGCTCATAGACCGACCAGAAATCAGCCCACTTGAGCCACCTTGCGATTTGGCAAAGCAAAACACGGAGATCAACTCGACCGGGCGAAGCATATTCTGGCGTCATTATGTCGAGTTTTTGCTCCTCGAGCAAAAGATGAAGACCCATAAAGAGATCGACTGCCACCCTTCTCCTGCTCTCCACGCCTCGATTTAAAGCCGTTGGCAAGTACCCATCATTCCCCAAGGCTGCATCAGCAACTTTGGAATTCATGAATTCCTTTGCCAGCGCGATGTGCTTCGAAATGAATTTGGGGTTCGATCGAGAGTCGTTCTGAGACGAAAGCGGATCTTCAAGATCTTCATCAAGAGCAACCTCCCATCCTTTGTTCATCATCCACACAGGGTACCCTAATGAATGAACAGTCTCCCCCACCTCTAAGGCTTTCCAATCTTCAGACTCTTTGATAGAACCAAAAGACCCAGAGGCAGGCCTTTTTTTTCGTACAGGCAGTCGTGTTGTTTGGAATATTTGCGTCTCCACACGCCCTAAGTTGAGGAACATGGAGAGAATGAGTATCACTAAGCCGGACCACTCTGATGAGGCAGCTGGATCTCCACGAGAGCGTAGCCACTGCATGACATGCATCCATCCCGCATGAATACGCACCCCAAGGCTATCGGGAAGGATCCCACTGCAAGAGTTCAAGACCTTGCGAACTTGGGGGCAAGAAGGCTGAATTTGAACCTTGAGTTGATGGAGCCTGCCGTCGGCATCGACAACATCTACAATACCTCGGCCGCGGGGATGGATAAGGCCAACGATGCTACCATTACTAAAGTCGATGACCTCGGATTTCCTCTGCCTCACATCTCGGTCGATGCTTCTCCCTTGATACTGTAGACTCCTCGTGTCTTCAGTGAAAAGAAGGGACACAGAAACCTTGGTCAACTCGCTCCAAGGGGCTTGAGTACTTAATTCATGCAGGCCATCCATTGATTCAGAAAGAACAAGAACCACTGCATGATCACCGTCGACAAGCTTGCACGAATCAACAACATTTTGGACTTTGATCTGCTCCACGGCGCTTATAGAAATCAATTCGGAATCTGACGAGTCTTCGTCATTGCCTCTTTTCGATGCTGTTATAGTTCCTTCTGATTTCTGGGTGCAGGTTAGATACAGCCTAATAAAGTTGAGGCGCTTCTCTACTAGATCTTGGATACCGATGAGAAGCTGGTGTCGAGAAGGCTCATTGCAAGCAAACGGTGGAGATATTAACATGAAGACTCTGCACTGGTTTCGTGAAGCGTGGTCGCGTACTGAATAGCGAAGGTTTGACTGATCGAGCGACATGCTGTGAATTTTGGTAAATTGTACTTCTTTTTGTAACCCTTCAAAGTCTTGGTCATCCAACCCCATGTTATTGAAACCTTCATCAAGTCCCATATCATAAGGGGCTTCAAGGAGGCTCCCAAGGCTAGGATGGATTTGTTGATTGAAGTGAGAACTCAAGCGAGCATATTGGCTTCCAGTTGAATCATGTCTCTTCGAGGTACTGTGTCCAGGGATGTGAGGCGGTTCAGTAAAGACTGGCCTCTCATGTGATGCAGATAGATCGGCGCGAGCAAGCATAGAACTAACACGCCGCGAGCTACGTCTTTTGGCACCAGCATCCTCGTTATCCTGCTGCTCTAAAGAAGTAACCAAGTCGAGAGGTTTCTCAATTTTTTCGCTTTTTCTATGCCTTTTCCCTGGCAGCGGGGCACCAAAGCTCTCGCGGATATTTGGGTGAACTGGGGTATCTCGTCCATTCGTCAACGGCTGCATGGAACTACGCCGCCGCGATCCTTTCTGCTTCGTTGTCTTCTTCCGCTTGATGAAGGGGTCTTCTTGTTCGAGATAGCTCAGTCGCCACACGGTGTAAGTTCCCGCCTCTCGTTGGACAGTCACAGCTAGCGTCATTGGTTCGTTACCGACAGTGACTTGCTCCACATGCATCAGCTCCTCGGAAGAATGAAGAAAGTTTGGCCGCTTTGAATTGTCTCTTTTAGGATCTCGAGTATTGGTGCCATCTGGGCCGTCAGTGACAACCAATCCAATGTCTTGAAGGGGGTCAGTGAGAGAGACGAGTCGAGGCCAAGAGGATTCGGGCTGCTCTAATCGTGCATCCCACATGTTCCCAATCGTGGATCCGAGCCCAAGATTGAGTGCCTTGGGTTTTCCCAGCGTCTCGACAGAGAAAGTAGAGTGTTGTGAGAGATTGGAGATGGTTGGCTGTGACGAGAGGAATGAATTCGGCGGGACTCGGGGGAACTTGAGAGAAACAGGAGCAAGACCTTCGGCCTTTTGCTTGCGTTGTATGATGATGCCTATAGGACCTGCGCAGGCAGACTCTACCTCGAAAGGCATGTGAATTGTGTGACTGGTGCCAGAGAGGAAGTAGATGTGAGCATTGGTCTTGAAGAAGACGACCAAAGCCTTGGCCCGGGCAGGACGGGGGCGCGGCTCGCCCTTGGCACCCTTCTTACCGTGGCCGTCATCGGAAGAGGCGGGAAAATAGGCGAAGAGGGCTTGCGTGATGAGTTCCTTCTCGACATCGAACTTGAATGTTTTTCGGACCAGGCCACCTCGGGACCATATAACGCAGGTCGAAGTCACGAAAAGTTCATCCTCCACTCGCTTGCCCATGGAATCGTCCACGTGAACGGTCCATTTGTATGAGTCGGCCGGGGGGTTCTCAGGGAGAATCTGTTCATCGATCGCGTGCCGCAGTCCGGATGGGTGATGGAGACCTAGGGACTTGACCGACGCCATGTTGGAGGGTCTCCATAAGCCCCCCAAGGCTTACTGCGATCGAGCAGAAGATCGAGAGCTCGGCTGAAGTGTCGCTCGGCCGTGGCTAGGGCATTGGGACAGCTGCTGCAATACGCGGTGGGACGCGCCTCGATTTGGATTTGGGGAATAATATGGACTTGAAGCTGTTGGAAATGCTGCCAGGCGATAGTGGGGTTGGTGCCTGCTGCAGTGAGCGAGTGGCAGCTGGGCCAGGGCCTTGTTTGGCCTGGATTGGCGGCGGTGGGCCCTGAGTTAGGCGCGACAAGCTCCTCGCCGCGCGCTAAGCCAAACCCAATAGCTCCGCGACTCGTGACGTAGGTGCAGGGTATCTTTAATTAAGTCGGTGCTACCTAACGACTGCCGGATCGCAGCATTGCTACCTACCTTCCAAGCTTCGGGCTCCAGAGTCGCTCATTCAATTTCTCCCTCAACTACACTCCCAGTCCTCCCTCTCGTCGCCTGCTCCTCACCCGAGCTGCAATAGTGCCGGTGCTTCTCCATTGTCCCGAGGATGACAAGTCGTGGCCGACTGTCGCGATGACAGACCAGCTCCCCCCTTCGGGCGACAAACGGGACCGCTCCGCCGGCTCCCCAGACCAAGCTATCGATGCGTCGCAACAGGCGCCCAAAGACCATTCTACTTCGGAGAATAGTGCCCAAGCTGCAGATGATGCCGAGGGCAGCAGTGGAGCAGTCTCAAAGGACGGTTCTAAGACCAACGTAGTGGACGAGCCGGAGGCGCAACAGAAGGGTCAAGAAACGCAGGAGAATGAGGAGCAAGACGATGACGATGGTGAAGACGAAGAGGATGGTGAAGAGGAGGACGAAGAGGAGGAGGATGACGAGGAAGATGATGAGGACAGCGACGAGGATGACGAGCCAGAGTTGAAGTATACGCCATTGACTCAACACCTCGCGGGTGTGTATCGAAATGGGGATGCGACGAGCGCATTTCTTGTTGCTGGAGACAAGATGGTCTGGAGCCCACCGATTTGTTTCATGTCGTTCTCATAAGCTGACTACTCTCTAGATTGTTGGTACACACAACGGCAACATTGTAAGCACATACCACTATCAACTTCTCTATTTCGGTTGTTAACATCCCCCCAAGCACGTCTACCAGCTTCCCACCTTCCAATCTCTACGGGTATATCATGCCCACTCTGCCTCGGTGACGAGTATTTCGATCTCTCCCTATCCCTCACCCCTGACGCCCTACAATCCTGGGCTCCCTCAAAAGCTGGCCGCCCAGCAGCAGCAGGCCAGACCGAGTTCGCGCCAATCAGATGCATCTGCCGTGGCCACATCCAGGAAGCCGCGCGAGCCTCAACCAATCCCAAAGATACCATCAAACGAGATATATATTGCCACTTCCTCTATGGATGGAAATGTGTGCGTACAGTCGTTGATGGACATGAGGGACGTTCAGCTACGTAACTTCGCCCGTCCAGTGCAGGCTGTTGCCCTGTCACCCGAATACAAGTCCGATCGCACTTATGTGTCTGGGGGTCTGGCTGGCGAGCTCATAGTCACAGTAGGTGGGGGTTTGGGCAAGAGCACATCCACAACCACGGGAACAGCCGCGGCGACAGCTGCTGGGTGGCTAGGTAGCATGGGTCTTGGTTCCAACACTGGCAAGGATACGATTCATCACTCAGGAGAAGGCACCATAAGCACCATCAAGTGGTCTCTGTCTGGAAAATATGTCGTCTGGCTTAATGAGCATGGCATCAAGCTGATGCGGTCAAACCTCCACCTTGAAAATCCACAATCCAACCATGCATGGAAGAGGTTTGGTCACTATGACCGACCACAGACAGACGAGTGGGAGACGATGGCCAGTGTTTGGAAGGGCCGTGTGGAATGGATCGATGAACAGGCCTTTGAGACTCGAGAAACAGAAACTGAGCTGGATGCAACCCCTGTGTCCTCCCCGGCAGCTGACAGACTGAGGAGCCAGGCGACCCAAAATAAGAAGAATGTGGAAAGGCTTTTAGTTGGTTGGGGGGGAACAATTTGGATAGTGAACGTCCACCCAATTGCAGCCAATGCAGGCAGAAACACGAAGGAAAAGCATCCTGCAAGACCCGAAATCGTTAAGATGTAAGTCACCAACTCTTTTCGTATAGACTTGGACTAACGAGACCCCAGTCTTCGCCTAGATTGTATCATCTCAGGCATTACGTTGTATACGCAGAGCATTCTGGCGGTACTTGCATACTCGCATGACGAAGATGATGACGAGGATGAGGATGAGGATGAGTCGGTTGCATCGGTACAGGGCAGCCCTGCAAGAGGGCACAAACATCAGTTGTCTACAGCGTCTATGGGAAGCCAACCATCAGGAGGCATTCGTCGGCGTGTAAACCACCAGCGCCCAGAATTACGGCTCATCGATCTCAATTCCCAAGAAGAGGTTGACCGAGACGGTCTGACCATCAGCCGATATGAAAGACTTGCAGCAGGAGATTACCACCTCGGCGTTCTCCCTCCTCGAAATGCAGCAGCAGTGGTGTCATCCAGAGGTGCCCTGGAGGCCATAGCTGGCATTGGAACCGACGTTTGGAACGCTGCAATCAACCCCAGGTCTTTGTTTAGCTCCGGTGCAAGCGTGAGAAGCCACGAGAGTGGTGATGATGCAGGCTCTAGTAGCAGGGTAGGGGGCAGTATCAGAGGTCCCGCCCGGGCTGGTCAAAATAAGCACCTCGGTGTGCACCCGAAATTGATGAAACCTGGGTCTAAAATCTTCATCCACAGCCCTTATGACTGCATCCTGGCGACAAAGCGAGACATGGGAGATCATTTACTGTGGCTTATCGAACGCCAGCAGTATCAACAAGCCTGGGAACTTCTCGACGAGAACCCAGATATCCTAGCGGACACGCCAGACAAGTTTACCGATACGCCACAAACACCCTCGAAAGCACAGGATAGCATCGATGAATCAAACGACGACGATTCTGTGGCCGATTCAAGCTATAGGCAGTCTCTTTCAAGTACTGAAAAGGAAAAGACGAGAGTTGGTGAGCTTTGGCTGCAACAGCTTGTTGATGAAGGAAATTGGCTTGAGGCAGGAAGGCTTTGCAACAAAGTTTTGAAGACACCAAAGCAATGGGAGTCATGGTTTTGGACCTTTGCAGGAGCGAAGCGATTTGATGAGATTACCAATTTCATTCCCTCGGAGCCTCTGACCCCCCCTCTTCCAAAGACAATATACGAAGTCATCCTTGGGCACTATTTGCAGACGGACAAGCTTCGTTTCAAAGAGTTGTTGGACCACTGGTCCACTGATCTCTTTGATATCAATACCATCGCTACCACTCTAGAAAATCAGCTGAAGTTCCGCGATGTGCGCGAGGACAGCATTGAGGACGGGGAGAAAGGACGTGATTGGCGAATAGTCATTGAAAGCCTGGCCCATCTTCACGAGGCTAATGGCCGCCTTCGAGAAGCGTTAAAATGTTATATCAAGCTTCAAGATGCTGATTCAACGTTCCGATTGATCAAGGATAGTCACCTTGCGGACGCTGTCGCTGATGATATTCCTGGTTTCATTGGACTGCGAGTCTCATCAGATCAGCTCCCCACAATGTCGGAGAAGGACTTGGAGGACGCAACGGGGGAGGCTATTACTGTGCTAGTAGAGGAAGCACAGCATGGGTTGGTGAAGCCCCATGTTGTGGTAGAGCAGCTACTTGCTCAGGAGCTGCATCTATACCTTTTCTTTTACCTGCGGGGCTTGTACCGGGGTGAAGGGCTACGAGAGCATAGCGGAGAGCACGTTGATCGACTTGTCATGGATAGTCAGTCTTTGGTCGATGATTTCGCTGATCTGGCTGTCCATTTGTTCGCGACATACGACAGGAGCCTGCTGATGGAATTCATCAAGACTTCAACATCTTACGCTTTGGAAAAGGTATGTGCTAATTGAAGGACCTCAAAGGCTTGTGTGGCATCTACTAATGTCAATCTTCTTAGGCTGTCGAAGAATGCGAGTTATTCTCTTACTACGACGAGTTGGTCTACCTCTACTCCAAGACTGGAGAGATGAAGAGGGCCCTCTACCTCATCATCGACCGACTCAAGAATGTCCACAAGGCCATCGAATTTGCCAAGGAGCAGGACGACGCAGACCTATGGGACGACCTGCTTAACTATAGCATGGACAAGCCGAGTTTCATCCGCGGGTTGCTTGAGCAAGCAGGGACGGCCATCGATCCGATCCGGCTTGTGCGACGAATACCCGAGGGACTTGAAATCCAGGGCCTGCGTGAGGGTCTGACACACTTGATGAAGGAGCATGAAATACAGTACAGCATAAGCTCGGGTGTGGCGAGGGTGCTACGTAGTGAGGTTGCAGCCGCCCAGTCGGCTCTACGGGCAGGGCAGCGGAAGGGGCTTAAATTTGAGGTGGACGTCCAGTCGAGTGACCATGTCGATATCGAAACAAAGGACCCCGGCGCCACCGACAAGAAGCAGGATGGTGTGGCAGAAGACGATGCCCTGCCCGAGCATCACCACGAGAAACCTAAGCCAGGCCACTGCGCCCAGTGCCTCGAGCCCTTTGCGGAATATGAGATGGAGATGTTGCTCGGGTATTCTTGCGGCCACGTCTTCCACGTGAGTCATCTTTTGGATATACTGCAGAAAGGACGCAGAGCAGATGTAGATCTTGGTCCGGATGCGGATCAGAGCGAGCGGTACAGCGTTGGCAGGAAGGTCATGAGGGCGAGGCTGCTGCGGGACAAGGTGAGGGGCGGCTGCCCTCTCTGCCATCCGCGCGAAACTTAGCTGGTCCCTCGAAGCATAGCAAATTCACTTAGGCGCCCTGGGAGTCTTGGCTGGTTGGGTTTTGTCGACAATTTGAGAGCATACTGGGAGCATACCGACTGTAGTAGTTTAGCACATACCATAGATACCGCCGTTGCAATTTTTCTTTCTTTCTTTCTGAAATATATCAAACTTTTGTGTCGGGTCACATGTCATTTGTGTCGAGAAATTGCCGGGTCCAACATCATCAGTCACGAGAAAGGCGCGCCGCAGCCGTAGTCAATCTTTTTCTTTGGCCAAATATCACCTGTCACGAGAAACGCGCGCGAGGCAGTCAACAAATGATTCACGAGACAACAGGCAAAGTTGAGAAAACGGTTGGTCCTGAATTTCTTGGGTGTGTGTGTGTGCTAAAAGCTAAGTACAACACTTTTCCCTCATATCCTCAAGCATCTCTCCTTGAATTAGGATCCATATGTCTCAAATGACCATTTCAAAACCGAAAATCGAGCATAGCGAACAAAGATGAATAGAACCTTTTCCTTTCCCCTCCCAAACCGAATATTCCTCTCAAGTCTCCCAAGCCAAGCCAGGGTGATTTGTCACAATCGACAAACTACTCTTTTCCCAAGTGAAAAATGTTGTTGTTGTTTTTCCTCCTGTCAAAAGTAACCGCGTCTCAAAGACAAACCAAAGGATGATTTATGCTTGGTTGCTTGAGGGGCAACGAGGCTAGACGAGGAAAACAGCAGCCATGACGGCTGCTCCGATCGGAGCGGCCTGGCAGATGCCATGGAAGGTGCCACCAGCGGTGGGAGTGCCAGTCTCGGCGGTGGTGGTTGAGGTACCAGTGCCGGTGAGGTAACCGCCAGTCTCAGTGCCAGTGTAGACAGGGTAGGTTGAGAGAGAGACCGCAGTGGTCTGAGGGGTTGTCTCGCTACCAGTGGTAGCGGATGACTGGACATTCGAGGTAGGGACAGGGTAGTTCTCGGTAGAGGAGAGAACGACGGAAGAGGTTGAAGTCTCAGTAGAGACGGGGGGACCATACGAGATGGAGACATCGCAAGCCGTGGTGAAGTACATGGTGCATTGATTGACGGAGTAGACGGTGTGTCCTGCGATAGAGAAAGGCATTAGAAAGGATCATGAAAGGATGGGACAAGGTTGGGAGAGAAGACTTACCGTCGGAAATCGCAGTACCAACGACGCGGGGCTCGCTGGTCTCAGTGCGAACCTCCTGGGCTGGAAGATGTTGTTGTTAGAGATAAACAAAGGTGAGAGCATTTGGGATTGGGGGGTTTCCTACCAAGGGGGCCAACGGCCGTAGCACCAGGTGCAGAGCCCGCAAGGGCGAGAATGACGGTGATGACCTTGGAAGACATCATGGTGATTTCTTGTCTTGAAGAGCAAGAGGGTTAGTATGCTGCCGCTGCTAAGATCCAAGGAAGAAGAATCTCTCAAGTTGTGGAGTTGGGCAAAGCCCTGCAGACCCTTGCTGCTTGTCGTGGTCGAAGGAGGGGGGATCTCTCAGTTTGTGGAAGTTGGGCAAAGCCTCGCAGAATCTTTGCTGCTGCTTCTCACTTGTCGAGCAAGCGAGGGACGAGAAGGGGAAGAGGCGAAGCACAAGCCAGCATGGGCATTGTGAGTAGAGAGAGATATTGAGGGAGGAGGAGGAGGGGAGAAGGGGAAGTGAGGAGCAGAAGAAGAATCTGCATCGCCATGTTGTGACGAAGTGTTGGTCAAGGAGGAGATTGAGGCAAAGCGGAGAGCTTGACTTTACATTCTTGCAAATATGAAGATACACTTGCGATACTTTGCAGAAAGGTAATGGAAGAAGGATGATTGTTGTAGCTTTGTTTGCCAAAAGCGATGTTGGATAGAAACGATTGTTGAAGGTGGGTGAGGAGGGAAGAGGGAAAAAGAGAGAGAAGCAGGGAGAAATCGAGGGCAAGAAATAGGTGCCAGGAGGGGCGCGGGATCAGTAGGTGGTGAGGAAACAATCAGTGGCAGAAAAACAACAACAAGGTGCCGCCTGGTTTTAATTTCTGGCCAATGAGAAAATCAGAATTCGGTCAGTGGGAAATGCACTGGCTTGACGGCCGTTGACGGTCCATCGGTTGCGAGTGGCAGATGACGAGCTCATATGTGAAGCTGGGTGGTGACGCTTCCAAAGTCGCTGCTGTCCCATCACGAGGGGGGGAGAGGCGGATGAGCAGGGCACAACGCAAGCCCCCCGATGCTGGCCGACTTGAAAAACGGTCCTCTAATTTCCTTTCACCTCAAGGAATAAGTGTATATGTTCAATAGTCTGAGGCGGCAATGTTACGTGCGGGATCACGCTGTCTCTGATGCAGAGGGTGGACGAGATGATACCTGATCTGGGGGACTGGAGATGCGCCGCGAGTCCCTGCAATGTCACTCGGGCACAAATCTGAACTGCATGTGAGTTGACAACCGCCAAGGAGGTACTTAGATCTACTTGGTGCACATTGTCACTCTGCCAACAGCCAGGCAGAGCAGCAGGAGACCCGGGGGACACTCGGTGATATCTTTAGAGGTAAGTCATATTGTCGGCAAACAAAGGGCCAGACTTCCAAATCGGATGCCAGAGGGCCCTTTCATCCCATTTCCAATCCTATAGAGCAATGTACGTAGAATCGCCGTAGCGAAGTGTTCAACACCTTGATACACACGCACACCGAGACTCAGCGCCTGCATCAAAGCGCAGACCCTCCACCATGGCGTTGGATAAACAGCCAGCAGAACGTCGGTGGCTTCCCCCAGAAACTGACATGTCCGCCATTGTTACCAGCCCGGAGGACCTTCCTTCACTGCACGCCGGGCGAGTGA
This sequence comes from Clonostachys solani, assembly GCA_902141235.2. NCBI lineage: Eukaryota > Fungi > Ascomycota > Sordariomycetes > Hypocreales > Bionectriaceae > Clonostachys > Clonostachys solani. The sequence continues at coordinate 1,270,830 of CABFOC020000002.1, forward strand.
GTGGCAGAGTGTGCTCAGGGTGACAAGCAGAAGCACAAGTGCGTGTCAATGAAAACACAGCCTAACCCATGTGCCACCTCGCGCACCGGCAATCGCATAATATCACTGGAACATGCGCTTCTCTAGTAGCCAATATGCGGCAGCTTCAGAGTAGCGCAGAAACAGGTGGCGGCGCCTTCTGGTATCCGTCAACCAAGCCAAGGCGGCAGACACATGGCCCCTTGGCCAGCCTTTGCCAAATGAATATGTTCATCCAAGTCCCACGAATGTTGTTTTGACCAGACAATACACGCATCTTGGACGCCAGAAAATCCGACTAGCCGGGCAACGAGGTGAGCATCCCAAGTGTTTTAGATCATGTCGCACTCAAGCTAACTGGGAGTCGAGTTAACATATGTTTGCAGCGCTCTCCTGTGCGACCAAGACCAGAATTTAACTTGTACTACGTCGAAACCCATCGAACTTGCTTGTCTGCCCCATGCAGAATGGAGAAGGTGGATGCTGTCAAACGCTTTCGGTATCTGTCGACTGGGAGGGACTTAAGGCTGGCCTGAAACATAACCAGTCTGGTACGCGAGGCATGCAATGCGATGATGCGATACAATGCAATACAGTAGAATCATGGATCAGAGTGGGAGCACCTTGCGAGGTGAAACTTGCCGGAACACATACTCACCCCGCCTCTCTCTACAAAGACAATAGATGCTATATTTCTAATTTTACTTGGGAAGGCACAGGTCTTCCTTCCTAATGACGATCGCCTGTGGCAAGTTTCGTCGCGAGACATTGCAAGATACCTCATCTACCTACCCTAGAATGCATGCAAAAGTAACTTCTACTGCTGTCAGAATAAACCCATTTGGCACTCTCCATTTCCCATCACAGCCACAGACCTCTTCTGTAGATATTAACAATCCATACTATCCCTTAAGTAGTTTCCTTCGTGGGTGAAACTGAGCTAGAACTGACGAAAAACGATCACATCATATCATGTACGACAACCAGTCGGAAAAGTAAAAATACGTTGAGATCATATGTAAATTGGAAGTAGGCAAGCTAGATCTAACCGTGTATACCGGCTAACACATGGTCCGCAGACATCCCATTACACTCTAAAACATCTTTTCTTTTTGTCTTTATGGTAGCAGTCTCTTGGGGGTTCGTGGGTAGAACGCCGCGAGATGGACGCTGGGTAATGCCAGGAACCAAGCAACCACTCGGTCGAGTCCAATACCACCTCCACCATGCGGTGGCACACCAACTTGGCGGAACGTCGTGAGGTACTCCTTGATACCTTCGCTATTTGGGTCAACACCCTTGGCGCGGATGCGCTCCTCGAGCTCTTTGGGGTCGTTGATACGTTGGCCACCAGACAGAACCTCCTGACCACGGAGGAAGAAGTCGAACGCATTCGTGACACGGATATTATCGCCAACCGTGGTACCGGCGTCATCGACCTTTGCGTAGAAAGGTCGTGCAGTCTCGGGGAACTTGTCAAGTACGTAGAAGTCGGTGTTGTATTTGGCACGGACGACTGCGCCGAGAGCCTTCTCCTGTGCAGTTGACATGTCCTCGTCATCGCGAACGTTGCGGAACTCCTCGGGACCTTCCTCTCGCAATAACTTCTGACCCTCGGCAAAGGTCAGACGGACTTCCTTGCCTGGCTCGGGGAGGAGGAAATCTTCCGAGGGGTAGACGGATCGAACAACCTCGATTTCGTCGGCACATCGCTCTATTTCATCCATTAGCGGCGTTCCTCACCAGACGGATTATGGTAAAATTGCTCCAATGAAGGAAAATAAAAACATACCACGAAGTCCGCGAAGAATGTGTAATAGAACACCTTCAAGCACTTGAATAACTTCGAAGTAGCTGTGCTTAATCTCCATCTCCAGATCGAGACCAGTGAACTAGCCAGAGTGTGAGTCATTGTCCAAAGAAGGGAAGGGGATCAAGAGAACTAACCTCGGTCATGTGTCTAGGGGTGTTCGAGTTCTCAGCTCTGAAAACAGGACCAATGCTGAAGACACGCTCCCTTCCACCAGCAATCTCAAATTGCTTGTAGAATTGAGGAGACTGGGCAAGGAAAGCCTCCTGGCCAAAGTATGCCAGTCTGAAGACATTGGCACCACCCTCCGACGCTGCACCAATCAGGCACGGTGGCTCGAATTCCTTGAATCGGCGCTCCTCAAGGTAAGAGCGGAAGAGCCTCTTCACCTCAATACGGATGTCCTACGTTTTGTTAGAGAACTGTCCAGAGATTTGTCTGCAGGAAAAGAGCCAATGAGTGGGTATGATTGTGACGTACAGCAATAGCCTGCTGGACAGGAGCGCGCTTGTGCATCGCGATGTTGTCAAGGTGGGTGAGCATGCTTGCGGCAGGAATGCCACCCTCCGCCTCGGGCTCCTTCTTGACCTCCTCCTCGGCCTTGGGCTCTTCGTCGCTGAAGTTGGCAACTGGCTGGTTGGAGGCGGCCATGGTCATTCCGAGGACAGGGGGAGCAGCCGCAAGTACAAAGGCCTTCGTGATATGAAGCTCTAATGTGGAAATTCGGCAGCTCTTGACCGGCTCAATGGGTCGCTTTACTTGAGCCTCGACGGCGATGAAACTCTCGGGGTTGATGGCGGTGATGAACTTGACCATACGTCTACTGATAATGGGCGTTCCTTCGGCTGGCAACTGGGACTCGGCGCCAGTGCCTGTGATGGTGGCCAGAACAAGACCCTGGATGGTCCAGTTACCTCCCTTGCGAAGCTCGACGAATCCCATCTTGGCGCTCTGTGTACGGCTATTCTGGAGCCATGCTCGAATGACGACCTTCTTTCCATCGTACGACTCGTCCAAATCGCGGAGTTCGACTTCCTCGGCGTCGGCGCTGAAGGTTGGGTTCGTCACAGTTCCATAGTTGTCCTTGGCGGGGTCATCCTCGAGCTCGACGTTGGCGACCTGCGTAGTAACACGCTCTGCTGCACGCTGCGCTTTGAGGGCCTCCTTCTTGGCCTTGGCCTCGGCCTTCTTGAGGGCCTTCTTGGAAGGTCCGGCAGCGTTGTCTTCCTCCATTTTGTTGGTGATTGTTGTTGTAAGAACTGAAAGTGGGCGGCACGAGCTTGACTCACACTCAATTCTTGGAGGGGCAGTTATGGAGGGGCAGTGGGCAGATTTGTCTGGCAACTATGTGGGGGCCGTTCCTGCCCAGTTTACGATCGAATCACGTGAGCTACAATCACGTGAAGAGTCCAAGAGGGAGACTTGGTGGTCAATTGGACACTACATAGGCAGCAGTATTGTAGAAACTGTGCAGAAATTGTCTAGATTACTGTACGGGAAATCATAGGAAAATGAAGAGAACAAGATGTGGTTTAGGGGGGGCTCCCAAAGTGGCGTGCAACTTTCAAGTTCCAGGCAGCCGCTGTATGGTACGGCTCCCGAGTCTCCGGCCGTTGATAACACTCGGCCGGTAAAACTGGGCCCTTAAACAACTGATCTATAAAAGGCCTGTAGTGGTTGATGACTGCCTAAGTCTCGACATGTATTGACCATAAATTATTCCGAACTATTCTCTGTGGCGATATGAAGATCACTGAAGTTGGCTGCATGGGCGTTAAGCCAGGGCTGCGTATTACAGACCCCAACACCCCCGAAGGCGTTGTCCTTCCTAGCGTTTGGAAAACCGTCTTGTCCCAGCCAGGAGGTCCGCAAAACGTCTTCTGGGGTCTTGAGAAGGAAGATCCGTCAAAGGTCTGGGCTTTTTTCGACTGGGATTCGGTGCAGCAGCATGAGGACTTCGCAAAGAGGTAAACTAGAATATACACAAGCAAGTTCCCGTGGTGATTCTTGCTGACCACCTGCATAGATACGGTGCGGAAGCCGTGAAGGATATTCCAAAGGTGTGCACTCATGGCGAGTTTACCAAGCACGTTGCTTTAATTCCGTCGAGTCATGCTCTCAGGTCGCCCTCAACGCGCATTATTGTTGGCTACTTTCCCTCAGATATCTCAGTTGGCGACAAAGACGCTATAGTGCAGCAAGTACAGCGTGTACTAACAGAGCGAGACGGCAATTCTTCTGGCTCTATTTGTTGCAGCTATGGATGGGGCTTAGAGATCGACTATCCCGTACGCGGCGCCAATAATGGACTGGCTGGATCAGTTTTTATGGTTTTAATTGGTGAAGAGACTGAAGGCGAGCATAAGACTCTTGCTGGTCGGCTAGCTCATGCAATCAGGTACATAGAGAACTCAATCGGCTTTCACGAATTCACAATACAGATTCTGCAGCAGGAAAGGGAATAAATTTTTCTGAATGTTGCGGTCTTGCTTGCCAAATAAAATTATCAACTTTGTGAACGGAGTGCGATCCTAAAACACAATCTTGGTATGTATGGAAGGAAGTAGTTGATATGGATTTATAGGTGAAGGAATTACCTATCCATGATTAATTTCGTTCCATGTACCCTCATGGCATGATTCTGAAAATGCATTTTGTTGTCACACAGAAACTTGCAAACTTGACATTCGACTTCGCCATGGTCTGGTATATAAGACAAATGGCTACGCCGGTAGTGCTTAGATAAGGCGCTGGGGGTGTAGAATTCACGTACAGTACGCTATGAGAGCGTGTCTGGCCTGAGTCTCCGGCCATTAATAGCACTCGGTCGGTAAAGCTGAGACAGCTGGTTGCATTCATGCAATCATGGAACAAGTTAACATAGTCCAGCCAATACAGCCATAATCCCACTGTATACTCCCGCACATATCACACAATCCCTGACAACAGCTTGGTCGGATCCACGCAGCAACCCTAACGACATCACCACTGCCGATACACCCCCGATGGCGACAAAGACGATCAACATGCGACCCAAGAAGCTGGGAATGACGAAGAAGGTGAGAATAGGGGCAATAATAGCTGCAATGCTAACATAGGCAGCATTGAGGAGGATCCGAGGGCGCTGGGAGGCCCCCTTCCTGGGCTTCATGGGGTCGTTCCCTTGCTTGCTTCTCGTCGTGTGGGTAGTAATATCCGACTGTATCGGCGAGGGGGGCGGCATACCCGATATTTCCTTCATTGGAGGTCCGGGCTCATCTGCCGCGAAGAAGGGGAGACACACGAGATCGCTCTCGTGGTGGATAAACCTAGCCTCGCTCTCAACAATCGGGCCATCGTCCCGGAGGAAGTCCCTATAGCCGTCGATTTCTGCGTTCGTCGGTCGGGGGTATTGCTGTATTTCATGGAAGGCGGCAAGTGTTTGACCTATGAGCGGATGTTAGCCTTTACGGGGAACAATGTGATGTCAACCTAGAAGCCAAACTCACGGTACTGTTCTAATTTAAAGCTAATATTCTTCATCAGCTCATCCCTGGCAATCCCACGCTTGCCTTCTTCTCTTCGAGAAGCGGGGCGTATATGATCATGCTGTGTTCTATCACAGGCATCGTCGTAATCCAGTCTCCCCAATTCCTCTTCGAGTACAGCGAGCTCGTCTTGGATATGAAGGAGAAGGCGGTGGTTTAACGAGGCATAACGTCGATATACTGGATATATTAGGGTGTGTCCCATTTCTCCAGCCATGTTCATGGCGATCTGTTGGTATCCCGAAATAGGAGGATCTCTATGAAATTCTTGGGGCTCCCGATGCGGCATTGGGCCCGGCATCGTGGGCCCATTGGGACCTGGACCGGGGCCTACAAGCTGCATATGGTTGTTCGCCCCAGGAGATGACGACCATCCACCTGCGAATGCGTCGGGGTTTTGTTGATCAGGTGGCATTGGCTTTATCATATGAGGGTAAGGAGAAGGCCCTGGCATTGACTGGTCAGGGCTCCAGCTGCGGTGTGACTCGCTTTGCCTACGGTCTTGCGAGAAGACATCGCTTTGGAGGCTGCTTGGGACTGAGGAGTAGCTATGGCCCGCTGGAGAAGATGGCGCAATAAAGGATGATTTTCGCTGTCTGTGGCCTCTTGTCCGTCGTGGGCCTTCTACTGGAGAGTCAGGCTGGTAATTGAAATGCTCAGCCACGGGTTGCTCGCCGTTACCAGGGGTAAGGGGTACGATTGCAGTAGGAGAAGGTGGAGAATTCGAAGAGGATCTGGTGTTATTCTCTTGGGGATTTGAGAATGGCGGCATGAAGTTATTCGAATACGCTCTTTGGCGGTCGGGCGGATAGTACGGGCCAGGCGGCCGAGGAGTTCGGCTATGAGAAGCCTGTGTGTTCAGTTGTCCTTTGGGAGCAAACCGACGAGGTCTATGGTTGGCCTTGGCTCCGTCCTCTTCATCTGAGCAGTCTTCGATGGTAGGAGTATGGTGTAAGTCAGAAGAGGCAGATGTTGGAATGAACTGAGGTGCATCATGGATAGGGGATAACTGCGCTCCATTGTTATCGCCTGTTTCGGAGTATTGCGAGCCACGCCGAATCGTAATGAACGGTTCAGCCATGGTGAACCTGTTGTTCGGGCGCAACTAAATTTACAAGGTTCGATATTCGGTTCAAATAGAGGGTGAGTCGTGGGCGAAAAGCAGACGGGATATCAGGAAACGAAGAACTGGTCATATGACGACGAGGTGCACGTGTAATTGCAGAGTAAGACAGTCAGTCATGAGATTGGCGGACAAGTCAGGAACCAGCCTTCATTCGGGAGGGATGAAAGGGTAGCAAAATAAGTAGGCAGAACGAGATTAATTAGGAAGATACAGTCAACTCTGCAAGCCTCGGCTTGCTTGAGCTGGGAGCAGGGCGCAGGGCAGTAGATGGTAAATGGCGACGCGACGATGATTCAGCTTGAGGTATGTCGCTGGGAACCAGCCGATGGCATGAGATACGATACAGTACACTAGAAAGACAAGATGAAGAAGGGAGATTAAAGAAAAAGAAGGGGAGGGCGATCACTGGTTCAAGTATCAATGCGGCCTACCCGAAGCCGGACACACACCATCCACACGGGGCTTGAACAAACATTCTGGCAAGGCGAGACTGGCGGCAGCGGGCAGATGAGCAAACCATGGGTGGCAGGCTGTCCGGAAAATGGAGGAGCACGCTGTGACCAAGCTCATGATATACCAATGCACACGGTATGCCCGGGGGTGCGCTGCTACGGGCATGTCGTATCATGTGCACGTCACCCAAGGTTCCTCGTTCTGGAGGGTCAGATCGGGTGAGGGTTGGATGGAATGGGCGGGGGGGACCGGACGCTGATACGCAGCTGCTGGTCCAAGAAGAGGGGGAGAAGCGATGGGTGCATGGGTCAATGAGGCTGATCTCGGTGATTGGTAGACGGCTATCCAACATGCGTAGGCGTTGTTTGTTGGCTGGCTGAACACTGCCGTGACGTCCAGGGCGAACGCTCGATTATGCATGTGGTCGGAGATATTCAGACAGTTCGGATGCGGCTCATTTCCGCAAGGAGCTCGATGGTCAATGCCATGCATAGTCGTCGCACATTGGGAGGGATGAAGTGTGCAAATATCAGCTCATGGTTATCTCAAGTTCGGCTCCAAGACATTTTGATACTCACTATTCACGGAGGCTTGCAGAAGCTCACCCACTGATCCACAGCAAGACATGCATGGATATGGATAGCATGGGGCGCTTCCGAATCCCCCACACACCATCAACAGGCTCCACAGTGTTTACCCTGGCGAATGAGGGAGGATTTGCTATGTTTGAGAAAGTTATCTCTCGAATTGGGTTTTCTCTCCATGGAGATGGGCGATCCCTCGTCCGAGAAGTTGTGGCGTCAGATCTGGTGCTTGTAGCTTGGTCTGGAGCCTCTTCACGAAGATATACGCAGGTGCAGGGTAGGCGCCGAACCGCTTGAAGAGGTCCCACGCCATTCCGAGCTCTTCCTTTTTTTGTTGAATGAAGATGGAACAGATAATCGGCTGGACTACAGCTGCGCTGGATTTGGCAGGGTTTACAAGGACTTGGATGAGCCTAGGTAGAGTGACTGGAGCGTGATTGAAAATTTCCTTGCATCACAGCGCCCTGCTGTACGCCTGCATCCAGCATCTCGGGTTTACTTCGCTCCGCAAAGCTGGAGATGGAGCTGAAATTTGACCAGACCTCTCGCTAGTTATTCGCAAACTCAATTCCTACCGGAGCTTGTGCAAAGCGCTGCCTCAAATTTCCAAACCCTCCATCCCCCCGATTCCTCGAGCGAGCGCCCTCACTGCTGCCCAGCCTGTCAGCGGCCGATGCAACCTGAGCTGTGAGCAGCTTCCTGCAGCTTGCAGCTTTAGCGTCGTCGCCATTGCACATTGCCCTCGTGCAGCTCTCCAATCAACACCACCGCCTCAAGGTGCCTGGCTGGCCGGTGCCCAGTGATCGATTCGCACCCGAGCCATTCAATTCCTTGCAGCTTTGCCTCGCTGCCCAAAGTCGCACGCGCCCTGAAACAGGAGCAACAGAGTTTCCTCCCAAACGAACCTAGCAACGCACGCCCAGCCGCCCACGGCGCGCCCTTGCAGCAATGGGCCGAGTCCCAGTCGGCGAATTGAGCAGATACCTCCTTGGTGGAAGACTCTCTACGAATGGCTGCTTGACGTCTCTCCGTCGTACGCCCCGAAGCCGTCTGGTTGGACCAGCACCGCCCACCCTCCGTCCATTCAGCACTTTCCACGCCGCCAAAGAACAACCCGAGCCCACACACCAGCAGGTACAAACGCCTCCGGCGGTTCCGCTCCGGAAGAAGTTGAAGGATGAGGCGAAGCAGGCACGCAAGCAGGGCAAGAAGAAATCCAAGGCTGATTCCCAGACCGTAGAAGGCTGGGAACTGACAGTCGGTATCGAGATCCACGCCCAGCTAAACACACCACGCAAGCTATTTTCATCCGCAAATACCTCGTTCAACGATGACCCAAATAGCCATGTTGCCTTGTTCGATGTGGCGATGCCCGGTAGCCAGCCTATCTTCCAGACGGGAACGTTGATACCTGCGCTCCGAGCGGCGCTTTCACTGAATTGTGATATTCAACCTGTTAGTCGCTTTGATCGGAAACATTATTTCTGGTGGGATCAGCCTTCCGGATACCAAATCACACAGTACTATCAGCCTTTTGCTAAAAATGGACACATCACACTCCTAGCTAGAGATGGAATTGCACCAGAGGATGGAAAGAGTGTCACTATTGGCATCAAGCAGGTCCAGATGGAGCAAGATACGGCCAAGACGTTAGCACACAACGATAACACACAGTGGCTTGATTTCAATCGAGTTGGCGCGCCGCTGATTGAGATAATCACTGAGCCAGAACTACACCACCCCCGAACTGCTGCCGTTCTTGTCCGCAAGATCCAGCTCCTGCTCAGCACGGTTGACGCTTGTGTCTCCGGGATGGAGACTGGCGGCCTGAGAGCGGATGTCAACGTGTCTGTGAGACGTACCGACGACCCGAGCCAAACATTGGGAACCCGGACTGAAATTAAGAATCTGAGCACGATCAAGACGGTGGAAGATGCCATCATTGCCGAACGGGACCGCCAGATACGGGAGCTTGATGCTGGTAGACGGATTTCAAGTGAGACCCGTGGATGGTCGATTGGCTCCACAGAGACCAGGAGGCTACGTGGAAAAGAAGGCGAGGTTGATTATCGGTACATGCCGGATCCTGACATTGCACCCCTGGTTATTGGGAGCGACCTCATAGCCCATCTCAAAAAGTCGCTTCCTGTCACTCCAGACACAGAGGTCGACAAGCTCATCTCCTATTTTGGTCTCACACCTCAAGATGCTCTATCTCTAGTCAACATTGACAACGGCGCCCGGGTCGAATATTTCTACAAGGTCCTGTATTCGGTCCAAGATATGATTGCCGCTGACGATCTTGATGGCGAGGGTGCCGATGTCAAGACCTATGCTGCGTTGGTGGGTAACTGGACTCTTCATGAGCTTGGCCGCTTGACTACTTCGAAAGCCGGCCCTCTTGGTATGGTAGACTTAACTTTCACCCCAGATGGTGACTGTGCTCAAGTACCTGATGCTGAGCTGTCTCAGCTACTCTACCATCTCTATCGCAAGAATATCACGGGCAAAATAGCAAAGGAGCTGCTCATGGCACTGTATCTGGGCGAGCTTGAAGATGGCGTCCGGAGCGCAATTGATATGCATGACCTCTGGTTCAAGGAGTATTCTCCAGAAGAGTATGAGGCCCTAGCAGACGAGGTCCTGGAAGGCGAGGACAAGGTGTTACAAGAGTTTGCCACCAGTGCAAAATTCCCGCAGGGCAAGCTCATGTTCCTGCTTGGAAAGATGATGCGTGCAGGACAGACGGAGCGCATCGACCCGGCTAACGCAGAGAAGGTGATGAGAACCCGGATAGAAAACCTGCGCCCTTCAGCAGCATAGCTTGTTCTCTAGTAGGCCAACCCAGTGGTGGTGTTCCGCGCTGCCGCGTACAAAGCGTACAAGAATGCCCAACCTGAGACAATGGAACGGTTGGGTAACCGGGAACTTGGCGAGTGCGACCACTTCTGCCACCGCCTTGGCTACCACGGCCGTTGGCAAGCGTCCGGCCACCTGATGTACGTGAAATGGAATGGCGGAGCTGCGTCAGGTTCTAGCCCCTTCACGTTACTCAAGAAATACTTGAGGCACGCTCCATAGCTGCAGCTAATGCACGGAAATTTTCCCAGGTTCTCATGTCTTCGTTTTTAATTCAATGATGACGGTCTCGTTGTATTATTATTTTGTAATATCAAGTTAAAACACCATGCTAGGAAGGGATGGGAGAGACCTCGTGTCTGCGCCAGTGACATCTACAATAGCTGGTGATGATGAAGCAACCAATCTGTTCAGACCCGAGTGCCTTTCTAATTCCCCCCAGCACGCCAAGGCCGTCAACGGGTATGCCAATGACGATGATACTTCGAGTGGTTCTTGGGACGGCCCAGCTCTCACAAAACCTACTACATCTACGGGCTGGCGAGGGCCCTCCCGCAGCAGCCTCAGCTCTGGCCACGGTGCCTCCAGCATCTCAACATCCACGTCAGAGGAAGAAGGAGCCCCATCCCTGAGCAGGATCGCTAGCGGCCAAAAGCCGCGTACGTCCAGCTCTGACGAGTGGAAAGGCCCTGGTTCTTCCCGCGCCACGTCCACCGGCTCTCATAGTCAACCGCAGCACGCTTCCTCGCTGAGCATAGAAGGGACGACATCCCCGACCGAGACCGGAGGCGATCCAGCGGAGACGGGCGCGCAGGGCGGCATTCCAGATCAGCAAGACAGACTATCAAATGGCGCGACGGCGGGGATAGTCATAGCCGCTATGACGGTCCTACTAGGCATCATATTCCTGGGACGATACCTGTACAAGAAACGCCGGCGCGAGAGACGGAGATGCTGGCACGACGACTCGTCGGGGATAGGACCTTACCACAGCGACTCCCGTCACGACCCGCCAGCGCCAGCACCCCGCACGTCCGTGTTCGAAGACGCCGAGCCTTCCCAGCTGAACAGCTGGTTGGCACACCACCGCCCGTCGAGGAGCAGGGCGCCGAGGAGCTGGTCAGGGTCTCCGTCTCCGGTGGAGGTCCAGCCGGAGAGTGTGGAGCTCCGTTCCTACACCAGACCGGCACGCCCGAAGCTGTTTGAGGTCGGGAGCCCACCCATCCCGGGAACTACTGGCGAACCTTCGAATACCAGGAACTATGCCGATCCCGTCCCGCAGCAGCAGCAGCATCAGCACCTGGGTGTGGAGGGAGAAACGAGAGGTCGGGAGGCTGCAGCACCGTTGAGGGGTGGGCACCGGGCGGCCGTGCTGCCGTGGGAGGAGGGACCTCGGCCGGACAAGTGGGCGGCGTGGTGAAGATTACTATGTTGACTGGGAGATGGACGAATTGTTTCCTCGAATTGTCTCAAAGGGCTGAAGTCATGATGTAAAGCCGAATGTTGGTAGAGTGGGTAGTGGAGGCATTGGTCCGCCCTCTACTCAATCAAATGAATGATCCATCCAATGGACCCAATTAAGCGTTCTCTGGCAAACAATAAAGTGACTAAAATTATGCAAGAATGATAGTTTTCTCCGGCCCCTCAAACTATGAACTAGGTGCGGTAAGTGGATGACAAAAGAATTAAGACACTACACTGAACAGTGGTTATAAGGAGACCACTTTCTAGAATGGCTGAGGCAGCATAAAACGAGATGAAAGAACATCTCAAGTGTATTGTCCCCTAGATCTCTGATATTTGCTCTCAATAATCTGAAATTACTATTCGCAGACTCGAGAATAAGCAGTGTAATGTTTCGAGTGTCTCAAATTTAATGTCATCCACTCGGCGCGGGTGAATGGCACCATGACCCATCTCTGACGTCGTCAATTGAGTTAGCAGATCACGATCACGATCACAGTCTGTACCTTCACCCGTTTTGGGCCAGCTTCGATCTTGGCCTGATTGATGCGGATTTGGCTTTATTCTTTGCGTCATGACTGCTACATTCGTTTCCCCAATTCCACATGCCACCAAACCAGGCCTCCCGTTCGTCTGTTTTGTTTTGTCGCCCCTCCCTGGAGTAACGTGCCCATGATGTAATCGATCCTCGCCTTGGTCGTTCCTGCCGTGGGGCTAATTCAACGTTCATGTATATGAGAGCTTCAAGCTTCTCATTCTTTAACCATTTCTTGTTCACTATTAAAAACACATCGCAATAACCTCAATTACCATCTGCATCCCACCACAAAGACAACCACTTTCACAAATTCCCAGCTTCAGCCATGTCGTCATCACTCACACGGACCGTCGCCAAGCGCGCACTCGTTCTCCCCCGTGCTGCATTCGCAGTACCCGCGCAACGGACCTTCACCACTTCTCTCGCCAACCAGAAAACGGCCACCGAGTCCGTCAAGGATGGGCTGAAGAAGGTCGATCGCGTTGTCAGCGATAACATTGCCATCCCTGCCGTTGACGCTGTCGGTAAGTGAAACCAATTCCCGAGTGCTCACATAGTCAAACGATTTCCTGGTTTGGCGCCACTGTAAGCAGTAGCTGACACGTTGATTCTAGCCGCCGCACGGGACATGGCCAAGGACGGCGTCGACAAGATCTCGCACAGCGACACCGCCGCCCAGGCCGAGGAGCTGAAGGGCCAGGCCAAGGGCAAGGCGAACGAGTGGGAAGGCCGAGCCAAGGGGGCCGCGAAGGAGGCCGAGGGCAAGGCCAAGGGCGCCGCCGAGGAGTTGAAGCAGAAGCTGTAATTGTCGCCGGACGGATGAATATCGAGAGAGCAACCTGTACATCACCTACTTAGGAGCATTGATAAGGGAACAATAATAACTGAATGACCACCATTCAATTTGATTTTCTGACGACGGATGGTTACCGCACCATCGGGTCTATCGCTGTATTAACCATACGTCCCATCACATACTCTAAATTTTTAGCCCTCTATGAATCCGAACCCTCACCGTGCCTTCGTCTATTTACCCTTCTTCACCTTCTCCAGGCTCTGAAGCTGGGCAAACGCCCGCTTGGTGGCGCTGATGCTCTGGCAGACCAGGGAGCCGGGGATGACGATCCAGAAGAAGTTGCATAGGAAGTAGTAGGCCCAGAAGTAGTAGTTCTCGGGCCGGCAGTAGTGCTTCTGGTCCATGAGCATGGTGAAGGTGCAGGTGGCGTAGTACAGGATGTCGCCGTAGATCTGGCCGACGCTGACGATGATCTGGAGCGAGTGGCGCAGTGGGTGGCCGGTCACGATGGCGTAGGCGATGAAGAAGGAGAGGGGCCCCCAGAGGAAGGCGGTGACGGACTCCATGGGGACCAGGAACGAGTCCTGGGTGAGGTAGCGCGAGTCGGAGAGGGAGTACTCCTTCCAGAGCTGGCCGAACAGGTCGAGCTTGCTGGCCATGTCCTTGAAGTTGTAGGCGAAGTAGCCTTGAGGGGGTGTCATGTTAGAGCATGTCTTATGAGGAAGGGGGGGCAGATACTCACCCTCAAAGAAAGTGTGGATGAAGCCGCAAAGGACGAACCACAAGGCGGCGAACATCTCCCAGCTGCGCAGGTCGGGTCGCTTGCTCTGGATCAGGGCGTATGTGGGCACGAGGACGGCACCGCAGCCCAGGCCAAAGTACGAGACGAGCTCCAGCGCATCCATTGTGTTGGGCGCATACCCGGGGATGACAACCCCCAAGGGGTAGTACGCATGCGCAGCTGCCGAGCCGTTTGTAGAAGCCATTGTGAGCAGTCAATTGGTGGTTGCTGCGAGAGAGAGAGAGGGCGTAGGATGGAAGATCTGAGGTCAAAGAGGGGTCCAGGGCCAAGGAGAATTTTTGCGGCTATCTCGATACTTAAACTGACAGCCAAGCAAAAGGTCGGTGTAGAGGGCCAGGAACAGATCTTCAGGCACAAGATGCAAGTAGAAAGTCAGTCGAGCCGGAAGAGGGGCTTCCGGGCCGCGGATTCCATAGAAATTGCCAATGATTATCTGCACCTCCCTATTTAAATTTCAAATCTTTGGTCCCTGAGCCAAAGCGAGAACAGATAGGCGCGGCGCTTGGCGGTGTGGGGAGACTGTAACGCCCCGAGCGACTGCCCGGTCAGAGGTAAGGATTGAAATTAGCCAGGCACCATCCTTGCCTACGGGTGTTGGGGCCATTTTGGGTTTAGCAGTCAGCCATCCATAGCGCTTGTTGCACAGAATACATCGCTTTTCATTGATCCAACGAACGCATGGCCTTGCTCTATTGTACTAGATATTCTATATGCAAATCTAGCAGGTATATTCCTGTACGAGCAGAGCTCTAGGTGGCATCACTCATTGCTTCCGCCCACGCTCCTTAAGCTTCTCTCTCCACCGGCCTCTCATAACACGCAAGAGTGCCCATGCCAAAAGGCGATATACAACGATGCAGCCAGCCAAAGCAGCCACATTTATCACCGGGTCTTCGGTGAATTTGTAAAGGTCAAGAACATCCTGGCCAGTCTCGATAGGACAAGAACCATCCTGCAGACGCTGGCTGTCGTTGCAAGTGAATGTTACTCCCCGCAGGGAATAAGGCGCCACGGCGCGAAGGCCGTATCGGATGGGGGAAAGGTAATTGAAGTAGACAAAGAGCTTGGGCATATCGATTGACAAGACTCCACCCATGGTGTTCGCAACAGAGAGAAGAATTCCCATGACGTTGACCGCAAATCCTGTGTGAGGGAAGAGGGTGTTGAACATGATACCCAGACTTTCACCGCAGGACACAATTCCAAAGCACGCAAACACGCTGACAAAATACATTGTGACAGTGCGTGGAAGGCCCACAGCAATGACCCCGAGCACACCAAATATCAAGCAGCTCAAGATCTCGAACGGAACTTCAAGAACTGTATACGATAGGATGAACGACTCGATACCGTACACTCCGTCATCATCCTCTCGGTAGAAGACGTCTCGTTCGTTGGGGTAGATTGCCACATTCTGTAGCATACCCACGAAATAAAATGCGCCAATTTCTTGTACAAAACCCATTCGGTTCTGCACGGAGAAGTAGTCACTGTGGACTGGTGCAAAAAACAGAGCCAGGATGAGCGCAAGGCCGACAACCTGCATCACACGAGCAAGAATCAATTCGGGCTGCCGCCGTGTATTGATAATGGCTCGATGGAGTAGGAGAGGGAACGCTGTAGCAAGGGAGGCACGTTTGCGTACGAGGGAACCAAGTTCGGCAGGAGTTGATAGATTCGTTTTGTTGAACGATTTCCGAGTAGGCGACGCATAGGATGGTCGGGTCACAATGGCGGGATCCTTCTCATCAGACTGGCTTGAGGTAGCCTGACCATTGACCTCGGTAGCCTCATGAACAACGTCCAATTTGGGTTGAGGCACGGCGTTCTTTTCGCTCTTAATGACCTGAGCTCCATCATTGGAACCCCTAGCCTCCCATGCCTCGATCAACTTGTTTACCCTCTCCCTAGTTTCTGCCTCTTGTTGATCATGCTGGAGATCGATAGTGATCATGTCAAGAGCAAAGTCCGCTGGATTCGTGTGCTGAGGACATTCATATCCTTGTTGCTTGAAGTATCGCAGCATGTCTCCGGCTGCGCCAGAATAGGCTGGTGAACCACCGCGCGCGAGTAAAAGCACATTTCCAAAGTGTTTAAAGAGGTCTGAGCGGGCTTGATGGATGGTTAGAATCAATGTCCGACCTTCCTTGGCCAGCCCGTTGAGAACCTCCATGATTGAATTTGCCGTGAAAGCATCAAGACCAGACGTGGGTTCGTCAAGAAGTAAAACACGAGGATCGGTTAA
The DNA here is from genome assembly GCA_902141235.2 of Clonostachys solani. Taxonomy (NCBI): domain Eukaryota; kingdom Fungi; phylum Ascomycota; class Sordariomycetes; order Hypocreales; family Bionectriaceae; genus Clonostachys; species Clonostachys solani. Next base: position 1,287,052 of record CABFOC020000002.1, read on the forward strand.
GATCTGGATGGCGATCGACACGCGGCGTTTTTCTCCACCAGATATCCCCTTGATCATATCACTCCCAACTAGGTTATCTGCGCAATCTTTCAATCCCATTTTTAGGAGGACATCCTCGGCTCTCTGATACTTCTCCCTCTTGCTCATGAAGGAGGGGAGCCGCAAGCCAGCAGCGAATCGAAGTGTCTCACGTACTGTCAGCGATGGTAACAAAGCGTCATCATCCTGACAAACGTAGGAGCAGATGGAACGGAGGACAGAATCGGAAGGTACTGCACCATTCAGTGTCAGTTTTCCAGAAGGTCGGTATCTCGTACCAAACGAATTGCGTAGCCTCAGGGCCATAGTGTTGAGGAGCGAGGTCTTGCCGCTGCCGGAAGGCCCCATGATGACGTTCAGAACTCCAGCCTGGAATGAAGCATTCAGGGGATTGAGCACGGTCTTCCGCGGGAGCCACTTTCCCATTCCTGACCTTTTATCCAATGCCAAAGCAAAGTCTTCGAGTTCAACGTCGATCGACCTAACATCACCTTCCGAGCTTCGGCTCAGTTTCTCTTTTCCTGCCGATAAATCGGTATCCGAAGTTCGCGATCGAGCAATGGTCATTTCGACCTTGAAAAAGTGAAGACCAACGGTGGACAGTGCGATGAAGAATACGACGAAGGAGGCAGAGATGACAATTGGTCTCCAAACCCAGTTGGGTGGAAAACCGAGAGATTCCATGATAAAGCTCCCCGTGTACTGCCGACATGCAGGGTTGGACTCCCCGCCTTCCACTGGACAGTCATAGAAACTGCCCTCAAACTCATTTCCAGCATAAGCGCTGAAGATGAAGAACTACTCAGGTTAGTTTTTGCCGATTCTTTTCCCAAATCATAAAGCCATGAAGATATTAGGAAAGAGAGGGCTTCTTACAGTGTATGTTATCCATTTCAACCATCTCACGTAGACGGGAATCGTTTCGCTCTGAATGAACATACCACATGCCATACTTTGCAAAGTATAGACCAAGTTTGCGATCAAACTGGCCCCAGCAAAATGCCTGACCGCCGCAACACAAGTGACGGCGCAGGTCACAGCTACATAATGATTGATGAGAGTGACAGCGAAGAAGATGAAAAATTTGTGTGCCTCGCGATCAAAACCAGCCATGAAGTACAATATTGTGGAATAGAGAAATGGAACGGGAAAATCCTCAGTGGGTAGCCTGGCTAGACGACGTGACAAGATGAATGGTAGTGCATCAACACAGTTCTCGGATGACTCGCGGTCGAAGACTGGCATGTCGATTGTCACACGATAAATCTCAAAGATGAGAATTAAATACCCTTGAAGTCCAGCTGCGGTGTAGAGAGCTCCCTGGCGGGAGCGAATTCCAGCTTGGTCGCGAGCGAGATTGTAGAATAGGTAACCACACGTGATGCCCATGAATATGGCTTCCATGATGGAAGCGGTCATTCCAAGCGGGTCACGGTATGTAACCTTTAATGTCCGTTCCGTGAGAACGCGAACCTGTTGAAAAAACGAGGCATGCTGAGAGGCCGACTCTCCTCCGCTCGGATGCCCTGCATGCGTCTCCTTTGCAGCAGGAATGAAACGCCGTTCGCTTTCGCGGGTCCATCCGTCCTTCAGTCTCTGAACCCGAGAGGAACTCTCTTCTTCTAATTCCGGGGATCGATTGTCAATTGCAGCGAGGTCAATGACAAATTCTGCGGGATTCACAAAGGGAGGGATTTCATATCCTAGGTCTTGAAACCATGGGAGGCAGTCGGAGATGGACCCCGAATATACAGGGCTTCCCCTGGAGAGCACAACAAGATTGTCAAAAAGGTCCCAAATTTCAGAGCGAGGCTGGTGAATTGTCGTGATGACGGTGCGCCCTTTGTATGCAAGCCTCTTGAGTGTGCGGATAAGTTGAAAAGCGCTTGTCGCGTCGAGGCCAGTGGTAGGTTCGTCCAGAAAAAGCACAGAAGGGTTTGCCAGCATCTGAACACCAATACTAACACGCCGCTTCTCACCCCCTGAGCATCCTCTATGCTGGCTGTTGCCAATTCGTGTGTCCGCGCATTCCTTCAAGCCTAGTTCTCGGATCACTTCATCAACAATCCGAGCCCGGTCTACAGCTGGAGTTGCCGAGGGTAACCGCAAGTCCGCGGCGTATTTTAATGTTTCACGAACGGTAAGTGTTGGTAACAAGATGTCCTGCTGCATGACATAGGCGTGTCTTACGGAATGCACATCCTCTGAACCGTTGAAAGTCGTGAAACCCTCCTGAGTCAGCCGTGAACTTACAACTCTATCTGCCAAACAGTTCAGGAGTGTGGTTTTGCCAGATCCACTACCACCGATAATTGCGGTCAAGGTTCCCGGGGCCAAATCCGCATTGACCGAGTGCAGGAGCTTCTTGATGCGCGGAGAAGTGTTGAGCTTGGTGGCGAAAAGTTCTGGATAGGTCGCTGGCTCAAGCCAGGACGGTGCTGTGTCAACTGCGATAGCCAGGTCGCGAATCTTGATGTCGACAGGTTGGACATCCTCGAGTGAAAGGTTCCCTCCGCCAGATAGAGAAATCTGGCGATTGGCCAGAGGGCCGTGATCTACTGATGGGGCCTCCATGGAGCTCTCTCGCTCAATTTTCAGGTGGTCGCTAATCACATCACCGTCGCTAACATCCTTCAAGTCATTGCTCATTGCCGCGGTCGTCTACAATCGAGAGGTTGCCGTCGTAGCGCAAAAATCGCAGGGGGTAACTCAGTTGACAGGTTCGGTACTGTCAGGCTCAATCGAAGCTATCTCGACATTTTGTCTCGCGATGTTCTCTCTTTTCTCCTGGATCGATCGTTGTCGGGATAATCAAATCAAATAAAAAGAAAGACTTTGGTGCTGTCGCAAGGCTTCTACTATGTCATACTCCCACAGAAGAAATCACCAGAAAAGCATTAGGGATCAGATCACCGTCACGACCGTGGCATACCAAAGAATAAATATTGGCCGAACTGGTTGAATGGGGGCGGCCGGGGGGCTCCTTAAAAAGGCCTGGAGCTAATCTCCAATCCGCCTGCGAACCGAGGTGGATCCTCGCTCAGTAGAGTGGGGTGGCAATCACGATTGTACCACGGATAGCAAAACTCCCGTGGCTCCTGCTCCACCGACCAATGAATTAATTCCCTAATTCAACCATCGTACCTGCTTCAATCACCGCTAAGTACTGGCAGGCGGTGGCAGGAGGCAGATGTACTTGGTCTTGGCCTCACAACCATGTAAGAAGCGGAAGGAACTGTCTACGCCTCCGCCCAACAGAGGTTTCACTGCGCCGATGCGCAATTTACGCTCAATGTCTTATGGCGCACATATAACCGGAATTTACTGTTGACTGAACACCACCTCAGCATCACCAGGACCAATAATAACACTGCGCCTCTAAACCTACCTGAGAGATGAAATCCTGCCACAGAACATGGCCAGGCTGAGGATGGGGGCCCTGTATTCCTCACTTCTACGAGTATGGCAGTGATACGCGTATTGGCCCTCCCGACACGAGCAACATGCTGGTCGCGCACGGACATGAGGCACAGCGACCGGGGTCCCTCACAAGGCTTGGCAGCCTAGCAGATTGAGGGTGGCCAAATGAAAGGAGCAAGGTATGTATAGGTGCAGGTGAAATGTTATTAGGATAGGGATGATTGCCCAGAGTTCTACGAAACTGGCATCACAGTCTAACATTATTGCCAGATATATTGTATGGCTTAAGAATCCAGCATCGCTACGCGCTGTGGAAGGTGTCTGGTCAGCTCAACTGGGTGGTGGGCACGGACGAAAAACCGCCCGTCAAAGAGGGAGCCTTAATTGATGAATGCCCATCATCCATGGTGTGGTGTAGCTGTTCCCCGGATCCATTTTATTGGTTGTTGACACCGGGAGAGGCGCCACACGAAGGACGGTTAAACCGAGACAAGCCTGACAAGCGTGTCATCCATTCCAGGAAACGACCAGGTCGGCCGCCCGAGAACCCTAGGACCCGTATCGAGACATGTGAATTGATGACCTGCTCTCTATGACCTAGGCCCAGCATTCCCAGTCCCCTCTCCAAATACGTGTATGTGACGAGACCATAGCCAAGGTAGCGAGTCCAAGTTGAGCCACCAGTGACCACCCAAGAGTCATTAATTCTGTGCCACATCCATTTTCAAGATGGGACGTACTCATCCACCCTCACCAAGTTCAATGGAGAAAGAACTTCTGAAACGATAATTTAAAAAAAGAAAATTAAAGAAAAAGAAAAATAAACTTGCAGCCGCTCTTGAAGCCGCAGAATACCCCGCATTAGCCCCCAAGCGATAGCCCGCTACCTTATCGCCGGTGGGTGTCTCTAACAGCACCTCATATTGCCTGAAGCTGTGACAATAATGACGTCCCTGTCAAGTCAATCTTTGATCAAATTCTCTTAGTCATGACGGGATTCAGTCTGGGTCGAAAATAGCGATAAATTAATAGCATAGTTTCATTGTCAAATTCAATTCTATCATGTATTTCCCCAATGCCGTTTTGCTTTCTCCAAATGTAAACGCCCTAAAAATGCTCTGGTCGAACCTTCCACAGCGGCAAGGAGCTGTTTCTCCGGCCTCCGAGACATCGTCGCTTTCCCCTCATGACCACTACCCAACTCAAACGCGATCGAATTATCCAAATGCCCAAGTAAATTATCCAAAATGATCCTAGCCAAAACACGCTCTCTATCATGACCTTAAGCAAATCGCTTTTCTGTGATGCTCTCGCCCAGCGGGCCCGCGCAGATGAACCCGTCACCCTTGGCGCCCAGGTCAAAGACTTTCTGGCCCCTCAGCCAGGTCTCTCGGACCCTACCGACGAACTTGTGGCCTTCCCATGGCGAGCAGCGGTTCTTCCACCGCATGTCGCCTTGGAGGAAGGTCCATGTCTCGTTCTCGTCAAATACGCAAATGTCGGCGTCCAAGCCTTCGCGCAGCCCACCCTTGCGATGCGATAGGCCGACCTGTGCCGCAGTAGCCTGACTGCACAGGCGAACCACATCAACAATCGAGGGTGCGGGAAGAGAGCGCTCGAGACGAGAGTGGGATTTTGTATGAAGAATCGGCAACCCAAGGCCAACGGATGAGATACCACCCCAAGCCGCGAAGAAATCTCCCCGGGACTCGAGTTGCTTCGCTGCCTGCTGGATTTCTTCCTCTGGCAGGGTGACATCGATACCGGAGTCTGAGTGCGAGACTGCTGGGCGGAGCAAGGCGGGTCGGTCAAGATGACCAGGCAGGAGTTTCAGCTCAGGTGTGCATGGTGAGTGATCTGAGACCACAGTCCGGATGCAGGATCCTTCTGACGTGAGCTCTTCCCACAGGCCGTCCCGATTCTTCTCCTCGCGGATAGGTGGGCAGCACTTGTGCCTTGTGTCGCCCTTCTCAATCTCCTCAGCTGAGAGACCAAGGTAGTGGAAGCATGTCTCAGCGGTGACCTTGATACCCTTGGCACGGGCCGCGCGTAGGATCGGGATACACTCGGTGGCTGAAAGGTGTACAATGTGCAACTGCAGCTCGGGGGCGATGTGGGCCAGAGAGAGGATCTCTTCGACGGCGTACGTCTCGAATGCGGGAGGGCGAGATTCCAAGAAGGTGTTATAAGCGGAAAGCTCTCCGTGAGGCTTTAAGGGTGGCTCCGAGGCCTGAACAGCGTCTCCGACCGAATCGGTAATAGGCGGGATCATCTCCGCGTGGAACATGAGGGTGGTGGGAGACTCCTTCAGCTCTTCCATGGCAAGCGCTACGTCTTTTGAAGAGATGGCGGGGAACTCGTCGACCTGATTGACTACTCGTTAGCACGCTCACGTTCAATTATTCGGAATCGCAAATGAACCTACGCCGGATTCGATGAGAAAACCCTTGAAACCGCGCACACCGGCCTCCACGAGAGGTTTCAATTCGTTGGCATTTCCAGGGATCACGCCCCCATAGAACCCGACATCAACCCAGCATTGGCCACGACTGGCAGCGAGCTTCTCTTCGAACCCCTTGACTGTGGTAGTGGGTGGGATCGCATTGAGTGGCATATCAACTACGGTTGTGACGCCTCCGCTGGCTGCGGCCCGGGTACCAGTCCAGAAACCCTCCCACTCGGTCCTGCCCGGCTCGTTGAGGTGTACATGGGCATCAACGAGGCCGGGCAGCAGAATGCGGGGGGAATAGTCGATGTATGCGGTTGTTTCTGGGAAGCTTGAGGCGTCACGAATGGTGGGCTCGACGGAAATGATCTTCCCTGAAGTGGGAGAGATGGTAATCGTGGCCGGAGTAAGGAGGAGTGAGTCGTCTGGGAGGGTGATGACGGCGCGGGACGAAACCAGGACCACGAGGGGTCCCGCGTCTAAAGAGCCTTGGACAGTCATGCTGGCTCGCCGATTCTGAGTTGAGTCGAGAGGTGGGATGGGAGTAGGGGGTTATGGGAGGTCTACTCAGGTTCTCAACTACGGCTCAAGAAGAGAGAGAAGGGATCACAGGAACGAGTGGGAGCTACATGCTTCTTTTACTTGGCCGGGTTCCCCGCGGAAAAGGGAGTCTGGGCATGACTGCCGCCTGCCTGCTTTTCTTTGCACACGGACGGGTCTTTGCGGCATTCTGCCACCTTATCCCTTATCAGTGTGCGACTGAATAGAGCAAGGCCCCATTCGCGAACTTCGCCGATGGTGGGGCACTACGAGATAAGGAATAGCCGTGACCACTTTGGGTATCGCACCTCGCCCTCCTCAATGATCCCCTGATCCCTTGGCTTCGAAACCAGTTTCTATTACTCGAAAGATACCTAATCAAAAGGCGAATGGACCCCCGGTTATTGTCAGACGACCCTGGCCCCCCGAGATGTGATCCTGGAACCTGGGGTAGCAGCGGTGGCTTGCTTGTCTGTCTCCTCCTCCTGCCACCTCTTATCTTGTTGCGGGGTGAATCGTTATCTTTCGCCGCCTCAGAAACGATCCGTCGGTCATGGGCTTATCAGTTCCGTTATCAGTGACTGATGATCTCGGGATTTAGATTCGCGACACCGACTGGTCCAGCCACGGAAGGTAAAACAACGGACAATGCGTTCCTGAAGGAGAAAAACTCAACACGAGGCCAGTCATTCATTAGCCTTTGTCATCTGGCAACAGACGGGGTCTAACCTATTCGGATAAGAAGGCACCAACAAAGCGCCGTCTCCACTTACACGCCAACATGAGCCCTGCCCTATCATATTGCTGCAACAAGGACGCTTTTGGTCAATTCCATCGAGTAACGCCAGGATATCAAATAATCTTCGAGTAACTCTAACCGACGCCATTCGCAGGATGCCCGGCCCGGGACTGGCGATGCGGCATCGCCATCCTTTCTGGCTCCACCATGGGATTAAATTACTCTCTCTCCTTCTCTTTTCTCTCTGGCTAGCTGGAGCAACACCGGCCGGCTCCGGTCGTGCATTCTCTCCAAGAGTCCAAACCTCGGGATTCTTGTACGTAAAATCTCTCTAGCCCTAGTGCACCGCCCGTTGCATATCGACCTGGTCGCGTGGCTTGAACCTCTGCTGACCCCGTCTGCCCGAGGTCGTAAAGGCGGTAAGATCGGGTTGGCTCTAGGGGTCTAGACGTGGTCTTCTTGCAATACCGCTATCATAGCTCTCATGTGTCCCGTGTCAAGTAACAATTCACTCAGCAGCCTCATCTCGTATTCATGCTTCCAAGCAATAGTAGTCACAACCACGAAAGTGGTGCGTAGTTTACAGCATAGCCGGACATGCGTTCAATAGTGACGGGCACCAAAAACGGAAGTTTAAAGGGGAATGATTCCACGCCTGTTGGTCTATATAGTAATAGTAGATATGCCAAATGCACAAAGCAGGTCCCCGTCATTGCCGCAAATCATGACATGTATCCTCTTGTCGGAACCCCGTTTCATAAATCAACAAGCTCCGGACCTTACCTCCCTTCTAGGTTCAAAAAATGCAACAATAACGTTATTTTTACATGTAATACACAGTGGTTTTTAAATGTGTTGGAGGAGAGGATGAGGTGCTGTGCGGGTAAGAGTTACCCAAAAAGTAGAGAGCCTACTTGTTCCGCTTAATCGTCTTGTGAGCCATCTCCATCAGACCGTCCTTGGCCTCGCTCTCAGGGAAGTGGGCAATGGCACTCATGGCCTTCTCTGAGTACTCCTGCGCCAGGGCGCGGGTCTGCTCGACACCATCACTCTGAAGAACTAATTCGCGAGCCTATAAGAGGGGGTTTTATGTTAGCAAATGCTGTTCTCGAATCAATGCAACAGTGCGAGGTGCGCATATGCAAGCACTGATAGGTCAACTCCACTTGATTGGTAACTCACTCTTTGGACGTCCCCTTCCTGCTCAAACTTGCGCCCAACCAGTGCTCCGAGCTCGGGCATCTGCTTCCACGCAAACAGGAGCGGCGCGGTGGCCAATCCGAGCTCGAGGTCGGCCCCCGCAGGCTTGCCCAGCTCGGCGCCCGAGCGCGTGTAATCCAGCATGTCGTCCACCAGCTGGAACGCGAGCCCCAGGTTCCGGCCGTACGAGTAGGCGGCGTCGACGGTGGCGGCGTCGGAGCCGCCGAGGAGGGCGGATGCGCGGCAGCTCTTGGAGATGAGGGACGCCGTCTTGAGGTACGTCTTCTGGAGGTAGTACTGCAGGGTCTCCTCCGAGTACTTGGGGGAGCGCTCGTCGCGCTCGGTGTTCTTCAGCTGCATGAACTCGCCCTCGACGAGGTTGGCGATGACGGTGGCGAGGAGCTCGACGACCTCGGCGTTGCGGAGGCGGGCGAGGGCGACGGAGGCGCGGCCGAGGAGGAAGTCCCCGGCGAGGACGGCCATCTTGTTGCCGAATTCGAGGTTGGCGCTGGGGGAGCCTCGGCGGGAGACGGAGTGGTCGATAACGTCATCGTGGAGCAGGGAGGCTGTATGGATCAGCTCTGTGATCTCGGCGAGTCGTCTTTGGCTGGGTAGGATGTCTGGATTCCCCTCCTCGGGCATCTCTTTCGCGTCGTACGCTGTGAGGGGGTTGGCAGAGGGGTTGACGTCTGCCAGGATCTGGATGGGCGATATCGAAGTGTCGATGCCCCTCGAGGTCTGGGGGTTCTCGAGTGTGGCGGCCTTGGGGCACAGGTGTGTAGCGCGGCTCATGAGCAAGACTATCAGAGGTCGGACGTGCTTGCCCTCAGCCTGGGTGTAGTATTTCGCGACTCGGTCGAGCGAGGGGTGGCCTGATCCCAGTAGCTTGCGGATGTTGCCTGTGAGGAACTTCATCTCCTTGGCGACCGTACGGAGGGGGTCGACGGTCATCCCCTTGTCCTTGGCAGCCTGCTTGACCACGCTTCCGACCACATTCGAGGCGACCTGGACGGCGGCGGCCCATGCTGAGTCGCGCCGGTTGGATGAATGTAAGCCTCGGCGCTGGCTCAAGAACGGCGTTCTCCTCGCTGCAGCGGGAGCTCGGACGATGTGGGCGGGTTGTTTGCAGAGCTGGCATGTTACCACGGCGGATTTTGTGGCTGCCGCGGCATCGAGTAGTACTGTAGCTCCCGGCCGGAGCTGCATTGTCGACAACATGCCTCGTGAGAGGGCTTTTTGGGGCACACGAGTGATGATGTATGTATTAGACTAGACCGTCGAGAAAAAATATCGTATGGGTCCGGGTCGCGGAGCCAGGGTCGGAATTGGATGTCAGACAAGCACCAGGCAGAACAAGAGAGTGACGAAAATCGGGAAAAGTCAAAGTAGCCGTCCGAATCGCATCGTATCATACAGTTAAGTTAGAATTCAAAGCTCAATTGTCGCTGCTTGGGCAGTCTGGTGTCTGCTGCTGCATCGAGTCAACTTTTCCAATTGGCGCTAGACACACGGTTCAAGCCGGAAAGGTCGACAGGGGTCCACCTAGCTCTGTGCTTTCTTTCCCCATTGGTCAGTGATCAGAGCTCCCGATGATTGATGAGCACGGGCTGATTTGCGTGTGGCAGCAGCTTCGCTGTAGGCAGCAGGCATCAAAGAGAAGTGTCTGTCGCTCGGGGTCGATTCCCGCCATCGTCATCCTCTTTTATCGCAACTCACATCGCACACACAACAGGCGCAGAAGCAGACACCTCAAGCATGGTTCTCCTCACAATGACGTCCTCCGTTGTAGAGGGTTTAAAACGGGCGCAGGCAAACGAGACCAGCCAGCCAGCCGACGATACCGAGCCTTCATTGATCGAGCCAGAAATTGGCAAGCCTATCGCCCATCGCCAAATCATCCAGCTCAGCCGCAGTCTCCGACAATCAGAAGATTCATCCGACTTTACGTTAGAGAAGCTATTACGCGGATCTGAGGTCTACACTCCTCCCCCGCCTCTCAAACCTCAGCCAGTATGTCTCTCCATCCGTAGTCGGGCCAGCTACCATCAACCACTTGCTTGTCTCTTATTTTACTAACACGTGCCACTAGACTCCGGAATTCAAGGCATTGATGGCACGTCTACGACACGAAGAAGAAGAACGATCTTACCAACGCATGGTGAACGCCTCCGACAGCCGAGAATCCTTCCACGATCGCTTCCCCCATTCCTCCCGTCGAGCATTCGCCTCTGTGAACCAACCAGCTTCAAAGGCCGATTTGGGCGACGATGATGTGACCTACGAAGAAGTACACCGCCAAGTCATGCTCATCATCAACTTTGTTGTGAGCATTCTGGGCGTGGCCGGAACCCTGTGGGTTGTCGCCCGATGGTGGAGTACGACAGCCAGGTTGCTGTTGACAATGAGCGGCAGCATCGTGGTAGCCATTGCGGAGGTGGCGGTATACCTAATATACGTAATGAAGATGGGAGATGCAAAGAAGAAGCAGGGCGCCATCAAAGAAGTCAAGGAAGTAGTGGAGACATGGGTTGTCGGCAAAGACGGCCAAGAGGAGCATGACGATAAATCAGTGCTGTTACAAGAGAATGAAAACGACCCAGACGGCGTGAGAAAAAGAAAGACGGTCAAGAAGGACGATAGCTAAACGAGGGTTTGGCACATTAATAAATCCATGGTAGCACGAATTCTAGCGGCGACTTGTATGTGGAACTCACGGAAGCGCAGTCGTATATTGCAGCTCACGTTTCCCGTTACATTTGCAGCATGCATACACATGTATTGACGATCTTGCTCTTTCGCTCTTCATTGTCCTAAATATTGGAACATGTGACGGCGCGTAGAGCCGGCGAGTCAAGGCGCGTCAAACGCGTCTTCCAAGTGGGGCAAGATACGTGCTTCCATCTAATCCATGGCATATCATCCCATGCCCAAAAGCATCCGTCCAAGGTTTCTCGATAAACATGTAAATTGAGTTCAAGAGCATTCTTATCCTGTTATTTTCGCGTGTTTTAATCCTCAATGCTTGTATTTTAATGATACCCAAATCATTTATATTCTCTCTGCCTAATTTCGCAAATCTTCCACACAAAGCGCGACCCAAGACCCAAGACAAAGTCACCGTCAAACTCACATCTTTTGTTATGCTGGAGATCGAACAGTATGCCACAATGAACACTACAACACCAGATTACGCGATGTAAGTCTAATTACTCTCCTCGCTACTCGCATTCCTCGCTGACAAGGTTGGAAAGAACCAAACCCGGGATGCCTCCCAAGCACCGAAAACTCGTCCGCACATACGGGCGCCGGACCCCCTCTGCAGCCCCAGAGGCGCGCAGCGAGCCACCGACCAAGAGAAGAAGGACTTCACAGGATGATCAAAATACAAATGTTGTCGGATTGCCAGAAAAGAACTCGGAGAGCTCACCTGAAGCCGAACACGAAGAAGAGCCGAGCGCAGATCGAGATGGCCCCGATCCAGAAGAAGAACTCGATGACAAGGAAAAGCCAAAGTCGTCAATCCTCAGTTATTTCCAGCCAGTCAAGGCAGTCGCGGGCGATTTACCCTCGAAGAACCGAACATCTCCGTCGAGTCCGCCCAGCCCACCGACGTCACCTCCTGCTGTGCGAGTCAAAAGAAAAAGGGCGCCGCGCCTATTGAAATTAAGACCAGTAACACAGGCATCGATAGAAGAATCAGGCGAGGACGAAGAGCCGGGAGAATCTCCCTCAACCTCTTTAGACGACTTAGAGGAGAGTATCAGAACGCACAATACGACCCGGGTAGTAAAAACACATGTTGGATCAGGATTATGTCGTACCGGGTCACCGGCAGAGAGCGATACAACCTCTGAGGCGAGTTCCGTGTCCAGGTTAAAGCCAGCGCACAAGTCTTTGGTCCAAACGACGCTCAACATATCGTCAAAGGCCCCCTTTTCGGAATGCAGTCTGTGCAATATTGTATGGAATCCTTTCTTCCCTGACGATGTTAAATTTCACAAGAATCGGCATACGGCAATGCTTCGCGTGCGCAAGAGAAAGGAGGAAAGCTTAATATAGTCTAATGTCCAAATATACGATGTACATGTCATTCATATCATATCGTCTCATGATTCAGTAGATGTAACCTGCGGCCAGCTAAACCCCGACAGCCAAACATTCGATACGTGCAGAGCTCCGATCTCTAAATGAGCTGAGAGGGTATCTTGCAAGTTGCATTGAAGAAAGGAAGGCATTTTGTCCGTTCACGTATACCTACCCTAGATAGCTCGAGTGTTTACCTCAACACAGACCGAAACGCCGATAAATCTTGAACTTGAGTCTCTAGGAGGAGATCCGAGACTCTGAAACTCACAGTTATTACAACAGATGGCTTTTTTTTGCAATTTTGGGAATAGAAACACTGCAAAGTCTGTGGCAATGTCATTATTTCGTACCATACAAATGGCTGTTCTCAGTAAATTATCAAACCATTGATATTCTTACTTTCGCTGGCTATGAATCCAAAGCTACCAAATTCAATTCTTATCCAATAAAATGTTTGGTAAGAAAACACAGGCTTTGAACTCGCGTCTCTGTCCTAGGCAACTTGGATTGTTGCTCATATGCGGCCAGTCAGAAGCTTAGCCTCCATCAATATCGTTGTCTTCAAAGTATCCTTCTCCCTCGGGAGCCTCTCAAAATAATTATCGACCCCTATAAGTTTTTCAATAAGAAGATCTAATTCTATGTCGTCTGCAGCCTCGAACGATGGCGAAATTGACCCGGCCAGATCCAAGGCCGAGATCGGATCGATGGTGGGCAGATATGGGATGTACATCCACTGCTGCAGGCAGACAGACCGGTACTGGGAATAGATCGATTCATCGGGAGAATCGTATAGCGCGCCAAGATCGTACAGGATCCTTAGATATCTCATACGAAGAGATAGACCGGCAATGAACTGCCGAGCCACGAAAATGGACTCGAATCCATATCTGTATCCAATGAAGAACCCCGGATCGGAAATCTTTCTGATTGAGTTAACGTCTGTTGCCGTATCTATCGACTTGGTAATCAAGTTGGCCAGCTTGATGTGCTGCTTTGAAATATCATCATAAAGGGAATCCCTCGTTTCTCTCATCTCGTCGGGATTGGCTCGAATTCGTCTGATATCCTGGATCCATCCTGAAAGACTGGCCAGGGACTCGTCGTAAACTACTGGGTCCACCCAAAGGTAGCTATGGTTATTCTTGGCCAACTTCTTCTGTCCGAAGTCTTGAAGAATTTCCTTCCAAGGTGATTCAGTGACGTAGGTGTTTTGACCCTTGCCCGGTATCCTCGGTTGCTATTGTGCATGGGTTGTTAGCACTGATTCACAGGGACGGCAAATAAGAAGTAACATCTGGGGGCGATAGCTGGCATCTTACCATAATTCCAATGTACTCAAAGGCCAGAGCAAGGTCTAGATCGTCGTCTGGATTCGGCGTGCCCTTCTGTTGCAGAACATGCTGGATGCCACGGAAATGCCGTGTATTTTCAACAAGACCAATGCTGAAGAAATGCTTGACACGCTCCAACAGCGTCATGGCACACACCATCTCCGGGGTATACAGCTGATCACTATGTAGGGAGTCGCGCAGGCTGTGGATAGCCCTACTGTACTGTCGGGTCACGAGCAGCTTCTCAGCCGGCTGCCCGCAGCGGTACTGGCGCCATGCAAAGCAGAAGAGCGCCGTGCATTCTCGCAGGCAGAAGCTGTGGGTGAGGCGCTGGGGGATGTACGGCAGATACCTCATCTGGCTGCAAAAGACGCTGCTGGTATCCTGCCCAAGCAGGTCGACGAGCCGAGCACCAACGCGGTCAGCCGTGGTGGTGAACCTGGGGCGAGGGACCGCGAGGCGGAATGCACCATATGAGGCGTGCCCACCACCATAGGGCTTCAAAGGGCTCCGGTCTACCATGACCAGCGATTTGGCCTGGTCGGCTTGCTTCGTCCTGGCGGCAGACCGTACACGCGCGCCTGGCGGTGAGCTTCGTTGGCTACGGCCATTGTCAACGAACTTGAAGAGGGCAGAGGGGCCTGGGCAGGCCCTGTTGAGTTGTTTGCAACGCGAGCAAGTCGGCCACTTCTTGTCGCACTGGGATGTGTAAGTAAGAGTTCAATGTTCGGGTGATGCGATTGTCTGCTCATTGATGCTTACTTTGATACGCTTCTGTTTGCAGGCCTCGCAGCCGGTTGATCTGGGAGTCCCTGCCATTTACTGTTGCCTTTTCACTGCTCACTGCTAGAAGCTGCCGGAGCGCATGTAATTAGAGATCAATTCTTGGGTGATAAGGATAAGCGATTGAATCAGAGAAGATGATGGTTGGCAGAGTGGCTGTGCTGAATTTGATGCGAGATGCATGGGTCCCAGCATTACTCACAGCAAGGCGGCCGCAAGGCAGATGCAACATCACCTCCAACCAACATTTCTAAATTTCGTCGAGCCGCTGAGCAGCCAGCCTAAGAGAACAAGACCTAAGAGAACAAGACTAAAGAGTGAAAAAGGGCAATGTGTATAATACAATCAATATATTTAATTTATATCATTTTTTATTACTGATTTATTGTACCGTGTAGATAATGGTCTGCTCATGACTGTCCTTCAATTTGGGTCTCATTCTTCTGTCACCAAGTTGCCAGCCCGGCTTTCATGAAGGAACTTAGTTAAATATAATATTAGCAGTGAAAAAGGGAAAATCGACCACATTAAATACTCCCATTTTGCTTTCCACCTCGCCACCTGATAGTTGAGGTAAGCTGCTCTAAGAACGTAGACCGCCTCTCGGAGAGTCCTCAATCAGGTTCCCCTGTTGGTAATAATACTGTTCCCCAATCTCAGTTGATTGGTTGTCCTCGTCTTGATGTGACCAGTGGTTTATGCGAGGTGCCCCCCACCTCAGCTCTTGATATCTGTCGTCCGGTATCCATGCTGTTGACGTCTCTTCAGTGTCTTGGTACGGTCCATCTGTATTGAGGTACTCCGAAGGATGACTCTCTTGCTCTCCATAAGCGAAATCAGCAATTAAGACCCGTTGGCTCTGATGAGACTTGCTATGGCTATCTTCGTCTGGAGGTTGCTCAGAGTCCGACATCATTGGCGAAACCCGCTTGAGAAGGTCCTTCGTGTAAGCCGCCGCCGTCATTGCAGCGTAGCCTTGCCACTCCTTGTTCTTGTGGGAATCAGAATAATCGCAGATGCCTCGGATGACAAGACACGGGAAGTTGTTCATCAGCCCGGCTGCCTCCATTTCAAAACAGAGGACATCATGCTCCTCCGCGAGCGTGTCCCGAATAATTGCATCTTTCATCAATGTGTCTCCAGATGCAATGAGCCCGCAGTGAATCGCAGGGTTGTCCTCTTGTTCGCTCCGCGGCCGCCGAGGAATAAGGTAGTCTGACGAACAGCCGTCGGCGCAGGCAAGCTTGCCGCGGTGGCTATATTCACTTACATATAGCCTGTCAGAGCTCCAGGAAGGCTTCGAGTACTTTCGGCCCAACCTAGGGTTGTGGATCAACGCGGTACCAATGGAGTTTCTGAGCCTGTGCCCCTTCCTCTCGTATGATGCTTCAAGGCCTGCCACAGCCGTCCGTAGAACAGTGGGCGGCTGGTTCATAAATCCCGTGTGATGGAAGCGCTGGTCCTGAACAGATTTGCCAAAGTCGTATTGGAAAACACCACTGTTGCCTCTCGACGGGCTGCTCACCACCACATCCCCAAGACGGATGTCGTGCCGGGCACTTGGGACGCCGCCGCCGATGCCCACCATCAGCACAACCTGAATATTTGGGAAGCTGTGCAGCATGTGGCTCATGACGGCGGCCGCGGACGATTTGCCATACTCTCCGTTAGGTAAAACAGCTATGATGACGTTGTGCTTTCCCATGCGTCCTAGGGTATAGTCGTTGGGGTCGTGATGAGACCGACGCGATGAGGTGTCGTGTTCCTCATCGAGAAAGGCTTGAGCGGCGACATATTCGGTCTTGATGGCGCAGATCCATCCCACTGTATACTTTGAGGACTTCATTCTATCTCATCAGACACTTCCAACAGGTGCTATGTGATCATTTATCTCCCCCAGCTAGATCTTGGGGATGGGCAAATATTTACGGGGGAGGAGCGAGGGCTGGTCCTGTGACCGACTTGGGCTGATGGTAAGGAGGGGGCTCAGCTGAGAAGTATTGGCACAAGTCGGCACACTCGGCTACAGCCGATGCTCCTGTCTTGTCTGCTTACATAGATATCCTCTGAGGTTGTCTCCCGGCACCATTGTGCACAAAAGTGCAATATTGGGCAGGATTCATGGCCTAGCGGCTGCACGTCGCCTCGCTAACATGTCTGCTCACATGACCTCTAGGCAGACCAGACTTGAGCAGTTTGTCCTTCAATTTACCCCCAGCTTATCTTATTTGTCAAAGCAATACGTATATTGCCAAGGCATACCCTTCTTCGCGCTTGGTCCGATTGATTCAACAACGGTGGCCAAGGTAAGGTGAGGCAGGGGAACTGTCGAAATAAAGACAACTCGAATAGAATCCGAGAACCGGAAACATTCACGGAGAGTGTCAGAACCATAAGGCTAATACTGCCAAGTCTCGTATGTCAGGTAAAGGCCAGGCTCACATCAGCCCCGAGAAGTTGGCTAAGATAATCGAGGCGTTAGGTAGGTTATGTGCGCTTAATCTGGCATTGCTGAGAACAAAACCCATAACCAAGTCAGAACAGGGCGTGTTGCCATGCTAGTTGGCATTCAGCGTTAATTTGCCTGGCCGTCATGATATGTAGAATGTCGAGCCCGCAATAGTAAATGTTATTCGTTGGCTCCAGGTCCGCCTGGCACAGAGATAAGCCGCTAGATGGAGAGCCCATGGGGATAGAAAGAATCATATGCTGAGACTGAAGGAAAGTAAATGGTTGGCAAGGAAGGGCAAATTAGGCATGAGGCTTTGCACCTATGCTGTGCATCACGTGAGAGCAGAAAGCTCCTTCCAGCTGTGTGGACAAGCAATCATCACATGAAAATGATATTGACCGCAAGCTATGCTTTCCATCTACTCAGTTAACGAACCAGGTCTACAAACCCAGGTTATTTACCCACAACGTATGATGCCGCCTGCAACCGACCGCCCGCAGCGCTTGGACGAACGCCGTTGGTTGGTGTGCGGGACACGGAAAACACGGCCACCCAGCCATTGACGGCCTGTTTCAGACTTTCAGCCACCACGTTTGTGCAGCGCCAATTGGGTTTGGTTGGCTTGCCGCCTCCCAGGCAATCAAGCAAGCAGGGACAGGAGAAAAAAAAGCAATGACAGGCCAGCGGGCGGCGCCATGGGAGGGGCAAAAAGAGGATCGGTGTGCCGTGCCGTGAGATGCCTCTTGGCAAGCATAGACCTGGCTGACGCGTCCATTCCTGCTGACGACCGCAAATCTTATCCGTTGCACAGAGAGCGGTGGAAAAAGACCAGAACCTCTCTCTGTCCTTGGTTTCGAGACGTAGAAACCCACTCCCCGGCCAGTCTTGCTCCCCCAGCCCGGATCACCCCTCACGGTAGGGCTGAAGCTGTGGTGTGCCTTTCGTTCTCCTTCCTTTCTTCCTCCCGGAGGCAGATCAGATCGGCCCCACACACATCGCCTGTGATTTCAGATTCCGCATTCCTATTCCTCCTCTGTCTGCTCAATTCAGCGCCATTGGCCTTTTGGCGAGAGCGGTTTATCATCTTGAGTCGGCCTGGGCAACACGGCTTTGTTTCTGGTGCTGGTCTGGGATACGCTTGGTCCGTGATTGGCTCCATCCGCTCGGCAAGATGATGAGGCACGGGCCCGGCACCTTGACTCCTGCCGGAGCTCCTCATCCTTCCAACGACAAGTATGTCATTGTCTATGACACGGAGAAAGTTGGTGAGTCGGTCACATTGTCCTCCATTGCTCCTCCGTCGTTGGCCCCCCATACTAAGTGGATTAGATACCGAAAGGGCGCAGAGAGACCTGACGAATTTGCTCACTGATTTGGAGACTGCCGGCTTATATACCGAGGTCAGGCCTGGCTACGACATGACAATTCTGATTTTCGCCAAAGCCCCCAGGGAATTGCTTGGCAACGCTGTGTACAAGTCAAGGTATGTCGGGTCTTCACATCTTGATTTGTTCATCTCTTTGGTCTCCTTTCGTCGCTCACATGGGTAAAGAGTCAAGGACTGGCTATTTGGCATCATCACTCGACATCCCGGTGGCAACAAAGACACCATTGTTGATGGCGCGTACGAAGCCGAGGATATCCTTTCCGTCTATCACCTCGTCAGCTGGCCCAAATCTCTTGGTGGTGCTGGCATCACCCCCGAATGGGGCCAGTGGGAGCATGTCAAGTCCATTTTCCCGCTCCATAATGAGGCAAAGAACCAGGCTCTGTTGAAGCACCTTAGCAAGCGATTGGTTTTGACCATGGAAGATCTTGACCAGATTCGCGATTTGTTCGGGACCAAGGTGAACAGAACCATCAATCCCGGCTATCAAGCGTTTTTTCTGTAGTGACTGACATGGGCGGACTATCCATACAGGTTGCATTCTACTTTGCCTTTATTCAGACCTACCTGGTACTGCTTACTTTTCCAGCCGCTACAGGCTTCATCACCTGGTTCTTAGGTGGACGATACTCACTCACCTATGCCATCACCACCTGCGTTTGGTGTACCTTCATGGTTGAATACTGGAAGATCCAACAAACGGATCTTAGCATCCGGTGGGGCGTCCGAAATATCGCGAGTGCCAAAGTGAACAGGCCACAGTTCCAGTGGGAGAAGAGCTGGGTTGATGAGACTGGCAGGACGCGGTATTACTTCCCTCGATGGAAGCTGATACTCCGCCACCTGCTGCAAATCCCATTCGTTCTTCTTGCTACAATTGCCCTTGGAGCTATCATCATCGCCGTGTTCGCGCTTGAGATTCTCATCACTGAAGGGTATCAGGGACCCTACAAGACCGTTGTGGTATGCTTCCCCTCTGCTTTCTGAGTGAATGAGGAGAAACTGACGGCCAACTAGGAGTTTCTCCCCACCATCATGCTCGCATTGGCGTTGCCGGGAATCAGCGGATTCCTTGAGTCAATTGCTGATGCCATGACTGACTTTGAGAACCACAGAACAGCAGATACCTATGAAATGTCTCGCACACAGAAGCGATTCATCCTCAGTGGCATCACCAACTACTTGCCCATCTTGGTTACGGCCTTTCTATATGTCCCCTTTGGAGAGAGGATCATCCCCTGGCTCAGCCTCAAGACTAGGGCTCTCTTGGGGCCCTTGGGGCCCAGGGTCTTCTTTGACGAGCATCAGTCCTTCAACGTCGATTCGGGCAGACTGCGCGACGAGGTCATCGCACTGGCTTTGACGGGCCAAGTGTCCTCCTTCTTCGAGGAAAACATCATCCCTGTCGCGAAGCGAAAGTTCCAGGGTTGGTACCGCGACTACCGTGCTGCTCACTACAGTGGCAACGCCATGATTGCCGCGGCGGAGAAGGACGACCCTCTTGAAGCCGAGTTCCTACACACTGCAAGAAACCAGGCTACACTGGATACCTACAACGTCCAGGACGACATCGCCGAGGTTGTGATCCAATTTGGATACCTGGCCCTCTTCTCTCCCGTCTGGCCCCTCATCTCGATCGGATTCCTCATCAACAACGTCATCGAGCTGCGCACCGACTTCCTCAAGATCGTCACTGAGCAGCAGCGACCCGCACCCGTGCGCAGCGACGGCATCGGCCCGTGGATCAGCTCGCTCGACTTCCTGACCTGGGCGGGCAGCATCACGACGGGGGCCATCGTTCACCTGTTCGGCGCCAACAGCATTGCGGGGGGCGCGTGGTGGGCGCTCCCCATCACCATATTCATCAGCGAGCACATCTTCGTCGCGCTGCGGGCCATGGTGCGGTTCGTGCTGCAGCGGATGGGGTCCAGGCACATCCGCAAGGAGCGCGGCGAGAAGTACGCCGTCCGGGCCAAGTACCTGGAGGAGATGGAGGCGAACAAGCAGGCTGGGGCGAGGCTGACGGTCGCGGAGAGGGATCGCAGGAAGTCGATCCGCGCTTTCGGCGGCGACTCCTTCTTCACGAAGCAGATTGAGGATGGGGCGAGCGCCCTGGTTGCTATAAGCTTGGTGCAGGCCTGTGGGAAAGATGGCCGCTCGCAAGAAGGAGCGGCGGCGGATGGTAAAAAGGAGATTTGACAAGAGAGGGTATTCCTAGACAATATACTAAATGGTACGCCTCACGCAGGCGTCATTTGAACGTTACTTTGATTGTAATAATTTAATTGAATTCTAGTTTGATATTGTGTTTATTACTAGGTTGATTATTTTGATATTGTGTTGAGCTGACTGCTAGGCCCGGCTTTTTGTCAACGGATAGACAATTCATCAACAATGACACAAAGAATTCATGTGGCGGCTGTGTTGTACAAGCACTTTGTCAGAACCACTCACTCAGCCTCTCTAGATTGGAGGAACGCAGAGACTGTGTTCCCATAAAAGAAATTCTCAAAAATCGAGTCCCTCGGAGCGACTGTGTGTGTGGATAATTTGAGACGTCTACTGGTACGAGAGCTTGAACAGATTGGTGCTCATCCAGTCGTTTCAAGCATAATTTGGTTCGTGGAAAGAGTCGGGTTCTGTCGATCTTCAAAACTCGGAAAGGAATGTCCCTTATAGACTATTATTCTGGGCAATGACTCGAGTTGCCTCCAAAGCCTTACTGTCCTCTCGTGACATCTGTGGATGTAGTCTTCCCTTTCATTATATCGGCAACTGTGTCATACAAGCCAAGCTTCGAGCAAACGACCGGACCTGTGTCTCCGCCGATCGACTCAATCACAAGGACAGCACACCGACTCGCCCAAGAAACAATAACATACAGGATGTCTAAAAACACACCGAATATTCCAGTTATTAGGGGGCATAGATGAGAACATTTGGGACAATAAAAAATCGACTTATTGAGTATTGTCATCGTTTCACGCAAACTCGGAGGAAAGTCCCTATCAAAACGAAATCATTGGAGGCAAAAAATAGGCTTAGGAACAGAAGGCTAGGGTTTTCTATGGCAGAATGGCAGACATTAAATATTGTAGAATAGTTCATTATTTCCTCATTATTGTGTTTAGTATTATTATTAAGATAAAAAGGTCCCTGCCTTATATGAAAAGAGCTTTGGTGTGTCGTGTTTTATTTCAGCCACTTGCTCGCCTTCATCTTGGAGGAAGCGCATACTGTCAATGTCTTTGTCAGGCCTTGAATTGTCTCTGTTTTCATCAATAGACACAACAATCCCGAGAAGTTGAATGAATTTTGTCCAGCAATGAGATTCTTGATAACCTTCCATCCACCAGCAGTCTTTGTGACCTTCCTTCGGTGTCCCATGGCTTTGTCAATCCTAACGAGCATATGAGTGAGATGCTCTGGATCGCTGGAGTATCTGTAAAAGGCGATGGATTTTCTCATTTCGGAAATGAAGACCTTGACCTGATCCTCATCCTTCACCTCCTGGCCCTGCTTGGCCGATGCCAGGCGTCGTTGCTCGAACACTTCTGCGGCACCTGACAGAATGCCGACATTGTCTTTGAGGAACTCCTCAGAAAAGTCCGAAATGAGCCCGCTCCAGTCAGCCTCTCGCATATCGGCTTGTGTCGAAAAATTGGCGTCGGCGTCAAGCCACTCACGGTAGTAGAAGGTGGAGTTGTCAGTTGGTAACGGACTGACGCTGCAGAGGCCATCATTGGCCTTGTTCACAAGGTTGAAGTAGCGCGACCTCTCGTCCGCAATTCGCCTGACAACGATTTGTACCTCACCCGACTTTCTCGTTGTCAGAGGGTTTCTTGAGAGCGCTTTCTAGGGTCTCGGTCTTACTTTCACCTGAAGTTTCCTTCGACTGGTTGATGCTCTCTCCGACGACCACGGCGAGATCCTTGACATCGACATCGGCGGCGTTCCAAAAGTCCGTTTCTTCGGGACCAAAGTTTTGCCCAGCACCAATATCATCCTTGCTACCCTTAGTTTCTGGGGCAGTCTTGCTACTCCCCGTGGTTTCACGTCTGAATCGAATTACGCGTCTCTCAACGCGTTCTGGCTTGCTGGTATCATACGCATTCAGAGCGATATCGATTGCTCTATCAATCGGAGTGTGAACCACGCTTCCTGTGAATTTAATTATCAGTTAGCAGAGCCACTGCATTAGAAAATGAATGAACCGACCTGTTGGTTCAGACGTCTCTTGCCCATTCTCTTGAATCAATGAAATAGGCAGGTGCTTGCGAGCAGGATAAAATATGGCTATAGAGCTCCGAGGATAGTTACGACGTCAATGAATGAGAGGTCGTTGTTGAGAGAGATTGTGGGATGATATTTGGGGAAGATGTTAGATAATTTGAGGGAGAAGAGAAGCTGAGGGAAACTGAGGGAATGCGAGGAATGTGAGGGAATCTGAGAGCAAGGTGAGGGGATTTGGCACTCGGTTCGTCTATCTACCTCACTTTGGAGGAAACGCACGGATAATTTCTTGCTGTGAGCGACAGCCTTTTGTTTCTCCCTTCATAAATAGACCCGATACTCCTGAGAAATTTCTTGGACTCTGATAAACTGCATCGAGCTCTCTGAATCACTGAATCCTAAGAAAAGATGTCAAGTCATCACGACGAAATCATGAAAAGTAAGTGTATTAATTACAACCCAGTTACTTGACTTTTATTATTGACTGTATCAAATTCAAGTTAAGATCCATTGCCTTAACGTCCTTACCAAGGAGATCAACGTCGTGCTTGAGACTAAGCCTCCTACCATTCCTGTTGGGAAGTTCGCCCGCTACCAGTCCCAACCCTAGCCTTCAAATGCCATCCCGAACCTAACCGAGAAACACAGCCTTGAGATGGACACGCACTCCATAGAGCACCGCAGTTAAGTATCTTGTAGACTTGGCTCACTACCCAGAGTCTGGATAAGCGGCGGGGAAACAGAGCCCATTGGGATCGGTTCCCAGCTTGGCCGAAGACCAACAACTCCTCAATAAAAGCCTTTGTTGACTGAGTGTGGAAAACCTACCCCTTCGGGACTGAAAATCCCTCGATGAATTGTCAGGTCACCAGGGCATGCCTTAGTAACCATCCAGTATTCGTCCTCGTCGTTGGTAATACAAATTTGAACGAGGCGGGGCAAACAGGTTGACAGCCGGAGAAGGAGGTCTTTGTAGAATCTGACCTCCCTTGCCACGGTATAACCAAAACTGTGAGCTACGTCGACTTCAATACTGATGGCAAGGCGCTTCAGACCTGGCATATTTTTGAAGATTTTGATGGCCTTGGCGAATTCTTCTTCCTATTTTTTTCAGTGAATGGTCAGCCTGCCCTTGTCTCAAGTTCGAGCAGCTGGGTGACTTGGCACTTACGAAGGCGGACACCACGGCTTCGTTGTCATCTGTGAAATTCCAATAGCGTTTTTGAAGGACAAGCTCCTCGAGACCTTGATACCGCTCCGCAATCCTTTTTAGATTTACTTCGTTGATTGTCGGAAATTGGATAGGGCCACCAGATTTCACACGACCTACACCTGCGCATAATCGCCTGAGCCTTCCGACCACGGGCTTAAACTGAATTATGTTGATCCCGATTGGGAGATGGAGTGCTTGAAGCTGAGGACTCTTCTCCAGAACTCGGCTCATGATACGGTTTGAGGCAGAGATTCGTATATGTTCAGCCTGGATCTCTATGTTTTGCAACAACCCAAAGAAAAAGCTTTCTTGACATGCACTAAACCCGTCTATGTCCAGCCTTAATGACCGGAGATTACACATGGCCCGGATGCAATCAAAGATTTGTAGGGGGAGGCAGGTAGCCACTGGCAAGGGGTCTGAAAATATTGCTTCCCGCGGCTGCCCTTCCTTGAAAGGGACCATGAAAGATATAGATCTGTCAAGATTAGTTATGTCACACATTTGATAGAGGTACGCATAATCATACCGGACGGTACTGTATGGCATTATGCGAGTAGGAGTTTTCAGAGAGCAAAGAAAATCTCCGAGCTTCTGTGAGACATCCGCTTGCGAACCGCAGAATTTAACAACCTTATGAATCATGTCTATCAGCGGGAGCCTGATGTGAGAAGATGCTGAAGCAAAAGCGTCAAGTGTTTCTTTGTCACATGATGTGGCGATTTTTCTCAGCATCTCCGGACCTAAAGTCTCAATCGTGGATAGCATTCTCATGAAACTTGATGTTGCGATGCCAAGGTGAGAGAGGTTTCGTGATTTACATCGAAGTATTGATGAGAGCGGGTATCACTGGATGAGGAGGCAAGTTGTCTGGTTTGTATTAAACTCGCGTTGAACTGGGGGTGGCGGGAAGGGTTTTCTCTTTGATAAAGGAACGTACATAATAAATGAAGTAGCTCCGAGGAGGTGATTTTATATCCACTTGAAGGCGGTGAGAGCCCAGTGGTGAGGAAGGTGAGGAAGGGGAGAACCTTCTCCTCCCGGTTTCTTGGTTTGTATGAAGACTGCCACACGGGAGCGAAATTATCTGGTGTTGGGTCACCAGGGCCACTCTGAGGGGTAGTAATTGTAGCTATGAAGTCTAATATCAAGACAGAAGCAAGCTACACAGTAATTGATCTCGCTATAATTTCCTACATTTATACTAGTTGGAGCTGCAGCTAAAGATTACCTGATTTGCCTCATGATTCCTCATCCCTTAGACTGATTGAAAAGCTGAACTATTAGCTTGTCTTAAAATGAGCCGAAACGACTCAACCAGTATCAACATCACAGTACCCAGCCCCTAAGATCTACCTAATAAGTAAATGGGAAATTCATTAGACCCAGCCTTGAAAGCGCCGTGGGTAAACAAGGGAAAGATCGAGTGGTTTTGGCTAAAAAAACCCTGCAAGTGATCCGATCCGGCGTCAATTAGATTTCGCAGCTATTTAGGCCTGGTGCCAATGGAAAAAGACAAAGGGCGTCCATCAGACACGGGCGACTGGGAAACCTGCAATATCGAGATCAAGAGCAGACAAAGCCCCAACAACAACCCAGTATGTAAACTCAGCACCATAATCTTGCGCGGGGGATTCAAACGGGAGCTCACAATATCTGCTTCCCTTCATGGAAAGGTTAAGGAAGGTTTGCTCAGAGTTGCTTGAGCTTGGCTCGCCACGAGTACAAAAACAGAAATTCTTCTGCGCTGCGCCAGTTTGGATAACAAAACCAAGGTGTTTCTGAAGAAAAATTCATTCTTCCCACTCATGAAAGAGGTGGAATGCACAGACTCCAACATTTTGGTTGCCAGTCCTTTGATATAAATCCCATCACATACTCCCATATTTGATCTTGGCTTGCACTGAATTCCCTTGATCTATCTTTATTCTGGTAATAATTGCCACTCCGACCTGAGTCGCTCCTGGAAGCCATGGCCAACTCTAATGCAAACACCCCTCCCGCCGTTGTTGACTCAATAGAAGAAGCTCCTGAATGGACAGGCGAATGCACATCATTTGACGAAGCATGGAAGAGTATGCTTGCCGCAGTACCTTCCATGTCACCAGAGTCTATGAGACCTTATGAAAACACGGAGCAGGTAGTTTTGGCCCTGCCTCGGATCACTCTTGGTTCGCCTTGGACACCTACTCCGTATACCCTACCTGAACGTAAAAGAGGAAGCCCCCATGAGTTACAGCACTCTACTGGGAGTAGAGGGAACACTCCGATTCCCTTTACTCCTTCAAGTGAGAACGTATCTCGTCAAGACGATGCGCATATATCCAAGAGGCAAGAAACAACAGCTTGGCAGCCACGGAGCCAGTCAAGGGCTGCATCGCCCGACCCCGAACATTCGGAGAATTCTCATGGCACAGCCCGACATGTGCCCAGATGGCAAGCGGAGACCGATTCTGGTGAGGAGAGGGATTCGTCAAGGACGAACCAGATGGCCTTTGAGCGACGCAGTTCCCAGACATGGACCAATGCAAGGGCACGACATGACGGGCAGCGGACGGCTTCGAGCTCTCGACATCGAGGATCGAGGGTCGTGTCAAGACGTGTGGACAAGCGCAGCCGCATGGCTGAGTACAGTCGATTTTTGCTGTCCAGAATCCAGCAAGTGGCTACCGAGGTCGATCATAATGAGCCACGGTATCAGGACTCGAGCGAGGGGGACGAAGAGATAGCTGCTCTCAATTATATCGACAAGCAGCTCAACGAAGTTCTGCACAATAGAGTGATGCGCCGAGGCGAAAGCGTGCTCTCATCCAGCCATTAGCCAGGTACTGGATCAAGGGGAGATGCGTGCAATGATAGATCGGAGGGATCAAACAATGATTGGATGTAAAGATATCGGCTGACGCAATGCCATCCTCCACACGAGCTGATGTGGGACGGCATGAATGTAGGCCGAACCTATGGGCTGTGGGTTGCGGGCAAAGAGTATGAGAGCGTGGCTGGACCAACATCAAGGAAACCAATGTTGCTTGATTTCAAGTTTTAAAGTGGTATATTCTTCTTATATAGCTCATTTACCCCTATTGAACCAGATAATGAGCCAGCATAGTAAAAGAATTGTTGGTGTTGTTATCCTGAAAAACCATGCTAGTCCTCCGTTGATGTAAATGTAACTCCTGCATCCTGCGACAAAGATCAACCCTATAATCTGTATGCGAATAAAGGACGAAAATGATTGCCAGAATAACAAGATCTCATTGCGGAATACTATGGTCACTTGAACGCGATCATTGCGGGATTCTGCAAACAAATAAAGTACATAGCTTCACCAATAGAGACAGCTCTTCAATCCCTGGGGCTGCATTACAGGACTAGTATGTTAAGTAGCAGGGACTTGGGTGTGAGGGTGTTGAATGCGGAGATTTGCAAGCTGAGAAAACAGGTTGGATGGAGAAAACAACAAGCATCCTGGCCGGCAAGGGGCAAGTGCTCACGTGTTGGACCAGAGTCTCAAACGAAGCTCCAAAGAAAGCGAAGCCGCCTAGGGGCAACACGACCACATAGTACCTTGCTAGATTAGCTGAATGGCACCAGCGTCGGAGATGAGCGAAGCAACTAGCCATCAATAGAGGCCCAACCTCGACCCTCTCCTGCAGAAAGTGCATAGGAGGGGCCCCAGATAGAGATACTTCACCTGGTGGCTAATAGCTCCATGCACGATCAGGTCTAGAGCGATAGCCAGACGGTTCTCGCAGCGAAGAATGTCAACACGCCCTTCTTCCCCATTGGGCATCTAGGGGAACGCCATTGACTCAAAAGTGGCTGCCTGGGAGCTAGACAAGCTTTGAGATTGTTGAGGAGGCTAGTGTGAGGCTCTTTTCTCAGCGTCACCGATGCCATGAAAGCCAGCAAGTATATGAATCTTCGAGCAATGTGAGCACCGAGGTTAGTTGGTGCTGGAAGGGCCTTAAAGTAACCAGCCGACAAGGGGCCGTCTTGACCATCTCTATGCTCTGCGTATCCTGACGATTTATCAATGTTTGGCACAACATATTCCATTCGGGATATATGACAGCCCAGCCTCACGAAGTTGAGCTCGCGCCCAGTGTGGCCCGCAGTCTGAAACTATTATGATCGTTCGGCCACGAACCCACTCGCATGAGCCGCTCATGGATGAACGCCCGGCGCAAAATCTGATAATGCTTGTGGGTAGTCTTGTGTGAGAGCAAACGCTAGCGACGGGGGTATGGAAGCTTGGCGCCACTGCTTTGCTAGAGAATTCGGTTGCCTAGATGAGCTTATTTTGGCCGTTTCCCCTTGGACATGACATTGCTTGGCCTGCATGCTGAGGTGGTTTGCCAATAAACAGACCAGCAAAGGGCATTTGGCCCGAGTTCGCCCGTCCAGGCTCTGCCAGGATCGGGTCTGGCCAAGCTATTTGCCAATCGATGGTGTCCGGGATGGATAATCCTTCACTGAGGAGAGGAAGAATGTCCCTGGCCATGGGGACATCATTGCCCGTCTTGTACAATGGGATTAAATGAATCGACGAACCGTAAGATATGATTTCCATCCCCTCCTTCTGCTAGCCCCAGACCCAAGGACACAACCATCCCACTCACAAGTGTCTGTCGAAGCATTGCCGATTTCGGCTGTCGCTTCTCGATGGCTTTGACTACTGTTGAGGGGCGTGCCTTGCATGTCAAATCGACGGGGACGGGCTATTGGGGCTGAATCAAGCCGCGTCCAGGCAGCAGAATAAAAATTGATTCTTCTGGTTCTTCTTGGCTTCCGTGCAGTAGGCGGGTTGGCGTTACGTACTAGTGGCACTGTCATTCACTAATATCCCGAACAGCGGGGCAATTGCCAAGATTGAATCCATTGGCGGACGTCCCTCTCCTCGAGAAGAGAGGTCTGTCCGTGGGGAGATGGAGATGGCGGCAGCTGTTTGCGAGTTGGAGATGTCCCCTGACTCGCTCCCTTCTGGATTTGCCGGGTTTTAGTGTGTCGCCACGGCATCTTTGCCCTTGGAGGAGCTTAGCCCAGTGCAGTTAGGTACAGCACTGGTTGCTCCTTCCTCCCTCAATGGAAAATGGGCGAGGCACGTAAGCATGTGCATTTTATGACTTCATTGACCTTCTGTCACCTCAGTTGCACTTTCCATACCTATCATCAAATCTAGTCATGCTGGGCCACAGCACTGTACATGTAGCACCGCAACCTTATTTCAGCGCACAGCGGCTTGTCGGCCGCCAATTCCTTTCAACAGCGACCCAAATACTCGCTAGCGGCCGCTGGGGGGGCTTGAGTTGCGCCGCATTAAGCCCAAGACGGAATGATCAACATCCCCAGACTCAGAACCCCCATTTTCTAGCCTGGAACATCGGGCGAAGCGCTAGATAGACCGCCTCCAGGCTCCTCACAGCTGCCGTGTCACCGCCCAACCACTGGGAACAATGCCCTCAGCTCGGGTGGTGGGAACTACCAGCTGGCACACCGTCGTCGCATTCGACATGCACCCGCAACCGGCTACCACACCAGGGTAAAAAGAAGCTTATTTGCATCTCACCAATGGCAGCTGGCCAGATAGGCTTCGGTACGCCCGTCAGTTGACCAGTTGCGCAAACCTTGGAGCAGCAACGGCATGGACCCATGCCCGTTGCAGGGTGCAATCCACTCACAATGGGTTACAGCAACCTCAGAAGCCGTGGTATTGGGGGTGAGGAGCACTTTGCCAATGCAAGATGACGACATGGTCATTGCACCAAATCCTGGACTGCGAAGGATGCCAAGGACGAGGGAAAAAATCCTCCCAAAATCGGCCCAGGCCCAGGAGATGTCTCGTCCCGCCAGCCACAAGGCTTGGCAGAAGACCACGCTCTTGTTGGCGGCAGATGACAACAGAAGCCTCAAAGCCACCTAGAACCCGCTTTGGCCATCGTGAGCTTTGGAATCAGCTTTTTCTCCGCCTTGGGGTGTATCACAAAATATCGCTGATGGGATCCCCGCAGCTAACAACGGGTTGCAATCCGTTTTCGATGATAGCCACACGCCTGTGGCACTCTACTCCAAGGTCACACTGCGCTAGGCCAGGCAGCAGGATAAAACCTTTTACATAGACGGTAGCTGAGGCGATGTGGAGGCAAGGAGGCCCAACCGCGCGCGATCTTCGCCGGTAATCTAATCTGAGCACTTGCGGCCGACCAGACAATGCCGTCATGTCTATTGACCATCAGCTAGCTCGTTTCTTAGGATTCTCACGTATGGTACACGCTAAGCAGAAAGGAGAGCCAAAGGATGCAACCGATTGTGAGAACTTCTTGAGACACCAGACAAGCGGCTGAGATAAAACATGGCACACCTAGACACTCCGGCGTTGAAATTCAACACAATATCAAAACAATTAACCTAGTAAAACATAATACCAAGCTAAATATTATAGAATAATTCATTATTTTGTGACTATTATTATTGATAAGAAAACGACGTCTTTAGCTTGTATGTTCTATCTCAGTCGCTTGAGCGGGCGCATTGTGGTGAGTGAGTGGGATGAGCATGAATTGAGACTGCGAGGGAGTGAACTAGGGGCCCTGGAGTGTTGCGGTTGCTACCCGCCACTGGACAAGGGCTTTAAGAGAGATAAACGTGAGATTAACGCATATGCATATTTCAATAAGGCAATTCGGAGCGCTGATCATCACCAGGTGCCCTGAAACGCAAATGAGGATGGGCACAGGAAACTGGATGCAAATAACCGGCGCCCCAAGACAGCGGCCTGATGAATTGATCTCCTGCCAATTCGGAGTCTCTCTACATCTGTAACTACTCAATATCTAACATGGAAATCTGGTCGCTCAAAGCCGTCTCTCACTAGGTACTGTTGTTGACTCCACGGCAGAGGGTCAGAGCTTGCCGCTACTTTTACTTTCGGCAACGCGGGGGTCCCTGGCCATGTTTCCGGCTCCGGCCATGACATTCCAAAGCAGCCAGTGAGATGTCTCGGAATTCTGCTGCCTGGACGAAGCCATGTCCTGCTCATCACGCGGTACCATGTACCTGTCCCAGGAGGTCTCCAATGGGTCATTGAGCCAACCACATGGCGGCCTCCCGGTCTGTCTGCTTTTGGGTACATAGCCCACATGCGATGGAGGGACTCACGTGCATGAATGCCGTGACTAGGTACTGCATAGGAAGCGATCAGCTTGGTTGTGCTGAATGCCCGAACTTGGAGGCCGCTTGGACCCAATGGCTCTCCGCCCGATGCTATTGCCGCCCAAAGCGTATGTAGAGGTAGAACTTTTGAATAAGACAGTCAGAAAGGCCCTCCGGACGTGATGTCAGCATCACGTAGTAGACCAGCGTACGGTAAAACGTGGAATTGGAGCCTCACCTGCTATACAACGGTTAGCGGTTCAATGGCATGAGGCCTGTAAACTGGGGATATAGAGTGCGGGGAATGGAATGAGGGTAGTAGCTATGGGAATGTAACAGTGAATTCTGGTTTTTGATTTTCGTCGGCTCTCGTGGTAAATCCAATGAGTGGCGTGTATGTAGACGCCCGTCAAGGACACCCTCCTCATATGTCTCACATCTCAGTGGCGGAGACGCAAACAGGGTGTGCCCGTATACAATTGGAAAGGGCATTCTCTCGGTCTCTTTTAGCTAAGCCGCTGGTGGCGCTACAATGGCTCAAGATACTGGGATTGATGACATGGATGTCCTCCGTCAAAGGTAGACGGAGTAGCGGAGGCGAACAACCTCATTGGTAGCTGCGTTCGTGAAATGACCGGATCCTTGCGCGTGTCAGGAACTTGAGCCAAGAATTGGCCCTCTTGGCATCACTCTCGTCTTTCCCACACTCCCAGGCTGAGCTAAACCGGCCCCGGCCATGGGGAAGAGACTGTGGGGTGGCCTGGGCGACATGGAGGCCCAGAACAACCTCGTCTGTGGGAAAGCAGCGATCAGTTCCTGGGGATGCTCATCCTCCGGATTTGCTCAAATAGCCATCCTTCCTCCCACTCTGGATTGAAGTGTTGTCCTCCTCATCTCCTCTTACCTCTTCATCACCTGAAGTGCCTGGCCTTGCAACTCGAAGGAGCTTGTGAGACCGACAAAGGAATTGGTATAAGAGAGCTCACTTATTACTTTGACCCCTTACATAGACCCATTGACTTGAGCCAACCTGCCCAAGATGAGTAGCATGTAAGTCACGGCCCGACACACAGGCAAGGAAAACATGTCTGACCTGAAACCATTAGTGAGGGCGACTCAAAGGGCCATTCGGGCACGCATCTGGAGAAGCATGTCACGGCCGAAGACCAGGCCGACCTGAGTGAAAACCTCGAGGCCAAGATCCGCAACCCCCTCGCGGGAATCCCCCACGACCAGCTCATGCGCGATGTCGAGGCCTTCGCCGAGTACCGAGGCCTCACTGACCACATCCTCGTTCTGAAGAAGGGTGCTCTCGTCGCCCAGAACCCTGCTGGGGCTGCCGAGATTGACGGCGAGTTCAAGCTTGAGCCAGCTGAGCTCGAGGTCCTTGAGCAGGAGGTCACTCACAAGTGGCGCATGCCCGCCCGCCTGTTCCTCACCATCGCTACCTGCTCAATCGGGGCTGCTGTCCAGGGTTGGGATCAGACTGGTTCCAATGGTGCTAACATCTTCTTCCCCGACTACTACGGTATTGGCGATGACTCTGTCCGCTCTCGTATCCTCGTTGGTATTGTAAATGCCGGTCCTTATA
The DNA here is from genome assembly GCA_902141235.2 of Clonostachys solani. Taxonomy (NCBI): domain Eukaryota; kingdom Fungi; phylum Ascomycota; class Sordariomycetes; order Hypocreales; family Bionectriaceae; genus Clonostachys; species Clonostachys solani. The sequence goes on from CABFOC020000002.1 coordinate 1,319,667, forward strand.
TCGGTTCTGCGTAAGTTGGCCATCTCATTACACAACCTGTCTATGATTCAAATCTTTAATTCTAACATTTATCGCGCCAGTTTCATTGGTTGCTGGCTGTCTGATCCTATCAACAATATCTTCGGTCGTCGTGGTGTCATCTTCTTCTCTGCTCACTTCTGCATCTGGCCCGTCATTGGTTCTGCTTTCTGCGAGACATGGGGACAACAGCTTGCCTGCCGTCTACTGATGGGTATTGGAATGGGTGTTAAAGCCTCTACTGTGCCCATCTACGCCGCCGAGAACTCTCCTGCTTCGATTCGTGGCGCTTTGGTCATGTCGTGGCGTAAGTGAACACTCGCTAATTCTGCATCGAAATGTCGCGATAAATAAACTAACAAAAGCCTACAGAGATGTGGACCGCCTTTGGCATCATGCTTGGTATTTGAGCCTCTTTCTTCCCGCGTTGTTCTGTTGCTGATCGTGATGTTTCACAGGAACCGCCTTCAACTTGGCCATATTCTACGTTCCAAACCAGTGGCGGTACATGCTGGGCGCTGTAAGCATATTATATCACTCAAATTAGTACAGGAGCTAATTGAATGTCTAGCCATTCCTTCCCGCAGTTCCTCTTCTCGTCCTCATCTACTTCTGCCCTGAATCCCCTCGTTGGTACATGAAAAAGGGACGCTACCAAGATGCTTGGAAATCCATGAACAAGCTTCGATTCAACGAGATCCAGGTCGCTCGCGACATTTACTACATCAGCGCTCAGCTCGAGATTGAGAACAACATCGTTGGGGAGACCAACTATGCCAAGCGCTTCGGCCAGCTGCTCACCATCCCCCGTGTCCGCCGCGCCACCCTCGCCGCCTTCACCGTCATGCTTGCCCAGCAGATGTGCGGAATCAACATCATCGCCTTCTATTCCACGACCATCTTCCGCGAGTCCGGCATGTCCGCCTTCATCGCCACCGTTGGGTCCTTCGGTTTCGGCATGGTCAACTGGCTCTTCTGTTTCCCAGCCTTCTGGACCATTGACACCTTTGGCCGCCGAAGTCTCCTTCTCTTCACATTCCCTCAGATGTTCTGGACACTGCTTGCTGCCGGTCTCTGCACTCTGATCCCCAATACAGAGGCCAACAAGGACATGAGAATCGGCCTCATCTGCCTGTTCGTGTACCTCTTCGGCGCCTTCTACTCCCCCGGCGAAGGTCCAGTTCCCTTCACATACTCCGCTGAGGTTTTCCCTCTATCTCACCGCGAGGTCGGCATGTCTTTTGCCGTCGCTACCTGTCTTTTCTGGGCCGCAGTTTTGTCGATTACTTTCCCCTTCCTCCTCGACCGTGCCCACGCCGTAGGTGCTTTCGGCATGTATGCTGTAAGTTGACGACACAACCCCCAGAGACAATATCGGAACTAACAGACATTTAGGGATTGAATTTGGTCGCACTCGTCATGATCTTCTTCTGGGTTCCCGAGACGATGCAGCGCACGCTCGAGGAACTCGACTGGGTCTTCGCTGTTCCTGTTGGGACGTTCGCCCGCTACCAGGCCTTCACAGCCTTCCCATTCTGGTTCAAGCGCTGGGTCCTCCTCGGTCGCATCTGGGACAAGGATGCCGTCTGCCCTCCTCTGTACCAGTTCGAGACCGCTGCTGCAAGTGCTGCGAAGACAGCCAGCCATGCCGAGCAGGGTCGCAAGGTTTGAGAGATGAATGTCTTTACCATATAGCAAGCATGTTCTCCCATAACTTACAGCTGGGATAGTTGTCTTCTAGAGCCAGAATTTCGGGCATTTGCGTTATGGGTGGTTGATATGAATTCCTGAAGAGTGTGTTTTGGGTGTCGTGGTGTCGGTGTCCACGTACACCGGGGGGATGATGAATATAAGATACCCGAGAATATATCACCAACTTAATAAATATGAATTTAAGAAACAAATAGCGCTTCGTGTGATTCAGGTATGATTAGCGACTGATTGGTTTGTCTTCGGAATATGTGATTATCTAGTAGTGATCAATGAGGGTTGATGTACAACACCCACCCTCCAATGACAAGAAGAACAACGAACGTCTGAGCGAGAACAAAGCTGACAAAATGCTACCCGCTCCAGTCTCAGTATATAAATGAACAATGAAGAGAAATGTGTTAATTTAATTATTTCGTTACGGAAAGGGGCTAGACAGCAGACAGCCCGAGCACGCAGGTAAGGTCAACTTGATCCCACTCGAAGTTTCAAGGGACCAGAATCAATGAAACCCAGGAGCAGATATCGCGCGCTCCTTCAGCGCATCTACACTTCATGTTTTTACGCAATAAACCACCAAAATTCTTTTGTTTCCTCCACCATAGAAGCCAGAATACACCAGGCCGACGCATTTTCAGGACCCTTCTGCCTAAGGGTTTCAGATTGCAATGCAATCTTCAAGCTTGGAGAAATTTCTCCTCGGTTAGGATCTGCTGTAGTGAAATAGGCCGAAGTATCGGGCAGACGTGCTTTAGGACATTGATCGCATCGCCATGAGAATCAACGAGACCAACATCCAGCAGTTCCTTGACAATATCACACCTTCCCACGCAGTGAGTCGGTCCGATATTTTCAAAGGCCTGGATTACAGACCTCGATATGTCAAGCTCCCATGTAGCTCTCCATGTGAGAGTAGCACGCGTGGGTTGATATCTCAAGAGAGCCGCTACACCCTTTTCTCCGTTCCAGATCTCCAAGGTCTCGAGTTTCGGCATCCCTGAAACTGCAGTTGCCACTTTTTGAAGAAGCGCGTTGATCGTCTTTTTGTTTGTATTAGGCCTCAGCAACTGAGAGGTAAGCGCAATCGACCTCAGATTAGGCCACGAGACGGAAGACTTGCAGGTATCAAAAAAGAAACTAGCATCTACCAAATACGATGCCGACAGACATTCGAGGTTGAGACTGGCCTTGGCTATCGTCTGGCTAAGACCGAGACTTGGGGCTCGAACAAACGGGAAATCACCCAGCACAGCTAAATGGTGCTGATTGAAATTCTCAAACAGCACCAAGTTCTTCAAAGTGGATGGAAGGGAGTGCACAAGATAATTGTAGCCTGAAACATCGGGAATAAGTTAGTTCATGTCCGTAGCAAAATCCAAGAGTAATTCGACATACAACCGTCCTGTTCTCCCTCCCACCATGCTCTCCACGGTTCATAATGAATCTCCTGGATCCTTGGAAGCCGTGAAAATAGCTCTGAAAGTTTCTTCGAAGGCCATCTTCGACGGGTTTGTTGACGAAGAAGCACACTAGTCACCACTGGTACGGTTGGCAGTCTCTGTCATATTAAATGCCCCGGCTCAAGCAGATTATCCGGGTCTCGCTCATTTGCTTCGCCAACGCTGCTCCAATCTCTCATCCTCAAACCCCCCCTAGTGGTCAATTCCCAGATTTTCTTTTTTGCTAGGCGCCCGTAACCTGGAATCCTACTCATGAGGTCGCAAAAGTGTGGCAATAGGCCCTCATCTGTGACACGCCGACGCTGTATTTCTTTTCCTGCCCACTTGTCGTGGTTTATTTCGCAGACAGGGACATCAGATTCGACAGTCAGATAGTCGGTTTCATACTTCAGATCAGAGGGTGAATGTATACTAATATCGAGCGTCAGGTTTCCATGCGGATCCCAAGAACTTAGATTTTCGAAGAGCGTCCGGAATGAGGTGGCGATTAGATGATTATCGGCGTTCGTGACTTCATAGAGGACCAAGTTGTACTCCTCAAGTTCCAGGCAAAGCCACAAATATCTTACGAGATGACGATTTCGGTAAGTCATTGAATCAAAATCAGCCAGGCGTGCAGGCGTTACTTTGATTCTGGCGAAATTATGCGGCTCGATGACCGCCTGCCACTGTCGCGACACGGCAGCAGCTCCGGCGCAACTGGCATCGTCATCAAGCAGGAACCCCAGTATGTTGTACGATATTTCTGCTGGGATTCTGTACCAAGAAACGTCGGTCTCTGTTATCGAAGTCATGAGCACTGATTTGCGCTCGTATTGTTGGGTCCGAGCGACGATCGATATACTGAGATTGAAGGTTCGTGTGGCGTGGATGGGTGAAAGAACTGAGAAGAAGTTTGTTCTAGCGAGCGGTGAGAAGGTTCAAAAAACCTAAATGAAGATATGGAGGAGGGAATGTGGCATGCTTGCCAAATGTTCTCGGCTTCAGGGGATATTGTGAACCAACGCGAGTAAGTAGAACGTCTGTGCAATTGTGCTGGAGAGCGGGTGATTTGAGTATGGAGAGGCTCAGAATGAGAGAGAGAAGTGGGGGAAAAGCGAGCTTCACGCAAGAGAGCAAGTTATAAACGCATGCACATGCCTCAGGCAGAAGCAGAGACAACAATAATGCCTACCTGTGCAGGTACCAGCAGAGGTTCGCAGGAGTTCACAGGGTGTATTAGATGGCATTTCCACCAGGAAAGCCGCAGTATTTGTATGTGAGAGAGCCCCGAAAACCCATTCCCGCGGCGCCAAAACACCAGCCAGCCACACAAACCTCGACTACATCATGAGGCCAGATTGGAAGCTGAGAGACGTTCAGAGGAACTATTACGCGCGTACCAACCGATCTGATCAACATGAATAGTGGTCTATTATATGCTGTCGCCTCTTATAAGCTGTAGCTACCACGCCAACGACCATCATAGAAGTACGCATCTTTGAGATACTACCAAGGTTCAAATTAGGACCAATTTGGCCCATCTTGCTATCACGAGCCTCCATTCTGGAACCAAGTCTGCCCTAGAAAAGCTTATTTGACCTCTCCAACAATCTGTCCTCAACCTATAATCTTTGTTGTTTATGTAATATATCATTAAACTGCACATACATTGAATATATGGCTTCCGTCTCTGCCAGATCCTCCCCTTGAGTATCTGACTGTGCCTCGGCGGCTTTCTTACAAGCGTCAACTTCTCTAATCACCTCCACGAGCTTTCGAAGAAGATTTCGGGTGTAACTCATTTCTTTATCGCCTTCATCGGTTTTCGATCCTGCGGCGGTATCCAACTCTTTGGTTTTTGGCTGCGCAACGGCCTGCGGGTCGAGTATTGGCGGTTCCGGTTTGATCATTTGTCCATGATTGCTTGGTTCATCGAACGTAAACGGGTTGACATCTCGCGGCTCCATGCCAATTCGCCCTTCTGGGTTCTGTGGCCCCAAATCTCGATTAGGTCCCGAGTTGAGGTTTGGTGGGAAGCTGATCGTTGATATATCCTGAGCCTCTGCTTCCATATCCGCCTGCTCAGTGTCGTGGGAAGACTGCGTGTCCCCAACCGGGTTGGATGCATTGCCACCACCAGTAAGGCCGTTGCTGTTTATTAAGATGGGATGTGCGTCTCGGGCTAGTTGCTCAGGTCCGATTTTTCGCTTCTTGGCCCGATGTCCAGCTGCCGGGCGAGATGTAGACCGTCGGGAGAGTGAATGGCGCCCACATTGCTTCGTTCTATAAGGGGATCGCGCTATCTGTTGCTGCATATGTCTTGCAACTCTTTGATTTCTCGGTTGTTGTTGTAGTTGTTGTAGGGCAAGTATACCTTCTTTGTCTGGTGAGGATAGACTTTTTGTGGCGAAGGAGATTCGACTTTGTTGGTCTACCGCCTGCGCCGCTGTAGCACCTGTTCCAGCAAGAAACTGGACAACAGAGGCCGCAGATGATGGTCCTGAAATTGGTGGTTGGGGCGTAGCAGATGCATTATCGATCTTAGATGAAGTTACGGTATCTGGGGCTGACACTGAATGTCTATTCGAAGCCGACTTGGACGAAGCAGGGGCGATGCTGTCTGGCGTATCCTCTTCGTCAGGTATGACTATGACATTTGAGGCATTGGGCACCTGATGAGTTTGAGCTACCGAGAGTGCTGATTTATTCATGTTATCACGCCCAGCTGTTGTATTTGAATCATCCAGTAAAGGCGCCTCGGACTCCAGAGGGTCACAAGAAGATGATTGATGCAGTTGAGGTTCAGGTGAAGGCGGTTGACACGTCGGGTGGACAACTAAACGTGATTCCGGGATATTTCGAGTGAATTTATCAGCAGATGCAACCTTTGATGCGATTATATCTCGGTCAGGTTCATTGTGAACACCAGCTGAGATGATTCCCCCTCTTCTCGCCGCCGCGTGGACAACTCGTGCCTTGGGATCAGACAGCTGATCCAGATGGCTACCCACCTCTTCGCAAAATTTCTCTCTTTCGCCGCCTTGATTCAACAATATCTTCACCTTGTGCTTTATGGAAATGAAATCTTTTTTGTATAGCTCGTCTGCCGGTTCATCTGGCCAGTGTGTCTCGTTCGGCTCACGAAGCAAGCTGTGAATTTATTGAGTAAGTTCAGGAACGAGACTTCCTCCAGCTAATGATTGCCGAACTTGCTCTGCAACTCTGCCCAAGGCAAGGGATTGGTCTGGTATTCGGGGTTAGATAGTCTGCCGAACTTGGGAAGCAAATCATCCATACCTTTGGTGAGTCGCTTGGTTAGAAAGGACATCTTTTCCTTCTGTGAGATATCCGAGATTATCTAGTAAAAGTCAGGTAGATGCATTCCTTTGTTGAGGTGTGAGAGGTGTCAGAGGTGGCTCAGGTGCCTCTGACACCTACGCCTCAGTTCAAAGTGATTTCCAAGTTCTCATCATGTGCTCTGTTTTCTGTCACCTACTCCCATCCTCCACCGCCCGCTTTCTTCTATCACTCTCTATCGATACTCTCCCCCTCTCTCGTGTTCCCATGGCCCAATCATTCATCTTCTCCAATCGAAGCCCAATCAAAACACTAAGAGAATAGTTGCGCGCGCGAAGGAACCGGCCGCAGTGTGAAATCTCATGCTAAGTTGAGCTACTCCACGGATTTCTTCCCGATTTCGCAATGGAACGACAGATATTGCCCGTTGACAAGGCGATCAATACCGATCTCTATGTATACGACACAGGAAAACCGAATCGGCGGGAGAAACGGGTCATTCGGGTACGACGCGACAGTAACATCGATGTTCAAAAATGGGAAGGCTCTTATGATTCATCGGAGGAGGAATACTATGATAATTCCAGGGCTGGCCAATCCTTCGGTACGCGCGAAACAGAGGTATACGGCGTCCCCATGGACCACCTCGTTGTCATCGTTGGCGAACTTCTGCCGTTCAGGGTTAAATTGTATAACAGTGCGCAGGCAGAGTTTCCCAGGCATTTGCCCCAAGCTATCAAGAATGCCATACCGGCCAAAGACCCCCGCAGAATACGCATCGTGGTCTGTTTACTAAAAGACCCTCTAGGACGTTCATATGTTCTTGCAGACAAGAAAGACGGATTATGCTCCCTCCGTTCTCTTCCATGCGGGTATGACAGGGAAACATTCTACTATCGAGAATGGGCCAAGATCGATTCGGATACTCCCACCTTCGCAAAAGGGCGAAAACCAGCCTGGAAGAACGAGGTCAATGAGTTTTGTTTGACATATGTTCGAGAAAACAGCGCTGATATCCCAGCTGACTTCCACTATTCAACCACAGGGGGCCAGTTCACTCAGAAACAAAACCGCTTTGAATGTGTGGTTTCAAATCTAAAGAAATCACTGGCTTGCTACAAGCACTCGGAAAATCCAGAATATCTTAATCATATGATATTGCAGCTTGACCAAGCACTGGGCTGTCCGCCGGGTAACGATTCCCAGAATCATGACATGAAGCTCATCGTCAACCTGATCTCTGCTGATGAAACGCTCAGTTATGAAGAGGCTAATGAGGCAGCCGCCGCTTACAAGGTACGTTGGCCTATCCAAGTTCCAACGACATTCAGGAATAATTCTAATAGTGGTCACAGAATATCTGGTCTGCTGCTACTCCTCATGATCTTCCACAAGCCGTCACTGGTGCTGCGCTATTTCAGCTGGGCACCGGACTTCGTACCAAAGTTCTCGGAGAGTATCCTTCTCTACAAGAAAATAGATATCAACAGTTCATATCTACATTCTGCACTCTATATGAGAAGTTTCAGGATAATTCCTGCCCATACTCAGAATCTCAACGAGATATCGACATTATCATTGCTTACCGATCAGCTCGGAGATCAGCTGTCAGTGATATCGATCTTCTAATGGTTCCAGTCAAGACAGGATCCCCAGAAGCGGTAGTGCTCGTAGAAATACAGCAGCATATTAAGGAGCTCCGGTGCTTCATTAAGCTCATGTCCGAGAGAATCGAATGCATTTCAACTGCGTATCCGAGTCGACCAACCATCCCCTCTGAATATGGGCTACCGGAACACATCCGACATTTGATGAACGCGATCGACGTCAATGAGGCTTCGGAGCACGTATCACATATTATACATTATTTCACGATGCAAGAAAAAGCCAGTCTTTCAAGCCTCATAGACATGATTGCTGAGGTAGAGGCCAACTCGATTGAGCGGATGCAAACTTTTGCCCATGATTTCCAGGCCAAAGTCTCACCCGCTGAAGATGGGGATGACAATTGATCCTGAGGATGAAAAGGATGGATAAACTTCCTAGTTTGCGGAGAATGAGGAGATGTCGGGTATGTGAGCAGGGGGTTGTTTGACCGGTATTGTTTTTCATTCATTTGTCAATCCAGTGAAGAAAATACAATGAAGATAATCGGATTATCAAAGTGAGAGATAAAGTATATTGGAAGCCATACTTTGTAAGGGCTCGATAATCCGACAGGACTTTGAAGATTGCTTGCTTATAATCGAGAAGGAGATTGACTCGAAAGAAAATTCGCTACTCGTTTCATTAATATTGCTCCCATCATTTCTGGCTACAGGACCCTCCAGTGATACCCAAGACATGTGCATTAATTCCGTTACCAGAGCTCATCCACGTCAACGGGCGAGGGAAACTCGCGCGCATCTTGATCCAGCCTACCCAGTCTTTAGGATGAGCTATCCCCAAACGCGTCCAGTGTTCCGTCTATCACTCCTCTATTAGGACAAGTTTGAAATAAAGACTAGAATAATACTAGCTGTAAACCTAAGGGCGGGTAAGGTAGGTAGGTAGGCTCGAGACCTAGTAATTTGTTCACTGGAAACAGTGCCCTCTCGAACGCGAGCTATTATGTGATTGACATCATCTGCGTAGCGGTGATTCTGGTGCAAATCTATTTCATGGGATTCCTTCCTTTTCAATTCAGGAAGCAAACTCGAAAGGAATTTGCTAATACTCTTCAGAATTTCTGAGTTCTCTTTCTGCCTTTGACCCTCTGTTTCTGTTTTTTCTTCTTCCTTCCTGCACATCAACGTCGTATCAAGGTCCTAAGTTTCGCAAACCAAACCTCATCAGTGTAGATCCAACCTGTCCAAAAAGGACCGGCCTTCCACAATCCGTTTGGCCCTGGCTAGGTTCTTTGGGACCTCAGCTTTTGCTAGACTATTAGAGCCGATGCAAGCATCTCAAAAAGCTTCTTCTGATCCCTATTTACACCTTTGATCGAATTCCCGTAAGAGCCAAGAACAAGCTTCATATGCTCTTCACCGAGAAATGGACCGCCACCGGGGAGAAGTCCCATCTGCCTCGGGAAATCAAGCCATCTGCCGCGCTTAGGATTAGCTGTGAACAAAAGCGCGTGATGGTAACGTAATTGCTGGATGGCTTGATATAAATCCGAGTTGGTATTTGCGATACGATGGCTGTCGTCCAGTATGAGGACTGCAATATTCTCGTCCAGTTGCCCGGGATCATACAGGCGTGAATGAAGTGGCATATAAACTCGAAGGTGATTGTGCGGAAGGACTTCAGCCGGTATCTCTTTTCCACTCGCGACCATGGCTCGATCTGCTGCCTGGCGATGAAGATAGGGTAAACAGTCTGTGTATTGCTTCGTCACAAAATCGGCAGTGCAGATGACGATGTCGTACTCAAGTAGTTCAGTGACTGGGTACTCAGCATGTCGCAGGATTAAATATTTGCACGTCTTCACATAAGTGTCAGCTCCTATTTGATGCAAAAGGTTCATTTCTACGATATTGAAGGCATACCGGTGTAGATTCTCTCTTGATCTCGGCCACCCATTTCGTCAGTGAGACTTGGGCGCATACAATAAGGATGAACCCGCATCTCGGGCGCATCTGACTCTGTAGCTCGAGTGCAGTCAAAATTGCCGTAAACGACTTGTTGTGTCCCGAGGTGTCACGAAGGAAGCCACCTCTGAAAGGAGACCGGGCCATCCTCAAAGCCTTAGTCACATCAATAGGCCAGAGGCTTTTTGGTGTCATCTGCAATCCATCTGGCTTAGCAGGCGCTGCTTTATCTCGCTGATGAAGGTCACGGTTAGCAGTGCGTAGGTAAGGTCAAGAGGCAGACAAGCGGTGGGAAGTGTACCAAGAGTGCAATAAATTCTACACTTTTCACATATTCAGAAAAGTCCATCATCTCCTCACCAACCCGTATCTGCTTTGCAAATGTGAGAGGGAAATCAAAAGAAGATAGAGGGGCAGGTATTGGATAATCGGTGGGTGAAAGATGGAGAGCGTGGGTGAGATCTTCTCTGTCGGCCGCACAACGCGCAAACTCTACCTTCTCTTCAAGGGTTAAACTTTTGTTTCGAGGTTGAACAGCTAAACCCGAGAATAAGTAGTCATTTGCTAGGTCTTGGTTAAAGTTGAACCCTCTCGATGCTCTCGAAATCCTGTTGAACTGTCGCGCTTTCCGTCTCAGAGCTTCGTCTCCCGCAGCTCGAGATTCTAAGATGCACGTGGGTTGAACCATGCCTAAATTATTTGTCGGTAAATTATGGCGGGCAGACAGAAGATTCAGAGGAAGATTTTAATGCGTGAGTGCTCCGCGTAAGTAATGGGATCTTCTGGGAGGTGCGTCGCTCTTCTTCCTTATTTCCTGTTGGGGGCTTTGCTTGGTAGATAAATCGAAGCTACTGCCAGGACCGGCAGTAGTTTGGGGTTTCAAAGTTCTAATATCTGAAGGCGGTGAGGCTGAAATTCTATGGCAATTGGCACAAGACAGAAGCTTCTACGCGTTGGCGACTAATCAATGACTGAACACTTCCCTGCTCTCAGGACGACACCAGAAACAACTCAATAACCCATCTGCCTTAAATCCCTATCAATTCGAACTTGGAAGCCCCGAGCTACGTCTTTAACATTTCTGGCGATTTTCTTCTAGTAGCCCAAGTAACCTACGGCATCACTTTTGGCATCTGCCCCACCAGAATCCTCCTCAGTCCACCACGTTTTGTCAAGAGGATACGATATTAGTCTCTTGTTCATTTCTCCGAATACTGTGCGCCCTCCATGCCTTCATACAACTACAGCTGGCTCAAATATACTGGGTTTGATACAATCCATGGCTTAGTCCTGGAGGCCTCTCGTGTTGACCGAGTGCTCAACAATGCCCGCCTTGCCAGGGCAAGAGATGGACATGAGAGGAGGCTTAGGAGGATTCGAAAGGCTCTGGGTTTGGTATTCTCATTTTCCCATCAGCTTGAGTGCGATCATCTTGCTAACAACCAGCCTTTTAGAGGCAACGGGGAGGAGACGATCCCAACCCTGCTGAGTCCTGCAATGACGACGGCAATCAGCAATCCAACCAAGATACTTCTGAAGAAATAGAGGAAGGAGAGGAATAAGCGTATAATGGGTTATTATGTTTAATCCATAGGGAGATTTCAGATGACGATCTCCCGGATGCCGATTTTCAATATGACACAGAACCTGAGAGCGAGGCTCAGACTCCTTGGCTTCCGAAGACACGCTCACAGATCGAGATGATATAGGCAGCTTAGTTATACATGATTACGAGGATAAGGGGACAACTAGGTGAAATTGAATTTGAGAGACTCAGAATGCCATACTGCTGATTGTCGAGTCTGCGAGCGGTATTATTAGATTATTAAGGGTCAATAATAAATACACAAGGGACAATACACTAAGTATTATTAATTTACAACTTTTAATACTACCTTTTTAGTTTGATTAGTATAGAAAGTGTTCTGCTCGTGACCATCCTTCAAAGTAGTGTCTCATTTCTTCTGTCGCCCACTTGGGGGACTGATGGCGATGAGGCGTGTGAGGGGAGGAGAGCGGGAAGTTGATCATAAACAAATAAAGGAAATCCGTCTAGGTTTTGGACTTCTCCTCAGGGATCACGGCGATCATCGCACAGTCTGCTTAGTCTCCACGGCCATGACCACGCATGCGGGAAATACCACGGTCGCTCTCAGTTTTCCCGCGACTACTGATGCAAGATATCTAGAATTATGGCCACCTCTTTGTGAAATTGCTTCGGGTGACTGTTCTGGTTCACCCCCTTGGCCCTCAAAACGATAAAGGTTCTTTTGTATTGTTCTTCGAGTGTCGGTTCTTCGTCATTGGACACATCTGGGACGCGAACTAAGCCATTGAGCATTCGATTTCAATCATCAACCGTGTCACTATTTACGGCGGCAGGGTCAGTGCCGAGCGAGGTTTCAATCTCCTTGGCGAGTCTTTCGGGCCCGTCCATTTGAAGTTTATTTCGATACAGTTACTATTACCCACGAGGGACCAGATTGGATTTAGTGCCAATTCTTTTTAAATTCCGTTGTGTTGACTCACCAATCCGTTGTGTTGACTCACCAATTCTTTTCTTGGGAATAGACGCCAGAGAGGTAGGTGCAGTGTGTCAGGATCCAGCAGACTCAACAGAGGCCAAGGACGCAGTCAAGGTATATCAGGTAAGCCAACACTTGAACGATAAAATAGATGACGTGATATTAATGACCGAGGTAGGGACTCTGGCCCATCATGGATGGCCTACTAAATGCTGTCATGGAGCCGCTGCTTCATCTGGGCCGTGGAGTTCGGTCAGGAATCCTGTCTAAACTTCCAATCCTCTCGGAGGACAAATACCAGCAATTCATACACGCCTTCTGTGGCATTCTCCAAGAATTTCTTGATAGTTCATGCGCTCAGACTGAACGAGACAATGCCATTCGTGGGGCTTACCTGAGTGCTCGCAGACCAGCATTTGGTGATATTGACTTTGCCACTGTCCCTAAATCAACAAAGAGAGACACTACAGACGAAGTGTTGATGGTCGAGATGCAGGAAAATATCAACCTGCTTCAATCGCTCATCGATGCTGTCTCGCGTCGAGCCGACTCCCTTGCGGCTACTTACAGCAGCAAGCCGCTGAAAGCATTTGATCATGAGACAGGAGCACCTTTCCGCATTTTGGCCAATACATGTTCAGCCGACGTCGCGCGAGAGGCTGTTTCGCAGATTGCGCCCATGTTGTCGATGGAGTCAAAGGCGACTCTGTCGGACCTCGAGGATCTGCTGATCGACGCTCAAGATTACTCGATTATGCGGATGAAGAAGCTCTGCAACACCGTGAGTGACGACAAGCTCGATGAAAATGAGATGTATGGTGATGAGGGGGACGAGGACGGGGACGATGACGAGGATGGGGAGGATGTAGAGGACTCCGGAGAGGAATCTAACGCTGAATCAAATGACAGCAAAATGGCAGAGGATCTAAGCGACGAGTAATACATCCATCATTTACTCGGGCGCACAATCAATGATGCACTGGGTTACACTGACCCCCAAATATGGCGATTCGGCCGCAAATGTAGAAGAACAAGCTTGGAAGATTAGGCTCTAGTTTACAGATATGGAGCTCTCGCAGTAATTGAAGTAGTTTATTTCTCTCAACAGCTACTGTAGGAACATCTCCTACCGGTGTGAAGCAAACTCGCACATGCCACTGCCGCTTCCTTCTGGTGACGCTGCGCTAACATGCCGTTCCAAACTCCGTACAAACACCAAGACTCGACTCGATGCCGCCCACACCATTTTTAGGCTCCAAAACATGAAATGAGGAAATCAAAATCAAGCACCAAGCTACCTTAGAGCCTCCCCCCAAACGAGGGGAAAAGAGAACACTGCTTCAACCTTCAAGGGCATGTCACAATGCCAGGTCCAACATCTCCTCCCCAATCAGTTCTTGCAGAACCAGAGGCAGACAACCGGCTTCTCACCATCACGGCCGGAGCGCGTCTTGTCCCACCCGACGTCCCTGATCGTCTTCTTCAGCATGTCCTTGTCGGCGCCGCTGAACGAGATGCCCCTGTACCACTTCCCGTTCCCGCCAGCGACGACCTCCACGCACCGGTTCTTCTTGGGCACGTCGTTGGTGCAGCCGAAGCCCTTAAGCAGCTCGCCGAGCAGCGTGTTGCACGGGATGTGCGCCGCCTTGAAGCTGACCGAGGCGTTGGCCGGCAGCTGCCAGGGGGGCGTCTCCGAGTAGAAGATGTGGCACTTGGTGGTCTCCGCGGGGAAGAAGAAGTTGTAGCCTGGCTCGCAGCCGACTCCTCCGGTCGAGTTCGTCATCTGCGCTGCCGGCATGTGCGGATCGATGTTGGGGTAGGCGTGGGGTGGCCGCCAAACACCAGCATACTGGACAGCGGGAGTGAGACTGCCCACGCCTCCGTAGGTCCAGACATTGCTAAACACCGCCTGTCCGGGGCCGGCCCCCATATGCGGAATGTACGCCTCGCCATTGACAGGTACTGGCGCACCGAAGGGGGCCAGAGGAGGTCGCTGGCCGGAGCCCATTGCGTCGCGGCCAGTCACGGGATTCCAGCCGCCAGACATGGTACCAACTGGAGCCAATAGAAAGGGAGAGTAGGCAAAAGGCCGGCTCAAAGAGACTTGAGACAATGACTATTCGGCCTGCCAGGTATGAACCCAACGACCTAAGGTGTGATCAAAAGATGCCAGCCAGTGACCAGGGGCTGGGCCGTAAGAGGTGGGATCCCAATAACCCAAACTGCCAGTCAAAGCGAGGCTTTGGGGGTTTGGAGGAAAGGCCCAGACCTGGGGTGGATGAAAGGGGACAGCTGAAGGTCCGGACTGGTTATCAATCCTTGGTGCTGAGTATCGAAATGGTTCCGCGACGGTGGCGGTCGGTGCCTCGAATTCGGACGTAGAGTCCTCTATGTAGAAGTCAGTGTTTAGGTTCATGGGCATCACACGAAGGGCAAAATACATTCCATCCTCTGGTCCTCGAGTGAAAGAACAGGGATAGAAGTACAATCTCCCAGATAAATCGGCAGACTCACCCGATGACGACTCCCACACGCTTTCTCCCTCGCTGGAGTCGTCGGACTCAAGCTGAATGTCGAGATGCGCGACAAAGAGCTCAGTACTCCAGAGGGTATTACCGTACTGGTCAAAAAAGGCACCAACTACGATCAAGGCCCAAAACGGGGGATCAGAAGAAGCCTCGAGATATTGGGTGACGACAAGTTTCGTGGCTGGATAAGGAAGAAAGTCCCCGTCAACTGCAACAATGCGGTGATCTGCTGATGGTGACCTGGATGACATGAAAGAAAACCATAAGAATAAAGGTAGAGATATAAAGACGATGGGTAGAATCTGTTGAGAGAGTGGGTTGAAAGAGTAATGTCCTATGATAGGACTCAACCCATTGTATCCCATCTTTATAGTTGAAGCGATGCCTTGATTCACTGTCAATGGGATATCGGATGACCCACGGCGTGTTGTTAGAGAGGTTCACAGCCGGGTTCAAGCTCGCGTTCATCGTTGCCACCCCTCTGGCGGTGACCAGGTAGAGTCCTGGAGGGTCTCGATAACCTCGCAAACCCGGAATCTCGACCGCCGCTTCTACCATTTCGCCATAGAAACGTGGCAATGCAGACCATGTTCGATGCACTTTGGTTACCACAAGGGCTCATTGCGATAACAGCAAACCAATCCCCGTGCTCAGACTTCAGACGACCGCCTGTGAATCACGTACGCTGAAGTCCTAGCATCGCACACGACCCGACACAGCAGGAGGCAAAATGCAGGCGTCCGTCGAGTCAGAGAGAGATTTCGGTGGGATTGTGGAAAACGAAAACCCTTGCTGTATCTCACGCCCCATGTGTCAACCACGGCCGATTTCACGTTTATTCATCATCGTCACTGTCGTCGGCGACGACCCGCACCCCGCCAGTCATCTTGACTGAGTCGATGTTTCCAGTCATAGCTACAGGCTTAGAGCTACCCACTGGGGCAGTGATGCTGGAGGCGTCCTTTCCAGATTGCTTCAGCCTCGCAACTTCGCCCACGAGACCCTTGAGGTAGACCTCGGCCTGGACAGTGGCACTGTACGCCGCCGGAGTCCAGTTCCACACGTTGCGCCGCTCAACGTCCGCGCCCGCCGCCAGCAGCGTGCGCAAGACGAGCAGGTTCCCGTTGCCGCTCGCAAGGTGCAATGCGGTGTTCCCCTCGATGTCTGCTCGATGGACGGCCTCGGCTGCGCCACCGGGCACGTATGTGAGGAGGAGCTGGAGAACGGTGTCGTGGCCGCCAGCGCTGGCCTCCATGATGGGGTCACGGCCCTTGTTATCTCTACGGAGTATGCAGGAGCTATCGTTTTCGCATATGAGGTGGACGACTTCGGTGTGGCCAGCTTTGGCGGCGAGCAAGAGGGCGCTCTGGTTGAGCTCGTTCAGCGCGGGGCAGGGTTTCTCGTGGCCGGCTTCGATCAGGACCTGGCAGACCTCGCGATAGCCCAGGGAGGCAGCGAGATGCAGGTTCGAGTTGGAGAGGCCCTCGGAGGAGGCGTCTGGGTTGTGGACGAGGTTCGGGTGGGATTTGAGCATGCGCTTGACGAGCAGGGCATCGTTGGCGTAGATGGCTCGCCGGAGCCGGGCTGGACACCAGGCAGGTCAGCAGAGGAGCAGCAGAGGTCATTCAGGTGCAGATAGCTTACAGGGCGGTTTATGTTGCATGGTGAGTGCGGTGTTCGCAAGCCTCCGATGCAGAGCGCAGGCAGGATGAAGGGACAGGCTGTCGAGAGCAGGATGGATTGTTGATCTGGGCTTACGGACGGCTTATCGCAGCTCGGCGCAGCGTAATGTAGCTCCTGTAGTGGAGACTGGCCCTGGCCTACATAGTGCCTGTGTCCAGCGGTTTAGCGGCCCAGCGCGGGGTGCCTCAGATCGGGCCCACCCGCCCCCCCAAGTTTCAACTCGGTGACGGCTCGACCTTCTCCGCAGCACCAAAACATCTCCAAGTCATGCATCAGTCGACCTACCCTGTACATTACATCTAAAAAAAGATTCGCGACGCGCGAGTTTTCGGTCATTTATTAAGCTTGATTAATTGACTATTAGGTACATAGCACACGATACAATATTACAGGCCAGCTTGAAGAATTGATCCAGCGTCCCAAAATCAGTCCAGCTCATGAGCTGCCTTCACAGCCTTGGACTTGCCAGTGTCAAGCACCACAGCGGGATCCTCCTTGCTCCCCTTGCGCGACACTTCATTACCGCGTTTGGTTTTGATAGTAGCCCTGGATGTTTGATTAGTGGTAGGTCTTGCTTACCAGATAGACGAAAACCAATGGACTCACTTTTCTTCCTTGACGTCGAGAACTTTGCCTTCGGGATGGCCTCCTCCCCACTTCCAGCTCACGGTGTCGCCTGGTTCGGGTCCATTTTTAGCTGATTTACCTGAGCCATTGGCCTTCTTCCCACCGTCGTCTTCGTCTTTCTTGCCATCATCATCTTCTTCCTCCTTCTCGCCCTCCTTGCGCTTATTAGCGCCCCGTCCGTTGGATTGTTGTTGGGCATTATCATCATCTTCAGCATCCTCAGCATCTTCGTCTTCGTCATCATCAGAGGCATCATCCTTATCCGATTTCTTGCCCTGTCCACCAGCTGCTCCTTTACGAGTCTCGCGTTTCTTTTTTGAACCCTTTTGCGCTTTGACTGGTTGCTTTCGCTTGTCGCCGGCATGCTTGTCACCCTCGACCTCCCCTGCCTCTTCGCCCTTCTCATCCTCGCCTTCATTCTTCGCCTCCTCGTCCTCGTGCTTGTCATCGTCCTCTTTCCCCTTAAGGAAGTCGTGTCCCCAATTCTTCAAGGACGCATACGATTTGGTCTTCTTCACTTCCTCGGCCGACTTTTCGTTGTTGGCCTTCTCCTCCTGTGCCAGATGTCGCTTGCTAATAAACCATGTCAACCATCAGCATCCTCGCCCAGCGAACATTTCCATGACAACGATAGCATGGCGATGAGAATGACCACGAACCAGTATGAAACGACCTTGCGCATGTGCTCAATGTGATCCTCGCTATACTTCGTAGGGTCCTTTTTGGGATTGGCCCGAAGAATCTCTACAATCTTGCGGCCACTGTCGTGGCCAATCGACTCGCCAGAGCTATCTTCCTTTGGCCAACCTGCGCTGTTTGAGTCGCCCGACTTGAGCCACTTCTCGAGCTCAGAGGCTGTCATGTTGACGAGCTCGTTGAACTCTTGGACCACCTGGCTGTTGTACTTCATGATGCGATGATGTGACACTTGGCCTTGCTTGATGCCTTTCTTGATAAGTGTTCTGATTCAATTTCCAATAATACGAGAGCTGGATTGAACGTGGTGAGATATTTAGAGAATTCAAATCAATTCTAATGTATACATAGCTTCCCTGTCATTCTTTATACTTATTGTCCATCTCGGCCGGCCGATGTGTCGTCGTCATGGTGTCTCAATGGCTTCGGATAGATCGTCGCGTCATAGAAGGCCAAGAGCTATTACCGGCAAATTAAGCTTCGGTTCCTTGCGGCTGCGGTCCCACAAGTCGATCGCGGCAGAGCTCGAGATCGATCAGCAGCGGACTTGATTGATCTTTTCTATCAATTGAGAGACTAGAAAGGGAGAATGGTGGGGGGTACCTGGTTTTAGCTCTGCATGATGTAACGCGGCGCGAAGCTGTGGAAGATCGAAGATCCTTGCACACACTGAACAGGGAACGGTGGCCCCATTGCCTAACGTTGATTGTACCAAGGCAGTGACGTGTTTGTGAGGTATATGACAATTGGAACTTTGCCTCGAGAGACTCTGCTGGAGTTGCTGAACATCCACGAGATGGAGGCTGAGGACGAGGCCCGATCGGGAGGGGTCGGGCAGACGCATTGGTCTATCTTGCGGCTACGCTACTTCCATCATCCGATTGCTCGTATTTACCCAATTCAGGTACGTGTCTCGCCTAATCTCGTTCCCTCGCTTAGCTGACTAGCTAGAGGAGCTGTGTCCGGAGCACGCTTGGAGAGAGATCCAACGTGTCAAGAAGAACGCCTGGTAAGATCCTCGTGTTCAATGCATAAACCACAACCTACCGTTATCCCTTGTTTTCCTTTTCCTTGAAGGTAAGCTACAAGAAAATTGGATCTACACCTCTTGTTTAGGTATAGATTCCATGAAATACGAGAAACTTAACGCACAGCTGTGTTAACCAATGCAAGTTTGACTTGAGCCATACAGTATCGTGAGAGGCGGCCGTCATGGTGAACCCTATCCTCAAAGGCCACATTGCCTTCCGAAGCTATATTTATACTCATTTCTTATCCAGACTCGGCATTCCATGCCCGCAGAGCAGAGGCATAGCCTGAAACCCGGTCATCATGCTCGGTCTCGTGTTGCTGCGCCTTCTACTGGCTGTATCGCTGGTGAATGTTGCCCTCGCCGTGGATCTCCCCATACTCTACCCTTTGCACAAGCTCAGTCGTCGCCCCAAGCTCGAAGAGGGTTTTATCTCCCAACGTCCCACCTGGTGGCAACACCCCGGAGACGGCGTGCTGTGGGATCATGGCGACGAGGGCCACCGCGACTTTAGACCAAAGGTCAACATCACCTGGTTGCGGGTGCCCACGAAATCAAACCGGGTCGTGGAACGGGCTTTTATCAAAGTTGTTCAAAATCACTGGAGAACCAGGTCCTACCAGGCTTATCCTTGGCCAAGCGGTTTCGTTCTCCCGTTGCTTCGCATGCGGGGCAAAGAAGCCCACGGCACCAGCAATATCCTGATCCTCCCGGACGGGCCAGGAATCGGAGGGACGAAGATGATCGAGGAACAGGGCGATGAGCTGTTCCAGTACGTTGGGGAAAAGTACAACCTGGTCGGCTTCGACGCTCGTGGCACGGGGTCATGCGACCCGACAATCCGGTGCCCTCGTCACGCATGGCGCAACTACCCCAAAGCATTCTTGAGTGAAGAGTATCCCGATGTCGGCCGCGAGGCCTATAGCTTTGTCAGATTGTGCGCCTTCGCGGGCGGACCACACTACTTTTTCGTCAACACGCCGCAAACCGTTGAAGACATCAACTCCATTCTGTTGGGTCTAGGACAGCCCAAAGCGAACCTCTGGGGGTTCGGCTACGGCACCATCGTGGCCCAGTCCTACGCCACGAGGTGGCCTGAAAATGTTGGTAGGATGGTCTTTGACAGTACCTCTGATATGGATCAATGGTACAAGAAGAAGTACCACGAAACGCGATATCAAGATACAGACGCCGTGTTTCAGGCGCGGCTCGGAGACTGTGTCGACCTGGGGAGCGACTGCCCCCTCTCCAAGTACGGGAATAGCTCAGAAAGTTTGAAGACTGCGATCCTGGCCTTTGGCAAAAAGCTCGCCCTGGGAAGCTACGCGTTTGGGGAGGAAGCCAACTTCACCTACAACCACATGATGGTGTGGATATTCGGAAGCCTGGGCACCAGAGCAAAGTTCCTGGAGATGGCTCGATATCTCGCCGAGTACATGGAGAAAGACGTTGGCGAGGAAGTCGTGGTCATCAAGGCTCCAGAGATTGGGCTCCGCCGAGAATCGGACGCCGCCATATTCTACCAGTGCAACGATGGGAAGAGCGGCAGCAAGCACGATTATCCTCGAGGCGCCCAGAAGATGAATGATGAGATGGCGCGGTACGTCAACAGCTCGTTGTTTGGCATGCACTCGATGCCGCTCTACCACGTCAAGCGGTTCTGGAACGATCTCAAGCAATACCCGTACGAGTGGATTATAGAGCCGATTGTTTGGGTCCCCTTCCCCCCGCTCCTGATGTGCAATACCATGGATCCCTTCACGCCGCTCAGCTCGACCAGGGCTGCCCGCATCAGATGGCCCACCTCCCGGACTATCCAGCTCACCACGTTCGGGCATCCCGCTATCGATATGGTGTCGGAATGCGCCAAGAAGCATCTTCGGAATTACTGGATCAGGGGCATCGTGCCCCATAGCGACGTGCTGTGCGACGCGGAGGAGAAACCAGTGGCGAAGAGGGGGAACGAGGAGGAGTGATTTGATTTGGTACACAGGCCAAATAACATCATTGCCTGGCCCTTGTTAGAGGTTTTTGAGGTATCGATGTCCGTGCCTAGTCTATTGCCGTAAACTGTGATGATTTTGTTGTGTTCACTTGGTTTATTTGTGTGATGAAGTCACATGTGTTGCTCGATTTCGGGGTATCATTTCAATGCTTTTCTTACAGCTATAATTAATTGATTTATATACAAATAAGTACGGTACTTGTCATGCACCCGATTCTCTCTTCACCGAATTTAAGGGACACCACCATATTTGGATTGGCCCCTGGCTTCTGATAAACTCCTCGCGCCATCGCTCCCACACCCGCCACTTGCTTCGCAAATCAACCAACTTCGAAGACACAAGCCAACACCCCCCCCCCCCCCCCCCCCCCCCAAGGAACCACTTGCCAGCGGCCACCAGAGACACATCAAGCAGGGCTGCGGCACACGGCCTCGATGTTGTTCCCGGCGGCATCAAGGACGAAGGCGCCGTAGTAGTCGGGGTGGTAGTGGGCTCGGAGACCCGGTGCGCCGTTGTCCTTGGCCCCGGCCTTGAGAGCGGCGGCGTGGAAGGCATCCACGGTGGCACGGTCTAGGGCCAGTGTTAGCAATGTTCTCGTCTTTTTCTTCTTCTTTTGACACCTGAACTGACCCTTGGCGCGGAAGGCAATGTGGCAGGGGCGGTTGGGCGGGTTGTCGACGCCGATGACCCAGAAGTCGGGGGTCTCGTCGGTGTCTGCTGGTCCCAGACCCGTGACGGTTGGTCCGAATTGCAGTCTGATCCCGTAGCCCAGGGGGGCCAGAGCAGCGAGGTACATCTCGAGGGCGCTGGCGACGTCGCTCTCGGGGACGAGGAGGCTTACGTGGTCCAGAGGCATGTTGTTGGTGTTGGGGGGGGGGGAATTTAAGAAAGAGTCAATTGAACTGAGGGATGCTCTGTCTGATGAGATTGAATAGCTTGAGACTACGAAGAAAGGCTTCAGCTCTTTTTATACTACATGGCGGATTCCTGTCTCCTAGAGAGTTTCGCTAGCTCGTGCTCAAGAATTCTGGATTTCTGAGGCGGCGTCTGTCTCTGGACTAAAATTCACGGCCATGGTGAAGCTGTGAGGGGGAGGAGGGGAGTGACTCAAATAACCGGACTATGATTATGGTAGAACTAGAGAGAGGTAATCAGCCAATATTGTCAGTCCCCAGTTTCAGCCGCACGCCGGATCATCCAGGTGAAGTATGTCACAATATTGGATCACCTTACTACTATTAGCCTGGAAGTGCTTGTATCCTGCTGGCTAGTCATCGGTAAGTGATTTCTCATCCGACTAATGCACCTTGCGAGCAAAAGATGCATCGAGCTGAGAGAAACCTAGCCTTGAATCAGACCACCGGCTGGCTGTGACTCTTAACTCGGAGCAGCTGGGGTGATTTACCACCATTCTAATTCCGATCACAAGATATAGACAACTATGTATGCCTTGGAGTAATAAAAGTTCTATCGATATGCCATCTATCGATGCCAATCATCAATCTTGCTTGTCCAGCGTGGTATTTTCTCGTGTAAAACTGTGCTAGCAGGGCTGGCCTTTGCTTCCAGGTGAGGGGATTTTTGTTTCATGATGAGCATCCAACTGCTTGGGACTGACTCAGCTTCCACGAGGAACAATTGACGACTGTAGTGGACAAAAGTGCTGGTACTAGAGAGGCAAAGTCAGCGAGAAAAGGACGATCGAGTGCCGATTCGACGGCACCTGAAACACGCCTGCCAAGCCGGTAGTTCTGCCAGGGGAAACTCCCGTATTCTGGGGTCAGTCCATCTTCGTGCAGACTCTCAAACATCACCAAGTGGGTAGACTCAAAAAGACGTCGAACCCTTCCTCATAAGGCTGCCGGCCGCATGACGCCAAGGAACAGCACTATTCCTCTCTCAATCGCACCTTGCGAGCGTTGAAACGACTGGCAATAACCTTAACCGCCCACAAGGGTCAAAGTTGCTTTTGATGGCTGCGGGCGACACCATTTGTCTGCAGATTTTTTCGAATCGCTTACTCGATTTGGAGATGTTCTCGACTCCTGGGACGTTAGACGATTGACCAGCATCGAGATGCCGAGGTTCGCGATGGCCGCTCGTACTGGGAGGCCAAACAATCGCGTCGTCTGGGCGTGAGGCCGTAGCTTGCAGCCGGACACGGGCCTTGGCATCTTTCCTCGCCGGCGATGGCATTCAGGTATATAAAACTGCCAGGACGAAGCATCTTCTTGGACTTGGCTCATCATTCACATCTCAACCAAAAAGGCCAACTTGAAGCCCGCCGATCTACGCTGGACGTCCCTCTCTTTACTTCACTTCACACAACTACATTCGTTTCAATCAATCACCATGAAGTTCCTCCCTGCCCTCACAGCTTTCGCTTGCCTCGCTGCTGCGGCTCCCGCAGAGCTTGATACCCGCCAGCTTGGCTCCAGCACCGCTACTGACCTCGAGAATGGCCAGAGCAGCAACTGCCCTTCTGCCATTCTCATCTTCGCTCGCGGCTCAACCGAGACCGGAAACATGGTATGCTCGCCCGCGCTTGGGATTTACCCGAAGTTACTGGGTGTGGAGGCTCTATATCTAACTGCGTACCGAACAGGGCATGAGTGTCGGCACCTCTCTCTCGGGAGCTCTCAAGAAGAAGGTCAGCGGCATCTGGATCCAGGGCGTCGGCGGCCCTTACGGTGCTACCCTCGGCGACAACGCTCTGCCTCGAGGCTCCAGCGCCGCCGCCATCAAGGAGGGTGTTCGCCTGATGAACCTCGCCCACGAGAAGTGCCCCAACGCGGCCATCCTGACCGGAGGATACAGGTAAGCCGTTTGACACTCAGAACCTCTACTTGCTCCAGTAGACTAACAATAAATCTGCTCATCAGCCAGGGAAGCGCCCTCATTGCGGCAGCCATCACGGACTTGGATTCTGCAGTACGTGAGCAGGTCAAGGGCGCTGCTTTGTTTGGGTACACCCAGAACAAGCAGAACAAGGGCCAGATCCCCAGCTACCCCGCCGACAGGACCAAGGTCTTCTGCGCTTCCGGCGATCTGGTCTGCGAGGGCAGCCTCGTTGTCGCCGCCCCTCACTTCACCTACGGCAGTTCCGCCAGCGGCGAGGGCGCCGATTTCCTCGCTGGCAAGGTCTCCAGCTAAGCACCCAGCCCATGGCATCTGGTGTTTGGATAGGTATCGTGGGTGACAAGGTGATGGCCGCTGGACCAAGGCGCTGGTAGCATTGTCTGGTGGACCATCTTGGGTATGGGGAGCAATTATTTCCTACATTCGTTTTCTGGAATTGGCCATTCCATGGTTAGGATAGTTGTTGGGAGTTTTGAGATGAAAATAGAAACGTTTGAGCTCACACATGGCAAACCTTGCACCCGTCCACTTTGAAACCCAAAGGCCCATTTCCTGCATGAAACGCGGAGCGCCTGGGTCCGATACTACGTTTTCTATACTATATAGCGAACTTTGGAGTCCCTCGTATCGGGTCAGTTTGATGGCTCGTAGTGGAGTGAGCGGAGGATTTGCGATCGGCAAGACCAGTACCGCGGGATACGGACAGGGTCGAAGTCGTCGCGATTTTAGTACCCCCGATGTGGGAGAGGTTGGGTATGAGATGCCGAATTGGCTAAAGAGCCTCCTATAGGGCGTAGACAAGACATATTGACAGAGCTGGGTCGTAGGAGGCATCCCGTCGTCGACGCCAGTAAGCCCATGAGGGCTACATTGGTGGTAGATATAGATATGTGAAGGCTTGACGTGCGACCATGTTCAGAAATGGGCAAATAGAACATTCTTTATTCATTTAGCCTTCTGGTAGAGACTTGGGTTCTATTCGTTTGTCAACAATCACCCTGAAGCTGCTGAAGGTGGAATCAGAGGCAATTCCCAGCCTGCTGCTCAGCCAGCCGGATCCTGCCGCCCATCAGATGTTCCAATGTCACGGAACCTTGATCGCACAAATGTTACGCAAAACTTGAATTCAAGGAGAAATCAAAAGGGAATGTATCATTTGTTTGTCAGGGCTCGGGTGTTCTTCTCGGCCTTGGAACATACCGCCGAGTGGGATGCAAAGTGGGATGCGGGTGGGATGTAGAGATGCCCTCAATTAATCACCAATCCCTCTTGACTAAGCTCTCGACTGTTCGGCCTAGCTGATTTTATTAAATAAAACCGTATCGCTGAAATCTCTGGCGAGTGGTGATTCTGCTGAGTTTGTTCAAAAGCAAAATCAGAACCCCCTCAAACGCGAGCAGCATGGCAGCCACACTCGATTCCATATTGTCCTACCTGCTGGACGAGGCCAGTCGTCGTCACTCACAGGTCGACAGTGATGACGATGAGCATGAGAACGCTTCCTCATTCTTCCAACATTATAAATCCCACTTGGACCATCTCGACGTCTCATCCAAGCACAGACTTCTGCACCAACTGCTCTGCGTCCGTCCACCGAACCCGCGTCTCCCCGACGACATTCTCCCACACATCGACTCACTCTTCAATGGCAAGAAATCCAGTCGTATTCTCATTCAATCACAGTCTCTGCCCCCCATCAGGGTCTTCAAGCGGAACCCTCGGTCTGACGTTAAAGTCACACTCTGGAGAGGAGACATTACCACCTTGGCCGGGGTTACAGCGATTACAAATGCGGCCAACGGCCAGATGCTCGGGTGTTTCCAGCCGTCTCACAGGTGTATTGACAATGTAATTCACTCATGGGCTGGCCCCCGCCTAAGAGATGAGTGCTTCGATACAATGAACAGCGCAAGAGGTGGAATAGACGTACCGCCGGGCGAGGCGATTGTAACGAAGGGATACGCACTCCCGAGTCCCTTTGTGATTCATACTGTTGGGCCTCAACTCACCCGAGGGGAAACTCCAAGTGAAAAAAAAATATCACAGCTCCAATCTTGTTATAGGTCCGTTCTCAGCGAAACCGAGCGCTTGCCAAGCGACGAAGATGGCCGGAAGGCGGTTGCTCTGTGTTGCATTTCAACGGGCCTCTTCGCTTTCCCTGCAGATCAAGCGGCCTCGATCGCCGTGAAAGAAGTCAATGCATGGCTTGAAGAGCACCAGGAGACGTCAATAACAGACGTGGTTTTCAACGTCTTCACTGAATCTGACCACGAGATCTACAAGAGCATCTTTGCCAAGCTCGGAAATGTCGAGCCACAGAATCCAGGCATCCCGTTGCCCTCTATTCAATCAGAGTCGCTTTCCATCGCTCGCCAGTGGTTGAACTCGGCGGATGCTGTGCTCGTCACGGCAGGGGCAGGCATTTCCGCTGCCGACGGCCTTGACTACACATCAACAACTCTCTTTGCCAAACACTTCCCTGGGTTTCTCAAGTACGGCCTGCGCAGGCTCTACGACGTCTTTGGGTTCGCCGAGTGGCCGTCCGAGAAGGATCGCTGGGGTTACTACTTCACCCACCTCAACATGGTACGGAACTGGCCGGCGTCCCCCATGTACGATTCTCTGATCACCTGGCTCGCCCGGTTCGGCGATGACGCCCACGTGAGGACGTCTAACGCGGACGGGTTGTTCTTGGCAAACGGCCTTCCTGAGGAGAGGCTTTCTACGCCCCAG
Source organism: Clonostachys solani (assembly GCA_902141235.2). NCBI lineage: Eukaryota > Fungi > Ascomycota > Sordariomycetes > Hypocreales > Bionectriaceae > Clonostachys > Clonostachys solani. Next base: position 1,346,393 of record CABFOC020000002.1, read on the forward strand.
GGGGCCTACGCCGTGCTTCAGTGTATGGATAACTGCAGACCCGAGGCCACAGCACCCTCGCTGCCCTTGTTGAAAGACGCAGAGAAGTTTCTAGATCCGATCACCCAGAGGCTGAACAATCCAGAGAAGATCCCCATATGCCAGTTCTGCGGGGGCAAGATGTTCATTTGCGTGCGGGCCAGCTCCAAGTTCAACGAGGGGCCCTTTGCGAAAGGAGAGGCCCAGTGGCGAAGCTTCCGTAGGCGAGTGATGGAGGACGAGAAAAAGTCCGTGGTGATACTCGAGCTGGGCGCGGGCATGAACACACCAGGCGTGTTGCGCTGGCCAGATGAGAAACTGGCAGAGCGGTCGGGGGGCCGGGTGAAGCTGGTTCGTGTCGGGATGGGCCTGGACGCGTCTGTTCCTGGAGAGCTGGAGGCAGCGGGTGCGGGGATTGCTATTGATGGCGACATCAAGCTCGCCCTATCTTTCTTGCTGCAGGGGCAGTCGTCGATGAGTGTCTCTTGATTTGGTTGGATCCTGGTGGGCCCCGAACAGCGTCATGATCTGCCCGACGCTTTTCGGATGCGGCCCCGAAACTCACCTCCGTACTCCTGCTCCATCGTGGGATTACCGGACTTAAAGGCTCATGATTATAAGTGAAATAAATGGTTAAAAAAGTATAAATATAAGAATATTGAGTAGAGATTCTAATTCAACAATTAATCCTCATCCAATCACTTACATATCTACATATCCCATACCAACATGGCTGCCCCTACCAAGGTCCAATTCAAAGCACGTCAACTTACCATCGCCGGAGAGCTTCATGCCCCAGCTGAGGGATCCCATGACCGCAAAGGCGCTGCAGTGGTTGTGAGCCATCCTATGGCCGGTGTGAAAGAGCAGACTTCTTCCGACTATGCCCGATCGCTCTCCAAAGCAGGCTTCTATGCTCTTACCTTTGATGCTGGCTATCAAGGCGAGAGTTCTGGGGAACCCCGTGGCCTTGAGGACCCTGGCCAGAGAGTTGAGGACATAAAGTCTGCCGTCAGCTATCTCGTCAGTCTGACCGACAAGATAAACCCTGAAAGGATTGGTGTTCTGGGAATCTGTGCCTCTGGCGGGTATGTCTCGTCCGCAGCGCAATCCGACCTTCGAATCCGTGCCGTGGCCACAGTCAGCGGCGCTTGCGTCGGTGCCCTCACACGCAACGGTGGCATTTACGGGCACCTGAAAGAAAACCCCGTCGCCATTGAAGGGGCCTTGAAAGCTGCGGCGCAATGGCGTAACGCGGAAGCTACTTCTGGTGTTGCTTCAGAGGCTCCCGTCATGGTCGACAGCGACCCCAGCAAGTGGCCGGAAGGCAGCGATCCTTTCCTCAGAGGAGCATCCCAGTATTATGGCACTCCGCGAGGGAGCCACCCACGATCGACGCAAAAGGTTCCGCCTCACAGTTCTGACATGATGATCACCTACGACTCCTTCCACTTCCAGCATCTCATCTCACCACGGCCTCTATTGATGATTGCCGGGAGCGAGGCCGAGTCACTGCATTTTAGCCAGTCTGCTGTCGCTCAGGCGAAGGAGCCGAAGGAGCTCCTTGTTGTCCTGGGGAAGAACCACTTTGATCTGTATGATGACTTGACGGTGTCTGGGCCAAAGCTTTCTGAGTTCTTTGGGAAACACTTGAACTAAGAGCGGAGAATATGGAGAAGAGCTTATAAGAGGGAAAATTGAGTATGTCTACTTGAAAGTTACTTTTTTCTATTCCTGACAAGGATCGAACATACCGAACGAAAAATGAAGCCATATTCATTGTAACCCATTGTCATTTTCCTTGAATCTATACCTCTCCCATAGAATTTATATCTCAGTCTCTTCTTTTAAGATTTGCTATAACTTCTTTTTCCCATTTCACTTTCTCTCTTATTTTTGAACTCCATTTTGGGATGATGCTGCGAGACTTGGGCAGGTGTTGGTCTGACATTACCAACTCATTGCTCCTGTTCCTCGCCGCATGCTCAACTGTCCGAACCTTTTAGCTGATCCATCTAATTTAATGATCGTACCTTCAAACAGTAAAAACATTTTAGCCCAACCAAACCATAGTTCCATTACTCAGTTCTGGACCTGAGAATCTCTCTGAACTGCGCGAGGGCTTCGGAAATCGTAGCCTGACGGACCTGATCGCGGTCACCAGGGAAATGAAACGGCCCCAAGTTCCAGCTCTTCTCAGGCGAAGCAATGCCGATGAAGACCATCCCGACGGGCTTCCCGTCCTGGGTGCCGGGACCAGCCACCCCCGTGGTGCCAATGCCCCATGTGGCTGGATCCTCGATGGCCGTGATGCTGAGAGCGCCGGCGGCCATCTGCTGGGCCACGTCGCCGTGGATCACGCCGTGCTGTGAAATCAGGTCCGCGTCGACGTTGAGCAGCTGCTGCTTGAGGGGCGTCGCGTACGAGACGACTCCGCCGCGGAAGACGGCGCTGGCACCGCCGACGGATGTGAGCGCTGCCATGACGCCTCCGCCGGTCAGGGATTCAGCCACGCCGACGGTTTCGCCTGCTTGCTTGAGGAGGACGATTACATCTCCGGCGATGTCGCGAAGTGTCTCGGTAGTGCGCTTGATGTACTGTGGTTGGATGGCCATGACGGTTGGTGTGAATCAACGAGTCGCGAGTAGGGCTGTGTATAGAATGATGCCTATGAAGTTGAGAATGAGGGAAGTAGATGGGTTCTATTTCTTCGACGCCGGAGGACTCTTTCGCTAGATTAAATAATAAAAATCAGATGCCAGCCCATTGCTTGTTACACTTCTGGCTCCGCCTCCTCATACCCATGATGGATGACTCCCGCTCGGTCGCTCATTCTGCTGCCTGGTAAAAGCCTTACCGCTGGTCTTACTGGAGACGACGAAAAAAGGATTTGGAAAGCTGTCATGACACGGATTCCGATTCTTCTGCGCCGCAGCCATTTGTGAGATTACCCACATTAACCCAAGCCACCGGTGTCAGCTTCGACGCCTCGCCATGGGATGATGTGAACAACTGGACGAGATATTTGGTACAGTCTGAGAGCTAATGCGCCCTTTTCAGCTATCGCCATGTCGAGTCACCCGGTGAGTCAGATGAGCTACCCCGTGAATTGAGCTTCAATGTGACGGTTTCAATCAGTACATCATTGAGTGTTACTGATGTGAAGCAGATCACGATCAAGAGCAGCCTTACGTGCGCAAGGCAGTCTCCGAGCGGGGCAAAAATATCGAAATCACCGAAGAGCTGGCTGGAATTTAGATCGGCAGCCTTGTTACTGAATGTTTCTCATTTACTCAGGGTTATGCAGGGATGATTATTTCAATCTTCTTTTTAAACTGCTTCGTGAATTCAGCCCCGCGTGGCATCTACAGCTCAGAGGTCTCGTGAGTCATATCCCCATTCACGATAACTTACTGTTTTAGCCATTATTTTTGATAATTTGTTTGAAAACATGCCGTCGATTGGAGTGATATTTTGTCTACATCTATGAATAGTGTGAGCTATGCAAATTTCTCTAAGTTTCATCATCCTGGCCTTACATTGTAACCTCAGCAAAGCAAACTTTTATAACAAAAGGTAGGATGAGCCATTCAATCAGCCCCCTCCCTTACTCTAATATCGTATATCCGGTCCTCCCAGTTGATCCACCGCATGTAGATGATTTCAATCAGCACGATGAAGACCATACCGGACCCCAGCCCGTACCAAAGACCGCCCAGCTTCAAATCAGGAGGTCCTATCTCCAGCCAAATCGCAAGGGGGACAGCGCCGAGGTAGTTTATCGCCAAAACAATCCAGGCAGCGACTGACTGGCAGCCGAGCCCACGAAGGACTCCGTTGCAGCCTGAGCTGAGCGCGTCGACGATCTGGAACAAGGCGAGGCCGAGAGTCGAGTTGATGGCGATACGGACCACCTCCTCGTCGTTGGAGAAGATCGGGGTCAGGTAGTCACGGAGGAAATAGATGGCCAGGCCGTCCGCCACACCGACAACTAAGAAGATTAGAGAGTACATGGCAGCCGCACGCTGGGCGCGCAGGACGTAGCCCGCACCGAGGAAGACGCCGATCCTGGTACTCACAGCGACGCTGATGGAGAAGGGTATGTGCCAGGTGATGACGGAGACGGTGCTGAGGATGGTCTGCGCGGCGAGGTGGTTCGTGTCGATGTAGGTGGTGCTGACCATGAGGATCTCAAAGGCCCCCCACTCGGCCAGGTTCACAGCCGTGCCCGCGACGGAGAGGCTGAGGAGGTGGCCCCAGCCGTCCAGGGCGTCACGGGACCAGCCTCCCCAGCACTTTAGGGACCAGGGGGCGAAGAAGACGATGTGGCCGAGGAGGAGCAGCGGGCGCAGGTTGTTGGCAATGGCCTGGGCGAGAGCGGCCCCGGGAAGACCGAGGTCGAGCACCATGGTGAAGTACCAGGTCAGCAGGGCATTGATCGGAGTGGTGATGACGAGGACGGCGGTGCCTGACGTGAAGTCGCCCTGTGCCTGCATAAAACGCTTTCCGGCTTCGAAAAAGGCGTACCCGGGAAGGCCAATGAGGGAGACCTGAAGGAAGATGCCGGCCTGGACGGCGAGCTCGTGCTGCTTGATGACCAAGGGGAGGATCAACGGAGAAAATACCCAGAAGACACCAATTGGGATGATGGCGAGAGTCATCAATGCAAGCATTCGTTGCACATGCAGACCGACGTGTGTCACCTGTCCAGAGCCGTAAGCTTGGGCACACACGGTGTCGAGGGCGGTGGCCATGCCCTCGACGAGTGCGTACCCAATGATATTCATGGTCGTCAGGCCTATGCTGGCGGCTCCGAGGTCATTGGAGGTCAAGTGCCCCGCGGCAATAGTGGTGATCAGGGTGGCCGAATACTGGAGGAGATAAGTGATGATCAGGGGAAAGGACTGCTGGCAGATGAGCACACACTCTGAGAACAGGCCGCCATCGGCAAGGAGTTCGGGCGCCAATTCATCGTTGGACGGGGTTTGAGCTTCGCCCAGTAAAGGGGAAGATTCATCCGGAGGCAGAAGCGCCTCTTCCGAGTGTCTCTCTGCAGCGGAACGCATCTTGTCGCTGTCTGGAGGTGATGTTGAACAAAGCTTGGGCTGAGATTTTGCTTCAGTTCCTGGTCTGTGGAGAATCACTGCAGTTCCGGGATTCAGCGAATGACTAATCATCGATTGACAAAGACCTCACCCATCAATTGCTTGTTAGCGCGTATTATCAGAAGAGCTTCACATTCTCAAGATGCAGATAATTGTAATCAATGCTCATTAACATACTTTTAACTGATCATACTCATTCTAATCAAAATTGTCGCACGCTCCAAGTTATCACTGCAAACACAAAGGACTGGTCTATTGATCACTCCATCTCCTCGCTCTCAATGCCACTCTCCTGTCTCAACAATGTGCTTCTGGCACTTGGCTAGCACAGCAGCCTGGCGCGACACCTCGGCCAGCCTCCCGATCACCTGCCCGTTGCAACCAGCGAACCCGTACAGAGCGTAGGGGATCCCAACATCGTTGCAAAACTCCTGGACAAGCTTCTGTGTCTGGCGGAGGTTGTGACGAGGCACGCGGGGGAACAGGTGGTGGATGACCTGAAACTGGAGACCGCCGTGCAGAAAGTCGAGCCATGGGGGACAGTCGACGTCCATGGTGGTCCTCAACTGCCTCTGTGGGAATGACTCTTCCGGTCCGAGGTCTGCAGTGCTCATGGCAAAGTGGGACTGCACAATCTGGAGGTGAACTGGCGATGAAACGAGCTGGCTGATCATGAAGAACCCAAAACGGCTCCAGCCATCTGGGATGCACCTGTAGATGATCCCGTATCCATACCAAGTCCAGAAGAAACACTGCCCAACCAGCTCCAACCAGCGATGCCACGCTCCGGGGCCCTTTTTAGGTCCGCGGCCCATGATGAGATAATCCCAGGACTGGAAGTACAGGTTGAACCGGGCCAGGGAAAGGATCGGATAATATGTATACGCCTGGATCCTCAGCATCATCTTGGCTACAACGTCAAACTTCATCATGCGATTATAGTATGTGGAGCGCAGATCAGAGAAGAACCGGTGGGAGATGGCGAAGAAGGGCAGATGCTCAATGTCGGGGTCATGCTCGGGAGCATTGGTGACGATGTGATGGACATTGTGGCTCCACTTCCACCAACCGAGAGACAGGCCACCCACGAAATCGGCAATGAAGATACCGATCATGCAGTCCAGTTGGTAGTTGTGCGTGATGCCCATGTGCCCGGCGTCATGGGCTGTAAACACAAGCTGATGCCACATCAAACCAAGGCAGATGGCGGCCACCAGGGGGTGCCCATATTTGAGGAAGACAAGCATGCCTGTGAAGAGGGACACGTATCGAATACACTCGACGCCATAGGCCCAGTAATTGCACTTGTAAAGCCCGGCATCCTTGACCCTCTGGTGTAGCTCTCGATACTTGGCAATGATGCTGGCCTGCGTTTCGGTGTCCGGGGATGGGTACTTGTCCAGGTCGAGGGTGATGTGCTCGCGGGTTAGAGTATCAAGAAACGACATGCCATCCATTTGTGCTTCGTGCGAAGAAGCTTCCTTCGCAGGTGGTTGGGAAGTCTGCGCAGAGTCGGTGGTTTTCCCAGCAGCGTGGCGATGTCGCAAACTAAATTCTTCCGTATCGAACGTGGGAGAGGGGGAGCGCGACGCCGGGGAGCTGGGCGAACTCGATGAATCCTGTCCTTTGATACTTTCGCTCTCTACTGACAAAGTCTCCTCTTCGATCTCAGCTTTTGTCCTGAAGTGTCCACCCTGGATTGGGGGAACGAAGTTCTTCCATTGGAAATCGATTCGACCCATTCGGTATCGCAGCATTTGTTCGGCGGCCTCTTTGGAGTGTAAACTGCGAGAACCATGGTCAGCAGGCATTGTTACTTATCTGGCAGTGTCCATGGGAAGCGTCAAGGGCAATTGCGTACACAGTAACCTCGTCGGTCGCATCTCTGCCGACCATGTGCAGGATTGACTTGTCGCCACCTGGGTGGTATGGGATCCAAGCGTCAACTCTCAGAACTTCCTGATTGACAATAATGAGCTTCTTCCCGTCGGCAATCATGGCCTCAATGTCGTCGCGGGACATGAGCGGGAAGGTTCTGGGCTTGGCCGAGCCAGCCGGCGTCTTGGTCGCCATGGCTGGTGGTCGCTGAGGTTCGCAATTGCAGAGAGAAACTCGTCAGCAGCACCCGAAGGTATTTCCCAATGGTTCGAAGTCTGGAAACCAAGTTCGCGAGCTGTCGAGATGGGTGCTGTGCTGTCGAGGGACGCCGAGATGGTTGAGGAGGGGTCTGTTGGGGAAGACGGTGAAGCAGGCCAGGTTTTATGGCCTCGGCGGCCCGCTACTTTTTAGATGCGGGAGCTGGTGCCAGAGCAGAGTCGCCAAAGGATTCAATGGCTGGTGGCTGCACGCTGCCCCACCCCGGTTTCAGGGGTACGTGAGCCGTGGTGGGCCCTGAGGCAGTGCCCTAGCTGTGCGCTACGTGCTGGAATGCTCGCTGCCAAGTGGCTGGCACCCCTCCAGCATCTCTAGCCTGCAGCCTAATCAGATGAGCCATCTAAAGTTAAGCATGTAGTCCTTGAGCCTCATGAGGGTCAATTGTGGTGACATTCAATTAATGTGTTGATTTCCTAGCGCTGTACAGGTTCCTTCCCCCTCATCTCAACTCAGCTTTTCAGATCGCAACACCCACAATTATTGATAAGCGGCTTCGGGTGTTGAAGCCCCCCCTGAAAGTGTGTGGATCTATCAGATCCATCTGGGCAATTTATCTCACCCCTCATTGATCAGTGAGCGAGAGACCAATCCTCCACAAAAAGAAAGGCCCATGTCGCTCTGACATGAGGACCTGCATCTCGCTTCTCAACGCCATAATCCTGGGAACACTTCCAAATGAAACGTAACGTCCCAAGGAGTCGGCTACTGTACCCTTAGAAATTGCCTGTCCAGAACAGCGGGAGTTGCAGGCTACCATATAACCATCATACCGCTTCGATGATCTCAACTTAAACCCTGGTTACTTAACGTATGATGGTACTCCTCGCCGATGCCATGTGTAGGCTGTCACTTTTGGTCAGACCCCTAATATGGAAAGTGAATTCACAAGGAGTGACTTGGTCGCGAAGTTGCGGTGACACCTAATGGCTCCGGAACCGAAGTGTTCTTCTATCCCGAGACTGATGACATGAATCTGCCTCAGAAGCAGGGAGTTTCAGACCGCCTAGCTCGTATGCGACCTCGATTCGTAGCGAGCGTTCAAGAAAGACATCTCTCGCGGAGCAAGAAAAGGCGGCCACCATTCGCTTAGCCATCCGTCACGGTGAACTCTCCAGAGCAAGGTTGAAGGAATGCGATCAGATGCATTTGGACCTACGTGCATGTTTCCATCTATGGAAGCTCCTCCCAAAGTTGGTCGCTAACACCACCAGGTTTGGGTTGTCCAATAGAAACTATCAACGGTTATTTCCGAAAGTAGGGATCAGAGTTCATGGTTGGAGCTGAATGTTTTGAATGGATCTCTCAACCCTGCTTCTTCTCTCGTTCCATCACGGGGAATTTGGATAGATAAGGGTCGAGGTATCCGAAGTACATACTATGTAGTAGTAGGCAGTAACAAAGCAAAGACACGGTGCAGGATTATGCGCTCAAGAGAAAGTAGCCCCTACTCTTCCTCAGTCACTATCAGGAAGTTTTACTTGCACCAACCCCTTCGCCAAATTCCTAGCCATTTCCTTCATAGATTCGCTTGTTGAATCCGAGCTATTGTATTTCTCTCGATCCGTCTCCCACAAAATTTCATGTACACGTACTGGCTTGTCGGGTAGTGGTTCACAATCCTCGTTCAATTCGGCCTGGACCCTGATAGCGATGATCGTGAATGACGTCCAGGTCCGGGTGAAATGCACAAGATATTCTCCTTCTCTATTAGGCCCAAATGTCTCGCACAGCCATTTGTCGTCCATATCCGACGGTCTGCTGCCTTCGAGAAACTTCTGCAGGTCCTCGTGGGAGATGGTCGAATCCCATGAAGCTTGCGCGGGCTTTGAGATGGGATGCGCGATGACACGATCGAGTACGGCATTATCAGAGTCGTGCTCATCTGTAGAAATATCAAGAGATCCCTGAGATGACCCCATGGTTGTTGTGTTTTGATCGACTAATTGCCTAGAGAGTGGTTGATGGGAGGATGAGCGGGGGAGAAGATTAAGCTGAGCTTACTGGCGTTAATTGATGCAGTTGATGGTATTTTTAGCCCCATGTTTAGAGGCAATTTTATTACTAATTACGGCAGCTTTAAATATGGATCTGCTCAGTGCCTTAAACTACTGTGTATTTCTCTATTTGAAAAAATACAACTTGTATTTTTAATACTTGAGAACTTTAGCTATCTAGTTCGACGACCACCAAACTGAATGTGCGGAAGCTAACATCTACTTGGCCATCCAGCCTCCATCAACCTACAATGACATTCATTAGCTATAGAGAAACTGGGAAAGCCTAGAGCATGTCCACTCACCATCAGAATTTCTCCCGTCACATATGAACTTGCCTCGGAAGCAAGGAAAATAGCTGGTCCTTTAAAGTCATCTGGCTTTCCCCAAAATCCCATGGGAATAGTTTTCGCCGCAGCTTCAGAATACGATGGATCTGACCGAGTGTCTGTATTCATATCTGTAGCAACATATCTGCATTTATCTTTAGCATATCGTAATATCGTAGTTGGGTTCTCCGCGAGTTGGTGTCACTCACCCAGGGGCAATAGCGTTGACTCGGATTCCTAATGGGGCCCATTCATTGCTCATCGCCCTCGTCAATTGCCCAATAGCACCCTTGGTCGCCGAGTAAACTGCCGCATTAATCCCGCCCCGGAAAGAAGAGATGCTGGCTATGTTGATTAGACGCCCTCTTATCTTGTTGTTGATCCAGTATTTCCCCATGTCCCTCGAAATGATGAAGGTGGTGTTGAAGTTCACCTCCATCAGAATGTCCAGCTCTGAGTCTGGATGGTCTACCACATCGTACCGGCGCATGATACCAGCTACATTGGCAAGAATATCAACTTGACTCTGGGATATGATAGTGTCCACAAGGCCCACGACATCTTTTCTATCACTCAGATCTGCCTTAGAAACTTTGCAACTGCGACCCAGGCTCTCCACAATGGACTTGGTTGCAGTGTCATTTGTATCTCGCTGCATGGAGTATATTAGAATCAGTATTTATCATGCTCATAGTCAGACATGAATAGGATTATATTTACCTGCACGAGGATGATATCAGCCCCCGCCTCAGCAAGACCAACTGCAATAGACTGGCCGATGCCTCTCGTGCCCCCGGTGACCAAGGCGGTTTTACCTGCGAGAGAAAAGAGATTCATTATGAGACTGTAGATGTGGGTAAAAAAGATAGGGAAGGCTTTCTCAAACGACTTTATTTGCCGTGACAGCTAGAGATAATAGGAGCGGTTATTTATACATAAGGAGGTAGGTATATAGTGGTTGTTGGATCTAGACCCGCTCGGATAGGTCCCGGCTCGGGAAGCGATACCGATGCAATAAGGTAGACGGTTAATGATAATCCTAGTACAACAAGGAAGCTATTCTAAGTTATTTGATGATTTTAGAGATTTAAACTCGTTCATCTTTCTTAATATATTCCTCTGCAGGATGAAACAAGGGGGTTAGCTTTCCGAAGTCTCGACCAACAGCAGCACGATCAGTAACTCTAAGAATCTCGGTTCGAGTACCAGTCTCAAGCCTAGAGCCTGTATAGAAGAATCAGAGAGAGCAGCGTTAAAACGTATTTGTAAATATGGGGGAAATGTTTTCGGGGCCCTCGAAAGCCGCTTTCTCTCATCGTCAGGAACCAACAACATGCTAAATAAGTAGCCTGGTAGTTCTCTAGCCATGAAATGTGATAAGCCAGAGCGGCTCATGTTGAGCAACGAAAACACACTAAAAACACAAAGCGGCCCAACTTGTCACCTTATGTGGCGCTTGCCGGTCCAGCGAGTACCATCAAGAAGTTCTCAGCTAATCTAAGTACCCAATAATCACCCCCTCTTTCTCAGTGGGAATTTTCGGCTATCTGGATCCGAGTGCGTGCACAAAAGGTTTGTCCGCGTCTGTGTCCTGGCTTGCTCTAGTCATAAGTTGGCTCATCTTTGTTCTTGGGGAAAAAAAAGGTCTAGAGTTTACGAGTCCTTGTTGCCTGCACCCAGCGCAGACTCGTACAAGAGACCATTGTTCTCAAACACAAGTCCCTCATCCGTATTGTTTCATTCAGCCTATTTAATTGAGAAATGAGGCTCCTGAATTGCATAAAACCCAAACTGTTGATATCCCCCCAATCGTCCGCAACCACAAAGCACTTGAAAATACAAGTCCCAAGGCTAAACCGGAACTTGACGACCACCCTATCTATGATGCAACCTCTCGCCCAACTAGAGCAAATGCGAAACGATGGCGGTTCTTCTGGCGAACCCGAATGCCATATTCTCCGTCTGCCCACGGAATTGTTCCAAATAGTAATCGACTGTTTATCGGAAGATGAAGTTGCGTCCACAGAAAAGAACTTACTTTCCCTATGTCTCAGCTCCAAGGCATTGTTAATACAAGCAAAAAGCCGCCTCTACAAATTCAATGCAGACTGGGTAAGTGCGGAAAAGAAGCCTCGCCGCCGATGGGCTTGTCTTGATTGGGCCATCCAAAGTGGTCGCAAAGAGACCGTGGAGTCGGTGATGAACTTCACTCCAGAAGTGTGCGAGCTCCATCACCTCAGCAGGGCTATCCGGAAGAAACACTTCGAAATTGCATGGATGTTGTTGAAACGGGAACCTTTGCATACCAAGCTCAAGACCAGGACACAAGACAGTCCTATCTTCGCAGCAGTTGAAGCAGGCCACACTCAGCTAATTGATGATATCATCAAAATTCAAAAAGGCTTGGACGTCTCGATGATGGATCGAAAAGGCAACACAGTTCTTCACCACGCGTGCCGACACGGTCACTTGAATTTAGTACGACGATTTCTTGACGAAAAAGCAAACCCTTACGCTCCTGGCAAATCTATACCCGCAATCTCACCCTTAATGTCAGCCATTCAGTGCGGCCTTCCAACAGCAAGATATGCAATCATAGAAACAATTCTAGCATCCAGGCCAAGCTTTCAACATTCTGATCGAGAATACAGAGATTACATGTGGCGCATTGCTCGGAAATGTAATTTAGATGATCTAAAGCTCTTCATGAGAAGAGGATTCTTCAACCAATTTTTGAACGATCCGCCAGATTGCTCTACCCGCCTCGAAAGATGGCTGTACTGGTTCGGAGAAGCCGGCATATATGGCACGGAAATATTTCGAGGGCTTCTTGAGCTTTGCCCCCGCGAACACTTCACCGATATTCTATTCAACGAAGTGTTTGCTATGATTCCGATTCCGAAAGTGAGCGGCGTCATCGGGGTGAGAGAGGTCAAGATATTGATAGATCGCTTTAAGCCAACCGCAATCACCGACTTTTGGCCAACAACTCACGATTCGCTTCAACGTGCGATGTCGCACGCCATTAGGAGGGATGAAGTTGACTTGATGGAATCTCTTCTGCATTTCTATGGCCTTGTTGGACAAAGTCAAGACCCTGAATTCAACCTACGGCCCTCAAAATGGAACATGATTATGTATATTATAGAATTCCCACACAGCTCTGGGATGCTCAAACTTCTTCTCCGCCACGGGTTCGACGTCAATCATGTAGAACATGGTCCAGATGGCCAGACAACGCTGCAGCGAGCCATCAAAGAAGTCCAAGCTTATGAGGCAGGTATTGAAGCGATAAAAGACATGATACCAATGGTCGAAAACATCAATGCGGTCGATGGTAGGGAACGCACTGCTCTACACCTGTGTGTGACACCTCAAGCAACACCTCAACGAAAGGCAGTCCTCGACAGAGTCATGGAAATTGCCAACATTTTGATCAACAACGAAGCTAAGCTTTCGGCTCGTGATCATGAGGGAAACACGCCGCTTCACTTCGCTGCATCAAGTCGCCATCTAGATCCATTCGTGCAATTCTTCCTTGATCGGGGTGCACGCATAGACGCCCTGAACCACAATGGAGAAACACCGCTTAGGTTTCTTATGGCATGGGGGGATTCTCCGACAGAAGAAACTCCGAGAGACAGGCTTTGGTTATCCGATATCTCTGGAGATTACCCCGGTTTATCAATGAGTGGTTTATCGATCAATTAGACAGATCTAACTAATCGCTTACTGCAATAAACCTTCCATTCATTAAGTTGGTTAGATTGGCTAGATTTTTATTTGATCGATTGCTTGCTATACTTTGCGAAATATTGCTACATCTCTGCTAACCCTCAATATCCAAGCGCTATCCAATGACCATACAGCTGTCTAATGATCCCTTGAGTTTGGAATTCTTTTTTTGAAAGAGTGGTGGTGGATTTTGGCGGCCCCTTGAATATTGATGAATACGGCGGTTGGCATAGATGTCGAATGAATGTGGCTAATCCATCCCGGCACAAGAGTGCATCGAAATCTTCGGTGATTCTTCTCGTATATGTCAAGGCCATGGACCACGCCAGGGCTATACACAATCTTCATGGGGGCATCTGACTTGAAACTTTTGAAGATTTGATCCCCTCCCTATAAAGTCCCAAGAAAAGTAGATACTATTGAGACTTTGTGGCCCCTTTCCCCTACGCAAGCTAACTGAACTAGCCTAATTCCATTTTGAGACGGTACCGACAAGCTGGGGAGCCTGTCCATGGACCCTGATTGGATTTGTAGAGCGAAGACGTTCGAGAAGGGACATATTAATTTCATCGGAGGGGACACTCAGATAGGCTGCGAATAATCAACTAGCGAGTATTCCACCCAAAGAGCTTCTAGTAATTTCTAAAGCGTGGCAGCCTTCTCACTGAATACACCCGAGTGAGTTGCTGTGAACTCTACCATACCCAGCACATGGTTTGAAAGTACGCTGATTAGATGCAATTTGCAACTGGGTTTAATGTCTATACCGTCAGAAAATAAAAACGGCTGCTCAGCGTATGTTCTCAACATCAAATAGTACATGTATTGATGTTGGCATGATTATATATCCCTGGTTCCTCACGTTCCGGATTAGAGGCTGCGTGCTCCGCCTTGGGTTTTGTCATTTGCGAAAGACACTCATGCCCATCAAGTGATTCTCCGGTCGACTCTCAGAAAAGGCTGGAGCTGCATTGGCAGATTCGATATTGCCGGCCAAGGCACAGGGCTTTGCGGGGTGGATGGCTGAGCAGTGCGCCTGTTGTGGCTGTGCCCGTTGCATCGTGGCGAGGGATCGGACGATGCAATGGGCCAGGTCCTGGGAGGCCACCGCATAAGAATGGGCTGCTGTTGGCTGGGCAGGGGTAAGATGCTCGCTTGCGATTGGCCATTCACTGTCTCGCAATGCAACGGCCTCTTAGCTGACTGACGCCTTGGTCACCATCCAACGGCGCCTTTCGTCGCGCCTCACTGTGTATGTCCACTGAGCATCCCATGACTCACCCGGGGAACCTCGATGTATAAATCCTCGCCAGTCCGTCCCACCAACCTCAGGAATCAACTCAAAACACTCTAACTGCACCAAAATTTCACTCTGAGTCTCGTTCGCCAATTGCCCTCACTCAGCCTGAACATATCTTGCCCTCTATCCCTTCTTATCACCTCCCGCAACCTTGCTTGCCCATTTTATCATTCAAGCTATGCCTAATCTCATAGTGAGCGCCACCCTCAAGATGGAAAAGCATGTCTGCATGCATGTTCGTTGCCGGCCTCCAGCCTTCCGCCCCCCGAAACAAAAGTCACTTCCCCATTAGCCCAAAGAGAGAATGAGACAGTGTCGTTCTTTGCGCAGCGCAAAGTTCTGAACTTTCTCCTTAACAATCGAGATGTTTGAAGTTCCCGCCCGCTGGTGGGATCTCAAATTCTCTACGAAACATCGATTTCCTTTTTTTCTTTTGTTTCTCTCCTCGAATTTATGATTTGGAAATCTGGCGTCTGCGCGCATCTCGAATGGAATCGACCTCGTTGAGAGAGCATTCGGTCAATCCAACATGGAACCGTGTTTTCATGTTTTCCGCCCGCATCATTTCTCTCAGACCAATCGCCTCCGCAATCCAACATTGAACCATGTTATGCCGATCAGATGGACGTCTGCGCGCATCTCAGGTGGAAGCGATCCAAATACCTCTCAAGACAAAGTCATCAGGGAGCAACTCTCAGCCCGATCGCCTTCGGTCAATCCAACATTGAACCGTGTTAAGCCGATCAGATACGCGATGCTTGAGCGCATCTCACGTGGAATCGACCTAAATACTCAACACAGGTCTTGACAGAACAGCCAAAGACCAATCGGCTTCGGTCAATCCAACATTGAACCATGTTATGCTTTTCACCTCTATCATTTTGTTTTCATTTCCTATTTCATTTTGTTTTGCTCTCTTTGATTCTTTTTCTCTTTTGCTTGCCATCGGCCTCCTGTACTCGGATGCAGCCATGAATCAACGGACCTAGACAAGTCGCAAAAAGGTCTCCAACATCGAACCAGGACAAAGAGTCCATATGTCGGATGTTCTCTCAGCGCTACAGAATTACACTTTCGACAACTTCAGCAACCCGCAGACGGTCTGCCAACAAATTCACATTGCCTCCTGTCCACCATGGATTGGGACAAACCTTATCGCCAAAACTACCCGTTCGAGATGGACGGCAACTTTTCCACCGACCAAACATATCTTTTGGACCACCACCACCCAACACACAATGGAAATTATGAGCAACAAGGGGAAAGCCAGTACTGGCAAAACTCAACAATGAAATATCCTCCTCCACATTCAACAACTACCGAAAGTGGATCGGAGGGATATTCCTTCGACTCTGGCTCAACCCCCTGTGGACTCCCTTCAACTACAACATCGTCCCCGTATGCTCTCCCATGTCACGACTTTCAAGACTTTGGAATATCCGGATCTGGCATTGACTTTACCGACGAGGAGATATGGGAATGGCTACAGTCGAATCCTTTAGACTCGATACCATCCTACAACCCCTCTCTATTCGAGAACCAAGATACTACCCAAGTCTGCCCTGTCTCTCAAATGGAGCGTCCTCTCCTGCCGAAGCCAGAGGCTCCAGCCTCTATTCAAGCAGCCAATCCGCCAACTCCAGTCGAAGTCGTCAAGGTAGAGCCAAGGAGGCGAAGGAGGAAGAACCCTGCAGATCTTCGGTATGTGCCAACATAAAACACACCCGCAACTCTCCCCCTCATAAATCCAGACTAACAACTCCTATGTGGTTTATAGAAAAAATCGCCGCAAGCAAGAGAAGCCAGAGAAGTGCCTTGTATGTGGGAAAGGCCATGCGGATACCAGGGCGCTAGAACGTCATATTGTTTCGAACCATCGTGATGAAGCTATCCAGCTAGGCCTTGATGTATCCAAGGTGGACTGCCCTTATTGTGCTCAGACCTTTGATAAAATACGAAAGGATAGATTGACGAGGCACGTCAAAACCCAGCACCCTGATTTGTACCAATATCAATTTCAATTCCATTAATTACTGCATTATCCTGCAAAGCCTCCGTGAGTAGATTTGCCTGGCACTTTAGCCACTATTTTGTTGTCCGTTTCAATATCAGGGTGAGAACCGACTTTGATACCTTAATTGAATATCATTCATCGTCACTGGATCCAGATCCATCATCATCAGACCCGCTATCATCAGACTCCTCTGTCCACGTCGTAAACTGTCGGCCATCGCATAGTTGAACCCACCCATTGAGATCCATCGTCTTCAGTACGGTGCTGAACCCTTGCGTGCCTTTGGCATTAGAGATCTTTTCTCTCGTCTTTGCGCGGACCGAGCCTGGAGCGCCCTTGGGGTACTCGATGTGAAACACAGGCTTGTTGGCCTTGATGAAGGCCTGGAATGTCTGGCCCTCATTGTACTCGACGCACTGCTCGTTCACCTGGAAGTCAACGACGTTGATGACGTCGGATATGATTTCGCCCGCATTCTTAAGCCCAATACTCATGCCGTGCCTACGCGCCTCGTAAGACAGGAACTTGATGAAATCAATCGAATCTGCCTTGGTCAGACCAAATCCGTTCTTGTGGGACTAGAAGGTACTGATTAGCCGCTTGAGAGGTAACAGAAGAAAAGTAAAGGGAACGTACGTAACCGTCGACATTGTCCGGGTCAATGGCGTCGCAGCCTTTTTCCGCGGCAAGCTGGATTCTCTTGGCCATGATGGCGCGAACATTCCCACTCCGCACATCCACCCATCGCTCGTCCCAATCGTCCATGGGCTTGCCCAGGTCTGCCTTGCCGAATTGGCGCGAATCGGGGCGCCATTTCTCATAGGTGCCGGCGCTGAAGTAGCCAATGACCTTCTTCCCCAGCCTATGAAGCTTGGCGATGGTCTCGGCAGAGTTGTCGTACACGTCAATGTCGTACACGTCCACGTCGGGTTGGATGGAAGGCTCCTCATTGTCAGGACCGAATTTCAGCGGCGACTTGAGCACAATCTGCCATGATGCTCCGACGGCTGGGGTCCATGGCGCCCGAGAGCCGTGCATTTCGTCCGTGGAGTGATGAGGCTATATGAGGTGTGTAGATGAGTGAAAGTGTCTGGTTGATGGGCCGAAGGACAGAGCTGGAACAGTCTTATAACAAAAGGCCGTTCATGCTCCGCCCCGCTGGCCAGTTCTAGATCGCAGCTGCGTAAAGATTAGTACATACCAAGCCTTTGCTTTTCCCCGCACCGGCTCAAGGCCAAGTAATTGCTTCAATCAATGATTGGCTTCCAGCTCTCGAGGTGCAAGAGTGCTTACGACGCTGTGTCCATATTACTATGATTCAGTGGCTGATCGGCCCGCATGGCTTCATTTCCCTTCAACACTTCGGCAGCATCCTCCAAAATGGACTATAAAGTGACCGTCGCTGCAGTTCACGCTGCGCCCGTTTTCATGGACAAAGCGGCCACTACCGAGAAGGTCATCAAATTAATTGAACAAGCTGGCCGGGAGAAGATCGAGCTGCTCGTCTTCCCGGAGACATTCATTCCTGGATATCCCGTAAGCCTAGACTTCCCATACCCTCCTTTGATCCTCCAGCCACCCGGCACTATTCATATTTAGCCCACCGTCTAAACTCGAACAGTACTGGATCGAATGCTACCCGCCACTGACCCAGGTCAATGCCCTCGCCCTATACGCCGATCAGAGCGTGGTGATCGAGGACGGCGACGAGATCAAGCAGATCCAGGCTGCCTGCCGCAGCGCAGGCACGGCCATCAGCCTCGGCATCTCCGAAAGGTCATCCCAGGGCTACACGCTCTTCAATTCCCAAGTCAACATCGACGCTGACGGGACCCTGCTCGGTGTTCACCGCAAGCTCCAACCGACCTATGCCGAGCGCTTTGTCTGGGCGCAGGGAGGCGGCCACACTCTGCGCACATGCCGGCCAAAGGCATCGGGGAAGCCTTATAACCTTGGCGGCCTGTGCTGCTGGGAGCATACCATGAACGGCGCCCGCCAGGCGCTGATCTCCCAACATCAACAAATCCATGCTGGCGCGTGGCCGGCGCTCTCAACCATGGCAGGATTTACCTCGGTTGCCAATGCGCAGATCGAGGCGCTGATGAAGACGCATGCGCTCACTGCCCAGGTCTTTGTTGTCACGGCCTCCAACTATGTCGATCAGGCCTGTCTTGACTGGATGGAGGGGCACCTGGGCAAGCAGGATTTCGTCAACCTGGGCGGAGGCTGGTCCGCGGTCATCCACCCGTTTTGCTCTTTTCTTGCTGGTCCGCATACCGGGTCTGAGGAGAAGCTGGTCACTTCCGAGGTGGACCTATCGCAGTTGGGACAGGTCAAGGTCTGGATTGATGGTGCGGGCCATTACCGACGTCCGGAAGTGCTTCAGTTCAACGTGGATCAACGGCCGTTGTGGGAGGATGAGAACTGGGAGCTAGCGCAGCCTGAGCCTGCTGAAACCAAGACGGAGAATCCAACTCCATAGATATCTCGCCATTTTCTCTCAAATATCTATGAAGTTGGATGTTGAAGTTGGCGTGTTGCATGCTTTCCCTAGTTGGCCGGTGAAATGAATTTGTTTCGAACATGGCTGAAGCCCACTTCTATATAAGATAGAAATATACTCTGCCCTCTTATTTCAACCTTTGATTTCAATTATATTTCTCTCCTTTTTGTGTTCTTGTGCTAGAGGATATAAAACTCTGACCTACGTCTAGCTAGACATGCCTCAATGTCAAATTCAGCATTCCTCCCTCATATCAAGTACTCTTCCAAATTGGATGAGCTATAGGGCAGCGCGGCTGATAATACAATTAGCTCCGAAACTATATATCAGCATATCTATGTGGTTGTTGTCTGTCCAAGCTGAACGCACGCCCGCTATGGCCGGCGATGCGAAAGACAAGACGCCACAATATCGGGCAAAATCTCTGTTACCTCAAATACCATATTGGTCTTTTCACTAGTAAATTTCAACTCACAATCCAGCCGATTTGCACTGTCTCTCTCTCTCTATCTGTCGCTGTGTGCCGATTGCTTAGTGTTGTGTCCGAAGACGGTCGATACGTCTATATGGCTCGTTGACATGCTTCAATAAGGTGACCATACCATTACTCATGGACGAGATTACTCAAATTAGGAATTGATGGATGAAATGAAAATGAATTTCTTTCGTTCTGTTCTCCTCAAATAAACGATCGTGAAGAAACAATGACAAAGGCCAAATAAGCGACTAGAAATTCTCCAATCGATAAACCTCATATCCCGGCTCTTCATAGGGATGGGCTCTGCCGAACACGTCAGTATATCCCAAAGAACAATATCATGAGCTAGGGACATTGTTTACTTCTTCAATGCCGCAACGGCATTCTTTGCAACGTCCTCGCCAACGCACAGCGTCTCAACGCGAACTTCAGGGACCTTTTCGATCTCGCCCACCTTGCCGATATGGGGATTGGCCGAGTCTCCAGGGCGGAACTGGCCGACACCGTCGGTCTGCCATGCGCAATGGGTATATGCTCCTGGGCCCGGATAGCGGCCAGCGCCGGCTGCGAAGATGGCCGCCTTGACAGCCTCGACGTTCTCCTTGGGAACGAAGAAGACGAGCTTGAATTTGCTAGCCATTGTCGCGGCGCAGCAGGACTACTAGAGGCAACTTATTATATTTCAATCAAGGGGATTTGTTGAAAAAGACAGGTACTCGCCGTCGAGCTGGATTTAGGCTGGAGGTTTAGGTTTGGGAAGAGGGGATTTTGCAGGTAGTATTACTGATTCTTCGCTTATTAATACTGGATATAGCTTCATTTTTTTTCTGATTAAATTATTCTCATGAATTTAATTTTAAAAATGCATATCTAAATATAATAAATAATAAAGAGCTATACATTTATATAATAGTAAATTAAAAGAATTTATTTGAATATTTAGAGAAAGCAAGTTTTCGATGCATCATGACCTCACCCCGCCGATTGCTGACATGATGTGACTGAGCGAACCATTTGACGAGCTCATCTGCCTTACCCCTCCTTATGCCTAGGCATATATGTACATGCTTTGATCCTGTCCCTTCTTATAAATATTCGAGACATGGGCATTCTTCTTCTGCCTTCAATAGGACTTTTGGCACCTCCACATTATAACCATCGTGCATTTCACAAGCAGTGTTTCATCACCTAATGTCTTATAATTACTTCACTGCCTTCTCTTGATCCGTCTACGTAGCATCAGCGACAGTATTGCGAAGTCCACAAGCAATTGTGAGAAAAAGGCAGAACGAATTCCAGCTTACATAGTTGTAGAGGTACAACGCCTCACTCCAGCCAGTTCCTTGTTCACACCACCGACTATATTTACAACGCCTTGGGGCTGAAAAGCGTCCAGCGACCATTAATATGGCATCATACGAAGCAGAAAATAACATGAACCTCATGCCATGGGGGCCCAGCTATGTAGATCAAGCGCAGGCAGTTCATAATCGCCAGGCTCATCGACCAATCCCAAAGGGTGGTGAAGAGCTGCCCAACGTCGACATTACACAAAACAAGGAAAGAGGTTTCCTTCACCCAACCATTGATTCCCGCAGACAAATCCGAGTCTTAAAGATTCTCTCCGAAACTACGACAAAGGATTTGGTCTGTGAATATGACATTGTCGACTTCGATGGCGCGTCCACCAACAGCTACTTCGCCCTGTCATATACATGGGGGAGCGCAACAGGGGCTGATGACGTTCATGACATACTCATCCTCGAAGGTTCAAAGCAAAAAGTGCCATTTTGCGTCCGACGAAATGTTTGGGAGTTCTTGACCAGTGATGTTGTTCAAAAGAAACTCAGCGGCCGTCCCATCTACATCGATGCTCTATGCATTAACCAGATGGACAATGATGAAAAAGGGCACCAGATCCAGCTGATGCAGTCCGTTTACTCTCAGGCACTTGAGGTCATCATCTGGCTGGGATCATCTATAGTTAACGATAAAGACGATTTGAACCTGCAGAGTTTGCAGGAACATGGTGACTGGGTCTGGACAAAAAAACGGGCCATGGGGGCAGGAGCAGGAATAGGAGGCAATGCCTATAGCCCTGCTGACAAGCAGAAGTTCGCGGTCGAGTTCATCAGCTCGCAACCATACTGGAGTCGGACTTGGATTATCCAGGAGATTATGCTTGCCTCAGATATCAGCATAATCGTGGGCAACTATATATTTCCATGGTCACGGGTCGCCAAGTTAGGGCCGCAATCGATTCAGTCGTCGTTGTGGCACAAGGACTCTCACGGGCTTCCCTTGATGAACATGACGTTCGTCGAGGGCCAGATGCGCTTTGGCCAAAGATCTGCAATGTTCGGCTTACTTGAACGCAAAATCAAATGGGACTCTGAACTCGCATTGGATACAGACGAAGGGAAAAGCAAAACTTATTTCTTGCCCTGCTACGTTGCCTTCGGCACATTTGCCGAGCATGCTTGTTCCGATCCACGAGATAAGTTCTACGCCATGCTCGGCCTTGTGGAGGAAGACATCCGCAAAGATATAGTTCCGGACTATCATCTTGGGGTCCATGAGGTTTACACAGTTGCTCTTACCGCTGGCTTCCGCTCCATCAAGGCACATTTGCAGGATTCGTTGAAGATGCGGCTAGAAGCCTTCGGCATCCTAGCGGCACACTTACACGAAGCGTTCGGTCTTCAAGAAGTGGACATCTGTGATTCCAGAGCTGCCGTTCTGGCAGAACCTTCCATTTATGTTGATATCCAATCTGATCTCGCGGAAGCCCGCCTCCTTGAGGATGATACCGGACTCAGATACAGGCACGCTCAAGCCTGTCGTTCCAACCATGCACCTAATAGCTGCCAACCTCATTGTCTCTTGACCGGGCTGGTACAAGCTTCGGACAATTCATCTTCACCTGTGTTGACGGATAAAGAGTCTGGTAAACAACCAGATCCTGTTTCAAACCTCTCTTTGGCCATCCACATTCGAGGTACAGCCTCAGGCGGCGGACCGTTGGATTACCAAGGCTTTGAATACGGCCAATGGAGCGGTCGAAGCTCACTTCGCAGCATCCAGAATCTTGGTATGCGACCAGAAGTACCCACAGGGACGAGCGACGCAACGAAGTATAGGCAATGCCTGTTCTACACGGACAAGGAGAGGGCGGACGGCGACATGTACTGGATGGTTGATAGTCCGCACGGGAGCTACACGGCCCCGATACACATACGCCGAAGGACAGACAGCAGCGACGGCTGGACAGTCTCTTACGAAGACGCCATTCCCAAACCTCACCACACAACCTGCGATCGTTGCGAAAAGCCGATCGTAGCCATGAGATACCACTGCCTCCAGTGCCTGGACTTTGACTTATGCTCACCGTGCATGAAAGAAGCCGGCCAATCCAAAGACGAGCACGTTGACCAGCACCACTTCGAGATAATCTACCATCCTGCCTCCAGCATGAGCCACACCACAAATCCGCTGAGATACCTCGCGCTCAACTTCCGGAGGGTGCCCTATCGGATGCATCCCGGCGTCTTCGACTCGTACCTGCACGACCCGGACCCGGGCGCGGCGGTGAAAAACTGCCTTGCGTGTGGTATAATGTTCCCGTGGAGTCCCCGCGAGGGCGTATGGCCGCCCTATTGGGTTGCCAACTTGAACATCATGACGTGGACTCCAGCCGGCGAGGGCGTGCCGCATATTCGTTGCATGGGCCTGCGTCTGCGCGATTCCGACCCGACCGATCGTCCTCCTACTCCCATGCCGGGAGGATACAGGTTCTTCGGGCAGATACAGCTATGCGCCATTCGCCAGCAGCTCGCAGAATGGGCATCTTCCTTCTCGCCACCCGTCGAACTCAGTCCCGACGTGAATCTAGTTGAGCTCGTAGACAGGCGGCGCAAAGAACGAGAGGCCAGGGACGGCGAGAGTGTGGGTGGAGGAGGAGAGATTGTCCTTTTGCTTGCCTTCCCACCGCTGCCTCAGACTGATGGAGTGGAAAGTGACGACATCATCGAGGAGGATGGATTCTGGGCCCTTGGGCTGCCACGAAGCTGTCGTCCCGGCGAGGACCAGAACGACGTTCCCACCACTCCGGTGATGCACTTCTGGAGCGTGGACGCTATTGGCAAGGCCAATGTAGCGAAAATGAAAGCAGATGCCGGTCGGCAACTGAAACTACTTCCCACTAAAGCCGATGCACCTATGGCGGAACGGCAATGGGTGACGTTTCGTTGGTAAACTATCGGCTCGGGGTAACATTTAAGGTAGCACGACGTTAATAAATTGCACTTGGAAGAGGGCTCCTGCAGAAGCCGGTCTGTCAGAACTGGCTTGACTAGGTTGGTCTTGATAGTGTGAGGACTTGATATCAGCGTCCAGTGGAGTTGGGACTAATGTGAAACTCTCGGAGCAATAAAGACACGGTCTATCAGAGCTCCTGAGTAGTCAGACCCCCTGAATTTACCCAGAAACGAGATTAATAATATACAGTAAACGGGCTTACTTTCTTTTGTCATGAGTATCACAGATACGTCAACGAGGTGTTTAGATAAAATCCAAAATAATAGATGCAACCCAAATCCTTAGGCTATCTTCGAAGCTAGTCCTAGGTTCCGTCAATTACTCTTCAAGTGGACTTCAAGGGAGTTGTTAACATCCCTGTTCTAAGACATCTCTTGACCCTCACTAGCCATACCCATCTGTGTAATACCCTGGCAAGTAGTATGACAGCTGGGTCAACTACATGAGATAGCACCAATCTACTATTTCCCAAGAGGATGATTGCTATCAGATTAGTCTATATATTCACACCAGTTTCTTTGAACTTATTAGACAACTCTCAATGTACTATTTCTTATAGAGCATTCTAGTTCTATGGTTCGGGTATCTAGAGATTCTATGAAACCACCAGCTAACCATGCCCTACACAACCCCAAGCGACAAAGACTAAAAAAAGAATCCTTCTCGACTTTGGAAAACCCCTCTACAATTAGTTGGAGTCGGAGGTGTTTCCGGCCTTCTCGATGATAGGGGGAGGCTTGGGGATGTTCTTGCGGAAGATGTGGCGCTTAACAAAGTATGGGAGCCACACCTTGGTCTCGTAGGCGATGAACTCCTTGGTTGGGACGGAGAAGACCTCTATTTTGGTTATTAGTCTAAGAAGACCTTATACAAAGTGGTGTGTGGATGGGGCTACTTACGGTCCAACTCTTCCAGAGTCAGCTGCTTTGTCTCACGAACGAAGCAAAAGATCATGAACCAGGCTATCAGGTTCAATCCGGCGTAGAATCCGACTGCAATGTTGTCAGCGGGTTGTCTCATTTGATGAGAAGATTTGTAACTTACAAGCTCCAGTAGGTGTCATGGCCTTTCGCATAGTGGGGAAGGTAAGACTGAGGATACCAGCTGGGAACAACGTTAGCATGATAGTCAACAATGGCTCACTAGAAAACCTAGTTCGTAGAGTTCCCTGTGAAAGGCAAGTTGCCTCTCGTCAGAAAGGGGGTGAAGTATCTTGTCTTACCGAAAGTGTTGTCTATTCAAGGTTAGTACAGAGTCATCGAATCGGGGAAATGGAAACAACTCACTGATGCACACGGCCCAGGCCATGCCCTGTTCACGCTGAATGGTTGGGAACACCTCCGCAGAGTACTGGAAAGCAACGGGTCCTTCACCGAGGGAGTAGCAGATGGTGAAGAGGTAAATGAACCTAGCGGATGCCAGTTAGCACTCTGTTTGGATCATGGAGTCATGTGAAGTAAGCTTACAAGACAACGGGTGCGAGCTGCTCAGCACGGGAACCGTCAGTCTTCAACAGAGAAAGACCAGCAGCAAGCAGGAAGATACACATTCCAGGGAAGGTCTATAGGCCGATATATTAGCAACCTCATTTCTATATTGGGGCGAGACTGGGAAAACTTACAGCCAGAGTCAGTGTTCGTCGACCCTTGGTATCAATCAGGAACAGAGTGGGGATGGTCGACACGACCTGGATAGCACCGTAACCCAGAGAGGCATACAGAGCTTCGGTGGGCAGGTAACCAGCTTCCTCAAAGATAGTTGAGCTGTAGAAGGAGATGACTACCAAGTGCGTTAGTACTGAGTCTTCCAAGCCATCGGGAATACCAATTCGTATAGGGGAGACATACTGTTGATTCCGCACATCTGCTGGGCAAGCATGACAGTGGAAGCACCGTAGTTTGCGCGCCTGATTCGGGGAACGCGGAAGCAGTCCCACATGCGGGAGAAGTAGCCAGCACCGGCGGCCTCCTTGAGCTCCTCCTCGTAGATGACGTGAGAGTAGTAGTAGTCGCGGGCGGCGATGATGGGGTGGGCACGGAGGCGGTTCATGGACTCGAAGCCCTGGGCGATCTTTCCGTGCTTCATGAGCCAACGGGGCGACTCGGGGCAGAAGAAGATACCGGCGCCGAGGATGAAGGAGGGGATGAAGGCGGATCCCAGCTGGAGACGCCACGCGATGGCGCCGGTGTCCTTGACAATGACGTTGGCGCAGAAACCAAGGAAGATACCTGCAAGAACACACTCGTTAGAATGAAGCCGGTTATAATATTGCTGAAGGGTATCATGACGTACCAGCAACGACCCAGAGCTGCCAGAACATGACCAGAGCACCACGGATACGGGCAGGGGCCATTTCAGCACTGTAGATGGGGACAGTGGCGTTCTTTGCGCCGATACCGATGCCCATGACGAATCGGGCGGCGAAGAGCTCCTGCCATGACCTTGCGAAACCAGAGCCAATGGGGGTGGCAGTGAGGCAGAGAGCAGTGACGAAGATTTCACCGCGTCGGCCGAGGTAGTGGTTGAGAGGATCGACAATGAAGGCACCGCTGCATGTCTGAGTCAGTCGCCAGCGCAGATTGATTGGGGAGGAGGTTCTGTCAGCTTACATGAGACCAGCAGTCAGGAAAATAATGGCATTGACGAGACCGACAATCCACGTATCGTGCTGGGAATCGCTGGCGATGCCGAACTCCTGGGGGAAGGACAGGTTGGCACCGTTGGATCCGGTCTGGTCCCATCCCTGGGTGGCAGCACCGACGGCACAGAGGCCAATTGAGTACCACAGCATGACGGGGCCATGCCACTTGTGGTCCTTTTCATACTGGAGGGCAGTTCGCTCCTCCTCGTTGAGTTCAGCGACGGTGTTGAAGGCGTCCAGGTCGCGAGCTACGAGAGCAGCTTTGCCAAAGAGCTCGGCCCTTTCGGGCATTCCGTGCAGCTCGGCGAATGTCTTTGCATCGAGAATATTCTGCTCCTTGGAGACACGCTGTGGGCGGCAAGAGAGTGGTTAGTACTGATGGAAGACGCGTCGCAGAGCACCCAATGGCACAGTAGACAAAAGATATTGAGGCATTGGACGATGTGAAATGGGAATTGGGGCCATTGGGCTATTCGAAGCTCACCTTGAGGGGGTTCTCGACCAGGTTGACGGCAGCAGACTGGCGGCGATGGGCAGGCTCAGCCGTGTCGAGCACCTCCTTGTCGACGACGTGCTTCTCCTCATGGGAGACCTCTTGGGCAACGCCCTCCTTGGTCTCGTCCTTGGACATTGTGATTGAAAAGAGAATTCAGACTCAGAAGGAGCTTGGGGGAGAATCTGTGTGCGACGAGGCTGGAGAGACAGAGCAGAGCAACCGAGCACGACCGACTTACACCGGGGGAGCTTATATACTACGCTTCGTCCCCAGAAGGAGAAACCCAATCCCCACCGCCAATCCCCCGGTATCCCCAAGGCTGGCCTGAGCCCACCGTTCTGGGGTAAGTATTTTTTTCTTACTAGGCCCTCAATCGTCTCGTGGTGTGATGATCGAGGGTGGTGGGGAGGGATTTGTTCGTTTGCTTGCTCTCTTACACATCCTGGTCGCGTGCGGCATCATCCAACCCACTCTCTTGCCTCTGGATCCTTCCGACATTTTGGGCCAGGAAAAGAAGCGACAAAGGTCGGCTCCTAGCGCTTCCTGGAAGCCCAGCTAGCCCACAAGGGTAAAGAGAGTCGAGCATGCTTTCTGTCTGGGACGGGGCGGGCGGTACGCACATGCAGTGTGACAAGATGTAAAACACTGCCAATTTTGCCGGCTGGGTCAGCCGCAAGCCAGATCTACGCAGTAAGAAAACACTAATTAGGCCGTCCAGACAGACGAGAAAAAGAAATACATTATACGCTGTACATTATACATCCATGGCGCTGATTCATCGATGCAGCCCGTGGCAGACACACACCCCACGGGCAACAGGATGATGATGGGTACATGCACACACGAAGGCCCGTTTTCTCGGCCAGGCCGTTTCGATTTCCGCAACGGCGTCCCCATCATGGCCTCTCGCGAAAGCTGACGAGTGAATTAATGCAAATGGAGATTTCAAATCAAACCAAGCGTTTGGAGAAGCCATCAAAGGCCGGCCAGCCAGCCATGCTGCGATTAATTTGGCTGCCTAAAAGAAGTGCCATCGACGGTGGAGCCCGAGTGTATTTGCTGTGCCGACTTTTCCGAGTTGAAGTAGCATGATCTTCATCGAGAGCCAAACCCAAAAGCCTGTATGGCCAGGCTCGATGACTAACGGCAGCTGGCCCCTGTCCCTGTCTCTTGTCCGTCCCCGTCCGTCTCCAACATCTGGCTGATGGATGGTGGAGTCCCCACGTCTCGGAAGCTTGGCCAGCAGGGTCGAGATACCTACACCTACAGTACCTGCTCAAGACTGCTGTACAATATGCGTAATGCGAATTGGCCGTCTGATCCAGATGAGCAGACACAGAGCCCAGAAAGAAAGGGAAAACTCAGCTGTGGCATGCTGGCAGCTGTCATAAGCCGAGGGTGGCCCCCCCCTCCTCCTCCCGTGCATAAAGTGCCGAAGGCGCCCAATTCGCCGTCCACACCCAAATGTTTAATTCCCACTCTATCTGCTCACCGGCGCCGATGATTGGCGAAGGATTGTGCCCCGTACGTCACACTTGGAGTAACCCGACATGGGGTCCAACTTCTGAGGGGGAACCGGGGGGTAGACTGACAGCCAGCAAGCAAGCAAGCAAGCAGTCGGAGGTGTCCAACAATTGACATTCCCGTTCCATGTATCCTACCTTACTAACTGGCAGCTTCACACCCTTCCGGCGCGGAACTGGAGAGATTTACAGTGGTAGATGACACCGGCCGTGGCTTGACTGCGGTGGAGAGGAGCACATGCAAGAGGACGTAGCCGCATGCCAACCGTTGTATCTGGGTTTATCTTTCTCCCTGAAACTTGGAAGGATGGGTGCCCTCAGGCTCATGCAGCCATTCCATGGTCCATGACCTGCATGGCATGGTTCCAAAAGGTCAGGACGTGATGAACACCCAGCCAACCCCCCGGTCCATCGCCACCCTCCCGGCCCATAAATACATTAATTTACATAATAAGCATCCTCGTGGTGAAATTAAATCTGATGGGAATTTAAAAGAAAAAATGGAAAAGGAAAAAAAATAAACAGGAAAGGATGCAAGCATGGAAGGGAGAGAAGGGTCAGGGAACACGGCCGGGGGGATGCGAGCAACAAGGGTCGTGGCATCCAACCAACTCTGCTTGTCATGGGGGCCAGCAACCGCCAGAGAATAGGATCATAATGACAAAGTACCTACTCCAGGTTGCGGGGAAACAAACATTGAGGAGCCCCAGGAAAAAGAATTTTTCTTGTCGGGGTGATTGGCATTCCCGGTTTCCCATCCCTCTCTACCTCGAGAAAGCAGCATGTAATTCTCCCATCGCCATGTCCCATCAATCTGGTGTCAGGCCCGTATCAGAGACATACATACATACACATCTATAAATATGTACGATGGATGATCAATTCATTCTATCCTCCGCCCAGCCATGTATCCATTACGTTATAAACTTGTACTTTTCTCGTGGCAAACCCCTGCTCATTCCAGCCGGCCCCGAGCGCGCGCTGCTTCAATGTGCAGCTCCATCCACCATCTCGGCCCGGGTCTGGGAACCCCCCCAGCAAAACAGCAAACTCGACAAGAGGAAACAGCGGGAATTCTCATCAAAGGCTCTTCTTCTGTGGCCCCGGACCCTGCCCGCTTGGCAAACACGCGATGCGCGAGTCATCTGGCCCGACGCTGACAGGGGCCGAAGCCGAACGAACTGGAGCCCTCCTCCAGGCAGACGAATAAACCACATCGCCGTTGGCTGCGATGTCGCTCAGTAGTGAGCTGAAGATGGTCACATGTCTGACTAGACGATACGCACTAACTCTCTCCAATTTTTGTCTCAAAATCTCCAAGCGTCATGGGCCACCAGTCCATCTGTTGAGTTCACTGATATTCTGCCCAGCCTCGAGATGAATCACTAAGACATCTGCCAAGTGCCAAGCTGTGGAGAATACTAAGAGGCACAGAGCCTCACCAACGACAATTCTCAAGATAGGTGCAATCAGGTCAGATCATCATCGTAGACCTCAACGTCTTGGGGCGAGGAGGCGTAAGAGAATAAGCTCCACGATACCAGGCTCCCCAAGCATGGAGTGTGAAGCATGCACTAAGAAGCCGAGTTCCTTTTTTTCTCGGCCTCGCCACACGCTCAAGCCTCCTCATTTCCGCTGTTCTCGAGAAAGTCTATTAATACTAGCAACTGATAGATCACTAACTAGTGGCCAAAAGAAAAAAAAAAGCCAAAGCTGTGCGTTTGGTAATTGCATGTCTCAATCATGGCCATGGCGCATGCATCGTAAAACATTTTCCATCTATAAACAACAAGCCAATCCCAAATGTGCGTTGAACTTTAAATGCGAGACAAGTATTCACTCCTAGTGGCTTCGTCCTCTATTTACCTTGATTCTTCCCCTGATCCAGCTCTTAGACAGACATTTTCATCTGAATTGACTTGTGCGGCTCGTATCCTTTAATCTCGAAATCTTCCAATTTCCACCCGTCAATCTCGCCTCCTTTCTCGCGCCTGATGTCCAGCTCGGGGAAGGGTCGGGGTTCCCGCTCCAGCTGCTCCCTGAGCGCGTCGACGTGGTCCAGGTAGACGTGCGCGTCGCCCATGACGTGGGTGAGACTGCCCGGCACCATGTCGCAGACGTGGGCGAGCATGTGCGTCAGCAGCGCGTAGCTGGCGATGTTGAACGGGACGCCCAGGCCCATATCGCAGGACCGCTGGTACAGCTGGCAGTGCAGGTGGCCCTTGGGCTTGGCCTCCGCGCCGTCGCCTCCATTCGCGGCGGCCCCGTTTGTCGATGCTGCTGAGGGGTACGAGACGTAGAACTGGGCAAACATGTGGCAGGGGGGCAGCACCATATTGGGCATGTCCTTGGGGTTCCACGCCGACAGGATCATCCGACGGTCGTAAGGGTTCGTGCGGAGTTTGTGGATGAGCTCGGCCAGTTGGTCGACGCCCTGGCCGGTGTAGTCGGTCTTGGAGTCGACGTACTCGGCCCCAAAGTGCCGCCACTGGAACCCGTAGACGGGGCCCAGGTCGCCCACCTCGCGATGGGTCAGGCCGAGCTTGTCGAGGAACTCGCGCGATCCGTTCCCGTCCCAGATCTTGACGCCCTGCTCGCTGAGCGCGAGCGACGATGTGTTGCCCTGGATGAACCAGAGGAGCTCGAGGATGATGGCGCGGTGGAAGACTCGTTTCGTGGTGAGGAGGGGCAGGACGGGACGGCCGTTGTCGTTGAGTTTGAACTTAAGGCGGGCTCCGAAAATAGATATCGTGCCGGTGCCTGTACTGTTGATTGATATTAGCCGTGATATTAGCCGTGATGTAGTGCTTCTGTCCTACTGCATGCATGCATGCAGGGTGGGATGAATGCCATCCACGTACCGATCTGGCCGTCGCTCGCCCTCTTCCAAGATCTCGCGAATGAGATCGAGGTACTGCTTCTCCTCGTGGGTTGCTGTGGGCGCCATAGCTGCGATGTTCTATATCAAGCAGGAAAGAAATCTGCCGCTTATGGAGAGATTACAGCACGATTGTCCGTTCAATCGGTGGAGGGTACCAGAAGGAGATGCAGATTCGACCGAGGCCATTTGCTAGTGGGACGCGTAAAGTAACGAGGGGCAGTCGCTGACACGCGACGCGACAAGGCTCAAGCGCGGGGCTACTCACTTCCCAGATTCTAACTACCCTATAGCTAGATCCAAGACTCACAATCATTAGAACCATGTTGCTTTCTCCATTTCATAAAGCGGTTCAAAATCTCGGGCTATGTCAAAATATCCATTCCAAGTCTGAGTATTCAACTGGGAGTTTATTTTCCTCCTTCTCCCTTTTTGGCCAATCTCCCCTCTGCAACTGACACTCTCCGCTGGAATCATCTTGAACCCCCACTAAACCTTCTTACTCCGCGTCGTGAAAGCACATGGCCGACGGAGCATTCCCATGACATCAACTTGCTTGATAACGCGATGCAACGAACGTTAATTCGTAACCTTGTCATTCTAGGCCCAACGTGGGACCGTTACCTCTTCCCCCAACCCCCACTCTTCGATAAACCATCTGGGCCGCAACGGGGGCGTGAACATTCCAGTTGGGCAACCCTGATAAGATGTACTGCGCAATAGTGTGGTGGCCAACCCAACGTCGCCGGTAATGGAAACTGTTCAAATGCCAGATATTGAGGGCGGCCGCTCGTATAGCGATCAATGCATTTGACTTCTCACGACTGGCCCAGTGCATGCCTGAGCCAGGAGCTTGAGAGCACGAGGCACGCAAGTCTCGGCGCATTCATGGAACTTGAGCAAGCATGTTTTCTCATGTGAGGATGGGTGTGAACGCAGCCAAAAGGTATGCTGTGTGGTGGGAAGAGCACGAGTAACTTCACATACGTCCAGTAAAGTGCACGACGTCAATTGCAGTGCCGGATCAGGAGGGCGCTGTGTATCTTCAAAACTGGCACAGAAGCAAGCAGAAACACTGCCAATGGTGAGAAGAGCCTCCCAACATGCCCATATAAGATCGCTGTCTGCGGACTAGCCTTTGAATGCCAACTCTCAAACCTGGAGCTTCAAGAACGAGTTCAAGTCCTGTAGTGTGGGCTCCGTTGAGTGGCTTGCTACACATTATTGTATTGCGAAAAAAGTTCAGTTATATTATTTTCGAGTTCACCTATTGAAATTATTTAGTCTTTCTCATTAATATGCCAGAGTCTTTCAAATGAGGGCTGGGAAACGGGCGAGCTTGAGTTGGCGAGCCTCTGAAGGAACAGTTTGATATTTTGACACTGTTATTATAGTATTCAAGGACCTTGAGAAGGATGACTCTCATTTCTTTTTTTGATGACGAGATCTCACAGTCTACCTTCTAATTGAACTTGATGGAACCGAGTCAGAAGGGCAGGCTATTCTCATGATAGGAGTTTAAATGAAGCAGGTTAACAGCGGGAGAGATATTACCACCAAATCTCCGAACTAGGTGAACCTGTTCCTATGCATCCCTACTCTGTCTCCCTCACAGAAGGGTTCAGAGGTTACAGATGTCAGGCGAGAGAAAAGACGATACTCCCTTCCCTGATCTATCACCGAATATTCATGGTTGGCCTAGATTTATACAGCCATAGTGAATTTTAGAGGCTTCTTTCTAAGGCCGATACCACGGCTAAAGCTATAGAGGATGTAGCCCCAATGATATTTAAAGTGTTTGATGTGCTCGTCAAGAGGATTGCACCAGCTTCCGCCAATGTAATCATTAGTTGAGAGAACTTCCCTTTCTACCAGGCCGCAGAAGCCCATTCAGTAAAGGGCAATTCTTTAGCCTTTGTTTCCCCTTCGAGTAAAAGTTCATTTGGGGTTATTAGGTTGTGTGTTGGTGGCATGGCACATGCGGTAAAATCCATCATATAATGCAGGTAGAAGCTGGCACTTATTCTTGATGGCTATAATAATAATAGTCTGGAGCTAGTCTAAGATAGAGAACACCCAGTTAAGCAAGATGTCTCTGCAAGCTTATCGGGATGTGAATGGGATTTTCTGATTGCGTGGTATACTGCGACTGAACATTGCATAGGAGAAATTTGCAGCTGATGAGCTCGGCTGTATTCAAGGCCAAAGTTTCCGCGTTACTCACTTTTTAGAAGATGTATAATCTTAATAACTCGCTAATCATGACCACTTCGACAGTAGTAGTCTACCTTGTCGAATAGAAATGAACTCTCTACATTCAAGTTACGATTACGCATATTCAAAACCAGCCCCATTATTTATTAATTTGTCCAAATAGCAAGTATAGGGCCTCTGTATCTTACCAACCTAAGGAAATCGACCCTAGTTGGCTTTATAACCTATTATCGTTAACAAGTTTGAGTCTCTTACCTTAACTCTAGTTTTCCACGATAAGACCAAGAGAATTGTTCTCTTTTGGTGCAGGCAGAATTCGCAAAATGGTGGCATGATTCCCAACTCAGGGCGCCCATCTACTGCGCTGAGGGTGACACTGTCTGGCTTAGATTGCCCGTAGCCTATCTTCTACCATATCCCTGGCATGGGATAGACACCACAGACGGCGGGCTAGAATCTCTTGCTAGCAAGGTCCAAGCCATAGTACGGCTCTAGTCAAGTTCTTCCTTACTTTCTGGTTTTTGGGGGCCTATCAATACCACCCCCTTACCACTGACCAGTTCTTGTGTGATTTAGGTATCATCTCCCGAATTCAGTGTTATGATCGCTTTTCATTCAGGAAGACTGGACAAAGCACCCTATCTGATCCCGACCTTCAACATTAAGACCGTGGGATAAAAAAACGCCCGCTCAACTCGGGCTCCTAAATAATCAAGCCTTCTTGTAATTCATGTATCTACCATACAAAGATGGTCTCCTTGTTTTGGACGGACAAAGTGTGATGCAGTGTTTCTGCAAACCAAACAAGCTGAAAGATGTAAGCAACTCGGGAATATTCCAACTTGAATATGCCTGTTGGGTTCTCGTAGGATATCTGTGGGCTCGGGACTGCTTGGCAAGGAGATGCTGGACATATTCATCCACAGGTCTTGCTGCCCCTTGGGGTGATTTGGAGAGGAGCAAGTTGAGACATCTAGACTCATTGAGACTGAGTGAAATTGATGGCCTATCCAGGACGACGACCCATGCTTGAGACTTCGCAATTACACAAATGCAGTTGTGGGGGAATGTGGTCCTGGATGGCATTCATAGGATCATGAAGTCTTTCGGTGTTGCTCAAGTAAATCCGGTGCTTTCGTAGTAAATTAGTTGAGAAATAGCGAATTCCATGGGTGTAAACCTGTGACTGCTCTTCTAATTTTTATTCTGCAGCCATTTGCCAGCCCAGTCCCCATGGAGAGGTCGCTGATTAACAGACAGAGGGAGAGGAAACAGAGAGCCGCTGACGTCCAGAGATGTAGGTTTGGTGAAAATCAGTGGCGCTACCTACTATCGAAGATAGAACAGGACCTAGCCAAGCCTGCATATGGTTGTCTGGGGAACATGAAACCTTCACTATTCTATGTTTGTAGCAATGCACGTGCCGAGTCGCCAATTTCATAGATCTGATATACCAGTCTGTAGGTTGCCCGTGTGGTGCCTAACTTCTTGATTTCTCTTTACTCGTCATCATACCACTGCATCGTATGTGAAATCCATCGTGACACTCATTCTATGAAATAGCAAGTAGGACCCGACCGGGCTCAACACTGTTGGTTAATGAATGTTTTGTTCAGCCAGAAGATAACTGGCTATCGTTGGATCGAAGAACGTTTGTTTGTTTGTTCGGGGATGCGAAGGAGTTAGTAAAATACCCCTTCTCCGTAGAGATCATAACAAGCTAGGCCAAGCAGTGCTTATCGAGTAAGCCTCTTCTACCGGAAAGGTAGGACAATGACTGGCTGGAGGTGGGGCTTGAGGTTCCGGGTCGTTTCGGTTTGGCCTCCACCTGGGAGGCCATTTCGCTTGTTTAAACGGGGGTATCTTGTTGTTGAATTGGATTGTGGCTATTCGCCCGTAGGAAATCCAGCTATCCCAGGATCCGCAAATTGGCATTGCAGAAATTCCTTGGACAGGGTCATCGAATCGAGGACGACGGCCTTGAATATGAAATGAATGAACCAGGCGATCCTGCAAGCGTATATGTGTATTATTTGCTGAACGACGAGTGGTAGGATCATCCAACTGCTCTCGACCTCTGTGCTTTCTCTAGGGCGATCCTTGCAGCTTCGGTGCCATCGTCCCGAAGAACAACCTGGAAGAAGGGATGGAGTAACGCATCCTTTGCGGTGATGCGGCGGCTTGGGTCGTATGCAAACATCTTTTGCAGGAGATCGAGGAAATTGCGAAGGAAGGAACTCGTGGAGGGGATGGTCTCCTAACCAATAGTTAGCCCCATTACATCTTCAATGAGAAAGAGACCAGCTCAACCTACTGTTAACTTCTTCATTGCTCGCACAAATCTCCGTGAACCCCTAGTAGTCTCCGGCGTGGGATAGTTGAGCTTCAAACGCTTGAAGTACCTAAAACAACCAAGTTGTTATTATCGATGCACAAAACATGTTCATGGGGGGAGGGGGCGGCATACGTGGCAGGGTTACTGCTACTCTTAGACCCTGATTTGTTGACTTGGCGGACCAGATCCGGGTCGATTCTCGCGTCAAACACGGCTTCCATCATAGCAAGATGCTCAATATTGTCGTGCGTATGAAAAAGTGCATCCCCAGTGTAGAACTCGACAAGAATGCAGCCGATGCTCCAAATGTCACAAGGGTAAGACCAGCCTAGACCCATAATGATCTCGGGCGCTCTGTAATGCCGTGTTGAAACAACTGAAGAATGGTATTCATCGTTGAAAGTAGCAGACCCAAAGTCGATAAGCCTAATTTCCGAACCTAACAATACCTTCCTTTGGTTCGCTTGTCGGGGAGAGGATGTACGCGATGTAGGGATGTTACGGTGGTAGGTGAATGTTTGGTATTTCTCGTCCTTTAGTAGGATATTTTCGGGTTTCAAGTCAGTATGGACGATCCCGATATCGTGAAGAACTGCTTCTATGTTAGAATGGTTTCTGGTGATGGAATAAATGTGCATGAGGAAAGGTAATCTTACAGGCGACACTGGTCAACAGCTGTTTTGCAAAGCTCTGGATGTGACTGTTTGGAAACGGTACAAATCCATTGCCCTTGAGGAAGTCGAACAAGCTGCAACCCAACAGCTCCGTTACAATGCAAATGTGTCCTTGAAAGTCGAAGCAATCTCGGAGATGGATGCATTTGTACTTATTATCTGGATCGTTCTGCCGAAGTGTCTGTAAGACTCGGAGCTCTATCTTGGCGGCGTCTCGATATTTTTGAACGGATCGAATTATCTTGATGGCAACGGAATCCTTATTGTCGAGATCCTTGGCTTGGACGACCTTTCCAAAGGTTCCCTGCCCAATCAGACGCTTTATTTGGACTAAAGCTTCGTCAGTATTGTGACGTAGCTAGTGACACGGAGGGCTGCCACTCACATTGATTAGTGACCTGGCTGTCTGGGACAATAATGTAATGGCCATCGTCATCGTCGACTCTTCTGTTGCCGGCTCCGGGGGCCTAGAGTGGTGTTAGCCACGCGCCATCAACGCGAAGAAAGCGGTACCTACAATGCGCCGAACTGCTACGTCTCTCGCCTTGACAGGTGGTTTCGACAATCCCTGGTATCCAACAACGCTGGGTGACTGACGCGTCCCGTCGCGGTCGGCTGAGGTTTGACCCCGAGTCCTTCTCTTTTTGGCAGCGCGTGCATCTTTGGAGGAGGTCGAGGGTGACGGGACGTCATATGGTGTTGATTTGGACGAGGCTTGCAGTGACTGATTACTGGAGATCTTGGCACTGGTCGATATCGAAGAAGAGTCGTCCTCGTATTTCCGCTTCTTCGTTGCGCTATTCGGAGGTATGGTAGGTGCGATGACATGGTAGGATGCAACCTCTTTGACTGAGCCGGTCGGATCGGGTTCGGGAGTGTCTTCGATCACGATGACTTCTGAGGGGAGGCCATTCTTGTAGAACTCGTTCCAGTCCGGTGCCCCCGTTCGTCTACCCATCGATCTAGGCTTCGCTTTGTCCCGGGTCTGAGCTTTCGTTGTTGACTGGAGAGATGGTTGCGAGGAGGTCGGCGGATCCGCTGCTGCCGCGATAGCAGTATTGTGGTGCTGGGAGGGGTTCGTAGGATGTGAGTGATACGACCGCAGTTTCTGGCGATCGAGATTTCGTTGGGTAAATCCTGACACTTGGGGCAGAGGGTTCGCCGCAAATGCCGACATCTTCCCTTCCTAACTCCAAGAGAGAGGGGTGTTTGTGCCTTGATGGCCTCGAGGAGCAATTAGAGGGTGCTCGGTTGCGATGTCGTCAATTCTCGGAAAAAGGTAAAACCGGGGACAAGCCGCGAGAGACGCGGAACTAGGCCTGCATCGCGCCTGCTGGGGTGATTGACGTCGATGATCCGGCTGGTGCATAGAGTTGCTGCTTCAGAGGCCCCAGAGGGAGTTCCGGCTGGAGAGCAGTGATGGCTCGAGAGTTGCAGAGAGGCGGTAAGGCCCAATTCAAGCCACGGACTCGGTTTCCGCGTGATGCGAGTGTGCGTGCGTGCGTGCTGGGCGGCCGAAGTTTCCCCTGCCAATGTAAAGCTCACGCTTGGGGTAAAGCAAATCCGGAGTACGGACCTTGCTCGCTACTGTAGTAATGTGCACGTAGGT
The DNA here is from genome assembly GCA_902141235.2 of Clonostachys solani. Classification (NCBI taxonomy): domain Eukaryota; kingdom Fungi; phylum Ascomycota; class Sordariomycetes; order Hypocreales; family Bionectriaceae; genus Clonostachys; species Clonostachys solani. The sequence goes on from CABFOC020000002.1 coordinate 1,384,710, forward strand.
ACTCTGTCGTCAACTCGTGGGTCCTGGCTGCTCCTCTCCAGGCTCTCATGCCCTGGAATATTACTGCCTTGAATTGAACCATTCATTCGCGATAGCCGCTTATCTAATCACTGATAAGGGATTCCATCTTGGGGAATCCGCCTCAAAAAGACGCACGTTCATCATAGCATTCCAGCCTTGGTGCTTTGAAACACCCCTGAAAGGTACAATCTGTAGGCAGACCTTTCCTGGGCGAGGGATTAGGTCCACGATGTAGGAGCACGGCGCATTTGCTGTTCGCAAACAAGGCCCAAACAGGTGCCCCTGCCAGCGCAAGCGCTTACGAGTACCTACATACCATAAAGGATGGCTTCCAGCTACTAATGTGCTAGCTTTCCGAGGCCAGACATTAGAAGCAAGGAAGGTAGACAGCTGCCTCAGCGCGATATTATCACTATTAGTATTTCTTTAAATTATCGGTGAACTCATATCATTTCTGTATTTTAATTCTTCATCTTTAGAAAGAAAAACAGCGAAAGGCTTGACGTCCAATGCTGCAAGGGTATCCGTGCTATCTCAAGGCGCGAAGCTTGAACTCTAGGGAGGTTGGTGACTGCGCCAGGGTCGCTACAGTGGACGGTAAGCGCTGAAGGCCCTGGCTTGCCGCTGACTCAGCTGATCACGGGTCACCTCACAACAATGGAATCTAGATGGAGCATGGATCTAATCTCGCCTTGTTGGAGATCCGGGGGACTGGTGATTACTCTCGCGGCGACGGGGCATTTTGCAGACCTAGAACTGCCGGATTGAAGACTCCCGCTATGAAGAGAAAACCAGCTTGTGATGGATGCTACAAGAGAAAGGTACTGCCGGACCGTCTGATTATTTGAGGCTGAAATGAACACTTGGTTGACTCCTGCCGTCATATAGATTCAGTGTGATTCTCCGGATCCAGGGGTCGTGCCGTGTAACTGGTGTCTTCATCATGATCTTTCCTGCACCCTCCAGAGGGTGAGGGGACGTAAATCGACAGCTGCTAGGTTAGAGCATGGCCCGCGTGTGTTGTCATACGGCCCATGGCAAAACGTAATGAAACCAAAAGCTAATCATAATCATCTTCTCCAGAGACAAGCGCAGTATTGGAGCTTCACGACCCCTGCAGCCTGCTACGGCAACTCAGCCTCCCAAGATTGTTTCCTCTTCTTCCTCTATCAGAGCAACCAGTGAGGCGCCTCACCATACTTCCACAACGCCTTCAGGAACACCGTTTTGTGATGGTGCTGTCAATGATCCTCCATCTTCCTCAGATAGGACGCGAGCTGAGTATTTTCTGTGCGCATCTCCTGCTTGCGCCCAAGCTGATGGACAAAACTAACGTGCCGCTCTCTGATTTATTTAGGCCTATCCATTTTGATGGGGTTTACATAGGGAAAGCCACCCCGGGGAACCGTGCGATCGATTTATCTGAGGATGGACGTAAATGGATCCAATCTCACACTGGCGAGTCTGTGTCGTCTATTCTGTTTGAAACAACAGATGAAATCCCACGACCATCCTTGCTCCATGACGATGCCAACAGCATGTCGATAAACCTTGAGAAGCCGCTCCCCCCTAGAGACATGGTGGAAGGGATTCTCGGGGTCTTTGCTTCCTCGGCTGGGCCCTTGATATTCCCTATGATCGATCCGATTCTTTTTAATGAGACCTTGGACTTGGCATACCAAGCTCCGGGAACGACATCAGAGCATGTAAGATGGGGTGCACAGGCTTGTGTGTGGGCGTTCGTTGCCCTTCTCTATCTTTTCAGAGATCGTCTTGGGATCCAGCCACCCGTAGATGGTGATATGTGTGCCGACACTGCTCAGAGTTTATTGATGACCACATGTAAAGACGTCACCCTTGCGACACTTCAAACTAGTCTTCTGCTGGTAAGTTGTTGACACTCACGAGCATTGGCTGAGCTTCTTGTTGACATCTCTATTCTCACTTAGCACTTATATCGAATTTCTTCATCGCGCTTGAAAGATGTTTTAATCCTAGGATCAATCGCGTGCCGCTCGGTGTATGCTCTTGGTGCACATAAATATCATAAAATTGGTCCGGATACACCAGCGATCGCCATTCAAGATCGATATCACCGCCAGCTACGCATTTTATTCTGGGTATCGTTTATTTTTGACAAGGATACATCAATACGCACAGGAAATCCGCCAAAATTGACCAACGACGATTGTGACCTTACCATGCCAGACAATTATGAGAGTGTATACTCTGTGTTGCCAGACTTAGAGGTTGACTTGAGGTCGCAGCCTTGGAACAAAGGGAGATTAGTACCACATTACACTAGCGACCCTCAGCTTAGCTGCCTCAAATATCGGGTTTATAAATCACTTTATTCTCCCGATAGATCAACAAAGTCCGATACCCAGCTACTACATGATATGAGAGTTTTGGACGATGAGATCGAGACGTGGAGGATGTCGTTACCCGAACGTTTCCGACCAGCACTCTTAATTTCAGAAAACAGAAACCAGCATATTACCGGAGAGATGAAGTTACTCGGAAATATGCGGCATGTTCATCTGCAGTTGGAATACCATCACCTGATGTCATTGATTCATCGTGCAAGTGAAAGATACCCAAAGAATGCCTCCTTAGGGTCGTCTTCATCTGAAAGTTCTCCAAGTCATACTGCTGTGAAGACAAGTAGAGACATCTCGGTCGGAGCAAGTCGGTCTACATTGTTTTACTTGAAGGCTGCCGTCAAAAGTCTAGCGGAGGAATCATTCTGGTGAGTTTTGCCTATTTCGTTGGATCTTGGGCTTGAGCTCATCTACTGCGAAATACTAAGTTCTTTTTATGCAGGGCATTAATGATATACCCTTCAAGCGCCGTAATGACCATCTTCTTTAATATTTTGAGACACCCTCTCGATCCACAGACTAAATTAGATCTTGAGATGCTCAAAGCAGCGACCCTTTCCTTTACCCAATTTCATTCGAGAAGTCTGATGAGGAGGGGCAATAAGAATGATTTGGTCATGCATGGCGCTGCAGCCGAGATGATACGGCTTGCGGAGTGCGCAGTGGCAAAGGCAGAGAGAGAAAATGGAAACCAAAACTTAGATTTATGGCCCTAAGATTCCAACTTTGAACAATCAAAATGGAGCAACCATATTGCAGGCTGGTAATGCCTCCGGTATACTCAATACATCATTCTGTTATGACGAGAGTAACATCCGCTGTTTGCTAAGCATAAGATGGTTGTTTAGGACCAATAACTGATAGCTCTTCCTGAATAGTGGGACAAGAACAGCTATGCTTGAAACTTTGCGTAGCATACAAATGAGATTCTGCTCTTGCGAGAAGCAGGATCGATCAAGATTAAGCAAGAAGAAACAAGAGTCATACATTCTGAAGATTGTTACTTTATAGTATGAAACTTACGCATGGATTTCAGCCGACCGTGATGGGTAAGTTCCCTTTTCGGCTCCTAAGACCTCACGTTATCCAATGCTCCTGACTAGAGGTAATTACTACTTGATATTGTCCTGTTAGTAAAGTCTGCATAGAATTTCCTAGTTGGAATGCGGATCATCTAGGATGATTTAATTCTTCACTGCTCTGCCCCTATCCTCCTAATGGCACTCTCCTCGCTTTGTCTTGCCATGACTATACATCCGGCTTAACCTAAAAGAGCAAGTGTTTGCTTCCGAATACCGGTGACGACATATTTCGATCGGATTTTCCATTCAAGTCCAGCCATGAAAAAGAGTATATCCTCCATACCGAAGGCATTGATTGGATTTGATATCTCTACATTGCACGGAAAGTTCCACAAACCGATTCGACGTTTCTGATGGTGAAAAACAACAGAATTTCGGCAAGGCAGACATGGAAGAAGCCATTCTATTCAATCTTCAAGGAGCTGGAATCGGAAGGGTGGCGTGAGATATGCACTTGTGTAGAGCACTGCACAATTTCCACCTCAGGTCAACGAATTAAGGTGCTTCGTGTTTTCTACCATGGGCTCTTCAGATCCCTTTGTCGTACCTGTGTGATGAGGAGGACTATCAGATTGAAATACCGAAATCGTTCTCACTCCTTTTCCCCCAAGCTTAGATGATATGTGGAACTTGCTCACGTATGTGTAGTTCACAAGAGCTAAGGTGTTACAAGCGCCACTAATAATAAGGAATATCGAATATTGGTCTTACATACAAAAGGCTCTCGGAAGCCAACACGGGTAAGCCAGGGACCAGGGTTTCTGCACTGCTGGGTGAGACAACGAAGTGGAGCTCTTATATGGGATGTTTGAGACGTACTGTCGGGCCTACTCGAGATTTACTAGACGATTGTCATTTGCCCAGAATTTTGTCTTGAAATCTCATTGGGTTGGTGAGTTGTCCACCCTGAAACATTGTCGAGGGCTAGCGGTGGTGGGGATATCGAAGGGATTTTGTTGCAAGGAATGCGGATAAAGCATTACTTGGAATTTGAATGGGGCCACCGCAATGTGTATCTTAGTAAAACAGGCTGATCTTTCCAGTTTATAGTGCCAACAACTCCGATATGGGAGAATTTAGGTTTGTGATACGGTAAGCTTCCGAGTATAAGACACTTCTGTAGGCCCATTTCTTCCATTCTTGCAAATTATACCCCCCAGACTCAATCGAATAGAAGCACCATGGAGAAGTTAATGAGCCCTGAGGACGTGCGGAAGGTTCATTCTACCGAATTGCCAGAGAATGGCCCACCATCTGTTGCTTCAGGAAGTGTCGCGGACGAGGAGAAGGAAGCCCGGATAGCACTCCGCAAGGCTGACATGAGGATCCTGCCGTTGCTGACGGTTCTCTACGTGTTCTCATTTATGGGTATGGTTGAGTGCTATGATGTAAATCTTGCAATCGAGGCTGACTTGCAAGTGATAAGATCGCTCGAATATCGGAAATGCTAAAGTTGCCGGCATGAACAAAGACCTCAACCTCACAGGCACTCAGTATAACCTGGCTCTTACTGTGTTTTTCTTCCCCTATTCATTACTTGAAGTCCCAAGCAATGTTATTCTGAAGCTCACACGGCCGTCGCGGTGGATCGCTGCTCTTGTAATATCATGGGGAACTGTGGGTGGCTTGACCAAACTCATCTTTGCACTCAGCTAACCGATAGCCAACTACAGGTTTTGACGCTTCAAGGCATTGTCAAAAACTATGAGCAGCTTATTGTGACGCGTGTATTCTTGGGGATTACTGAAGCTGGTTTCTTTCCTGCTGCAACTTATTTGCTGACTACATGGTATTGTCGTTGGGAGTACCAAACCCGTGTAGCTATTTTCTTCTCCGCTGCCTCTCTAGCCGGTGGTTTTTCAGGCCTTCTGGCCTATGGAATCCAGCACATGGAGGGAGTGGCGGGACTCGGTGGCTGGCGATGGATCTTTATTTTAGAAGGGATCATGACTGTTCTGATTGGCACTATCCTCCCGTGGACACTCCCCGACTCCCCAGCCGTGGCCAAATTCCTGACCCCTAGAGAAAGAGAGTTGATTCAACGGAGACTCCAGCGAGATTCGGGTACTTCCGAAGGGAAGGTTGCTACAGAGGAGGCTTTTCAATGGCGGTATCTTCGTGCTGCGCTGCTGGACTATAAGATTTATCTCGGCATCATCATGTTTTGGGGGAATACGTAGGTGGTCTACTGATATCATAACATGACCCTTGACTGACATATTTCAATAGGATCTGCATTTACGCATTTAGCTTCGCCATGCCGACAATCATTCAGCAACTTGGCTATTCTGCAGCAAATGCCCAACTGCTGACAATTCCTGTATATTTTGTTGGTGCTCTTGCTACCTTCCTCTTTGCAAGACTCGCTGATCGCAAGAAGACTCGTTGGCCCTTTGTCGTTATCCCTTTCTGTATTTCGGCTGTCGGGTTCATCGGTCTACTATCTATTCCACATCCCAAGCTTCCAGGGCTCACATATGCATTTCTGTTCTTTGTTCCTTCTGGCCTGTACCCTGCCGTCATTGGTTGCATTTCTTGGATTAGCAACAATCTCGCTCCAACTTGGAAACGAGCAGTTGGTATGGCATTGCTCATGTCAATCGGAAACCTCGGAGGCGCAGTTGGAGCCAATATCTTCCTGGAGAGTCAAGCCCCCAGATATCCGCTGGGGTACGGCTTGTCACTCGCCGTCGTGTGTGCTGGTGTGGGTGCTGCGATGGTTCTCCGTGTTGTGGTAAATCGAATCAACACAGCGCGACAAGCCATGTCTGACGACGAGATCAGGGCAAAGTACAGTGATGGTAGGTGGCAACTTCCTCGGGGAGGTCATGGGTCTCGAGCTAACAAATCGCTATGCAGATCAATTGCTTCAAATGGGCGACAGCTCTCCTTTCTATCGATATGTTAAATAATCGACCCTAGTTCCATGTTCAGGATCTATAGATCGAGGCTTTGCGGAGTGATGCCGGATCTCGGATCAAGGGCAAACTTGCAAAGATAGGTTAGACAGTTACTCAACAGCGTTGAGCTTACCTTCTCTAAACAACAGAAACATACTCTTTGTGATGTAACGGTGTGACGACTTCTACCTGCCATTTTTACCAATTATAGACGAAAGTGGAAGCTTCCCATGTGCCGCTCCCGGAGTTCGCATGGTTCTCCCCTTGGAGTAATCTATTATTACATTTGGATGACATGCATTTCTTGAACAAAACCCAACTCGATTGGCCAGCAGCGACGAGGCGGGACAGTAAGCATGTGATACAGTGCCACACTTCCTGTTTAGCTTGTTTGACGATCCTTGCCGGGTCAATGCGTCACGAAACACTTTGCCGCAGGGTTGCCTCCATCAGCTGACGGCTGCATCTAGAATGGAAAGAAGGTGAGAGTTTTTCTGGAATCTTTCCAGATGCCCTGTCCTGTGTCTTTTCATCTCGTCGAATTGGACCCCACGGTCGACCCGAGCTGGACCAACTGATGCTGGCCCACGTGTGTCCATCTTGCTGCGCCCAAGGATGGACAGGACGAGACGGAAGTGGCTGCGCAAGTTCACAGTCGACCTCTTCTTTCGCCACCGGAAGCAGAACTATGTCCATCGGCCTCTTTCGCCGGGCCAGATCCGCGTTTTGCATCTCCGCTCCACCAAGTCAAGAGAGATCTACTGTACTATCGAGCATGTCGACGTGGACAAGGCAAAATATGTTGCGCTATCTTATGCATGGGGGAGAGAGGATAGACTGTTTGAACTTCCAGTTTGCAACGAGAATGGATCTTTGGAAGGGATTCTGAATGTGACTGCTAGCCTTGGCAGTGCCATCCAGGATGTGATGGGATCGAACTGGCAGTTCAAGACCCTCTGGATCGACCAAATTTGCATAAACCAACACGACGTCATGGAGAAACAACGGCAAGTCAGCTTGATGGGCAAGATATATTCGAATGCCAGGTCGGTCATCACCTACCTCGGCCCGGCGCGTCACACGGACCGCGCCGCCTTCCTACTACTTGATTTGGCTTGCGACAGATTCATAACGCCGCTACTCGAGATGAATTACCACCAGGTCATGAGTGCCTTTAAGAAAATGGAATTTCACATCTCCCTTGCACCAAAGAAAACATGGACGGGGAGCAAGGCATCGCTTCTGAACCAACCAAGGACATCAGTTGCGGAGGACTCTTCATGGTTGGACCTTTTGATGATTCTTACTGGCCCCTGGTCTCAACGTCTATGGATGATACAAGAGAATACGCTAAACCGGAATACCTGGGTTCTACGGGGGAAGAGAATCATTAGTCAGAACACGGTGCTACTGCTCGCTGTCTTCATACTTCACAAAATGGACATCAGCCAAAAGCTCGACCCGGACATGGATGAGATTATCGACCGTCTGTGCCATCTCCAGCAGATCTGGTGTCGAAGAATCAGGAAGCTTTCTGCAAATCATCTACACGAGCTTTTAACTTGCTTCCAATCTGCGAGATATCAAGATCCGCGTGATCGGATATATGCACTATTGGGTGTTGCAAGTGATAGAAAGAAGCTGGGTGTTGAAATTAACTACCTCAAATCCCCCAACGAGGTGTTCACCAAAACCACAGCATCTATGATTCAGGCACACGGCTTGCAAATATTAACGTGCAATTTTGATCCTCTCGAGATGAGGCCGGAGACCCTCCCATCGTGGATCCCTTCATGGAACGCTGATGGGTCTAACTCTGGTATGGAGACCCGTTATTGGAAGCATAGCCCTTCAATAAAATCTGAGACTAGCTGTTGGTTTGAAGACGGCCTCAGTGTTTTGGCCGTTGAAGGCACACAGATTGGAGAAGTTTTGTTCAAATTCGATGCTTGGGACTGGAACTTGTACAGTTTATACGAGTCTAGAGATCTGAGCACAACATCGGAACGCTTTGCTACTTTCATCCGTACTTTGAACCACGTGGAAAGTTTTATTGATGCTGATGACGATGAAACCCACTTGATCATGGGATGCACGCTACTTGCCTCATCCCAAGATATTCACGATCCGGTGGTTGGAAAACAGGGTATTATTACTGGATACCGAACTGCTGTCGAGATGATTAAAATAGAAGCCGAAAGGAACTGTAACTTGGATAGGACCAGCATGAGCACCGATGATGATCTGGACTTTGAGGATATACCTCTTCAAGCTCGTCACCTGGGCAAGTCTTTCATATCTAGCATGTCAAGGCTGAAGAATTTCACACTATGCACAGTTGCTGGGGGACATGCATGCATGGCTCCTGTGGATACAAGGCCCGGAGATGTCGTGGTGAAGATGCTGGGCGGCTGCGAGGTATTTGTCCTAAGACCTACCTTGAGCGATGGCATATACCAATATGTTGGACCAGCTTATTTATATGGGTATATGGAGGGAGAAGAACTCAAGGATCCTGACTGGAGGGATAAATTGCAAGTAAGTAGAATAATTTGATAGGTGTTAGGCTGGAAACGGGAAGGAGTTGGGGGTAATGAAGCTTTTTGCAATTCTGGCGCATTTAGATAGCATTTGACATTCCACCACATGGCCAAAGTATCCAAACACTTTGGGGTGAGTCGAGTTAGATGGATTCTACATTATGAGCATATATTTGATTTGGCTCGATGGAACCTACGAGTCGGATGCCGGAGGTTTCACAATCACGAGTTCCATCAGAGTAGAGCGCTGGAGAACCCAGCTCATTGTTTCCCGCGTTAATGTATATTCTTACAAATTTAGATTGACTGCGAGGCCACTTATGTAACCGTTATCTATAAATGACAACTAAGAATTGCATTGCTCTCTATTGCAACGTATCGAATCGATCTTTAACATACACGGAACAGAGACTTCATATTGTCTTTTATTTGCTACTTAGAGTCAAAAGTTGATGAGAGCGTTGATTTTCTAGACTCCTCTTTATTGAAGCAAGGGGTTGGTCTGATATATGTTTTTATCTTCAGTGACTACAGAATTCCTTGCTATAAGACAACCTTAATTATGGTCTTTCCTCCTATCGCTAGCCAGGGCTTGCTACTTGATCAACTAGCTTGCGGCTCTCGAGTTCCAAGCAAATTAATGCATAAAACAGCGGCGGAAGCGGCTAAGCTTCCCAACACCAACATCCGTAGGCCTTCCCAGAGACAGCGTCTCCAGCGAACCTCTTCATCGCCCATGAACCAGGCCTTTCCAAAACCAAACGAAAACAGAGCAAACAGACAGAATCCTATACTCCAGCCCAGACCTGTACCAATTGTAGAGCTGAAAAAGTAAGGAAGGAGGGGGATGAGCCCTCCAATAATGTAGCCCAGTGAAATGGATAGGCCGGTGATGAGAGGTTGTATGTTGTAGGGCCTTTGATCATCTTCGAAAACATCTTCACTGTCTAATGAAATTCTAGAAGCAGCATACGAGAGGCCGTCTTTACGCTCCTTGATTCTGGATAGAAGGTCTTCAATCGCGTCGCCAGGAAGATCAAGGGGCCCGAGATAGCGGCGGATACGCTCCGCATCGCCACCCTTCTCGCCATCCGTGGCGGCATCGAGCATACCTCTCCGCTCTTCCAGGTCGTCGTCTTCAAATGACGTGCCACTTGCTTTGCGGCGCTGCGTTGAGGAGCGCACATCATCTAGGGCCGACAAGTAGCCGCCGATTCCCATGCTGATGCTTCCAGCGCATAGCTCTGCGAGGCCGGCGTAGATGACTGTCTGGGTGCGCCCAAGGGAGCTGAGCCCTACTGTGAGACCGAACGGCACCGTGAGGCCATCAGAGAAGCCCAGAGTGAAGTCCGATAGAAAACGGGCAAGCCACGGAGCCCGTTGTTGAGGCATGGTGGGGATACGGATATGAATGATGAACAATTGAAGGTGAAGGAAACTAAAGATGATAGAAACGAGTGTATTGTTTGCTTGCTCGCAAGATTCCTCGCGATCCCAGGTTCACCGAGATCTGTTCATAGCACTGCTAAGCAGCTACCTTATCACGATTGGCGAGATGAAGTCACTGAATGCAGTAAGAATTAGAGAAATCAGATTTGCTCCTCGGCAAAGTCGGCCAGGTAGAGAGGAAGGCCAATCTACGAGACTGGGATGCTTGGCAACACGCGACACGTGCGTCCGATCTCAGCAGGCCGGAGGGACAGGATAAATGGAAGATTTCCTAGGGTCGGGAAAGTCCGAGAAGACATTGCTTCTGGCTAGTTGGCTGCCATTGCTGACGCATAGCAACGACAAATGGAGCTGCCGAAAATGAGTGCCCATAACGCACGGCAACCACACGGACGCAACGGTGTCTTGCCATCTCGGCGCATTTTTGCCGATAGAGGAGTGTCGTTACCTCCAATGGCACCCACGTGCTCTTCTTTGAAATGCCAGTTGCTTAATTCGCCAGCCGAAAGGCCGAACGATCGCCCGTTTGCGGTGGGGATGACGGACTTTTGATTACTGGGGCTTCCCGTCGATGGAGAATCTTGGCACCCAGTCCAGGGGTAAACACAGGGGTGCTGTCATTGTTTGTGGAGATCTAACAAGGGACCAAGATGACCAGCACTGTGGTTTGAATCTCGCTATCTGTAGTTCACTGCCATAGGTTCGCTTGTTCCGAGTCCTAGATAATGTAATCTAGTGTCCTGTGGTTCCGCGGGCTATGGGTAAGGGTGATAAGGTGTTGGTTCACAGCAGAGGTCTCGATTTTTCACGGGATGGGTGAAGAACAGGGGTATGCATATACTTTCGGAACACACCTTGATGAGTTTACAGAAAGACCTCGGTTTTCATGACATCATATATTAACGTGCAGGGCTATTGGCCGCTTTATCAGAGTGATGTACAAGCTTTAATTGGTCTTCAGATGCCAGACATATAGAATAATTATTGAGTAGTCGACACTAATCGATACAAGAAAGCAAACTCTAGCCCTGGGAGGCCTTCGACCCAAAACCAAGTTCACGAGTAATTGCGTGGTACATCTTAAAGCTTACAGATGGATCTACTTCTTCGAAGGCTTTTGGTAGCCAGCGGGGGAGTGAAGACCATCGTTAACCTCGATAGCATCCTTGTAGTAGGTAGGAGCGTCGCTGTTAGCCCAGATCTTCTTGATGCCGGACCAGATGTTACGGCCATGAGCACTGCCATCCAGCTTGAGGTTAGGGGCAGGGTATCTAGAGTTTCCACCCTTGGAGTTGAAGTAACCGGCGTAGGAGACGTTCCAGTAGTAGTCTGTAATCTTGGTATCGATAGACCACTGGCGGTTCTTGTCACCGGTCTTGTCGGCGACCATCTGGTAGACATTGGCACCGACATCCCAACGGCCGAGGGTGGGGAGGTCCCAGTTGGCCTGGACACTCGCAATCTCAGAGTAGTGGTTGTAGTAGGTGCTGTCAGTGGTGCCAACAAGGTTCTTGGGGACGGCGTCACCAATGAGAATACCAAGAATCTGGTTGCGGTTGGTGTAGGTCTCATTTTCATCCCAGGTGATTACAACGAGGGTATTGTCAATGAAGTTGGGGTCGGAGAGGAGAGGGGTCAGGAAACTCTTGCACCAGTTACCGGCGACAGTGACAGAGGTATCATGGCCATCTGAGGTCATGTTGGGGGTGATGAACATCCACTGGGGCAGCTTGTTCTCCTTCAGGTCCTTATGGAACATGGACTTAGACGTGTCAATCATAGACAGGTTCTTGATTTGGGAAAGACGCTGCTCAGAGAAGGTGACGCTGTCGTGGAAAACGGCAGGGTTGTGCTTGCGAACGTAGTCATTGGCTCCGTTCTGCTGGTTCTTCCAGCCTTGTCCCTCAAATCCACTGTAGGGCATGTCCTCCTGATAGTGTGCCCAGGAAATTCCGGCCTGCTCCAGAAGGTCAATAACCGTAGAGATGTTACGGTCGGCACGATTGAAGTTGTCGTTCTCCATGCCAAAGTAGTCACCAGCAACGGCTGCCATGTAGTTAGGCTCAGACGGATGGGTGACGCCAAAGTAGTTGTTCAAAAGAATTCCCTGAGAAGCAAACTGAGCGAAGTTGGCTTTAATAAGAGGGTTAGCGAGGGAGACGTTGTCGCAAGATGGGGCAAGGACTGGAACTTACGATCACCAATGGCCTTCTCGTAGTTCTCGTTTTCGAACCAGATGTAAACGACACGGTCAAAGGCCTTGCCCTTGACATGGCTAGTAGGACTGCTGGTCTTGGCTGTGGCAGCAGCAGCAGCTACATCAGCAGCACCAGTGGCCGTGTACTTTGTCTCCCATTGAATGGTGCTGGTTGGTGAGGCAGTGGCCGTGGTGCTTTGAGCCTTGGTGCAAGGCTTGGCCACGGCATGACCGGCCAGGGCAAGAAGGCCAACAGTCGTGAAAAGCATTTTGACGAATTGAAAAGAGTGGAAGAGGCCGGTGTTGAGCAATCAGCTTGACGAGAACTGTAACACCTTGAGGGCGCGGACACTGCCCTACATATATATGCAGATGACGACGCGATTTCACAACGACCTCAATTCATACCCACATCCAATTAATGACAGGGGCGGTTTTCCCCTTATCCACGCAGTCAATTGAAAATTGGACAGTGCTGACTGGTGGGCATTGGTGTCGCTCCCAGTGTTCTCAATTCACTCAGGGCCAAGCCGATGACCTTCAGAACTACTCGTACGAATATGGCAGGCAGACAACTGCTGCATTAGACACTCCCCGCACAGTCTCGGTTATATTGTGCCGATCACTGCCAATGGCAGCCTCAGTGCTATTGGGCATGCACACACGTGCGTCCTGGAGCGTGCCGACTCAGCCGGAGTTGGAGGAAGACCTTGTATTTTAGTCGATGATCCTAGCGCGCAACTGAGTGGAACTGACTCTCTCTCTCACTGAGCAGTGCTCGCTCTGGTACTGACTTAGCAACGGGAACGGTCGGACTATGTATGCCACGACTCACGACAAGACTAAGTGTCAGTAAGCATCATCGCTCATAGCCGTTCCTGACGTTCTCTGGCCCATCCCCGGTACAACGAGTCAAGTCTGGACTGGAAGGTCAATTGGCGGGAGCTCCGTTTTCTGGAAGGTCTCGTTCCTGCATGTCACCCTCCCTAATCAAGGGTTCCTCCATGTGACGCGGCAACGAACCATCGGCCTTCCTGTCAATTTGGACTTGAAGCTTAATTCTTTCGTTATTTCTTTATTTTTGAGTTTTTTTATCGCCAAGTCAGAATGCGCCCTGCCCCCACATTCGACAGCAGTACACCGGTGGCCACGAGCCCCAACGAAGAAGAGGGTGATGGCCATGAAGAGGATCAACCATTTCTGCTGTCCGACAATCCAAACCATCCCGCTGAATTCAGGCCACGGTGGCAGAGATTGATCCCTTCCAAGCTTTCTTTATCTAGAACAATCATCTTCGCCATCCTCGTTGTAGCCACTGTCCTGGGATTAGGTGTTGTCGCCCTTGGCCTTCGATCTGGCAAAGTGCGCGGCCAAGATGAACACGAGTCCTCTAATGCGGAGCAAGATCATGCGCCGCAGCTGATTCAGTACAAAGAAGAGCTATCAGCTATACCAAGACTGAGAGATGATTCTGAGTACTTGCTCAATACCTCCTGGGCCAGTGGAGCTCCTCCCACCACACGTGAATACTTTTGGACGATCGTGGATGGCGACCTGAATCCTGATGGCATCTATCGGCCAATGATGCTCATCAACAACCAATTCCCTGGCCCTCTGGTCGAGTGCAATGAAGGTGATCGTATCATTGTGCACATTGAGAATCGTGCAGTCAATGCTACCTCGATTCACTTTCACGGCCTATTCCAGAACGGAACAAATACCATGGATGGGACTGTCGGCATCACTCAGTGTGCTATTGCTCCCAACTCAAATTTCACATATACGTTTGATATCAAGGGACAGTCAGGCACGTACTGGTATCATGCTCATCAAAGCGCCCAGGCATCTGATGGTCTGCTGGGACCAGTTGTGATCCATGCAGCGGATGAACGTACTGCGCAAGAGGTGTCATACGAAACCGATCGTATCGTCATGATTCAAGACCACTACCACAACACCACTGCTGAACTTCTCATGGACTATCTCAAACCGGACATGGAAAATGACGAGCCGGTACCAGATAACGCACTAATCAACGGACGAGGTCGGCGTAAATGCGAGGACTTTCCTGGATCGAGGTGTGATGACAGCAACCCGCAGATCCCCTTTCTTGATCTGGAACGGGGAAAACGTCACAGAGTGCGATTCATCAATGTTGGTGCCTTTGCCGAATTCCAAATCCAATTTGATGAGCATCCGTTCTATATTACCGAGGTGGATGGTGTTGATGTCCATCCTGAACCATTCCACCGTCTCAATATCATGCCCGCGCAGAGATATAGCGTGATCCTGGAGACCAATGTAACCAGCACTGAATCATACTGGATGCGAGCTCGGATGGTCACGCACTGCTTCACAACAGAAAACGATCGATTAGAGCCCGAGATCAGGGCCATCATGAGATATAGCTCCCCGGGTGCCCATCTAAGCGAGGCGGAGCCGGCTAGTAAGGACTGGCCAGAAGTAATCGAGGTGGTGTGTCGAGACCTCAACACAAGTCTCCTCCATCCGGTTTATAACATGACACCCCCTGCCGCTGATGACTTCCTTGCTTTGCGAGCCAACTTCATGATCGGCGCTTGGAGACTGGCACGGGGGTTCTTCAATGGTTCAACATGGCATGCAAACACGACATACCCATCGCTCCATCGATTTCTAGATTCCGAAGCCAACGTGACCTCAATGGAGAGCTCTCTCATTACCAATGAGGTTGATTTCGAAAGGGATAACGAGTATGTAATCCAAACCACCGGGATTCGTACGGTCGATATCTCCATCAACAACTTTGACGACGGCTCGCACCCATTCCACCTACACGGGCACAGGTTCTTTGTTTTATTACAGGGCACAAGCGGATACCCACCCACAGCAGAGCAAATGCCTGCACTTCTAGAAGAGAATAAGTCTCTACTAGAGAACCCACTTCGCCGAGATACCATCACCGTTGAAGGGTACGCTTGGGCTGTGATTCGTGTTGTCCTAGACAATCCCGGAATGTGGGCCTTTCACTGCCACAATACGTGGCACGCCGAATCTGGAATGTTGATGCAGTTTATGGTGAGATCCGAGGTCGTTAAGGAGTGGGAGATAGACCCAGAACAGAGAGAACTGTGCCACAGAAAAGGCGTTGAGACGGGCCAGCGACCACCGGATAGTATCTGGTTTGGCAGCTTCTGAACATAAAACACAAGCATTAATATAACCTCATATAACCTCACATAATAAAAATTAATACAATTCTTTTACTTTATCATGCTCATTATACTATATAGTTTTACGCTTCTGGGAAAGGCTGCGATTTTCTATCAATAAATCTAAAGGTATGATATAGACATGGAGGTTAGTTGACGAGCATGGAGTGACGGGGCGCTGGCCCTGCACCACCACAATTGGCACAATCTGGCCAAGAAGTCGAGCAAACAAAATTTATAGACAAGGATACATATGTTGTTTTTATGGGCAATCAATATATGATTTCAAATATCTTTTCTTTTGTCTTTTTTAGAAAAAAAAAAAAAAAAACAAGGGGGTGGGGGTGTGGCTTGATTTCAGCCAGGTGCCGCTCTTATTAAGGGAAGCCAATGGAAAGAAGATAGAAGACAGCGGCTGGGATAATATTCCAATAGCCATAAGCCAGTACTTTTGTTTAGTTCTAGACTTTTTGGAAGGTCTGAGCGACGAGTTAGACTCTATGGAGATAGGATGTTAATAGACAAGTCTGATGAGGGGTGAACGAATAAGCAGTCTCATAACAGCTAATGAAACCTGATAATAGAATTTTAGCAGAGCGATTGCTAAGTTTAACCCCTAGAATCTTACTGCCATATGGGGATATTGTCTCTCTGCTAAATTAGGCACACAGCACACACGCACAACGTAGAGCCTAGAACAAAAAGAAACAACTCAACAAGAAAAACTATCTGGTGGTGAGTTAAAGACAAGCAACCGAAGTATAGAGTCTAACCACTACTTACCCATAGAACTACAAGAGTAATAGAAAATAATACTCAGGTAGATGGTTCTCCGGCTTATCTCCGCTAACTAAATTTCTCTTTGCATACCTACCATCGCGCGCAGGCCGGGTTTGGGAATAGTACTGGGGATAGTGTTTGGATCAATCTAACATTATTCAGTAATTCAACAGCCTGTTACGTGGCTCAACAGCCTGTTACGTGGCTCAACAGCCTGTTACGTGGCTCAACAGCCTGTTACGTGGCTCAACAGCCTATTATCTAGTCAAACAGGCTGTCAGGGATCTAACAGTTATTTTAATGTAAGCTTACTGTTAGCCGCAAAGCCCTGTTGGCTTTTATCGCTGTCTCTGGTACTATCAGGAGCCTAGCCCTGTCAGCAGCCTAACACCATGTCAAGACTAACAGCTGCAGCTATTGCAGCTATCGTAACTGCCTGTTGGATTCCTGACAGCCTGTTAGGCTTCCAACAGTATACGACCTGACAGCCAAACCGTCTGGACAGCTGTTAGCCCTCTGACAGCCTTACCAAGTGACCCGGAATGTCTAAAACATTTGCTGTCAACAGTAAAAGTTTTGGCCATGGTGTTAGCGCTTGACAGGCTATCCCCAGTACTGTCCACAACCCCCCACTGCGCACGATGGTACCTAATAAAGTAAGGTATGATAAGACGACCCTCTTCTGACATACATATGGAAGTGAATCCTACCTGGCGTCTAAGCTGAATTGTACCCGAGCCAATCAACCTAATTCCAGCTTACTGATTGGCTGGAATATGGAATCAAAAAAAGGAATACTGCTTTGCCCCTGGCTCCCGGCGGTGGAAAAGTCACATCCCGACTCGTCCACTTCCAATCTTACGAAATACCTCCAGCACATCCCTACTCGTGGCCGCTCAACTCTTTATTCTTTCCCATTATATATATAGGACAAGTGATCTGTCCACGATCCAACGCCACAAGTAACAGAATATCTCGTCTTTTAAAGTTACAGCCAAGGATATCTTACCCTACTGCTGACATCATCATGTTCTTCTTGCTGAATATGGGCCGTGGCCTCACTGCTGCGGTCCTGACCTCGCTATTCATCACTACGACCTATCTCTACATCAAGCTCAGTGAGAAAAGGCTCAAACAATATGCCCATCTTCCACAGGCGAAGACGTCGCTTCTGTGGGGCCATCTCAAGCTGTTCGACGAATACACCAAACGTGGAAATCACGACCGCCATCCAGGTAGCATTTCACCCTGTCAATTATTGTACCTTGCCATGATTGTGTTTTTGACCTCCTGCTTCAAATTGCCACAGAGTCTTGACGGTTTTTTGTCACTAACAAATCGGCTGTAGATGCCATCATAGCTGAAATCCACAGGGATATCGGATCCCCTCCTTTCTTCATGCTCGACATGCGGCCAATTAACCCACCAACAATCGTCATCGCTAACTATGAGGTTGCCGAGCAACTTTCGAAACCATCCAAAGGGTTTCCTTATAGTGTGCACAAAGCACCAACCACAGTGCGCATGATCCCTTTGGTAGGATCAAAGGCAATCCTCTTTCACCAGGTATGACGCATCCAAAATGTCAATGGACACGAAATCCCGCGCATAACGCGATTAGTTTATGAACCTAGACATACTAATATCTATAATTCTTTCTAAGAATGAGAGTTGGAAGGGAGTCCGGAAGAGGTTCAATCCAGGTTTTGCCCCAGCCCACCTCATGACTCTGCTCCCAGGCATCCTCGAGAAGACAGTCCCCTTCTTGAATCATCTTGATGAACGCGCACGAATAGGGGAGCCATTCAGGCTATCTGACTTGACTACCAACTTGACGTTTGATATCATTGGAACCGTTGCCATGGATGTCGATATGGAGGCCCAAAAAGGCGATGCTTCTCCGCAGGGGGAGTTTGTTCGCCAATTCAAGAAACTCATCAGGAGTACGTGTGTGATCAATCTCTTGCTTATAATGCACTAACACTTTCACCAATCCAGCCTATGCAGATGACAAGTTGTTTTTGCCCTGGTGGCTTATGCCCTTCACTGAGATAAAACGCCTGCGCCTTTCAGCGTTCATAAACAAGAGACTAAGAGAGATCGTGGACACCAAGCTCAAGAAATTAAACTCTGCTCCTTTAACAGGCCGATCACGTACAATTCTGGCGCTGGCGTTGCAAGATGTTGAAGACATCACACCCGAGATCCTAGAGGAAACCCTCGACCAAATCAAGTCGTTCCTCCTGGCTGGTCATGATACGACTAGTATTCTTATCGACTGGGCAATATATGAGCTCTCCCGTACTCCACATGCTCTCAAGGCCGTGCAGGAAGAAGTCAAAACACTCTTCGGCTCTGATGCACAGGATCCACGCGCCATTTGCGCCAGACTTTCATCTTCGGGAGGAGCAGAGCTGATTCACCAAATGACGTATATCTCGGCTGTTATACGCGAAACCCTTAGACTGCACCCACCAGCCGGCTCCGTCCGGATGACCATGCCCAACTCTGGAAGCACATGTATAGTTTCCACACCTCAGGGCGAATACTGTCTGGACGGTACCTGGATGTACATCAATCACACTATTATCCACCGTGACCGAGCCGTATATGGCGAAACGGCGGAAGAGTTCCGACCAGAACGCTGGCTCGTTGGTGGCGGCTCCAAGGGCACGGGAGACGATGAGTCTCTTTTCATGGCCTCGTCGGGCTCTTTCCCTCCCGGTGCTTGGAGACCATTCGAGAGGGGTCCGAGGAATTGCATCGGGCAGGAACTTGCAAATATTGAAGCGCGCATCGCCATCACCATTCTGGCCCACAAGTATAAGTTCTCCAAAGTCGGCCTTGGCGAGTCAGACTTGGATGATAAGGGCCAACCAGTGCTCGATAACATGGGGCAGTACAAGACCAAATCAGAGCTATATTCCGTGAGTTATTGTGTTCTCCCCCTCAGCCATCATCTGAATACGTTTCTGATTATTTTCTTTCGGCTCTCAATATAGACTTTCCAAATCTCTGCTAGACCTGTCGACGGTATGATTATGAAAGTAGAAGTGGCCCCATCTAGCTTATAAACCCCTATTTAGTGCATATACGACCTGAAGCCCTCTTAAGATGCATTTTTAAATGACTTGGAGGGGTTTCAAAAAGTTGTGTGCTTTACATAACCATGCAAGCTTATACTTGACCTACCTATTTATTGATATTCTCCTCCCTTTTATTGCTTTGTAGACTTGATATTCTAATGACCTAACTTATATCTCTGTCACTTTTTTTTAACTCTCTAAGAGATTTTTCTGATATTTTGAGAATGGCCATAAAGGCCATGGCAGCCACGAGAAGGAAAGGCCTCGGGGTTGAACGTAGCAGGCCGATTTCCAGGCTGTCGGCCCATATCTCAGGCCATCGTGTCCGATAGATTTCTTCAAGTCGCTGATTGTGTGGGCCATAGTGTTTAACAAATATCACAAAACCCGTAGCTAAGAGATTAGACTGCCTCATGCCGCCGTCACCACTCTTTTAATGGATAGAGGTGTAGTTTACGAATCTGACCAGGCAGCAGTAGATACCGAAGGGTGAGATTTTCGATTTGCTCAGCCGGTCAGATATACGCTCTCTCTCCACTTTAATCTTATGTATGCCCAGTCTGGCTAGGAGCCGTGTCGTATCCAGAAGCTGGGTTACGTTTCACGTTTAGAACAGCCACGTGGGAATCGCTGTATATTGTGTACATAGCCACATCAAACGATTGGATTTATGGACGAAAGTCCAAACTTGTCTGAGAAATTTGGAAGACCCGTACATAGCGAGTTTTCTAAGGTGATTTTCTCTAACTATTTGATGAATTTCGAGTTTTGGCCAAGCTACGACGACCCTTCGACATTGTATGGAGCCATCTTGCCGTGTCGCCCCTCCTTGCCGCTGTTGTTGAGTATTTAACTATCACCCAAAAATCTCCTCACTTCCAACTTGATAACTCAGTAACTACTCTGAGCCTTGGCCCTCAGTTTCGCCCCGAAGAACCAGATGACAAGAGGCGCAGGCAGTCCAATAACTAGCCCAGCAAATACCAGCGTGGTGGTGGCCCATCCATAACCAAGAGCCTGGTACATGATCGGGGCAAACAGCGGAAACAGGAAAGCAGTCAAGCTCTTCAAAAACTGAGAAGCTGCTGTGGCGCTCGTCGTGTGGTCGCCATATGTTTCAATGACATAAGCCATCAACGGCATACCAGACATCTGCGATGCGAACATGTAGACGAAGATTGCGATGTCAACAACGATCCAATGGACTTGATATTGGGCGCACCATCCGTAGACAACGAGTCCCAAAGGCCCGATGAGAGCCCCGGGGAGCATGAGCGGGATGCGATACTCCGGGACCTGAAGTTCGCCGCTGGAGGAGGGACCTTGTGAGTCGTGCATTCTTTTGTATAAGTAGTCCATTACTTTCCCTCCCACCTGGGAACCTGCAATTTCACCAAGTGCAATGGCGAGGTAATGGAGGCCGCTCAGCTCCACGGACATGGAGTACTTTTGAACCCAAAGCTCGGAATAAGTGGAGAGGATGATATACAACATCCCATACTGAAATGCAGATATCGCCGCAGTGACTTGAATGATGGGGTGAAACAGAAGCATCCGGATGGGCCGAGAAAGGGCACGGGAGAGGGTGGACAGCGCAGACTTGTGTCCGTACTGCCGCTCCTCCAGGGTTTGGTATTGCGAGTCGCCGGTTTCCTTCCGGAGCCGTTCAGCTCGACGGCGAAGGATCAGCGGCGCGTATGACTCACGGAAGGTCAGATATGCCACAGCAATCATGACGGCTTGAAAGATGGAGGTAGACCAAAACATCCACCTCCAAGTAGTACGGGCAGCCATGAAACCACCGATAATAGGACCTGCGTAGATTTAATATTAGAAACGGATGTAGTAGGTGATCATCTTATGTTTGGCTGAGACCTACCAACTGCCGCACCAAGCAGGGGAATGAGCAGATAGGCACCCAATGACCGGCCACGCTGCTCGGCACTCCAGACGTCGCCGAGGACACCTGCAGATAGAGCATAGACAGAGCTGGCGCCAAACCCGGCCATGAAGCGGGCGGCAATTAATACGCCCTTCGAATTGGCAAAGCCGCAGGCGATGTTCCAGACAAGAAACCAGACGTTTGAAGCATGGAGAATCGCCGAACGGCCGTATATCTCGGACAATGGCCCGATAACAAGCGGACCAAATGCGGTGGCGAGAAGGTAAATAGACAGCGCCATGACCGACTCGGCGGAGTTCATATCGAACTCTTGGGCAATGGTGGACAAAGCCGGTGCCATGATGGTGGACACCATGATGCGATTGAAGCCAGTGGCAGAGATCACATCTGTGACTGCCCATTTACGGCCTGAGCGCCAGTCTTGGGGATTCTCCTCATCGTATTCCGGGTTGAAGGTAACGAGGAACGGGTCTTGGTCGCTCTTCTTCGAGTCCGCTTTTGAGATGGCGGCCAACTCGACGTCCGTCACAGGACTTATAACAAGTTCAGGGTCCTCCCCAGAGTTGGCGGGTTGGCTTGATGTTTTAGTCATCATGGAGGTAGACAATGAACGGATCGATGAATGACGAGGCTTACAAGAGACGAAACACCGACCGCGGGCTTTATACCTGTTGTGCAACGCGGGATCGGCACGAGCTGGCTTATCAATCTCGGTCCGACTTCTCGCTCGCCATCTTATCTGGCCGGATCTCCGGGGAATACTCACCGCCGTCGACTCGGATTATCGGCTTTGGACCTTTTGCTGTGGTTGCCTACGCGGGGAAGTGGGAATGGCGCTTACTATTGACTAGGTAGAAAGAACAAGGGTGACGAAGACAGAAACCTCCGAGTCTAGCACGCCAAATTACTCACGATGGTGACTCAACGGTAAAATATTTACTATTAAGAGCGATATGCGGATGCCCAGCCTGGGGATGTCGGGCGGAATGCATCCGAGTTTTTGGTGCTCTTAGACTCTTAGAGATCGTTGAAATTCATCATCTAGATAGGCTCTAATGCTCGTTGGTAGAAGGATAGTGACTGGCGGCGCTGCTGTTTGGCGATCCTAGAGCGCCGAAAGCCTTCAAAGGTTCCTTTCAAGGTCTCCTGGCACATATATATTAACTACAAAAGTCTCGCTCTTTCCGGCTAGATGAATGCGCGGAGGATTGTCTAGGCCTTTAATCCTGTGGTGCACATTGATTGTGCCCATGATCCCTTCATTCATCATTGCAATCTTTTTATATCAATCATGAGACAACGACGACTAACGACGATTGAGAATCTGCCTCACAATTGCATACAAAGAAACCATAGCGTGAACTAAGCGCCCTTTCTTCAGACGGGGCTTTATAAGCCAAGGGAAAATTGGTGACTTGAAACAAAACGATTCCCCAACAAGTCAAATGAGCGACAAGAAGAAATTTAGCGGGCCTTCCTCATGAAGCCAAGTGCACATGGTTCCTACGGGACAAACGGTAAAAATACAGGCGTCAAATCGGGCAATGATGTACCCTGCTGCAACAGGCGGATGGATGTCCAGCGCTAATTGGGGGTCATAAGGAGAAATACGAGAAATGGATCCTTCGGCCTCTCGTGCTCGTTTCTGAGCTTGGAAGGTGCCGATTAGCAAGACGCTCCATTCTCATTTGATACTTCCCATGACCATCATCTATAGGTGAAAACGAGTTGTAGCTGCAACAAGCTGGTCGTTCTGCCTCATTAACCGCCGCTAGTGATGGTCAGCTGCCAAGCGGCTGTGTATTCTGTAGCTGGCAGGCATTGATTGATTGGACAGGGCCTCATGCTCGCAGACACAAGTTGACACGACCCCATTTCATGGCCTCCACCAAGGCCCGTGCCTGGCACTTTGACGGCTCCTGAAACAGAGATGAATGTGAGCGGCCAATAGCAGTCTTGTTTGTCGGGCGCTATTCCAGAATAGAATAGCAGTTTAAGAAGCAGTCAATCAATGTCGACAGGTTTGTCTTCTTCATTGATCTTGGCACAAAGCAAGCACCCATGATTCACAAGCATTAAGAGTGGGCTGGGCCTACTAAAGGAGCTCGAGTCCTCTCGAGTCCTCTCCTTAATACTCTCGTATTCATTTTGAGACCAGATTCATTCTCTCATCCGCTCATTCATTCCCACGACCTTCACGATAACGACAGCAAGATGGCAATCATCAACTTCTTGACTACTGCACTGGCCCTGGCGGCCACAGCCGTTCAAGCAGCCCCTTCCTCCTCATCTCTCGAGACGCGGGCGACCGAGATTTTCTTCGAGGACCAATTTACTACACTCGACCAGGCACGATGGTATTGCGAATACGGCAATTGCCCCAGAATGGTCAATGATATGGCCAAATTCGAGCTCGCTGCCAACACGCGCAACGCCAACAGCAGCATCATTCTGAACAACCAGCAGTTCACATGGGGCATCTTCAGATTCTCCCTCTCCCTCTCGCCCCAGCCAGCTGCCCGTGTCTTCTGGGGTGCTTCTCTGTACAACAACGGCCCCAATGAGGATGGGTCTCTCTACAGCCAAATCGACTTCGGCTTCTACACGGACAACACCAAATTCTCCAACTCGCAGCTCTTCCTCGAGAGCGCTGTGAGCGGTCAGCGCAAGACCATCGACATCACTGCCAACGGCATCAACTTTTACGACGGCAACCCCAAGACGTTCCAGCTCGAGTTCAACGCCACCAGGCTTTCTCTGAGCATCAACGACGTGTATGTCGCCGGCCATAACGAGGCCGCCTTCCTTCCGTCTCTCCCGCTGACCTTCTCGATGGGTCCCCGCGTGCTGAGCGATAGCACCAGTCTCTTGACCGAGACATGGTCTCAGAACGTCGACTACCTGCTGGTCAACGGTGGCGCTCCCGCTTAAAGTATTACCAGAAGAGCATTGCCATAAGATCCAGGGGATCTTTTATTCACCAATTAGGCAACGAAACGAAAAGGTTATATTTACATCGGCGGCAGGCGTCTGGTTTTATTTGTCAGCTAACAGGTGATGATGGCACATGGTTGAACAAACCATGCCTTGATCGTTTGATCTTGATCTTTGATAGCGCATGCATTCTAAAATAATAAAACGGCTGTTCCCAATATCTTCTCTAAAGCCCCAAAGTCATCTGTGACCCCGTGTTTGTGAAACTAAACACGGATTAGTGTATGTGACTTGCATATGATCAATATGAGTTTTATCATAAGTAAATCACCCTATATTCTTTTCAAAGACGACCCAGGGACCGATATACTTAGTTGCTTAAGCATTCATCCATTGTATAGAAAGCTCCCCACGCGACTTCCTAGGTGTTAGAAATACCTGCCTCTCTTTATTAATGTCCAATATTGTCCCAGTTCTCCAGTCAATCCGATACCCTCAATCGAGGATATGGTGATCTTTTCTGGGCCGATATTCCTAGCCCGGATAGCCCGGGGCTGCTTGAGATGATTACAAGTGATTCCATCATCTCAGGAGGCATTGATTCAATGAGCTTTCTTTGCCGCCCTCTAAATAAGCCTAAGATATGAGTAACAAGGGGCTATGGAGGGTTCTAGTTCGATTTGCCCTTTTGTGCTTTGCCAATCCCCTTGCAACTAGATAGTCCGGCCTATCTCTTATATTGAATCTTGAAAACCCAACAGAATTCCTCTCTTTCCAGCTCTTTCTCCTCTATTTCAATGCTTAGAGACTTCTCACTTCCATCACCTGAAATCTCATAGTTCAGCGATACAGCATCGTCCCCACCAAGCAGAGTTATATCATCTCCAGTCAGCACAGGGATTGGAGCTTGGATAACAACAAATCCACCTTGGACTATAGGCTTATCCAAAAAGAGAATGTAGAAAGCATCATCCGTCTGTGTGAATCTGGCTTCAGTCGGCCCCTCGAGCTCGCTTTGTATAAACCAGTAAGTCGTATTGAAGATAGCCTCTTGATGACGCTTTATCCATTTCCCGGCCTCTCTGAGATTGTCTGCGGCTTGTTCCACAATAGTTCCGTCAGCCCTTGGGCCAATATCCAGCAAAAAGTTACCATTCTTGGAGACCATGTCCACGAGGTTTTTGATGATAGTGCTGGCATTCATGTATGCCTCATCTGGAGTGGCACGATTATACCCGTAACTGTAAGGGTCCATTCCTTGGCTGCTCTCCCATTTGTGATGTTGAGCCGAGGAAAAGGTCTGATATTCCGGCGTGTCAAAGTCTGCAGCCTGGGGAACTCCACACCGGCTGTTGATGGCTACGTGACGATTCTGCTGGCGTACTTGATTGAACCATTTCGCGGCAAACTCGGCGGTTCCATTCGCGGCGCCGCAGTCGCACCACATGATGTCGGTACCGTAGCCATATGCAAGCTGCTCCATTTGTGGAACCATAAGATCTTGTATGAAGTCACCCACGGGGATGTGCCCAGTGTATGTCTCCTTCTCCCCTGTGTATGGATTTGTCGCCAGATCTCCCGGCCAACTCACAGTTCCCGGGTTCTCCGTTTTGTTGAATTGATCAAATCCATAGACGCCATAATCTGGATTAAACCATTCGGGGAGACTGAAATAAGTTCCTCGCTTCATGTTTGGATGATACGTAGCTGCGGCATCGAAGAGTTCCCTAAGAACGTCTCGTTGAGGACCATAGTGTAGGGCCGATCTGTTACTTGTTTCCTTCGTGTCCCAAAGGGCAAATCCATCTGCGTCATTGAAATAATTTAGTAACAAGCCCAAGAAATCAGTGAGTTCATATCTATATAGCAACATAGGTATGCTATTTAATCATAGCGATTGACTCAAAAGAATATGTTACTGACCGTGGTGTTTAGTTGTAATGACAAAATATTTTGCCCCTGCATCATCGAAGAGGTCCACCCATTCTTTGCTGTCAAATTTCTCTCCGGTAAACTCTTCAAAGGAGTCGTCATAGGCCCAGTCTTCGCCAAAGGTCTCTAGACGATATCCGCGGAAATTAGATCTGTCACCCAGTGGGTTTGTTGAGTACCTTTGAGAACGACTTCTTAGTTGATCCTCTATGCAGTTAACATGGGTGCACTCACCACCAGAACCACTCTGAGTAGCTTTCGAACTCGCTGCTATTCCCCCATCCAGGAACAGAATAAGGGCCCCCTGGGACCGGTTTGAGCTGGGTGACTTGAAAAACTGGGAAGAACCCGGGATATACTGACAATGAATCATGATGCCAAACTTATTATCCTTGAACCAGTCTGGCGCTTCATGTTCCGCCAAGTTGTCGAGGTCGGATGTCCACTCTCGGAGTCCAACCTTGACTCCCTTGAAGACTTTTCCCTGTTCCCTGCCACTGTATTCAACTGTAGCCTTTACGGTAGAGTCTCCCACTTGTCCGAGAAAAGACGACGATGGCTTGACAGCAACTGTTGCAACTTTTTGGTCTCCTGGGCATAGTCGCTTTATTGAACCTGGAGATTTCATCTCAAAGCCATGGCCCTCCAATTTCACAGTGAGGCCATCTCCCGAAACACATTCGGAGCCCGCGTTGTTTATTGTAACCTCGATAAGCTGAGATTGTTGATCATCATCGGCCCACTTCTGGGTTCCTCGAACAGACTGGATACCAATTTCAGAACCTTGGTGCAGCGAGATCGCGAATACATGCATTCTGCCTTCTGTTGTATTTGTGGTTGTCGGGAGAGTGATTGTCTTCAACTTTTTCCCAGGATCAAGCGCAGCAGTGCGCTCGAAGATATGAGAAGTATTCCAATTGACGGCCGTACTCGTGAAGCGCTTTGGGAAAATGATCTCACCGCGATTGATTGTGAGGAGGTTAAACCACGCCAGTGTGCGAAGGTTATAGAGCGATGTCGACCCGTCCTCATATGTAAAGGTCACATTTTTAGAAACGGTTGCAAGCTCTTTGTCATTAGACAGTAAGAACGACGCAGAGAAAAAATGTCCCTCGGGGACATCAATCACCTGCCCATCGCAAATTATGTTGTCATTGGCACCAGACTCAACGTAACCTGGAAAAGAAAATCGAATGCCCGTGACGGAAGATTTATAGTCGAGGGAATCAATGAAATCAGGTGCAGGATACGAGCTGCCTTTCGAGTCAAAATCAGCCTCTCCAGGTTTGGAACCGAAAGCTTTGTTGTTGAAGAAGTCTTCGAGGTCAAGGCGAATTGATCTACTCGTGTCACAATTATTTCCAAAGGCGATTGAGGACTGAAGAGCCAAGGCAACAATGCCCCCCAAAAAAGATCTCATGGCGGCCAGTTTGGCGGGTCCAATGAAGCAAACCGGTCACTGGGTCGGGCTGAAAATAGGGGTTGTTCGATGTGGCCTTTGAACAAAGTAATTAACACCAAACATTAACCATTGATATACTCCCACATTTGCTCATTCTCAAATAGCCGATGGTTCAGTCGGCTGCTTTTCTTGGTTTTAGTTGGGCCATTGGTGCATTATCAATGCAGTTCATCGCCAAAAATGTCTACCCAGCAAGGAATTTGTGGAGGAATGGGTCAGTAGGTATGTCTTGACTCTTCAATTGAACGCTCTCATAGGCCATAAACATTCCACTTCGGGGGTGATTTCCGGATAATGTCAATTTACCCCTCACCGAACCTATTGCAACGTTGCCTCGAACGATATCATTATGTCAGGGTCGGTGGTTAATAAAAGTCGATAAGGTTCGGTGGGGGAGGGTTTATGCGGGCGAATGAGGGCTACAAAATGCTCGATACTAATCAGCGGTGACCTTCCATTACCTTCAAGCTCCAGGGGTCTTAGCTATATGTCTGTGTTCAACCTTGGCCACTAAGTGGGTTAAGGACAAAACGAGATATGGCCGAAAGTCAAGTCTAACAGCACTATCTAGAGTATGTTTATTGGGCATTCGATTACATATGAAAATGCGAGAAGTGGCCGCCGATGATAACCTGCATCCTCTCGGTGCTTACCAACACTTCGCGTGAAATAGATAGCATGCTGTTATATAGTGTCAATAAATCTTAGGATTTCATGGTGTACAAGAATGGATCTCAAGCTAAACACACCAATGGCTCGAATGACAAACGCGGGCAACCTAAACCTTCCACCGGAAAGAAGGATGCTTCCAATCCAAGTCCTCAATCTCCTGCTCAGTCATGCCTTCAAGCTGAGCCTCTCCTGCTTCCTGTTCCATGTCTCTCCGTTTATTATCTTTCCTCATCCAAAAGAGGGTGCCCACTGTGATGAGAAGAAAGCAGACATTAGAAGCCAAATTGAGACCATTTCCGATAGGAAAGTTAGGCCCATCCCAAGACAAAAACGACCACGTCGATACAAGACCACCCATGTTGCCGATCATGACATTCCACCCAATGGCCGAGGACCTTGCTGTATCGGACACCACGTTGGCCGAAATCTGCCCGTTGCAAAGAGCTCCGCAGAGGAATATCAGAGAGGCGATGATGTAAGTTGCCGCGTATCGTGCGATCTGGTTGTCGGTCGCGAGGAATATGATGTACCCAATAATAGCGGTCGGTGTGGAGAGCACCAGGATGATTTGCCTGCGATCTGTTTTCCAGCTAACGAACCCAGCAAAGAATGTGCACACGGCGCCAAAGAAGTAGGGAGGAGCAGTGAGAAGCTGCTGCTGGACCACAGTCCTGTCACTGAAAATGCTCCGGACGACTGTGGGAGCGAACACGCTGAAACCCTGAGCTGTGATGCTTCCAAGGAAGAACACAACGGATGTGGTCAGCGTGATAGGATTGAGGATACCTCGCCGCAGCTTGGTTTTATCGATTTTATCCAGGACTTTAGTCTGCCCGACACGCTCTGAACGCAGACGCGCCTCGGCGAGCTCCTTTTGGCTCTGTGTAAGCCAGCGAGCGCTGGAGGGGCTGTCCGTCAGCGTGAGGAAAGCAATCAGGCCGATGCCAGTGGTAGCAATCCCTTCGATGACGAAAATCATTCGCCAGGTATGAAGCCCAGCAAAGTTGTCTAGTGTTAGGATCGCTGATGCCAGTAAGGCCCCCGTTGCACCCGCTAGTGGACTCATGACGATGTAGCATGCCAGGCGGAAGGAGAGCTCATCACGGCGATACCAGCGGGAGAGGTAGTACGCGATCCCGGGCAGCATTCCAGCCTCAAACAAGCCAAGAATGAAGCGAACCCCCATAGCCTGTGCCTTTGTCGTTACTAGGCCGTTGCAGATAGAGCATATCCCGAACATGACGGTCATCGCGGGGAGAAACCAGCCAGGGCCGATGATTTTGCAAAGAATGTTGCAGGGGATCTCGAATACGATATATGAGACGAAGAAGAGAGAGAGGGTGGCGTTGTAATCGGTGCCCGCCATGCCCAAATCTTTTTCGAAGCCCGCAATCCGAGCATTACCTGCCACCAAAGTTGAGTAAACGAGAGCGTGAAACGGTAGGTTCTGAACAAGGGAGAAGTACCAATATTGGCACGGTCGATGACGCATGCGAGAAACAGTAGGCAGACTGTAGGCATGATGACAAGGTCAATCTTTCGACATAGTCGCCGTTCTTCATTGCGGTCAAGGTATGGTGTCGATGAGGCGATCTCGATCCTATTGAATCCCTCGTTAGAAAGGTCAATCTTTGAGTATATCAAGGGGTCGGGTTGCTTACTGCTCGACCTCTTGGGCATCTTGTGCCTTCTCATTAGAACTAGCCATGATGAAAGTTGCACCAAGTTGCTACTGTTCTGTTCAGTTGTCTTATTACAAGCAAAACTTCGCGATGGTATATCAAACAAGCATTGTGAGACAACTCAGGATGGAGAATGTCGTCTTTTGTAACTGGCAAGGGAATGCATGACAGAGTACGTTGTAATTACTACTACACACCAAACGGAATCGCTCGTGTACACCTAATTCCGAATCCGCGATGCATCGCTTCGATTCCGATTAGAGCGCTCTGGAACCAATAGAGGTCAATGCATTAATTTACCAGACCGCGGGGGCGGATAACTTAATCCACAACCCTAAAGATCGTCCCAGAGTGACCTACATAGAAATTAGTTCTCATCGAACCTTATTTTGGGAGTGATTTGACCAGCCGGTGAAGGGCTCGAGGGCTAGGACAGGTGATTTAGCAGTGGATGCATCCAACCTATCACCAGCCTTGGCTACCATCTAGGCAGCCTTCCTTAACATTGGGCAAGCTGGAAGGGACTATTCCGATTCCTTGGAAGTGCTTGGCAATTGTAGCTCTCACACTTCCCCGCATTTGAACTATGAAGGCAGCAACCATGTGTAGAATGCAATCAAGATGCAGACGCTGTGGTAGCTGGATCTTTGATGCATGATACCCCAGACAATCTCCACTTGCATTTTAGCCCCAGGATCTTTCCCCTCTTAGTTCTTCATGAATTTAGCAGGAGGTGACCGAAGCCATCGTCGCCCGGATTACTAAAAAGCTGTGATTCCCCCAGAATACTGTCTGATCAACCTTCACAATACATTCAGCTCCTAATCGGCCAGTTTGAATCGAACCTCGTCATTGATAGGATATTCTTTAGGGATATGCCTCTTCTCAAACCCGATAAAATGATGGTAAATGTACTTCGGTGCCCACCCGTTCTTGAGAGTCAAGCTGAGCTGCAGAAATGCAGCGTGTTGCCGGTCGTCATAAATTGAGCCGAGTATGTGCAATATTATGCGCCACCGTTACTGAGGCCTGAAGAAAATCCCCTCAATCTTGAAGCCGGGCTTCCCATCTGCAATGTCAAGAGATATTCGTCGCATTTCCAGACTCTTCTTTGATTTTGAGAGAAGGAAATAGGAGTGCCTTGCTCGATTTCAGGGCTAAATTAGTTTGTCAAAAACAGGACGTTCCACATCACTGGAATCTGCATGCTGCTGACAGGGGCAGGGGTGGTCACTTCACACATGGTAAACGTTTGATCCTTCTGCGGTCTCCCAGATCGCGTGAGTTCTTTCCATATATATCAGTGAAAGACCCTTTTCCTATCAAATTCGACATACTCACTAGCAGCATGGAATGTAATGCAGGTGATGGCGTCTTCGTATGTTTCGTATACCACTTTAACAGGGCCACCACCCCGCCCTTTTTCTTTAAGCTTATCCAGATCAGGTTGGCGGAAGGATCAACTGATTGTGCGATGAGGAGGCCTCAGTTACCGTAATTTTCTTATTTCAAGCACAGCCCCGAAAGTCGCCTTCTTTTCATCGCTGCCTGGCCTCGGATCCGACCTTCAAACCCCTGACTAAATCTTCATTCATGCACTACATTTCCTACGATTTACTTTCTGCATCCATCATTATCTGTGATTTATGATGGCTGAAGCTGCAGCCCAGCAAACTGACCAGCAGGTGGCCGAGCTTTGTCGGCTGGCCTTCGAGGCCGAGCACTACTCCCGGTTCCAAGAGGCCTTCGACCAACATGGCAGAGCCATCGTCGCGTTGAACCAGCTTGCTGATGACGCCAAGTTCCTCGACCGTGAGAGAAAAAGAGTAGCGCGCAAGCAAGTCAAGTATCATACCTCGCGACGGCTGCTAATGCAGCAGATCCTGAGCGGCCAGAAGCCAGGTCTTGATGTCGTTTTACCTTCGTCGATCAGTGCGCGCGACAGCTTGGCCGCCCTGGTCAATGGACGGACGAGCCTGAGTCTGGATGAGGTGCTGCTATCCAAGACCTTGAAGCCCTTTCACGACCAAGCACAAACTACCTCGCCAAAGGGCGTCGTGGCAAATCCCAAGAACACCATCGCCATATTTCTGGCCAATGCAAAGGCTCACCCCAACATTGTGAACCCTGAGATTCAGCATGTGGTCACCTTGGGCCAAGATGGCGCCACACGCTCTATTCCGTTCTACACCCCTGCACTCGACAAGAGCGCGCCTGACACGGTTTTCCACGTGTATATCAGCATGGAGAACATCATCACCTCTGGGCGTTGGTATTACTTCAAGGTCAAAGACGCAGCCGAGCGACAGACTCTCTACGTCCTTCAGGGCCTGAAACGCCGCCGCTACCAAGTCAGCCAGACCGTGCTCTCACGTGCAACGGAATTCACTTCGCCTTGCGTACAGACCATCGTGAACCCGGTGCAAAGCACGGGCAGCTCGCTGGACGGCGGGGTCGGGCGCCAGCTCACCCACTACACCTCCTCCCCCATCCCGGTAGTCGACAAGCCAGATCGCAACAAGCATGTGCTATGGACACCGCGGCGATTCGCGTGGGGGGGTCGCAACTTCGTCTGGAAACAGGGCACCAGCAAGTTCGAGACGGTGCTGTGCGAGGTGAAGCGTGAGTGGCCGCAGCCGGGGTCCAAGACGGGCAAGATGCTCGACGAGTGCTTCGAGCCCCTCGTCCATGTGCAATCCAAGATTGCGCTGAAGAAGACATGTATCATCACGTTCAAGTATGGGACGGGGGAGGACTTCCTATTCCGCGAGCTGGTCCTGGCGAGTGAACTAACGTCCAGTTTTGTGTTCGCCTTTGGACACGACGACTAGTTAGGAATTTGGGCTTATTATTGATGGTGTTTTACGGTTTCGAATCGTTCAGCGGTGTTCATTACAATTTGATACCCTAGATGCAGTTTAGAACACGAAGTATTGAAACGGCGCTTGATTGTGAATGTTTTATTAAAAATTACATTTGATTAGCGTATATACCCCCGCCATACAACAAGGAAAATTCAGTGAGAGACAGAAATCTAGTTCCCATTGATGATTTCGTATGCGATCTTCTCGGCCAGGGCATAAACGGTGCCCTGGGGGTGTCCGGGAATGAGAACAGGGAAAGCGGAAGCATCAACGACACGCAGGCCTTTGACACCGAAGACACGGGCCTTGGAGTCGATCACGGCCGTCTTGTCCGTGGGCTTACCCATCTTGCAAGTGCAAGCGGCATGCCACACAGTCATCATGCCACTGCGGAGCACTGACAAGATCTCCTCGTCGGTTTGGTATTGAGCACCAGGATAGGCCTCCGCGCCAACAATGGTCTTCAAGACGTCCGCTCGAGCGACCTCTCGGAGACGGCGGTAGAGGGCAATAGCAACTTCTTGGTCACCCTTGTCACCCAGGAAGTTGGGGTTTATCAGAGGGTGGTCGGATGTGTCTGCCGACTGAAGGGTGATGTTGCCGCGAGAAAGGGGAGCAACAAGGGCGCCAGTGAGACTGGTGTACTTCTTGCCGTCGACAGGCTGCTGGAGGAGAGGGAACATCCAATCTGAGATGTAGGCGTTGAGGGGAATGAACTCAACCTCGGGCCAGTCGCTCGGGAAGTAAGAGAGAGCCTTCTGGGTCTCAGGGGAGAACTTGGATCGATACTTGTCAGGCAGCTTCTCCCAGCCAAGAAGCTCCACCTGGTTGGACGTCAGGGGCCCTGCCTGCTGCTGGATATAGGCCTGAAGAGCGCCCTCGAGGACGGCAGGGTCATTGATAGCGCCACTGAGGGTGTCTACGAGGCCGTTGATCTCAAATGTAGGACCGAAGAGGGCGTGGTCCCACAAGTTCTGGCCGACACCTGGGAGGTCTGCAACGACGTCGATGTTGAATTTCTCGAGCTGGTCCTTGGGGCCGACTCCGGAAACCATGAGAATCTGGGGGGACTGGAAAGCACCGCCGCTAACAATGACTTCCTTTTTGGCCTTGAGGGTGTATCCGACACCATTGGTGCTGACCTGAACACCATGGGCCTTCTTGTTGCAATCAAACAAAACCTTCTTAGCGAGAGTCTGTGTGAAAACCTTGAGCGTGGCGAGCTTCTCGCTGCGGGCGGCCTTGACGAAATCGGCGGAGGAGCTTCGAATCTCACCCTCGGGCCTGACAGTGGTTGTGGTATACGAGTATCCAAGAAGCTTGCCGCTGTTGAAGCCATCGAGGCTCTTGAATCCGAAAGAGCCGAGGGCCTTCTCGACAACGGTAGCCCAGGATGGGACGAAGTTGGCGTAGCTGACTTGGAGAGGGCCACCGACGGTTGAGAAAGCATCGGCATCGTACTCAGTGATGACGTTCACGCCACGCTTGATGTTGTCAGGGCCAGTGAAGGTGGCACTGTTCTTGAAGTGAGGAAGCATTTGATCCCACCTATGCAGTGACATCGTGAGCTTCCTTTTCTCTTCTTGGTCAATCGAGAGTGAGTGAGTCTTACAGGTAGCTATCATCCCCAACTTCCTCAGCCCACTTAGTCATAGTGCCCTTGGTAGGTCGGTGATACACCAAAAAGTTGAGTTGTGAGGAGCCGCCGAGGATTTTCCCGCGAGCATAGTGAATCTCGCGGTTATCAATATTCGTCTGGGGCTGAGTGACAAACCTCCAGTCGGTAAGGGGGTTCGAGTCGAGCAGACTGGCGCCGCTGCCGGCAGTGACGCCGCCGGGGGAAGTAGCGAGGATGGGCTTGGAGATCTCCAAGAACGAACCAGCTTCAACAATGGCAACACTAAAGCCAGCTTTCGCGAGGCGGTAACCGATGGTGTTTCCAGCTGTGCCACCACCCACCACAATGTAGTCGAAGGTGTGGTTCTTGCCAGGGATGCCTCCGAGGTCACCCAGCTCGCCAACCTTTACTCCGTCACCGGCAAAAGCAGACTTGATGACTGCGTCGAGGGGATGGAGCAGAGACCCGATTAAAGGAACAGCCTCAGTACCAGCTGGGTATGAGACGAGAGGGATGAGCAAGGGCAGCGCCCAAGCCGCGAAGGAACGCATGGTGATGATAGCACACAAACTTGGCTGATATGGCTTGCAGATCAGATGTAAAGGAGGGAGACTCACGCGAGGAGCACCCTGAGATTGATTTTATATCCACCACCATCTGGAGAGCGCTTTCATATTTCATAACTGTTCTAGCTACGGATCTTCAATGCAACGAAACGGCACATAAAAGTGAGTGAGGACCAAGAACAAGATACTACTAGGGTATCTCAACACGCTAATCGACGAGCTACTGCGGCCGTTGTCTTGAACTCGAACTAACGGCAACAATAATCTAAGGTAGGAGCAATGCCTAATCTACAGGAAGCTTAGGCTCATCGCCTTATCCACGTTCTCACTGCAAGGTGGCGAGTTAAGGGAGCATACACTTCGTACTAGGTAGAAATCGTTGAGTAGTATTCTTGACAACTAATGGCGAGCAGGATTGACTCTCCTCTCAGCTCAGCATTGATAGTATAGGAGACGGAATTTCCAATACCACGCATCCAACAACACTCCTTTCTTTAATCTACGGCGCAATATGCAGGCCGACGGCTACGTGCCTTGCAGGGCTAGTTTGATCGGCTGTTTCAAGGCTTCTAAAAGGACCCTGTTGGGCAACGTGGGTGATATTTTAGCCTCACGCTTTAGGGCCGGAAAGCTTCCTCCAAAAACGTGGTTTTACGCCTTCCGCCCGACCTCAACTACCGGCCGGCACAGATTTCCGGTTATTCCCTCCTAATGAGTCATCACGCCCAATCATTATGTTTGTCGCCGGACTATTCATGCAAAGCTGCTGCGGTCGAGACGCTGGGTCAAGACGCTGGGTCAATGCTCCAAAAGCAAGCAGAGATATATACATAAACTCATGACTCGGTCTTATACCAGTTTAAGAGCGCTGCTTGAAAGATGAAGCTGTGCGGCATTAATCATGAGTAAGGCAGGGACGGTGAGCTATCAGACCTTGACCCTGTATAGGACCCTAAGTTCCCTTTTAGTAGCAGCTAACAGCAGCCGATCGTCCTTGGCTCAGGTTCTAGCGCTTCAAGATATCCACTCATCACAATCTTAGATACTAAGGTATCATCTAGGTGGCCCGGAGGAAATCGAGAACCTGGTCCTGACGCCACGAGCCGTGATTATCGCAGCACGTACAAGGAAATAGCGTTGCGTAGCCGCCTTCGGGGAATTCTTGGAAAGCCACCTCGTGGCAAAGGGGTGTATTTGTTTCAAATAAACCCGGATACTTTCCTCATCAGCTATGCGTACTGGCCAACTATGATTCTCAATAACTCATGTCACTACATGCCATCATACACACAGAGAGCAGTAGATGAACATGAAAAACAATAGGTCAACGACTGGCCTGCCTAAGTGAAGTGAATGGCCCATATATGTACGAGTGATCACCAAATCCAACCACAGTGGAGTTCATTTGAAAATCGCCCGCACTTCCTCCGTAGTTGAACAATACAGTTCCAGGTGAGGAGTCTCCACTGAGGTGTGCTAGATGATTTCGTAGTGGTGTCGAACAGCAACGTCGTGAGCCACTAAAGCATCCAACGTTCACACTATAATTAGACAAGGTCAAAAGGAAATGAAGGACGCAATCCCTAGGTTGGATAGCTTTGGCTAATGTTGCGACTAGTAGATGGACACTCTAGTGAGCATGAATGATAAGGGGTTGTCGCTGAGCATTCTCTCCTGGGCATTTACCGTGCTAGTACTGGGGATTTCTCACGACTGCCATCTCTCACAGCCATGGGGCGAATGTTATCCGTAGATTTATTGGATTGAATTCCATAGGATAACTACTTTTAACTTCCGGTGGAAACCCAAAGCCATCTCTACCAATAGCCCTACCAGGTCATTCCATCTGGCGGATCACGCGGGATCAATACAAGGCTGGAGCCGGCCGTTCGCTAATAAACGTTTCTCAGGCTGGCATCAGAAGGGATCAGCATTGTTAGACACTTCTCCACAGCACGCTACTAATGGCCTCCAACCTGGGAGTCTTGGCTGAATTCGGTGTACTTGCACAATTATATCAGTAGGGAAGTAAATGGTTCCTTTTGAGATAGTCTTTATATCTGTTGGAGATTATGGAATATTTTGATACTGCGTATATAACGAATATTTCCTCAACGCCTTCCAAGCCCCGGGCCCGGCAGACATATGAGCATCTCCTTCATTACTTAATAAGGCCAAAACCAGGGTGTTGAAGCAATCCTTTTAGTTTAGGCCGACAGTGGGCGTAGCCGCCAGAGCATCTTGGTCCTCATTTACGCTCGGTAAGCTTGATCAGTCCAACGCAACCGCGTACTTACTCTTCTCTCTCAAACGGTGCCCAAAGAAGTATAGTAAATAGGGAATAGGCATGAGGAGGACTGAAATTGAACCCAGAATCGTCAGCGTGTAGTGCGTGCCCATCCTTTCGTAAAATGGGATGCCGACTACAGTCATCCCCCCAGCAATGACATATCGAGTCAATGCCACAAAAGTGAGCGCCGAGGCGGAGAAACTCTCATAAGAGTCAATGATGTACATGTATGCGCAAATGAAGATTCCCGTGACGCCAAACCCGAAAAAGCCGGATGCTATGATTGGTGACCAGATACTGATGTGGGAATAGCTGGTCCAACCCATCCAAAATAAGGAGACTGGGACAGCCACTGCAGGACCGAGCATGCCGTACCACAAACGAATCTCGGGGTGGAATCTCGCATTTTTATCTCCACCTTCAGCCTGTGATTGAGCTTGTCTTATAACCTTCGCTGTCTTCTTGTAAACGAATGGGACTAAAAGTGCGGGACTCACAGTCCCTATCATCATGGAGATGAAGATGATATGTGCCAAACCTTGATCAATACCATAGGTGTGTTCAAAAATGTATGGCCACCCCACCAAAAACGTGAAGAGCACAATGTAGAGAACTGATAGGTACATCGTCATGGCCAGAATGATTGGTTCCGTTAACATGAGAAACGGTCTGGTCATGCTCACTCTCAAACGACTGAACAAAGTTGAGTCTTCAATCTCATGCTCAGAGCGGAAACGCGAGTCTCCTGTAATTCGACGGTAGTGGGCAGCCTTCCACTCTAAAATCAATGGGCCATAGGTTTCAGGCATTATCAGCACGACAGAGATGAGAACGAGGCCTGAGAGGATGAGAATCACCCAGTCAGCCCAACGCCAGCTCAAGATATGAGAAGATGGTCCGATGTATGCCCCCATGATTGATCCCACCATCGGCCCCACAAACGAAAGCGTTGTGTAGTATGGGAAGCTCCAAGTCTTCTCCAAGCTGTTCCACATATCGGCGACGGATCCTCCAGAGCAAACCATCGGAGTAGACGAGGAGCACCCGGCGAGAAATCGGAAAACGATCTGGGCGGCAATGTTAGGAGCCAGAGCTGTGCCTAAGATCCAACACATGAAAACAACCATCGACACAACGTATACAGCGTTCCTCCCGAACGTTTCAGAGAAAGGTCCGGCGACAAGCGAGCCAGTGCCAATCCCTATCAAATATACCCCTTTGGTTTCATAGATCATGTCAGCAAATAAGCTTTAGAAGGGGTCACACAGATGAGAACATACCTATAGCAACAGATTCCACAACCTGGCTCACACCGAATTCCTTTGCAGCTTGTGGGATAATAGTCGAATCGATCCCAGAAGTCGCTCCAACAGCAAATCCGATGAGCGAGATCTGAGCCGTAGCCAAAGCACGCTTGCTTACACTCCAATTCCGAGCACACATTGGGTCGTCAGGCCCCTCCCAATCTACCAGCAATATTTGCTCGGTTGACCCATCTGCCAACGGCCGTGCTTGCTCTACTACACCACGCAGTTCCCTAACCAGGGACGACTGAATGGGAAGTCCTTTTTGACCAGGACGGCCCTCATCACTGTCATTTGGTGCCTGGATGCTGGCAGCCGACACCTTGGCATCGCTTCTCGCTTGTTCCCCTTTTTCCAAACCCGGTGCCTCCTGCTGCCGGTCAACTTCTTCCTGGGCCTGTTGAAGATAACCCTCCACCAAACGGCCGAGGCGCTTGTTTTGGAGGTAGGACTGCATTGCCGGTGCAACTTGCAACTCGAAGCAAGGCCCAACGAGAAGGAAAAAGTTGGTAGCTCTGTCTCTATTCTGAAAAATTCACCGATGGCGTGCGAGTGGGGATCAGATATAGGACTTTCAAATACTGCTCTCTTCTTTCAGTAGCTCCACACATAGCGAGCGAGCTCGGATAAAGCTCCGGATTGTGTCCTATCACGACGCTTCGGAAATATCCAGTCATCAGGGGCAAAACTCGGCGACGAATGGCCGATTCACTCAGCGATCCACATCGACGCATGATAAAGGATTTAGGCGTGACGAAGGAACGATCGCAGCGTGATGGGATTAGTAATCAATGATTGCGATCTCATGTAGCCCAAGACCAACCAACGACTGACTCACATAGGTTTGGGAAAGTTAACGATCACGGAGCATTTTTTCCCATTAGGGAAATCTATTTGGACGCGATTCGGAGTAGCGCCTTTGACTCATGAACCATGAGTCATGGATCTCTACAATCCATCAATCTTTGAACCTGCATTGCATGAGCGGAAACCCCTTGCTGGAAGGGTTGGAGCTACATGGTATTGTTGTTATTAGGCATTTCTTAATTAAACACACTTGGGCACGGTGTTCTGCTTCACTCATGGTATATTTAATGGTGAATCCATGTGATGCTCGACCATCAAACGACACTCTGACACGA
This sequence comes from Clonostachys solani, assembly GCA_902141235.2. NCBI lineage: Eukaryota > Fungi > Ascomycota > Sordariomycetes > Hypocreales > Bionectriaceae > Clonostachys > Clonostachys solani. Next base: position 1,424,706 of record CABFOC020000002.1, read on the forward strand.
GTTGAGCGAGTCACGAAGCTAGACCAACGCCATGCTATGAAACTATGGCAATGAACTATAGAGAGTGCGTTTGGCTTTTAATTTATTCATACCAATCAACAAGGCAGTGGGAGCACTCAGGATGATTTTCTTGTGCTCTGAGAAATGGTTTAGGGTACGTGATTGGGATACAAGTAAGCCGGACCCGGAAAAATCTTAACCCGAGGGCACGGCCAGGGGAAGTGTCAAGGCGGAAATAAGGATATAATGCTCCGGATTAGGAGAGCCCAATTATTTCAGGCTGTGGTCAGTGCGAGGCCTCCATGGTGGAAGAACTTGGGTCAGTTTTCGCGCAGAGCGCCTGAGGATATTTTGCTCCTCACCAATAAATTTTGGACTTTGGTGCAAGATTTGGAACGCGCGAGCCATCAGTCTTGACGCTGGTCAACTATCAGACATCCCGCACCGCCATCAGCAGCACCATTGAAAAGGGGGAAAACGAACCATGGGAAATAACGGCATTTGTTGTAGCAGCCTGCTTCTACCCCATGCCGCAATGACGTTGTAGGAGCTGGGGTTTTGAAGATAAACGTACGCTTGACCGATCCCAGTTAAAACACAACCAAGGACAGAGCCTGGAGGAGGAGTGCTCCTCGCGGATGAATTGTACCACCTTGCACCATTACCCTGGCAACTTCGCCATTTCATATGGTGCTGTCGTAGTTGGCAACAATCTCCTCAATCCTTGTAGGGCGCTCCCTGGGCTAGCCAATGGCACCCAAGTGGCACCAGGGTAAGGCTCACTGCCGCCTCCGCATGAAGGTGGTATTGACGGGCCGGCGGCAATAATACGAGGTGCGTGCTGTCTGCGATGTACGGAGGTGGGGAGAGTTGCAGCTCACACAGTACGTTGGGGGTAATTTCCGAGCTGGCACACACACCAGAGACATGCCTGTAGCTCACTGTGCACTGCTCCTTAGATTACTGCATACCTCCTGACATACTTTCGGCCTAAAGCATGTTAGTATGTAACCGGCTCAAACAGACTTCCCCCGTGCATATCCATAATTAGACATTGTGCGTGGCCCTCGCCGCCGCACTGCATTCCGCGATACAGAATATTTTCTCTCAGCTCTCTCAGGTCGCAATCTCCACTGTGTGATACGTGGTACGTGCGTGCGGTGAAAAGCAGTTCGGCTTAACTAGTTCTAGCCAAGACACGTCCTTGTTCAGGTAGCCAGGGGTCTGCTTGTTGAACTCGCGCTGCCTTGCTCTGCCCTGGTTATGATGTGACTGACCCCAGGTCTGAGAGGAGTACCCCATGCTGGTATGGTGTAATACGACATCTATTCTTGTACCAACAGTCACGGTACTGGATTTGGGTGCCGATTGCCAGCAATACGAACCACCAGGCAGCCGGTCCGCTGCTGCTGGTATCGTATTGTGCACTCGCCAACTCGTCCAAGTAGTTGATCGGCGGTGGATGCAAGGACGTGAGTAACTGGAAAGAGGTGAGTACAGGACGCTCAGCCGAGTTGGTGGCTAGGCCGGCGCACTTGTGCTGCTGCTGTGCCTGGCTTGGCTGCTGATCCTGATGTTGGTGGGTGGAGTGAATCCACGTCACGCCAAGCAACGAGCAGGACGTGCAGGATGATAGGTCCAAGCACTGAGACACAATAACACGAAAGGGCCCCCAGCGCCCGCCTCAGCCATGCCCGTCTGCAGTATTAAAACAGCTCTTCGCCGTCAGATTTAAATCCCCCCTTGCGCATTCCGCTCTTCGGTCTTCTTCATCCCGCTCAACTCAACCAGCAGACAAGCCTCTCCTCCAACAAGACGCAAAAGCCCCCCATAACCGTCGATATGAAGACCGCCATCTATGCCCTTGCTGCCGCTGGCATTGTCAGTGCCCAGGAGACCTCGCAGCCCGCTCTCGTCACCTCGCAGCCTGCTGTCGTCACCTCCCAACCTGCTGTTGTCACCTCAATTCCTGCTCAGCCTATCCTGATCACCTCTTGGGACGGCATCTCTCTGTCCTGGCCTGGCCAGAACACCCTGCAGACCAGTGTCGTCCCCCTCCCATCCGTTTCCAACGGTGTTTCCCAGTCTGCCTCTGGCTCAGCCTCCGGTTCAGCCTCTGCATCTGGCTCCGCTCCCGCCAGTGGCTCAGTTTCTGGCTCTGCCTCCGCCTCTGGAACCGCCCCCATCGGCTCCTCGACTGGCTCTGCTGCCTCTTCTGCCAGCGGCTCTGACTCCGTCACCAGCGGCGTCACCAGCGCCAGTGCTACTGGCTCTGCTTCCGGCTCCGAGTCCGCCACCGCCACCGAAAGCGAATCCGCCTCCGGTTCCTCCTCCGGTTCTTCTACTGGCTCTTCCACCGCCAGTGCCTCAGCTTCCACTACCAGCGATGTTGGCGGCGGTGTTGCCAAGCCTATGATCGGCGCTGGTGTTGCCCTGCTTGCCGCTGCTCTTGCTCTGTAAATGGGATTGACACATACGGATACGACATGGACACGGAAGAATAATACTGGGAACTTGGGATACACTTAATAATGAGACAAGCACTTGTCATGATAATACACAGGAGAGGATTGGGGTCGATTACTACATAGCACTAGGTCCACCACAGGGCCTCCAATGAAAAACGTATTTAGCCTCAAAGGTTCAATTGCCTTCATCGTGCGCTTATCCCCAACGTGAATTGAACCTCCGGTCATCTTACCTGCATTGCTGTCTGACCTGGTATTCGTGGCGGGCTCGGCCCCTGTCGTCTCTAATTTCATTTGGCGTCCTCCGCACGCGGGAGTTCTACTAACTGAACAGAAGTGTGCCTTTTTCGGATTTGGTGTTCTGAGACTTCAATTGCTTCCGATTTCAGACTCTTTCCGCTCGCGCCCACAGAACCTCTCACCAGAGTCACCGCCATGTCTCATCGCTGCGATCGGGTTGCTGAGCGACCGAATGAACTTTCTTTTTCCTGCGTCAACAAGGCATGACTGCATGCATGCTTATCTCAGCAACTTGGCCTGAGACTACGTAACCCCTCACGTGACTTGTAAGTGAGACCAGAGAGGAATGTCGAAAGACTCAAGTGACGAGAACAACGAGGGGAAAGACAACGAGATAAGAGAAGCGAATCCACCCAATAGCTGATTCGACCTGACCCGTAACTCTTGATTTGGTCCTGATACCACCTCGGTGCTACATGAACCAGTGACGGCAACTATTTGATGTAATCATTCAAACAAACCTCCACTAAGAGATCCGTTCAGCCATTGAGCGCTAAGAGCGCCAATGCATCAGCTCCGCTTCCTCTCATCATCTGCCCACGAGGCCATCCCCTCACTTGAATCATCACATAATACTCTTGAGTACATACTAATCCCGCACATCCCTCTTTGGCCCGGTATATTTTGACATGACAAGCGTTCTGTGCTTATTCCACACTCTTGTCTTCATCTGCTTCCAATTATGACTGTTCGACGCCGTGTGCCCGGTACCTCCTCAATGAATGCCGGAAAGCACGGAATGAGACATTATTTTGACTCCTACCCTCCTCGTCTCCTATCCGTCACCGAAATCCCCTCCTGGTACTCCAACAACAGTTTCGTTCGTTCCGGCTACCGGCCTGTCACCCAGTCCGTCTCCCGCTGCGTACAGAGTCTCGCGTATCTCCACAACGAGACTGTTAACATTTACACCCACCTGGTCCCTGCATTAGTCTCGCTGGCCGCAAGCTTCTTCTTCCACGCCTTCTTCTCATCGAACTACCCAAAGGCTATTTGGCAGGATGAAGTCATCTTCCAAATTTATCTCACAACCACCATCTTCTGCTTTGGCATAAGCTCCGTGTATCACACGCTTGTGTGCCATTCCGAAGGATATGCCATAGCTTGGGTCAGGCTAGACCTCATTGCAATCGTGTTCCAGATCATCGGTTCCGTGGTATCGGGATCTTACATGGGCTTTTACTGTGAGCCGACACTGCAAAAGACCTATTGGGTCATGGTTTGTGCTCCAACTCTTCACTTTTGCTAACCTGACGCCCCCTTCTGGTATGCTAATCCCCACGCCGCTCTAGATCGTAGTACTTGGAACCTTCTCCGGGGCCGTTAATGTTCTTACCGATCTGGATAGTACCAAATGGCGTCTTCTCCGGCTGCTCACTCTGGTTGCCACCGGCTTCTCTGCTCTCGCGCCCATCATCCATGCGGCTACCATGTTCCCATACTGGCAGCTGGACAAACAAACTGGATTGCGGTTTTACTACGCAGAAGGTGTTGCAATGGTATCTGGTGTCTACTTTTATGCGGTATGCTGCTCCTGCTCCCCCTTATCGTTGATCTTCTCTCGCAGTTTGCAGAACGTCCCTGCTGATGAGGGTAGACGCACTTTCCGGAGTCGAGATGGCCTGAGAGGTTCCACATCTGGGGAACTTCCCACCAGATATTTCATTGTTTTGTGGTCATTGGGGCGGGCCTGCATTTTTATGGACTTTTGGATGCATATCACTGGAATTATCACAATGCACGTTGCTGACCATCGTAGAGAAAGCAACTAACTAGGGCTGCATAGCGTTCAAAAGCGAAAGCGTAGAGTACTTGATTTTACTTACATAGCGTTACATAGTCTTTGCCATTGCATCTTTCAAGGATTGATCTTCTCAATGCTCTCAAGTTTCAACGTGCTGTTTCTGCTTTGATCATTCTCGACCCGGATGGTGTCGGTAAATGGACCTCCGCCCGGGTTCTCCTCCCGAGCCGAACCGAGAAATGGGATGTTTTTGTTGCCCAACCAATGATATCATGCATCTAATAATGTGAGAAATTGAAGTAAGATGCCTCTGGGGGTTTATATGTTTCTTCCTATGGCCTTAATTTCAAGTGAATGAACAAACGATCAGGTTTTGTGTCCAGTGAAGTACGCAACCTTTGATCATCGCTGAAAGAATCCTTTTGCAGTCACATGACTTAAGGATTGAAGATGCAACCGTCGCACACCATCTCTATGCACTTGGGTAGAACAATTTTCACAGCCTGGCAAGACTTTCATACCGAACCGCCGAGCACTTGTCGCCCACCAACCAAACCGATAATTTTGTTTAAGACCAACACAGAAGAGAAAGAGAACAAAAATACAACATCTCCAAGCTATTTTAGCAATCGATCTTGAAGAAAACACGACCTGTATATACAGCTGGAGACGAGGGGCGAGTTGAGTTATGGTGGCATGAGGGGAGATTCTTTTTTGTATCAATTGCACCATAAGTATCCCCTTTATCAGGACTGAAGTTGGACGGCTTTCCAAGTGATTGCTCCACCTTCAACGGGACTTGGTAGTATGTCTATTCAGCACTTAAGCTGAACGGATAAGGCGTGTTGAATGTTGAAGAGACGGAAGAAAACCATACAGGTACCTATTTCACCACGTACAGTACCAAAATTGCTTCATTACATCTGTGTCATTTTAATAACTGTTTTACTATATATCTGCTGTGACCTTTGTCACTGATCGGACAACATTGAAATTAGTACATAGGAGTGGCAGGATGTAGGGGGTGGGCCCGAACCGACACCGAACCGATGTCCACGCAAATCCAAAAGAAATCTCCCAGAATGTAGTCATAATATTAAGATATAGCTTGCTAGAATTCTAAAGTATTCTCTGCTTCCATTCATGATAGGCTTCGGATTGAACATTTGCTGAAGAATCATGTCAGCCAGCAGTACGAGCTCGAACACAGCTGCCCAGACGATGGAGAAGCCACGACACGACGAATCATCCAAGGAAGCTGGCCACGATGAAAGACTTCGATCACCATCAACAAACACGTCTTTCTCCCCACCGGTGATGAAGCGTTGGCAGCGGCGACTCGTGATGTTCTCTCTCTGCCTTACGCTGTTCCTCGGAGCTTTAGACATTACGATTGTTTCCACCGCTCTGCCAAGTATCGCCAAAAGCTTGGGCACCACAACTCAGCAATATGCTTGGATTGGTGGAGGCTACAACCTTGCAAATACAGCTTCAATGCTCATATGGAGCAAGGCGTCCGACATATTTGGCCGGAAAAGTACCATCATGGTCGCAGCCGCCACTTTCATGGCTGGGAGCCTTGTCTGTGCGCTCGCATCATCGAGCAATATGCTAATTGGGGGGCGTGTGATCCAAGGTCTAGGGGGCGGAGGCTCTCTGGTCCTCGTGACAATCGTTATTGGCGATATATTTAGTTTGGAAGATCGTGCTAAGTATTATGGCATGACTGGCGCTGTTTGGGGCGTTTCAAGTGCAATTGGACCCCTCTTGGGTGGAATATTCACCCAGTCGATAGGATGGCGGTGGTGCTGTAAGTTACCCCCTTTCCGAGCTGAAATTTATCTGATTGAAACTAACTAGTTCCAAAGTTTATATAAATCTTCCTCTAGATGGAATAGCACTTGTTGTCCTCTTCTTCTTCCTCAAAGTTGAAACTCAAAAGAGCCAGTTCGCCCAAGGGATTCGGGATATCGATTGGATAGGCTTCATCTTGGTCATTGGGGGAACTATCTCCTTCCTATATGGACTAGAAATCGGCTCCGGTGGCCTTTCTCCCTGGACGTCACCTAAGGTGATCTGTCTTATAATCTTTGGGGCGTTACTTTTGGTCTTGTTCGTGGTCTGGGAAGCTAAATTTGCCACCTCGCCCACCATCCCCTTCAGGATATTCCAGAAGAGAACCAACATTGCTGCTTTTGTTGTTGCATGCCTACATTCGTTTGTCTTCATCTCCTTCGATTTCTTCTTGCCCTTGTATTTTCAGATCATCTTGGATATGAAGCCACTGTTCTCTGGAATAACCTTGTTTGCGCTGATTCTTCCACTTTCAGCTATGACAATGAGTGCAGGGTATATAATCAGAAGGACGGGAAGATACGACATAATGATTATTCTTGGATCAGCATTGATGTGTTTGGGAAACGGCCTCTTTATTATGTTGGATGAAACAAGAAACTGGCCCAAGATTATCATATTTCAGATACTTGCTGGGAGTGGAGCAGGAACAATGTTTCAAAGCCCTATGATTGCGTTGCAAAACCATCTGCGCCAGCGAGATACAGCAGCGGCTATGGCAGCTTTCAACTTTCTTCGAAGTCTTTTCAGTTCCATTTCCATTGTCATTGGAACAGTCCTGATTCAGCGAACTATCGGCAGTGGAAGTATTACTCTGAAAGAGGGAAATACAGACTCGACAGTGAACAAGGAGACATACATACAGGCGTTGCATATAATGTGGTCATTTTACACCGCTGTTGCGGGTGCAACGTTTATGAGTGGGTTTTTCATTAAAAAGAAACTTTTGGCTCAACCTACAGATTCTCCCTGAGAATACGCAGGTAAGAATGCTGAGGCTACCTAGGGCTCGCTTCATGCTTTAAAGGGTTGTGGAAAATTTGAATAGATGGTCTAGTTATTACCTTTGTTTTGTTGCCTTAGACCCAATAGATCTGGCCAGATTCTTTTTATTCTCGCAGACTTATTTCTTGTAGACTTTAGTTAGTGGGACTTATTTCACAAGAGTTCTGATTATTCCATGTAGTGACCTTGATGCTCGTGACAAATGAAGTGTGGTATTGAAGACTTCGGTCCTTGTGGTGGTTGGCTGTCGTTGCGGTGTGCAGGGCAACTGGTTTTCAGGGTAGGGTCCCCGTCTAGTTACTTTTGTGAACTATTTCTTGGGTATTAAATATGAGGTTGTGTAATTAAAAACAACTATCTGTTGAGCTTAAAATATTTTTAAGGACTTTGCACAACTTGCCTTGGGTGTGAATCAGCGACATTAGCTATTCAATACACCATTTCTGAGTCTAGTTAGGTTGCCGAATTCGGGGGACGATTGTCCTTGGAAGCGAGATGTCTGTTGCAAATGCTGCAGGGATGAGCGTTACATATAAGTACGCTCGACTAGAGCGCGCTCTTGTCTTGGCTGAAACTATGATATAGCTACCACTTGAGAGGCGAGATATGGCTCTATCAGTGTCATCCTCAACAGCCCCAGCCCAACTTTCCTTTGCTGCTGATTCTAGATTCGCGTCTGACGTGTGTTTGCGGATCTTATAAGCCCAAGTACTGTGAAAAAGGTTGAATGCGACAATGAACTTTTCCGGGGTATCCTTAACGGAAACCAGAAGGAAGAAATTATCAGGACAGTCAACGGGGTTTAATTCAGTACTAAATACACCATCGCGAAAATCCAAGTCATATCCAGGTGGATATATCTCAGCAATAGACAGTTCTTCATTGGTCTTGGATTGAAGCCATACCCTAAAGTATAGTGTCTGGACTTCAATTTGAGGAATGACCAGCTCCGTGAATATCGCGGTGGTGATATATTTGTAGTCGCTTAGACTTGTGATGTAGCCCGTTGGATCTCGGCCCATTCCCATAACCTCGACGTAGCCGACTCGAGTTCGGTAGTGCTTGTGATCGAGGCTCTTCTTGTTCAAGACGAGGAAAATCAAACCTCCTTTGCAGGTTAGATAGATCCAAGCTAGCAGGGTGTTGGCTTGGTATGCTCTTGTATATAGCGTCATCTCAAGACCTCGCGGCGTGACTTGTGGAAGATTGATACGCTCTGACCCCGACTTGTGAGGGAGATCGGATGCAGATATTTCGGAATATTTACATAATCCTCCAGATATAATAGGCACGCCTTCGACTGGAAAGCAGTGCGGTGTATCACAAAGAAGACCCGTGGCACCGTGAAGAGCAGTTGACCGCCAGAGAAAGATGCTGTAGTCTACTTCGCGTTTCAAAATCTCCTGCTGGAGTCGAATGAAGGCTTTTTTACCCTCCCCATATAGTAAAGGCATATTGATATCAAACATGCCTAAGAGGCAGTATGCCATATCTTCCTCTCGCTTTGTAGAGCGCCTGGATGCCCATGACATTCTCTGAGCAACAGGAAACTGCGCTGGTTGTTTCTGGTGAAGCAGGACTGAGGCTGGGATCGAAGTGATTTCGGATATTGGGGCTTGTAAAGTCCACTTCGTTCCCAGTTCAGACCAATCGTCTGCATAAAACTCGACTTCCCGAGGAGCAATCAGCTCTTGGAGACACCAGCCTCTGGTAAACCACCGAGCTTTCTGGAATTTGTGCTTGTCCAAGAAAGGATCGAGAGGTGGAACGTCAAATAGGTACACGTAGCAGACCTCTGCGTTCTGGTACCATGTGTACATGGAGTTGATGGCTTCCGACAGCTCGGCGCTCGATGACTTATCAATGCAGCACGTATCGATCCAGACCCAAGCGAGATCATCATTGGCTGCCTGAGCGCAGCAGCCCTGCAGTTTGAAAAAGCCCCCGCGGTCGTGGAAGGATCCTGCTAACACGTCACGGAGCTCAACCTCGCCATAGCCCCATGTATGAGACAAGATCGCATAAAGCGGAATCTCATCCCCAAAGAACTCGGCAACCTCGAAGGTAGTAGAATTGATAAGCCTCATCGTGATGTGTCAGGCTGAGGGAGAAGCTCCGTGGCCTTCCATAGCCGACTCGAGATACCCCGCAATTGGAGCTGACTGAGAAAAAAGCGAGAAAAAAGCCGAAATCTCCGCTAATAAACGAAGCCACCACTTTGACGTGTTATCATCTGATAGATAGGAAGTGGTTGTCAACTGTGGTAGTCTGTAGTTACAATTGCAGAGGTCTTCTCTATTGGGTTGAATTTAATTTTTAAAATACGGCAACTGCCTTAATTTCTAGCTAGCATAGAGTTGATGTTCTTACGTCACATACTTTATTTATCTTCGGTTTAGTTCCATTTATACATAGACGGTTTTGGCGTAATGCAAAGTCAAACGGGCTTGCATAGTGAGCTTTTTGCTGGTTTAACTTGTGTCAAGCCGTTGGTTGCTTCTTGCACCAACTGAGCCCTTTATGGAAGATAGTTTAAGTCGCAAGAAGATTTATGAAGCCTCGATGCTTGAAAAAGACTAAGCTGCTATATAGCCCAATTTGTTACTTGAAAAGTCAAGACGCTCTTAGGGACTGGTCACTACATAGTATTTAGGCTGACTCTCAATCACCATAAAAACAGATTCTGGGCGGCTGAATGATAGTAAAGTGATTCTTTTCAACATATTGTAGAAAAAAGCTCAACATATATCTTACTCGATAAACAAGATATGTGGTTATGAACTTGAATTTTCCTTCAAGTCACTCTTGACTTTCACAAGAGTGGAAATTTCTCGTCCCAGTTCTGTACCCATGTTCGCAAATCCACGCACAACCCCATCCCGATCGCCCTTCTTCATCTCCTGGCTCATCTTGTTCTTGCCCTCCAAACGCTCAATGGTAATTTCAATTCCCATGATAGCTTTCTTCATCACATCAATGTAACGCTCTGGTGCATCAGTGACCTTCCAAGGGCCTGGCTTATCGGGGGAGCCGTAACCCATGATGGATGTCTCTGTATGCTCAGACAGGTCACTGATTTGCTGCTGCAGAAAGCTTGATGTCTCTTCTGAGGTAGTGTCAAGGTATATCTTAGCTTTGCCATACACCTGAACTGCTGAGTAGTTCCAGGTTGGCACAACTTTGGCCGTCGTGGGTTTCGTCTCCACATAGTATTTCGGCGTCACATAGTGGTTGACAGGAGAAGTGAATACCACCAAGACCTCTTCCTCTAAGCTCAAGGCAGGCCCCTTGCTTGATCCGGGGGATACAGAAGTGATCATCGCCTTGGCCTGGGGGTTCTGGCGAGCAATATGGCCCCTGAGAGTGCCCAATTCAGTAGAACCGGCATTTTCTGGCACGTCCAAAATAAAGGGAATGTGACTCGATTGTATAAGAGAAAAAGTTTCGGATGGGATGGCGGTTGTAAGAAGCCCCAAAGTTGTCTCCTTGATGAACTGCTGTAACACCTTCGTGTCCTCCTCCGAGTGAACCGCCGGAATATACATAGTGTTATCTGTAGAATAATTGTAGAGAGTAATGGAGCAACTGGGAAGGCAGGATCATGTTGGAAATGAAGACCCATTCCCTTTTATGGTGGACAAGCTTGTTCTTATGCACCCATACCTTGATCTTTACAGGATAAATGTGGAAGATGGCATGATTAATGCATTTCATTCAACTCCCGATTGGTAGAGCAAAAAGACACCCGATGTTGAAGTCAAATCTAGCTGGAGATGAACGGAATAAGCTCAGCTCTGATTTGGCGTCGTTCCGGCCGAGAGTGGGTTTCCGAGGAAGTTTCGGAGAGCCAGCCAATCATATCGAGCATCAGTCGGATTACTCCCACGACAACTCGGCTAAAAGATTCTCTGCAACTTCCTCCTCCTCCGTTCAATGGGTAACATGCCGAGACACCGCATCCGTTGACTATTTCACCCGGTTCCCATAGGACGAAACCGCCGGTCATAGCCATTTCCAGTCTGTCTCATTGGCCAACGTCGAATTTCATTACGCAATGCCTCGTGCGAGGATATCTGCCGCTTGTAGTAACTGCCGGCAAAAGAAGATCAAGTGTGATGGAAATCAACCCTGTACGTTTGAATGGACCAATTTATGCAGGGATAGAAATCTATACTAACTATTATGGCTGTCTAGACTGTGGTTCCTGTTTACGTAGGAAAGAGCCGAGGTGTGTCTACAATCGAGGCCAGCCGTCTCGTTCCAAGGCCAGAGCTTTACTTCCTCGTCCCGAAGTATCACACCAAGAAAACACCACACTGGGGAGAGCTAATCTAAGCAACTTGGCTAAAAATGAAGAATTCTTCGGTGGGAGCAGCGCATCCTCATTCACCTCGCAGATTAATTCCGCGATCGACGCTCGGCTTGGCCGGGCCCAACCAATGGCTCCCGGTTTCAACAGTGTCTGGCCGTCCCGTGGAAAGGGGACGCAGCCGCCTCAAGATGATCCAGACGAGAATCCCTTGGATTACACTCTACCCAGGAGAGAGTTTGCGGATGACCTCCTAGAGAACTACTATGGCCTTGTATGGGTCATTGTCCCAATGCATGATTGGGTGTTATTCCAGGCAGCGTACAGATACGTTTGGCTTGGCCAACCACTGCCTATTCCTGAACGCATCTTTTATTGCATGTTGAACTTAACATTCGCTTTGGGTAGTCAATTCTCGGGTATGATCCAGCCGCGCAAGAGAAGGGAGACTGGGCGAGCGTTTTGGAAGCGGGCTCACGAATTATTCGACCCTCGATTGCACGATAGCGCATCAGTAGAAGGAGTTCAGTGTCTTATCCTAATGGGACTGTATCTTCAGACCACATCTGAGTCACATCAGTGCTGGATGACTGTGGGTTCAGCTATCAGAATGGCACAGAGTCTTGGTCTTCATCTTCACCCGTCACCAAGGACAAGTACTACTCGGAGGGATGGGGAAATGGCTAGAAGAGTATGGTTTGGTTGCGTATATATGGATCGGTAGGTTCAGTTCTTTCTGGCAGGTTTTGAGCCGTTCTAATAAAAAACTCCAGCTCTTTATCTATGACATTTGGCCGACCTAGTATGATTGCGGACTGGCAATGCAACATGAAGTTCTTACCGTCAATGATTGATGACGATCTACTTGATTCTCAAGTCGAACCAAGCGCGATACGTCCTGACGGGAAAACGACAGCCGTTGCATTCTTTATCAAAACTTTGGAACTTTATAAAATCGTCAACGACTGTCTTCTTGAGCTTTACATGAACTCACCGGACAAGTCAACAAAAACGAGCCACACCATTGTATCTGTTCTTCAGCTGGACGACCGCCTGGTACAGTGGTCTCGTTCCGTACCAGATAGATTGCGATATGTGCCCACGTCCAGTTCAGATGCATTTATTTTCCAACGGCAGCGAATTGTATTGCGGGCGAGGTGAGTTTGGCTCTGATTCTGGTAACCAAGTATTGAACCTAATTCCAAATGTGCAAGATACCTCTATGCTCGGATCGTGATACTTCGCCCCATCTTATCAGAGTTCTGCTTGAAGCAGGCAAGACCAAAATGGAACACCGTATCCGATTCAAGCCTGAACGAGTGTCTTGTTGATCGATGCTCAACTCTTTGTTTCGAGGCAGCACATGAGATCATTGATATGATATATTCACACCTTGACCGAGAGACTGTAACTGGGCCCGTACCTGCTTGGTGGCTGGCTGTATTATGTGTGTAGCCATGTCCATATTACACGCATCAAAACCTACTGACAAAGTTTCTCTTCCACAGTCGTATATACCGCCGCTACAGTGCTACTCGCCGAGCGAATCATGCCGAGCGACTCGGACACACAGATTTGCACACCATGGCCTGCCAACTCCTCATGGCACAGAGCAATTGAAATACTCAAAGCGTACGCAAAAGTTGGAGAGTCAGCGGAGCGATGTATCGCGGCATTGGAAATTCTCTTGGAAAAAATACAAGGGCAGTGCCAGATTATTGTGCGGCTAACTCAAAAGGAGGCATCCAACCCGGACTCATCTATTGCGGCACCTGAGGTATCCTCACAGAGTGAGGCTACGCAATTTGGGGATACTGGGCCATTCAGTTCCTCCCTAGTTGATCTCGAAGGCATAGACTTCAACGTTGACGACATGTTTTGGCTGAATTGTTCAGTTGCGGACATTCTCGTTGGAACGTGATTATAAGCTACCTGATATCAGCGGCAACGTCTTCCTACTCGTGAACAATGATAACCAGACTAGCCTTACGATTCTGAATGGAAATTCCTCAATATTCAAATTCACGATACTATGTAGAGACCGAGAATCTCTAATACAATTTCTCTCAACCCAAGGGAGCAATCTAAGGGACGATGACACTTTATTACCTCTGATCACTTGATGTAAGGGATCCCAGTAAGTTTGAAAGCCCTCTCGCTGAGTTTAGGCTCGTTAATTGGCTTGTCTCGAATGATTGAATCAGGCTCTCCGTTGCGCTTGGCCCTATTCGTGCCAGTATGAAGAGCATTGGGCCAGTGGGTAGTTCCGACACGGTCTAGATTGCATTATGGTTAAATATGTGTGAGATACTGGGGAGACTCTTATTCATACCTTCAAATGCAGCCTTCTTCCGGACCAAGTCCTCCTGTGAAGCATCGGCTACGGGCATGTAACATGTGTAGATAGCAAGACGGTCCTGCGTACCCGAGGCTGGGACATTGTAATGTGGTGCACGGGAGTCCCCTGGAACTCAGTCAGTAAGTCTATTAGGATCCCGGAGTTTGGCACACTTACACAAGAGGAGGTCGCCAGGCTCGGCTTCGACCTTGATCCACTCACAGCCGTGATCCTTCAGCCAGGCCATGCCCCGATCAGTGAAGCCGTACCACTCTTTGGTCCACGCGGGAATGCGTTCCTCGTCTTTCATGTCCTCGTGGAACTGCTCGCTCATAAGATGGGCACCCTTGCAGACGATCAAGCCGCCATCGTTGGGCCCATTTGGGAGTAGGTTCACGAGACCCTGAAGGCATCGGAAGCCAGGTCTCTCGGGGTCCTGGTCCTGATGAGGCCAGGGCTTATTAGGTGGCAAGTTCTTACGGTTCCAAAACCCGTAGTTGATGGCATCGAATGAGACAATAATGTCCTTTGTGTTGTATACCTTCTCGAAGGCTTCATAGACTCCGGGCTCGGAGCGAACATCCCAGACAAAGTCTTCATGGGGCGCACCATAGTTCAGTAGCATGCCTTTCTCGGTGATGACGGGTAGGTTGTCGGGGTGGACGGTAGAAGGGTCATCTCGTTTGTAGCCCTTGCCACTAGAAGATTGATCTTAGCTCTGTATACGTGGATCGATCATGTTTAGGGTCCTCCTACTTACAATGATTCAATAAGAGAAAGCATGCGATCAGCATAACTCAATGCACGGTCTTGAGGAATCGCACCCTTGATAACAGCATATCCATCGCGGATGAGATCGTCACGCCAGTCACCAAATTTTGGGTCAGTGCCATCGACTTTGAGTCTGTTGCCTGCTTTTAGAGAGGCGATAGGACTCTCCTGAGTAATAGTAATAGCACCTGGCATTTTAACGAAGCAAAGTAGAGCGTTTGAAAATTGGAAGTGGGCCTGTGATAAAGTCAAGTCGATTGGAACAACTTGGTAGATGGCGGTGATTTGTAAGGCTTAACAAGCTCATGCTTCCTTTAGCCACTTTAAGTATACGTTAAGTACATAGAACAGTCTCTCGTTAAGAAAGCACATGGGAGGTCTTCTCGAACCGACTAACATGCTTGGTGGCCCGGAGGGGTCTGCTCGGTTCGGGCATGGCCCAATCCTAGGCTCTCGGTTCGGTTCGCACGTGTCTGACTGGCCGACTTGACCAGCCGTGCAGGGATCAAGGAAGCAGGCCGAATGACAATTTCAATTTAGATGTGTGGAATCATGAAAGAAATGTTGATTGATTGAAACTATACGTTGTACTAATGTGCAAGAAAAGGGGTATCATGAGGGAATAATTTGGATCTCGGTATCATATGACATGAAATCCGAGTCCATCATATTCCATAGTTCCTCAAAGTCCATGTTGCCGAAGAAATTGAGTGCCGAGTCGTCAAATCCATCACCTGTATTCTGGTTACCCATCCCTGACATCGCATTACTCCCATGAGTCGGAGGTGAACCGGTGTGGCTATAGCCACCGGCCATCGGTGGTGGGAATCCAGACCCCTGATTGATCACGTCTTGTGTTCGTGTCAATGACGTTGTGACGGAGCTGCTCCTCCGAGGTGCTTTTGCACTAGTCTTGAGGAAGACCGAACCGACTCGATTCCGCATCTCGACGAATACCTGGATGAAGCCTGGACTAAATCCACAGTGGTGATACCACGCCTCCATGTGCTCTGTGGCAGAAGTGAGCAACTCGACATCGGACCGAGCCAGTCTGCTGTTGGGTTGCCGGAGAATGACTAGTGCCAGTACGACCGAAGCCAGGAATGTTTGAGAAATGCCCAAGCAGGGGGATCGTACATTCTCGTCTGCTAATTGAAGGATTTGCGTTGCGACGGCTCTTGCTGCCTGTGCACATATTGAGGCCCCGGCCAATAACCTCTGTGTCTGAGATAGATTTTTGCCGTGCCGTTTTATCTCCGCGGAGAACGCATGCTGGGGAAAGATGAGAGACACTCGTAAGGCGGATATCTGAGCCTGGATATTGTCAGCTATCATGTCACGGCTTTTGTGTAGAGAAAAGAGGATAAGAATTCTTACATGATAGTACTGTTGAGAGAGAAACCCAGCACATATTTTGCTCGCCTCATCCAAGTGCTCGAGAAATATGTCCCGAGGCCTGAGACTGTCGGGCAGTGAGCTTTCCCATTCCAATAAATGCTTGTCGAGCTTGATAGTCTCGGACAGCATCTCTTCAGCATTGCCAAACTTATGCGAGTAGATTCGGTCAGATATGAGACCCATAATTCCAGCGAGTGAAATCCAAGCCTTGAAGTAGGGTGAAGAGTCACTGGCAGCCAGATTTTGTGACCAGGTTGAAGCGATATTATCAAAATCAGTGTCGATGATCGATGGCCTTCCGCACTCGAGTTGCATCTGCTTTTCCAGGGCGTAACACGACCACCACAACCTCTCTCCTATGGTATCTGTGTGTTGATAAGGAGTTCCTTGCGCCTTGACCGGCGAGTGTCTCATGACTAACTTATGCAGGCCGAGAGACTGCGAGACGCGAATTGCTTGACCGACGATATGCCACGCCTGGCCGTCTTTCCCCCATGATCGGAGAGCAAGTGCTAGAAGGAATAATGATTGGGCGCTGGGCAAGTAAGGGGTTGCAACGAGGTGAGCGTAGAGTTGATAGCCAGCGTTTAGATACTCGATACTCAGCTCTGAGTCTGCGCCTGATAGTTCGTTGATGCCGATACATAACACGCAGTACACTGCGACCAAACATGGTATATGTGTGTGTTGGATGCTGAATTGGAGGTCGGATACTTCCTGCGGCTGCTGAGAAATTATGGTATCAATCTCTGCCTCGAAAGTAGATCGGGTGATCACTGGGTAGAATGGCCAGAGCCGGTCGAAGAATACATCAAGACACCGCCTTATTTTCTGATGATTAGGTAGCGGCGGTAGCTTTAGGACTAGCGATAGCGGAATCTCTTCGCTTTGATGCATTCCATGTCTGAACAAGGAACTGGCAGGATCAAAGCCATGGATGGCTAAGTGTAGGTCGACGAATGTGAAGAGACTTTGTATGCTACTCCCGCCTTGAAACTTTATAGAAGGTATTGGATGTTAGCTGATCTACATCTGAGATCACTCAAAGATGATGATGCATACCTTCACCCTATACGGTGTGCCATCCGTAATTACCACCACGTCAGGCGTTACCTCGGAGCTAGGTGTTTGCTCAGCGTGCTCAGATCCAGTTTCTTGAACCTGGGCTGCTGCACTGGCTTGGTATCCGCGAGTCAACCAAGAGATATGATTTTTGACTGGGCGACTGGACCGGATTTGTTTCCTTGTTGCTGAAAACGACGGGGTATCATGGAAACCTTGCGAATTTACTTCGGAGGATGCAAGCTCCGTTGGGGACTCGACCTCTCTTTGGCTATGGTTGGTGCCAGTATTCTGGAAAGAGCTCAAGCCTTCATTGTTAGGGCCTTCATTATTCGACCTTGGCGACGGGGGAATTGGTGAGGCAGGGTCCTGCTGAGATCTTGAGCCCGTTGACCGAGCTGCGTGTCGGCGGACAGCCGGTCCCTTGCCTGGCCGCCGGAGATCTGAGGTCTCACAGACCTCATTTCTCACATGGCAATTTTTGCATCTCGGCTGCTGTGCATCGCATCGGACCTTGCGCTTCCGGCATTGCTTGCACGCAACAGCTAGACGATCGGGTTTGCGATGGCTGGGGATTGGCGTGGTCATTGATTCCTCGGCCTCGGCTCCCTCCGTGCCCAGCAGGGTTGTGAATGAGATCTCAGAGCCAAAAGCGCCAGGCAGGGAGCTGGGCAGAGACATCGTATCCGTTTAGTGGGAATGCGGACGACCGATTGCGGCGCGAGGCCCTCGGTTGGCCGAAGATTGGGGGAAGGTCTCGGAAGAGGGGAACTGTAATACTGGGCACGGTTCGAGGAAAGCATGTCTAGATTCTCTTTTAACCGCCCTCAGGATCGGGGGACGGGGGGACTACGCCTCGCTTCGCTTCTCGCTTGCTGGGGGCAAACCAGATCTGGGGCATAGGATTGCTAGGAGGGGCCGACCCTCGTCTCGGTTGACATGAGTGTCACTGCCCACCACCAAATATCCATTTTCCTGCGTAAGAGGTTGCCCACATGCTTATTGATTGGTTCTTGGGGAGGCCTTCTCCAGGTTTTCACCCCGCTCGACCCATTTAGCTATCTGGGGTCCAGTTGAGGGGGAGGGGGAGTCTTGCCAGCAGATGTGCGGGTGACCAAAGAGAAACATGCTTTTGTCAGCTACTCCAATATTACGTCAATCAAAGGCTTGCTCCAGTGGTCGGTTAACCCTATTCAATTGCAATCATTAATCTGCTCTGTTAATTGGGCCGGCTAAGGTTTCCCTATACCGGCAGCACGGATATGAACCCCTTTTTAGCCAAGCTCAAGGCTAGCGAGTCCTTTCTCGGTTCATAACCTCAGGCTATGGATATTTCTCGCACCATCCGACGGGGACGTCTTTCAACTCTCGTGAACCCAGCTATAGGTACCTTGGGTACTAGAACCAATTAGTTAGTGCTTTGAAGGCTGTTAACCTCACTGTAATTGGACGCGAACTTGACTGTCTTACCCCGTCATTTTCGTCGGCCTAGTCTTAACCGACTACTTCGTAACTTGGTCCTCAATTCACCGGTTTAGTATTCTATAGATCAAATTCTATAAAGTCGGCTTGGTGAAGCACACGAATACCGTATACCTGAGGTCGTCTAGTTCAGTCAAGATATGGACTGAAGACTACAAAGCCTACAAAGCCTACAGAGTCGCGGATAGAGGTAAAGAACCTCAATCCTGGGATTTATAACTGCGCAGAACCCCTTTCCAATCCCCCTCTATTCAGAGGCTTTTGCGCGACGACACAAATGGAATCCATCCCGATGCTATGACCGTGTTCCACCACGTAGAGAAGCATGGCAGCAATGTTTTTGTTCGGAGATTAAGAGGGGAGTGAATATAGGGTACTTGGGTAGCGCCCTAATGCTGTAGGAACATTTGGCCGACGCCGGGCGAATTCCATTCCTCAATCCCCCCTAATCGATGGCAGGTTGATCTGAACACTCGGAAATTCTCCTAGAGACTTTGTCGGCGGGTTTGTCGTGACCAGTTTCCAGTTCAATCGGTCTCCGCTCGGCATAGTCCGGTTCTCCGAAAGTTCAGGAGCTCGGAGCTCGCATGGAAGACAAGCAGCCAATGGGATTTCATTATAAAGAAATAATACAGAGAGCTTTCTATACCCTTGTGCAATTATGTAGCCAGGGTAACTGTGTAAATAAGTCCAGTCCGTTCGTCGAGGAGAGCTTCTCTTTGTCCTTCTACTAAACGAACACGACCTAGCCTGGACGTTACCATTATCTGTATGTATTCACTGAAGTCAAGGCTTAATTGCCAGGCTAACTCATCCTCGTAGATGTATCGACTTCGTCCTCTACCCTATCCCGTTCGCTTCATGAGAATGGCTAGTTCCTCTGCCGGCCCAAGCCCCGGTGCGACCGCCACTGCCTCACTGAAAGTCTCGACCTCCGACCTCGCGAGTTCTATATCCTCAGACCCAAAGGATTCCTTCCCCAATGTGTTTGCTACGGCTAGAATGGTTGAATTGATGGAGATTGCAAGCGCCAGAGTCCTCCAACCACATCTTGCACCTGGCGAGCTCTCTGTTGGCGTTACCGTTGATGTTGGCCATACTGCCCCGACACCCGTGGACGCACAAGTCAGCGCAGAGGCAACTTATAGGGAGAGAGACGGGAAGCTTTTTGTTTTCGATGTTGTCGCGAAAGATGAGGGTGGAGAGATTGGGACGGCTTTGCATAAAAGGGCCATCGTTGATGTAGCTAAATTGGAGGGGAAAGCTTCCAAGAGACTTTCTGCATTCTCATGAGGAGCCACAAGGATATTTTACAATGGTCATAACTTTTCACAATTAAATGATTTACTCGCGAATACTGAAGAAAGATGTTGAAATGTATTAGCCGTTTCAAGGTCTCTTGACCGCCCATGTTTGTGGTCTATGGGCACGACGAATAGCCAATTAAGTAGCTATCCAAACCTTGGGCACACATTGAGACTTCTCATTACTTTGGCCTTGACTCACTGTTTCCAACATTCACCCATTCGTCCGGAATGAGTTCCAGGGCAAAGCCATCTTAATCAATTGATCGACCCAATTATGTAGCCTGCCAACTCGGCCAGTGTCTGTCTTTCTCGTAATCCGGAGGCTTTAATTCGATGTCCGAAGCTTGAACCTCGAGCCGTGCCTCGCTTCCCCAGAATCCTTACTTCCGAGGTGCCGATTCACCGAGACGACTTCTCGGCGTTCCCTCTGAGAAGCAACGGCAGGCAGACAAGCCCCATTTCTAAGGATCCTGTTGCTCTTGATTACCTCGGAACCATGAGTTTGTGGAAGATTGCGGCATCAATTACAAAAATTCAAATAGCGTATAGGCCCATTGAAGACTTCAACATCATGGCGGTAGCTTATCGAAGGACTGGGACGCTAATACTAGAAGCCGTCAATGACGCTTTGCAGGCTATCAAGGTGGTAAGTGATTCTCCATTTCCCCTTCTCTTAAATGATGATAGTTGACTGGTCCCGGGTTTGTAGGTTGGCACCTCGTCTGCTCGCCACCTTCGAAGTTCCTGGCTCTACGTCCCAGCAGGCATCATGTCGATGCTCGCCGTCTGTTTTGGCATGCGGATATTCTTTTCAACTTTGGGCATATCATTTCCTCCATCCGTGGCATGTATGATCATTTTCTTCATTCTGCTGCTATGCTCCGAGGCTCTGCTAGGCACGCGTCCAACGAACGCCGTCGTGGGGCTTATTAAAGTGCCGGTACTGAGAGGATTCCATGGCAATCTCATATATTGACTTAAGCTAACCGCTGCCAGGGAGATTGGGCATTGAAATGGATAAATATTTTCTTCGCTCCTGCATTTATAATGCTTCCTACCAGTCCTCCAATTGCCATTTCTGAGGTAATGAAGATCATCGCCGTGTTCTGTGAGTCGATTCAAGTGCTGAAAGAGTAGCAAGAAGCACCAGAATTACCTCTAATAACGAATTTAGTGATTGGGTGGGTCGTCATGATGACATTCGCTGCGAATTTAACTCAAGGCCTTCGCTGGATTCTTCACTACTTTCAGCGGGCTCCTGCAACGCGAAGAGATGAGGACATTGAGGAGCCTGAAGAAGTTCCACCTGTCCAAGATTTTCGACCCAACCATGTCACTGGCCCAACGCGTATGCCAATGGCACTCATAATCCCTTCCACAATTCGTTCAATCTCTTCGATTTCACTAGGAGGTTTGGCGGGGAACATACCTCAAACGGTTGATGCTGGGGAAAACTCTCACACGGCAATTGCTAGCCCAATGCCATCTACTGACCCTCTTCCATTACCAAGAGCACAGATCTGGGCGATCTCAATTACAAGAAATCTCAACTTCACTATCTGGAGTGCGGTATTCATCTTCATTGGCGTCCCAGTTTTCTACACAAAAGGCTATGCCATGCCTGTTCATCTTAGCCTCTGTGTGCTGGCATATCTTATCTCAATGAGAGTTCCGCCGCGCTATCGACAATACCTACACCCCGTAATAGTATCGGCCTTAGTAACCGTTCTAGGTATCTGGGCCCTAGCAGCCAGCCGCGGCGACAGTCTGCAAACAGGGCTTCATCAGTTCAAGCCCGGCGTCGACTACCTCTACCTCTGGGGAAACCCCGGCACCTCCAGTCGTCCCGGTGCCGGGGACATTCTTTCTACGGCCTTGGATGCAAGTATTGTTGCTCTGTCTCTGCCAATGTACCAATATAGGCGCGAGCTCAGACAGCACTTCCTTTTGATCATGATCCCTAACGCATTGATGTCTGTTGGCTCACTTTTCGCGTACCCCTCGGTGTGTTTCGCCATCGGGATCGGGCCTCAGCGCTCTCTTGCCATGGCATCACGGAGCATCACGCTGGCGCTTGCGTTGCCTGCAACCCGAAATCTTGGAGGAGATGTCAACACGGTTGCATCCGTGGGTGTCATGAGTGGGATTTTGGGGGTTTTGATGGGACAACGCCTTTTAACTTGGCTCAGAATCCGGGAAGGCGAGTTGCAAAGTGCGAATGTCTGCTAAAAGCGTTCACTAACTTGTTAACGTAGACGACTACGTTACCAGAGGGATTACCTTGGGGTCGAACTCGGCTGCCATAGTCACTGCCCTGCTACTTCAGACAGATCCGCGAGCAGCCGCGTTGTCGAGCTTGTCTATGAGTATCTTTGGTACAACTACAGTTCTTTTAACATCGATTCCTCCAATAACTCAGGTTATCCGGTTGTTGGTTTGATCGCCAGACCGACGAAATGAATATGTCGACCTGTATCGATGCATGAAACAAATGGTAGCAGCATATATAGGAGAGACGGGATGATGGAATGAATGTGGCGGTGGTAACAAAAACCAAGCATCCTTCCAGCATTGATCTTTGGTTAGCTGTTTTTTTTTTTTGCTATTCCGTCTTGTGTTTCTTTTTCACTTATTCTGTAACATCTCTGTAAAGGCATGCTATGGCAAAATATATAAATATCTAGATACGCTTTTCTAGATATAGCCTCCTGGAGTTAAACTTTGAAGACTATGGTAACTATGTCCAGCAGTTATGGGAAGCTCGCATCTTGTAGGGAGGGGTTTTTAGGAACCCTTTCTCAACGTGAAACGGGGCTCCGATGTCATTTCAAAGTTTAGTTGGCTTATCTGGGTTGTTGGCTTTGGGAAACGTCATGCGCACTTGAAAAGGATGGTAAAGCTCGTGGGGCATAAGATATGCAAGATCGACGATCAGAAGTGGGTGTTTAGCGTGGCCGTCGACCGTCCATCGTGCATAATTAGAAGAGGGTCATATGCACTAAATTCTGTATGTCAACGAAGCGACTGCATCATAGCCTCGGGTTTGCTAAGACCGTTATGTCTCGGTTCTTATCTCACCAACGTCTTTCATTTAGGTTTAATTATTCACTTTCACGTGTGCTGCCCACGGGACCTAATCAAGCGTGAACTTACGCGTCTTTCCCCAGAAACGGACTCGTCTGCAACCAATGTGTCGGTAGGAGGACGGGCGAGATACACGTAATTAGCAGACTCCTTAGCTTCACGAACTGCTGCCGATCCTGCTCCAACCACCTGCGCTAGCCCCTCGCTTGGAAATTTGATGGCACGGAAAGCGCCTAGTTCTGCTCCATGATCAATATTGTCCGATCAATCCATGTCAGGGATCAATATTTCAAGGCCTGTCAATTGCCAGCTTGCTGCTGGGGGACACGGCCCGGCAGATTGCTCTCCGGGGACCCTAACTAAGTTGGATGGTTCCCCTGATGCTAGCTCCGATCTCAAGATGCCAAGACGGGGGGCTTGATCGAGATGCATCGCTCTCATCGGACATGCGAATCGGGCTCAGCAGCATCAGCTCAGGCCCAGACGATGATTTCTTTTTCCACACCTTGCTTAGTTGGGCTCGCTCAGGCCGTGCTAGACCGCAAAACAGCCACTAATTCGATATTACACCGCGCCAGTGATGGAGTTTCGGGCCACTTCAATGACTCTCCATGTCACCGGCAGTGCAGATCGCCCTCTAACCAAGACTGACGTCTTGCCGCCCGAGCTTCCACCATGGGAAATCCTTCCTTCTCAGTGTTTATACATCTAGATCTTCTCGGCAGATGTGCACAACTTCTCCCTCGCATCGCACTTCGACCAAGATATTGAGCTAGACAATGGCACAACCGTCAATCCCAATCTACAGAGAGCAGCCTGTAGCGCCCGGGCCCGAGATTCCTCGGTCTCTCACCGCCAGACAGGATATGTTCCCTCGAGCCCCAAGTGGTGCTCATCAGATGTTAGTGATACCGCGGGCGATGAGCCGTCCCGCGCTTGTCTTTCCGTCGCTGCATCGTCGCCTTCGTCTAGGACTCGCGATGTAGCTTCACCCCCCTTGAGATGGCCTAGACACTGACTCGCGATTCAGCGCACGAGAGCCGTCTCTCAATTTTGACGGGTTTGACGGAATGTCCCACCGGATGATGGACGCTCTGTCGCGCTCCTCTTCACCGGGACCGCGGAGCATGGCCTCCCGAGCCTCCAATGTCTCCTTTGCAGATTCCATGGCGGATTCTGTAGAGACCACTGGGACCTCATTATTGCCAGCCCTGCAGGCCAAGGCAGGCTCATATGCAGCAGAGGATCTCCGACCCTTAGACGAGGAAGAGTATGATCCAAGGAGCTTCGACATTGTCGCTCCGTCCCATGAGGAGCAGGCCGTCTACTCGCTAGAGAGGCGATCGGAACTCCTTTTCTCCAAGGAGCACATGGCCACCATATTGGCCGACTCACGCCTCCTCGGCCAATTTGCTCACTTTCTTGCCACCGTAAGGCCAGATTCTGTTCCCCTTCTGAAATATTATCTAGAGAGCGAGAAGGCGATGAGGGCCATAAGGTATGCCAATTCGGTGATGGGGGCCCTGGGGGCATTGAACGGACATGAGTTCACTGCCGACGTTGCTGAGGACACCTCGAACGACGGCCTCCAGGCGAAACACGACGCGGCACTTGAAGCACTAACAAGAGATGAGCTCCCCATGTTCATCACCCATAAATATATTGGCATCGTCAGCCTGTCTATCAAGCAAAGGATAACGGGAATCATGCCCGCGCATCTTCGAAATGCGTCGGAGGGATTGGCGGAGGTCTTCTGCCTGACAGATCCGTCCCGACAGGACAATCCCATCATCCTTGCCTCAGACGGTGCGTAATGTCAAAGTTCAAATGCAAACCCCAAATGTGTCTAACCAGTATCTGCAGAGTTTCATCGCACCACGCAATATGGCATGGATTACGTTATTGGCCGCAATTGTCGCTTCCTTCAAGGCCCCGGCACGAATCCATTCAGCATCCAAAGGATCAGAGATCGGCTTGCGGCTGGGCAGGATCACTTCGAGACGTTCCTCAATTATCGCCGTGACGGGTCTCCCTTTATGAACCTTTTGGTCTGTGCGCCGTTGATAGACTCCAGAGGCAATGTCCGTTACTTCCTGGGTGCCCAGATTGATGTTTCAGGACTGGTTCGGGAATGCACCGAGCTCGAAGGCTTCAGGCGCATTGCCGACACCGAGGAAGATGATGTTGAGGATTCCGGGGTGGAGAGAACAAATGGAATCGTCGATGAGGAAGCCAAGAGGGACGCCACGGCATCTTGTCGCGAATTGAGTGAGATGTTTAACCGCCATGAGCTCGAGACAGTCCGGCGCTATGGCGGAGGCATGCACCAGTCGCGGGATCAATACGACGCACCGTCTAGACAGGACGCCAATTGGAATACACCCTACCTTGTGCTTGAAGATGGCGGCCCATCGCCTCAGCAATCCCCCCTCCCGAGAGCCACGTTCCCAGACACATCAAATGGGTACCCGGCCGAAACGCCACTCCCTGGCCTCAACACCAAGTCCAACGGACGGCTGCCGGGAATATATGAGCACTATCTCCTCGTCCGTCCCGCCCCAAGTCTACAGATCCTATTTGCCTCACCGAGCCTGCGAGTTCCCGGCATGCTACAGAGTCCTTTCCTGTCACGTATCGGCGGATCCGGCCGTATTCGGCAGCAGCTCGCCCAGGCACTCGGTGAAGAGCAAGGCGTCACTGCCAAGGTGCGCTGGCTGTCGTCGACGCGCCACGACCCCACGGGGAAGATTGATCGCGGCAGGCCACGCTGGCTCCACTGCACGCCTCTCCGGGGAGTAAACGGGAGCATCGGCATATGGATGATTGTCATCATAGACGAGGAAGTGGCCGCAAACATGGCAAGCAACGGTGCCCCAGCCCATCCTACCCAGCAACCCTCACATCAACCTTCACAGCAGCATGGGCAAATCAGACCGGGTCCAGGTCGACAGCCCAAACTTGCACCGCCGATCGAAAACCCAGGGTCCCGCAGACCGGTCTCTTTCGTAACCGAGCAGGGCGGAGGGTCCGTGTAGTGGGCAAACTGAAAAGGCTGGATGTTGACGTCAAAGTGTTGGTGACTTGGGCTATGAGCCTGCGATCTGACTGTAGATCGTATGAGCCTACGATGTTTTTTAAAGGGATGAACGCGTTGCACATGTATTATTATCCACATATTATTATAAGTAAGCTGCTACTGTTAGAGAAGTGATGGCTTTAATTCTAAATTTTCTATGTTTATGACTTTTTTTCACCGTGCTCGCCTATGACTTTTTGACTTCTCGGATGTGGTATTTTCAAACTGCTTAACAGCTGCCGTATGCCAACGAAAGACACGGAATATAGTATGATTCGCTCACTGCAGGCCGTGCAAAGAGTAATTTGGTGTAGTTAGTTTTGATTTCAGGTCTCTGATATTTACAAAGTCCAACCACAACTCGAAAAGCTTCTCATCACGTTTCTCGAAGCGAGCGAGGCGAAGCCGCAAAAATTTTGGAAGGAAGATTGACATAGAAAGAAATTAACTTCTGCGGTCAAGATATAATCGTTGGCAGTCAATGGTCGCTTGGATGTATTTTGCTTACGGAAATGTACACAATGCGGGGAACAAGAAGGTAGTTATTGAGCATTGCTTGCCGTAGCAATAGCCTGCTCTACTTTCAATATTCAAGTGTCTGTATTGAAAGAAATATATAGGTTCCCTCTAATGACTGCCAGGCTAAGCTGCTCATTGAAATATGTCTATGTGTGATAATCAGATCCAAGGAACAGCATATCAGGGAAGGGCGAAGGTGCGTAAGTTGAGTATAGGGTAGTAAATCCTGCGATGAAAACTTCAACCAACTTCGAGCAAATGTAACTTTATAAAGTTGAGAGTTTAAAGGGGAGAGGGGAAATAAGCCAGAAAAATCCAGAATTGGGCAATCAGGGCTACGTAGGAGGGTGCCAAGAGTTAGCAGTCGATGACCAGTGTCCAGCAAGGTACGCACAGTCAGGTAGTGAGGCTTCATTGAGTATTAGGTGGACGGCACCGAAGGAAATAGTTTAGCGTTATTCAGCGAATCTTTCATGAATGCATGGATTAGCACTCCAAATCTCAGGAAATAGGTAGAAGTTCTTCTAACGTATTCCCCTTCGTCGGAACCTGCTTATGGGCTGGAAGAGGGCGGCAACAATAAAACACATGTTCATCGTCATTGGTCTCAGTTATATCTAGCCTATTACTGGTCTGGTAGGGTATACATTTCTTCGCACTCTCTTCCAACAGCAAAAGATACAGCACAACGGACTTTCATCTTACCCTTCCCCGTGGACATCTGTTGGGCTGACAGGAAATCATTGGTTCAGCAAGTGGGGAGGAAGGTCTGCCACAATAAGCTGAGGTCTAGATGTGGTAGTCATCTTACATAGGGGGCAGCACAAACTACGCCTTATTCCTTCTAAGTGGCTGGGGGCTGATTACGAAGTCCTTCCGCGCCATGGCCTCGAATGTGCACCTCTTCTCACGCGGGCTGAGGGCGGTGAATACTACCTGAAACCCACCAACGCGAATATACGATGTGGCTATCTTTTTGGAATCGTCGGCTAATTGGATCAGGAATGAATTTCCAGGGCATTGCGGCGCTTTGTTGTAGCGAGCGGCTGTAGGGCGCAGGAGCTGAAAGTCAAACGAGAGCGCCAACGCCAAAAGGTAATACGAGGGGAAGAGGCTTTCGATAATGTGCTTCGTGTTGCCGGGAGATTCGCTCAGCCCCCGCGCTTTGGCGATTTTGCAAATGGAGGCGTCGTTCTTATTACCCTCTTGCCCAATGATATGCCAGGCAATCCCTGCCGAGAAAGGCACGGTGGTAGGGCGCAGCACATACATGAAAAAGAAAAGATACATGTGACGGAAAATTTACTCGGCTCATCTCAGGCAGAGACTTTGGATGTGTGTATGACGTGTTCGTCTCCTCGCTCTCGAATACAATGGCCATCGATGGAATTCTGTTGGTTGCCCCCGTCGAGCAATTGAGTAGACTGGTGCTCCGTACGGATTAGACTAGGTAAACCTGTCTATGTCTGGATCCTCATTTCGGCCCATAGTTCATCGTCGTCTGGTCTTTTGTGGGAGCCGATTACTTTAGCTGTTACACATGCTGCAAGGTAGGTTTACTGCGAATGTAGTAATGCGGCAGCGGGGAAATCCCATAACACCCTCTCCAGCCTGAGCATGTTTCCCCTGCAGATCTCCTCCATGGAGGCCCAGCATACCCTCGCCGCGATGGTGTGTAGTACATATATTACATGTATTAGTATGAAGCAAGCCGTGGTAACTTGTACCCTCTCTAAAGAGTGCTGCCATGCACAGGGGTATCGAGGAAGTGGTAGCTTTCGCGTAAGTCGTGTCATCTCACTCATCCATCTGCAAGGAGCGGTTTGTTTGAGGAGGGACGGAAAACGCCGCAAAGGCAAAAAAAGAAAAAAGCCTCCTTAATTGGTTATGATCGGCCTGCTTATTTGTTGGTACCTTGCTCACAATGATAGAGAATGGGTACATAGGTATCACAAACATGGCTTTAATTTATTGGATTGATTCGATTGAATGATCGGCGTTAGACGACAACACTTTGCGCATGCATCAAGGGGGGAGGTAGGATCCTTGTTCATTCATAGAGGCCAGCCATTCATGTCACGAAATGGTGCTTGATGGCCCCTCTTCTTGTCCCCATTGTTGCATTTTTCATGCCTTTCTAAAGGCTAAAAAAAAACCTCGCTGTGATTCTTGGCGCGCGACAACGACACCTGCATAAGCTGTGTACTGATCTGGTTTTCGCGGTCAAGGGCGAAAGCAAAGCGCTCACACCTACTCCGTAGTAGTGTCGTATGTAATACATAAAGACAGGTGCACGTGGAGGATGGAGAGACTGTCGGAGCTTGGCGAACCGCCAGCTACAATGGCCTTGTTTCAAGTTAATCGTGGAGTGGCCTTACTCAGAAGCAACAAACCGAATGCTGCCCCCTGTGCCGTAGCACCCAAATGATAGAACCAGCTTTGACCCGCGGGTGCACGGGTAGTGAGCAAGAATAGCAGGAAGAGACAAAGACGAACCCAGAGGGCTTTGACGGCCACCTTCTTGTTGGGTCACTTGGCTGTTGGCTGCTTGTGGCAGCTTACTGGACAATCAGTTCATACTGCCACATCCTGAATTTCTGATGTCCCAGTGCCCCCCAATGATGTGCACGCTCACTACAGTGGCTTGAACCTGAAACTCGCTGGCTCAATATTGCTGTAATTATTGTCCCGTCTTCTCACCCGACCGCGGGAGCTGCCCGGACAATGGACCAACCGCCGTGACATGACAACGCAGTGAGCCACTTTTTGCTGTCCGTGCCTGAAAACACATCCATGGACCACGGATGCATGCAGCATGCGTAGCAGTGAATAGGCTTGTGAATAGCTGCTGGGTCAGCCCCCGAGCCGGTGAGTTTGCAACGGCCAATAGGACCTCCATCCGCACCACACCTGCGTGATGGGCTGACATCCAGTGCCTGGACTAGCGTTTTTCGCGCATCCAGACCCTGTATTACTGGCTGGACGGCTTGGAAGTGATCCGAGCTAGCTCTGCGCCGTTCAGGTACCATCAGCTCACTAAGATCCCGACCAACGCTGTTGGGAGGCCGGGACGTTCCAGCCATTACTCAGGGCTTTTTTTGCTGCCTGACAAAAAGAAACGACAAGTCAGTCAATAGGGAAAAGCCTCGGCCTGGGTGGAGTGGGCCACGAGAATGCAGTCGGTGTGAGGGCCTGGGCATTCGCTTTGCTATTCCCGCCTCATGTTCTCTCTCGTCCTGCAGGCAGTCGGTGTAAGAGGCACACGCATATCCCTGGACAAGCAGCTGGGCCGGCGTATCGCACACTAGGGTTGCCACAATGAGCCGGAAGACACGGGATCTCCTTGTCACAAGTCTCGCATCTAGGATCATGTCGATATGGGATGAACCTCCTTGTTGCAAGTCAGTGGGGATGGGGGATTGCCCGGTGCGGGATGTTCAACCCGCCACAAGGATGAGCACATAAAATCATCTTCTTCTGGAGTGTCCGAGAAGCCAAGAGCGCCAAGAGGCTCCCGCTCCACGGCCAGCGGCACAGAGCCCCAGAGGCAGCCCATCACCGTCGTCGCCCAAAGACCCCTGTCAGGGTCCAAACCCATGTGGCGGGCGGGACGGATCTAGACATTCTCAATGACACATGGTACCTGGCAGGGCCTCGCTCTGGTTGACCACGCACACTGTCGGGTTCTCGCACGGAATCCGCCCTCCTTAGTCTGGAAGTTGGCGCTTCTGGACTGGCGCTGCCAAGGGTACTTGGGCGCATCTGAAACTGTCGCTTTGTTACCAGCGTCTTTGTGGCTTGTCAGCCTAGCTCATCGTGAAATCCGTCGTCCCATTTTCGAGTATAAAGGCCGATGGTGTTCCCCCCCCATCATCGATATCCCTCATCTTCAACCCAAGCAACACTCCTTCTGCACGCTTTGAAAGCATCAGTTTCATTCATTCCCTTCTCTACAAACGATTCCTAGCGAATCCCATTCACACACTCTTTCACGATACCCTGAGCTTTGACAGCATCGCAACTTCTCAACCTGTTTGGAACCCACTTCACACTTCAATTCACACAAATCAATCACACTCAAATCAAAATGTCTGCTCTTCTCAAGACCCTCTTCGCCGTTGCCGTCTCGGCCACCTCTGCCGCCGCCTATGCCGGTGACATGACCTACTTCCACCAGGGCATGGGAGCCTGTGGCCTGGTCCACGCCGACTCCGACGCCGTCGTCGCCCTCTCTTCCTTCGACTTCGGCAACGATGCCAACCCCAACAAGGCCGCCGTCTGTGGCAAGTGGGTCAAGATCACTCACGCCAGCGGCAAGACTGCCCGCGCCCAGGTCTGGGACAAGTGCCCCGGCGGCGAGTGCGTCAGCGGTTCCATCGACGTCTCCCCCAGCGTCTTCCAGCAGATCACCGACCTCTCTGTTGGCCGCACCCAGGTCACCTGGGAGTTCGAG
The DNA here is from genome assembly GCA_902141235.2 of Clonostachys solani. Classification (NCBI taxonomy): domain Eukaryota; kingdom Fungi; phylum Ascomycota; class Sordariomycetes; order Hypocreales; family Bionectriaceae; genus Clonostachys; species Clonostachys solani. The sequence goes on from CABFOC020000002.1 coordinate 1,455,876, forward strand.
GACGGCACCGGCGGCGGCCAGAACACCGCCACCACCACCGTCCCCGACAACACTGTCGACAACGTCGCCAGTGCCGCCACCGTCACCGTTACTGTCACCGTCACCGCCCAGCCCCAGGTCTGGCAGGCTTAGACACTCTCCTCCTGAGCACTGGTAGGCTCGGATGAGTTTGCCTTATGGAGGGGCTGGATCATGTACTTTTACGCTGGATACGATAGAATTATGATCTAAGGTGATAGAAAACGGAAAGATGAAAACCAAAATAAAGAAATAAACAAACAGCATCATTACACAATGATCCCATTCGTGACTCGATTTGATGATAGCTTTCTTTGGTGCCCCTCTGATGTGACTCAATTTTTCATTTTGGCCGCCGACACATTCTCTCACGCATATGCAGGTTTTGTTGGCAAGAACCAATGAATTGACAAACAGGACCTGCAGTCTCTGCCTGGTCCACATAGCCTGAGTCAATATTCTCATGCAAGCACTTCAACGGATGTAGCCGTGGTGGAGAATTTATTTTGTGTTGAGGTTAAGGAGCCAACTTTCTCCCTCACATGGAAATCCACGCCGTCGACTGCAGGCTTGGGAACAAACTACAGAGAATTTATTAATATAATTGCCCTCCATCGGTCTTTGTTCCAGTCGAAGTGCTCGCTGGATTATCCGTGTCCTGTCCCATTGTTTCAGACATCTAAAAAAAGGCGAAAGCGGCCCCTGTCCACACCCACGCGCGCGTTCAGCCTGGCCCACGCCTTGCTGATCCTTTTTGTTAGAGCTTGAGAAACATGGCCCGGCCGTTCGCCTTCCTCCCAGGGACGATCCGGAGCGTTCCAGTTTCAAGTCCCCACCCCCCAAGACTACACGCTTGCCTCCTCGAGGATGTTGGCGGTTCCTGAAAGATGGTGGCATGTTACTTGTCAAGACCACGTGAGATGTGCTAGTTTATTTTCTAGCTTGACCGTTGCGCGTTTTTATTCCCAGCCTGGACCGGCTGGCGGGGAAAATGTATGAGTCGCGGTCGCTTTTTTCTAAGCTCTGGATGACCCCCGCACACACGATAGCGACTAACAGTGGTAAGCAGTTGAGGAATCTCCCTTTTCAGAAAGAGCTAAATGGTTTAGGGCAAAGATAGGGCGAGTCTAGGTGAGAAGACATGACACCTAAACAGATGATTGTAGGGCGCTAGAACGGCGATTCATGCACAGTTTTAGGGTTCTTTTTGGGTGCGAAATAACCATGCCGCTAGAAGGAAAAGCCTAATCATAGCCATAGTGCAACACTCGGTCTCTAGATTTTAGTCTATCTGCGGTATTATTCACAGCAGGTGTAAGTTGAGGCACTTTAGGATGGTTGATGGGAACCACTAAGAAGCTTGGCGAGTGAACCTGATTTTGCTTCCTGCATATATTACACTCAAGACAGATGTAGGGCACTAGTATTTAGTATTTATTAGTCTGTCGAGGGTGGTGGGTTTTATTAGCCCCATGTACCCGCTGAAAGGCAAGACGAGCCTCCCCAATACAGACCAGTTATTCAGAAGCGTGTCCTTTTCAAATCCGTTGATAACCTAGTATAAAAACGCGGCGGCGATGGCGTCCATTTCGATATTGGGTAAACGGACGAGGGAACGTAAAAAAGCCCTGCCCACCTTGGATACGGCGCTCAGCTGCGCTGGATTCTCGATGATGCTAGCCTTCGTCACCTGTGGCTCGATAGTATCGTTGGATGCTGTACCGTAAGTGAGGATTTTCGGCTTGGCAATTCCCTCAAAATCAGTAAGAAAGGTTTTGTTTGATAGGCATGCTCTAGAGTTCAGGGGGAGTGTTTAGGGAGTCGCTCAGCTTGTTAGAGAGACAACTAGACCATTGGTTACCGCCCATTATAGTTCTCCTCATGGGTCCTCGAATTGCTTGAGCTTAACTTCAGGCAAGTATTGGAAGAACGAGTAAACATCTGATTCTATTGGGATTTAGTAACAATTGTTTATAAATTAACAGTGCCTTCCTTCACCCTATTTATCCAGTCCTCTGCACCGCTGTAATCACAATTGAATTTCATGAATTCTCTTGGGTCTAATTTTACCTTCTTGGACTCGCCGTCTGTTCCTGGCCTCGCTTGCTCGCGGCTGTACTTTTGGATCAAGCTCGCGCGGCTAATTCGGGACTCAAATACTCTGACCAACGCTTGGTTAACGTCTTCTTTTGTGGCATCATCCGGCAAATCTCCAAGAAAGGCGTTCAGCGCCTCAGCATCCTCAATAGCTTGAGATGCTCCCTGACCTTGAGTGGGGAGCATTGCGTGAGCGGCATCCCCAATCAACAGAGTTCGGCCTTGAACCCATGTAGGTAAAGGGTCAATATCACGAAGCTGCCAGAGCGCATGGTCTGGCGCGCGCTTGAAGATCTCCAGAAGCCACGACGGGAAGTCTTGGAAAGCATCGAGAACTGCTCCTCTGCTACCCTCATTTACCCATGAATCAGGACTCGACTGCCCTTGGGTTAGAGAATCAGGAACTAGAGCAACTATTCCAAACACTGTGGAATTGCGGCCTGGCCCCATAATGACCCGACGGTCGTGGCCCACGATCATGGAGGTTACTGCTTCAGAAGGCTCGAAAGCACCCTCGGGAATTTGAATGCTCTTGAGAGCCTCGATCGGAACGAGCATTCTGTATGCGGAAATACCGGTTGGCACTGCGTTGAAACCATCACCGACAAGAAACTTGCGAACCACGGAGCGAATACCATCAGCGCCAACTATGACATCTGCCTGGATCTTTTCATTCCCATTAATGGTGACAATACCCTCATCAGCGTTGCAGTCTGTTACTGCGCTTGCAATGCGAATCTCGGCCGGCTTCCCAGGCAGATCTGGGCTCGTGGCTGCATTCCTTAGGGCAGTATGAAGATCCTGTCGGTGATATAGAATGCGGTCGGCGCCAAACTCCGCGAAATCAAGCTTGATTTCTCGCTCTAGCTTTCCCGTCTTGTCGAACAGTCGAAAAGCTTTGTCAACCATGGGACCGGATGGTGCCAAAAAGGAATCGATGTCCCATGAGGAAACAATCTTGCTTGCGTTGGGCTGGAGGGAAATAAGAGCTCCGGTCTCTTTCAGCATTTGAGATTTCTCCAGAACAATGATGCTGCGACGAGCTGACCGCAACGCAATCGCCTAAACTTGTAGGTAAGTAACTGCATGCAACAGACATTGGTTGTTGGCAGAAAGGCGATTTCGACTTACTGCCGATAGACCAGCGATCCCGCCGCCGACGATGACAATCTTCATTTTGTGTTGTTTGCTTTGGCAATAAAACGATACTCAAAAGCAGTGCAATGACTACCAACTTGTGACATTAAGTGTGACGCATTTGGCAATTTATGACAGTCCTATTATTCATTATAAACATGTTGGTCTCCACCTGCCTAGGATGTGCTGCGGTACTCTTCCAATTGGAAACTGGTTAATGACAATGCCGGTCCTCGAAGGTGCTGGAGGTAAACAGGAGAAAGATTCCGAACCGAAATGAAACTATTGGAGATGTGTTTGCCGAACCGAAGGATGTTGTGCGGGGCACTAACACAGGACGGTTGTGTCTTCCCGTGCCGGAAACATGATGAATAGAGAGGCTTTGGGAAACAATCTAGTCCAAAAGTTGAAAAGAAATGCTGCAGCAACTCTGAAGGGGTTTCCCCTCTTGAGTTATTCCTGAGGGCGAGGGCGAGTCAGGTTGCCACTGTAGTTCTTTACTTTCAGTGTCAAGTGGCATAAATGTCGATTTTGTGCGACGAACACGTCGATACTAGACAGTGTGTGATTGTTGACTGGACATCAGAAGTTATCATAAGTATTGAGTCTTAAGATTGTGTTATCTAATATGTAAATTATTGAGAAATTCAATAAATGACTACCTCTACGTTTTTAGACAAATTTGAGCGCATCTAAAAGCTAGCTCGAGATCGGCACAAAAGGCAGAACCACCTTGCTAGGATACTTTCCACCAAAGTGAACAACATGCTGACCCTTATTCTTTTCGTATTCAGGCCTTGGCTTAGAGAATGCGTCCGTTTGAGTGGTGTAGCCAGGAAACTGCCCCAAGATATCAACCTGGATGCTTTCCCCTTCTTCATAATCGACACCCATTGCCCATATGCCAATCTCTAGCTTCACGACTTCACCATTGGGAACTTTTCGTACCTCATCGTGAGGATGGAATGGATATTGCGGGTGCATAGAAAGCGCCGAATCAATCTTCCGCTGAGAAGCACGCAATATTCCTATCGAGCCGTTGTGCAAAGTCAAGCTCGAACGTTCGGTCTCTGACATTTCGAAAATGGAGTTAACGGGAGCTCGACTTAATGGAAATTGGAGCTGGCTCAATTCTCTTCCTGCCTTGTCAAGCTTCCGTAGTTGAACAAACACAACCAGGTCATCCAATGCATCGCAGCTCATGAAGAGCTCTGCTTTAGGAAGTCCAATAAGTCGAGATGCCTTGTCAAAGGTGTATCTGAACTTTGATATTGACCATCGATCCTCCGAGTTGTGGGTGGATGTTCCTTCAGATTCTGGCACAGTTTCCAGTAAGAGTGAGTCTGGTCCAAGGTAGAATGTTCGATAATTGGTATCGGGCACGGGGAAGTCGGGAAGCACAATATCATGCTTCACAGGGCTGTCTCCGAACGGAAGCGTTGCCCAGCGAACCTTAGGGGTTGCCTCCCAGTTATTATCGATACCCTTGAGATATCGGTCAAAGAATTCCTATAGGTAATTAGTATCACTGGAATTGGCTGATGATCATGTTACCGGCTTACCTTGAGTTCTTTATAGCTCTCTGGCACCGCATACAACTCGTACCATTCCTGGTATCCGCTCCATTTGATCCATTTCTTCTCTGATTTGGCCTCTAACCATCCTCGGATCGCGCCCATGGTGTGGATTTGGCTATAGTCGGAACCTGTAATGAAGCAGGGTATCTCAATCTTGCTCATGTCGACACGTTTGTCGTTCCAATAAGTGCTTGCTTGAGGATGGCGACGGTACATTTCGGAGAAGTCCTCAACACCATGTTGGCCCTTTATCACAAGTGATGTGATAAGGTCGTAGTTGCTCATGTTGAACCAACCTCCACGGCAGAATTGTTCTCTGAAGATATCGCCTGAGCCTTCCCATGGCGCGATAGCTTTCAAGGATGGAGGCTGATGGGCAGCTGCGTGCCACTGCATGATAGCAAGGTAGGAATTGCCAGCCATTCCAACATTTCCGTTGCACCAGTCTAACTTCGCCAGATGCTCTATGACGTCGTGCGCATCTTCGGCCTCTTGAGACCCCATGCACGGCGTATCGCCATCACTATTACCAGCACCACGACAATCGACGCTGGCAATAGCGTAGCCCTGCGCCACCCACCAAGCAGGATCAAGTCCCTCGAACTTCTCTAGGCCGCTGACGTCTTCGCGTGTGAGGCAGCAAGACCAAACACACACGTTGAATATCATGTCAAGAGCAGAGTACTTCTTGCCGTAAGGTGACCAAGAAATGATGACAGGGACCTTCTCATCGCCTGTCGGGCGATAAATGTCTACGTAGAGTCGACAGCCATCTCGGACTTTGATTTCAATATCATGATCAAGGCGAATATCGGAATCAAGTTTCCGCGCATTGAATGGTGCAGACCCCTTCTTCAGGATTTCTGATTTGCCTGGAGTAGGTTCAACATAGCCATTGACCCCAATTTCTGGTCCTGTTAATGGCTTGAAGGCGACTTGATATGGAATAGGCATTGTGAATTTCGTATCTTAGGGAGATTGTTGATAAGGGGAAAATAGAAGTGGGTGGCTGAGCTATTCAAGAGTAGGCAACACCAGCGTCTTTTACAGAAGCAACACAGTTATCGGAAAATCCTATTCTCGAAGGGAAATGTAGTGAGTTGCCTCGGGGAGCTCGGGGATTTGATTTCGGTTCCGGTCATTCACTACTCCAAAGTTTGATAAAAATTGACGAACCGATCCGGAAATCGCGTTTCGGCGATGAATAGCCTGAACCGAAGATCGATTGAGGCCACGAGGCTTTTCGCGGCTGTTCTCCCGAACCGAGATGACCTCCGAAACGATCTCCAAGCGATCTTCGTCGGTGATTCAATTCTTACATATGACAATATACTTTCCAAGCTAGATATATGATGGAAACTTATCCTTATCATCTGCTGAACCAATAGACGATACACATAAAGAACAGAAGATAAACGGCATTTCTCCCCACACCTTTTGCTTTAAGTCAAACAATCAACACGCGCAAGGCTCAAATAAACAAGATGTCGAGCACAACGCACACAGAAACCCAGAGTGACCGCACCTTCTCGACTCGTTACGAGACAAAGGATCTGGTTTCCTTTGATGAGAACGCAGTCTACGGCGACTGGCGGGATGAGTTCCACAAGAACGGCTGCGTTGTAATTAAGAACGTCATCAGCCCAGAGCGTGCCCAATACTACTGCGACAAGCAAATTGAGTGGTTGAAGAACTTCGACCTCGGGTTTGACGAGAAGAACCCTGAGACCTGGAATGAAGACCACCTCCCGATCAGCTTCAAGGGCGGCATGTACTTCGGGTACGGGGCGACCCACGAAAAGATGGCGTGGGAGGCGCGAACCGAGCCCAAGATCGTAGAGACTTTCGCTAAGCTCTGGGGTACTGACGAGCTCATCTCGTCATTCGACGGGATCAATGTCTCCATGAGACGCAAAGACATCTCGTGGAGCCCCTGGCCTCACTGCGATCAGAACCCCGAGCGCAAAGGGTGAGTTGGCACCTCTGAAGAGATCAATGAGTTAACGAGTCGCTAATTTGAGTCCCCTCAGGATGCAAGCCGTTCAAGGCCTCCTCAACTTTGCCCCCAACGGACCCCAAGACGGTGGCCTGATGCTGATGAGGGGATCTTCCAAACTCTTCAACGAGTTTTTCGCTCACAAGCGTGAGTCAGCGGACCATGAAGATGCTCCTCCCCCGGAGATTAAGTACATGGATCTCTTCATTTTCAGCAAGAACGATGTTAAGTGGTTTGAAGACCGCGGCTGTGAGTTGTTCAAGGTCAATCTTAGCCCTGGCGACTTCGTTCTCTGGGACTCGCGTACTATGCATTATGCACGACTTCCCGAGGGAGACCAAATCAGGCATGTGCAGTACATCTGCATGACTCCTCGCAAGTTCGCGGACGAAGAGGCGCTCAAGGCCAAAAAATACTGTTTTGAGAACTATCTTGGCACAACTCATTGGCCTCATTGGTATGATTGACCTGCCCGTCTTTGCTGTTCATATGTACATACTAACCACTCGGACAATAGCAACATCCGTCCATCTGAAGATAAGCCAATGAGAAATGGAAAGGTTTGCCCCAAGTATAGAACCGAACCTTTTGAGAAGCCTGTTGTCACGGATCAGGTTCTTCGCCTGGCTGGAGTAAAGGAATACTAAGTCAGGTGGAATCAGGGATTGGTTCAGAACCCAGAGACAGGGATTTTCCCATTGACGAGATGGTTTCATTTGGCCATAAGTCAAAGATGTATCTAGTGAAGATTTAACTAGTGGAAAAGATGAATACGATGCTATTGATCCAAGCAAATGTTGGGAGAAGAGTGACATAATTCTTATGCCTATTGTTCTAACCACACAGAGCTTCTATTTCCCCTCTTACCTACCCTATATTCATTGTTGAAATTCTGCTTGGGTTTCCCTTTTATTGTTAGTGGCTATGATTTGTTTCCAATCCATGGCGAAGGAAACCATCTGTTTTCTTCGTGATGTACGGTCCAGCTCGGGCATAGCTTGTTATGCTTTGCGAGAATACAACATATTTTTCAGCCCTGTGTCGCAAATCCTTTGATAGCATTCATTCCACGGTTATCAATTTCTTCCACATCGTCAGTTGGGGTGATGGCCCTAGGAAGATGTCAACCGAACCGGAATGCGGAGAAGCCTTGTCCCTTCGGTGAAGTCAGTCAAGCACTACGCCATGCCGATCCGTCTGGGGAAGTTAGTGCTAGTGCACAGCCAAGCACTTCAGCTGTCCCGAAATTGAGGGGTTAAAAGAAGCTAAGGGAAGATGCAATCAGTACCAGTACGGTTGGGATTTGACCGAGCCATGCATTGTCGGGAGGGTGGAGGCTGTTCTAGACCTCGAAATCTACACATATATTCCCTTCCGTGCACCCCAAAAAACGTCTCTTGTGATACACCCAACAGACAGAAGACGACAGCAGCAATTTTTCCTACCATTACATTGCCGAACAGGCTCCCTTGATTGCCATCATACCCATGGTAATCTCAACCATGGCGGATAAATCAGATGCGATGAGCAAGCAACCGATCTCGGACCACGTTGAGGATGTAGATGTTGAGTCAAATCATGACGAAATCGAAATCACAAAATCCAAGCTCAATGTCAGCGGAACGGTCCAACTCACTGCTGGCAAGACTGTTTATATTCCAACGCCGACTTCTGACCCTCAAGGTAGGAAAGAATAGATCTAAACACATTCCCGAGAAAACTGGACACTAAGCAGCTACATGTTAGACCCTTTGAACATGAGCCAATGGCAGAAAGGAATGGTAATCGTGATCATCTCGCTTTGTAGGTTCCAACTATTCTTGAAAGCAAGATTGAAGTGTCTAATTGAATTCTTGTGGTTTAGTTTCTACAATCGGCCTGTCCCTTGTTTCAGGCTTCGGCGGCCTGCTTGGCTTTTATATTCCCGATTACAGCGCAGTGGGAAAGACTTATGCAGACATCACCAGTCTCTTGACTTATCCCACTCTCACAATGTGCGTGACGGCGTTGGAAAAACTCAGCTTCACTAACTAACAAACCATTGTAGGGGATTGGGAAACCTGATTGGAATGCCGTTGGCCATTGCGGTCGGCCGACGCTCCGTGTTACTTGCTGCCTCGGTGATCATGCTTGTTAGTGCCTGCATGTGTGCTGTTGCCGACAACTTCGAGTTCCATCGCGGGGCTCGGATGCTTCTGGGCATTGCCGCTGGGCAGAGCGAGGCGCTTGTTCCCATGATAACACAAGTAAGCTGGCAAAGTCCAACACCCTTCACATCGAATACGATTCTGACCATCACAATAGGAGATATGCTTCCTTCACGAACGGGCCAACTTTCTTATGATCCAACAAGCCGTCCAAACGATTGCTACAGCTGTACTGGTTCTATTTGCAAGCCCGATCGCTGGTGCAATCACACCTACGTGGTGGTATGGCCTTGGGGCATGTCTTTCTGGGTTGGTGTTGATATTGGGCATTGCATTCGTCCCAGAGACGAAGTACTACCGTCCAGCATCTTCCTACCAGGAATCCTCCGGACTAGGAGAAGATGAAGATAATAAGAGTTCAGAAATAAGTGACGGGAAGTACTTTGATATCTGCACTGAAAGACCAGCTATCGATACTGTGGGTTTTGAGCCTCGAACTTGGCGATCCAACCTCCGCCTCTGGGTTGGGAAACCCGAGTGGCGCAAGGGATTCGATACATTGGTGGTGGGTATTCTTTCTGATATCTCTTGATCTTCATCATTGAAAGCAACACTGACACGTACTGCAGCAATCCTTCGGGCTCCTCCTCTTTCCCAACGTACTCTGGGCCCTTGGCTTGAATGGCCTCACACTAGGCGTTAACGTTGCCATTGGAACAACATACGGAACGATTGTTACTTCTCCTCCCTACAACTGGCCACAGTCATCGGCAAGTTATGTTAATTGCGGAACAATCATTACCTCTCTCATTGCCCTTCCAGTATTCGGGGCGGGCTCAGATAAACTCATCAAGCGGTTCGCCAAGAAGCGCAATGGTATCCATGAGCCAGAGGTTCGCATCTTGCCGCTCATCTTCCCCATCATTGTGGGTGTCTTTACTGCTGTCCTATACGGACAAGGAGCTTCAAAGCCCCATCATTACCACTGGTTCACATACGTCTGGGCCGTGGCGGGTTACTATTTCACTTTCATAGGGGCCAATATTGTCGCCATTACGTACCTCTTGGACAGTTACCCCCAAAGAGCCAGCCCTTTGTTGATTATCATCTGCGCCTTCCGTGGAATAATCTCATTTGGTGTGAGTTACGGAATCACTCCTTTCATTGAAAGCCAGGGATATGAGGGCGCATTTGGCATTTTTGCTGCTCTGACAGGGGTTTTTGGTTTGCTTGGTATTCCAGTCTACTTTTGGGGCAAGAAGATTCGCCATTTCACTGGCCAGTACGCTATTGACAAGGACAAGTCAGCTTAGGGTGTTCCATGCACAATATACACCAAATTAACAGTACTTTGTTTAAGAAATGTGGCGCCATACACTGACGGGCTAAACATGATGGCAATGTTCGCTGTTCTTTTGGTACTGAAGGAAAGAATATGATATTTACCCATGCTACTCTATGGACATAAGGTTCTGGAAACGAAAGAAACAGTACAACTAATTGCATATAATGACCAAAGCTTTCCAAACTTTCTACTTCTTATTCTGCATGAACTTGATCACGGCAGCCCGAGCAGTGAGAGCTTCCGGGACAACGGGGTCCCAAACGAACCCATGCCACATCCCCTCTGACACCAGCAACTCTGTTTCAACACCAGCCTCCCTTAGCTTCCAGTACATCCGGATACCATTGCTAAGAGCAAAGTCGCGAGTTCCGACCGTTATGACAGTTCGTGGGAACCATGTATCATAAGAAGCATAAATTGGCGATACCAAAGGGTCCTGTAAATCCACGCCCTCCTCAAAATAATTCTGTGCCACCATGCTGTATAGGAGGCTGTACGGCATGATGTCCCGATCGCGGGCATTGAAAACTGTAGAGTCACCAGCGCCGCTCAAGTCAACAGCTGGTGTGCACAAATACGCTCCGGCGCTCGGTATCGGTAGGCCCTCTTTACGGGCCAAGAGGAACATGGACAGCAAGAGCTGTGCACCAGATGAGCTTCCCATCGTGTAGATATCAGCTGGGTCAATTGGCAAACCGCCCGGCGGGCCCTCCTTAACGAGGGCGCGATACACAGAAAAGCATTGATCTCGAGCCACGGGATATTTTGCTTCCGGAGACCTGGTGTAATTTACCGAGTAGACACGGATGCCAAGTTCCGCCGCCATGGTGAGGGCAGCACGATCTCGAGGGCTGCCCATGATGAATGCACCCCCAAAGATGTTGAATAGAATCTTGCTCTCTTTTTCGGGATGAATGACGGGTGGTTCAATGACCACCACTGGGACATTGGCAATAGTGATTTCCTTGAGCTGGAGCCCATGCTTGGCGATCAAGTCTGCTTCTCCAGGTGCCATTTTCGCTTCCACGCCTTGGCGAAGACTTGGAACGCGGCTTGGCATGGTGAGAAAGTTTGAAAGAAGGCCTGCAAAGGGTAGATGGTGAACGTTCTCGAGAAACTTGATTGCATTGGGACTCAGAGTAGCCTTCTGGCCTTCGGTGAGAGAAACCATGGTGAACGGTGCCTTTTGGGTTTAAAAGAAAATAGAAGTTTCGTGGAAATTGAAAGAGAGTGTCGTTTCAACTCTATTTTCTTACTTTGTTTTTATTGAAATGACCTTGATGATATGATTTGAGGATGTTAGATGGAATGCTGTTGCCCTTATATGTGTAATAACGCTGGGGACTGGAGATATGGAAGTGTCATTCGGAAATACATTATTTAGGCAGCCATATACTAGGATTTTTGTATACGAGCGTCACAGAATTCTCCTAGTCCCAGAGAGTTCCTTACAGAACCATGAATAATTGGCCTGTGATCTACAACTTGAATATCGTCCGCTCGCACATGGTATCAATAACTCCGAGAGATTGTGAAGGTTCGTAGCTTGCAACCAAATCCGGATTAGTTCGGACAATGAAACCAAAATAAGATTAGTTCGGGCAATGGATCTCAATTGAGCATGAGTGAGAAATCCTCTTAGGTGAATCCTAATGCTGTCAATCTTTTTTATTTGAAGCTCTTCAGTGTAAATATAGCTTTAAATAGAGACTTAAGTAGAATACTTTTAATATTAAATGGAGCCTAGCCTCTCGGAGCTGCCAGACCCCCCCGAGAACAAAGAAACATCAACGAACGAAGCACGCTCTTGACGATGAATGACACGAGCCCCGTGGTCCAGCCGAACATACCGCTCCCCCGTCCGAAGGATCGACTGCAAAAGCTATGTTAGACGAAGTTTATCGTCCATTTATCCATCCAGCGCAACAACAATGACTTTATACTAGGCAACATCTTAGATCACAATGGCGCTATAGCTAGCTTCCTGGGGGGCTACTTCCTATAAAATTGTCGAAGGGTTTCTTTTAGATCATTGTGGAACAAACCCCGACATTTTGCCCGGCGCAGTCCCGGCTATGCTATCTAGGATAGTCAAGTATCACCAGCAGATGGCTACATATGCTCGTCCTCAGTTGGAAGGCCGTCTATTTCTAGCACACACACACGCAATTCGGAAGAGGACTGTGCAGATTGTAGTCCCTCTGCAGCCGTAGGTCGGGACCCTCGGCAAATTCATCTGCTCGTAATTTAGTATAGTAGGATCGCTTCTGGGAAAGCATTAAAGAGGCATAAGATGCGGCACTGGAACGCAGCTGTCCAAGGACCTTGATATGATGTATTTCGAAACGGAAGTGGCAGGAGTCACAGATATGTTTGTTTCTCTGTCTCGTCACCTGCGGAATCTGTGACTAGGTATGCGATTAGTTTGGTCAGTCAGCGTTTAAATTTATATTTTTGGGAAAGAATTTGCATCGCACTATAATTGAATGCGAGAAGACCAAAGCCTGATGACTGAGTATTCAAAGAAGTCCTACAATCCGTGGGCTACTTTCGAAAATCAGTGTTATTTTTTTATAGACTTATTGATAGATTATCAATTATGAATATATCTATTGCCCTTGGCGATATTTTTGGGTTGGGATGGCAAGGAAATGAAACCCCAAGATGTGTATAATGCAAGCTCTTTTGGCCCATTTCCTCTTGGGTGAGGTATATCCAAGAATCTCACTTCCGTTGATTTGACTCCGCGTAAACCCCATCTTCATAACTTTATCAGATTTAATAGATAATTAAGTCACCTGGCAAGCGAGGAACCAAGCCACGGCGACACTCACCACCTCAAGGTGCATTTTTATACATATGCACGTCAGCTGATATGCGCTGCGCCTCTGCTTGTTTTGGTAGCTAATTGGATGAGGGACCCAGCTGAAAAATGTCACTGTCTGGGCGCTTTTACTAAGCCTCATATTAGCTAAAAGCCTGACTCTGCCTCGGGCAGCAGCCGCTAAATGAGCCAATATGTTTCTTTTTCCTTTTGCCATCGCCCATCGCCCATCTTCCTCCTGGGTGGCCTTCAACACCACGATCCGTTACATGTAGCTAAACGCTACTGCCATGGCACGACCGGAGACACCCGAGGCCGCTGAGGCCCATATCAAAGCAATCAGAAAATCAAAGGGATTTGATGTTGAGCCAGGTCTTGCAGGGAGCATTATCGATGACCTCGACAAATCTCTTTCCATGTAGCTCGCCTCTTTCCTTTCTTCTCCCCTTTCCTCTTCCGGATACGCTACACTGCATTTTGATAACGGTCTCTTACCCAAACGTGGCATAGTATATCCGAGGGGCTCTATCAGAAATCAAGCCGTTTCCTGATGGAGATATTGCAAAACGCCGACGACTGCTCCTACGATGACCCGACTCCAACCATGGAACTCACCTACCGGAATGGTCGCCTCCGTATTGACTACAACGAAGTTGGCTTCACGAGGCGCGATGTGGAGGCGCTATGTAGCATTTCGAGCACAAAATTGAAATCCATGAACCAAACCGGCGAAAAGGGGATCGGCTTCAAATCCGTTTTCAAGATGTCTGACCAGGCACAGGTGCTCTCTGGTCATTACTCGTTTGCGTTTGACGCGAAGCGGACGTTGGGCACAATAACCCCCGAGTGGGTAGTCAATGCTGCTAAAGCGCGGCCTGGCTTCACCTCGATTATACTACAGATAGAAGGAGAACGTAAGCAAAACGAACTAATCCAAGAGTTAAAGTCCATGGGACATAAGCACCTGGTCTTTCTGAGGAGACTGCAGCAAATCAATATCGCGATTGATGATAACCAGGGCAAAACCTGGGAAACTACGCTTAATCGAGAAGACAAAGACTCTGCTGAAGGACAACGCCGTATTGTCACATCAAGTCACGATAGCCAGACTCTGGAGTACTGGATCTATCCGCACATTGTAAAGACAATGCCTCCAGAGCCAAAGCGCGAAAATCACACCGAATCTGTAATTCTGCTGGCTTTTCCAGTCAGAGGGGAGGCCAGCCCTGAACCCGTAGTTGAGCAGCAAGACACTTATGCCGTTCATCCTATAAGGGACTACGGATTCAAGGTTAGCCTAAACACTCCATGGCAAGAATGGGCTGCATGCTAATTTGAACGTAGTTCTTAGTCAATGCCGATTTCTTACTCGTTGCTAGTCGCCAGGATGTAGATGCCTCATCTAGGTGGAATGAGACACTTCGAACCTCCATTATGGATGCGTTTCAGGAAGCATTAAAGCATCTGAGTGTCGGGCCTTTGCGGTACACTTGGCCACGATACATGCCTATCCCACTTAAGCTTTCTGGCTTCTTTTGGACCTTTGGCTATGATATGAAGTATAAGCTTCGGGAAAGCCCCATTGTTGAGACCGCCAAAGGGGAGATGGTTACGCCGCTGCTGGCGCGTTACGTGCCACCCCCGCTGCGAGATCAGGACAATACACCACTGACGCTTGGTCCATTAACTGAGTCAAAGTACTTGTCGAAACATTATAGCGATTCGGACTGGAAGTTTCTCCAATCTCTCCATGTCCAAAAGCTACCAGATGAGGACTTCTTGGACGATCTTCACCAACTCCTCTCACACGGCAACTGCGCCGCCGAGAAACCGGAGCTGTGGCATGTGCAGATCGCGAAAGTCTTGATAGGCTTTCATCAATATAAAAACAAGATCAAAAAGCTACCCTTGATCCCGGTAAATGGTGGGGGGTGGGTATCAGCTTCGACGGGCAATGTATTCTTCCGCAACGGCAAGGAGCATACTGCCCTCGGTGATCTTGGGGTATCCTTTGTTGATCAAGACGCGGCACAGAATGAAGATCGGAAGGCCCTCTTCGAGATGCTTGAAATCGCCGAATTGTCCGATTCAAAACTTCAAAGCCTGATCCTAAAGAAACACGCCGGGACTGAGTGCTCACTGCTGCCCGCCGCACACGTCTTGGTGTCGCACGCTGTATTTCTTTTCCGTTCGAGATGGCAGTCCGACCCCTATTCGAGAACACGTACCTCCTTCTGGGTTGTACCTACGACGGGGGATTGCCTGCAGGCCCACCAAGTCTATCTCAAGGGTGAGTGGGATTACTACGCCCACCCGTGCTTTACCGAGTTCCGGCGAGAGTTCCCCTTTTTGCATCGGGACTATGATTCAGCTGTAGAACCGGAAGAAACGAGAAATTGGATTAGTTGGCTTTGCAAGCAATTGGGAGTTCAGAGCGTCTCAAAAATGACGCCAACGCTTCAGAAGCTGGTTGTCAAGAAACACTCCAAAGCCGGCCCTACAGATCTACCTGCTCAAGACCTCATAATATCACACGCAAAATTCCTCTTTCAGACGGGGTGGATTTCAGAAGATACACCTCCAAAATTTTATGTGGTGACTGAAGTAGGGGCATATGTCCAAGCAAAGGATGTGTATCTTGATACATCTACACAACAGTCCTTTGGTAAATACTTTGACGATTTTCGGCAGAGATGCCAATTCTTGCATAAACAATATTACGGTGCAGTGAAGAAGGAAGAGAAGGAGCGTTGGCTTAAATGGCTCCACGAGAATATAGGAGTGCAAGATACCTCTAGACTTGTTCCGAAGCTCGCAGAATTAACCTACGGGGAATGCTCAGAATCCAACCAGGCACAGCTACCTGCTCGCGATGTCTTGATATCGCATACAGTCTTCTTGTTCCGCGCGAAGTGGGTGAAGCCCGAGTCACACGGGGATAAGTTTTGGGTTTTCACTGAAGGCGGGCAGCATGTGCCAGCCCAGCAGGTCTACCTCGATACCGCGCAGCAGTCTTCCACCAGAGAATGGTATAGACGGTTCCGCAAAGAACACCGCTTTTTGCATGTGGACTATTATCATGCAGTGAAACCAGAAGAAGCAAATAGTTGGCTTATTTGGCTTCGTGGGCAACTCGGCTTATGGGAGGTGCCCCGGCTCGTTGATGCCTCAGATCCAGCCATGCTCTCATCAGATTTTCGGCAGATACTAAACTCTTGGCAGTCAAAGGAGTTTCTTATGCTCCTTAAAGACGAATGGGACAGCTACGAGCGCTTTTTTAAAGACCAAATTGTTGGTTCCGATCAAAATGGGACTGATAACGTGTTGGGATATCCACACAGCACCGCTTTGCGCGATCAGATAGGGTCAGCGAAGGTCAACTGCCGTGGTGGACTCACCTATCCCCTCCAAGATACTTTCACCATCGACTTTCTTCCGGATGGTACGGATGCGGCAATTCTGTCTTTGCACCCGCTGATCGAGATTCCAGAATCCCAGAGCGCAGATTGGACGTTTCTGAAACAATTTGGCGTGACTATGAAGGAAAGTGTCGCCATGTATCTCAAGACACTGGACAAAGTCCGGGGCTCAACGGTATCTCTGAAGTTCATCTCCTGGTTGTATGGCCAAATTCAAGAGAGGGACGGTAAGGAGCCAGGTGATTTGACGTATGTAATATGATCGGCACCATTCACAGGTTGACTGACAAAGCGTAGGACGCTCTCTTCGAAAGAATCCATCTACATTCCTGGCACCTCCCAAGGCACCGTAGGGCATTGGGTACCGCAGTCCGAGTGTGTCTGGGAAGGAGGAAAGTTCCTTCGTAGGTTCCATATGCTCAAGAGGATATATCCTAAATGCGAGCTGCTCTTCAAGAAGATCCTCACACACAAAGACATAGACATTGAAGTCCTTGTGTCCGAAGCCGAAGCAATCACAACAGATTATCCTTTGAAACTCATCATCAAGCTCTTTAGTGAGATTAGAGGGCACACTCCTCGAATAGATGACAGTTTGACCCATCGTCTACGTACTGCCAATATATTTCCGATTGACGAGGGGAACACAGAGACAAGGTTTGACAGTCTTGATTCTGGAATGGATGGCTCAGAGTGGTACATTGCCGATCGCCCTCACCTTCGCGACAGTTTTCGAGGTGTCGTGGCGTTGCTGTCATTCCCTCCGCGGGATACTCTCAGAATGATGCCTCTAATCAAGGCGTTAGGTTTGGAATTCAGGCTACTTTCTAAACTCACTACATCAAAACTGATCACAGAGGGAGATGTCCAGCTGCACGAAGAGCATACAAAGGTATTTCGCGCAAAGTCAAAGTTTATCGCCCGGTGAGTTTGACAAGAGACGAGGATCTACTCTCTCGCATACCCATATGCTTGTCTTCCTGCCTAATTCAGAACATCCATCTTAACAAGAACACAAGCTACCAAGCTCCATCTTAAACCAAACTGACCATTACTGAATTAGAATGCTACCGAGATCTATGTCGAGCAGGGGTGACGTATTAACCGCGTTGGACAGCCTGGACGTATTCGTTGCGGAAAAGGTATTACTCCAGTGGACTTTTAAGCCTGCGGCAGGTCGCGGTGCAAGCCACGTCACCGAGAGCCGTCACTATGATGATGGGATCCAAGCTGCAGTACTACCACCAAAGGGGGGAAACGGAATCCAGGTGTACTTGGAGGCGGGCAGCAGTTCCCACCTACCACTGGAATTCACACGCCGCTTCGCTGATATCTGCGGCATCGAGGATCAAGCAAATCTCGTATATTTCGTCTTCAGCCAGAGCGACCTTTCCTACGTTGAACAATGCATGGATCGGCAAGGCGTCCTAGCTATTGACGACACAGACGACTCTGACTTTGACGCTCCCGAAGCAGAAACTGATCTCGAAATCGGAGAGAACAAGTCGGAAGACAACGCTGGTAAGGATCCGGGAGAAGAAGCGAATGATGAGCTCACCGAGAAGGCAAAAGCCGTCGCGGATGGTACAGGGGCGAGTGACACTCGAAAGACACCCGGCCACCGTCTTGAAACCGCCCAGCTGGCGCAGAATGGAGTTGACCTTCGCAGTGGAAGTGCAAATACCCATGCATATCACCTGCCTGATATGCGGTCAGCCCCATCACGTCCCGACTACAGTGTGCTCAGCAGTCATCTTGAAGCTCCACCGGTGACAGGTGCAACTTCCAGCCGATCAAAGCCGGCATCTAGCGCAAAAGCTGCAACCAGTTATCCATCTTTTACAGTGCTTGGGCGTCCTCGAATAATCGGCGCGCCCGCTGTAGTGTTTGTGCCGAGTCAGGAGGACCTACCACTTGAAAACTTCTCACAGAGCGTGTCTGGTCGGAACATTTTACCTGCGAGAGCACAAATCTCTCACTCGGGGAGCTGCACTGTCGTCATTGCAACAAACCCGGATACGCGAAGCGACCCCGACGTGGCATTCGTTGGGGAACTGTTTGTATGGTCCCCTTGAAGCTATCGCTCGATCTTCATACCCCTAATCACTAATCTTTCTACAGGTCTCGAAACTGCTTGAGCAGCATCTTGGACGGGAATATGACCCCAATTACGATTGGACAAGTCCCTTGCGCAATAGGGCAGGCTACAAGAAGTTCAAACCGTCGACCGATCCAGTGCCTTCATTCACGCTCAAGGACTTTCCTGCCATGACGGACTTCCTCTTCCAGGCATCTGTCCGAGAGGCGAAAAAGTGGAAGGAATCGAACCCAGTTTACTACATCCAAGTACAGACTACGGTGGGCGAACAAGAATCGCCCTTCATTATGAGCGCGGCTACTCTTAAAAGGGTGAGTTTCTTTCTACATCCAGCATGTCAAATTCATTGACGCCGTCTCTGACCCAATAGGCCCGAGAGTGTATGATACCGGAACGATCTGCAAGGCCACCCAAAGAAGTCTTTATCCTCGCTCGGGTTTCTGATCTATTCAAGTGCGCCCACGCCTGTTTCTACATTGACCCGTGGAAAATGTATGCCTCTGGTCAAATGAAAGTACAACCCGAAATGGATTCTTATGTAACTGAGATCCAGCGGCCTGAGCCTCAGATCAAATTGAGTGATTTCGGGGACATCAAGGTGCCGGAGTTCCTATATCAACCAAAGCATGAAAGCTCAAAGTTGCCGTTCAGCAGGTCCCGGTTAATGTTGGGCGGCAGTGCCAGTAGAACAAAAGTTCCGTACTATGAGAAGTATGTGTACCGGTCATTGAGAGGCCGCAAGATACGATTGCTAGAGCTCAAGCCAGGCGGTGAGCTCGACGAGTTGGAGGGAAGTCTACATAATTTCGCTTTGGACACTACCATTCCGTCCTTCCAGGCGTTGTCCTACGCATGGGGTTACTCCATCAAGCCTTTTGTTTTGAAAATTCGAGGAAGGGTTATAGGTATCACAGCTTCCCTCTATTTTGCGCTCAAGCGTCTCCGACATCCGAGGAAACCGATACAACTCTGGGCAGATGGAGTTTGCATAGACCAAAGCGAGGAGAAAGATAGAGGAAGGGAGAAGAGTGCACAAATACGGCTCATGCCGGATATATACAAAAGCGCTACTCAGGTGATTGTCTGGGTTGGAGAGGAAACGAACGAAGATAGCCATGTCTTTGAATCCTTTCGCAAACTGA
Organism: Clonostachys solani; assembly: GCA_902141235.2. Lineage (NCBI taxonomy): Eukaryota > Fungi > Ascomycota > Sordariomycetes > Hypocreales > Bionectriaceae > Clonostachys > Clonostachys solani. The sequence goes on from CABFOC020000002.1 coordinate 1,475,676, forward strand.
TCAGTGTGCAAGCTCAAGATTCCGGCGCAGCAACTATCGCAGAGGACAGCGCAACATGGGACTCGATCAATAAGTTCTTCGGGCGTCCTTGGTTCCAGAGAGTTTGGATAATTCAGGAATTTGTTTTTGCGTCACGTGTCATTGTAATGGCTGGTAAAGAATCGGCGCGGTGGGATGATATTAACGCTGTGGCAAAAATCTGTTTCACAGAGGCACAGAGGTCTACCACGAACGCAATGAAACAGATAGCCCAAAACGCGTCAGTCATCCTACGTCTCGGGGAAGTCAGGCGGAGCTATCATAAGGGAGAGGAGAGCAACCGACCTCGGCTTCTCACCCTTTTTCAAGAGTTTCAGTATGCCAAGGCGACGCGAGCGCGAGACAAGCTGTTTGCGCTCCTCGGGCTGGCCTCCGATGCCGCCGAGAAAGACTTCGATCCCGATTATAGTGAGGCCCTCGAAACAGTGGTCCGAAAGTACGCCAGGGTCTTCGTGGAGCGGGGATGCGCCTTAGAGATGTTGTATCGGGCGGGTTTCTCCTCACCTCGCTTCCCATCATGGATCCCGGACTGGATCACAAATACGCCCCGGCGAACTATAACCACCTGGCCGAGTAGGCAGCAAGGGTTTTCAGCCTGCACTCACCTTCGAAGCCAAATAAGATTATTGTCACGCAGCGACGACAAGGTCTTATTTGCCAAGGGCCACATCCTCGACACGGTTGATGAGGTGGGCAAGAAGTCCTTCCAAACCTGTGACCGCATCGAGTACTTGCAGGAGTTGTCGAGCTTCGTTCAATCACGGAAGTCTTATCCCACTGGGGAAAAAATCGAAGATCTCTTATGGAAGATCCCCATTGGCGACTCTATCGAACCCACCTCTCCAGATGGCGACAGGGTTAACTTCCGCGTGGCGTACCAAGCTTTTACGGAGTACCTGCAGCTCGGGGAGCAGGGAAAGGACTGGAAGATGGAGATCATGCAAGCCCGTGCTATGGCCAAGATCAAGAACTTTCTCTTTCACCCCCAGGAACTCAGACAGTCGTTGTGGCCTTATCTCCAAACTGCGCTGGAATTTGCAGAAAGATTCGCAGACGCAAAAGCTTGCACAACAAAAAAGGGATACGTAGGCATTCTACCAGGGAAAGCGATGAAGGGTGACAGGGTTGTGATTCTACATGGGAGTGCCGTGCCGTTCCTCGTCAGGGAGAGCCTTGATCATTCAGGTTATTACATTCATCTGGGAGAGTGCTACATTCATGGTATAATGCATGGAACACGATCTTCCACTTCGACCCTCAGCGTGGAAGATATAAGGATTTATTGATGTTACTATCTGGAACTGGGTATAACCTAGCACTACTCGGGTTAAAATCCTGAAGCCCGGGCTAAGGATAACCAAGAGCCCATCTTGCTTATCTCTGCATCTCCGGCCAAAGAGTCTCGGTAGCTGCCATCAAATGGCAGCCATCAATGATTCTAAGGCAATCGATCATAGTGTTGTTACTGACTTCCAGGCGAGAAGGGTAGTAGACGGTAAAATCTTGTTCGTGTTACTTTAACATGGGAAGAAATACGCTACCAGAACGCCATAGGCGTCTGAGAGTCGTTCGCGTGAAAGCGGAGAGGCGACTTAACGGTAAGAGAGACATGGCACAACTCAAAGAAGGTCATGGAGACTACGCAAGCTAAACCGATATAAGACACGTTCACCCCCGCATTGCCGAGCTTCCTTTCAAGACAAACATAATCACCAACCGCATCACTTCCGTGCTTGTCGAGCTTAGCAAGGGAAGCCAGGCATCGTATCACAAGGATCTCTTGATGAAGATTTCCCTTATGGATGAAAGGGTGCCTACGAGATGCCTGAAGAACTCAGCAACTTAATGAATAGAGCTACATGAACCTTGATAGAATTAAGAAGTATAAGAATGCGCATGAGATCTAAATGTGCCGATAAATGACCGTGGATTCCGCGGAAGCCGAAATGCTGTGACGATTTAGCAGCGAAGCTTTACAGTAACGTAATCTAGCCCCCGCACCACACATTCAATAGGATAAATCAGCAACAATACGTATTCTAGGGGGCAAAGAAGTCGATTTGGGACGGTCTAATGCATATATGGGCAGTATGTTCAAACGACCTGCATCTAATGCACCGTGGTCATGCACGCTGCCTTGGAGCACTTCACTCTTCAATCTGCTACGGGTTAGGTCTGTCGAGAATTTTTGACCCAGGGAGGGGGTAGATTACATTAGCGCTACACAAGCCTTTGGCAAGATTTATCAGCTCTCGGACTCGGGTTGATATTGCTTCCCGTGATTGAGTGCGTGGTTCCGATAGCTTTATGGAACATATGCCGACCGTAACCCGCTTTCCGCGTGTATAAATACTATCACCTCCGTTGCTGGTGAAAGTTGTATCGTCGTCTGCGTACTGTGCATCCTAAATCACGTTCTCTATCCAATATTCTCCACAGCTAGCTCCTCTATTCTACGATCATCTTACATCTCTAATAATTCGATATGGGCCGACAAACAGTGGAGAGCTTTTCTGGAAAGTCCATTCTCATTGTGGGTGGAACCTCTGGTGTTGGTTTTGCGATCGCTGAGGCATGTGTCGACTTGGGCGCGAGAGTAGTGGTTGCGAGTCGGTCACAAGACAAAGTCAACACGGCTGTGGAAAGACTCAAGCGATCGTATGAGAATGCGACTGATAGAATCCAAGGATACGTGTGTGACCTGGCTCGCGGAGAAGTCGAGGCAGAACTGACCAAGCTCTTCAACGATATAACCGACAAAGGATCGAACCCCCTTGATCATGTTGTCAGCACTGCTGGAAGCCACCCAAACGCCATGACATTGGGTGAGGCCACATTAGAGAATCTGGTCAGCGCCAGTAGACATCTTTTTATTGGGGATGTACTACTAGCTAAATTAGCATCGAAGTATCTCAGACCTGCAGACAATTCCTCCTTCACAATGACTGGCGGAGCTGGCACACAGAAGCCACCACATGGCTGGAGTCTTTGGGCTGGCATAGGAGGAGCAAAAGATTCCTTGACACGAGGCCTAGCTATCAGTATGAAGCCTATCCGGGTGAACCTTATCTCGCTGGGAGCGATTCAGACGGAATTATTTGACGAAGCTGCAGAAAGGTGGGGGTCAAAAGACTTTGGAGGAGGCTGCGAAGACTGCATCATTGTTAGGAACTATTGGAAAGCCCGAAGACGTCGCTGAGACCTATTTGGCGATTATGAAGAACAAATTTGTGACGGGGACTATCAGTATGGTTGAAGGGGGTGCCTTACTGAATTAATTAGTCTTACAATACGTTCACTCTGGATGGAGTTCAGCTACACAGATGAGCCTCAAGCAAGTGTGCTTCGCATATCTGAAGAAGCTGTTTAAATCACTGATATTTTGATCGAAACAGTTATTGGCTTCCCTGCGGCTTAAAACCTGGCAGTCGGATTACGGAACATTCCGGTATCGCTCTTTCAGGATCAGAAAACAATTCGCTGTTCTATAGCTCTGTGTAGCCTAGATATTAGAGTTTACTTATGCAAAGTCTATGGCTATTTATTAGCATCCCCGCGATCTGTCAGCTCGTAATGCATGGCCGCCGGACTAGAACCTTCTGTTGAAAAGAATGCTTGATCCTGTGGCTCTTCATGGCACTATGATGCGTCGCGCCGTGCGTACAGGACAACAGTCCACATATACAATCTTTAATATGGCTGCTAGCATCTTGGGCATGGAGGAAATTTACTTACTACTTCTACGTGTAATGGATTAAGAGAGAGAGATATTAAATATAGCCTTGGCGTGAAATAACTACTCTATTGCAACATTGTCTAAAGAGAACTAAGGCTTTAGGCTGCTTCTTTATTAACATAATGAAAATATAACATACTTGTGATTGTAAATTTTCGTATTTAGAGGTTCCCTGTGGGATCAGCAAGTGGAAAAGGTTTTTCGAACAGACTTTTCAATTAGAAGAAGAAGTGTATTAACATGAAGACCCCTTCTCCCACAATCCTAGCCCGAACGCAACATACACTGTTCATCCAAAGCGTGGAGCCCGGCCCGCAACCAGCCATCAACAAATCCTGATTCATTCATACAACATGACCTGGCCCTGTAGATTCGCGGCTTCCAGTACGGCGCAAAACGTTCCCTTGCTGGCGTTGCAGGAAGGTGATCTTAAGATTAACGCCCTTGATAGCCTTCATCGTTCTTTTTATTTCCCTGAAAGACTTTGTCCATTGATACAAAAGCCAAGCGAGGAATACCGCAAGGACACCGGTCCACGCAAACCACCAAGTGTCACGAGACACGTAGAGCTTTCGTTCAGGAGTCAATCCGACAAAATTCATGCCCCAGAAGCCCTACAATCCCGTGGCTGATTAGTCCTTGAGAGCTGGAGTATTTGGAATGCCATCGCCTAAGCTTTCTTCCTTACCACAACGAATGTTAAAGGGAGGAAGACGAGGGATAAAGAAGTCACAAACTTTGTGAGTTCTTTTGATTCATCTCTAGTCTCGCTCAGTTGATACACGCTGACAATATTATATGCCTATCACATCGTAAGCCAAATCACGAATGCTCTGCAAATGTATTGAAATAATCACCATCTTAATTTCGTTCTCGATCCGGTCGACAAATGCATCCGATCTCAGCTTTAATGCTGCAATAAATGAAGCAGAAAATCGGATACCATCGATCACGTTTCTGGCATCATTTTTCTCAGTGTCCTCGACTAGTCCTAGTCGTTGGAGTTGGCCTTCAACAATCTCCAAAGCTAATTTGACAGAAAGGGCTGCCACTTGGACGGTTTCGCTCATGTGAATGGCATGGCGGGAAAGTTCGTGCATCTTGTGGTACTCTTGGACGATTGTTGTGTTTGCGCCCTTGGTTGACTTGAGTGACACTACTGTGTTCATAAACTTTTCTCGTTGCTGTTTCAATACTTAGCGCTCAAATGATCTTTTATAATTAAGTCAAGGGATGAAGGGTTTTGGGTCAAAGAATATCTACCTTCTCGATTTTTCTCACTGGCTTTCGGAACTTCCAGATACCCTCATCGTATTGCCAAATAAACAATCGTAGGAAGGCATCGTATATAGCAAAAGGATTCGACTGGACGTATCGGAGAGGATATCTTTCTAGTGCTTCCTCAATCTTGTGTTGGAGAATTCCGCAATCATCGTAACAAGCAACGACACAGGTCACTTTACCTGCCTTTTTGAGCCACAGTACGCTGAATGATAAGAATAGCCATTTATAAGGGGCTTTGTGTTCCTCTGCGGTTTCGTTGTCTTCTTTTTCCGGCTCAAGGAACTTGATGAGAAAGCGTGCTGCGTAGCCTATCGTAGGGATTAGTATAAACTTGTTGGTTCCAGGGAATAAATGACACTCACTATGACCTTTCAAGGCGTTGTCGCTCCCGGCAATGATTCTCTTATGAACAAAAAAGCCATTCGAGTCCCATGCCTTCTCCGTCAAGAAGAACGGTTCTAAATGAAGGGCGCCAGTGAGCTTTTCGCAAATTTGCTGGTCCTCAACAAGACCTGGACCGGGATGATCCTCATCCTTCTTGATGGTAGGGAGAAAGCTGTTATTCTTGAGTGTTAGGGCAGGATGCCGTTCCTTTGAATTCGTTTGGCACGGGGCACATACTATAAATGAAGCTTATTTTCCTATTATGAAGTCGCCCGTTAGGCACATTAGCTCATGCCCTTTTGGAGTATTACAGTTACAGGGGGTGGTGCTACCTGTCGCTTGGTGACAAAGTCCTCTTGTGTGAGGGTTTTCATCTGTTTCTTTTCGGGATCTATGCTCGTGCCTTCGTCAATCCTACTCACATCATTCTCGAGTTAGCTCACAATCACCAAAAAGGAGTACAACTCACTGAAACAGCCTATATCCAATGTAACGTCCGTCTTGTGAAGTCGGACTGGTTGACCCTGACCTGGCAGGCGTTGGTTCTATACTTGTGAGAGCGATGTTGGACCCATCGTCTTTTGTTTCAGTAGGGGGCGAATCATGACTCATTTTGTGCTTTGACTTGTGTACTTTGATGGCCTTGTGCCAGGAATGATGTCAACAAAGGATGGTAATTTTCCACTTGCCCCTCCCGGGCGGGGGTGGCCTTCTTAAGGCAGAGAACAAAGGCTCTCAGCCTTATTGCAGTGATACTGCCAATGAGATTACTGAAACCTGCATGTTTGGGTATGAGTGCAGATGCCTCGGCCTAACCCCATCTGTGTCAGATGTCGCCCTCCCTTACAGAGGCCCTTAGACAAATAAAAATTATGTAAGCAGACAAGGCTTTTTCCGGGGTTTTGTATATAAAGAGTCACAAGAGTGGCTCATGACATATTCAGATGCACAGTTTGGGTCATCAACTTAGTTCCATCATAATAGCCAAGATGCCTCCCCCGATGCAAGCAAACCCCAAGGATCACGCCATGGGCGATTCTCTGAAACGTTATGTCAAACAAAAACTCCCACCGGATATCTTGAAGGAGACGCTCGAGACGATCACAGTGATGCCCGTATCGCAATGCCGAGATCCACCACAAAGCAACCTTGCAATCGAGCAGCTTGATTCCCGGCGCCCTCAAGGATCTTTTTCTGCACCACGAGATTTCCATTTAGCTTGCTTCCCAAGCGAAAACCTAGTCTTTCATTACGCGAGTCTAGCAGCGACTTACCGTTCCATTTCCGGCCAGAATCCTGAGGTTGTGCGGATAACTTTGCAGGAGGAGAGCCATATCAGGCGCGTCCTTTTCGACTCCAATATTCGACATATTGGGAAAATCGACACAGTGATTTTTGGTGATGTCCGGCACTTGCAGAAAATCCATAAAGGCCAATGGGAGGGAGCCGGCACATCCCATCGCGACATTTTTCGATGGAGCAGGAGTGTCAACGCCAGGAATGAAACCGTCGTCCTTCTCGGATGCCTGGAGCAAATATGGGGCGACACGGGATACCATTTACTTCACGTTTTGAAAGAGTTATCGGACATCAAATGTGCCATCTACATTGCCAAGGCGGGCTCCTTACCGTTGGAATTTGAGGCAAATCAATGGATCGCAACCGGCGAAGAGGCGTTCCTACAAGGTGAAATTATCAGATGGACAAGCCCTCTACAAAAGGCAGTCCAGCATGCTAAGGAAGTAGCTCAAGGAGCCATTGTCACGGTGAAAACCCCTCTTTGTGAAACCCGGGAATGGTTCGAGGAGTGGTCGCCAAAAGCGAGCTGGGTAGACTGCGAAGCCGGCTATGTTGCAAAAGCAGCCAAGGAGCATGAGATCAGTTTTGGGTATCTACACATCATTTCTGATAATTTGCAGGTGGTAGGTGGTGAAGACCTATCGAACGAGGACTTAGATTCTGTCGTAAGTAAACGAGGTATACTATATGACAAAATCAGTGACATTCTTGACGCATTCATGTCTCAGTGAAGCCACATACAAGGGCTCTGACAAAGGACAGATTTCAAGAGCACCATAGAGGGGCAACCCCAGAGAAGAAGAGTTTACAAAAAAAAGAATAACGATAGAGAAGCCTAAGGGCTTCATAATACCATCCTCCCGAGCATCAGACAGCGCGTCAAGTTGTGTAACTTTTACGTAGATTCAACGCTAAATCTTCCCAAATATCCACCAGTCCCTCCCTATAGAATATGCCGTAGGATGTGGAAGATAGAGCTTTCACGCGAAAACTGTGATGTATAGCTAATTATGTGCCGTAATTGAGACTTCAATCAATTTATTATGAAAAGCTAGACATCGATATACTTAATATCATTCAAGAGAGTAATTACCTTACCATCGCTCTTAATTTCCTGGTATCAAACGTTCAAAATAACGGACTTGTAAAATGGGTAGACACCCGTGGGGAACTCGGAAGGCCCCGTTGGTGAGTGAGGCCCCGTCCTGGAAAGGAGGGCACACAGAAGAGACGAGGTTGAATGCTGGATCTGATATTGAATGCGTTGGCTTGGATGGCCTCCTCAGCTGAGTAACTTGCTCTCGTAAGAGACGAGTCACAAATGCAGTGGTCAGTCACATGCGCTGATGATTGAAATGTTGGTTGTGTTGGGTGATCAAACCGCCTGGCCGGGCAGTGCACCAGGCGCCTTTCAAGGCGCCTCCAATTCCGGCCATTTGCCCCTTTGCGTTCATTCTCAGATCACTGTTTAGGGCCTCCTAAATGCCCAGTGCCTAATTCAAGAAAGTAGATAAGACGCTGATGCCTAGGATTACCAACGAACCAGTGGATGCAGTGAATCACTTAGAAGCGACAGCGGCGGATGAATCCAATCGTGGATATTGATGCCATCTTTTTAATGAGGAACGCCTGAAGATAGTGTATAGCCCCCACCATTTGCAGGGCCAACAGCTAACATAGCCACCATAATGGGTAATTCAATTCCCTGGCCGGGGGAGTCCAACGATAATGCCATATAATGATAATTAACCTCATGGCTTGCAACCGAACCACGATACAGGTCATCTACTATGTTGGTTAAAAGCACCCTATTCCGAATATTCTTTATCACGATGCATTGGCCCAAAGCATTTCAAATTACCCTGCCCCGGAGCCCTCATAGCTGGCCGCGCAAAGCACGTCGGAACCTACGGGATTTAGCCAAGGGTTAGAGGTAAGCCCTTGGGATTGGCACATGCTGGCCAGCGATGAATACGTACGTCATCGTAGCGGTCAGATATGGGGAGGTAAAGCTTTAAATGAAGAGTCAAGGGGGGTTCTTCTAATAGAGCGATATTTTTACACGTAGAGAGAACAAGGTGGCCCCTTCTTGATGGTACTTCGTAGTTTGGAACCACATCAAGCCTAGTGTCGGTATCCAGCGGCATTACTCCATTTCGTAGCTTGAGCCCATATTGGGCTTAGTAGCGAGCACATACTGTTAACTCCACCTCCTCTCAACTGGATCTGTAGCGTCTTATCACCGTGTAAGACGTGCCTGTGATACAGGCATTTGTTGTTAGTAAAGTTATTCCGCCGACCGAATGTTGTCGAAGTCTGTCTTATATGGCTATCTTTATTTTCTTATAAATGCCACGAGAGCCGAGCCCCCAGCTTGGACAATCCGTCAAATCTGAAAACAATCACCAATACACAGCCCTCAAAGCATTTCAGCTCTTCACCAAAACACTCAAGATTTGGATTCCGCTCTGCGCCATGTCCTCATCTCAACATGGATATGTTGGTGATCTCATCACTGGGCCGCCTCCAACAAGCATGGCCTACAACAGACTCGGCAACTCAGGCTTGAAGGTCTCCAAGGTCATTTTGGGTGCCATGTCCTACGGAAGCAAGGAATGGCAGGAATGGGTCTTAGAAGAGGCCGAAGCTCTTCCTCTCCTCGAGCATGCCTATAACGTAGGTATCAACACCTGGGATACCGTAAGTTGCCACTGTTGACGAAGAGGGTGGTCATTGGAAGCTGACGTCCAAAGTCCGACTTGTATTCGAACGGAGTATCCGAGACGATTATAGGCAAGGCTTTGTTGAAATACAACATTCCAAGAGAAGGCGTGGTAATCATGACCAAATGCCGATTTGCCATTAGCGAGCCAGACCAGCCCCAACTCAGTGTATTCGCTGCAACCGTCAACGATGGCCGGCTGGTCAATCGTTCTGGATTATCTCGAAAGCACATATTCGATGCTGTGCAAGCTAGTATGCGTCGACTTGGCACGTACATCGATGTGTTGCAGATCCAACGCATGGATCGAGACGTGCCTCGAGAGGAAATAATGAGGGCACTGAATGATGTAATCGAAATGGGATGGGTTCGATATATCGGAGCCAGTTCTGTATGTCTCAAGTCCATTTTCAACTTAGGCTCCAGAAGCAAGACTACTGACACCATGTGGCAAAGATGCCTGCTTGGGAGTTCCAAGCGCTCCAGAACGTCGCCAAAGCTCATGGTTGGCACCAGTTTGTTTCCATGCAGAATTACTATAACCTTCTCTATCGAGAAGAAGAGCGAGAAATGATCCCATATTGCAAAGAGACCGGAGTCGGGTTGGTTCCTGTAAGACTTATCCAGGAAATTTCTAGTCATTCATTGTTGCTGACATCTATGACTAGTGGTCCCCGAATGCAAGGGGAGTACTCGCACGTCCTTGGAACGATATCGATTCGAACACGTCTATTCGAAGCCAACACGACAAGACATTATCACGACTTTATAATCGAGACAATATTATAGATAAAGCTATTGTCAGCGTGGTTGAAGAGGTGGCTAAGCAGAAGAACCTTCCAATGGCTGTAATTGCTACGGCTTGGTGCATGAAGAAAGGGGTCAATCCCATTGTTGGACTGAATAGCAAAGAGCGTATTGATGAAGCAGTTCTAGCTTCAAAGGTCGAACTAACTAATGAAGATGTCGCTAAGCTCGAAGAGGCTTATCAGCCAAAGGCAGTAACGGGATATTGATGTTGGCGTTCTTTGTTGCCGCAGGAAGGACCACATCATTGATTCAGAACACCACTTGAGATCGCCCCAAGTTAAATCGAGTTCAAAACATGAAAACAGTTCTTCAATGTTTATCAAGACTTTCCTCAAATGTGATCAATCGGTGTCGAAATCCTCTGTAGCCAGGTTTCCGCCCACTGTAGATATCTCCCAGATAGTTCTAGAATAACAACAGGCAACACGATCCTCATCGTCGTGATACCGCATTGTCCCGCCTCTGAGCAATACTTGATGGACTGGCAAATCTTTTTTGCCAACTTGAGGTTTTGTTCGGGATAGATGGTGTTAGGAACGAGGCGGTTGACCTCTCTGTTGATAAGTATGAGGTACGCATAATATGTCGTGATCATTGTCGCTGAAGGAATATCGTAGTAAATGTAGATGGAGTCAAACAGGCCATCTGACTCTGTAGGGGAGACATTTGAGAGAACTGGCTTCCTCAGGCCATCCTCGCTTCCAATATACTCCTCGTACCAGTCTCTAAAATCTTTGCGCAAAGCCTGCGCCTGGGAGAGAACCAGTAAGCGATCGGTCTCTGAGGCATAATCGGAATTGGCTCTCATTTCCACGTCGTTCACCCGGCTCATGATGCCAGGGACAACGGCAAGATGTGTGAAGAATTCATGATGAAGTTTAGGGGATTTAGGCAACAATGGGAATTCAATTAGCCCAGAAGGAATCTTTTGCCAATCTTCTGCTTCTAAAAAACAGGGCTTTTGAAGAATGAGCGCTTCAGAGATCTGCGAAGAGGGGAGAAAGGATTAGTAAATGCGGTATATTCTCAGCGCACCAGGCAAGATGAAAATGCTCACAATCGATCCACGGCACGCAAGAAACAGGGAGTAATCAAATGCAGAGTCGTAACAACGTGAGGCGCCCCGAGCCTGCATCAATCTTGCAGTTCCACCTGCGTGTTTAATCCAGCTATGACCCCTACCAAAGAACTTCTGTATAATCGCAACCGAAGCTGTTAGTGACTTAGAAGAAAAGGCGGTTTGTGAGTTCATCACAGATATTCACCGACCTCATAACTGCCCAAAAGCATAGTGGCTCCGAGTACATCACTGTCAAACTGTCGGCTTTCATCAGATATTACTGCAGCTAGAGCCTTCAAGGACATATTATATGAAATCTCAGCCCTCTGGAATGACAGCTGGTCTGCCGAGGCCCGCGCGAAGTAGGCTAGGGCAAGGGAGAGCGCTGCATAATCAAAGACCGGACTGCACCCGAGGCGAGGCGGTATGTGCCAAAGCCAGCTTCCGAAGAACGACTTCTGCGCCCCAGAAGCCCCAAGAGGGAACATGTCGGAAACGAAACAAGCCAGGAGCTGTTCTCGTTCCAATGCCGCTGGCGGCGGCTGAACCATTGTGGCCTTGTCCCGGTCCTCGGTAGCGAAGAAATTGACCCTGTCGCCCGCTCCTTGCTGTCTTTCGAGGCTACCGATGATGGGAGCATCCGCCGGGAGCTTCACAGACCGCGGTTTCTTGGTGAATCGACGCACCCTGGGCCCTTCGTCCACGAACTTCATCTCTCGAGCATACCCTGGACATTTGCGTCCGCCTCTTCTGCATTGCCAGCAGCTTGGAAGCCCCTCGTCACACTATAGACCAGGACAATATTAGCGTTGCTGGGCATATGTACGATCTACCAATCCCAGGTTCTGACCTTGACGCTTCGTTTGAGGCACAATGCGCAACCTTTGCTATTCGGCACGCCAACCATCTTTCAATCCCTACCAATTCTGTCACTTTGAAATGAAATTGATATCAGGTAGCTGCGTGCAAAGGAATTGGACCGGTCGGAGCCCCAGAAGCTCATGTCCGATGATGTAGAATACCTAATGAAAAGTGATCAAGGTTTTTTTGGGTGAAGAATGGGCGGTGTCCACTGAATAAAAATGGCTGCCTTTCCGGAGATAAGACAGGCCAGGGTGTAAGCGTCGGAACAGCATTGGTAAGCTTCACCTCGCGTTGAGGCTAAAATGATTGCTTGTATTCATTTCCGTCCTTTCTCAGCTTACCTGCCGCCTCTGTTACGTCTATCTTGGATGATCTGAGAAATCGAAGGGCGTGCATCTTGCTTTCCAACGACACCGATACTTGATCGTGAGTGATGGGACCAACAAATGAGCAGCAAAAAAAAAAAAGGAAATAAGCAGAATAATCAAAATAATCCATCAATGCATTCCTCGCTTCAATATCATGGCTTTTGCATGCTTCTTTCTCCCGTTATCCATGCCCTAAAACGCCGCGTGCGAAATGCCTCAAGCCAACATGAAGGCAGCCCCCCTCAAATTAGACCCAGCCCTCGGCTGTTCTTTTCCAAAAAAAAACAAAGAATGAGAAATAATTGAAAGTTCTCTCACTCGGTATCCACCAGCGCGATAACCTGTGTTGACCCAAGGTGGTTCCCCTCATCCACCGTCTCAACCTCCGCCATGCGGTTGAGCATTGCGAGATATGTCTGCCAGCCAATGTTGATAACGCCTGCGAACACGCTTCGATATTCCATTGGGATAAATGTAAAGCTGAATGCCGTAAATATAGGCCACACCTTGCAAGAGTTGACGAAGCTGGTGGGCAGAGCATACTTGACACGCTCAATAATCTCGTTCGGGGTGCACCCTGACAGGAGAGCTTGCGTGCCGAAAAAGAAAGTATTAAAAAGAGGGGTGTAGACAATTTGGCTAATGGTGATTTTTGTGGCGAGAGAGAGGATGTGGGAAGAGTAATTGAAGTGACGGGAGAGGAAGAGATACCTAGCGGAGACAATCAGTCTTGATCACATTGTTGGGCGTGTTGTAACTTACCATCGATAGCTGGGGATAGCAATAGCACCTCCGATTAACAAACTTCTGATTGTGCGAGCCGGGTCATATTCGTCACCGTCTAGACCCTGGGCTGAAAGATCGGATATGAGATAAATAACAACGCAGCTCCAGAGTTGGGTTGTGTGTGGCCGCCGCCTCTGTGAGCGGCCATAGGCAGACGCTGCGGCAGTCAAAGGGCCGAGCCGCTGCCATAGAGGAAGGTTGGGGATCGTATTTGGGACCGGAATCGGATCCTCGGTCTTCTTTGGCTTCACGTCGTTTTTAGAAGCGCAGTATCGTCGTTGAATATGGGATATGAGAGGCCGTTGGCAGGATCGGAGATGCTGGCAGTGGTAAAATTGCCGAGGCAGGGAACATTGCGGTATCGGAGAACGGCTAAACAGAGTACCCACGGCCTGTGACATGATTTGATCGTTAATTTTCGAGTTTTAGTGACTGGAAAAGGACAATTTCAGTTGTCTGTTCCCCGACAAGATAGAATCGTAGCACGAGGTTGGTTCGCAACGCAGGAAAGGAAATTATAACGACAAACCGACGAAAAGGAAAACACCTCAACGACAATATCTCGGGGACATTTATTAATCTCATTATTAGATCCAGATCGATAGCGGAGTAAAACCCCATCATTTCACGTTGTTGTGCTTGAAGAAACGGGGTGAATGTACAATTAACCCGAAAGTAAGCGGTAGAACTAGACCCATAGCGCGTGCTGTAGCGTGGGCATGATACCTGGAGATCCTCTTTTCGACAGATTGAGACAACACTCCAAGTGGGTTCTGCTTCTGGATCTCCAAAGGCCTTGCCCAAGCTGTAATGTGCACGCCAAAGACTGAGCAACACTCAGAGAATACTCAAACAACAATAATGTATCCAAATGTTAGCGAACTAAATATTAGCACATTGTTGTGATATTTCATTGCTTCTTGTGCTAATATCTTGGGTCGGAACAGCAAGATGCTCTTACCAAGTTGAGTTAGATAAAACTCACGGTTAACCGCGGAAAACTGCCCCATCAGGCACACACAAACTAAACCATTTCCACACGCCCATCATTCGGCAACGAAATCTTGCGCAGTCATGCTCAGCCGCTTGTCGTTATTCTTTCCTTTTTTCTAGATCATGCATTTTGCCGTGGTGATGCGCAAATATGGGGAGTAACGTGCGAGACCGGAGCCCGAACCCAAGCCAGGCCCCTGACGGCTCAAGATCCTACTCCGCCCAGCGGAGACAAAGATGCTCCTAGCTCGGGTTGCCATGCCCCAACAATACCTACTAACCCGTCGATATCCATATCAGAAGCATTCAATGAAATGCATGGATTGCCTGGTTAGGGTGGCAGAAGACACGAGAACGGGATAGACCACGAATGTCAACCCAAAAACAAATCACATATGGCGACTTGAGCCTTCACGACTGGCTCTCTCTTTGACCATGAAAATGGACAAGTAAATTCATGCCGGAGTGAAAAGGGTAGATTAGGATGTAGACGGTTGGATCACACCGGGCACAGTGTCCTGGCGCCAAGCACAACCCTTATTCACTCTCAGCTTTGATCACATTGATCTGACTCCGCCGGCAGCTCTACTGTCGGGTGACAATAAATAAACTTTAAATCCAAATATTGTAGTCCCTAGTTTAGAATTATTCTGTCGTGATATTAAGGGCGCACCGGGGATATTGATTGGATTAGATCCAACACCTCTTGTGCTCCATGGACTTGCCTGCTAAAACAGGGCATGCGTTCTCCATTATTGGAAGAATCTACTTTCTAGTGGTCTCCGCCCAATCAGTTCCTTCTAGCCTGTCAGTGAATGTCATCTCAACGATATTCAGAGATTTGCAATAATCCACGCGACAGCCCAGTAATTAATTACTAGGAGGGTCCAGCAGCTCAACTCAGTGTAGGGTAGCTCAGTATGGCTCAAGATCGCGAGTATTAAGCACAAACGTAACTTAGGTAACACCTTGTGTAGAATCTTTAGTAAAAGCTACTATCTTTAAAAGCGTACTATAAAAGCTAATACGTAAAAAATAGATATGTTATACATTAAAACTTTGCCTCTTTTCTTTTAGAATTATATTAGAGATTGATTAACTTTTACTTCCGGTTTTATACAAAGGTTTAAGATGAAAGAAACCCGAATAAATAAGGTGAGATTTATAAAAAGCTGAAGCTTCTTGCAGCTTAAATGTCTATGTAGGGTATTTCCTGTGACGCACAATGGATTCTACCACCGAGCATCGGTAGTTCTTTCAATAATAAAGTGACTACCTGCCTATCACCACCAAGCAGACTCAGCATTGTCTTCAGTGCAAATTCATCTGCTGGGCGATCGCCAAATCTAGGCATAATCATGCCAGCGTTGACCATCAAGTAGTTCAAGTAATTAAACGCCGGTGCACTTTCTTGAAACCCTTGTAAAATCTCGTCATCAAATCCCATATTCATGATATTTGGCTCTGGAATATCAACAAGCTGGAAAGATCGTCCTTGCGCATCTATCGTGCTTGAAAGAACCTGATGAATCTCTTCGTAGACCCTCTGCCGAACTATATCCGCTGCATGAGAGGATTTTCTTAATACAACGACTCCAGGCTTAACGAAGCGAGCTTGCGCATCAATATGGCAGTCCGTCGTCTCAGCACCTTTAACTCCTGGCACCCATATCACCTTCTGTACGCCAAGTGTGCGGCGCAGCTCCGCCTCTACATCTTGGCGAGTTTTGCCGGGATTTCGATTTTCATTGAGAATGGAACTCTCTGTAGCTAAAAGAGTGCCTTCACCGGGGTTTCGATGGCACCGCCTTCTAACAATACGTGTATTATAAATGCCAAATCAAATAGCCTGTCGAATAACTTTTCGTATCGGGGCGCAGCTGACTAAGACTTGATGTTAGGCCGTCTCAGCCTATCATTGGGCCGTAGATCGACCCCGCAGTGCCTAAACCAGAAAAATACACTTTGAGAAAATTGACGTCCAAGCCGAAAAAATTCTCTCGGCCCTGTGAATGAACCTTGAAGCCTTCTCAATATCCATCCCGTAGCCATTTATATAGTCCATTCCCTCCGTCATTTCTCACTCTCCTCTCCTATTCTGAATTGACTGTGATCGCCCTCCTTTCACAAAACCTGTCGCTATTTAACACACGCCATGGCCAACCCCAGTACCCCTCCCGTTATCGGCCTCCTTGGCGCTGGCCAGCTTGGTCGAATGCTCGTCGAGGCCGCCTCACCCCTGGATGTTCAAATCGCACTTCTCGATGCCGCCAACGCACCCGCAAAGCAGATCAACAGCAATCCCCTCAACATCACAGGCTCCTTCAAGGACCCCGCAAAGATTAGAGAGTTGGCCGCGAGCTCGTCCGTGCTGACTGTGGAGATCGAGCATATCGACACCAAGGTTTTGGAGGAAATTGACGCTGAGGGCGTCCAGATCACTGGCCCTGATGGAGCTGCCACCACAAAGAAAGTCGCCATCCATCCTTCATGGCGCACTTTGAGATTGGTCCAGGACAAGTTTGACCAGAAGGAGTACCTCTCTAGCCAAGGTATTCCCGTTGCGGATCAAATTTCCATAAAAACCGACTCCGCCGCCATCATGGAGTCCTCCCTCAAGGAGGCTTCCGATAAGTTCGGCTTCCCTTGGATGCTCAAATCCCGCAAAGACTCGTATGATGGACGCGGCAACCTGAAGATCTCCGGTCCTGCCGATTTCGAAGTCGCCGTCAAGGACTTTGGCTCGCTATCCTGCTATGCCGAGCGGTGGGTCCCCTTCGAGTGCGAGCTTGCTGTCATGGTTGTCCGCACGGAGGACGCCGAGGGTAACACCAAGCGAGTCATTCCTTTCCCCGTCGTCGAGACCATCCACGAGGACAACGTGTGCTCCAAGGTGTTCTACCCCCCTCGCAACGTGGCCCCAGAGGTTGCCCAGAGAGCAAGGGAAGTAGGCAGCAGTGTTGTAGCCAAGCTTTGGGGACGAGGTGTCTTCGCTGTCGAGATGTTCGTGAGTAGCAAAGGCGACGTGTTAGTAAACGAGATCGCCCCTCGACCTCACAACAGCGGTCATTTGTCGATTGAGGCCGTTCCATATATGTCTCAGTTCAAGGCGCAGCTTACTGCCATCCTGGATGAGCCCTTCCCAGAGGAACTCGAAGCCTCTGTGGACTCAAGCATCATGATCAATATTCTGGGAGGTCTGCGTCCCGATTCTCATCTCGAGCTCGTCCAGAAAGCCAAGTCCATGTTTTCGAGAAAGATCTCCGTCTACCCCCACCTTTACGGAAAGGAGTCCAAGCCAGGTAGGAAAATCGGCCACATCACACTGACCGGATCTTGCTCCATCGCGGAACTCGAGTCCTACGCCCAACCTCTTATCGCAATTGCCGATAGCATGAGGAAAGAGCGCAACGAAGCCTCCGCAGAGGGTCTCCGGCCCCAACAAGCCCAAGCCGCACCTCAGCAGGTTGCCAGCCGTCCCAAGGGCAAGCCGCTTGTCCTCGTCACCATGGGATCAGACTCGGACCTCAAGGTTCTCAAGGCCGGCATCGACATTCTCAAGAAATTCGACTGTCCCTACGAGTTGGATATCACAAGCGCCCACAGAACACCTGACAAGATGTCACAGGTCGCAAAGGATGCCGCTTCTCGCGGCATCAAAGTTATCATCACCGCAGCTGGTGGTGCTGCCGCCCTGCCTGGCATGGTTTCGAGCCATACATCCCTGCCCGTGATCGGTGTTCCCGTTCAGGCCACCCATATGCAAGGTTGGGACAGCCTGCTCTCAATCGTTTCGATGCCCGTACGTGATTCCGCGTTTCCAATGCTACCAGGACTAAGAGCTAACAAACACTATAGAGAGGTATCCCCACGGCCACAGTGGCAATCAACAATTCCACAAATGCTGCCCTTCTCGCCATCCGTATACTGGGTTCATTTATGCCTGAATATTACGATAAGATGGTTGAATACCAGCTGGGTATGGAGAAGGAGGTTCTGAAGAAAGCTGAAAAGTTGAAGGAGTTGGATGCGGATGCTTACCTTGCGCAAATGTAATTAATTAGATGTTATTTCATAGTAAAATCACGGGGCATTCAATAAGAGACCGCCAGATCACTTTTCAAGAGGATTCATATCCATAATGTATCGCAGGGGCTAGCGTCAGTGTAATCCTGGCTGACTCACTGCGATTACTGGCGGGCTGGTGCCTGCAGCAAATATCTGCTGACCCCTCACGTTGATTCACGATTATTCACGTTTCTTCACGTTTCATGTCTCTGGACTTCTTTTATTAGATAATACATGTTAACATGCCCTCCGTATTTCTTATTTAATTGCTCGGGTTCTCCGAACACCAACGCTCTGATTCCAAAAAGTTTACAATTCACCGCCTCAGCCATGGCAGCCTCATTGACCCCTGTTGCGCCAATTGAGCTGATCCCAAATGAGATTCTCGACGCTATCCTGGATCATCTGCTGGCGTCAGACTTGGTGAACCTCTGGAAATGCAGCACCCAGCTCTCCTACCGAACTCTGGATGCCCTTTTTAGGTCTCCCGAGGCCTGCCAACGCTCAATGCTAATGGCCTGCAAGAATGGAGATGTACGTCTTATCCGCGCAGCCTTGTCCCACGGAGCTGATGTCGATATCATCACCGTGGACCATTCCGATACCAAGCTGTTCGAGGACCCAGACCACAGCAACATGATAATGGGTCCCGATGTTCAGGAGTTCTCTACTTTAGTATTGACCGCCAAAAGAAAGCACGAGAAGGCCTTCAGTACGCTACTGGACCTCGGAGCAAATCCCAATTCCCTTGACCGATCGCAGCGAAAGAATCTAGCCAAGGCTGTCCGAAGACAGTCTTGTGAGCCCTTGCTGCGAAGATTGATGGATGCGGAATCAGGATCAAACCCGCTGTTGACAAGCGCAGAGGGTCCAATAAACCTCGTCGCGCTGATCCGTCGAGGGGCGTCCCTCAGCCTCTTGGAAGCCCTCATCGACAAGGGCGGAGACCCAAACGGTGTAACCCGTGGAGCAGAGAAGACCACACTCCGCTCGCCATTGTCTCAAGCTATTGAGATGGGGTCTGTACCCGTATTTGAGCTTCTCGTCGGAAAAGGGGCAGATGTCAATGGACGGCTCGAGTGCTTTGGCAAGTTTCATCATAAGCCCGACGACCCATTCGTATATCGCCGCCCAGAGCATATACCGATATTCGCTGCTGCTTCGCGCATGGCCAGGACTGGACGTTGTGACATGATGGACCTCTGTTTGGGACATGGTGCTGATATCAACATGTTGGCCCCTGCCTTCCTGGGCAACAGGTTCACGAGCATCGACTTGGAGTATGCCAGGTTCTTTGTGATGACGCCACTGCTCTGCTACCTTGAAGAAATACAGCGCTGGCCGGTCAACACGGGTCTGGATCCCATGAACGGCATCGCCTACTTCATCGAGAGGGGCGCAGATGCACAGCTGGCCGAAAAGACTGACGCCAAGGGGGCGTGGATGGGGAGGTCCCAGACTAATCGAGCTGCGCATGTATCTGGATTGGAGATCTTGCTATCCAAGTGGGACGTGAAGGGATTAGAGGAAGATCAGTTGTTCAACACAGTCGGCCGTCTGGTCGAACTAGGCAGTGGTGCCTCTAGGTGGTTGGAAATCCTGACTGAGTTTGGGGACGCTTTCCAGCAGAACAAGCAACGGCCTGGTGATTCCCGTCTGTTCGATGATCCAGAAGAAGCACCCGCGTGGTGGAGAATTGCCAGTCTCATCGTAGACAAGTCGCAACAGGTAAGTCCGCGGTGTTGGGTCACCTCTGCGCCCACCTATAGGATATTTTACTAAAGGAAATATGGGAGTCTCAGGTGCATCCTAATAACTTCAAGTGGCTGCTAAGCACATATCCACTGCAAAACGATACGCGCGCAATGATAGAGACAGGCTCGACGGAGCAGTACATCAAAGACGGGATCCTCAGTAACGTCATCTTTTCTATGGCTGAGCGCCTTGAGTATTTCGGAACTTACCAACGCCTCATCCTTGATCGTATCCAGGCTGCGGGCGCAGATATTAACGGGTTTCTTGGCGAAGAACACATCCTGGCGATACGGAGGGTCGACAATGTTCCGGGATTGCCTTGGGCTGAAGGTTATGCAACGAACAGGGTTCTGCATAGAGTCCTCAGCAGCGTGCGGAGAAGGGTTGAGCAGTTAAAGCATTACCCGGAGTGGTATGAGTCCAACATGAAGGATTCTGTACGAGTGTTTTGTTTGGAGCTTATCGAAAGGGGTGCGAATCCTCATCTCAAGGTATATGAAAGAACGGCTATTGATATCTTGACACACGACATATCTCCTTCACACGCGGTCAGCGAGTCTTGTAAGGAGTTGGCTCGAACGATCGAGGATGCCCATACGAGATACCTGAAGAGTCAGAATTTGGTTGGGCTGTAATCCATCACATGTGTGTTATCAGCGAGAAGGTGGTTAGCGGCAGGTTATCAAGCAGAGTTTTCTTGCTTGGGAGATATCTGAATAGATCTGCTATTGAATGGAGGAAAATTTTCTCCTTTAGATTAGTTGTGTGATTGTGTTTGAAATTAAAATTTCCGCAGGTTAGACCAGCTTGCTCGTCTATTGATCCATCCTGCATCTTGCTCTAAGCATTATTTCCAGTCGCCACACCCCAAAAGTAGGCAACCCACCCTCCGAGTGTCAGGAGGCAGAGAAGAGAGAAACAGAAAACCGAAATCTTCTTGTTGGTCTGTCCTTTCTCGCCCCAGAATCTAGCTTTCCTCTCGTTGATCAGGTCTCCGCGAATGATACGCTTCTTGCGGCCCCATTGCAAGTGTCGAAGGTCAACAGACCGCCAACAGAGCAGAATGAGCACCAAAGAAACTGCCACAGAGCAGCCGGCCAGCACCGTGTATACGATCGTGACTCTATCGTAGGAGTTGTTGTCTGCGTCTTGGATTCTACCGGTGATGACACGGACAATGATATTCATACTATTTTCGCATCATGCGTTAGCTTTCATCACATTCCATTAGGCAAGTACAAGAGTCAGGCTCACGAATTGTTCATCATAATCTTCAGCGCGTAGGCAGTGCCGAAGTAGTTGCTGTCCCACATGCTGGTGCGGATACTGTCGATGATGGATGTAGGGCCGAAGGACAAGGCGAAGGCGAAGACACCGAAAGAGGCGGCTGCAGCTTCTTTACCAGCCGAGAAAGTGACAAGAAGCATAGCGATGAACACGCCAGTACCGCAGAATACCACTAGCGGGATGTTAATATGCTGGCTGCAGGGTTTTCTTGTACAAGGTGGCAGAGCAACTTACTGGTGCTGACACGGTGACCGCAGATATCGATGAAAATTCCCAACATAGGAACGATGAAGAATCCTAGAGCTCGTTAGCGCCATCTCTATAATGTTTGACCACTTCCTAGGAAAACGTACCAGCGTACTGCGAGAGAGAACTATACCAGCCAGCAGCGATAGAGTCCGTCTTGAACCTTTGCTCAGCGAGCTCCGTGGCATTTTGGGAGAAAACTATGGCGGCACTAGTCTCAAACAGAGAGAACAGAAGAACACACCAGAAAGGCCAGGGCATTTGCAGGACCTTCTTGATCTCAAGTTTCTTGCTCTTCTCTGCCAGCTTCTCGCCCGTAGCAGGGTCGTTGACGCCGGCATACTTACGATCGGCAGCCTTGGTAAACCAGTAGAAGACTCCGGTCATGACGTTGGTGAAAAGGTTCATGAAGACGGCGACCCAAAAGACCCAGGCGAAGTTTCCCGTCTTCTTGGCAATGATGTTGGATGATGACTTTCCAGCAAACGCGCCGATCTTGCCAATGCCGAGCTCAAGACCAAGAGTAGACGCAAAGCCATTTCCGGGGGCGAACCAAGAGGAGAAGACCTTGTACTGGGCAATCTGGGTGGAGATGTCACCGAGGGCAGAGATAATTCTTCCCACAATCATGAACTTGTACGAGCGGGATTGCGCGGCGCCTGCCACGAGGATAGAACCGACGGAATAAATCGCGTTTCCGTACAAAATGGCCCCTAGACGCACATTGTTAGTTTGTCGATCAGAGTGAACCGCTGAATTAATCAATTGAATATTTACATACTGGCACCTCCGATGCGGTCGGTGACAAGGCCGCTGACAAGGATCAGGCAGGTTGTCATAAAATCCTCGCTGGCTTCTAGCAGCGCGAATTGGGTGTTGTTGATCTTGAGCTCCTTCTTCATGGTGGTCTTCATCGCTGCCGTGATGCCGGAGCTCCATTTAGATCCGAAACAGATCAATGTCACGAGGAGGACAGAGGCAAGCTTCCAAGAGAGCGGGACGGGAGCAGGACCGTCTGATGGAGGGCCGCTCGAGACTTCAGAAGAAGGTTCCTTTTCTGTCACAACTTGGACGCCAGTCTTCTCGCTCATGTCCACCTGCTGCTCGGCGTCATGTCTTGCGGCGTCATCCTTCTGGATGTGGGCCATTTCAAGCCGAGGTGTGATGGTGAGGCTTGGGAATCAAGTAGACAAGAAGGGCTGGAAAGCCTTGTAGGGGAGGTAATGCGCGAATGATGGTTTCGGGTGATGAGGCAGAAGAATCAAGATCAAAGTGAAGGGGAACAAGGAGCCTTTATCAATCCTTGAGGACGCTCAACGAGAGTGAGACGTCAGACCATTATCAATCGGGATCCGTTAGGACAGGGGATGATTTCACACGGTGAGAGAGTGGGCGTCGAAAAATTTCGAGCGTGGAGCTGACTCTGGTCATGACACGGGTGGAGCGCCTGATCTGATTGATAAGATGTCACCAAGGCCCATCGGAGCTGTACATGAACCGGTCTCACATACGCGAGACAGGGCAGCAGCAAATCATAGTCGTGAAGTGACTGGGTGGACTCGAAACCTTGAAGCCATCAGGGGCACAGGGCCAATCATGGCGGAGAAACCTGCTCGTTTTTACCCACCGACCGGAAAGACGCTAAAAGGAATGAGAAGTTTTTCTACGGCAAAATAGCTGCTGCTCAAATCTCTCACGGTGAGGAATCTAGATGCCACTCAACCCCTGCAATCGTCTTATCTCACTATTGGCCCGGCCAGCAAGACTCCTCCGTATTCCCTCTCAATAGTTTGTGAATTTGCATGCATCGCCTTGCAAACTGTTATATAATTATCAGATGATCGGTGCCGAGGCCTTGTACCGCTGTTCTTGCGGCTTTTTGATGAGCTGGTTTCTCACACCAAGGGTACGACAGCACAGACGCAAAGGCCGACAACGGCCCTCTAGCCTGGATTATTTGCCCTTGGCTGCTCGTTAGTTTTCATCCTCGGCATGGCCACGTCCAGCGTCCTCTCACGGTGAGAAATCGCCCCTCTAAAACATCCTTGCGTAAGTGACCCCAATTATGACCATGGGAACACTGCCGGATCACATCGCTTAGATCCCTTGGATATCTTAATAAAATAGTCTAGATGACAGTGCCTCGTAATTCATGATCAGGTTAGCTACTCTATTTCGTCCGTCGTCTGGAAGAGGTTGTTAACCACGTGAGCGTAGTTCTTGCCTGGAAATCGCAGCACCCTTCTCTTTCACGCATATTTTATAAATGGCTCGTTCAGATTACACCCATGTCATATCCGGTTTCCTCCCAGGCAACATTATGCGGAATGGCCATCCCGTCATCTCGTGGACTGAGTTTACCATTTTCCGCAGCCATTGTGAAGCAACGACAGGCAGCCAGAATTCACACCGTTGCGCCTTGACTATGCCCGCGGCGATGTCCCACGACTGCCTGCCGCTTGCCTCATCCCCAACCGAAAGATGCGCATGCGCCAGTGATAAGTGAAGCACAGCCGCGGTGAACTGGTATCTTTGATTGAACTGCTCAAGGCGTGCGTTTTCCTCCAGCGCAAAGCTCCAGCGACGGACCGCCTCGTCGAAATTCCGCCGCTCGTGGGCGACCCGCGCTCTGGCAATCACCCCTCTCATATGCATGAGTTGGTCCGTGAGGTCGTCTGGTCCAGGGGCTTCAGCCTCAGCCAGCTCCAGGAGGGTTGACTCAGCTTCGTCGAGCCTGCCCTGTCCAATGCTGGCCTCGACAGATGCAAGAAGGAGGCGGCGCACCGGGCGAGACCGCTTCTCCTTGTCGGCGATGTTGGCAATCTCGGGTTGGATCAATTTGAATGCTCTATGGTAGTCGCCAATCTCGCAGTGTGTATCGGTAAGCCTTGACACAATTGGTCGGCGCATCCTTACCGTGATGGGCTCTGACGGGTTGAGCGATAGATATTGTTCCAGAGAGTCGCGCGACTTTTCAAAATCACCGATAGATTGGAAGAACTTTGCCGCCAAACCCTGGAGTCGTCTGGTTACGTCGATTTCTAATGCTGATAGGGGGTGTGTGCCCTGCCATTCATAGATGCTGGACGCCACATCATCATCGAATCGTTGAATCATGTTCTCAATATGCGATATATGAAGTCGACCTCGTAAAGCGTCGTCGCGCCGGCTGGCTGGTGGCCGACTTTTGCATAGGAAGTCGCGAATCACAAAGTCAGACTGGACGAGATCTACATCCATTCGGCATAGGAGGCTTTGGAAAAGGGCAACTGAAGCATGCAGGTAATACGGCACGGATTTGACGAGAAGCACCCGCGCCCTCTCAACGGCCCGGCGGCGGATGGCGAGGGAATCTCTTTCGCAGAAATACAAAATAGCGTCCAAAACTTGACATCGAAGGGATGCGGCGGTTTTCGGTCGTTCTAGTGCTTTGTCAAGCAATGTCCATACCATTTGCTTCACTTGAGACGACCTGCAAATTCCGGGTCAACATTTAAAATTCCTTCTAGAAACGGAGCAGCAAGGAGGGTGTGTAACATACCATGAAGTATTTCCTTCGTAACATGGCGGGCAGGCGTAACAAATAAGTTTCAGTCCAAGCAACGCCAAGGATTCAACCGTTTCGGGAAGCAAAACACTTGTGAACAGCGATGATTGTTCGGGGCTAATGGACCAGGTAACCGTGCCATCATTTAATGTTTCTCTTTTGAGGTTCGGGTCCGTAGCAGCATGATCCAGACGATCGTCGTCTGAAAGAAGCTGTAGTATCTCGGAAGATATGCCGGACTCTGTGCTGTGGTTGCTTTCGATCTCACCGTCAGGGTTCCACCGCCGCTGGGGTAATCGCACGCTCTTGAGGATCGCGTCGGGGATGTCAGAGCCACCCAATGCGTGAATAATCAATGAAAGCTTGGAAAAGTCTGGAAGAATATCCGGATACTCAGAAAACAGGTTGTGATATGCATAAGGCGCAACCGAGTCTGTGCCCTATCAGCAGCCTTCCATGAGAAGGAGGACAAGTGTGGGTTAGGACTTACCAGTAAGAGACTGCGACACAAGGAGCTGCACAATTTCAGTATAGTCTTCATGTCTGGATATTAGTTGGCTTAGATGAGTGAAGATTTCTTCTTCTTCCATGCTAACATATCTCTCATATCTAGGCACTATTAGCTGTGAACGACGTAAGCATGCAGTTTGATTGGGCCTACGTTGAAAAGGGAACATCTAGAGGGAGGCAAAACACAGCCCCGATGCCTCCTAACTTTCTAGCAATTTTTATGTATTTCTTCCCAGCATACCGTAACTCTGAGAGCTTATGCCCTTGAACAAAACCCGCAACCGAAAGCGGACTTGGTGCCTGGTCATCAGACCTGGACCGGAGGAAGACGGAGATACAGGCAAGTCGCCGACGTAGCTCAACATGCGCTGCATCATCTGAGGGTATCCAAAAGCCTGCCCAGTCATTCCTGAATCTCTTGCAAACTTGGTCCACGAGGTTCATATCGATGGCTTGTATCGACATAATCTTCATGGCCCTTTGGTTGTTGGGAGTGACGCTGTATTGTACATCACGGGACAGTGATTTAGATTTGGACAAGACCGATCGGATAGCTGCCAGGTGCCGGTTCAGCTGAGGGACCAGCTCCTTGGCTTTGACCTCATCGAAGTTTTTGGCCAGATGGCTAACGTTGCTGCAAAGACAGGCTGTCATCGAGCGGACCCGATTCTTGAGGGGATGAGAATGTCTCAATCGTATCGGAAAGAAGCTCGTCTTCTATTGAGACTGCCTGATGGCTATCATCAGGTATAGAATGGGGTGGTGCAGGGTTTGTGGTGGTCGATCAGCTGGTGGTCGAATTTGATTGATAAGAAAGATTGATAATTTTTAGCGCATCGAAACATCGCGAGAGCGCGTCAACGAGTGATTTTTACTTGATCCGGCGTCGTAAGAGACTAATGACTTTAGTGGGGCAAGTCGCCAAGCTTTAGAACAGCCCCTTGCTCCCATTCATAGGCAAAACCAGCTGGTGTGTATTTCCATCAACGCCATCTTGGGGATAATCAATATCTGAGCGATCATCGCATGCCGGATCGCCATATGTAAGATCCAATTGATTTTCCTAAAAGAGCCAGCCAAGCACGTGCGAGCGAAACTTGGCTACGGTGCTCGTTGGGGTGGTTTTGGTCTGGGTAACACTAAAGCATTTCGAGTCTAATGTGAATAATATCGTTACAGTTGACTTCGTCCATTAGGACCTTTAAAAGCGGAGGGTTTCTAAATATGGGAGGGGAGACTAAGAATACATGCCAAAGCCTATATGACACTGCTTCAGTTTTGCCATTTGAACCGATTATTCCTCAGCATTGTCACGAGACTGGTCGGCAGTAGCCCCTTCTCAATGATAACCAGAGTCCCAAAACGATCGATGATCTCCTTTGCATACAGCTCAACGACCCATGTCTCGTAATCTGTCCACTCTCTGTCGTCGGGAGAGATTTTCTCAAACTCTTTGAGTTTATCCTGTCCTGATATTTCAACACCGCGAGGTTCAGGTGTGGTAAGTAAGTTGCTGTAGCATACTCCTTTCGTGTCACTTGTGAGATCTGGGTCTTGTATGTATTCTTCGAAGCTCATAAAGGGCTTGCCCCGGAAGTATTCCCAATCACCTCCGAGCTCTTCCGCAATAGGCCGTCCTTTCTCCCCGAATTCTCGAGCCTCGTATCTCTGCTTTGCCCTATAATAATTCTTCCTCTCGGCTTCGAAAAATTCATCCATGAAGATTTCTGGTTCCTTCGCGCTGTCGTCCCGGATGATGTACAGGTCAATGAGCGGATTGACGAGCCCCAGACCCCCCATCGTGGAGGGGTAGTAGAGAAAGCCGTCCGGGATTCTAGGCACATGCCCCAACCGATCCCCAATCATCTGTTTCAAATAAAGACCCACGCTTCCAGACGTAGAAGCAAACAAAGCGGATTGGATTCTCTGGAAGGTCTCGAGTATCTCGTCGACATGCTGTCGGCCGGTGCACCAGGCGACCTTACCGCAGTGTGCCTGGAAGAATCGGGCGCCGTAAAGGTTCCAAGCCTGAATAAAATCAAAAACACTGTCACAGGCCTTGAGCTGTAGGCTCAGCTCGCTGACATGTTTGTCGATTTCAGCCTGGTTGATTGAAAAGCGACCTGTTTCGGGGTCGAGCCTGAGGAAGCCCCAGGCTACATCACCCCGCGGCAAGCCAGCGGAACTTGTTGTGGTTTTCTTGCTTCCCTTCGCCAAGACTGTGCAAGAGCCTGTCTTGTCCTCATTAATCTCGATCCCCATCACATCAGAAAACTCGGTCAAGGCGTTCCAGCTCTGGACACACGCTTCGCTGTCACCCCACAGCCAGATGTCATCATGGAGACGATATAGTCGGGAGCCGTTAGCTCTCTGATTCACAGCAAAGTCGGAGCAGAACAGCAATGCTTCGCTGAAGAACGTTTCCAGGGTTGTGCTAATTGGAGTTCCCCTTCTTCTGATCTGGGGTGCGGATCCTGCCTCGTCTTTGAACACCAAAGGGGCTTCCAGCGCCTTCTTGAAGAAATCAAGCCATTCCCCTTTGACACCAAAGTGCTCCAGAACAGCGAAGATTGACTGGTGGGGAAGCGAAGGACCGAACCACTTGAAGTCAGAACGCATCACCGTGGTGTCCTTGTCTAGGCGTCGTCGCATCATGACATTGGCTCGGATTCGGTTGAGCAAACCTTGTGTCACGCTGAGAGCACTGCTCCGACCGTATTCTTCGTCATATTCTTGCCCCTCATCGCTATAACCAGCACGGTCCTCAAACATCTCATTAGGCAGCTGGTCAAGAAAGATTTGAGACGTCCAATAGCCATTCTCCTGTGACTCTACGCTTCTAGCAGAAGAGTGCACATTGTCGCCCACTAAAAGGTAACGACGGCGACGCCGCTCATCCCAAGTCAATGTCCGTTCGGTCGATTTCAGGACGCCGGTTTGCGAAATAAATCGCCTAAGCACTTGCTTGATTTTAGTCGCCCACCTTAAACCAATGTACTGCATGAGAATAGTCTGCAGCACGTCTTGGTCAGAAGCAAAGAAACGGTACCGGCCGTTGAGGTGCCGCCGCTGCTCTATTGTAGTGACGCCACTCCATTCGAAAGAAGCGCGAGAGGCCATACGCATATTCAAGACGTCCGCGATTTCATTCAGTACCAAGCCGTTCCCCAGAAAACCGTTGAGAGCAGCTTTCTTGTGATCAGAGAGTGCCCCGTCCTTCAAAATGCTCTTGATACACTGGGTCACGGTAGTCTCCTTGAAGTGTACCTCATCATCCCAGCTTTTCTGGAAATCCTCGACGTCTTTTTGGAGAATCTTGAAAGCATCCTTCACAGCATTGGAATCGTTCTTTGTGAAGAGCTGGTCGAGATAAGACTTGATCGCATCGGCATCGAGGTTCTTGGGGTGAAACACATATTCTTTCCAGATGGTACGTTGCTTATGCATCTCCTCTCGACCGACCGCGTTCTCGCCGTCTTGCGCACTGTCACCACTAGAGGATGTCCATTCCTTGACCAAACGCCCGTATAAAGCCGCGAATTCATATCTTGCCGACTGCTCGTCGAGCTTTTTGTTGATAGTACTCTCGTATTCGGTCAAGAAGTCGGAGGTAACCGAAGCGTCAAACTCTGCCTGCTCCAGAAAACTTCGCAAATTGTCGATTGAGATGGAGGGATCGCGACCTAATGGTGTCATGGCGGGAAGCTTCTCGGCGCCATCAATCAATGATTGAACCCTCTTCCTACTGCGCTGCTCATCCTTGAGAGCATCGTGCAAAGCGCGTTTCCCCAGCTCATACGACTGTTGCTGTTTCTCGAGCTGCGCTAGCTTAACGTCGGTGATGGCATGGAGTGTTTCGGTCAATATTTCTGAAGAGGCAGTGCTCGCGCTGTAGTAACGATGATGAGGAGGTTGGAGTCGCGCGCCAATCGAGCATTGGATGGCGGTGTGGAATCTCCATCGAGGGAGTCCCTTGAGGAAAACCATGACCAGCGTCTAGTAAATCGCTCACGTGGGCAATTTTCAGAAGAACAAGAAGACCATACACGAAGTGGCTGGCTTAAATAAAAATGTTGCTTCCGGGATATGTTGCTCAGCCTCATTAGGCAGAATCCTCCGTCTCCGCCTGAGGTGTCAAAGTAACACACCGCTGCCGGGACTGAATCTTCAGTAGCTTTTTGCAAACCCTAAAAGTCCACCGGCTTCAAATCTCGTAAGTTCAATAACAAGTTATACCTTTGTTTGGTCCCTCTGAAACTTTACCTTCGCTTGGAATTTCCAGGATCCAGGATATTACTTGCGAAGAAAGAAGATACATTGCCACATTTTTAATACATAGGTAGGTACCTTAAACATTAGCCCTAACTTAGGCAACGTGTAGATAAGAGTTAAGTTCTCTTAATTTCGAGACACTTAATTGAAGTCGGTAGCAATTAGATTATTGTGACATCTGAAGTATAGATACAGAGTCTTGCAGCATGAAACTCTCAAAAGTCAATTTTCACACTTGGAAAAGGGATAGTACTAACTATGGTTCCGGTATATGGCTTGTTATATATACTCTGGTTACTCTTGTCCAGATTACTACATTTCTTTTAGGAATATCCCCCTCCAAGCATTGTTTATTCTACTCCGCCTTCGAATTTTCTTTCTCTCATTTCCACGTTCTACGACTAGCGAAGGCATGAAACGGGTCTTAGTTAGAACGAGTCTTAGAATCCAGGAACTTCTTCTTTCCCCTTACTTCAACCGTCCATGGCGTTAATGAACCCGCCAACCGACGCCTCCAGCTAGGAATAAAACCAAGCATCAGAATTTTCCCATGAACAACCAAAACTAAGTCAAAGCTAAGCGAGATCACTATAATTTGGGATTTTTCTCCAGTGATCGTCTTAGTTTAACTACCGCCTTGTTTTGTCGCAGCGTAATAATTCTACAACTATATGCTTTATTCATTTAACAGGAAAACACGTAAAGAATGTCTTCCTTCCTATAGTATTCACTTAACGCCAGGCGGGATACTATGACTCCCCCAAAAAAATAATGACAATCACTTCAACAGAAAGAAATCAACCTACAATAAGTGTATCGCAAATGTACGGTTATCCGAGTTTGTTTCATCTGAGTGCGGTGCTTATATCTCCCTTATTTGATGGGAGGAACTTCCGTCTCTGATGGACATGGGGTCAAAATTCCCTTAGATTAACCACAATGGGAAGGTGAGAATGTGCCAAGCAAGAAGGATTGAACCCGTCACGTGTTTATAGCATCGTAGAAATTAGATTTAAGTGAGTCATAACGTATTTTAAACATCGATTGTTCCTCATTACATAGGCGAATCGTCAATCTTCTCGCGGTGATAGCTCACGATGGATATGACAATAACACAGGCTCCTGTCCTCGCGTCGGATTGGTCACAGCCAACACGCTGCCTCCCTACGAAAGATATATGGTATTGGGAATGGAATCGTTGGTATTCTAGCCACAGTGGAGGCCATGCAGGAGGAGCCGCCCTTGCGGAGATGCTTGGGGCACCAACCGATGTCAGCAGCTGCTACCCGCCCAGCTATACTCCCTTCGGCCATATGCTGGGCACTGCATGCCCGAACGGCTTTACTTCTGCTTGCAATGTGGACGGTATCACAACATGTTGCCCAACGTAAGAGCACTCTTATGCAGGTGCGGTGCAACCATATGAGTGTAAGCTGACGAAACTATGAAGTGCATACGATTTCACTTGCCACGATGGAGCGATTTCAACGTATGCGAATGTTAGCTGCTCGAGCAACTTCGAAAACACCACTGTAGTCTTCAAAACTGCCTTTCTGACGGAGACAGTGGACGGGAAACCAGTGGAGACGGATAGTGCGGAAAGACATCCAGTGACGTCTGGTCGTGACGTGTTATTCGCATTGGGCGTTGCATACGCCAACCCTGTACATCTGATCATCCCATTTATCAAAGGCTTGGATCATGTCACTAATATGGCGAAATCTAGTCAACCGCCACGCTGCCTAGCTCTACTGCGACTGAGACCGATTCCGATTCGGCAAGCTCTCGAACTGATTCTACCACGAGTGATAGCAACGCATCTATCACATCTGGCGCATCTGGGTCATCAGCTACAACGGATGGCGGGGCAGAATCCACGTCGAGTTTAGCATCTTCTACACCGAGGGGAATAAGATTGGTCGCTGTACTTGCTGCGGGCCTGGCTGTGATATTCGGCCAATGACATATCATATCTTGACTTAGAACTTGCAGGTCCTTTCGATTCAGTGACCCACGTTGCAAGGCTGTTGCGTATATCAAAGTGAATAAATTATGTTTAGCGTGATTTGGACATTAATGTAAAGGCTTGGGAGTTGAGGGACAAGGCTTTGATCCCAGATCCGTGAACAATGCTTTTGATCTTTAGCACTTGTTGCTTTAGGAAATGGCCATGCGAGGTGCAATTATTCCTTGACTGGCGCTTGGCATCACGTTCTTCCCCCTGTCCTTGCACTGTGCATGATTGTCCCACGCATCTCGTCACTCTCATTGGAAGGAAAATGGAGATGCAAATGGCCCGTCCGTTCCAAGATCTGGCTGAAACGCTACCAACCGTAAAAGAACAAGGCCGAGGCTAAGGGAAGAAGACCTTCTCGGCTGTTTCTTCCATCCTTTTTCCATTTTCCTTCGTTTCTACATAACCTTTCGTCTCATACAAGCATCCTCACCGATTTCCTCGCTCCTTTAACAACTTCCTCCGAAATGATGTCGACCCGCAGACCTATTCTTGGTCCCCTGACTACTCCATTTGCAATCCCATCTTCTTGCACCGTCGCCTTAATACAAACTGATACCGCTGGAAGCTTATCATCCATCGCCACGGTAGAACGTGGATTCTCATGTACAGGCTCATATACTACATGTTCAACGAAATCAGGCCAAACAACGACGAGTTGTGCCAGGAATTTACTATATTCGGCAAAGATCGATACCGATTGCTTTCCGTCATGGACCGCGGTAGGAATGGCTAATGGTCCTGATGAGGGATTCTATTCCCCTGGACTCCGCTGTCCCGATGGCCACACAACCGCCGTGTCCACAACATTTGGAGGCGAGGGAAACTGGCAGCCGATATATAGTCTCGTCGAGGGTGAGATGGCAATTGGGTGTTGCCCAAGGTCAGAAGAATTACCAAGTGGCAGGCTTGAAGCATCGTGAGAGCAAGCTGACCCGACTGGATAGCTCATTTTTGTTCCAAAATGATGGGACGAGCCAAAGTTGCATTTTCACTCAGACCAGCACTTACTATAACCAGGTCGATTGTTATTCTGTCTTCAGCGGGAACAACTGGTACGAGATTCCGAGAACAATCACAAATAGAGGACATGGTGCCGGTCCAGTTCCCTACGCCGCCCATGTTGTTGTCCGCGCGCCCATCTATCAGCTGAACTTCCAGAGCTCTGATCTTCCTTCAACTAACTCGGCGACGGATACCACGACTGCGTCAACAAGCGATTCAACGGCCGATAAGGCTGCCGAAACGAGCGCCAATTCATCTGCATCAGGGGCATCTCAAAGCTTATCTACCGGGGCACAAGCGGGTATTGGCGTCAGCGCCGGCCTCGCCGGGTTCGCTTTGATCGGGGCTATCATCTTCTTTCTACTAAAGCGACGAAGGAGAGAACAAGAGAAGATTGGGGAGCCAACCCAATGGGACGAATCCAAGACCGAGACATCAGATCCTACCCTGGTTGGATCGCCACCCATGTCAGAGCTTCATGACCAGGCGAAGTTCGAGTTACATGGCCAAGCAAAAATTGAGCTGCACGATCAAGCCAAAGTGGAAATTGGAGGTGAACAGAGATACGAGATTCAAGGCCAACAAAAGTTTGAGTTGCCAGCTTAAGCGATCGAGGCCCCAGCGTGTGAAGTAAAGCGTGTCACACCAAGATCAGCGACATTGAATTCAAGCATGAGATCAATGATCATCAGCATAGTGATCAACATACTAAATATTATGGCGGAGTTATTGTCAATCAAGGTATAATAAGGCCCCTTAAATCGTCCATTATGGTAATTTATCCCTATATCTCTTCACCGCAACCCCAACTTAGATTCCAACAACCTGGCTTCCAACCTCATACGACCATACCTACCAGGAAGCACTGGATGCCGTTGGAGCACTATTTCTAGTAGATTCATTTGCAAAGCAAAGGCGGGGTTTCACTACTGATTCACCATTCAATCAACCCAACTTGGGGTGCCAAGTCACGATCGGTGTTTTAAGGGCATGTCAGGAGTCCTGAATTCGTTTGATGTAGAGTTGTACTAACACGGCAAATTGCTGAGTGATGTGGGGGTAAATTTCGCGATGACTGTAGTATACCTAATCAAAAGCTCCCTGGAACGCAAGCAGGTCCCCAGCACCGGACAGATAGCGGAAGCGACTTCAGATCTTGACTTCTTAACAGACGCTTAATTTGTTAGAACCATCGAATTCTCAATGAAGTAGCCCTACCCAACTGCAATTTAATGATCAGGGAATTGTCTTTTTGCTGCCTTTGGACCTGATATGTTTCGAAAGGATGGATATTGCGACTTGTACCCCCACCCGAGGCTCTGTCCGCCTCTTGCCTGTCTTGCCTGAGCTACATGTGTTCCCTTTTTCTAAAATTGCCGGGTTCTTACTAACCCCATAACCCTCAATATATTCCATGAACAGTTCCGTCAGTTTCGTAAGAGAATTTAACTTCTCCTCGGAATTATCTATTGCCAGGCGCCGGAGTTCCCCACCTGACAGCAACTTCAACTGTACCTGACATTTTTCTCGAGCATATCTCTCCTTGAACATATCTCGCAGTAGATCAAGGACAGGAACCCAGCTGCCTTGGGTCAGCCAAACGTCCTCCATACTAAGAGGCTCGATGGCTGGGCTCAGTGATTTGGCAAATATTTCTAGTTCCTTTTGAGAGATACCGACGTTTATCAACGTCGCTAATCTCACATGCTGACAGGACATTTGACCAAGGATAGGGCCAAGAGGGCATCTTGTTCCTCCTCTACTAAGACTTCTCAGCCCAGGTGTAGAAGCATCAAGCTCAATCCTCTTCAGTGCTCTCCCAGAAAGTACAGTGCTAATATACTTTCCGATAGATGCCTGATCAATCGTATCCTCTGTAGTAGTGATGTTAATGGGATATCGGTCTATCTGCAGCCTATAATCAAAATGCAGGCTGGTGAGAGTAAGCGTCTGTAGGTATTGACATGCCACTTGCAACTGGCTCCATCTAGGCCAAGCCAACGTCGTGGGTGCCCCAATCATGTTATACCCCTGGCTCACCACTAGGCTTTTGATTTCAAGGCTGTTCAGAAGACTCCCTGTTTGGTGGATATGGATTGGGAGATTCCAAAGAAGTCCACAGTGTGCGACAAGATCATCTTCTATCGGCTTTCCCTCTAGCTTCCACGCTTCAGATGGTCTTGTCGGACGCGCTAGCCATCTAGAAGCTTGGTCTTTGTCTGTAAATATAAAGTGCTGTTGCTTCCACTGTGGTAGTTCATCAAAACTAAGAGACACTGGGCGAAGTGGCATAGAGACTAGCTGTGCCAGAGCATCGACAAGCGATCCATTTGACACCACCGGCCAGTCTCTCTCGTACCCTACTCTATAGTCTTGATGGGCTTGATAGAGGACCTTTTGATATTCAGCAACAAGTTCGTCATTAACTGGCTCCTTGAGCAGCTCTGGTAAAGCATCGTATGGTAGGCTTGATATCCGTGGGGTGGACAGAGCTTCTCTACCAAGATATCGATCACATGCAAGCACGCAAGCCCGGATCCTCTCAAGCATTGTAAAGCGCTCATCGCTCCAAAGAAGAGCCTGACCTGTTCCATCCCCAGTTGCCTTGTCAATCCAGTGTTTTAGAAACATAGCATGATAGTTGAGTAGCTGATTGACGTGGCCTCTCTGATAACTGAAAAACTCTGTTTCATCCAAGGCAAGTGTCTTGAAGCGATATCCCATATGGACTTGAATTCCACGCAGACCGGCAGAAAGAAGAGAATTTTTCGCAATTGCTTGTATCCTATCCAGAGATGGTTTGCCAACCTGCACTCGGAGGTTTGGAAGTAGTAGAGGTGTTGCAATCTGGTTAAATAGAGAGCATGTAAGCCGAAGACTCTTCAAGGCTTGAAAATGATCTCTTGGGAATCTTGCATTAATGCAATCCATATTGATTCTATTTTCATGCAGAGCTGGATGCTGAAAATAACCGAAAATGTCACTCAAAGGCTCAGGGGCGAGCTGAGTGATACGAACAGTCCGCAAATGGCGGCTGAAGATATCCATAGCTGGAGACGGAAGTGCATCGGCTTGGTCGTTGATTTTCTGTGACAGAAGAGTAAACTGTTCTTGCTCCCTAATCCGGTCAGGACCATTCGCGGCCATGCTGTCTTCATGTTGGGTGGTCTCGGGTGGTTCGGTGCTAGCCATGCTGTATTTTCCAATCGCTGCCTGTTCTGAGGCACTAGCTCGTCGCAGCTTGAACTGAAATAGATGGCACAGGGAGGTTTTCTTGTCTGGGATATCAACCTTGCTGGATGATGCTCTGACGTACGTAGTGGCCAAGTAACAGAAAGTGTACAAGAGAGTAGGGAGTAGCGCGACCTTGGGCACCATCGTTCGCCGCCTGGTTTTAAGTCAGACAGAGCGAAAGCGGGGGGTGGATACTGGAACCAACATTCACTTTGTTTGGTGCATACCTACCTTACTTAACATGTAGTTAAGAGTCCACTGGCCCATCACAACTACGCAGTCTTCCAAAGTCCCGGATCCTGCCAATAAGATACATCAAGCCCCGCGGCAGACAGGATCCTCGAAATATCTCGTGTCACAGATTTCAGTTTAAAGTCTTAGTATCTATCTTATATCCGATTATGCTGATCTAAAGTCTCCCTTCAAAGTGCCCATTAAATCACATCAGGAGATTGAGAGGCCCATCTTAGTTTAACAAGCTATCTGGAGTGATTATACCCAGCTTTAATATGGCTACAAGGGTATCTTGTACCTCAACATCCTTGCTGGAAATCATGTATAGTATCTTGCCCGCTCTGCAGCCCAATCCACCTTCAGAGTGGCACGATTGGTGTTCTCATCCAGGGGCTTTAGCGCCCGAAGTATTTCAGTTGTCACTTTGTCCCAGCCGTCACTATCGTCAATTTTAAACTCCCCATAACTGTATCCATGTATCTCGTCGCTCAGCGATGTATACAGGGTATTTCCTTTTTCAAAGAGGAATCCCTTCTGCCCACGGGTATGAATGCTCCGCGGTCCGTTTCTAGGGTCTCCTTGGAGTCGTGTGGGATTTCGTTGGTCGACGAGATCTTTCAGTACGTGGTCTGGTAGTGCCGGTGGAGTTGTTGAATTATTGTTAGCTTCATGCTGGAGAGAGTTCATCCAGAATTTTTCCCATCTGGGGCCTGCACTGCTGTCTAACTTTGGGTCGGGCAAGTGCTCGAGCAAGTAGCGGAATTGCAGAGCGCTGATGTAGCGACGATGCTTCCGAACTTCCTCTCGCATCTCCATATATTGCTCCTGGAGCTTGGCAAAATGGCTCATTGTTGTCGACAGGAAGAGGCGAAGCTCGTTGATATTATCTTCCGGTTCAGGATAGTCCCTAAGGCAACCCACTTGCGAGACGAACTTCCTAAGCCTCTGTTTGTACCGGAACAGGATATGCCCCTTTTTGATATTACCCAGGTCTTGTTGAGTCTTGCTGAGGTATTTGAAGAAGCGGCTCACGATCTTGTCTCTTGTCTTGGTTCTACGCGCGCTGCTCTTGCTGCGATGGGGTAACTTCTCAAATTCAGTCTCCCACAGCAACTCAAAGATGCATCTTGCGGCCACATTACTAGAAACCACCTTTAGTAGCTCGGGTGTCGTGGTGTTCCCAGAAACCCGATCACCTACCTTTCGGCCTTGTGGGCTCTATTCTTTTGAGATACGTTACTCTTGGATGCCTCGGCGTGATCTCCAAGAAGCGCCGAAATTCTGTCGGGAGGGATATTGTGCTCTATATTTGCATTCAGAATATTATCCGGCGACTCGTGAAGATTCGGTTCGATTGGCTGGGTAGATTTCGGAGGTTTAACATCCTTTAAATCTTTGGCAATTGCTAGTAAGAGTCTCGTGCTGAATCGAGAACCGGAGCTTTTTAGCAAGACGGCCAGATGGCTTTCGGCACGCATCAATTCAGTGAACTCAACTAGGATATCAATGAACCCAGTACCGTCTTGGAGAAAAGCCTTTTTCGACTCCTCAAGGCCCGCTTCCGAGCGTGTATTCCACTCAGCAAGCCATAGATTACCGTCTTTGAGGCTTTGTAAAGCTTCCTTGTCGAACACGCGGGCCAAATTAGGGAGAGTCTGTCCTAGGAGTTCTCTAGGCTTGTCTTTAGAGAGGCGATGGGCGATCTTTCCGAAAATCTCTTCCTTCTTCTTATTCCAAAAGTAGGGCGTACGGGTATCTTGTACCAAAACCTTAATGGGGCAACCACACGTCTTGTACTTGGATTAAGAAGTTGGATGTGCCGCAAGAAGATCGCAACAGGGGAGGCTAGTTCCCGAGCCAAGTGGTCATTGGGGCGCAGCGGCAAGGCGAGCTCGATTGACACATCAGTCAGATGCGAACCATGCTGACCATGCTGACAACACTCCCAGCATAAGCGAAAATGAGATCCTCAGTCGAACTCTCTCGACTCTCGCGTGGCTAGTTGCATTCTAATGTGCCCGACACTCTAGCAATTTCATCTCAAATGGCCATTACACGAAAAAAAAAAAAAACGAAAAAAAAAAAACGAAAAAAAAAGATGCCTTTATTAGCCTAGGGCTATAATCATATGGAAGGAAAAGTCTACAAACCTTTATACCAATAACTCATTTGCCTTCAGGACGAGCCGCTCGTCGAATGACCATGGAAACTACCCCTTTTCACCTAGCTTCCTTCGTTTATCAATCTGAACACTTTCACACACCAAGCTCGAGGATACCAACCCACCCAGTGAGTACCAGTAGCCCCTTAGCCAGAGCCCTTAGACTAAGACCTCCGCAGCCTTCGCTATTTGGGCGTGTGCTCCGGGATAAACTGGATGCCAATGCCATCTCAGCATTAAGAGCAAGGGGTTAGAGTAGTAGGTGTTTCTAGTGCCCAAGGCTAGATCACTACAGATATCTGCCATCATTCAGAAGAACAAGTAGGGCAGCCCGATGACAGGAAGAGAGGAAGGGGAGTGGAAGGGATCAGAGAAGATAGCTTCAATAGAAATGCTTCTTAACCTTTGAAAACACAATGAAAGAGAACACAGTGAGGGCCATTTATTCTTTCTTTTCAAGAAGAGACTATTTCTGATATTTATAAACAGTCCTTCAGGGTTTGCTCTTTAAGGGATAACTCGTTAGTAGGCGTCTAGAGAGAAAACAACTGTCAAAGTAAGAGGTCAGTCTGGTGGGCATGCACGTCTCCACATCCATATGAATACAAGCCACACACTTCAGTGACATTTGCAAGCAAGGGAATGGGTGCTACTTGATTAGTCACGCGTAGGAAGAAATCTGTGTCTTGTACATACGTATCTTCAGCCTGACCGTAATTTGAGCGAAGGGATGGGTCTGGGGGATAATGGCCTGATATCAGCCGGCAAGACCCATCTACGGGTTTTGGCAGGAATTGACCAATAAGCCGTGGCTAATTAGCCAAGGGGCACATTTGCATGTGACTACAATAGATCTAAAAGCACTCAGAGCTCTGATGATTGGCTGCTTGGAGGCTCAGAGGCTACGTAGATTCCAGAGCTCATTCTACAGAGTGGTCCCAACAAGAATTGCCAATCCATGATGGCCAACAAGAAGTGAAATTTATGTCAGAATGACCCACTGCAACGGCTAGCCTCCAGGACTGACAAAAGTCACCTCACATCATGCAACCCTGATCCGATGCAGGGGCCCTCAAACCTCCATTGGTATTTCCTGGCCCTTTTCCCACGAGGACTGCCGCGACGACGGGCGCCGTAGCGGAAATACTCGGAGCTTTTCAGGGCAGCTAACGGCAATCTCCCCGGTGTTTGGGGCTGTGGGATCTTTGCTGTCCACCATGAAGCCCGGGACCGTGCCTGGCAGATTCGCCGCTCACATGATTTTGGGCTCTGGCTGCCGGGATGGGAGGATCCGAAGACGGGACCCTGGTAAAACGGATACGATTAAGAGCCAAATCCCATGGTGATACCATGTTACTTTCGGTGTGTCTGATGTTCATCGGCGCATCCCAAAATTTGAAATTTTTCGTTTGTGTAAAAAGGCGACTCGCGCGCCCCTCAATTCTCATGGTCTGCACTTTTTGGCCCTTTCCTTGGTGTCGTTTCTCCTTTATTGGTCTCCATTGTACCAATTGACCAGAATTGACTCCTCACTAATCCGTTCGAAAAGCACAGCACAATGGCAAAGGACAGCTTCAAAGTTGTCATCGTAGGGGGCGGCGTCGGGGGCCTCACCCTGGCCAACATGCTGGAGAAGTTCGACATCGACTATGTTATTCTGGAGTCTCACGCCGAGGTCGCGCCACAAGTTGGCGCCAGCATTGGAATGTTTCCCAACGGTCTACGTATCCTGGATCAGATTGGGTGCTATCAGCCCATTGCCGATCTGCCTTGCTCACCATTGAGGCTGAACCGCCTCCGAGACACAGACGGCACTCCCCTGACACTAATCCCGGAAGGATATGATCATATGATGAAGCGGTAAGCCACACCAATCGGAGACTCGGTTACCATTGTGCTAATCTACAATCATGAAGACATGGGTATCCTGTTCTTTTCTTTGATCGCCAGTGGCTTTTGCAAATTCTTTTTGATAAAATCCAGCACAAGGACAGAGTGCTATTGAACAAAAAGGTGACAAAGATTGACCACATCGACGGCGGCATCAAAGCACAGACGGAGGATGGCAGCTCCTACAAGGGCTCTATCCTTGTAGGGGTAGATGGCATTTGGAGCACAGTCAGAGAGAAAATGTTCGAGCTGGGCAATGAGCTTCGGCCTGGTCACTTCTCAGTCGATGAGCCTGATAAGGTACCATGCTTTTATAAGTGCAGCTTCGGCATTGCGAAGAATGTCCCCAACTACACTGAAGGAGAGTTTAATGTCATCAAGGGTCGTGGCCTCTCTCAGTTGATCATTTCAGGCCCCGAAGGCAGAGTTTACTGGTTCATTTTCGTTCGATTACCAAAGCCCAAATTTGGAGAGGATATCCCGCGATACAACAAGGAGGATGAAGCTATGTTTGCCAAAGAGTACGCTTCTCTGCCGATCACCAAGAAGGTTAATTTCGGTCAACTTTTCTCAAAGAGAATCTCTTCGGCTCTGACACCACTTCATGAGTGGGTGTTTGAAAAATGGTGGTTCCAGAGAATTCTCATCTTTGGAGACGCCGCTCACAAGGTAAGTAGTCCCTGAAACCCAATAGCAATCCGAGACTAACAACTGTTGTCTCAGCCGGACCCCATTGGAGGACAGGGAGGAAATGGTGCCATCGAATCAGCTGCTGAGCTTCTCAACGCACTCTTGGAAGCAAAGGGTGCACGACCTACTGGTCTCAACGATCTCTCCGTGCCAGAAGTTGAATCCATTTTCGAGAAAATGCAGGCAAGCCGACATGAGCGGGCCAACGACATTGTCTCTTTATCACACGATCATCAATCGATCAATTCTTCTGTTCATCCCTGGCTTACGGACGTCATCTGGAACCTTGTATCGCCAATCATCGGGCCCGAGTTCTACTTGAGACTCCACGCCTACCCTCTGCTCGGAACTTCGAAACTCAAGGCCCTGCCCGTTGTCAAGCGCCCACACGTCATTCCCTATAACGATGAACTCCCTGCAAAACCTTCCGAATCTGACCACCGCACCATGGGCCTGGCCAGTCTTGTTCTTGTCATGGGGTTTTTAATTTACGTCACCTTCAAGGCATGGCGCCTCGATCTGCCCGCTTTCCAAACCTGGGCGGGATATGCTGCCATCGACAGGCCTTGGGCATCACCTGAGGTGTTTGGCGGGGAAATCTTGAGAACTCTTG
The DNA here is from genome assembly GCA_902141235.2 of Clonostachys solani. NCBI lineage: Eukaryota > Fungi > Ascomycota > Sordariomycetes > Hypocreales > Bionectriaceae > Clonostachys > Clonostachys solani. The sequence continues at coordinate 1,517,547 of CABFOC020000002.1, forward strand.
CCTCCATTTTCTCATATGGCCTTGAGGGCTCCCTTGCAACCAAGCTGCATCTCACGTACTTCTTGTCACAACTTGTTTCACCAATTATGGTCCTAGCCATTGAGGGCCACCGCACAGGTAACTACGGCACCCCCCTGGCCCTCCCAACTCTATATCTCGCTCTCATGCAACTATATGGCATCGGTCGTATTGGGCCACTATACGCCGTTCTCTTTGCCTTCATCGGCGACACTTTCCCCACCGGCAGATACGTCAACCCTTCAACCGCAAGAGTTGTCCCTGCTGCACTTACCCTGGGATACGTTATTCCAACTGCTTTCCTACTCCTCCCCTCGGCGGATAAGGCCTTCATCCAAGATGCGGCAGCTGTGTGGCAATTTGCACCAATAGTGGCATGCGTTCTCGTCACTGTTCTCTCCGTCATCTCCAGGCTTTGGACACGGTTGACCAAGTCAAGTGAGAAATCGTCATCATTCAACCACTATGAGAAGGACGACCTCCCCGCCCTCAATGCCTCCTACACGTACGCCTTCATGATTCAGGCAACCGCTCACATCCTGGTCCTTTCTTTTGCTTACATGCAATCGGACTTTTCCTTCTTCGATACGTTTTTCGATCTCCCCCACATCTTCACCGAGGACTGGAGCCTGCCCGACCTTGCAGCTCAAGTTGCTGTCTTCTTCCGATATGATATGGTAATTGGCCTTGGGTCAGTTGTGATCAGCAACCTGTTCTCTGTTTGGCAACTCCGCACCTCGGGATACATTGGAAACTGCGATGCTATCAAGGGAGCTGTGGCTGTGGTCATCGGCCAAGCTCTGGTTGGTCCCGGTGCCACTTGGGCAGGTCTTTGGGCCTGGAGGGAGGGTGTTCTTGCCAGCCTCAACCAGTTTTCGTGAAGTTGGCAATATTTTCCGTGGCAGGAAGGGACTTCTCGAAGTTATGAAATCAAAGTATGGATTTGAGAAGGGGGGGCACTCGACGATGCGGCTCCAGGTGCGCCGCATTGCTAATACTATAAGAGAGGAAAGATTGCATGGTAAGAAAGGCTGTTGGAGTTTTTGGAGCCTGGGTGAAAGTTATACAAATGAAGTACTTCAAAATAGTTAAATAAATGTAATGTCTCATCTGAGGTCTAACCATTCTTGGGGTTAGCATTCAGGGTTCGGCGGTGATTCCTACTTCGTTCACATGTATCCTTTATTTTATGCGTGGTAGCTCAAACATTTTTAATGATACCATCTTAATCGATCCCGTATTTTTCCCCCTCCTTTTTTTGTTAGACGAGGGAGATGAATGCAATTCAGTACATTTGCATCTTACCAGTATGCGCCGTTTTTTTTTGCCCCCCATACCCCCAGCTAATAATCTTAACCCGAATATAGATTATTTTCGTACATTCTATTATTTGTATTTTACTCATGATGCGAGGTTCTGGAGGAGGGAATTATTGACCAGGGATTCCCCCGTTTTGGATTTTGACCAAATGCAGATACACAAGTCCACAAACACGACTTTATTCGCATCAGTGTAATGTTGGCCTGGCGCCAAACGCCCCTTAATTTTCAGAATAATTCAACAGACTTCTCCCTCCCACTCCATTCCCTGCCTGCGCTTAGGAATCAATCCAAGTCGCTGTGTGAGTGGGACGGCAAAACGCCACCAGCAGAGAAGACAGACTCCAAAGATGATGCTTACTAATTCCGTCTCTCGGCCTCAACTCGCTCCAGAGCCACGACTTTTGTTCCGCTTTATTCACTTAGACATCTTCTGAAAGGAGTAAAGGAGTTACAGATCACGCAGAGAAATAGTCTCTAATGGACTTACCCCTAGGCTCCCGATACGGCAACACGGGGAGGAGCTTCAGCGGCTGCTGGACCTGCCGTCTCCGCAGGAAGAAATGCGACGAAAAGCGCCCTGTTTGCGATACCTGCGCCGGGCTGTACATCACCTGCCACTATGAGCAGGAGAAACCAGATTGGATGGATGGCGGTCGCCAACAAGATGACATGCTGCTACGCCTAAAGCGAGAGGTCAAGGAGATGGCCAACCACCGTCGCCGTGGAGAGCGCACGGCACTCCTCTCCAAGACCAGCCGCGAAGTCTCCTCCAGAAATGCAGCGATATTCCCTCTGGAAGATACAGCTGCTCTGGTTACCCCGATATTTCTTCCCTCTGATCCGGCATTCAGCAGCCCAGAGCGCGATACAGAGACACTTCCCGGCACACCCGCTACCAGGCCCCCAGCCACCGTGTGTCTGCTGAACAACAGCGGCAAAAACTCTTGCAAGAGCGTGGCCTTTGCGCATTCCGATACCTTTCTCCTCACATTCTACCTGGAAAACGTCTTCCCCTTCATGTTTCCATTCTACCGACCCTCACTTCTCCAAGGATGTCGGTCCTGGATCCTGGAAATGGCCATCACAAGCCCGGTCGTCCGTAAGGCCACACTCTGCCAAAGCTCATATTTCTTTTCGCTTGCCCAGCAGATAAACAACAGTAACAGAGACTGGGAGGGTGTGATCTCTCAGACCAAGGAAGCTTTTGAGATGCTCAGAGATGCACTACAGGTCATCAGCGGCTCCGATATCAATCACCATCTCCATGGCGCTGTGCGTATCCTAGCCAGCATCATGCAGGTTCAGCGTTTTGAAATCGCCATCTCGAGTTTCGACAACTGCCAGGCTCATCTTAACGCGGCGCTCGCACTCTTCATCCAACTCCTCAACAGTCATAGCGGAACACAGTCACATTCGACCTTTGCGACATTAATGCATCGTCTGGGGCCGAATAATCCAGAGTCTTCACGAGTTCCCAGTGCGGAACAGTCAGGCCTCCGCTTCTCGAGCGCTCTATTGGTGCTTGATGATATCGTTGCCAGCACAATACTCCAACAACAGCCCAAACTGTATGAGCACCTTCGCAGTCTACTCGGTGTGCCAGGCGACTCTGAGCCCTACGTAAATTTGGAGACTACGGTGGGCGTCCAGAATTGGGCGTTATTAGAAATCGGCGAGATATCTGCGCTTGACGCTTGGAAGGAGAAATGCAAGGAAGCTGGCAACTTGGATGTTATGGAGCTCGTCCGTCGTGCTGCTATCATCAAGGCGTCGATTGAATCCCAACTTACACAGCTTGAAGCAGACTCAACATCCGAACCAGGACGAGACGAAGGATTGCTCGGCATATTGAATCAGGACCTGTCACAGAAAAGGGGATCTGACGGACAGACCGTGTTGATTACTCGCGTTTGGGCTCATGCCGCACTCATTTACCTCTCAATAGTTGTATCTGGGTGGCAACCAGCCGGAAACGACACACGTTATCACGTTTGTCAAATCCTTGAACTATTGACAGAACATATTTCGCCTCCAGCACTACTCCGTACAATGGCCTGGCCTTTCTGCGTGGCAGGATGCCTTGCAGGGCAGGACCAGCAATCTCAGTTTCGCAATCTAGTCGAGCGCTTACAGCCACATAGCGTATTTGGCACTCTACGGAAGGCACTAGCAATCATGGAAGATACTTGGACACGCGTCGGGTTGGAGAATCATCCTAATCGCAATCTCTCTATGTGTTTCCAGAGTCCGGGATGTTTAGGTTTCATGTTACTTGTATAATGCAAATTCAATAATTAGAATTTTTGCCCATGGACTAATATCCAACCCCTAGCTTACAGTTGAGGAAGGTTGCCAATTACAAAGCGTCTTAGAACTTGACATAACCCTTGCCCTTGACGAAGGTTGCGTGCCAAGGAACCTCCTTCTCGTGGGCTGCAAGTTGAGCATAGAAGTCGCCGTGTGCTTCGCCATCAAGCTCCAAACCCTTCATTCCACCACTCTCGGAGCGCTCGTCGGCGTAGAAGAAACTAAATAATTGAATCTTGTCAGACGGGAATTATTGGGATCCTCTATGCAAGTCAACTTACCGGTAGCCTCGATCAGCGTAGTTCAAATCGGCAACGCCGAGCCAGTAGGCCGAAGCTGATTTACCAACCCCCAGATTCAACATGAAAGCCCCTGGGAGGACGGTCGTGTTCAGTCCGTTACCAGTGAAAATGAACGACTTTTTAGCCTCGACTGGGAGGGTCTCCCATCCAGCGACAGCATTCTGGGCAGCAACATATGCACTAATTGTGTTGATGCTCAGATCCGATGCGAAACTCTCGGAAGTAATAGACAAGGCCGACTTGGGATCAGGAGGAGGCGTGAGAGAAGCAGCATTATAAACAACAACACTTGGAGATGCCCCGAACTCGGTCTTGACCGCGTCAAAGGCGGACGAAACGGAATCAGGCTGGACGAAGTCTGCCTTGACGGATAGATAACCCTTTTCGGTCTTGGAATTGCTTCCCTTTCTCGACGCAAGGGCAACCTTGTAACCGTTACCAGCAAACTTCTCGGCAACAGCGGCACCAACTCGAGGGCCGGCTCCAAGGATGAGAACAATCTTGAGAGACATTTTGAAATGAAACTTTGTGAGGCCTAGGATTTTGGTGAATGTGATTAAACTTGTTGAATGTAAGAATGACTCCTAATAGGAGGCGGATAACAACAGGTGCACTTCGGTTCTATTTATGCTTCCTCGCCTTCCTCGCCAGTCATTACTCTTTTCTACATGAACATCCCCTCTAGATGCCGCCAATTTGTAATCCTCCTCAAATCCACTTAGTAATCGTCTCTTTGAGTTTCCCCTCCTTGTGATGATGATTTCCCAGCCAGTCAGATGTCTGCTCGATGGTCGCATCACCAGTTGATCCCGAGCCGCCCGCAAAGATAGACCCACAAGCCGCGCGGGTGAGATTCCACACACTTACCCAGCTGCTCTCCAATTCGTCCAGACTGCATCAATAGTGTCTAGACCGCGCGGTTGGCACCCCACATCATGTCCTGCAGCTAAAGTGGGCCGCGCGGTTCAAGTCCATGAACTCTCTCCAACCAGCTATGGCAATAACATCCCAGCACAAGCTAGGATGGAAAGCCGGACTTCAAAACGAGACTCGATTTTATAGTAATCGACTCGTTACTGCTCGGAAGCTTGAAGTATTTTCTAACAGGCCCCCATTGAAAATACCAAAGTACAAACCCTCAGCTCTCTCTGCATATTCCCAGGCTTAAAAGGACTTGCAACCCTCTCAGTTTTGGTCACCACGACCCTCAATTGACTCAAAGAGTTGATATATATACTAGAAGCTGCTGTGCTCTCGATTCATAGGACCTCTTTTTTTATTATATACTTACCGAGCAGTGAACAAAACAGCTTCACATTCAAGCTTCTCATGATGACATCGCCCTCCAAGTCCCGTCCACCAACATACTTCCTTGGTATCGGCGGTCCTAATTTCATGGAAAACACCAGTCATCCAGCATATGCTAAGCTCGCTGAGGTTGGGCATGAAATCACCACTAGAGTCAAACCCAAAGCGGTTGTAGCATTCTCCGCTCATTGGCAGAGCGGCCCGACCACCATCCAGATCAATACTGCGGAAAAGACTGATCTCATTTATGACTTCTACGGCTTTCCCCCTCACTACTATGAGTTTGAATATCCCAGCCGGGGAAGCCCAGAACTGGCTGAAAAGGTGATCCAGAACTTGGAGGCTTCTGGTATTCAGGTGGAAAGGGTGAAAAGAGGCCTTGATCATGGGATCTGGGTCGGGTTCATTGCCGGTGAGTGACCTCATCCTATTTGTCTTCATTTTTTCGCTGCTAATTATTTACCTCGGCAGCATTTAACCCGAAAACCAATCCACTGAATGTGCCACTCGTCCAGGTCTCACTGTATACCAACGAAGATCCTACCAAGCATTATGAGCTCGGGATGGCTATGGAAGGTCTCAGAGATGAAGGTGTTCTCATCGTCGGTGCTGGAATGGCCGTCCACAACCTTCGCGATTTTAGGGCTATGAGAGGAGCCACCAAAACCATGCCGTAAGCACAAACCAGAAGCCCTTGCCGCATTTATTATATAGACTAATTTTCTTCATAGGTACGCTTACAGTTTTGATGAAGCGCTTAAGAATGCCGTGACAAGCGATCGCCAAGATCGGGAAGCAAAAATGTCTGCGTTATTGAAACGTGATGACCTGAGAAAGGCCCATCCCACTCTAGAGCATCTCCTCCCAATGTATATAGCCGCAGGTGCGGCAGGTTCGGATGTTGGTGAACAAATCTGGACCTATCCCGAGGGAAGCCTAAATTGGGCGCAATACAGATTTGGTCAGGTTGAGTAGAGACAGAAATTACAAGAACTTATAGTGAAACTTGAGATTCCTGTTTTCTCTAACGAGAAGAACTAACAAGAGATATTAAAATGATGAATTAGCCTTAATTTAGGCCAGAAGGAAGCTGGTTTGTAATAATTGGGTGGAAAGACCCGGGCTCATTAAATTAAGAGGTGGACAAACTCTTTTGCCAACAGATATAGAGCTGTAGTAGATTTACAATCCTGCAAAAGGATGTCCAATGAAAGCTCCACCCAGTGTGACTGGTGGCACGATGGCCAGGCCTCGCCGTATATTGCTATAATAAGTTCTACTCCACCAGGTTAATGGAGCACCGAGGTATTCTGATGGCACTCACAGTGCGAGTTTAGGAAACTCACGGCCGTCACAAGATACAGCCCCAGCTTTGGTCAGATTTCTCCCACCATAGAGGCAGGCAGTCGAAGTAGCCAACCGGGTGACATTGGAATAGATACACTAAAGCATTGCCCTACTATTTCTTGACGTCTGTGGCTGTCATATCACTCAGAGGTAATAATAAATATTCGAGAGGTAATTCAATTCATATCCTTTCGTATTAGTCTATTATTCAAGTGATAGCAAAAACTACTCTTCTCAGGATTGCTTTTCCCAGATATTTTGGTCCGTGTGTAGCGTAAGCAATCTTTCTCGGAATTCAGAATGTCTGGAGCCTTCATTTCCAAATTCCCCTACGTCGCTATACTCCATTTCCATATTTCTCTTTCATAGTTGCAGTGTAAGGTATTCAAGAATGGTATTATCATAAGTTACCGTACTCAGGAACCCATTATCTATTGCACACGACTGACTAGTCTTGTACTCGATTAACAGGAATATGAAATAGACTTTCCAGGTGTAGGTGAATCATCCGTAGGATTCACCCTTCCAATCAATCTCACCACGGGGCAAGCCTTGCCCCGGATCAATATAATCAAGCCCGAGGCCATCGATTCCACTAAATTCCTTCATAGTCAGCCTAACAAGTGGGGTAGTAAAGGGGGAAGCAGCTCCTTCTCAAGGTCAGAGCAGGTGATTGCGTAAACCGCCGCTTACATAGCAATCTTGTCCCACTATGACCAGGCTTTTCCACGTATGTGAAAGGGCTACATAGGGAAGGCCACTATCCAGGTAAATCAATCACATTTTGCATTGCATGGTTTTATTATTAGAGCTACTCTAGTCGCTTTTTCAGAAGGGACATCCATACTCCTGCGAAATTTGAGTATGAATAGGTTCCCGCACAGAAGACCATAGCGTGAGAATTCATGTCAGAGAAGAAAACAGAAAAGAAGATAGGGATCTGATATCTTCTTCTACCTTATATACTATATGGCTATTGATGAGAGCATGCTTAGGGAACTTTAACGTATAAGTTAATACATCAACGCTGTCATATCCTGGATACCTTTCGTGAACGAAATTCGTTAGCCCCAACACACTTATAGATGAGCGGAATCATTTACCACGTAGCCTTTTGGCGGATAAAATACATTAAGAACAGATGGAACAAAATTCTCCGAGAGAACTTTTTTAATTGCTTTAACTAACTTTACATAAATTAAGGCACCCTCGAACAGTTCTACAATCATCATGGTGGCATTTTTTGGCTATAGGGTAAGTGATTGGTATTGAGGGAATTCCGTATTACCTGCTAAAATTAGAACATCGCCAGTGTCAGGCGGAGCCATTGATTATCGAGTATTGGCATGCGATGACGAAGCTCAGACACATTAGCTGCCAAATCAAGGGAAGGAGGAGTCTCGGGCCAAAGCGATCCAACGCTGATGGGTCTCATCTACTGCAAAGCACATCGTTGAGGCAGGTCAAATGCCGATTTGAGTAGTCGGTATTTCCTCAACTCAAGGGGTGAGGCATGGTTTCAGTCAGTGTATGGCTGAAAATGGAATGAAAGTGTACTCATCCCTGCTTTCAAGGTATCTGTGCGCTGACAGACCCGGCTCGGAAATGCGCCGACGATGAGGCCAATGCCATCCTCCCCAGCTAAATGATATTGAGGCACCTGTGCCAAGTCGGCCTCAATCCTGAATACTAAACAAGCTTTCTCCAAGATTTCCTTGGAGATGTTGGACATATCCATCACCAGACGCGTCGTGGATCGTCCAACCGTCGAAGCTTAGACCAAGAGAAGAGCCGTTGGAGGACGCAGGACCCCACACAAATGCTGTTGCACACTCACCTGAGATTGATATTACTTCCCAGCTGATCTGATGGAGAGAACGCGCGTCACACACCACCAATGGAATTGACCCCTGAACACATGGAAAAGACCCGACGCGCAGAAGGCGTTTCACCAATGCCGAGCCAGCAAGGAACCAAGCATCAGAGTGCTGCTCGCCACTGAACGCGTATGTATTTCCCCGGCCCATCTTACTAACAACGATTTGTGCCCGCCCGACGTAGTGTGTCCTGCACATAAGCCAGCCCACTTGGCCGCTCCGGCCGATGGCGCTGCTGTCGCTGAAAATAATGTGGACATGCTACGGTAGGATCGCCATTAGGCCATCCTGGGCCAAGTTCGTGGCTGGCCGGCGACGGATGGGGGCTGTTGTGTAGCCCATGATAAATACCCAAGTTCTCCCTCCCCCAACCGAGGGGGACTCTTTTGATCGGTAGAATCTCGTCCAGTATAAGCATTTGGTGTGTTTTTTTTGTTTGTTTGTTTCCTTTTCTGTCCATTTCACTTCTTCTTACACTTTTTGTTTATATTTTCATTTTCCAACAATTTAATCAAAATGAAGTTCTTGGCCGCAGCTTCCGCCATGATGCCTGGTGCAGTCATGGTGGCTGCCCTCCCCGCAATGCGTCTTCCTGGAATGAGCATGAAGATTGTCGGTGGAACCAAAGCCGAGGCTGGCGAATTCCCATTCATTGTGAGCTTGTCGCAGGACGACTCTCACTTCTGTGGAGGTGTATTGGTGGGTGAAACGACTGTCGTGACCGCTGCCCACTGCTCCGTGGATATTGAGGCCGACCAGGTCAAAGTCCGTGCCGGAACTACTGTAAGTTTTGTACATCTTCTACAATGATTCCATCCGCTAGTATCACTGGCTTTGCTAACATTAATCAAAAGACGTGGGCAGAGGGCGGCGAGCAGGTCGACGTTAGCAAGATCACAGTTCACCCCAAGTACTCGGCCGATACCATGGACAACGACATTGCCGTCTGGACCTTGGCCCAGCCCATCGAGCAGAACAACGATACCATCAAGTACATTTCCCTCCCCGAGTCTGGGTCCGACCCCGAGGCCAATAGCACCGCCACCGTCGCCGGCTGGGGTCTGCTCAAGTCGACCGACTCGTCCGTGCCGGCCGACCTGCGCAAGGTCTCGGTCCCCGTTGTCTCCCGTGACGATTGCAACACGGCCTACAACAAGAATGACACCCAGATCACCGAGAACATGTTCTGCGCCGGCTCCACGGGCAAGGACTCGTGCCAGGGCGACAGCGGTGGCCCAATCATCAATGACAACAGCACCCTGATTGGTGTCGTGTCTTGGGGCATCGACTGCGCCGCCCCTGGCTATCCTGGTGTCTATACCAACGTTGGCCAGTACATTGACTTTATCAACAACCCAGAATCTGCCTCTGACGACAGCACTGGCAACGATAACAACACTGGCAACGACGAGGAGACTGGTGATGATGAGGAGACCGGCGGCGACGACGAGGAGACTGGCAACGACGAGGAAACCGGCGACGATGAGGAGACTGGCGACGACGAGACCGGCTCTGAGGATGACGAGGAGTCTGGTCACCACGGCTCCCATCACGGTTCCCACCATGGTTCTCACTCTGACGACGAGGAGTCCGACGAATAAACTGAGTGCTGATTGACAGTCAGTCATTCGCACCAGCTGTATTAGTGTACTGGGTCTTGTTTGACTTATGTCTGCTTGGGCTTGCTGGGAAAGCCGGGTTTGGTATCATGTTAATGTCCATAATAGAGTACTTAAATACAATTCTTCACCGAAAACGACTGTGGACTCTAATGTGAATATTGATATATTGTGATAATGCGATACCGAGACTTGAAACTTGGGCTATTCGAGGCGATGCCGCCTGATTCGTGCGGGTTATGCCAGGCTTCTATCGACCTTTCTTTTGAAGGCTCAATTGATAAGCGTGTGAAGTTCGGTTCTGTATCAGCAAGGACCAAATTCAATGCATGATGTGTATTTTGTATGGCTTGACCCGGATTTTCCAAGGCAGGGTCCTCCTTCTTAGGGAGGAGCAACGTCTCACCTCCCACGAGGGACTCCTTCCACTTTTAGAACCAAGAGTCACCAGTCCAAGGGCCTTTTCTCCAGAGAATTGAATGACTGTAGATTGGATCTTCTTTCATCCAGCTTCCCCATTTGTTCCGAATCTCCCACGGCTAACCCCAGCCTTTTCAAGATCCCCAGCTTGGCCCCGCCTCCCACACTGTTGATCACATCATGGATGGGGGTTATTTCCGACACGATCATCGGCTTTACCCCCTCGTATATCGCAGCTCCGAGCAGTTCTTTGGTTTTAAAGTCGGATTCGCGTCGAACCAAGCAAGAGGGAAACGAGCAAAACCTGTCTGTCTCTAATCCAATCATACAATAGCAAATGGTCATGAATGCTTCACGGCTTCTCAGCACGAAAACGGGGATACCGTCTCTGGCAATTCTCGATGACTACCTCTCCATCTCGGCATCTCACTTCAAACACATTCCACAATCGTCGTTGGAAATCAGGACTTTTACAAAGCCTCTACCATGGCAGACAGACGAAGAGCGTGCCCTCTTGGTCAAGGAACTCAAGCCTTTCACGGCTATTTCCACCATGCGAGAGCGCACACCCTTCCCAGGCGCGATCCTCCGCGAGCTGCCAAATCTCAAGCTCCTCCTCTGCACAGGGACGCAGTTCCAAACCTTTGACCTCGCCACCGCCAAGGAATTGGGAATCACCGTCACGGCTGCGCCAGGACGAGGACGAACAGACGTCCCGCCCCCCGAGAAAACAAGAACGAGAAATATTCAAAAGGGGGGTGGTCATCCGGCCACGCATCACACTTGGGCTATGATTCTCGCTCTTGCCCGCAACGTGGCAGAAGATGATACAACGATCAAGGCTGGCGGCTGGCAGACAGGCATGGCAGTTGGGCTCTCGGGGAAGACACTGGGAGTTGTCGGTCTTGGGAGGTTGGGTGCCGCTCGGATTGGGATATTGGCGTTCGGCATGAAGGTCGTATGTTGGAGCGCCAACCTCGACCAGGAAAAGACGGATAGCATGGCGGAGTCTTTGGGTCTACCTAAAGAAGACGAGTTCGGCGATAGAACCTTCCGATGCGTCGACAAGCAGGAGCTGTTCAAGACAGCAGATATTGTCAGCCTGCATTACGTGTTAAGCGAGCGATCATATGGAATTGTGAGCGCTCCCGAATTCGCGCTGATGAAACCGGAATCTTTGCTGGTTAATACGTCTCGTGGCCCGCTGGTTGATGAAGAAGCAGCCCTCGAGGCTGCGACTCGCGGCAAGATCAGAGGTTTGGCGTTGGATGTATTTGATGTTGAGCCTCTACCAGCCAACAGTGCGTGGCGATCCAACAGCTGGGGGAAAGAAGGAAGGAGCCGAGTGCTGCTCACACCGCACATGGGATATGTGGAGGAGGGAATTATGAACACTTGGTATGAAGAGACGGCCGAGAATGTAGAACGATGGCTCCAGGGCAAGGAGCTCTTGCACAGACTTGTGTAGCTGCTGTTTCATGCCTCAATATATAGTAGTACCTTCTTTCATTTCTTTCTCTTATTGGTAATCCCTTGTCTTGGGGAAAGAGACCGTTGGACTCATTTTCCGCTTTTCCCTTTCCGTTCTCCATCTTCCTCTTCCAGTGAGTGTGATTGAAGGCGTGTACGTACATTATATAGTTAATCTTATTTAAAGAGGTGGGGCTGGTTGTAAGAAGAGGGAAGAAACATTATTCAGTGAATACCTAGTGAGATGGACTGACATTCAAAGTAAAGCACTCAAACGAAGTTGATGCGGTTTGACCCCAAATATATCTTGTCTTCTTTTCGTCCGTTGGAAGAACCAGTATGGAGACTGGTTTTGCAATTCTTCCCGATAGTTGAGGATGAGCTATATGCGTTGCAATGACTCTTGAATACAGAACAGCTTCCTACAAGATGGAGCTAATGTCGATTAGATTGTTTGTCGAACTGGTCCAAAGGGTACAAGTAAATACCGAGAGAATGTCTTTTCGGTCAACTCAAGATTTCCTTTTAAATGCAAATTCCAGAACAATCTGCGCCCCCTTTTTTGGGATCACACGAATCCCACGGGTTATCATAACAATATTTATCCTCCGGACATTGAATATTGGCGATTCCACCGCACATCGGATAGGCAGAGCGATCATTTGGGATGCAGATTCCAGGTTGGCCCTGGACCTTCTTACGCTTTCGTGGATCACGCCCGCATTCAAATCCTCGTGGGCAGCCCCCAATGTGAGGACCGCATAGAGGATAGTCGTTTTTAAACCAGCACCGGCCGCCACATATGTTTAGGTCTTTGCAGCTTGGGGCGAGAGGGACGCAGTGGGCATCATAAGGACAGGTTCTTCCGAGGCCGCAGAATGTATCGGTTGCTTGGCTTGCCGCAAAGCCAAGCAAAGCGAGGCTAAATGACAAAGTAATCGTAGCCTTCATGATCTGATGTGGAGAGGTGATGATGATGATGAGTCGAGCATTTCTGGGGAAGGGGTATGGGGGTAAGTAGGAACCAGGTGCCAATTACATCCTTCGGATTGTCTCATTCTCATATATTACACGAGACAAGGTGGCGGTGTGGAATTGTTCAACATGGCACAGAACCATCCCTGAAGTTTCAAAATCTAAATCAAGTCGATACACTCCATTCCACTCGAGCAATCCAGACTCTTCTTTTCAAAGCCACCACAGCAGAACTTGGCTCTTCCAAATGTAGAGAAAAGAGCCACATACAAAGATGGAACAGCACATGGGCTAACCGAGTTTGCTAAGCCTCTAAGATTTAGTTGACTGTGAATTGAAAATGGACGTGTTCATTACAGCCCGTGGAAAGTTGGCTTTCTATGTCCACGGCGTAAGCCTTCGACCGCTATTCTCCCCAGCATACATGCCACTCTGATAATAAGAAAGCCATTTAAGCATGTCTCAATAACCTCGATACTGGATGGCAGCCTCGAGCCATGCCTCCCATGCCTAGTGCTTCCACACGGCGCGACAATATCACCCAATCTTGAGTTGATTCGCTGTGAAGTACAATACCAAAAGATCCTGGGACAATATTCTAATACCTAGAGTGGGAGTCATATTATCTTTGTTCTTATTGTCTGGGGTAGAACCCTTTATCTTCTGTTACAGCAGCCCTCTATCAGCGCCGTGATGAGTCTAGGACTCACTCTTACTGCATGGCTATTTCGCGCTGGGAGAGACATGCGGCCCCACAAGAACGGCACTATCACTCCAAACTTGATCGACGATGCGGCGGTGCGAGAAAGAACGACGGTTGGTAAGGGATGAATGTTGGTGAAGACAAAACATGACCAACCTGAGACAACGGTAAATGTCTGCAGCCCGATCGGCCCCGCCTGGAAACATGAACCATTATGGGGGCCAATTCCTAGATTCGACCCAGCCAATCTTTGCTGTCAGTCGGCTGACCATTCAAATCAATCATTAACACAGAGTACACTGGTCCTTCTGCAGCCCCTCTGTGGCTCTGGGCCCCTCACTTCAGCTACTGCAGCCCGAAGGCACATTGAATGGAGCTGTGTAATTTGGCGTTGACCCGAATTCCAAGACCACAGTGGAAAATCATACAATTGTCCCTATTGTCATCATGTGCTACCTACTGCTAAGGTTAATTTTGAGGATCTGTTAACTTCCCAGTTGGAGCGCGTAGTTGATGTTCTTTCCGCTTAGGTCCTTCATTTTGCTCTTACCTAGTCTAATAAAGGTAATCACTATCTTTTAGCCCGCCCACAACTCATAAATGAGCTGAACTGAGCTGCCCTGCATCGAGCCGAGCTGCTAGACCCTCCGCAGTAATTACTAGGCTCTCCTGTCAGCCTTAAACCCGTATCCAATCAATAAGCAAAAAGGGGCAACACAGCCATCTTCCCACTTGCAGATCAATTTTTCATTGCTACCGTTTACTCGCTGTCGGGGACCTGGAACCACCATGACGCCGATTGAGACTCTTCCCACCGAAGTCATCGCCTATATTGCGGAATTGACAACTCGAGATGAGGCGAGGTCGCTGCGGTCTCGCTTGAGGAATCACTCTAGATTTGCCCGCACCAATCGCCATTTCTATAACATCCTCAATCCTTTGCTATACCACATAAATCTCACCAAAGACGCCCTGCTCGACTCATGTGTTCTCTGGGGCGCTCAGTTCGGCAAGCTGCACACAATTAAAAGAGCGCATTCATATGGCGCGGATCTTAGCATGAATGGAGCGAGAGACAACAACGATCTGGTCGTGGGTTTCGACAGTATCCCTGGCCATCTGAGATTCCTCGCCTCGCCGCTCCATTTTGCCATTCAGAACGGGGACATGGCCATGTTCGACTACTTGATGGAGCATAATGTCGATCTCAACGTGCCCTCCAGGAGCTTTTGTTCTTGCGACGGCTATTATGATGGCCCGCGTATGTATCCGCTTCATACTGCTCTCGATCACAGTCGTATTGATGATGCTGCGGCCCTGCTCGTTGATAGAGGCGCATATCTTCTGAGCAAGGGCTCGCCGGCCATCTGCCACGCCAATTCCCTGGGACATGCGAAAATCGTCGAGAAGTTGCTTCAGCGGCCGGAGCCCCTGGCTATTGCCGGAGCCCTTCACTATGCCATCGAGAAAAAGGACCTGGGTCTGGTGCGAGAGTTGCTTGGACGACCAGGAGCAGATGCCACGGCCACGAACAACGATGGGCAAACCTGCCTCCACCTCGCCCTAGCTCAACCGTCGCCGATTGAACATGGCATTGTGTATTTGATCCTGGAACGGCCTGAGGTTGACGCATCGATCGTCGACAACCGGGGCGATTCGCCTCTGCATGTTTGTGCAGGCTCACCACATCTCTTGGAAATCGCAAAGCTCTTGCTAGCCCGGCCCGATACCAAAGCCTCAGCTAGGAACAACAACGGGATAATGCCCTTGCTGTGCGCGGCAAAAGCTGGCAACGTCTCCATGTTTCACCTTCTAGCGGGCCAGCCCGAGGCTGATCTCAAGGCAGTCGACAATAACGGCAGGACAGTGCTCCATATGGTATGCGGCGCCCCTGAAACTGAAGAGACGTTGGCCTTGGTTGGGTCACTCATAGATCGAGAGGTTCCGCTTAATCGAGTGTCACGCAAAGGCACCGCGCTGTACTGCGCGTTTGCTCAGCACAACTTCAAGACGGCACAGCTACTGCTCACCCGCGGTGCCGCAGCGGATTTAGAGGCGGACGGTGGCCATGCCAAGTCGCTTCTGCACCATTGCCTTGAAAAGCCCCATCCCCTACAGACTGAATTGGTCAAGGAGCTACTCGCTGGCAGCGTGGAGGTCGATGGACAGACCAATGAAGATCTGGCACGAGATCTAGGCGATGAGACTGCGTTTTCTTCGGGAGGTACGCCTCTTTTCTTCGCCGCAGCTGGTGCTAAGAACGTGGAATGCATGAAGATCCTTCTCGAAGCCGGGGCCGACGCCGAGGCGACAGTGGTGAGCAAGTCATGCTTTTATTATGACGGCTTGGAGATGTCGGAGAAACAAGGCTTTATTGCCGCGCTCTTTCGTCATACCTGGGTCGATGATCGCAAGGCCGAAATGGACGACGAGAGTGTCGAGGGGCTCAAGGAGCGACTTACGATTCTTCTTGAGCATGGTGCGACGATAGGCGGGGAGGGATATGGGATATCGGCGCTTGCGTTTGCTATGAAGCATGCGAGCGAGGGGAAACCAGCGCTTCTCAACTTCTTGGTGGAGAAGGCCACTGCGTCAAATATCCACCCAGATGACGTTCAGGAAGAAATCGATGACGAGGACTGTGAATATAGCGAGGATGTTGTGGAATCTGTTCGACGGTTCAAAGCAAAGCTTGTCGCGGAAGTTGGCGATGATGAGAATGATGAAGGTGAAGAAGAAGAGGACGAGGTGGAGGAAGGAGAAGAAAGTGAAGAAGATGCTGAGGAAAATCTCGAGGATAGGGACGAACTTTTGGAGATAAACGAGGATACTGATGGCGATGCTAGTATGGCGTTGAGCTAGATGTCATGTATGGATCCAAGCAGCGTACATATCTGAAGAAGAAGAAGAAGAACAACAACAAGAATGCCAATGAAATTCTCAAAAGAATCCCTGCTATTTCTGTTCTGTACAAGCGACATTCGCCATTTGGGGGCTATGGAATCAGGGTCAGGAAACATCTATATTTGACGATGTGTTGCACACCATCGTTTATTAGTCTATAAACAGTTGAGTCTATGATATCCCTATCAAACACTTCTAGGTAGAAATTACACAGTGTATCTGAAATCAGGATGGCCCTGAAGCACCTTCTCGCCACGGTCCGCCTTGGCGTTTTCCCTCTTGAAGTACCACGTGTTGAAACAGATGACGACAAGTGTCAGCATAGCGCAGCCAATAGAGGCGTACATTCCCGGGCGGTAGGCGGGAGCGTCCTGACTGCGGAACATGAGAGAGCCGGCGATACCACCGATACCACCTGTTCCGATGAGGGTGGCTGAAGAAAAG
Source organism: Clonostachys solani (assembly GCA_902141235.2). Lineage (NCBI taxonomy): Eukaryota > Fungi > Ascomycota > Sordariomycetes > Hypocreales > Bionectriaceae > Clonostachys > Clonostachys solani. Next base: position 1,534,563 of record CABFOC020000002.1, read on the forward strand.
GCACGTTTCCATTGCCCACGGATATTGTTTGACTTCGAAGGTTAGCTGACAGCCGATAAACAGTGAGTGTGCCTAGTGATTCCTTACCTGATAAGTCATGCAAGCTGGGATGTTTGTGTTGAAACCGCAGCAGATGAGGAAAACACCGAAGTAAGCAACACCGGAGTTCTTAACAAAGCCCTGCAATAAATTGTCAGTAATCGGATTCCAGTGACGAATCCCTCGACAGAGCAAAGGACTTTCTGACGGTGCCTTGGGGAGGATCAGCCATCGTGTTTTTCTTGGGCGACTTACCATAAGGCAGAGCCCAACAGTGCCAACCAGTGTGTTGAAAATCATGATGGGCCCACGGATGCGATACTTGTCGCTAATCCAAGCAGTGAGATACATCCAGCAAGCTGCGGCGAAGTAAGGAGGTGCGATAAGGCACTGGGAGGCGGCAAGCGAGAAACCCATCTGGTTTCGCAGAATGATGGGCAGGAAGTAGGCGACGGCGTATGTAATGGCCGTCAAACCACTGTGGGAAGGTATGCAAATTAGTGTAGCTCTTGAAGTACTCGCGTATCTTGACTCACAAGAAGATGAGGGCATAGCCATAGACGAGGGGGTCTTTTCCTGAGGAAATCCACTTCTTGAAGTCCCAAGGCTCGTCTGCAGCGTCGCTTCTATCGACATCGATAGCCGCCATGACCAAGTCACACTCTTCCTTGGTAAGAAGACTGGATTTGAGGTAGGCTCGGTCAGGGAAATCGAGGATGGTGAAGAAGCTGATAATTGAGATAACAACCGTGAGCTGAGAATGCGTGTTAGTCCTCTCAAGCTTTGAATCAACGAAGGGGGATTCAAGGCTTACCAGGCCCTCAATGATGAAAATCCATCTCCAACCTCTTAGGCCGCCAACTCCTTCCTATCATCGCAACATTAGTGGTTGTCTTTAGGACCAAGAAAGACTCAGAACCCACCATCTGCATCAGTCCATAGGCAAGAATGCCTCCCAGACCAGAAGAGAAGAAACCAATGGCATAAAAGACAGTGATGCGCTTCTGAAGGTCATATCGCGTGTACCATGTGGAAATGAGATAGATGCAGCAAGGCAGAAACCCTCCCTCCAAGATTCCCAGGATGAATCTCAGCCCAGCCAAAGCCTGCCAGTTGTTGGGAAATCCGAATCCAATCTGTTTTCACGCCTGTTAGCCGAAATTTGGTGTTTCAATCGAGTCGTTAGAGTTTCTTCGTACCAACAAGATGCCCCATGCGAGAGTGATTCCAGGCAGAAAGAGCTTGGCTCCGAATTTTCGACAGGCAACAGTCGCGGGAGGTTCGAACAGAATGAAGGAGATGAAGAATACGAGGGCAATCAAAGACTAAATTCGCTTCTGTTAGCTTATATTCTTGCCTTGTGATGGTGGCTTCTCCACGCAAAATCGGCACTCACATAACGATATCCAACATCAAGCCCAAGGTCGACAGACATGCCAGCAATGTTGGCAGACCCGATGTTGGTCCGGTCAATGAGACTGACGCAGTACATGAATCCAGTAGTAATGATCAGTCGTCGATCAATGCGCCGGATGATGTTGCGGTAGGCCGCTGACGATATGATGTCGCCTCCATTCTCTTCGAGGCTGGCGTCCTTGAGGCTGGATGGAGGCGCCAATTCGCTGACAACGGCCGCGTCCGCCTTGGATTCAGCCATCTTGGGGGATTCCGGCGCGTGTGTCATGTCGGGAGGGCTGAAATGGGTCAACAAGAGACGTCTGAAGAAGAATTTTCTAGGGGCAGAGGCTAAGGAACAGAGACGACGGTGGCCAGATTCATATATGACAAGGGAGTATCCGTCCCTGGAGCTAAACTCTACCCATTTAAGCTATTGATGTGTCACAAAACCAAACCCCGTCCGATAAGGGGGAGAAAGTTGGGGAGAGGGTTGAGAGCGGTCCGCGACGAGAGCCAATTCGTCCCCGTCGCGTATGTGGAGATGATGGAGAAGGCCCACGGCAATGAACGAGCTCGTCTCTGTACCAGGATGGCGGTTGTACTCCATAGTTCATACCCCTTCCCATTGGATTTCATCATGACCAAATCCCCGTGGGGAATCTGCAACAGACTGTCTGTGCATGACTTCTTGCCTTTTCCAGGCATTCAATTGATCGAAAATCAGCATTGATCACGCCTTTCAAGTAAACAGTACGTAACGTTTCTCCAACACGACTCAAAAGCTGGGGCTATCCAGAGACAGGGGAGTCAGCGGGAGGTGTTTTGCTGGTGCCCACCACGTTGGGGAGTTTGATTACCTTCCATAACAGGCAAGGAATCAAATTCTCCGTCGCCGGCGACTCGGATCAACTTGAGCCTCACCGGCTAACGAAACGAACCAGGAGATCCACTGGCAATGCCAAAATGACTCGCATGTACGAGAGCCATGCGCAATCAAAACTCCCCCGCCATCTCACTCTTATCCTGGATCCATGGCTTTGTTATTCATTAGTCGAAAAGACATGTCATCTTTCCACGTTCCTCCGATGTTATGTAACAGAATCCATTCCCCCGTGATCGGCTTGTCATGGACCCTTGATTATTAACTTCGGGACCAAGATTTGGCGTAGTCGGAGATGGGGTTCCCCCACATACGATAGCACTCAGTTCTGTATCCGGAAAGGAATCTAACTCCCATCTGTTCCTCCCACACAAACCTCATCACGGACGGCACCATGCCGCGAGCAAAGACAGGCCAGGTACGGGGCAAACCACGCGGCATCAGGCACGACAGAGACTGCAGCAACTGCAAGACCCGCGGTGTCAAGTGCGACCTCAACCGGCCCCGATGTCTCCCCTGTGTCCAGGCTGATCTCGCTTGCGGCGGCTGGCCCCAGCGGGTTGTCTGGACGAGCGGGAATACCTCGTCGACAGACAAACAACTCCCAAACATACCGAATGGTGCGCAGCGCCGGCGCATGGCACCTAGGCGTCAAGAACCACTGTCGCCATTGGATGGTTCCATGTCAGTGATCTCGTTCGCACCAAATCCACTATCAGCGGAAGCAGAGAGAGACGAAGGAGCTCCGACATCGTTTCACGCTCAGCGTGGACCTTCCCATACCCCAGATGAACCGAGCATGCCCCCTGCCGAGCAATACGGACTTGCTCAGCGTCTATTGACTTTCTGTCGAAACGCCAAGCCAGCGGATTACTCTCCTAGCACCGCTGTTGAGGGAGATGATCACACGGTATCCGCAGACCGGGTGACCAGGCTCGTGTCTCGAATCGACGAGTTCCTCCAAGCGCGCATGAAGACCTACGCCAGCACATCGTTCGCGCCCCTTCCACCGACCCCGTCCTCTCTCGACGGGAGACAGCCGTCGCCCCCACTGCTGCTGCCGCCGCCGCCGCCGAGACAGGACGACGGGGAGGCGTCTGAACTCCACCGCCTCGCCGCCCTGGCGAGCCTGAGCGAGGCCCTCGACACAGCTGACCCGGTCGCTTTTGTGGGGATCGCCGTCTTTGCCTTCTTCGAGGTCGTCTCGGACGCCGCGTTTGGCGAGTGGCAGACCCATCTGCGCGGCGCGCGCTCGCTGCTGGACTACCACTGCCGCAGCCGGGAGGAGCTCGACTCCCTCTCGCGCCGGGTCAACGGGCTTAGCGAGATCCTCGGATATTTTGCCTGGTGGGATGTCATAGGGATCAATATCAGGAGGCTCAGCGGGCGGCATTCGAGCCAGGACGACGAGCCCATCTTCCTTGATTGGCATCGTGGCGTGGTGGGTGATGAGTTCTTTGGCACGGTCGGATGTCCACCTGATACTTTTCAGGTATTTGCACTCCTCGCGGATACATCTTTGTTAAGAGACAAGGGCCCAGGCAGTCCGCAGGTTGAACTGGATACATATGTGCAGGCTATGGGCCAGCTTCTACGTCTAGGATCAGATGGTACGGATCAGGGGAAATGCGGCGATGCTTGGAGATGCGCAGCGGCGGTGGCAGTCCTCACCTGGCAACAGCAAAGCGTAGATGGGAGGGACAAAACTACATGCACACAGGGGCCTCGGCAGACGACGTTGGATGCCGCCGTGGACAGGATCTGCGAACTGATCGCCTCTGCATCGCCGGCGTCCAGGTTCTACATCCACATGGCCACGGCGGCTTTCTGTGCGGGGATCAACACGCGCTTTGTGCGGCACTGCGAGGTGTTGCGGAATTACTGGAAGGGCTGTAGGATAGGGGAGCATCCTCGCTACTGGGGGGCGTATACAGAGTGCGAGGAGAGATGGAGGAGAAAGGAGTTATCATAGCAATCGCCCAAGAAGATGACGAACACATGTACAAGTAGTAAGAATACTCACGTAATTAGAGTGCAATACTTCCAACACATTAACGATGTCGGAATGCATCGCTGGGACCTGCTCTATTGAACCGGACACCCATATCATATCACAGCTGAAGACAGGCAAAATGCAACGTGATAAGAGGCGGCTACGGCACGCCATATCACCACGAGACCAACTGGTGTTGGGTTTCCTGAATAGGAAAGCAATCTATTCCGCTGGTTTATCGGTGGTTCGGCTTCTCCACCACAGATAGCACCAGCTGGCTGCCAGCGTCGTTGCTTAAAGATAGCAGCCAGCCGTCCATCCACACATCATCCAGAGCCTCTCCTAGCACCCAGATCGCATAGACAGAGAGACTCGCTCGCCAGGCATCATGAACATCGGAGCAACCAAAGTCGCACACGGGCTCGCCACGCCCCCCGAGCCGCTGTCCAAGGACTACCTGGAGCGAGCTGCCGACAAGCGCGCTGAGCAGGCCGCCAAGATCCCTGAAGAATGGCGCCTGGAGCCCGTCCCTTCAGTGGAGAGCGCCCCCAATGCGCTCGAGTACATCCGCTCCTCGGGCGTCCTCAGCGCCGAGGAGCTTGCCATCACCGAGACTGTCGACGTGGCAGATCTCGCCCAGAAACTCGCGGCCGGCGCTCTGTCGTCCGTCCAGGTCGTCGGCGCGTTCTCCAAGCGTGCGGCCGTGGCCCATCAATTGACCACGTGCTGCACCGAGATCTTCTTCGAGGAGGCGTTGGAGGAGGCAAAGCGGCTGGACGACGTTTTGGCAAGGACGGGGAAGCCGGTTGGTCCGCTGCACGGAATCCCCGTCTCAGTGAAGGACTCGATTAATGTCAAGGGCCACGACACTTCGATTGGTGAGTCAAGACAGCGGCGGTTGTGCCTTCATCAGCTAAATCATTGTTTGTTGCAGGATGGGTTGGATTGACCGACAGGCCTGCTGAGCGAGATGCCGGAATCACCACGATGTTGCGCAGGCTGGGTGCTGTCCTCTACGTCAAGACCAACATCCCCCAGTCTCTAATGGTGAGAAGAATCCCAAGCAGAGCCATCAGTCTACGCCTTTCTAACCCAGTGGCTGTTTAGATGTCTGATTCATACAACCACCTCTTCGGGCAGTGCGTAAACCATCTCAACCGGAATCTCATTTCTGGTGGCAGCAGTGGAGGCGAGTCAGCTCTTATCGGAGCTCGCGGAAGCCCTGTGGGAGTAGGAACCGATATTGGCGGTTCCATCCGAATTCCCGCAGCGCTGTCTGGCCTCTACGGTCTCTCGCCTACCTATGCTCGCCACCCATATGAGAGGCCAGGGTAAGTCCATTCTCCCTCATACAGAATTCAGGTTTCTTCGAGGGAGCCCTGTTAACACTCGTTCTCAAACAGACCCAGGCAAAGGATTATTATCGCTACTGCTGGTCCTCTGGCATCCAGCCTCTCCTCGATCGAGTCCTACATGGAGGCACTGCCCCAGGCAAACCCGTGGGAACTCGACAACCTCGTCGTGCCTGTACCCTGGCGCACCGAGCAGTGCACAATTAGCCCGCCGGGGCGCAAGCTGAAAATCGGCTACATTCTCGATGACGGCATCGTTAGACCGCAGCCGCCCATTACCAGAGCCTTGAAGGAAGTGATTGCTGCGTTACAGGAAGCAGGACACGAAGGTATGACTTATGACATGCAAATTTTGGGATGAGCAATGTCTGACTCTTTTAGTATCTGAATGGGACACTTCATCACATAACTACGCTTGGGAGTTGTGGAAGAAGGGTGTCATGTCCGACGGCGGCTTGGGTTGCAAGAGACTGTGCGACATGTCTGGGGAGCCTCTCGTAGAAGGAATGTTGGTTGGCACCTCGGAAGATCTTCTTAGCACAGAGGAAACTCATCAGGTAAGCTTTATGTGGTTTTTCAGCTTTTTCTTTCAACTCAGACACTAATCTAGGCATCGCCTTTGAAGCTCATGGCAGACATCGATGCCTACAGGGCCGAGTATCTCCGTCACTGGAACGAGGGTGGCTATGATGCCATTATTACCCCTGTTACTCCTTGGGTAGGATACAAACCTTGGACCTGGGTAAAGTCCAACCAGTATGTGGGATACACCACCCTCTCCAATCTACTGGACTGGGCAGGTCTCGCTATTCCTGTCACCACCGTTTCCAAGGAGAAGGATCAAACACCACCATCAGACTGGGTAGAGTATCAGCCCCGAAACCCTTCAGATGAATTTAACAAGCAGCAATGTAAGTTGAGCGCTACCCTTTACAGCTCTGTGAGAATATAACGTTCTAACCACTCTACGTTAGATGATTTTAACCTAGTGGAGGGGATACCAATCGGTCTACAGATTATGGCTGGAAAGTATGGCGATGAGAAATGTATCGCCGTGGCCAAGGTGATTGAAGATTTACTGAAGCAATAGAGTATCAGCCAATATTGTTCAACAAATAAACATAAGCTGTATATTAGAATATTTCAAATCTATTCATGAGCGACAGAGAATAATCATACTTGGTTCTTTTACGATAGGATCTCATGTGTGCAAAGCGCATACTCATGATGGTTGGCGGGGATTTTCATCAATACTTGGGCTAAACTTCTTGGATACCATTTTTCTAGGTTCAGAATTTATTCCTTGAGATATTAATTTAATAATGCGACTGGATTGACAACGTTCCAGTCTTTGTGATCAGAAACTCGTCAATCGCCACGTCCTTGCCACTCTCCTTTCCATGACCACTGTCCTTGATGCCGCCAAAGGGAGCCTCAGCAGAAGAGCTGTTTCCAACATTCTACCCATCGTTAGTTAGAATTAGTTGATGTCGAAAAAGAAAACATTGGAAGAATTTAAACGTACCAGTCCAATCATTCCAGCGTCCAGTGTCTCGAACATTCGTAGAAGCCGGTCAACGTTCTTTGTGAAGACATAGCTGGCCAATCCAAGGGGCGTATCGTTTGCTCGGCGGACAACCTCGTCCTCGGTCTCAAATTTGTACACCCCCAAGATAGGAGCAAAGATTTCCTCGTGTGTCATGAGCATCTCGTCCTTCATCCCGGTAAGAACCGTGGGCGCCATGAAGTAACCCTCACGGGCTTCTCGCTTTCCATTCCCAAGAACGGCCTTGGCGCCCTTTGCAAGAGCATCTTGGTAGAGCGACTCGGCCTTGTCCAGGCCTCTTGGTGTAGTGACAGGCCCAATAGTCGTGCCCTCTTGCATGCCGTGGCCAAGCGTAAGCTCTTGTGACCGCTTTACCAAAGTCTCGACGAAGGCATCGTAAATCCCACTCTGCACGTACACGCGGTTCGACGTAACACATGCCTGCCCTGCATGGCGCCATTTGAGACTTGTAAGCTGGTCCATGGCCTGCTCTTGGTCCGCGTCGTCGAAAACCATGAACGGGCAGTTCCCGCCGAGCTCGAACGTCGTCTTCTTGAGATTCCGGGCACACAGGCCCGCGATCAACTTCCCAACTCTGGTGCTCCCCGTGAAGCTCACCTTCTTCACCCGCGCGTCCAAGCAAAGAGCCTCGGCCACAGCCGGGGTGTTTTCCAAGCTCGTGGTCAGCACGTTGAGGGCGCCGGCGGGGAATCCGGCCCTGGTCGCGAGGTGGGCAACGGCGATGGCCGACAGGGGCGTCTCCGGAGACGTCTTGACGACCATGGTGCACCCGGCAGCCAGGGCCGCCGCGGCCTTCCGCAGAGCAAGGGCAATGGGGAAGTTCCAGGGCACCAGCGCGGCGGCCACCCCGACCGGCTGCTTGATCGTGAGGGCTCTGCGACCGGGGATGGCGCACGACATGCTGGTGCCGTGGGCGCGGTCGGCCTCGCCGGAGAACCACCAGACGAATGTGAGGGCGTAGTCGATCTCACCGTACGCCTCCGCCAGGGGCTTTCCGGTCTCGTGGACGAGGATGCGGGCGAGGTCTTCCCTTGCGGCGAGGAGGACGTCGTGCCATTTCATCAGGAGCTTCGCGCGTTGTCGAGGTGTGGTTTTCGAGTATGTCTGGAAGGTCTCGTAGCACGAGGCGATGGCGGGCTCGACATCGGACGAGGTGCAGTCTGGGCCCACTGCCCAGGGTTTGCCAGTGCCTGGGTCGAGAACATCGAAGGTTTTCCCTTCCCGGGCGGGCACAAATCGACCGTGGACGTAGGAGTCAAAATGAAGCAAGTCGGGGTCTGTGAGGGTGAAGGGCACCTGGTAAGGGTTTGCCCCGTGCTGTTGCGTAGTGCTCATGATTCGTTCTGCTTTTCTCCTCCAGGTAGAATGATGGTGAATCCAGGTTCACTTAGACACATGGAGACCCAAGATTATCATGTTCCAGCGACAACGGAGCTCTGCATTTAGGCATGAGCTAGCACCATGTCATTATCTTCATCCCTCCCCGCTCACCAAGGCAAGGGCCCGTCAATACGCTAATTGCTGCCCGATACATGCTGAAGCTGCGCTAAGATCTTTCCCCGCGTTCCTGAAGCAGAAGGCAATCAACTGTAATTCCAAACGCAGAAGGGAACCTATTTGAGTCTCATCACCCAACCCTCTTTACTGTTTACACAGCATTCATTCAAGAGGAAATGCTGTTTGACATGGATGTTCCCCATTCTTGCAAAGGCCCTAACCAGATTACTGTTTGCTTAGATTCCCTTCCAAATTGGTCGATAGACTGGGGAATTTCTCCCCGCTCAAAGCCCCTGGCCCTCATTGATCCCGACACCGGCTGCACCACTACAGCACGCGGATGTGATTGAGGGATCAGCATTCCGAGATCATTGCAAGTATGGGCTCTCCTCGTCTAGAATAGGATGGAAGCACGCGACCCAATGGTCAGATTTAAAGTGCTTTGCAATGAATTGGCTCTTGTAACATGATACATCCAAGTCCCTCAATCAGCAATTATGTGGCCTGCGCATCGTTTGACGAATGTCTGTCTTGCATCCTTTGTAGTTGATATTTATTATTGTAATTACGAATAAATTTCTACACACAACGGCCTCCATCCACCTCGAGGTCTACGCCCGTGATAAACGCTGCCTCGTCGCTGGCAAGGTAGCAGCAGGCATTGGCAATGTCGCTGGGTGTAGATGGTCTACCAAGAGGGATTGTTGATACGAACCCCTTCCTATTCTCCTCGGTGTCCTCCTTGCCGATGAACAAGTGCGTCCTGTGATTATAAATTAGAAATTGAACGATCAATCCATTGGGGTTTTCACTGCTACTGCGCAACTCACATTCCTGTGCTGCCCACGACGGGCGATACAGTGTTGAAGCGAATCTGGTTAGGGCCATATTCCACGGCCATGGTCTTGCTGGCATTGATGACGGCTGCCTTGGAAGCATTGTACCAAGTCAATCTCGGCCGCGGGCGGCTACCAGCGGTCGAAGCAACCTGAATGAAACAGCCTGGCCGCCCCTCCTTGATGAAGTAGGGGACCAAGACCTGGGTGGACTGGTAGATGCTCTTGACGTTGACATTCATGACGAGGTCGAAATCGGCCTCTGTCACGTCCTGCGTCGGCTTGTTCACATAGGTGGCGCCGGCGTTGTTGACGACGATGTCCAGGTGATTGAATTTCTCGAGCGCCAGTGCGAGGACGCGCCGCCAGTCGTCGGGCTTGGTCACGTCGGCGCGAGCGAACAGGCAGTTCAATTCTGAGGCGACGGTTTGGCCTTGTTGCTCCGACAGGTCTGTGATTATGACATTGGCGCCTTCTGCCGCGAACTTGGCAGCAATTCCCTTTCCAAAGCCCGATGCTCCGCCAGTGACGATGGCGGTTTTCCCTTGCAGGCGACCGGCCATTATGCTGAATGTGTGTAGAAAAAGAATATGTGTACAGAAGGGTGTGTTGGAGTAGCGGGCGTAGAGAATGATCAACCAGGTGTATACGAGGCCGGATGGAACCAATGAAGTGCCAGGCTATGGTGTTTTATTATTTATATGTACGTAGACAGCTCGTCGGGCAAGTCGACAATACAACTAGCCCAACCGACCCCCTTCTTCCCACTTAGCTGCAACCTTGGTCAGGTGGATTCCTCCTCGAGCATTGATGCTCCATCACGAGTGGACCGTGGTACATGGCTAGAGAGACTCTCCACCGGGAAAGCTGTTCCAGTTCCGTGATCGGAAGAAACTCAGTGGATGCTGGACAGCGGCACAAGTCGGCAAGCTGCGGCGAAAGTGTATTTATTAATCCAACCGGAGTACCTATAGCTGAAGCAAGTTACTGTTTGTCCCACGACTTGGAGAGGCATTGAACCGTCAACTACAACCATGAAGACACTCAAGATCTTGATTCTCCCAGGTGACCATGTCGGCCCCGAAATCATGGCCGAGGCCCTCAAGGTCCTCGACGTCGTCGAGGCTAGCCGCCCGGATATCCAATTCCAACGCGACACAGACATCGTAGGCGGCTGCAGCATCGACAAGCACGGCAAGCCCATCACGGAAGCCGTGCTCGAAAAGGCCGTCGCCAGCGACGCCGTCCTCTTCGGCAGCATCGGTGGCCCCGAGTGGGCGGGCGCCGACCCAACACCCGAGTCTGGCCTGCTGCAGCTGCGCCATCGGCTGGATGCGTTCGCCAATCTCCGACCATGCGAGATCCTCATTCCATCGCTTGTCGACGCGTCGCCCATCAAGCCCGAGTTGGTCGCGGGGACCAAGTTCATCGTGGTGCGAGAGAACTGTGGCGGTGCCTACTTCGGCGAGAAGCATGAGGAGACGGACAAGGGGTCTGACTTGTGGATATATGAGCGGCGCGAGGTTGACAGACTGGCCCGCGTGAGTGCTGCCGTTGCGCGGATCCTGCACGCGACCGCCCCCAAGGGGGAGGTCGGCAGCAAACCAGTCGTCTGGAGTGCCGACAAGGCCAATGTCCTGGCAAGCGGACGTCTCTGGAGACGCGCGACCACAGACATCTTCGAGCGAGAGATCCCCGATGTGGAGCTGCGGCACCAGCTTGCCGACAGCATGGCCATGTTGATGGTCAAAGAGCCCAAGCGGTTCAACCACAGCGCCGTCCACACGGACAACACGTTTGGAGATGTCCTCTCTGACATCTCTGGCGGCATCATCGGCACGCTTGGCCTGCTTCCCAGCGCCAGTCTGGCCGGTGTACCTGGCGAGGGCTCGTGCAAGGGTATTTATGAGCCGGTTCATGGAAGTGCACCAGATATCTCAGGGAAGGGGCTTGCAAACCCTGTGGCGGAGATTCTGAGTCTGGCCATGATGCTTCGTTACTCATTTACCCTCGAAAAGGAAGCTGCTGCCGTGGAACAGGCCGTTGTAAAAGTATTGGATACAAAGGAAAACGGTGGCTTGGAGATCAGAACTGGAGATTTAGGTGGGAAGGCCAAGTGCAGCGAGGTCGGTGATGCTGTGTGCGAGGTGCTTCGCGGTCTTTTGAAAGCTTGAAATATACATTCGCCAACAAATTGAGTATGAAGCATTAATAATACGCGCCTTTTATCCGCATCATTTATGTCAAGTTGCCCATATCACAGGAGGAAACCGTACAACCTTATCCGAACATAGGTTATGCCGTAGTTCTTATTCACAATACAATTCCAAAAGGGTCGCAATACAAGTCTGGTCTCGGTCCGTTATTGCTGAAAATTACTGTATTTTTCGCTATTTACTCGCAGATTGCCTTGGACTCAAGTGCAACACAGGTGGGCATCCGGAAGTGAAAGCCCCGGTGATGCAATCGTCTTAGAAGCACCGCGTTCCCTGAGTAACGCACACGATTATTAGAGCACCACCTTCGGCAAAGCATGACAACTCTTGGCCATTCCAAGGATGTAGCTCGGTTGATCAGGATCGCAGCTGCTGGTACTAATTATTCAAGCTTGCCCAAACCTGGATCACCCACACGGGGCTCTGATCAATTGTCGTCGACTAGAACTACGCCCCTGGACACGTATGTATCGCAGACTCTAATTGAGGATGCCTTCATGAAAGCCTCCAGTGTCTAAACAACCCCGCTGGTCTCAGCCAAAAGATTACAATAATCACCCAAGTCTGTCATTCTTTCCCCTGATGTCTAGATTAACCTTTATACGAACTGACTGCTGCAATGAGAAATTGTATGCAATCTATACTAGGCATTGCTGACCACCATATGTGGAAGGCAAGCCTACTGATTAGACTCTTTCCAAATTCCAAACTGGCATCCGTCTTTATAATGACCCTGTTTATGGCACTCTGGGCACCATGCGTCAGCATCGGAGTGGGCAAACGCACAGTCTCTCCCCTTGAGACAGCGAGGGTAATAAAGGCACGGGGAAGTCTTCCACTTCGTGAAATTCTGGTTCGGGTGGTCTCGAAATAGTCTCTTCTCCTCGTCAGTATGATAATTGCCACATGCAGCTGCTTCCCCGCAGTGCAGGCCATAGGGGCATGCTTGCGTTCGTTGCATATTACGACGATGGGCTCTGTTTAGATTGTTTCGAGGCCCGACTGTTTCCCAGTCGTCGAACGCTCCCGTATCGATATCCTCATTCCCACTTTGTCCGATTAATGGTTTGGGACGATCCCACCCAGTCCAAGGCTTAGCTTGGACATCGTCGGATTTAGTTTGTTCGGAGGCAAGAGGAGAATTCCTCTCGCCGTCATTCTCTTCCAATGGCCAAAACATGGTTCCTTTTTCGCGAGTAACCAATGTCTCCTTGTGAAGACGAGATGCGTACTCAGGCCACGACTCCACTGTCCAGTCGCCTTTGAACAGCTCTCGTACACGAAAGATGATGTTCTCAACATTCTTGAGATTTGGAAACTCGACAAAGAGTTCCGTCTCCGCTGGCGACCGAGTGATGTAGAATATAATAGGGCAGTTCCCTAGGAGGCAGCTAGAAACAGAATCTTCGAGAAAATCCATACCATTGTTCTTGTCATTAGGGTCGCAAAGTACAACAGTCTTGTCCCCCTGCACTCCCTTGCCCGTTCGTGTGGAGCGGGTGTTGGTAAAGAATATTCGATTAGCTATCTGGTCCAGATAACACACCTGCAGGTTGCCGTCCTTTCTCTTTTTATGTTCATTAGAGATGCCTGACTCCCAGGCCCAGACCTCTACGGGGATGCCACACTTTAGCGTTGCAATGATTGGCGGGAGCATGTCGCGATCTCCGGAGATCACGATAAATGTCATGTTGTCCAGTTGCTGTTTGATCTTCTCGTCATATTTAGCACCAACTGCGAGCTCGGTTGCTTTGCAGCTAATGTCCGTTGCCATAGAGTTGTCCACCTGTTTCTCCTTTCCATTATTGGCGCGGTTATACACATTGACCTTGAATCCGAATCTCTTGTATGAGTTCCATACTGCGTCGTTGGGCGGCGGGCGCGAGCCGTAAAGGAATGCACTTTCCACCAAGCGACCCATCGAGATTGTGCTGACAAGCTCGCCGATGTTGACTCTATAGCGCGGATCCTGGTCGCAGTCTTCGAGCTTGAGTAAGTGGCTCTTACCCGAGGCAGCGAACTTTTGGGCTTCGATCCAGACGTTAGAGTCATCCACGAAGATCATGCAGGTCTTTTTCACGTCGTTACTCATGTTGCTGCAGGTTCAGATGAAATCGTACTTAGTTGGGTCGAGGATGGGCGGGCAAATAGTTCACAAGGCGAAAGAGTGATGATGAAAGAGGAGCTGAAAACGTAGCTCATGGAAGAAGCGGCCAAGCAGAGGTAAGATACAGTGTTTAGGTTGCCCTCTTTATAACCAAGGCATTGAACCCCAAGGTAACAATGTTGGGCATCTTTGCCTTGGTGGCGCACGGAGGTGCAGATTGAAGGGCCACGTGGATGGATCGCCGCCTATCATGAAGAGCCATTATTGGCAAGAGGTGTTGCAGTAAGCATGCAGGTATCGGATGAGAGCCAAATATTGGTTCGCTGTTGACACACTTTGGATGTGTCGTCCTGGTATTGGTTCCGCTTAGTCCTTCTTCAGTGAGGCGCCCTACAATGAGGCAACCGAATAAAACCACGTTAAACCCAAACATTCCATAGAGCCTTATCTTGTTGGTAGAGTGTACAGCCGGCTAGCCACGAGGCATGCGCAGGCTTTCGTTGTGGTTGGGCGAGTACTTATAAGGCGCTTAGTGTGCTGCTGTCAGATTGCTCTCAGCGTATCCGCTGATATTCTCACTGCGTCTGTCTGAGCTACGACGGAGGCAGATCTTGAATTCGTGTATATTTCTTCATGATAAGGTCTTTGCCATTATGGTCGATTGTGAGCTTGAAGATCTCCCTCCCTGAAAGTTGAAGTATCACTTTCGCTTTAGAGGTAGGAAAGCTAGAAAGATATCTAATGCTTATTTTTAATTATCCTAATTAATACTATATTCCTAGCTAGTACATTAATATTACCTTAGTCAGTTTAATTACCTATAAATTAAGTTAATTTATTAATTATATATATAATTTAAATATAAATATTAATATTTTTAAAAACTTTAATAAAAATCAATTTATATATAAATTAACTATAATTTTTTTTAAAGAAAAAAATTTATTATTATATATATATATTTTTTTAAATATAATTTATAGCTTATACTTAAACTTATTTATCACTAGCCCGCAAGTATTATTAATATTCTTAGTATAGCTGAATAATGAACTATATTACTCACGCAACGGGAAACACGCGAATCAGGCACGGATAAGGAGTCCACCTATATTAATACTCTTTGTAATATGCTCTCACTCTACTGTTATCAGCACGTGGGCTGTTAGATCGTGGATATGTAAGAGGTAACTAGTATGTCTCCGATCAATGAAAATGAGAGAAATCGAGACTACAGCCCACGAGGGACGCGACACTTGAATGTCTGAATTGCTGTCAAGGCGAAGTTTCTAATGAAAGAGTTGTCCAGGGGTCGGTCAATTTATGGCTGGATGACGTTGGGATCTTCAGCGAGAGGCCCGGAACGAGAAAGTGCAGCCGCACAGAACCTCGAGGTTGGAAAATCTCTGACCATTCAGGTCTTCATATTACTCTTTCATTTACAAGGATCAAAAATGCCATTCGGAACAGTCCGAAAAAAATGTGACTGCTCACTTCCAATACAGCCACCAACGAGCATTTTCCATCGCTTTCTTTGGGCATTTTTCCTGAATAATTGCACACGGTGAGAGGCGGAAAAGCAAACACACTTGTTCTCACTAAACCGACGTTATTCTTCCGCAATTGCATATTTTGTTCATTGCCTTCGGCTGACCGAAATCGTCTGCTACTAAGGTATGTACAAACAAGCGGTCCTATCAAGGACTGATTCGCAAAATGCCATACCCAGGTAAATATGTCAGTGGATGATGCTCCTAACAAGGCATATACAGTGTTTCCAGCTCTTCCCACTGTAGTCATTGTCCCAAAGCAAGGGTCGGGAGGACCTTTGTTATGCCAATTTGTGAAAAAAGAAAGCATAAGCAGGCTTTTCCAACCCAGCTTGATTGCCCTGATTGCTGGCCTCCGACAGTGCCCAATCTCTCCTCATTATAATACGATAACGGAATCAAAAAATTATGAGTGACTGGCATGAAGATCTTCTAGTGAATATAGAGTCCCAAGTCCGTGCCATATCATAACAGTCTAGAGCCATGCACAGTACGAAACGCGGTAGTAACAACGACGGTACTTAGCCGAAATGACCTCGCTCACCCGCATATCCGGAAGAACAAATTTTCCCGTCAATCATGTTCATGTAGCTCCAAGTGCGGGGAGATCGTGAGAAATCTGGGTTGCAATCTGCGGCTATTTACCCCGGCAGTCAACATTTATAAATTGAAAGCCAAGCCTCGAGCTGCTGGAGACGTGATTTGAGGTACTTGCAATCCAAGATCTATTTCATCCGATTTTCAAATATCGTCTGACAAAATGAAGTTCCTCAGAGCTGTAACAGCGTCAATCTTCTGGCTTTCTAGTATGGCCACCGCTCTTCCGACAGCGGAAGGACAGATTCTGAGTTCAAGAGACAGGTTCTTCACCCCCCATGCGTATCTTTCTAGGCCGTCCTCGCACTAACACAAACTCAGTTTAAATAGCTCGCGGCTGGTATACTACCCAGCTCCTAAAAACAATTGTCGCGGAATCGGATTCCTCGTCCTTCCCGGCGGAGGATATTCTTACGTCTCACTTCCTAGAGAAGGGAGCAACTCAACCAAGTACCTAAATGAGCGTGGGTACGATGCCTGGGTACTAGACTACGCGGCTGCCGATAAAGCTCCCACTCCATTATATCCGGCTCCTCAGAATGAAGCACTGGAAGCGGTCCGCTACATTCGATCCCTGAACAAGGTCAAGAAACTTGGCATCTGGGGATATTCAGCTGGAGGCCACCTAGCCGCCACCACAATCACCAATCCCGAAGCCGAGCTTGATTTTGGTATTCTGGCTTACCCAGTGATTACTATGGAGGAGCCTTTGACGCATCTAGGATCTCGGAACAACCTAATTGGCGAGAATCCTTCCCCTGAACTAGTAGAAAAACTGTCTGCACAGAACCTAGTCTCAGAGTCGACGCCGCCCATTTTCTTATTTCATACGGCCAACGACGCAACCGTTCCAGTTGAAAACTCGATCCTCTTCATTCAAAGTATGATCAAGTATGATCGGCCGTTTCAGAGCCTTATTCTTCCAAAGGGTAGCCATGGTATCGGACTGGCGTTTGATGACCCAGTATTGAACTGGACATCTGAGTTGGATCGGTGGTTGAAGTATTCTATCTAAGATTATATTCAGACCTCTTGCTGTGGTTATCTCAGTCTGATTAGAGGAAGAGTCGGTTACAAGTTTTAGACTATTCAAGTTTGTTATTTGGGTTGAAAAATAGGAATCAAAGTAGGATCTTCTAGGCGCAAATTTACCAAATTCTACCACTTGGTGCTCTTGCAGGCCATAATCTATCAACTCCAGACAATCTTCTCGGGGATTCCGGGACAATGCACGGAATCATTCCTTATATATATTAGAAATTAAATCCATGCGTTTCTACTAATACTTGCATGCATGAATAGGACTTTGGCGTTCGAATTGGATTTGAATATAATGTCAAATTCGGACAACCGGGCTACAACACACTAAAACAGAAATATGATCTCATCCGACAAATATTCCTAGTTTTTTGTCGCTATGTCACGCTCGCTTCTTAAAAGTCCAATGTCGCTAAGTGCAACCGAAGCCCCATCCTCAGGTTCAGTGTAGTGAACTGAATACTCCTTTTGCAACACAATTCCAGACATACCCTCCTTTGTGGACCGACTGCAGTCAAGTTTCGGTGCGCCAGCATCCTGGGCTACAATTTCCGCAGTTTTCCGATGTCTCGAGCGTATTCCACTTGTATATTGATAATCTGCTTGGACCAAACTTCGAGAATTGCTGTCGCCCAAGGCCGGGAACATTCTGACAAGGAGTAGGCGGACCGTAGGGAGGCATGCGCACATGACTCCGACAGATATCTCTATTATCGACCACATAGTGACATCAAAATAATCCCAAGTGGCATTCGATGACATCGCGAAGTTGACAAGTGACTTTAGGCGTAGAATGCTGATGATTGTTACACTACTCGGCGTTAGTATTGTTCGAAAACAACATGAAATCACCTGGAGGGGGGGGCTTTTATGGCACCTACAATGCTCCCACGAGAAACATTAAAACAACTCCAATCTTCTTTTTCCACTTCAACTGCAATTTCCTGAGCTGGAGTAACGGGATAGCAAGAATCCACACGTCCAAGGCGATACCGGACGATGCATTGGCCCAAGCGATGGTATTTGCATCTAAGCATGTCCCATCATGCAGCCCATCCCACTTTTGCCAGAAGTAGGATATTGGTTGGCATTGGAAAATAGTAAGAAACACAAACCCGACCCCCCATAGAGCTGTTACTGCAAAGGTTCCCCACAGAACCTGTTGAACAACACGAGTAGGGAAGACCTTGAGGTAGAAACTGAGGAATAGCAGCTTCACAAGTGTCGTCAATGCGAAGTATAGAACAGCAGTTATAAAGAAAAATCTTATAGCGGTCGTGATCTGATCCGGTGTCAGGGTCCAAATGTCCCTACCCAGCCCATTTGGTATTGTTCCGTTGGTGGTAATAATCAAATTCGGTATCACGACGATCATGATGGCGAGGGTTAACCAATCATCCATGGCGAGGATCGCATTAGATATCATTAACTTGTATCCAAAGCGAAGCATGACGAATAGCCCGGCGACAGTCCCAACAGTGATCGTGGCGACCTTCAATTCAATCGACCGGTCTCGAGCTGTCTCATCGCAATCGATACGGCTTATGTTCATAACAACTATCACAGAAAGGTGTTAGATATAGAGTCCGTACTCAAGGGGCACTCGGATGTGGGGAGTCGGCGACCTGCCTAAAGATTCTGGTATTGTGCATTTTGTCTCAACACATGAGGTGACATTGGCCGAAAATGCTGCATTGCCGCATATACAGGCTTGATGATCAAGATCACAAATGTTACCTTGAATCGCCGAAATGATACAAGGTTTCTGAGCATAAAGTTAGTATTGGCTTCTTATTCCTCATCCCCCATCATCCCCGCCGTCTCTGTGGGTTGAATCATATGAAACTTTTGCTTACCGCACAGTCTGGATACGCTACCAGCCCTGGCAACGCATCGTCGCTTGTAGATGCAATGGCATTAGATAGGAATAGTAGAATTAGCCAGAAAATATGGATCTTGAGAGGACTCGGCATGGCTTTCCCGGTAGCACTCAGTAGTCTCTACCTCAGACGTAGATAGCTGCTCGGTATTGAATGAAACAAGATGTGTTTGGAGGGAGGGACTGATTAAATTAAAGGAGAAGCACATGGCATGATGCAGAATTCCCTTATTCATAAATAATGCATAAAATTGGGCAGAGAGTCCTAATAATCCCCCTTCCTAGAAGGCCAAGTCCCTGCCTGCTCAAGATGCTGGTTGAAGAATGAGATGCCTAACTCCTTCTACCCGATCGACCCCTGTTTCCCCGCATTCTCCAGAGTTAGTAGCACATGGCCCCCCTGGTTTTGTGGTTCTCGAGGTCCAGCTCATGGCATGCCCACGAAATCCCTTTGGGGGCTTGTGCAGAAGGGTGGGTGAGAAATATGCAAGGGACTTTAGAGTAGACACCCCAGCAGACACATTCATCACAAATTTGAAACGATAGAGTAACGTACGATATGATCTTCGGGTAGCAATCTAGGATACTTTTGCTATGTGGGTAGATTCTCGAGATTTGGCCGTGTGTGAGCATCTCCAGACCATGATCTCTCCTATTTCCCGACCCTGTTCTCCATTGTCGATCATTCGACGAATTAATAAAGACAACCCGAGATCACAAATCGAGAGCCTAATTGTTTTTCACAAAATCCAATAACCGTGTTGCCCCGGATATTTGGTGCTGTAGCGTAGGCACTAGAATGGCTCCGCGGTTGGAAAAAGCCGAGGGCTAACATGCCAACAACATGTGAAACCAACCTCCACACCAACTCCATGGAATATAGGGGCTAACAAAAACTCCCAACGGCCCGTTCTCGAATATGAGCCGGAAACACAGCGGTGAGGAGGTGGCACACCGTTCAGGGGTAGCGTGCCGCAACATTGCTAGCTGTAATGTGGATGGCTGGATTGGGAAAAGTCAAGTTACCAAGAAGGCACAGTGGCCAATTTCATTTAGCGAATGACCATATTCGTTCTGAGAGTTGGATTCTCTAATGGCATCTGTCTATCTAATTACCCCACGGAATTAGCTAGGGTGCGAGCCTTTCTTACAAGGTGAGGATACGAGGGCTTATGAGTGTCCCTTTGGGCCGTATAGGGAATGCAGAAATTGATTCCTAGGAGCCACATCCATAAGTCCAATGATCGAGAGAAAGATAAATCGTCTGCACTCTCAAACCAATATGTTTGAAAAACAACTGCAACACCTGTGATAAAGATGCATTTCCTCAGTAAATGCCAGACTCTACTGTCTCTTTCAAATCTTCTTTCCATGTCAGTTGGAATGAGGCAACCCGGAAGCATAGGTTGACCGTAGAGAGCAGGAATATCACAATATCACAACATTACTTGGATCTAATACCTCCTCGGGAGGCTGGCGGCCATCGTATCAACATTCATAAAAGTACTACAGACAAGTGTGCGTGTCTACGCGTCATCACATCGGCCGATGCATCGACAAGCAAATTTCGGCACGGTGACAAGCACGTTAATGTTAGGAAAAGACCTTCGGTAGTATGAAAATTTTCAATTTTGTTATTTCCCTGGTATTCAATCTGGAGGCCTCCTATAGGGCTACCTCGGTATGGGCATGTTTCTTGGGGAATATCTGTCGACAATTACTGCTTCTCCTCGCTTGGGCTTGCATCACTTGGGCCCTCGATCTGAGCAGCCAGCGTGGCTACCACTGCTTCAAGCGCAACTCGGTCCGCACCACGAATTCTGTTAACAAGCCCGTCAGAGGTAACAGTCACGGACTGACGACCCTCCAAGCCCTTGACAGCCACACCCGTAGGAGCACCCTTCTGGAAGATGACAAAAGTCGGCATGGCAGATACACCATAACGAGCAGAAACGTTTTTCACATGATCCACGTTGACCTTGGCGAAAGCGAGCTGGTTCTTGGTTGTGTGGGCGTCGGCCAGCTTGGAAAAGATGGGCGCAATAGCTCGACAGGGTGGGCACCAGTCGGCATAAAAGTCTACAACCACATGGGAAGTCGAGGACAAGATGGAGTCCAGCTCCTCAGCTTTGGCGATCTTGAACACATTGCCCGAGGTCTCGGGGATTGGTGTGCGGTCTTGGAAGAGTTGCTAGCGGCCATCACGTGTCAGCATACTCGGCTCCCGAGCGACCGACCAAGCGCTACGCCAGCGACGCGCAGGTAGGATGACTTACCCCAAACACATAGATGGCAATGAATGCCAGAATAACTATGTAGATAGAATCCATGTTCAATGACTATTAGGCAGCGTCGAACGCTACGGGTGAGTGAAGGATACGGTATGAAGTGCTTGTCGATACGTGTTATTCGCGGCAGCGCAAATCATGTGATGCCCGGCGGATCCGTCATAATTACCCCTTCATCCAAGATGTCATGTGATGCGCACTCAGTCAAGGCGGGCAACCACGGCAGAATTTCTCCCCAAATTGCTCCCTTACTAAGCGACCCACCTCCATTCAATTGATCTACCCTATAACATCGAGTCGATGGGCTCTTTTTTCTTCACTTCGTCATTATCTACTAGTTTAGAGAAGATAATTCATAAAACAATAGCTAGGGTAATATTAGTGATATTTTTATTTCAACATAACCTCTATTTTCTGAATCGTTCTTACAATTATCAATTACTAAGTCATGTTGTTCGTGAATCTTGTGCGTGTATGCGGGCTAACTCCAGCAGCATTCCTAATTTGATCAACCAGCGTCTAGTCTCAATTTTATTTATTAAGTATATTATACCAAAATATATTCTTAACGTTAAAAATCAAAATGCTTTTCTATTTCCATACTTTATCTAACAAGTATTTAGATGTTTCGCTGCGCCGAACAATGCGCACGGAAGAAGATTATTCCGGTTAGAGCCAGCTTTCACCATTCCCAGAAGCCCCCTTTCAATCCTCAATCCTGAGCCTCTAAAATTGATTTTCCAGAGGCTGGAACTCCCCTTTCTATTCACATCAATGCATTAATGGGAGTTCAGAAGACATTGTGCAATTTAATAATAATATACTGGCTGTCTGCTTTATCAAGAACAATCGATTCATCCTACATTTTGGATAAGTTCAATTATGAAAACGACTAAGGGTCGTAGTACAAAGCAAAGTCGAGACCAGAAGTCTGGCAAATCCCAAATACCTATCCGATCGGGGACAACTTTTAAATGGCGGATCCAGCAGCGTGGCTCGAAGGATGATAGTGACGGGGTCCCTGATAGGAAACCGGCCCTGAAGCGGCATCAGCATCAGCTGCAGGTTACACGTACCCAGGGTCGAAGATGGGACGATCCTAGCGCCTCACGACCCGTCGGCTCTGAGCTTTCTTTTGTAACTTTCGCCGAAACCACGAAACCTTACACGCTTGAGAATGCCGTTCAATGTTCGTCTGCTAGACAATTTTTTTCAGAGACACCGTTTATGCATATTAACTATGTGAGCAGATCTCACACATATTAGAGACTCGTTCTATCCAACCGAAGTATGTGTGCGGCACACAGCCGTCGACCGGTCACTCTACCTCTTTCTCTTCAACGACCCCCTATACTTCCACGCTATCCAGTTTGCAGTTCTTGCATACAAGGAGATGCTGCTAGGCCTACCAAGAAGCAATGAGACATACAGGCACGGGGCCAAGACCTTTCAACTTCTTCGGCAAAGGCTGAGCTCGCCTGATCAGCTTATTGCGCTGTCTGATCCGACCGCGTTGGCAATCATTACTCTTGCACATGCGGCGGAAGGATCCGGAGATAGCAAAGGCTTCGAAGCACACGTGCAAGGTCTCCGGGCACTTGTAGAAGCGCGAGGGGGACTGACATCTTTGAAGTCAGACCTCCGCGAGATGCGAACAAAGATATGCAGGTGAGAAACCTAAGCTTTATCTGACTACCTATTCAAAGTGGCTGATTGTTTCTTCAGAGTTGATAGTGCCTTCGCTTTTCTTGAGGACCGGCCTCCGATGTTTTTCCAGGAGTCAATATCATGGGATCGGTACCTGGTCGACCAAAACGAGCCGGTAGACACTGGCCCCATCAGCATCCGGCTAGAGGAAATACGCTCGCTTGAACCGAAACTCGTTAATGTGTGGCTGGACATGCGGCAATTCGCGTTCATGTGTAACCGCAACCAGAGATCAAACACCCGGATTGACCAAAGCACGTACGGCAAGATTACAGTCTCGATGCAATATCGACTCCTCCACCTCTCCTTTGCGGAATGCTCCCTGAATAATGCTCTGCGCATGGGTTTGCTTGTTGTGATGACGAAGCTGATGTTCGGGTGGCATCCTAACAATAAAGCTCAGCGTCGAGCCTTGGTGCGGTTTGAAATGGCGTTGCTCCAGCTGCGTAGTGTGGTTGAGGATGTTCCCTGCCCGCTCTTGTTTTGGATGATCATGGTTCGGTTCCAATTTGGCGTTCCTGAAACGGCGGATACATGGCTTGAAGCTTGGCTTGCAGATACAATCAAGGAATTGCCGATCTCTTCGTGGTCTGAGGCCAGGGCGTTTCTTGTTTCGATGGTCTGGTTTGAATTTTTTGGAGACTCAGACGCAAAAATTGCCTTTGAGGCTGCGTGCCCAAGGAATCAAAGTAGTGATTAATACCACCAAACCCATTGGAATTCGAGGATTGTTTTCCTCCCCGGTTGTTATGTCACATCACAAATGTATGAACCACTTTCGGCGATGCCGTTGTTGGTCCTCAGCCAGTAATTCTAGCCGTGTTCCACGTTGTTAGTCATTTAGAATGACATATGGCAACCGGCAACAAGACAGTCTGTAGACCGGGGTAGGAACGGAAGATAGCCATGCAATTCGATCACCTTCGTTCGTGACTGCTTCCTAGGTATGCGTGAACATGGGTTGTTACCCCGCAGCAAGGCAGATGCCTAACATTTAGGCTACAGCGCTGTTCGTTCCCTGTATCTCTTGCATCATAACATCCAGCTGCCCCCTCCACGAGCGAGATGACTGGAACTTTGCAGAATGGCAAAAATGGAACCGCTCATATTATTTTGTGAAATAGTCAAGGATTACTTCTGGCGTATGGGTTCACTTTTGCTTTGGCTCCCAAGCCTGGCATGATGTGTGGAGGATGGCGTATTAACACCGGTTGGTAGGGCTGACTCGGAGTGGCAGTGCCTGAAGGGCGACGTATAAGTAAGACACTGCCCCATCTGGCTGATCGATTTTAAGTAGAAGCTGTCGCTCAGGTATTTTCAGTTCCTCTGCGCGTCAAATGATCGCGCAGGTCTAACACAGATGGCTTCATTCGAGTATTCTCGCCTCAATTTGGAGCGGCCGTCGTTCCGTCTCCTACGGCTCGTCGCCGGCCATGGCCCAACCATCGAATGCGAAATATTCCAATCCTTCGTCGCCACCGCGGGGGGAATCCCGTACGAGGCGCTGTCCTACACCTGGGGCGGCAACGACAAGCCCGAGACAATCGTTGCCAACGGGAAGAGGCTCGCCGTGACAATCAACCTCTACCAAGCCCTCAACCACCTGCGACTACCACACTGCGACCGCATCCTGTGGGTTGACGCACTATGCATCGATCAAGAAAATTCACGGGAACGCAACCATCAGGTCGGCCAGATGCCAGACATCTACAAAAACGCCGATTCCGTCATCTATTGGCTGGGACAACCAACGTACGCCACCAATGTCGCACTCGATTCGCTCAAAACCTTGGAGACGTTGTCTGCGTCCGTCGCGTGCAGGGATTGGACCGCGACGGACGGGAGATGGCAATGGCTCTGGTCTACCTGCCAGTCGCGACTGGCCAAGAAATACCCAGATCTGATCCAGAACCAGCGAAAGGGGCTACAGGATCTTCTGGAGCGGCCCTGGTTTGAGAGAGTGTGGATCATACAAGAAGTGGCCAATTCAAGAAGGGGCATTGTGTGCTGTGGTGCCAAATCCGTCTCTGCTCGCATCTTCGCTCTCTCATGCTACTTGTTTGCCTTCAAGCCTTCCAGCCAGGCACAGGCCATTCTCGACATCATGCCGTCCCACCCAAGCCGAGAGTCATCGCGAGGCCAGAAGCATGACCTGTACACCCTCTTATGCATGTTCCATTCCAGCAAGGCGCAGGACCCAAGGGACATGGTGTACGCCCTGCTCGGGATTGCCTCGGACCCGAATCTCAAGGAGGTGTTGAAGCCCGACTACGAGAAAATGGAGCGAGATGTGATCAGGGACTGCGTTGCATACTTTTGCAAACTGGACATCGAAAACTTGCCTGACTTCACTCTGGGTTACTGGAACGGGATGATCGATGACGAGACCATGCACGGATTCCTCAAGTCTATTCACTCCTTGTACGTGGCTGCCATGGACCAGCATCTGAGGGCCCCCGTTGAAGACGACACGGAAAACTTCATTATCAACAAGGGCCATCATGTCCGTATTACGAACGAGATGCTGGTCCAATGCGGCAAGCTTGGAGTGGAGTCATCAAACCTACTGGAGCTACTCATAAAGAGCCATGCAAGTCAAGCCATGCTCGAAAACGCCGCCAGGAACTGGCAGAACCTGGAGTGGCTTGATCTCCTTCTCCGCACTGAGCCGGACCGCGTCATAGATGCAGAGCCGGTCCTCATAGCGGCAACAAAAAATCCCAAGGCTGAGCAGGTCCTGTGTCGGATCGTCGAGGCACGCAGAGACGTGTCGCGGCTCACCACCCCGGTTCTGAATGCTGCGGCAGGTGCACCCTACCCAGACACCGCATTGCTTGCTTTATCCAGAATGTTCGAAGACGAATTTACGGTCACGGAGGATATGATTCTCATCTTGGAGGAAAACGGTTCGCCGCGAAGCCACACGGCTCTGAAGCAGATCGCACATCATCCAAGTGTATCGCCAGATTTGAAACTGCTCATTGTGGATGTTGCTAAACGGAAGTTTCGAAAGGAAGGCACTGAAATAAATTACGAAGACACAATGGCTATTTAGGAACGTGGTAAGAATATATGATGTACGAGTAGTTGTCCTCACTCAGTAGGGAAGAAGGTTGAATGGTATGATCATATTCTCTATCGACTTTGATGAAGCTCATGGGAATATTCGTGTGTAAAAGATTACAGAGAACCGTGTTCGTGCTCTTGCTACATTCATCACCCTCCCACTAGCACTTGTGATGATCTGCATCCCCACGATTATTTCAGCCAGTGGATTCCTTTGAACCGGCGGTCTGATGCGAGCAGGCGTTGACAAGGTTTAGATCCAAAAAAAAGGCGCGCCGTGATGCGCCCGACTTTGATGCGCGAATTAGCGAACTCGTGGAGTCGAGTTGGATCTGGGCCTTGGCCGCGGAGAACCTCTTACCGCGGACCGCGGCGAGGGATATATTGCGCATTAGACCAGTTCTCAACAGAATTATATAAGATGCATCTTTGATCTATGGTGGCATCTAAGCTCACTTGCACTTCAACTATTGCTCTCACTGGCCGAGTCTCAAGCGCTGCGATGGATCGAGCTTTAGAGAATCACACATCCTACATTGGGCGGCCGGCCTCAGAGCTACCCACGCCATCACTTATTGTTGATCTTCCGATCCTGAGAAGAAACGTCGATACTCTACACGAGAAGGTCGAGAAACTTGGGATTGGCTTTCGGCCTCATGTTAAAACTCTCAAGGTATGTCGGTGGCTATCACTTGGAATTTGAGCGGTTATTGAAGCAATTGGAACCTAGACACTCGAAATTACCCGCTTGATGTTAGCGGGAGGCAAGCATCGATCTATAATTGCATCGACAATCTGCGAGATTCGTGGTTGTATGCCGTTGGTTAAGGAGGGTCTTCTGGATGAAGTAAGTCTTACACTTGAACCCCATTGGCCTTGCCGAGCTTCTGTGCTGACAATAGAAGATTCTCTACGGACTGCCAATTTACCCGGGGGCGTTACAAGACCTTGTTAAGCTAAGAGAAAATGTGCGAATTCTGCTGCTGGTAGACAATGAGGAACACATTGATATTCTTGAGAAGTCGGGCACCCAGCCCTGGGATATTTTCATCAAGCTCGACGTCGGCTCCCGTCGTGCTGGTATTCCGGCAAATAGCATAGCCTTGCAAAAACTGGTGGAACGTGCCGACAGATCTTCAGCAGTGAACATTAACGGTTTCTATTGCCATGCAGGACACTCGTACGCCGGCAGGTCAATGGACGAGGCCCAAAAAAACCTCGAAACCGAAATATCTAGCGTTCTTAATGCGGCTGCGCTGCTGCCTGCTGATCGGGCCCTCATTGTTTCCATTGGAGCAACTCCAACTGCCCATGTTGTGGAGTACCTGAAAGCAAACATCCCATCAAATGTGAAGGTCGAGCTTCATGCAGGTATGACTTCTTGGAACTGTGAAGCGTCAAGTATACACTTTCTCAGTATGGCAGATATTGACTGACCATCTTCTTTGTCTAGGTAATTTCCCCTGCAACGATCTACAGCAGGTGTCGACAGGCTTAGTTTCAGACACTGATCAGGCAATCCGTGTTGCTGCCGAGGTCTGTGGCGTGTATCCAGAGCGAAATGAGGCTCTAGTGAATGCCGGCGTCGTTGCTCTGTCTCGGGAAAGCAGTGGCTATTCGGGGTTCGGTCGCATTATTGGGAAACCAGCTTGGGCGGTTGTGCGCTTGTCACAAGAACACGGAATACTTGGGACCAACGAGAGCGAACGAGTGGCTGAGAACTTCAAAATTGGCCAGAGGGTAAACCTCTATTGCAATCATTCGTGTATCACTGCGGCGGCCTTTTATGTCTATTTTGTTGTGGATGAGAATGATATCGTCCGGGAAGCATGGATCCCATGGAAAGGTTGGTAAGGATGGAAGATCAACCTGTGGAGAAATCAGCGCCAGGATGTTATATAAGTAACTATTATATGAGAGCCGGGACCGCATGATGCATGTGCCAATACGTACGTTTGAATGTTAGAAGCTAAAATAATCAAGAGGGACAACGCCTAGGCCCCCTATTGACAGGAAACAGGTCTCTCATCCTTAGTTCAACCCTGCTAATCTAATATCGAATGAGCTTCAGATGCAGCTTATCTTAGTAGCCGTCGTGCTAAGTGGAGCGGTTGTCATGAGCCTTATACGTTGCATAATGGTAATTACTGACGGGCCGAGGTGACCTGAGGAATCAGCCCTAACACTCGTCTGCATGGTTAGTTTGCTAGCCAGTCATTGTTAGGATCAAACGGATGGCCTTCCAAATAGCCACTAGCTGCTAACTCTTATCTTTATTAAATAGGGAGTCTGCTATTGGAAACTATGCCTACGATGGCATGGCTCTGAGTGGCTGAAACACGCCACCCGCGTCCCGTTATGAAATAAAACAGTCTTCTTTCTCCCATTTTCCTGGAGCATTTGAGCCGCCTTATGTTTTTAATTTCTTTCCCTTTCTATTTCGCCTTGAATCATTTACTTGGAGAGCAGATAATCGTCTTGGAAGAAGTTCACCGGAGAAGAATTCCATCTCTCAAATGTCCACGGAAATTGGCAACAACAACAGCAACAACACCAAGATGGGTCAGAATTCTGCTTTGGGGCGTATCATACAGGCCATCACAGCCGCCGCGCTTGTCGGCATTCTTGTTGTCCTCGCCCTTTTACTCATCGAGGTCAAGAAGTTCACCAACGAAGATCAAGGCCTCGTCGCTAGCCTGTCTTCCGATCCACTGGGCATAAAGATCGTGAGCGGATATAATGGGCTAGGTGTCAGCCCAAGTGCGCCCTTATACATGTCGGTCACGAATAGGTCATGATCATCTACCAAGAGGAGCCATTAAGTTCTGTCATTCTGGAAATGCGATCCCTATCGAGGTGGGAGTGTTATATGATAGTGGCTCTGAAGGGAAGGCTATTCGATAGGTATTGGAGCGCACATCGACCTGTTGATTCTGAGAGAGAAATAGGTAAAATACGTACGTAAAAAGGGAGGACTTGGGGCAGTCTGCAGTCTCCCAGAAATCGAGCCTTTTATTTCGAGAAATGTAATCCTTCTGAAGGAGAAGCCACAAACAGCCCCGTAAGGGTCGCTACAAACTTCCTGTGACAATACTTTATTTGGTTCCTTATATTTGCTGTCATCCAATTGAAGTTTTCTCCGGGTCCCCGAACTGATGAAGGGTAGTAACGATTTAATAAGTCAATCAATAAGTCGCGGCACCAAAGCCGTATGTAACATGCTATAATGTTACCGCAACAAACTCCACCCGCTTTTGAGAGTGCTTGGGTGCTCATGTCTACCTAGGTAGAGAGTGAGTGGGTCAGAGGATCAAGATGGGTTGTGAGCAGCCCTGAATTGCCTGCTTGCCCCCTTGTGATCGGCATTTTGGGCAGTTGTTCCTTGCTTACATGCATGCGAACGTGATTTTTCGTAGTGCTACCCCCCCTTTCGAGTTTTGGTAGCATTACACATAGAACCAGTTCCTCCAACTTCCTCTTCAGCCGATTCCAGCTAAATACGCCTTGCTCTGATGGACATAGTAATAGACCGGTCTGGCCATACTCTTGCATAATAGAGTCGCATTGATGCAACAATTATTATCTACTAGCACTAGCTTGGATCTCTTGTTCAGCCGTAGGACGATGTAACCTCAATGTCGGTTATGCCTGCCCCCCTGCGGTGGCAAATAACTTCCCAATCCTCCTAAACCATCATCATTCAGTCGTAGCGATACCTGAGGGGCGGGGCGTTCACGAAGTCCATCATACTCACAATTTTGCGCTATCACGAATGACACTGCCGAAGTGAGAGTTTGACGTGAACGAGCTCATTCGCTGCTGCGGACACGCCCCTCGATGGATCGTGATTCTGAGTCGAAGTCTCCCGTGGGGGGTCGGGCCGAGGAGGTCGAGGAGGTTCAGGCTCTGGATATTTGGGCCGCTGCTAAGAAATGGCACCGCATTGTCTGGTATTGCTTCGCATTGACATCTTGCATCATGATGTATGGATACGATTATGTGATTGTCGGGACCGTGTCTGCCATGCCCAGTTTCCAGTACGCTCTACCCCTTGCTCTTCTATCTCTTTGTTGCCCATTGATGCTAATTCGAGCCCGCAACAGAGAAGACTATGGCCAGAAATGGGGTGATGGGTGGATTCTACCTTCACTTTGGCTTGGTTTATGGAATTTTGCTAGTCCAGGTGCATCGATGGTCGGCGCTATTCTAGGCGGCTTCATGCAAGATTGGACTGGCCGACGAATGTGTATTGCTGTGGGCAGTTTCTTGTCCGCGATCGGTGTCGCTGTTCTTTTTGTCTCCAACCTCCCCACTGACATCACTTCGAGACGCGTCGTGTTTCTAGTGGGCAAGGGCTTTCAAGGAATGGCTATTGGAATGGTTCTCACAGCAACTCAGACCTACATGTCGGAGGTTCTCCCCCCAATCCTGCGGGGTTCCGTCATAGCATTTATCCCAACATTTGTTCTCCTAGGCCAACTCATTGGGGCAGGAGTGATATACGGCTGCACGAACATCAAGGATGGCTATATTATCTGCTTCGGGACACAATGGTTGTTCTCTGCTATCCCCATGGTGGTAGCGTACATCATTCCAGAGAGCCCGACATATTTGATTCGCAAAGAAAGATTTGGCGACGCTCTGAAAGCACAAGCAACGTTATTCTCACCTGGTATGGATTCTCAGGCCGCCATCGACGATATCAGACAGAACATAGATCATGAAAGAGAGCAAGCTAGGGCGACCTATCTGGATTGCTTCAGAGGCACAAACCGCCGAAGGACACTTGTTATCATGTTCTCAAACTTGTTGCCACAGTTTTTTGGTCTGTTGATTCTTTCAAAAGCTAGCTACTTTGCTCAAGTAGTTGGTATGAAAGCCAAGTTGAGTTTGATTGTTCTGGTATTTGGAATCTTGGCCGGATTCATTGCAAACCTAATTAGCATCTGGGTGATCTCGAAATTCGGGCGTCGCCTGTTAATCTTGCTTTCTCTATCAGTCGCGGGTGTTCTTTGGGCATCTATGGGCGTCGCAGGCATCTGGTCTGGACCCGTGGTTATTTGGTAAGCAATCATACTTTGTTTCCTATTAGGGCTGGAGAGGCTGCTAATATTTGCAATAATAGGTATGTGGCCATCGTCATGATTGTCATCGTTGTCGTTTCAGGACTTGGCGTATGGCCAGCATCCTACGCGGTTGCGTCTGAAGCTTCATCTTTAGACACTCGCGCCAAAGCTCAAGGAATCGGCTGGCTGACAGCTGGATTTGGCGGTGCTCTTTTTGGATTCTGCATTCCGTATATTTTCAATTCTGATGAGGGCAATCTGGGCGCAAAAACAGGATTCGTTCACGCGGGGTTTTGTCTCCTGGGCGTTGTGGGAACCTACTATTTCGTCCCGGAAATGAAGGATCGGACGCCGGGCGAGATAGATCGAATGTTTGAGCTGAAGTTGGATGCGAGGAAGTTCAAGTCTTGGTCGGCTTCTTTTTCACATGAGCCTTGACTTGCAACAAGGGCACCACTTATGAATATTAGCTCTTGTTCGGGGATATGTGAGGGGCTAAGATGTTAAGCGATACTGTTGGTGCCAGAAGGGTGGTGTATATATAGGCGGCAAAGAACACCAATTGATATCTCTATCACCGCTGACTATGCTCTCTGGTTTGGCGGAGCAAATTTCACTGAAGCAACAGTTCGACACTCCCCTCGTGACTTTCTAGTCAATGGGTCTTGAAATATGCAGAAATCCTGCTCATTAGCATGTTGAGCAATGCTTGAAAGGGAGAATAAAAACAGAAACACAACATAGTTCTCAGTTAATCATTTCAATTGGAGACTCGGCAGAGGTAATTTTTCTCTAATACGGAAAAGGTGGTATTCGATTTATCATCAATTCTCTAGTAGAGGAGCCATACTATGGACATTTTATAAACATCATCATAAATTCATTTCTCTCACATATTAAGAGTTTTAAAATTCATTAAGCAGACGCCTCGCCGTTCTGGGCAAGCAGATTGACCGTTCCGTTCCGGACATCGCCGATAATGCCCTGGAGCGCGATACTCTGTAGATACTCGCATAGCCCTGAGGCGGCCTTTCCTTGGCTCAAGAAGTAGGCACCGAGGCCAGCAATATGCGGTGTGGCCATAGAAGTACCACTCTTGACGCCAGTACCACCGTTGGGGATATCACTCTCCACGCTGACACCAGGACCGAAGATGTCGACAACAGAGCCGTAGTTGGAAAAGTAGGCAGTCTGGTCCTCGCTATCGGTGGCGCCAACAGTACATAAGGAAACCTCGGATGCAGGTGAGACGGTACCGGCGTCAATAGGCCTGTTGAGGAAATCACCATTACCAGCAGCAGCCGCGGCAAAGTAGCCTGCATCGACAAGAGCCTTGGCAGCGTCGTTAACGGCTTGCGTTTTGCCGCCGCCAAAAGACATGCTAACAACCACACCATTAGGACAGTCTCTGTTCGGAGCATCCTCAAGAACCTTCTCCATGCCGGCAATCATGGACGCGCTGTTTTAAAGTTGATGTCAGACAAATACAGATCCTCGTCTCTTGAGATGACGGGACACAACTTACTCAGAACCGTCACCAGCCCCATCGAAAGCCTTAATAGCATACAAGCTGGCATTTTTAGCGACACCGTACTGGGTTCCCGCAACAGTGCCAGCACAGTGAGTTCCATGAGAGTGATCGTCATAGTCGACATCACCAAATACAGTCGCTACCCAAGTAGCACGGCCCCCGAAATCCTAAAAGTAATTCGTTAGCATTGGTAGATTTCAGGCTGCAACATTCAAGGGGAAGCATACAGGATGTTCAATATCAATACCAGTGTCAACAACGTAGACGCAAACACCTTCACCTCCGCCTTCCTTGTATGTGTAGGTTGTAGAGCCGGGTGATTTATTAGAGAGACGGGCCAGACCCCAGGGGGCATCCTCCTGGGTAGCAAAAATGGTAGCCTTTCCATTCTGCTGGATGTAGGAAATCTACATCGTGAAAATTATCTTGTTAGATGGCTTCCTGTGAGAATTTGCATGCTAATGATAACTCACGCTGGGGTCGTTGCGGAGAGACTTAACCTCTGCATCTGTCAGAGAGGCAGAGAAACCACCAAGGTTGTTGTAGACGTAGTCTGCATTGGCGGCAATTGAACCGACTGCACTGTTGACGGACGAGACCTGAGCTCCGGCCTTCATCACAACAATGTATTTTCCCTCGATAGCATCCTCACCATCTCGAGTGTAGAGAGGAGCCCGTCTGACTGGACTGGCCACCGCTAAAGGCAAGGCAGCAAGAAGGAGTGAGGAACGCATGTTGATTACGATGGATGAGTGGCAAGGAGCTCTATGATTTTTCGGTTATAGTTAGAGCATTCGCTTCTAAAGGATAATATGGAGACAACAGAAACCATGATGAGGACACTGACATCTTCTTATAGAAACTTGTGATGGGCCCCGTATCGTTGTCTACACGCCTCGTGGAGAGGTGAGATGTCCACACTCATTTGTCCTTATATGGCAGGTGATGATAATACATAAGCTAAGACAAAGCAATTGCCAAATCCGATATGGGCCAAGGATCGTTTGGAATGGAGCAAGGATATAGAGTATAGGGGATCTATGGCACTCGCCTTGTTCATCACTTATCCTGCTAGGGAAGTTGTTATCCATTGAAAGGAATATGCTTGCCATAAAACGCCGCCAAAGCTCGACCACTGATTTCATTTAGAGTCATAATCGGGTATTGGTAGGATTTAACCTCGTTGATCTTCCCCAATCCACAGAAGCATCCGGTTTTTAAGCTTCTGGATTAAACGCTATGCTAAATCTTGATCCGTCGTTCAACCTCTACTTACACGGATGGAGTCTTACTCCCTTTGGCGCTTCCGATATCAATGCCTGGCCGAGGTGTTTTTGAACATCGTATGGTTTTTTTCCTTGGCTCCTGTCGATCTTTGCCTCGGCCCAGAGGGGCGAGGCTCCTTTTAGGCAGGCCGAGTGCAACCCTGAACATGGAGTCTCTCATTCGAGCGTTCGTTTAGGACAGCTCCGCGCCGGTCTCGGACCTGAATGGGCGCAGTTGTCCGAGTCCCGCAGCTATTGATGAGGACGCGTCGAGAGAAGCACGGAGACGCGCGCCAATTGAAGGGTGACCGATAGTAGGTGACCGGCTGTGGTATCTTGGCAGGCTGAAGTGAAGGAAGGAAGGGGTTGATTTCCAAGATAGCAATTCACAGTATAAGATTACCACCTATCTGAGTATCGGAAGATCTTCTACCGAGCCTGTCTGTATTTGTCGGAATGTCATCGCTTCATCCATTCATGCCTTGGGCCAGTCTGATTAACTGAAGTAGTCCCAATGTCGCCCTATGAGATTCTCTACCAATTATTGTTCTATGTTAAAAAATTACTTGCTCCCAGTCTTCGCCATTACTCTTGTCTTTACCTATCCATTCATCATCCTTAGTAACATCACGTTCTATCTGTGGTCTGCGAGCGAAGAAGTACTCTATGAAGAGACGGGCAATCTCTGGCCGGTGGAGACTGGGAGATTGTTCCTTGCAGATACGAAGGACATCCACTTGTATCTAGCGATCCAACAGAAGGTTATAGGGATGCGGCGACGTCCGTGTTCGGTTGCCACAACTGCTTACAGGGTCAAAGATGAAGAACCACTTCGGGTAGGTGGCCACGGAGCTTTCAGTATGGCAGCGGTCGCACTCAATCTGGGGCCTAGTCACTGAGTTACTTGATTACATATGAAGTCTTAAAAATATTGCCGGTTGGCTAGGATGTGCTTTAATACAGTTGCCTATACGGCATGCTACGTCGATGGGGCAAATGTAGTAGCGAACTGCCACAGTTGACATCAACACGACAACCGGATTATTGATAAGCTCTGCACCTAAGTTCTCATTGTAGACACTTTTGGTATCCTGCAATAATGGAGAATCTTGAGAATAATTGTTTATCCATATTTGCGAGACCGCTAACATATGGCTTTGCTTGGTGGAAACCGTGCTTAAATGACATTCTACAAGCATAAAGCTGCCGTGCCAGACGAGATCGCAATGTTTATATCCCCTTTGAAAAATGCCGAATATGAATAGATAGTACTCGGACCGAATTTCCCGAAATTTGTTTCTAGAGGGGGTAGCACCGACAAATCCTCCATTTGTAGGGATTGTCTGTGTATTTTGGATATATCGCAGCCTGGCATGTCTAGCGGTGCCCGATGAAAAAACTTCAACATATTTGCTCGCTTGCTAGTCGTCGGGCCGGTAGGTGCAAACTGTTACAGTGCCTCGATAGACCCGTGGATCTTGACCGCAAGCTGTTTTGCCTTCATAAGATTGGCTAGACGAACATATGCTTTTCATTTACTGATACATCTGACGCGATACTGTGTTGGGGTGGTTCTCGTATAGGTATCTTGATTAATTGTGAATCGATCAGTCTAAATATTGATATGGCTTTGCTTAGCAGCATCGCCCGGAGAGCGGTATCCCGGTTGGATACTTAGCAAACTGGTTTTGCCGAGGGCTATCAGGGTTGTGAGGGCTTCCGGCGCTTGATACGCAACAAATCCTTCTACCGTCACCTTCCCTTGACAAGGAACCCTGGACAAACGCGAATGTGACTGGAAATCGAGTTATTTGAGGACTACGAGAAAGATTTCGGCCGGGAGCCGGCTTAGACGGTTAGGGAAGAGTGAGTATACCCATCGTTTGACCTGAGATTACGACTGAGATAATTCCAATAATCGCATATAGTCCTCTTGAGAGTAATTTAGATAGCAGAATATTTGGCAGAGAAACAAATCTACGTCCCATGAGCCATAACGCGCGGATTCCGTCTAACTCTTAGGAGAGGATAATAGCAAGAAATACTAGAGCCATTATCGTTGATGCTAAATGTCGATCGCATGCTGCAAACCATGATAAGCCAATCTTCCAACAAGACTCGATCAAACTTCACTGCCCAAATGATTATGTAAAAAGGCAGTAGTTTAAGATACCGCTTGAAAGTCAGCAGTGCCGAGGTTTTTTTCCTTACAAAGCTAAACCAGGCCGTTCACCCGCTGTAGAGGAAGGGAGCCTGGTAAAGCTTTCCTGCTACGTTCGAACGGTATAGCCCAAATTATTTTTTTGATCAACAGCGCCATACACAGACCAGCGTGTATTACAAAATGTCACCCAAGCTCAAAGTGTCAAAGTGTTGGCAAGATTGCCTTTTGGCCAGAGAGAGGAGTTCGTTCCTTTGGTACAATGCTTTCAGTGACTTCCCGCACCTACCTACCAAGTGACCGAAAACGGATGAGAGTTCGAGTACTAAGAAAAAAACAGCAATGGAACATGCCAGACCCGACGTCTCAACACAATGGATACAAAATGACTGAAAATAATGTTTTTCTTCTCTAAAACAGTACAGAATCGAAACGGAGCTACTCCAGGGTTGCTGGAGGGGATGAAGGACGGATTGGTGCGCTTGATTGATACGTGGGCTTGTCTAGCAAGCAGGCCCTCCGCAACATCAACAGTGGACTTTAGGAAAGAGCCCGGATTTTAGACATCCTCACACACTGTCCTTATTTCTTTCCTCTCATCCGCATTCTTCTTTATTATCTTACTTAAGATCTCACTAATATACATGCAGGCGGTTTCAACAGTAGCTAGGCGTATTGCGTAATGTATCAAGCGCGACCCTGCCCGCGCCAAGACCAAAGAGAATGCCTCTTTAGGAAACGCTGATTCTTCCGGCTCCGCAAAGTCCGCTACCTCCAACATTGGAAGAGGAGTTCGGCGGACGGACTCATTATGTAAAGACATGGAAGGTTTTCCTATATTAGACGCGGTCGCTGCTTAATATTTTACCTTCACTCACACCCGAATCTCGTAAAAAACCGTCAATTACAAAGGACAGATCAATATGTCTCCCCTCGATAACCCCGCGTTGCCCAAAGGCTCAATCGTCCTAATTACTGGAGCAAATGGCAATCTGGGATCGCACATTAGTGACCAGTTTCTTCATTATGGTTACAAAGTTCGCGCTGCTGTCCGTGACATCGAAAAGAATGCCTGGCTGGCCGAGCTCTTCGAGAAGAGCTATGGAAAAGGCGTTTTTGAACTTGTCCGGATCCCTGATTTGACAGCAGACGGGGCATTTGATGAGGCTATCAAGGGTTCGTTCTTTTCATATCCGATGTATGATGTTTCTCTCTCCTAGATACTGTTACTGACTGGCAATGGTAACCGGTAGGCGTTGGTGCCGTTGTCCATACGGCATCAGTGGTGTCATTCAGCCCTGACCCAAATATTGTTGTCACTGGATCCATTGCCCTCGTACTGAGCGCCCTTAAGGCTGCCTATGCGACGGACAGCGTCAAGCGTTTCGTCTTTACTTCTTCCTCGTCCGCTGCTGCCTTATCCCATCCCAATATTCCTGCCACGACTGTCACTGAAGAATCCTGGTGCGAATACGCTGTCCAACAAGCTTGGGCGGACCCTCCTTACACGCCCGAGCGTGCCGGCATGGTATACGCCGCAAGCAAAGTACAGTCCGAGCAAGCCGTCTGGAAATTCCAGAAAGAGAACGCTGAAAAGCGCCCAGATTTAGTTGTCAACTCAAGTACGAAAATCTCTCTCTGCTCCTTTACTGTTTGATTATAACCTAATCTTCTTCCACGCCTACAGTTCTCCCCAACTTCCTTTATGGCAAGATTCTCGACCCTGTCCACCAAGGTTCCCAGGGCAGCGGCTCATTCATTCCTTCTTTATACAAGGGAGAAATTTCGCCGATGTTGAGCTGGGTTGTTAGACGTGAGTGATTATCATACTCCCATGTTCAAGAGAAGCTGCAGACTGAAATTGTCGAATGACAGAGTATTATGTTAATATCCAGGATGCCGCGCGCCTTCACTTCATCGCGGCGACTTTCCCCGAAGTCAAACAACAGCGGATTTTCGCTTTCGGGGGGCGCTTCAGCTTCGACAAGATCATTGACATATTGAAGGAGCAGAACCCCGGGCGCACTTTCCCCGATCACTTCTCTGGGGGTGAGGATCCCAACGAGATTCCTCCCGCCAAAAAGGCCGAGAAATTGCTGCAAGAGCTGGGACGTCCCGGATATATCAGTCTGGAGGATACTGTCGCCGACAATGTTGCGCATCTGCGCTCTGGTACGGCTTGAGGAACTGTAGCCATAAGGTTGTTGCCTTCTACTCAGATCTTTATCTGATTACCATAGAAGTGTAGGTTGACAGGGTCAAATATAGCTATTTTCAAAGCAAAGCAAGCGATTGATGAAAATGTGGTATAATCATTATATGAGAAGCTATTATGCCAGTTGTTTAAAGCGCTACGAGGCACGAGTAACTGCAAAAGCCATCTATTCTGGCTGCGGAAGGCAAGGATGGGTTGGCTAAAAAGCATGTGTGAAACGAGGTGCTATGATTGCAGAGGATGATTGCAGATTGGCATTAGTGGTAGGCCTAAGAAGAGGTGTGGCCCTACGAGTTGGAAGAACCGAAAGCCAGAGGCAGGCGTTTCGAGGAAAGGACATGGAGGCAGGCAGCTAAACCGGCCCGGCCATATCCAGTCTGCTGTGACTGCAGAAAGCCGTTACAAGTTGGCATCAAAGGCCAACTTCAGAAGACGTATGAGCCATGCCGATTGGCCAAGTACAGAGCGAGAGCCAGGAGGCGTTACCAAACAAAACTCAAGGCCGCCAACATAAGTGAGGCTGTTTGAGAGCGGCAATGTATAGAATTACGAAGCCAAGCCAAGACGTCTCGCTTTACCACGCGAAATTAGTGTTGACGAGGTGAAGTCTAGAGGAATGCTGGTTCTTTTGCGCCATGTACTCGATTGATTTTTTTCGACGCTAGTCTCTGTTATCCTGCAATGATGAATACTTCACACGAAGTATAGCGGTTGTTCGATCTTAGTGCCAAAAATGATACCTTTGAGGTGGCGTAGCCGAGCATCCGTACTCCCTCAAGGCGCACGCCGAGGCTTGATTTTCCACAATCTCTCTATGTCAAATATCTGAACGCTTCTTTGCAACCAGCCTCAGTGTGGCCAGCTGGCGTCGGTCGAGGGAGTTGCCAGCCCTCGAAGTCAGATGGATTTCGGTTAGTCCAGCTTTGTTAGTGAACTAATTTTAGTATTCACATGCCATATCAATCATCCATCGGGTTTCAGTAGCAACCAGCTATGGACATCGTTGTTGAGGATGCGCGAGTTGTCGTGTCTAGAAAGAACGCCTCATCCCAGAAGTTGACGGACATGCAACAAGTCTTCGTTTTGAACCGAAAAGAATTGGTTGCAGTTTGTTTCACACCACCTACAATCTAGGGTCGTTTGTCGTGTCTTAGGTACCCGGAATGAGCCTACTGATATCCGTGGGCACTATACAACACAATATGGCTGGCAAGGATTTATGTGAACCGAGCTCTACGAAACTCACGAAGAAAGGGTTAGTTTTAGTTGACTTAGAGATTGGATATGACAATATAAGCATAGATCCCTGACCGATCGTATTACGTGCATTACCTGCAGCCAATAAGCGGTGATGTTCACCCGAGCCTCCATTTGTGAACACTTAGGTTCAGATACAGCACTCTGACGTAAGGGCTGGGACGCGGCGACTTCACCGAAACGCAGAAGCATTCCCATTGGTGTAAATCGTTGCAACTGTTTGGTTACTAGTGTAGGAGGTCAATCTTAGTTTTTTTATAAGGATCGAGGACAGCTAGAATTTCCAGCCCGCCTTGTCCGCAACCCTCAGCGATCAGACAAATATCTAATGAAGTAGGGAACCAGCTGCCACTCTCGATCTGCTGCATCAAAGCCCAGCACCGAGTTCTGTGCTCATTACCGACGTTGCCATAGCTAACGCTCCTCAGATACGCACGGGTGGGTATCGATACTAATCTTACGTTCCAGAGTTTTCCCTTCTACATAGCCGTAGTCTTGGGCTAGCAGACTTTATTCTTTTTGCCTTTCGTATTCATTGTGTTAAGATGTTGGGTCTGGCATCTTCCATTGTAGTTTTTTACTGTGTGAGTCAAGCTACTCAAACTCTCTCACCCGTACTATCTTAGGTCCGCCAGTGTGGAACCGCCATTGCCACGGGCGATTTCAGTAGCTTTGTCAAACCTAACGATATCGAGCCTGGTTTTCGCGAAGGTCAGCTTGACCTCGCAGGTTGTTGTTTACCATCGTATTGGCGTCGCGCTCAATTATACGCTAGCTACCATTCTGGCAAGGCTTGTTTGGAAACATATATCAGACAGTCATTGTGTTGAGTTGCCGGGCTCCGGCAGCTTCCAATGCTGTTAAACTTTATTCTCTTTCTCTTGCGTATATCAGATAGATCCCATTGCCGTAGTGTTACATCTATACCTATAATTAGCACTCCTTCACTAGATTTGCGGGTTGGGGGCAAGATGCTCAGCTAATTATCCTTGAAATGGCGCTCGGTCGCCTGTATATGGCCAGTCTCATACGCCCGGAAGCCTCCAGTATGTAATGGGAAACGCTGCGATTTTCGTGATTATATAAGGTGATTTGAAAGTTCCATGGCGCTGACAAGACGCTTTTAGGTTTATTGCCTCTGTAATCCCTTTCGTTTCTTTATAGATACGCATAACTTACTTAAACACCGAAAAAAGAAATATCCATTTACGCCATCGGGAGAGCAGTAAGCGATAGTAGAACTATGCCGCACGAAGAATATTCTTATATCAGCTCGTCTAGGCTCAGGCAAAACGGCTACGGCCGAAGCTATTGTGGCCGCCCACCCCGACAAGCGAGTAGCTGTGCTCACCTACTTAAAGAGACTCTAGTTGGAAACCTATCGATGGCTTCGCACCTACTCTAACTGTAAAGTTTCCACTTTTCACGCCATGGCTGGCTCACTTTTTGAGACCCTTGTCTATAATAACACGATCCTGGAAGAACAAAGAAAAGAGGTCCTTGATCGCAGCAAGCTCCCTTAGTGGGGCCATGAGCCTTTTGATATTATTGTGTTGGACGAGTTTTAAGACTGTACTGAACTCCTCTTCTGGCTTACTAACTGCTTCATTCTTTCCAATGATAAGAAATTGGGCGGTAAATCTGCTTGTCTCGTCGTTCTGGGGGATGAGAGATAATCCATCTACGGATTTCGTGGTGCCGATGACTGCTACCTTACCTTGGCCCCTGAATTGCTGGGACCTCTTAACTAATATCCTTTTGTTAGGGCTTAGTTAAGCTAAAGCTTTCGGCTTTTGACCTAATTAGTTTAGTTCATTAATAATGTTTTTCTCGGTGGCGAATTATATATTACTAGCTCCAAGCCTGGCCCTAAACCTATTGTTATAAAATGCCACTGATGGCAGAGCAAAGCCTTGGCTAAGCAGCTCTGGGCTCTGATTAAGCGCTATGGAGCTAAGAATACCGCAGTTATAGCACCTGCGGTGCGTAATAATGGGTCTCTGCGTAAACGCTGGCTTTTGCAGGATGTGGTTAATATACTGTCGGAGTAGTATGGTGTACCTGTTGCTGTATTACTTGATGATGAGGTTCCACTAGATGATAGGGTAATCGAGGGCAAGATGTGTCTTTCTACTATTTACTAATTTAAAGGCAGCGAGCGTGATTTAGTTATACTCTTTGGACTTGACTCCTTATTTTTTAAGTATTTTGGCCGCGACCTCCCTGATGATAGATGCCCTAATCTGGTTTTTGTGGCGCTGACGCGTGCTGTTGAACAGCTTGTCCTGGTCTAGTGTGAAGAAGAAAAGCTAATGCCTTTTACATCTGTTGAAGCTTTGTACGACACAGCCAAGATCATCGATGTCACAAAAAATCGGGACAGAATTGAGCCGCCTGATGCCCTGGGCTGACCCTTAGAACTTGGGCTTAGCCTGCCGCTCTTGGTCGCGGTCCGGGACATGACCCGGCACGTAAAGGATGAAGATCTTGACGCCATTGTTGACAGTGGCTTATTTATTCGAGCGCTTTCACCAGAAGATGAGCACATTAAGCTCTAAGATATTGTGGTTTCAGACTAAAGAAGGAGGTTACATGAAGCGGTGAGCGATTTGAACGGCCTAGTCGTTGTCGCAGCCTTCGAGCATGATATTGCTGGAACCCTAGGCATACTTGGTCTTACAAAAAGTGATACTGAAATAATTCATACAGTCTGCTCATAGTAGGGTGTTTTATGGCTTTGTCG
This sequence comes from Clonostachys solani, assembly GCA_902141235.2. Taxonomy (NCBI): domain Eukaryota; kingdom Fungi; phylum Ascomycota; class Sordariomycetes; order Hypocreales; family Bionectriaceae; genus Clonostachys; species Clonostachys solani. The sequence goes on from CABFOC020000002.1 coordinate 1,576,811, forward strand.
AAAGGCCTGTGATTATGAGGCTAACTTCTCGGGCTATCTCCCGCGTAGTATCTAGATGGAAAACCACGCCTTTGATTGGATAGAACCTGACGACCTTGCTCTGGCATGGAGCTGACTCCGCGGGGAGCTTAGCGAGTGAACCGTAAACCTTAGTTTCGAGGTTGAGGCAGAGGGGCGCTTTAGCATTGATAATCAGAAATGCTAACTCCTTGGTCGAGCTGACATCGTGGGAACTTTATCTAATCCCGATAGTAATAGTATCGGAGATATTAAGTCTATATGGGAGATTAAATTTGTTTCTTAACTTTCATACCATCATACCATACAGGCATGCACGTATGCCTACTTGTTGAAGCTTCCACGCGCTACACTCTACAATATACGAAACGGATAGAAGTGGGAGATTATACCTTGTGAGGGGCAAGAAGGACTATGTCATATGATTGAAAGTGTTCTTAAGCTCAAATACACCACTATAGGAAAGGTTAGTGATGAGGAGTTTATGGAGATATGTGTAAGGATAAGGTTGGAAGCGTCGAGCTTGACTTAGTACTTAAAGCATTATATGAATACGGGAGTAAGTCTATCTTTATTAAGATCAAGTTAAATGGAAACTTGACTATATTACCTGAGCACCTTTACTTAACACCATCCTCGTCCTTTCCCCCTAAAACTCAGTTATTTAATTGTCGTGCTATAAGAGCTGACTTGGGACATATTTGTGGGAAAACAATATCGGAAATCAGTTCGTCTAACGGCCTAATTATGGTAGATTCTATGCAAACCCTGTACATTCTAGATTCGCGCCTTATCTGCCATTTCTCACCCTGATTGGGTTGATGTTAGTTGAGTGTCCGGTTACAACACTAAAGGCTCGCGCTAAGCTCGGCCTGGCATTAATTTGCTGCTGATTTCATATGGACAATCTGAGATACACAAGCTTAAAACATAAGGTTTCTAAAATGATTAGGAAGATTCAGTGACATAAAATCCGGACTATCGATAAGTGTTTCCATAAATCTTACTGAGGCTGATGCAAGTAAAAATCACAACTTTCAATCGACTTACTTTTCTATAGCAGCCTCAACAATATCGAGAAGCTATTCGACCTACGCCAGCCCACTTAAGAAGGCCCCGGGATTATCCTCGGATAGCTTTACGAAACCATCGATTTAACAGTAATCAGCAACCACATTAACATCGATATAGAGAATGGCCTGGCTAGCAGTGGAATTCGAATAAGTATAATTATCCGTGTAGAGACACTCCGGCATAGCTTCAATTACCAGAGGCTCATACTCATCCGTGTAAAGGTGTACGTGCGCAACCTCCTTATTTCCCTATTAGTGCAGTGTTTCTCGAGAACTGCCACATTCCTAGAAAAGAAATCCTACCTTGAAGTCACTAAAGAAAGCTGCCTCTTTAACTAGGGACGACACATATCTATTGCACTTGTGAATATCATAAGTTTGGCCTCCACAGAAAACCGTACAGTCGCTAAACTCAATTGGATGACTTCCAAAAATCTTTTTCAGGTCAGACGTAGAGCACAAAACCCTTCAGACAGCGGAGAAAAAGGTTGATGAATTATATCTGACTACTATCTCTATCGCATAGAATTAGTGTTAGTTAATTCAAGCTTTACATATGATGTGGAAAAGTTCAATAGAACCTTACCCAAATTCCGCCCGTTGCTCATAAAACTGGCAACTATTCTTCTCGATGTAATTACGCATCCTCTGGTTTACGGCCGCAAACCGCGTGACTAGGCGCGAATGTTAGATCTGTGCCCATGATGTATAATCGAAGGCTTACTCACATGACGTAGTAGGGCAACGACTTCGGGTCCTTTATAGCCGACCTCATCTGGCTCACAAAGACCGTGACCTCCTCCTGCGTCCAGCCCAGAATCTCTCCAATTGGGAACACAGCAAACCCATCCAAGCTCTGGTCAATGAAGTGGCCATTAAAGGCCCCAATCTTCTTCAACTTGGGATCCTGGGCCCAGGCACCAATGGGCACCTTCCAGCTCTTGTGCACGACGTCGACGAATCCCGTCTTCTTCATCAGGTCCTCCATCTGGTTATCACGCGCGATCTTGAAGGTACGTCCGATTTTGTCGCCCGCGTCCCAAAACAGCTTGCACCACTTCTTGAAGATGTGGTCTGCGTCATCGGACACCTTGGGGTTCTCGCTGCGAGTCTCGAGATCGATCTCCATGTTCTCGAACCAGCCACCTGGCTTCAGGTGGGTGTATGCTTGGCTGTACAGCTTGTCCCAGTCGTCAATCCCACCGTACATGTAGCGGATGTGGACAAAGTCGAAGAAGCTCTCCTTGAATGTCCAGTCTAGCTGGGCGTCATCAATTTGGAAGATGCAGTTGGGAGGGACCCAGTCGGGCTGTACTGCCGAGATATCAGTGCCCAGGACCTCGGCGCCGGGGTACTGATCAGCCATATCACTGTTGTTTGTCAGACATGATATATTATACGTGGGAAGTTCAGGCGGAATAGCTCATACATGGCCCAAATGCCAGTTCCAGTGCCAATGTCGAGGATTTGCTACAACGTTATCAGTCTGCTAGACTCATCCCCGAGGTTAGGCAAGATTAGTGGAATACCTGAGGATGCGACGGAATTGGTGCTAGTGTAAGCTGCTCGTCGAGAAGGAGCAACGCAATGTGATGTCTGCAGTGCACGTCGGTCAGCTGGCCGTGCAACTTTCATAGCCTTGTTTGCTTGCTTGGGCGCTTGCTTACGCGATGTCATTGCCCTCGATGTGTTTTTCATCGGTGGGGGCCCTAGGTCATTATTGTTGGCGTAGTGCTTCAATTGAATACGGGACAGAAATTACCAGTATTCTGTGGTCTTGGAGGACTGGTACTTCCGGCCGTGGAAGTCGCGGTATTCCAGGATGCTGGATGACAGCGAAGCGGTGGATTCCCGCAAGCTGGAAATCCGAGTCAGTACCAACATACACGCTTGGTGCGTATGCGGATTGGAGATTACCTCTCAGCATCTCCGACTGAATCTCCGTCGTCGGACAGATTGCCCACGACGTGCGGATCCTAACAATGTGTCAATTTCACCTCTGCGACTGTTTACGGTGATTGAACCAACAAATTCAATTGCATCCGCCGCCTGTGCCGCCTCCTCCACTGGCTGTTGGCCCTCAACTTGGGGCTGACCGGCAATCTCACTCGCTGGCCCCACCATTGTTAATCTATTTCCACGTGGTCCGGTCTGTTGGTTCGTCTGCTGGTAGCCAGTTGGTGTCAGGTGAGAGCCGGGTGTCTTCGGGCTCCAGATGTAGAATTGACACGGAGTTCAGTGAGGCTTTTCCAAGCTAAGCGCAAGCCCCAAAAGACAATATCGACTGAGCGAGCTCCCTTCATCAGGCGAGAAGGAGAGGAGAGGGAATTGTCCGACTTTTGGCCAGGAGTCGAGAGGGGGTTAAGCCCGGCTTTTCGTTGGTGGACCCAAGTAATCCCCACAATGGGTGCCATCCGTACCAATACCAAGGCCATGGGGCAGAATCACAGCATCTTTGGACGATCGAGAGAGGTCCTTTGCCATTTGGTGCGGGGAATCTGGGTTTCGTCCGCCAGACTAGGCTTTCGTGGTGAGTGACGACCCCGCGAGCTGGGCTCATTGGAAAGTTAATTCTGGTGACCCGTTCTTGACGGGCCAGGAACCAAAGTAGGCCAATATTCTAAAGTGCTAGATCACGGCGTCTCCCGCGAGAATGGTGGGTCATGACATGATGCTATTTGGACAGGTAATTGAGACGCAACGCCTGTACATTTCCCCCTCTTCAGCATGTGACAGCGCGACTTCTGTGCCCTGAACCAATCCGACACAGAATCCCGAAAATCAAAGCGTACTTCCCTCGGGCAGTGTTTGATGCAATTTGGATTTTTCTATTGACTGACAAGAAGGTTGGGAGTGCATTGCCGCAGCATCACGTCGAGGCATGGAAGGGAATATCGGTCAAGGAGGTCGGTCGCTCAAAACAGCACATCTGGTGACTTTCCAGACGCAGCCAAGTTGAGCTGAATTTCCCCTGCCATTAGCACCGTAAGTATAGTGTACGCACGAGGGACTCAACCAGGTCAGCCCAGGTGATTAATCAGAGAGCTTCGAGAACGAGCCACAGGCGCCTTTATTTCCTTCACTTGCAGCAATGAAGATAGCATCATCCAAACCAGGATGAAGACAATTCGGTTCTTGATCAATCGTGTCGGCGATCAGGTCTCAGAGCTCCTTCACCCCTGTCCCTGCCGCTCGCCATCATCGATGACCTGCTACATTTAGAAAATGGGCGGGGAACCAGGACGGGTCAGGCCGAGCTGAGCGCAAGCTTTGGGTATACACGTATCCCTCCCAGTGTAGGTCGCTGGACTGCTCCCACAGATTAGCGACCATACCTGCGCCCTTGCTTCTTTCTTTTCATCAATTCCCCTACAAGGTGGGAAACTGTTGATATTCCCAACCGTCAAGAAAGCCCAGGTTCGCAATTCAATCGAAGCACAGATCTCCACACGAAATGAATGCTCTAGTGGCTGGTACATGCATGGCCAACGAAGCGTGTGGTAAGAACTTAGGGCGAACCCCACTGAGAATGAGGAGGATGGTAATATATTGGCCACCTCCGGTGGGCAGACTACTTCTTGGTCGGAGCCACTCAATCGCTCCCTTCTGTGATTCCAATAATACACTGCCTTGGGCGGCCATGATATCTTCACTTCGCATGATCGGGTCAGCCGAAGAACAGCGGGAGAACATTCTACGGCTTGAAATAAGCTCGCCGACTCTAGGGTCACCGGTAAGCCGGCGATGTTAAGTCAGCCGGAAGAAGATTTGTGATGCGAGTACAGAGTGACCCGGTTTAAATAAGCGAGTTCCCCGGGCTGAACACGATTTAACGGGAGTCCCGACCCGCGTCATCGTGTACCATTGGCCCAATATCCTGTCTCATGCCCCCGTATCTGTTACCATTTCAGATCAAGGTACATGGTCATCCAATGGGAATCCCGATCGGGGATTGTAGAGAGCGATCCATAGGGCTACTGCACAGCCCAACGTTTAATGCAATTGCCGGTGGAGATGTCTTCCGAGCTGACTGCAAAATTCTGCGCAGTTGTTTATTGGTATCTGCTGCGGCAGACACTGCCCTCGCAAGTCGGCGTTCTCGGACCTGATCATAGCCCATAGTTGCTGCTGATCCAACTTGAACGTCAGGACTGGAGCTGATTGGGTGGGAACCGGAGGCAACATCAGCCCAACACCAGTGGTTGGAGTTCCTCAGCGAATAAGCGGAAGCAACCCTCCCGCCTTTTCCGGTCGTAGGATCATTGCTTGATTGAATCTGTATGTCTCAGCTATCATGCATCGTAGCGCATCCTTCAATATATAACAGGGAGGGCAGCCGCTGGATGCACGTGGACTAGATCGGCATGCTTGTGCAACCCTTTCAAGAACTAGTATTATATTATTACACCACCCATCCACTACATTACAAACCCTTTTCAACTTTATCATCACTCTGCAGCTTTGAAACATAGGCCCGATCACAAAACCCACCCAAGATGTCAAGGACTATCTTCGACTTCTATCCCGAGTACGCCGCCACCGAGAAACTCGACCTGCTACGACAATCCCCCTACGGCTACTCATACCTCGATGAGCAAGGCCATATATACCTAGACTATGGCGGCGCTGGCCTGGCATCTCGAGCCCAACTACAGGCACATAGCGCCCATCTAACGTCAGTGACACTCGGCAACCCACATTCCGTCAACCCCACCAGCCGAATGTCCAGCGAACTCATCGACAGGACGCGGGCAAAGATACTCAGCTTCTTCAACGCTTCCCCCGATGAATATGCCGTCGTCTTCACCCCCAACGCATCCGGAGCGGCACGCCTGGTAGGGGAGTCATATCCGTTTGGGAAGCACTCCAAGCTCGTCATGACGGCCGATAACCACAACTCTATACACGGGCTACGCTGCTTCGCCCACAGAAAGCGAGCCAGTCACGTTTACGTCCCGGTGACGAACGCGGATGAGCTTCGTATTGACACCGAAGCCGTGGAAGATGCCTTGCCATCTCTGAAAGAGAGACGGTTTTTCAAGCGATCAGATCGCAGTCTCTTCGCATTTCCCGCCCAGAGTAACTTCAGCGGCGTGTGCCATCCTCTCTCCTGGGTGAAGCTCGCTCAGGACCGGGGCTACGACGTCCTACTGGACGCCGCGGCGTATCTCCCAACCAAGAGGTTGGACTTCTCGGTTATCAAGCCCGAGTTTACGATCGTGAGCTGGTACAAGGTCATGGGTTTCCCTACGGGCGTTGGCTCTCTCATTGTACGGAAGGATGCCTTGGCTCGCCTGCAGCGGCCTTGGTTCGCCGGCGGCACAGTCAAGGCCGCCACTGTCAGTCTTCCCTGGCAGCTCATGACAACCGACGAGTCTTCTCTCGAGGACGGGACACTCAACTTCTGGGCTATTCCAGACATTCATATCGGTCTTGATTGGCTTGGCGAGGTCGGGATGGATATAATCTCACTTCGGGTACAGTGTCTTACAGGATATCTCATTCGCAAACTCATGTCTCTCCATCATGCCGATGGCCGCCCGATGGCGCGAATTTATGGCCCAGAAAGTACGGAACTCCGGGGCGGAACGGTTGCGTTCAACCTGCTCGATTCAAACGGACAGGTTTTCGATGACCGAATAATAGCCAAGGAGTCCGCTGCATATGGCATCTCGCTCCGTACAGGGTGCTTCTGCAACCCCGGGGCGGGGGAGGCAGCTTTTGGCATTACCAAGTCCGCGCTCGAGCCTTTGAGGAAGCTCAAGGGCGACCCATCCATGGATGAGATTCTAGAAATCATCGGGCTCGGCTCTTTTGGGGCGATTCGAGTGTCTTTGGGTGTCGCGTCCACAGTCAAGGATGTCGACATTTTCCTCACTTTCGCTGAGAAGGTGTACAAGGATAGAACGAATGACACTTCGGGACTTGAGCCTCGACATGGTTGCTGATTGGCCTCGGATTCTGATTTAGAGAGGGAGATTGATTTCAGGACCCTCTGGGGTGACTTGGGAGTTGTGGCATGGATAAAGCAAGGTGCATGAAGTCATGAGCGAGCGATTCCTTTTATTGGCTTAATTTAAAGATCATAGAATGTAACTTTTTTAACTTCAAATTCATATTCGGACTGTACAAAAAATTACCACTTTACTAATACATTCATTGACCATGAGCAAGATACTAGCTTTAAGCAGCGTCGGGGGTTTTGTCTTCAACCCACTTATACAAGAGATCTGTTCGAACTGTGAACTTCTCACCCTTGAGTACCTCATTTCCCGCATGAAGGAGTCCTTTGTGCTGGAAGACCAACACACTGCCCGCTTTGGGGTTCACATCAATCCGACGTTGCTTGTCCCATGACAAAAAGCTTGTGGCACCACCCTCAAGCTCGCTTTCCGGTGATATCTCGGCGGAGTCATTCAGGTAAAGGTGAAATGTATATTGAGTTTCAAACCGCGTTCCATCCTCCTCGTAGTAGTAGGGACCATCGCAATGTGCTGAGGCTGGTCAGTAAGTGTGCAACACCAGTAGCTCAGAGAACTGGTATGACTTACGCCTAAAGTATTGACCCGGAGAGTACTTCAGAAAGCGCATTCTCTTGTTTATGCGGCTAAACTCCCATCGTCCTGGATTTTGACCAGATCGGTGACTCATAACAGCCAGCTGGTCTTTCAATCCCTCCGCTTGGCAACATCGCGCCCACAAACGGTCGGTGATCTCCTGGCTGTCCCACACGATTCGGTCGCTCTCTCTATATCCTGGAGCGGAAGCCTCGAGGCCGGGCGCGAGCGATACAGTGGCAGGTCGCCAGACGCTCTGGTCGGGGTCGCCTTCGGCAGCCGGGAGCGCTGATTGTTCGGCAAGTTGTTTTAGCTGGGCGCACTCCTCTGGCGAGAGCACGTTGTCAATCGTGACGGCGAAGCATTTTTTATATTCCGGCACAGGAGAAGATGCGAAAGGGACAGGTTTCAACACGACCGGTTTTGGTGAAGGGCCCTCCAGGAACTTGTCAGGGATTTTGACCTCGTTCGACTTGTATTTCACGACACGGGCTTTTTGCAGGTGCATCATTCGATAGTGCCCCAGTGATTGACACACAAATCGTGGCCGATTAATTCGAGGAACGGCAAATGGGTAAGCAACAGAAGGGAGAAGCCTCATTTTCTAGGCAGCCACCAATTGACTTTACGATGGGATGGATGGAAACGCATTGAGAGGACGAGTAAAAGAGAAGCAAAAGAAAACAGGGTTGCCTAAATTGAGTCACCAACAGCATAAGATTCTCCATCAGACGATCACGTTGGGCACTGCGCCTCAAAGCCAGCTGTGGATGAGGCTTCATAGCGGGGAACAGCACTGAGCAATGACCCATGACTCAATTTACAGGCGGTTTCGCCTGGAAGCAAAGCCTTCCATTTAGTGCTGATCCAGCTTACAAACTGACTTCCCAGCTTGTCCACATACCAGTCGATCTGAGGCCATTCAAGGAGAAAGAAAGAGTATTCTAATGAATTGGTGATGACATACTCTAACATCTCCTGTGAATGGTCTACAGCTAATTCAAATCAAAGCTTCTCTTGAGCTTTCAAAGTCTTGCTTTCCCATGGTGCGACCCGCCTCACGCTGGAAATTCAGATTCCCCTCCTTACGCCACAACGAACAGCCCATCAACCTCCACGAAATCAGACAAGTCGTCCATGAGCCTATCCGCACAGTTCAAGTAGCCAGTCAGGTGAGAGACATATATTCTGGTTTCCGTGAATTCATGTGATGTTCTTCGTAGTCTGTCAAGTGCATCCTTTCCGTTGGACTGCAGCTTCGGATCTCCTCCCTTCCGCACAATGGTTTGGAGAAGTCCACCTCTCTTGTCTATATCAGGCTGATACAACTCCACAAAGTGCCATCTAGAGCTCTGTTCCAGATCCTTTGTCTCCTCGTCAATGATATCGCATACAGCGTGTAGAACGGTCCGGGAAGATTCGTCTCCATGTTCTCGGAGGTTAATGTCTGCGCCAGCTTGAATAAGGTGGTCGATCAGTACTTCGGCACTCTCATCTTCGTAGGTAAACCCAGAGTTAGCACAGTCTAGTATCAGATTGTAGAGAACCGTGCTTCTCTCAGCAGTGTTCCGATTCTTCAACAGAACATCCAATATCACCAACCATCGCGATAGGCCGTCATTATAATAAGTTGCGATAGGTTCATGCAGCATAGTCTTGAGAATGCTGCGAAGATCGACCGCCCCAGCGTTTTCTGCAAGAAGCCAGACCACGGCGAAAAACTCATCAATAACGAAATGGCCTACCCCCCATTTACCGAGAAGAGACTCCAAGGCCTTACCGATCTGGAAACAATCGGTGTTGAGATCCATGTTTAGGAAGGACGTCGGATTTTCTGCCATTTGGTGAACTTGGTTCAGAATCAAGGACACCGCATCGAATGGTGAGAGCTTGTGAACGGCCCTCCAATCAATGACCGCATCAAGATAAGCAGTCAAGGGCGAAATCAGTATCGGAGAGCCGGAAGATTCGTGGGCAAGAGTTATATTAGTATCAATAGATGCGCCATACTCCAGGCACAGTTGCAACATTTCCGTCGTCTGGAACTCAGCCATGGCGTGAGCAGCACCAATGATTGGTACTTCGAAGAGTGAACTTGCACGGAGTTTACATTTCTTTGCATTCACATCCGCCCCCATCTCCAATAACAGCTTGAAAGTTTCCTTCGCTCCAGTCATCGCGGCGGCCGACAGTGCACTCAAACGCATACCACCTGCCTGAACGTGGCTGGGGTTCGCCCCATGATCCAGAAGGAGACGCACTGTCTCGGGCAATGCCCTGTTGATAATAGCTTGCACGAGGCAATTGTTTGCAATTGGAATGTTTGGTACCTGTGCAGCCGTGCCGGATATGAAAAACTGGTGCAGCATTCTTGCATGCTCAACCTGGAGGGCCTTGACAATACAAGGCATTTGCGATTGGATGAATTTCTTATCAATCTCAATGTCAACCCGTGCTCCCAGCTTCAGGAGGAGCGCAAACGCGCCCGGCTGCATCTTCTTGGCCGCGAGATGCAGTGTAAGCACTTTGAATGGCTCTGGTCCGTTCCATATTGTCACCAGGCTCGGTGACGCGCCGAAGGTATCAACAGCTAGTTTGATGGTCTCGATTAGGCCACGTTCGCAGGCAACGCGCATGATTCTATCACATGATTCCTCTTGCGAGTACAGTCTAGGCTCAAATCGGCGTCGAAGGGCGTTGTTACATCGAATAAGTCGCGCTTGGGTGATGTCGGCTTCACGTGGTTGGAAATATGTGAAAATCGAATCCAGAATTTCATTTGGTAGGTAGGCCAGATGCAGGGCCATCTTGAAGGAATGCTAATATCTGAGTTGAGCGATTAAGTGACCTACTATCATTTGGCTGAATACAATGTTGCTCTCTAACTAAATATATGAAGCGTTGGCACTGCTCGCCGTTCAACGCAAGGCATACTCGCCGGGTGAGTCAGTGGCTTTCATCTAGTCATCCATGAAATGAGATTTGATAGCCTACTACCGAGAAAGCTGAAAAGCCTCGACATGGCTTACCAAGCCTCAGACTAACGTTCAAGCATCTCGCCTGTGGAAGATGGCCTTGGTGATTTGTACTATATGGAGGCGCAATATTTTGCCTTGTTGTGAAATAAGCTCTTCCTGTGGTGACCAATCACCAAACCCCTTATTTTCACGACTCTGTAGACTTGGATTACTGTTTCACGGCATCGCTGAGGTACCTGAGTCAAGTTCATGGAGAGAGGTATAGGGTAGCTCAAAGTGAAGACGGAGTTTGTCCGTCCCCCATAAAATCTTGACGCAGTCATCTCCGTCTTCGGAATTTCCCCGCTATCAATCCTCTCTGGTTACTGTCAGAGCTGAACGAACAAGAAGCCTTGATTCCTGTCCCGATAACGTGGGGATATCCATTTATCTCACAGTAATGTCCGAAAAGACCCCAGATAGACGGGAATCCCGTCGAAGTCGCCGTCTCCGCTTGGCATGTGCCCGTTGTCAGAAGCGGAAGATCCGTGTCAGTGTTCAGCAGAGAGAAAGCAATATTCCCAGCGCCCAGGCTGACCAACTTTTAGTGTGATGGCCAGTATCCGACCTGCAATAATTGCAAAAAGGCCTCAGTTGTGTGTAGTGATGGCGATAGTCTCCGTCTCGGCCATGTGCCGTCGGATGATGAGGTCGTCGCTGGCTTGAAACAACGAATAGCCACTCTTGAGGCAGCGCTTCAAGAACGAGGGATTGAAGCGAGTGATCCACTGATTTCAGAGAAGGACCCATCTTCCACACTTCCGGTATCAGCGACGCCTGCTCCTCGGTCCCATACGTCCCATGCACCTGCGTTTGGAAGCACCAGCAGCCCATTGTCGCATGAGATCGGGTTGGTATCGGTTGGCAACAGCACTGCGCCACGGTATATTGGGCCATCGAGTGGTTACTTCCTGGCTAGATTGTTGATGAACACCTCGCGAAGTGATGCAGGCGAGAAGGATCGAGGAACCAATACTCTGGATGGCCAAGGGCAAACTTCTCGTACTGAATTCACCCCTGATCTTTTCAACTCTCCCCACGACAACCAAACTCCCCTTCCCCACCACAAGCATGCAAAGCAGCTATGTGATGCATATTTCAACGCAGTCGGCTCACAGTATCCGATTCTCCATCGACCTTCGTTGATGCATAACCTTGACCAGCTTTATGCAAAGGAAGGGACTGATAACCAGCAAGATAACATCGTCGTTTTTCAGGTGTATATGGTTTTGGCCTTGGGCGCCACGGTCTTATCACATCGGCTTCAGGTTCCTCTTCCAGCGGACAAATATTTCGCGACTGCGTTCGATCGATTTGAAAGAATTAATGCCACTCGTACCAACTCCTTACCGGGTTTACAATGTCTGCTTCTGTTGCTCGTATTTACAATGCACAACCCCCATGTTAAGTTGAATATTTGGTATCTCAACTATCAATGCATTGCTGCCACACTGGACTTGGGTCTTCAGAGAAGCATACTGGCAAGTAACACGATGTCCTTGCTGGAACAGGAAATGCGGACTAGGGTTTTCTGGGTTGTTTTCATGCTTGACCGAACGATTGCTACCATAATGGGCCGCCCAATAGGTGTAAGAGACGAGGCCTGCGAATTAAGAGTAAGTTCCCAAGAAACTCAGCCTAGGCTTATACCTGGAGGTCAGCTAACCATTGTCAGTACCCCCAACTTATTGAAGACGAGGACTTGCTCGGTAACCAGCCATTGAACGGCGACAAAAGTAACCAAGAGCCAAATTACCTGGAATTCTCACTTCATCTCTTCAAACTAGCCCGTCTGAACTCGGAGATCAAATACGTGGCCAATAGTATAGTGAGGGACACTCCTGTTTATGCGTACCCCCCTCCAACGAACATAAATGATTGGCAGACCGGTATGATCCGACAGCTCGATGATTGGGCTGAGAGCATCCCTACATCAGCCGACGAGAGAGGGTATATGAGAACTACGTGCGAGATACGCTACAACTCTTTAATGATGCTACTCTTGCGGCCTAGCCCGGCGCTCCCAAACCCATCCATACAATCACTCAGACGATGCTATGCTGCTTGCCAAGACTGCATCCGCCTTTTCAATCGTCTGTATCGCGACGACCTCCTGGTTTACAGTTGGGTTACTTTTCATTCTTTGCTCCTCAGCATCGTCACTATGCTCTATTGTGTTCGTGCTGCCCCGAGCATTGCTGCCACGACTGAGCCAGAGAGGTTCATGAGCGATATCTATGCTGGTCTGAATATTCTTAGCGCTGCTGGAGAGTACTGGCCTGGGGCGAAGAGAAGCCGCAACGTATTGGACGATTTGGCACAAGATGTTCTTCGGTGGGTCAAAGAAATGAGAAAAGCACAAGATCTTGCAGGCGGCATGACACTGGACGCCGATTTACAGAGCGCGATTCCCGGTGATGTGGCAGCGGCTTCTCAACCAACCTCAACAACGCAAGTGTTCGGAAATGAGACATCCGAGAATGTTCTGAATTCCGTTCCAACAGATGTGGAAATTGCGTATCTGGATCAACCTGATTCGATAATGGCGGGAGGCACAGAGGACTGGTGGGGTGTATCATCGATGGAACAATTCGACAACATCGATAGCATTATGCACAACTTCTTCACAGATTTTAGCCCAACTTCTGGGCTGATGTAAAATAGCTGTACAATGAAATTCAGAACAAGGTTTCGAAGAGGAATGTTCGAGATGAAGGCCAGCGGAAACGAGGTTTCTGGCTGTTTTGTGAACACCTGATGATAATCATCGCAGATTCAAGAGCACCCATCACTTCCGTCTTTCTTTTCAGAACGGCATGTGTTATTGAAGCTATTTTTTTAACTTCACATCGAGTAAGAAAACACATCAATGCGCGACCGAACAAATTCTCTACTTACAACTTGACGGAGGTTGACGGAGGTTGAAAGTTACGGGTAAACCGGTCGTATTGACTAAGAGAAAGCGAGAGAAGAGAGATACGTAAGTGGCGCAGTTGGTTGCCAATCAGAAGCCCGCATGAAAGACTGTGACATTTGATCCCTTCCGTCACCAAGACCCCGCATGACTTGACCTTCTATTCAGTCAGTCAAAAAGCTTTTCTTTGAGGAGAGATACACCATCATTCTAAGCATTGGAACCCTGCGCCAAGATTGATCAGTTTATCAGTCATATCCAATGGCATTCCGCATTGCTCTTAGAGCTTCTGCAGCTATTTGTGCTACAACCGGCATCATAGATCTTCTCCTAGGTCCTAACTTTCTACTCAAGACTTGCGGGGCCCCTCCTTTCCCAAGCGGTCACCCTGTTGTGGAAAGCCAGTATCGATTCTTCGGTGGTATATGGGCAGGCTACGGTGCGATGATATGGTGGGCGAGTAACGATGTTAAGGCTAGGCGAGCCCCTCTTGCTCTACTGGGTGGAATAATGATGCTGGGCGGCGCAGGACGACTGCTAGCTGCATTGCATCATGGATTCGGCGAACCTCTAATGGCGGTCTTCGCAGGCATTGAGATACTGGGTCCTGTGATACTAGGCCTACTGAGCCAGAGTACTGCTTATGAGGTAGAGAACAAGTCAGATTGAAAGTGGAAGGGTTTGGGAACAATCACTTTTTTGTACTATTAGTATACTCTCTCCACTCATTTCGTGCCAGTATATCGCCAGACAGAGCTACTATGATCGTTTTCTTCATGTCGACACCTTGCCATTCTTGAGCGAACCACTCTTGGCAGTTCCTCCACCAACAGTTGGGTTACGAGCCAACCTATTCTCGCCGTTGTTAACGACAAATGTTGCGATAATATCCTCTTTCGTGTTCCTCGTTTTAACGTCAGGGATACCGAAGAATGTCGCCGTGAGGCTGTCGTAGCCGATATCCATCTCGTAATAGCCCCTGAAATACAAATCCTGCCACTGCAGCTCGTCGTTCTTCTTTACGAGCCAAGCTGATGCCAAATTTGTCAGAAAGTTGGGCAGAACATTGCCGATAGGGCTTTGCGATGACACGGCCGAACCGGCCAGCTCCACGCCAATGGCCCCATCGCCGCTGTTCTTGTCATAGGGCCGGTCACCTTCATCACCGGTGACCCAGGCAAGGTCAGATACCCACGAGGCATGAGAGTCTCCAGACATGATGATTGTGTTGTTGATTTGGTTGTCATATAAATGGCTGAAGACCCGGCGGCGGTTTGCCAAATAGCCATCCCACTGGTCCCGGTTGAACCCCTCGGTGGTGAAGAAGCCGAAGGTCACATGGCTAAAAACCACCTGTTGGCCGACCAAACGCCAAGCCGCCCCTCGATTGGATGACTGGGAGAGCTGGTCGTAGAACCAGGCTTCTTGGTTGAACCCCATAATGGTGCGGTTCTCCTGGTCGACGAGCTTCTCTACCTCTCCTGAGTTACCTCCAATGCCTGCAAAGCCTCCCAAAACCGTCAAATCACGACTGTATTGGCGCGTATCGAGCATCATCAAGTCAGCCAGGGTCCCAAGGGAAAATGAGCGCCAGATTCGCAGACTATCGTCCATCTCAACTTGGCGGATTGGCATCCACTCAAAGTAAGCTCGAACGGCGGCCTGTTTACGCTTGACGAAAACCTCGCCGTCGGAGTTAACAGAGCCTTCGCGCCAGGAGTTGTCGGCGACTTCGTGATCGTCCCACACTGGGATCCATGGGAACTTTTGATGGGAAGCAAGGAGGTCTTGGTCAGTGCGGTATGTGGCGATGCGCTTGCGATAGTCATATAAGTCGTATGTCTCTCGATCGGGCTCCGGATTACGAATACTAGAGTCACCTTTGTATTCGTAGATGTAGTCCCCTAGATGAAGGACATAGTCGACCGAGTCCTTGCTAACCGGGTTGCCGTACGCGTTAAAGTATCCCTCAGCTAGATAGTACGAGTAAGTACTGGTGCCACAAGCATGCCGCTCTGAAGACTCACGGTAATTGCTGCAAGAGTAGACGGCCAATCTAATGTTTTTCTCAACTTTGGTGTCTTTGCTTGGAACCGTCTTCGTGCGACCGACAATACTCGTCTTTGCCGAGTTACAGACGTTGAATTGGTAGTAGTATGTGGTAAAGGGCTTCAATCCTGCGGCCTCAAACTGCCAATTCAATCACGTTACTTCAAGGTCGATTGGTACTAGATACTTCTATAACGTACCTTGATAGTGTAGTCAACGTCACTAGTGGTATAGGCAGTGCCTTTATCCACGATGTCTGTGAGCTTCTCATCGCTGGCAATTCGGAACTCAACACAAGCAGACTTCTCGCTAGGCTGGTCTGCTTCTGGGTGATCGTAGATCGGAACAACTCCTTCGGGAACGGTGTCAGATGCCGTGTTATTGGATGATGGGGCCAATCGAGTCCAAATGATGACAGAATCGGCCAGAGGGTCACCCGAAGCTACACCATGAGTGAATTCTAGCCCATCAGGAGTGTAGAGTTCATCAGCTGCTCGTGTAGCTAGATGGCTGGCGGGGACCGCTAACGTGGGATGGCGCCGGGACGGACTCAGATAAGCCAAATTGTTGCTGTGCAAAGATGCGACGGCTCCATGAGCGGCCGCAAGGCCAATCGCCACTACTGGTAGCATGTTAACAAGCATAGCCTAGATAAACCAATATTGCTAAAATGGAGAAGCCTCATCCTCCATTTGCACTTGGAAACCTCGATGCCTGCCTTCCTAGGCCTATATTAATATACATTGCCTTGTTGCCCGGCATGTGTTCGCGGGGGGTACATTCCTGGGAGCCGAGCTTGAACCATCCTCATCCTATACGCACGTGGGCTAGAGACAGGGGGTCAAATGGAATGCTCAAATTAGACAGAACTTTTTGAACCGCAATGTTCTGGTGCGCGTCATCGGCCCCTTTGAAAGGTGGACTAAAAGCAAGCTTTGCATATGAACATCTCAGCTCGGAAGTCCAATTGGGAAGGTCCTACGATGATTGCAATCATCTGAGGTGGTATTGGCTAGCCAAGAAACTCTTTTCCCCCGATTTAATGTGCTGATGACGGACACTTGTACCGAGCCCCCGCTCTTCGGTACAACCTTTCAGGCACGCCAACGCGGGAGTTTCCATTTGGAACTACTATACTGGCAGGTCCGGCTTTAGAGGGCTCGTATACACAATTCTGGATATTTGTGCGATTGGATCACGGGTGTTGGTGCTCAAATCAATTGAATTCTTGTTCGACGGTGGCTCTAGTTATTTAGCTAGAACTCCCAGCATGTGCCCTGTCATTTGGCACATGTTTTTCTACTGTCAAGGTTCTTTCGTTGTTCGTAAACAAGACTTCAGGGGAAACATATCGCCCTCAGAAGTTTAATTTTCAGCTTCCTAACATTCGGGTGGAGAACCCAAGGAGAACTGAGTGCCTAATCAAGGCGCATGGCTGTCAGTAGAAACCATATTGTACGATTGTCAGGTGTTACTGAAGAGGATTGGTTTTGGTTTAAGATTCTAGGCCATCTGTTCTTAATTGGAATAAGATACTTCAATTGCGTTGCTACGTGTATATAATAGAAGTAGCAATCGGCGTGGTTAAGATCAAGGTCGACTATGGGCGTTGAAGAACCCGATAATCTCTGGCGATATCCAAATTTGAGGATTGGCTTGGCCGGGATATTCGTGACTTTGTCCTTCCATTTTGAAATGCCGTTGCAACCCCTCCGTGCCATCACATGTCCAGCGCTGTTCAGTCAGCCCATTGCCTTTATCGATAGTCTCAGAATCTGTGCACTTGTTTCTGGTACCCCAGCGAGAGAGCCAATCCGGTATGGCCGGAAGCTTTCCACCAACTCCATCTCCTCCGTTGTATGGGATGGTAGTGTCAGCAGTACCATGAGACTCTAACATAGGCAGAGGTGAACGCGAAGGGCTGCAAGTTTCGTCCCCAGAGAGATCAGTGTAGAGCGCAGATGCGACTCCAGCAAATGCCGCAAATTGCCCACCATGATCGGCAGAACAAGCCAAAAGCCCTACGAAGCCACCGCCGTTGGAGTGCCCTGTGGCGTAAACGCGCTTCTCGTCGATGCAGTAGCTCTCTTTGATAAGCTCGATCAGGTCAGTGGTGAAAGCTGCACCATCGACCCCTTCGATAGCATATGACGGGCCCTGCCAGCTTGCCTATATCACAACCAATCAGCCTTCAAGCTCAAAACATAGAAGCCGTGTTTCTCTTACATTTACTCCTGCAGGATAGACAGTCACCATGCCCGGGTTGACTTCTTCATTCGAGAACTGAGTGCCGCTCTCGAATCCGGCGGGGCTTCCGCCGCGGCCAAGGTATGCAACCAACAAAGGTTGGGGATTGTCCACATCATATCCAGAAGGCAGATGGATTCTATAGTCTCGGTCCCTTCCCCCGCTCAATAAAGTAAAGTCCCGGGACTCACCAATAAAGTCGTGTGGTTCCCCGCATCCTCGTGAAGCACGACTATCTATATCGATTGGATGCGTGTGTACGCCTAAAAGATGAAATAGAACAAGGACACATCGAAGGAAAACAAGTCTGATTCGTGAAAAAAACATCATGAGACAGCTTTAACTGATCACTGTAGTCGACTATTACGCACATTTATTCAGCAGCGGCGACCGGCCGCTTTAAATATCTTGCCGATGCTACGCCGTTTCGTGGTAGTGCTGGCGATCATCCTCGAGATCTCTTGAATAGGGAGCCGGTCCATAAAAGATCGTGTCATCGGCTGGGAAAACAATAGCCTAAATGAGATACGTGCGCCTTTCTCCCGCGCCAAGGTCACATGTGTCTGTCTATTCTTAGGTGGAGCTTTTGCGGTGTTTATGAAGTATACCCATCGGCATGACTTTATAGTGAAAGAAGACGTATACCAATCATGGTTTAAATAGTTCTCACGGTTTCAACTCTGTGTCAAGGCGGTAGAGGAAGAGTTTTGTTTCTGTCACTTTAATACATGAGTTCCTGTTCGATATAACTACCAGACATATGGAGGAGACAAGAATTCTTGTGTCCAGAATGACTGCCCATACTCGATACCTGGACTGAAGAGTCGAAAAGCCAAGGCCACGATTTAAGCTTCCACGGGCCTGCTCTGTGCGTTGTTCTGCCCCCAACGAACTGCGACCTCAATGGAGAATTGTCCTGCTGGAATTTGTAGCCACGTCTGTCGTGGTTGTTGATTCCAGCTCTTGATGACCTTGATCAGGAATGCGACAAACAATGCAACGAGAAGATTTCTATACCAGTTTTGTCAGTAACATCATCCGGACAACTTGGGGCAGTACTTTATGGAACCAACTTACGCTACAATGAAGGCAAAACCGAAGTGAATCCAGTTGATAATCGCGACCGCTGTGATAATAGCTCTACACTCATCGATTGTCCCTGGATATCCATAATCAGGGTTATCGAGATAGTCGGGACATTTAATTGGATTGTAGAAGCCCGAAGTGTTCACTTCATCAAGCACACAAACGTAGAGGAGAATTGCAACATAGGCCAAGACGAATACACTCAGGAAGGGCAAGAAAGGGCGCTTCTTCTTTCTGAGCATGTAGATGTTTGTGACAGTGAAGGCCGTTACAAAGATGTTCTACTGAGGCAATCAGAATCTCGAGACTAGATTATCACAGCCTCTAGTGAGGTGAGAGCTGGGTGTTCTTGAGAAAGACAAACTAACCACCAGGAGATATGTAGGCCAATAATACATGAACCAAAAGCTGGATGTGCCAAAACGGGTGCTGCAATATTGGCGGATTAAGAAATCGGCGCAGAGGATCACAAACTCCAGTATCCCGATGATCAGCGTAATTGTCACCATTCGTAACAGAGCCTTGTCGATTGGCTGTATCGAGCCATCATTGTTGACAGGCTCACCTTGATTCTCCGCAGATACATTGACAGGCAGCTGAGTGCTACTGTCCACCTCGTGCGTCAGCAGCGGGGTTGATTCATTTGGAGATGCTGGCGTAGACATGATGGTTGGTCCTGGGTTCTCTGTCCAGAGATTGAGCCGCAGAGGCAGGTAATCAATAAAGAGGACAATAAGTAAAAAGGGAGAAATTGCCACCAGACGCAAAACCAAGGTAGCGAGCAGCGAGTTGCAACCTGTCACTGAGCTGTCTGGCCACGGTGGCCGTTGTTTCACCCCTTGCTAGCCGCAACTGCGCCGCACGGGGCTGACGCTCATTTGATACCAAAGCCGTGGGGATGCCGCCACGCCCAGATCAATGATGTGTTCAATTGCAGAGGTGATTTATGGAAGGACAGTTTGTCAGTATTTGTAGTGGTAGAGAAATGACCACGAAGGGTCGTGATAGACCTCGGAAGAGAGGTCTATGTCGAAGGTGAATTTTCTCTTGATTCTTAGCATCCCCAATGGAGAAGAGTCTTTGACAATTTGTCTAACCACAAACATTACCTTATGCAAAGAAAACTGCGCTAAATTGAGCACACCTACAAGCCAGAGATCAACAAGCTTAACAAGGACTAAGGCAACCGACTTAGGGTGAATACTAAAATGTTAACCGCATTATCTTTAAAAGCGAAGAAATACGGAGCTCAAGATTAAAGAAAATATGTCCAAGAGACAGGCAGATTGATGCTGAGGTTCATTGCTGTGCCAGGCTCGTTCATGTAAAGTGTGGCGAGAGACGAGCAGGGGCTTTGCTCACAACCACCAATGGCATCAGGGGAATCTACATGGCCCCCCAATACTAACCTAGAATAGCTCGCCGAGGAACACAGCCTCCTGCTTTATAAGATCCAACAATACTACAGGACTTCAGCGAAGTAGCTTGTTCTACTATGAATTTGACCTATTGGTTAATCTTGAGACACTGGCTGCACTTTAAAAGCCACTAACCTGTTTCCTCCCTTTCGGGCAGGGAATCCTTCGCTTTTGCTTCCCTCTTGATTTCGATTCCCGATGTGTCCTTCTCCTATGAAGTGATTTTTTCGCCTCTTTCTCGCCTCTAACCCAGGTGCTTCATGCTTGTCGTCCGTCTTTCAGGTTATTTTTCTTCTTCTCCAGCTTTCATTTTTCTAAATTAACGTGACTTGCGTCTTTTTGACCTGCCTCCTGTCTCCCCCTCCAAATTCACCGCGGTAAGTGGTGATTGCACATGAAGCCGATGCCTTACAGTACCAGGTCTCTAGCACTGGTAGAGCAAGGCAGGACTTCCCATCCCCCCACGAAATGATGACATCAAGGATGCTACTCAGTTCGTCTTCTTCTTGAGAAACTCATTAAACCTTTCGATGATTTTAATGCCAAAATGCTTGAGTTGTGTAACACTATGGAAAACAGGGTTAAGGCTGGGGGGGAAGGTTCTATGTAACTGCTAATCATATTGCTCTCTTTTTTCTCTAGTTTACAAGTGTAAAAGATAGAAGTAAAGTCAGTCCCAAACGGCAGGAAAATCACCAAGAACAGATTCTAATTGCTAGCTATAAATCTCAGCTAGTACTAAGTAGAAACGAGTACTCTCTGGGAAACATCTTTCATTACCACATCCATTACATCAAGGAGTTTCATTTAGCCTCTACATTAGAGACTTGGGGCCACCATGTTTCTCTAGAAACCAGTCAACGGTTTGTGCAATGCCATCATCCAATGACACCTTGGGGCTCCATCCTAACACTTTCCCAGCAAGTGTGATGTCTGGCTTTCTCCTGATAGGGTCATCAACCCTCTTGGGCAGGTAATGAACAGCAACCGGCGCCTTTTGACCGAGCTTTTCCGCCACAGCTCTGGTGACCTTGTTGGCGATATCAAACACCGTCATTTCTAGGTCGCTTCCGATATTAACCGGCTTGTCATAATCACTGTTCATGAGTGCATATAAGCCCTCCACACAGTCCGTCGCATATTGGAAGCACCGCGTAGCGCTACCATCGCCGTAGATCTTCACAGGCTGGCCATCCATGGCCGCGCCAATGAAATTGGGAACTGCTCTTCCATCCTTGGAGGCCATGTACGGCCCATAGGCGTTGAAAATCCTAGCGATGCGGGTCTCCACGTTGTTCTTCAGCCGATACGAAAACGCCAGCGCTTCAAGAGTCCTTTTCCCTTCGTCGTAACACGAGCGGGGGCCGAAGCTGTTCACATTCCCACGATACGATTCAGGCAGAACGGAAATCTCAGGATCTCCGTATACCTCTACGGAAATAAATTAGTCAATAAAGTCGTGGGTAATTGATACTAGTCAGGTCACACATACCGGAAGTACTGGCAAGCAGCACTCTTGCTCGGCGCACGGTGGCTAGTTCAAGAACATTTCTAGTTCCCAGGAAGCACGTCTCTAGAATTTCGATTGGTGCTCTCTCAAAATCATCCGGGCTGGCGGGGCAGGCCAGATGGTAAATTTGTTCCAGGTCCTCCACATCCGGGAGCGGCTCTCTCACGTCGCACCTGGGACGGTCAAAAGAAAATTGGTTAGCCATCCTGTTAATAGGGAGGAGAAAGAAGCGGCTACTAACAGAATGTGCCGAAAGTTGGGGTTTGAGGCAAATTCGGCGATGTTTTCTTGAGAGCCTGTCCATAGGGAGTCCATCACCACCACGCTTTTGCCTTTCTCTAGTAAGAGTTTGACCAAGTGATGGCCGAGGAATCCAGCTCCCTAGTTCATTGTGAGATAAGAGTTATATATATATATAGAGGGAAATAACTTACTCCAGTTACAACGATTGTCATCTTCAGGAAAAATCACGCTTAAGGCTTGGCAAATTTCTAGGAATTGTAGACCAACGACGACGAGATGAAGAATCCCAAAGGCAGTGCCGACACACGTGGTTTTATTCCTTTCTAGGCAAGGTTACGCAAG
This sequence comes from Clonostachys solani, assembly GCA_902141235.2. Taxonomy (NCBI): domain Eukaryota; kingdom Fungi; phylum Ascomycota; class Sordariomycetes; order Hypocreales; family Bionectriaceae; genus Clonostachys; species Clonostachys solani. Next base: position 1,599,285 of record CABFOC020000002.1, read on the forward strand.
TAACTTGTCTCATTCTTAGCCTCTGCAACCATGACGGTGTCGAGATTTAGCGTAAAAACCCCCAGGCCATTCAGAATGCTCATCGTGGTGTTCGCTTATCGATGTCCTACGTTGGCCGAATTATTGGTGACTGAGAATGTCAGAACACGTCAGATCCTTGACGTAGTTGTGAAACATGACCAATCGAGATTCCCGTTCAGCTGCAGTAGCACCACTCTGGGTCCCTGGAATGTCGATCCCCAACTCGATCCGGCCATTTCAGCTTCATCCTGCCAGCCACACATGGTGTTAGCGTGCCGAGGTGACAATAAACAGGCAGCTCTCCGATTCCATGCAGCGGTCAGTCCGTCCACTCAGGGCCTGTTTTAAACAGCTATACCTATGCCTTCAAACAATGTCTCCCGAACGGGTAAGGAGGGACCTCGGTTGAAGATAATCCGGAGAAAACTCCCACATTCTAGCCCAAGAATATCTCCATTGGGATGCTTCAGCTTCCTCTAAAATCTTCGAGTTCCTAAATTCAGCAAATTCAGACTAAAGATGTCGGGAGGTGCTCAAGTGTAGAATCGTAATCATATATTTAAACAACAATCTAGCCTATCGCCTCTAGTTCATGGTATCTCATCCAATAAAATTTCCAAATGTAAACGCCAACCAATTACCACAAATGCTTTGTATGCCAATCTATAGCTGTTCTTCCTGACTTCCTATTACGCCATATCACCGGCATTCTGGCGGGAAGTGGCGCTCGAGCTGGGCCTGGGGCTCCCCGGCTTCTCATCCTCGACGGGCGCTATAAATCTCGATTGCAGACTCACTGTGTGAACGGCCGGATAAAGGTCCATCACGAAATGGAAGACGTAAAAGCTGAAGACGAAGGAGATGGTCCATTCGAAGATTGCTGATAGATCTCTCTTATATTTCCTGCAAACCACAAAGCAGACGAGGAGCACCATTTCGAGGATGATGAATACCAATTTGGTCAAGAATGAAACTCGGAGCTCGGGGTGTTCGGGATTTTCTAAGAAATCGGAATGAGTATCAAGCATCCATTTTTTTAACAGGGAGTGATACTTACTGGCTGCCATGCGCTGGTACACGGCGCACAGAAAAATGGCCGAGAAAAGGTATCCGGAAATGAAAAGCGACAGGAATACCCAATGCAATCGACCAGGCGAGCCTGTTCTGAAGATCGAGAGACAAATCAAGCCGACAGTCCCTACAACGGCGAAAAAGATGTTGAAGGCGCAAAGAACTTTCTCGGAGGTAGATTTGTACAGCACAAGACGACCCTTCAGACGCAATATAGGTTCAGCGATCAGGCCAACATCGAAGAGGCAGGCAGTGAGAATGCAGCCTGTGATGAATAGAGGCTGAAGGCGGTCGGCACCGATATTACTGATGAAGGCGATGGTAGCTCTCGAAGACATGGTGTCGTAGTGGCGGTATTTGTCTTCGAGGACCCAGGAAAGTAGCATGCCAAGGAGCATGCCCATCCATACTAGGGAGGAAAGAAGGGGAAATACCTATAGAAGTTAGCAGCCGGACCAACAATATCTACCTGATATCTTCAAAACGTACCCAGAATGACACAACGCCACGAATGGCCATTGTGGAGGTTGTGAACCGGGGCAAAGGATGAGAAGAACAAGAAGGGATAAACTAAATAAGCAACCAGGCTCCAAGAAGAGAAAAATTCAATCGTTCGCTGATGGTCAAAGTGTGAGGCGCGTTTTGGGGGTGTTATTAGCGGTTGAAAGCGATATGATCATAATGGTTCGTGCAGTTCGAAATCAATATTGCACGCCAATCAATGACCAACAATCTCCGTTGTCTGCGCCCGCAAACTTCGATCAATAGCCTCCAAAAACCAACAAGCAGTCGAGTCCGTGGAAACCAGTGATGTATTATTAAAAACAGCGAATCGAATCGTGATTAGAGCCAGTGGTGCCGTTTGTCGTCGTCGCGCCTCCAGGGCAAAAATATTAAAAATGTTATGTTTAAAGCGTGCCGTCCCGCGGGTCGTCGATCAACGACGAACTGAATAATGAGTGAATATGTCGTTGAACCAGTCAACACGATCGTAAATGCAAATGCGATTGTTGCTTCATTCCATCATCCCACCGCCCATTATTACGGAGTCGTAAATGGAGGATGCCACAGTCAAAGGAAGAGAAGAGAGAAGAAAAATAAATGGGGAGAGTAGGTAATCAATCATCAAGGATGGTCTGTGTCCACTAATATTACTGCTAAATTTAGGTACGTGAGCACAGAGCCAAAGGCCGGCCAGCAAAAAAGGGTGAGCATTTGCCCGCTCAACCTCGGTACGATTGTCCCTTGACCGCTGCAGAACTGAAACATCTCTCTATCTACCCGAGAATATTATTCCGTTATCTAGAGGAGTGGCTTTGGCCGCGATCCAGCCCTCCTGCCAATAGAGTGACGGAGTGAAGCCACGTCCTGGGTTGAACGCCGTCGCGTTACGGCATTTCACCCACGTCGACAGGGGGGTCTGACAGCGAGCACAAGGCAGCTTATTACTGGTATATTACTATGCATATAATTGTACGTCCCGCAAGTAATCAGCGTCAGCGGCACGCTCTACCCCTACAAAAGTGACTGTGGCCGCTTGTTTTCCAGCACTTGGTGCCCAGAGCTGGGCGCCTTGGCTACCACAGCCTCGAACGCAGCCTCGACATCATGCTCGGCAACCCAGTACGGATCCATCCGTTCGCTTACCCTCTTGCGCAGCTGCTCGTCGGTTTCTTCACTCCCGCTGTCCGTCTTGACCCTTCGACCAGCAACAGATTGGTGTACCGACTCGAGCAGCCTGTCCACCTGCGGTTTTCTTGTGGCTTGGTAGATTTCAAAGACTCTGTGTAGCTCGGCTGCCGATGGCTTCCTGGAAGACGCTGACGGCGGCCAGACATGGAACAGAGCCAGGGACAATGCATGTGCATCATTGATGGCGAGGGACCCTCCCGCCGCAAATGCACCCCCGTGCCCGTGCGCGGCGTCTCCGACTAGGACGATTCGGTCGTGAAATGACCAAGTCTCCAGGGGGTCAGCCGCGTAGCCCGGAAATTGGCGAATGTACGGCGCGGCCTCTGTGATGGAGCGGATGGCTGGGTGCCAGTCCTAGGAGGCCTCATCGTCAATCAATTGACACTCCAACGTAGAGAATAGTCTCATACTGACCTTGTAAAAAGACTTGAAGTGTTCGACATCACCTTGGTCATCCCATCCAACCCCATGGCCTCGGCTCTTGGGGTCTTCCAGGTTGGCGTGGTAGCCTCCTACAACCGTATACAGCCCCTTTCCTAATAATCCAGTATGAATATCAGCACCACGAACCTACACAATGCGCAGTAAAGGATCAGTTACTCCCTCACGTACCTAGGGGCGACACAAATAGATGTCTATTATGTCCAATCTTCACCAAAATAATGCTGTTAGCATGGCAATATATTGGTTGTGTCCAAGTAACGGCAGGTAAACTCACCCAGTGAGCAGCGCCTTCAGGGTAGTCAACACCATCCAGACGAGACTGTTCATAGACCGCACGCAGCGCAACCCACCCTGTCCAGTGAATCTTATGGTCAGGGACTAATGTTTTCCTGACAGTCTGTTGAGGTTAGGTCTGTTCGCTTTTCTAGAATTTCGGCCAACCTACAGAGTGAATGCCATCGGCCCCAATACAAATGTCTGCCTTGGCAGTAGTTCCATCCTCGAACGATAAAGTAACCCCCTGGTCTCGGTCCGCGCTTACATTCACCAACTTCTTACCAAAGTGCACTATCTCACTCGGAAGATTCTCGTAGAGTGCTTTGTGGAGATGTGCGCGGTGGTACCTAGTGGTAATGAACCTCTTGTCTTTGACGTTCCGATGTTCATCATATCCAATAATCTCCGACGTTTTCCAATGGCGATAGACCATGGGCCATCCAGATCGTTGACGGTACAAAATATTGTCGTCAAACGCGTTCTTGACCCCTAGCTTATCCAATGAACTGAGCCCATTAGGCCCGAGGGCGATGCTGGCCCCGATCTCTCGAAGCTCTTCGGCACGCTCATACACATGGATGTTAACGCCTGGGTGTTTGATCAAGGCAATGGCCGTGATCAGCCCCGCAATGCCTCCGCCAGCGATTGCAATCTCCAACTTTGGAGATTGCCCTGCTGCTGAGTTTGTCGCGTTGCTGCTCATGGTTGTAACAAGGGATATCCAATATGCAGGATAATCTTTTGTCCCGTACTATTGACTGTAAAGCAGGGAAACGGTATTCAGTAGTTAGCCTTATACATGCATCATTGCTCTTTGCTTTCGTGATGGGCCCAGATAATATTTGGTGCAGACACTGGGATGGACATCGGCGCGATATTCCCGATACTATTTTTACCGCAACGAGTAATTTCGAAAAGATTAGGTAGGATTTGATGCTTTGCATGAGCGGAGCATCTCCGATGATAGGTAGGATGATGATGGAATCATCGTCTCTGATCACGCAACTATTGCCTGCGAAATAAAATCATCCCACCAACCATTACAAATAAGCCTGCTAAGATGTTTCCACCTCACGGGATTAACAAGCATTGGGTCCGGTAAAGGAGCATGGTGAATGCATCTGCCCCAAAACACTATCTCCAACCTTAAGTCCCATGTGCCGTGTATCCGATATGGTTCTAATGACGTGCGCAGTGCTACTTTATACGTGCTTTGATACCCACGGAGATGGCCCTTTCAAGGCAGGCCTGAGTGAGGAGAGGGGATTTGGCGGTTGAATAGGACAATGAGCTATTTCCTGGAATTACCAAGTATTTCACAGCATATATCTGGCCTGACGTGACTTGCTGGGGCTATAATGTGCTTAGACAGTCACGTAGCTGTGTCCGTTGTCGGCCAACGCATTTCGACTCTTGCTAAACCCCATATCATCCAAACCGTAAGCTCGGAGCCGAGCAGTCACTCAACACTTCATACAGTCCGGGGCCTCATTCACCTAGGAGAAGTTTCAGACTTTCTCATTGTGTACCTGTTCTTTCCTTTGTTGGTGCCACCTTGCCCGCCTCTTTTGCAATGAGTCCTACAGCAAATGGTGTTGCTAGTTCAGCCGACGATGAAGTTTTCAAGGAAGGCGTCCGAGTAGCCGTAATAGGTGCTGGAGTCAGTGGTGTTTGCACGGGCGTTCGCCTACTTCAACAAGGCGCTCACGTCGTCGTTTTTGAACGGTCCCAAGTGTCGTCTGGGGTGTGGCACTTTGACCCGAGAATCGATTCCAACAGCGTGGCATATCCTAGTAAGGAAGCTTCACTAGGCGAGTATGAGACATCGCTGCCTGGCCAATTTCTCCCGTCAGGTCTGAAAAATGGATATTCCGAGGATGACGAGGCTCGCCTCCGCCACCACGCCCTGAATACAACGGACAGAGAAGCTTTGGAAACTTCCTTCGCACCCCCTGGACCTTGCTACTCTGGATTAAAAAACAACATCCCTACACGGCTTTTGTACAGTAACCTCAAGCTTTGGCCTTCGGGGACAAAAGATAATGTGCCGCACTGGGAGATTGAGAAGTACATTCAGGATATTGGCGCTGAGAATGACCTTGAGAGAGTCACGCTCTACAATACACGTGTTGAAACTGCCAGAAAGTCTGATGACGGAAAAAGGTGGCTTCTACGAACAATTACACTGCTACCCAAAGAGGGAACACCTCAAATTGTCGAAAGAGCCTGGGAGTTCGATGCAATTGTTGTTTGTTCTGGCCATTACAATCTTCCTCGAATTCCTGATTTCCCTGGTCTATCAGAGTGGAAACAAGCATTTCAGGATAGAGTGATACATTCTAAGGAATATCGCAACCCAGATGACTTCAGAAATAAAAATGTCTTGGTGATAGGAGGTGCCACTTCGGCGTCAGATATCTGTCGAGAACTAGATGGAGTAGCGAAAACCGTCTATCAAAGCACAAGAGGAGGAAAGTTTGACCATCCTGCAACAATCATTCCTCCTGCCGTGAAGAGGATAGGGGAAGTGAGTAGCTTTGTCTTGGATAAGGGGAATGCTGTTGAGAAATTGAGCGATCCAGCGTCCTCAATTCCCGGTCAAGTTCTCTTAAGAAACGGGGAGACGATTAAAGATCTCCACCACATTATCATCGCAACTGGATATCTAACGTCATTTCCTTTCCTGTCTCAATTTCACGGGGATAACGTACCCATTGAAGACGCGACCCCGGAATTGCTGGTTACATCCGAGGCAAACATGGTGCACAACTTGCATAAGGATATCTTTTACATCGAGGACCCATCACTCAGTTTCGTTGGCATCCCTTACTATGTTGCCACTTTCTCGGTTTTTGACTTTCAAGCTGAGGCTGTGGCTCGGGTTCTTACTGGCAAGGCCAAATTGCCACCAAAACATGTTTTGCGAGAGGAATATAACAAGAAGATCGCCTTGAGAGGCCGTGGTCGAAATTTTCATAGCTTGGCGCATGAGGGAGCTGAACTCGCCTATGTTAAGAATCTCGCAGACTCCATAAACAAGGGAGCCCATGATAGTAAGGCTGACCTTATGAAGGGTCACTCTGAGGAGTGGCTTGACTCGTTCGAAAAGTACAAATTATGGAGAAATGGCCTTAAGGAAGGCACAGTGAACTTACTTACTTCTTTAGAAGAGTATATACGCCTCCAAGAGAAATGAGAAGAGAATTACACTCTGTACCAGCTTGTTGGTTAAATCCTAGAAACTCATGGCATTCGGTCTTCAAGCGAACCCTAAGAATCACGTAAAGAACCCTTGTTGTAGATTGGTACTGTATGTGAATATTTAATGGGAACTATCGTCATCGTCCCTCTTGGCATGCGGGCCGAACCATTATAACCGAAGCCCAGGGAGCGGTTCATCCAACTCGAGTTGGGTAGTATGAGGTCAACCTCCCAGGTAGTTTGATATGCGGACTTGGCCCGTTTACAGGGATAGTAGAGTGATTTTCTATGGAATCACGCAATCGCTCCAATGCTTGACTTGCAGTACACATGGAACTCTCGGATCCGTACCGTCGGTTGTGAAACCCCAGTACTTGACCCATAATACAGCAAGCACGCACACCTACCCATGCCTGATGCAATCGCATCGTTACTACCTTCGTATCAATGCTGATCAAATACCCAATTTGGTCCTGCTTTATGCTTTATTTCTCTTCTCGATGCCGGCCAAAAGAATTTCACCTCACTTTCATTGGCCTTCCTTTACAGAATCGGCAGCATCGGCACAATGACGGAAGGAGACATCCAACATGGCATTCGGCCATCAAGCAGCCACGATGATGACAAGAATAAGGGAGTGGTTGAAACTACTGTTGAACCCTCGGTTGGTATTGATCCAAAAGAAGAGAGGGCTTTTGTCTGGAGACTGGATCTCTGTTTTCTAACCGTCGGATTTCTGGGATACATGTTCAAATATATCGACCAGACGAACATTGTCAGCATATTTCCACGTACGTTGTCTAGCCGTCCAATGCTAACATGATGAATCCTAGAGCAACGCCTATGTATCCGGGATGAAAGAGGACCTCTCTCTCTATGGGAATGAACTCAACTTTTTTACCACTTATTTCAAGTAAGTCTAAAAACTGCCACTGGATTCGTTTGAGTAACCTGTTGATAATGGTACAGTATTGGCTACATCATTATGCTATGGCCATCTTGTATTATAATCTCCCACATTGGACCTTCAAAGTGGCTACCCGCATGTGAGGTACGATGACGAAACTTTCTTACCGAAGGTTGAGCTTGCCTAACATTATCACGAATGTTAGGTCATCTGGGGCGTCCTGACATGTTGTTTGTCTGTAGCAAATAGCGCACAGCAGGTAAAAGGGAGCTACTCACATGAACTATCTGGGCAAATATTGATTGTCTTCATAGGTCTACGGGCTGCGTTTCCTCATTGGATTTTTTGAAGGCACTACCTGGCCCGCATATTTCACCCTCATCAGGTATAAGGAACTCTCTTATTTTTAATTGGCAACTGAGAAATCTAACCGGATTCTGCAGCCAGTGGTACCTCCCTCATGAAGTGGCTCTGAGAATGAGTCTTTATAACATCGCGCAGCCCGCTGGAGCCATGGTCTCAGGTGCCATGCAGGGCGGCCTGTCCACGAACCTTGAGGGCGTGCTCGGCCGAGCAGGATGGAGATGGGCATTTATCATCAATGTAGGAGATATGATATTCTCAGATTTGGTCTCAAGGTTTCTGACTCTCACAGGGAATATGCACTATTTTTGTTGCCCTGCTGGCGTTTTTCTTTCTCCCCGGATATGTAAGTGAACTACCTATGCAAGGAACGATTGTGTTTGATACTGACAGTTTGGGTAGCCCGAGGCTCCTAATCCCTTGGCCAAGTTCTACCTAAAGCCTCGCCAGATTGGTTAGATTTGCATTCCTCTTAATTTGATGAACGAAAATGGCTAATCACACACATTGAATAGAAATCGCCCTTGCGCGTGCTCGGAGGGTCAACCGAAAGCCACAAATTGGTATAACACTCAAGTCGTTTCTTCGCTGCTTCACTTTCTGGCAACTGTGGGCAATTGGAAGTGAGTCACCCTTTTGTAGAGCCCCTCAACACAAAGAATTTGGTCTCACAAACAGCATAGTTGCATGGCCGATTGGAGGCAACTTTTTGCCTTCCAACTACTACAATCTCTGGCTCAAGTCCTTGAAAAACCCAGATGGAACAGCGAGATAGTCAGTGCTTCTTGATCCGCCCAAATAAGATCTCTGAAGAACGAACTAACATATTCAGTACTGTCGCCATGCTCAACTATCTCCCAATTATTGGTCAAGCAGCCCAGTTAGCCGCGGAGGTCATCTACAGCAGTGCTAGCGACTATTTTGGCAAACGTTTACCGTTCCTCCTTGTCCATTCAGTATGTTGTCATTCTAGTAACAACTGACGAACCGTCTCTCTGACACTTCATCTAGGTCATCAATATAACGTCTCTGTCTATCTTGATTGTTCGCCCCCAGAATGAGAACTTGTACATGGCTGGTTGGTATATGAACTATACCGGAGCGTAAGTCAACCCAGCGGATACCGCCACTAGAAGACGGAAATTCTCAAGTTTCTAACATCTTTTAGGGTTTCAATGATGCTTCTATGTTCCTGGGCGTCAGAACATCTTGCGCATGAGCCTCAAGTCCGAACTATGCTCTTCGCATCCGGCACTCTCTTCGCCTACATCCTCAGCGCCTTCGTCCCGATTGCGGCGTTCCCAGCTTCCGAGGCACCTCATTGGCGTATTGGAGCCAAACTGTACATGGGATTCGCTGTCTTCGCCGTCTTTCTCTACTTTGGCATCTATTTCGGGCTCAGGTGGGAAAAGAAACGGGCCAAGCAAGCAGAGGCACTGGAGAGACCAACCTCGACAGGGGAGGAATCAGAGTCAAGCTCCAAGTAGATTTTCACCGCCGCTTTCCTCATTATTCTCGCTACGTTGCCGAGGATTTGGCTCATAGCCTATTTTTCAAGAAGCTTGTTATGTTCTATTGCTCATATGCTTCGACGCATTATAGATCAAGCTTAGGAGTCCGTCTGCATTAATAATCTGGTTGGAAAAGTCTTGTACTGCACTCACTGTTCCTGTGATAATTTGCGATGGTTTAAGGTCGCACAGTAATTGAGTAATCTGCTTAACTAATAGTAAAAAGCATAATCATATGATAATATTTTTGAGTTGGCTTACGACATATGATATCCTCTTTTTTTCATAGAAGCCAGGCAAATGTATTTAACCGAATCCCTATACATGAAAACCTAGCTCAAGGTTTTGGATGACATCCGGGATCCTAGAATCATAGTCCTTGCCATCCAAAAACAGAACGGTTGCCTTTGCTAAGTGGTCTCACCCAGTTCGTAAGGGCGAAGCTGGGCAGAGCCTCCCTGGCATTGGGCGGAAGGTACAGACAACGTTGTTTTGTATGCTTGGAGTGAGCCAACTAATTAAGCATGCAAACAGGTCATGGGAAACACCCTCCGTTACCGTAGCTCACCAAGAGTTGACCTTCCTAACATTTATGCATCGACAATCCCTGGGTCTGCTATTCATTGGAACTGAGCCCAGTCATAAAGAGTATGGGGCTGGTTTATTGCTGCTGAAATTGGGCGTCGAACAATCGAAAATTCACCATGTACCAATATATCTCGAGAGCACCATAGAAGCTGTTCCATTAGACAAGAAGTATGGATTTGTTGAGGGAAAAATACTCACATTGTCATATCTCCCATTGTATACTGAGGCTGCCTTAACCCTACGGAAGGGAATTATTTAATTATTATATTAAATTGAACATTAATGCTTTTTGTGATAGATCCATTCTCTACTACTATTAATCTATATAAACAGAGTCTATTGATGTATTTAGACAAAATCAGGCAGGTATCACTATTTTATTCTCATATAAGTGCCTAACGCTCGATGGTCTTCTCATGCACGAAAATGTTTAAATAATCGCGCCTGTCAATCACCTACGAGCGAGATTTGCCATGTGGCAATATGAATGATTCGTGAGGATGAGATTCGCGAGGGCCTCCTTCGGCTGGAAAATGGAGTCACCTGCCGAGATCGTCCACAACGTTGCACCGAAGAGCATGAGATCTATCCAGAGAGGAAGGCGTATGGGCCTCCCCTGGTGACTTGCTAGGATGACCGTGTATGATCGCCAGTGCCATTGTTTTTGTTTTTCGCGCCGGCACATGCAGCTCACGAACTAGCAGCTGATACAACTAAGGAGACGCGAAGAGGTAGTCGTGTCATCAGGACTAATAAACCTACGTGGAAAGCTTTTGTTGTTGCGCGGTCCTTCATCCCCGACGCTCACATTATTGCAAACAACATTGAACACAAGCGAAGCGATGAGGCTCCTCAATGTTTTCATTCGGTGCCTGTCCGCCATCGCCACCGTGGTGGTGGCTGCTGGACAATATTCCGGAGGTGACACATCTGGCTGTGGTAAGAATCATCTTTTTCAGGGCCTCACGCAGACACGCCTCATCAGGTCCAGCGGCAAACATCGCGCTTATGGCGTACACTTGCCATCAGGATATGATAAAAACAAGCAGTACCCGACCATCCTAGGCTTCCACGGCTCCAGCAGTATTGGTCTCTTCTTCGAGCTAGATACCAGGCTCAGCAGCAGCAAGTATCCCCAAGACTCCATTGTTGTGTATCCGAACGGTATCGGTGGTGCTTGGGCTGGTGCCAGCTACTCAAAGGCTACAGTCACCGAAGATCTTCAGTTCGTATGGGACATACTGACGGACCTCCGGCGCTACTTCTGCGTTGACAGTGCGCGCATCTATGCTACGGGCATGTCCATTGGCGGGGGCTTCGTCGATACCATCGCCTGCAATGCCACTGTCGGCGCCGAGTTTGCTGCCTTTGCCCCTGCATCGGGCTCTTTCTATACCGACAACGACGCGAATCACCAAAGCTGCAAACCCGCCCGTGTACCGACACCGATTATTGAGATCCACGGAGGTGCTGACACAAGCGTCGCATACAACGGAGGAGTGGGTGAGGGCGGCATCAACCCTGCAATCCCTGCCTGGTAGGTCTCAGCTGAAAATGGAGATTGGTCTGAGCTCATCTCATCGACAGGCTTGACCGCTGGGCGGAACGTAACCAATGTGATAAACCGAATTCCCAATCTGACCTGTACGGTGGCGACGTCCACCATCTCAGCTGGACATGTAAGGGGGTGGCTGGTGCCTTGCAACACTACAAGACCAATGACCAGAGTACGTGTGAGCCAATCTGTTTATGCGTGGGATCGCGGCTTGGCTAATTTAACCTACGGCAGAGCACTGCTGGGCGTCGACCGAGATCAATTTCTCTCAAGTGGCTGCCGGCGACAAACCGACGCACATCGAAGCGTCTGCGATCTTCCGCGAGTTTTTCAAAAGTTTCACAAGGCCAGCAGCACAGTGACTCGAAGCCCCCCCCGGTACGGCAAAAGCCGATCGATGTGTCTTGAAAATGGGTCATACTGGTGGATTCCAAAACAGAAGTACAGGCATGTAGATGGGCACGATGGAAATGGGAGAGGCGGTCTGATTGTTGTTGCTTCTGATGAATCTCGCGCTGGCATCTCAAGCTACTTCTCCCTGCCCCAGTCAAAGATCGGTAGCGCTTGATCCCTCGCAGAGAGGCCGAGGCGGTACGTAGCAAGAAATCCCCTGCCGACAACTTTGGAAGATGTACGTAATATTATCTGGGATGATTAGCCCGTGACGCAGCTCAATGAATCGTAAAAAGCAAGCTGGATGAACTTCGGAACTCATTACGGCACGTTCAGCCACCGAGGAGAGGAGGTGTGGCAGGCAGCTTGAGAGGCAATTACTTTCTCCGAGGACAATCGGTAAAACGGGGGCAAATCATTGTCTCAGTTAGAAAGAGGTTAATCATTTCCCAGCCAGGATCTGGAGCAGTCCGGCTACCCTCCTTCAACACGGACGACCCAAACTCAAACTCTATATCCTTCCATCCTCACGTCGTTTTTCTGGAGGCATGGTCTTAGCGAAACATTATGTCCACGTACGCGTTTTATATGGGCAAGGCTGGGAGCCGTTATGACTCGCTCATCCTGGTGGAAGGTCTGGAATCCGTGAACGGCACATCGAAGTGCGGGTGAGCATCGAAGGGGATGACAGCCCGGTGCATTAGTAGGGGGAAATCTGCCCAGGATCTGCCCCCAGCTGGTGTTTTTTCGTTTCTTTTTCTTACCTCGCAGGATCGATGCTACTTTTTTTTCTCTTTCTTGTTTTTCGTATTTTTCTTTTCTTTTTATTTCTCACCATGGCGCCAAGCAAGGATTGGCTGATAGATCTGCAGAATGTGATGCGATGTTCCAAGACTATAAACGGTACTTTTTCTTGCCGATTCCTTTTCTCGGGCCCGTGCTTGCATGATTTTACGTGCGTACTGGCCGCATGGTCATGTAGGAGATGTAGCCCCGGGAGGAAAGGAAGCCCTCACCCGTTTCCTCTTCCCCCGCCCCATCCCATGGCTGAAGGGGGCCAGTCATTAGGCCGGAATAGCGCCAAAGTTTCACGGCTGGGGAAGACTAGTCTCGCCAAAGCTGGGTCCTAGTGAAAGCCACTGCAGCAGATCATTGGTCTCCCTTGGACTCACCCTTGACTGCATGAGGAATGCCCCCCCCCCCTTCCCCGATGGAGGCGACTTGTCGATGTTGACGCAGGTGAAGACTGGGATGGCAATTCAGATTCTGCGGCCGGGACCTGGAGCTTCATAAAGCTGTCTGCTCCCCAAGGTTCTTCTCCACATTAGTCCGCTATTGGCAAAAAGCTTGCCCCTCGCCTTTGCATTTCGTTTGTTCTGCTCTATTGTTTTTTGCTATGCCCCAGATAATCCCAGTACCCCAGACTGTCCCCAGCAGTTGAAACTGCAGCAAGATGGGCGGGGAGCGGGGCTTTCTGGTGCCCGAAAACTACGTGCTTCAGCCGGTCACGACCCAGGACATGATCATCGCCTCCTTGGCCCTTGGATTTACCATGGGCATCGGGTGGCTCACTGCGTGGACGGCTATCAAACAGACTACAAGCAGCTATCGGAGGATCGGACGGGGTATCGCCCACAATGCGTACGTTATCATGATTTGGGGCGAGATCGCGGCCAGCTCGGGGTTTGCTGCAATGTCGATACTGCACCTCTTCGGCTTCATTCGACCGAGGTTCGTGTTCCCTGGAGAAGACTACTCATTCCACAGCTGACATGCTGAACAAAAAACAGCTTTGAGTTTTACTTTTTTATTTGTGAGTGCTCTCGTCGGCCATTTTCCTGTCGCTGTGCTGACTCCAACTGTGAATAGTGACCTTATGGGTGTTCCAGGTGCGCGATATTGCCGGGCTAGCTCCTGGGCAGCATGCTAACGTTTTCCGCAGGTCCAGTTTCTGCTGCAGATTATCGTCAACCGCTGCGCTATCCTCGTTACGGACCGCGTGTTTATACTAAGGGTGAAATGGGGCACGGCGGCCCTCATCACAATGGTGAACATCTCAGTCTACTGCATATGGATTCCCGCTCGACTACAGATCTCCGAGAGATATATCCATATAAACGAAATCTGGGATCGGTGCGAAAAGGTGATATATCTCATCGTCGACGGGGCCCTGAACTTTCTCTTTATGCGCATCGTCAGACAGGACCTCGTCAAACTCGGCCTCCGCAAATACAACGGGCTCGTCAAGTTCAACATCTTCATCATTGGGTTTTCTCTGTCCATGGATGTTCTCATAATCGCCATGATGAGCCTCAAAAACACGTTTGTGTATGCCACTCCAACGCACCAACTTCTCAAAATCGGCAGATTGCTGACACAACCACCGTTCCAGATACATGCAATTCCACCCATTAGCTTACATTGTCAAGCTTAAAATCGAAATGTCCATGGCCAACCTAATAGCCAAGATCGCAAAGGCTCAAGCGCGGGGCACCGAGTTCGAATACTCGGGAAGCTCGAACCACTATGCCGACACCATGGTAGATTCGGCAGCTGTGGAAAATAGGAAGCAGAGGAATCCGGACGAAGAGGCACATATCGCGTGGGTGGCAGCAACGACGGAAATCCAAATGAACAACATCAAATTGCCTGGCGACGAATCACCAACTCAACCCTCACAGTCCATCCAGCCCGCCAAGTCCGCACCTGCACCAGATGCGATTACTCGCTGCTCGGCCGAGGCAGGGCCTCAGAAAGCAGATGCAAGGACTCGCCACCCGAAGAGGGAACTACAACGCCGACCCAGCAGGGACATAAGAAAATACGAGTCTTTCATGTTTCTATCATCCAAAGTGGTTGTTGATCGGTAGCTGGAGCATGGAACTCGATCGCAACATCAACGACAAAAGGTATGCGAGGTTAATGGGCCGGAGGGAAGGTGAGGGAAGGCGTTGTTGTTTTTTGAACACTTCACGATCAAGCATGATACCATCAAGCAGAGGGATTCATTTTTGGAGTCATATGAAAAGATGCAATTGTGTTTTGCACTGGCAGGGACATTGCGTGGCGCAGGGAATTGGCAAGAAAAATATTTCGGCATTTTTTAAACTGGGGTTACGAATGTACGTTTTAGCTCTGTTGAAGGCATGAGGCTATGTTGAGGTAGCCAGGTTGTCAGTATAAGTGGACAACCGTTTCGGGAACTGTTGAAGCGTGGCCCGACGCTTTGTTGAAATAATGCTCAGAAGCATTCATCATAATCCGATAATCAATATACCCGAGGCTTAATAGTCACTTCCTCGACTTAAGATTTCCTTGTTGGACTCTCGAAGCAAAATGGTCTATGTTGTGAGGTTAGTTTCTGATATCTGTTTCGGGAGCAAGTGCAACGACGGCATACATGTTCAAACTGTGCGGAATAGGAGCCCTTGATATCCGCAAGGGGTACGTGCATGTCAAGCACACCGTTGGAAACGAGGCAGTTCAGCTTTCGATCGGTCAGTTCAACTATTCCCTTTTCTCGAGCCAGTTGTCAAGGAGAAATAAGGGTACTTACACCAGCCAGATACCGATCCAAGCCAATCCGATCGAGGTATCGGCGGCAGAAAACAATAGTTCCAAAATGCTCCCTGATTACCTTGTGAAGGCGGGTTGCAGTCTCAAATGGCAATGCCACGCGTTCTGGTGCGTCTGGATTGAGCCCGTATCCGTAGACACCGTCCTACGGAGTATGAGTTAGCAAGTTTCACACCGGCATCGCATTTGGAATGTGTAGATAGCTCACATCGTCGTGTGTTCTGCCACGGCCAGTCGACCCGAAAGTCTCGATGGCAAATATTTCTCCTTCTTCCATTTTGGTCTGGTCATTATTCTTGGTGAAGGGGATGGATTTGCCCCCATGGATGAGATATCGCTTAATGTCATGTGCACAAAGGCTACGCACAGGCTTGACCGGGTAGACTTTACCATTGATCTCGACTTCGTAGCTCTCCATGGTTTCCTGGATTGCGGAACTCACATCGCAGATACGAACGTCAATCCCAGCGGCCCGGATGCCACTCTCAGTGGCATCCTTGACCCCGGCAAGAAGATTGTCGTACATAGGATCAAAGGACATAGTGAACGCACTGTCGACAATCCAACCGTTGATCTGGACGCCGTAATCTACCTTCATCACGTCCTCATGTTTGAGCACAACGTCCTTCTGGCCTGGATTTGGCGTGTAGTGAGCGACCTGGTGATTTAGTGAGAGACCAGTTGGAAAACCCATCCCAGACTTGAGGCCGTCGCCGGGCTCAATCGCTTGATTACCAAGGAGCGCCCGCACACTATCCTCAATGCCCGTGGCAATCTGGAGGAGAGTCTGTCCAGGTTTGACCGAGTCCTTAACCCAGTGTCGAACCTGGCGATGGACCTCTGCCGCCTTACGATAATCATCGAGAAAAGCCGGATCCTCGAGATGATGGCGACCAAGGTACCGCATCTCTGCAGCAGTGGTGCGAGCTGTGTTCGTCTCCCTAGCCCCATCAGGGTAGTCGAGGAATTCGCCAGGCGGGTAGTTCCCAGAAGGAAACAAGTCGCTCAGGGGCACTCTCGGTGGCGATGACTGCTCGGTCGGAGGAGCCTTCTTGGCCTTCTTTTTCTTGGGTCTTCTTCTCTTCTTCTTCTTACCATCATCCACCGTTAGCGGCATGGGTCCAAGTTGACGGTCGTCGCCCTCGCTATCCTCGTCGTCTCCGCCCCCATTATCCCCGAGACTTCCGTCTCCGTCGCGAGAGAGATGGGCACCGCGTGGCTCGCCGCCCATGCCAGAAGAGCCGGAGGAACCTGGTCCGCCCCCGCCTGAGGTCTGTCAGCGCTGATGGTCAAGATAAGGGCAGATTTTTGGCAAAACTATACCATTGCGGTCATGGTAATCATCTTCAGAGGTCTTTGCACCCATTTCGACATGAGCGCTGATGGCTGAGCGCTCTAACTGTTAAGTCGCGTGATGTGTGAGGGTTATGTTCAATTTGCCAATTCGCTCACTGGAGCCCAACATATTGGAAGCAAGTACAGGGGAACTGATACTCTAGCTTACCCTATATCCACGTGACTCCAACCTGTGTCAATGATCTTGACAAAACCTTTACAATTAGACTTCTAGATGACTTTTCTTCTAAACCAACTAAGTTGTTTATCCTCCTATACCTAAATTCAACACAACCCCAGCACTTCAGAGCGGCTTGTCCGCCTCATCCAAAGTTCACTCATGCTGATACCTGAAAACTTGAGGAAACCCTATAAACTTGGCGTCCTAGTCTGCTAGCAATATTCTTGTAAGAAGGGTAGAAGGGTAGGCTTGATTAATAAAAATAGAAATACTTATGTGGACAGGATATTCAGCTATGTTGTGGTTTGTTTGAACGAAGAAGAATTGTGGGTTGTCAACGAGTCCAATGACTCTCTGCTTTATCCGACCATTGCGCCGCGACTTTAGTTACTCTTCTTCATACCATTGTACACTAAAACATTTATTGCTTCAGAGGGATTATTGGTCATCTAGAAGACTGATTGGATGAGAATTTAGGTAGTATTATAGTCATCTTAAAGCTCAGGTGCCTACTTTCCCATCCCATCTATCACCACCAGACGACTTTGAGGTTTGGTAGGTCATTGAATTAGTCCTCGGTAGCCACGTGGGCAAAATCCATGGGAGCTATTTATCTAGTCCATCTACAACCGAGATTTCAGACTCATGCTTCTTCGTCTTGGGACCAGCTTCAAGGTCGCCGATGTGAGGGGTTATGTTAGCCTTGCGGAAATCCCGGATACTAACACCACGGAGGAACAATTCGTCTATCTCCTCAAGTGTCCTCCCTCCGCACTCGGGGACACAAAATAGAGAGAAGAGGATGGCCATGAAGGAAGTCGCACCAAAGATGAAGCCAACCCTGGACCCGAGACCCGCGTATTCAGCGCTGAGCAAGTAGGGGACGCTAAATGCAACAGCCCACTGAATCACAATGTTGAACACCGAACCTAAGGCGTAAGTCAAGTCTCTGAGGCCAGTAGTTGGGATCTCAGCAGCAACAACATGTGAGAGCGGGGCCCATCCAAGCGAAAAGCCCACGTTGAA
Organism: Clonostachys solani; assembly: GCA_902141235.2. Taxonomy (NCBI): domain Eukaryota; kingdom Fungi; phylum Ascomycota; class Sordariomycetes; order Hypocreales; family Bionectriaceae; genus Clonostachys; species Clonostachys solani. Next base: position 1,617,425 of record CABFOC020000002.1, read on the forward strand.
AATGGTGACCATGGTGACAATGCCTGTTTTAACACTCCATGACGGCTGCGCCACAGTTCCCAATCCACCCATTACCATCAAAGAGGCGGTTTGGATGAAAGCTCCAGCGGTGAGAAGAGGTCTGTGTAATGTTAGAACAGGTTTCGAGGTTTTGGGTTACTTCAACGTACACGCGGCCAGTCTTGTCAGAAAGGAATTGGGTGATTAGAACAACGAAGATCCCAACGGCAGAGTTGATACAAGACATGACGAAGGGATTCACAGTCCCGATGCTCTGTATAAACACAGTCCCGTACTTGGAGCTGAAGTTTTGCCCCGTGAGCTGGAGAAAAATATTCACTCCAATCACAATCAGAGTCCGCTTTCGGTTGGCTTTAAAAAAACGTCAGTAACCATTGCCATATAGATCTCTTGATATATACTGACTTCCTTGAAATAGCTCTTTAGGCGATCCTTTCTTAACATTCTGGCTAAGAGCCGTCTGCATATCGTTGAACTCGACCTCGATCTCCTCAGAAGAATATCGTCCTTCTCTCAGTAAAGTCAGGGATCTCAACGCTTCGTCGGTACGATCACGAGTCAGTAACCACCTGGGAGACTGTCTAGTGTTAGCTTAGGTACCATGATATTGTGAGCGACAGCTGCTTCACATACCTCCGGAACCCACCATACGCCGACCGCTAGGAACGAAGGAATGACGAAGAAAAGCCCATACGGGATTTTCCAAGAAGCATGCCCCTGAATCTCGCTGGTTCCTCGACAAATGATAGCCATTACCAAGCTCCCAAGCTACCGACCATTCACCGTCAGAGAGTTCATTGGAGGCAGAAGAATCGGGAGGTGGACTAACCAAGAGACCTGACTGATAGGTCCCCACCACAAAACCTCTGGCCTGAGCAGGCACAAGCTCAGACTGTAGAACTGGGACGAGTGCCAACTCCATTCCAATATAAACATACGCAATCGTTCGGCCTGTTATGGTCTGTGTCTGTGTCGTTGACAGCAGGAGAATGATGCCAGAGAGAATGGCCCACCAACACATGACGAACATCGCGATTCGACGGCCAAAGCGCCGGCTAAGCAGATTGCCAAAAACAAGACCGAACACGAACCCGACGAATTGCACGCTGTTTAGAAGCGACAGAAAGACGGCGTCGAGATCATAGGCTTTGGTAGTTTTGTTGTAGGTTCCGTACATTTCCTTGAATGCAGGCATCGCTTGCGTGTTGCTAAAGGCTGACTGATCCATACCAAAGTTGAGTTGCGAGAGCGCAATCAATGCGCAGGAATAAAGGAGGCGGCCATTGAAGCAGCCAGGCAAACTGCGTGCGGGTTTGTTTGTGGCCATTGGTGCCTACTCAGGTTGCCGCGGCTGTTATTGAGGTATGTTGGGATTAGTTCAACACATACTTCGTGATCCCAACTGTGTTCTTATACACGTTGGTTATCAAGATCAAGGTTGCGAGTAGAATGGCCTTTGAGCAAAGAATACTTGGGTTGTCGTCAAAATGTGAAGCAATCACGCAATTGACGCCAATTTGGCGAACCACCTGGATCGGAATCAATAATAAGCAAACCCGTGGTGTAAGTCTCATTTGTATTGGCCATTGCGCAACAAAAGGAACTACCAGAAGACGACAGGGAAATCCCGAAAGAACACAATGGAGGCGTAAATGGCCAGGTCAGGGGAAGTGTGGGAACACGGGGAGACGGGTAGACGGGGATGCACGGAGAAGGCAAGAGGACGAGGAGTTGAAGAGGTTAAAGCGGGCGGGGACATGGGGAAGCGCGGAGATTACTGAGATGAGCATAGCAATCGATTCACCTGAGTTAGCTGAGCTAGCTTGAAGATCCGTGTTTCCGCGTCACAAGTTGGTGTATACTAATTGCGCCTCTCCCCTCTGAACGCTTTGTAAATTGATATCGGCGCGATCCTTTGCTGCAGGAGATTTTAACCCTGGCCACAAAGTCACGACAAGGGACGCAACAAACCAGAAGACTATTGAAATGAGTAAATCGCAAATGAAACGGCCAAACTTTTTGGTGATAGTCGCCGACGACTTGGGCTACAGTGACTTGGGCTGCTTCGGCTCAGAAATCGAAACCCCTTCATTGGATCGATTGGCACTGGCGGGTGTAAGATTGACTAATTTTCACACAGCATCAGCATGCTCCCCAACAAGGAGCATGTTGTTTTCGGGAACAGATAACCACATTGCTGGGCTTGGGCAGATGACAGAGCATATGGCAGGCTTCATCGACAACTACAAGGATCGGCCCGGTTATGAAGGTTATCTCAACTTTCGAGTCGCTGCGCTGAGCGAGATTCTTCAAGATGCTGGATACCACACTATCATGTCTGGGAAATGGTACAGAAAGGATCCCCCGAAAACAAAACAAAATTTGATATTGCTGCTGATTGTCTATAAAATTATCTAGGCATTTGGGAACATCAATAGAGACAGCACCATGCTCACGAGGGTTTGACAAAAGCTATGTATTCCTTTCAGGCTGCTGCAACCATTTCAACTACGAGCCACAGCTTGATGACCCTTCGCATGGGCTTTTCACGCCTATGAATGCTGGGAAATTCTGGATGGAAGACGACCGCTTTCTCGACCGAAAGGATCCAGATGACATCCCCACTGACTTCTATTCTACCACGACCTTCACTGACGTTCTGATCAACTCTCTACGAGAACGAAATGACACCGAGCAGCCGTTCTTCGCCTACCTTCCATTCACCGCACCCCATTGGCCACTGCAAGCACCACGAGATACGGTCGAAAAATACAAGGGCTACTATGATGATGGGCCGGCCAAGCTTCGAGCTCGACGTCTCCAAAAGCTTGTTCAGCTTGGACTCATACAAGAGGGGGTGGAGCCCGCCCCCATGACGGTTGAATTATGGGATAAGATGTCTGCCACAGAAAAAGCCGAGTCAGCACGAAAAATGGAGGTCTACGCGGCCATGGTTGATATCATTGACCAAAATGTTGGACGCGTCGCAGACTACTTGGAGTCGATCGGCGAGCTAGACAATACCTGCATCTTGTTTATGTCAGATAACGGAGCTGAGGGTGCTATGCTGGAAGCTATCCCTATGATGGGCAGCGTTGGTTCTGTCCCCAAATTGATCAACAAGTACTACAACAACTCAATCGACAATATGGGTAATGCCGACTCGTATATCTGGTATGGCGCTGAGTGGGCATGTGCTTCCATGGCCCCCTCACGGGGTTTCAAGACATGGATTACAGAGGGAGGTATTCGCTGTCCCTGCTTGATCAGATATCCAACCTTTTCCAAATCTGGTTCTACCACGGATGCGTTCTGCACTGTCATGGATATCCTTCCTACCATACTAGAACTTGCTCAGGTGCCATTACCTGGGAAAATCTTTAGGGACAGGGAGGTTGTCCCCGTACGTGGCAGTTCATGGGTTGCTCACCTGAACGAAAAATCATCTGAGATCCATGATGAGGAAACTCACATTACAGGATGGGAGCTTTTTGGGCATAGAGCTATCAGACAAGGTACTTGGAAGGCACTCTATATGAATGCGCCAAGGGGTAAAGACAGATGGGAGCTCTACAATCTGCAAGTGGACCCTGGGGAGACAGAAGATCTGGCCGAGAGGGAACCAGAAGTGCTGGAACGACTTATCAAACACTGGGAGGTTTATTATGCCGAATCTGGAATGTTTGACCCCGGCCATGAGTTTAGATACACAAAATACACGTAGCTCGCCACCTAAAGAATGTTATTGGAACAGGATAGCTTGTCATGCGCTCCACGCACGGCAGGCCCTGCTTTGAATGAAGATTGGGTATCTATGAAATCATATGATCGCTATATATATCTACGCGGTATCAATCTGAGCACAGGCTTGGTAATACATAAACTCGAGAGTATTAGCCATTTGAGCAACGTCACCAGCCCCTTCGCCCCAATACTTGAGTGTCCGTATTGTTGTCTGTATCAAAGATCTCCACTCTGAGGGAACATCAATCCGACCAGGATTTAGTGCCGCGGCGATTATCATGGTAGCATAGGCAAAACAATTTCGAACTACAAACCAAGAGCCACCATGTCGTATATGAAACGAGAATCGGTGGACCATTCTCGCACATAGGTCGATGGCCTTGTTGCTTAAATCTCGTATTTCTGAAGGAATGCTCATACCTCCATCGTGATGGAGAGCATAGTATACAATTGGTCGTAGTATATATTCACGCCATATCTGGGCTCTACCTTGAAGGGCAGATGCAAATTGAGTGACTGGGGTCTCATCATCATGGAATTGTACTGCGGGTGGTAGATGCTCATGCCTTCAAACGTTCCTGTTAGTGTTTGCGCCGTTCCAAAATATCGGAGAATCTACAAGGAGCTTACCATGAGGATACTTGCAGTTCGCATTCATGATACTGCTCTATCAAATGCGTTGGGCTTTTCATCCAATATGTCTCACCCTTGCGATACCAAAGATGTATAGTTTCGTCAATCATGCGTCTAGCTGATATCTCGGCAAGGTAGTAGGACCAACCCATCTCGTTAATATGCTGTTGATCATACGGAAACTCTGACGGTGGAGTGCTATTGACCGTGGTAGGAGTAGAAAGCTCATCTGGCAGTCTTGGAAATGCCTCTGGGTATGAAAAGCTATCCAACCCACTGGGCTGCAATCCTAATTCAAGAAAGAGCTCACTACGGTATTTGTTAATTCGACGACCATACGGGCAAGAGAGGGTAGTACTGCTTCGTCTTACCTCTCAGATCGGAAGCAAGACCAGAATAAACGCTGTTCTAAATGATAATCCTTTGGAGGGGGTCCTTGAAAAGATGCCCATGCCCTTTCACCACCCCGTAATAAGAGAGCCTCAAGCCTGGTTGCGGCTTGCTGAAGATAAAACCATGCCTCTAAAGGACGAAGCATCGATTTCTCAAATATATGAGCAAAGAATAGGCATTGGATGTCTTGAATCGAACGGCCTAGAAGGCCAAGCCTCTTTTGAGCTGCTAGATAGTACGCTTTGGCTCTGCCAAGTTCCTCCACTGTTTGTGTTTGAAATTGCTCGTCGTTCGGAGGGATAGGGAAATCATTCGGTTTCGGCCAAGGTTTAGTGTACGCAGCTAATGCACAGGCCAATAGCTATTACAATACCATTTATCAGTTAGTGCTGGTGGTATTTCTATCGGAATGGAGTCCATACCACAATGCAAGAGGAAGAGTCGTACTGCAGCCCATATTCTGTCACTGTCTGCGCTTGGCGTCTGAGTTCTGCCTCATCCAGCACAGGATTCCTTGGATGAACCTGCTCGAGAAATTTGGAGCACAATGGTACAAAATCCTCGTCTCTAATTCCTGGTCCTTCCGTCGTTGCTGACCCTTGGGATCCATGCCGCGGTTTTTCATACTCACAGCTCAGTGGAAATGAGTCGATCTCGAGTAGTTCAACCGGAACAACATTTCTCAACGCAGGCCACCGCAAAATAGATTCTGCACGTAGAGCTGAGAATGTGAACCTTGACCCCTCTGCATTGCGATTTGAAGAGGGTGGACCCGGCATCTCTTGGGGCGTTTGAACCGAGGAGAACCTTTTCCAGGGGCTGCGGTCAAGCAGAGCTGAGTGGCCGTCCACCCCGATCGGAGGCGGGCAAGGAAAAGAGGTAAATGATTTCGTCGTTCTTTCATTTATTTGTAGCACCAATTCCCGTAACTCGTCTAGTCGGTGTATCACTTCGCCCTGATCAGTTACACTTGGGTGTTGCGCAATACTGTCCAAAACCCCCCCTGTTGGTCGTCACCATAGATACATCTCGCCCCATTGCGAACACAGAAGCCGCATTCTGGGCGCACATTGTCACATTTTGTCTTTCTAAGTCGACAGAATTGACAGGCAGAGACAGCTCGCTTTCTTGGAGCAAAGTCTGTAGTGGTTAAGCGTCGTCTTTTGTTGGTAGCCAGCTCCTCTCCTCCGACGGGGCTATTGCTGCCAGCAAGGTGGATATATGTATGTTCCATTTGCAGCTAAAAGATGTATTTTGGCGCAATACGGAACGTTGATTATGCCCAAGCTGCCCTGGTCTCAGTGAAGACACCCAAAAATGATTCGGAAAGACGGGGATGGACGGGGAAAGGCGGCAGTACCTGTACATGAAAAGAACACAATAAAGGCCAGGAGCGTAGGTGCGGATAAAGCTTCATGGGTCAACAGTCATGGCTAAACTCTTTTGGCTCTCTAGCGATCGCGCAATATGACGTGATCGGGGTGTGGATCTGGGCATCTCTTGAAGACAGGAAGCTAATGTTGCGTCTGCGCACAAGCAACACGAGCTTATTTCATGACAGCCGAAGCAGGTGAGCTCTTCTTATGCCGCACATCTGTAAATTTCCTTCCCGGTTGCTGTTTTAGTATCCTCGACGGACTTCGTATAGCGTAGCCAATTCCCAGAACTTGCGGTCAGGGCCGCTAATGCTCTAGACATCTAGACATACGATCACCGACACAAGCTAAAGCCAAGCACTGTGCACGAGCCGAGCTTGATTCCGTAGTGCAAGATTATGCAGGTTGTTGCCGTCTGTTGGTTGGATGCATTGCCGAGCAGCAAATCCAAAATCCTGGCATTCATCAAGTGGTCATACCAGAAGGACTAATTCTCTCGATTCTCACCAATATAGAATTTTGAAATCTACGTTTGATCTATAGTTAACTACAATAGTGATGGAAATATTCAGAGTAGTTAGTCTCTTCAGTATGCTCTCGCAATTCGAAGCGACCGCATTTGAATGCTCAACTTAAACTTGGTTAGTAGCTATTAGGATAGGAGTTAGACCTCCTATACGGGTGAGAGAGTTCGAGAACAAAGTAAAAAACATCAATGAAGAAGCTAGACCCAACATCTCAACACAATGAATATAAGTTACGAAAGTACAACCATGCTTGAAATTGCAATCATTTGCTATATGAATTACACAAGCCAGTTATTAAGTCCCAGTAGGAACGATGATCAAGAAAAAGTATATATTTTAGCCTCTAGTATAGTAGCTGAGTTTATAAACTATCAGGAAAATGCCGAGGAAGGCCTAGACTGCACTACGAGCTCCCATCATCTGTCAATTGGTCGAGTTGAGTGATGTCCTCCCCTGATCCTTCAACAACCCCTGCTTCTTTCAGCTTCTTTTCTTTTTTGTGGCTCCAGTCCTTGAGGAATTTTTCAGCTGCAATTTGCTTGTCTTTCCTGTCCTCGTCTGCAGCCTTTTCCGCTGCAGCCTTTGCATCCAAGTCTGCCTTCTGTTGGTTCATCAAGGCCGTATTCTGAGCGATGTACCCTTCGTTTTCTTTCAGATTCGTTTCGATCTTTTGTTTTTCTTCGACGATGTGTTTTCTCTCGCGCTGCGCGGAATGTCCCAAGGTCTGCATTATAGACGCCTGATCATCCGAACTACCCACAAATAGATTTGCCACATCAGTGATTTTCGGGTTCTTTTTCGGCTCATTGGCTTGAGACGTCAGAGCGTTCAAGGCTTCCTTCCGAGCTTTCTCGATCTCGTCGGTCTGAGAACCCGACGCAGGCTGAGCAGGTGGCGCCGGCGGATCAGGTAATTGACAACTAGGGCCAGCATCTGAACCGGTGTTTGACCTCTTGCAAGGATTGTCGACCTTATGAAGTTTCCCCTGCCTCACTTCCTCAGTCTTGCTGTTGACTCTTTGGTTTTGGGGCAATGGGGTTTTGGGTTTGGTGACCGACGACTTAGATGCATTTTCAACCAGTGATGTTTTAGCTGTACTTTTGGCAGGACTTTTGGGTGCATTCCTTGGAGGAGTTGGGCCCTTGGAACGATTCTTAGCAGTTAACTTCTTTGCAGCGTTTGGTTTCTTGGTAACAGTCTTCTTCGGGGCAGTCTTCACAGTCTTTGATTTCTTGGCTGCCGTTGGCCTCTTGAAAGCAGTTGTCTTCTTAGTACCTGCTGGTTTCTTGACCACAACTGGTTTCCTAACAGGAGATGGCTTTCGGATGGGAGCTGGTTTCTTAGCAGCAAGAGGCTTCTTGGCAGCAGCGGGCTTCTTGGCAGCAGCGTGCTTCTTGGTAGCAGCGTGCTTCTTGGTAGCAGCGTGCTTCTTGATAGCGGTTGGCTTCCTAGAAGGAGATAGCTTTCTGATGGGAGCTGGTTTCTTGGCGGAAACGGGCTTCTTGGCAGCGGTTGGCTTGTTGGTATCGGCAGGCTTTCTGATGGAAGCTGGCTTCTTGACAACAGCTGGCTTCTTGACAACAGCTGGCTTCTTGACAATAGCTGGCTTCCTAATAGAAGATGACTTTCTGATGGGGGATGGTTTCTTAGCGGCAGCGGGCTTCTTGGCAGCGGTTGGCTTCTTGGTATCGGCAGGCTTTCTGATAGGAGCGGGCTTCCTAGTAGGAGATGAATTTCTGAAGGGAGCTGGCTTCTTGACGGCAGAGCGCTTCTTAGTATCAGCAGGCTTCCTGGCAGGATGCCTAGTAGTAGACTTCTTTGGGCCACCAGGTTTGCTAATGGTGGCTGGGTTCTTGGCCTTAGGCCTCTTTGACGCGACTCTGGTTGCCAACTTGCGGACCTTACACGCCCTCAGTTCCAAAGGTGCAAGCCTATTTAGCCCCCGAGAGCCAATATCAGATGAAAGTTCATCGCGCTTGTCTTGATGGCGAATCTTTCCAGTAGTTCTGATCGGTGCCACTACGACACTAGCACCATCATCTCCCCTGGTGTCAAAAATGTTGGAGGATTGCCTGGGCTCGGTTGAAACCCCGGTACCGGCTGATGGGAGTGGAAACCCGGCAACTTTGACAGAACGGCCAAGGAAAAAGGAAATAGAACAAAAGTAGAGATGTTTCATAGAAACCATGGTGGACGAGTAGGAAATGGGAGTAGCGTGCAGACTGCAACGAAAGAGAGTAAAAATAACAAACAAGTGAGACCAGCTCAGGGTGGGAGAAATAAAGGATGAGAGACCAGCTCTAGCTATGTTATTTTTGGGTGTTTTTATTTTTTTTATTTTGGCTAGAAACATATTGTATGGTAAAAGCGACCGCAATATATACACTTTTCGTTTATCGCATTTATCACACATCAACAACCGACCAACAATTGAAATTCAGTGTTCTATTTTCATCCGTTCTTCTCAGAAGATCCGGTCGTTTTCGTCCTGGGATATTCGTAATAATATTGATTGAGTGTTGGTTGAGTGACTTGGCATTTCGTTCTCCCCACCCATTGAGCCCGTACTCGTCCAACAGGTGGCAATCTTTAAGTCCCAGAAATAACAACAAAAAGAACTAAGCATCACATTTCAATCCAAAAACAAGGATCTTACGTGATAAGGCAACTACTTAGGAGTAGGGCTTGACATCGCCATTAGGTCGTTGGTTTGTCACCCATTAAAACAGGAATACATTTGGGGGCCAATAACGCAGCGTATGATCGCTAGGAAAAACTAATGCAGGACAAACCCACAGTGGGATTCCAGTTGGTAGGATTCCAGTTGGTAAGAAGCCTGCTAAATATATATTCGCACTATTCTTGCATCTCTGTGTTGGCCGAAGCCCAAAATCCTAACCAGGTGAGATGGATTTTCACCGTCCCTCACAGTGCCCCGAACCTGATCAATCGATAGAATGGATATCAATGATGTGACAATAGTTGTTATTACTGGACTAAACGGTTTTCTATCGCCTGTGTTCCCAAGTGTCGTTGGTTATCTGGAAGTTGAGAAACGAAAATTGGATGTTGAGCTCATGGAACAAGTGTCTCATGATGACGAAGGGTAAGTTGCAAGTAGAAAACCTCTTCGATGGTGGCGTGATTGATTGCGTGGTTTCTCGGTATCTCCGCAGCACGTAGGCTCAGCCTCCAATCCACTCACACATAATTAAGGGTTATCTGCAAGCGAGGTTGCATCGCCGGGGTCCCAACGCAAAATCGAATTAGAGCCAACAGCTCTTATGAATTATTATCCCCAATGATTAGGCCAAGAGTCAGACGCTACACTTTTCTCATTGTTTGCAAGAACCTGAAAGGGGACAGAAAAATCCATCTCGACCTATTTTTTACTACTTTGATGCTTGCTCCGAGATTATTGAAACAGAAAATGGATGAAGCAGTGCCACTTGACCTCCTTTCTGTCGCATTTGATCCTGTTATCTCGTTGAAAGACAGGCACACTTCGAGCGCTCGAGAGAGCTGGATTTACCAACCAAGGGTCTACAGATCTCTCGAGATATTTGTTGCTGATCGAGTAGGGGACCGAGGGCCTTGTATTTGTGAACCAAAATTACCTGGCGATCCTTATCGGTTTCGTTTCTCAGATGGCTTCTGCGTGTCATTACGCGTTAACTGCCCTGAACCCAGCGATCCCGATGTGATCAAAGTGGAAAAAATAACTCGTGTGGTTGAATGGATGAAGTATTTTTCCGCCAACACGAGTATTCCTATGCCGCATATCCTGTCTTTTAGCAGAGACGTGTCTGATGTCCTTCCGATTCTCGGCGTACCCTTTTACTTGGTGGAAACCATGAGGCGAGGAAAGTCTCTTCGCAGCTATCTGGCCGCACTGCGAGAATCTCAAACCATTTCAGCAAACAGGGCGAACGAGATTCGGTCCAATATCTACGAGCAAATTTCTCAATACTACCTCGAACTGCGCCGTTTGACGATGGGCCGGATAGGCTCCGTGAGTGCAGACAGCTCTGGGAAGTGGGAAGTTACCAAACGCCCATTCACGGGTAGTATGGAATACCTTCTGTCCGATATCCCTGCTTGTCTCATGCACGAGTGGCCTGAAGAGCCGTTCAGTACCGCAGAAGATTATTTCTGGTTTATGAGCGAACAAAACATGGCCGCTCTTTGGGGTCTGCGCAGCCTGAGTGTACCAAGGCGACTAGACCCTGTTGCTGACGATGTTTTTCCGCAATGGGAAGATGATGAATTCAACTTCGATCCGGAAAAGGTTGCCAGGTGCGCCCGGCTTCGTTTCAGGGCCCGACATGGGTTCCTCCAGCTCATCAAAGAACTTGCAACTGAGGAAGAGTATTCAAACGGCCCCTTTGTGCCAGCCATGCCACACTTGGACTGGGAGCTCTTCCGTGTCGACTATGACCAAAGAACGGGGAAAATCAATTATGTCTTCGAACCGACGACCATGAACTTCTTGCCTCTCCCATTTCTGTGCATACCGCCTCCCTGGCTTACTCTCAAGCCGGTGATGAGCTACATTGATCGGAACAAACTTGACTCTTTTATCGAACAGTATGAGAAGGAACTGCCAAGGTTCCTAGAAGCTATGAAAACCGTGGAAAGGCGATTGGCAAATACAGATTCAATCCTAGAAAATGAGAAGCCGTTGTCAACTCTCATGCTCGAGTCTTGGAAAAATAAGAGATTTTGGTTTCACTATGCTCTTGAAAACATACAAGCTGTCGATCAGCTGTACTATGGGGTGCTCTATCAACTTCACCCAGGAGGAAAACCTTTTGAACTGTCCCCGGCTCTTGAGGTTGAGATGGAAAAGTACGTTGAACATAGCATGGAGCAAATTTATGCCTGCCGTAAGGACTATGACAAATTTGTGAAGGAGGCTAAAGATTGATTAAGGGATTATCAAATCAACCATTGCAAGATAAGGAAATTTTCTATTGGGTTCATACTTTACGCAATATCGGAGCTCTGCGCCATTGCCTTCCCGTTTATGTTGATGGTGATTCTGTATTTGAAAAGGTTGATGTGTGACTGCTAGGTCGGCTCTGCAGCGACCTTTCTTTTCAATCGCGGACAGCCTGCTCAACTGATAATGGATTAAGAGAGCTTCCACGCTCTGTAGGCACCCTAGCTGAACAAACTTTCCCGTAATGGTCTAACAGGCGAAAATCCGCGAGTTCAAGGTAATGCCAGCTTGCAACAATGGAACACCCCGATCCCCAATTCCCGCTTTTGGCGGTACCAAACCGAAGTTCACAGTCCTATCGACCGCATCTTCGCCCAACAGGGCAGATTTAGAAAAGATAGGAAATAGAGGGCAATCGTGGGGGGAATGGGAAGACCTCCTTCGTCTGTTCGGGCAATTTTGCTTACTCTCCTTCAGGTACTGCACATGATACAGGACACTCCCATGGAAGCAACGGACCAATCCGGACGGCGCTCATATTCAGCCTCACTAAAGCGGTATTAGCTGATGACATGGCATAAAACCCCTCACTCAAAATTCAATTCCATTCCAATTTGCCAAGCTGTCTACTGTCCCAAGATACCGGCGATTTGTTTGGTACAATCCGTTGACATCGCAACATGCTATCACCGCCCAAAGCATGGCACCCCCGGACCTCTCATGAATCCGAAGTGGAGGGTCAGAAGTTTCGGGCCGCGAGCAGCCTAATCCCCGTATTCGCGGAAGCTCGGTTGTGGAACTCTCGCAATCCAACTATCGACGATTTGGTTCTTACTAACGAAGAGTTGGAGAAGGTGCTCTCGGATCAGGTACACACTTCCAGCGAAATCCAACAGTCTATTAATAACTTAAGGCTAGGAATTTCACCGTGCTGACACGCAGCTAGGAATCGCCGCTGGAGAATGGCACCAACGAAACGCTGGGGAAACCACCCAAATTCATTCTAATGTATATTTACTCTCATTTTATGCTGCTCTACACTCAATGATCTAACTATTATTACAGCTCGGTGTTTGGAGAGCCAGAGTCTGGAAAGGAAACGGGCCATGAGCTTTTGGCACGAACGAAGTGCCTCAGCAAAATACTTCACCTTGCAGGACTTCGCGATCAGCGACATGTTTCAAGGTTCATCAATAACAAAATTCCTTGCACATATAGCCATGTAGAATACGAGGGCGATGGAGAAACGCCCGTTTGCTTAAGTATGGTGTCGTATCTTTGCATTCAGTCCCCATGACAAAGGCTTACTCACTATTTGATTCTAGCCATTCTCTTCTTATGCCCCAAGCGCAGCAACAATATATTAGGCGCCGTCCGAGTCGACATTGAATCAAGAAATTGTTTTGCCTTCGTCAGCTCCAGATTTGAGGTAGATAACCAAGATATCATATCTCGCTGTCGCCGAAACGTTGATCTGTTACGAATAAATCCTTTGTACCTGCTCGTATTCATTTATGAGAACCGAATCCAAAGATGGACTGATTGGTTTGAGGAGTCATGGCAGAGTATTGTGGAAGCGGAGACGGCAACTAACATGATCCTTCCCCAATGGAGGTTGAGCAAAAAACAACTAAACACGATTTCAGATTCTGACAGGCTACTCACTCAATTACACAAAACCCACATAGAGCTCTCAAACAGCCACGGTGTGATCTCGTATGGGCATGCGTTTGGTGATGCCTGCAATAAAGCTGCTATCCAAATCGAGGAGTATCGGAAAAGCCTTGGTTACACGCCCCTGCCAACTCGAGACTTGCGAAGTTTAGAAGAGGACCTGAATATGATGCACTCTCAATCTGGATCAATAAAGAGCAGATTGGCAGCCTTAAGCAGCCGGTTATCGGGCATGATCAACGTGGTATGTGCTGACTTAGGCCCTCGAAATGAATGGATACAAGCTAATTTCCTCTATCTGCAGTCTTTCAATCTCATTGCCAAAAGAGACAGCAAAGTCAACGTCGCAATCGCAAAACTGCAGGCCAGGGAAAGTCGAACAGTAAAGGGAATTTCGATCCTAACCTTTTCATTGCTTCCGGCAACCTTTCTCGCGGTACGCTAGAGTAGGCACCATTGGGTCATTCCAATACTGATTCTATACTAGACTTTATGGACAACGAACTTGTTTCAACTTGATGGGTACAAAAATTGGTTGGTGTTCATTGGATCAGTACTAGGTTTGACATTGTTCGTCTTCACTTGTTCCTATATTTATGGCCGTGTGGCCCGGAAGCTGGAAGAGACACGATGGCCAAACGCATCTATAATGGACACACTCAATGCTCTGCCCCCAGCGTAGGTATCCTGATTGAGGGGTGGTATTGCTTCTGCCACTCCGCAGTTGTTCGATGCTGACACTCATCTTAACTTTTTTTTCTCTTTGTATATATTTCTATTCACAGAATCCATCATAGCTTCACCTTCTCAGAAGTGTAGTATATCCCAGGAGCATCATCCGCTGCTTGATATCCCATCACGTATCTGTAGGTCCGGCAGCTGTAAGGAAGTCAAAGTCTGCTCCTGAATGAGCTTGCTGCACCGACCGCATGAACAATCCCCGATACCCTCTGAGTTTCTTTCTAGCAACCCATACATCTGCCGATTTATCAGATTCCGTTTCCAATGACCTTCTCTTCTCTTCCTGTCGGCGCTTGATCTCTTCCTCTGAGATATCCACGTGAATTAGCCGCTGATCCAAGTCACACTTTACTAAGTCTCCCGTGCGGACGATTCCCAGTACTGAACTTGGGTCCGTTGCCTCCGGAGATACATGAAGCACAATTGTACCACCGGCAGTTCCACTCATACGTCCATCAGATATCCGCAGCATGTCCTGAACGCCCTTTGCCGCGAGTTTGCGAGGAATAGGGATCATTCCAGCCTCCGGCATACCTGGATTACCAATGGGCCCAATGTTTTGGAGAATAAGTACGCTGTCGGGCTCTACTTCGAGATTCGGATCATCAATCCTCCTGGCCATATCCGCTGAGCCGGCGAATACAACCGCTCGGCCAGTATGGTTGAGCAGTGCACGATCTTTTGAAGCACTTGCTTTCATGACACACCCATGCGGTGCCAAATTACCCTTAAGAACCACCAAAGAGGAGCGCTCGTAAAGGGGATCGTGTAGCGGGCGAAGAACCATGGTAGGAATATGTCTTGGGACTATCTTGAGGGGAGTCGAGTCCAGTTCCTCTCCCAATGTCTTTCCGCTAATGGTCAATGCGTCAAGGAGTAGCAAGGGTTTGAGCTCTTCCAGCAACGCTCGCATACCGCCCGAGTTGTGGAAGTCTGTCATGTAATTATCGCCACTAGGTTTTAAATCCACAAGCAGCGGGGTCTTCCGTCCAATCTCGTCGAACGTCTCGAGTGTGATGGTTCCTGCCACATCAGGATGACGCCCAATAATCGCCATCAAGTGCACGACGGCGTTGGTCGAGCCTCCGATGGCCTGGAGGACGGTAATGGCGTTAAGGAAGGAGTTGCGCGAGAGCACTGTCTGTGGCTTGAGCTTCAGGTTATGCATGTGCACAGCTAGAGACCCCGTTTCTTCCGCAATGCGTAACCTGGCCGAAGAAACGGCCGGTGCCGTGGCTCCCCAGAAAGGCATCATGCCCAGACCAACCAGGATGCATGCCATTGTGCTCACAGTACCCATCACACCACATGTTCCGGCCTGTAAGAAGCCAGTACGTTAGCATATCATTCAGTAACCGATGGGGATCGCTGGCGAGGAGTCAACGCCTCATTATTCGGGAACGTACCGTCGGCGCCAATTCTTCATTGATACCTGAGATTTCTTCGATGTCGATCGTACCCGCGCGAAATTTGGCCCAATTGTTTCGACAGTCTGTGCAGGCTCCAATCCGTTCGCCCTTGTGGCTGCCGGGCATCATGGGGCCAGTAACAAGACTCAGCGCCGGCTTGTTCGCCGAGATGCCACCCATGAGCTGTGCGGGGGTGGTCTTGTCGCATCCCCCGATCAAAACAACCGAGTCGCACGGCTGCGCGCGTATCATCTCCTCGGTGTCCATTGACATCAGGTTCCGGAGGTACATGCTTGTCGGCGAAGAGAAGGATTCAGCAATGCTGATGGTTGGGAAGTCAATGGCCAGTCCGCCAGCCAGGTGGACTCCACGCTTGACGGCCTCGATGAGCTGAGGGACATTGGCGTGACAAGGGTTGAAGCTAGAGTAGGTGTTGACAATGCCGATAATGGGTCGTGAGAGGGACTCTTCACTATATCCCATAGCCTTGATGAAGACTTTGCGGAGAAAGAGGGAGAAATGGGCATCACCATACGATGCCAGACCTTGTCGCATTCCTCCAGAACTGGAGTCAATGGGAGTATTCAGGTCATAGTCGTTAGGGGCGGGCTTTGCGCCTCCTCTTGTGTCTGAGCTTGCATCATTTTCCATGTTGTATCTCGCGTATGCCCAGCATATATCCAATAATTCCAATCCAGGGCACAAGGCATGAGAGCAGAGAGCCCGGTCTTTATCACTTTCGCCTTATCCGATCACATCATAGCAGACGATGTCGGAGCCGGGCGGGATAAATAAGCAAGCCGTGATTGGCGGTTCCGGCGACGGAGAAAGTCCGTGAGTGGGTTCTTCATGCCTTCAACCGACACGGAAATATATTACTCGGCTTCGATAACCGGAAATATTTCCACGGTTTCGGCAGCCGGATCGCTCACTCGATCTATCCTGCCACCCTCAATCAATCTCGAAGCGCTCTGAATCTAAGCTCCGAAATAATGTTCGATTTAAATGGCAAAGTCGCCCTGGTGATTGGCTTGGGCCAGTCAGGAACCGAGGGCTGGGGAATTGGTGCAGCCTGCGCAATCACCTTTGCTCGACAAGGGGCCATCATCTTTGGCGGCAACCGCACGATCGCTTCTACAACGAAGACGACAGACACCCTCCGCAATGAAGGCCTCCAGGGAGAAGTCATGCAAGCCGACGCCACTTCCTCAGAGTCCGTCAAAGCCCTCGTCGACGCCTGTATTGCGAAACATGGCCGTATTGATATCTTATTATGCAACGTGGGCCAGTCACAGCCAGGCGGGCCAGCCGAGATGTCAGAAGAGACTTGGGATTCCCAGATGGACCTCAACTTGAAAAGCGTATACTTAGCATGCCACCATGTCCTGCCTATCATGGAGAAACAAGAGACAGGTGGTTCTATCGTTTGCGTTTCCAGTATCGCCGGACTGCGCTACATTGGGAAGCCCCAGATTGCATACAATACCACGAAGGCAGCAATCATGCAGTTCGTGAAGGCTACGGCTGTCATCTACGCGAAGAAGGGGGTGAGGCTCAATACAGTGGTGCCTGGTTTGATGGAGACTCCATACACAAGAGAGCTTTTCAAACGACATCCGGTGCCGGGTGGTTATGAAGAATTCAAAGCGACAAGGGATAATCAGGTTCCCATGGGCCATATGGGAGATGCTTGGGATGTGGCCAATGCCGCTTTGTTCCTGGCTTCAGATGAAGCTCGGTATGTTACTGGTCAAAAAATTGTTGTTGACGGAGGTATCACATCCTCTACCGGTCGTTCATAGAATGTAAATATATATATTATTTTGGGTTTTATCTCACCTTTCATATTCTTCAAGATCACTTATCAGGCTCACAGATAATCCATGGTCCTGCCCGTCTCAATTGCCATACAGCAGAGTCGTTGTTTCCGAAAAGCTCGAATTGAAAGACAAATTCTCGTTAATCAAGACTAGTTTCGATTCCATCGCCCTTCAGACCCATTAATTTGACGAACCGAGAGCCGACTTGGGTATGCCGTGTGCATGGGAGCTTTGAAGTTCGGTTCGGGATTTATCCGTATGCCCACTTCTATCACCCTTCTCCACGTGCGGGAATACTCCGCTTGAAATATCGCCCACTCGGAATGTCTCCAAGTATTTCTTTTGCATCCTTGATACTGCTAGAAGGATTGCTCTCGATATCATAATCCCCACCCGTGTTGTATTATTTCAACATGGCTGTTATTCACATTGGTTAGTACATTGGTTCTCCAGTTTGATGGAATACACGCACTCATACAATGAAATATCCATCATATTTCATCGTCCTAATCGGTATTTATAGTGCTATTCAAGTTTAAGCCTGAGGCTACAGAAGAGCACAAGGCAAGGTTCGTAACAGAGCTGAAGAAGTTGAGAAATCTGCCTTGCGTCCAGAACCAGCAGCTCACTGTTGGTGGACCATCCATTACAACGCCAATTGAGCGAAGCAAAGGCTTTGAGATCTCGCTACTCAGCTTTCACAAAGATCATGCCGCCTTAGAAGAGTATCAGGCCAGCAAAGAGCATCACAAGTAAGTCATGGTCGGTCGAAAAGCATTATCGATATGTTAACGAATCAACAGAGTCACCAGCGAGCTCCTTTGGCCGTTTGCGGAAGATATCACAAGGTTTGACTTTGAAGTCAATGGAGATGACCTTCATGGGTTCCAGGGCTTGGTGCGACCAAATAATGGATAAATTATAAGCGATACATGACAAAGTGCATCCAGCTGGCTCATCTTCTGGGTGAAAGCCGTGGTCTCCTTCAGCGCATCTAGTTTCACCGAAAATAAAGATATAGATGATAGATATTCTTAGAGCCTCAAAATTGGTGTCGATTGCCAACTCATAATTGGAATTAGACTAGGGAATAATAAGCTCTTTCTTGTCAACCTGATCCTTAGGAAGTCTCCCAGCACCTTTGATCTGTCCGGTACGACGATTTATCGTAGCGTAAAAGGTACGCTAGAATTAAATTCATAAATTCAATATATCTATCCATCACGCAACCACGACATCTTTATTCGTCTTCGCACTCTCAATGACAGCCTCGATCAATCGTAAAACATCTCTCGCCTGGGTTGCTCTCACAGGGACATCCTTATCCTCGCCACTCGCGAGGGCTTTGGCCAGTTCCACATAAAAGGCCTTGTAAGTGGCTGGCTCGTTTTCAGGGGTTGGAGCCTCTCCAGGGATATTGTTTTCGTCCACAAGTATGAGCTTTAGGTCCTTGGGATCATCTCTCCCGAAGCCAGGGTCCGTCGCCTTCATTCCAGCTATCAATTGATCCTCCTGGGGATCGAGGGTCCACTTCTGGAAACTCCCCTTGGTGCCACGAACCCAGAACCTGGGCTGCACAACTTCGGCGCTCAAAACGCTGGTACGAATGTTGACGAGTAAACCATCAGGGTACGTGAGTTCCACGGCGATGCTGTCTGGTGTCTGGAAGTCAAATCCGCCGTTGCGCTGAGAAAGCAGCCTGCCATGAACAGTTTGCGGCATGCCGAAGAGGACGTACGCTTGATCAATTAGGTGGCTACCGAGATCAAATACCATGCTGCCTCCCTTTTCAATGGGCAGGCCGGCCGACCAATTGCTGGGGGGCTCAGGGTTGTATCGCGCGAAATGGCTATCGTATTGCAGAATGCGACCCAAAGTTCCCTTGGCCACGAGGTCCTTTATTGTGAGAAAGTCGGAGTCCCAACGCCTGTTCTGATACACACATAGAAGGCGGTTTTGCACCTTTGCAATGGAGATGAGCTCGTTGGCGGCGGCCGAAGTCGGTACAAACGGCTTCTCTGTGAGTACATGCTTGCCTGCTTCCAAGCTTGCTTTGGTCAACTCGAAATGGTTATCTGGAGGTGTGCCGACAACGACTAGATCAACGGCTGGGTCGGCGAGAAGGTCTTTGTAGTGAGTGTAGTGCTTGATGTCGGGGTAGTCGGCGGGGGCGGAGTTTCCAGGTTTTGGTGACCGTTGGACAATGCCATAGAGCCTGAATTGAGGCAGCTGTGTGAGAAATGGTATATGGAATATCTTGGCCGAGGAACTAAGAAGAGAATCTTGGTCAGTCGCAGATGATAGATGCTTTGGGCTCTTACACATCTTACCCATAGCCAACGATGCCGACGTTGAAAGCTCGAGCAGCCATTCTTGATGATTTATCCACACTGATGATTGGCTAGGCTAAGATAATTTACCACAGAGATCGTAAGGTAATAAACTCAAAGAAAACATCAGCCAAATATCGACCCCAGTGGAATCGGGCAGCTTTTATATCAAGCTAGTGACCGATTTCACGAAGGGTCGTGGGGGATGTTGACGTATGTCGACCCAAACGAACTTCCATTTCGACCATTTTAGGTATTGCTCGCCGAACTGGTCGTAAATCAGCAAGATTAGATTGCGGGAATAAAGCGAGCGTCACATCTCACAACGGAATCGGTGCCCGATTCAGCGGATGCGGGGTCCCGTCTTTTTCGACAGGGGTAAAGGAGGTAGTATCACCCCGCATCTCAGAAGTGGTGTTTGTCAAACAATGAGGATATTTGAGTCATTGAGAAGTGTATGTCAATGCTGTAATGGCAAATCGCAACTGGAACTGCTGCAGGAGTCAATTCAAGTCTAAATCTCTGAAGTATATGTAGGGAAGGTATTTTATGCACGCATTAATGGGGCAAAGTGAGGTTGCGAGGGATGCAGAATTCGTAGGGGTGGCGCAAGCAGACATAAGCCCGGCATGGTTTGTAGACCTTAGTATGGCGGCAAGACTTGTGATTTTAGTTTATACAAGGCTTGCAGGTCTGGCAACGCTGACAGCGCTGAATGAAGAGCTCTGATTGCCTAGGTGTGTTGGGCACAGGAACAAGTCATTGCCTACCCTATAGCACTGCTTTCTTCGTCACAGCAAACCCTACAAGGTCTTCATGCATGAAAGATGAACAGTATAACGGTTTCTTTACAGACTTAGTTGATGTATTACATAGAACTAGATTTTTAGTGAATATATTTCCGCTCAACTTTAGCTTATCTATACAATCAAGCTTAAGACGACACTCAGTACAATGTTGTACGCAAATACCATGAGCTATAATCAAGATCAATTTAGCCAACTAGCTTAGATACAGACGATAAAACAGGCCGAAAAGAATGACTCGAGTCCAATTCATGTTTGCCAGTAAGCGCATGGGACATCTACCACCGATCAAAAAGCACAATCAAATGAAAGTAAAATATCAAAGGAACAACGTCCAAGTTTGGTGTCTGCTATCTTAGTCTGTGGTATTATCTCTCGTATCTAACTGAATTATGGCCTATCAATATACGGCATCTATGTATTACGACATAGATAACCCTGAGCATTAGAATTGTAAAAGTATATTATGAAGAAAATACAAGCCGCTTAAGCGGGGAGCTTGAAGCCAGAGTGGCGGAGCTTCTGGAAGACTCCCTTGGGGTCGTAGTTCTTCGCAGTAGCTTTGAGGTGGTCGACGACCTCGGAACCGTAGTTCTTAATGGGGTCCTGGTCGCCAAGAGCGTAGTTCAGATATTTCCATTCCTTGTGGATGCCGATGGACTTGGCGTACGCAAGGGCGGCGTCGCGATACTCAATGGTCAGGTGGTTGATCTTCTCCTGGTTCGCGGCAGTGTCAACAGTGACAGCAATGAGCCACATGAGCGTGTCGCCATCCTTGACGACTTCCTCGAGGCCGAGGGAGTTTCCGCCGTTGGCCTCGCCGTGAGAAACTTGGTGCTTGGTCACGGGTTGGTATGAGATCAAGATGCTGAAGACGGCACCGGGTGCAGCGGCTTGCATCTTCACGACGTACTCGGCATGCTTCTCTTCGATGAAGTTCATAATACGGACGTCATTCTTAGTCTGGCCAGTCATCCAGTTGGCACTAACGTTTCTCTTGTTAGAAACCCGCGAACTGGCAGATAGGAAAGGAACGGCGCTTACTAGAGACCAAGAGGGGTAGGGCCAGTGAACTGAGGAACAAGCGTGGCAATGTCACCAGTGCTCAGGGTATTGGAGACACCAGGGATGGAGAGTATTCTGTCGAAGATGGGAGCGTTCGCAACGCCATCGACGTTGGAGACGACGGCAACGAGAGATCGCTGCTTTCCATCCCACTGGACGGAAGCAATGAGCTGTGAGGCAGGGTCGTTGTCCATCTCCTTGACGAAGTCGATGTAGGCCCCGAAGACAGCATCTCGGTGCTTTGTGATGTCAAAGATAGCGAAGCCACCCCAGAGCTGGTTGTGGTCAATGGTGCCTAGGTAAGGTCAAAGAGGTTAACACATCAGCCGAAGGGACTATTCAGCGAATAAGCTAATTCTTACGAGTATCAACGCGGGTGACGAAACCAAAGTTCCCAGATCCGCCCTTGAGAGCCTTCCAAAGATCACGGTGCTCGTTGGCATTGGCGTTGACAATGGACCCATCAGCGAGGACAACCTCGAAATTGACCACATTATCGCAAGCGAATCCATTGGTATTGGTGTGGAATGAGTACTAGACGGCTGTTAATTGACGACTATCCGGAGATCCTCTGAGGACAACACATCGAGGAGTTTACTTACACCTCCACCAGTGGTGAAACCGCCAACACCGACAACGGATGCACGACCACCAACAACGGTGACGCCGTAGGGGGAAAGGGCTTCGAAAGCAAGACCCCAGTTTGATCCTGGCTGGATGGAAGCGACCTTCTTATCCGACTGGTAGGTAGTCGCGTTCATGTAGGCTGGAGGGAAGAGTTAGTCAAACACCAGCCAAGTCGAAGTAAACTTTGCCCTTTGTCATATACGTACAGAAATCAACGGTGATACCATCGGCAACACCATTGGAGCCCTTGAAGGCAGAGTGGGCACCACTTCGAATACCGAAGGGGCACTCCTTCGTGGAGATGACCTTGGCAATGGCTGAAACATCCTCCGTGGAGGTGGGCAGCACCATGCAATAGGGTGCTAAGGCGGCATTGGCCGAGTAGTATGTCTTCAAGCGCGCATCGTAGGCACTGGTGTTTGGCAGATAGATCTTGCCCTTGAGGGAAGGGATCTTCCCCAGAGAGGAACACTATGGTGGGTGGCTGTCAGTGACATACTCTGAGACTCGGCTAGGTATGTGAGGCTGAGAAAGAGGGAGTAAGGAGGAGTAGGAGGCTGCAGCTGAAAGGGGAAGCTTACGCATTTCGTACAGTCCCGGGATGCAAGGGCTGGAAGCGCGAGAGCAGCAGCTCCCGCAGCAATCGCGGTGACCTTCATGTTTGGAGCAGGATATTCACAACAGAACTTGCTAATGAGCGTAGGCTCTTTCGAAGATGAAGATCGACGAAGAAACAGAGGAGATGAGAGAAACCGGATGGGTACGGGGAAAAGAGGAGGAGGAGGGATAGAGAGTGAACGAGCTGATGGCCTCTTTGACACCCGCTAGTTCGTGAAGCCACGAGGGCTAGGTTGTCTATTTAATGAGATTGTTCGCAGCGTTGAGAGTGAGGTGAGCGGGTCTGACTGCAGGCACCAAAATCAGCCCGTCGAGTACTCGCCAAGCGAGAGATCGGGGTTATCCCGCAAGTGCGCAGTAGTTCATCACCTCGCCTCGCTCTGCCCTGGGCCTCCATCTTTGCTTGTGTTTCCCTGCAGCTGAGGGAACAACGGCACGGGCAGGATGCGAGTGCCCACTCAACTCTCAGCCGCCCATCCTTTTCGTATCAACACGTAAGGCATCGCTCTTGCTTATGCACACTCACACCTCGTAGCCTGGACTGGCCTTGTTCTGAGCAACCCCTGCAAAGTCCCCGCGAGACCTGATGAGATCTAGAGCGATGCAGTATCAAGAGTCCAAGGGTTCCCTGCCGGGAGAATAATGCGACTCATCGCTAGATCGTCGTGCTAAGTCGTAAATTGCAATCTTGATGCTGATCAATCTCCAAGCCTCCACCCTTCCCTCCTCTGTGCCCACCTTGCACCAGCCGTCGTTTCTTTCGCACGCTAAGGTGTAAGCTTCACCCAGATAGTCTGGTATTCTGCTCGTAGCGAACCTTTTCGAGTCCTGGGAGGCTTGGGGGCGCTTTGAGCTCCCGAGGGGAAGGTTCCACTTCGCGTGGCTCCTCGACGACGGATTTGGGGCCGGGACGATGCCGTCTGAGAATCCGTCGCTTGGAATACGCTTCTTTTAAGGATAGCTTGCCACTAAGCCACCTGGACTAGACTCAGCATGGGGAGGGGTGGAGAAACTGGGCAAATCTCTCATCCCAGCTGGTAGCCCGGTTTCAAGCCAAAGACCCAGCCAGGGCCAAAAAAGAAAGGATGGAGGGAGAAAGCAACACAGCGATCCGATCGGCAGCGCGGCAAGAGCACGGCACATCTCTTAAATAAATGAAATCGCGAAGTGATCGGCATCACATCTCAGTAGGCTCCGTTGGAATGCTATACACGTGGCAAGGACACAGTAACACTTCCAGGAAAACGACGCTGATGGAGAGCGTTAAGTAGATACTACGTATAGACAACAGCAAGCGCTCAATGACAACTGACTTTCAGGGTGGCCATCCCCCGTCCCCCTTCCCTTCCCCTTCCCCTTCCCCCTTCCCTTCCCCTTCCCCTTCCCCCTCCACACCCCCTTCCTTCTGGCCCCGAGGAATTTGGAGGGCCCAAGGGGTACTCTGTGCTCCGCTCTCATGTTTTAGGTCGCTAAGGTTATCTTTTATTGGGCACGCTTGCTCTACGCGTAAAGTTTTATTTACCCGCCAAGGCAAGTGTTGAACCCTGTCGGCCGTAACAGTCGGCTGTCGCTACAGACTGCTCTCTCGTGTTTTGTTTGTGGCTGCTGGCTGACAAGAGTTAGGAAGACACCACCAAAGGGCGCCTTTTCCTGCCTTGATTTTCCTAGACTAGCACATTCTGAGACAGTCTTGTGTCTCACTGACACAGGTTTGTGTGTGCCGGCCGGAAAATCATTGCATTGAATATGGGGGTACTTTTGGTGGTTGAGACATGGAACATACGGACAATACGTGAGCTGGGCGCTTCAATGACCAAGGGGAAGAAACGTAGGTTGCATTGGCTACCTACAGGTGTTGAGTCAGTCATATTTCCCAATATTCTAATGGTGGTCATCCCTATCCGACCTGAATTGCCGCAACACGGAAGAGGGAAACCGAGAACATAAACAGCTCAGACCAGGTGTACCGCCACCCATCTTGTCGTGTGCCTAAGGTGGTCAAGCCGGCAGGGATTTACACCCCATCGAGAAAGGCGTTTCCTTCAGCGAACGCACCACGGGGGATGGTCACAGAACTAATCAACCCGGGGGCAAGCAGTCATGCACTAGCTGGGACGCGGATGTCCCTGGGCATCGCCACGGCTTGTTCTGCCATCTGCATTATCATGCTCAGCACCTATAGCACATGGATGTATATACGCAGCAGCCGCCCAATCGACCGGTTCCGCTTTCTCGCATACGCACACACGTGTTTTCCTACATATGTGGATGCCACGACGTCTCCCTTTGCTTCTGGATGATCTGCGTGTGTTCCTTTCTACTTCTTCCTGCTGCTCAATTCGCAAGGGATCTGGTGATACATAGATGATCGTGCCCCTCTCCCCATGATCCATTGCTGCCAAAAGGAAAGATGACGACGCCACAGTTTCCAATCGTCAACGGCGTCGAGGTCTTCCGTGAGCCTCCACCCGGATATGTGGTCGACTTTGAACACCCCCAGTCCCAAAAGGTCATGGAACACTACCTCATCTTTGGGCTGATGGGACCTTTGGCCCTCATCGCCTTGGCGCAGCGATACTACACCAAGATGTTCCTCTCCAAGGGTCTGCAGTTGGATGACTGTGAGTGTGCCACCCCGGATTTTCTGTGCCGTTCAATAGGATCTTATTGACCCGACCTCACCAGTGTTCATGTTCTTGGGATGGGTGTGTAGCATCTCACCGGAAGGAATAATACACCGTGCTGACGATTCCCTAGATGGCATCTGTCGCGACGCAGGCCCTACTAATAGGTGAGCATAAGTCTCCGAGGCATCATTCTTAATGTCTCCGAGCCACCTTCTTCTCAGCTGAACGTCTCTTCTGACTCCCAATGACCAGCCTCAATCCTGCAAGGTGGCATGTGCCACCATAGCTGGGAGCAATCACTAGAGAACTTCGAGCGGTATGCATTCGTACGTCTGTCTCCTCGGCCATGAAACGAAATACGCAAAGTCTAACACGGTTTTGGTTCTCAGATGACCTACTTGGCAGCGCCCATCTACATGCTTTGTTTGTCTGCCCCGGCTGAAATGTTCGCAATCATGCCACTAATCCGTCTCAATTCACAGGCAACGGTTTCACCAAGCTCTCCCTGCTTACCTTCTACCTTCACCTGTCGCCTCAGAAGTGGTTCCGCATCGCTGTCTGGACCTCCCTCGCGATCGTGGCCGTCTACACAATCGTCATCACCCTACTCATGTTCTTCGGGTGCACTCCGCCCCAAAAGGCCTTCCAGTTCAAGACGACGGGCCAATGCATCAATGCCGGCATCTTATACATGGCCACGGCGGTCTCCAACATCATCACCGATACGATGTTGTTTGTTCTCCCGATTCCGATGATATATAAGCTCCACATGCCTGTCAAGATGAAGATTGGTGCCATTGTGGTATTTGGGATTGGATCTATGTACGTTGTTGTTTTCCATGTTCGCTGCGACAACTGGTTAACAATTATTTAGTACCATTGCGACGTCTATCGTGCGACTGGTGTATCTACCTACGTTACTACAAAGCACAGATCCCTCGTGGGATGCTGCGCCGGCTGACATTTGGACGTGAGTTGCAACTTCTCAACCTACTTGCCATTCACCCCCGATTACCGGTTGCTAACAAGCATTCATCAGGTTCGTCGAGGGCAATTTATTCGTCATCTGCGGCTCGATGCCCACTCTCCGCAAATTCTTCAAGCACTTCGTGCCACGTCTCCTGGGATCCAGCTACGGCAGCTCAGGCTACCAGTACGGGGCTGGAGGAACATCTGGTCAGGCCCAGAGCCGATCCGTCATGACGCGCCTCCGGAACAAGCACAAGTCGTACTCGCAATTCCCGGCCGACGGAGAGTCCAACGAGATGCAGACACTGGCCACCAACGGGGGCAAGAATGGCGAGCGGACCGTGACGATATCGGTCGCTGACCGAACGAGCAGTGACCAGAAGCCTGACGACCACAGCGAGAAGGCTATCCTCCAAACGAAGAGTTTCACTGTACAGTACGGCGGCGCGTAGGGCCGCTTCTTTTGCGCTTCGCCCAGGCTGCTTTGAAAAGTTTACAATTATAACTGCATTTACTAATTAATTCTGGCTCTCCTCGAACCGACGCGGGGGATTGATTGGGTGTGAATGAGAACACGATAGACCATAGACCATTATCAATCAATACTGAACCATTTTCTTTCTACAAGGACCAGTCCCAGCTAATGCGGCGGCTGACGCTGCAGGATGTAACTTCGCTCAAGGTCATTTTCACGCTCTTGCCTCCCAGTCTAGCACAGAGGCCAGACCATGCAAGGCTCCGTAATGGACCTGATATTGCAGGGGATGGTGATATCTCCCGATGGGCGGGACTGGTCGATGAACGAACTGCGGACTCATCGTGGGAAATCAGGGGCCAGGAGCCCCCCTGCACCTTTTCTTTTCTTTTTTCCCATCGATTTCCCCAGGACTCCTGGCCCAGGAGGCTGGGCACTGTGTTTGGAAATTGAAATGCCGCATGGAAAACCAGACTGCCGACATCATTATCATCCTGAAAGGCTTGATTCCGAGGCCGCCGGATTGCCAGATATTGATTACCTTGAGTCTTTGACCCTGCTGCCAAGCGATGAAGACTCTCCGCCGGGTGGATAAGTCTCCCCAGAGTCAGGGGAATTCATCCCTACCCGTGCCTCCGTCAGAAAATCAGCGAGGAACCCGCTCCCGCTCCATCTTGGGTCCCTGATCTTGGGCCGCCCGCCAGTCAGTAGTTTTTCTTTTATTTGCCGCGCGATAAATTAATTCGTAACCGTCAGAAGGGGGGTGTGAGTGGCTCCCTCCTAATAGTCGCGGGGAGACAGCCCGGGCGAACGAGAACCCTGGCCTTGGATACCGCTAGGAGGGTGTCGGACGACGAACGGGATTTTGATTAATCACCAGAAACCTGCGCAGCACTAGACCAGGGCTTTCTTGGCTTTTGAGGCACGGACTCGCCAAACCCCACGCTGGGCTTGAGACCCCGTCTGTAGGGGAAGAATTGTCCGAAGACGTTGGGCCAGACAGCTCGCTTGCTCGGCACGGCGCTAGGTCATTTCGTAATCAGATGCTAATGCCGGCTTAGGGAGTAGGCAAGAGACCGACCCTTGGCAAGCCAGGTAGGTCCTGGGTGTGTTCTAGCCAACTGAGGCAATTCTAGCGACGTTGTCGAGTTACTTGATACGGGCTTGGAAATGCGGAATTGAGGAGTGAAGCAGGGTGCTGGGGGATGAGGAAGGTCAGTTGGCGCAATTGGCTATTGCAAGTCCATCATTGGTCTACGGAAATGAACCATGGTTCGCAGTAACCATAAATCTCAACGAACTCCAACACACAATGACACTGAAGTCGCCTGTCACCGGTATCCTGGCTAGCTCGTGTCATGTATTCAGTGACAAAACCACTCGGATAGTTCCGTCTATTCCATTCACTCGCCGTCCTATACCCGGTAGCCTCTCATTGCCGCTAGTAGCGAGATTTGTTTAGTATCCTGCTCGAAGGTGAATCAGATCTTACTTTGTCTACCCAAGGGCCTAGAATCGGCCGACATCTTCTTGTCGCGCGTCGACTTAGTGTCGTGCCTTGCGGCTGTCGCCTCTGGCTGGTGAACTCGCTCAACACCATCAAGGACCAACATGTCAGACTTGACAAGCTGCTGCCAACGGTGCAGCCACACTGGTAGACCATTTATGTTAGCCTGCCTGAGCCTCGTCCTATTGTTTTCATTGTATAAGTGCTTACTTGGACAAGGCCTGGACTTTCACACCCATTTTAGAGACTCTCGGGTAAGGGAGAGGATGTCACTCCTCGCTTAGCCAGGTTTGAAGTTGCCTCTTGATTTGTAAGTATGTCCGATTCATTCTGACAGGAAGCTAATGATAACTTGACGGCCAGGGATGCAAGGTCCAGACTAGGCGGAACGTCTGATGTGCGTGCTACCAGTGGTGCCTTGAGTACCTACATGTAGGGATCCAGACTGCATCGCACGTGTAGCATCTAATCAAATGCAGGAGTCTGAGGAATCACGAAGGCTGGTTGGCCTGGTTCCACCTCTTGAGATAAGAGAGGTAAAATGGTGGTCAATGAAAGCTTGCTGCTTGGGTGAAGCCGCACGCGTGTCCCTTCGCTCGGCCCTCGGCTTGATCATGGACCGGCAGCTGTCACTATTACTTGATGCAGCCATGGCGGCAGCTCCCTGGGCAGCGCGCGACACATCTGCGCCTTCGCGGCGGCATCAACTTCACATGGGCCTTTATAATACGATCATTTCGCTTTACACAGGCATGGCTGAGTGAGGCTGGGCAATGAGATGAGGCTGATTGAGATCACCCGCGACACTGTCGCTGAATATTCACAATGCGGGGACAGAAAGGTGGCATCTTGTATCACCTTACGCAAAATGATTCATTATTTGCGCATCTACTCCAATCCAGAGCTGCTTTTCCCAATGTATTCGAAGCCGACAGTGTGAGTCACCTCATCTCTCTCCTCTCCTCCCGCATCCACTGACGATGACACAAGCCGAATGTGCTTACTAAAAGCATCCGCGATTCCGCAGTCGGAGGGGAAGATGGATGTTAAAGCGCTCAACCACGACACAATCCCGGAATTGCTGTCTCCCTCACCGAGAAAAACATATCCAGCTTGAAGATTTCTGATACATCACCGGCACCATGAGCCCAAGCGCACCGCTCAAGTTCGCCGTCGCCCTGTTCGAGGGCTTCCAGGCCCTCGACGTCTTCGGCCCGCTGGACATGCTCAACCAGGCGTCCAAGACCGAGGCCATCGAGTTCGTCGTGCTGGGCCATACCCTGAATGCCATCTCCACGCTGAACAAGGTGGCGGGCGTGCCTACGCCGCCGACCATCGGGCAGAGCGTCGTGCCGACACACACCTATGACGATGCGCCCGACGACATCGAGGTGCTGCTCGTGCCGGGCGGCATTGGCGCGCGGGACCTGGAGCACACACAGAAGGTTGTGGATTTCATCAAGGGGCGGTACCCGAAGCTCAAGTACCTGCTTACCGTCTGCACTGGGGCCGCGCTGGCCGCGAGGTCTGGGGTGTTGGACGGCAGAGAAGCCACGTCCAACAAGAAGTCATTCAAATGGGTGGGTTTACATCTTCCCCTAGCGCTTCATTGATGCCGTGAGCTGACAAGAGATGTGCGGTAGGTCGTATCCCAGAGAAGCGAGGTCAAGTGGGTTCAAGAAGCGCGATGGGTGGTTGATGGAAACATCTGGACGTCCTCTGGCATCTCGGCCGGTATCGACATGATGCTGGCCTTTATCAA
Organism: Clonostachys solani; assembly: GCA_902141235.2. Taxonomy (NCBI): domain Eukaryota; kingdom Fungi; phylum Ascomycota; class Sordariomycetes; order Hypocreales; family Bionectriaceae; genus Clonostachys; species Clonostachys solani. The sequence continues at coordinate 1,647,491 of CABFOC020000002.1, forward strand.
GGACCAGTACGGCGCGAAGTTGGCCGAGGACGTCGCCATCGCGTCAGAGTATGTGTGGAACAAAGATTCTCAGGAGGATAACTTCGCCAAGTACTGGCTTTGAGGACCTGGCTGGACAAACCCAAGTGGCTGGGAGAGAAACCATGGAGAATTGAGCACGTCACATTGTCTCAGCTGAACTAGATCAAACCCACGGTCTGCCTTGTACCTATAAATGATAGTCTCACCGCGCCATGCATGCAGACCGGCGGTGAACTGGCAGATGATGAGAAATGATAAAATTTGCAACCTCCCTGACCTGTAACCGGGGCGTCCGTCTCGTGAGTCGCAGAGATTGGCATCACGTCTCCTTCGCTTGAGTTCCCTCGGCTTCGGCTTCGGTTCGACAGACAAATTTGATCCTGGCACGCCTTCGGCTCTCTCCACCTGTTCTTGATGCTTATTAGCCATTTGCCCCGCAAAATCTGTGCTCCCAAAACCCTGGCCCAGGCTTCACTTCTCCGCACAATTGCTCCAGCCACCGGGACGCCCGGGGAGGCACAGGCAGGCAAGGGCTGCTCGATCGAATGCAACTCCCGCGCAGCCCGACAGGCATCAATGATGCTAGTGCCCTCCTCTTTGGTAGCGATCTGGTGTTGCCGGTCTGTTGTACCAGTTCCAGACCGGGTTGTGTGGGGGGAGAAGCACTTGTCTTGTCCCGGCAGCGGATCCGGCAGCAAAGTTGGGGCCACAGCCTCGTAGCACCGGGCCGGTGATGGCTTCGTCGATTGTTTGACAAACAACCTACACAATGCCGTCTTGTTACATGAATAATTACGGCATCGCTGATACGAGCCCGGGGTCCGGACCAGGGAGAAAAACACCAGTCAGCCGGCTGATGATGTCAATTGCTCGGGCTGGCAATGGCAGCGTGCAGTGCAGGATTTTTCCTGGAGTGGTCAGGCCGGCCCACGAACCTCATCTCAGCCTCATCTCAGCCGCCACTCCATGATGAGTTTTGCAAGTTCTCCGCTGGGGGGATGAGCGCTGCTAGGCTGTGAGATGCACATTCCCGGCGTATGAATTGCAAGATGGGGTCACGATTGAGGAGTGTCCTCTCGGTAGACAGACCAATCTACTCGCCATTCTATCATGCCTGTCACCATCGTCGATAGTCTTGATGGCGTTTCTCCAAACCGAGAACTCTTCTGGCTTCACAAGGCGAACGGCGTTCTTATGGCTGAGCCGAGGAGCCACAAGTCATCATGAAGACGGCTCCGGCCTACGCGCCGACCTCCTCGGCGGCGATCCTCCAGCTTCACCTTAACCCAAGCTCCGTAAACTCAGACCACTCCGGCATCAGGCCACCGACGCACGGCCCCGCAAGCTTCCTCGAAGCTTCCAGCTTTCTAGCCCATCCCCAGGATGCAGATGCTGATAGGGCGAGGAAGGTGTGTAATCCGATGGCAAGGCCCGCCGAGGCGGCAGCCAGCACCCTCATTGGGTCATATCAACATCCCCTTCTGCATCCGGTAATTTCTGGTGTTGGCAGTGGTCTTTCGGTCAAGAGGAAGGAAGTGAGGCCGCGGCAAGAACCCCGAGAGTTTGGGGTTGTTGCAGTCAAGGTTCGTGACGATGTGGATGACCATGGCATGTAAATGCCGCAGAGATAATATGGCATGATGGGCACGTTAATTTCAGGCAAAATAACAACCATCTTCTTTTTATATACTCTCAAATCTATTATTGAATTGCTGTGGTGCCTCAATCTATGGTATCTAATATCGTCCCTCCAGCGTCCACCGACAGACACCATCTAAAACCAAGTAAAAAAAGCGGCGTTTCTCATAAAAAAGCTTAGAGGGCAGGTCAAATTTTCCCTTCAAGGAAAAATTCGTGAGGGTCCTAGGAAAGAGGGCTGTTTATTGCGGATCAATCCCGGTCATGATCATCTTGGTTGTCAGAAACTCGTCAATTCCATACTTGCTGCCCTCGCGACCGAAACCGCTCTGCTTGACGCCGCCGAAGGGAGCAGCAGGATCACTGATGGCGCCTGTAAAAATTAATCTTGTCAGCTGTCTTGCCTACATTTCGGTACTGACTGAAATCGACGGGGTGATTGTGGACTTACCAACGTTGACACCGACCATGCCAACCTCGAGCGCCTCGGCAACTCTCCAGCACCTGCTTGCGTTTTTGCTGAAGAAATAGCCCGCAAGACCGACGTCAGAGTCGTTGGCCAGGTCAATCGCCTCCTGCTCCGTGTCAAACGCGAAGAAAGCCGCGACCGGGCCGAACGTCTCCTCGGTGCAGACCTTCATTCCGGGCTTCATGTCGGCGAGGACGGTGATGTCGAAGAAGTTGGGGCCGAGGTGGGTGAGCGGCTGGCCGCCGTGCAGCAGGCGCGCGCCCTTGGAGACAGCATCCTGGACGTGCTCGTGGACCTTGGCGACGGCGCGGCCGTGGATCAGGGGTCCGTGGGTGGTCTTGTCGCCGAGCCCGTCGCCAATCTCGAAGGTGCGGACCACGTCGAGGACCTTTTGGATGAAGGCGTCGTACACGCTGCGGTGGACCAGGATGCGGTTCGCGCACACGCAGGTCTGGCCTGTGATTCTGAACTTGGACGCGACGAGGCCGCGGACGGCGACGTCGAGGTCGGCATCCTCGAAGACGATGAATGGGGCGTTCCCGCCGAGTTCGAACGAGAGCTTCTTGAGCGTGGAGGAGCACTGCTTCATCAACAGCCTCCCGACCGGTGTAGATCCAGTGAACGAGACCTTCTTGATGAACGGGTGTGTCGTCATGGACAGGCCAACCGCAGGTGTGTTGTCCAGGGCGGTGATGACGTTGACGACGCCTGCAGGAATACCAGCCCGGTGAGCGAGCTCCGCGAGAGCCAGCGCCGAGAAAGGTGCCTCAGCCGGGGCCTTGATGACGGTCGTGCACCCGGCGGCGAGAGCAGGGCCTGCCTTGCGGGTGATCATGGCAGCCGGGAAGTTCCACGGAGCAATCAGGCCGCAGACACCCACAGGCTCCTTGATCGTGACAAGCCGGCAGTCTGGGTTGCTCGCCTGGATGGTGTCACCGTAGATGCGCGGGGCCTCCTCCGAGAACCATTCGAGGAACGAGGCTGCGTACTTGACCTCGGTCACGGCGTCTGCCAGCGGCTTGCCGTTCTCGGCGGTGATGATGCGGGCGAGGTCATCGACATTCTCCATCATCAGGTCGTACCAGCGACGCAGAAGCTTTGAGCGCGCACGCGGCGTGGTTTTGCGGTAGGTCTTGAAGGCATTCTGGGCAACCACAATGGCGGCTTCGGTGTCTGCGACGTCGAACTCAGGGCAGACAGCTACTTCAGCCGTGGTGGATGGGTCTGGAAGCGAGCACCGTGTTAATTATGCTCCCAGCTGCATGGGGAAGAGATCACGGAGCGGCAGGGCTTGCTTACTCTCGACTGAGAAGACCTTGCCGGACTGGGCGGGAACCCATTTCCCGTCTACGTAGCATTCAGTCCGCAAGAGGGAGGTATCACTGAGCTGGAACGAACACGTTGTTAGCCCACGCATCGCCCATCGGGGTTGCAGTGCAGCAGAGTCGAGATGGGGAGGCGCACCTGAATCGCCATTTTGTTGGGGTATTGACCGAACTCGGTGTCTGATCCTGGTCTTGGGCCTGTACGAGTCCTGTTTTGGTTGCAGGGAGGATGAGATCTGGGCATTCACGTTGGGCTCGAACACGACTGTAATGCATCACACCGGCTGGCGCACCATGTTTCTTCTTATACAACTACGATTGAGACTACGGCACGTAGGTTCAGAACCGGCACACAGGCAACGACGAGGATGGCGGCCTTCCGCTTATCAAGCCGGATGAGTGACGCGAGAACGGCAGCCTCTGTGATGAAGATTCTCTTCAGACCGAGCGAGCGATAAGGAAGGCTAGCACCACGGGGCTGCTTGGCTGGAGGAGGGGACTGCCAGCTAGAGGCCGGCATCGCAATTCTGATGAATTGCTTCACTCATCATTGCTGTCCTGTCCAGAGCAGAGCAGAGCAATGCAAGCCGCCTGAGATAAGACCGGCCCGGGATTGAAGGCGAGCCGCGTGGGTCCAAGCCGCGATCGCTCGTCGCTCCTCTGGCTGAGGCCCAGCCCCGATACTGGAATTGGCTAGTTTTTGGGCCAATCTGGAGAAAAAAAGCAAGGGGCACGGCGTGCTATGGCATGTGACGAGGGCGGGAACGGATAGTTCGTTCTGGGCCAGTCACAGCCAGCAGTCTCTGGCTGGCTTGCAGATCAGGCTCTGGGCCGGTTGCGACTCGCCGACCGGCATGAGACCGCATACACGCTCTATCTCCCAGTCACTCACGGGGTAGCCGTTGGGTCTGACAAACACACGCTCGGGGGAGATTCGGTAGCTTGGGCTAGCTAACGTGGGGGGGAGGCTCCGTCAGCGATGATTTAAGAAGCCCGTCCACCTCGATGGTGATGGGTTTCCTCTTCCCCTCATGACAATCCATTGACTGCAAGCTCGAGAGAACCTTTCCTTTTTGCATTCTTTGATACCCAGATAGTCTCGTTTTCTCTCTCGAACAAGCACAGTCAACATGCCTGCCATCATCGAGTCCTCGGTCGTGGCCGAGATCCCCGGCCCTCTGTCCAAGGCCGCCGCCAAGCAGCTGGATTCTGTCTGGGACTCCCGTGCCGTCTACTTCGTCGCCGACTACGACAAGAGCGAGGGCAACTAGTACGCATCCTCTGAGCCGTGATTTGGGTCGAATTGAGCTAACCACCTTGCAACAGCATCGTCGATGTCGACGGCAACAAGTTCCTCGATGTCTACTCCCAGATCGCCTCCATCCCCGTGGGCTACAACAACGCCGCCCTCATTGAGGCTGCCAAATCCCCCGAGATGATCTCTGCTCTGGTCAACCGCCCTGCCGTCGGCAACTTCCCCTCCAGCCAATGGCACGACATCCTCAAGAACGGCCTCCTTCGCATCCACCCCGACGGACTCGACAAGATCTTCACAGCCCAGTCAGGATCCGAGGCCAACGAGCTGGCCTTCAAGGCCGCCATGATGCTCCACCGCCGCAAGGAGCGTGGTGAGGGCGTCGACTGGACGCACGAGGAGATCTCCTCTTCCATCAACAACTCCAAGCCCGGCTCCCCCGACCTCGCCGTCCTCTCCTTCGCCAACTCCTTCCACGGCCGCGGCTTCGGCTCCCTCTCCACCACCCGCTCCAAGGCCGTCCACAAGCTCGACATCCCCTCCTTCGACTGGCCCAAGGCCACCTTCCCCGCCCTCAAGTACCCCCTCGAGAAGCACGTCGAGGAGAACGCCGCCGAGGAGAAGCGCTCCCTCGACGAGGTCGAGCAGCTCATCACCTCGTGGCGCTTCCCCGTCGTCGCCCTCATCGTCGAGCCCATCCAGAGCGAGGGCGGCGACAACCACGCCTCCCCGGCCTTCTTCCAGGGCCTCCGCGACCTGACCAAGAAGCACGGCGTCACCTTCATCGTCGACGAGGTCCAGACCGGCTTCGGCGCCACCGGCAAGTTCTGGGGCCACGCCCACTGGAACCTCACCTCGCCCCCGGACATCGTCACCTTCTCCAAGAAGGCCCAGACGGCCGGCTACTTCTTCGGCGACCGCCAGCTCGTCCCCGACAAGGCCTACCGCCAGTTCAACACCTGGATCGGCGACCCAGCCCGCGTCATCATGAGCGGCGCCGTCGTCCGCGAGATCCTCGACAAGAAGCTCGTCGAGCAGACCGCCCGCGTCGGCGAGGTCCTCTACGCCGAGCTCGAGAAGCTGGCGATCAAGTACCCCGAGTACATCAAGAACCTGCGAGGCAAGGGTCAAGGGTACGTCATCTACGCTTCCACGCTTTCTGTGTTCTTTTTGCTAACAATTCCTCGCAGTACATACATCGCCTTCGACACCGTCGACTCGGCCACCCTCGTCAAGTCGATGAAGAAACTCTACGTCAACATTGGCACCTGCGGTGTCAACACCGTCCGTCTCCGACCCATGCTCATCTTCGAGGAGTCTCACAGTACGTTTTCTTCCACGCAATTACTTCTACCATTTTTTCCTGATCGTATACTAACTGCATCGTTCACAGTCCCCACACTGCTGGCAGCACTGGAGAAGGTTATTGAGAGCATGTCACTGATTTGGTGAGGAAGCATTTGTTTTCCCTAAACAAGCCCATATACATAAGGGCAGGCTCTGGGCGGTCTGTTAATAATGAGATAGAAATATGAACCTTTAATGATTGATGCCAACTGCTGCACCGTCCATGTTCCTACGTGCCGCAGTCCGGACAGGCCATCGGTCGGCCGGTCGCGTCTTGCTCCTCCCGGTCCGCCGCCGAGCCGTCGTTGAAGTGTTGTGTGTATGAAGAAGAAAGGTGCTCCGGCGCCCTTAGAGGAATTTTCTTGCGTGTTTTTCCTTAGTTTTCCTTTGTTTTCTTTGGGGATTCATACGGGCGAAATCATTTGCAGAGCAGGGAATCAGAATGTTGTACGATTTTTGGGATGGCGAGCGGAGAAGGTGACGCCTTGAGGCTGGCACCACACGCTCATGATAGAAGATATACATAGGGTAGCAATACGGACAGGGTAAAATATGGGATAATTGCATTATGAAACTATCTCGGGCCGACCTGGCAATGTGAACTCAATTCAGTGGCAAGGCTTCCAAGAAGAATAGCTTTGGTCAGACGAGAGCCACGCCCGCTTGCTAATTAAACTGGTCCAGCCCCCTGGCCGTACGTATTTACAGGGCATGAAATGGCCTTTTCAGTGAGCTTGGTGCCGGAGTCGCAGTCACCAAGCGCACGTTGCTGGTGAATGTCTGGCTGGTCACGACTCAATCACCAAACCATGGCATCGGGTGCTCGGCATACTCAGTCTCAAAGATCTATCGTGTCTTCCGATAGAGATCATCAAGACAACACTAGGCTTACTCATTCATCATGATTAGAATCCCGGTGCTCCCGTAATAATTGCCTCCAGCTTGGGCTAGAAGCACGGTAGATGCACTATGAGGTTGGGGATATTGACGCAGTCAATCTCACTCGTAGGCAAGTGCCCAACTGCAAAGCCTTCTAATTTGATTAGTCAAAAGGGTCGAATCCTTGCTTAGCTAGATTGTGGGGTTTCTCAAGCTGTTGTTAGTGACTTGGGCACAATTTATCCTACACGTAAACTTCGCAATAGGCGCGGCTACATAACGAGATTGAGACGCAGACATAGAAGTCTATTTAGATAATGTAATAGAGCGTAAACCATGAGTTAATGGTAGACTATTTCAGAATTACATCCTGATTCAGTGTTGGCCAGCTTATGACTTGTGTCGAAGTACCACTATAGAGCCAGTCTGATAATACTGAGCGAGATCTAATGTACCCCTTGCGCAATTTAGAGGTTATGAGAATCCAAGAACCCCAACATAACCTCATATCCAGCAGAAGCATTCTTCGACAGTCCCGGCGCGTGACCAGTGTTGGGTTGTAGATAGTAAGTGGCGTTTGAGTGAGGGAAGATCCTGTTCGCTTCCGTCGGGTCGTAGATGCCCCTGCAGTCGCCTCTGCAGACAAAATTGTCAAACTCGCCAATGAAGAACTGTAAAAATGTAAGTCAGCTGGTTCCTTTAATTCCACCTAATCAGAGGATGCACCGCCGGCATTGAACACACTCACCTGAACCGGGCCCTTGAAATCTTCCGCGACCAAATATGAACTCAACCCTTCCGAGGCATACTCACCCAGGGTCTCGGGCTGCTTGATCTTTTCGGTATAGGTCAACAGTGCTGGGTCCAAGCTTCTCTTCTGGAAAAACAACTTCTGAAGATCAGCCTTGTTTGATAGAACAAAGTAGCCCGAGCCATATTCACTAAAACGAGCGGGGTCATTCTCCTTGGGGTACTCGTGGTCGTAGTGCAAGACGTCAATCATCTGCGCAAACGGAATAGTATTGGGGTAAAGGGCTGTCAACACGGCGCCATCGCTGAGCTCGGGGTACCGCGCAAGCACATTTTGGATGAGGAACGAGCCGAAGGAGTAACCAATCTGGACGACCTTGGAGGGCTCGAAGTCAGAAACGGTGGTTCTGGAGCTGGACAACACCTTGGATGAGCTAATCAGCTTTCCACTACGCGCAATCTTCGTCAGGCTCGCCAGGATCTCGATCTCCGTTGGGATTTGAACTACGTCGTAGGCGTTTGGCTTTTGGGATTTGCCGGTGCCGAGACGATCGTAGGTAAGGATCGAGTAGCCCTTCTTCAGGGCCGCATTGACGTAGGAGTACTCATCCGGCTGAACCTCCGCGTCAAAATATCTGTATTCAAAAATGTATCAGCATTCTTTTGCTCTTTGATTTACTCGCGAATCGCGTCGCTGACCGTTTATCAAAGCCAAGGCCTGGGGTGGCAATCTGCAAAATATCCGCTTTGGGGCCCTTGTCCGATGGGACGCACAACTGGGCATTGATCTTGAATATATCTTTGATAGGATTATCCTTGATGACACGGTCCCTAGCTGGGAGAGTAGTCCGTGTGGAAACCCACACAGTCCAGTCGATGGCGTCGATGGTGCTGTCAACTCGGGGCTGGTCGAAAATCTGGTTGGTTGCAACAATAGGGACGGGAACCTCGAGTTCAACACATCGCTTGGTGTTTGTAGTGGCTGCACATGCTACGGCTGGAATCAAGGCCAGAGCCCCAAGCGAGGCGAGATGGAGAATGGCGTTCATCATGTGCTTTGTTGTCCTGGTCTGCGAGTTGCTGTGAATATTTGGCTGCTTTTTCTACTTTGGCCTAATTACTAGCAGGAACAGTTGTTCTAATTTATAGTCAATTTTACACCGCTCATTATTTATTCTCTTTCGTGCTGACTTCTTTCATCTTCGTGACGCGAACTGCGACTCCTTGAACGTGCGTTTGGCGTATTCGTTTCGGTGCGCGTTTGGCGTAAGAAAGCATCACAACGTGGATGGTACCCTTCAACGTGGGAATTAGGTTGTGTAATCAATTCGACTGTCATCACACACCGCACATGTAGCTACCAAGAAGAAATGATGCTGACAACAGCAAGGTACATTACTATCACCGGGTAGTGATGTGCTACGAGGCAAGTCAGCAGAGCCCCTACCTGAGGACATGCAGAGCTCGTGGTTCAATGGTAACTTGTAGATTGAATGGAACTTCAATAAATCACCCTGCTGACTTATTGCGGTCAGCAGCGTCTCGAATACGCTTGGGCGGAGGGATTTGTCATGCGATGAATCTTGTTTCGTACTTTTCAAGCCCTACCAGCCTTTCCTCAAGCTGAGAGGTTCCTCTTAGACGATGTCTTCTGGCCACATGCAGTCCCCTGATTCAGCAATACAGCCCGAATTTTGACTTCATAGCTCTCCGCATCCGCCCATGTTGCATCTACGCGGGAGTTTGCTGTTAACTCCGGTCTTGAGCTCTAATGATACCTCCGCCATCGCATACAACACGAAGATCCCGGTTTCTTTCATCACCCGATTCTGAGACCCGACACACGACAATCAATACCACCTTTCGCCGTCCATACCGAACGTCTGTCAGCTTCGGGATCAAGGTCAAGGCTGCTGCATGGACGCGGGAGATGGTCTTTGAAGAAGACTCTACTCTGCTTGCCACCGCCCGCCCGTAGCATAATCAACCCTCAAATATTTGTTGCCACCCACTTCCCTCAATAATCCAATTTATTAGACTCGCTAGAGACAAGAAGATACACTGCGTCGATGCCACTCTCCGCTCATCCCGGAAACTCCGACAAACGGTAGACTTGAACTTGCGGGTACAAAGAAAGACCAACCACACAGACCCAGCTCGAAGATACCCGTGATTGATAGCGTATCCGAATGGAACAAGATAGACAAAAGGTGTAAGGCCCGTCGAGAATTTTGTTTCTTCAGTTGCTGATGGGCGCCAGCATGGGGAGGAAATAGGGGGCAGTGGAAGCCTCGTTACATCTGAGATTGTTCGATTTTATCAAGGAACATACGCTCTCATTTTTTTTCGCGCTATGTTTTTGATCATAGTCTTAAATTACGTTACTTCTTCTGGTTATGGTTACATGTTTTGGTTGATCACGAGTAGAAATATCGGGAATAAAATAAAGAAGCTAGCTAAGCTGCAAGATATGGAACCGTATAATACTACTGTTTCTTCCCGATAGATCCTACCATGATATTCTCAGCTATTGATGGTAATTTCATACGAAGCCGTCTAACAGGACATGATAAGAAGCATATTTTCCCGTGTCCCCTGCAAGCACATCGGACTACTAATACAGCCAAGAATGGGAAAGATTGACAAGAATCTAATTTATCATTCTTTGGGTACGAGAAAGCTAGCTAGAAGTCCTCTAAATTGATATGAACAATCGAGCGACACTTAATTCTACCCCTTTAGAGTCGGACGGCAGCCAGGGTGTTTTCTCGGGTGGAACCCGGAGACTCGCCTTGAAAATCCTCGGATGATACCCCGGTGCCTCTTTTGGAAAATTTTAACGAGGCAATATGAGGTCATCAATTCTCTAAAAGTGGTCATCCAATGCAAGTCATGTCAGGCAATGGGAAAAGCATGACTAGGTCTCGTTGAACACGAGACGGAAGTATGCTTTTAATCCGGGCTGGATTGAGTTAAACGCTCACGGGAGCCTATCTGAAGTGAGAATGATCCGAAACGCACAGGGGCTCCCAGCATTTGTTTCATCATACTCAATGTTGATCTTTTATTACCTTCCGCATTGGGGGACGGACCATCGAGTTGCGCAAGCTCAATGAAGTTTACCCAGTGGTGAATTGTTCTGATAGAAACCCGTTTAGTTACCATTTCAGTAAAAAGAGGGTATTCAAAGCGAAGCTCGTATAGAGTTGCTATTCACTCTCCAATCCCACCATTAGGAGCGTGTCCTCACACGGAACATCATACTTAGCTCCTTAGAGTGAAACAAGAACAAAACAGGGTTGTAGCTAGATGCCAAGGGCAATTAGAAGTGGCAGTCGTCGCTGCATCCACCTCGTAAATGACCGGCGAGAAAGGCATATTTAAAGCCGCCACAGTCGCTGTTTAGAAAGTCAGTCTATGTGTAGCATCATTAAAGCCATCTATACTCCCTAGTACTCACTGCTACTAGCCTACCATGCGTGTCACACTCGTCTCCGCACTGTTGTCCATTTCTCCTTTGGCCTCCGGGCTGGATATTTCGGATGCTAAAGATTCAGGAGAATGGAAAGTCGCGAGGGACGCGCCAGAGGTTTCTAGTAGAGATACTACTCTCTGGAACAGACCAGCAAAGCGACAGAGCGGCTGGAGCCCACCTTCAAACTTAGCGACACCACTAAAGGAAGTTTGGGACCACTGTCTGAATACCTATTCAAATGGCCTTTTTGGCTTCAAGAACTACGGCTGGGATCAAATCAAAGCCACGGAAGGGTATGAAAATGCATTGAATATTGTTCACCTCTCCAGTTGCTGCGTCTTCAGCGTGAACTAACAGAGCTATAGAAAAATCAACGTATGCGTTCGATGGGAATCTTCGACAGCCGTAACAGAGGCCCAGCGCACCCAAGTCGCCACCGCTGTCAACAAGCAGTACCAAAAATGGTTCTCGTGGCTCTACGGCTATGATAACTTTCCTTACTCAAACATCCAGGTTAACGTCGTTGGCTGGGCTGTTAAGGATGCCTCCTTATTGCAAGGATCAACTTCTAGCATTACCGTCTACACTGATACTGACAGTGGCGGCATTCCTCAGTGCGCCGAGGCATGTGGTCGGTTTTTCCACCAAGATGGAGATTATAGCGGATGTCCCGGCGGTAGTGCAAGCCACTACGATAACTCTCTGTGGCTTACTGACGGCTTCAGTGGTGGTGCTGGTGGTGACTGGGGCCAGAGAATTGGCCGCGAGTACTTTATGGGTGCTCTTAGCACTGACAGCATTCATATCTTACTCCATGAGATGGGCCACACCTTCGGGCTTGACGACTTCTATGGTAAGTGCTCTCCAGAGCATATAATCTGTTTCTTCCCTTTTCCTAGACTCTGCTTTTCTAACAGACAATAGACTGGACACCAACCGGTATCTCCAACTTCATCATGCTCGCAGGTTCTTCTTCCGTCATCACGGACTTTGATGGATGGATGCTCCGGAACTGGTGGTATGAGCTCTCCCGCAACCGTGGGTGGCAGAGCTAGAACTGATGGCTTGTCTTTGATACTGGATTTACTCTGGCCCAATACCAGCATTCAGAGAAGAATTGGGCAGGTCCCAAGTAGTCAATTTTCAATACAAAGCTTATTCCCGTTGCATGACACAATGGAGCATCTCAGTAAAGGCGAACAACTGAATCCATGCAAATATCCCAGCTGTGTATGACCTAGTTCTTACTATGTTTGAATAAACCGGATCATTCTAAGGGTGGGTTAGATTATTCCTTGCCTTGACTCATTTCCATTCCGCCAAGAATCCCAAACCTCGAGAGTCGAGGTTCCTATTAACCTCGGCCGTCGTGACGTCCCAAAGCCCCTGGCGTTGTTCTTCATCATCCAATACCGGATGTTGTGTTGTGGTGACCCCAATCGGCTCGAGATAACTCCCCTTAAATTTCCCAAAACTCTGCCGGGGCTCCTTAGCAGTGGCTGCCCAAAGAGAGTGATAGGACCCTTGGTCCGGTGTCAATCGACCAACTCGAAGAAGAGGCCTGAATAGCGGCTTCAGAATGTCTTCCGCGCCGTCTGTCGCCACTCCGCCTGGATTTAGACTAAGACAGAGGATAGGTAGATTATGCTCGTCAACGCGCTGTTGAAGTCCCTTAATAAACAACATGGTGGCTACTTTAGCGACGCTATAGCGGACCATGTCCATTCCGAAGAATTGGCTGAGGAGGTATTCCCACCGCCAAGGGTAGTATGGAACGACCTTGTGAAAGCAGGCGGGAGTAGTCAAGCCAAACTCATAATTTTTGGGTAGGAATATTCCGGGTGTGTTTGAAGCAATCGAAACTACCCGAACATCCGGATTCTTCTCCGCGCATGCCGCCTTCAATAAGGGGAATAATCCGTTTGTGAGAACAAAGTGCCCAACATAGCTTCGAAGTGTGTGTCAGAGAATGAACGCCTCGCCGTAGAGAAGCAAACTCACTTGACTGTCATGACCTCATCCCATTCACTCTCCTTGCTGGACTGGCCTGTGACCATTCCTGCGCCGTTTACTATGTGACTCATAAAAACTCATTAGTCATATGAAATGCATTCGACGGAGGCCTAAGCATGAACAAGGACAACACACTCAGAATATGGATGCTGCTTTCGTTTGCCTTTACTTCCTTCACAGCATCCATCACACTATCGATATTCCCAAGGTCTAATTTCAAGAAAACGAGGCGGTCATGAGGGAAGTTCGTATCCTCTTCCAAAAGCTGCTGTTGAGCTTTGTTGAATCTTTCTTTTGATCGGGCGCCACAGTAGACTTTAGCTCCATGTTTAGCAAGATGCTTTACCGTATGAATACCAAGTCCTTTACTATAAGGGAGATGAATGTTAGTAATCTGGTGTGAAAAATGCCTATGTTAGAGAAGCACGAATACGCCACGCACTTAGAGCCAGTCACAATAACCACCCTACCCGTCAAGTCGGGCATGTTGTCCGGAGTCCATGTTGGTGTCATTTTGAGGAGAGGCAGCGAAAAGAGATAAATGCCCTAGTCAATTGTATAGAAGAAGAGAAATCACAAGGGATAATGACACCGTAATATATACATGTCTTATCATCCTCCTTACCAACCTACTACTAAGTACTCCTTAGATTATGACACCAATAGGTTGCTAGCCAATGCCGGCGCGCTCATCCCGATTCTAAGGCGAAGTCCGCTGGCCATCTCGTACCTCGCTCCAATGATCGGGTAGCTCGATATGATATTGATTGCTAAGAAGCACCGTAGTTCGAAACCAAACATGAGCCAAATCCTTACGCCGCTTGCTCCGCTACCACTCTCCGAGGCTATGCCCTATTCTGCAAATGCTTTTCTTGGCAAAACCATGTCAAAGTCCGCTCCCCCAGGCCAAGGCAAAAACGTCAACAAATTTCATCCGCAATGTACAAACGCGCAGCCAATAAGTCTCCGAAATGAATCATCAAGGTCTAAATTTCTGCCGTGCCTATAACCCCTCCCTTCTCACTCTGGAAAGAGTCTCTGCCTGAATTTTTGAAGCTTCGGGGCTACCACATCGTCAAACCGAGGGCATGCAACTGGCTTTGGAGCCCGATGGTGTCTCTTGGCAACAGACATGTGCTTGCTCCTATTCTCACGGCTGAGAATTTCATCGATATGCGCTGGGCCGATGTTGGCATCTGTCGCATTCTCCAACAAGAAATCTAGCAAGCAGGTCTCTCTGCCCTGACCAGCGGCTATGCACGCATATTCCAGCGCTGACATTCGTGGGTTTGCATCTTGATCAGGCACATAGCCGAGCCAGGCACCGTGCCGGAGAAGGATCTTGACCTGCTCGCTCACGCGCGATATGTCGTTTACCCTGCGGTACTCTTCACCCCATTGGCTAAAGAAGAGGGCAGATAACAGAGTGTACCAGCTGCGCGGTTCCTCGAGGTAGAGTGTCGCATGCCACTGATCAGCCCCTTCAGGTCGATTGCATCTCAATACCCTGTCGGGGATTGTAGCGCCACGCTCGAGAAGGAGACTTGTACAGGCAGGGTTATCTGAAAATGCGGCCGCGTAGAATAACGGCGGTGCTCCGATGAGAATCTCCGTGCCTTGCGGGATAGTGTAGCGGTCACTATTGACATCTACTCCACGGTCAAGGAGCTCGGCAATGAACTCTTTCTGAAGGCTCAGCGTCCTGTCCGAGGGTCGCTGCTTCTTTTGCACCAGGCACGCATGGAGTATCGTCAGAGAAGGCCTCAGCATATCATTAGCAGGGGGCGCTGCTCTCCAGTGGGCCAGATTCCCGCCAGCCCTGACATACATCAAAGCCGTTGACCAGTTCTGGTGCTTCAACACATGTCCCAGGGGTGAGCGACCGTTGGTATTCAGCTCCTGGACGGAGCCCCCGGCGGCGATGAGACGTTCCACGACACGCAGCGTGTTCTGGTTTTCCTTCCACACGCCAATGCAGGCAAGATGAAGAGCGTTTTTACCATCACGATCCACGTGGCTGTTGACCCCGTTCCTCAGTAGGTATTCGATGATATTTGCCTGGTGATGGCGGCTAGCACGAAGGAATGGAGGTTCGTAATTGCTCAAATCCTCCTGCTGGCCATTCTTGCTGAATGCAATGAGCCCAGTGTCCAGATCTACCCCGTACTGGCGGGCTCTGATCACCGTCTCGAGCCTCCCGACACGGGCAGCCCACAATACGCACGAAGCACCTGGTTTGTCGTGCTTGAGGTTCCGCACGTAGAGCTCGCGATTGAGCGTCTCGTGCAGGTGGCGGCTGGTGCGGCACAGTCTGGAATGGGATGTCCTGTGAGGCACAATCGTTTTGGGGGCGCGTCCTGAGGATGTTGCCTCCCAAGTGCAGTTATCGACAATGCGAAGAAGGATCTCGGTCGGAAGCCCCTCAATCAGCGACGTGCCGGCCTTTGGTTTGGTTACTTGAGGCATGTTGAGGCAGAGCCTGAATGGCGACACGCAGGCTTGCAAAATGAATTATCGAGATGCCGCTGTTGCCTTGAAATCGTGCGGGGTGAATTAAATAAATACCTTGTCGAGACAGGAACGGCAGAGGATTGTTGATGGCGGCCATGTTGATGATCGCCTAACCATCAGCTGGTGAAGGAACTTGGCTGGTGATTGGATCATGATGGGGATGTTGACGCTACGCGCTGCACGCTTACGAGGCATCTAGGCAGCCGGGCAACAAGACCAATAACTACTTCTGCCTAATTGTTGCATTGGAAGATCGTGTCTTCCAACGAGTAGAAGTCGCGAGTAATTGTTGGCTGATTTGACACCCAGCTTTTCGTTTTCCTTGGCTCGCTGCCCACGGTCGTCATGGGTAAATCAGCTCTCCCATTGATTGTCATTACCGTCATTATTCCATCCGTCGTATTTCGTGTCACTAGCCTTCATTGGCCATCACGCATTTGGAATTTCTCCAACGGCCAGGCTTCCAAGTCATTTGTCTTGTTGTCATTGGTGTTGTCTTTGCCGTTCCCCAGATCGGGGACCTTGAGATGTTAAATTTGTGGTATTGAGCGTCGAGAATGCATCCTTCTTAATAACAGAATATAAGAGAGTAGAATAAGGAGAGACAGGGGCGGTAATACTGGGTAATCGACCGAATTAGCGACAGGGGCAAGCGCGGGGCAAGCAGCTAGAATAAAACACAACACCAACACGCGACATCACGTAGTTTATGCGCGTAGTATGCTTTGGTCGGCAATAACAACTGCAATAATAGGCAAAATTATTAAATATTTTAAGAAGATTATCTTGATTCCTTTCTTCTCATTAGGTTGTATTTGTCAATCTTGTTTGATACTTGGCGATGCCGTAATGGTTTGATAATAGAACAGGGCGGAACTGTCGCCAAAATCTAGCTCGTCGTTTTAGGACATTCATAGGAAGGATTGATATCAATACAGATGCCCTAGTGTAATGATTGAGAACTAATATGGTACCATGGACAGAAGTGTATCTACACAATCCGTTCAAAGGCACTTTAGCGAAAGCAGAAAAAGTTCAATATCAAGTGCAAGGTGTGTAGGGTAGGAGATGCCTTGGAGAGTCAAATAACAATCTGCATTTCGGGAGCATTCGGTAATTATAAAATAATGCTTGGCTATGTAATCTATCGTATTTCAATGGATTAATACACGCATTGTCTCGACTTATTTACGTATTGGAAGCGAGAAGCGGTTGGTCATGCACGGAAGATGCACTCCGATCCCCAGATCCTTGAATGGAGGTTTGTTGAGATTTGAGTGAGTCTGCTGTAGAGGAGTCTCAGATATAATGGAACCTTGGTGGCTATGGTCTCAACACTATTCCTGCCGGCAGAAAATGCGAGTCAGGGCGAGGGGAACACGGCGTAGCACAGTGGGTAGTGTCTTGGATGCGAAGAAAATGAAGATCCGATAGACCTGTATCGTGAAACAAGAGGATCTGATTTTACTATTCTATTATGGCGTGCATCTAAGTGAGTGCGGTTCGCCTAGCACATGTATTAACTCCGATTTGTGCACCTTAATCTAGATATTACACCGTGGTCGGCAAATGAGACACTGGGCCTTGCATCCCAGCAGGCACCCAATAATGGCACGAGGCTTACGCTGCTGAAACCGAAGTGGCAACACAGCCGACTTTACAAGAGTCATGTCGATGAGCGATAAACTGCATCGGAACAATGTCTTAGTTGGCTCTTCGTGATCCATTTGGCTAGTTTAGGGTTGAGGCCGGACATTGAATAATCCACTTTTCGATTTCGACCTCCCGGTGGACTGGTCTGGTCGGCCGGCCCTGTGATGATTATACGCGGAGTGAGTTGGCTGAGGGGCATAAACGGTTTCATAGATGCGCTGATCTCTCCAAAACCCAACCCGTCTAGCGCCAGGGGGAACCCTTGGTGCCCGCAAGGATGCCCGACCTTGCGGCGTCTAGACTCGCTCTACGTGTTCCGACCCAATGTTTTGACTTTTTGATGTCCTCATTGTATGAGGCTTATTGTCCTCGTAGGTACGCCGACCGAACGGACTACATGCTTTGTTTCACCATATATGAGCCCACATGGAATGAATTCAGTGGGCGGCTGTTAGCCAGCTCGCTCTCTTCGCGCCGAGCAACTTGTGTTAGCGCACCGAAAAAGCAAGCTCTGGGGCGTACATAGTATCGAAAGTAAATTCGATGGCGTGTTTGAGATTGAAGCGGATTAACCCCTGCAGCGCCAACGCCGCGGCTGGAGGGCCGGAGGGGGCAGAGCGACGGCACAATCCGAAGGAGTGGCCAGGCAGAGCCTTGGGGGTTAGGTAATGTAATTGCTCCTAGCCGAGGCGTACGCAGGGAATAATAGTAGGTGAAGAGGCGGCAACCGAAAGTAAGGGGAGGCAAAGATGAAGCGAGCCCTGTCGACTCGTCACCCATTGTCTCAGCACTGGGACGAAATTTTAAAAAAGCTGCAAGGCACATTCTCCACCACCTGTCGCTACTCCCGCGTCTTGGCAGGGCGGCGATGTCAAAAATGCGACCTTAGCGGCCATCGACAACTGAATCGACGGTGATGGACAAACCCAACGGTGATCGACAAGTGGTCGGACCGGCATCTGGTTAGGCACAAAGACCTCCCTTCACTTGATAGTATACCACCCTTTGTCGAATTCTAGACCTCAATAGCAACCGAAATCTCCTTAAATTATCAAAGGCTCCAGGCGTTTCATTGTTTGATGACTCCCCGACCTGCCCAACTCGGTAAGATCCTGGCCCATGCTACGGATCCCCCATGATTATTGGTGCTGTGTAAGCGTGGCCCTCGCGTGCGTCTAGCACAAAATAGCAGAGACTCCTGTCAAAAGCAAGGCTCCTCTTGAAACACGCTAGGATCTCTGTTGTCGCACGTTGGCGGTGTTAGATCACGCCGGAGATGTCGCCACAGGCACATGAGGGAGGGGACATGGCCGGCAGCTGGCCCCTATTGACTGCAACCATGATTGATGATGGGGGGAGGTGGGCGTTGGTTACCTAAATAAAGAGAGGGCTTGTCCCATCCGCAAAGGCTTCTTGTTCTTGCTCCTCAGGCTCTTTGTCCCGTCTGTCCTTTCACAACCCGCAGTCTTTCCTTAACAACTTTCCCTGGTTGGAGATAAAACTTCTATTCATTCCTTCGCAAACACATTTTTGGACTCATTCATTAGTCCTGGTGACAAATCGTTAAAACAACAACAAGACAGAACAACACAAGTACCAACAAAATCATACTCAACATGCGTCCCTCCGTCCTCGCTCTCTCCATGCTGGCTGCCAACGCCGCAGCCTGGCGATGGTCTTCCCAGGCCCAGTGCTCTGCCGAGACCGTCACCGTCACCGTCACGGCCAACGCCCCCGCTGCCACCACCTCGGCTGCCATCGTCACCGTTACCAGCGCCGAGCAGGTCCAGGCCTCCACCCTCGTGACCAAGAAGTCCACCACCTCCGTCGCCGTTCCCCAGACCACCACCTCCGCCGCTGCCCAGCCCACCTCTGGCACTGGCTCTGGCAGCCTGACCACCGACCAGCAGGCCTCCCTCGACGCACACAACGCAGCCCGTGCTGAGGTTGGCGTCTCCAACCTGGCCTGGGACTCCAGCCTCCTCGCCGATGCTCAGGCTTATGCTGAGAAGCTTGCCGCCAGCGGAAACCTGGTTCACTCTGGCGTCTCCGGTCTCGGCGAGAACCTGTACATGCAGTCTGGAACCGACAACGCTCTCGTCAACGCCGCCAACGCTTTCATCTCCGAGAAGAGCAGCTACAACGGCGAGGTGATCGACTCATCCAACTACATGACCTTCGGCCACTACAGTAAGTCTCCATCTCACATTGAAATGAGAACTTCATATACTAACTCCCCTTTCAGCCCAGGTTGTCTGGTCGTCCACCACCAAGGTTGTTCTTGCCTCTGCCAAGGGCTCCAAGGGAACCTTCGTCGTCGCCCGCTACTCTCCTCCCGGCAACTACATCGGCCAGAAGCCTTACTAAATGCAGTCTCGGTGGAAAGAGAGGTGCATGCTACATTCTAGGTCTTCATTGTCCCATTTCACGATCATGATATGATGATGGGATCGAGTAGGCACCCTGTTCAGGGAAGCCGAAAATGTTAGATTCTTGTAAATATTGCTTAGGGATATTGAATGGAAAACAGAACACATCAATAAGTGCCAATGCCGTAGTTATGTTTGATCGTGATAACCTTCCGAGTCTCTGAATCCAATTATCTTCTCACGTCGTGCGTATACTCAATTTTCGGCCGGGCGTATTGTCATTGTCGTCTACTCTAAATCTACGGTGCAGAGTGTGAGAACATTCCCGCCGTTAATCTACTTATTTTTTCTTGCGTCTGGCGATGTTGTCGCTGGGATAGAGGATTCTCCCTTCGTCGATGAGGTCTTTACTGTAATGGACATGTAGACTGCTGACTCTCGGGCTGATTGCCTGCTACAATATTGGCTTGAAAGATGTCGCTTTCCGGAAGAAAGAAATTGCTTCTAGTAGGTCTGTAATAAAAGATTGGATTACGTGCTTGGTTGAGTGGCAACTGATGGTCCATGTTTGCCGTAGCACAGAAAATATGCACCATAATTAGAGGATCTTCCGTTTAACAGTCTGCTACTTGCTATTTGAAGACAAGCTTGCATCCATTCCAGCGATTAAAACCTGTACCAGCAGTCTGGTATGAGGGAAGTCCGCAGAGAGACTTATTCGAATAGCGAAAAAAAAACACAATCTATCCTACGAGTCTGGTAACTCAGTGATATATGTCTTTGAATAGACGCCCCTGGCTTGTACAAGTCGATTTCTAGGATCTTAGCGATTGAAATACACATATAGAATGGATACTAGAAGCCTTAGTTGACACAAATGCCGTGGTTGACAGTAAGAGTGGTGCATTGGCCTGACCCTGAGCGTAACAAGCTATAAGCGTAGTGATCAGGTTTGGGTTTTGCTCGGACAGGATATAAAAAGAGTCAATCCAGACAAATAAATCTAAAGCTAGTTTGTAGTATTATGCCTTCAAAGTCAGTCTTGGTTAGCAATGCAATCCCAATATTAAGAAGGTGCACCTCGTTAGCCCCCTGGCACTTGATGATTTCAACAGAATGAAGCTTCAATTGATGAGCCCAAATTTCATTGACTAAAAGGGTAAGACCGGAATACTTTGAAGAACTACATATTAATCAACAGCTTAAGCCCCTACTGTCACAGATGATGAATGGAGGTTGGCTTTTGTTCTGTTGGCCTACGGGGTTTTATCATCTGGTCACAGGTAATGGCTTTAAGTTTAATATCATATTATTTTATTGAAGCTTGGCTATATCCGAAGTATGAAACTCTTCTCCTCGCCTGCATATGAACGCAAAATCAACAACGCTTAGTGACAATATATAAATGCTACAGAAATGTGCAATTCCAGTTCAAGAACTGAAATTGAGAAAGGTCTAAGCCTTCCTATGCGATCTCCTTGTGGACGGCGGTGCCGGCAAAAGTGGCATTGGGCTTCCACTTGGAGGAGTTTCGGGGGTTGGTCTCCTCCATCATCTTGTCAACCTGCTCCAGAGTGAGACCCTTGGTCTCGGGGATGAGGAAGTAGGAGTAGACGAGAGCGCAGAGACACAGACCGCCCCAGACGAAGAAGACGGACGACTTCATGTTGCCCTTGGTCTCACCGACCATGTAAGGGGTGATGACGGAGATGATGGTGTTCCACAGCCAGTTGGAAGCAGTGGACAGACCAACACCGCGGGAGCGGATGGGGATGGGGAAGATTTCTCCGATGACGATCCAGGCTCCCGGGCCCCATGTGGAAGCGAAGAAGAAGATGAAGATGGCGATGAAGGCGACCTGGGCGTTGACGGCACTGATGTTGTCGGCGATGGTTGCCTCGGGGTCGACGGGCGAGGGGTGGGTCTTGTTGAAGCCGACGGTGATACCGACGATGGCAACAATGAACTGGCAGATGACCATGCCGACGGCGCCGAGAATGAGGATAGTTCGACGGCCGAAGCGCTCAACAGTCCAGAAAGAGATGGGGGTGGAGAACACGTTGACGAGAGTGAAGATCAGCGACATGAGGAAGGAGTTGTCGATCGCGCCAGTTGACTTGAGGAAAGGGGTAGAGTAGTAGAAGATGAAGTTGATACCAGTCCTGGAAATCACGGTTAGCGAGTCAAGTTACATGAAAAGGCCTTGGAGAAGAATGCTCACCATTGCTGCATCATCTGAAGAGAGGTACCGAGAATGGTTCGTCGAAGGTTAGATTTGGAATCCCACAGGCTGCCGCGGAAGCAGGCAAACCAACTGCCCCAGAAAGTGGTGTCAGGGATCAAGGCACGCTCATACTCTTCATTGGCGACGATCTCGGAGATTTCGGCCTGAACGTAGGAGGAATCTTTCGGTTGTCCACGAACGCGGGAGAGAGCATCAATAGCATCTTCAATGCGTCCCTTCTTGACGTAGTAACGAGGAGAGTCGGGAAGGAAGAATAGGCCACCACCAAGAATGAGAGCCCAGGGAAACTGTAGAGCAATCGGGATACGATAGGAAGCGGTAGAGTTGAGATCTTGAGTTCCGTAGACAATGCAGGCGGCGAGCAGAAGACCAACGGTAACACAGAATTGGTATCCGGCGACGAGAGAACCGCGGACCTTGCGTGGGCACTAAACAACGATGGTCAGTTGGGAACAAGTGGGTGATGGGAGGGAGGAACATACAATCTCTGACATGTATAGAATGACGATGGCCGACTCGAAACCAACACCGAAACCAGCAATAAGACGGCCGGCGACGATAGCACCGAGAGCATTACCAGCACCAGTAATCATCTGAATAACAACACCGATGCAGTAGATGACGCAGCCCATGATGACGGTCCATTTTCGTCCAATGCGATCAGCCAGGTCGCCGGCAATCAACGCACCAAAGAAGGTACCGCAGGATAGAATGGATGTGATAAGAGAGGTGTGAGGGTCTGTGAGGGCGGTGGCGCCGGCTCCCTCAACCTGGCGGATGAAAAAGAGCGAACCGTTGACACCGTTGATGTAACCGGAATCGTAACCGAAGAAGATACCACCGAATGACGCAAAAGCGCACATTGCGTAGGCCTTCCAGGTAACTGGGGCCTCGAGGGCGTCAACATTGTCGGCTGTGGCAAGGTTGGCAACGACAGCGCCCTTGCTCTCGTTGGCCTCTTCAGCCTTGTCAGACATGGCGACTGCGAGGAGTGTGTGAGACACAGAATGGAGATGTTTGAGTTTGGGTTGGGGATCAGGTGTAAGTGGGGTGTTTGCAATGGTTGATTGTGTAGATATATAGAGCACAAAGGCAAGACAATGATTCACTGCCAAGGGCGAGGACCAAGCTTTTATATCAGGAGAACATCGTCGACTCCAGTTCTAGATGAGGCAACTCCACAAAAACTTATTTCCCCAGGGGTCTCTCCTCCTCTCCATTTTGATGGAGTGACCGTCTTCAGTGGCAATGCAATGGGGACCTGCCCCCCCCTGTCCACCACGAGGAAGCGGCGTGGTGTCTTGGTCTCGGTCTCATTCTGAAGCAGACTCTGCGGATCACGGGCACGCAAGCGGAGGAACAAGGAAAATTGAGCGGTTCAGTGGGGGCTCCGTGGGGTGATCTCATTACTGACACACTTCCATGCCGTCGAAAATTAAAGCCGATTTTTGGGCCGGAACACACAACCCACAGTCTTCGTCATGGGCTGGAGACTAAGCTTACCTGCTCTCCGTGGGGAATTTGCTTTGGAGTACCATGAAAAGTCAATTGCAACACTTCCGGGGGATTGGGGTCTGGATGGGGTCGTTGCATGCACTCTGGATGTCAGCGTGCCGTTGGGCCGACCTCTGGCCGCAGGATGAGAGACGACGATATGATATGCCTGCATAAAATTAATGGGTCACTGAATCATTTCCGCCCGGCAGTCAATTGAACATCGATCGTTTTCCTCGCAGTTCCCGAAGCTGATGAACAGGCTACAGGAGCGTCTCGTGACGCTCAGAATTGATTTCTCGCCCGCGCTTTACATCGTCAGGCTCGGTCATCAGCCTGTGCCTGTTCTCGAAAGCTCAGATTTGCTCTGAAACGGAGCCAGATGGCCCCGTGACTGGATGGTTTCCTTTTCGATCGGGCCGAAAGTTGCCCTCGTACATCCTCGACGACGGATCCGGCATCTTTCCCAGCTCCATCCGGCCTTCTCGTCGCGTCCCTCCAACGTTGATCGATTGATAATTATTACTTTCCAGCTGCTCCACCGTTGGCCTCGAATTCATTGCTCTCCCGATCCTCTCTCGTGCATCCATGCTGTCGGCCCTTTCTACGCTCATGGACTCGGCTTATTATTGCATATGGGTGCCCGTTTAGATTTACTAGTTGCTTCATTCGGCATGAGATGCAAAACTTATTGTGAGCACTCATTGCCAAACGTGAGATCAGCGGACCAAGAGCCTTCGAGAATGCCTTCCTGTCAAGCTGAACTCATGACTCGTGATGGAAAAAAAAACAAAAGGAGAAAGAAAAAAAAGTGATGTCATGGGGACCAAGAATCTAGCCAGATCTCGGCACATCCGGATGTCCCTTAGCTTGGCACTCTTTGCTTCCCGATGTGGCTCACGATGGAGGCTCGCAAGCAAAGCGTTCCCGAGAACTGCGCCAGCTCTGGCCCTGGCAATCTTGGAACAGTCCGTAAGTGATTAGAGGGGCCAGTTCCTGGACTCAACGGGCCGTTTGAGGGTCTAGTGGGTCGGGAACAATCGCCTTCTCTTGTCCGGAATCCCAACGGCACGTCCCTCATCCACTTTTACCAGGAGGCCAAATTATTAACAATCACATTCGGGCCGGGCTTCACCTGCGTCTCGAGGTAGGTCTCGTTATGGTCATATATCCGGGTCGGAGGCTATTGCCGATTCTCGTAAGAAACCTCAGAGCAACAGGTAGCCTGACTCAGTGTCATAGGTGAGCATTATTCCTCACCGTCCACAACCGTAGACCCGGAAATACGCAGACATCTACTCTACGTCTTCTTGCGCTCGGCGGTTTTGCGGCGTGGGGCTTCTCGTCAGACCCGCAACATCCATCTCTTGCTATCCGATTGTTTGCCTTCACAACACTCCACTTATCATCTCTCTCGCCATTCCTTTCCATGTCAGCTCATTGACCAGAACGAAGAACATCAGGGGATGGCAATTTTCTCCAGATTACCCCCGTCCCTCACCGTTGTTGACGAACCATATACGTACTGCCACCCGCCCACGGGGACTGGGAGAGCTGAGTTCCCCGTAGTTTCTCTTCCTTTATTCTTTGCGCGAGGATGTTTTTCTTCTCCGGAAAGCGCCATGTTGAGAGATCAGGATCATTTTCAAAGTGACCACCCAGCCATCCAAGTTCTGCGAAGTACTCGATCAAAGGTTCCTTTAATGCATTAGTAGCATTCATCCAGGAAGCTGAAAACTCTTCTCCGCGTCATGGGTACCCTCTCAGCTGTTGACTTGATAAGCGAAGTTATCCTTGCCAAGCCATTGCACTTGTCATTGTCTACATCCCTCTGATAGGGTTGTATTGAGACACCAGCTTGACAGGGAACTTTGTATCTTCCTGCCAAAACTGATAAGATAGCCGGTTCATCATCAATTTGTAGTCAGGCTCACCTGGCGTATTTCTTATGGCCGCGTATCTGCCCCGTTATTATCTTCCTGTTACTCAGCTCTTCATATGCACACCTGCTATAAAGACATGCTATCTCGGGGCCATTCCTTCTTGTTTTTTTGAAGAAGGTTGGTCTGTGAACCTTTTGATTTGTGCGCAATAAAATGTGCTCAGCATTTTGAGTAGCAGAAATGGTTTGTAATTTGAACTTCAGATGATTTAGCAGGTAATGTCTAGTACGTACCCGGAAATTAGTAGATGAGAAATATCGGAACACACAGCCTTGTGATGTTTATCAGGATAGGATTTCGTTAAATCTCAGGAGTTTGAAGAGGTTGTAAATTAAGTAGTAGACATCCAGACTTAGATACAAATAGTTTTATACCTACAAGATCTCCAATGTATTCTTAAAGATTTTTCAGCTAGACCTTCTATATGTCGGTGATATATATTCAATTTGGGATTTAGATTGCTCATAATTTTACCCAAAAGCTCAGTGAGCTGGCCGTCAACTCCCGTCAACGTATTGCTGAAGTACCTGTATTCCCACACGGTTTTATCCGGAACTATTGACTGGGGTTTGTGACTATCGACTCAAGCTCTAGCCCTGGAGTGTGGTACGGCTGGATGCCGGGTATTCCTGTCTCCTGTTCGCTGAATGTCCTGTGGAGGTAGATGCTGCTGCGTACTTTTAGAACTGGGAGAGTAGACTAGCGTATCATGTTAGTTGTTTTCTTGGGCTATCTGAGCCCTTAAGAATCCCTGGGTAATGCCTAAGCTGCAGCCAAATGACCCTTCACTCTCCTGTGTCTCCGCGAAGAGGGCCGAGCCACTCATGAAGTATCCGTAAAACCGGTCCTATGCCAGTCCTCCTCTAGTCTCATACGAGTTCACATGTATTTGGCGTGCCCACTAAATATACTTCCCCAGCAGTCCGCGACTTGCTCTGCTAAAAGCTCTCAGTCTTGGGCTAATTCATCCCCTCGGGTTTTTAAAGGGCTGAATGTGCGGAAGAATCGAATTTTCACTTTTTGTAGCCTTTGGCTAACCCAAGAAATAACATTTACATTGGCTGACACTACTGTTTAGTTGGCTACAAGTATTGAATCAGCCCTCGCAGCTTGAAGCCTTTTGACAACTTGCTCCTCACCTGCTGTAATTGCTGCTTGAAGCGCGGTAATTCCAAAACTATCAGGAACACTGCAGTCAGCCCCTCCTTCTATCAGTCTCTCGACAATCTTCAAGTGACCTTTTCTCGCGGCGGATATGAGAGGTGTTGACCACCACATCTCCAGCGCCCAAGCTTGGGACGCTTGCCCAATGCCGTTGATATTGGCCTTTGCTGCTATCAAGCTCTCAACGATATCCAAACAGCCCCGACTGGCTGCTATTTCTAGCTGGCTGTCATGACAAATATTGGGATCTGCTCCTGCAGACAAAAGTCTCTCGACTATACTTGAAGAACCCCCTTGGACGGCTGCACAAAGTGCCCTTCCCCCATCAATATCAACCCAAGCCCCTGCATTTATCAGTATTTCAACAACCTCCAAATCGCTGTTCTGGGCCGCTTGTACAATTGCGGGCGATCCTCCATTGTTAGTGTTTGGGCAGGCACCAGCTGATAGAAGTGTCTCAACCATTTCTACGCACCCATTTGAAACCGCTGCGCAAAGTGGTGTTTTGATACTATACCCTTCAGGTGAACCAACTAAAGTAGGTGCATTAGATAAATCAATAATATTTGATATGGCCAAAAAGAGTTCCTGAACATTTGGGGCTTCATTAAGCCAGCGGCTCAGAGGGCCATCGGTTTCCGGTTTTTCTCTAGGTCTCAAAGTTGACCCTATGACACGGTTCCAATCAGAATTGGCTCTAGCGGATAATAACGAGTCGGCTCCAGCGGATAACAACAGTTTGGCGGAGGCAATATGCCCTTTCCTTGCAGCATACCATATCGGAGTCCGATTGTAAGCATCCACGATATTTGGATCGCACCCCGACTTAAGAAGGGACGCCACCGCCGGAGTTATTCCAAAAAAGGCTGCTAAATGCAACCCTGTGAGATTTCTCGGATGTTCGTCTCTGTTATTCATTATTCCATTGGATTCTGGCATGGCTTCCGGGACAAGTAATACTTGACCCGATGCCTCGACTTGCCCATCATTCTGGAGGAAAGTGATTATGAAATTGCTTCCCGTATTATCATCACAGGGATGATAGCCCCAATTCTTCGCAGCATATTTATAAAATGGATATTTTTGACATCGCTGCTGCATCTGAACCCGGCCATGACACGATCCGGTCTCAAACTCTTTGAACGAGAGGTATGAAACGCAGGTCGCTCCTAACGTGGACTCCGCCTGTGGGCACCAAGAACTTGAACAAAGAAAATTCTTGAGGAATTCCTGTGTTGTGTAGTGCACCAGACGAACGACGCCACTTGCTTTATCGAATGCCACCAAACCGACACAGACGGAAATCATATCCACAACCTGTGGGATGTCGCCTAAATCGAGCTCGGGCTTTCCAGGTTTGGTGGCGAGAGCATGTTGAACTTCCAGTGCTGTGAGCTGCGTTTTTGCGTATGTTACCCATATTAAAACATTCAGTGCAAGGCTCTTATGGCCTTTTAGCCGTCTGTTTATCCTCTCCATTGCTTGTCCATATGCGAAGTAAAGTAACTCTACCTTTTCGGTATCATCTCGCCCTTTTCGTTGGCGTTTAAATAGCTCCAAACTACTTCGCACCTCATTTGGTGTCATCTTGTCGTCCAGCAAGCTGATGTAAATTTGAGCCAACAGAAACCTAACGGAAGACTTTAGTATAATGGCCTTGTATTCACTGCCTTAAATCACATACATTCCTTCGACCGCTTCTAAAATTCCCGTTGCGATTTCTTGCTTAAGATCCCGATGGCCTTGAATATGGGCCGGAAGTTGTTTTATGCGACGATTTATGTATCTCGTGACATCTTCATTTCTGGCGTGGACCTCTATTGAAGTAACTCCTTTAAAAATATCTGTAATATGGGGAATAGACCTCGAGGTTGCAAAAATATTTATCCCCTGAATCCTCTGTATGTCGAACAATTTGTCGAGGATATCCTTTACGCCGTTATTTGACATTTGGCATTCGTCAAGTGCGTCCATGAAAATAAGAATTTTTTCATACGTTTTTGTCACGGTCTTGAGAGTTTCGAAGACCTCCTCCACGGATGGATAAGTTCTTTTCTTGTTATGGGCTTCATAAAGCTTGCTCAAGCTCTTTGGTAGTGAGGGTAAACACTGGGTTAGTTGTCTGAGTATACTCAGTAGCAATGTTCTGGTGTCCTGTTGATTCTCCCTTTGGTGGTTACAGTAGACATATGCAATGCCAACTTCTGGATTGCTATTGAATTTCAAATTGGCATAGTTGACTGCTATCGATGTGATTATTGTTTTGCCACTTCCAGGAATACCTGGACAGAACAGTGTCTGGTTAGTT
Organism: Clonostachys solani; assembly: GCA_902141235.2. Classification (NCBI taxonomy): domain Eukaryota; kingdom Fungi; phylum Ascomycota; class Sordariomycetes; order Hypocreales; family Bionectriaceae; genus Clonostachys; species Clonostachys solani. Next base: position 1,676,350 of record CABFOC020000002.1, read on the forward strand.
CCAGCAAGCCATGATTGGAATTCTTCCGATTCAAGAAACCATTCTCCCGTTCCTGGCTGCCATAGTTTGAAATAATCACTTTGGGTAGCTCCGTAATTGACAGTGGTGAGCCAGTTGAGAACATCGAGATCGGCGCCCCTATTAAGTTCGGACTTGACATACGCAACATCCTTTTGAGTTATACATAGATCGTCATTAACTATATGTCATTAGAGAGATCTATCCGATAGACTTGGGATTGAATACTACTTACTCTGATCTAATAATTCCATTAAAGATCGTTCCCCTTCAAGATCCGCTGGCTGGACATAGCTAAGAAGTTCTTTTGCAAATGCTGCAGCTGTTGCTGCAGCATATTCTTCCCAGTCTTTAATCTTCATTGACGAATCAGCATAATCACAAATCCCTCGGATCGTGATACATGGGAAATTAATCAATCCTGCAGCCTCCATCTCAAAGCATAAGATATTTCCATCAAATTTTTGGTTGATAGAATCGCGAGTCTTAGCATCCTTGATTAACTGGTTTCCAGATGCAATAAGACCATAGTGGACGCAGACATCTTCAGGGCCACGAGCACAAACGTCCAGCTCAGATATTGGGTCTCGTCTTGCATCAGACCAGGTATATTTGGCCACTAGCCTTGGCCAGTTTGCCTTCAGGTCGCTTAGATATTTGGGAATCTTAGACCCTTTCATTTCGTTATCACTCTCGAGCTGTGTAAGTGCCGCCAAGAGTACACTTGGGGGTCTATCAAGGGACCCAATGCGGGTAAAGTGGTTTTTCTCAGCCTTTCCAAAATCCCATTGCACCACGCCAGGATATTGATCATTTGGTGTGCCGACCACCACATCGCCAAGCCTTACTTTAGGCGGAATGCCTCCTCCAATGCCGACCATCAGCCCAATTCTTACAGATGGAAAGGTGCGGGTCATTTGAGTCACAAAGGTAGCAGCCGAGTTGGTCCCAATTACTCCTTTCGGGAGGCACACTATAACGACGTTATGGCTGCCAATTGACCCTAGTGTATAAGCGTTGGGATCATTAGGTGGTTTGTTGAGAGGAGGGTAGGTATTGTCCAACATGGCTCTCGCAGCCGTTTGCTCCTTCGGCAGCCCACATACCCAGCCAACTGTGAAATCATTGTGGCTCAGGGTCAAGGAATGAGAGTTTTGCTTCTCTTGTGTGTGTTCCGCGCGGCTTTCTTCCTCGCTATCTCGCTTGCGGCTTGTCACCGCTGAGTGGTGGGACATGCCGACAGATTCAATTGGAGGGCGAGCGGGGAACGAGCTTGGTATTGTGTATAGTTCCAGCTGTCCAGAAGCTGGAAGCCAGAAGCCAGTCTTTTCTTTCTTAAGATGAAAACTGACGATGCTAGAAATTGGCCTTCGGGCAGTCCTCATGTAGATGTCAAGTACGAGTCAGGATGATGAGGGTGACAATCAAGGCGGGAAGGTCGCGAGGATTCGTCAGCCCAACAATTTGTCATTTGAGCTGAAAAGTTCTTACCCAATATCGCCAACCAATCAACTTCTAGAGTTACTGCGCCTTGTGTGGCTTCGCCAAACGAACATTTCCTCTATGCTGATTGGTTGTGTTGGCGGGCGGCATGAGCCAATACTACATGTATCTATCTACCTTACCTCTCTTGTGGCTTTCTACTTCAAGGCGGGTTGTATGGGTATCATGCATGCAGCTGATAACTATTGCAGCGGGCTGTGTATAGCTGATGTGAAAAGAGATTTATAGACCATTGTGGTTTGTTGATGGGCAAAGTGATGATGATTTATTTGGAGAGGACGGCTAAATGTGCGAACTTGGAAGCTATTCGTCCATCAACAAGGTCTAATAATTCCGATTAGTTCAATAGTAAGGACTATTCGTTGAGATCATACTTGATGGGAACTGAACCTACGCTTACGAGAACTTTTCTTGGAAATAGGAATGAAATAGTGGTTATGGGACTTTTCTTTATTTTCTTTGGTCCCTTCAGCCGAATTCGGTATTTCTAAGGTATCTCGCTCATGACTTGCAACTTCAAACTTAGTCAGTCTCACATCGTCCATCCAGTGTCCCATGCAGTGCTCCAATCTCGATTGATGTCGGATACATTTATCGGGAAAATAAAATCTCCCTCCGACAAATCTTCCAACACATCCAGTGTCCAGTTCATCCCCATGAAGTGATCAAAATCTTGCACCTCGCCGAGATTTCTTTCAGAGTTCTGCATCGTAAGATTTTGATCCCATACTTCTTCAACTTCTGAAGCCCCCGGCCTTTCAGTAATCTGAGGAAAAGATATCGCTCCCTGTTCAGGCTTGCTAGAAGAAGGTTCCCATTTGACGCTACCAAAGTAGGGAATTGCGATTTTTCGCCTCGTCTCTCCGTCTCTCCCATCATTGAACTCGCATAACAGTTCAAGCGTCATTCGACACTGGGCGGCAATTCGGCACCCCTTTTCTGTCTCTTCTCGGCTAAAGATGCTCCTAGCCCTTTCTAACAACACAATGTCATCCGCTGCAGGTGTTCGAGCTGCGGCGGCACCCGAGAGGTCGCGAGACCATCCAACAGTCAAAACAACAGCCCCCATGAAGCCCACAAAATCACTTGTTTTGCAATCAAAGATGCTAGAGCCATTCACAATGGATCGTAGCAAAACGAAGCGTTTCAGCAATGATCTTGAGGCTTCGAGGCAGGAATGTCCGTGGACCTTTTGCAGGGCCGTTTCAGACAAGCCGAATAGGAACGGGAGATGGAGTACCATCCTAACGTGCAAAAAGTAAAACTGTTGTAAGAGACGATTTCTTAGACTTTCGATTTCCTCCTCACTACCGGGCAGGTCTGTGGGTAGTTCCCACCAGCTTTCAGGCATAGAAGCAGCGATAGCATCCATTTGTTCGTCCAGAAGCATTGAAAAAGTGGAGGAAGGCCGGACAGGTACTACGTTGCGGTCAATTACTTTACCAGCAACAAAAGCACACCGAAGGACAAATCTTTGGTCCAGAAATTCTGGCCCTGCAATCAGTGACTCAGTGTCTGCACCAAAGTGTGCGTCATTAAAACCATATGGCAGTCCAAGAAGCATGCTCATGAAGCGATCGCCATGGTAGAACGCCCACCAAATGGAAGTTTGTTTGGCAGGTTTGTCTCTGTCGTGTAATCCCTGTTATGGGAGAGTACGTGAGCAGTATCCTAATGATGAAGACAGATCAAATGACTTACCATTTCTTGTGAGATGGCTATACCCTTACGATACATATGCCAAGCCTGCCGCGGTAATCCTACATCGCTGTAGGCTTTCGCCAACAAGAGCAGACACTCTAAATCCCCTAAAGAATACGCATGGCTCGAATCTGAGAATAGTATGCTTTCGACAGCGCGGTACAGGTGCTGATTCTCGCCAGAGCTGCGGGCATATGTTATCAGAAGCATGCCAAGTTCAGCAGGAATTTTGCTCTGATATGCTTCTGTAGCAAATTGTTGAAGTTCCACGTATGTGCTTTGGGACAAGACGCGAGTTTTCTGACGAAAACTACTCCACCATCCACCATTTGCTAATAGAACCGACATCAAATTCGAATATTCAGGCATTAAGTTGGACAAAGAAGTGCATTTCTGCACTCTGATCCGTTCTCGATTGGCGCGCTGTGGCTCATTTGTCTGTACTCCGGAACGGGATGCAGAGGGAGCTGGCTGGTTTTCGAATAAAAGTTAACCCTACATTGTGCTAGCTACTTGTTGACAAGAAGCACTTACTTGAGCCGCATTCAACATTGACACAAATGGAGCCCTGGAGTCTGCTTCTACAGGGAATCCTGGTACCTCTCCAGTGATGTGTGTAAAGAGATCATCAACATTACCTACGCATGCACCCGGCAGCGTCAAGAAGGTGATCAACGGAATCCTTGAACTTCCTCCATTGTCCAACGTCTCATCCCGTTGGTCGATGCATTGAGAGCCACGAGATAAACATGGGCCACATGGGCTATCCATGGACCTTCTATCGCACCGTAGCTTCCTCCGACGACCTATTGGGGACATTAGCATTGTTTCTGTTCTCGCCATAAGGAGCTACGCAGCAGCCTCCAAGCAACAGATCACCAGCTCTAAAGGTGTAGCCGCAAGAGTTGATGGCTCCAGTTACGATTTAAAGACAACATGAGTGTTTTTAAACTTACATTCGGTACAGCTGTGCGTGCCCTTCCGCAACCTTCGCCTTCGCACAGGCGTGCTGGCATCTGCCCCCGCTCCTGACATTTGATGGCAAGCGATTTAAGGTGCCCAACTCTGAGGCTGAACGCATTCAGTAACAACCAATAGATAAATCAAACCATGAATTGATAACCCACTAGCCTGGTAATGTGGAATGGGGGTGATCCGCGACTCCGGGCCGGGTTTGATACGTGGATGGATCTCGGGATCAGATGCTACAAGATTCGTCCGCATTTTCATCCGTGGCACGTGATCTGACCGGACCAGTGTCTCTCGTCCGCCTCATCCAGCCATGAAGTACTCGTTCACGTCGAATTAGTCGGTTGATCCTCCTCTATATAAGATAGCTTCGTTTCGCTCATTCATAGCTTTTCTAAATATTCTTCTTCATTCCCAGCACAGGAAACAAGCTCGGCACCTCGCCTACAAATAACAGCCCAATCCGATATTCTTCAAAAGTATTATCAAATCTTTCAACTTCTAACTTTTTTTTGCAAAAAAAAAATGACTCCTCTCGTTTGGATGGTCACAGGTAGCACGTCGGGCATCGGCGCTGCGCTTGTTGACCGGATCATTGCCCGCGGTGACAAGGTCATCGCGTCCGGGCGCAAGACCGAAGAACGTCTGGGCCACTTGAAGTCCGATAATGTCGCCCTCTTGGATTTAGACATTACTTCCGAATGGCCAGAAATAAAGGCCAAGATGGAAAAGGCCTGGGAGACGTTTGGACATATCGACGTCCTGGTCAACAACGCTGGTACCTCGTCCCTCAAGAGTGCCGAAGACGCAGAGTACGTTACATGCATATCACTGAATACGCCCGCTCATTGAATCCTCAAACAACTGACACTATCTTCCAAAAGCGAGGCCTTTATAAACCAAATGTTCCAAGTCAACGTGTTTGGGCACATGCAAGTCACACGTGCAATTCTTCCGTTCTTTCGCGCCCAGGGTCACGGCCGGATCGGCTTTACTTCCTCTGCCAGTGAATGGGGTCCGATACCGTTCATGTCGCATTACGCAGCATCTAAAGCAGCCCTGAGCACATACGTGGAGAGCCTGCATAAAGAAGTGCGTCCGCTTGGCATCGAGTGTGTGAGCTTCGCTTGTGGTGGGTTCCCGACAAACCTAGGCCAGCCACGAGACAGTGGCACAGCAGCTTTTGGAAGTGAGGGAACCTCGATCCAGGCATATCAGCCCCTTATGGCAGACATCGCGGGTATGATGATGGAAGACCCCATGGCCTTTATGCCAGGTGACTTGGTTAAGTTGTCCACTGTCTTGGTGAATATTCTCAGCAAGGAGGGTCTTGAGGTTAATCTCCCGTGGTCTGTGAACATTGCTTTGGGGTCTGATGCATTTTTGATGGGCAAGAAAAGGACTGAAGAGCAGATGATTCAATTGGACAGATGGAAAGATGTCAGCTGCAGCACGGATCGCCAGCCAGGCACTTATACGATCAAGAAGCGCTATTCGGAGTTGATATCATTGCTAGAGGAGTAAAGCTGGAAACCACAACCCAGCGATAATATATTTGATACGCTTTCTTAACTCGTAAATTTCGTTCTAGGTGTACCCTCTAAATATTCCTGTGTGCAAGAATTATGACGTTAATAAAGAGGGACATCCTTGCCGAAGATCTGCGTTTCACCATTCAGCCTCGAAGATAGTTCCGCCCCGCGAATCCCAATTTAACCATGTTAGCAAGTTAGCACCTACGCCAAAGAAATGAAGTCTTCATTAGTTGGTAATCTCGCCTAGTTACCAGGCCACTTTGTTTATTTGGCAATATGTAGTGCAGATCATTTCCAAAAGTTCTTCTCAAATATACAAAACCGTCGGTCAAGAGCGGCCAGATTCGCATGGCATCATATCAAGCATTCAAATGACGGAATTAAGGTAGGATAGGATGGAGCACCTGGCGTTGCCAATTCCCCATTCAGTAAATCGTGCTCTTGACTCATGAAGCTGAAAACTATTCTTAGTAGACTGAAACGCTAGCGCCCCCGAGGCACATAGACTGTCTTCCTTTAATGGGGTACCCGTGAATGTAAAATGATGTGACAGCCTGCTGACAGGTAGAGCTCATTAATTACTGTATTTATTAAAACTCAACATAGCCCTTCTAGAAGAATGACTTGGCTGTCTATACAAATCGGAGATCATCCACCATGAGGCTCGATTTAGTGCTCGATAGAGTTCTCTGCGCTCTGACGCTCATCTCCGGCACTGACGCGGCAGCAGTCTGTCCCCGCGCGTCAAAAGGATGCGGAAAGGCTCACACATTCATTGGGGAATCCCGGGAGTTCACCTTTGAGAGTGACGGCATCAACCGCACATACCGAATCCATCTGCCGAAAAGTTACGACAAGGATCACTCCCAGCCCCTGCTCCTCTTCTACCATGGTAAAGGAGGGCAGCCAAAAGACATTGAGTATGGGACCCAACTATCCACTGAAGAGGTCAACCCAGATATGGTCGCCGTATATCCTGCCGGCGTCAATGTAAGCGGCTCATTACTTTCTGGCAGTTGTTCACCCACTGATCATTTCAATACAGAAATCCTGGCAAGGCCCAACGTATGCCAAACCAGGCGTCAATGACCTGAAATTCACCGATGATCTCGTAAACCGCATAAAAAGCGACTACTGTATCGATGAGAGCCGCATCTACGCTGGAGGCCACTCCAATGGCGGCGGCTTCGTCGGTCTTCTAGCCTGCTCGAAAGAAGGGGGCCACTTCGCCGCCTTCGCCCCGTCTGCCGCGGCATTGTATACCGATGTTGACGGCCAATCCTGCACTCCTGCGCGTTCACCTCTGCCCATAATGGAGACACACGGGACTGCCGACAAGACGATTCCCTATGAGGGAGGCAAGGGCGCGGGAGGACCTCTCCCTGCTATTCCTGATTGGTTGTCTCGCTGGGCGAAGAGAAATAAGTGCGATGAGCCCAAGACATCCGATAAGGGGAAAGGAGTCACTCTCCAGCAGTGGAAGTGCGGCGGCAAGGAAAATGCTTTGCGTCACTGGAAGCTCAAAGATCAAGGGCATGATTATCCGGGTCGGAATAACGAGCACATGTGGTTATCACCCAAGGTTATCGAGTTCTTTAATGCCCACAAGAAGCCTTGATTCCAAAATTGAGTTTGAAACTTGGGCCAGCTGTGATGCTGGTTGGAAGAGCGCGTCGTTCAGTTGTTTTCGTCTGGCGGCTAATTACATGCATGTACTTGAATAAATACCCAATGATGTTATTAGAAAGGTTGTTTTATTATTGTAAGCCCGATCTCCATGACTTTTCTCTTTTGGACTATTCTTTACTTATCCGTATGCTCACGGCTCTCTTAAAATTGGTTTTCACTTCAGCCATCTTCACTCCTAAATACTAGGAAGCCAGGACTGGTTTCAGGGAACCACTGACAGTATAATCATTTTCGTACTCTAATTATCCATCAGCCTACGGCATAGCCTGTTTCTAGTTGGTTTCATCTCAAAACATTCCCAGCACCACGTTCAGGTTCAATCCTCGCCTTTTTCATAAAATAAGCTAGTGCATCTTTAGAGACATGAATTCTAAGCTGCTTGAGCCTTGAAAATGAATTGAACACTGTTTTGCCTAACGAGGCCGACAATTTAAATTCGCTCTCTGTGAGAGATGTTGGAGAAAGAACCTCTGGCGCCTCGCTCCGTCATATACCTCTTCCTCACGCGTTTTCGATGTTTTTTACTTTCTTTTGGTGGCCTTGAGATCAGTTGAGATCATTGGAAAATCTATATTCGACTCTATCAGGCAGCATACGGATAACAATTCACGGCATTCCCTAGGTCACCCTCCAATGTACGTTGCAGCTGTTGTGTTTTAGCAAAGTATAAATTCATAAAGATAAAAATTAAGAAAGGAATATTAAGTATGAATAAAGCATTAGATTATTTTATTTTATGATATTCTATATAATTATTACTTAGAATCAGCTGCTTATTCTTTATTTGGGTGATCATTTGTGTGCTTATAATATTGTTTCGCGTTTAGGGTAGCAATATTCCATGATGGTCCGTGGCAGTTTTACGCTTTGCCTCTTTCCTATGCAGCGACGGATTGGATCTTCCGTCAAGGGGTTTCAGGAAACGGAGGCGTAGCTGCAGCTTAACGGAAGGATCCGCACTGAAGAACACGCCCGTGCCCTTTGACGGGGCGGGATACCCAGCAGGCTCGCCACGTGTTGGATACTGGTGGCTACGTACGCAGTGTTCTAGTTTCCATTATCTATGATGATCAGGTTCCTTCGCCTTGCTATAGATAGCTATGCCACGACGGAATGATGGGGCCATGGACGGAATGAAAATGCTTCGTGTTGTGTCGCGTGTGTTCATTTGACCTCGTGAAGTGGGAGAATGTTTATTGGGATCCGCATCACACACGCTATTTTTGAAATGTGCACTTTATTTAATATTTGGCCAGGCCCATAAAAACAGCAGCTTATCTCCGGTAGACGATTTTGGCCGGGGATTCAGGGATCGCCATCTTTGATTCCCTGCCTATCGAAGAGGGCTATTGGTAGTGGACTGAAGAATGGAAATTGAGCTTCATGTTTACTGATCGTGGCCCTGACCGCCAGAGTGTCGTAACGTAGGGACAAGGCTGAGACACGCCCAGGGGCACTATTGTCCTGGAAAGTCGCACGATTTACGACAGCGCGTACCTGCGACCTGCGCTTGATACGTGTGTAGGCTTCGCCAAGCAACCGTCAGCTTACTCTGTGGGGACCGGTGAATCGAACGATTGGCTTGTCGGCGTGGCTCCCCTGCAATACGACAAGGAATGTTCTATCCGGGGATCACAACTGAAATGACGTTTCATGTAACGAGGACCCTGGCCCGGCAGTAAAAGCAGCGTGGTTCGCACTTGGAATTTACCATTCTTAAACCGAGTGGATAGTTAAACAACCACTATCGTAGGTGGATGATTTGTCGATGCTCACACTTTAGCCACTATGAGGCAAAGTCCATGGATTGGCGTGTTGGCATTCCTGTTGGGAAGCGTATGCCTCGCTCGAGAAAATGCCCCTACAACTGATAATTTCTATCGACGAGTGAACCCAAGAGGTAAGAGAGCGGCCTTCGTGTCTCTGCTTCCCACGGCATCGCAAAGTGTACTCACACCTTTCAATTATAGCCACCGTGTTTGGTAACTATCTATACGTGGATGGGGGCGAAGTCGCAGAGAAGGGGAATCCGAGCAACTGGCCATCAAATCCAGGTAAATTCAATCCTGACGTGCTTTGCTACTTCTCTGACTGTTTCTAGTTAATGCGACGCTCGCACTCGATCTTTCGAAAAGCTGGACGCCAAAAGATGCCGAGTTTATCGAGACGGAGAAGCCCGATTCCGTTTCGCCGCTATGGAAAAACGCGGTCTTCCACGACGATGCTAAGAAGACCTTTTATATTTGGGGAGGCCGTATCTTCCGCACACCTTGGGGAGTGCCACCACCTGTAAAAGTGTGGAAGTTTGTCGCCGACGATAAAGGGGGTGGCGCTTGGAGTACCGAAGACGACAATCACTCTTTTGACGACCTGATTCGATCCGAGGATGGGGCCTATGTCAGTACCGAGGATGCCGGGTTCTGGATAGGAGGAAGCGCCTTCCCAGAGACTCACACGGATGCCGACTCGGACATTCCTGGTGTTGTCTCCTACAACTTCACGACCAAGGAGTGGAAAAACCATACCGAGGCTCCATTTTCAGACGACGGGACAGTCAACGCGGCGACCGCTACGTACATGCCCAGCTTTGGGCCGAATGGACTGATCATGTTGCTTGGAGGACTGGAGCACACAATACCGAAAGCCACAAATCATCTATCATTCGAAACCGTGCACTTTTTCGACCCAGTCACCATGAAATGGTACAAACAACCAACAACTGGCAGCAAGCCACAGAAGAGAAACCACCATTGTTCCGTTGGCGTGCAGGGCAATGGCACCTACGAGATGTGAGTCTGCGAGTCATAATGCACCTCCGCTTTGGATTATCTAACCTGAAGAAAATACCAGATTCATCTATGGGGGTTGGAACCAAGACTATGAAAAGATTCTAGACGATATGTACGTCCTGACGATCCCAGGCTTCAACTGGGCCAAGGTGGACTTCGATAAAGACCCGAGAACGGAATTCGACTGCGTGGTGGCAGGAAACCGTCAAATGGTGACCGTTGGAGGTGCTGGGGTGTACGGTGGATGGACTGTTAAAGACTCTTACCCGAAGGGACTCGGCATTTTTGATCTGACAGAACTGAAGTGGAAGGACGAGTTCACACCTGACGCTCCAGCCTACAAAACACCCAGCCTTGTCCAAAATTGGTACGACCAAGGGTACGTATACATAAACAAGGTTGACGATGAAGCTGCATACACTAACTAAGAGGTGATATACAGAGGCTTGGACCGTGTCGAATGGTCAGACGATGTCAAGGCGCTTTTCGCCAAGAAAGACCCATCAAGCACAACTTCCAGCGCCAGCCCCGGCGCAACCTCCACATCCGGCAGCACCACCGACCAGACCAACCAAGATCTAGACAAAGTGTCTTCCGAATCCAAACCAAATTACACAGGTGCGATCGCTGGCGGAGTCGTTGGAGGATTGGCTGGACTGGCACTCATAGGAGCACTGATTTTCTTTGTACTCCGATGGCGCAACGGGAAAAGGGGAGATGGCGAGCCGGTTGAAGTCGAGCAGCCCTCCGAAATTGACGGACGATCTGTGGCAGGGAGCGGATGGAGCCCGGGGATGATGCCGCCGCCGCCTAGATTCCCAACAGCCTCATCTGGGACACCGGATTCATCCGGGTCTCGGTCAACCCCGGGCCATGCACACCTGCCGAGTGAACTTAGCTCGGAGGGTGAACGCAGAGCTGAGTTGGCTTGATGGTAGAGTTGAATGTAATTGGACAAATTGGGACGGTTTAGGTTCTGGTTTGATACTTCACCCAGTGAGAATGATAGAACTGGGTGTGCCACATATATTTCTACGAATAACGATACTCTTAATACCAATCACAACTGAAGGGGACGTTTCCCGTATCCCTATTAAAACTTCCGAGCTGATATTTTACGTATATGTAGCGAAAAGGCGGAATTAGATATTGGTGTGACAGTAGCTCCTACTAAGCTTGGTCTTCAATGGACAACAATAAGGTGAACGATAACACTACTGACTAAGTCTCCAAGTGATTATAGCGTATAGATCTGGGTGGGACGTTCTTCGTGGGGGTCTCTCTTGGCCACACGTTTATTGTGTATGCGGTAGACTAGGACCTGAATGATTGCGAAGGCCATTCCCACAGACACCATGATTATCATGGTCCGAAGTCCGGTTTGATAACTTTGAAGTTTGTTAGCATGACGTAAGCAAAAATTTAGAGTTTTCAAATGTGTTACTTACAATGGCGTATCATTGGCTCTAAAATACTGAGTCCCTACCATCAGACCACTGATGGCAGACATAACCCACATTCTAAGAGTGAAGTTATCAGTATAGTAAGCATCCAACAGGTTATCTTGAGAATCAACTTACGCGATCGCTATACTTCTCTCTCCTGCGTCCACACAGTTCAACTGCACCCAGGTGTTGTGAACTGGATGGTATCCCACAGCAAAGCTGTTGACGGCTGTCCATAGTCCCCACCGAGACCATTTCCCTACATGAGGATGGACTTGGCGGGCTGTGATGAGGACTATGAGATAACAGGCGTGAGCGAGAATGACTGATCCGCCTCTATAGCCAGTGCGGTCACTGATGTATGCAAATGTGAAAACTACAAGCAGTGCGATGAATGCACCAACTGAGGCTAGCGCGTTGGCCGTAATACGTTCGAACCCAAGAGACCTTTCGGGCTGGATTAGCATCTTAACAAAAGCGGTAAGTCATATTAAAACTTACATGATAATTGAAGGTGTATAGGTTGTGAGAGGAGACCACGTGGAGAAGACGGCGAATGTTGAGACGTAGTGTGGCCACCGACGGTAATGAGACACGGTACTCCAAACCAACTTCCAGTCTATGGGGAGACCTTGAGCTCCTGGGCGCTTTCCAAGATCGTCTGCTTCTAGTCGGTTTTGTAAAATCTTTTCATCGTCGGTAGAAAACTTGATCAAGCCTCTTCCGACGAGAGGCTTCGGGATATCAGGGCTTCCAGGCAAGAACAGGAGCAAGAGAAATGAAACACAAATGGTGAACAATCCTTCAACTATAAGAAGGGATGTTAGGAATGCAAGAATAGAGGCTTGGGATCGTAACTTACGAAGAAATAGCCACTGCCATCCCCGAAGGCCGCCGGAACCGTCGAGCTTCAGTATTCCGGAGGCGAGTAATGGGCTGAGAGCATTCCCACCAAACATACCGAAAAAGAGGATTGCCACTCGCTTCGCTAGCTCCCTTTTTGTGTACCAAGTGGACAGGGTGTAGATGGCTCCAGGAATGTAACCAGCCTCCGCGAGGCCCAACACGAGCCGGGACACGAGGAAGCCTGTGCGGTTTTTGAGCAGGAGCTGCAACGTCGCGACAAGACCAAAGACGAAGACCTGTCCGGATATCCATTTGCGAGGACCCAACTGCTTGGAGATTTAGTTATGCGAGACTAAACTGGGAGGAAGTATCTTACTCGTTGAAGTGCCATGTTGCAAGGTATTTCCAGGACGACGATGCCCATGAACATCAGTTGATTGCCTAGGTTGATTGTATCCTGCGAAACTTTGATATCTGTCGCGAAGCCTCCGGTGAGCGCACTGGCCAGATTCATTCTGTCTAATTGGAAAACCAGCAGTCCAAGGAATAGAAGGAGTAAGACTGAAGAATCGACCCTATACGTTACGAATTATATTGTCAGCCTGAGCCTCAATCTAGGTCAAGGGGAGGCTTTCTGTCATACTTTCTTCGAGCTCGAGCCTCGGATTTAGGATCCCATTCTGCAGTCTCAATGGGGCCATCGCTGGAAGCCGTCCCCTCCGCAATTTTCCCTTCGACTTCGGGATCATGGTCCCGTGGGGAATTATGACCAATTGCCATATTGCTGGAACTTGATATCGGTGAGAGCGGTTCAATCGATCGCCCCTCTGTCGTCAACTGAGGAATAGATGAGACTGGCTGCGAGCCCTTTGCTCATGAAAGGAATTGAGGTCTTTTCAATAATATTATTCTACACACCACCTCAAATTAAGCTACTTGGCGAACTACTTGGCGACAAATAACCGTGGCATTGGTGACAACATCGATGGCACCATCGGCGCTAGATATGCTACCTAATTCAACTGCAACGTTGGACCCTTGTCCTGTCAGACATGCGTCTACCTTAAAATGTATTCATTATCGTCTACGATCACTTATAAAGGCTGAATGTGTGGCTTTTGGAGTCGAGGCCACCTTGGGTAGCAAGAAGGCAAGACTACAGGCTTGCCTGAAGACTCCATAAACACAAACACAAAAGGAGACCGAGTCAGGAACGGGCCGTAGGTAATAGCATATTCAAGACTGTGGAGGTGCTCTCCGTTCCACCTGCGATTGCGTGCTTGGTGGGATTCGATCGCGTCAGTAGTTTTAACCAGTTTTACCCCCCCACACCGTCTGACGGAGCGTTTCTCAAAGCTGGTTAGTGGCCGCGATCTCGGTCCAGCGGTTGTCCAGCTCGACTCTCTTCCTCACCTGCCATTATTCTGCCCTTGGATAGATCTGTAGAGCACTGCCCGGGCTCAATTGGTGTTGGAATCAGTCGGTGTCTGTCCAGCACATCTGAAATGACCGGTCCGCCTGTTAAGCGCGTGGCCGTCATCGGCGCCGGTCCCGCGGGGGCAATCGCAATTGACGCCCTGGCGCAGGAGAAGGCATTCGACCTCATCCGAGTGTTTGAACGGCGCGAGGCCGCTGGAGGATGCTGGTAAGTCTGGTCTGCCGCGGGCACTCCTAAGCCGACGGCTCGTTTGCTGAGACGAAGACAGGATCGGAGACTCTGACCCCCCTCCGGCCATCTCAGACTTCAAGGGCTTCGCCGACAGAACTGCCGACTCGCCGCTGGCGATTCCTGAGAAGCTCCCGGCCTTCACGCCCAAATCGGACCAGCCGCGCTTCACCGAATCATCGGTGTATCCGTACCTCGAGACCAATGTCGGGGATCTGCCCATGCAATTCAGCCGAGAGGCGATTGCGGCCGAGCGGAGCGATCGGTCAATAGCCGCGCATGGACCGGACACGCCATTTCGACACTGGCGTGTCATGAGGCAATACATCGAAGGATTGGTGAACAGAAGAGGCTACAGCGACTTTGTCTCCTACAACACAACCGTGGAGAACGTGCAGAAGGTCGGTGCCGAGTGGAAGGTGACGCTGCGCAAGGACGGCGAGGAGAGCGACTACTGGTGGGTTGAATGGTTCGATGCCGTCGTCGTCGCCAGTGGGCACTATTCGGTGCCGTACATCCCGGCAATCGAGGGCATCGACGAGTTTGAGAAGCTGCGGCCAGGGAGCGTGCTTCACAGCAAGCACTTCCGGGGGCGAGATGCGTACAAGGGCAAGCGGGTGGTCGTCGTCGGCGCGTCGGTTTCTGCAGCAGACATCGCATATGACCTGGCCAGAGCCGCGCAGGGTCCTGGATTCGTCCATGCCATCACCGTCGGCCATTCTGCCAATGCGTATTTTGGGGACGGCGCATTCCATCACCCGAACATCCAGAACCATCCGTCGATCAAGAGCGTGTCCAGCGCCGGCCGCACCGTCCACCTGGAGAACGGGGAGACCATCTCCAACGTCGACCACATCATATTCGGCACGGGCTACAGCTGGACGTTGCCTTTCCTCCCTTCTGTCCCCGTCCGCAACAACCGCGTCCCCGATCTCTACCAGCACATCGTCTGGCAGCACGACCCCACGCTGCTGTTCGTCGGCGCCGTGGGGGCGGGACTGACCTTCAAGATCTTCGAGTGGCAGGCTGTTTATGCTGCGAGACTGCTGGCCGGCCGCGCTCAATTGCCGCCTCTCGACGTGATGCGCAAGTGGGAGTCGGACCGGATCAAGGCGCGAGGAGACGGCGGCAAGTTCCTGCTGGTCTTCCCCGACTTCGAGGAGTATTTCGAGACGATCCGCACATTGGCAGGAGAACCTCAAGACGGGGCTGGGAGAAAGCTGCCAAAGTTTAGGCGTGAGTGGTTCCGAGCCTTTATGGATGGCCACGAGCTAAGGAAAGACATGTGGCGCCGGCTGAATGCGGAAGCCCGTGAAATTGTAGAGACTGTGCCCAAGGCGCGTCTGTAGAAGCGAGAATTGTAATTGCGCGACGTGTTAGATGCTGAATAAAATGAAATAGAGGGGAATCAATCGCTGCGAGCCTCATTGACCAATTCGCCTTTTTCGGATATCCAGTGTACCAACTAGAGAGAAAAATAAATCATGTCAATTAAATCATCTCGTGCCAAGAGCTGTGTGGCGGCTCTGATTATGAGATATGTGGCAGACTCTTTTCCGAGGTGAATCCTTGCCATTTCCCCCCTCCAACACCGTGACCTTTCCACTCTCATCACCCAACAGACAGTCTTCGTGCTCTTCTGAACCCGCCGAACCGTCACAATGTCAAAGTCGCTTGCTTCTCAGATTGCCGACGTCTTCTTTTACGCCGGTTGTGCCACCCCGGCAGCTGTCATCGTGCACAGCCTCCAGACGACAGGACGCACACAGGACTGGCTCGTCTACGTCGCTGTCATTGTAAGTCTCTCTGTCGCATCCAGCATCCTCACTTGTCGCATCCATTTTTCCTAAACAATTGACTAGGCTATATTCGGAGGCTATGGTTCAAATGGCATCATCGGCCGTTTCAGCAAAATCGAGGAACGGATAAAGGAGAGCCGACCCAGAGCGCTTCTTCAATTGCTCCTCCTTGTCGGCGTCTTCTTTAATTGCGTCTTCGTCCTGAACGGCACCGCTCGCATATCCGGCTGGCTCCCTACGGCTGAAAATGAAGATATACTCAAGACGACATTGATCTCACTCCTCGGAGTTGTTGGGTGAGTTGCATCTTCATTGCCTATCTGTGCTTTGCTAATGGATCTTCGATAATAAGTACGACCATCGTCGCTGTACTAGGATCCAATGCATTGGCCTTCAGAATTTACAAAAGGAGCATGAGAACGGCCACGGCTAAGACTGAGTGATGTCCTTGCGGAGTAGAAAGAGGTGCCCTCCGCCATTGTTTGTGTGTATCTGACCTATGGGCGAGCCGAGGACCTTCTTGGTCTCTGTAAGGGTTTTTCTTGATGTAAAGATCGTATATTACAAGCCTAGGCATCATGGCTCATTTCAATATAGCCTTGAATGATCGTAAGACGCATGATGGACGGCGTTATAGTGTCATTTCAGTGCATGAACCCCTGCTTCTCTTTCATTTTCATACTGTTTATTCTACATGATTCTAGCTTTCTTAGTTCCCCCAGAAACTTCCCATGACTAGCACTATATATATGTTGCAAAGAACACCGAAAGGCCGAGATATTCAGACTCCCAACTCGGTCAAGTCAATTGCAGCATTGCTGACGTAGTTGACGGCACTTGGTGGCAACCATCCCGCGCCGATGATCCCCAGAAGATTAGGATCATCACGGTAGACCATGAGAGCCCTGGTGTAAGCCCGAGGCTGCGGTGTGTTGAACTCGATCCACGAGTCCTCGGCGCCCAGGTTCTTATTCACGTAGATCTTGTCTGTAGTTGCGGCGCTGAGGATTATTGTGCCGTTTCCCCCGCCGAGGCTGCTCCAGACCACATAAGGAGAGCTCGATGGCCTCGTCCCCTTGTCGGAGCGGATCGGGTGGTCGGGCGCGTTGAGGAAGTCCAATGGGTCCGGGCCGAGGCGGTAGTGAATCCTGCAGCCGTCGTTTCCGCATTGCTCGTAGGTGAAAATGTAGTTGCAGTTTGGCAGTCGTGCAATAACGGGCATGCCAGGGCGGCCTTCGTAGTTGCCGACAGTCACGACGTCGTTCACAGGGTCGGACCACTCTAAAAGGTTGGTGGTGACCTGGTGGCTCAATTTTTGACCGTAATCCGGATCACGCTGGTCGGCGTAATACACGATCAACTGGTTCTTGTAGGTCCTATTGAGAAATTCAGTGCCCAAGAAATCCTAGAGTCGAAAAATGATGAACATACAGGATGAAGGGCTCCCAGATGGGCGTTAAACCGTTCACCGGTCGACCCTCGCCTCCACTGGCGACACTGCTAACAAACTCCCACGTGAAACCCTGATCTCTGCTCGCATACACGTCGATTTTTGTGTACATTAGATCTGCAGGGAGACTGTTTCCTGCGCAAAGAATCGTCCCGGCAGGGAAATCACCGATATCCTGTGGCAATTGATAGAGAAACGGCTGATATCGGTTACCCCAACCGTTGACGTCGTCTGTGACACGACCGATCTCTGCCCAGTTCAATCCACCATCCAGAGACTGATAGATTGGGTAGTGGACAAGTGGCGGCTCCGGGGAGTAGTTCTCCCATGTGGCGAGAAGGGCGCCGCTCTCGAGCTGGATCATCCGGGCATACAGAACCCGAGGATCCGTCCAGCCAGCGTCTGTGGGTGGGGAGAATATGGTCTTGTCAGAGAATGTCGTGCTGGGGACGGAGCTCACAACCTTCGTGGGCTCATCTCTTATTGCCAACGACTGGGCAAGATTGACTGTCGGAGCAGAAGTCACGACTTGTGCCAAGCCCAGCAGGCCTGAGAGAAGAAGACGTCCTCCCTTCATGGCGTCTAACTCAGATAGAGATGAGAAGTAGGAGACGGGATGAAATGATAGGCCGTTTTAGACAAAAAGGTTCACCAGCAGAGGCTTTGATCTCTGGGTTTGAGCAGGCAAGGGCCTTCTTATGGTCCATGGACATCAATGATCATCGGTGGGTCAGTCCAGTCAAGAAAGACATACCATATTCGGTCATTCGGTTCAATAGATGCGACCAATGTCCACGATTCCAAGAATCATCTGGACACAGGTGGATGTCACTGCGATGTAAAAGTAAGGATGCGGGGCTGTGAAGAGAGGCGCTCCAATAGTATCAAGACGGCTCCAGGATTCAATTTAGGCGGGATCGTCACTTTAGACTCTCCCCTCCCGTTCTTCCTGCGTGCCTAAATGGGGTAGTATCTGCTCGTATGCCGAGGACAGCAGGATCCGTTTAGACTGTCCGGTTCCTGCAGCTGAAAATGCTGATATCTCATTTGCGCGAGACTTGGGCTTCCCAGGGCCAACCCCAACATTGTAGATCCTACCTAGGCACTAACCTCATGCAGCTCACAACAAGTTCAAATGATGCTATGATTTCTATCAGAAAGGTCCGGTCCGACGATTCCAACACTTTCCCATAATCCGAAGAGGCCATGCGGCTCTGATGAGATCTCAATGTTTAATTCTTGAAATAAATTACGCCAAAAGATGAACTGGGCGGGCGTTAAAACCACTAGTTGAATAGGATTCTCCTTCAACTTAAAGACAGAACCCTAAAAATAGAGAAAGGGCTCTTTGCATGTTCCCTCTATTGCAAATAATGTAGCATAGCATGCCAATGAGAAAGCCCCTCGACAGAGCCATTGTCATTCCGATCATGTATACGAATAGCCTGGTACTGGTCGAGAAACTGAAAGAGGTTTTACTTTCACAGGATCTATTCTCTTCTGTGAAGTGTTTAGGTCCAGGGTCGGTCATATATGGTTAAAGCTGGATGAAAAGGAATCACTCTGTAAGCCTAGCGGACCTTTCGTTTTCCTGACTTGTGGCAAATCAAATAAACCAAATCCAAATGCACTTCAACGCACTCTCGGGTGACATCCAGCAAAATAACTTAGCACGACCTCATAAATGTGCCACGCCGCTTGAGGGTTTTTCAAACTTTCACTGCAGGGATTCTCGCTTCGAAAACTCTGTTGTAGCAACTCCTGTGCTGACTTTCTGCGGCCTTCAGGATAAGTTTTTCTCATTCTCCAAGGCTCCTCCTT
This sequence comes from Clonostachys solani, assembly GCA_902141235.2. Taxonomy (NCBI): domain Eukaryota; kingdom Fungi; phylum Ascomycota; class Sordariomycetes; order Hypocreales; family Bionectriaceae; genus Clonostachys; species Clonostachys solani. The sequence continues at coordinate 1,695,581 of CABFOC020000002.1, forward strand.
CTTTCTTAGCCTCTCGTCGCCACGCTCGAGGAAAGAACCTCCAGGAATATACGCCCCAGGTCAATATGTGAAAGCTTATACGATCACCTGACGGCCTGGGCCATTCCCCTGCTAATCATCCCGGGCGGTGGGCTGGCAGTTGGACAAAGAAGTATCTGATCATACCTGCGCAAAATCTCATGATCTCAAAAAGCTTGTTTATTTATTTGGTATCTGCTAGTAGGGAGAGGAGGTTTTTCTCCTCACCACCACCTCCGGTCCAGATGAGAGACAGAGGAAAGGACGACACGTTCTAGGCGAATGCTCGCGAGGTCGCCTGCCATTTCGATTTTTTTTCTTCTATAAAACTTACTCTTACCTTTTTTATCATCTTCCCAATTCGCGCCATTTGAAAACACGTAGGTTGACTCCTGTAGGATTAGGTTTCGGCATGCGCAAGGTTAAACAATCTCGGGCAATCACCACGTTGTAAAAGACGCGAGTAAAGTTCACTGTCGTGCATGTTTGTTTACCTATAAAGAGCCGAGGCCTTTCGCCCTCTTTGCTTCCTGGCTTCCTCTCAACCTTCTCCAGTCAATCATCACATCTCGTTACTGGATTCTCAGAGAATATCGATTTACCCATCATTACTACAACTCCATAACAAATCATTACACACTTCCCCGACCAAGCCTACGGAAAACACAATGTCTACCTCCGGGCAGAAGGTCACCTTCCTGGCCTGTATGCTAGGTGCTGTGGCTAGTATCGGAGGCTTCATCTTCGGTTATGTCAGGTATGCTACCCCCATCGCTGACTCACGCAGAGGGCTGGACTGACTCTTAGCCAAGCGGACAAATTTCGGGCTTCTTTCTCATGAAAGACTTTGGCCAGAGATTTGGAACCCCGGAAGCAGATGGAAAGTTCTCCTTCAGTGCCGTTCGCCAGGGCACCATCGTCGGCCTTCTCTGCGTTGGTGCTCTCTTCGGTGCGCTCGCCTCCGGTAAAATGGCCGATGCTTTTGGTCGCCGCCTCACCATCTCCCTGTCTGCTTTCTTCACTTGCATCGGTACCGCTATTGAGATCTCGTCCCAGTCTTCCTGGGCACAATTCTCCATTGGCCGCCTGGTTACAGGTCTGAGCATTGGCTCTCTGTCTGTCGTCGTCCCCATGTATCAGTCAGAAAGCGTCCCCGCCTCCCTTCGAGGCGTCGTTGTCTCATCTTACCAGCTGCTCATCACTCTCGGTATTCTGGCAGCCGAAATGGTCAACTGGGGCACTGAGTCAAACACAACCAGCGTGTCTTGGCGAGTTCCGAATGGACTGACCTTTGGCTGGGCCGTTGTCCTCGGTGTGGGCATCCTGTTCCTTCCTGAAAGCCCTCGATATGCTTGCTCCCAGGGCAAACTCCAGGAAGCCCGCAAGACCATCGCCGACCTCGCTGGCCTTGATTTGGATTCTTCTGAAGTTTCAGGTCAAATCTCCGATATCCAAGACCAGCTGGACGAGGAAAACAAGAGCGCCGCTGGCTTCAGCTGGACGGAGATCTTTACTGCTCCTCGCATGTTCTACCGCACAGTTCTCGGAATTACCCTCATGGCCGGACAACAACTCACTGGTATCAACTTTTTCTTCTATTTCGGCACCACTCTCTTTGCCTCCACCGGCATCAATAACAGCTATACAACCATGATCATCTTGGGTTCCGTCAATGTCTTCTGTACCATCATCGGCCTTTGGATTGTCCAACGATGGGGCCGAAGATCTATCCTAATCACCGGAGCCGTCTGGATGACCGTCTGCTTCTTGTATGTCTTACCCTTTGCCTCCCCTGTAAAGTCCAGCGACTCGATTCTAACTTTGTATATTCTAGGGTTTACGCCTTTGTTGGTCGTTTTGCGCTTGACCGCGAGACTCCCACAAACACTCCCCTCGCCGGAAGACTGCTTGTCGCCTTCTCATGCCTGGCCATCGCTGCCTTTGCTGTGAGCTGGGGTCCCCTCGCGTGGGCCGTCAATGCAGAGCTCTTCCCCCTCCGATACCGCGGAACCTGCATGGGCCTCGCCACCGCTGCCAACTGGTTCTGGAACTTCTTGATTTCCTTCTTCACCCGGTTCATCATCGATGAGATTGACTACTTCTATGGTCTCGTCTTTGCCGGATGCTGTGCCGCGCTTGCAGTGATTGTCTTCTTCTTCGTCATCGAGTCCAAGGACCGGACCCTCGAAGAGATTGACGCCATGTACATCAACCGCGTCAACCCCATCAAGTCAAGTTCCTGGAGCGCTGACAAGGATGAGTCGAATGTCCGACGGAGGAGTTCAGCATGATCTTTACCCTTGATACCGAGGGCATTTCCAAAGAACACGTTACTTTATCACAAAAGAAGAAATGAAAAAGGGAGAGAGGAGAAAAGACAGTGGAGGGGAGGGAGTAAAGGAGAGTAGCTGCCTGATCGACGAACCCGGAAAAGCAAGAAAATGATTTGAAATTAAAAAAAAAGCGAACGGGAGAAATGGACGGAGGTGGTTAAAACTCAGCGAGATGTTTTTTTTTTCTGTCCTTACCTAGCTAAGAGAGCTAATATCTAATATTTTGTTTTTATGCATCGAGCCTCCTCGTGCCGTATGATACCACGGCTCCGGCATCCCAACACTGCTGGAGCAGATTCAGGATGCTGAATCAGACAGAAAGCAGTTGCTGGATTGGGCCATTAAATTCCCTAGAATTCGCATGTCCGTAATCTCCCCAACTAGTGGGAAGTTAGCTGGCTGACCTAGTGGTGTTCCTGAAGGTTGCCCATTTGGCCCATTATCATTCTTTCTCGAGTCGTCACACAGCTTCAAGCTATCCACTTGGCCGCAATATAAAAATTCTATGTGGGAGAGGGAATTCACAGCAGACTGGGCTCTGTTAAACTCCACAGAAGAATTTATCTCTTCGTGTTCACATCTAAAGGTGGCAGAAAACGGGTTGCGTACAAGTACATGCAAGTCTGTGTCCATGGACCGGGGCCTGGCATCTTTCATGCGGAGCATCCCCGAGGCTTCCGCGGAGTTGCTGCAAGACCTAACTTCAATCACAAAGGGAATAGAAAGGATGTCAGTGGAAGGATGACGACAATCAGTCAATGCGCACGCGCCGTTCATCGGCAAGTGTCAATAATTAAAAATAGGCCTTGCATCGGACACTGCCATTCAATGTCGTCGTAATGAAACATTTGTCTTCAGCAATGGGCGCTACTGCCGGCTCTCTGCTACGCTCCGGGAGGGCTCCGAGAGTGCCGACACATCTTGGCCCAGCCAAAATCGGGTGTCATTCCGGTGTAGAAGATGTTGGGTATACAGTATGCCACGACGGCACCATTGGGGACCATCAGATTGCTCCCTTGCTATGCCAAAAACAGCTAAGATGCCCTAGATCCATCACCAAACAAACAAACAAACCAGGCTTCTGGAATTCGGGGACACATGGTGGGGGTGAGGCAAACCTCAAGCCCTGGTACCTGGGCACGGATGGTCCCCTTGCTGCCCTGTCGTTGGGAGCATTGGACGCACGTGAAGTTCGAGACAAGCTCATCTGTTCAGATTCTGCAGGGCGCATGACCAGCTTGCCCTGGCGGCTACTGAGCACTCTAATTTAGAATTCATCAAGTCTCGGCTCCAGGGGCGTTGAGGTGATCTGTGCTCTGTTCCCTTCTATTACTATTCTTGTACTAGGGCACTCGTGGCCATTAAAAGGGCCCAAAAGTGGCGGCGTAAGACGAGAGAAAGTTTCAACTCATCTCCACTTGGAGCAGGAAAAATACGATGCTGCCATTGCCAGTCATCGCTGAGCCTCCTCGGTTATGCCTTTGGCTTTATGCTAATGATGGGTGAAGAATTTTCAGGCCACGGGCAAGGCTCCTTTCTGTGCGGCTCAAATCCCGTGATACAATCCCGCCATATTGCATCATTGGACATTGAATTATGTGCCGTTTGCCGTTGACGTCCAAATTGAGTGGCTGGCTGGCGTGACAAGGACGAATCTGTATGTAAACCAAGCCGATCTACTGCAGAGGGCGGAAAGGGCTTGCCTTGGCCTTGGGGGCGAAAGCGAGAGCTTCCACCAGACAGACTACGAAATACTAGCTTTGAAATTCTTCCTTCACCGTCATGATCGCTGATGGAGTCGTCTCCATTCAACTTTACCCAGATAGGCATCAATTTGGGGATTCGTGCAGCGGCAACAACCGACCTTACCGGGTTCTCAGAAGACTGTTTCCCTCATGGCCGGATCTGACAGGAGTCTCATGGTCCCCAGATGCGACCTGCATTGGGCGTTTGCTCCCTGAGACCCAAAACGCCAAGTAAATGCAAGTGGCCTACCCGAGCTGCCGCCCCAATGGTGTAAGTACCTGCATGATGCTACAACCTGGGGATGACTCGGGGGACGGGAGCTTTGTGTGTCGTCGCTTCTCACGACTGACTCTTGCCTGCTCCCTTCCTGTTGCCAATTGTTGCCTCGTACCCAGGCCGGATCGGCATCGCAAGCTCCAACTCTCACCAGATAGTCGAGGATGACTCCTTCACTAGACCGGCAGCTAAGTGCTTCTCTTTCATCATGTCATGAGGGGGAGTGCATACTGTTACGGGGCCACTGATCATCTCCATACCGTGCCCTGAATCCATTTCAATCCACGGTATACACGCAAGCAAGCAGGTTGATGGATCGTCTTGAGAGGGAAAGGGATTGACACTTGGCCACGCACTGCCTAATCCGCAACTAATTACATAACAAAAACTCCGTCATGGCCCTCCGGAAGCACCCCCTTCATCAAACCATTGTTCAATTCAGGCGCCGGGCCCTCGTCCTAGCAGTCTGACGTTTGCCTGACTGGAAACTAGGCCCGGAGCAACCATCATGGCTGTGCTGGGCCGGTTGTGATCTTGTGTCGTCGCTGACGCGGATACTGAGCACCGAGCCCCGGGACGACCCACGGCAGCTTCTAGCTCTAGATGCTGGATTTGGAACACGAGCACGCAAACGGAGGAAAAGAAAGCTCAGACAGTCGTTTCCACACCCGCTTAGCAAGCGCCGTGGGTCAGAGGCAGCAGCCGGCGCATTAATTGTCGTAATTGAGCCTGTTTGGTCTCCGATATAGGGAAGCTTGGCTTTGACCCGGTCCACTTGCATCCATCATCCCCAAGGCCGGCCGATATAAGTCGTCCCCCTCTCTCCCACCCTCACTCACGTCTCTGTAGATCTTGTTAGGTAGCACCATTCATATACATCTAATCGAAAACATTTACCCAAGCCATCCACTGTCCCGTTCTGCCATCCAGCTTCCTCATTCGTATTTGATATGGAAGGAACACCGAAATCTTCTGCCCAGGACGACCCAGACCCTTACCCCGATCCTTTCCCCGACACCAACATCAGGAGCACAGCCGCCGAAAGCCAAGATGGAAGCGCTCCGTCGACCGACACCCCTCCAAGCCCCCAGACAGCCGAGGCCATCGCGGCCGTGAAGAAGGAAAAGGCCCGTGTGCGGTTCAACAGCACAGCCGCAGCAAACAAGCCGCCGACCATCATCATCCCCACGAGCTCAACCCTCCAGGAGCCAGAGCCGCGGGAAGTGCCCGTCGTAATAAGACCACCAAGACCTTCCATCCTTCGTGGTAGCTCATACACCTCCAACACCAGCGGGCAGGACCACGACGAATCAATGGACGAGAGAAGTGAGGAGGCCATCCAGGCCGCGCTGGCGCAGGCTCGCGCGAATCGGGTGGCGGAAAAGGTCCGAAGAGACTCGCTTACACCATCCTCCCGCACCTCACTGGAGTCTCGCCCTGGAACGGCGATGACTGACAGTTCTGGGCCCCTCCTTTATGAGGGCATCCCACTCCAGAACCTAACGCAATCCCAGGGAACCAGCGAAGGAGGGGACAGCCAGACCGCCGTGGGAGCGGATGAGGCGCATGAGCATCTGCAGCGCGAGGCCTTCAACCTCGTTCGAGCGCATACTCAGGTGATCCGAGGGCGGGCCACTGATGAACCGGCGGGCGAATCTGCTGTTGTTGACAGCACCACCATCATCCCAAGCGAGGTTCACGATGGGTCTTACGACGGCGTGTATAACGTGCCGGTGCCTGAACACTACCGTGGCAGCGTCCTGTCCCAGCTTCTAAAGCTCTATAAGCCCGCCGAGGGCGGCATGAGCTCGCACAAGCGCCATTCGAGCACTGGGACCGGGGGATCCAACTCCGGAGCAACGACGCCCACGCGTAGAAAGTGGTACGAACAGAACCGCTCCCAGGATACTCTGGCCAACCTGATTGAAGCCTCAACACGGCTCGCCAACCCCAACCTACCAACAGCGTCCGAATCTCCCAAGTTGGGGCCCTTCGATAAGAAACGGCACAAGCGTAATGGCAGCAGCTCGAGGCTGAGCCAGTACTGGCAGAAGGAGGAGGCGCGCATCACGGTGCACATCGCAGAGACTCTCGCCCGGCAAGACTACATTGTCAAGCTCTGCCGCGCCCTGATGCTCTTCGGGGCGCCGACGCACCGCCTGGAGGAGTACCTGAGCATGACGGCGCGCGTGCTCGAGATTGACGGCCAGTTCCTGTACCTCCCGGGCTGCATGATCATCTCCTTCGACGACAGGTCAACCCACACCACGGAAGTGCGCATCGTCCGCACAGCGCAGGGCATCGACCTGGGGAAGCTAAAGGACGTCCACCAGATTTACAAGGAGGTGATGCACGACGTGATCGGCGTCGAGGAAGGCACCAAGAGGCTCGAGGAGCGCATCAATGCCAAGGACAAGTTCCCTGCCTGGTTCCGCGTCTTGATCTTTGGCTTCACGAGCGCCGTTGCGGCACCCTTCTCTTTCAAGGCGCGCTTCATCGACCTACCTCTGTGTTTCTTCTTTGGCTGCCTTGTCGGGCTGCTGCAGCTCATCGTGGCGCCCAAGTCTAACCTCTACAACAACGTGTTTGAAGTCAGTGCGACCGTTCTGGTCAGTTTCCTGGCCAGAGCTTTCGGCAGTATCAAGAATGGGGAGCTGTTTTGCTTCTCGTCTCTGGCTCAGGGAGGAATCGTGATGCTTCTGCCGGGATATGCAGTCTGTAAGTGTTGATCCTCTCGCCTGGTCTACTATGCTTCTTGGTTCCTAACACGATACAGTGTGCTCGTCACTCGAGCTACAGTCTCGCGCACTCGTCCCTGGGTCAATTCGAATCGTCTACGCAATCATCTATTCTCTGCTGCTAGGATTCGGCATTACGGTCGGCGCAGCCCTCTACGGTCTCGTTGATACCAACGCGACCTCCGCGACAACATGTACAGATCCAATGGATTCATACCTCACGTTTGTGTTCGTGCCGTTATTCGTCGTCTGTATATGCATCCTCTACCAGGCCAAATGGCGCCAGATGCCGATCACAATCGTCATCTCGTTCGCAGGGTACGTCGTCAATTACTTCAGCAGCATCAGGTTCGCGGCGAGCCCCCAGGTGTCCAGCACCCTTGGCGCGTTCGCAGTCGGCGTCTTGGCAAATTTGTATTCTCGAATCCGACACGGCGTGGCCGCCGCCATCCTCATTCCTGCAGTGTTCTGTCAGGTGCCGGGAGGTCTGGCGTCAACGGGAGGCTTGTTGAGCGGGCTGAAAACAGCCAACATGCTGACCAACTCGTCCCAAACGGTGAACTCGACCAGCTCGGTGCAGATATCGGACGGGCAGTCGCTCAATACGGTGTCGTTTGACGTCGCCGCGTCCATGATTCAGATCGCAATCGGCATCGCGGTTGGCTTGTTTATCAGCGCGCTCGTCATATATCCGTTCGGGAAGCGTCGCAGCGGTTTATTCAGTTTCTAAGGGATTCGCGTATTATTAGCGGGCAGCTTCATCTGGTTCTTAATTGTTGTACTTGGTTTAAGCGTTTGATTTAACATTGGTCGCGTCTCGTCTTTGGGTTGTATTTCGAGCATTGCATCACACCTGGGAGCTATCACGTGACAGCACTCAGACATAGCGTTGGTTTATTGGTTGGCGTTTTGGCACTATGTCGTTTTCGGCATTTCAGATACATAACTTTGTGCATAAATGTTAATGCCTGCATAAAGTAATTATACAGCGAAAACTACGTGTATTGTGAAAACTTGAAAGCAATGCCCCAAAATCAATTGTCATTCTTTAAACTAAGCAGTGATTAGGTATGTATATATATATATATAGGTAGTCTGAGCTGGGATTCTAGATTGAGTTAGAAGCTGAGCTATAGCTCTCTGAGCTTACATGTTATTCTTCTGAGCAGCTTTAGATCAAAGTCCTCGTGAAAGCTCTCCAGGTTCTGCTATGCAGCACGAAGACTATATGATCTTGAGACGGTGAAACTGGCCTAATGATTTACATGTACCTCTCGGGAATGTTAACAAATGCTGAGTAATCTCCGCAACCTTGGAAAAGGAAAGGGTTTTAGTATTGTTGCCGTCGGCCATCACCAACCGCCAACGAATGCCACCTACACCGAAACACGCAAAGCACCCAACCACAACAATAATAAAAAGGAAGACAAAAAGAACGTTCAGAGGCCTCGAACATGTGACCAGTGGGCAATTCGCCTTTTACGACTCGAACCCAACCCGTATGATATACGTAGCTCGGGCTGTGGCATTACCAAATGGGCCAGATTTCATTGTGCCTGTTATGTTACCTGCAGGGGACCATATCTTGGGCTATAAGGCACCGAGAAAGGGGGCACAATGGCAAGGGGACCATAGAAACATTGCGAATCAATATTTATTCCTCTACCTCTCTATCTTGCGATGAAGAATTACCTCTTCTACATCATCCTGGTCTACTTCGGTCTCCTCCTCGCTCCTTAATGAGTTGATAGTCGGCAAATTCAAGCGACTTGGAAACGCCAAAAGTTAGTTAGCCCTTGAGGCTTTTTTCCACGCTCTGCTACTCATTGACAGGCTCTTCACCATCAGAGTTCACGTCGTTACTGAGGTCCAGATTCTGCTCATCTGGCCCAAACAAAAGTTGTAATGGTAGGGTACAGGCAGCTTCTCTCATAGCAGGCTTCAGAAAACAGTATTTCTGAGGGGCGCCTTTCAGCCACCCCTTAATCTTGAGGCCATTGAGGGAGTAAGATTTTGGCAGCTGTTCAAGTTTCAAGATTTCGTATGCATACTTGGCACAGCCTTCCAGATCGCCACGATCAAACTCGTCATTGCTTTGCCCATCAGGATTACAAATCTCTCCAGGGCGCTTCCCGTGACTGATAGTTGCGATATATCGGATAGATGAGAGGGGACTGGTTTCGTATATCCAAAGTCGCTTGACTGAAGCAGGAAGCAGGTAATTACGGAACTCATGGTTCTTTACCCGACTGACAATGTCGGCGACGTACTTTGGGTGTATAGATATGATGATATCTCGACGGTCTTCCATTGTGGCGTGATTGTATAGACTCGCTTGAGATTGCTGATAGTTCGGAGTCAATATGACATCGGAAGAACAAGGGTTTCGTGTATCAAGCTGACGCGAGGCGGAGAGACAAGGCAACCAAACCTCAGGCACTTAACTTTCAGGTATCAACTATAACTAAGCCGAAGTTGAGCCGACAAAACATTTCTGAGAGAATCACTCTGGAAATAGAAGATCATTGCGTTTTCAAAGTGTTGCACTACCCAGGTTGGGACATTCTAGCGTTTGACAAACATAGCTATCCTGTACACGCTCATCAAACATTGACCATGCTTCCTATTTGGCACCAATTTATCTTCATCGAACCTTTTAATGGCTGAGCTGCAACTTCAAATATTTTAGGTTTCTATGATAACCTCTTATTCGTCGAGTTCAGTTGCCTGCTGCTCCAAAGATGGCAAGCGATCCTTGCTTGGCAGTTCGAGGCGGGATCAACCGGAATTCACAACAGTGTTCACTATGCAGACCCATTGATAATATGACCATAAATGAAAACATTGAAAATAATCTAATTCAAACGCCTATTGATCAACAAGAAAAAAAGCGGTAATAAAATTTGAGACGCAAAATCCGTGGCAAGAACCATCATCCCATCGCTTCCTTCTTGTAATTCCAGAGATGTAGGCCAACAGCGGAACAATTGAATAGGGTTTAAAAGAAAAAAAGAAAAAAAAAGAAAAGAAAGAAGAAGAATGTCACTCAGTTGGCAAGCTAAGCGGAGGTGACGGCCTTTTTGCAGTCACCCTGACCCTTGAATAGTTTTCCATTCCGGCAAGCGCTTTCTGTGGCCAATGTTAAAATAATGGACTGAATGGATTCATGCTCCGATCTCTATACTTACGGCTGACTCTTCCGCAACTGACTATTGCAGCGGAAACGCCTGCACAGCCCATTCTCGCGGGTCGAGTGCACTGGTCATATTTCTTCTTATCACAGGCCTCAACCATCATGATTAGGCCGATCGAGGTGATAATTGTCAGAAAATAAATCTTCATCTTGGCGGGCTTGTCGATAATTTGGCAGTGGCAGTAATGATGATCTTATTCAACCAAATAGTCGTTGATGTCCGTGATAATCTTATAGAAGTGTAGTAGAGTGATTTGACGCAATTGCAATATTGACGTTCTACGAAAAGACAGGTTACCTCACTGCTTAAATATACTATACAATCTTAGGTTTTGGTTTTGTTCTTTATTTTAGCCAGTTCGTTTCTGGGCAGAGATTGGCGTTGAATCCGGGGGAAGAGGAATGACCCATGTCGAGTGTTGACGAATAGATTTGCCCTCCCTACGGTAGCCAGTTGGATCAAACACCATGCACCCCTTGAGACCGCTCGATCAGTGGTGCAATTGGATAGATGTGCTTGACACAAGGATGCCCCGCGCGGCAACGGCCAAGCCCGGCACCTAGGGTTGTTTGAGGATATGCCTGAACATCACATACAGGTAATTCTCCTTGCTCCATAGACCTCGATATCACGATATTATGGATCTTACTAAATTAATTCCCAATATGTTCTTAGGATTGCCTTATCGGTCTGTCGAGCTTGCTGAAGCCATCGCTTTTCGGTAAACATGACGTTGGTGAGTCCGCCAAGCGTTTGAAGATGTTTACACTAGGACGGCAACATAAATGCCCGGACAACAAGTTCATGTCCATCCAGTGGAATAGCAGATTGAATTAAACGTCCGGTGTAATTACTATTATTAACTACGTTTAAACCGTCATAACTCCTTCGCTGAAGAAAGACGTCACATCCAGAACAAATCCAGCAACGGAAGTCATCAGCTTTGTGCCTTGCTTGATGTCCCCCGTTCGGTCATGTCAAACCGATTTTCAGGAATGGAGCTCCAAGGGGAGGGGCATAATTGCGTTTCAGGATACAATTTGCATAGCTATCTGGCGACGGACCCGCGCGGCACGGTTGCGGGTGAATAAAGCATCTGCTATGGTCAACTACCGACTCACTCCATCTGATAGCCGACCAAAAATAATCGGATTCAGCTGTCTTGGACATACTTCCAAGGGATTTTAGCGAATCTCTAACACGGAACGCTCTGGCTTTCATACTTCTGGAGAATTGGATCCTCCGTCGCTGCATCAGACCACCTCCCCTTTGTTGGCATGGGTGGGACAGGGATCGAGGCTACTCTGGGTGAGTTTCATTTGGCCTCATATTGCCAATTTCTCTCCCCAGACCTTCATTATTAGTGGGACAGGTTTTCTTGGTGTCAATTGTGAACCTACTTGACAGCTGAAGTGCGCGCATTAGGGCTGCATCCATCTAGCCGTCAACACTTCATCAAAATATGTAAACCATCTACAAAACCTATATTTCCACCAGTCTATATAAATTCCGCCGGGAGCCTGTTTTCAGTCAGTATGAAACATCTTTGAAGCGCGGAGTGAAATGACAATGGCTTCTTGAATCTATCCAGCCGCGAGAAACGGTTTATCACATTGTAAAGAGATAGCCAAGGAGGGACTTAATTCTTTCTTTTCATCTCAGTTGCTTTTCTTGCCGATACATCCTTCTTCCCAAGCCATCAATCCGTGGATTTGTTTAGTGTGTGAGATTTTATTCATTCTGAATTGAACGAATGAGTGGTTGTAGTAAATTGATGGAGGGACTCTGCTGCATACTATTCATACTCGAGCTAGGCCAATCGCCTAGTTTCTACAGCTCTAAACGGAAATCGCACACTTTCTCAAACCTTTAAAAGCCATAACATGCCAAAGATATCCCAACCAATCCCGAAAGCGCCTATGTGTTCGTAAATTTACAAGCCACCATACGAAAATTTCCATTACATTCATATGTAACACCAACGCTATTAAGTCTTGATATGCCCCAAGGGGGCTATTTTAAACACTAAGGGGGGCGTTAGTGAACGGGATCAGTGAACGGGCCAGGATTCGAGTGGTAGAGCGTACGAAAACAGATAGGGAACGCGAGGGATATTCAAGTATAGAAAACGAGGAAGCCCTCTTCTCAGAGGTTCATATGGCTAATTCAATGGTTAGGACAAAGATGGCTGGGCTTAAGTGTCAAGAACAATATCGACAACATTGTCCGAGTGCCCATCTTCTTAGATTGGATTACGTTTTACTAAATCAAGCGGGCAAAAGATGTGAAGGAGTCAGATGCAAACATCTTTAGAAGATCTTAGAATTCAACGTTACAATCTGTTTGCATGAAGATCTGGTGTTGTACAGGGTTCGAATTTACTGTCCCTTTGAGATCCCAACTGCCTCCCTGTCCCACTATTTGATTGCAAGGAGATGAGTTACTGCAATCTGTACTAAGCACATACCCGTTACTGCATTGCAACCTCAATCGCTACATCTGGCCCTTGTAAACGCCGTGGCCCGTTGAGCTTATTTCTCGGAACATGTGCCACTCGCATGGCCTGATCGGTGATCACAAGCGAGCGAACCCCAATACGAGACCGATAACGAACGGACAGATCATGTCATCTCGGAAACGCCAAAATCGAGGGAAACGTGCGGAATATACGCGTATTTGAGGATTTCCTCCTCCAATAACGACGTATTGCGGCTAATACACGTATTTATCCCAGCCTGGGCCTTCGGTTTCGTTCACATATTCCCCAGACCAGATGTTTATAACCCGAGCGGCCCCTATGTAACCTAAGAATTTCTCTCCTATAGATAATCTTGATGCTCTAGAATTCAAGTATTTGGGCGCTGTAGTTATTGCTTTGACTGATTCCTTTTGGTCTGGCTCATTGCAGCAGCGATTATCATAATCATGGCAGCAGATCCTCAGCCCAAGCCCACAACCTCAGCTGGTAATTCTTTACTTTGTACGTCCTTTGAAAATACCACGTTCTGCTTTCTTCAAATTTCAAACAAGAATTTCACTAATTCGTCCACGTAAAACAGCTACCATCCGGGGCGATGACGATAAATCCAGCACGGGGGCCAAGGCGGACGAAGCTCTAAGCGACACAGACACAAACCCGCCGGCAGCAACAACGAAAACGAACGAAGCGCATGACAGCGCGCAGGCATCCTCGAGTCCGTCTCAAGAAAACCCGGATTTAGAAAAGGGACCCGAGAAAGAAACCGGCTCCGCAGACGACAAGGAAATTGAGGCAGCGCCAGTTGACGGCAATATTGTGTTTTGGGATGGACCTGATGATCCCGAGAACCCTCTCAATTGGCCAAACTGGGTGAAATGGAGCAACTGTGCTCTGATCAGTCTCCTCACCTTCGTCGAGCCTCTCGCCTCTTCCATCTTTGCGCCAGGAGTGCCCTTGGTATTGCAGGAATTCGGCACGACAAACACGGAGCTCGCCGCCTTCGTCGTCTCCGTATACGTCCTCGGCTTCGCCTTTGGGCCCATGGTGCTGGCTCCTCTCTCGGAAATGATTGGTCGCGTCCCCGTCTACCATGTCTGCAACGTCTTCTTCCTCGCCTTTACCATCGCCTGCGCCAAGGCCCCGTCCATGGGGGCGCTCATCGTCTTTCGCTTTCTTGCGGGTACATTTGGCGCCGCTCCCATGACGAACGGCGGTGGAAGTATCGCCGACATGTTCACTCCCGAGCAGCGGGCTGGTGTCATGGCTGTCTTCACCGTAGGTCCTCTGATCGGTCCCATCATTGGCCCCGTCATCGGAGGGTTCCTCACCGAGTCCAAGGGCTGGCGATGGGACTTTTGGCTCATCACCATTGTTGCAGGCGCCATTACCGTTGCCATGGCCGCTCTCATGCGCGAGAGCTACGCGCCCATTGTGCTGTCCCGCAAGGCGGCCCGCCTGAGAAAAGAAACCGGGAACCCCAATCTGCGTTCCAAGATGGATGGTGGGAGAACCAAGGCCGAGTTGTTCAAGCACTCTATTATACGGCCCTCCAAGATGCTGGTGTTTTCTCCCCTATGCGCGATCTTCGCTATTTATCTAGGCCTCTGCTATGGATATCTTTATCTTCTCTTTACCTCTGTCACCTTCGTATTTGAGAGCACCTATAAATTTTCCACGAATACCGTCGGCTTGGTGTATTTGGGTTTAGGTGTCGGCTGTATTATTGGCATGGTCATCTTTGCTTGGGATGCTCAAAGGGAGGTCAAACGCTCCATCGAAAATGGCGGCCTGAAGCCTGAGGTCCGGCTGAAGATCCTCCCATACGGTGCACTGATCTTCCCGGTTGGCTTCTTCATCTACGGCTGGACAGCGCATCATGTGACGCACTGGATAGGCCCCATCATAGGCCTGGTCATCATCGGTATTGGTAAGCCAGAGAAACCTCAAAGAATCACTTCACTCAGGTCGTCTGAATAGGGCTAACCCTCTCTCAAGCTAATCTCATATGCTTCATGACAATTTGCGTCTACCTTGTTGACTCTTTCGAAACATACTCGGCCTCCGCTCTTGCATCGAACACCATCATTCGATCGTTTGCAGGTGCCCTTCTTCCACTCTGTGGGCTCAAGATGTACGACAAACTTGGATTGGGATGGGGAAACACAATGCTTGGTTTGATTGCCGTCCCTCTGATTCCGGTCTCATTTTTTATCAAACGATATGGCGAGAAGCTCCGTACCAAGTACGAAATCAAGGACTTGTAAGAGCTTAAGGCCATTTTACACTAGACGCGGCACTTGTATATATAGCCACTGTCCATCCTATCAATTCGCGTCGTTGTTTATCGGGTATATAGACAACTAGATTATAGATTCTTCTAATTTCCAAACACATGCATCATTGTTCGATCATGGCGAGGGTTCATCAGTCTTCAAATGGCCTGCATTCATTGAATTTTCCATGATGAGATGGCTGTGAAATTCAGTAAGAGATTCTTTCATATTCAACCACATGACTGCCTGGATATCCTCCTACAGCCAACGCTCTAGTACGCTTTCTGTTCAAAGTCCATCTCCTCTCGCCCCTCGTCCAACATGTTCAATTTCGATCAGAAGTATCCTCAATATGATTGACTTCAGGTTATAAATTGTTGCCTTATTACCCTCGTCTATTTTCAAAATTGATGTTCGATGTCTGGCTGGTGTCAAGCTGCTTGGGAGAGGCACCTACCCTGTAGCTTGCTCAGTCTAGAAGGGATCCAATGTTGCTGTCGCCGCCTCATTAAAAAGACGGTATTTAGAATTGCTAAGAGAATAGATATGCATTTGGGGCCTTTATTGTTCTTACCTTTGCGAGGTAAAGTAATGAATTTACTCTTGGATGTCTAGAATCTGGTAATGTGGTGCGCGTAAGCAGCTGAAGTTGCATCCGATCTGAGCACCGTGAGCTTGGCTGCAAACGCATAAAGTTTCCAAGCGAAGTGCGCTGTCGTTACAGGTGGGTTTAGTGGATATCCAGTGGACCATAGCGGGTATTCTCCACCAGGTAGCATTAAACGATTCACTCAGATCGCTGATGTGGTTCAAATAAGCGCTGGGCGGCCTTCTTCCAGGCATGTGACTGAGCTCGCATGAGGCGAATGAACCACAACCCAAACGCCAGCGAAAAGAAGGCGAGAGAAAAGGGAAATTAAAAATAAGGTTAATGGACACAAATGAGGGGTACTGGCCCTTCGGAAAATTTGGTAGGCCTTCGTTGAATCTGGCGGGAAAGCCCGGAAGGATCGGATGCGACCATGCTGATCTTTCCCAGGAGCTGGGCTGCTCCCGCTGCAGGGCAATTTACGTGCCACATACCGAATCTACGGATCAAGTTTTTCAAAGAAAGATCTGAGTATTTCTGGGACCGGGCAGATAATCGAAATGCGGCCGCTGCAGTCTCGGGTAAATAGGTGGTCATGCATGCGACAACATCAATTCTCATAAGGTTGCGTGGGTGAAACGGTGCACACTGTCACCCTGCGCCCACTCCGGTTCTGGTCCCATCAGCCCGACCATCCACAAGAAATCAACGGTGGTGTTGCTTCTTATCGCTCTCCCCCATGCGATAAAAATATCCTCGAATGGAAGAACCAGGCCTTCCCACCCTTCGATTTGGCTGAAATGCGACGTACAGGAGCTGGTTGAGAGGATTCATGGCCTCAGCAATCCCGTAAGTGGAAGCTTCGGAACCAGTGGCCCCGGATCTAGAGTCAGTCTCGTCCTGGGCTTCTCGAGAGCTGGAAGCGGTCCAGTAATTGGCCTTGAAGCTCATACCGAGTAGGAAATGCCTTCATATCCATGCGACGGAAGGGCAGGCTGATAGCAACTGCCGAAGCAGGTTCATTGCCAGCCGAACAACCATCACTCAATGTTTCCACCAATCCGTCGCGGCAAGTGGCGTGTTCTATTGACGAGGAGATATCTCCACGAATCGCCGCAGAGTTCTCTTAAAGTCGCATCGGGGGAAAAGGAATTGAGCTTCTGAAGACTCAGGTCCCATCGAGCTCGCATTCTGCCGCCGCAGTTGGGATGCTCAGGTTGATTGCCGCATTTGCATGTATAAATGAATGGCGTCTGCTCCCCATCTGAATCAGAGGGGCTTCGGATCAAAGTGAATGATTAACGTGAGCTCTCTCCAACCGAGCAACAATGCGTCTTTTTGGAATCCTCGCCGTACTGGTGTCTCTTGCATCATGCTTTACCAATCCAATCCGTCGGCCTACAGGCTCCGACCCGTTCATCACTTGGTCCGGAGACGGGTATTATTACCTGTTGACGACCACATGGACCACCGTTGAGATTGCTCGGGCTACGACCATCGATGGCCTCAAGTCTGCCTCCCGGAAGGTCATTTACCAGTCCTTAGAGTCGTCGCGATGCTGCAACGTCTGGGCGCCCGAGGTTCACTGGCTCGGCGACAGGTGGTATGTCTACTTCACGGCGGGCAACGGCAACAACCTCGACGGGCAGCGTATGCACGTTCTGCGTGGAGGAACGACACCCTGGGACTCTTACACGTACGTCGGGAGGATTGGCCCAGATCAGTGGAACATCGACGGGTCGATCCTACGGACCAGCGGCTTCGGGAATTTCTTCGTCTCCAGCTGCTTCAACGGCGCAACCTACCAGTCCATCTGCATCCAAGCCCTCGGCAGCGACTACGTGTCGACGACGACCGGGTCGGTATCGCTCATCTCACAACCGACCCAATCATGGGAGAGGGTGTCGCATCCAGTCAACGAGGGCCCGGCAGCCTTGTACTTTGGCGGCAAGACCTACCTGGGGTACTCGGCCTCGTACTGCTGGTCGGGGAGCTACTGCGTCGGCCTGCTGACATGGGACGGGGTGACAAACCCGACGAGCGCGGGAGCGTGGACCAAGAGCAGCGGATGCGTGCTGAGCTCGGCCAACAGCAACTATGGCACCGGGCACAACAGCTTCTTCCAGAGTCCCAATGGCCAAGAGACGTGGATGGCGTTTCACGCTACGTCCACGTCCGGCGGAGCCTGCGACGATACTCGCTACACCATGGTGCAGCCTCTCAGCGCCAACAGCAATGGGAGCCCCAACTTCGGAACGCCTGCATCCTTCTCGACATCGTTCAACGAGCCGAGCAAATGAGGACCGGCGGCGGCGTGCGGCGGTGGCGGGGGTTATCGATGCAGAGGTGCATCCTGTCGTGGTTGGTGTGTCATGCGATGTGGGAGATGTGGGAGGGGAGGTTCAGCGAGCCATGTAGCGCAGACGAGGAAGTCGTAATACCAGCAGATAATAGGTCTGTCTGGCAAGTGGGAAATGAGTACATACATGCAATGCAGAGCGAAGGCCGGGGGGTGTGTGGAGGTGGAGGAGAGGAAGAGAGCAGATGCTGCTGTTTTTGCTTTTTCCTCGCCCGTTTCTTCTTCTGCTTTGTCACGATGCTGCACTGCTTTAGCTCTGGGGCTGTGATTGCTCGTCCTGAAAAAGGCATCCACGCACAGTACGAACGTGGTGACCCTTGCACTTTGATTTGATGGACCCTCTCTGCTGATCTCGATGTTCGTGCTGCTGATGCTCGTTTAGAGGGCGGATGGGTCGGCGATGCAGAAGCTGTAACGCCCCCACCCTCAGATGCAACACGTGTACGCACAGTCTGAACAGTGCGAGCCCTTGTCCAGTGCTTCCTAGCAAGGGCAATATGCAGCAGCGCAGCAGAGGAAACAAGGTTGGCCGTATCGAGGTGAAGCTCATGCATGCGCTGGGCCAGGGATGGATTAGTCCGGACCAGCGTGGCCAGGTTACACACATTGCGTGCGATTTTCTGCAGGCTCCCTCGTCTAACCGTTAATACGCCCATGGGGGGGGGAGGGGATCGGAGGATCGTGTGCTGTGATAGGAGGCAGAGGGTGAGAGGGGACCGAGCGAGGACCGAGCGAGCAGGGGCCCGACGAGGAAAAAGAAAAGAAAGAAGCAATAAATCGCCTGCGGAATGGGGCAGTTGGGGAGTTGAGATGTGACGGTGCGCATGCACGCGAAAGGCAAATCTGGCAGCCAAGGCAGCTCAAGCAAGGGCGACCCGGCATAATTCATGGACGTGCCGATCGTCGACCTACCTGAGAATGAATTGCAACTGTGTATGAGCGTAGATAGGCAGATGGGCGTCGGTAGCAGGCAAGCTGGGAGCCAGGTAGGTGCATGCAGAGGCGGCTTGGTTTCATGCACCGGCCTCATCTCCATCAATTGTCACGGGTTTGGCGATCGATCAATTAAAGTCGAATCAAGCAGAGAGACGTGCATGGTCGTATCCCCACCCCCCGTCAGCGGTGGTGGCCGGCCGTCGCTGGCTGGGCGAGGTGCGTTGTGCTCTGCTGCTGTGCGTGCTGGGAGAATACTACAACATCCAAGGGGGAGGAGGGAGGGTTGTGCTGGGAGGTGAGACAACAAGACAGAGTCAAGGAGAAAAGAGGGGCCGGCAAGGCACAGAACTCGGCCTGGGCCGGCCGTGAGGAAGGGACGGTCGGTGGCCACACACGTCGCAGCGAAGGAGCACCCAGGCGACGAGCCTTTGCCGTGCCTGCCCGAGACGTGCCCAGGCGCGCCATCGCAGAGCCCGCGATAGGAGATAGGCGGGAAAGCGCAGTGTTTGAGCTCCTGCACAAAATATCTGTTATCTTGCAAGTGTTCGCACGGCAGCACCCGCTAGGCCCGATGTGGCCAGCACGGCTCCACCCAGCTGGATGCCTGAGATGTCGGGTGGCCAATCACACGCCGCCGAGCCCTTCCCCGCGCCTGGAATCCCATCACAAGGCACTAAAAAACCAGCGTGATGCCATTTTCCGAGCTGACACCCTCCAGGTCTCCTCTGCTCAGCCCAGCACCGCACCACAACGCACGCACAGCACGCACCAGCACCGCACGCCCACCAAGCACCACCAGCAGCGACGTCCAAGCACATTGGATCCCATCCGCAACACTGCGCTGCGCTTCGCCTGCCCGAGGCTACCATCCATCCCCATCCCACCCCCAGATCCATCTTAGCTCTTCCATCATCTAGGGACCGCCCGTTCCGTCTTGCTGCCGGGCCCAGTCTTTCCCTTCTTTGTCTGCTCTGCTCGGCTCAGCTCAGTGCTTTATCTATAGTCTTGACCGAGTCGCCAGGCTTGCGTCCTCGCTCTCTTGCCCACCGCGGCCCTCTCCCATCCCAATTACCATAACTGAACTGGCCCTCTACGCCCTGAGCCCTCTGCCACCTCTGTCTGTGCCTGAGTGAGCTCACCGTCCACCCTGCCCCCCGCCAGTGCGCGCGCGTGCAAGGCTAGATGATGCTTCAATGGACAACCAGGCCGGAGAGCAGAAGCCGAAGCAGCGTCGCGTGGCCGACCGTGAACGCAAGCGCGCTGTAAGAGCGTGAGTTGTGCCTCTCTCTTTTGTCCTCTGCCACCTTCACTCTTCCTTTGGCCCTGCTGGTTGTCATATGATGCGACGGCTATGCTATATGCCATGCCATGCCACCCTTCAGCCGCCCCTCCTTCCGTCCACCCATCTCCGTCTCTGCCGACGAGCCCATTCCGGCTGCCCACCACGGGGGCAGATCGGCATCCTATGTGACCGACGGAGAACTGACTCTAGATCTTCTACTAGGTGCGATGGCTGTCGTCGCCAAAAGGAAAAGTGCGATGGAGGCGTCCCGTGTCGGCGCTGCATTCGTCTCCGGAGACAATGCGAGTTCCACGGACCGACCATTCGCCAGGCTATCCCGGGTCTCGAGCCCGGCATTAGGTGAGTGCGAGGCAATTGCGAAGCGGACAGTGCCATACGCAATGTCCAGACTCCCCTTCTTTCTCTGACTGGTCGTCCTCTCTCCCAGGCCGCAAGTTCAACCCCATGACAATGCGGACGCATCTCAACGACTAGCTTATATGGAGAAGCTGCTCGCCCACTATGTCGGCAATGATGTTTCTATGGACACGGACAACCTCCGTGGGCTGGTCGAGGCAATTGAGAAAGACCAGAAGATGGATATCGTCGACCACCAGCCGGCGTCACCAGGCACTGATTATCTCGAAAACGAGGATGGCAACGTGGATGAAGTCTTCACTGTCAAGGCCCTCGGGAACAACATCACTCGTAAGCTCCTCTTCCTCCCAATAGGAATAAACCTGGCCAGTTTTAGTCTTACTTACCATTATCTGCAGACTATTCGGGCGAATTCTCCCATTGGAACTTCTCCATGAGAATCAAGGAGTGGATTGAGCAATGCATCCCTGAGCACCGCAACGTATGAACCCCGACCCTCACCGTGACCTGCCCCCTCGTCTTTACGTCTTTCTTACTCTTGATGCTCTTTAGGAGAACGGCGAAGTCCCCAATTTCAAAGAATACTACCGTGCGGAGGAGCTGCAGTCGCCCTCTGGAATGATATCGGCGATTGGCGCCCTCCCCCCTCGTTATGTCGCCGACTTCCTGGTGCAGGCATTCTTCAAGCACGCCGAGACAAACTACTTCTACGTCGAAAAGGGCTGGCTTTTGGAGAAGCTAGAGATTGCGTACGAGCACCCCTCCGCCTTCACGCGACGGGACGTCGGCACAGTATGCATTATTTTCATCGTCCTTGCCATCGGCACACAATACGCCTACCTCGATTCTCTCACTGAAAACGGTGGCGACCAGACCCAAGGAGGGTCCACCGGCCCATTCTCCGAGGATGCGATCGGTGTCATGTTCTACCAACAGGCGTGCAAACTTGTTCCAGATGTCATCACCCTCTCGTCGCTTGAGAGTGTCCAGGCCTGCCTTCTCATCGGCATCTACACCCTCCCCCTCGACGCCTCTGGGTTATCTTACATTTATCTCAATCTCGCTGTCAAGCTGGCCGTACAAAACGGAATGCACAGAAAGTACCCCAACGAGGGTCTGGACCCAGTTGTCCATGAAACGCGCAACCGTGTGTGGTGGACCGCGTACACGACTGAACGGTTTGTGCCCATCTCCCAGATGTCCCCATATTACCATACTGACAACTTTGCTTAGGCGTGTTGGTATTTTCCATGGCCGGCCGACTTCTATCTCTGGAGCGGACGTTGATACCGAAATGCCCATCGAGCGGTCCGACATATGGCCGCAGCGGTCATCAGTCTACATCGCCGCCATGCTTGCGACATTGCAATTGCACCAGTTGCTGGCAAGAATATCGCAAGAGATGTGGGTGTTCGTCTCTTACTGCAAATCCTACGATGTCCTTATTGCTGACTGTAAATCAATAGATCCACACTCAAAGTCTCACCAAAGCAGAGCGCTGGAGACACCATGAGCCGGCTCGTTGAGCTGAAAAACGACCTTCACAAATGGTGGGGTGGCCTTCCCAATGAGGTCTTCTGCAAGAACCCCCCGCCACATGCAAAACCCAGCCGATCAGACATGCATCTGAAACTGGAGTGGTGCCTCGTGCGCATGTTTACCGGGCGACCGTTCATTTTTCTTCGCATGCCTTCACGGAGCAGCGCCAGCTCGTCGAGCTCACCCAATGATCTGCCTCATCGCGGCAGCTTCAGCAGCAGCACCCGGAAACTCGACTCCAAATCTATCCTTGTTGCCGACTGCGTCGAGGCCTCGCTCACCGTGATTGACACGTGCGAGCTCCTCCGGAATACCATCGGCCTCGCCCGCGCCTCTTACACCGAGTTCAGCGCCTGCCGCGCTGCCCTGCTCGTCATCATCACGCAATGCCTCCAAGAGAAGACGGAGAGATTACGACAATGCCTACGAGACGGGGTCTCAATGATTAAACTGATGTCCGCGGGAGGCGAGTCGGCGCGCTCCGAGGCGTCGCTCATTGAACTCTTTGAGCGGGCCATTGCTCGACTCGACGCCTCCTTTGACAACGTCGCATCCTCTTCCGAATCCGACTACGCGCGATTCAAGAAGTGGGAAATGCTCTGGAAGAATGACTCCCCTGGCACCGACACCAGGGGTGGACCGTCCGTGCCAGACACGCCTGCCCCCATCCCCCCACCTCTCAGCAACCTTTTCAGCGGAGCTGGGCCGTTTGATCGAAACACGGTGCCTGGAATGACACCATCAACGGCGGTGGACTGGAATTTCGCGTCATTCCCGCAGACGATGGACGAATTCTCATCCATGTTTGGCCACAGCGGTTTCGGACCCAGCCCTGGCGACATGACCAATCCCCACGGCCTCAATGGGGGCGGCCACGCCTGGATGGGTCCCTGAGTGGGCCGAGCATTGATTAATATTGGCAGGGAAGGCTGCTGCACCTGTCTGAGTGTCACGTCACCCTGCTCTCTCGCTGGGGCCACTCTGCCAAAAGTCGGTGGTGGTGGTGGGTGCACAGTCATGAGATGGTTGCGTGCCGCTAGTTGCTCGCTTGGCTGCAGAGCGTAGATTCGGCCAACTCAGACGGGTTGGAAGCGCGAGTCAGCTGGATGGGATAGATGATGACCTTCGGAAGCATACGAAACTCAATCGATGGGAGTCAATCAGATGATTTTTTTTCTTTACGGCGGTAGGAGTTCTTCGCAATCTGGAGCACTGGGAAAGCATTTGGATAAAGGAAAACAAAAAAAAATACCCAGCGATACTTTTACGGATGAATATTGCGACGCGCATCTACCGGGTTTTGTGCGCCGAGCTATTGGCGTCTGCATGGGGCTTGGGTTAATAGTGGCAGTGCGTCAAGCAAAGCCGCCAATTACCTGGGGAGACCTCGCTACGGCTCCCAATTCATCCCAAAGACCAAGCTCATCATCTCGGTAGTAGTCGTTCTCCGGGTCTCGCTGGCGGATAGATGGGATTAAAAAAGAAAAATACGCTATAAAGAGGAGGTGGGCATGGGAAGAAAGCGATGGAAATCGTGAGGAGTTCAGGAACAAGAATGCTGCCTGCAATCGTTTGTCATTGCAGCCCCTTCAAACCACATCAATGGATGAGCCTCGGAGTCTCGGGATCCTTGCATTTGCATCGAGGCACGTCGCAGCCAGCACAGCTTTTCCGCCGAGCGCCCCCCGTTCCGGGATCATTTGCGTGAAGCACGAATCGGTTCTTTTTATTTTTTATTTGGGAGGAGAAACAAAGTGTGCGGCATTGTGATGGATGAATTTTTACCAAGACTGAATTTTAATTGTTGATTTTTATCGCTGCGCTTACTTTTTACCTCGTTATCAGGGGGGGTCCGGACGGTAAGCGGGATGGAAATGTGGTCAACCTCATTTCATTAATATGAACCATCTCAATTGATGGGCCCTTTCAATATACTTCGCATCACAGCTCAAGTCCAAAGAAGGTGGGAGAGGAGCGAAGATGTCATCGAGTGCGGCGACCTGAATCTTCACGTCGCAGGTGATCCGGGTGGGAGATGAGTTCTCGCAATGACCCGGCATTATCCTTCACGTCGCACAAGCCCGTCCGGCGATGGCCTGTTTATCAAGAAGCATGTTTTCGCATCAAACAATGCTGATGGCATTATAGCGGTCCAGGAGACGCATCTGAACATGAGGCCACAAAACCTATCCCCCAGCCTCGGGCGTTGGGTGGATGATGTTAACTGAATGATCATTTTCTGTATTTCAATAGGCTTGCCTGTCTTTGTATATTTATAGCATACCTAACGGCTAACAGAACGGAATGAGCCGCCAGCTGCGGCTCCAAGAATACATTTTCATCTATGTATCCCCGTTCATCCATTCTTCTGTTGTCTCATCCCTTCGACGTGACCAGCCCTGGTGCTTTTATCCACACCCGTTATGTCGCTCTGTTGCAGCGTGTAAACAATATCGCCAAGTGAATTTATTGACTTGTGCTGGATTCCCCATGCTTGAAGCTTCGCTCCCATTATCTTTCTTCCTTTCTAACCCTATTGCTGGTTAACTACACTTTATGATTAGCCTACCAGGAGTCTAGATGGCAATTTGATTCATGACGGCTTCCTTGTGCGAAAGCATCGCAGTGGCGCTCAATTGCCTTCCTGCAATATTGATCACAGAGAAAGGTTGGAAGGAAGATAGTATTGGTTCATCCGTATCATCTGAACCGCTCCACGCATTCTCCGAAAGAATAATTTCCGGCCCGACAACTCTCCTTATCCCATGTGTATAGCATAGCTTCCTTCGACTAGCGAGACCCTCCAGTGTCCTTCCCCTTCTCACGACTTCATCAATAGCTAGCCGATGATCCCCAATATCCAATCTCTCCCAACCCTCGGACAGCCCATCGAGTCTTTGATTAATTCTCCTTTACCGCCCCGGCGTTACGACTCAGTGTGTGAAGGTGTGTCCTGATCACTGACGATATGTCAGGAGATTGTCGTCGCAGTACTTTTGAAGACCGGGAAGGGCAGAGAAAACATTGCTGCTGCAGCCTTTGGCCAGAGTTTGGATGGCAACGGCACCCAGATCAGCAACTTGGCGGATTGGTAGCGAGTCGGTAAAAAGGGGTGCACCAAGGCCGGCCCCTGCAAGAGACAGCCCAAGCAAAGCAACGCTCAGCTTCATGGTGAATAGATTGGTAAAAAGAAGTTAAGACGAGTTCTTCGGATGATGGGGAAGACTTTGAGGATCGAATCCATAGGAAGGCTTTGCCTCCTTTATAACACTATCACCGCCACCCTACAATAAAAGAAGATGTGTTGGCGGGTGAGGTGACTCTCCAACCGAAACGTGTCTCATTAGCGGCCGAAACAGTGATTTCCGCTCCGTGCTCGAGGTTCCGGTCTCATGATCTTAAGCGTGTCGTCCTAAGTGAGCTTGGTCTTCAGCGGGGGCTTCTTCCTCGAAATAACGCCCCTTCAGCGCCCTATACCCCGTTACTCTAATATTCGGTGGTTGTGGAAGATAATGAGCCCTCGCGATGCGCCGACGATACATCTAGCGCGCAAGGACATTGATCCTGATCATCTAAGACACTATAGATTTTTAGATCTGAGTTTCAAACTCTGGAATGATAAACACTATCATTGATTACGATGAGTTTGGTCGATGCCCTTCTAGATTGCTGCATCAAGGAATGGATATCGCCTTGGGGGAAATTAACGCATCCAGTATCCAAGTTACTCCATTACTTGTTCCTAATCTCATGATTAAGTTAGAATCTAAATAAATATGTAGTTATGGTAAAAGACTGGAGAATATGCGTGCCAGCTGAGGTTTGTCTCTCCAGGGCTTCGGCGTCGAGCCCATAATCCTCGAACCGCTATCGAAAACTTGTCCCACACTTCCAACTTTGAAACCTTGGTCAACTCTTCTAGGCATCTAATCATGCGTTGTTGCAGTTGGGGCTCATAGGCCTCGAAAGCAATGATGGCTATCGGCCACAGATTCGGCGACGATGGGCCATTGGTCGCCCCGAGCGCTTCAACGTGTTCCAAGCCTTGCTTGACCAGCGATTGAACCTCTTGAATAGGAACCGATTTCATAGTCCGTTTCAGGTAGAGCAGCGTGGCGTAGTAGTAAGCGTATCCTATATGGTAAATACGAAGACCGTGTTCAGGACTGGCGTGAGGGGATATTGACCTCTTTGGAACCATGAGGAAGAGCTCAAATTCGATAGAGTCGAGGTTGTAGTTGGAATGTATTTCTTGTTGACTGGGGTGATCCTCACTTGAACCGCGTCCCTTTTGAGAGCTTTGCTGAATGCGATTCATAGTATGAATCACCTCTAGGATGGGTTGTGGTATGCCCATTATCACGTCCAAGCAGTATGGTCCGGGCTGTGTCTCGAATGCGTGGCAAAGGTCCCAGCCATAGCCACTACGATCGCCCGGGAGGATTTGAGATTGGATTAATATTCCCATACCAATGAACATTTGATAAATGGTAGCCGCTGTCTCATCATGGTGCCAATATTCACGACCAACATGGTTCACCCATTCGACTGCGCCCTGGATATGTAAGCGCCAGAAAGGGTCGTAAACGGTGATGGCTTCGTTGAGAAGACACATGATAAGTGAAGCAAGAACTGCTATATATTGATTCTCATCATCAGACTGGATGTTCCGGCTCAAGTGTGTTATTCCAAGGTTCTGATGCTCGAGGGCTAGCCGCTCATATTTGTTTCTTGTTCCAGATGTTCCCTCTGCCCTGGCAAGATGGAATCCTGAGGAAGAGCAAATTAAATGAAACAAGGCAACAGCCCCGGTAGAAACGGTTGCATCCTCACGAGCTCCTTGAAGAGCCAAAGGTGTGAAAATCGTGCGAGCCGGGTTGCTGGCTCCTGATATTGGGTTCAAGGCATCGCATACATGAAGATCCCAGTGTTCCAAGAGTTTGGATCGACTTGCATGGTCCGATAGGCTGTCCAGGTGTCGTTGCCGACGCTCCAACGCAGCAGGGCCTCTTGAGGAAGGAGAATCGACTGCAGAATTAGACGAACACGAGCCCGGCTGCTGTGGAGGAGGGAGCCACGAGATATCCGTGTAAGGGTTGGATGATTCTGCGTTGGGTCTTGGGCTTGGATTTGGGGAAAGTGAGGTAACGTTTTGAGCCAAACTTTCAGTTTGGAATACAGGTGAATGGATTGCAGCACCATTGTTGGGTTGAAGGGTTGTCCTGTTCCATACGGCAGACAGGGAACCACGGACAGCATCCCATTGATTGGAACTTGCTGGTGACTCTACTGGATTTACCGGAGTCTCCACTTCGGGGCCGTCGATGCCAACCTGGAAACGAGACCCAACGCGTAGACTGTTCTGAGCAGTGTTCTCAAGCCCATCGTCTCCATCCGGCAGTCCTGCAGTAGATGATATTTCGGTTGACTCCTTTTCGTTGTGTGCAGAAGCGTAGCTAATTGGTCGAGGGCTTGGGGTACGCGATTTTCTCGTCGATTCCCTTCTTCCCGAGACCCTTGGGGATGATCTTTTGGGGGACTCCTGAAAATTTGTAAGATCCCGCTGGGATGACCAAGACAGTCGTACGCCGTAGCCCTCGCAGGTAATGCCGGACCGCTCACATCTTTTACAAGTGGGCTTCCCTTCATCGCATTTGATATGCTTGCTGCGGCATGTCCAGCAGCCGGAGAAGACCTTTTTGTGCCTCCTTCTAGTGGGCCTTGCTGTGGCTGGGGTCTGGGTCGGCTCGTCGTTCTCCATGGGGCGGGGCCTGTCCATATGTGGCGACCACAGACGTTC
This sequence comes from Clonostachys solani, assembly GCA_902141235.2. Classification (NCBI taxonomy): domain Eukaryota; kingdom Fungi; phylum Ascomycota; class Sordariomycetes; order Hypocreales; family Bionectriaceae; genus Clonostachys; species Clonostachys solani. The sequence continues at coordinate 1,723,521 of CABFOC020000002.1, forward strand.
TACCACATCAAACTAGGAAGGGGACGTGTTGGGGGTTGATTTCAAATCCAATTACCCCATGCTGGCTGTGTGTGACGACAAGTTGTTGGCGACGGGGGATGCTTGATGTGAGGTTGGGCTAGTTCCGATGCATTTGATAATCATATTCCATGGTGACTGAGTAATTCTTTACACTAGACCTAATTAAGAATGTATGAACGAAAGTCTAATTCACGCCTTTCCCAATATGGTCTCTCATCACGAAATCGTAGACGACTGCTTGAAAGAGTCGGGAGGTCAAGATCTTGTGATTGCATGACCTGTTGAGCGTGGCCCCCCTCCTAGGAACTGTTACATGATCTCCCAGCTCCATAAATGTAGATTTATCCTTTCTCCTCTTTCTTTCTCACATCACATGCTGAGATGGATGCTCTGAAGCGAGCATATATTAGCAAGGCATGCCGCTGCGCGGGAGCTCATCGCCCGCATGTAAGAATCAAGTGTGTCGAAGCTCTGTATCCTTACCGATGGGGATGCTATCGATGTTAGGCAATGTGGCGCGGCCTTGTCAAACCCGAAAGACGCTACCGTTAGACTTAAAAATATCATGTGCGCCGATACTAGTCGACGACAACTCAGAACGAGGTCCAGGTTCATTCATCTCCGGTCAGGTACAGATTGATACTAGACATCCAGATATCAGGATCACCCATCTGGATGTCACGCTGGATATGATTACCACCTACAAACGACCCGTCCACAAAAGCTGCATCAACTGCTGCAGGGAGCAGAAGGCTTTACGCAAATGGAACTTGGTAGAGGAACCTCTGGATCTTCTCACAGAAAAACGAGACTTGGCCTTCTACGACCTTCTGCCTAGTCATCTTCCACCGTCAATATCATTAAGCATGATTTCGATCATCTATCAAATTCGAGCAACGGCCTTCGTTCAGCGTCCTCAACACGGAAGCTATGCCGGATCAGTCATTACTATTGATCACTCTATCCCCCTTTGTCGAGTATCATCAAAGCCTCAGCTACCACCATACATTTCCCATAGCTCTACTTCAACTGGTCTCGAATTCCGTGCCTTTCTGGAAGCGATACAAATTCACAATCCTAGCAACATTTCCATTCAACTGGGTGGCCTCCTCCGCCAGTCAACATCGGACCAGATGAACTATAAATGGAAAATCATGCGAACTGAGTGGGCATTAGACGAGGTGGTCACGTTTCCTCCCCAGTCATGTGATAAGCACCCTGGGGTGGAATGGCTGAGAGCTGCGCAGAAGCCGGTTATAAAAACACGGAATCTGGCTGCGCAGGTGATGTACGGAGGATGGAAGTCTGATTCAGCGGATGAATCATCGGCGGCTCTCGATCTTACCGTTGACCTTTCCACGAAAAGTGCGGCAAAGCACCCTCCTACTTGTTCTTATGACAGCCCGAACGTCGGGTCGTTAAAAATCCATCACTATTTAACGTTGGAGCTCTCAGTGATTCTAGAGCAATTTTCAGAGGGCAAAAAAGACGAGGCTACAGCAGTCGGAGTAGGACGGATCATCAAACAAAGATTCCCAGTTTCTTTGGTGGATAGCATTGGGGTGGACGACACAGTTATGGAACTCCCCGATTATGACGACCCACCCCATTATGAAACGGCAATAGGTGATTGAATACGAAAGGCATGAGTGGAAGATCCTAAACGGCCAGCTTGGTGTATGTGGAATGGCTCAAAGAGGTTGAGTTCTGATATTTTCCCCCCCGAGCGACATAACGAAGCCCTGGTCTGGGAGGAGAAGCCCAAAAGAAAAGAGAAAAGATACCCCGAAATTCTTTGCTATCCCAAATATCGAGACCTAAACCAGAGAATCATTCATCAACTCTCGGCGAGGGATGCGAAATTTGGCCTCCTATACTTTAGCTCAACTAAGTGGCTCTTGCAATCACTACTAGGGATAGGCTCAAGGCTTTGCAGCGGGAGGATGCAACAGGATACGTGAGACATTCTTTTCCTTAGACCTTTCCCTCCCTGGCTATCTGAATCGGCAATCACGAACATGTGAGGGAAAGGTATAACTCGGAGTTCAACGGTCAAAGTTGTTCCGCTGGGGATGGAAAGGGTCTCAAGCCATGTTCAGGCTTGAATTCATACTGAGAGCCCAATGTATTATGGAACATAGCATTGGAAGGAGGGGATAACTAGGACATAGTCAACCAAGGAAGGCCGGTGTGATGATTGGCCCACGGAAATCAAGGTCCTTATTTTCGTGCCAGACAAGTGAAAATAGTAGACAAGGCAGAAAGGAACGATTGAGTTGGGCTGTGCTGCTTGCACGAACCTGAGCAGCGCTTTGCGTCCACATGAATTCTTTCTAGCCACCTAGGTCGTAAAATAGAACGGGTCGGTTATTGATTTGACGAGATAGGTTCAATAGAACATTCATGCCGTTCTTCTAAAACCGATAAATCTCACAACATGGTTGATACATTATTGTTTCCTCCGTGCTTTCATTGAAAATCCCTCCCAAAAATCATTCTCAATGCGGCTCTCGCCGAGTTATTTTCGAATCGAGTCAGAAACGAAACGGTGACTTCTAGGAGATAACCCAATCAAGTGGTCTTGCATTTTGCCACGCCTTTGCTACTCAGTGGCAAGAACATCAGTGTCCCTTTCCATACCGAATTTAGACACTCGAGGCCACGCATTATGCGTAGAAGTAAACCTGGCTGCGAGCAGTTATGGGCTTCTACGATTTTCGAACGGGACATATTTCATCGCAGCCCTATCATCACGCAAGATACACAAGTACTTTTGCGTAGATAGTAATCTATTTAATCCTTGCGTTTACAATATAGAGGACCAGAACGGCATATGGCATATTCTGGCAACCGCCGATATTCTGGACGGCAATTATGATTAGCAGGGGGTGAGCGGGGTGTTTCAAGACAAAATTAGACATCGCCACGATTCAGCGCAAATCGACCCAAATAGAGGTAGATCCTCTGGCTGCTGAAGTGACAAAGCGCCCATCACCTTACATCGGTAGCTAATGAATACCAAGCTTTTGCTATTTACATTAAACAGTGTTGAGATCATCATCACATATTTCAAAAATGGACTCCTGGGTTTTGAGGTGCCGTTCGGACATTTTGAGCCAGTACTCCTTTTTGATGGCGAGATCCGTCCAGTTGACTTAGTAACCCAAAGTCCCTTATTCCTCGTCAGCACTGCCTGATCGTAACCCAAATGTGGTAATCACCGGAAAATTGGTGCATGACAGAAGGCTAAGGGAAACCATCTGCCCATCCTTCTGCTAAAGACACACGAGTGGCAATGCGCGTATTAATACCACACCACCCAAGTAGCATCCGGTCTGATCTAAATGCTACTATGTAGCAGCTCATTAAAGGGGGTTTATTTTAAGAGCCTGTGGAGATCAAGTGCGACTATCTGATTGTCATATAAAGAGGGCGATGCAGATCTCCTAAATTATCGAGTGCTCAACCAAGCAAGGCAGTTTCATACCATCATCGTTTTCAAGATGTTATTCCGTACTCTTTTTGGAGTGCTATCGCTCCTGGTAGCCAGCGCCTACTGTGAAGTTGTGCGATACGAACGCCCATCCATCTACGACAAGTCTGCACACTTCGCACTCCAAGTCAATGGAACCGAGATGTACACCGTCAGCTATGCTGGCTATGACTACGTCCATCTCTCCATGGACCAGGGCCACCCAACAGAATTCCGAATCAGAACCCTGTCCCAGGGCTCAACTATCAAATCCTATTCGATTACACCTAAGCAGCTCCCCATCAAAGCGAAAGTGGAGGGAAACGAGCTCGTTTGGTCCATGGAGAAGGTGCACTATCTAATCGTCAAGATTGATGACCTGAAAGAGTTTGTCATCGTCGTCGACCCTAAAGAAACAAATGCTCCGAAATCGAAGGGAACCGGTATCTTCAACGTGCTCGATTACAAGGCCGACAATACCGGAAAGACCATCACCACGGGAATCCAGGCTGCTATGGACGCAGCCGCTAAGCAACCAGGAAGCATCGTATATGTCCCCGCCGGTCTATATCAAATCGGAAACCTGATGCTCCGCAGTAAGACGTCTCTCTATCTGGCGGGTGGATCAGTCTTGCGGTTTACAGGCAAGCCTAGCGACTACAAGAAGCTCTACCATAAGAGCGATCTTTTCGACGGCACATGGTGGATCCAAACCGAATTCGACTCTACAGATATCAAGGTGTACGGACGAGGAACTATTGATGGAAACGGATATAACACACGCCAAAATAAGTACATGGCGGACCTGCTGGTGCCCGTCGGTACCAAGAACTTCCGCTGCGACGGAGTCTTGGTCCGAGACAGTTCCTTCTGGGCAGTTACTCCTATCCAGGTTGAGGATGCTCTGTTCACAAACCTGAAGATTCTCGACCGCCTTGACGTTACTCAGAATGACGGAATTGATGTTGTTGAATCCACAAGAGTGACCGTCAGACGCGCCATTGCCATCGCTAACGACGATAGTTTCTCGACCAAGACTTGGCCCTACAAGACTGGAACAACTGTGCCATACCCTTACTCGCCAAGACCTCTCAGCGACGTGGTATTTGAAAACACGGTTGCTTGGACCAAGTGCTACGGCTACAAGGTTGGCCAAGGTGTTCTCCAAAGACAGAACAACGTGACCTTCAGGGATGGCACCGTGTACGCCGCTGGTGTCGGTATCGGCATCCATCATCTATTCGGGACAGAGAAGGCTACCAAGGTCACATTCCAAGATATTGACATTGAGAACCTGGCCGGAAGTCCCGGCGGGCGTGGTACATGGCTGGCCGTATGGATTGCCCAAGGCGGCAGAGGCGTTGGCTCGGTTGAGGACATTCTCATCAAAAACATCAAGGCCCGGGACCAGGGCCACAAGAATGGGTTCCTGCAAGGATACAACGCGTCGGCGAAAGTTAGCGGTGTGACGTTTTCGGACGTGTACATGCTGGGAAGCACGAAGCCCGCTACGTCGCTGAAGCAGATGAACTTGCTGAACACCAGCTATTCGGAGAACATCAAGTTTGCTAACTCAAAGTAAGACTTGATGGCCCGGACTCTTAACTACCTTCTATGTAATTTTTTATATTCTTTCGGACCCTTTGAATACTCAGATTGGTGGTTTTAAACATTTATCCAAGTTGATACTAGTGTGATCTTTTACGTGACGCTTCGTTGGTAATGCAACGTGTACTATGATATCTGCGGTCACAATAGGTCTTCATGGTGAAGAGAAATAGATTTTTGTTAGGGACTACCTAGTTGACGAATTTTCGCGACTTAACCACTGAGCGTTAACTACCACCAACTTATGGACGTCTAGTTAGCGGAATACTACTCTAGCTGAGAATATGAAATAGTAAAGAAACATTCCCAACTGAATTTGACCTGTCTATACCGAGACCCTACTTGGCCCATCTGGAAATTTGTACGTCCGGCCTGCTCGAAACCTCCAAGACCATGTCATCGCCCTCAACCTGCTTGCTGATACCCAAGCTGGGTTTCTGCAAGTCTAGCCTCGGCACCACCAAGCCTGCGGTACCATCTGAAGCTCTCTGGCCCGCGCGCACCTCCTTGATGTCGAACCGCCACAACGCCCAGGCTACGAAGCTCAGCGATTCAAACCGCCCAATCTTCTTCCCGCTACAGAGAGTGATGCCTTGCCCGAAGGGGCGGTAGAACTCGTGGCGCTCCAGCTCCTTGTTGCGGAAGAAGCGGTAACAGTCTACGATGTTGGCGTTCTGGCCAAACGCGCCAGTGTCTAGCAGTAGTTGGCGCTGGGGCAGCACGATCTTGGTCCCCGCGGGGATTCTCTTGCCGCTGATGTTTGTTTCGCGTGTTGTCTCGCGCATAGAGGAGCCCGTGTTGTAGAAGCGGATAATTTCGTTGAAGACTGAGTTGAGAAGAGGTGATCCCTGGACCAGGCCGGCTCGCAGAGTCTCCGACGCTTCTTCTTTGCTCTCGTCAACGGCTGTCATGGTGGGCGCGATCTCTGCTCGGATTGCGGCCATGAGCGCTGGGTCGTGGACGATGTGAACCATCATCCAAAATGTTGTCATCTGAACGTTTGAGTTGATTCTGGCAATAGAATGGTCAGCTTCGCTTTGCAGCCATTGACTTTCAAGATATAGAGGAAGTTCTGAAGAAACAATTCTAGTGAGAAGCGTGTAGTGTCTAACTCACCCCCAAAGGATAATCATCAAGACGCGAGCACACGCTTCAGTGTCGAGACCTGCGTGTCTCATCTCATCCTCGACCTCGCTGACGTACGGAACTCCGCCCGTTCTCTTCTCCTTCGGCGTATCCAGAAACTTCATGATCGCATCGACCAGCTGCTCGCGCGGTCTCGTGGCGGCTTTCGCCATGAAGTCCGGGTACTGGTATGTGGCCATCCAGGAGTTGATATCCCAAAGGTCGTAGATTTCCGTGAAGTTGGGGAGTATATCTTCAAGGAGTGGCCCAAAGAAGCTGCGCGTCTGGGCGCCAATCGTCACCTCGCGCACCCACCGATGCATACTCACAACCTTGGTCGACGATTGAGGCATTTCATTGATGACAGCTGCTGGTGCAAATGTGTTCCATCTCATTCTATCTTCCATGTTCTTGTTCACGGAGGCTGCGAGCTGCTTGAAGTAATCTGGGTTCTGAACTTGCTTGTGGAGGAGCTCTTGGCCGGTCTTCACGAGAACGTTGCGCCTCGGATTGGGATGCAGCGAGACGAAGCCGTCGCTCACTTTGCGCCAGAGAGTGACCAAGCTGTCTTCCGATACATTGCCGACGCGCGTGTAAACTATGTTGATGAAGGGATCAAAGCTGTATGCTTCGGTGTTCTTGAAGACATCTGTCTTGTGTCTTGGATGGGAAACGACAACCAGTTGTTGACCTGCCACCTGGAGCGCATAAGGCTGGCGATTGTGTTCAAAGTAGGCACTGCGAAAGGATATTAACTTCACAAATCTTCAACTGAAAGAGACTTCACTTACTCTGCGTATTGATATAGTGCGGTCGTGTTCTTGAACAACGCGATAGCATGTCCTGGGAAGGGTGAGCCAGCTGTTTCAATGCTTCCTGCCTCTGTACGTACCAATAACTATGGTAAAGTTAGCTTTGTATCGTATTAACAGACCTTTAGACCGAGCCTCAATGTTACTCACAGGGAATGTTATAGGGAAGTACGGGGACCTCGTGCTTGTATAAGCGTGGCCTTAGCACAAACATCCATATCTTCCAGAGTAGCCATGCCGACGCGAATGGAGCAACATAAAGCAGTGCCCTCGCCTTTTCGAGTGCAGCTGCAGTAAATTCTGTGATCATTCTCACGATGTAATTGTAAAGATTCGTGCAAACGTGGGGGGAGATGGGGCATCGCCGTTAATGCCTACTATCATTTACTGGTACGGAACTGGCCCTCGTAGTGAGCCATGCTATATATGGTACAAGTCACTCGGCTGGATGCTTTAGCAAGGCTATTCCTGGACATTGCACAAATGTAATTGCAGGTACTGGTACCTCTCATGCGGTGGGGGCGTAGGTGGTCAGCTTCCAGGCACGTACATCATACTCCCACAAAGCCACACCCCCCGGGAAGCTCGACACACACCACCTCTTTTAGTAACCCTCAAGTGTTGGTTGGACATCCGTATCAGTATCTATCCTGCGGCTTATTTCATGTGAATTAGGCCCGATGTCGCATTTGCCAATGTCACTTCATCGTAGGACTCTTACCGACTGTGAGGCTTCCCCGTCATCTTAGTCCCACACACCAAAGCATGCCTATCACCTAAAATTAGGCCCATGAGAGGGGGCAAAGCTGATAGACATATCAATTAACATGGGGTTTTACGACAGCGGGTATTTGATCTACGAGACTTTCGCGGAAGTACGACATATCTACTTCCGAGCATTATTTGGCGGTTGCCAATGGCGCTGTGATGGCCCTTCGGGATGCCTTCAATAGTAATAGGACACTCCATACTCTCTACTTTTAAAGTGCTCTAGACATAGTCTACATGATAAATGTATCTAAAGAAATCCTGCAAATTGAATGCTCAATACAAGACACTTAGGTGTCGATGAAATAGGCGCACTCGGCCTTGCACACATGATTTCTCCGCCGGATTCTGAACGGCACCGGGCCAGAAGGCTTGCTCACGCCAAATCCGAAGCGCGGCGAGCCAAATTCCAGTGCCTCCTTGCCTGCTCGAATTTCGATGTCGAAGTTTGAGATGAGCATGGCAGATGTCAGCAGCATGATGCGCTTGGCAAGCAGACGGCCAGGGCAGGCATGCTGGCCACCTATGAACCATGTTAGTTGGAAGCGATATGGTACAGGGAATCTGTGTATCTCACCTCCATAAGGAAACCAGGCTCCTTCAAGGCCTTCGGAGGAGAAGTATGGACCGCCCTCAGCCTTCTCGGCCTTCTCAGCCGCGACCGCCGTCTTGGTCCTTGTAGGGCCACTCGAGGGATCCTTGGGGTCCACGAGGAACCTCTCTGGGCACCATTGATCCAGAGGATGCCTACCGTCGTGATTGTCCCAGACCTCCTCGTCAGTATGTGCTAGCTGCGTGTTGAGCAGGATCAGGGAGTTTTTCGGAATGGTGACACCCTGCACCTGCAGCTCATGATGGGGGGCGCTGCGCGGGACGTGAATATGGATGCCGTAGCGCAGCGTCTCCGCATACGCCGAGACGAGGAGAGGGACGGACTCCAGCTCCTTGACGGTCGGTGAAGGGGGGAGACGAGACAGAGATGTGCGCAGGGATGAGAGGAGTGGCTCGGCCTCAGAGGAGAACAGCTTGGTGACCATGGTTGCGGATGAAGGGACGACAGTGGTGACAGATCTATGGGAATGTTTAGCTTAGGTCCATACACTAGATCAGGCTGTTAAACTTACGACCAGATGAAGGCAAGATTCGTGGAAGCAACTGAGTCTTCATCTTGGCCCGTGCCGCCGAGCAGAAGTCGGTACCGCTCCTTCATCATCTTGGTTCCCCACCAAGAATCCGTCAGCTTTCCGTCGTCGAACTCGCTGACCTCGTCGTTCTTGACTGCTTCTGCGTGCCACTTCTTGACAGCGGCAAGTAGTCTGTCCCTGATGCTGTACGTCTTGGGAATCCATATTCGTGGGTACCTCTGGGCCAGGCTCATGACGTGCTCATCGTACTCCCACAAATCGCTAATGAAGTCCGGGTTCTGGCTGAGCAGCCTCTCTCCGAACAGCGTGCGGATCAGCGACGACCCGATGTGCGTCTGGAGAAATTCTGTCATGTCGGGCATATACGCCCAGTCGTGTCCGATGCCCATCTCATCCAGCGACTGCTCCAGATGCTCCCTGTATCGATCCGTGGCGGGGCCGAGGCTGCTGTTCTGGAGCAGTCCCGCGGTGAGGTTCTTATGGGTCATGTGGCTGAGACGATCCTGGGGACGGGGATTGCTGCCCGGGATGGGCTTCTCCCTAGTCCCCGATGTATCGGCTAGATACGCATCTACTGCCCTCTGCTTCATCCCGAAGCATTGCCTCAAGACAAGGCTCCACGATCGGGTGATGGTGAGCTGAGGGCTATGGAACATCTCCGCGACATTCTTGGGACCTTGCACGAGGTAGATGTCCTCGCGAAAGATGGGAACGACCATGGTAGAGCCATAAGGCAATCGAGCCCTGAAAACATGATTAGTATTGCGGTAGCAAGTGGAGGTGGAAACGGTGGTCATACTTGGCATCTCGTAGGAAGTTGAGGCCGTCGAAGACAAATGGTATCGTATTCTTCAGAATCGGCAGAGTGTATGGCACTCTGAAGGGGTCTTTTCTTTGCCAAGACTTGAGAAGAATAAAGGCAGAGTAAAATAGAGTGAGAATGCTTAGGCATACAAGGTAACCGGAGGCATGATCTGGCAGGGAGAGTCGGACTTTCCCTGCCGCAATACCCTTGTGAAAGAACTCGTGCATTTCGGCGACGGACATGAAGAAGCGTGATACTTGTGAGAGACAAGATCTGTGTTCATAAGTTCTGCCGTCACCCGTAATGATATAACAATGTAGCGACTTTCGCTCGTAGACCAAGTGTCTTCACACGAAACTGAAGCATAGCCCGAGAAGGCCAGAACCAACGAGGCTGCCATCCTGCAGAGTCTGCTCATCCTGCAGAACAACCTCAAGAATTGATAAAAACACGCCGATGGGGACATCAGCCGTACCAAGTACATGCGAGTACCTCACTGTCTTCAGATAGCGAGCCAGTCATCCTTTCCATTGTCTTGACAGCTATGTTGTATTTCCCCTTCACTAGTAAATGGGGGCAGTGCGGCACCAATTCTGAGTTGGCGATGAAGCCAATCGACTGGTCCGGCCAAGAACGCCACTCCGTCATCAGGATCAGGCATCAATAAGCTGAATAGAGGGTGACATGGTGTGTGGTAGATGTGGCAACGCCGTCGACCAGTCGTTGGCAGAGGTTGCCTACTCACACCAGGTCATCATTCGCGTTCCACCAACGAGCGTCGAAGACACGCAACTTGCTGGAAGGATCGAAGCTAGTTACGAAGATGGTCAAGAATAGCCGCTGCTCCCATGCTTGACGCCTTGCGAGGTGCGACAGATTGTGGGGTGAGGGGCGTTAGGCCGAGCAACTGGCATATGTCACAGATCTATCACCAACTTCAGTGTCCATTGCGGGAGGGACGCCGTGGGGGCTAAGCCTTAAGTCTCAGCTGTAAGCGGGAAGTCATACACGGGTGGACGGATGGCTGACATGCATGGTAGAGGCACGGAGCTGAAGATTCGTGTGTACAATCTAGTTGAACGCACCTGAGGCGGGCGAATGGTGTGCTGCGGAGTACACGCTGTTTGCCCTGGACAGTCAACACGATGAAGCTTAAGCGATGGAGCATTGCTGAGCTGCCGGCTTTGCCGCAATGATGCATGACTACAGCACTACTGCGGAGATCGGCCCATCCATGGCATCCTTCGCAACATCTTACCGATCGCGTAAGCGTATGTACATACCTCTCCATGAAGGCGCAGCTGACATAAGATATCACCTTGGCAGCTCGAAAGGGGGTGCATCCATCACGGCATATATGATAGCACCACAGGGGCTCCATCTACGGCTCTTGGCCATGCACGTCGTGAATCTTGCCTGAAAGGCTAGCACGGTGGCACGGTGCCGTAAGGCTGCATACAGGCTCGCTGCTGCGAGGATCGAATCATCCTTACATGATATTCATCTTTGCTATCATGACACAGTTGGTAGGCACACAAGAAGGGACGGATTTGTGGCCTTGTCTCAGGATGGTCATCCATGACGTGATATGGGAAGATGGCAGTTATGACACTTGGCCAGATGTAAACTGTCTTACGCGGATGGGTTGTGCCGAGACACCCACACGGAGCCTTTTGCCCAGTGCCGGTCAGACGGCCCGACACAGCAGTCACCGAACCGGCGATACAGTTGCAATTCCATAATGAGAGCCTTGAACTGAAGTCTTGCTGTATTTGTCTGTGCAGTATATCGCCTGTGTAGTGCGGATCAATAACACCGCCGGCGAGTTCTGACCGTCCGCTGGCTTTAATTCCTGGGTCGAAGTCCTTCTATCATAGCATCGGGAAATGATGGAGATAATGAGGCTACGATAATGTTCTCAGCTAGCTACTAGACCATTCTAAATGTAATCATATCCCCCATTCCGCGCCTTGACCTTGCGCGTTGTGGCCGAGTTGGAGTCGCTCGTGGTGACCTCGAAGCTCTGCTTGACGTGAACCGACTCCAGAGGCACAATATGCTCTGCAGAGTCGTGACTTCCAGCGTGCACTCCTCGGCCAGAACCCCACGTGTCCTCCGTACCTTGCAGCGGCCTGATGCTGCTTCCTTTTGTGAGGCGCGTGAAGCCCATGAGCGACCGAAGGCTCCAAGGGTTGCGCCGGCCCGACCGCCCCGAGCCCTCCTGGCTCTCCTTGTTGTATACGAAGAGCTGTCGAAAAGAAGCGAGGCAGGCAACGACGATGGCTAGAAACGCAATGGGTCAGCTGCAATTCATTTTCGGTGTATTATTGCTGCGAGGCCTTGGAAGACTTACCGATGCCGGCCTCGATGTTGGACCAGAAGTAGAGCCAGTCGATGCTGGACACCCGGACTTCACTGGAGATGCCCTTGACCAGCGCCACGCGGATGATGGCGACGACCATGATGATGATCGTGAGCGAGAAGACGCCGAGCAGCAGAGCCTTCTTCTTGAACGGGATTCGAACGTTCCACAGAATCCGAAACGGAATCGTCAGGATGAGCAGGTCGGTCACCACGTCCACGGCCATGTTGGCGTAGAACGTCCGATCGTCAAACTGGACCTGCGACTTCAGAATGCAGTGCTCTACAAAAAACGTCAGCGGATGAAGTTTTCTTCCCTCCGGTAATCCAGGCCGAGGGGAACTCACGCATGATGAACGTGATCTCGCTGAGGCTGCAGCCCCAATCAATGTCGGCAATGCAGGCAACCCAGCCGATCGCCGTGAGCACCATGACAGCCCACCACCAGACCTTGCTCAGGACGCCGTCGCCCAGCCGGCGGAAGAAGAGCATGAAGGAGAATTTGACCGCCCACAGGCACGAGTAGAAGAGGATGTTCCAGGCCACGACGAGGGGCAGGAAGCGGCCGTACACATCGATGAAGTCGAGGCTGGGAGGCCGCTCGCCCGTCTGGATGTCGTACATCCAGTACATGGCGCCGATCCTGTCCTGCCACAGGCTGGCCGACGTGAGGAGCATCAGCCAGGCGGCGATGACGAGGTAGTCGTCGGCGAGGAGTTTGCGGAGGGTGCGTAGGCGGATGGCGACGCGCATGACGAGCATGAGGAACGAGAACCACGTGGCGGTCCATGTTATTGCCTGTACGCCGCGGGGGTTTAGCATCCGGGGCAAATAGATTTGGGCTGAGCTGCATCTGTGGCTTCGGTCTTTGTGCTGGACTCACCATGAACGTGGTTTGGCTGACTCGCTCGACCGCAGGCAGCGCAATGTCCGATTCTCCAGACATGATGGGACAAGAGAGCTATCTCTCCCTCAACGAGATGAAAGTATGCGAGAGTAGAACGAAGTTCGGACGAAGTTGGAACAAAACACGCAAATACGAGCAGCGGGGGCTAAGGAATTGGCAGCTTGCTTGAGAGACGAAGGGAACACAGATGTACGCTTCTCCAAGGGAGTGTATAACATAACACGGATGTCCGTATTGGAGGCGACTGCCGGACGGAAATCGAGGAAAAGGCAATCGATGCCAAATTCAGCTTCTTACACGGTCGCTCCTACAGGAGCAAACCGTGTGTAGGCCGATCACGGCTGCGCCGTTGTTAGTGGTTGAGGAGGGAGGGATGGATGGTCAGACGACCCGCCGTGGCCTGCATGTCTTAGACTTCTGGCGACTGAGTAAGAAGCGATGGGGAAACTATCGGCAGTTTGTGAGTCGTCATTAATTGTACTTTGCTCCAGGTAGGGTCACATCCTTTGTGCCGGTGAGGAGTCGTTGGTGGCCTTTTCCGCGGTCATGTGTGCTGAGAGTGCAGAGCCTTGTCTGCCCTCGACCGCTTCGGATCCTGCGAACCACCCAATAGAGTCGGGTTTCAGCCTTTCGTAGAAGGGCCAAGTGTCTGTGCCACCCGGCACCGGCCTGAATTGATTCGCATGCCGGTTACGGGCTGATAGCAGTGGTGATGGGGGCCGTTCCTGAGCTAGTTGAGGCGCTGCCGCCACTTGTTGGGACCTTCGAGGACGCGTCAAGATTGGAGGCCGCCTTGCAGATACGAGTGGAACAAAATAGTGGTTGGTTTACTTGTTACTGCCGACTGCATTTGATGTCATGCATGTCAGATTCAAGATGGGCGGATGGCGTCCAGCCGCAAATGCAAGAAAAGTATAGAGTGGATTACATCTTACATGTACCCAGCCCATTCTTGGCAGTATGGGTGTGTTGCATTATGTTCTTGGCTTTGCAGTAGCCCACAACTTGGAGTCTGCCCCATGGGGGTTTACTGTGTGATTCTGGTGTTATGCTGTTTTTTTTCGTTGCTTACAATCGAGGAAACACTCTAAGCGAGTGTGAACACTCATGGAATTTGAACCTTTTTAGTAGATTATCCAGGTCGAGCGAGGGTTTAGCTTGGGGAATACCGCCATAATTACAAGATTGTATCTATTAATAGGTAGATGTTGCAAGAATAGACTGGGTTGACTGGTGGGCATCGCTCGGCAATTCAGGCCTCATTGAGCTTGGGAGTCTCACTGCTACGGACTTCCTGCTTTTCGCGTGAAGACGATTCCAAAGGAACCAGCTGAGGGCGGTTCTCACTCTCCCCATCGACCGATGACACTATATTCTTCCTCTCTTCGGCCACCTTGAGGGCATTGAGCCACTCCATCCCCAACGTAAAGGGCACTGCTGCACCAACCACAGCTGTAGAAAGAATCATGGTCCGCCTGATGGCAACATTCCAGATCTCCTGCAGTGCTAGAAGCTGGTCCTGAGATTGGGCAAGCGTACCGAGATTTGCAGCGCCGACCGCGACCACCCACTCCGCCGGGATGCCTGGCAGACGTTTGGGAACAAGGTCAAGAATCGTGGTTATGATGACGGTCTGGCCCATGGAGATGAATATGGCGCCGCCGAGCTGGTAGAAGAGGACGGCAATGGCATTTCCGACGGGGACATCAGTATCGGAGAGGACGAGCGCGACCGCCGTGTACGGGAGCTGCATGGCCATTCCCGAGCCGAGGCCAGACACGACGAACGAGGCAGCCCAGTAGAGCGTGCTGCTGTCGCGCTCGAGCTGCGTGAGCATAACCTGCCCGCCGATGCAGATGAGTTCGCCGACCACCATGTAGGGGACGTAGTAGCCGAACTGCTTGACAACAGCTCCGACAACGATCAGGGAGACGAGCTGGGGGAGCAGAAGAGGGATGAAGTTGACGCCGGTTGTGACGGCATTGACCCCCCGAACACCTTGAAACCAGAAGGGGAGAAAAAAGACGTTCTACTCAGGTCGAATTAGTTAGTGCGCCATTCATAGCCACGATCGCAATTGATAAAACTTGCCAGGTATGTTGATGCCCCGAGAAAGAAAAGCACCCCCGCAGCCGTCCATATCGATCGTTTTTTAAAGATGCGGAAAGGAATCAAGGCGAAATCCCCCCTCTTCCACTGCCACCAGATGAATAGCGTCCCGATGAGCACTGCCCCTACCAGACAGCCAATGACATCGGCAGATTTCCAAGGCTTTGTCTGGCCACCCCATTGTAACGCGAGGACGAGGCAGCATATGCAACTCGTGAAGATCAGGGCGCCGAATACGTCCATCTGGCGAAGTTTCTGCGAGAGCGGGAGGGATCTGTCTGCGGTCTTCTGGCCGCGGATCTTGAGGAAGATGTAGAGGCCAGCGAGGACGACGGCTCCGATGGGGAGGTTTCTATGGAAAACGTTAGCCTTTGATGTCTGCTCTGTGCCTTGTAAAGGGGGGACTGACATCCAGAAACACCATCTCCAAGTGGTGTGCTGGGTGAAGACGCCTCCCAGGACCGGGCCAACCGTGACGGCGATGACGAAGACACTAATGACGACGCCCATGTACAGCGGGCGTTTCTCGAGAGGGACGACCTGGCTGATGATGCTCAGGGCGCCCTGGAGAATACCGGCAGCGCCGAATCCAGCGATTGCTCTTCCCACGATGAACATGGGCGAGTTCACGGCTGTGGCACAAAGGATTGATCCCACTAACATGGACCATCAGTCAGAATCTACCTAGTAAATTGGGCGGGCTGGAAGGGAGAGTCACACCTTCAAAGATGGAGATGGACACTCGATACACGACATCTGTGCGGAAGTACGTGTACATGGAGCCATAGACGGGCTGGAAGGCGGTGATGGTGAGCAGGTAGGCGCTGCCATACCAGGCGACATCCTGGAGAGACTCGAAGTCGGAGGAGATCTTGGGCAGGGCGACGTTGATGATGTTGGTGTCGAGGGCGATGAGGAACGAGCCGAAGAAGAGGCAGGCGATGACGATGTGAAGGCGCCATCCGGAGAGGTAGAGCGAGGTGTCTAGGGCCAGCGATCTGCTGGCAGAGTCGGACATGGTGACGGACGAGACGATGAAGATTGGCTTGCTTGATGCACTCAAGCTATCGCCACGAAGATGATGAGAGGAGGAAGTGTCAAGAGGACGTCCAGACCCTGGACCTACCCTGGCCTGAAGCACGGGTACCTAGAACCTGTCCGGCAGACCCCATGAACGCTGAAGGTGAGTGCCGTGAAGCTTAATCGGCCGCCCCTGGAGGATGCTGAGGTGCTGCGCCTCTCGCCCCCAAGGCAATCACAACCCAACAAAGCAGCTGTAAGCCAATTGATTCAATGCCAGGAACTTTGTTACTGACAAGTCAATTCAGCATGTTGAATAGGTGGCATCTATTGGCTCGGCACATGGAGATCAATGGCCTCTAGAGTAAACATGTACTTTCATGCGCCTTGGCCCCCAAAGCAGCAGTACGCGTACGCTAATTTGCACTAGATTTGAGACATGCCATTGTTGGCAGCGATGCAACAGTACCTTAGGCAGGTTGGTTGCCTTGGAGCTCAGCTGAAAAGGGTGCTCCGTATTTGCGGCCTCGTCGTTGGCTGATACTGGCCCCTCCTGCATTATCCCGAAGACTTGCATCACTACATGCACCCTCCCCCTTCCTCCTCCACACTCATCTCCCCCACTTGAACAAGATTACACACTGACCGGTCCAGCCCTGTCTGCCTGTCTGCCTAAGTCCCGACGGCGGTCCGTACCGAACGAAGGATCAGTGACCAGGGCTAGGGGCTTCCTTCCATCGGCCGCTGTGCCGCTGGAATCTCACGAAGTGTAGCATTGTGTACGGCTGAGGGAGTCCAGGGTGATGTCGGTTCAAACTGCAACGGCCAGGCGGCGTCTATCACCGACCGTATGAGGTATGTATCTCGTGTACCAAGGTACAGTATGGTGGTTGCAACGTGTCACAGGTACATGCCCGGGTGGTGACAGCGGCTTACACTGCTCCAAGTGTCAACACTCGAGGTCGTCACGGCCCGCGCGCAGACAGTTGCTGAGCCATACTCGCAAACCTCCAGTACTAGGTGACTCAACAAAGAACCATCATCAATCTCAGTGTACAGCACATCAGCAATGGCCGCTACGAAAGGACTTGCGACGCGGCTCCTAGAGCAGATACAAGCATCGACAGCAACATACCTCGAGTTCCTATCGTCGCAGTCGCTGCCAGAACCCTCCTTCGAAGATGGCGACGGCCTCAACCCTGACGCCGAGCTGCCGCCCGATGTCCAGCGCGCTCGAGACAGCGCTCTCGAGGCGACCGAGGAGCTGCACCGCCTGCTGCTGGGTCCCTTGGGTCTCATCCTGAGCGCTCCTGCAGACCAATACCTGCTCCTCAGCATCCAATACATCTACCGGCACAAGATCGCCCAGCACGTGCCGACGAGCGGCGAGATTGCGTTCGGCGACATCGCGGCGGCCGCTGGGCTCGAGGTGGGAGACATGGCACGCTTCCTCAGACTGGCGACGGGGTGGCACGTCTTCCACGAGCCGCGCCCCGGGATGCTTGTCCACACAGCGGCCTCGAGGCAGCTGGCCGGCAACAGGATGCTGGAGGCGTGGATCAACAACATCGCCGAGGAGTTCTGGCCGTCCCTGGCGAGGACCGTGGACGCGGGCCAGCGCTGGCCGGGCAGCGAGGAGCCCAACCAGAGCGGCTACTCCCTCGGCCACGGCGACACCGCGCTGAGCCCGTTCGAGGTCATCGCCGCCGACCCCTCGCGCCAGGCCCGCTTCAACGACGTCCAGAGCTTCTCGCACCGCCACCGCAGCTTCAGCGTCGACCACCTGCTCAGCGGCCACGACTTCTCGGCCGCCCGCACCCTCGTCGACGTGGGCGGCTCGAGGGGCGAGGTCGCCGCCGCCATCGCCCGCCGGTACCCGGGCCTCGTCGACGTCGTCGTCCAGGACCAGCCCGGCGTGATATCGCAGCTGAGCGTGCCCCCCGAGCTGGCTGGCCGCGTGCGGGGGATGGCGCACGACTTCCTCACGCCGCAGCCCGTCGTGGGCGCCGACGTGTACCTCCTGCGCTGGGTCATGCACGACTGGAGCGACAAGTACTGCGTCCTCATCCTGCGGGCGCTCGTGCCGGCGCTGAAGAAGGGAGCCAGGGTCGTCATCAACGATATTTGCGCCCCGGAGCCGTGCCAGCTCGGCGTGGCGGCTGATCGTGGGCTGCGCCAGATGGACATCTCCATGAAGGCCTTCAACAATGCCAAGGTGCGCGACGGGGCTACCTGGGCCAAATTATTTGCCGTAGCCGACGAGAGATTCAATTTTATGGGCATTACGCTGCCGCCGGGGGCGAGGATGGCCATCATTCAGGGCGAGTGGACTGGCGAGGACCAGGCCAATGGATCAGAGACGGCGTAAACACTCAACGAAGTTACTAGCAATGCCACATAAATTATTTCATCACATGCATAATATATCAGTTCACTACCATGCGAGTCAACTTAAGCTTTGAGTGATGTTACCTGCTGGTTCAATCCTGCCTCTTCTCCTCCTCCGCCTCCCACGTAAACGTCCACTTAACCCCCTTGGCCTCCTCTCTCTCCGTGATCCGCACCTCAATGTCCTCCACAGGCGTCATGATGCTCGTCGTGATATGACTCTTCGTCTTGGGCACGACCCACGACCGCCCATGCGCAGGACTCACGTCGTACCTCGGCAGCATCATCACCAAGATCGCCGAGATCTCGTTCGTGGCGAAGAACCGGCCCGGGCAGACGCTCGCACCGCTCCCGAACGCGCGGTACGCCGATCCGGGCACCTTCTTCTGCCCGAGGAACCGCCCCGCGTCAAAGGCCGACGCCGTGGGACCCCAGACGTCCGCGTTGCGGTGCAGCTCGGCCGAGGGGGTCAGGAGCGTGGCGCCCTCTTTGAGCATGTACCTGTCGTCGATGAGCGTGTCCCGCAGCACGACGCGCCCGGAGGCGTTTGTGCTGTGGACGCGGAGCACCTCGCGCACGAGCGAGTCGAGCAGTCTACAGCCGGCGATGACCTCGGGGAGGTTGATGCTCGCAGTGGCCTCCTCTTCTCTCCGAACAAAGGCGCCAATGTCCCGTCTGAGACTGGCGAGCAGGGACTCGTCGGAGTAGACGTGGTACAGCACCCAGGCCGCCGTCGGCACGGTGTTTACGAGCAGGCCGTACGAGACGCTCAGGTTGAAGTGCTCCATGTCTGTCTGCGACAGCCCGTGCTGCAGGCTCACGGCGTGGCGGGACCTGATGAGCGCAGAGGCTGTACTTGGGCCGTCTTCGCTGTAGTACCTGTGCATGGCGTCGAAGAAGAGCTTCCGTGCTCGGCTGCCGCGAGGGGTGATGAGGCCTGGCAGCACGTTCAGCCCAAGGAGAATGAACTGCTCGTCGATGGTCCTGGATCGCGGTCAGCTACAGATCAGAAGCTAAAGTCAAAAGGAGCAGTAGGGGATCGGCGTACCAGAACGCATCGTATACCTCAGGGTCGTGAAACGGGTTCTTCTCCGGCCCGTACACGGCGTCGGTGCTCGCCCTGGTGACGAATCTGCGCGTCCACTCAAACAACCTGATGCGTCCGCTCCCAGACGATTCCTGAACGGAGGCAGGATCAAGATAGGTTGAAATCCCTCGTAGCATCACCTTTGAGATGGCGTCCAGGTTTGGCCCGGGGACAAGCGAGTCGTGCATGGCCTTGAGTGTCTCCGGACGGAGTCCCACAGGGCCCTTCTCCTCCAGCAGGTTCTCCCCCAGCTTCTCAATCGCATGTTGGCTGGGTTTCAGCATCCTCTTTGCAAACTGCACGACGTAGGGAGCGAACGAGATGGTCTTGGAGCGACGATCAATCGCAGATATCAGCTGAGGCGAGGTAACGATGTAGATCTTGCTTTTGGGCACGCCGAGAGTGAATATCGGCAGGTTGTGTTTCTTACTAGGTCAATGTGTAAGTCACTTTGCTACTATGTGAGAGAATATGACCTACGCGATCATGCCATAGTAGCTCGATCCATGTCGGATCATGCCGGGAAGATGACCGAAGAAAGGGATGCGAGAGGGGATCAGGCGTGGTTCATTGGGACCGTGTGATGCTGTCGCAAAATGGCTGAATATGAAGAAGCAAATGATTGAGCACAGCGAGACGAGTAGAATGGGCGTAATCATATTGACGATTGTTTGCATTGGTAGACCAAATTGTGAATATTGATCAGTGCCTACGCAGTTGAAGATACACGTCTTGACTCTTGAAGTCTGAGGCAAGTTGGGTTCTCATGAGGATGGCGACGGAGTGAGTCTACCAGCCTCATGCCGTATGCAATAATACCACAATGACCATTGTGATTCGACTGATCGATGCCACAGGTAGATGTACATAAGATGATACCTCAGCCGCACCAGATGGTGGGGTTGCAATCACTGAAGCCTCCAACATAAGCCTTGTGTAAGACGGCGGACGCTGACGTGGGGCACAGCGGCATTGAGGAGGGGGTGTGCATCTAATGTCTTGGATTAATCATAATTGTGATTGTTGGGTTTCAAACAAATGGCTCTTGATTGGACTTGGGCTTCTAGGCAGCACCCACGTACGGTCACACTGCAGTGCGGCCGACGCGACCAACAGTCAATTGAATGTTGGTTGAAATGAATTCAGGAGTACGAGTACGAGCACAAGTGAGGTAAAGGTACTTTTGGTGACACTGCAGTGAACAATGCTAAGCTCAATCTTGGGTTCAATGGCACAGCAGGTCCAGGAACAAACAAAACGGGCAGTGAACACCTCCCTCTCACCTCTCTCGGTCTCTCCTGCCCCGCCATTGCTTTGAGGAGTCTCCCTCCTTCTCACGCACCTCCATCGCTTCAGCCTTGAGAGCACCGCCATACCCAATTCCCAGCTCCATCGCTTCGAATACTCTCCTCGTCATCGGCTGTCTCCCGCCATGTTGGGTCTCATCTTGGCTGGCCTCGCTTCGGCCTACAGCATCTGGAGCTTCGTCTGCCTCGAGGCCAACGTGCGCAAGGCTCGCGCCCTCGGCCTGCCCGTCGCCCGTCTGCCCGTCGACGCCAACAACGTCTTCTGGATCCTCCTCCAGCCTCACTTCTACAGCCTCCTCGACCGCCTCCCCATCCGCTGGCTCTCCTACCCGTCCTTTGTGCGCTTCTCCCGCAGAGGATGGTACTTTGCCGAGCGCGCCAATGCCCACCTCGAGCTGGGCCCCATCTGGGCCCTCGTGTCGCCCGTGAGCATCAACATCCATGTGGCCGACCCTGATGCCATCCAGGACATTGTCACCCGCCGCGGCGACTTCCAACGTCCCACTGCAGAGCTCAGTACCTCTCCCCCTTCCCTACACTGCTTGTAGCAATAGCTGACAATTGTTCAGAAATACTAGAGCTCTACGGACCGTGCATATCGACAGCCAAGTGGCCCGACTGGCCGCGCCACCGCAAGCCCATGGCCACGCCCTTCAACGAGACCATCATGGCCTCCGTCTGGACCGAGTCTCGGCGCCAGACTCTCGGCATGTTGGCGTCGTGGACAAAGTTCGCCGGTGCCGGCATCCCCAGCTACCAGCGCGACACACGCACGCTCTCCCTCAACGTGCTCGCCGCCGTCGGCTTCGGCAAACCCTACGACTTCCGCGGCTCGACAGAACCTTCCGTTGACGAGATTGGCGAGTACCGCGACTCCCTGCAGACCGTCCTCGACAACATCATCCTGCTGCTCATCGTGCCTTTCCGCGTGCTCCAGATGGTCCCGGGCAACTGGGCAAGGATCGGCAATGCGGGCGTCTCGTTCAGGAACCACATGGTCAAGATGCTCGAGAGCGAGACGGAGGCGCTACAGCAGGGGAGGAAAGGCTCCGGCGGCATCATGCCTGGCTTCGTCCGCGCCGTTGACCAGTATCACCGCGAATCTACCGCCGATCCGGATGCCAAGGGCGCAAAGAAGGGCCTCTCCGTGGACGAGATCTTCGGCAACCTGTTCGTCATCAACTTCGCAGGCCACGACACCACCGCCAACACCCTGGCATTCGCCACGCTGCTGCTGGCGGCGCACCCGGACGTCCAGGCCTGGCTCGCCGCCGAGATCGAGGCCGTGGCCGAGGGCAAGCCGATGGAGGAATGGGACTACAAGCAAATGTTCCCCAAGCTCAACCGCTGCCGGGCCGTCTTCTACGAGACCTTGCGCCTGTTCCCCCCCGTGCCTGCCCTGCCCTCCATCACCAGCGACCATCCCCAGCAGGTAACCGTCGGGGATAGGACCTACACCGTGCCCGTCGGCGTCAACTTCACCGCCAACCTGCGCGCCATGCAGACGCACCCGGTGTACTGGTCCAACGCCGACCAGTGGGAACCGTCGCGGTGGATCGTGAACCCGGCACCTACTCCGGAACAGGTGGCGCAGGAGACATTCTTCGTCCCCGGCAAGAACATCTTCTTCCCCTGGGGCGAGGGCCCCCAGATCTGCCCCGGGCGAAGGCTGTCCGAGGTGGAGGCCGTCGCCGTGCTCGCGTGCCTGTTCAGGGCGCACCGGCTGCGGATCAAGAAGGACAGCGACGGGGAGAGCGATGAGGCGACGTACGAGCGGTTTGACAAGTGTGTGAATGATGTGGACCTGGTGATGCTGGTTAGACTGAAGAACGCGGACCAGGTCACCCTGATTTGCGAAGAGGCGTGATGGTGCTGGGAGTCTGGGACACTCCACAGAGAATAGTTTAATTCCAGCTGCAGACCGCCGTTTCGCATGGCAAGGCACGTTCTGCCGATGTAGTGATCTATAATGAGGATATGTATGCCAACCCACTGAGTTGGCAGAGCTTTCAATTCTACTGGAATGTCGAAGTGACTTACATGCCCGCTTGACCTCGACGCCGGGGTCAACAAGTAGCCAACGACAACACGGGTCTTCACCTCTAGACGTGAACATAAAAGAAAGTGCCTCCATGAAGCCAGTCTATTGCATTCCTCCAAGTCATATTCTGAACTCTCGCTCAGGGTAGTTCCGAGGCGGAATACTAGCTGGGACAAGTGGGTGCGGCGCATCTCGTGCTGGACTGATTAGCTGGTGGCCTCCTATAGGCATCTTGGAGGCTTGTCGCCGACTTTGAAACCATGATTAATCTCGGCCAGTGCGACATTCAAAGCAATAAACAGCCTAAATATGTCGGGCTTCGGTCGCAACCGCGCCTACTTGGCGGTCGATCATGCGCACCTTGTCCAGGATCAGTGGGCATTCTCCACTTCAAACGCTTCAGGATCATGAGACGCGTATCAAAGCCTCATGTAAAGGGGAAGATCAAACCATATATCAAACATTCAAGGCATCACAAGTTGAACAAAGCTTTCGGGCATTGCAGGAGGGGGACCACATTGGGAAAATCATCGGTCCTGTGCCCAAGACCACGGCGCCAGATCCCACCGCAGAAATAGTCCCATAAAGACTCTCAGGAGTATTCCAAGAAGCATAATTCGTTTGATACGAATGCCTCATACCTTCTTGTGGGGGGACTACTCGAGGAAACCGGGAAGGCTGTTGCGGTCTGGGTGGCTGAGAAAGGGGCCAAAAACCTGCTATTCATGACTCGCTCGGGACAGGAAAGCACCAATGCCAATGTTAGAGAAATAACCCCGAAGCATGGCAACTTCGCCGGGAAGCTTCCGCTTCTTGGATGCTCGGTCACGAGTCGAAGGGGAGATGCCACCGTCTTGCGGGACGTGTTTGATATCGTGGAGTGTGCACGTCGACCTATCAAAGATGTCATACCGATGGCTATGGAGCTGAACGTGAGTTTTGGATTAATCTATACAGAAGAAAACAGTATTATTAACAACCTAAGATGATGATCCATCCTCCATGGTATTCAGGAAGTGGGCAGCCTCTTCGTCCCCAAAGGTTCCTGGAACACTAAATCTGCACAAGGCCTTCCAGGAACACCGTGTAAAGCAATGGAATACCTCTAGACTTCTTCTTCGCTTTCAGTTGGTCAACACCATGTTGGAGATAGTAGCGGGCGGCGAGGTTGGTAAGATTGCCTTGGAGGTCATGGAGAAAATCGGAGCTGGAGTCAACACTGCATAGCCCTGCAAAGTTAAAACTACAGTGCAGAGCACCGTAGTGTCAGGAATGATGGATCGTTACACTGCCAGTCAAGCGTAAGTCGTCCCTTTAATTGGGATATAAATGAATGGTGTATTATTAGGATCTAAGTCGATAATATTTATAAGCCTCGGCCAAGGGATGATCCCGTCTTTTCTGGTGTGAGATTCGCGTCTATTGTTATAATTCGAAACACTGCGCAACACATCTTCTTCCGATGGACAGATTGTTTGGTTCAATAGCTTCACAGATCGCAGTGTCGTTAGTTCACGATATTGGTCCAAGGTTGGACAACTTCTGAATGGCCAGATCTTCAGACTCTTGCCACAGGTTCGAAAGAATAATGTAAGACCGAAGAGGCCCGCTTGGAACTTGCATCATTACCTAGGTTTCCTGTCTGGGCATATTTGGGTGCCTTGGAGATTAAAGCAACTCTATCTTCTTAGCATGTGCAACCACAAATAACCCCAAGATCACGCCCAACTCAAACTCTATACCCCCCCACCTCCTAATCTCCACAATGGTATCCTCCCCACCAGCAGTTTTCCTTACTACTGTTGCAAACATGAACTGCGAATCGTAGTTGTTCTCATGGTACCGTATATCTAGCACTATTGGAAGTGCCCCTGCCCACCGCAGGTCAAACTTTGGCTCGTCCGGGGCCGAATACCACTTGAACAGGTGAGGTGCCGCTGGTCTACCAGGTACTGTAACGATTGGTAGGTTAACCTTGTAGTCGAATGAAAGCATCCTTGGTGCAGTCATTGGGACCCAGAGCGCGTTAGGTTGAGTCGGAGAGCAAGTGCATATTGTGGCTAGAGGCTCCCTTTTGTTTGTAGGATCAGCTGAAAGGCGCGCGGCGGCAATAGGAAGTGTACTATCAGATGCGGAGAAGATTTGAATATTGCCAACTTTAGAGAATGAGGATATGAGTTTGATATGATACAGAGGCGTGGGATCGACTGTAAGAGAGACATGGTAGCTTGTAGCTGAATCACGGATAAGTGTAAGGTAGTCGACTTGAAAGTCCCGGATGGAGCCTGTTTGTATGGTACCAGCAATACGGTTGATAATATGGTTGGTGGCAGAGGCACTAGGCTGCGTTGTTTCTTTTATAGGCTGCTTCTCCTGGTAGGGAGGTAAGTCCTCCGTATTGGACGCCATACCTAGTTCATGTAAACGTTGGTGACAGCAGCTTTGAGGCCATGGAGTTTATCAAGCGGGTGAAAGTAGTCAGAATGAATCCACGGAGGGACAGCTCTGGATATAAGGGCTTTTGAGTTCTATTATTAGCTTAGCACCAGGTACATACCAAGCCATCAGTGGGCTGGGAACAACATGGCAAGCCAAATTATGCCGGAACAGGCACTGGGCTGATTATTACCTCAGAAGCAGGTCACATGTGCATACAAAGTCACTAGGTGGGCGAGAAGCAACCAACACCGCGTGACAGGCCAAACCTGAATGGAGTATGATGCCCCGAACAGGCACTGGCCTGACTATTGCCTCATCAGTAGGTTGCATGTGCATACAATGCCACCAGATGGGCCAGGAACAACCAACATGGCATGGCACCCGCCAAGCCACGCCAGATCAAGCCTCATGTCGGAGCAGGATCGTAGGTATCTCAAAATCTGCGCAACAGCATTCGTAATAAATTGGACAGCATGGTGATGGTGGCATCGGCCTATCTGATATCATCCAAAATTTGCGATCAAGATGGGAAGCCGATCACAAGAGTGATGCACTTACACTTGGTGAATACTGTTGTAATTTTGTCGGAGGTGTAGTCACTGGTGTTGAGGAAGCGAAAACGCGAAAGGAATGTGGAAAGACTAGATTGAAATGCTCAAAGATGCCGCGATGGTAGTCAAAGGCAAATTTGAGGACTGGTTGCGAAATGCACCGCGAAAGTATGCGAATTAGTCTAGCGCGACAGGCTTCCAAGAAGTTCAATCGATGGATTTAGAAGAGGAAGAATTCCGAGAAGATTGAGAAGGTCGATCGACGGACAATGGAGAAAGCGAGTTCCAAGGAGACGGGATCCGGTGATTCCTGGTAGGCATAGTCGCATGTGATGGAAGGGCATTTTGTTTGGATCTATGTATAGGATGTTCATAAGCCTCGGCCAAGGACAATGACTTTTCCGGTATAAGATTTGCAATGATGTATATTTTTGTTTTTGTTTTGTTTTTTATTCCATTTCTTATCGCTACAGGCAAGAGATATCCTCAGGTCGGGCTGCACACATAACAGTGCAACACAGTACGGGATACCTGTGCCGATACACATACTAAAAACAATCGCTTATAACTCCCACATCCTTAGCCTCGTTGCCGCCTCAGTGTACATGTATCGTACTCCAACGCCAGGTGCGAAAACTAACAGCCCGGTTGGCCCTGGAACTGTTGAAAGTGATGCTGAGGAAACCCCTGGTACTCTCCTTGCTGCCCTTGCTGTTCTTGATAAGTCCGGCTAGCCTGGCCCTGGAACTGTTGGAAACACGGCTCGGGAAGCCCCTGAGACTGTTGGGGATAGAAGGGCTGGTACGCCGCCAGCTGTGGATGGCTGAGCTGCTGCGGGTTGAATTGGGGGGCTGCCGCCTGGTACATTTGGCTACCCGATGGTACGGGTTGCTCTTGTTGTTGGCTTTGCTGCCACTGCTGCTGCTGCTGTTGCTGCCACTGCCACTGCTGCCACTGCTGCTGCAACTGCTGCTGCTGCTGATGTTGGCGTAGCAGCCTACACCACTGCAGCCTTTCCGTCTGCTTCGCCTGTCCTTTTTTGAGGTCTCTCAGGCGTTGCTCCTCCGATACTTGCCGCCTCTGCTCTTGTCTGGGTGCCGCTTGCTCCGTATGCTGGAAGTCTGTTCCCGCGGTGCCAGGCTGAAGGCACTCCGTATCAGTGCCAGGCTGAAGGCACTCCGTATCAGTGCCAGGCTGAACGGACTCCGTATCATTGCCAGACTGAAGGCACTCCGTATCAGTGCCAGGAAGGAGCTCCGTTTCAGTGCCAGGCTGAACGGACTCCATATCATTGCCAGACTGAACGGACTCCGTATCAGTGACAGACCATGTGGTATTGATCACAGGCTGATGGCTCTGGACGTCGGCACAAAGCTGATGATTCTTATCATCCCCACAAATTGTGTCGCCGGCAATATCGATATCAAAATTGAAATCAGCCAAATCGGCACCGGTCGCAAAGTTAAAATTGATACCAGCCGCATCGGCATTATCGATGATAGTTTTATCATAATCATCGACAATAGTCGTATAGTTATTGTCGACACCAGTCATGTCGCTGACATTGGTATCATGCTCCCAGTCCTCTGCATTCTTCTGGGCAGTTTCAGCGGCCCGTTCTCCCTCCAGAACCGTCCCTAAATAGAGCACCCTTTCCTCTGCACCCAACGTTTCATCGACGGTGTAACTCATATTGGTGGTATGGATAGGGAAGTGGGTAAGTGTTTTTGTATGAATGAGGGTGAGGGCAATCGACACAGGTCTGAGAAAGCTTTGGTGGGTGAGTAAAAATCACAAGTTGAAGTCTTGGGCGAAAGTGTGATCAGGGAATATTGCTCCCTCCAGTCGTCTGGGATTGCCATTGCATTATATAGGGAGCAACGAAAAGTTAGAAAGGCGGACTGATGCTGTTTACGCAGCTCTTTACCAGAAGCTATGGCGGTGGACTGAACCTTGACTCCGACCGGATGAGCGTGTTCAATTTCAACCCGGCGCGTGACAGAGAGAAGTGCTGGACTCCATCGACGAGAACGCAAAGTTAGAAAGGCGGAGTGATGCCGTTTACGCAGCTATTTACCAGAAGCGATCGCGGTGGACTGAACCTTGGCTCTTGTCCCTGCGATGGCTCGAACTCCGGCGGCCAGCGCTCAAACTGAGCCGCCCGGTACTTAGGCTTCGCCGTGTAGCATCCACCGATTTCGAATCAAATGCACGGGATCTGGAACTTCTCCGGAAGTTCAGTATGAGAAACTGACCAGAAGTGCAGCCAATGGTCACTGTTGGGCCAGCTGCCCGGAAGACTTGGGGTCTGTGCTCTGGGGGTAGCCAGAGAACATTTTCTTCACACCATGTGATCCAGTCACCTTGAGACGTGATCCCATACCCAATAGGTCCGGGGACTTCCAGGTTCTTCCCTTCTGCTAGATCTTGACTAGCTCCGAACACAATTGCTCCTGCTGCAGTGTCGATGCTGAAGCCTGAACCTACACTCGAGATGCTGAAGACCTCTCCCTTGGCTTGGAATGAGTGGGTACACTTGTTTGTTTTTAGGTTCCAGACCTGGATAGTTCCTTCTTTTGAAGCCGAGGCAAGGCAGCAGCCGTCCGCTGAGAAGGCAACAATCTCTGCATTCGCACTGTGGCTCTCAAAGGTGCAGGAACTATCCTCACACTTCCACACCTTCACTGTCCTCCAGTTGTCATAGGAGGCGGAGGCAATGTACTTGTCGTCTTGGGAAAAAGCAATGCAGCAGAACGGGTCTGAACGCTTCTCAAACGAGGATAGGACCTCGCCCGTAGTCAAACTCCATACAGTCATTCCACCGCTAAGAGAACTTGCAACCAGTCGCTGCCCACGGTGCGAGAAATCTAGTGACGTAACATAGCCTTCGCCCGACTTCAGTGTGCGGATACACTTTCCCTTGCCGACATCCCAGATCCTTACGAACCCATCATCAAGGCCGGTGGCGATGAACCTGTCGTCGTGGGAAAATACCATGGATCGTACGGCCAGGGATGGACTCGGGGACAAAGAGTCTCGTCCCCGCCATTGCTTGAGTTTCACCTTGTCAATCACCTTGGTCCTTGTCGAGGAAATCCAGTGTTCATCAGCGGTCTGCTGGAAGTCCTGGACACACTCGCCCGTAATCCGATGCCACAACTTTAAGGTTCTGTCCAGCTGGGATGTTGTGGCAAGCCATTTTTTGTCATTTGAAAATATGGAGAAGTGAATGCTATTCGACGTATCTTCAATCTTGGTAGTCGTGCCACCAGAGTTCCGCGCGTTGGCGAGGTCCCATACTTTGAGCGACTTGTCCCGGGACGCTGAGACGAGCCAGCTGTTGTCCGAAGATATGACCACGTCCGTCACGGGGTCTGTGTGGCCCGCAAAGCTCAAGTCACAGTGACCTGTCTTGATATTCCACAGATTGACAGACCCATCCCAAGCGGAGCCGCATGCAATAAGGCTGTCATCGGGAGAAAATGAGATGGATCTGCCGGGACGTGCCGCAATGGTAGTATAACAAGCCCCAGAACGTATCCATATCCGGATACTGCCGTCAAGAGACGCAGACGCAATAAAGCGATCATTATGGGAGAAGACAACAGAGGTGACCCAGTCCTTGTGGCCCGTGAATACTCGCTCGCTCGGCCCTTTTGGGTCCCAGATCTTATCCCAGACTCGGACTTGGCCCTCCGAGTCTGCAGACGCGAGGCAAAACTCCCTGTGCGCGAATGCCACGGAGACAACTTCATCCCGGTGCCCGGTGAGCGTTTTAGCGCACTCCCCTTTCCTGTCCCAGATCTTGATGGACTTGTCGCTTGAGGCGCTCGCCAAGTACATGTCATCATCGCTAAACGAGACTGAGCGTACTGCATCTTCATGTTCCGTGAGTGTCTGGACACATACCCCATCGTTGTCCCACACCCGGACTGCCCCATCTGCGGATGCAGACGCCAACCGGCTATTGTCATGGGAGAAAGAGATGGAGTATATTTTGTCGGTATGGCCTCTCAAAGTCTGTTTACAGAAGCCAATTCGGTCCCATAGTTTGATGGTGCCATCATGAGATGCAGTAGCGATGAGGTCGTTCCCATTCGAAATAGCTACGGAACTTACCACGTCCGTGTGACCTTCGAGCGTTTGCGTGCAAGCACCCCATTCTTCTCGCGCAAAGATGGGTGGCAACCAACCCGAAGATTTGTGGTAGAATGATTTTCGGACTCTGCTATTCCTGGGAGAAAAGAAGAGCGCGGAGGAATAGAGTTGGAGGGGGTACTGGTTCGTAATTGGGATGAATTTGAGAAGAAACCGGCGGATATCGTGGAGGAATTCCAAAAAGCCTTCACCGATCTGCTCGTTGTCAGCCAAATCCATAGAACGAGAAGAATTTACACAGGGATCGGCTACTTACAGGCATTAATCTGCAAAGGGTATCTATCATGGAAATGCTTTCATATCCAAGCCCTAAAAGGCACAAGACTTCGACCCAGTGCAGGAAATGAATCTCAAGAAACTTCTTGACCCATCCTATCTGGTCCTGCGTCAGGTGGGATCCGGCAGCAGTGCCCTGTTCAAGATGGTATACCCAGTATAAACAAGCATATCTAATATGGTCAGGAATTTGCGCATTGATGGTCCCTGTCAGGATGTTTGTGCGTTTAACGGCAGGGTTACTCTGGTCACAAATGTCCTTCCTGAGTTTGATGATGAGCAGCTGAAAGCATTGTGTAGCGAGCTCTATATGGCAAGCTGGTTCGTCTATCCAGAATGGATTCTCGTCCTTGTTGGCAGGATCAACAAGAAAATCGCGGAACGAGAGATGCAGTATCCTTGTCGGTTCAAATGGACCCGGCGTTTCAAGGACGGAGCGCAGGTGGAAGAGCGTCTCGTTGATTTTGACTTTTTCTTTGCCGAGCAAGGCAGCGAGGCTTTTCGCCGTGAGGGGTTCGGATAGGAGAATAAGACTACCGATGACCTCTCGAAATTCTTGGACGGCAGTTTCAACATCATCCTTTGCAACACCAACTAGTAGTTGATTCAACACAGGCATGTAGACCCCATCCAAGGGAGATTTCGAGGGCTTTGTGATGGCCTGCCCTCCTTCCTTCAACAGCTTAGAAAGCTGCTCGCTTGGATTGCTAATCTCCTGGTCTTGAATGAAACGAACGATTGTGTCCGCGTAGATGAAGAGAGGAGACGCCATTGAGACCAGGGCCTTTATTTTATCCTCGCCCGGCCATTCTTTCGAGAGCCTTGCCTCTGCTGTCTCGTTATGCGCCTCTCTGATACGACGAAGCTCATGTGTCAAAAAAGCAGATAGATCACTGTTAATAGCGTCATTTGGGACCGCATGAAGAACAATGTTCTCGTACTGGCCCTGGATCTGCTGGAACCCAAGTTCTGCGGGCCATTCTGGCCTACTGGTGAAGAATGCCTTTATTTGCACTGGACTTGCGCTTGGCCCATTGGCCTCCGCCAAGAGGCGGATGATTGTAGAGACGTCATCCTCACTCTCACACTCGTCCAGCGCGTCAATCACCAAGACAACAGTCCGGGTCTCCTTCGCAACAATCAAGGGCAGCAGAATCAACTTCTCCCACTGCTCACGCAGCGCTCTCCGCGAAATCTCAGGGTCATTGCCCAGCGCGCTAAAGAGCGCATCTCGGTACGCCGGTGACCCATCGGCAAGCTGGCTGGCGATGGTGCCAAAGAAGAGCCCCGCCTTGCGCCTGTCCGTCTCAGTCCTGCTGAAGAAGAAGGTGGCAGCCAGGCGCTCCGGTCCCTGGCCCTGGAGCAGCCTCGCAGCGACAGTCCGCGCAATGGTCGACTTGCCGGTGCCGGCCATGCCATTAAGCCAGAAGATGGCCTTGGCCTTCTCGTCGCCGCCGGAGTCGGCGTTAACGTCAGCGGCGGCCCATCTTGATACCCGATTGAGGAGATCAACCCGAGTGCCTGCTAGACACCCGCGGGCACTGGCGCAAAAGTCGAATGCTGCGCCCTTGGCGGTCGGGAGGCGATCATCGTGGAAATACTCCTGGCCGGAGACAATGGAAGGGGCCAGGGAGGGCGGGGATTCGGTCATGGGCAATGGCTTGGATTGGTGCCCGAATCATGTGCACCGGTCGATACAATCTGTCTTGTAGTTTACTTGTTCGCGACGTGGCCGAGTACCTACCCAAAGTAAGCGCGGGGTGGAACAGTTAAAGATGTTCCTGGGAACTTCAGAGACACCAACACGCCATGGGCTGGTTGCACTTGGTTAAAATTGGAAATGTGAGATGGCAGAGCTCGTGCATTATGATGGATTTGATGACAGGGGTTGTCCCAGCTCAGCCTCATCCAACCCAAGACTTTTGCCGCCCAACACAGGTCTTTTCTTAGGCAAATCCTCCAGTGCGCAGCCTCATCATATCATTATGGCTGTCGCCTGGCTCAGAACATGGCACGACCTAAAGGTGAGTTTCCTTACAAGAGTCCCTCCTTTACATTGATCACGAACAACAGCATAGCGAGGTTGTCTTGGGCTTATATGAATGGTATGTCACGGGAAAAGAGAGCATTCATCCTACGAACACCAGCCACAAATTTATCAAAGCACAAGCCCAATTTGGATACGCATTAATCGGCCAGCAAGAATGATCCAAGCAGCTGGACCACTGTAAGAGGCCTGCCTGTGGCTAAATATGTCCCCTAATTTCGGTGTTTCAGCATGAATTTTTGGCGTAATTGGTGGATATCGATCATATTTATAGTACCCCGTAATCACCAACGGCTTGGGCCGACGGCTTGTTGCTAATGAGGGGAGGTCTAAGCTTTGTTGGCATCCACGGGGAGGCTAAACTTTGCTCAGAACCTCGTGCTCGGGTGAAATATCGCCCCTGGAACTACATAATTAACATTAAGTAAATGAGAGATTGGTGTTGGCATCCGGACCTAGCAGTTGGAGCCACCAAGGTGCCATGCCAGTCAAGAGCACGCAGTTGGTCAATAAATACCCCATAGCCCGCAAATTCATATCCTTGCTTTCAACGCCGTTTATGCACTCCAACTACCGGCAATAGCAGAAATATTATCCGATAGGGTTTAGTTTACGGGAACTAAGTCATGGCGGCGAGGCAACTTCGTGACTGCAGTTGTGAAGTTAAAGTTGGAAAAGCTTCGATTAAGCTCTCGGGATGACTCTTGGTTTTTTTTTTTTTTTTTTTTTTTTTTTTGACATAACTTTGTCAGGCGCCCAAGTCGCATGTAACCCAAAAGAAAATTTGTTCTAGCTATTTAGGTCATCCCAGCTTTTGCCTTTCATACACTAAAATGGGGTGAGGTGTGTAGAGAATCACGAGACGGCAACAAAACTTGTTTGTGGAGTCGACGCGCCCGTTAGGCGTGAGGCAGTTCAGAGGAACATTGGAAGACAGTCCTACTAAATAGCATAATCAATACTAAAAGCAGCATAAACTACCTAAGGCTACACTATGGCTCTCAATCAAACTGAAGCAATGGAACATTTTCATAGAGAATATCATTACAGGGCAGAGGAGGTATAGGGTAGATAGAGAATTAACCTTGGCCTGCAACTAGCTCTAGCGCGTCATTGGCAGGTGATTTCCGCATTTCGGCACTTTTGTGTCAACTTCGCCTTGTTTAGAAGTCTTGTGTTCCATTCGTAAGAAAGGAGGCCGTGAAGCTGTGTGACATAGCGGGTAGGTATCCAACTAACGTGCCACCATTTCCCAATTGCCCGGGCTAGGCTCCTATTTTCAGGGATTGTCCACTTGCTCATTTTGTGAAATTGGCCCTATGACCATCTGTTTCGAGTCCATGACGTAGTTGGGGGGTACTTGGGACAAAGAAGCATCATCATTTTGCGCACCTTTGCTTTGATTTTATGACCCGAGAATAATGAGATCTTGAGGATCTCCTGTGCCGCTTCCGCCCCCATGTTCATTTCCACCATCAAATCCTCTGCTAGGGAGCTCTGTATGGTAAGATCTACTCATTAGGGCTCGGGCCGTGGTTCCTGGTCGCTATAGCGGGCCGTGATAACGACTAAATTAGCACCCTCTTAGCTCGAGATGCGGTTCGGGAGGTGAACGTCTTGCGCGATACCTCCCTGGCAATAGGCATCTTACAATTTTGATGTGTTGGGATCGAACCGGGGGCGAGCTTTGACACGAACGAACTCGTTGAAAGGAATGGGAATATCGGAGGAAGTGGTCATTTTCCATAGAATCCTGTCTTTAGTTGAGATGTTCTTGGCCTAACCTTCATTGAGTTGAGATGTTTCTGGCATCTTCCATTGCATTTTTTTACTTTGCCCTCGAATTCTCATCCGTACTTGGCCTAACAACATTATTCTTCCCTTGAGCTGTTCTAATTTTTTACAAAGCGATGCAGGGGGGATTTGCAGAAAGGTATGCCAGCCACTTTGATCTCGCTTCTCCTGTTGCACGGGAGGAACAGGATTGAAATTAGAATGAGGTGATTTTAGGGGGCGTATTTGATTTGGGGATTGAATATATTCCTTCGAATCGATCCAACACGTTTGTGCTGAACCGAAAGGGTTGGCGAAATCAACATCGTGCCCCTGCAGCGTATCATGCACTGGACGATGAACGACGGCGGACACGTGCATGCATGCAGGCAGACAAAAATCGCCAGGCTCCTCCCATTGGGGGCCGGCGAGTGAGTAATTGACTGATTTGTCTGCCACGGCTGGATGATGCGCCACACTCCCAGGCAGCAGAGTCTCTTTTAGGACCTTCGTTCAAGGCACCACAT
This sequence comes from Clonostachys solani, assembly GCA_902141235.2. Lineage (NCBI taxonomy): Eukaryota > Fungi > Ascomycota > Sordariomycetes > Hypocreales > Bionectriaceae > Clonostachys > Clonostachys solani. Next base: position 1,758,268 of record CABFOC020000002.1, read on the forward strand.
CCCACTCAGCCGTTCTGGGCGCGGCCGATTCGACTTGTCTCGTCCGAAATGCAGATACGATGCACCGGGAGAGGAACGTCGCATGCTGATGCTGCCGTTACATGGCAGACTCGTGGCGCGTGCCTGGATTTTTGGCCGTTACAACCCCTGTTACTCCAATCTCGATGTTGTGCCCAGGGGACACAGATGAGCGCCCAGCTACGACCTTCTTCAAAGCTGAGTGCGCACGATTGACGGATGACCCGCCGCGAAGGGACCGTCTCAGGGAAGATGTGTGTCTTGTGCCGTCTCCGATTGGTAGACGCTCTCAGCTCCACGAGGCTGATTCACGTTTTTCAGCTGCAGTCAGCGAGTCCTTGCCCACGAACCGGAGAAAAAACGCCCTCAAGGACGGGTCACAGGGGCCTTAGCCGATTAGGTGGGATCAAAACATAGCTGAATGTGAGCTGATGATGAAAGATATGGCCAAGTTTTTTCCCATCCCCGAGCTGCGCAGAGTGTTCCAGACCTGGCAACTTGGGCGAGTGTTTGTTGGTACCCTGACATCGCCCACTTTTGCTGAAAATCACTCCCCTGATCTGATCCTACCCGCGGGGTAATATTATTGAATATTCGCACCATTGGAATGTGCCAGCCCACTTATCGTATCCAGCAAGGCAGAAAAGGACGTCGCCAAGATTGGACGCACAGCCTTCCCAAAACAGGTCTCAAAAGACCCAATGGGGCGGAAGATGAGACTGGATGGATGTAAAGCAAAATCGACCAATCTGTCACCCACAGCGGCCGGCCATGGGGATCCGGCAGCCCCCGTGGATCTTATTTATGAGACTGTGTCTCTCAACGGACCCCTGGATGATGTCAACCCATTCCGTCAGACGACACGCGCCGCGGAGGAAGCCGTTACTCCGCCTAGGGCTGAAAATCAGTGAGTCAAGCTGAAAGGGCATGGAGAGCCACGTGGAGAAAAAGGTCTAGATTGGGTCGCATCCCAGCCCAGGCAGGGAATTAAATCAATGTTTGATCCCAGAGACGGGATGGTGTTGGACCATTGGATCTCTAGCCTCGCCAAGTGACTGAGATTTGTTCAATCGGCCAATGGAATCCCTGTAGAAGCCTTCGACATGCGAGCTGGCTGACAGACGGACGGACCCGGGATCTATCCCAGTCCCTCTCGTTCTTGTTCGCAACGCTAGAGTTGGGTCGTGATTTGGATCATGACGGGGGCTGTGCCGGATTGGATCCGTCAGATTTAGCCCCCGTCTGCCCCCAGGGACTTCCATACGAGGTGAATATGCACCCTAGCGGGATCTTAAGCGTAGTTAATGAGATTATTGGTGGTGCGTCTGTGCTGTGATCACCGTCGGGGTATGCTTTTCACATTGCCACCCTTGGGGTGCTTCACACCCTTTTCTATTTAGAGAGATCGGGACAGGACCATTATCCTGGTATCCAGCTGGTGGGAGTGAAGATGTGTCACACTTCCTCACGGCCGCTGGCTAATGAGGAGTCGCCATTGCGTTGCCATGGGCTCGATTGAATCCATAATGTCCGGGCATGCCATATCTCTGCCTGGAATCAGCTCTCTCGTGTGGTTGCCTTATCACACTGTGACGCACCGCAGATGCCTCACCGGCACCGTCCCGTCTCTTGGCGGCTGAGAGATGCCTGCATACCTGCCCCCAACTTGTCTTGCCCAGTCATTGAGGGTGGTCACCTGGATAGCCGCGCCTTGATGCCTTTCTGGCCGTGAGCCAATCATTGGCCCTGCGCTTAGTTCTGTACCCAGACGTCGGGCGTCCTACGTCTATTATTGGAGACGACCAAGTCCTGGGGATTTGGCGTTGACCACATTTGGCTGGTCTGCCCGAGCCACGAGGCTCAGCTTAAAGTGAAGCAATGGAACTGTTCTTTTCTCGTGAAGAATTATCTATATTATACCCCATAGCTCTCCCATCTCTACAATTTGTCGACCACTTCATCTCAACATCTTCTTCCCAACACTGTTAACAAACAAACATCTACATCAACCCACACTCATACAAACTCGACGTTAGCAATCTTAGTAGCTGCTATGCTTGTTCAACTACTGTCAAACGCCCTGGTTTGGGCTTGCAATACTTCACTCATATTCTTTGTCCTACCAATTATTCTTCTATTAGTTTGGCGTCTCTGGAAGTTTACGGTGAGACCTTGGCTAAGGCCTCTCGAGCCTAAAGAAATTCCATATTGGGTTCCCTGTAAGTTCTTCATGTGATCATATTCTTTTCTGAGCTACGCTAATCTAATAATAGTTCTTGGTATGTCTTACTATTTCGTTATGGAACAAACATCACGCTCATACTGTCTCAGGTCACACCATCGGTTTTCTACGCAGCTCTGATAAGCTCATCGAATACGGATTGTAAGTTTATCTAGTGGCACACAGAGTAAGACAAAAGTCTAATTCATTTGATAGGAAGTATACTGGAAACAACCACGAGGTCTTTGGCGTACAAACCGTTGACCGAAAACTATATATTGTCACCGACCCACAAGATGTCTCAGCCGTGTTCAGGGACACCGCCTCGCTGGGATTTGACGGTTATCTGAATGAGCTTCTTATCAGCTTTGGCTTTACTAAAGAGGCCATCAAGAAGATCTGGCACAAGCCATCAGATGATGATGAAAAGATGGTCAGCGAGACCATCAACCCAGAAAGGATGAACTTTATCCATCTGGCCGAGGACATCTTCAAGAGACAGCTTCTCCAAGGAGAAAAGATGGATAGAATTCGAGATGATATCATGAACACACTGCATCAGTCTATCCAATGGAGGCAGTTGGACTTCTGCACAAAATCTTTCAACGGGAACGGGAGACAAATCTCACTCTACTCCCTTTGTCGCTTCACGATGGTCGAGGCGGCTACAAGATCACTATTCGGATCACACTTACACAACCTGAACCCGGATATTGTCGAGAACATGCTGAGCTTCGGTGATCATGCTTGGCAAGTCATCTTTCGACTTCCAACCTTCTTGAATCTCGATGTCACAGCACCACGGAAGAAGCTCATGGATGCGCTGCGCGTGTTTGTCCAGCTCCCCGAAAGCCAGAGATCAGAACAGGCTTGGGCTATCAAGAATGTCCTGGACGCCTCGGATTCATTCGATATCGATTTCGAGTCACGTGCATGTGTTATACTCCTCATGTACTGGGCGTGAGTTGATAAATCCTTTCACACAATCTTTTACCTACAGAGCTGACCGATACTTGCTTAGTGCCAACGCAAATGAACACAACATTGCTTTCTGGGTGATTGCCCACATTCTATATGATGAAAATCTGCTGGAGTTGGTCAAGAGGGAGACGGAAGCCGCCTGGCCAAATGGCACTCTCGACATCAACTATCTCTCTGCCAACTGTCCCCACCTTGAAGCGGCCTTCAATGAGGCTTTACGTTGCTATGGCGGAGCCGTCATCAGCCGTAAAGTGCTTCGAAAGACAATCATTGGAAACAAGGAACTACAGCCCGGGCATGCAATCATCATGCCTTCCCGTCAACTCCACATGAACGAGAGCGCATGGGGCTATGACGCAAGGGAGTTTGATCACACCCGTTTTCTGAAGAACAAGTCTTTGGATCGCCATCCCGCCTTTCGGCCTTTTGGAGGCGGTGTGACTTACTGCCCCGGCCGCGTGTTGGCCAAGCAGCAGGTCTATGGTATGGTGGCTATTCTCTTCCGCCGCTTTGATATGAGGTTGGCGATGAGCGGCAACGGGATGAAGTCCCAGTTTCCTAAGCTTGACGATACCACGCCCCGGCTTGGTATTGCTGACCCCGCCAAGGGGATGGATGTTCTTGTTGATATGTGGGAGAAATGATCTATTTCACTGTCTTGATGTGGGGCGATGGTGTTTCACGTCTATCTTTCCTTTCGATTTTAATTATTATTAGCAAGCGTTGTGTTACGAGGAATTTACGTTTCAGATTATGGATTGATACTTGAAGTTGGATTGCAGATACTTGCTATTTCCCCTATTATTAGCCTTGGATTTAGATCGTCTTGCTTTGTTGTTCTTAATTTATTAGACTGTTCACATTTTGATGCATTTGATCAATTTCATTTTTTTGTCAGAGCAGTCGTCGGAAGTGCTATACCCTACTTAGCATAGAAATTATAACAATTTTTCACACGCGTTCCATAGGTCTCAACTTCTGTGTGCAGCTTTTCCTTGCCCGTCGACAAGAGACTACAATTTGACTGTCCTGACAACAATCGTTCTACACCATAACTACGTTGCTTCGTACTGTGCCCTTTTCACTGGCTTGTTAGCAATACCTACCTGGATGTTTATGCTAGTTTTCGGTACGACTTGGTGGACCTAGAGCGGCGTTGACCTATTTCTTATCTTTCCCCACTGCGAACCTGAACATGACTCTGTAACAGGTACTAGGAACTATAAGAAACGGAATCCACTGAGGTTTTAGACGGGATTACGGGAAAGGATTGTCTCAGCTTGACATCTTACTTGGTAAAAAAGAGCTGGTCACCAAGCAATGCCATTTTGCCACGCCAGTCAGCGCTACAGGCAAAAAGTGTGGTTTCGCCCGGGCTCGAACCGGGGACCGTCTCGGCGCAATCGGATGATTGTTAGCGAGAAATCATGACCAACTAGACCACGAAACCATGTGATTGCTTGTTCATGAAAGTCGGCCTTGACAGTCTCAGCTAAGTTTGGCTCCAGGCTGCGGCTGAACAACATAACATCTGCTATCTCTCAAGGCTTGATAGAGTGTACTGATGATCCAGCCTAGATAGCCGAGGCTGGATAACTAATTGGGAAACTACTCTTTTTGGGCAATTTGTTCTATGTGATAAGAATGTCCCATCATTCGACTTCGTTTGTGATAATGAGGAGAAGTTTCAAAGAACAATCAATTCAGCGGAGATTTCTCCTACCTGTTTCTCAGTAAAAGATTTCGTATCACTATGCTTAGGAGATATTCTGGGTCACCACATTCAGGCTAGTATTCACACCTCTTCATTCTTAACGTTCTTCAGGGAAAGAAGTAGGGAGCGTGGGATCTTCCTAGGCAAAGATTTAAAAGGTTCATCATAAAATAGAGCAGAGTACTCTGAGGTGTATATAATAGCAATTTCCTCATTGCACAATCTCCGATGTCCACGTCCATTTTGAGGTTAAGGTCAATATATCAATACATCCAGGTGCTGCGGGATGGGCCATGTCTTTGCGTTGGTCGACTAGAGTTTTCTGTGTCAATAAGGCATTGAGAAAGCTGTCAGAGCACATCATTAAAGTAGTAATACACCTGAGTGCTGAAGAATATGCATTCTAGTAAAAATGTAGGTTTGTCTTGCCGCCATTTCCCCGTGCTGTACCCATCTGCCCCTCCGCATTCGGTTCACCATATCTCTGAAATCTGGTTTATTTTTGGTGGAATGGAATCTGCTTAGTATTTTCAGGCTATATACAAATTTCTCAAATATACACTGTTAATGCTTGTGTCTGGATGTTTCTTCTCTGCTAGACACTATTTTATTCTCTACCTCCTAGACGCTATTTGCTTTATACTTCCCTTCAAACCATTATACGAATATAGGACGCTAAAGGGTTATCTATGTACATATGAGCTTACGGATAGCTCTACAGAGAAGAAGGAAAGGGAACATAGAGAAAAGAAGCAAAGCAATACATTTAAACGAGGCCTAAGACAAACCCTTCGGGTTATGTCAAACACCAATAAAAACATCAGCAACTACACCTCTCAGTCACCTCGATGTTGTCGCGTAATTGACGATATGTACTCTTATGTACACTTTCACGATGAGGTGCTTGACATCAAAATGAAATGATAAGCGAATATGAGTCATAGAAGAACAAAACTGAATAGATATGCAGTCAGCATTGGTTCTCCTAGCCCAATATGGATATATTCTCTGCTACATGGTGCGAAGTCATGGTGGGTCACGAGGATGCAAGTCAGCATCGCACCCATCCTCGTATCTACGTAGCATGAATGATAGCTGCATATTCGTCAAGCTCTGATTTGACGAGATAAGTGACAGAGCACACGACCATGGAGGGAAATCAACTCCGACTCCCGTTTCGTATTGTTGGCTCTTGGACATTCAAAGTACAGTTCGAAGTATATCGCCTCAAGAAATGCGAGTAAGCTGCTTGATTAGACGTTAGATCTCAGCTTTTACGGAATATTAAAATTGACTTTTCTATTTGCATAAACAAGGTTCTGCTTCTTGAAAAAGTGCAATTGCCCTTTGCGAAAAGGGTACTTATATTGTTTTCTCTTCGCTCACAGGCATTATGCCCAGGGAAGGGATATCCTAATCTCACCTTCGTGGTACTTGTTTTCTGTACCATAGAAGGGACTTTCCAGGTCTCCCAATCTCCACGTATATACTACAATGAGCTCTAAATATGGCATATTCTGCTGTCTGTTGTGTGCAACAACGACGAGAATATCTGTTCTGAGGCCTCTTTGAGAAATTTGGGCCATCCTCGGCATTCCTCTTAATCGTAGTTTTAACCACAGCCTCCAAATATCTCAATGGAAGTGTCTGGATGTGTAACTCAAAGTGCTGTTGTTCCCAGTTTTGTCGTATGGCTTCTGCGCCGCACAGATATCCCTCGTCTCTAGGGGACTTTGCGTGTCAATAGATCATACGTGGTTTATCTATGGAAGCTAAACTACATATTTGACTACAATACGCATATATCTTAATGGTATGGTAATATATATATCCCCATGCGCTCGATTGAATTTACCTTGGGGTTGCACAATGAAGATAGGAAGAGCTGAAGAGAACCTACCCTGGGATCTTCTGGATATGTCATCCTAATAAAAGTTGATTAGTGACAAGGCCACTAATTGCAAATCCTCTCTGCCAGAACGAAGTTTGTTTCATATGTGCTTTTGAGGTTACCTAAGAGAAAGAGAATAAAGTTTAACAGCAATGGAAGCTGCCAGAGCCCGACAACTCAACACAATGCTTTTGAGGTTATAATTTGGGCTTTTCCGCCGTCAAGGGTATTAGTCCTGGTCTTCTGTGTGGAGTACTCCTCCCAATGTGCTCTGTCCTGTATTCACCGTGAGCAGAGGAACAATATAACAGATACCAATTAATAACAGCCAAGAGTGGTTTTGCATATATTTGGTTGCTAAATATAAGCCCATTATACAGAGAAGTATTGATTCAACAACGACTTCGGTTCGATCGTGCGTCAGAAGGATTCCTAATATCGAATCAGGAAGGTTACGGTCCACATCAACCCCACCATCAGCGTCACATTGCATGCCAGATGGCACGTATTGGGTGAATAAGATTGCATGAATAATTTTTCCTCGCTTGCATGACGACGTATCAGAAGCATTTGGCTTGGGGGCCAATCGTAACCAAGGCTTAATACCACCCCACCTCCATTGAGGACGTAGCTCCGTCCTGCCCAGGCGTGACGGCTGGAACTTCATGCATCCTTTTTTGGTAACGCGTTGATATGATAATTCAGGCGGTAAGTTACATCTACGGCAAATTCTTTTCATTTGAGACATCGGCCTCCCTGAAGAATGCTATAATTGATCATGATAGCGCGACGTGGGCTAATTCCCGAAACCCTCCTCAGCAGCAAGCCAGATAGAACTGAACTCACGAGGGGTGTATGAAACCATCTTAAAAATCAGAAACCGGTAGTATCTTATATAAACATAATTATTTCGCCCAAAAACGCCATCAAAGCCGGTGTTTTGGCGTGTCCACTGCCGTGACATCGCCAAAACCTGAAACAGGTTTAAGAATATCTAGGATCAGTCCAAACGCGAACTATGATCGACGAGCCGATCAATCCTTCGCTTGGCTTCATCCACAGCTCCTTCCCGATCGCTCGCTAGACTTCCTTTCAAGCAAAAATAGTCCAAACCGAAATCCAACCCAAAGCTGTCCTCTCACCTTTTCTCCGACTGCTTTGAGATGATCGAGACGCCTAGGCTTCAGATGTTGTCTACCGCATGTAACTCGGCATTATTGATATGCGTGCCAATTGAAGATATTCAGTCGTAGCTTCTAGCTTCTGCCGCTTTGAAAATAGTCCAAGCGTCCCGGGTATATGCACGAGTGCACGCTTGACATGCGCCGCAAGCGCGACAGCTACGTTTAACCCAGCTTCCGCTTAACGGGTTGAACACCTGCTTAGGACTTCGAAACCCGAAAGGCCCCGTTTCGAGGTAGTATTTGTCGGGCATAACCGGAAAGACGGGTTGCTGGTGGTTTGACAGTTGGGTATTGGTGAGCGTATGGATCTTGACACCCCGTTCATGTCCTACTCTTATCGCTTTTCGGAATGCGATAGTGGTCCTTGGCTCTAGTGAATGAATTTCGACGTCGTCGATATAAATGTCGGTCAGGCTAGTGTACTTTCCTGATTCTATCATGGCTACCAAGCCATCCTCAAGGTAGTCTAATTTGTTTGTGGTGTATGAGACGTTCGCTTTGGTACTGCAAAAGGCCAGCGCGGATATGCTTGTGGGGAAGGCCTCTATAAATTTCTGGACCAAGCTCGGATAATTTGGATCTTTTCTGTTCAACGAGACCTCGCGGCTCCAGGTTGTATTTGGTGTCCAGGTTGGTGTAGGGATCATATCCTCTAGGCAGACGCTTACTATCTGCAGATGATTAAAGTTGTTTAATTCTGGCGGCCAGTAGAGCTGGTACCGAGGGTCTCCATCTATGTGCTCTTTTTCATAGACGACCAGATCCCGAAGTGAGCGATTCTGATGCTTGGAGAGAGCGGTGACGATCGTAACAAATTGGTCGAACCTGGTGTGGGGATGATCATATGTTGGTCGGAAATTCTTAATGCCTCGGACAAGAAATGACTCAAGCGCGTTGGGGGCCCCGAGGATGATCTCCCGAGCGTCATAATCAAATGACGCTACTCTGTCGAGAATCAGTTTTTTGACAGTTGATGTCTTGCGTTGTGCTAAAATCTCCTCCATCTCCCAGTAATCATCGTAATCCATCTTGTCATATTTGGTTCCCGCATCCGGATGGCTCGGATCGCGCTCATATAATTCTGGGTCAAAGTACTCGGGGAACACCATGTCCAAATCGCAGAAATAAATCCCCTCAATATTCGGTAGTCGCAGTAGCCTGGCAAGCTCGATACCGCCCCTTGGAATAGCGACGCCTTCTGATTCCGGGTCAACCGCGATGCCGGCGTAGACTTTCCGCAGGGACCGCAGCCCCGGCGGCCAGCTGTTGGTCTTGATGCTTTGCTTCATGGCTTTGCTTAGCCATATAAAACTAGTAGGGCGCTCTTTGCCGTCTTTAACAAATTTGAGAGTTTCTAAACGGGGAAGTCCTGCGATCAGTAGCATTTTCAGAAAGCCGTCCTGGCCTGATCGTAGTTCGCGTTGTGCGTTGGCGAAAAGCTCCTCATTTCCCTCCAAGAACAGAGCCTCGCCCCACGGCGAGTTGTAAAGAAATTTTCTTTGCTCGCCTAATGAAAAGGGCGACGTGATGGAGGAATCTTTCTCAAACGAGATCTTTCCTTCGCTGCTGATATCACATTCTGTCCACTCCTCCCACAAAGACCTATCTCGCCAGATCTCCAGCTCACGCACATGCCATGCTTCGATGCCGTCAGCGCCCGATCCATAAGCGCTTCGTAGCAGGTCTGGAATAGTATTTAGAGGCTTGATATCTGATGTGATGGCGTACTTCTGATCTGCCGCGCGATGCCTCTCAAGGATGTTGAGTGAGTTTTCATATAGAGTTTTGGATGTCAGGGCGAAAGAGAAGTGCGCCGACGGGTGAGCAAAACGGAGGATGAGTTGCAAAACCTCTGGCGATAACTTTTCCAGCGACATCTTTTCCCTGGGATTTCTTTTTACGGCTGTTTCCCGGGTATGAAGCCCGTCCTGTTTGAAGGAGATTGTGGATGAAGGAAATTGAGGAAGAGATGGATGGGTAGAGTGTGGCGAAGGGGGTGTCTTGCCTCGACACGTGTCTGATTAATGAAAAAATGTGGCAGGCACCGACCAGTTGGCAGAGAGTTTCGCAGCTCACTCAGTTCCGCGCGGCCAAAATCTTAGCTCATCACTCTGCACAATCATCAAAAAGACGGTATTCCTGGCTAATACTGATGAAAAAGAAGGAGACAGGTTTAATGCTAGACTCATTTGCCAAACCCGTGGATAGTGGAATAATCGATAGTGAGATTCGGGAGATTAGGGAGATGAAGAAAAAGCTGAGCTGACTGGTCATGAGGTGACCGGGGTGGATGGATGGACCGGGCAAGGGAGGGAGGGAGGCCAACGCACGCAACCAGAAGCAATGTAGTAATAATGTATGATGAATGCCACACATGCGCATCTAGAGAATGATTCTAGCCCCGCCACTTGATTAACACAGCCCCGCTCGGTTCACACTCACCGTAATACGCTGCTGTCCAGAATCGGATCACATCATACGGATGGATGCGAGGCCGCGTGCGCCGCCCAAAACACCCAAAGGCGCACGCACACTCGGAAAACATTTTTTAGTGGGCCGGCGATGGTATTATTATCGTCTAACTCACCTGTCAAATGAAGCAGTTCGCCGCCAGGATCCTACGATGGCCGGGAGGGATCAGGGTTAGTTACATGAAGGGAGACAGATCCTTGCCCTGGGCCCATCAGCCACATGCTTGGACACACTCTACTCTCCTCTAACGCCTCGCCATCAAAGACTCATCAACAGCATGGTTCGCCATTGATAAATAAAAACCCCTCGGCCCAGAACCATGCTAGCTGTTAGCATGTCGTGTAGTCACGGGGCAACGCGCCAGTCCGGGCAGCCGCGACAAATCAAAACCCCGTCTTTCAGCCAAGCCAACTCAGCTGAGACCTTGCCAAGCGCCACCCCGCCTGAGTAAATGATTGGATCATGGCTTGGCTCGATTGCATTATCCTGTAAGTAGGTGGTAGCCCTCCTCGATCTATCCCGGCCTAGATAAGCCATGGCCTTATTCGTTTGAGTCACTTAATTGCACGAGGTCTATCGACTCGCCAAGTTGGCATCAAGATAAATCATCAATCATACAAGACTAGGTGTCAAATTACTTATCGAGCCTGGCTTTTCCGCGCACAGATGAATGATCTCTCTGATTCTATTACTTGCGGTGCTAAGACCCAACTCAAAAATCCACGTCATTGACTTGTCAAACCCAAATCCAAGCGACTCCCCTCGCTGGCGCTTCTAGACCACGGCTTTTCACTTGGATCACCGGACTTAACCCTCCCATGTACCCACTAACGCTTCCTTGGAACCGGGTTGACCACTAGGAGCTCGCCAGGTTTTCCTCAACCTCATACCACATTCACCAGCAACGCGATAGCCGACGATTAAGAAATCAACGAAAGGAGCAGAGAAAAAAATTGAAAGCGGCTCCATTTTCACCAGTATATATGGCAGTGGCTTGTAACGTGAGATATAAAGCTACTCACATAGAATGTGAGAGATTTTTACGGCTTTCCTAACTAACGCAACAATGACAAATCTGACCCGAGGTTTGTTTGTCATACATATGCCATTCGGTCGGGTCGAGCCACCCACCTCGGAAAACAAGTTTCACTTTACAATGGTGAAAATCCTCGACTTTTTGCCTCGGATTTATAATCGTTAAGGAACGAAGACTTTCGTAGAGAGACCAGCTCGCAATGCAATTCAGGCTAAGAAGGGGCCACCCGTTCGGCTCAGTACATACGCCTTGGAGGTAACAGTAGATAAGAAGCCGGCGGCTAAACATCCTCGGAAGCGAATTAATAATGCCGCACAAGCTAGGGTTTCAACATACGGTTACAAAATGACGACCAGCATCGTGTTGCCTTTGTATGGTATCTGAAGCCTCATTAGACGATTAGTACCAGAGTTAAGTTTCGGCGAGCCTTTTTTATGCGTATAACCGAAGTTTCGTAGTCTTCGCTTCAGCCATCTTCAATGATTGTCAGAGCTCCTTAAGCTAACTTGTAGACCGCCGAGGGTTGGCTCAAGAACACGGTAGAGAGTCGCGATTCTTGTCTTTGAACTCACAAGAACTTGTCCCATCTCAACATTCATCTCTTCCCTTCAAGTACGATTTAGCATGGATATAAGCTAAAACAAGACTGAGATGAGATGTTAACAGGTACCACGCCGTCCTTCCATCGACAACCTATGATTCACTTATGAGCACGCCCCAAAAGAGGAAGATTCCTCAGTCGAAGACCCTATAAGAGATTTCAGCTTTTAACTGAGCATTATGTTCTCAGATTAAGAGATAAATAAAAGTGCGCATAGATAGTTGTGATAGCCAGGTATAAGAACATGCAAGCCTAACTCACCAAAGTACCCGTGTAACCTGTCTATCACCTGTGGGATGTCAAGTGGGAAAATATATGCATTCAATCCAGCCAATCGCCCACTGAACCACGACGTCGCTCTGTCAGCATACACTTAGGGAATGATCTCCGAATTCCTCCGTGGGGATTTCGGGATCGAGACGCCTCCTGATTCGGTGATATTTGTTCGTTGCATTGTGCTTGACATCATCTGCCAACAAAAGTCACACGATGCTCACCGACCTTCTCCCCTGCACGAACTGCGCCGCACTGAAGGCCTGTAATCCTTCATTTGTTGTGTATATTGTGCCCCCAAGAAAAGCTTGGCGTGGGGTCTAAGTACCCAAATTCCTTCCTTCAGTTTTCCTATGCTAGCAGTTCCTACATGCAGCCGCCTGCTCGATCTATCGACCTCTTTGCGTCAGAGCCTTGAGGGGAACATCAGTTTTCCATCCGATTTTCGAACGGGAGCCCCCATGAGGTTAGAAAAATACCAATGCGCTCAAACTTTCGTCGGACCCATATTGAAGTCTAGGAACTCTCTTCAAACTACATAGGAGCTTTGGTATTGTATACTTCTCTCGTTTCTTGGACAGAGTGGTCGCAGTCAGGGAATCATCAGAAAACCTGACAACGTCACCGTTCAAGGGGAGTCTTCCTTGAATGCGTCCCATCAGGTTGAATTTTCAAGCGATCTGGGGTTTGTTATTGGCAAACTTGTCTTGATCTATGGCCTTATTCAGCCATTGATTTTATGTAGCACGCACGGTCAGATAGAACTTGCTATTGAACAAGCCGAAGTCTCACTCCCACAACTATCGACTCTATCTCAGCGCATCCTGATAATTATCGATAGACAGTTCTAAAAAAAAAACAGAACTTAGTTCCCTTAAAACAAAGAAACGAGAACATTGAAGCCTTAGTGGCAGCTCGTGTGACTAGATTTGTTGGTGGAAATTGTATGAATCCCAGGTTCAATCATCTATCGGGATTGCATGCCGATGGCCTCCCAATTTCTCCTACCCGAGGTCCTCTCTCGGCTTATGATCTTTCATGCAAGCACCTCTGATACTCATTCCTACCTTATCGTCATTGTATCTTACCTGAATTAAAGATAAAAAGAAGGAGGGGCTTCAACATGGTATATCAAGCCTCAAAGGAAAGATAAGATCATTTCGTTCTCGATCCAAGGCAAGATAGCGAAAGCGATGGACCCCTAAATGAGACATCCTGATACTTCTTTTGAATTCGACTAGTCGCTTGGTTCTTGACTAGACTGATATCTATGAGGTAGTCCTTGTGGATGGCCTAGGCGTCATGGCTAACTTAATTCCATCCAATCCAAGCATTCTCCACAAGACTAGGAAGTGAGTGACACAGGAAATAGCACACCCAAATGATGATCAACTAAATGCTAACACCTAAATATCTAAATAAGTAGCTAATTTTAAGCAGAAAGTATGGAATAGAATGTCTATTCCTAACATTCTTTCCTTCATTCTTATCTTGCTAATTCTATAGCTACCTAGGTATAAAAGATAACAGATCAAGTAATTATTTAAGGGTGGCATGAGGGAGTGCTTAGGGGTGCCATTTCCCCTGTCACCCACTTGACTAGGTATCACCAACGGTCCAATATATTGGCTCTAGCTTCACACTAGTTTGGAATGTCACGCTTCCACATTCCTCATCCAGAGCACCACACCACTGTCCAGAAAAGTCTATCCGTCTCGTAGTCCAGGGCAAGCCCCTCAGTTTCTATGAACGCCTTATCCGTAGATGTTATAATGTTCTCGCTAACATATTAGAAAGGACATGAGAAACCGCGTCTTGTCAAACACGCAGGCCTGGCGTCATTTATATGTAGATATCAGTGACTTCTCTTCCGTATTGATGTCTGCGCTTCTATATTCCTCTGCTTCTCCCTTGGTGCTGTCCTTGAACCTTAAGCGCTTTCCCTCTATGTCTGATTTATCAGGTTCTATGATAAGCATGTCTTCATATGTCACATCATCTGAAACCTTTTCTGCTCCCTCATAAGCAATAACATATTCTTTCCTTTCATGTTATCATCAGCCCTACTCTTCTATTAGCAACGGAAATCTCATTGCCTATTTCCAAGTCTCCCTTCATTTATCTTGTCTATCTTTCCTCTCGATTTTTAAGTCCCAATAAGATCTTCATGTGTCAACTTATTGCTCAGAGAGTGACTGTATTCTAAATTTCTCCTGGAGTTCCGTTTGATGCCACTACGCGGTCACAGTGCTTTTGGTGAAGACATAAAATGCCTGATATCTTTTGATTGTAGAACCCGAAAAATGTGTGGGCTCTCCAAATCCATTTCACAACGATTGTGGCAGAGATCTAGGAATTTTCGAGGTTTTGATACATTACCATCGAAGCTACCATGGTGGGGGTGGCCTATGGAATCAACAAAGCGAATGACCCCATATCGCAGTGTTACCATGTAATCGCTTTCTTGGCTACACGGCAGTCGGTGCCTGCGATATTTCTTGAGGTTAGAGAGGTCATTGCCCACAACGGAAGAGCATGCCAACATACAGTACCACGGCAGCGGAGATGCGAGTGGATAATTTTGTAGTAGTGTCTTAGCGTTTTCAAATGGGTTCAGAAAAATGAGCTGTATTTAATATCAAAGTATCAGGAGGAGTATATTTCGATATCCGGCCCATTTTATCCTCAATCCAAGCGAAGTCGTTGAGTGTTTAATGCTAATGGAGACTTCAGCATTCATACACCAGACATTCTCAAATACGGATACAAAAAACTCCCTCATGCCCTCATTTTGGGTCTCAAGTCTGCCTAAATAACAATATCGGCTACTGGTGCTGCTTAACTAAGACATCCTGTCCACTTACATAGCAGCCGACATGGCTGACTTTGACAAATAACATGTAGCTGTCGGCGTGGTTCTAGTTTTGGGAAGCACTAGGGGACTTAATAAAGTCGTAGCCATCGCCATCATAATCATCGGTTCTGTTGATGCTATTCATGCGTGTATGCCAGCCTGGTCTCCATCGTGGCACTCAAGGCGGCATAGTGCTAGTACATCCTCACAAAATACAGCAGTCTCGGCACCGACGTAGGTAACAGCGCTAGAACAATAGGTTGAAACATCGCTGCAATTAAACCTAATGCTACCGTTGGTAGAACTTCACACGGAAGCTACCTAGGCATAGACTCCAGCGACAGTGCTGTGGGTGCTTGAAGAGTAGGACGTATCCTCCACTTCTCGCGGCACTACAGCCTGTTGAGCTTTGGATGCATAATTTGATAGAGTGGCCTTAGAAGCGTTCAGGTTGCTCCCCAAGCGGCTGCTGGGAACATCACCACATCTAGAAGTAAGTTGGGCGTAGAAGGCCAATAATGTATTAGAAGCCTCAGTTCCATCGATCTTAGCCTCAACAATTCTCGAGCTGTAAGCAATGGGGTCAGTAGGCTTCCTAGAGCCCGCCTCAGAATACTAGAGAGCCCCAGAAAACTCAATGTCAAAGTCATCTGAATAGTAGCAAATCGCAAGGGGTTTTGTAGAAGAAGGAGAAATACACTTTTTGGAAATCTCTACTTCAGTATATCAACGAGCGTGCCGGGTTTCATCATTTTGACACTATTTTCGCCGATATTAGTGATTATAGCCTGGAAAGGTGAGTCCTCTTGCCACCAATTGGAATGTCTAAGGGCGATATTTCAAGTGGTGCCGCCAAAGCCAAGTAGACTCCGAAAGGCAAGTTCGACAGTTTCATGTTGGAAGAGAAGAGAACGAAACTGGTCCGGGAAGAATCTGTAGTAAACAGACCAAACACGTATGCAATTTAGGAGTATGAATGGTTTAATACTTTGAAATTGAGTCTAGCGATGGTTGAGCATTGGAATTCTTTCAGTGTCACCCTCAGATCCCCCCCTTTTTTTGTTTCATAGAGATGCAATCGCCTTGCACTACATTGAAAATTAATTCTTGTGATAAGTGAATTGTGATACTTTGAGCTGTAGTTTCACCGTTAGCCCAATCATTGCGTACTGTGGCATGGCTGAAAGCTTCGAGGCTAACACCGAAGTCTCACGTTTCCCGTTTGGGTGGATTTTTGCGTGTACGAGAAGGTGGACTAGATGTTTCTCCTCCACCTGAGAACCCTTGAATTTGAAATACAGTATGGCGAACAAGGGAAGACAAGTTCGAAGCAATACCTCAAGAAAGTCATTTGAGAAACGAAGCCGAGAAAAGAGAAGAATATTGGAGACTTGGAGTTCAGAGAAAGGCTTTCTTTCTAAGTAACTCACCCTCACCATGAGGTAAGTAAGTCTATATAGGAAATATATTATATTTAGAAACAAACAACTCATTTACATTTTTTTATAGCCGTGGGGGGGCCAAGCCAAGACTAACCACCTTGCCTCTGACTTGGCACACACTGAACCTAGGGATGGATTTTTGAAGTCAGGTTGACTTTTTAGAATTTACCTAATTACTAATCCTCTATTTTATTCATCCTTCCAAATCTTTGACGGCTAGAATCAACAAGAGGAACAGCGTGAGGGAGGTGGCACAAGGGCGGTTTACATGTTTGAACGGTAAAAAAGGCTGAGACGAGACTGGTTGGCCCTCCGATTTAAATATAAGTCGGGTGCTCGGTAGATTCCCATCGTAAAGTCACTCTACATCTCAAGGTACGGTAGCCGAAAGATAGAATTCCCCCCTTCAATTGCTCTCTTTACATTTTTATTCTTAGCCCTTTGAACCATTCCTTTTCCTTAAGTCAACCCGCAGTCTAAGCGAATATCCGAAAGCTGAGCGAGCATTCGGCTTCTTCTCTAAGCTGGAGCATCACGCTGATCCGGCTGCAGGAGCGGAATAGATCCTCCCAACGCGCGTCATTTTAGCAATCACGATGCACCCGCCGGCAAGATTTGAATTTCTGGCGCCAAAATTGCTCAATCATACAATTTGGGGTGGAAGGCTGCTGGCCTTTAAGGTGCAATCTTATCAATGGGCCCTCTCGTGACCTGAAGGTCGAGCGGCAAACATAGACCGCCAGTAAAATGAATACTGCATGAAAATACTCATAAATTTTACAATTATTTGGCACCAGGATAAAATTCGGGCATGGTATTTCGCAAGAATCATACTCCCCGCGGGTATGGACGAGACACATCGCAAGCAAGGGTACGACAGCAGCTGTCAGCACGCGAGTATGATGAAAGGGGGTCGCTTTATCTCCTTGTATGTTGATAGAGGGCTTCCCAAGCCACAAAATTATTAATAGGCCTCAGTCTCAGGGCTGAACTTGATCTTACTTTTGCCTCATTGAGGAAAAGTCACCGGGAGACACGCATAGCACTGTAGATCGGTCTGTCAGACTGAGGTTGATTGGCTCCACCAGCTCGCAATTTTTATTCCCATTTCGGAACGCTCCGGGCTTGGAGCTGAACCTGTCAGTGGCCATGGCCTCAGATTCGTCAGTAGTCTTCCAGGCTAGAACTCCAAAAAGTCCCATTACGGGACTGTTGCTCAGAATGTACGGCCAATCAGCTAGGTCTCCTTACGGTGATCGCGGCCAGCAGCGTCTGTTATGCAGGCTACTGCCTCCCATATGGCTAGGTAAGGCCTTCCCGAAAGCGAGGCCGTCGCAAAACCATAGCCTCATTGACCTTGGCATCCGTCTCCTGCTGCTAATCGAACTTATATTATAAATATATAGGTTTAATCTAACTTCTCTGCGAGAATAGCTTTGGGTTACTCTAGAGAATTACACTTCTTTACTTCAATCACAATTCTAATAACTCATTCACGCATACCAAGGCGCACTCATATTTCAATTCAATTAAGAGCTTTCAATCCAGTACCATCTTAGATCCGCCTCATAGATCTTGGTGATCCTCGCACAACAGCAGCGCTAACTTCCCACCTATCGTTGGCCTCCAGCATCAAGCAGTTGAAGAAGGATCTGAAATGTCCCGGTACGATTTCTTGCCGGAACCGGCAGGGCCTCTGATGGGCCCCGACCATGTTGAACTCTCCGCGATCAATTCCAGCCAGCCGTTCATCCATGCTGTGGATACAAATTACGACTCATCCATGTACGGATATGACGACCACAAGTCAGAAACAAAAACAAAATTTAAGACACCTGCGACAGAGCTCGAGGATGATTTGCCTTTCGGGAAAGCAGTAAAAAAGCATCCCAAAATCGTCGGCTACTTTGTCGGCATCATCTTCATCATTGCCGGCATGGGCTTAACCATTATTATTGCAGGTGCTATCACGGGCTGTGTCTCGTTCACGATGGCCTATGGCGAAAAGTTAAACGACGAATACTACATCCCCAAGGATTGGCTCACCATCTGGCAGTCTGTGAACCCAATCGGACAATGCATCGGGTTCCTAGTAGGGGGCTGGATTCAAGACAAGATCGGCCGCAAGTTCACCATCATGGCTGGCAGTGTAATCTCTGGGATCGGGGTTGGATTTCTCTTCTTCTCCTCTTTACTAGATGCCAAAAGTACAATGCGCATCTTATATGCTTGCGGCATCATCATTACGGGCATCAGCAACGGCATGATCATGACGGCATGCCAAGCCTATGTGTCTGAAGTCGCACCTCGGTCTCTTCAGGGTCCAGCCATGGCCATGTTTCCTGCCTTTACCCTGTTCGGCCAGCTCGCCGGCTCCGGGCTCATCGGCGCGACGCAGGACATGACGGAGAAGATGGCCCACCAGCTGGCGTTCGCAGTGCAGTGGATCGTGGCCGTCGCAGGACTCATCACTTCAATCGTCATGCCCGAAAGCCCAGGTTTTCTAATTCGCCGAGGCTTGGAGGCCAGAGCGGTCAAGGCCACCAGACGACTGTTCGCCCCGAAGACGAACCCAACTGTCGCTCTCGAGAAGATCCGCGCTGTGGTGCTCGAAGACATGGCTCTCACTGCTCACGCCACATACATCTCCTGCTTCAGGGGGGCTGACCTGCGTCGAACCGCTCTCAGTATTCTGGCCGCCATCATGCCCCCTCTGTTCGGTCTGGATATGCTGGCCAACTGCATGCCCTTCCTCACAGATCTCGGCATGAAGGACCCTTCCACGGCTCTCATCGGCGGCCTGGCAGCAGGAATGATAGCAAACGGTCTTGGCGCCTGGCTGATGGGCCGCGTGGGCATGCGTAAGATGTCCCTGATCACGCTTTCTCTGGTCACAATCTGCTGGACAGCAATGGGAATCTCCGGCTTCTGGCGTGGAGAAATCCCCCAGTGGGTCGCCGCGGGCTCCATCATTGGAGTTCTCGTCTTTGCCGGCCTGGGTGCCTGGCCGGCCAGCTATGCCTGGTTGGGGGCCCTCAGTTCGCTCCAGCTTCGTGCTCTGACACAGGGAATCGGAGGTGTAGCGAACCAGGCCCTGTCAGCCGTTTTGTCAGGTGTCATGTCCCAAATCTACGCCCGGGACGGGTTAGGCCTGGGCGCCAAGTACGGGTTCGTGTACGTGATTTTCTGCCTCATCGCCCTAGCGTTGGTCTTCTTCCTGATGCCGGAGCTCAATGATCGGTCGGTTATGGAGATTGATCACATGTTCGCCAAGAGGCTCCCGGCGAGGAAATTCAAGGCGTACAAGTTCGCTGACGGTGGATCGATTGGGGAGGAGACTATGCCTTTGGCCAGGCATTGAACGGACGAGACGATGAAGGAGGGGCGGAATCCCATGACCGTGGAATGGGTACGGATTGGGCTGGGGTATCATAGATCACACAGGGAGGGAGCTTTACGGAGGACTGGGATTTACCATTTACATGCATATAGCGGAACTGGCAAGACGGATATACGGCGTTATGATATTGATTCATTTTAGCAAATATACACCTCCATAGAGACATAGAGCCATCACGGGATAGATCTACGAATATGACGGGCAATTGCCATGTGGAAACTTTTCTCGGTATATTCGTGAACGCGTGGCAAAGGGCGTGCGCCATTTTACCATGTGCTGACTTGCCTGATCGTCAGTGTAAGTGTCAAATTCTGGTGACCACGCGACGGTTTCGGCTCGCTTAGGACAATGAAATGGAAGTAGCCTTGAGCAAAACAGCATCTAATCGGCATCCTGGTTCCCGAGAGCCCAATGAAGAAACAAAGGTAAGGTTAATGGTGCCACTCCCGCGATCACGGCTCGGCGATTTCGGCCCAAAGAGGAATTTCGTCTGCTGTAGCTTGAGCAGCGGGTCGGCTAAAGACAAGCTTGTCGAGTCTCAAACGGCCCCGGTTTTACGCAAATGAACAGCAGCCCGGTGCCGGCATACGTAGTTTAATGGCGGAACAGTGTCTGGGTGGGGAGAGGCGAGTTGGGCCTTGGGAGGGGCCTGCCCACGAGCCAGAACTTGGAACTGTTCCGCGGCGTGGCGTGATGAGCTCAATCCTGCAGTGAAAATGCGGATCTGATTAGATTAGATTACAACTCGGGCCACCAACCAAATAAACTTATGCATCATATTGCGCGGATTGCCGAGGGCTTGCACCCTGGCCGTGGTCCGTTCTCCTGCTCGCTGAACCGAATTTTTCTTTTCCTTCTAGGTGCCGCCATTGTCGGGATTCCGATTCGCCTGAGGTGGACTGAGTATCCCTGTTCTATGGGACACACATGCAGATATTTAAGACGGCACCTGCACGCTCCATTCACGTCTCCGCTCAGGCAATCATTTCGTGAACGACAGTACCGTCCTGACTGATTCAGTCAGACTCCCACTATGACTTCTTCCATCAGCGCCGAGAGCGAGCCGAATCGGCCGAAGCAGGAAAATGTAAAGTCCGTTGGTGTTGTCCAGTCGGACATGCTCAAGCGAGCAGGCAAGAAATGGGTCATCTCAGCGTTTGTCGGGTACGTGGCGCCAGGTCGACATCAAAGTTTCTCGGTGCCGTTGGCTAACTTGAGTATCTCAGTATTTATATCTTTACCTTCATCGACACTTTCAACAAGTATTCGACGAGCACTTACAGTGCGTATGCGACAAGTTCATTCAAGGGGCACTCCCTCCTGAGTGCCTCCCGTGTGGTCGAGACAATCGCTGGGTTGCTCGCCTACCCGATCGTTGCTCGTCTCTCTGATGTAAATTCTATCTACTTTCCAGGTCGAATGTGCTCTTTCTGACATGATCTCTGCAGATGTTTGGCCGCTTTGAGCTCTTCACGTTCTCTATTTTCCTCTCTATCCTGTCTCTAGTCTTGCTTGCAGCATGCACCAATATTGAAACCTATTTTGTCAGTACTCACACTACCCACACTTTTCATCTTGATTCTAATAGTGTTATAAATGAACAGGTTGGAGGTCTCTTCGATTCTATTGGAAGTGTAGGATTCGGCATCACCCAGCAAATTTTCATCGCCGATTTGACTGGTCTTCGAAACAGAGGTATCTGGCTTTCTCTCCCAGAAACTCTCAGCGCTATTCCCACTCTGTATCTCGGAACTATTGTCGCCCAGGCTTTCCTCGATCATTCCACCTGGCGCTGGGGTTATGGAATGTGGGCCATCGTCACGCCAGTCCTTGCCATCCCCCTGCTTGCCACGCTCTTGGTCCGGAAACTCAAGGACAGGAAAGCATCAGATGTCAAGGAAGCCACCGCCCCCAAGGTTCTCCGCAACGTACGTGGAGATGACGCCCTCTGGCGCAAGATATACATCGTGGTCTGGCACGAGCTTGATTTACTCGGCTGCCTCTTGCTCATTGCCGGCCTTTCCCTCATCTTGGTCCCCGTATCTCTCACGGGTTCCTCGAATAGCACAGCATGGGGCAAGGGCAATTTCATTGCCATGGTTGTGGTGGGAGCCGTTTTGTTTGTGTCCTTCTTCGTCTGGGATGCTCGCTTTGCCAAGGTCCCTTTCATCCCCTTCCGTCTGGTGAAGCACAAGACCATCATTGCAGCCTGCTGCATGTCCTGCTTCGACTTCATGCACTATTCGCTCTTTGCGGTGTTCTTCCCAAGCTACCTCCAGGTCGCTGGCCATTACTCAGCCGGTCACTCGACCAGAATCGAGTAAGAACTCTCCATCCTACCCCCTGCTATTTGTATCACTCTGGCGATTCTGACAGCTGTTCCTCACAGTAATTCCCTCCGAGTTGCCTTCCAGATTTCCTCCACGGTCGGCGCCATTGGCATGCGCTACACTAAGAGAGCCAAGCTCTGGGTTCTGGTTGGTGTGCCCATGTGTCTTCTAGGACAAGGTCTGCAAATCTACCTCGTCAACATTGACGGAACACGGAGCGCCAACGAGGCTTCTTTCGTCACGGCAAAGGCTCTTGTCGGTGTCGGCAGAGGTTTCTACCAAACAGCTGCCCAAGTTGCCGTCCAGGCGGTTGTAGAGCGAGATGAGGTCGCTATCGCAACAGCTGTATTTTTCGCCAGCATGAATCTGGGAGGAGCCATTGGCACGAGGTATGTGATGAAGAAGTCCGGCGGCTGTTTTTTACGAATGTTTTTTTTTAACTGACACCTATCGTACCTTTTAGTATTTCGGGCGCCATTTGGAGATCCAACCTTCTGCCCAAGTTAACCGCCTACCTGCCAGAAAAGTCCAAGGCGCAGGCAACAAAGATCTTTGGCTCCATTGTCGTTGCGCAGAAGTTCGCAGCAGGTACGGAGGAGCGCGCTGCTATTGATCAAGCCTATCGCGAGACTCAGAAGCTCTTGGCGATTGCGTCGACATGTGTGCTGATTCCCATGATCGTTGCCATGTGGTTCATCAAGAATGTTGACCTATCCACTACCGAGAAAGAGGAGGCGGAGCATGAGCGCCAGCAGCAGGAGCGTGAAGATAGCGAGGAGAGAAGCCATACAACCGAGAAGGTTGTGGCAGGACCTGATAAAGTTTAGGTGGTTTCCCCTCCAGCCTTGATTAACAGGGATATTTTAATCAGAGTGGAATATGCTGTGCCTTTGGGAGGAAGGACAGATATGTTTTTGGATTTCTATAATTCTATATACCCCTACTCAATTCAACGGTCAAATTACAAATGGCCAGTCTTCGAAAAAGTTGGCTAGACTTTGGCTAACGGAACACGCAATGACGGTTCCATGATCCTCCCCGTCATATGTCTTGAAGGAGAGATTCTGTAAAGCGTCACTCTGCTGCAGGCGTCCATGCATCTCAGTGACGTTGGTGATCATCTGCCTCTGGTTGTGTCTTTTCTTCCTCTCCTCGTAGCCCTCATCTGTCTCTCCCCTCCGACGCGCTGGATCCTGCTCGTCTCCACCTATAGAGAGCCAGAGCGACGGGCCTACAGTCCCGTTCTTGCGCTGGCGGAATGCCAGCTCCTCCTGTAAGATGAACCTATCGTGCCACCAGATACTCGGGCTGCTCGCGATGAAGGTATCAAACATGGACGGCCTCGTGAAGCAAAGATGCAGCGAGAAGAGCCCACCAAAGGAATGGCCGTAGAGTGCTTCCTTTCCAGGGACGGCACCGCGGCGGCGCTCCTTCAATCGCTGGTGGACAAGTGGCCTGACGCGACTCTGGATCAGGTCCGCAAACACGTCAGCTCCGCCTTCATTTGGGCCGCAACCAGGCGAAGGGGGCGTCAAGTCTCTTCCTCTGCGCTTGTCAAAGATCAAGTCTGAGCGCGGTTGGACGTCGAAACCAATGGAAACAACGATGCTTTGCGGAAAGGGGGCGGGCGACGCGCAGAGGCGGCGGTGAAGGGCCTCGAGCGCTGTCAGGAAGACCGAGTTTCCATCAGTAAGATACCTGGAGTACGTGTAAATAAGCATCGCGCTGCGGAGCACAGGGAAACAGGGAAGGATTACAAGATGGGGACCTTGGATTCGGTTGTTTGGTCTTGATCTGATGAAGAGCTGTCGCCCCAGCTGCGAGGAAAGCCGATTTGAACCAAGTAGTCTTCGCCAGCCGGGCTCTGGATTTTCCAGCTCTCAGCGGATTCCACAGGTGTAGAAGCAAATGGGCGAAGCTGCGTCATGGTGGTGGGATAGCCAAACTGTTGGAAAGAAGAAAGGGAGAGTAAAGGAAAGTAAAAACATGGGAAGCCCTCATTGTTTATTTAGCGGAGGCTGGCAGAGCTAACATGGGCTGTGCTGATGAGATGTCAATTTATTATCTGATCAGATAAGATCCTTGTATTTATTATTCGCATTCAGGTTCAGTCGGCCTTGGTTTAGCCGAATTGGGCGTGCTCCCCAGCTAAACGAATATCCGTTTATGTAAAATGATCGACCGCTTGAGACATGAGCACATAAAGCTAAGCGGACTCGAGTGGCATTAGAATGGAGGCTGTTGGGGACTGAGCTTTGGCACGAATAACCCTAATACGCGGTGGGTTTGAGGCTTAACAACACCCTCAGAGGAAGGCATGGGGAAAATGGTTGCGATGAACAGTGATACTTACTTGATTGATTACTCAATGCGCATAAGAGAAGAAGATATCGATGTAATCTGTTTGAGCAGGAAGAAGCAGGAACATTCTGAACGCGATATAGGGTAGGAAGGCCTCAGGCAGAAGAAATGACGGCTCTCGGAGGAAGGAGCGAGGCTTCTAGGACCGGCCATTAGCAATCAACAGTCGCTGCGGCCGATTTGCGGGGAAAGAGCAGCGGGGCCACTGCTGACTCATCCGGATCAGAGGCTTTCTTTGGCCTCGGTTCTCATTTTAGGGGTGCCTTGTCCAAAGGACTGCGATGCAAGTTTGCTGTGAGGGATAATTAATCCGACCTTTCGTCTGCTCCTTGGTCGAATCGGACACCGCCTCGGGACCTGCAGAGCGCCCCATAGGGTAAACCGGGAATGCGACACTGTCCTGGAAGCCGACCGCACCGCCTCATGCCCTGACTGATGACCAGCAGCGATGCCTGAGAGTGACGAGGTGCCAAAGTCTCAGAAGCCTCGTCGCCCGCATGATACCAATCGGCGTCGAGCCCCTCGAGCGTGAGTGCTGCCTGCCCCTGCTCGCGTCCAGGGCCATTGCCCTGGATTCTCTGGCCTTCGGACTCGCTTGCCTTGCCTTGCCTCGCGTTGCCTGGCCTGGCCTTGTTTTTCGTTGCTCTCCCCTTCTCTTCCCTGCCTGCCCTCCCCTCTATTCCCCTACCCTGGATTGATTGCCATCATGTCGTCCTCAATGGACCCGCTCCCCTGTAGACCTCGCGTCTTCCCCTGCCCTGTCCCCAACCAACTCCGTCCAGATGCCGCCATGCATTAGCTACCCCGTCATTGGCTCGCCAGCTAATTGTCCTGTCCCCTAGCTGCGATGGCTGCCGCAAAGTCAAAGAGAGGTGCGAGGGTGGCATGCCATGCCGCCGCTGCACTCATCTGAAGCGTCCCTGTGTATTTTCCGGGGCCACCTCCAAATTCGCCACAGCCGGTGGTGATGAGACTGTCCCCGGCTCCGGTGTAACAGCAACGCCCCGGCCCATCTCCGAGCAGACACCCGAAGAACTCCAGCAGCTTGTAGGTAACTTGCAAAGGATTGTCTCCCACTATGTCGGCAACATCAATCTGGATGCCGATGGCCTGAAAAGACTAGCCGATGCCGTCAGTCAAGGCCTACCTCCACATGAGGCCTCTCGTGATGATGGTATTACCTACAGCTCCTCGGACAGCGCGGATGACGTGAAGCTCGACGATATCACCGTCCAGCCTCTTGAGAATAATGTCACCCGTACGTAATCAGCATCCGATTCCTCTGATCCCTATACCTTGCTTGCTGCTTTATTTGCCGCATTGGTTAATGCAGGCGCGTTATGCTGATCAGGTGCATGCAGATTACTCCGGAGAGTTTTCCCATTGGAACTTTTCCATGCGTATCAAAAACTGGATTGACCAGTCCGGACCCTATCGAACTGTTCGTCACCTCTACCCCTGTCTTCACCTTCTATCTCTGTCTTGTAGCCTCCCTTAGGTATCTGACATGTGCACGTTCTGACAATGTCTGTAGGATGCTCCCGATGCTCCCAAGATCAGAGAATTCTATCGAATAGAGGAGCTTCAGAGCCCTGCCGATGCTTCCAAGCTACTATCAAGTTGCCCTCCTCGCGGCATTGCTGACTTCCTCACACGGGTCTTTTTCAACCACGCCGAGTCCAACTATTTCTTTCTTGATCGGACATGGCTGAATAGAAAGTTGGATGTTATTTACGATAGTCCTTCATCACTCACCCAGAGAGATGTCCCGACTCTATGCATCGTGTTCATGGTTTTTGCAGTTGGTACGCAATACGCTTATCTGGACTGTCGAACAAGCAATGGCGGTAGGGAAGACCAAAATATGTTTTCAGAGGACAATGTTGGTGTCACTTTGTATCAAGATGCCTGCAGATTACTCCCCGACGTCATCACCATAGCGTCGCTTGAGAGTGTCCAAGCATGCCTTCTCATCGGGCTCTACACACTGCCTTTGGACCCCTCGGGGATATCCTGGGTTTACTTGAACCTCGCTTCAAAGGTTGCGATACAAAACGGCATGCACAGGAAGGCCCCAGACCAGGCTTTGCATCCTTATACAAGTGAAACGAGAAACCGAGTATGGTGGACTTTATACCTGCTGGAAAAGTAAGTACAAACCAATCTCATCACACCAAAGAAAAGCCAAGTATCCTTCCCCGCCCGAGCCGTCATGGCTGACCTGTTCAGACGAGTTGGTACCCTTCATGGCCGACCACTTTCTATCTCCAGCGGAGAGATGGATGCGGACTGGCCTGTTGAGAGGCCCGAGATCTGGCCCGGCTCTCCACCGACTAACACGTCCTTTCTTATTGCAACTCTGCACCTGGGAGAATTTCTTGGACAGGTTTCCAAAGAGATGTAAGTTTGGATTGTCACCACGCCATCCACCTTGGACATTCCGTACGCTAACCAGATGACTCTAGCGCTCGCTTCAAAACACAGAATAAACAGATCACACTTGATGTCTTGACAAGATTGGTCAAGATAAAGGAAGATCTTCACAAATGGTGGCAGTGTCTTCCTGATAACGTGTCATATCCTGGGCTCATGGCGGGCATGCCCGTGCCACGTGCTGCTCTTCATCTACGCCTTGAGTTTTGCATGGTACGCATGTACGCTGGACGGCTCTTCATAGTACCAACCAACAAACCAACCGATAATCTGGTACCCTCCTCCTCCCACTCGGCCACAGACGAACCGAGCCCCAGGACAAAGGTCGCCTCGCAGACTTCTCAGCAGAGACGCCAGCTCTTGGTGGCTGATTGCGTCGACGCGGCCCTGTTCGTCGTGGATACTTGCCGCCTGCTCAATAACAGCATGGGCCTCGCGCGAGCATCGTATACGGAATTCAGCACTCTCCGTATCGCGCTGCTCGTCATCCTTTCACAGTTTTTGGCCAAGCGCAACAGGACGGACTACTTGCGGCAGCCCCTGTGGGAGGGCTTACAGATGTTGAAGAGCATGTCCAACTGGGGTGCATCGGCACGATTCGATGCATCGCTCATTGAAGCGTTCGAGCACGCCATTGCGAGGATGGAGGATGGAAACAACCAGGTCCAGGCTTCCAGTCAGGTGGCCGAGTCCAGCTACGAGATGTTCAAGAGATGGGAGAGCGCATGGAAGACCGGCAGCAGCATGAAAGTCCAGCCGGCCCCAACGGACCATTCTTCGACGGGCGTACCGGAGGAGCTGGCTGCAGCATCTTTCCCGACTGGAGGCACGCTTCCGCCGCTCGACACAACACCGGGGGGGACAGCCTGGGGTGCCGATCCTGGCACTGTGGCTAGGCTACGACCGGACAGCGCAGACACCAGTGTGCCACCGGACACGGCATCTACTTTCGGGATTGATTGGAATTACTCGACGATGCCCGTCCTCGAAGGCCTCTCGGCCATGCTTGAAGAGGGTTACGGGTTCGGTGTGGACATGGACGGCAATCCCCATCCTCAGCAACACCACCAGCAACAGCACCCGCAATACCATCCTCGCCATCATCAAGGGCACCAGGGTGCCACGGGGCGACCGGATGTGGGATAAATAACTCGTGATATTTTGGGCTTAGGCGTGTGTGGTAATACTTTTTTCCCTTTCATTTGTTTTCTTCGATTCCGACTTATCTGGATTTCTGGCGATATTCCCCCGAAAACAAAGGTATCGGTCGCTGGTAAGGCAGGCAGGCGCAGGAGGAAGTTGTACATTCTGGCGTTTCGTGGGTTTATTTGCTTGCTAGATTTGCAGAGTGGCTGAGAAGCTTCTGTAGTTTCATCCTAATTCATTCATTCCTCCACGTGCAAGTACAGTCAGTAGTGACCATATCAAGGACCAGCCCGGAGATCATACGACTGGTGGCGAGATTCCTGGCTTACATATGGGCCCGGATCGACGCGATAGCAGGCAGTAGCAGTCCGTCCAGGTCGGCGATTGGCCTTTGGATTCAATGCTGATAAGGACAGAGGGGGCGACCGACATGGTTCCGACCAGGCTGGGGACGGGATGGTATCGCTCTGCCCTCATGGCTATCAGCGATTGCTTTCAATTGGCGGGTGCCTGGTTATGGACAGGCTTCTCACGTGTTCCATGCTTCACAACCAGATGAACTGCTGCCACAGCCTGCAATGTATGACATTGTGATTTGAATCATCAGCGAGGTTCTCCCTCAACTG
The DNA here is from genome assembly GCA_902141235.2 of Clonostachys solani. Classification (NCBI taxonomy): domain Eukaryota; kingdom Fungi; phylum Ascomycota; class Sordariomycetes; order Hypocreales; family Bionectriaceae; genus Clonostachys; species Clonostachys solani. Next base: position 1,787,251 of record CABFOC020000002.1, read on the forward strand.
ATCCTGGCTAGATAAGGGTGGGGAGGTGTCACTGGAAAACCTGGGGGGATCTGACATATCTTCAAGCACCAGGTGCGGGGGTTGTCGCTTCAGCAACTCGGCTTTGCCCGAGCTCAATTACCTCATTCTTCCGGACCTGATCCCCTCAATCTCAATTCCCTCTGAGTCGGTTCTCCTAATCACGCCTGGAAATACCATTTAGTACGACTACCGAAGTGATTTGCCGATTGGCTCCTAGAACGACTGTCTCTCTCGTCACCCATGGCGGATTCTGCGTTCCCCAGCGGCTGTCTCCTTGCTGGAACTGTGTCGGACACCCCTGCTCTGCCTGTCACCTGAGGAACTTCGCAGCCGGCCAAGGTCGTATCGTGCCGGTTAGCCAGACAGAATTGGACCAGGGCCGAGTGCCTATAGTGGTCGTCTGATACGGTCGCAGGCCTTTATGAGCCCACTTGGCAGATGGTGGTTGGTGTTAAGAACCCCAGGCTTCTAGAGCGCTGAATTGAAGCATAACAGGGCAACAGATAAGCTCTGTCCCGGCCTGTAGGCTAAGGTTACATGAGTCGTGCCACACCTTGATTGATGGGCACGGTGGCGTTGGGGTTTGGGTAGCGGAGTATAAAGTAGAATGATGGGCGCTTGCCGCACATCCCCTGTCCTGTCACCTCTTCCTGAAAATTATAATTTTGTATGCTTCCACTGCTATTATCCAACTGCTACATCCAGAGGGAGGAATTGTCACAATGGCGATGGCGGAAGACAAAGTCGAGGCTGGCGACATCACCAATGTGCGGAGCCACCAGGGAGCTGAAGGCGAGCTGAAGGAGACCGGCCGAGACACCGAGCTTACCCAAACGTATGGTTCGACCCATCGTGGTCTGAAACCCCGACATGTTCAGCTCATGGCTATCGGCGGATCCATTGGAATCGGCATCTGGGTATGTTAGATTGAGGCGAGGACACAATGGCTTAAGCTGACGATTTTGTCTCGTTCAGGTCGGCATCGGTGGTGTTTTGAGCAAGGCTGGCCCCCTCTCGCTAATCTTGGGATATGCAATCTGGGGTGTTTTGTTCATTTGGCCTCTCTATCTTGTTGTTGCGGAAATGTGTGCCTACCTCCCCGTCCGCGGTTCCATCTTCGAACTGGCCTCTCGCTTCGTCTGCCCATCGATCGGCTTCACCATGGGATGGACATATTTTTTTGCTGGACTCATGTTGGTTTGTACTGAATTGAGTGCCATTGCCACAGTCATGCAGTCCGTAATACTAAGTCCCTCTTGTGTATGGCATTTCTAACTCGCCACTTTTAGATACTGGGATACAGAAACGAATGCCGCGGCATGGATAGCTATGGGAATGGGAGTTTGTATTATTCTCAATGTTGTGGCCGTGAAGTGGTATGGCGAGTCCGAGTTTATCATGGCTTCTACCAAGGTCTTTTTGCTGGTTCTCCTCGTTCTCATCACCATCGTTACGATGTCGGGCGGGAACCCCCAACATGACGCTTACGGTTTCCGGAACTGGAACGATGGTGCCATGCATGCCTATCACACTACGGGTGCGACAGGGCGGTTCCTTGGGGTTTGGAAAGTTGTCATATACGCCGGTTTCACCGTGGCTGGTCCTGATATGATTGCTCTAGCCGCTGGAGAGATTCAAAACCCCCGCCGAACAATCCCTCGCGTCGCAAGCCTGATATTCTACCGTATTGTTGGATTCTACATCATAGGAGTTGTCGCCGTCGGTGTCATCTGCTCCTCCCGAGATAAAGGGTTACTAGGTGCTATTGAGGACGGCAAACCTGGTGCTGGAGCAAGTCCCTGGGTTATTGGGATCGAGAATCTCGGTATAAGCTTCCTCCCTCACTTCATCAACGCTTTTATCCTGCTCTCCGGATGGTCCTGTGGTAATGCTTATCTCTACTCGGCATCCCGGACACTCTACGGTCTTGCTCGTGGTACGTTTTGGAGTCCCTCTTGAATACCTTTTGTCGGACGAAACTAATATGTTGTGTGGTTTAGATGGCCAAGCACCTGCCTTCCTGAACAAGTGCACAAAATCAGGTGTGCCGATCTACTGTGTGCTGATTACCACCTTGATTAGCTGCATCACTTTCCTTGCTGCTTCTAACAAGGCTGTTGACGTATTTTATTGGTTTGTCGATCTCACGACAACGGCACTCATCGCAACCTACGTATTCATGCTCATCACATATATGGGATTCTGGCGTGCCCGTCAAGCCCAGGGGTTAACTGACGATCACTTTTACTACGTCGCCCCTTTTACGCCCTGGAGCCCTATGGTGTCTTTGGTCATGGGATGTGTAGCACTATTCTTCGTTGGGTTCGACGTCTTCTCCCCGTGGGATACTAGAGGCTTCATCACCTCTTACTTTGCTCTCTTCTTTGCCTTTTTTATGTTCTTGGTTGGCAAGATCAAATACATGCTCGAGGGCCGCTGCGGCTATGGATTCGTTAAGCCAGCTGAGGCGGATCTCCACAGCGGTATGGCGGAGATTAATGCTGAGTGTAGGCAATGGGAAGAAGGAGGACTTGAGGAGACTGAGAAGGCTCGCCTGGCTGAGATGCCGTTTTGGCGCAGGGTGTGGGAGAGGACATGGTAGTTGTGGGTGTTACTACTCTGGGATCTAATGCATGAATTTGACCGAAGGGCGTATAGTTAGATAGTAAGATTTACAGTTATCACTTTTTACAACAATGGAACCAATCTCTGCTCTTCTTCGAAGATGGCTTGAATTATTGATGATATTGTGGTTATTAAGAATTGTGGTTGCTGTTGAGAATTGTGTCTCTTCAACGATGCACTTGATATGGATTACCGTGACCCTCATGTATCCAAAAACAGAATCCGAGCCCAGAGATGGCTGTCATAACTCAAAGTCAATCGGATTAGTGTCAACGTATCTATTTGAAAAGGGAAGAATAATCCCACGATCTCGGAAATTGCCTATCATCATTGAACCAGAGTATCCGTACATTACATAGCTCAAGTTGTTAAGTCCATGTCTCTAATGCCATTCTCGAGTTCAAAGTTCTGAATTACTCGATTTTCTCTCTTGCCTGGATGCCACCGGGGAGGCAGGGATGGAGTGGAATCGTGTCTCCTCCCGAGCGTAATAGGAAACCTTACGTCGTTCAGAATGGCCGACTCGTTGTTGGTTTATACCACTAGACCAGAATTCTGGTAACATTTCCTAGGCCGGTAATTAGCCGCACGTGTTACGCAAGAGTCAAGACGAATTAACAACTCCACCAGAAAGCCAACGTGTCTACTCCGTACTAGTCTTGCTGTTTAGTAGTTGGCGAATCCTTGTTAGGCATGGCTTCGGGTTGGCTGTCAAATCTGCCGGCAAGTCCTGCCGGTCAACCCGGCGCGATTAACTAGGTGAATGGTTCACCTTAGTTAATGCCAAGTGCGAGGAGCAGATCGTTGTCCCCTTAGTTTGGCACATTGCTCTTACGTTTCACCCAATGTAGTCTGAATCCAGAAAGTTACAAAAATAATACAAATTACTCTCTATATGTCTATTAATATTAAAACAGGTGGTATTCTATACTCCGTGTGACACCTTTGTGACAACGCCCATCTCGGCATCCACGGACTTGTCGCCATGGATGCTTCCAGGTGGGCTATTATTGGCAGTGTAACTGACAGCTTCAGCAACCCCTGGTGTACTGTCATGAGACAGCGCTCGCCCATGTTGGTTTGAAACTTCCTCGGTGGTGATGCGTACTTCTCGTTGCTGCCAAATCTTGAGAGGGAGCCCGTACTCGCCGTTGATCTGCTCCTGGCTGGACGAAGGGCTGATTTCGATCTCGTTCGGATCAGGCCGTTTTGGCGTGCGCTCGTCTCGGACGCGACTGCTCAGATTTCCATACGCAGAGCGGAAGCGTCCGCCGCTGGTGGCATCGGCAGTACGTGGGTTAGAGGACTTTCCGTATCTTGAGTTGTAGAAAGCTGAAAGGCCAAAGATCTTCTGAAGAAGTGTCCATGTGAGGGGTAGGTTCGCGGTGATGATGGCGGTAGAAACCTCGCGGATGTACCAAAATATCCACTCAGTGCCATATGGTGAACCCAGACTGTAATATTTGCTGAGAGAAGCAGCGACAATCTAAAAGAGAGGCGAAGAGTTAGCATAGAGCATTTGGAATGCCGTTCTCGGCGGCTCTGCTATTGCTAGAAGTCTTACTGTGAAGACACCCAGAGCAAAAACGCTGCAAAGAATGAGTTTTCTCTTTGTAGGGAGCTGTGATTGAATGAGAACTGGCATGGGAAGGCAAATGATCATAATATCCGATGAAATATTAAATACGGCTTGCTGATACAGAGAGTTAGTAAATATACAACGAGAGGGTAACCTGAGGAAACTCACCGTGATCATGTGATTTGTTTCAGCGGAGCAATTCACTGAGGACAGCATGAATTAGTCAATCTTCTTGGTCGAACATCTTCGTGAGGGGAAGGAAGTTGACCTACAATCAGGTGGAGGAACTTTCCAATAGTAGTGGAAGGGTCGGCACCACACAAACCATAGGATCTCCATGACAACAAAACTTGCGGCGACATAGATTGCGACAAACTTGACGAGTAGGTTTTGTCTCAAACTCATGCTAAAAGAGCGGCGTTAGTCGGAGTCGAACCAGAACCAGCGGCGAACATTCGAGCCTTACGTCAATCGCGAGTACATCAACAGCAAACAAGCCTTGACTCCCCAGAGAGTGACAACCGTTAGATGTTCAGTTACGAGAACAAGTTTGGATCCATATTCCCTCGTCTTTATTTCCTCTTCCGACATGCCGACTTCGTCGCCCGGCTGAACAAGGTTTGTCGGAGTGTAGGTCTGTACCCAGACAATGGCGAGTAAAGTGGTATATACGATCAGGGTGAAGCACATGAGCCAGTCGTCGAGCTGCAGGGCCTTGAAAGATTTGTAGAGAAGTCGTCGTGATGCCCTATTATTATCAAGTCCAGTCAGCTCACAGAATTAACAGATACAAAATCTTCAGAACCTTCAACCAACGTACAGTCTCGCCAGTACAATGAGGACGGTAACTGAGTACCACGACCACATCTCAGTAACAAATGAAGACATAGTTGCTGCTGCAGCCGCTGCTGCGGGGTTTGGATCTAAGATCGGACGCAGTCCTGCAGGGACGGATCGATGATCTCTGTCAAAGAGCTGCAGATGATGCACCGCCGTCGAGCGGACAAGGTTGGGGGATGGATGGGGTATGTAGGGGAAATTCAAAAGCAAACATGGCCCCATAAAGGCGGATCTATGGCCATGATTCACCAGCGATGACGATAGCCCACCAACGGCGCTTCGAAACTTTCTTCATCTGATCTATCCTAGCCCATCTTCAGGGCCGATTGGACGTTGGCAGTAGGGTCCACAGAGCTGACCTGCATATCTAGACGCATATCCTACTCTGTACAATCACGATCCGAGTGCACCGATCACCCAGCCCTTGGTAGGGTCAGGGGCGCGAGAGACTATCGTCTTCAGAACCCACCGTTCCCACATATTCAAGGGGCACAGCCTTCATGTGTTGCCTGTCTGAAGCTCCTGTTCGTTGGTTCTACCCACCTTGATGGCGTATTGCCCCCTTGATTTTAAAGGGTGGAGATGTGCGGCATTTGGCAGATGCCTCCGATGCAAGTTATAGGTATTTGTTGGCTTCTGGAACCATTTTTTCTTCTCGCTCCTTTTAGGTGGTGTGGGTGACCGAGTCAGAGCTTCGCTTAACCATGCCAATTGAGTCTTGAATCGACCCATCCGAAAAGCTGGAACCATCCACCATTGCCACCGAGGCCTCCACGCACCTCGGTGATCACCCGATGTCGGTTCGGCACCATTACTGTCTGGTGGTTGTGTCCAATATATGACCAATAAACCACGGTCGTTGCTTGGGTCAATTGGGGACATCTAGTTTGAGCAATGACATCCCGTCCTGGCCGGTATGTTTCCCGCTCAGCGCTAAACTAGGGCATTCGTCCCTGATTCTTGGCTTCCTTTCTGGGTAAAACCCAGCATTGACACGAAAATGCGAGGCTTTGTGTCCTGCTCACGAACGTTACTAGCATTTGGATCTGATAACGAACGATCCCGTCGCAGCACAGTGGGTATGTAAATCAGGGTTGCAGGCTCGCCACGCGAGCAATTAATTACTTGACGTGTACTCTATTTGACCCTGGCTTTGTGCCCCGAAGCTTGTCCATAGACAGGCATCCGTATTCAACCTCACATGGCAAGTGGTAGGGTCCTAGGAACCACAAGAGGTATCCTGGCCACGTTTCGGGTTCCACCCCAGTATGCACAATTGGTACTGATTGGGGGATTCTTTTTTTTTTCGTGCTCCTCCTGTAAGCGATGACCCATATCTAATGGCCAAGATTTCTAGGTAATTTGAGATCTCTGTTTAGAAGTACACGGGAGGCTCTCTCCGTGTCTTGATTTATTCTAGTGGTAAATAATAAGGTCTAGACCGTTTGTCGGAGATAGGCCCACAGACTCTAAGAATGCTGTTCGCCTAGCCGAGGCTTGTCTCGATAGAGCTGTTTGATAAGGAAACTGCTCGTGAATATAGATGATATGTAAAAAATCAGTCTCTGATTTGGAATAGAATTATGTGTATTGTCAAGAATCTGTTATATATTTCGTGAGCGAAATTGGACATTACTCTTAAGGCTTGGTGTTTACGAGCTGGTGAGGCCGTGAGGCGTAACGCGGCATAATCGACGACGTAGATTATCATCAGCCTAGACGAAAGAATTAATTTACATGCAATCACAGATCAGTTTAATTTGTTGGATTCATGATTGATGGAGGAGGTGGTGATGGCTAACGCTACTGTCGCTGTTTATATTGAAATTAACGAAACGGTGCCGTAATACTCAAAGATCTTCCAGCTTGTGTCTTGATGCCACTTCGGCGGTCCTTTGTATGAGAGAAACATCGTGGCTAAAGGGGTCTTGAGGATTGTTAGAGCCTAGGGGGCTTGGTACAGTTGATCCAATCGTTGATCCCTCGCACAAAATGCAGTATTGGAATGCTTGCAAGTAATATAAAAGATGAAAATCATGAGTCTTCGGGTATCTAAGCACGTGTGGGCTCACTATCCCGTAAGTTACTACGCAGAGGATCACTTGGAGGGGATATTTTTAGGACTAGGTTCTAAGTCTGTACCTAGGACAGAAGAGTGCTCAAACCATCATGAGATTTGCACATTCTTTTTTATCCTGTTTTTCTTTTTCTTTTGGTCCGACTACTGCATGGCTTTGAGGTACTAGTCAATGTGCTCAGCGCTGAGCAGGTGTTCTAAGACATTCGGAGTTGGCCCATTCTTGTAAAAGGAATACGACGATAAACTTAATTTGTGGCCAATAGCGATGAAATTCCTTGTTTTTGGCGTTTATGATACGTACCGTACCATAGGTAAAATACAACAGCTGGAACACTCTCAGCCATGTCTCAGTTGTGGCGTGGCGTCGTCCGAGACATTGGCGGGATCTATCTCGTCTCTATTGCCAATGAATGCAGGGGAAGCATCCCGAACCTACGTCAGTGTCTTGGAAAGGTCAAGGTAGAAGTAGGTATCGGAGGGGCGAGAAATGTGCGCGTTCCGGTTGACCAAGGCCCAATATTGGGTAGCCGTGCATTTTGGCCCTTCAGAACTGCTCCTGTCTTGGATGATGGCGCAAGTATGAGCTGATGGTGGTCCATATGAGGGAACTTTGGTTTAGGTACTGCAGACCAATCACACTTGTAACAATAGACCATTCATCGGGCTTTCGGCCAGGGCTGGATGCGTTGTGGCCAGTGAGACTTGTCTCAATCCTGATCAATTACAGCCCACATGCATGTCTAGATTGGTCACATCACCAGATGATTTACCAGCTGACATCCGTGAATGTACAAATGTTTGTACTCGATGTCGGAGTAATATTTGGCTGTTCTGGCTGGTGAAGCTTTACCCACTACGCAGCCACCTTCGTCAGGCATGTTAGGGGTTCTGGTTGTACCCAGGCCAGACAGAAGCGAGAGCCTTACATATTTCAACCTTCATAAACATATAAAAGAAATCCCGCCGCCTCACCTTAGAGAACACTGTATATTGCCTGATCTTTTTAATATAACTGACGAAATGGCTCCAACGGCTGTCCCAGTATCGGGCACCCAGCTCAACTCACCTGCCCCGAAGGGCAAGGAGGCCCTCGCAAACGGCTCAAACACTGCCCAGCTGGACGCTTCCAAAATCATTTACAAATTCACAACCAACCTCCGCGCCGTCCCCGACGAAGCAACCGCCAATACCTCCGATGAGACAATCTGCACTGATCATATGATTACTGCTGTCTGGAGGGCCTCCACGGGCTGGGAAGCCCCCGAGCTGAAGCCCTATGGCCCTCTCAGTATCATGCCCACTGCGTCAGTTCTAAACTACGCCACTGAGTGCTTTGAGGGCATGAAAGCCTACCGAGGTGATGATGGCAAACTGCGACTTTTCCGGCCAAATCTTAACTGCGAGCGTCTCAATGTGTCTGCCAGTCGCATCTCCCTACCTACATTTGATGCTGCCGAAATGGAGAAGCTTATCGTGACCTTGTTGAGTGTCGATGGCCCCCGCTGGCTGCCCAAGGATCGTGCCGGAGGCTTCCTCTACATTCGCCCAATCCTCATCGGCACCCAGGCTCGGATCGGTGTTCATGCCCCTAAGGAGGCGTTGTTCTATATCATGGCCGGGTTCATTCCACGATTGGATAGCTATCCTGGTGGTATGCGCCTCCACACATCACCTGATGATCTGGTTCGTGCTTGGGTCGGCGGCTACGGCTATGCGAAGATTGGTGCCAACTATGGTCCCTCGATGATAGCCAAACAAGGTCCACACATGCAAGGGTTCCACGAGATCCTCTGGCTCTACGGTGACAAGGGCGAATGCACCGAGGCTGGTGCCAGTAACTTCTTTGTTGTTTGGAAGCGCAAGGATGGCAAGACGGAGCTCATCACAGCTCCCCTGGATGACAAACTTATTCTTAGCGGTGTTACTCGTCGCAGCTGCCTCGAATTTGTTCGCCAGAAATTGATTGGTGATATTGAAGTGACAGAGCGCAAGTTTACCATCGGCGAGTTATTCGAGGCCCAAGCAGAGGGTCGTATCCTCGAGTCCTTCGCTACAGGAACAGGCGTGAGTATTTCACTCTCTCGAATGACAGACATCATAGTGCTAACCTTGGCTGTGCGCAGTTCTTCATATGCCCCATCAGCCAGATCCGTCACCGTGGCCAGGACATAATGATCCCAATCGATCCCGAACTCCAGGCCGGGGAGATCACGCACAAGATCAAGACTGTACTGGGTGACATTTTGTATGGCCGTGCTAACCACAGCTGGGGCGTTGTAATTCCAGAGAAGGAGTAGTTATTTGTAGTTGAAATGCGTAGCGACTGGGATAAGTTGGTTACATGTTCTTTAGCATCACGTTTGTTGGTAGTTTGCAAGAATAAGAGCCAGTTTACAGAAAATTCGATCTAATGGAAGCCAAATACAAACTGAAAACATACCTGTAGGGATACTGAGCCTGGGAATAACGCCTCTCGTTGCTGTGTTGTGCCACTGTGTACCTAGCCCATTGGTGCGCCTCCGTCGGCAACTTGGCGACAACATCGTGATGAGTCTGAATTTAATTTTGCTATCTAGCCAGGTACAGTAAACCAATGTGATCGCTCTCAAGCCAAATCTTACTCAGTGCGCTGCAGCTGGTGATACTTGAACACCTCTCGAGCTTTTGCCAGTGTAGCCCCATCAACAATCATCTCTCTAATTCCGGCCTCGCTCTTCTCAATCAATTGGGCGACTTCAGCCACCTCATGGGCGCGATGGCGCGGAATGAAGACAACGCCATTTGCATCTGCCACAACAATATCGCCGGGGTTGACGCGAACTCCGCCGATAGCGACTGGCTCATTGACGGCCCCGACCTCTACTCGGTCCTTGCCGGTTCGCATCCAGTGCCCGGCAATGAAGAGGGGATAATGGTCACTGATGGCACGGTTCACGTCACGGCATACACCGTTGATGACGGTTCCCGCGATGCCTCGCAGACCTGCGTACTGGGTCATGATGTCGCCCCAAACAGTGCAGTCTGTACGGCCACCATTGTCGATGACTACGACATCGCCTTCGCCAACATCATCGATGAAGTCGCCGACGCTACCTGCGGGCTGGCCAGCAGGCACATAACGCACAGTGAAAGCTGGTCCGACGGTGACCTTTTGGTAGTTCTCTAAAGGCATGATACCAAGTGCCTGTCCGCATATGCCGAGTTTGTCAAGAGCATCAGACACTGCAGCGGTGTCCACATCGGCAAGCATCGAGACCAAGTCGTGAGTTTCGGGAGTAGGCTTTTTGGGGTTAAAGTTGGAGGAAAATGCTACTGCCTGAGATCGAGCATCCCTGGGGATGGTTTGGAATTCAGTGTCATTCATGGCTTCAGATGCGGGTCGATCAGATTGTATAGCCTGGGCCATAAGGCTATGGTGACGTTTGATGCGTTCTGCGACCTCCAAGACTTCCTCGATGCGCTTGGCAGGGACAAAGACAGTGCCAGAGCCGTCTGCGGTAACATAATCATCCTGGTGAACCAGGACGCCCCGAATATTCAGGGGTACGCCGAAGTCACCTTGCATCATCTGACTATGATCACCGATCGTGGCTACACCGCGACCGTACGCTGGACAGCGATCTTCATGGACGTCGTCAACTGCCTGATAGAGACCGTCGATCACGGTTCCCCGGATGCGTTTTGATTTCCACGCATTGTCGACAACAGCATCTGAGCATGAAACGCCCCCGATCCCGCCTGAGATGACCAGAACGTGACCATCTGGTGTTGCCTCGGATAATACTGTGCTGTCTGGAGAGGCCTCCAGAGAAACATTGGTCTTGAGTTGGAATTTGACTGTGCTGACACGTCCTGCGATGCTTGGGCAATTCCACAATGGCCGTAGGCCATATACTGCCCCTTTCATACCGAGCAAATCCAAGGCATCAGCAACTGTGTTTGTGTCAAGCGCCGACAACTTGTCTAATGTGTCGAGTTGGGCCATCTTGTTAATGGAAGTAATTGTTGTGAAAAAGTTCAGTTGGGTATACGAAGAATCAGGTAGTGGCAAGTGATGTTGTTACTGTAATTGATGGGATATCGGTCTGTCGGTTGAATGGAGTGTGGTGTACCCCCGTGAGCAAGCACGTTACAGGATTCATCAGGGGCGAACATGATTCTCTCCTATGGTCCAACTGGAGAGGTAGGACTGGTGTGTCTGCCTTCGCTCAGTTGTGATTGGAGGGTAACTTCTCAGCGGCAGCCCCGTAACCCGCATGTCTTACTATTATGTCTCATGACGCCTGCTTTTGCCCTCCCGAATATTTTCTTATTTCAGGAAGTGTAAATTGAGGGTCACGAATCACTAGAGCAGGTTGAACTGTTGAGAGACCCACGCATAAATTTGATAGAAAGTGGGTATTGGGAGAGAATGATTGCTTTTTGCCACCAATCTGAGAAACTATTGGACGGAATAGCGGGTGTCGCGGGCCATAGAACGGACGGGCTTCTCTTACAATGGTGGCGAAGGGGGTGGTTAGGCAGAGTGGCCAGCCGCCTCTCGGGAACAAGTTGAGACATACTTGTACTGTATTGTCTCTGATCAGCCTCGGCGCTGCAGGAAGCTGCGCCATTGTTATCAAAACAAGAAGAAATCAACGACGCCATTGTCTTAGGATGCTGGTCAACAACGTTCGGGTAAATTTTCGCCCCTCAATGGTGTAACTAGCTCCGAGAAGGATGGAGGGCGTGTTCGCTGTGGCTGGCTGAACGACGTTTTGCAGGCAAATGAGATTCCAGGCCGTGGTCTCAGCTTCTCACGCACGATAACGCGGGAACTAGGTGGGCCTTGAAAGTTTCAACTCAGCTGCATTCTACCTAAGCCACACATGTGCACGGAATACGCATCTTACTGCCATCTGACGGACAGACAGTCCCATTGCGGGGAGCAAGGATATGTTTTCCGACACTGGGACGGAGTCTGAACATCAATGAGAAGGTTTTATGGGATCATGGCGAGTTTTCTCGGACCGACATGAAGGTAAGCATGCACGAACCGTCTTTTTTCTGACTCTAACGACGGCAAGTACAGCATTAAGACATAGCATGTACAGGCAAGGCAATCTATTGGGCTCAGAAACCCGTCCTCGCTGGCCGGATTCCTTTGGCCTGAGACATTACCCCGGTAGTATATTGACTTCGCAAGTACTGGGACGCCGTTCAGAACAGAAGTGCATGTCCCTGGACTCCGTCGCTCTCGTACCCTAGGCTGATCAAGCACACCATGCATACAAGGGCCCGTATTCATGTTGGTAGAAACGTGCATTCGTCATACTCGAATGGTGCAAAAAAGAAATATACACAGCGTGTTGCTTGCTTGTGCAAGAAAGGAGCCTGCTCCCTGATCATTTTGAAGCTCTGCGCTGACCAAAAGTCATTTAAAAACATCCATTCAGCCGTTCGTGTTGTGGAGAAAACTTGCCTTTCGGTACATCTATGCAAACCGAAGCAACCTACGATGGACCGATTCCGAGCTTCCTCACTTTTCCAACCAACAAACTTTGTTGCAGCTATCGAGTCCCAACATAATGTTGAGCTGGATGAGAGGCCCGAACATTTGTTCGGTGCCTACTTGACAATCCCACACACCCAAGTCGCTCGCATCATGGCAGTGCTCGGTTTCGATTTTATATTTGTTGATACCCTACATGTGTAAGATTCTGCAACCCGGAACCACAGTATTCTTTCTCTAACTCAGACAACGCAGGCCAACTGATCCAGGGAAGCTCGTAGACATCATCCAGACCATTAACTTTGCCAGTGAGGGCAAAACTTGCGCCCTTGTTCGAATCCAAAGCCCGGAATCGGAATTCCTAGCCTACGCATTGGACGCAGGTAAGTCATTTTCTGGGCACCTCTAGAACCATAAGATGATCGTTACTGACTTTTAAGGCGCTGCTGGAATCATATTCCCTCAAATTGAGACAGCTACCGAGGCAAGAGCCGCGGTGAAAAAGGTTCGGTATGCATACAGTGGTGGAGATCGGTCTGTTTCACCGGTGGCTTTACTTGATGGGATCACAAATATTGCCCCGCCTGGCTGGACGGCAGAGACAGTCGCAGACAAGAACATCGCCGTGATATGCCAGATTGAAAATGTGGTAAGACTTCAGTTTGATTCCACGAGCTACCGGTGCCATTTCTGACGATAGAGAAAAGCTCGGGATTGAGAATGCCCACGCCATCGCCAAAACACCCGGCGTCAATGGTCTGATGATTGGATCGGGTGACCTTCGGGCCTCACTTGGTCTACCGTGCCGAAACCCTCCCGGCCACAGAGAGCATCCAAGCTTCTATGCTGCCTCCGCCAAGCTGGTGGCCGCGGCTAAGAGCTGCGGAATACCACTCATGGCTCCCGCTTTCAGGGCTGACCCAGACGACATAGCTTGGCTACGCGACTTCAAGATGCTCATTACAAGTGTTGATGCCTTAAGCATTGTGAAGTCTCATCGACAAGATCTTGCCGCAATGAAGGATAAGATAATAGGCTGCGAGCACTGTCACACAAATGGATTTTGAACAGCTTTACGGGCACTATCAAAGCTTCTAGGGCCCAGTGAAAGCAAATACCATAGCCGTCTGGAATCTCTCGGGTATCCCGGAGAGAGAACATATTTATGATAACCTATCTTGTAGTCACTGACTAGGTAGATAATCAAGATTCTCGTTACGTATGATTACCCCACCATAAGGAGCAGATTCTGTGTGATTATAGCTTCAGGTGGTTGTATGACCATCTCTCATCCTCCTCTGTGTGACAAGAGAATGGAATTTCGTCGCCGTTGTAGTCCATCTCCATTCAAGCATCGGAAGCCTGACATTTAGTCAACCTGTGTCAAAGCCCAACAGTTCATTCTTGCCCCATGTATTTGTGTGAGGAACTTCTGATCATCAATGCTGTTATCTGGAAATTAAGTGACCGACATTGTTGCAGCGTTTACATGTGACTGCATGTCTACTAATGCCAGATCATGATCTCGCATGTGTGTTCTCGCATGACGCCACATATTGCCACATTCGATTGTATCTTTCAGCAAGTTTCGATTGCAGTGTTGGATTTGCCAGCCTCAGGTGGTTCTCCGAGAAGGAAATAGCGTCAGCAAGAGGCTAGATTCGGCACAAGATTCACGGAGAGCAGACACTTCGCGTGCCATCTCACCCTCAGGCTCCAAATGGGCCTAGCCACCAATGCTCACCGGAACGGCCTGTGCGGGCGGGTTCTCGGATGTTGTACTGCCGTGTTTCCAACGTCATACTGCAGCATTATTGCGTACTTTCGTGGCTGCCTGAGACAAGGCGTAGCTAGTCACAAAGCTTTTGGACATGTATGCATCATCGGAATTATGAGAAGGGTAGGGAAGTAGCCTGTTCATGGTCAGCTTAGCCACTGAATGCATGTCGCAGCTCAGCTCAATGCGATCAATGGATTAATCCGAAACTGGAAGCCGATCGCCAAGTTAATCACCGTGTTATGTGAGGCACTTTGCCAAGGTATTGTGACTGAGAAGTTTAATTTCCCGGCTCATACTTGTGAAAAAGGAATACATAGCAGGTCGGCCATCGCGGAATCCGTAGACCCAATCCCCTGCATAGTATGTTCTCGTATGGGCGGTAGCCTGGGCCTTTTATTAACTCTGGCGCGTCTTGCACCAAAGCTAAGGCATCAAATCACTTACCTCGTCTAAAATGACATTTGGAACTCTCTTCACCACTGCGGTTCGTGTTAATCTCCCTCATTAGTGATATTTCTTTGTTGTTCTGTTAGTAATCTCTTACTATTCGTATAGGAGAATTCCCGCTCCATCGCCATCAAAGCGATTGCGAAGGCTCATAAGCTGGAACTCGACATTGTCTATGCCAACCTCGGCAATCCAAGTATTGAACACTTAGAGGTGAACAGCCTCGGCAAGATTCCCACCTTTGTTGGTGAGGGGGGCTTTGTTTTATCTGAGTGTATTGCCGTGGCACTCTATTGTATGTTGACTGTTGCCACTGCCCGAGAAGCGTCTGCTATCTAGGTGGTTTCTGACTGGAATTCCCCCATTCTGAAGTCAAATACACCGCATTAATATTCTTTGTCTTGGCCTTGTTCACTCATTGGTGCCTCGCTGACCTTTTTTTTCTTAGTTGCATCTCAGGACGAAAATACAACTCTCCTAGGGAAGAATAGAGAGGAGTAAGATTTTCCAAGAGGGGAAACTTACTTCAATGATGTACTGACATAAGGTGATAATTAGATATGCATCCATCGTGAGGTGGATGTCCTTCTTCAACTCTGAGATCCTCATCCCATTGGCCGACTGGTTTCGGCCCTTGGCTGGCAAGGCACCCTATAACAAGGAGTCCGTAGAGAACTGCTCTAAAGCCACTCTGAGGGCCGTGAAAGTGGTTGAAGAGCACCTTGAAAACCGTACATTCATTGTTGGGGAGGTTCTCAGCCTAGCCGACATTTTCTGTGCTGGCCTTCTCTTCCGCGGCTTTCAGTTCTTTTTTGACAAGCAGTGGCGGCTGGAGCACCCCAACGTTACTCGTTGGTACGAGAATATTACAAGCCAGTCTATCTACTCTGATGTCGTTCCTAAGTTGGAGGTCCTTGAGAAGCCGGCACTGACAAATAGGCCCCCTGAGAAGCCATTTGTTCCCAGGCAGGCTGCTGTTGTCGACGTTCCCAGTGTCGAGGGTTAAAAGAGGCCACAGCTGTATTTAATTACAACAACAGTTTTAAATGCCTACAATTGACATGAATGCTTTTGTGTAAATTAGTCGTATATCCTGGTTGGTACCAATACTCGGTTTACAGAGGCGGGCGGGGCGACAAGCAGCAAAGGGGTCCAAAACGCTCTCAGATATATGTTCCTTTAACTTCTAATTTTAAAAAGATTCCTTTTCACATGAAGCAAGAAATTTGTCCCACCACTGAACACCCCATCTTCAGTCAATACTGGACAAGAACAAGGACTGTAAGCAAGGTACAAAGTGACCTGCAAGTCTTCGGCCGAAGGAATGAACGTATGCAAGACAGAAGTATTCCGAGACAATGTCTCAGTGCGGCCAATAAAGAGCTAACCATGTCTAGTAATATATTAGTTTGAGTCTGCCTGATGTAACCGATGACCGGTCAATTAAGACAGGGGGTCAGGGGAAACACATTAAGAGGCTGGAGAGCTTCCTGGTCTGTTAACGTTCAAGATCTCCAGCACAGGACCATTAGGAAGCACGAAATAGGTATGTGAGCAGCCATAACCTAATTACTTCTCATTGTCCGTCAATATTGATATTTATATAGTGTACAACGGATCGAATTCACCCTTTGTGGCTTCAACGACGCCAGCGAAGATCTCCCCGACAAAATGCCTCGATGTCATCATGCGGAGGGCAATGGTTCGGAGCGAACACCGCTCCTCAGAGAGAGAGATTCGATAGTTGCTTCTACAGATCCTGTTCTACCGCGTGATCGGGTCGATGAACAGGTAGTTCTGGCGCCGGAAATGTCAACCACGAGACTGGGCCTCATCATGGGCACAGCGTGGGTGGGCGTCTTCCTCATGGCTCTGGACGGGACAATCGTCGCCACGCTTGCCGCCCCGATTTCGAGCGAGTTCCGATCACTGAACATGCTGTCATGGATTGCCACGTCCTATCTCATCTCTGCCGCCGCAGTCCTTCCCATCACCGGTCGACTTACAGACATCTTCGGCCGTGGCCCAGGCCTGGTCATAAGCAACATTCTCTTTGCCGCCGGCAACCTCATTTGTGGCATGGCTACAGACCAGTACACAATGTTGCTGGGCCGCGCCCTCGCCGGTTTCGGTGGCGGGGGCTTGCGAAGCATCCAAAACTTCCTCGCCTCCGACTTGGTGCCACTGCGCCAACGTGGTATGACCCAGGGCATTGCAAACCTGTGCTACGGCTGTGGAGCAATGCTAGGGGGGTTAATTGGTGGTCTGATCAACGATAATGCGCCCTTGGGATGGCGGATGGCGTTTCTCGCCCAGGTCCCGCCATCGCTACTCTCCGCCGTAGCAGTATTGTTCTTGGTCAGGGTCCCCCCTAAGCAGTCTGATAAATCATATATCGCGCGTATCGACTTCTACGGCGTCTTCATGAGCTTTTCGTGCACCATACTTATGCTTTTGGGGCTGAATTCCGGGGGCAACTTGGTACCTTGGTCGCACCCTCTGCCCCTTACCACAATTCCGCTTTCTATCCTCCTATTCATCGGCTTCATCTGGTGGGAAACCAAGGCATTCCAACCCATCATCCCAGTCAAGCTTCTGTTGAACCGGACAATCCTCTCTGCCGCCCTCACAAACTTTTTCACCGACATGGTCATCATGTCTGCTCTCTTCTACATGCCGCTATACCTCCAGGTTATTGGATATTCCGCCACAAATGCTGGCCGTATGGTCCTGCCTTCCCCAATTGGTGACTCCCTCGGGGCCCTTGGGGCGGGCTACTTTATGAGACACACGGGCAAGTATATCTGGTTAGGTATCCCGAGCGTCATGCTCTTGGTTATGGCTACGTCCTTCTTCTCGTTGCAAACCGAAACCAGCCCAGCTTGGTACAGCACCAGTGGATTCTTCCTCCTTGGAAGTAGCTACGGCATCATGCTAACAACTACGCAAGTTGCGTGCGTCGCGGCTGTCGACCACACACACCAAGCCGTAGTCGGCTCAGCCATCTGTAAGTAACCTCCAAAGTCTCCCCGCCGCCATAATCTTGATTCCAGTTAGAAGGTAACGCTGACATTTGTTCAGTCTTCATCCGGAGCCTGGGTAGCACTCTGGGCGTCACTACAGCATCTGTGGTGTACCAGAACATCCTGTACAACCAGCTGTGGTCCAGGTTTGGTGACTGGCCTGATGCCGCTAACGAGATTGGACGCATTCGGGAACATCTGGATGAGTTGAAGCACCTCCCAGATGGGTGGTACGACGGCGTTATGCGGTCATTCATGGAGGCCTTTCGTGGCGTCTGGTTAATGATGCTTGGCCTGGCGCTGACAGCTCTTTTTTGCATCTCAGGAATGAAACAGCACCAGCTCCATTCACGGCTCTCCAGGTAAGGGAGGTCAGGTAATCGTCAAGATGCCAGGATAGGAGAATGAATGAGTTTGGCCCAGCAGGGGTCAAGATGGCTTTGGGGGAAGGCTAGGCGGATTAACATCAGCACTGCATTCATGTTGTAGGGCAGAAGCATCGTGTGAAAGCGACAAAACCAGACTTGAATCGTAATTTTATTTTATTCTAGGAAGAATGGAAAGGACTTCTCTTTCCTTTGCTTTAATTTAAGGAGCATCAAGATTCAGGTATAGGGTGGTTCCTATTCCACCGTTATCATTCTCAAGGTGACACATATTGTAAGGAGACATTCCATTCTAGAACTTTTACTGTAGGAAGTCAATAAACGAAAAGCTCCGATCCACAGCGTATGATGCAGATGGTGATGATACGTAAACCAATTAATCCTGAGGATAGTCCCAATCGCCACGAAGCCACGGGCTGGGAACAAGTTCTCGTTTGCCTACCGCAAAGCTATCATAGTGTTCGCCCATAATTTGCCTCTCCAGCTGTGTCTCCTCTTGCACAAGGCTGGGCTCTGAGGTCGGTATATAATGCTCGCCTATAGCACACCCTGGACTAGGCTTCTCGGGCATGCCAGACGCATCTATATCAAGCCTTGGTCTCAAGGATGACCAATGCCGAGGCCACTCCAGTAAAACATAAAGCCGACCAAGACCCGACAGCCTCGTCAGCGGGGCAAGCATACGGAGGCCCTGCGTCTGGCGGATGTCTTCGGTCCTTGATAGCGGCCAACGCAAGTACCTGCGCGTGGTGAAGATATGGATCGAGATGGTCAAGCCCGCCAGGTTGCAATGCTCGGCGAGAATGTCAACTGCCTCACGCCATTCGGTATATATGGATAATTCATCATCGAGGCTAGATTTTGTAGTTGTCCGTGGGAGCACGATCTCAATATTCCGGAGATGGCGCAAAGCAGCGGTGCCGACATGCTCAATGAAAAGTCTTGTAGGATCGTGCGTGATCTGCTCCGCCGAGTACGACTCCTCAAGATCCGAGCCCGCCACACCCCACTCATCTCGAGGAAGAGGTGGGCTGTGAGTAGGGTCCCACATGGATATCGCGTGTTCGGGGTGCCTGCGAGCGGCGATGGTGACCCTATTGCTCGCGTAGAAGAAAGCGATGGCTTCTTGGTAAAGCGCCCGACTGGCAAGCAACAGAGACAGCGCCGCCTCATGTTTACAGCGCCTCGAAAAGCTACTGTTACGCCCTGAGCAAAAGTCGTCCTCTACATCACAGCGATAGAACTTGCGGTTATAATGGAGGTCCCTCTCGCGGCATACAGTCCCATCGCATTCGCAGAATATCCCTTGGCGGCGGAACCCATACCCATCCGGCAACCAGAGGACATTTCGGTGAGGAAGAACGAGGCCCGTATATTGATAGATGTAGTGACGAATCTCCTGAGGAAGGTTGAAAAACGGGAAGGGGCGCATAGCACGACGGGCTTCTTCCTCCTCATCTGGTGCTTGAGCCAACTCCACCGCCTCGCGAGCTAGTTTTAGGAAGCCATGTGTAAGGTGGTCGGCTAGACAGAGCTCTAGCTCTCTGAGGCGACCTGGAAATTGCTCAAATGGTTGGACAGCGGCTCTAGCCCTGGCCAGATGGTCATACACGTGGCATATAACATGAAGCCTGAGCTGACCTGGCTTGGCATGTTGTAGCAGGTGCTTCACGGCGCCTTGCCAGGCCCGAATGCGGCTCCAGGTAGGAGGTGCGCATTCCGCCGTCTGCACATGGATGTGCAAGTCGCGGAGTCTGGCGCACACCTCCGGCTTCCATCCTTGGAGCGCAAGAAGAGACTCGTCAATATTTTCTGCGATAACCCAGGTGTTGTGCTCTAGGAGGAATGCCTTAACCTCGGTGCGAATCTGGTGGCAGATATGCATCAATAGAACCGAATCGTCATCATCAAGCGGTTCGCCGTAGTCGAGGCGGTGACCAGTGACGAGGCCAGCATGCCAGTAGATGCGCTCCCGTATGGCAACTGGCAGCTGCAGTAGAGTGTCGGGATGGTTGCATTCTACCCTTAGGTATTGGCACAGGCAAGTTTGACGCATGTTGCCCGGCTCTAAAGTTGCTGCGTGGATACTTGGAAGTATGTAGGAAGACAGAATGTCCGTAGGGGGTGCAAGGTATTTAATTAGAACCAGGGTAGTATTCCCCCGAGATCAGCCAAGCGAAACCTGAGGCAAATTGTCGGTTAAGCAGTTTTGCGAACCATTCTTATGTTGACAAGGTTGCCTTAAAACTGTCGCGACGCTTGCGTATAACTAAATATCAACTTAAATCACCGACAATTCATTCATTCCATAGGCATGTATCTTAATAACCTTATATATTTATAACACAGTACTAACTTATAAGCAAATGGTATGTTTATCTCATCGGAATATAGTTTTAAGCGTAGATTTATCCGTCAATCTCGAGCCCAGCTTGTACGGCAGGTGGATTAGGCGACATCTCCCCGCCTTGGGCATCAGTGCCTCAAAAATTGCTGCATGCTTGCTTGCTAGAAAGGGGTGGCCACAGGAAAATATCACCTGTCACATTTCTCAGCTTGTGAGGCGGACAGTGCAGCTGATGAGCGCGCGTTGGAATTGGCTGCCACTGCTTGTTATGGGCTGATGGATCATCGTTGTTTGTGGCAGTGCCTCCCACCATGCATATCGCAGCCGAGAGAGCTTGTATTGTCTGACCAGGAGACGCTGGGGCTGGGTCGAATGAAACGGTAGAGTTGCATTCAATAGGTAGTTAGAGAAATGGGCCCTACTGTGCAGATACCTGCAGCTTTCCTAAGCCACCAGGTGTCACAAATGCTTTAAATGGCCGCGTGCGGTCGCCCAAGTTCAGCACCCATTAAGTTCGCCGATCTGTTCTCATTCCTTTGTTCGAGAATTCAGACGCTTGTCTTAAAAAAGGTCGGGAGGGACCATCCATGTGGTATAAGCTTCTCGTTCTGAAGATACATACGCGATGCGGCTGCTTGATACGCAAACGAAAAGATTGGAGCCCAATGAGTTCCACGGGTCACGCCTACCGCAGTACGCGATTCTGTCCCATACGTGGGAGCACGATGAGGTGACATTTGAGGACATGCAAGACCCTCGGGTTGCACGGCAGAAGGAAGGGTGGTCAAAGATCAGCGAGATGTGTGCATGTGCGCGCCGGAATCGCTGGAGATACGCCTGGGTCGATACATGCTGCATTGATAAGAAGTAATAACCAAACATCTCAAAGTTCTGCAATTGCGTTGAGCCTTGCTAACCATCCAAAAGAAACAGCACCGAGTTGGCTGAGGCTATTGGCTCAATGTATAAATATTATCAACATGCGAAGCAGTGTTACGTATACCTCTCAGATCTCCCAATGGGTGCCAGCATCTTGGAGGAACTGCCTCATTGCAAATGGTTCTCGAGAGGCTGGACTTTACAAGAGCTCATCGCGCCAAAAGACGTGATCTTCTTTAACGAAGCCTGGGATTGCATCGGGACCAAGCAAGATCTTCTGGATACGATCTCAACCATCACTAGGATCCCGGCCCCTCTTCTACTACACGAGACATCCGTTGCCGACTATTCTGTTGCTCAAAGAATGTCTTGGGCTGCAACCAGGCGTACCACTCGCATCGAAGATACTGCATATTGCCTTTTGGGCCTGTTTGAGGTTAGCATGTATCTAAATTACGGAGAAGAGGAAAAGGCCTTCACCAGACTGCAGGAAGCGATCATTAAAAGTTCAATGGACTTGTCACTTCTAGTCTGGAATACCTCATCTAAGGAACAAGCCAAAGGTGTTTTGAGCATCCTTGCACTTTCCCCATCCCGGTTCTTGTATTGTTCTGACGTCAAAGCCTTACCCCAGACGTCGGAGGTTTCCTGGGCAGTCACGGCCAGAGGACTTGAACTCCAGGGAAACCTATTGATGCTTCGCCCTTCTGAACCGGCGCGAGGGCCTTCCTTTGGGTTACTTGCCGCGTGCTACGATGCCGAGTTGCAATATTTCGTCCACCTGGAAATGATAGGCCCCAACCTCTATGCCCGTAATGGCAGATACGAGCCCGAGCCCCTGGACGTGGACATTGCCCAGCTGACGATGAAATCCAAGCCTTCTGTTCCCTCGGTAATTGCAATCCGCTCATCTCAGTTGCAGAATTTGTCATCGTACTACCTTCAAATTAGAACGTCGCGCGAAATCCACATAAATACGGCTGCCCCAAATAGGTTTTACAACAACACGGAGCAAGCATTCTACTTCGGAGTGTCCAGTAGCTGCATTATCGCCCTTGAGGTGATCATTCGGGGTAAAATATTCAACTTCATGCTTGTCGTGGAAACCCAACAGTTGAAACTTCACTTCTCCCAACATGAAGAGAGTGACATGCGGAAGTTCTTTGCAGAATCCATTGAGCACGATGATCTTGAGACTTGGAAGTATCAAGCGACGCATCTTGATCTTTACACCGGTGAGAGGGAGCCTATAATGTCTGTAGGTCAACGGAGATCTGGATACCGCATTTGTGTGGATGAGTATTGGACGGAGAGCGGGAGATTACTCGACCTTCACGTTGAGAGGACGCGGAGAGTGGCACGGAACACCGATGACTTGGAATCAGAAAGACAGCCAAGAGGCCGGATCCGAGATTTGGTGACTAGTATCTCGAGAACTCTCTCCGGAAGCCGGTCTCGCAGTCGGTCCAGAAGTCGGTCCGGAAACAGGTCCAGGAGTAGTCCGCATGATTCATTTAGAGGAAGGTTAAGAGATTGGTCAAGGGAGAGGCTAAGAAGTCCCTTTTAGAGTGATTCGACTAGTCGATGGAGAATATTCACTGAGGTGGGTATTTTCCGTAGGCCCAGCATTCCTGTTATATTAATTTGATTTTTGAGACCAACTTCAATCATTAATCTTGAGAGATCTCCTTGCGACATTTACACTTTGGCTACAAGAAGAACAAGAAGAAGAGCAGAAAGAAAGGGAAAAGGCCAAAGGGATCGAGGCTCACTATTGATAACCATGGCTAATGTTTCTTATTCCGGAAACTCTTTACTCTATAATTCTGCCAGGATGCCTCGTAGAATGCTCACTACACCCAGCGCGCCAGGATCGGGGATGCCGCCCTCTTCCTCAAATCTTTCCTTTCCTACGTAGCTGGCCCTACCAAGAGCCGCTTCCATTCTCCTTGTCCCCTCAGCGCCCTTCTTGGCTTCGTCTACCGCTCTGGAAAAATCACCGCCCTGAGCGAAAGTCTCAACGAACGGAATGAGTGCATCCATCAGTGTGCGGTGGCCGATGCGCGCCGGTGTGTATCGGCACAACTCCCCGAGACCAAGCTGAAGTGAGGCGCGGAGGAGGGGAGCCAACTCATTATGACTGGCAGAAGAAGCGACGAGATTATTGGCGACTGCGTTCAGGAAGATGGCGTAGATGGCTCCGGATGTGCCTCCCATTGAGTTCTCGGCCGTCGTGGCGATGCGACGGAAGAGGTCCCCAATGTCAATTGTGCTTTGTTGATCTCCGTCGAATTCTTTCACAAGACCTGAAAAATCAAGGTGTCAGTTCATCTGAAGTATCATGGAATTTTCCATACAGCTAGAGAACGGGGAAAGCCTACCATTCACTCCGTTTAGTAGCGTCTGACCGCAGTCTCCGTCGCCGGCTAAAGTATCGTACTCGGTAATCTTGGGCTCATCCTCGGTGACCATCTTGGTGATGGAGGCGATTAATCCCTTTAGAACTGTGGTAGAAACTGTGATTTCAAAGTTAATTATACATCCATCTATCATTTTCTCCCAGTTAGAGGAAATAATAGTTCTTTTACTCACCTTCAAGCCCGGCTTTGCGGCCTTCACTGCTCGGAAGCTTGGTTGTGATCTGGGCATCCTGGCTGGGCGTCCAGTACTCGATCGACCGCGGCCAGGCACTTGCCCCTGTTGGCGCATCCAGAAGCCCCAAGAGCTCATCGTCAACGGCAAGGACAGAGATGGAGAAGCCCGGCCCATCCAGGCTCGTGACAAAGCTGCCAACGACACTCCTCACCACTCCCAGGCCTCGAGCGGCGACCTGCTTTGCTACCTCCTCAAATATGACGCTCAGCTCCAGCACACTCAGGCCGCCGAGATTGTTCAGCATCAGCGCCACCTTCTGGCCCGACTTTGGCTGCCACATGTTGGCCTTGGGGGCAAACAGCATGTCGAGGGCAGATTGAATCGTGCTGTCGAGGGATTCGATCTTGGAGCGGCGCACTCCCGGCTCGTTGTGAATGCCCATCCCAAACTCGAGTTCGTCAGCAGCAAGGCCTGGGGCGGTGCGACCTGGGACTGTGCATCGATCGAGGCTGGCGGCGACGGTGGCCATATGCGACGCGGCCTTCTGCGCCACGGCTGCGACCTCATTGAGGCTTGCTCTGGAAAGGGGATTAGCAGCTGCCATTCATCGAAGATAGGAGAATTAATATCTTACCCTTTTGCAGCAAGTGCGCCTGCGACCTTGTGAACAAAGGCTGTCCCGGCCAGACCTCGCTGTCCGACGAGCGAGCTTCCTTCGACTGACACGTCGTCGCCTACCACCACCATCTCGACGCTCTGTCCATTTGCCTTGGCCTTCTCGGCGGCCAGTCCGAAATTAAGTTTGTCGCCTGTGTAGTTTTTGACGATCAAGAGTGTTCTTATTCGTAGGGAGACTGTCGTTAGCTTAGGGCATAAAATCGGTCGGGTACTGGAGGTGAATGAATGCACGTTACCCCTTCGTGGACTGCGCTGCTGTGATTCCTCTCAGAATTTGGGAGGAGGAAGGCGACGCGAATATCTCGCCAGCAACGACCACATCCAGCATCCCCTCACCAAGATATCCTGCGTGCGCGGGCTCGTGGCCGGAGCCGCCGCCCGAGAGAAGGACGACCTTGTCGGTTTGCGAGGCGGCTCGTCTGTACAGCACTGGTGTAAGAGCACAATGTCAGCCAGGTCCTGATTTATCACGCACATCCGGATGGCACGCACCTTTTTCTGATGGGATGATGGCCAGAGACGGGTCGCGAAGCAACTGGCTGCGAAGCGCCCGCTCAACGGGGTTCGCGATGTCGTTGATGAAGCTCTTTCCGGGCATTTTGACAGTCGTTCAGCACACAAAGCAATGGATTGATGATGGTGGCTCTGAATATTTCTTGATTCGTAACATTATGTATTCAGCAGTCTTCTACCCTTTCCATATTGGAGTGGCTCAAACTTCCCATTCCATCCTGAGACCGACTTCCAGATCAATTGGCGAAGCAAGAAGCTTACAGCTACCAATTTACCATTCAATTATTTGTTGCTCAGCCAGCACCGAGGTATGTGCCAGAGCAGAGTTCAATTTCTCCCAAATTGGTAGCCTGAAGCGCCTGGGAGCCCCGCCGAGAAAAAAGATCGAGCCACGGAGGACAGAGACCGATGGCTGGCT
This sequence comes from Clonostachys solani, assembly GCA_902141235.2. Classification (NCBI taxonomy): domain Eukaryota; kingdom Fungi; phylum Ascomycota; class Sordariomycetes; order Hypocreales; family Bionectriaceae; genus Clonostachys; species Clonostachys solani. The sequence goes on from CABFOC020000002.1 coordinate 1,812,953, forward strand.
GGTACGAAATTTCACGTCAGCTGATGACATGCAGCAGTACCGACAAATCCGCTTCTGGCTGCCATTCTCAGCAAGAAACCGCGCACCCCATTGTCCGATCAAGCCAATGGACCCTCTCCGTTCAAGATGCATCGTTTCAGTGACAGCTGGGCGTTATCCCCGCCTTCACCCCGCCATCCATATGTCGTATCAAGATCTGAAGTTGGTCAGCAGCCGGTCGACCGTGTGTTTCTCAATTGGAGTCACCTGTGTCTTCTGGCGCTGAACGATTTAGCGAGGCTCAGGTAACCACATCACTTCGAACCTTCCACGCAATACATGTACTACCGACGTATGTGTATAACTAGTGGGCAAAACCAGGGGAAACACGCAGCCAAAAAAACACCCCTCCCCAGAAGGCATAACATTTCCTGGCGGCTCTGATTCCCATATTGGGAGACTCTACCAGTAGCTTCGGGCGATCTCAGGATGATCTCGAAAGCAAGCCGACGAATACCCACACATATCCCACGATTGGGTTGATTCCCCCGCTGTGGAATAATGCAGCTTGGATGAATGACTCGACCCATACTTTCTTTAATCAAGTAGACCAGAGGCCCAATGCCCCTCGCTTGGCTTGCTGAGAGCTCACGGGAGGCGGCGCTTGCGATTTCCAAAAAGGGCAATGGAGGTTATGGGAGAGATCCCAATTGAAATCGTCCACGTGAAGCTGTTGGAAAAAGATGAAAGGATACCTTACTTTTACTTTCTTTTTCTCTACCTGGCGATTGTCGTATTTCATGGACCGCCTTCCTTCTGCTCTTGTCCACTCATCGCCTGTGTCTTAAGCATCTTTTGCATCACCATCCGACTCGATTGTCCTCACAACATCCTCCCTTCTGTGGCACAATCGGTAAAATATACACGGCAACCATGGCACCCTCTGCCACCACCGACTTGAGCGTCACTGCGCCCAAGTTTGCCGACGAGGTGCGCATCTTTGCACAGGAAGATGACAAGACCGTCGACCGCTTCCTCCGCGAGTTCCGCTGCCTCATCGCCGACCTCGTCCAACAATTTGGCGGCGGCCACCCGGGCTCTGCCATGGGCATGGCCGCCATCGGCCTCAGTCTCTGGCGATACACCATGAAGTTCTCGCCCACAAACCCCGGCTTCTTCAACCGCGACCGCTTCGTGCTCTCCAACGGCCACACCTGCCTGTTCCAATATGCCTTCCTCCACCTCGCGGGCTACGAGCAGATGACCATGGACCAGCTCAAGTCCTACCACTCCGCCCGATACGACTCCTTCGCCCCCGGCCACCCCGAGATCGAGCACGAGGGCATCGAGGTCACCACCGGCCCGCTTGGCCAGGGTGTGGCCAACGCCGTCGGCCTGGCCATGGCCACCAAGAGCCTGGCCGCCACCTACAACAGGCCCGGCTACGAGCTGGTTAACAACACCACATATGTCATGATCGGCGACGCCTGCCCGCAGGAGGGTGTGTTCCAGGAGTCTGTCGATCTGGCCGGCCACTGGAAGCTGAACAACCTGGTCATGATCTACGACAACAACCAGATCACCTGCGACGGCAGCGTCGACATGTGCAGTGTCGAGGACCTCAACGCGAGGATGCGGGCCAACGGCTGGAACGTCATCGACGTCCTGGACGGCAACTACGACGTCGAGGGCATCATCAAGGCCCTCCAGCAGGCCAAGGCCAGCACCGAGAAGCCCACCTTCATCAATGTCCGCACCACCATCGGGATCGGCAGCAAGGTTGCGGGCGACGCCAAGGCCCACGGTGCCGCCTTCGGCGTTGACGAAGTGAGGAACGTCAAGGCAAAGTTCGGCATGGACCCCGACGAGCATTTTGTCGTCAGCGACGAGGTTTACAACATCTTTGCTGACCTCAAGGCCCGCGGCCAGAAGCTCGAGCAGGATTGGAATGCGCTCGTTGCCGACTATGCCAAGGAGTACCCCGAGCTTCACAAGGAGTTCATCGCACGTGTCGAGGGCCGCTTCACTCAAGACTGGAGGAGCATCATCCCTCCCAAGGACAGCTTCCCTACCACACCTACACCCTCTCGCAAATCCGCCGGCCTCGTCTGCAACCCTCTGGCCGCTAAGCTAACCAACATGATGGTTGGCACCGCCGACCTGAGTCCCTCCGTCAACATGGCCTGGAAGGACAAGGTTGATTTCCAGCACGTAAGTTTGCGGTTTTGATTCAACTCAAGCTGTTTGGTAATGACCTGCTAATTTGTATCGCAGCCCGATCTAAGAACAACGGCTGGTATCAACGGAACCTACCAGGGTCGGTATATCCATTGGGGTATTAGGGAACACGCCATGGCATCTATCTCCAACGGTCTCGCCGCTTACCAAAAGGGCACCATCCTCCCCGTCACCTCCAGCTTCTTCATGTTCTACATTGTACGTTTCTCCCACAATCTCGAGAGAGTAAAACCGACTGACTGATTGGTTTCCAGTACGCCGCCCCCGGCGTCCGCATGGGCGCCCTCCAGCACCTCCAGCAAATCCACATCGCCACCCACGACTCCATCGGCACCGGCGAGGACGGCCCAACCCACCAGCCCATCGCCCTGCCCGCCCTCTACCGCGCCATGCCCAACCTCCTGTACATCCGCCCCTGCGACAGCGAGGAGACGGCCGGCGCCTTCGTCGCCGCCCTCGAGGCCACCAACAGCCCCTCCATCATCTCCCTCTCCCGCCAGAACCTCGAGCAGTTCCCCCAGCACTCCAGCCGCGACGGCGTCCTCCGGGGCGCCTACGTCTTCATCGAGGAGGCCGACGCCGACGTCACCCTCATCGGCGTCGGCGCCGAGATGGCATTTGCGGTCAGGACCCGCGAGGTCCTCGCCGAGAAATTCGGCATCAGGGCGCGCGTCGTCTCCTTCCCCTGCCAGCGCCTCTTCGACGCCCAGCCGGCCGAGTACAGGCGCGAGACGCTGCGCTACCGCTCCGGCGCGCCCCGCGTGGTCATCGAGGCGTACGCCGTCAACGGGTGGGAGCGCTACGCCGACGCCGGGTACAGCATGTCGACGTTCGGGAAGAGCCTCCCGGGCAAGGACGCCTACGAGTTCTTCGGGTTCAGCGGGGAGAAGATTGCGCCGCGGGTGGCCAGGCTGGTGGAGGACGTGAGGAGGGACGGGATCGAGAGCCTGCGTGGGGAGTTTCGTGATTTGAACACGCCGCCTGCGAACCACTAGATAAAAAATGGGGGATGCATGATCGGAAGCGGTATATAATTAATGATTTGTTGCTGTATTGGGAAGCTCGTGGAATTAAGAATAAAGAAACAACTTCAAATGCCACTGCTTGATCTTGCGGAGATAACGGGAACATTTACCTTGGTGAATGATGAATCCATCCATGCCTTACAGGAATCAATACCGGTGATGAATACCATCCGTTCGGCATTTTTTGACCTCCGGATACGAAACGAGGTTAGACTGGTCTGACTGGATCCACCCACGTCTTCGTCGTTCCAAGGGAAACGCTTATTGGTCCTTGATCCGAGTCTGTCTTGGGTATGATGCTCACATTTATACAAACAAGCACCGTCGTCTCAGTCTTCGTGTAAACTATAAATTCAGCATGTCTCGTCCAATCTCACATGGGAGAATGAACTCAACTGGCACACCAACTCTCGCCACCCATTGGAGTTAAAATTCCTCCTTCACTTTCTCGTACACTACAAATTTATACTAGATCTAGTGCGATACATCTTCACACAATGCCGAATCTTGCCACCATCAAGGCAGAGATCTCAAAGTTGCCGGATGGCCCTCCTCTGGTGGCGGCCCTCCCTGGCGCGACGACGGGAATCGGTTCCTACATTGCCACGGTGCTCGCATCCACCTACGCAAAGCATGGCTCCAAGCTTCGAGTCTACATTGTAGGGCGGAACGCCGTCCGAGCAAAATCCGTGATAGCCGGCTGTCAAAAACTGAGTCCAGGTTCTGAATGGCGCTTCGTGTCGGCGACTGACCTTGCCCTCATCAGCGAGGTCGATCGGTGTTGCGACGATATCATCAAGCAGGAGACTGAGGCACCATTCCACGGCGGTCCTGTCAGGCTCGATCTTTTGTACATGACATATTGTTACCCCATCCTCAAGGAAAGGCACAGTAAGCACCACACCCTGGAGTCTGATATTCTATGAATTACAGCTGATGATTGATCTTCATTTGTAGCCACTCCCGAGGGCCTCGATAGTTTCATCTCCACGGTCTACTACTCTCGCATCCGATTCATCACGAAGCTACTCCCGCTTCTGACCGCATCGCCTAAACCCGGACACGTCATCTCCGTCTATTCTGGTAGCTTTCAGGATGCAGTAGAGCCCGGCAAATTGCCCATTGGCCTCCCGCCTGATTCAGAGTACGGGGTGGCTGGTGTACGCAGGTACACCACCTTTATGAAGACATTCTTGTTCGAAGAGTTAGCCGAGAAGCATGCAGGGCGTCTTAGTCTGACACATATCTACCCCGGTCTGGTTGATGGACCTGGCTTCCTCAGCGATGAGATGCCTAAATGGTTCAGAGTCACTTGGAGAGTCCTCAAGCCCGTTCTTCGGCATATCTATATGACTTCCCCTGAAGACTGCGGAGCCGTTATGGTGTACCTTGCAACCTCTCACTTCCCAGCTAAAGGTCAAGACGCCCCTGAAGGAGTAAAACCCGAAACGAGCAGCCAGGATCAGTTGGGCGGCGGCGCCTATGCAGTTGGGCAGCGAGCTGACGCACCAAACAAGGTTGCATATAGTAACGTTCGTCAGGGAGACACGGTGAAGCTCGTTTGGGATCATACCATGAAGACCCTGGAAGACATTGAGAAGGCGAATGCTTCCAAGGCTAGCTAGAGGGACTTGGAGCCTACTCTGTTCATATACGTCTTTGAAACAAGTATGATTTTACATTTCAACCAACATCTTTTAATATCCGTTATTCTTTATTCAATATTTCATCTTAAAAGGCTTGGTGACCTTTGCATCGTAACATGATTGTAATGCGAAACACTCAACTACGTAGTATTATCCAGCTCTTAGATGTCCAACCACTCTTTCTCCCTTGAGAATTCTAGAAGATACCAATGCAAAGTAATGCTGCGCGGGCATTAAATTCTCCGAGCCTGAAAGCAAGCCTCCATCAGGGGGCATCTATAACCAAATCATTCTGTGTCTTATAGATGCCACACCAAAGCATTTAAAACAGATTGAATCCAACCAATGAGACAATAAATCCATATAGAAAGATATTGTGAGCCCTTAGTCCATCAGCATCGCTCTTCTTCGCGCGGCTTTGACGCTGCCTGGGCATATTCGAGTAATGGACACGGACAGCGTTCGGATCATCATTCTCGAAGAGACTCTGCGCGGCCCTTCCCTGAGTCAGATCTCCAGAGCACCAGAACGCATAGCTACTTGCGTCCTTCCCTCCCATCTCGATGCACGTGTCCGGGAAGTTTGTAGCGATCAAGGACTCGTCCACGACCTGCTTCGACGCAGGCTCGCCTTTGCATCCCTTGCCCTTCCATTTCGCAAACAAGGCGTCGCTTCCGTCGGGGCAAAGAGCAGTCCGGTATATTTTGAGCATATGCAATGGCGCTACATTGATACACTTGTCAGCCGCAGGTTTCTGGAAGATAAACCGCGGAGCGCCCTTGAACCCGAGCTCCTTGATGTAGCAGGCTGAGTCGGAGACAGAGGCGAAGGTAGGCCTGGGGGCTTTTGGCTTCTCCACAACAGGAGCAGGTTGTGGGAGGCTGATATTTATTTGCTTGGTCGTCTCTGTGACTTGTCTGTCCTCGGTGCAGTGGAACATGATGGACCACTGGTCTGCCTTGGTCTTGGAGCCCCAAAAGTGCTTGGAGAGACAGTGGCCATTCATCGGAGAACGTCCACGATCGTACCAGTCTGGGTGCTTCGCCTTCCCTGTACAGTCGGCGCTTTCATAAATGGAAATATACGCCACTTTCCTCGTCTCCCCGCAAGAGCCGGGCGAGCCGAGATATACGTTGTCGTTCATCGTGAAGTTGGCCGAGGCACAAGTGCCAACGGGGATGTTGAGCTTGGCCTTCAAGCCATGTCGCTTCGGTACGCACGGGTATTGCGGATCGTGGTAGAGAGTCAACTCCGCCTCTCTGTCCTCCCATCGATAGGGGCTGACGTCGACAGTAATGGGCTGTTCCGCATGCTTCTTGTTTTCGTTTTGAAGCGGCTGTTGAAGATCAGCACCATAGACTCCGGAAGTCGAGGTAAATAGAGCCAAAAGCCCTGTCAGGGCAATAGACGAAGGGCAGCGCATCATGCTCAAGCGTGATCGTGATCACGCCTGGGTTGCGGTGGTGATGGTGATGATGTAGACTTGTAGTTATACAACTGTGAGTTGCACATGCGGGGAAAAAGGCGGCTGGCTGCCTTATGAGCCAACTGATTTCTGTAAGCGAGGGTTGGGTGACAACACCACCCCTGTCCATGGGTGCAGAGGCGCAGACCCTCGTGTCAGACGAGTTTGTCCGCCTTAGGGGTCTGCCTTATAGGGTCTATCTAGGATAAGAGCCGAGGATGCTCGGGTACACAATTTGTAGTGGCCATCCCATAAATAAGAATTTACTTGAATCTTCTTAGCTTCCACCTCGACAGCGAATCCATTTCATAGTTTCCTAGGTGGCCTATCTTGTCACCGATATTTGTCAACAGCGCAGACTTTGGCCACGAATCGCGCCATCAACCACGCAGTCAGCCTGTCAAGCTTAGACTTGAATAATGTAGGCTTTGTTGGGTCGGAATTCAGGTCACCCCTCCACCTTCAGCACCTGTTCCCAGATAGATACGTAAAAACCGCCCATTCTAAGGCCAAGATTCGACCAAACTTCTCCTGAACCCGATTCAGTCGGAATTGACCCAAAGCTGGCTCATGAATGTTCAGGCCTGTGGTAGGAGCTGGTAAGAGAGTTTGTGCGTACTCTGGATGGTTGGACATGGATAGGCCCGCGGATTCAGCGATCATGACGCCCAAGGTTATAAGGCTCCTCGTGCAGTGTGTCGAAGACCATAGTAGAAAATGGCGTGAAGATCGGCGGTGGCTCTTTCGGCTCCGACGATGGAGAAGATGGCATCGAAGGAATTCGGCCATCCATGGAAGACTTGGGGCTGGCCGAGAGCCCAGCCTGCTCCATGAGCTCGTTCCGGCGAGCCTCTCGTCGTTCCTTATACCGTGCTCGAAGCAATCCGAAAGCCGAAATTGCAAAAAAGAGAAGAAAAAAGACCGGTACACCAATACCGACAGCCAATCGGTCTGATTTAGTCTTGATTTCTCGTGCTCTTGTGAATAAGGAAGGCTCGCCGCTGCTGGTGACTGGCGATGGAGTGCCAGGGGCGGCGGTCGTAGGTGTCGAAAAGAAAACCACGTAACATATGAGGGTTGACAGATTACCGATGTGATTGCTCATTCTTCGATGCCCAAGCAGTTGCTTTATATACCCTACTATGCGAAAGATTCTAGAAGGGGGGTTCGGGTATAAAGATGAAGGATAGCTTTATACTTCGTGCTTGAGTTTACCGTCTGAATTGCTTGCATCGTGGGCCTAAATAAGAACTCCATGTTCATTGATTCAGTTACATGAAAGAGCAGCGCCACACCTGCTCTGCCTTCGTGAGGCTAAATACCCACGCCAAGCTTCTTCGCGAGCAATACGGTGTGTTCTGAAGGGCCTCTGGCAGGGGTTTATACACACCAACTTGCAAGTGGGGTGCCAGGCAGCGCAAGGCTGTGCAAGCTCTAGTTCAAGTCTTGCATACACAGCTTGGCAAGTCAGTGGAAATGAAAATTGTGCCTGGGCACTATTGTTTATAGAATAATACCAACAATGGCGAACGCAATAGATATTTGTAAAAACCGTTGCAGATTAAATATGGTTGTGCACTGATGAGGCCGACTTCATGGCGTCGCATGCCAGATGATGCACAGGCCAAGTATGACAATACTAATATTGGCAACCCGATATACGGGAGACCCGACAAGTGTAGAATGTTCAGTGTGCATCCTCCCGATGTGTCTGGTGTCTCTCAACTTCGAAATAAGGTTTATCTTTCAAGTCGAGAGAAAGATTGGTCACAGTTACTAGTCCATCGTTTTTCTGTTGGTGTCAGCTTGGGCATTTGCAAAAGTAGGGGATGGGATGATCGTACTACGACAAAGCTGTAGTTTGTCACCAACCTGAAATTCAAAACCCCGATAGCAGCAGACTGGGAACATGCATTTTGTGTCCGAGTAATGGTTACTCTCCGAGTCTGCATCGATTGTGTCCTGGATTGGTTCCCAGCGACTTGAATAGGTTAAGGGTGGCACGAAAGAAAAGGATATTAAGGTTGTTTGTTTTGCTGTGGGTGAGAGGGGTTGTAATTCATTAGGAGTGATCTCCTCAATAGTAAAATGGAATGAAGTCTATACAGGTAAGGCCACGAAGCGACCAAGGGGTGTTTTGCAATACCACCTTTTAGTTCAATCATTTGACATTTGACCTCCCAAGAGACACGAAAAGATTAGACTTGTTTGCCTAGTTTTTTGGGTCGGATACAAATGGGTCCTCTTGTGTTTCCATGTCCTCGGACAGCAGGAAACGGAGCCTAATAAATGCAAGGTCTAACAGTCGCCTGGCACAAAGGCTCTCATCTTCGCGCTAACCTAAACCTCCTATTTCTAGGCACTTTTAGATGTAAATTCTATACTTAGGTAGACCATATCAAAGTCAACAAATCAATTTTATAAGGCCTCAATTCAACATCTAGGTGCGTTTGACTTGATGAATATTTAAAGGCGTTTGAATTAATTAATTGGAAGCGCGGCTAGGTAGAGTTTAAGTATTAATACCTGGATCCCGTCATTTCCGTGGATAGCGTCAAGTTGGCTGTAGCCAAGATCTCGACGAGGAGTGTCGTGGTGTTGCTTCAGCCTTCAGACGGCTAAGGAATCATGTCTACGGGATACACTTCGCATTGGAAACGGATGCCTGGGTCTTAATTAATCAAATCAATGGGGTTGTAGATGATATACCCGGATCCTATGTAGCGATGGATAAGCTATGTCCTTCTTTTCGACTTCACTACTCGCTATCCCTGGGAATAAGAATGGCATTGCAGATGGTCTCTCAAGAAAGCCTATCAATGAAGAAAACCTACTATAAGAAGAGGAAGAAGGAGACCTGAATGGCTATATCGAGAAGCAGTTCATGACTATCTCCGTGACCGGTCCTGAGAAACCATAGCGTGGTTTAAAGAATAATGGAAGGGCCACCTAAGTGATTTTACGAAGATAATGCAAGATCATTCAACCACACTACAGTGAGACCAGCAGCAGCCAGCGATGAAGAATTTAGGAGGATAAAGGCACAAGCGAAACACTTCAATTTCTCTCATGTGATATTACGGAAGACCAGATTGGTACCATCCCGAGACAAGGTTCCCTCTAATTTACCTGGCCCTCCGACAATCCATGATACTATGACGTTGACATGAAGGGCTCCGACTTGGCGCCCCTACTACCATGTTCGGAGATTACCTATAACGTAGTACCCCCTGCTGGAGAAACGCTCCACGAAAATTCCTCCCTGGAGGCCCACGCATCGGTCATAACACGGATCGGGGAGGATGCCGATGTCTTCCGATAGAACGGTTTATTAAATGCAAGCTTGATAAAAAGAGCGAAATGATGCGAGCATTAGAAATGGTCTTTGGTGGCGGGAGGTGGATGTGCTTGGGGTGGGGAGGAATAGCTATCATGGAGTTATAAAAGAAATTCCCGCTTCCCTCTCTTATTCATCATGACTTTGCTACGTTGGCTTAGTTGTCTCAAGTCTCATAGACTAATGCTATCAGCATGCTAAAGTCAGGGGGATCAATATAGCCAGCAAATTGTTTAATGGAGATGCCAAGTTGATAAGGATCACAATGTCCTCTCGGACCCAGGGGTATGCAATGGAATATCAGCGGTCTAGCTAGGTTAATATTAAATCTCGCCTCACTTTCCTAACTAGGTAGCAATCTCACCTCCCTAACTATCCACCGACTTGTTCAATGGCCGGAAAATCTCACGTCAATGACACTAACACTAGCGTCTTGGAGCCTTTTGGGCTCCTTTTCATGCTACTTTGCTCCGGATTTAGTATTACACGTACCAGTATCTAAATTTGACGCGTTGAGTTTGGGGCGGCAACCTGAAACCTAGTAGCATTGATTCCTCTTGAGATGCCAGACATGTCGACACCAGGACGATAAGTAAAATAAACCCTATCATCATTATGCCGTAGTGAACATTGGCTCTTGAGGTAGACTGAAAGAACAAACGTTGAGACGAGCGAAGCAGCTTCAAGCAGTAACGAATGGAACCAAAGCTTAAGGCTGGGATGGATTATGTGTAGCAAAAGGGCACGATCCGGACCCTTACTTATAGTTAAATGATTCACGGGACTTTTATTACTTGATTTTACTTGAGCAGTTATCATTTAAATGCGTCTGGCATGAGTGAGGTCGCTGATTTGCCGCGCACTCATCGCTATTTTCAGTTTAACCCACCCCAGGCTCTTCACGCTCAAAATGGAGGACCGGGTGGCTAAGACGTATCTGAAGCGAAAAATTCACAATCTGTCTTGAAGCTCACGCATATGATTTTACTTTCCATTCGAAAAGCTGTCTATTAATGAGGCAGGAATAGAAGGCCCGGGTTTTCGCGGGTCATGCCTCTGAACAGCACGATACAAGGAGCCGTTTTTCGCAGCCTAATTAAAAATGTATGCTTTTTCCTTCATTTAATTAAGACCCTAACTTGTGACTAACGAGTGTATTGACTGACTGATTGCGTTGCCTCTGTCCATTGAAGCCGGCTGTGGCCTTCAGAGGCGCTGTGCTTCCTTTGTGAGAAATCCCTCTCTTCTGAATCCGCTCAATCGCTTGAGATGAGGAAGGTCTTGATATAATGAATCGTAATGCGGGTGATGAAGCTGTCAATTGACGCGATAACCGCTGTGTGCCATATGACCTTTGTTGTTGTGGTTGTAGGTGTTGTGTGTGCGTACAGCTTCCTCTCCCCCGCTTCATTAACAACCATCGCGCGCAGGCCGGGTTTATGGACAGTACTAGGGACAGTGATTGGATCAACTTAACATTATTAAAGTAGTTCAACAGCCTGTTACATGATTCAACAGCCTGTTATCTAGTAAAATAAAACAGGCTATCAGGGACCTAACAGTTATTCTAATATCAACATACTGCCAGCCACAAAGCCCTGTTAGCTTCAATCAATCGCCGTCTCCAGTACTGTCAGGAGGCTAGCTCGATCAGCAGCCTAACACCATATCAAGACCAACATTAGCTGCAGCTATTGCAGCTATCGTAACTGCCCTATCTCTCTCGTGCCTTGCTTTCCAGTTGGAAAGACAGCTGCCTTCCATCCAATTCCATAGATTACTGTAGCCCACCCACCTAGCTGAGTCTTCTGTCTTTCTTCATGACAAGCAACAGCTGCGAAGCCGACCGGCGTGTCTCTCGTGACGACGAGAGATCGCTGTGAAGCTGACCTGGCTGTCTTCCGCCAAGACGAGTGACCGGAAATATCCAAAATATTTTCTATTAATAGTAAAAGTTTTGGTTATGATGTTAGCGCTTGACAGGCTGTAGTACTGTCCATAACCCCACACTGCGCGCGATGGAAGTTATCCTAATCTTATTATGAGGCAAGAGAAAAAAGTCCCAATCACCTTCCTAACTCGGTAGGTGGTCGTCTCACCTCCCAGCAAGGGTAGTAAAATCTAAAACGAGATCTATTATATCCCTAAATATAGCTCTATATAAACACCTAATAGTTATAAATTCCCCCATCTCCCTTCTTTTCTCCTCGGCATAATAAACAATATCATCTACCTTATTAATTAATTCCTTTATTTTTTACAACTCTCACCTTTGTCCTTACGGTCCTCAGATATAACAAGATGCCTATTACCTTCTCAGACCCCAGTGGCCCTGTCCCTGTTCCTCGCCAGAATGAAGCGATGAAAGTGCTGAAGAAGGCTGTCAGCAGCAAAGATCTCGCGAAGTACCCTTACTGCCATATTACGTATGTCTCTCACCCGACTGCTTATAGAGTTAGTGCTAACCCTGACTCTCCTAGCTTTGGTAAGGGCGGTTCATTTCACTACCGCTGTTTCTCAGGCCGAGAGAAGAAGATCGGCCAGCAAGGTCCTGCAGGCGCGGGTAAAATCTAATTCTGCTACGAACAAGGGGCTCATGATGGGCCGCATGGGTCACGTCCCAAGCAGGAGGAATGAGAGCGTTGCCTCTTATTGCGGGACCCTCAAGAGCGCAAAGGACGGAACGCTCCTAGCGCTCTAGAAGTAATATATATATACATTCAATGCATTACCTAGAAACACTCTATTAGACAGGTATCAATACAATCGCTGCCGCCTTCATTGAAACTAGCTCCTTAGTGCTCGCACATTAGCAGTGACTCGCACAGCACAAGACAACCTCGGTATCGGATCAGGTGCCAGCACCTCTTTGGTTGAAGGAGTCGCCCGGGCTGGGAATGGTTTTGCACAGACAGTTCAAGACAATGAAAAGATGGAGAGAAAGGTGGTCAGGATGCTCAAGGGGGCTCTTTTACCGCACATCAACAACTACGGTCTTAGTACCAAATACGAAACTGGGGACGTGGAAGAAGAAGATTTTGAACTCATCGAATCTGTCATGTACACCCTGCATATCGATGTTGGAGAACAGAACTCTTCGGATCCCGCTCCGGTCGAGGAAACAAAACCAATCACTCTATTTGGTCCCAACACTGACGGCGACGCTGCTACCGGTGACCATTCTGGCAACTCGGGCGACGATTCTACTCCTCTCCCGACGGTTACATCGCCTAGATACCTACAGACCCCATCTAAGATCTCAACCCTCTATCCCTTCAGCAGAAGCACAGTCTACATTCTGTTCTCCGACTCCACCCCACAGAAAAACATTAAGTCATCCTTCTAAACGGCAAAAGCCAGCACGGCCGTCTCATTCTAGAAATCCCTGTTGCGGTGCTTCCTACAGGGTCTACAACAATCCATCAACTCGCTGCCCGAAAGGACACAGTAGAGCTTGATGAAGGCCGAGGGTGGCTGGCCAGTGCTGAAGGGAATGGTAGAAAACTCTTGAGTGAGGTTTACGGTGATGATTTGCCGGAGCTGCAGAAGTGTGAAGCAATGAGACTGGGCGAGAAATTACAGGTTACCGGTAAATGGACTTCTTTTGTCGCTGTGTTGAGGAGCCACTACGTGGTAAATCAAGCAGCTCCTAGAAACATGGAGAGAAAAAAACAATCCTCTCAGCGATTCTGGGCATTGCGGCAGTCCTCAAATCCAGCTGGCGAGCACAGCAGCCAGCCCATCGGCCCATGTTACAGGTTACGTACATCACCGAGCCCTTCAAGTTCCGGCGAGTTCCTATCAAGAGGATTTCATCGACTACAGCGATGAGGTGCATGGTGTTTCTTACTCGCCGTCATGTGATGTCGAAACTCGGACAAATGGCCCTACTCCCCAACCCAGTCGCCGTGATAGACCCGGTCAGGTTTTTGATATTGAAGCGGAAGTTGATGACGAAAATGAGGCGGAAGATGAAGATGCTGCACCACCATAGCCAAAGAAAAAGCGATTGAGATTGAGCAGCCCCGAAATCGACCTTCCAAACAAGCTCTAAACACTTGTTTCACTCTAGTCATTTTCTGGAAATTGGGTGTGGCGTACTTCACTTGAAAAGGTGCTGGGGCTCACATTTGAAGATTTTCTCAAATTGGAGTTTCCTCACAAGGTGGCCGCGCATTATAGAAAGAACGATATACTAGCTACTGTCTGCGCAATAGTTTTCCTAGAGAAGAAATATGTGCCAGATAGGGAGTCCTGGGAAATGTTGGTGGGAAAGGCGAAACTGGCTGAAGGACCTAATCAATGGCGACGTTGAGAGTTTGAAAAAGGTCGTCCGCACTCGTTTGTAGTTCTCAATAGATTTTTTCTATATGAATATTATGGTCTTTTCTTCTTTACTTTCCTTCCCCAGTAAGTAAGACAAGAATCGACGTCGTTACTGGCTGAGAAATTGGCAAAAACGGGGATAGATTTTAGTTCTATTGAAGTTTGGCCCTACTAAGCCAGCGAATATCTCTGAAAGTTCGTCGAGACTAGTAAGACAAGGAAACGACATGAAATTTGAAAAGAGTGACTTGAACTATATATCAAAGCTATATAGCGCTACATTTGATAGGGGGGTTTCTATTGTAACTCAGCTTTCAACATCAGAAGGCACAATCCCCCTGGACAGGAGAAAACTTAGTCTAATGTCTAGCTGCGTTATAAAGAAGTGGGAGACTCACGGGGCCTAGCATTGTATGGATTAGAGGGGGGAAGAAAAGACAAGGGAAGATAGTTGGCCAACTAACCTTGATGATTGCTTCATTTACGGAAGAGAGTTCGAGTATAAAGTTAAACAACAATAGAAGATGCCAGACCCGACATCTCAAGACAATGAATGTGAAATCAGGATAAACTGAAAATATCCAACCGTTTCTTGTCACCAAGAACATTATCATGAGCTTTCAGATGGAACAACTTCCTGTGCGTCAAGCCTGACCCGTAGGTCTTTTGCGGCCCTCTCAAGCTCGTTCAGAGGTCTCAGCCCACCCCCCATCCTCTGACGGCACTGGCCCCCCAAGGCGACGAGCGTGGCTAGTGAGGAGTCCTTAACATCCTCATAAACCAGAGTGCTCTCCCTCTGGTGGTTTCTTTGACGCCTTGATTGGTATATCATTGTAAGGACTACAAAGCCAGCCGCAAGCGCGTTCTCGGCAGCCAGGAATGAAATCCACCCCCAGTTGATACGCACATATGACTCATCTTTCCAGGCCTGTCCAGTGAAATTTAAGACGTTCTCAGAAGTAAAATCAGTGTTAGGGGCACGCATCCTATACGAGTCAGACAAGGATTGGTCAATACGTTGAAGTACCAGGGGAGTTCAACTAACTTGGATGATAAGACCGTGGCAACATTTGCGAAAATATTTAGAATGCGATCGTTTCGCTCTGACGTGTTTAGTAAGTAACCTTGAGGGAACAGAACGTCTGTGTGAAGATGATAAGGAAAGTTTTGTCCTATGACAGAAGTCCGAATATCATTAAGTTGGGGGTTGTTGACCATGCTCGAGTAGCCTTGGAGTGAATGTGCCATGTCTACACCTATAGTCTCCATGGATGTGTAATCGATACCAAATGTTTTGTTATCCGTAGATCTATTTGGCCCCTCACTGTTGATAAAAGGAGCTTTTAAATACATTGTTTTGTTGTGCCGTAGCTTGTTCGTTGGGCAATCCATACGGAGATCGTTGACTAACGAATCGCAAGTAAGATCTAGAAACGCCCCGGGATCCTTGTTAAGAGTCTCGAAGGCGGACTGTTTTATTCGAGTGATCTCTTTACCCATTCGTACAGTTGTATTGTATGTGTGAACGCAAAGATGGAAGAAGAACTCCAAAGCCTCGAACTGGAACCCACTGGTTGAATTTAACATCGTTTGGAAGGTTGGTTGTGTGCCGTTTTCAAAAGGATTATAGAGCATAATGGGCTTCGCGAAGATAAGCACCATAGAGAGAAGCCTTGTTCGCATCAAGTCGCCGCTATTCGGGAAACCAATACTTTCACTTCCGTTCAACATGCCTAAAATCGAGGCAAAGCCAGTTTGGCTTATGAGAACTGGACCCCCAGGGACAGACGCCTTCCATACCTTCCCTGCCCCAGGGAGTATAACGGGGAATTTCGTCAAGGAATCGAAAAGCCTAATGCCTGTTGGCTCATCATCGGGTAGCTGCTCGATGCGCAACTGTGAGGAGATGTTGGTCGTTTCTAGGTAGACACCAAGCGACGCATATGTATCAAATGTACAATTTCCGGTTGAGCAAGAAGCTCCCTCGGGCTCAATGGAGGTCCGAAATTGATTCGTGTCCAATGCTGTTGATAAAATAAGTGCTTGCATGACGGAAAGATGAATTGAATCTGGATAGAAAATCGAAGGAACGATGCCAACATTAGCAATTCCTTGAACAGCTATACTTCTAATCGGATAGCTGATTGCGAGTTGGGTAATCGGAGAAGTGAAGAGGCTTGCAACCATAAGAAAAGCACCGATACTGGCAAAGTGTTTGAAGTGGATTCGCTTTAGGAAGACCAATGAGCCCCAGGGTCCTCTGCTGGCCTGGTCAAAGGTATGAAAGTCATAGAGTGGTCGCTCTTGCTGGAACCAGTTCCATTGCGCCTGACTGATCGCGACGGATACGGGAACTGTAAGAGCAGCTTTGGAACTTATGGCGAGAAATGCAACGAGAGTGTTCAGTGTGATGGCTAGTGGCCAGTTTGGTAAGCTTTTATCGTTCAGCTGTATAAAAGCCACGACGATTGCTTCAATTACCCAGTTAACACGTGCTGGCCTCAGAGTAAACTAGGGCACACAAATTCATACATACCCAGAAACAGTACGATGCCGAGTATGATGAAGACAATCTCAAGAACCCACACTTTGCATATAGGATAGAATCCAATGTTCTCAGAGTCTTCCCGTTTCTGCTCAGAGTCTTCCCGTTTCTGTACAGACTCGGATGCAATGCGTTTATTGTGCGGACCCATTGAGTCAAGCTCATTCAATGAGGGGACAATTTCTTGAGGAGCCATATCGTCGGCCACACATGTTACTTCCTCTATGCTCACTCCAGAAGTGCCGGTGAGACTTGGAGCCGGTGCTGATTCATTGAGGCCCGTGCGATGATCGATCAGGTAGAGTGAAGAGCGTATGAGGGGGAGCGAAAGATCCGTGGATTCGGTTTCGGATGTTCGGATTTCTCGCTCTTGCTGATTTGGAGATGCCATTTTTCCTTCATTCATCACTCACAAGGATTTAGTTCCGGGAGAGAGTTGGAGTATAAAGTTAAACAAAAATAGAAGATGCCAGACCCGACATCTCAGCACAATGAATACAGGGATTTAGTTACATATTTAAGCACAGAAGATGGGGGGTTGTCACGTAGTTTATTCTCTGTCCATATATGCATAATAAAAGAAGGAATATATATCTCATCATAGTCGCCCCAAATAGAACTTACTGCTGCAAATAAGCAGACTGTGCAGAGAAAAAGCCTGAGAGGCATAACAGCACCCTGTACAGGAAATGATCACCTTGAAATGGGGGCTGTTACCCACTTTCCATTCCTCACATGCACTCCTAACAGCCACCTGCACAAATACGAGTACAGGATTTCTTACGTTAGTCATATAATATTTTCATTTTCTAACAATGAAGTTTTGTATTCTTAGTAAAGCTTCGAGCTTCGAGCAACTGAATAGCTGTTGCTGGCCATTCCAGAAACTTGGAATGGTCCCCCTTGATTTCTAATTTTAGTGCCGCGGTAATGTGCTCTGCCCAGCTATGAATATACCAGGCTTTTGTCATAGTTTTCAACAGAGGCGCAAAGTAGCCGACCAAGAGTAAGGCCAGATTGTTGTCATCCTTGTTAAGGCATGATAGGAAGGAATCCTGCATAACATACAGCCATATAAATACCATCTTGAACCTCGGGGAGCATTTGAATCCACCCTGGTCGTCGCCAAATGTAGCCTCGTAGATATTCTCCAACACTTCCAAAGACGCAAGCAGCACTTCACAGTCGTCGCTCTCGCATGAGATGATCCAACGGCGTAGCTCCCCCAGGGGGCCCGACCATTCTATTTTTGGGAAGTTTTGGCATACGCAGCTAGGACGTGGATCCTCTTCAGGCGATGTCCCGTAAGGATTGTTGAAAGGAGACATGAGCCCCGCAAAGAGAGTATCTGCGCCAAAAGTCTCGCGCAAGACGGCAGTACCCTTGGCTATAGAAAGCCACCGCATTGGTGTGCTCTTCGATATATCGCATACAAGGAAATCCTTTGATCCCGAGGGCCCTCTAGCAAAGGTACAATAGCAGAGGAGAATAGTTGATAAATATGTGGCACCACTAGTTGCTGGACTAACATTGCGGAGAGCCTCATTTACCTTGGTGAGGCCTGACTCGAAATGTTCATCGGCCAAGGAGACATAATGCGAACGGTTTTGGTGGTGGAGGCCCGTGCCAAGATAAAGAAGATGCCGGGCGGCGAGAGCGAGGCAAAGATGTAACACTGCCGGCGAGCCACAACCGACAAGCGGAGCATTGTGTGACCAAAATCGCGTGATGAGATCGTCTCTATCATCTGGGTTGGCTAGACTCGGCCCAGTAGATGTGGTAAAGTGATGTAGTAGCTCAGCTTGGTCCAAATTCAGGAGAGACGGGCCATGATCAATGGAGCCCGACGTTGAAGCCGGACTGCTGGACTCCTGCTGTAGCGATAACTCAATAGCTGACCAGTCCTTGCGTGGCCGTCCACGAATTTTGTGAAATATTTTGCCGCGCTCAGCGTGTGAGCCATGGCTGATATCAGATGAGCACTCCCCTCCCGAGGCACTAGTAGAAGGAGACGGAGAGAAGCTGCACGGAATGCGGAAACTGATGCACTTGCCACAATCTGGTTTGGATTCGTCACACTGCCAGTGAAACAGAGTCAGATTCGAATTGGAAGGCTCACATAAGAAGAGGGATTTTCACCTTGATCTTGCGCCTCTTACACTGGACACATCCGTTTCTCGATTTTCAGTGGGTTCTCTTAGGGTGTGCCTTGGGCAAACCCATCTGGGTAGGGCTTGGATTTTCCATCAACGGTACTCTTGCATTGAGCTATCTGGTGTGAAAGACAGCTCGAGCTTAAGTATCAGGGATGGTTGTGCCGAGAGAAAACGAATATTCTCTGGATGGTGGCTTTGGTCTGTCCCACAAGCATTAAATGGGTCCCCTTAAATCTTTTTCGGATTTGATGCGTAAATTATCTTATTGGTCAGTTTCACTCCACTCTCAAACACCCATCACTGATCAGCCACAAGCATGACGTCGGCGACTCGTGTTATCAATAGCTCATGAAACAAGTGATGGGCACATTTCTGTGACATTTCTGAGCGATTTTAGGGTGGCAGAGCCAGTGGTTCGCCAATTTGCAAGCATTATCGAAACCACTTGCTTCACAAGCCACTTGACCAATGCGACAAAGTGATCTCGAGCTTCCCACGTATTGTGCCAACCGCCATTTTTTTTAATGGCAGTAACATGAATGCCTCAGTCGCCTAAATTTCTCAACATATTCCGACGCGCATTCTAAGTGTCTAATTTAAGTATGGCAATCCAAAACCTTGAAGTTCTTGTCTACATAGACGGTTACTGTAGAGGCTCGATTTTGCTTCCTCTATAAATCGGCTATTTCCAATATTTCTGGTTCCAATTCCAAGGACCTATAGATTATTTGCTCGGCGCGTCTTGTATTTCAGTCGCTAGTAGGTCTAATAAACATTCATTCCTCAACGTTATTTGGGTTTAAAGAGCATGAAGTTGCTCCAGGCCCATCGTTCACAGAGATGACGCAGCGTCTAAAATGCGTAAACTATCCGATTGGTGCTTCAAAAACAAGCCAATGGGGTATCCACTCCTCACTTACAACATCGGCCCTGAATCATGCTTGATGGATTAAAGAGAGATCAAGCCCGCGGGGGTCTTTATTTTTTTATCTTGTCCGTTCTTCTCATTTTTATATTCGCTTTTCACTGCGCAATTACTCAGCTTTTTCATTAGCATCTATTACTTCTCGACATATCTCCCTGCTTCAATCCGTTAATTAAACACCCCCCAGAATGGGCTTGGTTCAATTTGAAGACGGAAATGTCATCTACTATCCATATGTCCCCTCGGCCGGCGCTGGGTATGCTTTTCTGGTCTTATTCGGCCTGGTAACCCTGGTTCATATCGTGCTCATGTTCAAAACACGAACATGGTATTTTATTCCCATGATACTGGGTGGTATATGTAAGTTACATCCCAAAAGACGCACAAGTGTGGCTCTGATTGGAACTCAAGGCGAAACTTTTGGATATTACGGACGAGGTTGGGCTGGTAGTGAGCCCAATAGGCCTGGACCTTTCATGCTACAACTCATGCTCATCCTTGTCGGACCTGTCTTCATTGCAGCGACCATCTACGTCACCCTCGGCCGATACAAGCAAATGATGCTAAACGAACCGACGCGCCGCTGCAGCCCAACTTCATTCTTTATACTCACCGACATCATTGCGTTTTGCACTCAGATTGGTGGATCTCTAGTGCAAGTGACAGGCAATCTTAAAATCATGAAGATTGGCGACAAAGTTGTTCTGGGAGGGCTTATATTCCAACTCTGTGTTATGGCTGTCTTTCTTGCCTTAATCATAAGATTCTACAGGCTGGCTCACCGCACTATCCTTCTCCGTGGACGCTGGCGTTGGGCCATCATCATGCTGGCAGTCTCCATTGTGGTTATCTGGGTCCGCAATTTGGTTCGAGTAATCGAGTTCGGGCAAGGATTTCATGGGTTTGTCAGTCAGAACGAGGCTATGCTGTACATATTTGACGCGTTTCCGATGATTTCGGTGATGATCCTGTTCATTATCTTTCATCCTTGATTTCTGAGATCATCGAACGAGCGCTCGAAGGCATGACCAAAGGCCTTCGCGTCGTCAATAAGTCGAGTCCAAGTCTAGTTGCATGTAAGGTGGTTAGCTCACCTGGCGAGGGTCTAATAGTTTGCTTTATCTATCTCACGATATAGTTGGATTCAATATCTACGTTTTCAATCACTAAATTAAACTCTCTCAATATGTTATGGGCTTTCGAAAGACATTTATTCGCTCGTTTTGGACGGTAATAGCTACTAATACCAAATCTAATCTGAAGTTGAACTTATCATTGAACCATTTGATTGAGTCGTCCCTCAACTCAACCACAGAATGCTCAGTGTCCAAGCCTTTCGGGAAAGCGATATATGATTTCTCATCATGCCATAATACTAGAATAATCAAACCTTTCCTTCCAAGAAAAAGGATAATTACGTCTCTCAGTAACGATATTTCACGTAGAGTTGGAGTTATCAGCACAAGACCAGGCACCTGTGCCACCGGATGACTGAAACGACTCCATGATAGTTACAACAGAGCCATATGTGCCTGCAATCATCATGAAGGTGCCAGAAACGATCACAAAGATACTCCAAGCAACCATAAGGCACCATTTCAGCGACTTGTCCTTCTTACCCGATGTCCAGTTGTCATAAAGCCACATGCAGCCGTAAGGTTGGAAGCACATCAAGGTACCAAGCAGAGCTCCAATGAGAGACACGAGGCTGCTAAAGATTGGAATAGCACTCGCGATGATATATGCGACGATAGTCACGCCGCCCGTGCAAGCTAGCCAGGTGCCCCAGTGAACCATGTTGCTGGAGTTAAGGTGCGGCGTACCGCGCAGGAGCCTAATAAACAGATACTTGGCGGGAATCTTGGGAACATTTTAGTAACGTGGTGAAAAAGTAATAGATTGTTTGTACTTACATGCGTCATAAGCATAGCAGTGACAATCAATCCCGGGAGAGCAAACCCATAGCACACTTTCTTCATGACTGCACCAGCTGACCCTAAGGCTGGTGAGGCAACAGATGAGCCGCAATAGTAGTATACCACAACGCCAATGGTGATGTATGTGACGGTAACAATAGCCTGGCATGTCAGGAGGGACCGCGCATAATATTTGGGTTCTCGCATCTCAGCTGCAATAGAGAAGAAAGCAGGTGTTCCTGAGAACGCAAAGATGTGTGCAGAAACTGCAGATATACCATCGACGAATGTTGGGTTGTTGGTAAGTTGCCAATCGGATTCCCAGTGTCCATCAGTAGGAGCAGCAGCTGGGCGGTCTTGTACGCCAACTGCCACAGTAACGCAGAAGACTTGATCATAGGTTAGCATCCTAATGAACATTCTCAGGGACCCCGAGACTTACTAGATGTCATGATGCAAACTAAACCAACCCAGGCAAGCCAGCCAATACGCCCGAGGGTTCGGATACTCGAGAATCCAAAACCGAGCACAGCGGCGACAGCGACAAAGACTGCCGTGCAGGCGGCGTGAGTTGATACCGAATTAAGACCAATCGAGATTCCCAGTAGAGCGGAACCTGAAACAAAGATCCAATCTAGAGACTTATTAGTATTCGACAGCGCTGCACAGGCATGTACCTCTTACAAAGCATGAAGACAATAGCAAGAACCTCACGTCCGATGACACCGAACATCTTATAACCTGCATCGTCGATACCATAGACCTCTGGATGGTTGTGTTTGAAGGTCCCAATCATATAGTCTGACCAGGTGGTGATGACAGAGACAACAATCAGGCACAGAACTCCTGGGACCAGCCCCAGGGAGTGGAACGTTTTTGGAATAGAAAGCACCCCAAGACCAATCTGTGTCTTCGCCATGAGGGCCACAGTTGCAATCCATCCAAGCTATCATTTATACTGTCAGCAAGAATAGACAAATTACATCATGTGTTATGGCTCTTAATGTAAGCCCGTACATTTCTGTAGTTGGGACCACCCTCTGAAACTTCACCAAAGACAGCATCCTCAACGTGTGTCTCCGTTTCGCCATATTGAAAGGCCTCAGGGGGTTCGTTGGCTCTCGGGGAGGTCTTTGATTTCTTCATAGTGGCTGTATTTCAAATTCCAAGATCAAAAAAGAAGATTCCTCAAAGGCCAGCTTAGAGAATCAAAAGAGCATGGGAGAAGATGCTAACGCTTGAAGATCTGGGGAATCTGGTCAAGTGAGGAAAATTAAAGGGGGTCATGGCTCTGGGGAAGTGGTTCCCCTTTATAGGAAACGTTTTCTATTACTTGAAAGAAATGTCTTTCCCGTCTCAGATCAGCTTTTCATTACTCAAGAGAAACCTCCTCCAGATATCAAACCCCATTATGGGTCCCGTGGACCCATGGGACCCCCAGAGCCCCATCGGCCCACAGGTCCCTGATAACTGTGACGACGATGTTTCTATACCTAGTTGCCGGTTGCATCAATAAGACCGATGCGTGTGTTTATAATCCTAGTTGGGGGGAGTCAAGGCCGAGGAGTGTGCGTAAATGCCGAGTTCCCGAAACCATACTCAGTCTAAGTTAGTTGGTTCATAAAGGGGGGAAGTCTAGGAAACGCATATGACGATCCTACGATAATCGCACTTTAATCGTCACATATTTATATTGCTCTTCAGGAGTGGCTCTTGAAAAACAAGTGCGCCCACCGTTCAGCAAGGTTTCTTGCTAGTCATCGGCAAGCATTTGCCTTAAACATGAAACATGGCCCCAATCTCATAGAACGATGATATTGAGGCTTTTTCCCTTCTCATGAGAGGCTTCAGAGGGGAACCACGAAATTTAATATAATGATCAACCCTGTAATAGGTTCATCCTACTGTAAAAGTTGGCTAGCTAGCTGACAGCTTGTATGATATGTGGGGAGGACGGCATTTCGGAGCTGAACCCCGGGCAACGGCTTGAGACGTCGCCTTTATGCCGACCACGTGACCGCATGGGCGTGAAATCAAGAGGAAAAGGCCTCTTCACCTGCACCGTATGACAGAAAAGGCAGGTTCCTTCATCCATTCAGAAACTCGGCGAAACGCACCGTTCCGTGCATCCGTCCGTGCTGTGCAGACCCTGTCTCCATGTTGGATCCGTAATCCACTGGCTTCCATGGACGAACCAATATTCCCTCGCCTTAAGCAGCGTGCTCGGCTCGCTACTACCTGAGGTAGCAAGAATGTCACTAATGAATAATTCGACTTGCCGGGGCCCCTTGCTCAATCATGCTTGAGAAAGAAATACGAAAGAAAAAAGCCTCTGGAGCACTTGGTCCCTGATATTATGTCATTTTAGCTTAGTCTCTTTCCGGCCCCTTACATTGACGAGGGTTGATGGTTGGATGTGAAGTCTGTCTGCGGTGTAAGGCTGTCCGTTTCTCTTTTTTATGTTCTAATCCTAGGCGCTCTATATATCGAGCTACCCGGCCCTGAGATGATTTGGGATTTTTCACTGCGGCTAGCTTGCGATATATGTATTCGTGAAAGGGGGTTGTTGTTGCCTTTTTGCAGCACCATCTCGTACTCTAAGTTGAACGAGTTCAAAAGAGCAGGGTGAAATACTACATCACTCACCGTGAGCTGTTATACCCTCGAAGACGATCTCTTTATTACACACAATAAAACGGCCGGTGGCTGAATACTTAAAGTCAAAATCATACGAAGCCAACACTCATGCTCTTCGCAAAGTCTTTGACAGGTACGAGAATTTTAGTGAGCAATGAACATGTAGTGATCTATTGATGGGCGAGCTGTTAAGTCAATGACATGAGAGTGGATGGATGAAATTCTTCGCGACCTGGGATTCTGAATCCTAGTTGTATTGTTAGAGATTTCTCCACGCCTGATTCTTCCTTCCGTTTGAATTGAAGAGCAAATTATCCGGTACTAGCCACTCCAACATTAATTGGCAGACAACTCAGCAGACTTCTCGTCAAATACTGCCTTAGCCCTCCTCCAAACTCCCTCCTTCATCATTCAGACGACTCAGCGTCAACAAGCTAAGCAACAATAGCTGTGAGTACTCGTCACTTGATTCTCGAGCCACAAGGGTGGGTAGATGGTCAATGGCGACAACTGGAAGCTCAGATCCCGCGAGGTTTCCAGATACTAACTTGCCAAAGGAGCTATAGCTAGAATAGATAGGGGTGGGATTGTTCTTGCTATTCGGGTCACAGCTGACAACACGGAGCTGCCTCTCGGGACTAGATAGGGCTTCAAGTGCTGTGAAAGGAGGGGCGTCGTTAGGACCAAGGTAGACGCAATTGGTGAAAATATCCGACGCAGCGATCTCCGGGAAGGGGCCCCCTTTGGTCTCGGCAATATCTTGGGGTATTCCTGCTGCCAGACAATGGTCCACCGCGCCACTACCATCTTAAGAGCACCAATAATAATGATACGCGGATATCTCCCTTGATTGATCGAGTGCTGGTGCTAGATTTGTTTTAACTTGGCTAACCAAAGCTGAGACCGAGTCAAACGCAGGGACTGCTGGTTGTTTTGCCTGGAGATAGGAGCTGGTGACTCCAAGATAGCAATGCTATAGCAGCACCTGCATACCCTGCCCAATAACCGAAGGCGGCGACGCGGCGTCCATTTGCATCGCTCAAGGTCGTAAAGAGTCCCGTTGCCTCTCGTAAAACGGGAGAGAACCTCGGCATAATTATCCTGTTTCTTGAAATAATGCCCGAAATGAACAAAATTATGTCACAGAGGAGCTTTTATTATTAGCTATTTAACCTTTCCAGTGGTTTCAGGACACTTGCTGTCATTCTCGGGTAGCTCCTTCAGCCAAGGATGACATGTTCAAGGGGAGCGTTAACCCATGATCCAGGGTGATGAGCTTCGCGCCAATGCTCTCACTCGTCGTCCCTGTAAATTCGATCTGGAGATCGTTCAACACGAACGAGATAGCCCTCTCTCAAATAAGCAATTTAGCCTAAGCAGGTGGCACTTATGTACACAGGTTAGTGCCAGGTTTCAAGTAGGCAACAATATTGGACTACAAACAAGGCAACCGGCGCTCCAGCTGCTTGGTTTCAGCTCTTAGATGAATGACGGTGGACATCTTTTCGATGCTATGCCTTGCTTGATGAGTATTTTCCATCTATTCAATTGTAAGATTCTGATTCAAGACGGAGTTGGGCCGGCCCTTAAAGAAAAGCAAGCGCACGAGTCAAGGTGAGGAGCCACACGGACGCCTTCCGGTGCCGGAGTATCACGTCACGCAAAAACAAGCATCGATAAATCTTATCACTAGTCTTGTAATATAGACTTCTTTATTTTCATCTGCGGGAAAATGACATGTATCTTTTTATGATGTTGCAAAGAAGTACGTCGCAAGTGTCTTGTACCACGGTCCGAGTAACTTCGCCGAACTTGTGCAAACAGCTGAGAAATATCTTCGAGTTTTGAGGGAATGAGTCTCGGAAGCTCATAGCCAATATAATTCAGTAGCTAATTTAAACCCAAATTCCAAGGCACCCCACTTATTATCGGAATTGTTGAGGCATTTGGGGATTTACAAACAAAGCACAACACAACGCACCTAAAGGGCCCCGCAAGCTTACAATACCTACAACAGGAAGGGACTCCCGGCTGACTTAGAAGTCTTCCCACCGACATTCACTTAGTATATTGTATTGTCACTAGCAATCGCGTCCCTATCGCTATAGACGTTTCCCAGTATGCAGCACCTCCGGAGGCCTATGATACACTCTCAGCCTACCAGATCACCAATTTCTTCAATTAATATGGACTAAAAAGGGATGAAATCGATTATTTTGCGGCTAACCTTCTAGGACACTCTATCTCTGCTACTCTGGTGTAAGGCGCGACTAGCTATACGGTGTCAAGCGATGAGGTAGATTAAGTAGCCTAATTTAGGCACACATAGCTACCTATAGACCTCATCGAGCTAGCAAGGCAGCTGTATAGTGATTTTATCCCTAAATATAAGTCCTTAGGCATGTTCGGCCCAGTCTATGTGTATGTGGTAAATCTTATACCAGGGCCAGCTTTCTATTAAGTCAGGAAATAATTCGTTTCTCCTACCCCTTAAAATAAATAGCGCCTATAACAAACTGTGCAAGACTTTACGAGGTACGATGCCCCATTTAAGTCTTTTTCGTATATTTCTGGTTAACGAAAAGATATATATAGGTTCTTTACTTTAGTATAGATTAACAAGCATACCCATACAGGGGAGCCGCCTCCTGGCTTACTTAGTGAATACTTAGATATCCTGAATAAAGCCTCTATTAATTTGCCTCTCCAGCTATAAGATAAAGTAGACGAGGTTATCCAGGGCCTGTTAGAGCTCTTTCAAGCTAATTATTCTATGGTTCTTTAACATGATGACCTCTTGGTATGGATTTTGGTGTTCTCTATTTTCTCTCTTGTTTCTACAGTTTCTCCTGCTGGAACATAGGACCCTTGAAGTAATGTACGATAGGTAATTGCTAAACTGTATTCCTGTTTAGGAGAACAACATTCACGTTGATGGAGCCAGTGGTCATATTATAGGGAAGTGGTCCTACAGGATTTCCCCTCCTTTCACTTCGTTATTCTCACTTCATTGTTCGAGAGCGATGACCAGGGAAATGAACTAATTCTCTCATTATAGGTATCATTAATTAGGCTAATGCGAAGATTGCTCCATTTAGAGTATCTCTTGCGAGCATAGAGATCATCCTTAGTATCTAAACGAGAACCGATTAGCACTTTCACCCTAACCATTATAGCCTTCGGCAGTTATTTTAGGACACTTTCTACAGCGTGACCGGCCATATCTTAAATAATAATCGATATTTAATAGCTATTGCAAGGCTGTTCGGATTCTTCCGAAATTATAGTTTAGAGGAGAAGGAATACGCAATCGCGTATCTTTCTGCTTTGTGTCTGCTTTAAGTCCTTCCTTTTTTTTCTTAACTGCCTGCCTTCGGGTCGGGTTAAAGTCACAGGCTATAATTGCAAGCGATGGCCCAAAATGCACTCACATGGGGTATTATGATGGCGTGGAAAGCGTTGCGCAGGTGATCGTTTCGAATGCCAAGGCCTGTCTTTAACAGTGGAAGAAGAGTGACAACGAGGATTTAAAGTAGGTAGATTACCCAAAATGGGCCATTACTCTCAGCTAGGTAATTCTGAATTAAAATATAAGCTTAATCGAATATGTAGCCACCTCGTCAAATGCTCCTACGCAACGAGTCAACCGTATTTTTGGCTCGCTCATAACAACATTTGAAATATTTTCTACCTAATTGTGAGCCAGCTAGATCGCTTCATAGTCAACGATTTATCTTCTACTTAGATTATGTCCATTTGGTATTTCCAAGGCTCAGATCACTTATTAGTCGTACAAAAACATACTTGAAATCATGCAAGAAGAGGCTGAAATATGAATGCCGAACGTATTCTTTCATATTCTAAACTTAGTTTGAAACCTCTTTGGTGAGATATATAGGGTAGGTAGGATGGTATTGGGAACCGCAGGCTCCTTGCTGAGCTGGCTTCCATCAGTGAATTTGGGCAACCCAAAATCAGAACATTCCCCAAGCACGAAGCACGAATACGAGGTATAGAAAGCGTGTAATACCGTCCTGTGCGAGAGTTGCTGATAAATGATGCGCCATCCGATGGAGCCGCGATCTGCCTTGCGTTAGAAACGTGTCTTGAAAAGATTTAAGCTGTGGAGGACGGAATTAGTGACATGAGCTGAGGAAGCGAACGCTGGCCAATGATTGCTCCTCCTTTCTCCCCGAGCTCTCCATACCGGTCACATCTGAAGAGGTCTAGACCCGTGCGGCTGAGGTACAGACCCCTGTCAATATTCAGCATGTGCATTGTTAGGCTCCCTCCACGCTTCATCTGGCTCCCGTTGGGCTAATCAACTCTTGTGTGCCATCCTCTAGCGAGATTCGTGCCTCTTGCCCAGCTCCTGGTGTACGGCGACATTACCTCACCTCCATGCTGATCTGCTCTTCGTCTCGGCATACTAGCCAGTGGCGCCAACACTTGCATATAAAGATCTGTCAGGGAGTCTCCGCAGATCAATCTGAGTAGCCAGTCGGAGTAGTGGCGAGTCGGTCGACGTCGACGTGCGGCGCGCGATTAAGCTATTTCGATTCTCATGGATCCATATCAACAAACTTCCGACTATGCGCCGCCAACCGGACCGCCGCCTGGTGCACCACCACAGGGCATCGTGCCTCCGTCCGGCCCGCCGCCTGGCTCTTTTCAAGGCCAGCCGGGTGTCCCGATGGGATACGGCCAGGCTCCCATCCAGGGACTCGCTGGAAGGGGTCGCACGCCATCATATTCCTCAGCTCTGGTCGACGAAGCAAATAGGAAATGGGGAGCACCTCCAGTCCGGCGGAAGCCCATTGGAGTTCCCGTCCCACTGCCGCAACAGCAGCAGCAGCAGCAGCAGCAGC
Organism: Clonostachys solani; assembly: GCA_902141235.2. Classification (NCBI taxonomy): domain Eukaryota; kingdom Fungi; phylum Ascomycota; class Sordariomycetes; order Hypocreales; family Bionectriaceae; genus Clonostachys; species Clonostachys solani. Next base: position 1,842,016 of record CABFOC020000002.1, read on the forward strand.
CGCAGCCGCAGATGGGAATGCAACCGACCCCAGTTACTCGTACGAGTACAAGTTCGTCACTGCGTGGGATGATGAACACTCTCAAGTCAAAAGCCCAAGTCGAAGCTCGCGCTTTGGCAAAGACAGTGAAACAGTACCAAAATGAGCACAGCCATGGAGCCCAGTCTCAGAATCATGGTGGCCAATACCAATCTTATGGAGCTGCGCCTGATGGCAGTCCCTACGCGAGCCCAGGCGGGCAGACCTACCAGTATAACCCCGGTGCACAACCCTCAACCCCTCAGGCTCAGTTTCAAGCTCCTTTGCAGCAGCCAACGACACAAACTTACCAGTATCAATATCCAGGCGCAGTGCAGTCACCTATCACTCAACCGACGGGCCCGTCAACCCCAGGAGGATATGCATATGGCGGGTCATCCCAGCCGTTGCAATCGAATCCGGCCACTCCGGCGCAAAACCCTACAGGAGCGTATTACTCGAGCACCGTAGATGTTCAAAGCCAGCCGTATGCTGCAACACCTGCTAGCCAATATCAGTATAACCTCCCAGGTGCCTCTACTTTCCAGAGCCAATACCCTGTCGCAGATGCTGGTGCATCAGCATATACATATCCACAAACAGGGTCTGCTCCTCCTGGACAACCTCCCTTGACGGATCCAAATCTCAACATTGCCAGTTCGCCATCTGTAGCCAATGTTTCTTATGGGTCCCAATACCCAGACACGGGAGCGGCCGTCCCAATCTCGCAAGGACAGCAGGACACGGCAGAGAGTGGTTATGTGTACCCGGGCACTGCTGCCGCCTTACCTGGTCTACAGCCAAGTGTTCCCCCAACTGGCTACACATATCCCGGCACTGCTCCAACTTTATCCGGACCACAGCAGGCTGTACCTGAGCAAGGTTACGGATATCCTGGCACTGCGGCTGCCTTGTCAGGGCCCCAGACAGGTGAACATCTACTGGCGACTACAAATGTGATCACTCAGGATCAGCAACATCAACAGCAACAGCCCTTGGAGAACACTAGCGTCGATATCCAGCCGCCTCATATTCCTGCTCCGTCAGATGGTGTCACTCATCAGGTCAGCTCTAGGATAGAATCAACACTCCAGGATGGGAATGTTGCTATTACTTCAGATACGCCAGTTGTTGCTCCAAAGCCCAGTACCAGGATCCATGCCACCCTCCTTGATCCTAGCCTAGCCGACAGCCCAGAATCACCGCCTTCTGCTCCTCAATCGAATTCTAGAATAGAGGCTGCACTTCAAGAACCGATCTATGCTCCTGGACCGATCACTGCAGCCGCTGAATCTCAGCCAAATGCTAGAATAAGTGACGCTCTTCAAGAAGAGCAGAAGCCCAACCCTGATCCCATAATGACACCACCGACAGCACTGGAGAATGGCTCTTCTGTTAGAGAACAACCCGCCACATTGCCTCCACCTCAAACACAACAGACTGCCGAAATATTAGGCCCTTCCGTTTCTGCTGCTCCGGCTACCTTTTCGATTATGCCTTTGGGCGTGGAGGAAGTGAGACCTTTACAGGCAACCCAGTCTTTGCCACCCGCAACAGGAGAACAAACATCAACCACCTCGCAAGAAACTCCAGGACCGGCACAGCATCATGTATATCCAGCTACCGCGGGGCCGGAACCTCTTGATTTCTACGCTCCAGCGACTGTCCCTGGCCTCTCTCCATATGGACAATTCAGCCCTGCCCCGCCTGTGGTTGAGCAGAACCCAATGCCAAACCTGAATGCCCCGGTGCAACCAACTCCTGTTGTCTCGGAGACAATTCAGGACCATGGGCTGCCGAATTTACCCCCTGGTCCTCCGCCTGGCGCCCTGCCCGTCCAGGACTTCTACGCCCCTGCTATGCCACCACCTCCTGGAGTAGGGCAGGCTTCCTTCTACGAATTCCAGCCTCCTGCTCAACTTCCACCCCCTGGGCCTCCCGCAGAGGCACAGCCTGAGGCCTCTAGCTCTGGGGACATAAGCTATGTCATCGATGGCATGGGTAAGCTGTCGGTCGTTAGGGGGACTGCTGTTGAGCCGTTCAGAGATTTCCACAGCGCAGCCTATACGAAAGACAGGACATGGATTGAGGATGTCCCACGCCGGCTACCCCCTCAACTTTCCAAGGATGGACAGCCAAACGAAGCCGTGTGGTTTTGTCCAGGCAATACACACGATAACGGCTACGTTGCGAACTGGTTTTACCTACCCAGCGCGCCTGATTTCTTGATCTGCACCCGGTGCTATGCAACACATCTAAAGAACACCAACTTGGCATCTAGTTTTGAGAAGAAAAAGACGCACGGCGCGAGATGCCGCTTTAACATCCCCCGCATAACCTCCGTACTCGTCCCGCAATGTGTACAGACGGGAAGCGTTGAGCCCCTGGCAGAGTACATGGCAAAGCGGATTGGTATCAAGGATTGCGCTCTGAAGCAAGGGTTCACGGGATCTGACGGGATCAAGGTGTGGGTGATCGGGAGAGAAACAAACGACATCATGAAGAACTTCATTGCCTGCCAGGCATGCTACGAGGATCACGTTCTGGCAAGTAATTATGCTGGGGAATTCATTCCTAGGCAGGAGAAATACCCCGAACCGCAGGCAGCGAGTTCGAAGTGGTTTTGCGACCTCAACGCCTTTGGTTATTCGAGAAGGTCCTTTACCATTTACTCGAGAAACAACGCCCCATTCATGGACTGGGCTACTAAAGCGACGAAATTGTTCCAGCTTCCGGATTGTGAAGCTGACCAGGGTGTGGAGTCATCCAGTCGAGAATGGGTTCGGCCAAAGGACCCAGTAGAGACGATGGTCATTTGTGAGAAATGCTACTTTAATGAGTTGTGCTGGACGACCCTAGAGGACGCTTTCGAATACATACCAATAGAGAAGCCCGTCAGGGGTTCGGAGCGCATGGATTATATTTTCGGAATCCGGGAAACCCAGGCAACATCATGGACATGGTAAGATCGCCCATTCTTGTCGTGAGAGACGCCTTGTTGGCTCGTGCTTCAACCTACTAACCACTGTGCCATAGTGATGCTCGTCTATCTCAGATGGAAAATGTGCTGGCTGGAGCCCTCATGCAACAGGACGCGGCTGTGTTCAGCAGATGTGCTCGCACAGTCATGTCGGGTCCCAAATGCGTGCCCGAAGGTATCGCCAATGGGACCTGGTACACCCCCAAAGGCGGCCCGAGCAACTACATGATGTGCGCTGCCTGCTTCGCTGGGTTCTGCGACGCGTTCCTGGAATGCGGCCACATGTTCGAACTGAGCCCCCACAGCGGATCTTCTGACACAATCGTCTGCAGCTTCAACAGCGCCAGCCCACGGCGGTATCAGTTCCTGTTTAGCATGTACCAGGCGGCGCAGGAGGGCGTCTGGTCCATTGCGCTGGACACGATTCGGAACTATATCAACATACCCGAGTGCCCGCGCAACAACCACGTCGCGAGTCGCAGATGGTATGGATGGGGCGACTGTCTAATCTGCCAAGACTGCTACCAGGAGGTGATCAAGGACATGAGGAAAGGTCTCCCATTCGAGCTGGAGGATCAGTTAGTGGCGGAGGAACGTATGTGCTCCATGTACTCCCCGCGCATGCGTGAGAAGTTCAGTCTGGCAGTTGAGAAGGGCGATTCTACGGAGCTTGTCGAATACTCGCGGGTGCGCATTCAGGTCTGGACACAGACCATACCGCAGATCAAGATGCTGCGACAGATGCAGGAGATGCAGATGATGTCCGCCATGTCAGCTGGCATGGCCGGGCTAATGTACCAGGGCGCAGGGGCCATCCAGAGTATTGGCGGAACGACTGACGGATATCTACATGGTAACAGCAGTGTTGGATGGCATGACACGGAGAATGGCGCAATGAGTGGCCAGAAGTTTAATGAGATGAGCAGCGGGATGAGTGCGGCGAACAGTGGAGGCAATTGGGGGCAGATCTTCATGCTGCAGGCGCAATGGGAGCGGTATGAGTAGTCTATCAGGTTTAGCATGAATTTCTATCAGGTTTAGCATGAATTTCTATCAGACGTAGCATGAATTGAATGAATGGAAGACGACGAGTTGATGAAATTAATGACAATGCATCATTCAAATGAAAGATGAATGAAAGATGCAGTCAGCCAGAGCCAAGCCACAGCCGTTATCTGCTATCTCGCTTTGTCAGGAGAAATGTGGGGCAAATCGGATACCCGATTACCCGAGTTCCCGCTGACGGACGAGCAGCAACTTCGACTTGCTCCCACTCCAACCAAGCAACCGCTCAAGCTTCGATCACGACACAATCACCCCTATCCACTCCCCTAGCGATATTAACCGCACTCTGAGCACCTGCTGCTATGGAGACAACCGATAGCCTAGCATCTAAGCGCAGGTTGACCCGCTCGTCGCTGGCCTGCCTCCCCTGTCGTTCCCGCCACATCAAATGTGATGGCCAACGCCCGCGATGCGCCAGGTGTGTCGAGACCTCCAAGGAATGTGACTACACCGAGTCTCGTCGTGGTGGGCTTGACCGTGCTGCGCTGGCAGAACGACGCAGGAAGCTGACTGCCGCTGAGAGTGGCTATCCTCCAAGCCCGCCTAGGTCGACGGGGCTTCAGCAGGATCACAACGGCCTTGACCTCGCTGAGGATGTTGATATTGGCATCGAATGGGTCAGTGAAATCACACCGCCACTCTCTATTGATTACAATATTCCCAATCCGGGAACCCTTGACCCCTTGGTGGACTCATACTACAAGAACTTCCACAAGTTTCACCCCGTGGCTCCCCCCCGAAACCACCTGATTAGACTTTGCCAAGACATGGTCAGGGCAAACCAACTGAATCCCTTGATCCATGTTTTGCGATTTATTGGCCATATATACAGCTATCGAGAATGGTCGACCCCACTAAGGAGTTCCCTTGAAGCCTCACTCACGCAAGTCCCAGACAAAGATCCTATCGCGGCCCTATGCCGGCTTCTATACTCCATCCCGCTGTTTTGGTTTGGCTACAATGCAGAGGCTAAGCAACAAATGGACATGGCTGCCACGATTGCCCTTGAGCTAGGAATGTATCAACAGGGGTTTGCGCCGCTTCATGGCAGCGGAGACCCCGTTCTGGCCGAGATGTGGCGCAGGACCTGGTGGCTGCTTTACGTTGTCGATTGCTCTTACGCAGGGACATTGGGTACTAGGATTTTCGCCTTCCAGCATGTCAAGCACACCACTGACTTGCCATGCGAAGACCACGAGTACGAATCTGGAGTATGTCTTTCAGGCACCCCTTTCATTGCTGTTGTTGAATCTCTGTCGTGATACTAACCGGCCGTCATCTAGGACATCCCAGAGCCTCGAACTCTCGAAGAGTTTGACTCCCGGGAGTTCAGCTTCGAGGAAACCTGTTTCTCCTCCTTCGCCTATCTTATCGGTGCTGTACGATGCGGCATATCGGCCATGACTAGCTTGCCACAATTCGTCACCAAAGAGGACTCGGAACAGTTGATTCAGAAATTCGACTCAACCGCCGATGCGTGGCTTCTTCTTCTCCCCAAGTCCAAGCAAGTCATGTCCAAGACTGGGGAGATTGATGAGCTCATGTTCCAGGCGCACCTAATCCTTCATGTGTAAGTCTGCACGCGCACGGATGTCATGTTGCAAAATGCTGATCTCTTTTTCTTTTTATCCCAGTGCTACTATTGGTCTGCATAGGCCGTTATCGGATCTCAAATTCAACGCGGTCGAGGACATATCCAGCTGTGCTCGAGAGCCCCCGCCAGACACACCAACACCTGAGCTTGTGAACGTGCACACGGTGCGGATTTTGCGCGCGGTTGAGGCCCAGATACGTCTCTTAGCGTTGCCAGTTAGGCCCTTCCACCACTCGCCATTCACGACCTGCACAGTCAGTGAGGGCACCCTTGCGTTGCTCTCTGCCTGCAATTATCTGTTGAAGGGAAGGGATCTCGAAGTGGCAAGGGATCAAATCCGCCTTCAGATCGGATGTCTCAAGGTGCTGGCCGAACTGTGGCCCAGGACCGCCCGCAATGTCAAGGAGATTCAGATCATCGCACGCCACGTACTCAAGTTGGAATACAGGAACGATGGGACCAGCAGCGAATCATCCGGTTCAAACCAAGGGTCAAGCCTTTTACGTGGAAGTACAGGTGTATGCGATCAAGACGGGTCACCAAGCGGTAATATCTTTGCCAATGCCGACCTGATGGATGGAGCTTGCGGATGGTATGGTACCCTTGGCCCAGATGGAGGCATTTCCAATTGGTGGATGAATGAATAGCATGGAATCAGATGCGAAGAATGGGAATTGACGGCTGGTGTGATATGAATTCATTCACCTTGTATTATTTGTATAGATAGGGTTGGCGCTGTAAAGGCTGTCATCATTTGTCGATTTCGCTGGAAATAGTCCCGGCACTTACATTCTAATTAGACGTAGATTAATGACTTAACGAGGAATACACGTCACTGAGGCACTTCAACCAGGCAATCATCATGAAACACAGGCATGAGCCTATGGCTGCTTTTAGTGGCAGTGACCCATTAATTTGCCAACCTCCGCCTCAATTTCTTCAGTTCTAAAATAGCGATTTTGGCCCCATATGACGCCTGTGTCAGACATAAAGTAGCCTCCATCACATAGGCTGTATCTATTCTTAGCCCATTCTTCTCTTCCCCTTCACATCGCTTGACCAAGCTTCGAGACAATTATAAGAATCAATTCCAGGCGCCCCCGAGACCCAACGTAATAGACCACCCCTTCGAGCTGGGCAACGGATTATTCGAGCAATGGCAGCGGAACAACGCCGAATGCAGATGGCAATGGAGGCTATGAGACGACGGAGGATGGAAGGGGCTCAGCGGCAGCAAATAGCTCAGAGGCAGCCGAACTCCAACATCATGCATTCTATTCATGATGACATACCTATCATGGAGCCTGAAGATGCCGATTACATTGGCTTGAGGCCGTACTCCTCCACCCTCCCATCCCCGTTTCAGTCAACTTGTCGAAAAGGGCCGGTAGATGCGATACGGGCAGCGATTGGCTCGAAAACTCCCACGCCGGCATTTCTTCATCATGGCCTTGTTGCGGCCCTGAATGGTGGCAATGTCGAGGCCACTCGCTACCTTCTAGAAAGCGGTGCGCCAGTCGCTCGGCTGGTTGTTCACAATGTCCTTGGGGCACCATCTGATCGCCAGGGCCCCCTTCTTGATCTTTTGGCAGACCATGGCTGGAGTCCCAACTCCCCATACTATCAAGGGGCTGTCATACTTCCCAGAGTTGTCACAAACATCAGCGTCCTTCGATGGCTTCTAGACCACGGAGTAAACCCTAATCACAGTACTCAGTACAAATATCTGACCGGGACCGGTGAGCCTGAATCGAGTTCATGTGCCGCGCTCGAGGCAGCTGCCACGCGAGGGACAGCAGAAGCAGTGAAGATGCTATTGGAAGCAGGTGCCGAAGTCGAGAACGGCACGCCGCTACACTTTGCCGCGGGAGCATCTCCGCCAGGAGCAAACCCTCACGCCGGCCGAGTTACGCCAACCAAGGAATTTGACATGGCCAGGATACCGGTGATGAGCCTGCTCGTCGAGCGAGGCGCCAAGGTGAATCAAAGAGCCGAAACCCGCCACATGGTACCACGGTATCCCATTGTGCACGCTGTGATGGCAGGGGCGATTGAGCGAGTGAGATGGCTACTGCAACATGGGGCTGATCCGCATCTGAAAGGGAACTTTGGGAGTGCGATGGAATGTGCAAAACATGGAAGCGAGGAAATGAGAAAAGTTCTCAGGGAGGGTGGTGCAACAGTAAAAAGCATTGATGATGAAGGCGATGGACAGGAAGAGACACAAGGAGGTGAAACTAACTAGCAAACTGAGCTCGTCACGCTCGGAAATAATTCAATTTGTTTGAGAGAATTCTTCTCCTTGCTTGAAATCATTGGCTTCTATTACATTCACTCCCGGCCACTCGCGCCTCAGGCGTTCTCTTCCTCTGTATCAGAACGATCCCGACTATTTCCACCCAAACCCCAGTCTAAAATGTCTGGATATCTCTTGATATAGAACCGCAGCCCGAGAATCGAAAGAATGCTACCGACACTGAAAGCTGCCGCAAGAGGGAAGCCAATTGGGTATTTCGGAGAATCAGCTACTCGCCAGGCTCTCAATGGGATGGAAGCATGCCCAGCGTACACAAGAGTGACGGCGAGGGCAACCAGAATCGACCGAACCTCAGGCTCCTTGCGCAGAATCTCAGCAAGCCATGCAATCAACGCGTAACCCCACGCTGCCGTCGCAAAGGTGAGGAAGTAAAAAGCCATGATGACTTTCCATGAGCCGGGCCAGCCAGAGAGGACAGATGTGGCGATGAGCTGAAGAGTTGCCGCACCAACTGACACCTGCCAGCGCCAGCCTTTCCAGTCACTGATCGCGTTCAACCCAATGTTGCAGACGATGCTAATCCCGTATCCTCCCAAAGGGATCAGGTTGACGGTATAGACGGAGTATCGAGCTGTTCCGTCGGCGTTCGTCAGGCCCTTGAGGAAGAGAAGGAAGTAGGAGTTGGCCCTCTGGCTCCATGCGAATTGAAGATAGGCCGCAAGGAAGAGGTATGAGATCGGACTCTTCAGCAAGAGCTTGATCTTTTGCAGTAGAACCTTGAAAGGGATGATGTCTGACGTCTTGGTTCCATGGTCATTCATTCGAGTTTTGGCGAGCTCTCTCTCTTCTTCTGTAAGCCACAGAGCCCTGCTAATGGCAGGAGAATCTGGAATGATTACCAGACCAATAATTCCCCAAAAGATCGTCATGGCCCCGGACACGATGAAGAGCCACTGCCAACCTGCAATCCCGAGCGACCCGTTGAGATTGTTGTACAGCGCGGCTTGTACAATGCCCAAGAACATGTTTCCGGCCACGCCGCTAACACCAAAGATGGCGAGCCGCTTGCCAAGCTCCTTGGGCGTGTACCAATTGAATATCAGGTTCACGATACCGGGCCAGGATGTAGATTCAAAGACACCGAGAAAGAAGCGCAGGGCGAAGACGGTCTTCGCGTTGGGGGCCGCATATGTAAAGAGGGTGAAAAGGCCCCAGATAATTTCGCAAATAGGTAGGAAGATTGACGGCCTAACCTTTGTCTGGATGAGCTGAGAAGGCACAATGAATAGAGCGTATCCGATTGAGAAATAGGTCGTGAACTCGACCAGTTCGTTGCCGTACAGGGCAAGATCCTCTTTCATCCCAGATACGTAGGCTGCTGTCGTCGCCGACTGGTCCATGTCCTTGAACAGTCCAGCGATGAATGCCCATACTAGAAGCAGCAGGTCGAGTTTGAAGACTAGTACATGGGCTGGGTCCTTGAAATACGGGTGTACTCTTGCGAGCCACGACGTAGATTCTTGTGGAGGAACATATCGATGCTCCTCGGACTCTGCGTCCTGTTTGAGGCTTGCAGGTGCCACCATCTCCAAGCTTGTCTCTATGGAGAGAAAGAAGACACAGGATACTACCGGTGTTGAATTTCGGGAACTTATAGCGGAAGAAGTAGGGAAAGCTGACGAGATTGTAGCAGATCTTTATATGATCTACCTTGAGGATAAATCGGCCACAAACCGAACAAATTTCACTCAATGCCAGCTAGCAGGCCTGAAGACACTGCTGACCCTGTCTTTTCTTAGCCGGACGACTGGGGTGGCCATCACGATACTGAGACTAGAGATGACGCAAAACACTATCGATACAAGCTTCATCCATGACCCAGCCACATGGATCTCCTCTGGCCCACATCTGCCACAATATATTAAAGATATGCTTCAACTGCCGTGCATATTGTTCTCCACTAGAAAGACTCATATAATGCGGTCAGCTCGCTTGCTTAGCAATGTGAATTAGGGTGCACCGTGATGGTTGGGATGCACCGTGATGGGCAACTACCAATGATAGCGCTGGCTGACACTGAACCGGTCCAAATTCCAGCCAGACTAAGCATGCCGAAAGCCACGAGATGTATGATTGATTGGTTGTTGGTTCATTACGCCATCAGCAGAAGCAATTGCGGAAGACTGCAACGTCGCCCGTTCGCCGAAATACACCAGAATTTCCACTTTGGTGGAGTCGGGCCAAGCCCGATAGCTCATGCAGCTCAAGTCGTTCATGCCGGCTTCGGCCGTTGTTTGAACTTATTCCCGTATGGCAGCTTCCAAGATAAAGCGGTCGCCGGTAGCATGAGAAAGCCACCTGAACATGGATGGAATCATCTTTGACCTCATCGTAACATAAGTGAGAAATCATGTCATCCGAACCATTGTATCCCAACTACTTGCCTACCCGGCCAGATGGGTATGCCACCCCAACCGCTCTGCCTCCGTTTGCTGGAGACGAGCCAGGATTGCGAGCAGACCCCGCCAAACCGTCCCTCCTGGCCAAGGGCGCCAGTGTCTCTCGCATCACCCCGAGAATAGGTGCTGAAATCAGGGGCGTCCAGATCAGTCAGTTGGGAAAGGAGGGACTGGATGAGATAGCTCTTCTAGCCGCCGAGAGAGGCGTTCTAGTGTTTGTGAGTGAATGACGTGCTTTTACCCCAAGCGCTGAAGCTAACAAAGCACTGGGTAGAGAGATCAAGATTTCGCAGACGTTGGGTTCGATCGCCAGCGGGAGATCGTCAAGCATTACGGACCACTCCATCTCCATCCTTCCATGGGGTATCCCGAGGGGACAGGCCCTGAATTCCACGTGGTCTATGCAGACGAAAAAGCGTAAGAGCCCCCAGAGCACTGTGTGAAATCTGGGATAGGACTGACTCCTGCTGCAGCGGAAACTTGAGAACCCTATTGGGTGCTCGAACCACCTATGACCTATGGCACATCGATCAGACATTCACTCCCAATGTCCCATCGACCACCTTCTTTTGGGTTCTGGAAAGCCCCAAGGCGGGAGGAGGTGATACAGCCTTCACATCGCTCACTGCGGCATATGAGGCTCTCTCTCCCGCGTTTAGAGAAACCCTCCACTCTCTCAAGCTACTTCACACGTCGGCATCTGAAGGCGAGGTGAGACGAGTCGGCGCAGAGCGAGCTCTTGCTGAAGCGATCAACGCTACTCATCCCCTCGTCATAAAGCATCCAGTGACGGGTAAGCCGGCACTATTCGTGAACCCAACGATCGCGCGCCAAGTTGAAGGGTTCCTACCCGAGGAGTCGCAGAACCTGTTGTCCTTTCTACATAACCACATACGTAGCCTGGACTTTAGCTGTCGTGTACGATGGGAGCCTGGAACTGTTGTAATTTGGGACCAGAGATCTGCCGGACATTCCGCTGTGCCTGATTTTGAAGACAACGAGAGGAGGCATATGGTGAGAATGATCCCATATGGCTCACAACCGGCACCTATATCGTGAGATATGACTCTAAGTGGGCAATCTGTGAATGGGTCTCTCTTCAAAATATCACTAGAATCATCCCAATCATCGCGTTTCTATTTTCTGTACTATGCCTAGTTCTTCGGAACCCAGTTAGTAGATCAGTTTCTTCGACCTCTTATTAACTTCTTCTGGCATGTTTTTCCTGCAGCAAGTCTTAATGGCTCAGTACAAACCAACAGGCATTAATAAATCTTCACTTTCATTTGTTGTTCTATTGAGATGCTTCCCACTAAATTATCCATCAAGGGTCTTAAAAGGGATACGCACTAGGAACTATATTCAAGATGCACTTGCTTGTTGAAACAACCCGTACAACAACATCTAGAGCCGTTACTCATCCCGAGCATAAACAATTCTGAACGCCGGTGTTTCAACGTCTAGATAGTCACTTGCCTTCGTCCTATCACCAAAAATCTTCAATGCCCTAACAAGAAACTTATAAGTCCCTGCCGGGGCATACGTCCCATCATTCAGCAAGCCGTCCCACGGGGCAATATAACCCCATGGAGGAACATAGACCTGTGGGAATCCAGCAATGTTGCCTATGGTCGTTGTCCCGAGGTGTTCTGTCGCGTTGCATCCATTGCAGGCCAAAGGAACGACCTCAATACGGATCTCTGGAGATCCCATAGGCAACAAGTAGAACATTTCAGGGAGAACCCCGAAAGGCCTGACTTGGCACTTGTTCTTATAAAAGCTTGAATTCTTAGCTTCCATCCCCTCGGGCGCTGGCAAAACAAAAATTGTTCCATTAGCCACTTCGTTCATAAAAGGATCCTCAGTCTCGGTGAGGTAGCTCCTTTCTTGTTCTAAAACGATGGTATCGCGCATCTTCCCAGCTACTCCTTGATAAGGAATTGACAAGTTCTCGCCATTGGTGGCATTCAAGGTGACAAACCCGGAATAGACCGGTATTCGCTGAGCGAGTAGACCCTCAGGAGGTGTCGCAAATATTTTGACAGTGGCAGAAGAGCCAGGCTCGAGCGTGAGTGTCTCTGGTTCAAATCGCAGAGAGGCAGGTTTGTCGGTAATCTCCATCAGAAGGCTCTCTGGCCAGACTGAGTTCTCGTAAAGGGTAAAGGCGGTTACAGACGCCGAATGTCCGAGGTTGTAAGAAACTGGTTCGCTTCCTGTATTGGTGATGCCAATGTCGACCTCTGACTTGAAGAATTCAGTGTCATTGAAGCTGATGTTCGGCGTATCCACGAGCGTCTTCGCGAACGCGGCATCGTACGCCTTGACGAGACCAGCCCCCTGCTGCGGAATGGGGGCAAGATACGGGTATACCCCGTTGTAGCTAAGTAAATTGGGGACAGCAGTGGCTGCAAGAGCGTTCTCGATAACCTGTCGATCGATCTTGCCCTTAACTTGACCGATGAGAGCAACAATAGACGCAGCCAAAGGGGTTGCCATAGATGTGCCCGACAGAACCGCGTAACTTCCCATAGCAGTAGGATAAGTGGATAAAATCCCCCCTCCAGGTGCGCCAAACTGGGGCTTGACTTGGAGTTCAAATAGAGGACCCCATGAGGAGAAGTAGGATGGAAAGCCTCCGTTGGGATCGGGTGTGGTGACCAGCTGATCATTCTCATAAGAGACATAGTCATCATTGTCAAATGAGGCTATTCCCATAACACCATTACCACCCGCTGCCGAACTGGCATAGAATAAGCCTTCTTGGCCCTTGTTCCCTGCTGCGATAGTGACCGGAACTCCGCCTTCTATCGCAATACGACTTGCGACAACACTCCATGGCTCCTCTTCAAACCCGTTCAACCCCCCTATGGAGGCAGTGATTATGTCGGCACCGTCTTTATATGCTTGGATGAATGCTGCAATAAGAACGTCCGTTCCAACACTGTCAGCACAACCAAATACGCGGTACATCCCGAGCTCAACCTCTGGCGCGGCACCAATGAATCCAAGGGGGTTGGTCTGTGCCGCGATGATACCCGCAACATGAGTCCCGTGTCCAATGCAGGTATCAAACGGATCATCATCCGGAATGGGCATGTTGGATCCGTTGTAGTCGTCGCCAACCAGATCCGTACCGAAGCTAACGAGGCATCCGGGACCGAAGCATCCTCCAAGCGCCGGATGATTGTAATCCACGCCCGTATCAACAATGGCAATTCGCGTGCCATTACCTTTGTATCCTTTTTCATGAAGTTTGTCTACCTGGGTCATACGATGAGGAGCGTAAACACTTTCAGCATCTAGGTTGGATATCTTGCTGAAATCTGCACCTTCTCCAGTCCAGCGTATTTCCGGGTCTGGCGCTGGAATTAGTGATACAGGCCAAATACTCTTGACTTGAGACATGTTCTCAATCACTCGAGCCCCGTCATCTGAAGCATTTTTTAAGCTGAAAGAAACACCTCTAAATAAAGCTGAGTCGATAGTGAGGCGCTGAGATACCTCGCCCACCTCTTCAGAGAGGCCCTGATAGAAAGACCCGGAATTCTATCTAAATTAGTGGTGCGAGCTTCAAAGTTGGGCATGAGTTTTAGCTAACCGAATCATCTGACAACTCAACCAAGTATGTTCCTGTGACGGTTGCCCTTGAGGCGGTAGTGTTTCTGCCAGCCAGAGCACAAGGTAGCCAACCTGCCAAGGTGACCGTGAAGAATCTCTTCCACATTCTAATATTTCAGGAATAGGCCGGAATGTTCTCCAGCCGTCAGTATTCTCAGAGCGTTATCTACGGCATTGGATACGAACGCGCCAGTAATGTGCTCATGGACCAGCATGGAGGTAATTTATAACCCATGGCTTGGTTCATATAGAGTGATAAGATCCCTGGGTAATGTATATAATATGCTCAATGACTACACAAGACCCAGAGCCCCAGAAGTGTGTGGTTACCTTGCATTCGATAGTTCCTTGTAAACAAGTTAGTTTGTCGTGCCGTTTTCTTGGGACCTTCCCAGTGAGACGGTATAACGTGCTCAACGAATGCTCTTGTCGCAACACAGGTGGGTCAAGATAACTTTCGGGCAGGTCGGTTCAACATAATGCGGGCTCACCGGAAGGGGTTCTCTCCGGATTCAGACAAAGCCGATAAGAGGAACCCAGAGAGTCATTAGTCCAACTTCCAGATAAACTACTTTCAAGTCATAGTTCTACTAATGGTACTTTGCCTATACGGCGTGCGTAGCCTTATCACTATCAGGTGTCATGTCAATTCACCAAATATGATAACGACTTACACAAAGGCATGATGAGGAACGGCATCGTTATGTTTCAGAAGAGGACCTATCAATGCGAGCGATAGATACAATCCTTGAAGATTCCGCAAGGAGCTTCATGTCATCCTTACATCCATAGAAGTTAGTTCTTAATTCTTTAGAAAGGTGCTTGTTGTTGATTTCAGCATCAATCATTGTGATATAATGTGGGGATTCAGTTGCAAGTATCATCATTCTTAGCATGCACGGCTCGATTGAACATACGTGCGCGTCATCAAATTGAATTCTCAAACTACTCGACTACTTCGTTCGCTAGTAAAACAACTCAATGGCATCAAAGATCTGTAGCATCGTCAGCACTCATACTTCCAAATACCATGTCAGAGAGTCAACTTACCACATTGGGGCTGAGGTAGGCATCACCAGATGTACCGGAAATCACATTGATGGTCACGGTATTAGAACCGCTGACGAGGGTTCCAGATGGAACAGTGCACTCGTAGATTTCTCCATAACCACGATAAGCACCTCTGGTAACACCACGGCTATCGATCTTGGTGGGAGCAGCTGGGGCTGAGCATGTATACCCATTGACACTTGCTTGAGGTCTGCCTCCTCCAAAAGACAAGGTGATGGCAATGCGCAAGGTGGTTGCCTGCGAAACTGCACTGGAGAGGGAGAAAGAGATTGACTGCCCGTTGTTTACATCCTTGAACATAGCCATCGGCCATGATGATGCTGAGCCAGAAGAGACGGTGCCGGGGGACCAGCTCGACATCCTATATGACACACGTGTTAGATTAATTACCAAAAACTTGATCAAGTACGTACCTGGAGTCAGATGGATGCATGCGCAACTGGTTATCGGCATTGCGGAAACCAGTAGGCTGGCCATCATAATCTCCCATCTTGAAAATGGTGGTTCTCGATGCTGTGAGCGCGGTATGGGTGGCTGCAATATTCGCTGTTGTGGTGCTTCCTGCGGAGACCGTGACAGTTTGCGTTGCAGCAAGGAATTCATCTTGGTAAAGTTTCATCGTGTAACTTCCCGCAGGCATTGGTGGCGAGGTGAAGGTTCCTGATGAGCTCGCAGTAGCCCAGAACTGATAATCGGAATTGTGCCAGTGAACAACCCGGGGAAAGCTGGTCGAAACTCCTGAGACTGAGCCAGTAACGTAGCCGCGTTTTCCGGAGACTGGAACATATCCATTTAGTCCCAGGCTGTCGAAGAATGTCACATCGACTGAGGAAGGCGTAGGTCTGCCACTTCGAGTCATGGAAAATACATATGGTCCATGGAACCCTGTTCGGTAGGATTCGGTTTGAACGTGGCCCGAATTCATGTAGTAAGTCAATGCATTGTAAGACCCAGAGGGGTTGGAGCTGATATCACGGAAGAAAGGGCCACCGGAGCTCTTCTCTGTCGCTTGGTGGTTCGGGCGGAGCCAACAAGCGTTAACAGTTACTCCAGAGTTGGTAGCACAGTAGATGCTCTCATCGATAAAGCGGTCGGATGAGTAGAATTTGCTCCGTGTCTGGCCACTAACGAGATACACGTCACTGCCCTCGATCGCAGTGCCGCCACTTGTTACGGACACATCTCCATGTGGGTAGGGCACGTTCAAGTCATTCAATCTGAAGATGTATCGGAGTTCGCCAACAGTAGGTTCTGACCGAATGTTGGTTCCCATCCAGATATTAGCCGACCCATCTCGGAACACGAGATAGTGGTCAAGGTCGAAGCTAGAACTACTCTGTGTGCACTTAAAGATAACAGTGTCTCCAGAGGGGCTTGTTGTATAAGAAACCTTAGTCCAAAGTTAGCTGACTAGAGACCCTGCTCCTTGATCGATCTAAATTACATACACTGGTTCCACTGCCAAGCCCAGAAGCAATATGGCTGTAGGTTCCCTGGTTTTGATACTCTGAACCATAGAATTTGAGGGAGGTTATATCACAAGTGGAGCGGCTGATTGTGACAATGAAGTTGTAAGAGCTCGCTGTGTCGACAACATACGAGGCGGTCGAGCTTGTCACGGTGATTGCTTCAGCCGTGGCTGCCAGCCACGAAAGAAGGCCAATGGCCAGGCTAAGAATCATCATCGTTAAGTAAATTGAACAATTTTTGCATGGCTCTGGCTTCTGATAACAAATTAAACAGTTACCAACGAGCATTTAAGTAGTTATCCATACGGAATGGTCTCTCCTGCTTGCAGCGGGGGATCTGCTTAAATCCCACTCGGGACATCAACCGCCGAAATTAATTGCGTGACTCTAAAGACGAGCCGAGGAAAATCATGAACATTGATGGATCGGCTAACCGGCACACCATATTTAGCCATAGTCAGACGAGGGGAATATCAGAGTTGATATTCCATTTGGTATTGCCTCCGAACATATCAAAGCAGTTGACTGGCCATGTAGGCTTTCGAAATCAGGGTCTGGGTCCCAATGAAGAGTGATGGATGGTACTACCGGCTTGTATGCCACTTCAGCGTCTCATCCGGTAATTGACAGTCCGGGCCAAAACAGGAAGCAGGGTTATAACTTAGCTGCTTTCCCGCCAATGGGGATAACTAAACAATGGAGAAGTGGAACATTCGCTCCGCAGGGCCGCGTACTTCATATATTCTCCTTGACAGATTCAATGCATGGGACATAGGCACCCTGCAATGGCTGCCGACTTCATTTCCAATGCTGTGGAATTAATTAACATGGATTTTCCCTCTTCCGTTTCCAGGGAAGGGGCGGAATTAAACTTGAAACCGCTTAATAGAACTGAATGAAGGTGCAGCAACCTTATGTATGCTTCGACTTGACTATTCGGTCTAGAATGATTTAGATATGTCCTAATATTTAGAGTGTATTGTACTTGTAACTTCTCAAGTTCCACAACTCTAGCTGAGTTGAGGCTCAGATCAAGCTCTCAGACATCTAATGACAGGCATTTGCCTTCATCATTGAAAATGGCTCACCAATAGAGATGATCTTTGATTCGTAGGTGACTTAATGAACTGAAAAATCATATGAGCGTTGTTGTCAATCGAGCCGATAGGCATGTATTTATCCTCGGGGGGCTCCTGCTGATCGGTTCTCGCATCAACACAAGCGCTATGACCAGGACACCTGGCCCTAGGGATCTCCGATATCCTAGAAATACACTACATTGACCCTCGGTTAGACATTTCAGAAACATTATCAATAAGACTGGGATATATCTTATAGACTCATTCGTGGGCTTGGAGGATGAGTGAACTACTATTCTAGCCTCAGTACTTAACTCAAACAACTTTATGGGTAGGAATGTTCAACGCCTGTCGACTTTTTTCCATTTCAATAGCATTTCCACTCACGACTCCAAGAAGTTGAGCAGCTTTTCCTGAGCCGCAGACCAGTCAGCTAATGTGCCAGGAAGCGGTGTAGGTACTAAATCCGATATGGTAATACTTAGAGGGTATGGGCGAGAGAAACGAAAGTGATGCTGCCAGGACTAAATCTCAAGAACTATCATATGTTTTCTTAAGGGTTAAAGCACCGGGTATATACTTTAAATCAATTTGGGTATAGAGGAGAGTCGCTTTTTAATCTACAAATACAAAAGAGCTACCTAACACATCTGGATTTTCATCGAGGAGAGCAAGGTCGGGTGATATTTTCTACACCGGGCTCCTCTTGATACGAATCCAAGACACCCCAGGTCGTAGAATATTTTCGTCATTTAGCATTCGCCGTAATGGTGGCGCTGCTATTGGGACATTCGTCCACATAGGTCGATTCCATACGGGATGCGCGAGCTGGTCTTCGGTAAATATGATAGGCCTCTTGAACCTTCTTCCCGAATGACGTGCCACATGCCCTTGCATCATTAGTGTAGCGTTCCCCCGAGCCAAGATACGTGATTGCTCAGTTGGTGCACCAAGGCAAACTGCTTCGTCCTTGCCCTGGATCCATTCTTCAATGAGATTGTTGCCCCCGGTTCCCCTGGCAATAGCTCCCCCTGCCATGATGGCAATTGTTGGAGCGGGACGCAATATGGATGGGAGAGCAGATTGGACATTGGATAATTTAGCGATTTTGGAGAGTTCCGTTGCAAGTTGAGGTGGTAGTCTGCTTGGAGGCATTGTAAAGCCGAGATGGCAACGATGTCAGTAAAGAGGATGCGAGGTGGGTGAAGAATTACGGATGAAAAACTGAACACGAGACGACTAATGCCAATTCTTGGGAATTTTCACTGTTATATGGCGTCTCGATAGCTTGTAATGTTCTCAACATCTCGGTATGTGCAGAAATGAATGAGGGGAAAGGCACTTCGTCTCAATTCGAGACTGTGGCCTCAGGCAGGACAGTCGCTAAATTGATGGACGGTTCTAGATACTGGCGCACTCGAAATTGCGATGAGATGCTGCGCCACGCCGCCCTCAGAAGGATTGCGGTGAGGAAGTGTTCATATCCACCCAGGTTTACGCATTATGACCAATAAGCAGCCAATAAGATGAAACAGTGGTTTACGATAGCTAATGACATTGTATTTTCATGATGATGATGATGCGTCTTCGCGGGGACTTAGAGTTAAGACAGCACGGGCTGCCTCGAGCTAACACGCTTCAATGTTGGCTTGAGGAGCCAGACTTCCACCAGTACTCAACTCATTATATGCATAACGTACTACTCTCATTTGGATTGCGTTTTTAGCAACACGCCAGGCTCCAGTATTTGTTTAGAAATCGTGGGTGGCGTAGTTCAAAGCTGAGGCCCTTGAACAAACATGAGGCCAGCCTGTCCTGTCGGAAAACTTGATGTAGTGCGAGACCGACAACTTCTACTTTCTTCTTAACCTGAAAAAAAAATTATGAGACAAATTCAGAACGGATCAAAATGACAGAATATATTATGCGCGCCCTAGAACTTCGTCTACCACGGCATATATTTAATACCATAGCATGGGTCTATTACTATCTTCTCCCTCCTCTGAACCCAATTCCATATTATCGCTCCTTCAGACGCAACATGGATGCAAGGCAAAGAGATCGCAAGATCAACCAAATGCGACAACAGCTACCGGCAGCCACAGAAACCACATTTTCTAGCGGCACCGGGCCTCTTTTCACTCATGTACCAGCCGAAATCAGACGCCAGATTCTCATTCACGCATTTGGGGGGCGAACAATCCATCTTGACCTTGATTTTGAGCACCGAGATTCAAATATCGGTGAACTAAGGTGGTCCAGCTGCGTTTGCCACAGCAGCAAGCCAGGTCTGCCTCACAAACTGCGGTATGACGACTTCTTTAAACCAAAGGATAGAATTCGTACCGCTGAGAAGAGGAACCCGCTCGACTGTCCTAGCATTTCCGAGGGATCGCTCTCTCAGCTTTGTCCAAGCCCCGATGAATGTAGGGTCGGAGCCTCAGGTTGGCTGCTCTCTTGTCGCCAAGCGTAGGTGTTGATCCAGCCCCAACGTGAAGGTGGGAATGTACTGACACTATTCATGGAAGATATGCGGAGGGAATTGCGGTCCTTTACCACACTAACACGATTCATATAGACTCCGAAATACTATTAAAAGGCATTCAAGACATCCTGCCGCCAGGAAAACTAAATTTGATTTCGTCTCTTGAAATCACCATGAACTCCTATGGCGCTTATCTTGATTCTTTCACGGGGGTTTGTCGAGATGCCACTCCCAATTCTCCGTCCATTCCGTTTCCTTCACTTTCTCGGCTACATATCATGAATCCTAGCGATGGACATGGTTTACACTTCATGGTTCCATATTGTGTCGATCATCTCTTAGGGCGCGCGGTGCTTCCTACAACGGTGGTCACTGCATCAAGTAATTCTTGGCGCAATTTTTCTAAATTTGATCTCCATTTACTAGAGAGCCAGGGACAGGAGAAGACACAAATGAAATGGGCGGATATCGGTGGGTTGGTGTGCTGGAGAGAAATACCGGTGGATCAGAAAGTTGCTATTACTGAGAACGCATCAGCGAGACGCGGGTATTGGTGGCATGTTCCTGAAGACCTCATGGATTTTTCCGACCTTGGTAAGTTTGTCTCTCCTATTCCGATTCTCCTGTTCATTTCACTGATAGAGGGCAACCCAGATCATATCGAATTATATATCAGAACGGAATAATGCGGAGTTTGACTATTAAGTAGTTTTTTGTGTATAATATCCTTTGATCACATTGATAGGCCTTATTCTATCTCTGTACATGAAGTCCTCTTCGTCAAAGTTTGCTGGTTAACTTGTGTGAGCGAGACAAACGCTCGCAACGCGGCGCTGCAAATTCACTGGTTTGCTGACAGCTTTTTGAATTTCCTTACTACCTTCCTAGTAGCAAAATAGCTAAAAGGTAGTGCCACAAACCAAAAACTGAAGTTAATGCCCGCAGTGATAATGAGAGCGGTCGGGACTGCTTGGACACCAAACCCAATAGCAACAGCCGCCGTCTCAATCCCCCGCAAAAGCGAGCTATATCTTATTTGATCGCCAGGGGAGTCGGATAGGTTGCTGATGCACCAGTAGATGTAGTTCTCAACCATTCCTGCACTGACTCTCTCCAGCAGATATACCCCAAACCCCCGCCCAAACTGGCTCTGGTCGCTCCAATCCAGCACATGATTTGTCTTGCGGTACTCATTTTGGATTATGACAGCCCAGATCCAGGTGATGCTGTTGATTGTCGCAATGACCAGGTACGTGGTCACCGCGCGTCTTGTTCTGCTTTTGACCCATGGAATGTCTACCAAGACACCAGTGAGCCAGGTCGCGAATGTGCCAACTACGGCCGAGAGAAAACTCCCGAGAGCTCTAGAGCGCACGCTAAAGTATGTGGCTAGATATGTGCCGGGATATGCCTGGATCCAGCCATAGTACCAGAAGAGCGGTATCAAGATGAGGATCGACTTGCTTGTGACCAGTGACCACATGGCCCTGGCTTCCGCCAGCCAATGAATGTCTCGGGGAGCTTCGATTTTTGTTCCATCGTCTCGTTGAACCTTCTCCGGGTTGGAGAGTAGCAGCCCGAAGAAGAACCCAAGACATTGGATTGCAATGAAGGCCAGGTAGGTTTGGTACCCTACTTGGCCTCGCCTGTTGACATTAATGTTCAACGCAAGAGAAATCGCACCACCAATGACGTTGCCGAAATTGCGAAACGTGAACCACGTAGCAATATATCGACCACGTTTGTGGTGCTCTGGGTAGCCAGTCGAGATGGCTCCCTCCACGCTCCAGAAGAAGCCAGCGCTTATGCCACAAGTGACTGAGCCGAAGTACACGAGCCAGGTGCCTCCAGTACGGTTGTTGACGTAAAGACCTGCAGCGTAAAGGGGGTATCCGATCGACCCGAGTGCCAACGTCCAACGAAACCCAATCAGGTTTGTTATCCACGGGCCAGCGAAGCAGGTAACCGTCATGAAGGCATACAACAAAGCATTGGCCGCATTGACAAGATCCGGGCTTTGAGAGCCGCCAACGCCGAGCCCATTCATGGCTGACCAAATGCCGGGCGCGCAAAACGAGCATATCCCAACAACAAGAATCTGGAATAATGTTGTTCTAAAAAAGGGGATCTTGAGCACCGGCACTTCGGCCTCATTCTCTGATGACGGTGTCACCGAACTTTGAGCATTCTGCTTGGATATACTATCGGGCTTCTTGGAGTGGCTTATTTCCACATTTGACTCTTCATCCCGTGATTTGGGATGAATATTTCCTGGCATTTTGAGGACTATTTCCCCAAAGTATTTTGGAGTAATCGCGACAGTAGATAAGGATCTTACTATCGCTAAGCAGGTGAGAAGCTCAAGTTACGGTAGACATGATAATATAGGTTTCAGATACCCCAGCAGTATTGCCTTGGTAAACGCTGCCGAATAGTGGACACTTGCGTACATCTTGATCACGTCAAATGTAACACCAAATACATCATTCAGGCTACCGCCTAAACCACCCGGTCGGTAACGTGGTTTAGGAACCGGTATCAAGGCTCTGTGATTAAAGATTATTGGTCAAATGCCTTGTGAGATATTCCTAGCAATAGTTAAATGAACAGACTCGCAGATATTTCTTGGTCAATTAACCGTGAAAAAGATACTGAATAACTAGCTAATGAGCTTGCTATCCATCCAATCCACCAGCGGCAGTGGAAGAGGCCTAAACCCATCACTTGCACATGTCAATTTGTCGCATCCCCGAAAATCGGCAAGTTATTATCGTATGCATATGCACATATTCGTGACGACGTCTTTTGTCTTATCTTTGACGTCAGTTCTGCCTTTCAATAAGTCTATGCGGATCGGAATGACGCCATATGTAACAGCCATGATACGATACATCTAGAATGCAGTCAGCCCTCGGCATTACCGGCCTAAACTTCCCCTCTTCTATCATTCATCTATTTGATATTGTGCTCCTGATAGAATTTCCTAGGAGACAACCAAAGCAATTTTTGGACGCACTCTCTCAAAATGCCTCCTTCTGCGAAACTTGATACGGTCGATGGCGGATTGGAACTCTCGGCCGTGTTTGAAGAATTCAACCTCCCAGCAAGCAATCAAAGAGTCGTCACTACGTCTCAAAACCAGACATTCACCACGCCTCTCGCGTTGCGTGCGGTTCCTGGAAATGAAGAAATAACCCTTGACTCGGTCATCGATCGCATCCAGAATCTCCAGGGGAAGGACGGACTGCTCACGAAAGCACTGGCCCGCCATGGAACAATACTGTTCAGAGGGCTGCCCATTTCCTCGGCAGATGATTTCAGTCGCTTCGCTCATGCCTTTGGGTACAGTCCCCATGAAATCATAGGCATAGTGGTTGATAGGCCGGTCTTGGCACCCAACGTAGCTCCAGCGAACGAGGCTCCTAAACATGTCGAGATCTATAACCACAACGAATTACCTCAGGTCCCTCACGCCCCTGAATACATCTTCTTTTACGGCCACAAGGTGCCTGTTAAAGGTGGGCAGACACCTATTTCATCCTCGATTGAGTTGTTCGCACGCGCACAACAAGAAATCCCAGAATTCATCCAAAAACTTAGTGAGGAAGGCCTCCTGAGCAAAGTCACGTACAAGTTCGATCGACAGTATACCGGAGGATCAACTCTGAGGGAGGCCTTCGGCAAGGAGATCAAGGACGAAGATGACGATGCAGCCCGACGTTCAAAAATAGAAGCACAGATTAGTCGCTATGGACGCGGGAAACACACAACATGGGAATGGATCGATGACGGGGTTATTGTCTCGCACAGAATCCCAGTTATCCGCACCCAGCCAAGCACCAATCTCCCAGTTCTATTTACCGGCTTGGCTGCGTATTGGAAGAATTCTCAGGGCGGATCGAGTACCCGCAAGCAAATCACGGAGCAACTATACGGAGATGGCACACCTATCCCAGATCACTACCTCGAGAAGCTGGCAAAGATAACAGATGAAATTCGGGTGCTGCATAAATGGGAAAAGGGAGACGTTCTTGTTTACGATAACATCATCTCTCAGCATGGAAGGCAGCCATGGGAGGGCGAGCAGTCTGATCGTGTGATCATGGCAAGCCTGTTTGACGGTCCCCATCTTCCCGGGGCATACACAAATGCTGATTGGGCCCAGGTTGTCCAGGCTCTTCCAGGTTGAATATATATTTCATAATTCTTAGTAATGTAACTATCTTGAGATATCTGCATGTCTTGGCTTTGAATGGAAGCATTTACCTCTTAGGTTTCGAGGACTATGGAGGCACAGAAACCAAGTGTCTAATACCAATGCTGTGCGCTAAACCCCCCACTACGCAAACCATCCTACTTCCGGCTCGCTAAGTCATAAGTCTAGAGGCTCCGGCACGCAGTGAGTTGGGGTTTACACATTTCATATTCTATGGCAAAGGTTACAGAAAGACGGGCAGAATCAAGTTACGTCTCGCCTTGAAAGTATCTCTATTTTACGTGTTTATGATTGTTCCTGCTCAATAGACTAATGCCATTGTGTTAACAGGAACTAAACTGAATTGAGTGGGTTTCTACAATTATCACTATCCACCTGTCGGCCTCAACCAACTCCGAAATATTCATTCTAGTACACGTATCGGAAATTCAAGTTCTCCTTGTCGGTCAAATCATCCCAGGCACGAGTGAGATTCTCATCACGAGCCTCGGCCACACCATCGGCAGCCATCTTGTCTCTCTTCTTGTTCTGTCCACGGAGGTAGAATCGGAGGAAGATGATGGCACCAACAAGCACTACGTAGCATCCCAGATGTGTCGCGAAGGCGATGAAGTACCTTGGGGCATCTCGCTCCAAGAATACTTGCGGGCCTAAAGAGAGAGCACATATTAGAAAGGCTTACTATGAATCGGGGGGGCAAATATCAGAACGTACCGATGGCATTGCCAGCTGCCCAGACAATGAAGTTAGTTGCAACAACGACTGACTTCTTCGTCTGCCCAGCAACGTTTCTAGAAATCATGGACAAGTTGAGAGTCTGGGCGGACCAGAAGGATAGTGTGATGTAGTAGCTGATCAGCAGTCCGATCTTCTGGGCAAGGGTGTTGTTGGGAACGGCCATCAGGACAGCAGTCCCTGCGAAGGATCTATGATTCTCCAAGTCAGTAATTGATTACCCTCATCCTTACTCAAATAACTAGCGCCGGGTACCGAGCTGGGTTTCACTTACGGGAGGCAGAAGCAAAGCATGACCAGCAAATTCTGGTTTGTCTTCTTGACGAGCCAAGCCGAGGTCAGGAGAACGAAAATGATGTAGAAGCCGAGAACCATTGCCAAAAGCTGCGTCTCAATCGTACTGAAGCCAAAGTCCTTCACGATGAGATTAAAGAAGGCACCCAGACCGGAGGTGGGGAGCGTCGTGGTGAGGGCGATGAGAGCATATCCCCAGGTCTGGGGGTCTTTAAAGGCTTCAATGGCCTGCTCCATTTTCCACTTTCGGTTCTGCATGCCGGTTTGGTTGTCACGGACACGCTCGACCATCTCGTGCTTCTCCTGCTCGGTCCAGCACTTGGCGCGCATGGGAGAGTCGGGCATCCAGTAGCCAACACCGATGCCGTAGATGACTGAGATGATACCATAGGTGAGGAAGAGCCACTGCCAGCTCTTGAGGACACCGCCCTCGGGGATGAGTGAAAAGCAGTAGGCGAGGAGACCGCCGACAATTTGCTGGGCACCGTTCATCATGTACCTTGAAGAATGTCAGTATCCAATCAGTAGACTCTAGCAGAGCTGAATGAGGGAGGATTGTACGTCACTCACCAGTAAGTTACACTAGCAGCCTGTTCTTCTCTGCGATACCACATAGAGGAGAGAATCACAAATGCGGGTTGGCATGTTGACTCGAAGATTCCCAGCAACGTTCGCACGACAACCAGTTGTGTAAAGTTGGAGCAGGCAGCGTGGCAGCCAAGCACAATACCCCAGGCAATGATGCTAAAACTCAAGTATTTTGCAATCGGCACGCGGGTAATGATGTAGTTCTGGGGGTACTCGACGATCAGGATAGCGATGTAAATACAGGTTGTGAGCCAAGGGTACTGATAAGAGGCTGATTGTTAGCAAGCACTTCAAAGGCTAGAAAAGCAGTCAGGGGGTTAGTGGGAAGAAACGTACCAAGTGATTCGCCTTGCCCGCCGGAGTTGCCAATCCGTTATCTTTGAGGAATCCCATGATAGAAGCAAAGGACAGCGTTCCCTTGTCGATGGCTTGAAGGAAATAAGTCGCGATCATGATCGAGAGAACACGCTTGTCAATCTTCTTCTTAAGCTCCTTGCTTCTCTCGGGCGAGATATTGATTCGAATGTCAGATGTATACTGAGCAAGCTCCTTATCAACTCTGTCGGAAGCGTTGACGGGCTTGTCTAACGAGACACGCTCGACATCTGCAGCAGCAGAGTCCTTGCGGACTATGTTGTTGTCGGTAGATGCCATGAAGAACGGATTGCTTTTCTTTCTCGTAGAGATTTGATCGCGTTCAGCAAGTACAGGTGAAGAATGAGCAAGACAATCTCGAGATACTCCAAGTTGGGGAGGAGGGACACGGACGGCTTAAGAGGGAAGCCAAGACGGCCAAGGCGGCCAAGACGAGCGGATAAGACGTGCCGGCAAGACTGACAGCAGACAACCCTCTCGCATCAGGCCCCCTTGCTACCATCGTTACCACATTCGGGGGACCCTTGATGGTCCGACTCAGGAAGTGTACATTCTCCGCAGGCGGTGGACGGCCTTGTTCCCCCATTCCCCGGGGGGGATTCGTCTATGCGGGGATGCTGGACTGGAGCACCACAAGGTGATTTGCAAGACACACCACTCTCGCCATAGCGTTGCACCGAAAAAAGTATAAGCTTCTGATCACTGATTGGCCCGGCTGCCAAGCTACACCGAAAACCGAGAGGTGGTGGGATAGGGGAATGGTTCATCCCCGCAATTAGGAAATTTGGGGGAATGGGGATTGTTTCCTCTAGGCCGGGGTAAGAATGGTGGAGCGAGTGGGATGTCGTCTTCTTAAACCGAGCCCCGACGTCTGAGTCTTTAGTCGAAATAATCCCACCAGTGAGCGCTCATCAACGGCTGGGTCCTCTCGCTGCTGCGAACCCGGCCTGGAGCGAGCTGTCTGGATTAAATTCGACATGAGCTTGATTTACTGTGGACAGACCCTTTCCTTCGTTCAGTCGCATATGACGCGATTGGTCCCTACCCCAAGTTCACCTCGTTTACTTCCCCTGCCACTCCCTGGGAATAACGTCGTCATCACACTTGACTCTCTTTCCTATCTCATCTCACTTGGAAGGGCCAATTCAATAGGTCCTTCTCGTCAATTAGTCGCCAAATACGATAGCTATCGTCCGTGCAAACAGCCATTATGCCTACCCATGTCAATGGCATCGCCTCAAAAGATGTCCACGACCAGATTAAGAAGCTGATCCACGAGCTGGTCAACATCACAGACACCACAGGCCAGTTTTTGATGACGCTCGCAGACGGCCAGGTCATTGATACAAAGGGATGGAACGACTGGGAATGGACACACGGCATTGGCCTCTACGGCATCTGGAAGTATTACGAGCTGACCAACGATGCGCAGTACCTCAAGATCATTGAGGACTGGTTCCAGGCCCGATTCGCAGAGGGCCACAAGGGCAAGAACATCAACACCATGGCCGTCTTCCTGACCCTCGCCTACGTGTACGAGAAGACGGGCAACCAGACCTACCTACCCTGGCTGGACAGCTGGGCCGAGTGGGCATACCACGACCTGCCTCGCACCAAGCACGGCGGCATGCAGCACATCACCTATCTCGAGGTCAACGACCAGCAGCTGTGGGACGACACACTGATGATGACTGTCATGCCGCTGGCGAAGATCGGCCTGCTGCTGAACCGACCACACTACGTCGAGGAGGCCGAGCGCCAGTTCCTGCTACACATCCAATACCTCTTCGACCACAAGTCGGGGCTCTTCTTCCACGGCTGGACCTTCCACGAGGGCGGCCACAACTTTGCCGACGCGAGATGGGCGCGCGGGAACAGCTGGGTGACGATTGTCATCCCGGAATTCATCGAGCTGCTCGACCTCGAGCCAGGCGACGCCCTCCGCGCACACCTGATCAGCACGCTAGTCAGCCAAAGCGAGGCGCTCGCTCCGCTGCAGGCACAGAACGGGCTCTGGCGAACGCTGCTCGACGTCCCCGAGGAGGAGGGCTCATACCTGGAGGCGAGCGCGACAGCCGGGTTCGCGTACGGGCTGCTCAAGGCGGCGCGGCGAAAGTACATTGGCAAGGAGGGCAGCGAGGAGGCGGCGCTGCGGGCGGTCAAGGCGGTGCTGGACAACATCAGCCCGGAGGGCGAGCTGCTGAACACGTCGTTCGGGACGGGGATGGGTCGCGACCTGCAACATTACAAGGACATTCCGCGGACGAGTATGCCCTATGGCCAGGCGATGGCCATAATGGCTCTGGTGGAGTTCCTGCGGGCTTATATCTGATCTGATTCGAGCAGATGGGCGGGTGGGAGGTGGTGATCGACTGAGGGCTAATTAGTGTCAGTGCAAATGCCGCATCGTGTGGAGCAGGAGAGCCGCCTCGGTGCAAACTTGTCGCGTGCCGCATGCAGAATGGCTCGATGCTTGCGTCGGTGATGTAGGAGCACGACATGGCACGGAGCTGCTGCAAGGCCTGAGGGATTGTACTCATTTCAGTAGAGCACCTAGATGAAGAAAATGACTTATCGACACCAGATTGAAGGGGGCGGATGACCTCAAGCACATGGAGAAGTTTCTTTTTCCCGGTTTGCCCTTTCTGGGGTGCGATTGGCAACGATAGCGTCTCAATGACCATTAGAGCCCTGCTAGAAGCAGCCAAAGGCCCCGCCCCAGCTCGCATCTGCAGCGTGACCACGCCTGAACACCACTACAGGCGCCTATTACATCCCTCTAATACGGGAGCAGCCGGGCAGAAACCCGCAATACGTAGCTTATGGGGATCGCGTGCCCTCTACCGCTATGAGTCAGCGGATGCGCTGCGCTGACTGGCTGGATTGAGGTTGCATGACGCACTTGACTGCATCTCGGCTTTTTTTTGGTTTCTTGTTGGTGCAGCGTGCAGATGAAATCATGGAACTGCTGCACGTCTTGACCTGCAACTACCCCTCCTCGTCTTCTGCCTCCCTCGTCCAGACCTACATAATCTATTCCTTTATCAATCAATCAATCAGTCCACTTCTCCATCGTTGCAGCTGCAGGTCAATTCCAATCGGTCTAGCAGGCACTGGCGACGCGGTTCCAGGCCCATTGGAAGGGTAGCATACACACACCACCGTCACTAGCTGCAACATCCCATCTCACCAATCCTCCAATCAACCAATCGCCAGTTCTGAGTCACCCCGAGCCCCTGCCTGAATTTGCCGTGTCTTTTGCATGCCAAAACCAGCTGTAGCCAGTCGTTTTCCTTCCCCGCCGGACTTTTGCTTCACGGCTGGCGCCGAGGGTTCGGGGATAAGTTAGAAATGCATCTTTTCCCCCTTGCGTCACAGTTGCCATCGTAGACTGCGGGCCTGCTTTTTCCCTCGTTCCTTTATCTGCTCGCTACTTAAATTCTCTTCCGCCTTCTACGCTCGTTGACCCATCTCAATTGACGTCTTAGTTCAAGCCAGAGGTCCGAGAGCGAGCAAGAGTCAACGGAGCGCGCACACACAATGTCTCGTCCAGTCCACCGACTGGTCCATTCGTCACGCCAAACCTCGTCTGGGTCGTTCCACGCCGGCGCGCCGGTGCCTTCGGTCGAGTCTTTCTTGAAGCGCAAATCGTCCCAGCGATACCAGACCTTTCCGTCCCAGCCGCCCAAGTCACCCCTCGAGCAGCCACCCATCGGAGATCTCTCCTCTGATTCCGACGGCTCCCCGTCCGACGACGACGATGACGATGATTCCAAGGCGACCCCGTTGCCAGTCCGCCAGCTCCTGCTGCTAGCATACCTCTCGCTGTCGGAGCAGACGGCGCTCAATTCCATATCCCCATACCTTCCCGAGATGGTCGAGTCCATGCCCGATATCCCAGAGGAGAGTAGCGGCCTGTACATTGGCATTCTGGCAAGCGCATTCGCCCTCGCCCAGCTGTCGACCAATTTCCTCTGGGGGTACGCCTCGGATATCGTCGGTCGGAAGCCCGTCCTGCTGCTGGGGACCTTCGCCCTGATGCTGTGTTTTCTCGCCTTCGGATTCTGCAAATCCTACTGGCAACTCATCCTCACGCACATCGCCATGGGTATGCTGAATGGGAATGCCGCCTGCGTGCCCACGGTCCTGGGCGAGGTCACGGACCGATCGAACCAGAGCCGGGCCTTCACCTACCTCCCCGTCATCTACTCCCTTGGCAGCATTACGGGCCCCGCCCTCGGTGGGCTCCTGGTGGGGAGGATGGGCTCAGAGTACCCGTACCTGGCGCCCAACATTCTTGGAGCTGCCATGCTGGCCAGCAGCTGTATCGTTGTGGCAATCTGGTTTGAGGAAACCCTCGACGAGGAAGACGCTGTTTCCTTCGTGGTCCCCTCCTGGGTTCGTCGAATTGGCTCGTGGGCATCGCCCAGGCGGCTATCGGTGGGTGGGAAGGGCTCGCTGTCCAGGAGCAACTCCTGGAGCGCTCGATGGCCGCGCTCCCAGGCGGCGCAGCGGCCACTTCTGTCTCGGTCGCCTTCAGTGGACAGCAATGGTGACGATTCGGATGACCAGAGCAGTACATCCACACTGAACGGGGGGACGCCATGGAAGGAACTCCTCAATCGGACCACCCTGCTTCTTCTCGCTACTTATCTTGTTTTCCAACTGTCAAACATCAGCTTCAACAGTCTCTACCCCATCTTCGTGGCCACCTCTCCTCCAGCCGGGCGCGATCTGAGTCCCGGGAAGATAGGACTCACTCTCAGCGCTGCGGGTTTCACCACGATCGTGTTCCAAGCCTTCATCTTCCAGCCAGTCAAGGCTAGGCTGGGGAACATGGGGACGTATCGGATCGCGCTCCTCGGTATTGCTGTCAGCATGGTTTTGATGCCCTGGGTCGGCCACTCCGACGATCAGCCGCTCTTCGGTGTGTGGGATGGCAAGGTCTGGCTGTATATCGAGCTGCTGACTGTGCTGGTCGTCAAAAACATCTGCGCCGTCGGCGGTTTATCCAGCGTAATGCTCCTGGTACGTATACCCACCTCTCGTCACTCCCTTTGACGCGACGCAACATTTCGCCGGACAGACACTGACTAACCTTATTATTACCAGATAACCAACTCGGCTCCGTCGCACAACAGTCTCGGCACACTTAACGGCGTTGCTCAGACGCTGTCGGCCCTAGGAAGAAGCATTGGCCCTTTCGTCTCCGGCAGCCTGTTCGCCCTCTCCACGAACATCCATCCAAAGGGAGAGGTCTTGTCGTGGACTCTGTTCGGAGGCCTCGCCCTGTGCGGCTGGGTCGGCTCCCTGTTCATTCACTCGGATGCGCTGGAAAGCGACGACTGGACGGGTTCTAGCGAGCATCTGGATCACCCTGATGATGACGCTGTATGAGCTGCGGATGACGATGATTCGAATGATAACGACGACTTACGCATTTTGATTGACATTTTATTGGAGAGCGGTAGAGAGAACATATACACAACATGGCGGTACAAAAACAGATCTACATAAGAGTTCTTGAAAATTTTTTTGGAATTTCTGTACAGGGAGCATTTGGCCAGGCACATGGCACGAGGGTGGCAACCTGATCAATTAGGAACAATAGAAAATCGGCGTAAAGTGGGAGTAGAAATCAGACTAAATACCATAAATGGGAGGAACAACACGGCGGGAAGCACATCATCAACAATAAATTAGATGAATCAATTGACCTTTTCGTCTTTGCATGGCTCGGAAACTGCGGAATGATCTTACAGTGAGCGTCAATGGTTCATTGTGTTTGAGATCAATGTTCATTCGGACTGATGTGCGTTTCATATTGGAGGATGTCACACAACGGACTCGCTCACTACAACCCACAGATTCATCAAGCATTTTAACCATAACTCCAGGAACCGATCTTCAATTAATTAAATCGTCCTTGATAATGATTAATTCGATGCATTCCCTCGGTCTCGCATACATTTATTCACGTTGAAGCGAATTGGGAATGCTTGTGATCTAGTATAGGGTAGCTTCGATTTGGTGCCAAAGTGAGCTCCGTTTCTCATCGGCGCACATCATCATCTCATTCCACGAATTTCATCACGCTCAACACTGATTTCACTCAGGGCGCATCGACAAGTTTACAAAAAAAAAGTGTTTCAATTCTAAGACCAGTCTAACTTATACAAAGCAGACAAGGCAGCATAGAAGCACTCTAAAATATATATACATCGAATCGAGTGCTATTTATATACCCTGTGAGAGGGAGAGGCGCAGGGATCATCAACATCATCAATCTCCCTGCAGGGGCCTCTCCCCCTCACCCCATCCGGCGCTGGACGCGCACCGCCGTCTACCACCGGAGCGCATTAGCCACCAAATCAACTGAATTATTACTGAACGGAGGGACGGGGATGCGCAGCAAAGACACCCCCGCCCTCTTCTAGCCGCCGGCAGCTTCATTGTTTTTTCAGTGCAGTTGGCAATCGCTCACTAAACAGCAAGCCCGGCAACACCTTAACAAGAACAACTGTTCAGGCGGTGCCGGGCGTGCAAAACCGTAAACCATCCATAGTGTACCAGGGGGAAGTTCTGTTTCCAAGACCGAGTTGATCCACAACTCGAGGCCGGGAAGCCGCTCAACGGGTCGCTCGTCGTGTGGTGAGAGCGCTCTGACATAGTATGGGGGCCGAGGGTTTTCATTGATTTGATTTGATATTGCCAGGGCGCCGGGGGATTTAGACCCGACGCCCTTTGCTTTTGCACGCTTGTATTTTCGTAACGGTCGTTCGTATCCAATCAATGAAAGCCCAATTAACTAAAGACGACCCCCATTCGTCGTCACCTGTACGAGTAGTCGCTCGCCCCGTCCGAGTTGTTGTTGTTGTTGTTGCCGCTGGCCTTCTCATCGGCCGGCGCGACCTTGGGGTTGTTGGCGTCCGTCATGTACGCGGGGAGGGGCTCGCGGGGCTCCCAGGGAGGCGGCGCGGAGGACACCTGGGCGTGCTGGTTCTGGGGGATGGTGAGAGGCACGACGGGCATGGCGGCGTAGCGGCGGCGCTCCCTCGTGTGCTCCCTCATCTCCTGCCTGTTGGAGACGGAGGAGCCCGAGCCCGAGTGGCCGGCGTTGGCCGGGTAGGAGTAGCGAGGCGCCGCGGGCCTCTGCTGCGGCAGGTAGGCCTCCTGGTAGTTTTGCTGCTGGTAGTAGGCGTCGGTGTCGTGCCTGTCGATGAAACAGTGTCGGACAATCAGACCCATGAAGATGAGCATGAGGACGGAGAAGAGGACGATGCCGGCGACTGCAGGGCCAGTGAGGTGCCAGCTCCCGTTGTACTGGCAGCTGTAGTACCAGCATCGTGTGGTGAGCATGGGGGTCTGCTCATCGATGTCGTCCCATCCTCTCGCATAGTATTCGTCGTCGTCGTAGTCGTAGTAGTCGGCATAAGCCACATGCACACTCGCCGCCAGGGCGAGTATGAGCTTACGGATGGAGGGGGAGTGGTGGCTCATTTTGCTTCGAGGACACGGCCAAACAAGACATGACGATTGTCAGGACGTGGAATGAGTACGAAGAGGAAAGAAGCAAAAAGGAAAGGCAGAGCAAGGCCGGCGAGGGCAAGCTGGTCTTATAAACAAGACTCCATTTTTAGAAGCGTCCGTGGGTGATGCCCTTGCTCCTGCGAGTGTCGGGTGCAGCACCCAAAACAGGGGCCTTCCAGCGAGCAATTAGCCTCCGGTCAGCTGGGTCACGGAGGCCCACAGCGGGAGTGGCAAGGACCTGGCAGTGGGCTGTTGGACCTTTTTTGGGGGCGACTGATCTGCCCCCCTTGTACTGAGTCTAAGTGCTGTAGGGCAAGTCCCGGTCCAGGCTCTCGCGTAAAGCTGAAGCCCTGTGCGAGGCTGCGAGCCCCGTCAGCCAGAACTAATTATGCTTACAGCTAATTAATTACAGGGCACGTTGGAGGCCTGAGCCGGAGCCATCCATGGATGTCAGCAACATTGAGTAAAAGCCGTCTGCACAAGGAATTAAAAAAAGAAGTCCCTCCATGGGGCCTGGTTGCTTGTTTAATTGTCTATGTAACTATGATCCGAGCTCCCCAGCTGAGGAGGACGCAAGGGAAGAAGAAAACCATCTTGAAGGGGGAATCATGAGAAATGCACAACGTGAACGCCTATAACGAACATAACGCAACAGAAAGAAAAAGGAACGCCAATGCACATACGAAAAACAAGGCTGCCACCCAGATCAGAGCCCGTCTCGCCACTCGCTCCACCCCGCGACAATCTTGATCACCAGCCCCGGCTTCAATCGGACGTGTCGTGCTTAAGGCATGACGCGCTTTGACATAAGACGCAAGGGGTTACTATGTATGTACTTTGTTTCAGGGTTGACCGCACAGCCCATCGTCATGTACCCGAGTATCGGGTCGGACCACGCTTGGCCGTGGGCTGCTTTGCGTCGGCAGACTTGGAGGCCTTCCGCTTCGGCTGCGCGAGCTGTATGCTCCTTGCCGACGATGACGGCGAGGGCACATCTAGGTGTGGCGTGTTCCCCGTACCGATGCTGCCAAGCTCAGATGTGTTGATCATCCCCGAGTCTGCTCCCAGAAGGTCTTGGGGGCCAATGTGCGGCGGGATGCCTTGCAGATACGACGGGTCGAAGTCCAGTTGGACGCGACCCGCGACGCTGCCCAGGCCCTGTGCGGCGCCAAGGCTATCCTCTATTCCCCACGGACTCGCCATCGTGGGGTATTCCTCTAGCAGCAAGTTGGAGTCCGCCTCGTTGTATTGGAGGCCACTGGCAGCATTGAACATGTCGGTGGTTGCTGAAAAGTTTGTTGTTGTGAAGCCCCCGCTGAACGAGCTGCTCCTGGGGCCCAGGAAAGGCTGCTCTTGAGTGGCCATGGTCTGGGTGTGAAAAGGCAGTGCGCTGATGCTATTACGCGAAGGGCGATATTCTCTAGGCGGCACCGAGAGATATTGCTCGTTGCTGCCCTGTGAATACATCAAGGGTGCCGTCGCTGGAGCGTGATTCTCACACGGCACCACGAGCGAGGATGGGCCAGGATCCGAATGGTTTCTTGGTCGTGATTCCTGGACCTGGATCGAAAGAGATCCGGTCGACTTGGCGTACAAGTGGTTCGGCATTCGAGAGACTCGGGGCTCAGCCGGGGCCGTGTTCAAGCACAAGTCCTGGATCTCCGTGACCATCTCACGCATCTTCTCTTCGGTTGGCTCGCCCCCGGCTGCTATCCAGGACTTCAACTTCTCCTCAATCTTCAGGCGGTTTCTGTCCCGGCAGGCATTGGCCATCTCCGCAAAGTACGTGTCCAAGAACGGAGAGACAAGCCTGTCATCTTCGGGGAACAATCGGCGCCACATCTCCATCCAATTGTCCATCCCGGTTCGCCCTCTGACCCTGGACTTCCCGATGATGTGTTCGACTTCTTCTTTATCCAGGTACTTGTGGGTAGATGCCTTGGTGCATCCCGCGGCCATGTGAGCCTCATACTCTTCGCAGTGTGTCTTCCATTGTTGCATGCACGAAGGGCAGTAGTACGAGTCGACGACGTGGTATCGCTTGATGTGTTGTTTGACATCGCTGTAGCGGCTCAGTTTAAACTTGAGACACTTCTCATAGCGGAAAGGGTCGTGCCGGAAGAAGGGACAGGCGAACTGAGGGCTATTCGTGTCTGCGCCCTTCCCTTTGCCCTGGCTCCCGTCGCCACCTTCGCCGTTGCTGCCTTGGTCGGCTCCGTGGCTGCTGTCATCGTCGTCCGGATAGTTGCTTCCACAGCCACCGGGCAACCCTCCTGGCAGCTCGCCACATCCTCCTCCGCACCCATTGCTGCCGTCGGGCAGATAGAAGGGGTCACCCCCAAATGGCGACAATGGACACTGGTGCGGTGGAGGCTGACTGGAGAGTTCAGAGAAGTCGAGGCGTTGGATG
The DNA here is from genome assembly GCA_902141235.2 of Clonostachys solani. Classification (NCBI taxonomy): domain Eukaryota; kingdom Fungi; phylum Ascomycota; class Sordariomycetes; order Hypocreales; family Bionectriaceae; genus Clonostachys; species Clonostachys solani. The sequence continues at coordinate 1,878,259 of CABFOC020000002.1, forward strand.
TTGTTCGCTACAACCTTCTGCACAGCTGGCAGGCTTTTTTCTCGCAGTGGGAGGATCGAAGACAGTATGTAAGTTATCACAAAGGCGAGGCAGTCCTTGTTTAGACTGGACAATGCCTCCCTTGGCTCATTCTCATCGCAAATGGAGGTGTAGTCCTCCCCTATCCGTCTCACCACCATGATCGGGAGCTTGTGTGGTCCCTTTGGCACATCTCTAGTAGGCTCAACTGCCAGAGGATCTTCGGCTGTGACCACAAGGGGGGCACTGCCCTGGTTGGGATGGATGGTGAGCAGGGATACTTCGTCTCGGGGCTCCAGCCTTCTCGCTGGATCTGATAATTGAACAAGTTCGCGGTTGGGGATCTTCACGCGGAACTTGTCACCTGGGCCACTGTGGAACCTCTTTGCCAGCTTGGAGAGAGAGCTTCTGGCTAGCGCCAGAGGCGATTGTGCGTGAGCCGTCATACGGCGTCCATGTTTTGCCATGGTGGGTAGATGGTTGGCTCCGACGCCTGGTTCAATCCAAGGTCTATAAGATTCGTTATTAAGGCTGGTGAGATCTTTGGCCTTGACGGAGCATAACCATGCTTTAAGGTTGAAAATGGCCGAGAGCTTGGATGGCAGGTTGTGGAAAACAGGAGGATAATAGCAAAAACGAGGCGAACAATGCCAGGCAAAGGCCGGCAGGGCGGAGGTTATGTATGACATCGCCTGACGCGATTTCGTGCACACAGATGTGAGATACTGGCGCCCAACCAACCGGCGGCCGGGCCACCAGTGTGCGGCCCGTTCTAAGCACCTACCTACAACTTTTTGATGGAACATTTGAGGAAACGCGCACCCGCACAATGGAAGCTGATCTGCAGGATCTCTTGGCTGCCTGGCAAGCCTGGTTCGAGAATCTCCCCAGCCCCAGCTAGTTTAATTGATCTAGTGGCCAGCCGTTCCCGAAGGCTGGCCGAACTCTATGAAGTGAGACACTGCTAAACCAACCCAGGCAGTGTGTTGATGCACAGCCCGTTCTAGGCTCATCAGCCTGGGTGAATAAGGCTGTGTATGCCAGCCGGACGGCATCCGACACCAAAGTGAGGGTTCTCGTAAGCATAGCCGGCGACACTGTTGGTAATAATAGCAGAGCAATACTACATGATTAATAATTCCGGGACATGATGTGTTTTGTCTTGCATATGAGAGTACAGAGCAACTGGTACCACCGGCGACAGAGTTGCGGCGTAGCAACAACGCTTTGGTGTGCCAATAATCGTGTCACCCACGGGCAGGGGTATGCACAGCTTCACTGCACCCTGCTCTCAGCCACTTGGTGCTATCGAGATGTTCCTAATAGATCCCGCCCATTTGCCACATTCCTTCTGTGCCGCAAGCCTCTTTCAGCTGCGGGGATGGCGAGGCGGCGTTCCGGTTTATGCGCTCGTTATACAAAAGGGGTTTGCAAAGTGCAGTGGCTTGGTGGCTGACCACGTATCTGCTGCCGGGGGTTCGGGGAATACTGAATTGAACAGCCAGTAATCCCAGAGGATTGGGATTTATAGTTCAATAGTCCTGCTCTAAGCCGCAAAGAGATCTATTGCCTTCCTTCGCATGATATCCTGGAAAACATGGTCAAGGGCATAGTAATGTCATTTTTTGAGGCGTCAGCTTTCTCCAATAGCATGAGATAAGGCTATTCTAAACAAGAGGTATGGTCTAAAAATAAATCAATTTCATAATCTATCTCAAATGCCTCCCTGAGGCTACGAATCCAAGCTACAGAAGGACAAAAACAAAAAGAATCAGGATGTGTGAGTACTACTCAAGGAAAGATCGCGCGTTCCAGCCAGTCTCTTCACAAGGTCCTCTAGGCACATCTTAGAGAGCGCCTTGATGTCTTGCAGCTTAAAACGATCCGACTTCCCAACTCTACCGAGAAACTCCATAACTATATCATAACCAACAGATACCCAGTAATCCCTGAGTATAGATATATTGCGGCCCAAACCACTGTCTAAGTAAGGGCTGCCCCCGAGTTCCCTATTTGGAAACACCGTACGCCATATTCGCACCCACCTCTTCCGTTCCCCCATTTGAATCTTGTCCTTCTTTACCAACATGCGTTTCTGGCGATCATTCACGCCGTCCACGTCTCCCGTGGACGGAGTACAGGTCCGTTCTCGAACATGAATATCGCGTGTCAAGGCTCGCTCAAACTCCCTTCTACATATTGGACAATACGGCGGCTCTGTATGGTGCTCAGTAACGTGCCTTATAACGTCCTCGATAGACTGCAGATCATGCTGGAGGAGACACCATTGATATTTTGTGGGGTTGATGGTATAGAACGGGCAGGCCAAGTGAAAGTAGCCCTTGGTTCGAGATGCGGTTGGTTTCTCATCACAAGGCGTCTCCCAATTTGCTGCCTTTAACCGTTTCTGAGGAGGAAGCCGGTCATCGGGGGGAGCATTGTAGACAGCGGCTTCCAGGTTTCTTTGGATGACATCAAACGCGAACTCCACAATATCCAGCCGTAGCCCATGAAGCTCATGAGAGGGATCGAGTACGAAGCCCTCTGGCTCCGATTCTTCAGCAAAATAGACCTGGGAGTGGCAGTGACAGCTACAGTCGCTATCGCTGTCGCTGTCCGAAAAGTCATCGTCCCATCCCGATCCTTCCTGCCGAAAGTTATCACTATGGGCCTGTGGTGTATTTTGGTCAGTCTCAACTGCAGTGACTGAACTGGCGGATCTTTTTCGTTTGATGCCCGTGATATGCAGTGGTGTATCCTGTGATTGGTCATCCTCACACGAGGCTCCGGACAGATCATCCTTTGGCCTAATTGCAACATTGTCAATTGGGGCCCCTTTTGAAGAGGGCCTCAGCTGGTTGTCGTCAATGATTTCCCAATCCCAATCATAGCTCGCTTGGAGCGTCGAATATGATGAATTGATGTTGGGAACTCCCTCTGTGGAGGTATGTGTAAATTCAGCCGGAGACTGTGCAAGAAGTCTGTCAATCGCGTCTTGCTGGCCCTGTCTCCAGAATAGGATGGAAGCATCAAGAGAATTATGAAGAACCGCCTTCTGAAGTCGTAGGAAAGCTTCAGCGGAGCCTTCTCCGTATCGCGTTGGGATGTTGATACCCAGAATTGGCATCAGAGCATAGGCTACATCTTCTGGCTGGCTGGTGTTCCTGTTGCTGCCCCAAGATATCCGGAGGCTGGCCGGCGTGTCCAGCATCGTTTCTGGATCTTGGAGAACACTCTTGGGTATGTTCGTGATTCCCGAGAGGAGGGGGAGAAGCTCCTTGGAGCCTTTGCTCCCGCGGTGATTCCACTGGCAGTCGAAGATCTCTACTCTCTTAGGCACCACGAACTCGGCCAATGGCCAGGCTCGGGTCCAGTACCTGCATGATTTCCAAGCGTCTCCGTCGACGGATGAGCTTAGCGTGGGGAGATCATGAAGATAGACCAGGCAGACCAGTGCACCTTTCAGCCGCGAGTAGCACTCCGTAACGGCTTGGTCGACGTCAGAGCTGGAAGTTTGGTCGATGCAGATTGAGAACTCCCAGAGGCACGTAGCGCCGTATTTGATGGCAACTTCCGAGGCTGGTTGGATACTGGAAGAGAGAGAAGTGCCAACAGCATGGGATAGAATGGCAAGATTAGGGGGTTGCTTGACATCGACCAGCCGCTCGTCGAACGAGTTTGCTGTCACACTATAGACACGCATGATGTTAAGCAGTGTCTGTTGGGCTTCCCGTCTGAAAATGAAGACATGTATGGTTATCACGAGAATGCTTCAAGTTGATGATGTGAAAGGCGATCTCTTTATAGAAGGAGTCACGGTCGGCCTTCAGCCGCACAGCTGTGCCCCAATAGGCAACTAGCCCGGCGTGAATCATATATCATTTGCAAGTATCACGAACATGGGACGGAATTCACCTTTCCTCCACAATTGTGCCAAGTGTTTGGTGGCTACTGCATTTATTACTGAATATGGGTGCAACTTGCGATTTGGAAAAGAGAGGATTCGAGCCTCATAATTGCGAACCACCTTGGTGGACGTAAGCTGGCTTTGCGGATTACAACGCTTCGGGTCCGGTGAGCATCGGATAAGGTCTTATTGGAGCGGGGAGAGCTTTTTGCATTTCGGCCAAGTCCCGAGTTTATCTGAACGGAACCGGGAAGGATGAAGACAAAATCCTCCTATTCGTCCTCAAGGTAGTGTAACCTCAGCTCTCTTACCGATTCATTCCCTTCGCTCCTGAGATGCACATATAATGCACTGTTGCGAAAACTCATGCATACACCTCCGACACTGCATCTACGTATTCCGGAAACCCAACCCGATATCTGGGAGCCTAAAGGGAATAGCAAATCTCTGCTAACCTCCTGCAGCCCACACACCGCCATTTTGGTGTCCTCATACTTGTTCCTGGGTTAGGCGCTGGGTGCCTAAATCCATGGCAAGCACCCCCTTTGTGTGTCAAATTGGCGAATGGAAATATCCTGCTTAGAATCAGCGTGAGCTAAGTTCTTTGTCTGCGTAAATATATCGGACTACAAGTTGACATTGACACACACAGGCTGGTGCCAGTCACGCGGCTCCAAGCCAGGAGCAGGATCAAGTAACAGACGCCTTACTCTATTGAATGTGACTAACATGCAGATATCTATATGCGTACAGCTAGTATGATCACGCATCTGCCGAGATAAGAAACAATGATCAGAGCAAATGAGAGGCCGATGAAGGTGCACATGCCCAATAGTTGTATCACGGTGGTATTGGCACAACTGCCGTGCGGCCGAAATTTAGACATATTGGCACACAAATGAGTAGTTATTATAGCGTTCGGTAAGTTTCTGCTTGATGTGCAGCAGGAATGCGGGGTGGCATGTACACTTTGTGCTGATGATGCGTCGCCAAGTCCATGAACCAACTGGTCGAGAACACATGCCGAGCCGCAATAAGGGGTTGAAGTGAAATTATCGAGCACGTTCGGTAGTTACTTTCTTCACGAAAATGTTGAAACATGTGAAGTTTCGTGTTGAATCCAGCCTGGCTGTTGTTGCATTGGTGAGACCGGGTCGAGAAAATGTGACTCAGTTGCATGAGTGCAATTCGTCACGGCACTCATGCGAGCCGGGTCGTTATTTAGTGACTTATCCTATCACAACCCGTCCAAAAGACATTTTCCCAATGGGGAGTCATCTCGTCCTCCACCATCCTGGCCGTAGCAGCTGTTGTTGCCTAGCTGACAGGCAACTTTCGTTGTGTGATCAAAGGACCTTGATTGGCTGGTGCCTAGTATACACCAGCCCCCAACAAACTCCCTACTCTGACATTCAGCCTTATTCGGGCTTCTTGATTCGGGGAAAACTTAGCCAAACTATGGCAACGACTACGATCAAAGCAAGTATGATTGGCTGCAGGACTTCCACTCCCTTGCTCGAGGCAATAGCACCAATTATAAATGGAAAAACCGTACCGCCCGTCCCCCCAAGGGCCATGGCAAAGCCAATGGCGCTCACGTGGATATGCCTGGGCAGCAGCTTCGCCGTGACCATGACCGCACCGGGGAACAGGGGACCGAGGAACATGCCTAGGAAGGCGACCGCGACGACGGACACAATGAACCGCGGGACCAGCCAGAAGAGTAGCTGTAGCCCGATGCAGATGCCCAGGTAGATGGTCACACATACGCGCTCGCCAAAGCGCTCAGTAACAAAGCCCAGGGAGGCGCGCCCAAAAGCCTGACCGGCCCAAAATGCAGTACTTGAGATACCGGATGCGTAGGGAGATGCCTTGCGGACACGGAGCATAAACGTTGTGACCCAGCCACCGAGTCCAACTGAAGACACATTAGTATATCTGATGCTCTTATTATAAGATCTTCCGGGGCGTGTGATTAGACTTGTCTTACCTTCGACACCCATGTAGGCAAAGAAGAAGACCGAACAAAGCCAGGTTACCTTGGATTTCAACGCAACTCGCGTCCCAGCGCCCTCTGAACCGGTCTCATTCACGTGTTCGCTCCGATAAACTGCACCAGTCTTGCGCCAGAAGCTCATGCTCAGGCCGACAAGCTCAATCACAGAGACGCCAACCTATTTGTCAAAGATTAGCCGTTGCATGAAGAAGAAAAGACCACGCCTCTCCAGGCGATTGGACGGGGTTGCCTACCATGACATAATAATACTGGTACCAGGGCCGTTTCAAGGTCACCACAAACTCAGTGGCGATAAGCGGAGCAAGCAGAGCGCCAATCGAGTAGCAAGAGTGCATGAAGCCCTGGATGGTGTTCGCCTTGTCCATGGCGCCAACCCAAGCACAGAAGCAGGCGTCCGTCAGCCCGTTTCCAAAGCCGCTGATGATGTTGATCACGACCAGCACGGGGTAGGGCGGATGGAGACACAGGGCCACGTAGGTGACGATGTGGCATAGAGGTGCCATGACGGCAACACCGCGCTGACCCAGGGCCACATGGATCCGGGCATTGGTGAATGCGGCGAGGGCGTAGCCTGCAAAGGGAGTCAAGAAGACGAGAGATACGATGGTGTAGGTCAGATTGTAGTATTGCTCAAGCTGGGTGATGTGAGCGGGCGTTCAACAGAGTAAGCAATGGGTCATCTCGAAGAACGTACATATGGAATCAGAGCCTTTTGAGTCACCAAGTCAGCAATTGATGAGCCAGAGGGAAAGGAAAATGCCATCTAGCATCAGGGTAGAAGGGTCGTACATACGCCAATCGCTGCATCGTTCATCCCTGCGATGATGAATGACAGGAAAGCGAAGCCAAGCCGAGGGACATTCCCTCTCGGCCAGTTCCATCGCTCCGCCTCATGCCTCGCATTTGTCGGAGGGGGAGATTCATCTTGCAAGGCGGTCTCTCGCACCTCGCGTGCCACAGGCGCTGTCTTAGATTCTTGACTGGGGCGATGGCCGAGCTCGATGGCGCCATCACCGATGTCGGTCTCGGTCAACGTCGCTGTCTGGGACATGGCGAAGTCGAGCAATGGCAGACGAAGCGGTTAGCGGAAGGATGGAGAGTGAATGTTTTCCCTATGTTCCAAAGCAAGAGAAAGTGCGTCTTTCCAGGATGTAAGAAAAAGAGGACATAACTCTATCTGGTAGCTCCGCCTGACTCGGCCCTGTTCTTTGCATGGCTTTATTACGAGCAGCTTGCGGGGTTTCGATGATCCATCACCCCACTGCGGTCAATCTCAGGGGGCTTACCGCTACCAGGAATTGTATCTTCGCAGTTGGATATCGACCTTCACTGCTTCGGTATTACATGTAATTCTGTTTAGTCCTCGCCTATAAATGGGAGCTCTTCCTCTTTGCTACAAATTAATGCCTGCGCCTCCTTGACTCTCGCGTCCAGTTGCTCCACTGGATCCTTTAGAATCTCTGCTTGTCGGGATCACCTGCCCTGTGATGCCAGTGAGTGCTGCTTATGAACCCGCAAGCGCCAGACGCACTGGGCCGAAGAAGAAGATGATGTAGGAGGCCTTGCCAAAGGGGAGTTAGATGAGCGAAAAAGGCATACGGCTCATGTTGAGAGGTTTGTGCTCATATTTTCTCAAAGATAGACTTCAATCTCAAGCGACAATGCCTAGGATTATAAGAAATATACATGTGGCCTCAATTCCGCCATTATTCTCTAGTGCTATACACCAGCGTCAAATTAACATTAGATACATATTTGAATTCTGGACACAGATGATCGCTACAGCATCACGGCAACAAGACCAACCCCAGCCCCAAAGGTGAAGAACCAGATGGTAAAAGCATCCATGTTAAAGCATAGAGCAAGTGCGGCACTCGAGCTTCCGGTAGGGGAAGCAGCACTCGAGGTCGTCTCGGCCTGGGAGGAAGAGCTCCCTGACGTAGATGATTCTTTACTGGACGTTTCATCCTCTGTTGATGAGGTCTCAGTCTCGCTCGGCTCGCTTGACTCACTCGACTCAGAGGACGACGATGCTGTGGCGCGGCTTGTTGGCTTTGGGGAGCTCTCTGAGGCAGTCTCTGTTTCCCTTGGCTGGCTGCTCGTGGACGACGGGGGTGCTTTGGCAAACGAAGTTTGCCCGGCCAATGTCTGGAGGCTCGTTGCCTCGGCTGGCGTGGGGAGAACCACAGTCTTGGAGAGGTTGCTGAAATACTCGGAGGCAGCAGCAGCATCTGTCGTCGCGACGACGAACCAGGTGGTTGTGGTTCGCCGAGTTGATGTCACAAGCGAAGCGTCAATTTCCACGGAGACAGTCCAGTAATAGTACCAGTACCAGTAGGTCACTGTCCATGTGTACGTCTGAGTTCGGGTCGTGGTGACGGGCTGGGTAGTCGTGGCGTGGTGGCATAACTTGTGCTTCCGTTGTCATCGACGTGGGCTGTGCACTTTGCATCGGTGCAGCATACTCCCGGCGTGCAGAAGCTTTCATCGGAGCAACACTGGCCGCCGAGTGGATAGCAGTGGCTAGAGCCGCAGCAGCCTTCGCCAGGATCGCAGGGGCCCTTGGGATAGCAGACGTCGTTGGGCTCGATACAATAGCCCGCTGAGCAGCAGTTTGTGGTTCGTGGGCAGCACCTTCCAAAGCCTGTTAATCAATGTCAGGGTAAGTCCTCATCTCTTCAAACTTCTTTCTCACTGCCGCGAGAAAGCAAAGGCCAAGCAGGGGCCTGACTGACTAGGACAGTACCAGTATCCTGTATTGCAGGACTGGCGTTCTTCAAGAGCACCAACAAGTGCTTCTTCTCGGGCGTAGAAGCGAGCGCGCATTAATGCCCTCCAGGCCCTTGCTGGACTTTGGCTTCCGCCATTTGGATGGGATGCTGAGCTTCTCTATCACCTCGACTTCGCGCTTGTAGACGTCCACGAGACCCTCGAGGCTCCGATCATAGTTGAGTTCTATACCATTGACCAGACTTCCAGCCACGAGAGGGCTGATGCTGAGAACTACCAAGAGGCAGAATGATGATAACATTTCCAGGATCAATTTGACCACGATATGGCTGTTTTGTCAGTCGATGCTCGCTCGGGAGCCGACATCCAACTGATATATATCTCGCTCGGCAGCATTTACATGACGTCTAGAGGCCATTTTTTGCAGATAAGACCAATACGATGGCAAGTCTGCCTACATGATAATGAGCACTAGCTTGTTGCCAGCTCTCTCGCCCTCACTCATCATAGATCGCGACCCTAGTCGTTGCCAACAATGTCAATCCGCGCATCTCGATTGGCAACGCAAGCCAGTTTAGTCCACAGGGCTGAGTTGAGTCTTGGCGTGCATGTGGCGCTTTTGATTTGCTTCAAGTGGGAGCGCCGCATATTTCCCAACTCCCGTGTGGTTGAACAATGAGCCACTGTGACCCAAGTCTCGGTTGCGGCGCCGCCCAGTTGGTGGTTCATACACACCAGACAGGGGCTATCCGCAAGGAACAACAGCACAATACTCAGCCCGGGTCTAGACAAACTGAAATAGGCAATGATGAAGAAAAAAGGGTGTGGTACACTCACGCACTGGTTAGGTTCAGACCCCACGCTCGCCTTGCTGTGTGAGTGAGCCAAGTGAGGGGTCGAGAGACATACACGATGCTACATATTGCCGAGACTCAACCTATTATTTCATTCTCTGTGCATCTCTCCTTGGAGGAGCGGAGATCTGCCTCGCTGGCTTCAAGATATAACCAAGCGATATAGGGAGCGTTGTACCCTCAAGTATGTTAGTATGAACGTGTATGGAAGAGGCCTTCCTGCGTGGTAAACCTAGATGCTGATGCCCTGATGCTTAACATGTCATCTGTACAAGCAGCTTCGGATTTAAACAGGAGTGGTCCAAAACCCGGGCTTTCCCCTCACTGAATTCCCAGGTTCATCGGCTGAGAAACAGGCTGCTCCCCCTGCTCGTGGGATCACAATTGGCAAAGATGTCAGAGTCGTATGCCGCTAAATCGTCGCTCTTTTGTACACACCATCTTGCCTGTGAGGAGGTCGCAGAACGCAGCCAGGGCGGCAAGTGAATTAGCCTTGCAGGTCTGATGTCGAATGCTGACCGTTTGCGAACCAATACTTTACATTTCGTAGGGAATACATAGAATGAGGTTATTAGGGTCTCTGTTGGGTCACATTTAGCCGATGGCCATCGTTTTTCAGCTTATTCTCGTTGGGCGCTGGGTCGCATTCGCAATCACCACACGTGTGAATCGGATCTTCATTAATATCAATGCTAGCTTCTTCCCCAGAGAGAACGCTTCAGCGCAACCAACTCCCGTCCGTCGTGTGTATCTCCAACCGGTTTACAGCGTCTAGTAAATGTACCTGAAGCCTTCCGACCTTGTATCGGCAGTTCCTTGCTGACCCGTCTCCCCCGCCGCACGCTGCTCGTCTTCTGCCCTCTCGAGCTTCTTGTTTTCCCATATGTGGACGTACCGCAAGGTGATCGCCAAGGCGGCGACGACGACGCAGATCACCGTGTTGGTAGTCCCGCCGGGGATGTACTGGGGGCCCGTTGACGCGGGATACATGTAGGAGCCGTAGATGGTCGCCGTGTTTCCTATCATGTTGGAGATGGCGATGCATGCTGAGCGCTTGACGAGGGGTCGAGGGAAGGAGTTGGCAACCCACGAAACGATGATCTGGTCTGTCGTGGGAAATTGAACATTAGTGAAACGCCATGGTGACTGTCGACCTCTTCTCGAGTACCGCGACTTACACGAAGATACGGATCCCATTGGCATGAGGAACATGGCAAAGTAGCGCGCGCCTTTGACGGGGGTGGCTGTCGCAATTGCGTTTCCAATTGCAGCCACTGCCATGAGGACGGCGATGTGAATTGAACGATCCCTCGTTTTGGCCGAGCTCAGGGTAACGCAAATAGACAGGAGAAAGGTAGCAAACTGGTATAGAAAGCATGTTCAGCCAATAGGTCAAGGAGCTAATGTGAAGGAGATGGGGGCAACTTGATCTCGGAAAACTCACCCAGCAAGGCGCCGTCAGCCAAAGCGTCGTTATCCTTCCGTAGCCCAAGGTTCCGACGATGGTTGGGAAGAAGTACTGGAAGCTCTGCGAGATGAGACTGATGTGCTGCATGAGCACGAAGACGTACAGGCGGTAGTCGGTGAAGGCGAGCTTAACGCCTGTCCACATCGACGCGTCCTTGTACATGTCTACCTCGTTGATGTCTTCGAGGAGTCGCCACGAGGCAAACGCCTGCTCCTCCGGCGTGAGCCAGGTGGTCGTGTGCGGGTAGTTGGGTAGAAGAAAGGCAGACAGCATGGCGAAGGCGATGGCAATGACTCCTTCCTGTTCACAGTGTCAGGGGCTATTGGACATGACGGCACCAGGGATGTTCTCTTGACGTTGAAACGCCAAAGCAATGACCGTCGACTCATTCACTTACAATGATGAACAACCACCTCCATCCCGCGAGGCCCAGCGAACCCTCGAGGCTGCCCAGGATAGCCGCCCCGAGCAGCCCGCCAAACATGTTCGCCAGCGCATTCCCCGCGTACAGCCAAGCAATGCGGCGTGTCAGCTCGGCACGGGTATACCAGGAACTCATGAGGAACACGGCTCCTGGGAAGAACGGCGCCTCGACGAATCCAAGAAAGAAACGGACGACGATCAAGTGGCTGAACTTGTGCGTCGCGGCATTGCAGGTCGACACCACCCCCCAGAGGCAGCAAGAAGTTGCCAGATACAAACTCGGCCGAGCCCGCGTAAGCACGAGGTTCGACGGGAGCTGCATGAGCAGGTAGCCCACGAAGAAGATGCTCGTTGCCAGGTTGAAGTCGGTCCCGGACATGCCTAGATCAGCCTCCAACGAGCCCTGACGGGCCTGAGCCAGGTTGGAGCGGTCGAGGAAGTTGAGGAGATACATGATGACCAGCGTGGGCATGAGTCGCGTGTCGACTTTGCGTAGGAGCTTCCGCTCGTAGACGCTGCGCCATGCGTCTCCCCGGCTGGTGAACTGCTCAGCCCAGTCCTGGGGGTTGGGATCGTTTGAGAGGGAGGAGCTGGGGACATTATCCCCGGCTACCTCCTTCTCTTCAATGTTTGCTTTTATTGTGGCCATTTCGACAGCGCGCGATGCGAGCAGCAGAAGAATGATTGGGGGCAGGCAAGGATACAGACGACGAGGTGGCTTTGAAATGGCCGTGTTTCTAGTAAGCCCCAAAGTATCAAGCCTACATGGCCTACTCATGAGAGAATTACAAGATATCTCCGGAGGCGGGAGGGGGGATTTTAGAGGAAAAGACACAGGTCGACGGAAAAGCCAATGTCGTATTCATCGGCACTGGATAAACCGAGTTGGTCGTCCCGCCTGGCGGTCAACCATGCCCACGGTGTCACCCGACCGTCACAACGTGCCGTCCGAAACATATCTATGGTGATCCAAAGCCCAATGGGACATCTGGATTGATGCGGAGAGGTGGAATACCCTGGTCTTGCAGGTGGGAGGGAAGCCGGGTGCAACAGGCGCGGATCCAGTGGGCAGGGTGTGGGCGTGGAGAGTTCCAATTCGGCCAAAGGGAAAGAAATGCCAGGGAATTGATGGTTCTCATACTGTTTTCCGGGTAAAGATTACATTCTGGCAAGGGTAGATACACACACTTTCCTCTCCATGTCCAGAATGAAGGGCAGATGTTCCATTCTGTCGAGTTAGCGGAGTCCTTCCCTTGGGGAAAGGATCGCTCTGCGGGGTGAGAGTCTCATCACGAACTCTTATGCGGGGAGTAATTCATGTAAGCTTATTGATTGGCCTGGGAAGGACGGTGACCAGATTCCACCCGTCATTCCCTTGTCTCGGCGGAATTTCGTGATTAAAAGGTCAGTTTGCGAATGGCATTTTGTCAATTAGTCGGCTATATCAGGACACATAGCCTCAGAGTACACTACGAGTTTGACAACTATACCTCTGTCTACTGTATATATGCCTCTTACACGCGAAGAATCTCAGCAGCACGTCGAATGCCGCTCGCCGTCTTGGAGACCCATGCCTTGGCATCGTCCAGCCTGCCATACTGTACCCCCTCGGTAATGCCAGGGAACGTCACTGCCGCATATCCTAGATAGTCCTGTTAGCACAAGGTCGCACCAAAGCCCGCGTGGTAACGACGTACCAGTGTCAAGTCCCGGGGCGTTGACAACGTGTCTGAAAAACTCCCGGTCGGGCAGCCCACCCTGTGAGACGAATCCGCGCTGGAAGTCGCGGTATTTGCTGTTGGCGAGCTGGATCTGGGTCTCATCGTGTAGCCCGAGAGCGGAAATTTCCAGCTTTTTCACCTCTTCTGCCCGAAGAGCGAATTCTTCAATGGCGTCTGACAGGTCGGTCAAATCAATCGTCGCGCCGTACTGGTCGATGACCTCGATCAGGTCCTCTCGGTAGGCTCGCAGTTCTACGGCGTAATTCTGAACATCGATGGGCAGGACTTGGTCGTCAAGGAGGTGGAAGGTCAAGAGTGAGAGATACTGCCCAACCGCCGCGTGTTGGTGAAAGCCGGGATCACCAAACGTGGACATCCAGTGGTAGGAGTCGTAATTGCTGTGGTAATGCCAGATGGGATCATTTGCACCACCGCCTGATCCTACGTCCAGCTGTGAAGACAAGTTAATCAAGCCCATCTCTGAGAGTTTCTTCCGTATGGATCCAGAAGTGACTTACAGAACTGATACCGTAGTGCAAAAATGAGGTGTAATCGCTGCCACTCCCCAACACTCCGGCGATGCCTTCATAGTCGCGTACCCACGAATCGTACAAGGTCTCATTGTACGCACCCTTATTGGGGAAAATGACCTTCTTGAAAAGCTCACCGCCAATCCGGTGCAATTCCGGGGTGGCAGAGAGGTCAACATGGGGACCAGAGACTCCAACATCGATGTTGAGATAAGCGACGGCCGTCTCGGTCAACCAGTTGGCATTATCCTCCACCCACTCGGTCGATCCGATCAGTCCATACTCCTCAGCATCCCATGATGCTACGACACTGCTAGATGATTAGCCACCCGCCTCCAGCATCACGGCATCGGAGTACGTACAGATTTCGCTTTGGTTTCCACCCAGACCCGACAAGCTTCTTCACGGCCTTGGTGAACTCGACGACGATTGCAGAGCCGGAATTCGGGTCGCCATTACCCCCAATCATCCAGGTGTCACGGTGATTACCGAGAACAACAGTATCGCCAGGGTCAGTCCCATTGATGTACCCGATGACATTCCATATGGGAGTAATCTTCTCCTCCATCTCGTTCGTAATAGTGAGTGTCACTCCAGGCGCCGGGCCTGTCGAGTAGTCCACGTCGAGGCCGCCTACCCAGCGAGGGCGATTGACCTCGGCGGCAGTGCTGCCATGTCCATTCAGAGCGTTCAGCAAGGGCTGTGCAGATGCAAAGGAGAGTGGCAGGCTCGGGATGCCAGGAACCACATCCTCGTGACTCGCTCGCGGCACGCCCTCATGCGACGCATATCCAGGTGTGGTAGGATCTCCAGGCCGAGACGAGAGGAAGAGTGTAGACCCTTTCTGAACGGAATTGGGGTGTCTCGCAGGCCCATCTATGGAGAAATCTCCTGTCAGATATTCGGAATCCACGACTGGATCTTGGGGGAGGCAGCGCGCTACATACTGGGATAGTGATCATAGCCATTGGCAGCAGTGATATTGCCGTCGTCGCCCGGATCGCTATAGATGATGGCTCCCACAGCCCCAAACTGCTCGGCATTCTTCACCTTGAGACCGCGGAAGGGGCCTCCATAGCGCATGATGGCGATCTTGCCCTTGATCTCGACGCCCAGCTCGTCCAGTCGCTCAAAGTCCAAAAAGGTGCCTCGCCTGTTGGCGCGCGCCGGGTCAGTTCACATCTCTACAGTTTCTCCAAAATTGGAAATTGCGCCTCACCCAGCATATATGAATTCTCCAGTGCCAGTTCCAGAGCCAGAAAACCCGTGGAACGTGGGCTGGTTGTCTGGACGTCCCGTCACATCGTCCTCTGCCAATACGGGCTCGGCAAGGCTAACAGGCTCCGAAGTCCCATTTGCCCAAGTAACTGACAGCTCTTGCTTGAGAGGGTATGTGAGGAACACATGGTATTCATCTAGGCGTGTCTCGAACCCGTTCTCTCTGAATCGATCTGCCGTCCACTGCGCCGCCTCAAACCCCAGGCCGGCGAGCTTATTCTGATGCCCGTAATAATTGGACCATTGATCCAGAGTAACATTATCAAAGGAGTTCACCAGGATTGTCTCATGCTCGGTCAGAACCGGGGGCCAATCCGTGTCTCTCGTGGATATGGGCTTCCGATGCGTGCGACGAGTCTCGGCCAGGAAGTCTCGTGCACAGGCAGAAGCGCCCGATGAAAAGGCCAATACAGATGTCAATATGGAAATCATGGTGGTTTGCTATTGCGAGAACGGTATCCCCCCTTTCAGCTAGATGTTCCCTCAAAGAGCTGCCGGTGGTTGCTCTGGCCGAAAGCTGAGGGGGTGGGCGGAGGTTTATCACTGGAGCCATTCGCCGTCATTGGGCGATGGCGGAATTCCAGCTATCGGATTCTCATCGCTTGGCTTCGTCATCCGGCGAGCGTATACAGAAGTGAGTTGCATCGAGACGTTGCACGGCATCATCTGGACCCCGCTTGAGTGGCTCGCCAGCGTGTTGATCACCCCATGATTATCAACAAAGCTATCGCTCTAGTGGTTTTTTACGGTAAGCCTATCTAATATCGGGTCCCTGATGGTCATAATCGGGAAGGCTCCAAGTCGAAAAGCAGAAATGGCTATGATAGTGTCAGGGTTCCATGGCTGGGTGCTGCAGGCAAGGATACCCGGTTTACGCACTCCGTCACTTCACCCACATCCATTGGTTTAGGACTGAGGGCATACCCCAAGTCGGTGAGCACGGTTCAGCAAACAAGACAGAGAAGTTTCAAACGTCATTTATGATGAGTCACTTAGGCAAATGATCGTCATTTAGCTAAAGCTATGAAGATGTCTCTGAGACACCAGCCATTGCCAACATTCGAAGATACCTTTTCCGCCCTCTAGATGGGTGTGGCTAGATGCTAGGGCAATGGCGATAGGACACAGAAATACATCGATAGAGCAACGGCGGAGGTCGTTCTGTGCTTTGGCAACGGGACAAGCATTCTATCATGTGTTGTCTTCATACTCTCATCACCCATGCCTTCCAGTGGAACTGCGAGCGTACGATGCGCAAGTCCCACAGCAATCACTTCATCTTTTCGCGCACGCGGAATGGGACCAATGATTTCACAGTCGCATGAGAGTTGGATGGGTAACAACATCGCATATGTATGTATTCTGTACTGCCTAGGTAACAATAGCTTCGAATTGAACTCACGGCATGCCAAGGGTATTTGAAAATGCGGGCTAAAACTTTCTCTAAGAGTCTATACCGTCTCGATGTAGCGTTTCATTTCCCTACAGAACTGTCAGTCGGGCTTCTCCTAAAAAAACAAGGGAAAGAAGGGAACTTACCAATCAGTTACAGCCTCGTCGAATAATCTAACTTCGTTCTCACGTGTCCCTCCAAAATGATCTACGAACTCATCTCCAAGCACCTCGCGGGCAATGCTATCCTTGCTCGTGAACCTCTGCGTCGCGTCCTTCAGGCTCTTGGCCAATCGCTGGCCCTGGTCTCCCGCACCACCAATGCTTTGGTCTGCGGCTAGGGGTGGGCAAGGGATGGCAAGCTTGCGCTCTACGCCTCTCCAACCAAGTCCAAGGATGGCGGCGAGCACGAAGTGGGGGTTGGTGTCGGCGCCAGGGACTCGGATTTCAAATCGGGTTGCTGAAGCCTTGGACGTGGGAGGTGCGATAAGGCGGATCGATGCTGCGCGGTGCTCGAGCCCCCACGAGACAGTAACGGGAGCCCAGAAATTCTCGACCAGTCGTTTGTAGGAGTTGATCGTGGGCGCCAGGATGGGCATGATGTCGGGCAAGCCCTCAAGTATGCCAGCAAGGAAATGGCGCCCCAAGTCGGACAGCCCAGCGATGTCCTTCCATTGAGGATTCTCCTCGGGCGTCTCCCTTGCCAGTAGATTCTTGCCCGAGCTGTCGACGAGGGAGACGTGCATGTGGCCGCTATTCCCCGGTAGCCCATGCTTCGGTTTTGCCATGAAGCAAGGCGTAATGCCGTGCCGCGTGCCCACACTTTTCACAACATACTTGAAGAGACTCGCGCGATCGGCCATGCCGAGGATGTCGCCAAACTCCAATGCTGCCTCAAAGACGCCTGGGCCTGATTCGGTATGCCACCCCTCGATGTCGCATTTGAACGCCGCGCAAGTATCGAAAACATCGTAAAAGTATTCCTGGTTGTGAACGGTTCGAGTGAGAGAATAGCCGAACATGCCCTCAGTCAGGGAGGGGAGTTGGTGAGGAGGGTTGTCGCGAAGGAATGCGGCCGGGGAGGAGCTGTTGGGGTCGGGGTTTTTGAATTGGTAGAACTCGTATTCAGCTGTATTCTGTGAGTGAGGAGGGGCAGGCAGTGGAAAGGGATAAAAAAGTCTAGCAACCTCCAGCCATAGCTCCATAGCCCTTGGCGCTCAGCTTGTCGAGCTGGGACTTGAGCAGTCCACGAGGGCAGGCAGACAGCGGCGCCTTGGTGTCGGGGTCGAAAAAGCTGACGAGGAAGAAGGGGACATTGTGCTCCCAGGGAATGCGGCGGAAACTGTCGAGGTCAGGGACGGCCAGAATGTCGCGGTAGCCGTTCTCCGCGTTGGAGATTGACAGCTCGCGCATGTAGGTTTGGTCGTGCATATCCCAGCCAAAGATGACGGAGCAGAAGCCGAAACCGGAGGCGGCAATGGACAGGAACTTGGTCTTGGAGACGAGTTTGCCTCGAAGAATTCCGTCGACATCGACTCCTGCCAGCTTTACCCGGGTATCATTCTCTAGGAGGCTGGGGAGCGACTCGACCGTGATCTTTTCCGACGCCATTTTCGTCGCGCGCTGTTGAAGCTGGACTGTAGGACTAATGGAGACGCGGGGAGGGATGGCCAGTCGGGGAAAAAAGATGTCGGTAGGCTTGTTCGTCGCAGATCGGAGCGCAGGAGTTGAGGAAGAGGCCAGCAAAAGACTGGGCCCGGGAGACGCAATGGGTAGAGGGAAGGGAAAGGATCGAGAAGGCGCCTATGACGACGACGATACCAGATACGCCCATCAGCAATTGTGCCAGTTTCCTGCCTGTCCTATCTGGTCTGGTGCGTCTTGTCTTATCTTGTCCTAGCGGCTCTTATCTTTGGTGCCATTGAGGCGGGGACCAACCAAGATTCTGCGCCAGATGACGGCCGTCAAGCAGCAGCACTAGAGATGGGTCGCGTCGATAGCTTCCGGCGATGTGATTCGGTGGCTCCAGCGATAAAAGCTTCAGAACAGGAACAAGCGCGGGGTAATAGTGGTGGGCATGTGCCGTCGCCTTGGCTGCAGCGCTTGAGCGCCTAGTCTCGTGCCTGCTTAGCGGCCTGCCCTGCCCTGTTTCTGCTGACTGTAGCTTCGGTAGGCCTCCAGTTGGCTGGCTACTGGGTCAGTTGTTGCCAGCATCATCGGCAAATATCTGCCTAGACGAACAAGTCTCGAGCTGAAACGGTCCATTTCAACGACCCAGGCATTCGTTTACGTATCATTTTCCGAGCTCATCAGACATGGTTTTGATCATGTTTTATGGGTACCAGATTAGCTCACAATGCCATGGGCTGACTGACCTGCGCCATGTGAGATGGCGTCCGTAGCCGTCAATAGCGTGCAATGGTGCAGATGGAAGAAGCAGCCGAACTGCTTCGTTGGAACCGAGGACAAAAGGGAGCTACTGCCATATCATCATGGAGCTGGCTCCCTCGACACTTTTAAGAACATTTCCAGAACTAATATCATCGCCCGCATGCTCACAATCAAGTACAGTGCCGCGAACCTTCCCCATTCATCCATCACCTCCAAATGTCGTCCTCAGGGCTCCAAAGCACGCAATACGCCTGTCGGGCCCGGGCCGACGCAGCATTTCCACAAAGAGGAACAGATTTAGACTTATACGGGTGTTGGAGTGGCATGAGCGAACCCTGTTACGAGTCAATTCCGAATTAAGTCTAATTGTTAGTCAAGGATGATCAGATGTTTTCATGGGACAGGTATATATGTTCAACTGCATGCAATGGAACCCAGCATCAATGACTGCTCTTCTCGTCTCCTTGCTTCTTCTCATTGAGCACCCGGCGCACACGACTCACGATGGCCGAAATATCCAAGAAGCCATCTGCACACGCAGAGGCCGACAATGATATCAACACCACTGCCGACGACACACGGCCCACTGTCCTGGCCGGCATCTTCAAGCATGTGTCCAAGGTCATCCCGTATTTCAACGATCCTCGACACGTCCTCCTGTTCAAGCTTGACTGCCTCCTCCTGGCATGGTCCTTTCTTGCTGGCATCATGAAGGAGATGGATCAATCCGCCACCACCCAGGCCTACGTCTCCGGGATGAGGGAGTCATTGAACTTGTACGGCAATGAGCTGGTCGAATTCACAACCTTCTTCTCCATCGGTTATGCTATCGGCCTTGTCCCTGGACAACTGGCACAGACAAAGGTAAGCATATTCGACACGCGCCCGCTATGAATTATCGAAGCTGACGAAACTCACAGGTCAGGCCTTCTTGGTTTCTCCCCAGCTGTGAAATCACATGGGGGGTCTTTGTCACCTTGTAAGTCAATTGACCTAGTATCAAAATTTCAGGCTGGAAAAGAAATATCTAACTAGAGCTAAACCACAGTACATGTCTGGCCAAGAATGCAAGGACCATATACGGCCTTCGGTTCTTTCTAGGTCTCTTCTCCGCCGTCTTCTGGCCCAGCATGGTGTCTCTCATCTTCAATTGGTACACGCCTTCTGAGCTCGCGATCCGCTTGGCCTTCTTCAACGTCACCGACGTGGCTGGCTCCATGTTCCTCGGTGCGCTGCAGGCCGCCCTGTACCGCGATATGAACGGCGTCCATGGACTCGCAGGCTGGCAGTGGCTCTTCATCATCTCCGGCGCCATCACCATCGGGCTGGGCCTTGTCGGCTACTACATCATCCCAGATACCCCAGCCTACACCCGCGCGCATTGGCTGACCGAAGAGGAGAGAAGGCTGTCGCGCGAGCGCATGGACAGTTTCGGATCCGAGACCTCGAAGCTGATCCCCGTGGCTGTCTTGAAGCGCAAGCTGCTCAAGCTGATTATCCATCCGGTGACGTACTTCTTCCTGTTCGCCTTCGCCCTGGACGCGTGGTCACACCGCGCCAACTCATACTTTGTCCTCTACCTCGAAAGCCTTGTGGACGACGCGGGCGAGCGCCTGTACAGCACGTACCAGGTCAACATCCTCCCCCTGGGTGGGTATGCCCTCCAGATCCTGAGCAACCTGGTGTTCAACGGCATCTCCGACTGGAAGCGGTGGCGGTGGCAGGTCAGCGTCGGCTCAACGGCCGCCTACGGCACCATCCTCATCGTGCTGTGCGCCTGGCCATCGAACCCCAAGGTCACGCTCGGATTCTACTTCTTGACGTACGCCACCAGCTTCGGGGGCCCCTCGCTGATGGCGTGGATGGCAGAGCTGATGAGGAAAGAGCCCGAGGCCCGCGCCATCATCGTGGCACTCACGGTGACGATCGTCTACACGGGCCACGCCACCATCCCCCTGAGGGCATTCAGGGTCGCCGACTCGCCCAGGTACCCGATCGGGTTCCCGCTGTGCACGGCGTTTGCATTCGCATCCATCTTCGCACAGCTCGGCTTGTTGTGGTGGGGGAGGCGCAATCCCCAGCTGGCCGAGTATGGGTATGATGGCGAGGCGGATGTTGTGGCGGTGGTGGATGAGGAGAGCAAGGGGAAATTAAACGAATGAGAGGAGTTGGTTGAGCTTTGAAATTGATTCTATCTCACCTCTGTGACAGTCCTTTGCCAGTCCGATCACACAACCTTCTGTTAGTGGATGAGGAAGCCGAGACGCGATAATGCATTTATGTGTTGTATGTATCTCGTCATGGAGAAACTCAAGAAGAGTGACCCAGAATGCGACGGAAGTAGTGCCCAATATTCATGGGGAATATGTGCGATCAATGACCAGAATTCGCTAAAGTTTTTAGGGAGTAAACGGCAAGAGAGAGAAATCTCCCTCCCTACGTTGAACAAATGCCCCTTATTGATAATGTCTGGCTAAGTCTCTCTAACAACGTCAAAACATTACATCTCAATGTTCTTGCACCATCCTTGGCTCTGCGAAAACGGACGATCAGCCGGCCACCACACCAATTCGTGATTGATCGGCTCAAAAGTGAGATGTAAACTCGACAGCTGACTGATTTGATCAACACGTTTAGGCTACACCACACATGTGTGCATGTTTCGCCCCTATCTTGGCTGGTTTCTTCCTCCTCATCAGCCCGTAGTGAAGTGTGAATTGTACTTGGAACATGAGTTTGGGAGGTGCTATCTGACGCAAGAGCCGCCACTAATGGCCCTAATCTAGCACCCACACACACCAACGATGGCTCCGATGTCCCCCTACCCATGACATGGACTTGCAGGTCCGGCACCGGCGATGAAACCCCGACCGGCCCAGTATCGCAGCCCAGTCCGACGCTTCATCCAAGACTCCCCCTCGTACCGTCGGGCTCGGGAAATCCGAAGTGCAATTTCCACCCGGCCTACAATTGCAGGACTGATGTGTGAGACTGGGCTGGAGGTCACGAGCTTGTCTGCTGTGGGAACTGGTTGCAGCTACCAGGGCCCCTCTATAATTGGGCCGTGACCCTGCGCGCGATGATGGCAAGGGTCCATCCCGAAATTTAACGTGCATCTCTACCGCGAGAAAGACGAATCAACGCTCGAGATCGGACCGGCCGCATGCCAATTCCACACGAGACAACAATAGGTGCCTCTTGGCAGCGACGGCAAAAGCAAGTAACCTTAGGTACTAACATCAGCAGTCACTAGCGTCGGGTGTCTCAGGCATCGGACTCTGTAATACAGCCCCACGATAACACACAACCCCGCCGTTAGATAAGAGCAGAGGAGGGGAACCATTTTCCCAGCGAGCTGGTGCTCCTGCTCTCTGGCTCAACCATCCTCACCCAGCGTCCTCACTCTCCTTACCAAATTCTCCAGCAAGCAAGCAATCCTACTCAGTACAGCGTCAAGTCAACACCATGGCTTCCTCGGGACAGACAGGCCGCCTTGCTGGCAAGAACGCCATTGTGACCGGTGCCGGAGGGTAAGCTACAGCACGGGAGAAGCTCTCTAGAAGCACTCTAGCTTCGCGGTCCCGTTTTCTTTGATCGACCCCAAGACAGCCCGCTGACATTTCTTCACTCGACAGTGGCATTGGTCTCGAGACCTGCATCCTGTTCGCCAAGGAGGGCGCAAACGTCCTCATGGCTGACATCTCCGAGCCCGCCCTCGAGAAGGCCCTCGCCAAAGTCAAGCAGCTCGTTCCCGGAGCCGGCCGCGTCGAGACCAAGGTCAGTTGCTGGAACCTCGATCCAAAAACCTGCCATACCAGTAAACCCCCAAACTTCCAAAGTCCAATGCTCACCCAGCCTCGCCTCTAGAAAACCGACGTCTCCAAGGAGGCCGACGTCAAGGCCCTCGTCGAGCACCTCGACGCCTGGGGCGGCCTCGACGTCATCTTCAACAACGCCGGCATCATGCACGCCCAGGACGACGACGCCGTCAACACCCCCGAGGCCATCTGGGACCTCACCCACAACATCAACGTCAAGGGCGTCTGGTTCGGCTGCAAGCACGCCGTCCTCTCCCTCCGCCGCCACGGCAAGGCCCGCGGCTCCGTCATCAACACCGCCTCCGTCGTCGCCCTCGTCGGCGCCGCCACCCCGCAGCTCGCCTACACCGCCTCCAAGGGCGCCGTCCTCGCCCTCACCCGCGAGCTCGCCATGGTCCACGCCCGGGAGAACTTCCGCTTCAACAACCTGTGCCCCGCGCCCCTCAACACCCCGCTGCTCCAGGACTGGCTCGGCGACGACAAGCCGAAGCGCCTGCGCCGCGAGATCCACTTCCCCATGGGCCGCTTCGGCGAGGCCATAGAGCAGGCCCAGGCCGTCGTCTTCCTGGCCAGCGACGAGTCCAGCTTCGTCAACGGGCATGACTTTGTTGTTGATGGTGGCATGACCAAGGCGTATGTCACTGCCGAGGGTCCCGCGACCCCCGCTCCTCAGAACAACGCGCTCAAGGACTCTCTGTAAACTGGGTGGTCATGGGGCAGGGAGTCTGGGACAGACTGGTTGTTTAAAATGTTCGTTAGCAGGACAGAAAACAGCATTTAATGATACCACCATGAGGAAACACATGGAAAAGAATAGATGATAATAAAAAATTGCAAACAACGAATCTTCATTCGACTAAATTCTCCATCCAATAAACTCCTGCTCTTATGCTATCTGTGCGTGAGTGAAAAATGTTTTATCCCATGCTCCGAATTGACATGCCGGTTTCCCATAAATGATCATAAAACTAAAATACCTTTTTGTACGTTATCCCCTTTTCTTTCCCCTTAGTGGAACTGGCCTTCCGTGTTGCCTTCGCCCATGCTCTTGCTACTGGAGCTACCACTCTGGATGGCACCAAGGATTCCGTCTATGTAGCTGGCGCCGCTCCATTTCTGGTGCGTGAGGACGTCGCAGCCCAGCTCCTTCTCCCTGCGCTGCACAAGGTCGACGTACGCCTTCATGCCGTCCGTCTTGAAGTCGCGCGCCAGCTCGTTGGAGATTGTGGCTGTGGAATGCAAGCCTGCCAGGGAGATGAGCTGGAGGACGAAGCCCTCACGGGCAATGTCCCAAATGAAGGACTTGAGCGTCTCGTCGGTGAAGCCGTGCGCCATCCAGTTGAACGACGGTGAAAGGTTGTACACGAGGCCCTTGCCGGGGTACACTTCACGGACAGCGCGTCCGAGCTTAGCCGCAACCTCGACGTTGGGGTCTCCGGTCTCGACCCACAGGAGGTCGGCGTAGGGGCCAAAGGCAAGGGCACGCTTCGTCGCCGCATCCATGCCAGCCTTGAAATGGTAGAAGCCCTCGCGGGTGCGGGGCACGTCCCAGCTGAAGTAGACTGGGGAGCCTGCGTAGTGAGATGCGAGGGATCTGCGGCGGGTGATGCCCATATCACGGTCCTCGGCAGTAGCAGCGAGATACTCGTCAATCTTGGCCTGGGAAACGCCCTTGTCCTTCATATGAGCCACGGCGGCCTCGTCGAAGGTGACCAGCTTGCTCTCCTTGACCCACTTGGCCTCAAAAGCATCAATCTCGGAGCCCGCAGCGCCCTTTGCCTCCATAGCTTGGATGGTCTCAGCAAGGGGCTGTACAGAGGGGTCAGTGACACCGAGGATGAACTCATGGTCACGAACATCAATAGCTGACGAGATCAATTTGCCAGACTCAGAGTCGGTACGGGCGAGCACGAGGTTCTCGCATCCCATAACATCCCACTGGAATCGCGCAGCGTTGAGGCGGTTGATGTGCTCTCCGGTGGGGACAAGGACCTTGCCAGCAAGATGGCCGCACTTCTTGCCACCGTGCAGCTGGTCCTCGAAGTGAACAGCAGCGGCACCGTTCTCAGCAAAGAGCTTTGCCAGCTTGAGGACGGCAGAAAGACCGCCATGGCCAGTGTCGCCATCGGCGATAATGGGGCGCAGGTAGTCGGTATAGGAAGTCTTGGCACGCTCCTCGGGTGTCATTTTGCGACGAGCATCCCACTGCTTGCGATCGTGCATGGACTGGGCCTTGGCCAGTCGCTGCACCTGGTTTGGAACTGTGTTGTATGGGTAGTCGCCAAAATCAGGCGAGACCTCGTTCGTCGAGGTGAGGAGCGAGGAGCAAGCCCAGCCAGAGATGTAGAGAACCTCTTGGTGGGGAGCTTGCTGGGTCATCTGTACAGGATCGATGGCGCCCACTTCAAGAAGACCAAAACGTTAGTTTCATGATTGCAGAGCTTACATGGGCTGAGAGCAGAGATCGGGATAAACGTACTCGTATGGATGGGCTCGCCCTTGGACTCGCGCTCACGGATCAGGTTGAAGAGCTTGGTGGCCATGACAGAGCTCGGGTAGGAGATCTTCTGGGTTCCTCGCTTGGAAACCACATCATCTGCGCTGTAAGGTCTCTTGATGCCCTGGAATCGGGGTGACGACCACCAGGCCTCGACCTCCTTGATCTGTGACTCGTACAATGCATCCTCGGCGTCGCCCGCCTTTTGCGACTCGGGAAGTAGCTGGAAGGCGTCGGCTGCGGGCACGGACGCCGAGAATGGGTTGGGGGCCTGGGGGCCGGCCATTCTGGTGGTTGTGGAGAGAGCTCGAAGAGGTAGACGTGGGGTATATTGCGACAAACGAGCTGTGGACATAAGAGCTCGACGAGGAGCGGCGCGGATAGCTATTCTCTGCATCATGGCGAGGGTGTCGAGAATAGAGAAGCTGGAGGGAGCTGACAACGAATCGCCACCACAAGAAGGAAGAGGGAATCAAGAAGAGTAAGGGAAAAGGTTCTCTCGGTGATCGGATGAAACGGGTAGAACGGGAAAGAAGAGGTTTGGATAAAAATTGACGCCGAGCAGCTCCGTCTCGGCCGACTGCGGCGATTGGAAATAGGTGGAAGATTTGGGGTTCGA
This sequence comes from Clonostachys solani, assembly GCA_902141235.2. NCBI lineage: Eukaryota > Fungi > Ascomycota > Sordariomycetes > Hypocreales > Bionectriaceae > Clonostachys > Clonostachys solani. The sequence goes on from CABFOC020000002.1 coordinate 1,903,922, forward strand.
TCAAGGCGTGTGGAGTAGCGATTCTGACGCTCGCGGAAATCGCACAGCGGCACGTCAGTAGCAAATGCACTGGCAGCTGCGGTTAATCGTGCATAATACGGGGAAGTGCCACCTTCTACCGAGGCTGTAGTAGCAGCTCTGCCTACCCTGTAGCCGCAGACGGGCTGGCAAGGTGCGTTTAGCCATGGCTAGCAGCGGCAACGTATTACCGACGACATTGGCCAATGGATTGTTGCAAATTTGCTGCCTAGGAACTCCAACATTCGTACGATCCTATGATTCCAACCCCTTTGGCCCGACCGAGGGGGGTATGGTTGGCCCTCGGCTAGAGTGTTTTGTTCCTGGACCATGTGTAGACCGACAGCTTCTCCAAGACGCTTGCCCAGGTGTTCAAGTACTCCACACTCGCGGTTTTGATAAGGGGGATTGGTTGAGGCCCTGCTATGAGGATTGCTTATCCTCCGCTCACCGGAGAGTGATGGGGAGGGGAAGAGGCAGGTATCACTCGAGGGTGGGAATTGGGGCATGTCTTGTGAATGTCACAGGCTGATGCACTGGACGGTTGCGTCTCGTTCTATAGATCACGTATGTAGTCCGCGCACAGATGTAGCCATTCCCAGCGGTGGCCCCATCCCTAGTAGTAACTTTCTCACTCCAAATCTCGTATCCTGCGCTTAAACTTCCAGCAGAACTCACTTCCTCGGCATAAGGTGGCCAGCCACGGCCGAACCCAAGCAGCCGCCCGCCCTTGTGCTGGGCCACGGATAGCAGAGCTTGGCTCTACCCCGCATCCAGTTCAGCGATCTGATGTACCCAATGTACCCACTAATGGACCTCTTGGGCTATAATCCGGGCTGCTAAGTGCTCCGGACAGCGCAGTTTCCGACCCCGGAGTCCCCCAGAGCCCCCGCTTAGCTGCGGTACCCAGCACTGCAGCCAGGTAACTTTGGGGACTGCAGGAAGGACGTGTATTAGCATTCTCCCATCCCGTCCAGCGTCTCATGGGGGGGGCCTTGAGTTCTTCTTTTGTCTGCGCCCTCCCCAGCTTCTCCTCTTCTTTTTCTCTCCTCCTCCTTGTCTTCTCCTCTCCGTCTTCATCTCCTTATCTCCTCATCGCCACACCAGGCAGACCAGCAACTAGCCATGGCCCTCAGATTGCGCAACTCTTCCCGAGCATGGAGCTCCATCAAGGTCCGTACTAGTCAATTGAGCTACCAATTCCTCATGTTACGTTCAAGCCGGGACTGACACGATGCTGCTGCCAGCCCATCACCCGTGCTGCCGTTGGTAGCCGGGCATATTCCACAGCTGAGCCGGATCTCAAGGCCACCCTCAAGGAGGTCATCCCCGCCAAGCGCGAGCTCCTCAAGAAGGTCAAGGCCCATTCGGACAAGGTCATTGGCGAGGTCAAGGTTGAGAACACGCTCGGCGGCATGCGCGGCCTCAAGGCCATGGTCTGGGAGGGATCCGTCCTCGACGCCAACGAGGGCATCCGCTTCCACGGCCGCACAATCAAGGACTGCCAGCAGGAGCTGCCCAAGGGCAAGACCGGCACCGAGATGCTCCCCGAAGCCATGTTCTGGCTGCTGCTCACCGGCAAGGTCCCCTCGACCAACCAGGTCCGCGCCTTCTCCCGCGAGCTCGCCGAGAAGGCCAAGCTGCCTGCCTTTGTCAACCAGATGCTGGACAACTTCCCGACCGACCTGCACCCCATGACCCAGTTTGCCATGGCCGTCTCCGCCCTCAACTACAACTCCAAGTTTGCCAAGGCCTACGAGGCCGGTCTGAATAAGGCCGACTACTGGGAGCCCACCTTTGACGACAGCATTGAGCTGCTCGCCAAGCTGCCCACCATTGCCGCCAAGATCTACCAAAACGCCTACCGCGGCGGCGGCGCTCTCCCTGCCGAGGTTGACCTCGGACAGGATTGGTCCTACAACTTTGCCGCCATGCTGGGCAAGGGCGGCAAGGAGAACGAGAGCTTCCAGGACCTGCTCCGACTCTACCTCGCCCTTCACGGTGACCACGAGGGAGGCAACGTCTCTGCCCACGCCACCCACCTGGTCGGAAGCGCTCTCTCCGATCCTTTCCTCTCCTACAGTGCTGGTCTCCAGGGTCTGGCCGGACCTCTCCACGGGTAAGCTTGGTTCCTCCCACTCCGCCACCCCTCTCCTTTCTGCAATTGAACAGTCGCTAACAATGGGTCAATAAACAGTCTGGCTGCTCAGGAGGTTCTCCGCTGGATCATCCAGATGAAGGAGGCCATCCCCTCCTCCTACACCGACCAGGACGTCCACGACTACCTCTGGTCCACCCTCAACTCAGGCCGCGTCGTCCCCGGCTACGGCCACGCCGTCCTCCGCAAGCCCGACCCCCGCTTCGAGGCCCTCATGACCTACGCCGCCTCCCGCCCCGAGATCGCCAGCGACCCCGTCTTCCAGCTCGTCGAGCGCAACAGCCGCATCGCCCCCGACGTGCTCAAGAAGCACGGCAAGACCAAGAACCCCTACCCCAACGTCGACTCCAGCTCCGGCGTCCTCTTCCACCACTACGGCTTCCACGAGACCCTCTACTACACCGCCACCTTTGGTGTCTCCCGCGGTCTCGGACCCCTCGCGCAGCTCATCTGGGACCGCGCGCTCGGCCTGCCCATTGAGCGGCCCAAGAGCATCAACCTCGAGGGTATCCTCAAGCAGGTCGAGGGCCAGTAGGAACAGAAACGAAAATAGAAGTAAAAACTTGAAATAGTTAAGAAAGGACATGCCCACGTAGGGCAATTTGTTTTGGGTATGAGAAATGATATCATTTTTTTTCAGATTGCTTTCGCGGATTTTGCCCTTTGTCCCTTGCATTTCTCTTCTGTCCTGGATTTGGGAGTAAGTCCTTCTCCCAGTAAGATATCATTGTATATCCTCATAGACCTAAAGAATGATGAACTTTCCCCGCTTGAACCTGTAAACGACCAAGCCCCTCGATCAACAACTCACTACTACATATCAATAAACAGCCCCAAAGGCCGGCAGGTAAATGTAAATGTTCTATTCAATCCGCTATAAACATCCGAAACTCAAAATGAGGGTGAAATCTCAACTACCTATACAGCAAATGCCCCCCTCTCCTTCCCGTCTGGGCACGATCAAATAGATGCTTTCCCTTTAAATAACAAGCCAACGCCTTATGCATCGCGAGCATGCCTTCAAATTATAATCAATAATCGGAACAGGGTGCCAGGGGAGCCCCAAGACCAGCCCAAGGCTATAAATTGCCCCCAATATACAACAAGAAAAGAAACCTAGACGAAAGAAGGAACACACACATAAAAAAACAAAGACCAGGCGCCCAAACGGTTCTATCAATCCCGGTAGCTTTGCATCCGGTGCGCGCCGTACGCCTGCTCAGGCCCCGGCGACATATCAGACGCGCCCACCGGGCTGTGCGATCGTGGGATCTCCGCCTCGGTCATGTCCATCGGGGGAGGCGGCGTGGAGAAGCCGCTGTTGGCGACGCTCCGGGTATCGATGCTCCTCGCGTCGATGCTCCTGGCGTCCATACTCCGCGTGTCGAGGAACGGGTTCTCCACGGCCGCGTACCCTCCCGAGCGCGTCATCGTCGCGCCCGCACCCGCACCCAGGTCAGCACCGCCCCAGGCCGCCGACTTCTCGTCGGGGTCCGAGTGGTTCACGGCGGCGTACGTGCTGGCACCCAGGCCCGCGGCGGCCAGGCCGGCTCCCAGCCCTGCGGCGCCCTTGTACTCGGTCTCGCCGCCGTCGGGGCGGTAGCCGTCCATCTCGAGGTGGTCGCGCTCGTCGGCCAGGCGGGCCTCGCGGATGCCCTGGCTGCGCTGCCTCCAGATGTAGAAGGCGGCGGCGGCGACGAGGGCGACGCCCGCGACGCCGCTGCCGATGTAGATGCCGATCTTGGCGCCCTCGGGGAGCGCGTTGAACTTCTCGCTTGTGGACTTCTCGGCTTCCTCCGGGGGCTCGTTGATGGCGTTGAGGGCGGTTGAGTTTCCTCTGTGGGGGGAAGGGATCAGCTGATATCATCTTTACAAGGAGAGAAAGCGCCAATTGACTTACGAGATAACCTCAATGCTGTCCCAGGATCCTGACCTGTCGCCGAACTTGTACTCCTTGCCGGTGCTGTAGTCCTCGACGAAGACGCTCTTGACATGCATCTCGTACGGCCCGGCATTGTAGTCCGTGTCACCTCCAGCCCACTTGCGCGTGCCCTCGGGCATTCTGGGATCACCACCGGCCCAGATACCCAGGCTGAGGCGCAGCGGCGTCTGGGGGAAGGTGTCCTTGCCGTCGGACAGGGTCTCGGCGCCGGGGACGACGGTCCTCACGAGCTGCGAGTCAATGTACCAGTCCAGCCGGTCCTTGCGCCAGTCCACCGTGTAGTTGTGGTAGTCGTCCTGCGGCGGCGACGCCATGGGGTGCCACCCGCCCTTGGTGAAGTCCTCGACGCCCTTGCCGTAGTAGTTGGTCGTCGCGTGGGTGTTGTTGTTCCCGATGAACTCCCAGTCGATCTCGTCGAGGTTGTCGCCCAGCAGCATCATGGAGCTGATGATGCCCGCCCCGGGTGCAGCCTTGAGGGAGAGCTCGACGCGGCCGCCGAAGATGTAGAACTTGGTGCGCAGGGTGGGCGAGTCGCCCTGCTTGGCGACGGTGAGCTTGGCGCCCGTGTCGGCGTCCCAGTCGACCGTGCCGACGTGCGTCTCCCAGAGCTTGCTGTTCTGCGTCTGGTTGAAGTTGAAGAACTGCGAGGTGGCGAGCGCCGGGTCGTTGGGGCAGTCCTTCTCCATCGGGTTGCAGTCCGTCGTGACCTGGGCGGCGGCGAGGGACGCCAGGGCCGCTGCCGTGGCGAGGAGGCTCCGCGACAGCATTTTTGTTTGTGTGTGTTGTTGGCTGCCTGCTTACTGGTTTTGGTGTAAGTGAGGCTATCACCAGATCGAGCAAGACAATGCTCCCTCTGTAGATCTCTCTTTGCACCAGCTAAAACGCGGGGCAATTGTCCAAAAGGAAATTAACAAACGACAGCTTCACTGATGAAACAGGAAAGGGAAAGAATGAATGAAAAAGGAAAAAAAGTATACTAAAATTCCCAACGGAAATGAGGATCTGGATAAAATTAGTGGAGCTGGAGATGGGTCTTTCTGTAGGATCCAGCTGGATTCTGAATATAGCACGGAATGAGTGACTGAGGCAGAGTCGTCGAAAGGAATGAACGACAGGCTCCTGGGTGTTTGGAAGGAGGGATTAGTTGGATCGAGGGGAGAAATGAATGAAGGATGGCTTTTGTGCGTGCGCAACGCTGATCCAACCTGTCTCGGCGTCGTGAAAGGAGTGGACGGTACCGCGGGCTCAGAAACACGGGGCAGCACCAATTACCTATAAGATCGAGGCAGGAGAAGAAGGGAGGACAAAGGGAGAGAGTGGCGACTCGAAGGAAGATGAAACACCCGCCTGCCGAGACCTTTTCCCATAGACTTCAGATGAACGTGGAAACGCTCCATGCAGTCCTGGCAATTAATGGCCCCCCTTCTCATATCTTGGCCCCTCGACTGGTCCAATCAAGGCAATTGAATCAGAAATCTCCAGCCCCTGACTGCGTCCCTGACCCCGAGGCCAAGGGGTGGCGGTGGCGGAGGAGCGTGTGCGGCCTTCATAACTGCTTGTGTATCCATCGATTACCCCGATGGCTTTGCTCTCGCGCTCTCTTATCAACGGATTTATGTAGCCAACGTACGAGGCTACCCGCGGAGGACGAGGGTCCCGCGCAGGCTTGGCAGGGATAAGGTGCTTATTACGGCGGTGGCTACGTCCATGATCCATCCACCAGTCCCTGCACGCAATTTCCCGGCCTGTTCCAGTTACCGTCTACGGCGGGATCGGCAAGTCTATTTCCATCCCAAGGCACAGCTAGCGGGAGAGGCCATGGTTAGCGAAGGTAAATCCCGAGCGAGTGTTCTTAGTGCAGACATCCCACGGGCACAATGCGTACAGTTTAGGTAGGTAATTCATTATCTATTTATCCTCCCGCCTTTTAGAACTCCTGTCCATGGATAAAAGATCAAGTGCCGCGTGGCTTCCCCTGCAGGTGCCGATAAGCCGATCTGCATAGGTAGTAAAAGGGGCGAGAGCTCCAGAGGCTTCAGCGCCTGTTTCGTCGGCACCGAGTCATACAATGCCTTCTAGGTCTCTCTGCTCACCGCCGCTCGAGGAGTCGAGAAGCCTCAATTCACATTTCGCTCCGTTCCGATGTATGATCAACAGGCAGGATCGCACAAGACATATCATTGCACGTGCGTTACACTAGGCAGTAATAGCCGGTGATGGTTATGGATTCTTTTATGGACTCTTCATTGATTCTCTACTTCATGTTCCACAATATGTCCAGAACTAGCAAGGATAATGTCATACCATATAAATCATGGGCCGGCTATTTATTCGTTTGTATAAGGGGTAATCCCCAAGCATGAAAATTGTATCGGGCAAGTATACACTTGCCCAGACAGTCTGGATAACTCCTCCCAGTACTGCATCCAAAGGAGAAAAGATGTGTGAACACAACCATGAGAGACAGTCGGAAGAATCAATCTCGTCTCTATCAGTGACACAAGGAAAGCTGTTTCCGAAGGGAAGTTGGTCTGTACGGTGTGAATGACAAGACAACAGGAATCAAGAAAAGACGAAGGTAAAAACGAGAAACAAGATCGCTCCAGCTCCAGCTTCTGAAAGACAAAGGAAACAAATTTTCTTCAAATCATCATGAATGGTTCATCAATCTCGCCGACGAGAGGGCGAGGCAGCCTCAAATCTAATAATGGCCGATTTATGTGTGGCCTAGAACAGATCATGGCCTTTTGTTAGTGTCATCAGCATCTTGGTCAATGTGCAATGCAGGGAGAGAGAAAAGGTCTTTCATGAAATGTTCGCAGGAGCGAGAAAAAAATATCAAGGGGGAGGGGGTTGTTACTCACGTCCAAGTCCGCGCCCACGAGCGCTCACCTCCCTGACGGCCATCTGCTTGGCCCGCAGGTCCTTCTCGACCCTCTCCACGGCGTCCCGGGCCTCGAGGACCTCCTTCTTGGACACGGCGAGCGCGCGATCCGCGGCGATCTCCGCCTTCTCCGCCGCCAGCACGCGGTGCTTGGCCAGGGCGATTGGGTCGTTGCGGCTGCTGCCCAGCTTGCGCCCCAGGATGCTGCCCCCTCCAGCGGAGTGGCGGCTCTTGGCGTGGGAGTGGCCGTCGCTGCTGCTGTGGGAGGACATGCTGGACACGGAGTGGCGGCTGCCGATGCCGTGGCCGTGGATGCTGCCCTTTTGAGAAGCAATACGCTCGGGAGAGGGGGAGGACCCGCGGCGGTGGAAGATGCCATGCTTCTTGGGCACGGGCTGGGGCACGGGGGCCGGTTCGGGCTGGCGTCGACTGAAGATGCTACCGTGGCTGCGGGTGGGAGCTGGGAGAGGCTCAGGCTCAGGCTCCACGCGGCGGGAGGATCCGAAGAAAGGCATGTTGATGGTTGAAGGTAAGTGTGATGTTCCTAGATGGCTAAGATTGAGATGATCGCAACGCAATGTCACTAAGGAAGATATGGAAGTTTGTTGGAGGATATCACAGTGTGATTTGATTGTCTGTACAACTTCGTCTCCAGAGCCAAGGCCGAGCGACTCTTCTTTATACTAATCCGTATATCCCTTGGTTCTCACCACATCCCGTCGACTGATCGTCCATCAGAAATTCCGTCATCGCTGTCATCATCGCGCTCGTCTGGCTCCTGGAATCAACTTCCCACGACGTGCGATGACCCCACGCAATAGCGACAGCGCTATCTGATGAGAGAGCCATCATCGGCCCTCCAAACCAGGTCCAAACCCTGTTTTGGTGATGGAGGATGGTGGGAGAGCCCTGGTCGTGACGTCAAAACCCTTAATTGAGGCTTCCCGACAAGGCTAGTGGCGAGAAAATCCCACCAGCTAAAGTCGCTCCAGCTTCTGCCCACATCCAGCCGGAAACCTCTGGCTTGTGGGCGCATCGGCCGGTGATTGGCCCACATCCCGGTCCCTGAAGACTCGTCCCTTGAGTCCCATGCAGGGTCCTCTCCCTCCTCGCTTGCTCACCTCCAGAGGCCGCCGAAAGATGTTCGTCATCTTGCTTTAGACCCTCCGGCCTCATCCAGGACGCAATCATGGTTTTGGACCCTTTCTCGTGGTCCCTGCAGACCCGACCAAGCCAACCAAGTCGATCTGGGCGTGACTGGGGATGTTGATGGTGACATGCACCGCTCCTCGCTTGCTCTCACCGCGATACGTGTGATAGTAGCGACAACCCTGAACAGATGAAAGCGTGTCGTCCCACGAGCAGCTGCGTCACACTACACTCTCCATCCAACTAGCTCTCGGGCGCCCGCTCTGGACATGGATCGACATCCTGATGTTTAGCTGGGGGAAGGTCAGTCTAGTTCAGGCAGATCACATACTATTTCGCGTAGCTGCTTTTCCTTATCAGAGACCAGACACTATAATATCAAATGAAAAGTGATGGTAACGAACCAAGCTTTTTTATTTTCCTCTCCCCTTTCTCCTTTTCGGATATCACAGTAGATTACATGGATTTGTCTCAACCCGGGGTGCTGACTCGTGTCAGTCAGCCCCCAAAAAAACTTCATCCATGAGAGGAAGCCGGGATAACTAGGTATGAAAGAACATAAAGGAAATGATGGAGAAGGAGAGGACCTGAGTTTCAATCAATTGGATATGAAGATGAAAAAAAGAATGCCTTCTCTAACAGCAAACTCATGCTAATTACTGAGCCAGGAGTAGGAGGTGAATAAAAATAGGATAAAGTAACAGGGTACGCCCGTTGGGCGGAGGTCATGACCAAGACACAAGCGCGAACAAGGAACAAAAACGATGATAATAAAAAATGTAGTAGGGTAAACTTGGCCCCAGCCTCGTCATCGCTATACCTGCCATGCCACAACTTCTAGTTCGTCGGGGGCCAGAATGCGGTCGGCTTCCATGCAGGTGTGTGTATTTTATACAGAACCCAGGCGACAGAATATCCTCCAGTCCAACCCTCCGTCTCTTCGTATTAGGTTAAATGTGTAGGACCGCGTGTGCCATAGGTATGTAGGTAGAAGCGATTCGTGTTCGAAATATGTACAGTCGAAGGAGATAAAAGAATAAGCAGCGAAAAATATCAGCCGACTCCAACATAAGGGGGTCGCAGGTCGGTCGACTTCGGTCCGTTTCTCGATGTAGGTTTCGACTGGAGGACAGGCATCGAACAAGGAGATGGGATTGTGCTGAATCCCATTCGCCGAAAAGGATCGCATGGCCGACTGCGCCCTCGTAACATCGCTCAGTCGTCAATGTGCTCATCTACATAATGATGCACTTGCTCTCCTCGGTATCCTTCTTCACACTCAGGGCAACGCGCGCAGCCTCGGTAAAGGCCTCGTTGACACCGCGATTCCGCATGGCCGAGCATTCGAGATAGCGTAGAGCTCCTATGCGACGGGCTACCTCGAGTCCTTGCTCGTAGCTGATGGTTGGCTTCTTCTCACGTGGTGGCTCGGCGGCCTCGGTGTTGGTGCCTTCGCCGTCCTCGTCTTCCTCGCCGCCCTGTTCTCGCAGATCGCACTTGAGAGCGACAAGGACCAGTTTCGTTCCAGGGCAGTTGTCGGCAATCTCGCCCACCCATTTCGACTCCACGTTTTCTAACGAGTCCTTGCTGTCAACGGAAAAGCAGAGCATAATCAGGTCGGTATCATCTAGGGGCGTTCAGTTAGTATAATGGTCTCGGGAGACATGCACAAATTATTTTCAGGGGGAGACCATACCGTATGAGAGTGATCGTAAGCGGTCGAATTCTTCCTGTCCTGCTGTATCCCAAAGAGAAAGTTCGATATGAACATTGTCGACGAAGATGTCTGATCAAAAACCCAGTCAGTAACCCTGCACACTCGGTTCCTGGTCAAGCTGCACATACCGTGAACGTAGTTTTCGAAGACGGTGGGCTCGTAAACGGTTGGGAAGTAGCTACGAATTTAATTAGCAAAGGTTTGGGCAACTACCAAATGGAAACAATGGTTCTCGCGACATACCCTCTCGTAAAGACGTTCAGCAGGGACGTTTTACCGCTGGCACCGTCACCCCTATTTCCATCGTCAGCATACTTCGTCCTGCATCTGTAGGTTGCATCGCATCGCATCGCATCGCATGTCGAGCTTCGAAGGGACGGGGCAAGTTCGGACGCACAGCAGGACCAGCTTGCGCTGGACGGTCTTGGATCCTCCACAGAGAGCAGGCATATCGTCTGATTTTCTTCACAGGCACAGGGGGTGGTGTCAATCGCGAGGACGAGGATAGGAGATCGTCGAATTCGCCGCCTTCAATGCCGAGGGGAAGGGGTTCGAATTTGAATTAGCCGCGTCGGAGACGTTGGCAAGATCGGCCGTTTCGCACAGGGAGCAGGATGGCGGGCGGGCGGTCGGTCGGAGGCTTAATGCGTCGCAGAGAGGCAGTCGAGCTTGGGCAAGCAAACTGGGCTGAAGCGCAAACGACGACGGTTGCGGATAGTGGGCTCGTCGTTGGTGGTGTGTCGAAACGTGAGACAGAAGGGAAAAGGAAGCGCGGACCGGATGGAGGGCTGTGCCCGAGATTCTAGCGCGTTCCGAGATGTGGCTGAGAGCAAACGAGTGAACGAGTGGGTGGGTGAGCGAGAGTCTAGAAGACAAAGAGGGGCAGCCGAACTGAAGTCGAGGCGGGAAACAAAGAAGGGAAGGTTTGGGAGCGAATGCAAGCGGGTGTGTGAGAGGCGACGCTGGGGATGGGCGGCTGCAGTTGATGCTGCTCCGTGCACGCGCTTCTGGGCTTATTCCCCCTCGAGTCTAAGGAAAGGGAGAGGGAGATTTGCACCTCGGTGATCAATCAAATGGCCCGCTGGGGATCAATTAAGCACTGCTGGGGCACCAGTCACACCTGCAGACAGTCATGTAATCAATCAATTGCTGGCAGCTGGCTTGCTTGCTTCCATCCGTTCATCCATCCATCCATCCATACTGCAATCAAAGTCGCCGCCGCATAACCATGCAAATGAGAATGCCTTGACAGACGCCTGCATGAGACAATAGGCAACGTGCAGGCTGCATTCCGAGCAGAATTACATGTGTACCCACGCAACAGGCATCAAGCAACCGTCCGTCTCCCCGTGCAGCCAAATACCATATTCCTGGGGCCGCAGATTAGCACAAGCGAACCACTAAGTGCTGTTTCTTCAACGGAGCACTAGCTCCAAGTAATCAGGCGCTGCAGGTGCCAGTGGGGGCTATGAGTCCACTAACGAGCTCGCCCGTAGCGCCCTTCAGGCACCATCCAATGCATTGAGCCGCCCATGGAATCGGGCCTGCAAGCAGTCCAGTTGATTTGGGTCCTGGTTATGCGCTGAACGGCCCCTGCAGTGGAGCCGTTCCACTCAGGAGATTGACCTCGACATGCACCAATCACGCCGCCATCGGCCAGTGCCGTTCCCAACGCAGCCTTAACAATGGCACTCACCACAAGATGGAAAGCCTATTCCGACCCGTCATTCTCTGGCCAGCAGCCAGCTTGGCGTGGGAAAAAGAACATGCGCCGACATGCTGACTGGCGCGGGGTTATCTTCCTCTTCTCGGGTGCAATTCGCCAGTTGATTGGCTCTTCGCAGCCATCCGTTATATCAAGCCAATCTCTTCAAGCCTATGATCCAGCGTGGCGCCGAGATCGAATGCCAGGAGAGAAAGGGGTATTGCGGCAATTGACCTGGGATGTTGACATTAAAAATTCGTACTTGGTATTACTTGCTACTAGTATGTGCACACCAAACCGTTACAACCTTCTGTTTTGATATGGCGATCCAGAACAATGGCGACCCTGAATGCAGCACCAGGCCCGGAACGCTGCTAGTCCAGGTCCTCCCGCGAATAATGCAATGCACGGATGGTGCACTGGGCTGTGCTAGTCCAGACGTACTGCATGCAGCCCCTTCCCTTGGCAGTGTGCCTGAGTGGCCCTCTCCACAGGCACTGGGCATCAAAGAAAAAACATGTTCCAGCCGTAGGATCAGCCAACATGATTATTGCCATGCATGTCATTCTATTGATGATGACTGCAGACCAAAGGGCAAAGGTGAGTGCAACCACATCAACAACCAACAATCGGGAAAGGGCCAAACTGTACTCACCAAAGGGGTCACCATAACCTACCTGCGAATTGATCGCGTGAGTACGGTGCCCTCCTCCGTCTTCCCCACCATCCTGCTACATCATCACGAGCACTACAGCCTCGTATATTTCAGTGTGCCTGGATAACATGATTTCTGTTCGTATCGTATCAATCTACTCATAACGTGATACATGATTTTCTCATGAAAATTCGCAACACGGAATGTAACAAAACGCCCTCGTGAAATGGCCCATGCCCAAATTATCCCCTCGTAGTATACGCCAGTGTGCTGAGCAGCAATGCATCCCCTTCCCTCCTGTGTGATTTGATTATACATCAAGTCCTATACGGCCGTGATGGTGTCGCCTATTCATCATCCGCCCGGTATCCGTGTCGACCTCTGCCGCCCGCCCTCCCAGCCAAGTCGATCTTGCTCGCTTGCTTGTGGAGCCCATTGACAAATCCACGGTCGCCTCCACGCTCCCGGCCTCGGTCATCCGCCTCACGTGTGATACGTTCACGCTCCTCCAGAGCTGCCAGACGCTTCACACGATCGTCGTCAAGCTCTGATGCTGCAGACTGCATAGCTGCCAACTTCCGAGCTCGCTCCGCTTCCTTGTCTGCACCATTCTCTGCGCTTCGAGGAGGCGATCCGTTTCCATTATATCGCGAACGTCCGTTGTTGGAGTTATTATTTTGCCGTCCATTCTCCCTTGGGAGATCCCTCTTGTAGTCGCCGCTATTATATTTGCGGCTATCTCGGCGATCTGTATCGGGACGGCGATGAGACCTATCGGGGGAGCGTGATGGGGAGCGTCGACGAGACCGGTTTTGTCCAGAGGCAGGATCTTCTTCTCTCTTGTAACGGCGACTATCTTCGCCGCTTCGATCTCGCCGGCTTCTCCTCTCTTCGGGGTCATCCCTGCGATCCCTGCCACGGTGGGACTCTCGTTCTGTAGAGTAGTCGCGTCGTCTTCGCTTGTGTCTCTTCTCGTCATCAGACTCATCGCGGGGTCGAGGGCTCCGTGATCGTGAGTAAGATCGCCTGTGCCTATGCCTGCCGCGCTCGTCGTCCGGGTCATCATCTCGGTGGTGCCTGTGATGTCTGCGTTTGTGTCGCTCCTCGCGATGTCGTGATTTTTCTTTCTTTTCGCCCTCAGCCCCCACGGAAGCAAGTAGTTGCCGGCGCCTGATCGGATCGTTCATCATCGCCTCGTAGGTCGCTTGTTCTTGGCGCTTGATGGCGAGTAAAGGATCGTCTCGAATCTTGGCCGCAGTATCTCTTGCAGTGTTGGCATTCTGCAGAGCCATGAAACTTTCTTGTCCTGCTCCTTTCTCCAAATTCTTATGCTCGGTGCCTTTGATCAGGTTGTCGATGCGCCGCTTGCCCAGGAGGTAGGCTTCCTGGCTTTCAGCGTTGCCTCCAGGGCCATCACCCGCTCCAGAATACATCCAGTCGACACGGTCTATCCGCTTCTTCCCGCCCGCTGCCTCCAGCTGACGCTGGAGTTCCTCCTTGGCACGCTCCTCTTTGAGTTCATTGATGCGCTGTTGGGTGCGCTTGCGCTCGGCAAGGGCCTTCTGTTCCTCATCGTAGACGGCGGCCTGGTTGCGTCGCAGAGTCGGATGGAACGACTTCTTCAAGTTCAGATCTCCGCCACCCATGATGGCGACTCACTTTCTGGCGGGGATGGGCGAGTGAGATGAGGCGAAGGTGCAAAGTGTTGAAAGGAAGTCTCTAAATCTGGTGGCAAAGGAAAGCACGACACACTGATGGGCATCGACGTGGACCCGCTTTATTTTTCTCCAACCTTGCTGCCTGGTGGTTGGACAGGCCCAGCCACCTTACCCTAGACTTCTCCATCCATAAACTCAGCATGCGAGGATGCACGCGAGCGTCAGAAGGCATTTAAGCTATGGAAGCCGAAATCAATTGTCGATTTTATTTTATTTATAAACAGGTCTTTCTATTAATAAGTCAGCTTAGATTTGTTCTTCTTTCAATTTCGATGTAGCGTCAAACTATGTCGCGTCATCCCTCTGCACGTCAGACACCAAGAGTCCTAAATCTGACCAGCTCTTATTGAAGGAAGGCGATGCCACCGTTTTTACAACCTTCCTTAATTTGCGCTCATTCATAAATCATCACATTCTCGCTTTTTGAGCGACCGACGAATAAATTTTTCAATTCTTGCTCTATTTTTTGAAAACTCTTCAGGCTACAAGCTCGTGTTGTGTATCGAGCGCGACGCACAGCAGGCCAATATCATCCCAGAATGCAGGAACAAAGTGTAACCGGCGAGCAGTATGATTTCTTTTATGGCAGTGAAATTGAACCATATCATTCATTTACCAACTAAACGCTTAGACCACCAGTTTCCTTATATTCTCCACTGGGATCAGCACGATCCTTCCGTCTTCTGGAACTCCAAAATCATGGGGAGGATCATACAATAGAGTGTAAGATGATAACTGGCGAACTCACCGACGGCCTATTCCCACCATACACAGCCTTGTCATATACGTGGGGGAGTATGGAGCGGACCTGTCCAGTCTTCATAAATGGCCTCCAATGTAACATCACCTCTGACCTCTTTGAGGCCATGAAAGCGATAAGAGAGATGCAGCAAAGTCATGACAATATGTCGGGGTACTGGTGGATTGATATGCTGTGCATCAACCAAAATGACATATCAGAACGAGGTCATCAGGTGGGAATGATGCGTGACATCTTCCAGAAAGCGACTCTTGTTGTTGCTTGGCTTGGACCTGACTACAACGACAGTTCGGTCGCGATGGAAGACTATCGCGGGCAACTCAGATCCCGGACAAATCCCGAGCATGAATGGGAAGATGATCAACGATATTTCGAGCTGCAACTAAACTTTAGGCGCTTCCTCTCCCGGCCATATTGGTCACGCGTTTGGATCATCCAAGAGCTATGTGTCGCCCAGCGGATTCTGCTTGCATGCGGCAAAAGAACGGTCCCATGGGAAACATTTCAAGCCGAAGCACAGGGTGATCCCTCACGCAGCTCTCACCCCACGTATCTGCAACTCACACTTTCTATCGACAATTTTCAGGTACTCATACCATACAGCTTGATGGAACTCAGGGCCAAACTTCAGTCCTCCAAGATGAGTCTCGGATCGCTTCTGACCTTCTCCGCGCAATCCCTTTCCACGGATCCACGCGATCGGGTTTTCGGGCTTCTGGGCATGGCGACAGGTGACTCCATTGGCGGAATAGTGCCTGATTATACCATGTCGCCATGCCGTGTATTTTGCTGTGCCATCCGAGCAGTGCTCCATCGGTTGTCGTCCCGCCACATCACCGCCGTTGAAGAAACCAGGGTTGCAGCCGCCGTAAAAAAATGTTTGCATAACCCGCAGAGCAAAGACGATAGTTCACGAGCGTACTGTGACGGGGTGGAATGCAATGTGTGGTGGTGTTGTTTGGAAGTAGCTCTGTTTGATTCGTGAAACAGGATCCAAAAACGATCAAGTACCGATTCACAATATTCAATGGTCAGGTAACTGAAACACAAGTGTCCATATTGTTTCGATTGGCTCTGCCCCAATAGTGATTTGCCAATTTCATCGTAGAAACATCATCTCATCTCGTCCATATCCTGATGTCTGGGGAGAAGTTGCGAGAGAAAAGGAACGATTGGTAAAGTTTTTATTTGGTATTTCCCCTTCATACACTGGGTGCGTTGCCTCTTAAATGTCAAGCTGGATGCGCGGTTGCGGCACCAAGCTTCGAGATCCGTCGTATTGTTGTATTGTACACATGATATACACTCTCGCACATCGATTCGTCCCTATTCATATCCATGAATTGAATACCCCCCTCCCGCATTACCAACTTGCCCTCTTCATACCAGGGATGTTTCCTGCCATGGCCTCCATACGGAACTGGAACTATAACGGGGGTTAGCAATCTTGTTCGTCCACAGGTTCGTCTTGTCGAGCAGCCACGCACTCGGGTCATCTTGAAATCCCGAAGAACACCACGCCCTTGTCCACCCATTATGCATCTGTTTCGAATTTGTGTGCCACGGGTGTAGGAGTGCATCTGTGTCAACTGCAGCTGGGCTTCGGCTCGGACTCGAGGGGGGAGGGTCGTGTTGCGGATGATGTAGCGGAGGGCTTGACTAATTCGAGGAAACATCAATTCAGTTAGCAAAATACATCGTTTGAATGCGACGAATGCGACGGTAGGTTTCTCGAGCGATCTATCGCAACAATGAACGAGAGGCATTTGGTGAGGCATACCGCTCAGGCTCGAATTTTTCGAAGACCAGGCGCTTTGTGTGGTCACGGATGGTTCGAGGCTTGATGAAGCAGCCCAGATCGAGCTTCTTGGCCCGGAACATCGACATGCTGGGCAATTGTGCTCGGTCGATCGGGGACAATTGACAGCCTGATAATTGATTTTGGTTCTTGGCGTAGGAGAAGCTTCGGTGATGCAAAAGATGTTCAGATCGGGTGGTGCCGAGAATCTGCCGACGGTACGTACCTGCTTCAGAGCCACATCATATTGGGTCTCAATTCCTCCCGTTTGCAAGATCTGAATCTTCGAAAAGCTATCGCTAGGTACTTTGGCACACCTCCCATTTTGGAATATCCCAATGATCGGATTAATTCACATCATGCAATCCGGGAATCTTATGAGAATGCTGCTTCAAGTTGACTCCTCAGCGCCATGGCCATTATCCCGAGGTTTACCCACTCAAATGAGCTTCGAGCTGGCGGCCGGGTCCGGATCCGATGCGGAGCAGAAGCCTGTGGAGAAGAGTGACAGGTTTCGGTTAAACCTAGGCCCCGTTTTAGGAGTCCTCGGACCGTTGCGCCGTCCTAGCGGCGTCAGTGGTCTGGCCCCCACACTTGTTGAATTTGGCGCCCCTGACGTGGGAATGGCTTCAGTTCGTCCTTCATTACGTCTCCATACCATCTGCATCTGCCCCGCTCTCCCCGTGATTGATTATTTGTTTCCATCATCAGCGTTGGGGTAATTCTAATGACTTAATTTTCCCTTCTCCCAACCTCAGATAGGATAGCGGATGCCCCGTGTGTCAAAACTGTGCTTTCGCTAAGCTCCCCTAACTAGGTCAGCACGCTCAGCCGAGATGATGGCCGGTGACGACCAGAGCAAGAAGGGGCTTCTCGCGTCCGAAGAAAGGGATTTATTTGATGGAAGGGACTCGATTGATTCAGGTTCTGACATTGACATCAACAAGTATCCCGAGGTTTCCTACCGAGCCAATCGTACCTTGGACAGACCTCGCACACCACTTTACAAACGACCATGTGCTCGCCTCACCTTTGGTCTCGCGGCAAGTTTTCTTCTCTTTTTCATCGGGGCCGGCTTGCTAGGGCATAAAGTTCACAAAGAGGACAAGTCCTTGTATGGCCAGTCGCCGCCATGGTACCCAACGCCCAAGGGCGGAAGTGTTACCCAGTGGGCAGAGAGTTACCGAAAGGCCAGCGAGATGGTATCCAGAATGACGCTCCCTGAAAAGGTCAACATTACCACTGGGACAGGCTGGCAGATGGGTCTGGCCGTTGGTAACAGCGCACCGGCTCTCAATGTTGGGTTCCCTGGTCTTTGCCTCCAAGACGGCCCGCTGGGTGTCCGGCTCGCAGACAATATCACAGCCTTTCCTGCCGGTGTGACCGTGGGCGCTACCTTCAACAGAGAGCTCATGTACCGGCGAGGCAATGCCCACGGGACAGAGGCTCGTGAGAAGGGCTGCAACGTCTTGCTTGGCCCCTCGGTCGGCCCTCTTGGGCGCATGCCTGCTGGCGGGCGAAACTGGGAGGGATTCGGATCGGATCCCTACCTCCAGGGTGTTGCTGCCGGAGAGACCGTGCGTGGAATTCAAGATGCCAAGGTCATGGCTACGATCAAACATTATATTGCCAACGAGCAAGAGCACTTCCGCCAACCCTCAGGATGGGGAACACCCGAGTCCATTTCTAGCAACATCGATGACCGGACGTTGCATGAGATTTACGCCTGGCCATTTGCCAATGCTGTCAAAGCCGGTGTCGCCAGCCTCATGTGCTCTTATAATCAGGTCAATAACTCGTACGCCTGTGAGAATTCTAAGCTTCTGAACGGAATTCTCAAGGACGAACTAGGCTTCCAGGGATTCGTCATGTCTGATTGGCTAGCTCAGCGCTCTGGTGTCGCAAGTGCTCTGGCAGGCCTTGACATGACCATGCCGGGCGATGGTTTGATCTGGGCGGACGGAGACTCGCTTTGGGGCCCTCATTTAACTAGGGCTGTCCTCAATGGCACTGTCCCTGTTGATCGTCTCAATGACATGGCGACCAGGATTGTGGCTGCTTGGTATCAGCTTGGGCAGGACGACGAGACCGTATTTGATAGGAAGGGCCCCAACTTCTCATCATGGACGAATGACGAGATGGGTTTGATTTACAATGGGAGCCCCTCACCCCAGGAGAAGGTAAAGGTAAACCACTTTGTCAATGTTCAAAGCGACCATGCAATTGTTGCTCGCCAGGTCGCCACCGAGGGAACGGTTCTGTTAAAGAATGAAGGTGTTTTGCCTTTGACACGTGATGGGGAGATTGGCCTCGAGAAGAAGACTAAATCTGAAGGGAAACTGCGCATTGGAATCTATGGCGAGGACGCCGGGCCTGGAAAGGGCCCCAACTATTGCCAAGATCGTGGCTGCAACCAGGGCACCCTTGGATCCGGTTGGGGAAGTGGTGCTGTTGAATTCCCTTACCTGGTCGCGCCCGTCAAAGCCCTCCGAGAGGGCTTCAACAAGGAAAAGACCGAGATTACCGAGTATCTCAAGAATGATGTTACTAAGGGGCATAAGGAGATCTTAGATAAGCAGGACGTCTGCATCGTGTTCGCCAATTCGGATGCCGGCGAAGGCTTCCTCACATGGGACAGGCTTGAGGGCGACCGCAACGACCTGAGCTTGCAAAAGGGAGGCGACAAGCTGGTAGAAGAGGTGGCTACCCACTGCGGAGGAGGCGGGGGTTCAACCATTGTTGTCATCCACTCAGTCGGCCCCGTCGTTGTAGACAAGTGGATTGACATCTCCGGCGTCAAGGCTGTGCTGGCGGCCAACCTGCCTGGCCAGGAGAGCGGAAACGCCATTGCGAGCCTGATCTTCGGAGACGAGAACCCAAGCGGCAAGCTCCCCTACACGATCGGCAAGTCTCTCAAGGACTACGGCCTGGGCGGTCAGATTATGTATCACCCCAACGGCACAGTCCCGCAGCAGAACTTTGACGAGGGAGCAGCCATCGACTACCGTCACTTTGACAGATACGGGATTGAGCCACGGTACGAGTTTGGTTTTGGTCTTTCTTACACATCGTTTGAGTACAGCGGCATCAATGTCAAGCAACACAAGGCCAAATCAGCCCTACCCGCCAAGCGCCCGACTCCAGGTGCCACGCCTCCCGATTATGACAACAAGATCCCACCGGTAGAGGAGGCCTTGTTCCCATCGGAAATTCGCAAGTTTGACAAGTTTATTTACCCTTACATCAACTCTGCGGACGACATTAAGTCTGAGCCGTACCCATACCCCGAAGGCTACGACGTTGAACAGCCACTGTCCGAAGCTGGAGGCGGCGAGGGCGGCAACCCGGACTTATGGGAGATATACGTAACAGTCAGTGTTGATGTGAAGAACGTTGGCAGTGTTGGTGGCAAAGTCGTGCCACAGCTGTATCTGTCTTACCCCGTTGACCAAGGTTCGACCCTGCCGTGGCCTGTTCGCGTGCTGAGAGGGTTTGAAAAAGTACATCTCGATGTCGGGGAGTCAAAGAAGGTCGAGTTCCCACTGACTAGGCGGGACCTGAGCTACTGGGACGTAGAGAGACAGAACTGGGTGTTAGTGGAGGCCGGCGAATATCGGTTTGCAGTTGGAGAAAGCTCTCGTGATGCAAAGGCGACTGCAACATGGTGAACAGGATATAAAACTATGGGAGCGCGTGATTGATGGATATAGCGGGATCTTAGATTGCAGGGACAGGTAGCCAGGTCGTCATTGAAATCGGGGCTGTTTCCTCCAAACACACGCAACCCACCCTCCAGCAGTGATTGACATGGATTTTGCCGGCACCTCTTGCCATCTGGCGGAGATCTCGATGTTGTATGTGTCAATGATGCCTTTGATCTTCGCTTCCTTGCCGGACACTACAGTGAACGTGTTAGCCACCCACACTCCCTGGCAAACCCTGCCGGGAACTGCTAAATTGCATCGGCTATTATCTCTTCAACCTGGCTAGACACCCGAGTTTCTCGAAGCCCAGGACAAGAGCTGACCCTCCCTGTGAGGGGTCGACCGGGGTTCGGGGTATCGGGCACAACGGGTTCCGTCGCTCTGCCTCCCGTTTCTCTATGCCACGACGGTTAATCGGAATCCAGAGAAGCGACCGATCCTGGGAGTCCGCGAACGCGCCAATCAACTGAGCAAAGACCATGTCAGGCTGTCAGTCTTGTTGGTCCTGAGGTAGCACTGAAACCGCAACAGGCTCCACAGACCCCCAAAGCGAGAGCGAGGTGCAGAGAGTCTGTGTAATCTAACCATCACCCCATTTTATCCCCATCGACTAAGCTCGAGAGGCCAAAGCCCGGTCCTTGTGCATGCATAACCCGGCAACATGGGGATCCGGAGTTGGGGGAAACGGCAGGTCGGCGCATTTTCTGCATGCCCAGCTGGCGAATATCCCTGGAAACGAGGGTCGTACATACTTCTTCATCGGAATTAAATTATGGATATGGGCTGGATTCAATTTTCTGTCGCCTGTCTCCCATGGACTTAATTTTTGTTATCTCCAACAGCCCTGCATAAAGACTGATATGACCTCTGCTGACCGCACTCTTGACCATTCTCGTCTGATACTTTGATTCTTTTGCGTTGTGAGACAGAAGGAAGGATCGACCCTTGTCTAACACTAGAGTAGTTATTTACTTGCCGGTTTGTTTTGGTTTCTTCTGGTGCTTCAATTGCCCTGCCCACACCACCGTGCCTCGGCTCACAGCCTCAAGCCAGGGAAAGAGGGGAAAGAGAGTAGGACGCAACAAGGGAACTCAGTCGCAAACAACCAACTATAGCATCGATTTCCGGGCAACCATAATACATAGCCATGGCGGCGGTGGAGAAGGTAGAGGGGAACCCAGCGCCACGGCGCGAAAGCGCTGAAAAGGACAATGCCTCGCACACCAGCACCAACGATGACGACGACGACAGCACCGACAGGGTGGACCAGAACTCCCTCAGAAGACATATCAGTATTGCGAGCGCCGAGGGGGCTGCCGCCGGCGCTGCGGCAGAAATGTCCATGGCCGCCGAGTCAATTGTGCAGACCGACCCCAATGCCATAGGATGGGACGGACCCGACGACCCTGCAAACCCGATGAACTGGCCGGACCACAAGAAGTGGTCTACGGTGGTTATAATCTCACTTATGACGGTTTTGACGTGAGTCTTCTTCCGCCTGTTTGGCACTCTTTTCCCGATTTTCTCCAGCCGTGGATGAGCAGTAGCTGACATTGCGAGCGACTAGACCCTTGGTATGTACCGTTCCTTTCCCCCACCCAAGGGAATTACGAAGTGTATGCTCTGTGAATCTCCAGCTGATTGTGACGGTTTCCTCAGGGTTCTTCCATGTTCGCCCCAGGTGTGCCAGACATCATGGCCGAGTTCAAGTCGCGGGACGAGACGCTCGCCACCTTCGTCGTCTCAGTGTACGTCCTTGGTTTCGCCTTTGGGCCGTTGCTGGCCGCGCCGATGAGTGAGATCTATGGTCGCGCCATCTGCTACAACGTCGCCAACGTCGCCTTCGTCATCTTCACAATCGGCACGGCGCTCAGCCAGAATATGGGCATGATGATCGCGTTCCGATTCCTGATGGGGTTTGCTGGTTCAACGCCCATAACTAACGGCAGTGGCTCCATTGCCGACATGTTCCCTATTGAGAAACGTGGCAGGGCAATGTCTGTGTGGGCAATGGGACCGATGCTGGGTCCCTGCATTGGACCTGTGGCTGGCGGGTATCTCGTCCAAGGCTTGAACTGGCGCTGGGTGTTTTGGATCATGGCCATGGCGGTTCGTACAAAGTGATTTTCAAATTCATCTTTGCTCATCTAACAGATCAACATAGGGAGGCGTGATCTCGCTCGCTGGTCTCTTCTTGGTAAACGAAACGTACCATCCCAAACTGGTCGGTAACAAGGTCCGTAAACTACGCAAGGAAACCGGAAACACGGACCTTTACAACGCCCTCGAGGACCAGACTATGACGGAAAAGATGAGGCTCAAGTTGGCTATCATTCGACCTCTCAAGATCCTCTTCATGCTCCCATCCGTGAGCCTCATGTCGCTTTACGTGGCTGTCATCTACGGCATCTTGTACTTGATGATTAGCACCTTTACCTTTGTTTTTGGAGCCAACCAATACGGATTCTCAACGGGAACCGTGGGATTGTCGTACATCCCGACCGGTCTAGGGTGCATCGTTGGCATGGTTCTCTTTGGCGCCTTGACGGATATGGAGGTGAAGAAAAGGCAAAAGAAGGGCGAAACACCGGTGCCAGAGGACCGTTTGGCGATTTACATGATTGTCTTGGCTGGTGTCACAACTACCGTCTCCCTCTTCTGGTACGGCTGGTCGGTTGAACAGAAGATACACTGGATATGCCCAATGATTGCCGTCGCTGTCTTTTGCTTTGGATTGATGGGTGTTATGGCAAGTATTGCCTCTTACCCTCTCTGCTTTAATTTTGTGGAATACTAACTATAGGAATGTCCAGATGACGGTGCAGATCTATCTCATCGATTGTTACATCCAGTACGCGGCGTCCGTCATCGCTGCACTCACCGTGTTCCGCTCCATCGTCGGCGCATTCTTGCCTATGGCTGGGTTATCTCTATACAATAAGCTTGGATATGGCTGGGGAAACAGTTTGCTTGGATTTTTGTGCCTCATCCTAGCGCCAGTACCTCTTTTCTTCTGGAAGTATGGAGCAAGAATGCGAACAAAATTCCAAATAAAATTGTGAGGAGGAAGTGGGGTGTGGTTTCTTTGCTTGTTTTAAAAGGAGTTGGTTTAGGGCCTGATCATCATCATCTGTCTATACATACGATATATAATTGCTCGTGGAGCACAAAATTCACGGATGTAAAAGTACAATTTCTAGTCGTTTTAAGGCTATACCCCTCAGGTGCCTCAACTAATCCACTCGAAGTAGAAGACTAAGACCCTCTGGAGGAATCGACCACTGTTTGGGTTTGAAATGAACGGATGGAGACGCTATTTTCGCCGCCGGATGACCCAAAGTTCAAGGGGGATAACCGGCCACAAAACTGGATACTTGCTCGCAATTAATGCATGAAAGGGTTTCATATATCCTTGTTCCTAATGGAGATGGACGAGAGAACTATAAACCATGATGTTCTTTTGTTTTCACTTCAGATAATGGAGACACTTCTTTCATTGGATATTGTCCCACAGGGCTTTGCTTTGTCTGCTTGCGGAGATAATAGGCTTAACATCAAGGCTTGCTAAACTCGATTCCGTAGTTCAATACTGGTGTCGTTTATCTTTAAATCTGTAACCCTCATAAAAGTCCATGTTCAACAATATATGTACTTAACCTCACCTCTGGTTGTACCGATAACTACAAGACCGCCTTCAAGCGGCTGGGTTGGCTGATCTAAGGAAAACAAGTAATTTGCAGATGGATCCTTCCAAAAATACAATAAGTACAAAAATAAAATGATAATTCGATCCGCTTAATAGGGGAGAGAGTTGATTCCAGCCACCGCTACGGTATTGCCCGCCACGGTCATGAGGGCCGCGTTCTTCGAGTGCCTCATCATCCTCAAGTGATCTTCGATCTGTGCTATTGAGCACACCAACACTTCCTCGAATGCAGCTCGGGATAAGCCCATCCTGACTATCTCGATCGTCCCCAGTGCGCCGGATTTGTGTAGGTCGACCAAGGCCACAGGTTCGCCGTCCTCGTCCAATAGCCGCCATGTGGCATGCTTCCAGTCCATGTCCGTCATTCTCCACTCGAGGCGTCCGATCTCAGTTGCATCAAAGTGCCCGTTCAGAGCCTGATACCTGAGTTCTCGTGATGTCAAAGGGAACTCTATCTCGAGTTTTGCGGTCAGCTTTGACCAGTCGAACTTGCCCACGATATCCCCGTTGCTGCGGGGCGTCCGCGAGATGACGGTGTATGCAGAATCCCCAAATAAGCCTCTGTCGTCCACGAGCTCATATGACAACTCAGTGTCACCGGGCACAGTCAAGCCAGTGGGGTTCCAGTTGAACTTGATGACCTTTTCAAATGTGGGAAGTGGTTTTAGAGGTGGGGCGAATTTGATGATTTTGTTTTTCAAGAAATCCATTTTGGATATATTTTGTCGACGGAAGTAAAATAGACCAGTAATAGAAAACACAGGAGTTGGGTTTTTGAAAATGGAATTCCCTTCATTGAGACGTGGCTATAAAGTGGCTTCTTATACAACGGCGCTCTGCCTCCATCTTGCGTCGGCTGTTCCCCGAAGCATGCACGGAAGAAATGAATCATTGCTGAAACAAGACTTATTTTGTCACCATCCAATGATTGCATATTGTTCTCTGGTGTTTTCTCTCTTATGGAGCATCTTAAGAATGGAAGCAGTGGAGACAAGGTTGACAGGCGACAGTTGAGGTCGCCGACGTTGACAGCCTTGCAGGGGTTGTCATTCGCTTGAGGTCCCCGATCAAATTTTAGGATTGCGCGTTCCTCTTGTATTCTAATTTCCAATTTATTTATATAGCAATCGGCTCTGGAATGAGATTAGGTAAGTGGTTGGTAACTGCCGGTATTTAAGGTGAGAGTTCCCCCTAGTGGGCAACGGCCCTTCAACCTTAATGCAGATACAGTTCTGATTCACGATTGTAATGCAGCACATTTTGTTGAATCCCGTGCGTCAGCCTCTGATATAGAACTTGATATGCCTGGCATGTTTCAATTGAAGCCGGCATAGGTGCACACTTCTTCTACCGTTTCTTCCTACCTTTGACAAGCTTCTCTGGAGATGCAGTCGACATCTAGCTTACCTGATCTAGGCCATTGGCTGTCTCCATGCGTGCCAATAGCAGGATGACTGGGACTTACCGACACTGGAGTACCAACCGCGTGGCCCATCCAGGGTAGGATGCCAATCATGAACTGATCCCGCGATAAACTTGCACGATCTCGAACAGAGGTGATGTTAAGGAGCGGGGAGACCCGGTGTTGGCCCAATAAGGTGAGAGCAAAGATTTGGTCTTGTCAAAAGTGCCTGTGTGTCATTGCTTAAAGTGTGTTCGACCTGCATTGTGTGATGCCGATTATGCCGAGTAGATGTTGCATCCGCTAGTAACTGGGCAACTGGGACATGGCCCCAGCTCACCTTATCTACCTCTCAGGCAGGGGAAGCATGGCTCAAGGTATCAATACTGCTGCTGTTGAAGCTTAAATAGCAGGAGTTGGCATGGAAATTCGGTCGGTAGTAACAATACCGATGCTCACAACATCGCTAGATTCTTGATTTTGAATGAAAAGGACTTGGCTGAACTTGATGATTCACCTTGTCGGTTTGGCCACACTGGCTGGCCTTCCTAAAAGATATCATCCGTGCTTGTACCCCAGAATTCTTACAGATAACAACATAAGACCCATGTAAGCCGAAGCTAGGCATGCAGACAATCAGCTGCAAGGCACCAGTATTTAACTTCTCTCCTCCCGGAACTTTGGCTGGATTTTTTTTCTCAGGCCAATTGAGGTGTATTTTTCTCCTCGTTCAGCCGGACCAGTCAATCGCCATGCTCTTTGCGTTGTTGCTTTCGGTTGCTGAGCTGGCAGCCGCTCAATTCGTCGCTGAGCCCACAGGCTTCACGACAAAGAAGGGCCATGCCGGCATTGATGTTAGGTACAAAGAGGTGCCGACAGGAATCTGCGAGCAAACTCCTGGCGTGAAGAGCTTCAGTGGCTATGCCGATGTGGCCGAGAACGAGCACATTTTCTTCTGGTTCTTTGAGGCGCGAGATGTCGACCCCGAGACCGCTCCCCTGACCATTTGGATCAATGGCGGACCTGGTAGCTCGTCCATGATCGGTCTTTGGCAAGAAATGGGTCCATGCGGTGTCGACTTTGACGGCAACTTGTACGACAACCCGTACGCATGGAACAATGTGACCAACATGATCTATATTGACCAGCCTACGACCACCGGTTTCTCCTACTCGATCCCCGTCTCGGGATACAAAGATTCCAACTCTGGAGATCTCGTCAGACTCCCGAATGCAACTTGCCCTGATTATGCGGACCCCTCGACTTGTGGCACCTACAACGTATTCGACACCACGCTGACGGCCAATTCTACGCCCGCCGCAGCACCCAACTTCTACAAGACTCTGCAGGCCTTCACCGGTGCATTCCCGCAATACTCTTCAAACGGCGTCTACTTCTCCACGGAGAGCTACGGTGGCCACTATGCGCCAATCTTCAGCCGTTACATCGTGGAGCAGAACAAGTTGAATAACTCGGGCACAGCACACATCGACCTCAAGGGCGTGCTCATCGGGAACGGCTGGTTTGACCCTATCCTCCAATATGCCAGCTTCTACAACTTCTCCTCCAGCATCAGCAAGCAGCGCCACCAGGGAGGCAGTCCCTATGGGATCAACTACGACCAGACGGCAGATGACAAGGTCTACAACAGCATGTACGGAGAGGGAAATTGCCTCGACATGCTCCTCGAATGCAACGCGTACCCTTACGCAAACTACACATCTGACGGAGAGGGCAATACGGTCTGCAGCGCGGCAGATAATTGGTGCTACTATCAAGTAGAGTATCCCTTTGACGACGTCTTCGGCCGCGATGAGTACGACGTCCGCTACCTGACACCGGATCCCTTCCCGTACGCCTTCTACGTCGATTATTTAAACACCGAGACGGTCCAGGCCGCCATTGGCGCGTACACAAATTTCAGCGAGAGCTCTTCCGTCGCCGGCACGGCGTTCGGAGCCACCGGCGATGACGGCCGTGAGATAGGTGTGCGCGCCGCCGTCGAGTACCTGATCAGTGAGAACATCCCGGTGGTTGTCTATTTCGGCGACGCAGACTACATCTGCAACTGGTTCGGCGGCGAGGCCTTTGTCGAGACCCTCTCGAACATCCCCGCGTACACGGATGGATCGGCCGGGTTCGTGAACATCACCTCGTCCGATGGCGTCGTCCACGGCGAGGTCAAGAGCACGGGGAGCTTCTCGTTCGTCCGGATCTACGAGTCGGGCCACGAAGTGCCGTTTTACCAGCCGCTCGTCTCCCTCGAGATGCTGAACAGGACCATACACGGCGTGGACATTGCCACGGGGACGACGGTCGTGACGAAAGACTACATCACCGAGGGCCCCGTGGACTCTACGTTCCTCAACGGCAACAAGACCGTCACTACTCAGATCATCCCCGCCAACGCCACGTATAACGTCCTTACCAACCAGCCTAACCCTCCTTACAATGTCACCCCCGTGGACTCGCTCGTCGGCCGTCGTGATACTGGGTCGCTAACAAGATATGAGAGGGCTGTGCTTGACTCAACGAAGCTGAGTGAGAAGAACGTGCGTTCGGAAGAGCATGTGAGACGGCCAAGGGGCAAGAAGGGACGACAGGCACTTTTCGAGCGCAAGTCTGCCGGAAAGGCCAGGAAAGATAGAATGCGATGAAGGAATATCAATTAGATTTTAACCAAAGTAAATCAAAGTGGAATCATGACTTCAGAGTTCACGGATGAGTGCTAAATTGCGAATAATAAACCGATAGTGATAGCCTATAATGCTAGATAGGTGCTGAGTGGGTACGAACCTATCCAAGCAATGGTCAAGGGATAGATTTAGTCATATCTTCGAACTTGGGGTTGCTCAAAGTATATCCTGCTCTGGTTCGACTAACGAATGTGGACGGCTATGATTATAAAACGATGATTCTGAATTGCTACGCTGACGCTGTCTGTGTAAATGAAAACCCGAAAACCGTCCCTCCTATCCTTTTTGCGTCCAGCTATCTAGGGAACGAGTCAACCAGCCATATCTTTGCGAATTCCGGCTCTAGGAATGCGGGCTTGCGACCTCCCTAGATAGGAAAATGTGCTGTACTCCATGCCTGAAATTATAGGTTGCCCTCAATTTCGCGTGATTACTATAATACTCTATCCGGACGCTCCTTCTGGTCCTGTCCACCAAGCTAAACCACGGACCATCCTACAAGGTTCCCCTTTTCCTCCCGTGAAATAGGAGGCCGGGCTGTCCTCGACTTCTGATTCTGCTCGCGAGATAATTACCATGGCCGTTTTTGGTACGGGTATCACTTGATAACCCTTGCCCAGGACCGGATACTACCATCAGCACAAAACTCTTGGCGCCGCGGCCTGTGAAGAGAACCTTGTTTGATCTCCTGACTTTGGTACGGTCCGCCACGGACGGATCATACCTGCTTCGAATCGAAGCAATCCAGCCAAGGCGGAAGTGGGAGAAAATACCAAGAGTGAGCCATGAGATCCTCTAGTCATCTGACGAGCCTGCCGCTGGCCGAGGTACCAGTGGTTTCTTTGCTGTGATAAACGCCCTGAAGCCAGCACAATCGTTAGCGAGAAAAGAAAAGGAGAAACCGGGGCACGGGACGTTTCAAGAACATACAGTCTGACGGAGCTTCGAAGCTTCGGGTCCTGGACCTCCTTATTAACCTGGTCTATCAAGTCCCTCGTATCGGACTCGTTCCAGCCATTCCGGTCGAAGAGCATGAGGTTGAACTGGTCCATGCCAAACAGGAAAACTTGACGCATGAGCTCGCTCCTCTCGCGCATGACCAGATCCCGAGGACTATGGAGAGGCACCCAATAGGTGCGCTCACGGATGCTCTCGCCGCCGAGGTCGCCCAGCCACCCGACAATGCGGGACATGGGGTCGTAGTCGAGCCCAAGAGCTTCCGTCATGGTGGTGAGGAGGGTTTCGTAGAGCCGGCAGGCAGGCCCGATCTCGGCGAGCTCCCCCGTGGGCAGGTCAGTCTGTGAAGGGTCGACGCCGAAGAAGCGAGGCTTGTAGAGGGTGAACTCGAGGTGGCCTCCGGGCCGGAGGTGGTTGTAGGCGTTGGTGATCAGCGCTTGCCAGTCGCGGATACCACCCTGGCAGATGTTGCGCATGTGAATAAAGTCGTATAGGCGTGGGGGCCAGGGCTCCTCGGTGATGTCGGCGACTTCGAATGTCAGATTGGAGGGCACGTCTTTGGGGAGCAGGCTGCTGCTGATGTCCATGCCGAGGATGGTGGCCTGGGGGTAGCGGAGGGCCATCTCAAGGGCCCAGATGCCGGTCCCGGTGCCCACATCGAGAATGTGGAAACTGGGCTCGGCAAAATTGGGTTTCTCGATGGGGAGCCGTGTGTCGGTGAGATTGCCGCCCAGGCAGCTCTTCCACAGGTTATGTTGCAGGTCCATCACCCTGCCGCCGGCAGCATCATTGGGCCAGAGGATGCGGCCGGAGCCGTGGTATGTGAAGCCGAAGGCGTGGATCGGCGGTAATGAATCTTCGGAGACTGACGAGAAGTTGGAGAGGGTCTCATCCAGGCTGTTGTCATCATCATCATCCTCTGGTTCACCCGCCTTGGACTGAGACCCTTTGGCCTCTGATGTAGGGCCTGACTCAGGCTCCTTTTCCCCCTTTGTGGCCGTGCCCTCTCCTGCGGATGGCATTATTGACGGCGACATTCTAGTAGTCGCAACTGGGAGTGAAGAAGCAGTAAGAAATTTCCAAATCACGATGTGTCGCCCGCACTTCCAATCCCTCAGAGCCCGCACACAGAGCGAAGCTGTTGTGATTCTTCAGCCTGGATCCTCACTCGGCCCAGTGCTGTACAATCGTCATGAACCAGTGGAAGGCGCTAAATAAAAGGGAAACGAAGAAAAAGGAAAAAGGAAAGTAAGGTAACCTAAAACGGATAACGTAGGCTACTCGTCCTTTTGAAACCAACAGGCGCTCACTGATCAGGTTCCGTCCAACAGAACCAGAATTGCAACACAAAGGCAGGACGATGGCTCGTGAGTCGTTGCCGGCCGCTTTTGAAACGACGGTGGGGAGGGAATGAAGCCGCAGATGAGATGGATGAGGCGGACAGGTGGGCGATCTCTGATATTTCGTCCCGCATCACCAACGCCAGAACAGAAGCACCCCAGCTAATTAGTAGTTGATAGCTGATTTTTTCAACGGGTCCGTCCCCTTCACTTCATCCCCATCCACCCCTGCCAGGCCCGGCTAGGTGCATTGGGTGGGAGGAAATACGACCTAGACTAATTAAACGTTGGTGATTCTCCTCTGGCCTTTTTGGACGACGCAGGCCATGCGTGACGTGTACAAATCAGGACAAGTGTACGAAGACTACCAACAGCTCTGCTAGATCAAAGATTGATAATGATGGACGGAGGGAAGAGGGGAGAAAGAGGGGGAAGCGCACCACGAGGCGAGGGCGTGGGATGTGATGAGTGTGTGACGGATCAATTGCTGGTTGCAGCACAGGCACTGACGGGCTGCAGCCTGCTGGATTTCAGTGGAGGCGGGCGCTGTGGTTGGTGCTGGGATACGCTGTGCGCAGCGCTGTATTGCGTGGTGTGGGGAGGGAGATTGGGGGCCACGGCCTTTTCGTCGCTGCCGTCGTTGGGCTGGGCCAATGGCGGTGCTGCAGAAGGTTGAACCACCCAGGGTCCTGCCACTAGTTGCCAGGCGGCCCCTCCAACCTGCGGCTACAGGTCACAGTTACAGCGCGCAGACCACCTGCCAGGCGGCCTGCTCACAGGGGCCACGGGAGGTGAGAACCTGCGGGCTACAGGGGTGCCACGCTGCGGCACATGCACTGAGGTTGCATGGCCAGTGGGTGCTGGTGCCGTGCCGTTGCGAAATAGTGCAGCTCCCCCCAATTAATCAGCACCACTCTCGCCCTGCTGCAGAAGCCAAAACACAGCCGCCCGCATCCGCGATCCATCGTCATTGTCGACTTGACGGGCAGACGACGCATCCGACTCCGAGATGGCATGACGCAGATGGGCACATATACATCTGGGCACGCAAAGCAGGGCCGGCGGGCGTGAGGGCAGAGCCCAGCAGGCACCCTTGTGCTGTTTGACGCAGTGCCCCCTTCCCTCTCCTCGTATCCATGATTCCTTCGACCAACGGACTCTTGATGCCTCGCATGCTTCCAGATGCTCCCATGTCTCTTCAGGGTGGTCGAGGTGACGCGAGCGTGCTGCGTGCATCCGGCCACCGCTGTATTCAACCGAAAAGCGACTCACCTACCTTATTTATTGCCTGCTAGGGACTTTGCCGAGCAGCAACTAGGAGAGGCATCCTGGCACGTCCCCAGCCTCGTGCCCCGTCTTCCACGTTTCCCCCCTCCCCTCGCCATGTTTCCCTCCTTGTCGTGTCCTCTCCTAGAGTGGCCGGGTCCGCATCCTATTGGCCCTGCTGCCCAGTGGACTAGGAGATTTTTCATCAAGCACGCGGAAGGGCTCTGCCCAATTGCTTCGCGTCATCCAGCCGGACAGTGGATAGGCAATAGCTTGCGAGTAATATCTACATGCTGGATATGTATGTCGACCAAGTAGGCGGCATGCAATAAGAATGGTTGGTCTGTGTCCCGTCTCTGGCCCCATCCATTATCTCCTCCCTCCACTCCGGGTGCTTACCTGTCCTATCACATGATGGTTGGACCCGAACAAGTCAAAACCAAATCACACTTGGCTTTGTCCCGATCCCTACCGCCTTTTCAGTGCGTATTATGTGTTCTGACGTTGCAACTGGCGAGCCAACAACTCCCGTCCCTGCAAACAACCCTACCCTACCCTCTCCCATGCCAATGATGCCATGCCATGACTTGCATGCATGGATGAACAAGCTCATAAGCGATAAAAGCGTGCCTCGGCGCTAAAAACCACTCGGCGACTCTCGGCCAAGTCCCCGTCTAGGCAATTTACGAGTTCGCTATAAAGGAGAGAGAGGTCAAATAGCGTGAGGCGGCCGGCAGGGGGCAGATCGCACATGGCCCATCTGCTCCCGAGATGTAATCCTTGGGGGCGGCTGTGCAATTTCCTCCCAGTGCAACTGTTTCGCCCGTTGTCAAATATGCACCCTTCCTTGTTCCCTGCCCTGCTAGTTTCGACTCGCTTCCGTCCCGTGCATTGGACTACACCCCAACGTAAGCTCTCCTGTTCCTATCCATCACCAAATGCAACGCTCAGAGTGTGGATACCAACGAGCTGAGAACAATTCGTCCTCCTGCATTCAGCCGTCGACGGGTCCTTTCTCCGAGGTTGGGCATATCACCGAGTAGCTTGGAAATTAGCGCTGGAAGTCCCGTAGTCCAATTCAATCTTTCCCCGGGCGGTATCTCGGCTCATGGGAGCTTGTTTCTGAGCTCCGTGACAAGACTATCCTTCGATAGCGCAGATGCATGCCCTCCGCAACTAAGAATTTCAGACACATCTCTTGTTGCCCTATGTGCTTCACATGATTCCACGTGTTTGGTGAATATAACCATTCTTCGGGCGGACAGATAATTGTCGTTGGTTTGAGCCATTTCGAAGCCAAGGCGGACGGAGTTAGCGGAGCACCACCAAACGCGGGGAACCTCACAAAGTGCCGTTCATTAGTATGAACGGGGAACTTTTGCAGCTAGAACTTTTGAAAGTTCACGAGGGATTTATTTCAATCAAACTCTCCCGCTTTCGAAGATCCCAAAGACGGTCGAACACTAGCTTCCTCATTGGAAACGCTTGGATGGTTGCCTTGATACGAGATATTTGACAGAAGGTTTTCCCCATATTAGTCGTTTACCAAGTCTCTACTTGGCCGTACCCAAGCCTGAGCTGTAGCTCCCTTTACCTAGTAAGAAATCTAAGCGCTTAGAGCTCATTGACTTCCTTCCCCCGGTGATACTACTGCTAAGTGAAAAGCAACTCAAGTCCGCGGAGGTCTAAAATAGCCTAGCAGTGTGATATGCAAAAGAATAAGTTGTTCCCATACAATTGTAAACTGGTTTGATCTATCCCTCCTTCTAGCTTTGAAACACAGCCTATCATTGCAAGAATCAACGCAGACTAGCTTTGGGTCGTTCATTGCTGCGTAGCCTAATAGCATGGCCCCTCATAGAGTCGTCGGCTAATAAGCTAATGATAAACGCCATAATTATTAACGGCCGTATAGGTCGACCAAGTTGGAGAAGCGAAACCATATGTGGCCATGATTTTGTTTCGGGGAGCTATCTATACATAAACATCCATCTTCAAGCAGTGATTTTATCAACCATCTAGTGTTGGTCGATACATACGCAAGTAACATATTCGCAGTCGAGTTACTCCCTTCCACTCCGAAACCCTCACCGCGAACTTTCTTCCCTTAGCAATCTTCAGATACTGGTCTCAAGGGACCGAATGCCTTTCCACAATACTTAGAGCCAGCATATTTGGTGTTATTGGTTTCAACCCGCCATCAATTTCTCTTAACATATTCAGCCAACCCGTTGAACCAACTTCAAGAAAGAGGCTTGACCCCGAACGGGCCAACACAATCTGCCTATGGTGACCTCCCAGCCGAATGAGCTAAGAGAAAATCGAAGTTTACATCAAAGAAGTGGCATCGACACCCCCCTTCAGCTCAATATACCAGCATTGATTATCCACCCTTCATACTGAGATTAATAACTTATGTTTCAGTACCTTGAGGAGATGATGAAGATAACAAGCCTGGTGAGACAGCTATCGTAGAAATAAAAAACTCATGCAAGTCCGCAAAGGACTGCACGAAGAGGGAGATGCTAGTCTGAGAGAATATGTAAAAGACAGATTGATTATATAGATGAGCAGTATCTACTATCTAATTTGATAGCAGCTTTCTGTTGTCACCTCTTACAAGTTGCCGCATATTTTGCCTGAGGCTGGGAGGAAGCATGTCGCATAATGTTACATTGAGAAAGAGTGATCCATTAGTCCGTCTCGACTTGGTTGGGCTCTTCATTCCTTCGTTTGCTAACCGAGCCCCTACGTTGATGCAAATCTTGGACAAGTTACATCACGGACTTGCTGCCTGAATCCTGCTGTGAAGGCAGAGCCAATACGCAACACCTCTTACATAGGTACATGTAATTTAGATATGTGCCTAGCAAGAAAATTCGTCAGCTCGTTGAAGCCTCATGACACGCCACATTAATAGCTTTTATTATTGCCTTTAGAATTTTAGATCCTAAAAATATGAAGTTAATGTATGCAAGGTGGCACTGCCCAAGGTGTTCATGTGTACTTGATACCCATGGATGTCCATGTGAAACTCGGTTCAAGGCTCCCTAATAGAACAGCAACGGAGGGCTATAGTGGCTGCCTAACAAGCCCCGCTAGGTGACCAACCACCCACTTGTCTGTTGGGCTGTGCAAAATCAATGATTTATCACTCACGATGCACGTGCAATCGCAATCAGCTTACTATTCGGTAAACAATGCCGGTTGGTCTGACCGGAGAAATCAGATCCGGCTAACAGGGGTAAACTTCTTCCTTAAGTTTCGCAGGTTTTCCATCCGCAGTCATCGAACCTCGCCCGGGATTAAACTCCACGCCTATTGCTCTCACCACGCACAATTCATTTGCAATGAAGTCGGCTTCACAGAGACCCGTGGCAACCTCTAGGGTGTTGTCAATAGCCATCCATGTCATAGGCTTGCTATTTTTCGCATTGTCATTTTCCCAGGTTCCGAAGGGCACAAACCCTTTGCGCAAGGGGTTTGGAGGGCCGTATAAGTTTCTTACCATCATCGCACTCCTCCTATCAACAATCACATTTGTGATCGGCTTCCTCGCCGACGTGCTCAATGTTCAACCTCTATTCAAAGCTAAGAGCTACATGTCGCTATGCGCCACGCCTGTTGAGCTTCTCATTACGATATTCTACTGGACTTTATATGCCATTGACAGGACCAAGTTGACGCCTCCTGGCCACCAGCTCCCGCTCAGCCATGATCTTGGCCTCCATGCTGTCCCGACTATCATGTTGCTGGTAGATCTGCTGATTCTGAGCCCGCCATGGCCAATCAATGGACGCACGGCTTTTGTCTTAGATCTGGCCATCGCCTTTTCTTATTGGGGTTGGATCGAATATTGTTTTTCGATTGTTGGATGGTAAGGTTGAGTCGGCCTCGCTCGCAGTACCAATACTGATAACACCTCGTGTAGGTACCCGTATCCTGGCCTTACGCTGGCATCTCCCCTCAAGAAATTGGTTATGTGCGTTGTTTGGGCAGCTTTCTTGGCAGCTACTACTGTTCTTCTCAAGAAATTGCAAGAGAAAATCATTGCGATTACAGACACAACTCAAACAGCGGACTCGTCTAAAACGAAATAATCAACCAGACTAAACCTAATACAAGAGGTTAGTTCAGCGGTCACTCAGCTTAGTTTGACCAAGGTCCGGACAAGAATGCAGTATGCCATGCTTTTGACTGTACCAAGAAATATCGAAAGGGTTATACTGCGTAAGGAATCTAGGACTCGACAAAAAGATAATATAATTTAGCGTAGCGAGACTTGAGGATCGTTAATGAGAGGCAATGAAGCATCAGTGCTAGTGCGTAACAAGAGACGCGATTTGATGGTAGAATATTCACAAACAAGTGTTTCCGTTCCAAGCTTATCAATCTCCATACCATGTGGGTTAATTAGCTCAGAATATTTGTTGTTCGTATGGTCTGAGCAATTTATTCATCGAGTAGTTGTCATTTAGCCGGCCTAGCTATCAAATCGTTGCTTTCCGCTTTTCAAACTCGAGGCTAGGGTTACAAGAACCACATGATAACAAGAAAGAGGAGATGGCTTGAAACACGATTGATTAGCTCTGTAGGAATGGTCAAATCAGCACGTTAGAAGCTAGCCAGGGTACTACAAAACACAATACATTTAGTCTAACAATTAAACCTAGAAATGCCTACATAGGCTCAATCTCTTGCTTGCTACATGTTGAAAAGCAAACATAAAGAAATAGGCCCTTGACCCTGTCCTTAGAAATCCTCTGCTAACTTTGACTTGGAGCAAACTTCCTCCAACTGCTCCCTGGAGAATTCAAATTCCGTCTCCATCACATCGACAAGTCTCTTACCGGATCCAGAAGCAACGGTATCATTGGCAATCATAGCAGCCTTAGAGAGCAACTCTTTCCCTAAAACTTGGTCACCGACGAGTGCAGAAAAGATCAACAAGACTATGTCCCGCGATGTCGCCTTCTCGCCAGACACTTCCTTTATAGTTCCGGCACACTGATTCTTGACATTGGTTAAAAACTCGCCACACACCTTGTGCATCAACAACCTAGGGAAAGCCACCTCAAGACTTTCTTCAGTGAGTGCTTCAGCGAGTGGTTGAAGAAGTAGATGAGGTGAGTGTTGACCACTTTTGTTCGGGGATAGCGGTGCCTCGTCACAACGGCGGCGCGAGATGATCTCATTGACATCCTCGGGCCGGTAATCAATTCTGTTGGATTGATTGTAGTATCGGTCAATAAAAATAGCAGATACAGGAGCACCACGGCTCACAGCCTTCATCTTGTGTCGGAATCCACGTGTTCTTGGCCCCTCGCAAGAAGTAGAGTGGCCATCTAGCGCACCGAACAGCTCGTTCAGTCCTCTGACGGTCATTCCCGCTTGGAGCATAATTTGCTTGAGGTAACCTCTCGTACTCGCGGGCTTCTGCCCTGCAAAGATGTTCGATCGCCCAAAGAAGTTCTCGGCCAGCTGCATGTCGCTCCAGGGGGTTTCTATCAGGTCTTCCTTCACGAGAGCGTTGTACAGATGAACGGCGTGCTGAATGGTGCGGTTGCGCGCGAACTCGATGAAGCCGAAATCGTGCATCGAGGCGCGGAAGTAGAAAATCGTCAGTCCACAGAGGACTGGGGATAACTGCATGCTTCTATGTCTCTCTTCAGAAGGCTCGCAATTGTAGTTCATACAATTGTAGAACTCCTTTCTGACGTCAATAGTCGGATCAGTCTGGAAATCCTTGATCTCCTGTTGAAAGTTCCTGAGGCAATTACAAGTCTTTCCGGCCCTCCCATTCATATTGGCTGCGCCTTTGTAGAACTCGTCAATAGACTCGATCATGAAGTTGAGTTCGTTATCAAGCTGCTTCGCGGGCTCGAGGCACCAATCGCCGAGAGTGTGGTGAATGTCGAGCGTCACTTGCAATGCAAAGCATACATAGAATGGAGCCGTCTTTGTCGTGTCCATCGCATCCAGGCCACTCATTATTTCATCCACCTTCAAGTATTCCTTGGCCAGCCAACTTACAGCGAGCAAGTTGTTGATGAGCTCTCCTAGAAGCTGATTATCCGCCTCAACTTCGTCCTCAATCTTATCCAGCAGGTCCTGGATGGCTTGTGGAGTAGGGTTCCAAGGCTCATTGTGTCTGTGGGCGCAATCTCGACAGCTCGCGAATCTTTTCATGAAGTCATTGACAACAAACATCTTATCATCAACAACCTCGTCAATTTCCTCAGGCGTCAAGTCACTATTATTCAAGTCTTGCTCCTGTATGAACTGCAGGGCGAATGCCTCGGCAACTTCACCAACGCCCCCATGCAGTTGAAAGATGGGAAGTACTTGATCAATCAAGTATCTGGCAAGGTCAACGCCGGTATTGGTCGCAAGGGCGGCCGCTGTTAGTTCGATGGAGCCCTCGGCACAGCTCAGCCAGATCTGCTTGATCTCGTCACGGATCTTGTTGAGGTCCTGTAGTAACATTCCATACGCCGCAATGGCGTCATCCAAATCGGTCTGTGGCTCCGCTTCATAGACAATATTGTTCTCTGTAGTAGGCTGCTGAACAATTTTCGCATTAAGGAACTCTTGTGATGGCTCTTCCACATGGAGAGACGCAAACCGGTTTTCAAATTCGACATCGTTTATGTTCTCAGTCGAGGTAGTGGGCGGCGGCACAACGTTTTGGCGGAAAAGGTGAACAACCTGCCGGAGAATATCGACAAAATAAGAGTGCGACCGATCGTCTTCAACGGTAGGATTGGCCCCATGGTGGCTGAGTCGAGAACTGAAAACTGATCTCTGACGAATGACTCTTTCCGTGATGTTGATGACAGATTGGGGGACGCGAACTCGAGGCGCTTTGAGCGACGTAATGTATTTAGCAAGAGGAACGAAAAGTTTGATGGGCAAAAATGCTTTCTTGGGCTTCAAGGCCTGTTCTTTGGCCAGCGCCCTGGCTTTTCCCTTCAATCGACCAGTGGACGTGGCTGGAGGAGACAACAGCTGGCCGGGATAGTTGGCTGCTTTGGCTGTCAAAGCAAGCCATCCAGCGATCGCGTCGGTATCAGCCTTGTACTGCTGGTAGACGCTAACTAGAGCGCTTGGCAGCATTTTGAACGAGGTTCTGAAACGAGTGTGGTGCTCAATGTGCACAATCTGGCGTGAAGACTTGAGAAATGCGAGGCTGAGAGCAAAGAAACCGATGTTGTTGCTGAGGACGACGAAAACAGGAAGGCTGAGCGAGGTGAAATTGAATGGGAGCGAAGAGAAGAAGAGCGAGATTAAAGTGAAGAAAACAAGAAGTTGGTTCCAGTTTGCTTGCACCGCGTTGTTTAGATTGGACTGACGCGTATGCGAGCAACCGTCGCCAGCTGTTCGCACATACTGCAAACATTGAGCCCGATGTATGACAGCACAGTTCGGTCCAGGCCAGCAGGTGGAATTATCCAGTTACTGCCTGCTTTACGTTGACTTTTTGATTACTTAGTGCTTATTGGCATTGGTCAATAGCTGGAAATGTATTCCTTACATTTGGTTCTCAAATCTGGGGAGTATTCAACACACCATAGGCGGCAATATTTGAGGGGCCACCGAAAGGCTGTCATTCTGCCGGTACCTATATATAGAACAAAAAGACCGGTCTGAGAGAGAATTCCAATGCTAGGTGATAGGAAAATATTAAGCGTGGCCTAGTATTTAATCCTCGGCCAGCTACCAGGGCGATTTGGTGTATGAAACAGAAGGGTGAATAAAGTAAATTGGCGCAATCATGCCAACGGTTTTCTTTTACGCAAGAAACATTCAGAATCGTACACCTTGGTAATGATCGTCCAATGTGAGGGGGGAAAGGCGACGATGGTTTTGATGAACTTTCCAATTTTCATCATAACACTCTCCTGGCGTGAATCAGTCGATCCGATCCTCCAGAGTGTTTATTGGCTTGAGTATGATCAAGCAATTATTTGGAAATACCTGATATTTACTACAGATCAAACTGTCCGTAATATTTGCACCTTGAGTATCTGATCGATTTTATCTCAGACATTTGGTCTTAAAATTCATAAATCATCTGCACAACTTCTTTACGTCGATCATGAAATTGTTTGTATCTACACAAACTAAGTCTCTGCTTTACGATCCAAGACTAGATAAAATCCTAATCCATTCATCGTCAAATATCTATTCTCCGGCTATTCTCACAAAGACTATTTGTAAATCACATGAATTTATACAAAATCAGGAACTCGAGGATTCCTTGACTACGACGTGGGAGGCAAGGGAAATCGCTGTAGGGTAGCTGGAAAATGCGGCCGGGAAAATCAAAATCCCGCCAGGTCATTACCTCAGCTTTGTTGCTGGCAACGGGAGTTAGGCAACACCCCCACCTTCAGCTCTTCGAGTTCCATATCACCACCAGCTCCACGTTTCTTCGCAGTCCGGGGTTCGTTTTTGGCCTCTACTCATTGCCTCTCCGTCCAAAGAGGTCTCTTGCAATAATTATTCAAAAGCTTATTTATTTTTCTCATTTTAATCCCCACGGCCAATTCCCATCATGTCTGACGACGAGGATTTCATGCAGGAGTCCGACGAGGAGCAGTAAGCTTCGTTGCCCGTGAATGCGTCGTACCTTGCGGCAGCCTAGTTAACCTTTCTAAGATATGACTTCGAGTACGAGGAAGATGACGAAGACGAGTCCGCCGATGTCGATATCGAGAATAAGTACTACAATGCGAAGCAGCTGAAGACGACCGATCCCGAAGATGCCATTGCCGAGTTCCTGGGCATCCCGCCTCTTGAAGAGGAGAAGTCAGAATGGGGATTCAAAGGATTGAAACAGGCCATCAAGCTGGAGTTCAAACTCGCGCAATACGACAAGGTCAGTCAAACCGAGTCCCCAACGCTGAACACCTTGTTCTCATCGAGAATCGTTGCT
Organism: Clonostachys solani; assembly: GCA_902141235.2. Classification (NCBI taxonomy): domain Eukaryota; kingdom Fungi; phylum Ascomycota; class Sordariomycetes; order Hypocreales; family Bionectriaceae; genus Clonostachys; species Clonostachys solani. The sequence continues at coordinate 1,944,435 of CABFOC020000002.1, forward strand.
AATCTTCCCCTCTACCATGGCTAGGCATCCGAACACTACGAGCAGCTGCTCACGTACGTCAAGTCTGCTGTTACACGGAACTACTCAGAAAAGTCCATCAACAACATCCTGGACTACATCGAGAAGGGTGCAGAGAGCCCTGAGGCGGTACGATGCGTGGAAAGATTCTACTCCTCGACCCTCGAGAGCTTCCAGAGCACCAACAACGAGCGACTCTGGCTCAAGACAAATGTCAAGCTTGCCAAGCTTCTTCTTGATCGCAAGGATTACTCTGCCATCACGAAGAAGTTGCGGGAGCTGCATAAGGCCTGTCAGATGGAGGACGGGAGTGATGATCCCAGCAAAGGCACATACTCGCTGGAGATATACGCCCTGGAGATCCAGATGTTAGCGGAAACCAAGAACAACAAACAGCTCAAGACGCTGTACCAGCGCGCTCTGCAAGTCAAATCGGCAGTCCCACATCCGCGTATCATGGGTATCATTCGAGAGTGTGGTGGAAAGATGCACATGAGCGAGGAGAACTGGGACGAGGCTCAGAGCGACTTCTTCGAGTCGTTCCGCAACTACGATGAGGCTGGCTCACTGCAACGTATTCAGGTGTTGAAGTATCTTCTGCTCACCACCATGCTGATGAAGTCCAACATCAATCCGTTTGACTCGCAAGAGACCAAGCCATACAGAAATGACCCTCGAATCTCTGCCATGACAGAGTTGGTGGACGCGTACCAGCGCGACGATGTGCACGGCTACGAGAGGACGCTGCAGAAGAACCCTGATCTCTTGTCAGATCCATTCATCGCCGAGAACATCGACGAGGTGACGCGGAACATGCGAACCAAGGGCATCGTCAAGCTCATTGCCCCATACACGAGAATGAAGCTGTCCTGGCTTGCAAAGCAGCTCAGAATCTCCGAGCCCGAGGTGCAGGACATTGTCGGGTTCCTCATCGTGGAAGGCAGGATCAAGGGCCGCATCAACCAGCAGCTAGGCATCCTCGAGATCACATCCGAGGCGGACATCGAGCGTATCGCCGCCCTCCAGGGTCTTGCGACATCGATTTCGGAGATGTTCACTGCCGTATTCGTAGATGGAGATGGGTTCCGTGTGATAGATCACGGAGGTGGCGACGACGAGATGCAGCACATGATGGCAATGAGACAGCGAGACGCATTTGGTCGACCTACAACCAAAGGCAAGAAATCCAAGCCAACCTGAAGAAAGAATGGGCACGAGGAGCTAGCTACGTCATGGTGGTATCGGAACTTATTTTTGCTGTAAGGAGAAAATCAAAAGGCGGCAATCGCCTACCTCAAGGCCTGGCTGCTCCACCTACCTAACGACTCAGGCCTTCCTCTCCTAGAAGCGATCTCACATAAGCGCATCTGTCTTTGCAACGACTCGCAGACAGAACCACTTACACGAGTTTTCGTGGCAACGGTAGTACGTCAACTACCACTGCAAGGATGAACAAATGGGGAGTCCACCACAGCGCTCGGTGCGACACGGATGGACCGACGTGCCTCCTCTTTCTTTATTAATGATGATATGACGGACGAAGAAGCATGGTACGATACAAAGCCACGGGAGACGATTAGCATTATTGGGATATGCGCTAGGCGAGATGAGGTAGCAGCCATCTCTTGTTTCTTATTTTTCATTCATTGTACCAGGTCTTGGAAGGCAGGAATCGGATGATGTACTAGGCACAGACGTCAGACCTCGGCCGTCCATGTGCGACCCGATCGCAAAGGGGAATGCAGAAGGCAGCTCGGCTGGAGAGAGTCGTGGGCGCCGGAAAGCGATGCACGACAATACAGTAATCCGGACCCCCCCTCCCTGATGAAGGTCTGTCCCTACCGGTGGCGATGGGACAGGTTCTTCTTAATTTTTTTTACATAGATGGATACCAACACAGGTAGCTTTGTATGGAACAATAGAGCATGCATATATCCCTACCTAGCAACTCAACCCCGCTGATGACGATGATGCAGCGTTCGGGTCCGCACCCAAGAGACCCCTCCCCGAATACCGCCCATGCCCTGCGTACATCAGGGACGTCCTCGTGTGCAGATGAGAGGGTCGAATCGAACGAGATCGTAAAGAAAAGAAAGGAAAGGGGAGGGGGTGTGTGTCGGGAATGGAGGTGGAGAAGACGCAATGAATGGCCACTACGAGAGAGAGCAAAAGGAAAAAGGAAAGAAAAGAAAACGCAGCTCGCCTACCCAACCAGATGGGGAGGTTTCTGGCTATTCTATTGACTGTCGTTGGACGGCGCCACACCCCTCCCATCCCCCCTCCGCTACTTTTGCTTCCTGTGTCGCCTGGGAGGAAGGGATTCCCTGTTGGCAAGAGGCGGTCTTGAAAGAAGGGTCGATCAATGCATTTCGACCTTGCCTGCACCCACAGGCAGACGTGCGGTGGCTTGGTCCTTGGGGCGAGAGAAAGGGCAGGAGGGGGGAATGTGGTTTCACGACAGAGCTGATCCCAAGGGGCTGGCTGGGCGTGACGGAGGGGTCGATGAGGGGGTGGAGGAGGCCTCGAAGGGCAGGCGGCGGGAGAGTGTGATTGGCAGCCAGGAGGAGGTGCAGATGGGGGGGCGTAGGTTGGGTTAGTTGGAGACCTCCCTTTCCCATTATGCATGGGGCTACGACCAGGAATTTCACTCGTGGTGGAGGGGGGGGAGGAAATGAGCTTCGATGAGGAGGGTAGCTGGGGAGGGAGCAAGCGAAGGAGATAGGAATTAGAGGCAACGGTAAAAGCGAACGGGTAAAGTCAGATAGGTAAGATGTGCGGCTTTTCGAGAGCTTGTGGCGAGCTGGAGAGGTAAAACCACGACGGCGTGGACCGAGCCAATGAAGGCGGCGCAATTGGGGTATCGTCGAAGTTCTTTCTGGAGGGGGTTGCAGGGGGGAAGAGAGGGGAGGGGGGCTAGAATGGACTGCAGCCAGCATTGGAGCTGTTGATGACTGTCGAGTGCAGAGCCAAGGTTATGCATGTCACAGAGCAGAGCATCGAATCGCGTCAGGTGAGGATTAGAAAAGGCTAATTTGGTAGCCGGTGATTTGTGCGTGGGTTGGTGAAGTGGGCACAGCTCTTCGGAGACAATTGGTTTGGTTCTGGCAGTACGACGTTGGAGGTTTCTATCTTGCTGGGGGAGTGACAGGAACAACTTTCCTACAGCGGCCCCTCCCCCCTCAGGTCCCCAGTAAGCGAGAGGGATAAGTCATGTGAAGAGGCACGTTGTACGGAGAAAAAAGTGAACAACAACACTCTGGATGTGAAACATGGGCGGATAGCCAAGGCTCTTGGAATGCCTTGGATACCCGTGGAGTCACGTCGAAGCGGTTCGGTGAGTGGTCGTCGCTAGGTATCTACATCAAATGCTATGCCCCGTCTGCCATGCCATGCCATGGCGGAGAGAGTCAAGGGGGCCAAGGCCAAGACAAGCCATCGGGTAGCTGCTGACGATCGGCAGTGGAGGGCCATCGAGACTAGGGCCAAGCCGTGCCCATGGCGAGCGCGAGTGAGACATACCTACCAACTTACCAAGCAGATGCTCGGTGAGGTGAGGGGGCAAGCAGCCCTGGTCGCTACATTCAAACTCATGCCCGTAGCCGTCCGCAGGGATCCGTGCCATCCGTGGATTTACTATTTGTTTTTATTGCGTAGCTGAACGACGTGACGAGGCCCAGACCAGGTCCGGAGGAGACGGAGGGCACCGTAGCCGACTGAATGGTTTTTTTTCGCTCAATGGGGCCTTCAGGCTGTGCGTGCGCGGAGGCTGATTGGGGATTGCACTCGCAGTGTAACATCAATGGGAGAGAGCTGTGAGGGGGCCAATGGGAGGGAGGCGGGGAGCAAGAACAGAAGGAGAAGCGAGATGGTCGTATCGTCCACCGTTGGGCGACAATTGAGGAGGAGCACGTCTCTCTGGGAGTAAGAAGTATTGGCTCATGTGACAGCGGTGATGCGACTATGCGGTAGAATTGGGAGCTTTTGGGAAGAAGCGGACGAGATGGCAGATGCGTAATGTGCGAGGTCCATGTCATCTAACTCGCATATACGCACTCGCATGTATGTAAGGTAGGTGGTGATGGGGGCGGGATTGTATTACTTCGCTAAGAGGGCGGACGGGGAGGAATGCGGAGCGAGAGACTCCATCCATCGACGAGGCTGCCATGTACCAAAGTCGGCAGCGCGGAACTTTGTCTACAAATGAACACGAGCGTAGAGTGCGGACGGGCACGGCGGCAGGCAGAGAGACGGTGAGAATGGGACGAGTTGGACGGGGCGGGATGGGTTCAATGTTGGGCTGGGCCGCGGCGGATGGGACGAGATGGCATATTCCTGGGACTGTTTACTTGCCACACCCCATGCTCTATTCTAAGACTTGCTTGCGAGTTGAGGAGGATACACGCAGGAGAGAGGACCGGCGCCAAGGATAGAGGCAGAGCGGCGGTCGATACTAATTGCCCAGGAGGAACAGCTGAATGCGATCTTGATGCGGCAACGCGGTCATGCGGATACAGACGTGGCGCCATCTGGAGAAAGCTGGCTGGACGGGCATGGATGGAATGGAAACGGGCATGCAATGGCAATCTATCGATTCAAAACAGCCAACCGTCCATCCAGCAGCCATCCCCCCAGGGAATCAGTCAATCAAACACGATGAGCACGCACTCGGGGCAGGGTCTGGGCTTCATTCGGCCGGGTTTGGAGCCCCCCCCGCCATCATGTTAAGAAGCGACCCTGCCCTTAGCATGGCGGTCGGCCCCGGCGATGGGATGGTGATAATTCAGGCATTATTGGATTGGATTGCACGAGGGGGCGGGACATGGCCAGGTCCAGGGTATGTGTATGCCAGGTATCTACGTGCGAGGAGGCCGACTGCATCCCTCCTCCATCTGGCGGTCACGGCCAAGATTGGATACATGGACGCACATGCACACGCATGCAAGGCCGCTGCATGTTCCATCTAGATGCTCTGGGTGCGCGCGCAGAGTCGTGTCGGATGGGGTGGCACGCCGTCAAGCTCCGGTTTGTCATATGGGTGCGTCATGTACGTAGTAGTAATAAGTCGCGTCTCCAGTGTGTGCCAGTCATGATATGATATGATGATCGAATACAATACATGTAGTATTATGCTGTGTGTGGGGAGACGGTGATGGGATGGGATGGGTGCGGGAAGGGGTCCAGTCCAACTGAAATAGTCCCGGCTGCCAGCCAGCTGGTAATTTGCTTCGACATGAGGCGGGGCCACGAAAAGAAAAAAGAAAAGAAAAGAAAAGCAAACAAAAGAAAGGAAAGGCGGACATTGGCATCAGAGACAGGCCAGCCGAGGGAACGGCGAGGTCGCAGCACTGGCAGTCTGGACCGTGGTAGGCGTGGATGAATGGATGCAATGCACCGATGGGATGGATAGACAGGCAGGGGGGGAGGGCATCGAGTCATCACCACCTATGGGGAGTAGCATCTGGCCCGTCGCCGACTTGTCCGAAGCGTGTGGCCTGCCGTCGTATCGCCTGCGCAATTACGAGCACGAGATGCGGTGCTCTGTTGCGCCCTCAACGGCCCCAGGACAGTCTGGGGTACAGCCGCGGCGCTGCGAGATCTGCCAAGTACGTACAGCATCATCCCGTGCGATGTGACTGCTGTAGGCACTGTAGATGGCAGAAACGGAGCTAGGCCCCAACAGACATGTGCGTGCAATAATAGGGCTTATTCTGCTGATATTGGAGATGGCTCGGTGGAGGGGTTGGCGGACGCGGTGAAGTAGGCCAACAGCCCAGAACCCGGCAGTCAAGATCAATACCTTGATCAATAGTACTCAGCAGGGGCGACAATAGCCGGGAGGGTTTGGACCCTGGGACTGGGGCAGCGCATGGCAGACCGATGCGATGCGTCAGGCCTTGAGCATGGCTACTTCGAGATGATGTATATACCTGAGGATGGAGATAGGATGGGCAAAGCAAAGTGATGCAAAGCAAGCAGCCCAGATTCATGCGACGCACAAAGCAATGTGAGCAGACAAAGCAAACATCTACGCCCAGCTATGGAATGAGCTAAGCTCATAAGCAACGCCAAGCAGCAGCGCAGAACCAAAGCGCTGGCCACTCAGCAGACAGCATTGAAGACATCCAGTGCATCCATCTTGCAGGGGCCAGTGAGAGCGCCTGCAGCAGCGTCAGAGGCTGCTTCTGCGAGTCTGCTCCAGCCAACTCCCGCCCTACACGTGGCAGGCCTCAGAGAGGGATCCCCTTACCTACCTGCTTACGACTAGTGCAGATAGCGAGAATAAAGCAAACAGGCCTATACGCACAGCCAGACAGCACAGAACAAAAAAGACGGGATTCACGGAGCCTTGGTAGAAGCGTTGTGGACTTTTCCCATCCGCTGCCGATCTGATCGACGCCCACCTTGGGCCTGGAGCTTACTCCGTACCACCTACCAACATTAATAAACGCCGTCAACCCAGTCTCCTGATTGACTTGCGTTACCTGCCTGATTGGACGCCGCCTCCGTGCAGATGGACAGCGGCCAGAGACATGGATGGACGGGACTCACGGGAGTGACTTGGTTCCACCGTCAGAGGTACCTCCCCTTCCCGTGACGATCCCACCAAAGCACGGCAAAGGACCTGTTCAACGCCAAGTACATGGCACATGTGCGGTGATGGGTACTTACTTGGAGCAGACGAGGAACTGCTCGTTTAAAAACGTTTGTGACTGACGACAAGTTGGTGTGCGCCGCTTGTTGGGCGGTCACCGTCAATGGCTGCTGGGAACTGGTTCTCTTTTCTTTTTCCCATTGGTTTCCTTTCTCCCCCCCCACCCTTCTCTGCCCTTCTCCCATTGCCCTGCTTGTTGGTCTCTGCCGGCATTACATAACACGGTCCTCCATGGTCCGGGGCTGGGTCCAATTGCAATGGCTGATGATACCTTAGTGCCGTGGGATTGGCGGTCGTGGGGAGTAGCCAGGCTACGTGTGAAGGCCTCCTCCACGACCAGCATCCACTAACAACATGAGCGATTGCCGGCTGGTTCTGCGAAGTCCTTTCCCTTCCTACGTCGTAATATCATCTATGCCTATGCAGGGTATCGTATCGTATCTTTGCACCCGGTCCCTGTCAGCATGATGTATGTACTACTGGTTTGTATGTTGTAGATAGGTTGGAGTAGGTAGGGTAGTGTAGCACCGGTAGTGTTTCTGGGAGCCCATTCCACCCTCCAGGCATATACCCAGAAGGCTGGCCACGATGGCAGGGTGACTGTCTATCACAGCACCCAATTTCCAGTCTGCCTGCCGAAGCAGGGAAAGGGGACTGAGGGTAGCAGATGGAGGAGGGGCGTGGCCGCTTGCTGGTTGTGTAACACAAGCAAGTATCTTGTAGTACGTACCAGGTCAGGGCCAGGGCAGAAGGACCGGGATGAGGGGAGATGAGGCACAGAGACGGCCAAGGCCAGTCCTGGGAAGAAGAGAGGGCGCCCTATGGTGACGACCCAACAAGCTGGGGTCTGCTAGCTCTGTACGCGGGAAGCCGCTGTTGGGTGTTGATTTATGAGATGATTGCCGTTGCTCGAGGTGGTAATGGCGGGAGGATGGGGCAGGAGACGGCAATTCGAGGACCCGGAGATAGAGGTGTCAAGTATCATCGACCTGTGAACGCACAGTCAGGCAAGCCGAGCAGAGTAGTAGAGTAGAGTAGAACAAAGCCTTCCTTGCAGTGCAGCAACGGCGGCAGAGAGACTGGCTGTCCCAACGGGGCATACCGTCCCTTGAGCGAGACACAGCGAAGAGCTTCGCACACACCCCGTCCGGGCTGCTCGCATACATGACCTGCTCGAGGCCTCCCCTTCCTCATCTTCTATCTTCCATGCCATCAAATCACATAAACCTTCTTTGCTCTCCCCCTCTCCGCTCCCTTTCCCTCTTTCGTATCTTCCTCTTTCTGGCCTTTTCGTGCTGTCTCGACTTGCCCACCAGTAATTGAACCACCGCTCGTCTCGACCAACACCTTTGGCACTATTGGCCGCCAAGGTAAGTTTTCCACTTTGCTCGGTCATGATCCGTCTGGCCCTGGCTGCCCTTGAGACGAGCGAGGCCAAGCAGAGAAGCATGAGCTCCCCTGCTTTTCTTTGATGCCGCCGTTGCTGGCTGTTGGCCGCGCCGACCCTCCTCACCACCTGCTTCGGCTTGCTTGCTTGCTCCCCATTAGCTGCACTGGCCATCGTCATGACCTTTGTAGTTGGCATCCATCTCTGCACTAACAAGCAAGCCACCAGCACACCACAGAAGTCCCTTGTCATCTCCTCACCACCTCGAACCGCTGCGCTGGGCCTGATCGTCAGCCTCTGGTTTTTATTTACTCATCCCCATCAAAGAGGGGCCCAGGGATCCAGGGAATGTGCTGGGCTGGGATTTGAAACTGCATTATATACCTACATACATATAATTATTACATCCACACATCCAGGGCACCACCATTCGCCCAGTATCGCATCACACCACCCTTCGCTGTTGCTTTATTCGGACCCGCCGCCCTCCAATCCTCCATTTCCTCCGAAGCTTTTTTCTTTTCTTTTCCTTCACCAGCGTATTTTAGTGAGCAAGCGCTTGCTGGAATATATTTTCTTTTCCCTCCTCTCGTCGCCTCGCCAGCCCGCCCGTCGTCGATCTCTACCTAGTATTCTTGCCCGTCACTTACAACCTGCAGCTACCGACAATATTTCGCCGACCGCCTGCCCCAGCCCCGGAGTTGGTCAATCCAACATCGCATTCGCCCGAGTTGACCTATCATAACCTCGACCAGTCATTAGCCCACCTTTCAACGCCAACGCTGATCATCAGTCTTCCAACGCTCGTTCCGCTATTCGTCGACGCTACCAGGGCCATACCATTTTCACGTATTTGCAGATACGACCAGCAGTGATTGGCAGAAGAACATTCGGAAGGTGATTCCTCCCGGTATGCACTCCATTCATGCTCTGATCTTCCCATGGGGTGACCGCCCTCTCGATTTTCGGATCCGAATGGCTCACAATTCTCCTCCACAGAACATTTTCCTTCTCCCATACGGCCTCGGTCAATTCAGTTCCAACGAGAGGCACGCCGCATCCTCCACCACCAGAAACGGCAAGCAGAGCAGGCAAACACGGCTGCACCACCAACTGAGACCAGAAGATTGGGCTCCATTTCAAAGCGGGTAAGACCGTCGCCCCGCATCCACTAATTCCCAGCTAGAGGCTAGCAGGGTCACGTCACTAAGCAGGTCACCTTCAGCCCGCTAGCCAGTGCTAGATTCCCACAGCGCTAGACCTCGCTTCCGAGCCATCGTAGATTGTTCCCGCGCACTGGGATTTAGGCGGTTCCAAACCTGCTCTCTAGCGCACGCTACGGCCGCTGACCGGCCCTGCTCTGCTGTCCTGACCCTGCTACAGCGGACAGACCCCTCCCGGGATCACCCTCGAGCCAGTGATCACTCCGCCGATTGCCACTAACCTCTGCCACCCACACCTCGCGCACCTCTCTCGCACACCAAAAACTCCACCGCCTTCACCACTAACTAACACGACCTTCCCAGTCCAAGCCTTTTGAACTCTAAACACCTCTTCTTTCTCCTCCACCCTCGCGTCGCCCGTCGAATCCCCCTCTCCCCCCCTCGCTCTCGACCCTCGCGCGTGCGACTGGAGTTGGAGGCATGTTCCAGCCTCAACCCACGCCCTTCGCCTCCGCCTGCTTCGCATCGACGCCGTACGCCTTCCCGCCGCCGCCACAGCCCGTTTCGAACCCGAACCCGCCTCAGCCTTCGCGCGCCACGGCGCTGTCCTATGGCCTGCTAGGCCAAAGGCTCGACCTCGGCTTCCATATCCCTTCCAGCGGAGGACCTGCGCACAGCTCCGTTGCAGGCACGACGGCAGGAGCTGCACCGGGTCTTGCGGCCACAGGAATTGGCTCTGCGCCCGGTGTTCCTTCTCGAGGTCTCGCCTACAGCTCACCGCAGCCGCTGGGGCATTCTCGCCCGCCCCACCAACAGCAGCAGCAGCAGCGACAGCACATTTCGCCTGTATTGATCAAGATGGAGGACTCGGATCCGCATGGCATTGCGGCGCAACAGGCTGCCGCCAAAGACTACCAGCCAAATCTTGAGGTTCGTTGAAGAACAAAAAAAACCACTCCCACGCACGCGCCGGCCCTCACGCACGGACGTGCTGCGTCGCGCAATTGATCTCCCGGGACGACCACTCCCCTTTCCCTCCTCTCGGCGACTTGCTAGGCCGATCGCTCGCAAGCGTTCCATCCAAGGTAGACCAGACAGCTAACAGCCCGCAAATGTGTCTAGGGCCCCCTGGTTGGCGAGAAGACTACGACTTCGATTATCACTCAAGAGTATGAGAAGGCTGATGCAAGCTTCGTCGAGAAGACCTATGTATGTGCCCCCCTACACCACACCGAGGACCCTTGGGCGGGTGCGAGACAGCAGCGCTGACCTTAATCTTCATGCAGAATCTACCACAGACATTCCAGCATTACCGACCTATACAGGGTGACGGCAATTGCGGTTGGAGGGGTAAGTCGTTCTCATTCAATTGATTGTCCTTTGCAATAAATGCACTCATCTCATCTCCACCATGTCACGGGAGCTCTCGGAGGTCCGGCGTGCCCTCGCTCGAGGAAGGGCATGAAATCTGTAGATGGATCATCCCTGCACCCATGGATCGTCAATTATGAGACAGGCCCCGCATCTTCACCACTCTCTTCACCACTCCCGTTGTGTCTCGAAATTCCTTCTCCCGTGTGCACCGTTGCATCATCCCGCCCGGCTTGCCTCCCTAGGGCCGTCTCAGATTGGGCAGATATCGCTCGAGTTGCTGGCAGATGCTTCATGGCGTTGGCTCGTCAGATTGTTCCTGCCGGCCCCCACGTTTTTTTCTCTCCAATTGAGCCCCCTGTTCGATCGAGATCAAAGATCAAATGAGATGAATCAATTACTGACTAACTGGTCCTGTAACAGCCATTGGCTTCTCCTACTATGAGAAACTCATAGAGATTGGCAACAGAAGCCAGGTCGAGAGTGAACTGGCCCGGTTACGCGGCCTAAACCAGATGCTCCCCACTGTCGGCTACCAGTATTGGGAAGATTTTGCCGACGAAGCTCTCGCGCTGCTCCAGGACGTTGCGGACAATATTGGCAACCCGAGTATAGCGCATCAGCTGATTTTCCAACGGTGGAACGATGATGGGGCGACCCAGAGCATCATTTACTACTTCCGCATGCTGGCCGGCATGTTCCTCAAGATGCATTCTGCGACATACGACCCATTCATTGCCGACGCCGGCGGCATCCCTGCCTATTGCAGCAGCACAGTCGACATTCCCAACAAGGAAATCGAGCATCTAGGTATCACAGCCCTTGTCGACATCCTCCTGAAGCCCATCAATGTTGTTTTGGAGATTCTCTACCTCGACCGGAGCCCTGGCCCTCATGCCACCACCTACCGGTTCCCCGAAGAGGCCAACGACCAAGATGAATCACAGCTTGGCGCCGTCATTTACTTGTTGTTCCGCCCTACGCACTACGACATCTTGTATCGCGCCCCACCACCGCTGCCTGTCGAGGTACCGCAGCACCCAGTGTCAATCCAGGTTCACAGGGTCAACACGTATGACAATGGTGGTGGCATAATGAGCACCCAGACCGACCTGGGCGCTTTCGCCACGGGCGACTTCAGCATGCTGAGTATGCTTCCGGGGTTCGGTCCCCCATCAGGGCCCGTGATGCCTCTGGCCTCGCCTCTCGCCTCTCCTCCAACAGACCCGATGGGTGAGCCATTCTCGCCTGCTTCGCAGTCACAGCCCCCCTGGGCACAACAGTATTGTGATGGCTTGACGACGCCGTCCCCTCAATCCACCACTCAACATCCACCAGTTGTGGCACCAGCACCTCCTTCCCTTCCCAAATCCTCCACCCCGCTTTCGCCACACACGACAGCAACGGCGGGAGTGACAAGACCCGCACTCATGGCTGCACCGACTTCACTGGTCCCTACTTCACCTGAATGCACCATACGTTTCAGCCCGATGCAGCTTGAATACGACGGTAGCAAGGGGTCATACCCAGAACCCACATTCCAGGTAACGACAAGCACGTTCAAGAACAGTGTGTGGAACAGGGCGCACTTTGGGAACCCTGACTTTCACCCGGAGGAATGGAGCCCCGATGACGAGAATGTCGACGGCCGGATGGGCTCCAGAAAGAAATCGAAATAACGCCCAGAGCATGGTGCATCGCCCGCGTGAACTTATACGCATGGGCGCCTGCTGATGATCAGTACTCTTCCGTCGCGTTCTGCGTATGGGGGAGTTGACGGTGATTATGGAGATGCGGCGCCGCAAGTTAGATATTCTTTAAGTTTAGTCAGTCATACATAAGGAGGGAGGCATTTTGATTTGGGCAGCAACAGAGGCTGAGAGCCAACGGCGTACCTGGGGGGGCATTGGGGCCTAGAAGGATCCTCGAGAACGATGTTATGATTTCTTCCGGCTGGTTGGCACTTGCATACGTTTATTTCTTTCTGCGTTGGTCGGCACCATTCTCCCTTTCCGTCTGCTTTGCCCTTATTCTGACCTTGCTTTTCTTTTCCTTTGTCCCTTCATGTCACGCTTACGACTCTCCGATTGATGTTGCCTCTTGCATGATACAGGAGATGGTGGATTTCTGATTTTTTTTCTTGCATGTTCTTTACGAGTCATTGTTTTTGCCACCACATCACTGCTCATGATAGCGATTGATTCTTCTGCGTTTGAGAAATGGCATATTTCTGCTTCCGAATCTTTTTCTTGAGTGCTACTCTCATTCACTCCTCGCCTCTTTGTTTTGTTATTTTAATGCCTCATGGCGGATGAACCTGCTGATTGATCGTCCCATAGCATCGGTGTTCTCGTTCCTTGCATTCCCACTCCCTTTTTCTCATTACGATGTTCGATACAAGTCGGAAACGTGGGTTATATATAGTCGGTAGTGCAAGAGAGTGTGTCTTCCCTGCCGCATCGCGACCAAAACGTGAATTCATTTGCTAAGTACAAGCTCCAGAGCAAAGTGCCGTAGACCACCAGTCAGCCAAATGCCATCGATGTAGTCAATTCTACCATCCGCACCCACCGATATTTTTAGGCGGCTTGGTTATTTTTAGGGCGCGTATTTTTCCCGTCCGAGTGAAAAAGCCCAAACCGCCATCGGGGATTTTGGTCCAGAAAGTCCCTCGGCTACATACAGCCTTCCTCACCGAGCTTCAACCACCTCCCCCCTTCCCCTCCCCTCCCAACGACCAAAGTTCTTTATTTGCGTTTGCGTTCGTGGCAGGGGGTGACCGTCTAGGGCACGACTACTGCAAGCCTCGCGCCGCACTAGGTGATGTGGCTACAGCCCGCCTCGCCTTGCATGTCAGCATCCTCCCTCGTTGGTTCATTCCATTCGAGGCTAAGATGGACGACCAGGCAGAGGATCCGGTGATGATCCCCACTCTCGCACTTTGCTGATGGTCTTTAGCTCGCAGAACAGTGTTGGATTTCTTGATTGCCTTGTTTTTTCTTTCTTTTTCTTTTCTTTTTGCTTTTTTTTCTGGTCCACTGTTCTTTTGGCCGAGTGACCCCCACGGGGAGGCTAGAGAATGAAGACTTGTGATTCAAACTGCTGATGAGTGTTTTATTTGCTTCTTCTTCTGCCAACCTACTGCGGGACTAGCCTGCCAGAGATGGAACGGGGGGGATGGGCACATTTCCGATGCACTGGCCTGCGGCAGGATCACGAATTGTGGCTGCCGAGTCGGCACGTGCATCAATCCGTTCTCTCACCCACCAAAACTCGTCGTGAGGTCAGGGCTCATAATTCAGGACTCGGGCGTAGAGGAGCGACGTATGCGCGAGGGCATGTGGGTGGCTATTACAGGCAGGGCTGGTTACAGGCTAACGACACTGTTGGTTCCAAGGCCTGCCCCAATTGAAAGGTTTGGGTCTTTTTTAGCCGGCCTGGGAGTTGAGGGGGGAGTGTGTCCTGCATGTAGGAACTTAATTATCGGCCTTTTTTTCTCCTAGTTGCTAGGTCAAGGATGCAAGTAGGACGAGGGGGCCCTGTGATGTTTAGAACTTGGGTTACTGGGCGGGATCGAACTTCTTGTGAGGGAGGGGGATTGTGAGCTGCATGGCACAGGGCCGCATGTGTGGATTAGGTATAGAGTCCGAGGCGAGCATGTTGGCACCGTTCAGGGCAGAGCCTGGCTGCTTCATGCACGCTCATGGTCTGTTTGCCATGTTGGTTAACTGTATGCATATCTTGTTGGCTGCCCCGTGGTTAGGACTGTCTCCCATGGCTATTTCCATCACGGTCTGTTCAGCCTCGGCCGTGGCTGTTTCTCCACACGGCTGGGGCCGCTTCCGGGAAGAGATTCTTTGCGTGCCTAGTTAGACTGCTGTGGGGGATTCGTAGCAGCTGGAGGATCAGCAAGCGAGGGTCTCTGGTCAATCTGCCAAGGCTCCGTGAGTGGAGCTGGTGGTAGAGTTAACAGATGGGTGCATGTACAGGCATCCAACCCAGTCCACTTGAAGGATTCACAAGGTCTTGGATAAGCCTGTAGGAAACTCGTTGAAGGGTTCTGGGTGTGTATAAGCTGACAGTGCCCATATATTGTGCGCGGAGGATCTCCTCACAATGAACAGTCACATCTTGGCATCAAAGTAGGGTCAAGAGGCGAGGGATGCCTACGGCTCGCTGAGGTCATCGCGTAGGTCTCAAGTACATCATATCGGGACCTTTCTTCTTCTTCTCTTGTCTTTTTCGCAAGGCTCGAATGATTCCGTCTGATGATTTCTTACCAGGATTTAAGGCTCTTTACGGGAGCGTGATCGAGACTGCTTGCAAGTACGCATTGAAAGTATCGTATTATGAAAACCGTCTATAAACCCGTGAGAATACCGCCTTTAAAATGTAGCTTCATTCTAAACAACCGAGCTGTTACTAAGAAGACCAAGATCATAATTGGGTTTTGGTCTATAAAGAAGGCTATCGGGTCCATATCTCCTCACCCACTAAAGGAAGCGTATGATGCCACTTAAATGACCTTGCGCCATTTACAGATATATAACAGATTTCCCAGATGTGGTGTTCGGAATGTTTGAGTTGAGAACGGCCATGTCCAATTCAAGACGCTTTGGTTATGAGTATCTTGCTCCTCGGAGATACATTTCGATCTACTTTGTATTAACACCTCTTTTTCGAGTTTCCAATATGCAAGTCACTGAGATTATGCATTGAGCATATTGGCATGGTGGTGGTTGAGGACGATAAAACACATACGTGGGCGGACACGCGACACCATGCAAACCCAGTTTTGATGATGCTTGGTGTCGCCATGTGCACTCAAGAGGCCGTGCCATGCAATGAGACACGTCGGAATTGATGGTTGGCGATCTGGATTACTCGTTACCATCGAGCGGGGCAGTTAGTGTGCGGCTGAGCCATGTCGTATTGCTCGCTCTCGACAACTCCCTTGAGATCAGGCCACGCCCGGGGCGTCATGAGCCGCAGTCTGGTTATGGTGGTCTAGAGGCACATATTGATGAGTATTTATTCTCAAATCTGTTGTCGGTGAGCGCCTTTGTAAAAAGCAAGATATCTAAGTTTGATCGTCACAAGAACCAGTTAGCCCTCTTCATTACCTATGGCTACTGTCACTACCGACACAGATACACAGATACAGGCGCGGAAGTGCTACACACTTACATGGGTCAAGTTCACTAAAAAGTACGAGTTTCACCATTTCGAGCCCAGCCAGGATCCCGGCAGCCCCAAAGGCAAGACGGCCTCCTACGTCGTCTCCTCCAGCGTCTTCAACCGAAGCAAGCCCCACCTGACCCTCCATGTCGGCCCGGACGAAAAGACGGCACCCCCGGTCGCCTGTGTCTACGAGCCCTTCTTCACTCGGAGCTGGAAGGTTGGGCTCGGAGACGTCGTGAACTTCCCCGACGCCGTGGTCTGGGAGGACATGCGGAAGGAGACGTGGAACTACTCCAAGCTCAGCTGGAGCACGGTCAGGAAGGACGGCACCCCTGTGAAGTTGGCGTGGAAGCGGACAACCCACCATGCCATTGATGGCAAGACCCCGTCGCACCTCAGCGGTCGAAACTTCAAGCTAGTCGAGGAGGATGGGGGCGGGAGTAATATCCTGGCCGTCTTCACTGCCGCGTTTAGCATTTCGATCTACGGCAGTGTTCAGATTAATGTGGACTGGGGTGACAACTTCGAATACATGGTTCTGATGACCATTGTGACGTTGTACGAGGTGAATAGTATAAGGAACTTAACCCTGAAACAAAGGTATAAGACTAACAAATCTGTATAGGCTATTAACCGATAATCGGAATGGGTATAAGACCTGGGGTGGGCAGATTTAGGTCTGGTTTACTGCAGCATCCTTTAATATGGGTGGACTTGAATATGTTGGTTTGTCTTTCTCTAGGTTTGTTTCAAATGTCTGAAATTTGCTCTGAAGTCTTTGCTTTAACACACGTGTATAACTGTATATATGTATCAATTGCTAGGATCCAAACCAGAAAAGTAATATTGTATCGAGAACAGGAGAGGCACTCACAATCAAACGTTTTTGCTGTATTCAACCTTGGTTTGAGCATCAAATCAAAAGACTCTTACTCGCGGCCTTAGAAGATAAAAGTATATAACTAGGTATTGCGAACAGAAAATGCTCTTCTTCTAGTCGACATCGCTTTCCGAAAACGGAGAATTACAATCTCAGCGTGGGAGTATGGACAACCCATGATAATGACAATCTCTTTGAACGCTTATAAACATTATCCTCTATCAAGGAATAAAAAAGAAAGCTAAACTCCAAAGAAAGGGGAAAACCCAACATGAACGGATTTATAAATTTCACACCTTGCGTATACATTTAATCCTTCCTACCAAAATTGACACCAATTTCATCTATCGTTAATCATTGAATGCTCGAACGAAAACTTGCGAGAGTCCTCTTATTTCATCTCAAAATACTCTCACTACCTTCCCGTCTAAAATCTTCTGGTTAAATGGGTAGTCGGTATATCCCTTGGGTGACTGGACTAGGTAAAATGAGCTCGTATCATATCGAACCAGAGGCTCGCCAGTTTGAACCCTCTTTACCAAGTCTGGGTTGGAAATAAATCGCCTGCCAAAAGCAATAATAACGTCAAATGAATGGTACGTCTCCTCGACCGCCAAAAGCGCTGTTTCGGGTGTGAAGCCCCCACCAATAATGACGGGGCTGGTGTTGTTCCAATACTCTACCATCCAGCGAACTGTCGCCTGGTTGCCGCAGCAAGATTCCTTGTCCCCAGAAATACGTGCCTCTACAAGACTTAGATAAGCAAGTCCGAGAGGCTTCAGGTTTTCGAGGAGGTAGTGGAACGTTGGCACCGGAAAGTCCATTCCCATCCCAAGGTAGTTGCTGTATGGGCTCAGCCTGAGGCCGGTCTTATCAGCGCCAATGGCACTGGACACGGCTTTGACGACTTCAAGAGGAAACCTGACGCGGTTCTCAATGGTGCCACCCCACTTATCGCCGCGTTTGTTGCAAGTGTATTGGATGAATTGATCCAGGAGGTATCCGTTCGCGCCCTGAATCTCGACGCCGTCGAACCCCGCTGCGATGGCATTCTTAGCAGCCTTGACGAAATCAGCAATGACCTCTAAAATGTCATCTTCAGTCATCTCTTTTGGTGTAGCATGTTCTGAATCAATGGGCACAGCACTGCTAGAGAGAAGAGAGAATCCCCCAGTCTCCAAAACAGCTACATCGCCCGCACGGCCTTCGTGTGACAGCTGGCAGAATATCTTGGAACCTTTGGCATGGACAGCTTCTGTGATCTCCCTCCAGGCTGATACTTGTTCCTCTTCCCAGATGCCACCGACATTTAATGCGCTGGCTGCGCTCCGCGAAATAAATGTGGCTTCGGTGATGAGCAATGTGCCGGGGGCGTCAGCCCTTTGCTGGTAATATTCTGAAACGGGAAGTATGTTAGCCAATTCTTCTTTAGACTTTATTGAATCCCAAGGAAATATGATGAAAGTGAAATGTAGGATGCATTTCCCCTCGTGCCTACCTTTTGTGAGTTCCGTAGGAGCCCATCTGTCGTTGCAACGGAGTCTGGTTAGGGGAGCGAGCGCAATACGATGCTCCAGGGGGGTTGATCCAACCTGGACTGGGGCGGAAAGTCTCGACATTTTGTCAACTCTATATCGTGCTAATGACTTTTTGCAGTATCCAATAGAATAGAAATATAGATGAATATCTTGGACTTGAATTACACAAAAACATACTCAAGCAGGCGAGCGAGCGTCCGGTAAAGCTCGGGAGTTCGGTTTATATCTACGGCTACCAAGCGGGCGAGCGGGGATTGCCACGCCTGCAGGCCTCTTGCGTCGCAGCAGGCCGGAACCCTGCCATGTTCCGATGTGGAATTGATTGAGGTTCCAACAGCCACCCGAGAAACAAGGCCGGTGGCCAACCCGAATGAGGCATTTCAAAGGTCCGGTTGCGTGTTAAGTCATCAGTTCCTCCCTCCCCTTTAATCAATTAGGAATGGCGTCAAGTGTCAAGCCAGACCCATCCCGCCCACGGGTTTTGGCCGAAGCAGGAGACTTCCACAAGTATCTCCTGATTATATGGTATGGAGCCACGTGTCAAGCATGATACGAGTTTCCCACTTGTTTTCGAGCCAAATGCCATGGCCCGATCCGTGTCCAGTTCGTCTTGCGGTGAGAGCACCCATACACAAATGTTTATTTTGATTCATGGCCCTGGGCGACAACCATGGCTGTCAACCAGGGTCTCTTGCATATTGATCAATGCGCCTGTCTCGCTTGACATACAGAATAGAATATGAGGGTCGGAGACGGGTCCTCTTGAGTCAATTGCTCTAATCATACTTGAGTGCTTATATTAAGGGCCTTATGTATGCTACTGTGGCTGAGATCTCCGCCGTCTAACCAGAGTAAGATCGCGATGGTGCTCAACAATCCTTTTAGATCTCTGGGGCATCTAGATCAAGTGCTGGAAATTACTCTCGCCATGTGTTTCCTTCCCGAGTGTACTAGTAAAGATCCCTTGCTACCTATACATACAGAGGTATTGGTGCTGTTGTTCTTGTAGACAAGCCTTATCTAGTTTGTAGGATATGGACAACGGCAATCCCGCGATACACTAGAACTTGGCAGCTTCGGAAGATAGGCTAAATTACCCGGGATCTCTTTGAGGTCCAAATCTTATCGCTCTGGGTTCTCATGAGACTGTGGCAATATCTCCATCTATTAGGCGACAGATCGAACCTCGACTCTGCACTTCGGGAGTAAGGGAGTATCCCGTCGATCATTCGCTACAGGGTCAGCCCGATATTTCGTAAGGCTAGGTCGGAAAGGGAAAGTAGGGTTGCATTGCATTCCAATGGTCTTATTTTCGTTGCAGCTCAGTGGCCCTTCGGCGAACTCCAGGAGGGTGGCATTACTTGCTTTTGGATCAAGCTGCTAGTTTGACAGGCATTCCGCATGCATGAAGGCGTGAGGTGTGGTACCATCTCGCTTCGAAGGGGCTGGGCTATTGGCAAACATCCCGCAGTCGCCCGATGGCATGTTGGTCTTGTCACATGCTCCCTGCAACCGAACCGAGACTGATTGACGGCGAAGGTAGTTGGCACCTTGTGTGATCTTCGCGAGGCACAGCCTGTCAAATAATTAACATTAGAATATAAACATTCAGGCCCATGATGTAAAAATGTAGGTCGGAGAATAGCGGTGACGGGACGTAAGGCAATGCCCCTGCAATTCAAGCAGCTGCATCATGGCCTCTGTCAATCCGTAGCGGGTATTCCGGCCCTTGGTGTTCCCTGTATAGGCATAAAAGCACGGTATTATACTTCATGGTACTATCACCTATCACTTTCGAGGGTGGCGGTGAACAGTATACGGCATACCAACGAAACTTGGCACCCTGAAACTGAGGATCGTTGGTACTTCGAGCCTGAATACTTCCATGCGCTACGAGCCAGTGATTAGATCATATGCGGTTATTCTGCAAGTGTTCAACCTTCACCTAGAAATCGAATTACACGTTTCGTCCGCAAATCTCATGCTGGATGAAGGTTACCTCAAGTGGCGTTGTATTGGGGCATCTTGGAACTTGTGCAAGAATGCTAACCAACCGGAATTATTTGATAGGATCTTATGTCTAAGCAACTAATATGACGCTCGTAAGAGTGCAGCCCGGAATTTAGTGTTGCTTCTCAGTTGCACAGATTGTCCCGCATGAAGAAGCTGGAAGACCTGTAACCTTCGACATGCCATCATATTATACGTGACCTATCTGTACCCACGGATTGACGTTTGGCGTGTCTTCGCTAGAAATCCCGAGAGAACCAAATTATCGATTAAGAGTGGACTTTCAACAATTTCGACTGAACGGCCAACGTGCCCGTATTTGGTTGTGAGAGAGTAATCTCATATGAGTAAGTCCTGCCTAACGGCGACACTGTCACTGCGACCAAGCCGCGAACAAAAACCTGTCGAAAGCATTGAAAGGCAGCAGTGGAAACTTTGCCATTGTAATTAAGATAACGGCAGAAAGTTTTTCAATGGGTGACATCTAAGCTGCTGATTGGACTAAAGCTTTTGTAGCCAGTGATCCTTGGCTAACTGTCTTCTGAGGCTACCACCAGAGTCTTTCTTCTTTAGCTGTTGTTTCCCGTGGCGACTCCCCAGAAATAGGCGCACCAGGCACCCAAAGTAAGTAGAATCATAAAGCCGAAGCACGACATGGAGATTATTTTGTTTCTGTGACCATCCGCCCCATAGAAATTCTCCTTCCGTGCATTAAGCACCTCCCCTCGAGAGATGCGAACCCTGCGTGTCCATTGAAGATGACCAAGGTCCACGTAGAACCAAGCAAGGACGGCCAGAATGAGGGACACAACGACAGAACATCCCGCTAGAACGGTGTATACAATCGTCACACGGTTATATGAGTTGTTGTCGTTGTCTTGGATCACTCCAGTTATGACCCTGACAATGATGTTCATGCTAAACGGGGAATGATTAGCCTCACGCATAATCTGAGAACTTCAATAGAGCAGCATCAAGCCATACCAATTATTTACCGCAATTTTTATCGCGTACGCAGAGCCGAAGACGGAGTGATCCCACATGGATGTGCGAATGCTATCGATAATGGTGGCTGGACCAAAACAATATGCGAAAGCGAACACTCCGAACGAAGCCGCTGTGCCAGTCGTTTGGGACGAGAAGGTGACCAAAAGCATGGCAGTAAACATACCCAGGCCGCAAAAAACAACTGTTCCTGGTGTTAACTTTATATTGGGGAGTACACATGAGTAAAATTACTTACGAACAGAGATGCGGCTGCCGAATAAATCCAAAAATATCCCAAGCATAGGCACCACGAAGAAACCTAGACTCAAAGGTCAGAATATCGGATTTATTGGGCCCAATGCTGGCCCAGGACGTAAAAGCTTACCGGCATATTGAAGAGTGGCGCTATACCATCCGGCCGTGATAGAACTCGTGCTGAATCTCTGCTCTGCAAGCTCTGTGGCATTTTGGAGAAAGACGATTGCGGTACTTGTCTCAAATAGAGAAAATAACATGACCGCCCAAAAAGGCCATGGAAGTTGAGCCACCTTCTTGAATTCCAGCTTCTTACTCTTTTCAGTGAGTTTCTCTCCAGTGGCCGGATCATCAATACCATGAAACTTTCGGTTAGCGACTTTAGTGAACCAATAAAACACGCCGGTCATTACGTTCGTAAACAGGTTCATGAACACGGCAACCCAGAAAACCCAGGCGAAATTCCCCGTGTTTTTGGCAATGATATTGGCTGATGACTTGCCCGCAAAGGCCCCAATCTTCCCGATACCTAACTCGAAGCCGAGAGTTGAAGCGAAACCGTTGTTAGGTGCAAACCAGGAAGAGAAGACTTTATATTGCGCAATCTGGGTCGCAATATCGCCCAGGGCAGTAATTACCCTGCCAACAATCATGAACTTGTAGGAGCGGGTCTGGGCAGCTCCAGCAACAAGGATCGAGCCGATAGAATAGATGATGTTTCCATAAACCATAGCACCTAGAAATATGTTGTCAGCGACGGCTTGAATGGTAGACTAATCCGAGTTGTACCTGCACCACCAATGCGATCAGTGACAATCCCACTGAGCAGCATCAATGCGGTGACCATGAAATCCTCGCTAGCCTCGAGAAGTGAGAACTGAGTGTTGTTAATCTTCATCTCTTTCTTCATTGTAGTCTTCATCGCGCCCGTAATGCCTGAACTCCATTGAGAACCAAATCCGATGGCGGTAACGAGGACAATCGAAGCTATCTTCCATCTCAAAGGAACGGGTTCCGTGGTTGGTCCAGCAGCCACATCATCCTCTAGGGAAGAGGGCACTTCTCCCTCTGATAAACGAGTCTCATCTTTGATGTCCAAAGGCTCTTGCCGTGGGGGATCTGTAGCTCCGGGAAGGCTGTAGAGCGCCATTGCTTGTCTTGTACCGACGGATCGCGAAAAGGGGAGTAAGAAGTAGAATACAAAGAACTGATGAGTCCGAGTCGTCAAACAGTGTAGTGGCCCCCCCTTTATACACGAAATTCTTCCTTCAAAACCAGACCCAAAAATTTCATCCACGTGGGGAACGAGTTACCCGTAGAATCGATTGATAAGATAATTTCTATGGGACCGGCGCTATTTTTCCAATGTTTGTCACATCTGGTCAAGGGTTTTGGGAACGACGCTAGGATTAGGAAGGATGAAGTCTACTTCGGAACTTGAGATTCTTAATTGTTAGCAATATGAGAGAGGTGAAGGTACGTAACATGGAGTTGACAGATCAGTGGAACTGGACTTTTTTTCCCTTTGCTTTTCAAACAAACTTCTTCGTAACAATGAGTAATTGTAGGGAGCAACATAAGTCGTGGCGTGTGTCTTGAACAGGGCGTTAGCGTGGTCATGCTCGGAGATACGAATTGAATGAGTTGGTGCCGCCCCAGCTCATATTTTGCTTTAAGTTATCAATCAGCTAGCCGCTTTCTTAGAATACCACTCAATTTAGCTAAATTCTATTCCAAGTCTAGACTTACTTCTGTAGGTGATGGCCGAGCCATCGTAAATGATCGATCAGCAACAATCACCTTTGAAATAACATTTCTGGTGCGCTCAATGGCAATCCGAGCATATCAACGGTCACTTCAGGCCCAGTTATGATAGAATTGGGAATCAAGACAGTCAAAGTAGAGAAGTTTAGCATCCGAAAGAAGAATATTCTCTACAAGCAGGGCCATGCTCTTATTACAAGATATCGTATACACTCATGGAGCTTTCTACTTCACTGGTTGTTTTAATAATTTGGGAATGGGATTCGATTTTCACACCCAACGAATCGAATCTTTGAGACTTTCAAGTTCGACAAAATTTAAGATCGTCTAGGGAGGATAATTGGCTGTTGGGGGGTTGTGTGAGTTGCCCTGGAAGCAAATGCTAGAAATCCGGAGTGACTCGGCCTGATCCGGTTGAGTCCAAGCATCATCGTACGTATCAAATTCGGACGAGAAGGGGATTTCAACGTCTCGTCCTTTTTAAGGAGCTGTTTTAGGAACTGGAGCGTCGGAACTCCGATGACAAGGCAGGGATGAAGAAGCTTGTGGGTTTTCTCACTGTGAGAAAACCCACCTGGCTTTCTAGCCTTGCTGATGGACCTTGGTGTGACATGCCAACGGCTGGGGCAATCAACGGAAACGGAATTTCGCGTACTCGGAGTTGGCGAACGAGCAAGTACCATTGAGTAATGCCAGGAGATTGATTACGCGTACCCATAGATTGATAACTCAGCGTTCTAGGTGGAGAGATGGCTAAAATTAATTGACGCACAACGTGGAACATCAAACCTACACTAGCAAGTGGGTGACAGAAGGAATGAGACACCAAATCGAAAGGCGACCACTTTCTACAATGACTAGAATACTCTAGTACTATAAAATGATAGAAATTAACAATATTTAGAGTATTTCTTTCGTCCATTTCTCTTGATGGCGCTAAGTAATTTGATACAAATCGTAGATTTGAAAATAGGGAAGCAATAAAATGCTAGAGTGTCCCGAATTTAATGTCACCCACTTGGCTGGTGAAGGGTCGCAACCAACCCCACGCCTCACGATGTACGCGTTTCATCGCCGATACAAACGACACGAGTTTCTCTCCGGTATCTCGATGCAAGGGATTGTCTTAACCGCAAGTCGCCGAAAAAGAAACCCCTTTCAAGCTTGTTCCAACTAAACTCGGGTAAGTTGGGCGTCTCTTAAACTCCTACCTGTGATGAAGCCAATGCGTCACGGGCAGGCTCTAGCTTACAAAATGGTCGAATTATACTGAGATAACTCCTCCTCTTGAATTTATTATTTATAACGAGCGATTAGCTCTTGTAAGCTAAGGCTTAATATAGAGGCCGCCTAATTAATGTCTAGGTGGAGGTTTGCTATATTTCTTCCTAGCTTTCTAATAACTTGTTCCACCTAACCGAATAATTCTACACAAGCAACTCTATGCAATCTTTGTCTTTTTGGGATTATGAATCGCTATGCGTGAGGTCATTCGATCCTACCATGATTTTTGCCCCCTCAGAGCAACTAACTCCCCAGCCATCATCGTCTGCGCCTCACACACGGCAGAGCGGCATGTCAGCCAGTAGAAAGCAGGGCTGAGCGGAGATCTTAGCTGCCTTGGTTGGGCACAGCCGTGATTAAAGTAAGCCTTAAATCCCACTCTAGCTGTGTTATTTCAAGTACATGTGGTGACGATCAAGGCCCACTGGCGTGTAGCTTCAAACACTCTTAAGTCGGGCTTGGCGTAAGTTATGGAAGTGGCCGTGTGGAAATTCAGCCACCTTTTCATGCCATATTTAGACCGTCATCAGCGCTAGCATCAAGCATGAATGCTGTTATCTTCTTCCATCATGCTGTTCAAAGATCAAAAAGTATTAAACTTAAAAACTCTTTGACAAGCTGGTAGACCTTATATTTTGTGTTTCAAAGCTGCATACTATATATTCCAAGTCATTTGCTTAGTTGAGAGTCGGACATCTTTGTAATATGCATTCCATCCTCCTCCTCTGGGCCTTGGCCTTCGCTACTAGCCGGACCGTTGCGGGAGCAGTTCATCCTGCATCAGAAACGGCTACGCTTGTCCAGCGCCAGAACTCGTGTAAAGATCATGTTTTACGCGAGCTCGCAATCCCAACACCTGCACCGGGCCTTCAGTCAATCAGTGCCTGCAGCGTCCAGTTCTCTGACCGATCAAAAGTCACTGCATACGCCGATTATCATTCTTCAGTGGCACAATATTTCAGTCGCCTTGAAAGCAAGCTTTCGTCCTTATCTTCTGCTACGAGCTGCGACGAGCCATTCACTACAACATATCGCAACATTTGTACAGGGAACATTACTGAAGCACTTGTCGAAACATCTACTGGGGGCCAGTATACTGCCACCGTGACCAATGCGATCATTAGATCACCACTGGCTTTACCTACTGGAGAAGTGGTCATTGACTGGGCTAAAGCATCAAAAACCTCGGACCGACCCGCAGCTTCTGCGACAGGGGATGGCAACAATACAAATGATGGAGCATCTCGATGCAATAGTAGAGTGGGTGTAGCAATAGGTTTTACTGCTGTTGGATGTCTTTTGTTTGGCATATAGATGAATAGAAAAGGCAAATTTCCCTTAAAACCATGAGCCATTGAAGCCATCAAGTGTGGTCGATAGAATTTGCCATAGTGGTGGCCTTATGCACTTGGATAGCATCCAACATCCTGTGTTATCTGAGATGATGCAATGGTTCGCATTTTTAGCAAGAGGCTCGAGAATCATGCTTGATCCTCCCTGAACAATATGCTACTTTGGCGTGTTCAAGGTCTAAACAGACATCGTGCTAAGACTACTATTTACGATGAATTTGTCAGTGGCAGCATTTTATGCATTCTTTCAAAGAACAGACTCTCGTAATTTTTCTCCATTCCTAAACTTGGACTGCTGAGTGTAATTTTATTACCTTTTCAACTAGTACCTTCCATAAATCAATGATGAAGGGTGTTATAGCTTGCTGAGATTTCTTTCCTCATAGCTTAATGTGGCCAACGGAGATCCCCATAGCTTTAAATTTAGCTTGCAGTCTTAGGACCTATCAACTTTATTGTGTTTAGTATTCATTAAGTTAGAATGTCAAGTCTGTAATCTCCCATCGTTGCGTTTTATTGAGTAGGTTAGACCTTCTCTCTCGTGTAGTCACGCCGACAACGAGTTGTGGGGATATTTTCTTCACACTTGTTAGGGCGTACTTCCAATGGCATACCATTGCAAGACTAGGAAATTTGGGTCAAAATAGAGTTTCTTTAACAAAATTCACAAGGCTTGAGATACATAGCACCATTGGTTGAATCGATGGAGGGTTGTTCAACCACCACGCGCCCGCCTGAGCTGAGAAGGGCCGGCCCGCACCGGCAAATGAAGACGGCGCTGGTTCTCAAAGCAAGGGTAGACACGGCTCGAGTAAAGTAGATGGGCTCGGCCACCCCATTAAGCCCTGAATTTTCGGTTGGGCTGCATCACCGCAAGCCAAGAGCCCGCACATTCATATTGTGATTCAATTAGAGTGTAGCAGTGACGAGGTTTATAGGTTGTAGTGACGTGGGTGAAAAATGGTCCGCCCTGTAGACGGCATTTTGGTGTGATTGTGTAGCCCCAATCGCCCGCTTCAGTAGCAAGCCGAGTGTAGTACAAGAGCCTCTTCTAGGGCAGGCAGGTCGAATTGTTAGCTGTGAATTATATGCACCGGAATCCTTACTCACTATCGACAACTGTTAAGACCATATCACATGGGTAAAGATTCTGTCTTTATAGGAACGAGGCTTTCTTAATCCTTTCAACCTCACATACTTCTTCTACTACTTCTAATTCTAGGACTAGATCCCTTACAGGTATTTGATTTCCTATTTTCCTATCATAAGCAGTCCAATAACAAATAAGTTTTCCTCAACACGTTTCGTCACCAATTATCGCCAATGTATCCTTGCCGCTTTCGTCATACATCTGGCGGCGGTTTTGGCGGCCCTCCGCCACCGGCCGGATGCCTTATCTGTAATGGACAAGATTTTTTGGACAGAAATGTTCGGCGATGGGTGTCGATACCTTGCGTCAATCCAGGAGCTCATTGCTCAAATGGCGGCCATACCCAGGCCTGTCAATCATACTGGACGTCGATGGGAATGATGGAGCGACTCTGCTCTTGCCAGATCTGTATGGGAATTGGGACTACTATTCGGATGCAGGTTGTTGTAGAAAGACATCCATGTATTTGCACTTTGCCCACATTGAGTTAAGTGACAAACGCTGAGAGTCATCAAGACGGGATTGCTGGCTTTCTCTAATCAAGAAATCTAAAGATTTCCACATCAACCTCGCTCTTTCTCGAGCTTCATATTCTCAATGAACTTTAATTTTGACAAGCAATTCCACTTGTCCCAATGATGTTGATATGCGCAAGAGAAGGAGAATAAAGTTCAACAGCAATGGAAGCTGCCAGAGCCCGACAACTCAACACAAAGAAAGAGCCTTTGCTAGCCCAAGGCTGTGGTCGTACGGAAAGAGAAGTCTGCAAACCTTCGTGCCGATGACTCACTTGCTGTCAGGACGAGCGGCTCGTCGAATTACTATTAAAGCTACCTTCTTTCACCTGGCTTCTCGTCTTCTATCCTTCGCCGACAAGGGCAAGAATTAGCCACAGTTATTTGTCAGTATTGGAGTCGGCACTACACACCAATCCAAGCACACCAAGCTCGAGGCAAACAACCCAGTGAGTACCACTAGCCCCTTGGCCAGAGAAATTACACTGACACGTCCGCAGCCTTCGATGGTGTTGATATAGTTAGCCTTTTCCTTTTTCAATCCACCTACCGCTGGAAGATAAATGGAAGGCCCCCCTTCCGCTTGAGTATACTTGTTGCAAACGTGCAACATTCTAATTCATCGCGTCTTCTCTTCTGCATCCACACGCCCGCAGCCACACACTCGTCCATGCATCTCAATCGGTCGAACCACACATCTCATCACTGTCAAATCAACGCACAATAGCGTGAGCTGTGTCGATTCACGCTATGACGAAATCCACAACCAAGGCCCAGGCGATACTCGAAGAGCGTCTTGGCACAAGCCACTACTACAATATTGTCACAAGGGTAGTGAAGAAACCGTGTGTAAATACCATTGCTCATTGCGAAGATCCACACCACACAAGGGCTTGTGATGAGCACTGGAAGTTGTTAGAAGAACGCTTATGCCCCTGCTGCGTATGTTTCTTTGACGAGGGGTTCATTTATGAGTCAGTGCGAGAATTGGAGTTGAAGTCCACAGCTAGGAATGAGCCCAGTACCAAGATAGAGGAACAATGGAATGGGAAGGCTGAATGGAGAAGAGAGGCGGGCAAAGAAGAAAACAGCAAAGCGACATCTCGGCTCAGAAATGGGACTCCCAGGAACTATTTTACCAGCAACTCAGATGAACAGAAAAAGTGTTCTGTTTGCGAATTGTCGTCAAGTTTGCCCAGCTGAAGCTGAAAAGTAGTCTAGTCAGGAGTAGCATTGCAATGCATTAGCTTGTGCTACTGCACGATTTGGATCAATAAGACTTGAGCTAAGACTTGCAGCCTACCTGGAGGAGATCAGTTTTGCTTCTTTGTCCTCTCTGTCTTCCAATCAGACCGGAAGCATCCGGGCAACAGCTAGAGAGCGGGAGGGTGGGAATATCGGAGGATATTGATTTTGGGGTTTGCTATTGAGGAAAGGCCGGCTGGTCACTCAGCTTACTCAAGATTCTTTTCTTTCAAAACTCGGGTCTCACATTTTGAAGGAATGATCGGGGGACGGCCGCTGGTATACCGCCACATGCATGAAGTGCATGGAGAACGGAAAGGATTTGCGGTTATCATTGGTGAGTCCTTGTGTAAGCTTCAGACATACAGGGGTTGGTGTGTGAGCGAATACGACCTCAGGTTCATGCCACAAGCCTTGGTGCCCCCAAAGGCTTGACACGTCCGCGCTTACGATACCACAAGTCGGAGTATTTCCGCAGATATGAACTGATTACATGACAAACCACTGCATTGTACAAAAAGATTGCTGGACAATGCCCCCTGGATCTGCTTGTTGGGCTCACGCCGCAATCATCCTGGGTTTCTTAACGTTTAAGACCCTAGGAGCTGACTCAGGGATACGCCTAGACAAGACAAGTCATATGTCGCTGCAAATACAATTCCATGGATCTGCATGAATGTATCATTAAGGGACGGAGCGGCCATACCGTGAGGAAACCTTCGTTTGGACGATTCCGAGCGGGTAGGGAAACTGCCTATCGTTACACCGATACGAAGGATCTCCTTAAAGACCATACTCAATTGAGCAGTTTCACGAGAATCACTGCTGTACTGACGTACATTCAGAGACTTTGGTGCCGGCTCCGTAAGATCGCCTGTCGTACACTGCCCTGATACAGCCACACAGCATCCAAATGCATGCAATGGTCTTTTGTTGTGCCTCTCGCCATTGGCTGGGCTCTCTTTACAACAGGCTTATGCTTACTCAATCTCATCCACTAGGTCTTTCAATCTAGGCCTGGCAGGTTTGCACTTCCCGCTACGCCGGTCTCGTGTAACTCATCGGGCTTACATTCGGTGTTTTCAAGCCAACGAATCTTCGCAGATTATGACTGCTTTCCCACCCTTGTCCAAGGTAAGTAAATCGATCGAAAAACCCAGGTGCACTCTTGTTTTTCCCGTCCCCCATACTTGACCTCCCCCATACTTGAGTGTTGAACTCTCGTTATGACACCTTGACTTGAGAGGGATTGGTTTTTATTCGTCCTGTCGCACCTAGAGACATGCCGAGTCAATGCCAGGTTCATTAGCTGGCGGTGATTCACATCTGTATCGGGAAGGTAAAGCTGATCTCTAACCAAGCACAAAAAATCCCGAAATGTCGCAGGCCGCGGCACGGCTTCAGGCAGTAGTCGCGTGTCTGCTATTACTCGTCGGCAGCTCCCTTCAACAAAGGGATCCAGTGCAGAATTTTTGCCGACGATGGGGCCACCAGACGGCCGTCGTCGACGATAAACTGTATATTGATGGCGGGTTTATGACGTTTTCGGGGGATAGTAACCATCAGAACGTTAGCAGTACGTTGACTTTTGACCTCACCCAACATGTCAGAGGGCTGACACTAATCTAAAACACACACAAAAGATACATTCTTCATATACCATGATCTTTCCACCGTAGCCTCTGAAGGCATGCCGCCACCGCATACCGATCTGTCGAAGAATGCGTCAATCCCCAACGTCAATGGTGGTGTGTTTTGGCCCGATACCGTCAACAAGCGGATCTATCTCTTCGGTGGGCAGCAAAACGAAGGAAAGCCCGAACACTTCCGATTATACTCTTACGACGTGTTAAACGATCATTGGGAGAGCTTTGGATACCCGAAATCCGATAATATTATGAGCCTGAGCTATGGTGCTGGAGTGTCCGTGCCTAATCGTGGCGAGGCGTATTACTACGGAGGGTACATGAACAGTAAAACAGCACCCGACTGGAAGGGTTCTCAGGTAGCGACATCGAACCTATTGATTTATAACATGGATAAGAATTCATGGTCGAATACGACTGGGCTCGATGATTCCCGCCGAGCGGAGGGTGTGATGGTATATATACCCGCCGGAGATGGAGGGTTCTTGGTATACTTTGGGGGCATACGCCAGAAGCAAGATGGAAAATGGGAAGGGCAACCAATGGAGGAGATTCTGCTTTACGACATGACAAGTGGCAGGAGATACAAACAGGATGCAACAGGCACGATACCTCAGATGCGTCGCAAGTTTTGTGCCGGCGTTACTTGGGTAGAAGATCAATCGTCATATAACATGTAAGGATCTTTTCCCATGGCTAACAATCATCTTAGATTTGAAAGGCACTGACTTCGGTACAGATATCTCTATGGAGGCATGGGGGAAAAGGATGGCTCCCTCGGCTTTGATGATGTTTATGTCCTCAGCATTCCTACATTCACCTGGGTGAAGCTGTTCCCGAAAGATTCCAAAGACCCAGGGTCAAATCCACACCACAGCATGTCCTGCAACGTCGTCAATACTGCCCAGATGATTGTACATGGAGGTTTCTTCCCGGCTCATGATGATTGCGAATTGGCATGGGGTAAGTCCTCCGCATCCCAACTTCAATTGTTACGAAATTGAAAGATTTTTCTAACGAGGAATTCTTCTAAGGCATCCATAACCTCGACTTGGGGAAGAATAATGAAGAACAGGCCTTTTGGCTGAGGTACATCCCAAGTAAAAAGAAGTACCAGGTCCCCCCTGAGGTACTCTCAGTTATCGGAGGGGAATCTTCCGGGGGGGCTACAAATAAGAAACCAGCTAATGGATGGTCTCATTCGGACTTGGAAACATTGATGACTCGTGTCGCGGATACTTCGACGAGGGAGCCTACGAGAGACGTTAACCCAGGTGGCAATAAGCTGGGTATAGGCCCAATTGTGGGCATTGCGGTCGGTTCTGCTGTTATTGTAGCGCTGGTCGCTATGGGGACATGGATATTTATTCGCCGACAAAGAAGGAACCGAGAAGTTGCTACCATTTTATCCTCGCCCCAGGGACATATGTCTGTTGCAGATCAGAGCCAAGGCACCGCATACCAATCCTCGTTGGGGCCCTGGAGTCCAGGAACAACATATTATTCACCTCAACTGGACCAACAATCCCGCAACCGTTCGGTTTACCTTACAACAGTCCCGCTGTCTAACTTTGGGGTACCTGGTGAAGGCAAAGCAGATGAGTTTGGGAACCCCACCACGATTCCAGAGCTTCCCGGCCAAGACGATCATCACGAGTTATCGGCAGATCCTCGAGCCGACAACGAAGGAGGACAGACTGAAATCCCTCACACACGAGGAGAGGAGCACCCATAGTTGAATATCATTAAATGCCAACCGAGTGATTGGAGTCTATGATAAGCCTTTGGGACACAAACCTCAAGTAACTTGCTAAGGTGAAGGCTATGGGTTGGGACCTTGATTCTTGGAGCAGTAGGGCGCGAGGATATAGTATTTTCTGATTATGAACTCAAGTCTAAGGATTGACGCCAACAACGGAGCTCAAGTTTCGAGGAGAAACCACTATTTAATATATTCAAATTCAACTGCTCCGTATACCATGATAAGCAGCTTCAATATCGATACTCATCTAGGACTGGAAGATAGCGAAGAAGAAGGTAGCTAGAGTTGAGCGCATGGGGACTAGGAAAAAGGTTGGAATTTTCACTGACCCTGGGCAAGCCAAACAGTGTACCGACGAATGCTATGACATAGCTGTAGCTGTGACGCATTATACAACTTTGCTTTATCGTATTTAATATGACCTCAGAGAGCACTGAGAGGGCGATTAAAGTCGATTTTAGATCGGGAGAGATTAAAAGGGACTTGAGGATGGCCCGTTTTTGAATTCGAGAACAACAACAGTGTAAGTATCTTAATTTTAATAGCAACAAAGATTTATAATGCCCGCGCATCTACAATAGCGATGCTTTAGGAACCACACGCGTATTTGAGAGCACAGAGTTTGACTAAAAGTCTTTAAATTGAAAGGGAACTAAATAACTTATCATGTACTAGCTGTGCTTCATACAGAGAAGAAAACAGCCTGTGCCAAATTTCGAAGACTCTTTCTTCAATCATGAGCATCTGGACAAATCCATTCCTAGCCGGGTATGTATTGGTCCTAAGAAACCCCGATGCATTATTTTATACACATCTG
Source organism: Clonostachys solani (assembly GCA_902141235.2). Classification (NCBI taxonomy): domain Eukaryota; kingdom Fungi; phylum Ascomycota; class Sordariomycetes; order Hypocreales; family Bionectriaceae; genus Clonostachys; species Clonostachys solani. Next base: position 1,977,412 of record CABFOC020000002.1, read on the forward strand.
CTGCCTCGGGTGGATGCTAGCACCGTCTATGTTTTTATGGCCCTTTCCTGATGGGAAGATTACCTAACTCAAGAAAATCCTTTTCGTGTTTTGGTTGAAATCGGTTATGGTGATATCAAATAAGTTCGTCATTTCTCGTCACTGTATCAGGCCTGATGTTATCCCAACCCTTCGTTGGCAAATATATATTTCAGCCACAGTTATTGAAATGGTAGTTTGTATAGTTCGGGTCTGAGGCATGCAAGTCTAAGTACAAGTTGTCACTATCAATACATTTTCCCATAAATATTGCGACCTACAGCCAAAGGAATCGTGCTCTTCATTGTCCTCCACACTCAAAATTTCTTCGTAGTATTCTACCGGGGCGTTCGTATAATTCACTTCTGTCGTCTGTCTAAGTCCAGCGTTGTCAAATTGATTTGTTGGCGCTAAATTGCTGAAGCTTTGAGTTGAGGGATCGTAATAGTCTGGACTCGATACAGGCACAGAGAAATCTGGAAATACGGTGGGACAGACCTGGGATGGATGCTGAGGGAGGCTGGATAAGTCCCATTGACCATCATATTCTGGAAAGTCGGCTCCACTGAAATCATCTCCCATGTCAAAATGACTTGTAGATAGTTCTGAAAAGGGGGAATTGTTGTTATTAGGAGGGCTATCACTGGGCCTCTCTCTGCTCTTTCTTGTTACCGAGCGCCCGGAGGAAAATCCATCCACAAATGTGTAGCCTTGGCCAAGGCCGCTGCAGCTTAAGCCTTTCGAGACACACTTTTGACAGTTCGGCTCTGTCCTGTCACAGTTTATTCGACGCTTTGAACACTCGTAACAACCTGTATGAATATATCAGAATATAAAACAGGTGGGAACAGTTTTTGAATAGTGTATTACCTTTTACTTTAGGGACATATTGGCGTTTTCTCCGCCCCATTGTTGAGGCTGAACCTGGCGATGAAGATTCCTCGACCCCGGAATTTAAATGTGGATGCTTTTCTCTCGAACTGCTACCGGGAACACCGGCCATGACGGATTTGCAATACGTAAAATATAGAACTGATGGCCTGGCAAATTATGCAACGGGTGTTTTGTGTCCCTTTATTTTGGACCACGGCTCCACGGATCACGGCCCTACGGAGAATGAGCCGGCCCAAGTGCCACCTCAAATTCAGGTTCAATAGATAGAAAGCATGGAAGGTGATAAGATTTTATTGAAGGACATCTGAGAGATTTTCTGCGCCATATGAGACTTCTATGTCCTTATCAGAGACAGCTAAACTCGGATACGACGCATCCGTCAATCCTCTCCGTGGTTGACATTATACATATTCTCGGATGGAGCCCCCGAGCGAAAGAGAGTGGCATGGCATTCAAATTGAGTTAGTGCATGATGGGCATAGATAACCATTGGGTCTACGTAATATCCACTTGCCGACCCCTGTAGTCGGGAATTCGGGATGCCCTCTAGATCATGGAGATGCCGAGAATCGATCTAGGATCACCGATCGATAAGACGTCCCAGCCTTGAGACTAATTCCCGAAAACCGCCCGTTCCTATCCTCCGCGAGGGGCTTTACCAGCACGGGGCAAAGATGGTTTGCACGTTGTGTACCTATGTTGAGAAGAACTGTTATCAATTTTGATTCTCGCTGAGCACCATGCAGCACTATGTTTATTTGTATCAACTTCAGATATCTTAGAAAGTCAGGTAGATCTTCTGAAAATGCGGGAAGATCAAGGGTGATCTCGAAGCCGTTGATATTGAAGGTGGCAATCCCTGTCACGGACTCATCGATGTGACCGCAGGATAGTCTTCTAAAGCAGCAGGTGTGGGGAGAGAGAGAGGATATACTGATAAGAGAGCTCGAGGAGTTGTTTTATTCCAATGATACAGTCTCTGCTTTCTTAAGATACCAAATATTGTCATGGACCTTGTGCGGGGAAGGTAAACTGAAAGGCTAGTCTAGCCTCGAGGACGGTATTTTACTCCGTACTCCGGCCGGCCAGTGGGTCATCGATCAACACCCTATCCATTGTTCTTTGCTCACAATGGCCAGAATGTATGTCTGGGCAGCCTTGGTCCTATGTTTTCCATTATCATCTCTGTATCATGGCAATCTTCCGCAATATCAAAGTACACGGATCGCTAAGGATGCTTGCTGAATGAACACTCGGGATTACCAGTCTGGTATTGATTTCTGGGTCTCGGCTTTTGCGACTGGATGAAATCGGCTTTATCCCGAACTCTGTGGGCCCCAAAAGAAAGTCTTGGGCTAAAATTGAGCCAAACCATGGAAGGGTGTGATAACATAAAGGTACAGTATTCAGATACGGACACGAGGTGAAAAGTGTGGAGTTTCGCTTCTTGACTGCTCCCAAGGAGTGATCAAATGGTCATCCCTCTACTCGGGCTAAGACTGGATTGATTATTTATGACATTGAAACAGACGTCATTCTCCTTGTGAGAACGCATTGGTGTTACCTCGATTTGACAACGACCTCCAACCTAATTTACTGGAGCGTATATTTGCAGAAAAAAAAATCTGTTTTAGGGTTATAGAACGTCACAACGATACATAAAGTGGCAATCTAAATGTGTTTTCGTTGGAGAGAAGTTCCGGCTGTTCTAAAAACTTCAAAAAGTCACTGATCTCAATTAAGATAGTATTTGCGTAGCGCGGCAGGTGATGAAGTAGGATGCGTTCATCACATCGTATCGTTTGTGATTTTACACCCACAGACGTGACTATGGCGGTTCCAGAACGTCGCTGCTGGAGTAGATGTTTCCACAGGTCTGTGAGTTCGCCATCGCGATAGACACACCTATTACTGGTTTGTATGCTGGTCTAAGGCATAACCGGTTAGTAAGTATTATTTGGGTTCCTCCAAATAAGTATATGCATAACAAGCCTGAACCCTTGCAAGCCTCTTTGTCTCTCCTGCGTGATGATCGGAAACCGCGAGATTGGCACTTTGAGCTGCCCTCCCCCCTTTTTTTTTTCATAAACTCCGTACATTCATGGGTTTATGATGTTTCGTATCAATAAGAAACTTAGCTGAAGTTCAGGCACAAGTATGGGTACAGTGTTGTTCGTGACAGTTTACATGCACTAAAGGTGTAAGATCCAGAGTTTGGGCTCCCATGCGACTTGTCGATGAAGATGGTATTTAAGTGCCTGGTTTAAAGCTACTTGCAGTGCAAAATGGCATGGCAAGAAAACATACGATGAATCAAGAAGTAGCGAATGCTAGAAGACATGATCTGTCAGTAGTGTGGGAAATAAGAATAGTGCAAGAGAACTATAATATCACATATCGATCTGAGTTGTTTTTGGTGAAACAACATCTTGCACAAACGTTGCAGGATGGAGATCTGTGTTACTTATTTAAGTCTATTCTATCCGTAACTTTTGAATTGTTACATATCCTTCTATATATGCGCCGATCTACGAAATCAAACTGAATTTGAGTTGTCAGCACATGACCATGCCTTAGAACCACCAGATGCCTTGAAAGAGTCAATGATGCCCACGATAGACCCATACGTTCCAGCAATCATGAGGAATGAACCGATTACAACCATGAAGACACTCCAGCAAACCATAAGACGCCATGTGAGACTAGGATTCTGCTTGCCCTTAGCCCAATTGTCGTACAGCCACATGCAACCCATAGGCTGGAATGACATGAAAGTTCCAAGCAGTGCACCAGCCAAAGAGACGAGGCCTCCAAAGATGGGAATACCGCTAGCGAGAAGATACGCCACGAGAGCGGTAGAAAAGGTGGCGCCTAGCCAGGTGCTCCAGTGGACCAAGGTGTTGGATGTGATATGATGTGTTCCTCGCAGGATTCGAACGAACATGTACTTGCTAGCAAGCTGCACAAAGTTGGTCAGCAAAACACTTTCTTTCAATCGACTATCAGGAAAGAATCTCGGCTATACTCACATGAGAAAGAAGGATTGCTGACATCATCAGACCGGGAAGAGCAATGCCGTAAGCTACCTTCTTAATGAGAGGTCCTGCGGAGCCTAGGGCTGGGGAAGCGACATAAGATCCGCAATAGTAGTAGACAACAACTCCAACTGTGACATAGATAACAGTCACGACGGAATGGCACAAAAAGAGAGCCTTATTGTACTGGCCAGGGTCTCGCATCTCGGACACGATGGGGAAGAAAGCCCCTGTACCTGCATAAGAGAAGATGATTGTCGAGATAGCCGAGATAGCCTCGGTGAAGCTGGGATTTGCAAATAGAACATAATCCGACTTCCACGCCCCTTCTTGGGGTGCATCGGAGGGGCGGTCCTGGAGGCCAACACCGACGGTCACGGTGAGAACTGCATTTCGGTATTAGGCACCTTCTCCGTAAGTAAAGAAAGAGGTAGTGAAGATCGTACCTGCAACAATTATGCAGCTCACGCCAATCCATGCCAACCAACTAATACGGCCAAGTGTGCGGATACTAGACAGACAGAAAGACGCAATGGCGGCGACGGCAACGAAAACGGCTGTACATGTGGCATGCATTGAGAGGGCATTAAGTGCAATCGAGACTGAAATAACCGCGGAACCGGCCGTGAAGATTTGAACTGATCGGATCTTAGTTAGCCTCAACATCTTTCACTGCTTCTGAACGAGAGTCTCACATAGAACAAAAATTACGCCAAATATTTCTCGGCCAATTCGTCCAAAGATACGCTCTCCAACATCGTCGAGACCGTACACGTCTGGATGGTTAAGCTTGAAGACGCCGACCATATAATTCGACCAAAGCGTCATGCCGCTGATAGCAAGCATGAGAAGAACTCCCGGAATCATACCGAGGGTATCGAAAACCACAGGGAAAGACAGAACACCAAGACCAATCTGAGTCTTCATCATAAGGACCGAGGTACCTAACCATCCCACCTGGTAAGAGAGTTAGCATCATGAGGGCCCGTTGGAATTTAGGTTACCCTTCTGTGAGGTTGCTCTTACATTGCGGTAGTTAGGTCCCCCTTCCCTGATTTGGCCGAAAACCGCATCAACATTTTGGTTATCACCAACAACTTCCTCAACGTCCTCATTCCCCCGAGGAGATTCGTTACCCGAGAGTGAAGATTTCTTCATGTTGTAAATCGGCAGCGGTGCCTACTCGGGAGGCGTAGGTGCAATTAAGGCGTGTAGGTGAATAGGGGTCCAAAGGGGGATTGTTGAGGCCAGCGTGCCAGAGGGTGAGACGTGACCGACGAAGTCAGGGAGGAATCTGGGGAGGCGAGGCTTATTTAAATGCAATTCCTAGACAAGAAATCATCGAGGTCCACTGGTCCCAGAGGTTATATCCGGGATCAGCAAGGTTCATCAACGCTAAGGGACTACCAAACTCTCTCGGGGGGTGAAGATTTGGGGTAGAGTTGAAGACACGAGAGGTGGGTTTCGAGATGAGTCCACTCGCTCCACTCACGAGCACACGCAACTGACCAGGCTCCCGATACGAGACCATAAAATTACGTACAAAGCCTGGGGAAAAGCATCATGAAGAGGGCAGGCATGCCAACAACGCGTGATTGGCCCTTCTACTTCAGTCCTACCTGCGAAAATCAAAGGAATACCGGCAAAATTGGAAGAAAATGCCTCAAGAGCCAGGTAAGACGACCATAACGGGCAACGAATCGGCTCGTGTTATGATCAATGAACTGACACAGTGGAGAGGCTAATCATAACACATATTCTAGATGTTTATACTGAGTCCGAACGTGTGAGACGGTCCACTTAGTTTTAGGTCCCCGCACAGCGTTGGTACCCCAGAGTTAGTATGGAGTGACCTGGCGCGGAAACCTGCCACCTCTTCTTAAGGAAGGTTTTGGCGACGTATTGCTTGGTTCCGGGATTAATACCCAGAGTGGCCTATGAGCGACACTGATCCATCACGTTTTACTTGTGGCACGACCAATTCACATAAATGGCATAGGAGTTCCAGGGATAAAATAGACAGGCCTGTAGGCGCAAAGACCTGCCCGAGATATGCAAGATGCTCAATGAATCAATGTGATACACTCCGGCCATGACTCATTGTATCAAAGCTCAATTTTAAGACAAGGTGGAGGTTCAATAACTCCAAATCTTGCAGATGGAAGAGGCAAATTGGAAAAAAAAAAAAAAAAAAGGAGGCCTAGAAAAGCAGACTTGCGTGTTTCGTTAGGCAAGTTAGGAATCGTTCACCTTGATTCCGGAGGTTAGTTTTGGGTAAGAAAACTCATTACCTAGTCTGACCCTCTCTCGCGAAGGCATTCAGCCGAATCTACGCCAGTATGTGTAACCCGTCATGGGATAAATGATTCGGCCGATGGTATCGCCATTGCAAACGCTCTGCGGTAATACGCAATAAATAAAGATGGCTTTTATCCATCGTTCATTCTCGGTGGGATCTTCAATTTAAAAGGGGGGTTCTGCACAATTAGATAGAAACACACATGAGGTTACACCTCGTCCTCAAATTAGAAGTAATCCTTTCTGGTTGCGGGCGCCTATTTTGGCGCAGGAAGCCTGAAGATGCGGCGTTTATACATCGAAGCCTATGGAAACGCGGTGACTGTTCTATTTGCCATGATTTGGGGTGCGAAGTGCATACATTGGTTCGGAGAAACCGCAATGTGTCAACGCCACATCATCGCTTCATGCAGCTAGCCTTCGGCTCTGCCGGCCTACCCTAGTCTCGATACGTGGATCAGGGTGACTGTTGATTTGGGAATAGAGTACCGCTGACATTTCGTGACATGTAGTCCGAGAACCGAGACAATATCACGTCTTCACCTTTTATGATGTAGAAGATGGGGCATACGTGCTCTTTTGGCTAGCCCACCCTTTCTATGTACCGAATACATCAGTTGAACTGAAAAATAATAGGACTAGCGTTCCCAGAATGAAAATGATTCGGTAGTAGTTACGCAGCCAACCGTGTCCAGCGAGAACAGAGCCTAAACATCTCGATATGCGGCCAAAGTGACCGGGTTAATGATGCATTGCAGGAGCTTTCATTGGTTTTGTTCCAATCACAACTTGTAGTGCAAATAATATAGGGGTATGTTTACAGAAGTAGATATATTGTTTCAATTTCTTGCGCATCACCTCGACTCAACCAATGAAAACAGGCACATCTCAATTTTCTTTAATTAATTCGTATCTGATTAATCGAATCTCACCCAATTGATAATTGGGCAAGTCAGTGGTCTTGATAACAGGGAGAACTTGGGTACAGGATCCAAGTATCCAGGGCCCAGTAAAAGTGGAATGACAAGATAGAAGGCCTCATGGTGGATATGAAGCTCATACCTACCACGCACACTGTGTGTAAAATTCGGTCATCACTTTTGTAGTTGGGTGATTGTTTCTCCTTTGTCCCATCCATATCATGACAAAGCGGGCCCTGGCTCTCTGATCCTAGCAACCTCCGCATATGTTGACTGAAGAGTTGCAGATTCCACCCCATGAAAATTTTATCCCGCATGATTCATTTCTATTTATGACAAATCCGCACACTGAAAGCCCGGGGAATGGCCTGGAGAAGTATCTGTAGGAGCTGGGGAAGCCAGAAAATGGTACGTAATAAATGAAGAATACGGATCATGAAGAAAGGAGTCTCTCGACGAGGCTGACCAGGGGCAAATGCCGCCATTCATGCCGTGGTGTGGTTGACTAATATCAGTGACAGGTTTGTGGCGCTCGGGAACAAGGTTGAAACTCAACGTGCAAGTTTCCGCGAAGAGAGCTACTGGTCCCCGAGTCATCACCAAAGAAACCCGCTTCTTATCTGGTTATTTCAAGGTGCCGGAATCAAGCACGGACGCTGATTACTGTTCTTACGCTGGGAATCAAAGTAACCAGGAACATAAGGTAATTATCCCCGGTTGCTTTCATCACTGGAACGCGCGATCTGCCCCTTCTCAATGCTGGCAGTCTTTTCACTCTGTTTGAAAATTATGTAAAGCGATACTGCGAACAGCAGTGACATGGAATAGTTAGGATATGGCTAGGCCCTTGCGATTCATGCCATAAAAAAATGTTACTCACCGAGTTGGATGGGAAGCGGATGACATAAAACCTTGGTTCATCGAAACCGCACACAATGAGTTAATATGGCAAACGAAACGCTGTCAACCTATTATTTTGGGACCTTTTATTTATTACGCAAGAGATTTTGTCGATAGATGGGTGATTGGGCCATAAGATATAAGCCAGTAGTGTTTTGGCGCGGCAAGATTTCATTTTAGTCACTTAGATAGGCAGGCTATGACAGACAGCCCGATGGCCATTCTAGACTCATGGCATCCATGAAATTTAATCTCAATGCTTCTTTGTCTCTCGTGGATGTGAATCATCTTTCAGAATTTGGAAAACCCAGGCCACAGCCGAGCTAAATGAAGTTTTGCCGCTTGTGACTGTTTTCAGGACCCCAAACACACCTTCTTCAACTTACTAATGGAAATATGGCCATTCAGATAAGTCTTATTATACAAAATCTTTTTCCAAATATCGCCCGTTGGCGGCACTCCCAAATTTGATGAGTCTGCTAATTCTGCAGAGATCGGTTCCCCTGGCAAGGCCGACTACCTACAGTCAGAGGCTAACAAATAACATTGAATATCCCACCACTGATCCCGGGAAAGCAAGTCATATCATTGTGCTATACTTATCCAGGTCATCGGAAGGAAGAGTAAAGTGTTAGTTTGGGACCAAACCTCCATAGAGCCGTTCGATAGTCGGCTTGGCCTCCGGTACATCATGCGGAGACAGCTGGGGTATGCCCACACACAAGACGAGCGCCCACCGGAATGCCAAGAGACGCCCACCGGATGCAAAGTGGTGGGTGACAATGTTCCCCTCAGAAGATTCAAGACAGCTTGGCCCTGCTTGAATTAAACGAGGAAAACGATTATGCGGGCGGAGTCTAATTTTTTTCTCGCTAGCTAGTGGAAATCCCATAGTAATAAACAAGGCCTCCTACCTAAAAGGGATAGAATATACTCGGTGACTTGATGTCCGAGTCCTAACAAAGATGCTAGGTTCTTGGTCTTATATAACTTTCAACATTTCATGCAGCGTTATCTTTATCTTTTCTCGGCCGCGTTACATATGCAGACTAATTGAATATCACCTCCCAACTATATGAAATTTCGACGTTCAGTCTGCTATAGATGAACAAGATGAAACTCGTAGCCCTCTTGGCTTGCGTTACGTTCACACAACTGGCATCGGCAGCCGCCATCGCGCCTGATCCAACGTTGAATACCGGGGATATCAGTGGTACCGTTGAGAAACGTGCCTCTGGGACTGCTACAGTCAACCTAGCATCTCTTCAGGGGTCTCCTGGGCAGTTAGGTTCCGGTTTCATCTACGGCTTCCCAGATAATTCTGACGGGTCAGCCAGTGGGGCTATCCCAAGTAACCTCGTAAATGGTGTTGGGTTGAAGTACTGTCGTGCAGGAGGCTCCCAGGTCGCGAGTCCTGGTCTCGGATATGCAAGGGGCCAACTTCAGGTGGGCTTTCTCCTAAATCTATCTGGCCCACATCGACCACCAATCTAACATGAACCTACAGGGACGACTCAAATCTTTCCAATCCAACTACAACACATGTCGCAAAGCGGGTGCTCGCTATCAGGTTATCCTTGCCGCCCTCTGGGGATCTGACGGGGTTCAGGGAGATATTTCCTGGCCGGGAGATAACGGCAGCTGGACTGCATTCGATGACTTTTTGAGCCAGGTTATCAGCTTTATCAAGTCTAATAATATGCAAAGCGGACTTGATATTGATATTTGGAACGAGCCCGACTCCACAATCTTTTGGAATCGTGCTTACAGCCAGTATCTCAGTACATGGACCCGCGCCTATAATCGTTTCAAGTAAGTTGGTTACCTCTTCAGGTAGTTGGTCCTTGTGTATCGATATTAATATAAAGACCACAGGCAGGACTTGTCGTCTGTTCCAATTGTTGGGCCCTCCATTTCTGTGCCAGCAAGCACAAGCAATGGGTTCTGGACTGCATGGCTGGATAACGCCAAGTCTACAAACACCATTCCCGACTTTTACACTTATCACGTGCTGGGACTCGATTTTGACGTTCGTGGCTCTCAGGATACCCTCAAGTCCATGCTTAGTGCTAGAGGCCTGGCATACAAGGATGTCATAGTCAACGAGTATGGCGCAACAGCAGGAGGCGACCAAACCAACGCCGGGAGTGTCTGGTATCTAGCCAACTTTGAAAGGCAGAATATCAAAGGCTTGAGAGCCCATTGGGGCATGGGTTTCAGCAACCTCCATAATGGTATGGCAGGCCTTGTGAATTTCGAAGGAACCAGATACTTCCCCTCGGCACAGTGGTATGTGTACAACTATTACGCAAACTCCATGACGGGAAATAGAGTAGCTACTACATCGTCTGGTGACGGCATGTTTGAAGTGTTCGCTACTCGAGGAAGCTCCAAGGATAGCGTGAGGATATTGACAGGCTTACGCCCGAAGGTTGGTGTTCGCACTTATGATGTAAGGGTCACAGGTTTGAGTGCGCTTGGGATCTCTGGATCCGTTCAAATCAGAACGAAGCGATTCACTCATCTGGACTGGTACCTGGAAGGCTCCGCCCCTACAGATCTGGGTATTGCAACCCACACTGTATCCGATGATCAGGTAAGTGAACTTCACAAAGACACACCTTGCGGGTCGAAGTTCTTGGGCTGACAGTGTACTAAACAGATCACCTTTTGGGTTACCCCAGACAACGAGTACACGGCTTACGCGTTCGAGTTTGTCAGTTAAGTGTTTGTCCCGTTTTATGAGATATATACACATCGACATAGGTTCAAAAACCATACTTAGATAGTAATATATCTCAAGTGCCATATGATTATACCCTTAATCGAGATTCTTTTTGAGGCATATCAGTCTCATATGTCTCTTGAATGAAACATAACAGCGCGTGATTTCCTAGAAGCCATTTTTGGGCTAAAGTAGCAGGAGGCACCGGATACGATCTAGAAAAAAAAGTAATACCAGGAATAGGTCAATAGCTAAATACCAAAGACAGCGCGAAGAACAGGGAAACTTTTTGAATACTCTAATATTGTATGAACATGGAGAAGGCGTCTTCTTATATTCCGGGGGTTTGAGATGCCATACATATCACTTTTCGGATACAGCCTTGGGTCGAGATAAATATCCAAATTTCCTAGCAGCACGGTGGTTAATCTCAGCAATTATTCATATTAAGCTACCTTTCCCTTAGCTATTCATCATATAAGTCCCCCTAGATTTTAGATACTTCCTATGATGGTTCCAAGAAAGACTTCTCTAAACATCCTTAGTTTCAGAATTTTCCAGACAAAATGTGTGCTCACGGACACTTCGACTTCAAATTCATAATGAGGAAGAATAGCTAGGCCTTCTCATCTGCAACCTCAACCTTTGTAGAACTTTTACGCTCGTGGAGGTGATCATTGTCGTGGGGGTCCGCTTTGAGGCTGCTATTAGCCTCGCCGGCTGCCACAGCGTCGACTTCCCCAAAGATTGTGTCCATTCTCTCCAATGATACTCCTTTGGTTTCAGGAAGAATAAAAATAACGGAAATCTAAGTGGATATAAAATGTCAGACAGCTGCTCAGATCGCCCCTATCGGATATGAGACCTACCAAAAGAACAGTATTCAAGGCGAAGAGAAGCCAGTAACTTTTGCCTCCCACTTGCTCGTTGAAACGAGGCCAAGGCTGAGTAAGGGCAATGAGACAGACAGTTTGGCCCAGCAATGAAACGCCGAATGCCTTGTCACGAACCTCTTGGGGGAAGATCTCGGACGCGATAGCAGGCGGAACGGGACCGTTGGACCAGCAATATGTCATGCCGACAATGAAAAGGCATACAACAGCCACGACAGATCCAGCCTTGCTCTCATTGTTGGGAAACGCTGTTGTAACGGAGGATAGAACCAAGAGAGCCGCGGCTTGAATAGAGAAGCCTGCAATCAACAACGCTCTCCGACCGAACCGATCCACGGTGAATGTGTTGATGAGGACAATAAAGAGCTGCAGAACAGCCTGAATTCCATTGATAGCAAGTGCCTGACTTCCTTGATCCCAACCAAGTGATTTGTAAATTAGTGCAGCATACATGGTTAGTGCAGCAATGCCGCCAGCTTGCTGCAAAGCTGTAGCGTAGAGACCGTAAAGAAGTCTCTTCCTCATGCCCGGGGAGGAGAATATGGCACTGTAACCTGTCTTGAATCGTTTTCTATACTCATGAGAGGCTACCAGTTCGTGGAATTCTTGCCTAACATGCTCTGAGTCAGGCGTCCCGCTTCTCAACTTGCATAGAACATTGATCACGCGATCAGTATCGTCCGGTTTCTTTTCGTAGAGCCATCTGGGGGACTCTGGGTACCAAAAGGAAAGACCTATGAAAGCGAGGCCGATGGGGATTTGAACCACGTTGGATACGCGCCATGCGATATTGAAAGGTGACTTGTGAAACGACATGCCGTAGCCGGTCCAGAAAGCAATCAGGGTTCCTAGCTGGTAGCCGAATTGAGTCACTGTACCAACAAAGCTACCGCGTAAGGTTCTTGGAGAGCATTCCGCAACTGATATTGCGTTAGAGTGAATTGTGTGGAACAAGGACTACTTCGGGGTTCTCCTACCATATAAACTTGTAGCAATATAGACACATCCGAAGCCGAGGCCGCTATTAGTCATTTTAGGTCAAACCAACTAAAATCCGTACCAAGAGAAGGGGAAATGCATGATCAACATACGTGAGAAGACGACCGAATAGAAGCACGCCGAAAGAGTTTGGCACACTCTGAGCTACCACGCCAATGCACATGACAAAGATGGATATTCGCAGAGCCCAAAGGCGGCCAACCAAATTTGCCAAAGTGCCGCCAACACACAGCTGTGCCAAACCTATATAAATTATCAGTCAATTCAACCACACTGCTCGTCTGCATCGTCAATGAAACCTTACCGGTTGTTGCCCAGGGCGCTGTGGCAACAATGCCCTGCTTGTTTGCATCCATATCATAGTATTCGACGAACTGATCATCAGCGAAAATAACGGTCATGATCCCGGCGTCGTAGCCATTGAAGCCTGTCCGGGTGAGCCCAATCTGGTCAGCTTGAAGTTGCCCATGGCTAGTGTTGACGGCGTGATTCCTCACAGGTGGATAGCACCATGCCATAAAGTAGCATTGCAGCATAACGATTATTTTCAGGGAGAAAGGTCTATAAACTGTGTCAACACCTAGAAGTGATTGGTGGATAATGTCGCGTTTTACCTGGAGAAGACCCATTGTATCGGTTTGGCCCGTCGGTGGACTCTTTTGATCTCGGAATTGATGTAAATGAACCTGTAATCTCTCACAAAGTCTCACTCGTCAATCGGTGTCCAGAGTGGTGATAATATACATCTCCACCGTCCTCTGCTGGTTGTTTTGGCAAGGTTCTCGGCCATGAGCCCAGCTCGGATGCAGATTGCGGTGGGAGAGCCAATGGGGAGTTGAGTCTGGTCCAAGAAAGTGGGAGCAGTTGTGGGACAACCCCGTCCCCGTGGGGAATCACATGAATTGACAGCGAGGACCCTGCTGTTACCCCATTTTCATTCATGATGTAGAGCTTTATTGTTTAGCTGAAAGCCTGCCCTATGAAGAGAGGGTATGCAATCTCCGCCCCATGACCTGTCCCAACTCGTGCTGTAAGGTGGGGTTTAAGGTGCACGAAAGTAAGGGACATGTAGTCAAGGCAGTAGTAAAATTCCCATGTCCTCTTATTCCATCATCTTCCTCTATACTGTGACTCTTCCCTCTCTGCCTGAAGTATATTGAGAGTGTGCTGGATGAGTCATGTGAAAGGTTGCATAAACCAGCTTCCTTTTTTCTGGGAGTGGAAACATGGAGAGCTCATCTTTTTGCACCAATTCTGGCTAGGTACCGGCAACAATCCTTAGCTGCAATTAGCCGCAGGTCTTGGGCTGGTGGTCACGTTTCTCCCCATGATTGGGAGGGGTGTTCCATCCTGACGGGCCCCTTGAATGAGCTAAGCAATTCGAACATCCTCCTTCCATCCAAGTCAGTCTATTCATCATTCGTGCCCTCAAATGCCCGATAATTGAGCAGGCCGTCTCGTGATGGCACATTTGGCCGCCCGTCAGTCGCAATTGGCAGAACGCAACAGCTTTCGGTTCCAGTGCGAGTCCTGCTCCAAACAATTCAAGCGAATTGAGCATCTGCGAAGGCATGAGAGGTCCCATTTGATTGGCAAGACATACGAATGCACGGTATGCGGAAAATGTTTCGCACGAAGGTAATTCTCTCAGGTTGGATGCTGCAAGTCCCAATTCTTTCCAAACAAGACATTGCTAAATTTAAGAAACGGAAGTGATGTGCTTTCGCGCCACGAATTCATTCACAAAGTGCCTTCTCGTGCTTCAACAAGGGCGCATCTAGACGCTTCCCGCCAGTCGAGGCAGCCCAGAGCCTGTGTGCCCTGCGCCCAAGCCCGCGATCGCTGTACACGGGACCTCCCGTGCGAGAGATGCAGTCTGAGGTCCATTCGCTGCGTGTACATAGATTCAAGTGCTGTAAAAACATCGAAATCGAGCGCCAAAAGCAAGAAAGATGAGGGCGGGACGCAGGAGCTGCCAGAGCCCGGGACTCTTCATAATCCGAACCAAGCTGAGGAAGTGACAGACCCTACTTGCACTTCTGCCAGCTTGTTAATGGAGCATGATGATTTTAGCTATGGGCAGAATTCATTATCAGATGTTGGTGGCATGGACATCGCAACTCCGGCGGATATAGGCGCCCCTGAGAGTCGCCCGAATCATTCTGAACCGTCAGCATCAGCGGATGGAAGACTCACGACATTCGTGGACCCTGATATGACATTGATGTCTTCTCGCGCAGCTCAGTTTCAATCAAACCCTGGTCTTGGCTTGAATTGGTTGCCAATCAGTGACGAGACAAACATGCAATTCAGCTCAATTCTTGATTTGAGTCTTCTGCCGGACATGACAACATCCGGGCCTATGACGACCAGTCTCGATTTCTCAACTGCGAGCTTTCTGGAGGAGGCGGACCCTTCGGGAGGCGATCCAGTTGGAGCCATGCAACCTTCAACAACCTGGTCACCCGGGACTACTTCATCGGGCTCGAGAAAGTCCCTTGGCCGCCGCAAGTCCGACGCTACTCCACCGGGAAGACTCTATGCAACCAGCAGCAGTGCAAGGGCCCCAGCCTTTCTACGAGATAAGGCGCTGTTACCCGTCATTCTGTCTTCCCATCCCCAGTTGACTATTTCGAGAATGAATCGATCTGAGGCTACTGCACTGCAGCAGTTTAGCCCGTGCGACCTGCATGAT
Source organism: Clonostachys solani (assembly GCA_902141235.2). Taxonomy (NCBI): domain Eukaryota; kingdom Fungi; phylum Ascomycota; class Sordariomycetes; order Hypocreales; family Bionectriaceae; genus Clonostachys; species Clonostachys solani. The sequence goes on from CABFOC020000002.1 coordinate 1,992,789, forward strand.
CTTGTACCCTCAGCTAGCCTTGACAAAGAAACGCCAGAGCTAATATTGCCCGTCACATATGAGATCCTCGTACAGGAGTTCCAGAATTTATGTATCAACCGTGGTGACAAGGACCACGAGACCTTCAAAAAGGAACACTTCCCCTCCATCTCGCAGGTTGATATGTTACTTCATCTCTTTTACGATCGATTCATACCAGCACTGCCCATTTCACACCACATCACACGCAATGTTAATGAGTTTTGGCTTCTGACCTTGGCTATGGCCGCCATTGGTTGCCAGTACACTCGGACGCAAGAATTCGAATCTATGGTGGCCCCTCTTCATGAATTCCTCCGTAGAGGGCTGCAAAGAGAGATGGATTTATCTCAAGATGATCCCCAAGCTCAAATTCACTACCTCAAGGCTTTGTTTTTAAGTCAAATCTCTTACTTTTATCACGGCGACATGACCATGCGAAGGCAGGCTCTAATCCATCGTGGTCTGTTGGTCCAACTCGCCGAGACTTTGGGACTGTTTACTGCAGAAACAAGACAGGCTCATGATGGGAGTGATGCGGCAGAAAATAATGCACACAGCCAATGGCAGCAGTGGATTCTGTTGGAAACAAAACGTCGCCTGGGCTATTCTATTTGGGTTGGTATTCACCACCTAGCCGGTCTGTACACACTTGCTAACTAGAGCAGATGCTTGACCTGATGGTCTTTTACCATTTCGATATCCCACCGCTGATGTCCCATCGAGTTCCAGAAGCTGACCTACCGCATGACGGCTTGTGGACGGCTCCAAATGAACATGAATGGTTGGAGCTTTTTGAGCGAACAAGGCGTAAGCATGCTCTTCCTCACAATGCTGACCCGTGCTTCTAGCTGACTTCATTGTAGGGAACCCTCCTCTGCCCAACGCGATCAAGAGTATTTTCCTGCGGAAGAAAGTAAAGCCAGACCTAGGCGAGTTTGGCCGAATACTGCTGCTCCATGGAATCTATCATGAGATCTTCCAAGTCAAGGCCTATTTCCAGCGGCCGCTTTCGAATTGGATCCCCACTGCCCAACAGGAACCAAGCGTCTCAAATCTCGCAAGCAGCCCTAGCAGCTCTTCTGAGCTGGTTGGTGCGGACCAGTGGCTCAGCGAGACGGCCACGTTTGCCGCTTGGAGAAATGCTGCCCTGGATTGTGTGGATGAGTTGCATTGGTGGGCCAACGGAGTGATAGCCCTGCAGTCTGGAACGGAACATCCGACGATTCATCACTTGCACTTCTCACGCGTCGTGCTCTTGGTTCCCGTCAAGGAAATTCTCATCTTGCTGCTGTCTATCACAAAGGATGCTGGGGATATATCCCACCAGACTAACCCCGCCAATGTCTATATGGCGGAACAAGAGGTCATTCGGTGGGCACACCGCGATGAGGTAAGTGACCGTTCATCATGTGTACCTAAAAAGGGCTCGTGTGTTAATTGGGCCGGCTGAGCATAGTCCAAGGCCCGACTGGCAGCTATTCACTGTGGATGCGTCTTCTGGCACCTGCGTCGGTTCTCCAATATGGCATTCTATGAAACACAATCAGTGTTCCATGCGACGTTGACGCTCTGGGCGTACAGCTATTACATATCACAGACAACCATGCCCAGGCCGGAGGAGCCCGGCCAAATGAGTGAGGATGAGGAAGACTGTCAAGGTGCTAGTGCTGCCTCATTAGAAGAGGAAGACAATGATCTGGACATTGATGGAATCGAGAACCCGGGATTCATATGGCTAGACCGCCCGAATGACGACGAGATGGTGCAATACTTTGTCCGGTCTGGACGCCCGGTCAATATGAAGGCTTATATTTCTGGCGTGGGAGACATCTACGAGACAAAGAGCCCCGCCAAGATATTGAGGCATGGCCTACGTATTCTGGAATCTGTGGCATTTGCTTGGGGCCGTGATCGTGATTATGTCGATATCCTCCAGAAGGCAGAGCGTGTTATGCTCGGGAGGGGTGCTTGAAAGCGGATACTGAAACATGTTGAGTGTACTAGTAATACGGAATCTCTCTTAGGAACAGAATACTCCTCCAATATGTAATTTTCGCTATATTCTTTGAGAAGTGATACCCTTGAGCATGCTTCGACCACCACTAACTGGTGGGAAGCTGGTGCTGGGGTGTGGATGATGTGCCGTCTCGCCACCGCTGGAGATGATGATCCGAGCCTAGACTACATCGAGTTCGGAGACCGTTCCACCAATCTATTGACACGGAGGTTGTCTGGCTTGCGAGGTAGGATAACGTGCGGGATGAGAGTGGGATCACCCTGTGTGTGGATTTCCGGTGGGAGGACCAATGATCGCCTCGGGATGGACGACGCATCCCTGGTGTCGCTTAACAATACTCCCACCAAACAACGGTCAAAAGGCCAGCACCTGGTCCAATCTGTTCAACTCGCAACTATTGATACCGAGTTTCCCGTGACTCGGGAGATGTCGAAGCGGCATAAAGGACAAATTAACCGTGACCAATCCTTCCACACCTGTATTCATACACTCTTGACGATCCCTGCAATAATTGTGACTGGGCAATCCAAGACTCTAAGGGCTAGAGGCTAAACAGGCATACATCAATCCGATCAAAATGTCACACCCACAGGTTACTTTCAAGGACACGACCTTTACCGGAAAGACCCTTCTGTCTACTCGTAGGGCGACAGTGTCCAGCAAGACGCTTCAAGCACAGCTTGACCAGCTAAAGTCCACCGGGCGGTACGACTGCTTCAAGCTTAAATGGCATCCTATTTATGATGACAAGTCTATGTGGCCGGTGCCATTTCATCTTTTCTGGGACAGTGATGTGGCCAAATGGATCGAAGGGGCCTGCTATTTCCTTTCGGAAAGCTACGATGCTGGCATTGATGCTGCTGTTCAAGAGCTTGTGGAAATGATCAGGGGTGCCCAGCAAGAGGATGGATATTTGAATGTCCATTACACTGTTGTTGAGCCTACAAAAAGGTGGTCAAATCTGCGTGACATGCACGAGCTGTGAGTTCAATCGACTACCCCAAGGAAGTTATAAACGCGCCATTTATAACATCGTGTTTCTCAGATACAATGCGGGTCATCTCATCGAAGCAGCAGTAGCTCATCACCTCTTCTACAAGAATGACCAACTCAAAGCACCAGTAGAGAAATACATCTCACTCATCAGAAAGCGTTTTGGAGCTGCGCAAGGTCAGGTGAGGGGCTATCCTGGCCATCCAGAGATTGAGCTTGCCCTCCTCCGGTATGCGGCCGTTACCGGGAGTTCTGAGGCGTATGAGCTAGCCCATTACTTTCTGACCGAGCGCGGCAACCCCGAGGGACAAGATGGGAAACATTATTACGATTGGGAGACAGACCAGAGAGGCGAAAGCCAATATACGAGGCCAGATACCTTTCCCGAGAATCGGTCCTATTGGTACTGCCAGGCTCATCTTCCCATAACAGAGCAGACCACCATGGAAGGACATAGTGTCAGAGCCATGTACCTCCTCACGGCCGTCGCAGATCTAGTCTGCCTCTCAGACTCGGGTGATAAACCACTGGGCGAAGAAGCTCACAAGAGTTGGACAAAAGCCCTGGACCAGCTCTGGAACAACATGGTAGATAAGAGAATGTATGTCACTGGAGGAATTGGCGCAATCAAGCAATGGGAAGGGTTTGGGATCGATTATTTTCTCCCTCAAGGAACAGATGAGGGAGGATGCTATGCCGAAACCTGCGCATCCATCGCCGTCATGATGCTCGCAGAGAGACTGCTGCACATCGATCTTGATGGGCACTATGGCGACATCATGGAGCTTTGTCTGTACAACAACGTCATGACCTCGATGAGCACCGACGGTACCAAGTTTACCTACGTGAACCAACTGGCTAGTTCGGACAAGGACAGGAGCGAGAGGAGCGACTGGTTCTGGTGCGCTTGCTGTCCACCTAACCTCACGAGGCTGTACGGAAGCATCGGGGGCTATCTGTGGGATTATGGCTCAGGTGACGGAGGTGCCTATGTTAATGTTCACCTCTACTCGAGCGCTCAGGTGAGCTTCGCAGTTGGGGATGAGACCTCGGTTACTCTTCTTCAAGAGTCGAATTGGCCATGGGAAGGGAACATCCGGTTCCAGCTCTCCTCTACTAAGCCAGTGGACACGACACTTCGGTTGAGAGTTCCTGGTTGGGCTCATGGCAGTTACGAGATCATCCCCGCGGCCCCGGAGCAGACGGGGCTGAAGATCGAGAAAGGCTATTTGATTCTGCCGCCTACCTATACATCCGAAAACACCGAATTTTCTCTCGAGATCAAGAACTTTGCTCCTCGTTACCTCTCCCCACATCCCTACAGCATGCAACACGTCTTGACACTGGCTCGTGGCCCTATCGTGTACTGTGTTGAGGATGTGGACAACGGCTGGGAGACAAATCACTTCAAGGATGTAATGATTACCACAGATTCACGCATAACCGAGGAAAGAACAAAAGATGCGGAAACAGGAGAGTCGTATATCGCGCTACATGGCAGTGGGTGGACTCGATCAGTGCCCAAGTGTGGAGGAGGGGCTCGCCCTTCAGTCGACAGGGACTTGACATTTGTCCCATACTACTTTAGAAGTAATCGCGGGGGCCGGGGTCAGATGCGTGTTGGCTTGGCTAATGGGGGCAATGTTATTGGTACCGTCTTCCCCGAGCGAAGTTAGACGGGCTGAGCTCATACGAGTCAGTCAGCTCTCGTCGAGATATCCTAGTAGACGAAGGCTTGATTTGAAATTGTCTGATCATTAAGTGTGGAGGAATAGTCGGCTATTCAAGGCAAAAGCTGCTCCCTTGTCACAATCGACCCCCTTGAGTCACCCTGTTAGTTAACGCGTCGTAGGTGGCATTGATCAACGAGGACTGGTAGCCTTCGTGATTGGGCACTAAACAGCCGCCACCTTTCTAGAGTAAAACGAATCCATTGAAATCTAACTTCCCCGGAAGTTCCTCCACAAACTTCTCCAGAGGGCCCTGGAATCTCAGCTGCGTGTCGAGCGTGGACCTCCATCACCCCTTCTTGACAGTGGATCCAAATATGAGGCGATCTGGTCACCAGTTGGGGAGAGGCTAGTTCCCAATTGACGGTGTCTTTTTGAAATGAGTTAATGAAGGTGTTTATGCAGGCACAGTCTTTGTCTGCCCTTAGATACGAGCAGTAGCACACTCAGCAAGGACGTTGGGAATTCTAACATGTGAGACTGTGATGGGTCTGCAATCTATGTGTAGATGGTCTCTCATGTTCTTCAGAGGCTATGTTCCGGGAGAATATCCTTTTTTCATGTGGAATTTCTCCCTCCTAGAAACTTCGAGGTGCTACCGGTTGATTCGGGATGGCTCCCTCAGTCTTACCTCCCTCTTTGAATAGTGAGTCTCTGTTTCTAATAACATGAAAGGCTCAACAATAAGACGAACGGGCTAAGAGAGCTTCCAAATTTAGAATTTCTGTAGTTTACTTTCTAATTTTGACATAGTACATATATGTAATTACTAATTACTAGTTCTGACGCAATGTTTTGAACATCTTGCTCCAGCAACACAAACGGAGGACCCAAAGTTCTCGCTAAGCCACGAAACTCGGGGTCTCGGGCTCGAGGCAACCAGAAGATCGAGTCTACAACTCAAAGAGGAAATACCTGTGACAAATTGAAACTCTCTCCATCGTCCATTAAGCCTGGGGTGCGGGGAGTCTGGAGATGCAGAAGCCTGCGGAGGGCTTCAGAGCACGTCGAGGATCGAATCCGCGTGGACCTTGCGGGGGAGGGTCTACAGGCTACGCATATTATGACACATTTCCTGGATAGGCAGAGTGGGTTTATTGTCATTTACTTGCTCACTTCGGAATAGTGTGACGAATAGGGGCCAACTCTTGGTGCAAGAGATTCCGACAACATATACAACCACGACAACATTTGAAAGCTCACATCATGCCACCCGAATCATGAGAATCTGTATGCTGGGATTGCACTCCAACGCTGCGTTGCCTGCTGGATGCGTCGGCAAGAGTCATCTGCTGGAGCGAAACTATTACGTACAAGTTGTGGGTCGACGCGGTTTGCAAATACACACTCCGTTTTTACCCCCAGAACTTGGACAGGCCTGGTGTTTGTCCATAGCATGGGACATCTTGTCGGCTATCAATTTGGTTGTCAATTTTTACGTATTGTGAACCGCAAGTCCTTGTTTTCCATTAGTCAAGGAAGATAAGCATAACACGCTGCCCCAGACGGGGCATATCTTGAAGTCGGGGTAGTAGTCATGATATTGACTGAAACCGTGGTGCTAGGTAATTAGACCATTTGTAGATATGTTCATCAAATGCGATTGGGTATGCATCCTATCATCCGTCATAGTTTCAGTTCCCGATGTTCCGAGAAAACCTCTATTACTGGGTACATGTGCTGAGCAAGTGAACTCTGCCTCGTATGTGTCTAGTGTTAAATATGGCAGAATAAACAATTCATGATTATACAGTGAACTACTCTCGGCAGAGGTTTTGTATAAGTTGGGTAGGATATGGATAATTGTGTGTATTGTTGCATGTGAAAGTCACAGTGAACTGTGGTATCAACGTTATGGAATCAAATGTCAGCAAAATGGACAGATTAGGCTTGATTGACGGCTAAAACTGGTAACAGGACCATCCTTGGGCAGCATAATCATGCTAAATAATGACCGATCCGCCCGACGATCCCGTTGTCTGGTGATTTTCGCTTGGCTCAAACACATGCCGTGACTCTTCTCGGCACCAGGCAAAGACGGCCCGTGAGATTGAAGGTGAGACAGCCGGAAATGGCGTGGCAGTTAAATTTTTTTTTCCGGGGCGAGCTTATCTGGATGAAAACGCTCAGAAATGGGAATAATCAGTATGTATAATTGATTCCCCAGGAGCCAATGCAGCGATGGCAAAATCATCCATTTCGCCCCCGTCCGTGCCCTCCCTGTGGACTCATTATGGAGCGCGTGATAGCTCGATCTGTGGGTAATGTGGTGATGGCGCGGGTTTTCGGCGAGGCTGCTCTCTGACACAGCGCGCAGAGGCCTGACTCGGCGCTGCCAGGCACCGCACACAGTCTACTGGCTCGACGCGATCCAGTGATGGCCTTTGTTAGCCTCTCCCGGGCGGGTTTGGACGGCTGAAAGTGGATGCCTCGCTCGGGCCTGGTGGAGATGACGGTGAAAAATGAAAATGCCTCTAGTCGCCGCGCAGTTGCAAATACGATTCATCCATTGCTGGGATGGACCATGACCGCGTTATTTCCCCACGGAGCCATTTACGTAAAACTCCCTTCGAACCGGTCCTGGATCATGAAGGGGCAGGCTAAGGCAGGCAATTCTGTTATTAATACTGCCATGGTGCCCACAGCCTGAGTCGAGCCGGATGGGGAAATCCAGGCCATCCAAGCTTGAAAATTGTTTTACTTTAGTAGACTGTGTGCCGTCCCAATAAGTAGGACCGACCAGCTTGCTCGCTCCTTGTCTGCTGCCCCGTGGGTATTGTATTTCGTCAGAATCGACAACTCGCCACCACCATGAATCCCGATCTGCCGATATCGTCGGCCGATTCGAGCGAGAAGCAGGCTGTTCCCAAAATCCACGATGAGGAGAAGGCCAAACCGCCTTCCATTGGAGCCCAGAGCGATGGAGCTGGCTACGCGTTCGAGAAGGAGAGCTTCATGACCCGGACGGGCCTCAACGCCGAGTCCTTCACCAAGAAACACTACGGCTATGGACTCGTCGAGCTGGACCGCAAGATGTCGCCCAGGCATCTTAATATGATTGCCATTGGCGGTTCCATTGGTGCAGGATTCTACGTCGGATCTGGCAGTGCGCTCAGCAAGGGTGTATGTTATGTGTCACTATGAGACCATGTCGCAGAGTTCCTTCGCTAACGTGAACCAGGGCCCCGGCTCCCTCTTTGTCGACTTCCTGATCATCAGTATCATGGTGTTCAACGTCGGTACGTGATATGGCAAAATACCATACTATGATCTCTCATCATCGCTCTAGTATCAAATCACTGCATCCAGAATGGTAGACTAACAACATACGTCGGCAGTCTACGCCCTTGGCGAGCTTGCCGTCATGTACCCCGTTTCCGGCGGTTTCTACGCCTACTCATCCCGTTTCGTCGACCCTTCATTTGGCTTTGCCATGGCCTGGAATTATGCTTTCCAGTGGGCTGTCACCCTGCCCCTGGAATTGACTGTGTGCGGTGAGAAGACGTCATCTTTGTTCTTGATTATCTCGTCAGTGTCTAATTAGGTACACTCAGCCGTCACGATCTCCTACTGGGATGAAAACACCTCCCCTGGCGTGTGGATCACGGTTTTCCTCATCGCCATCGTTATACTCAATATTTTCGGCAGTATCGGTTACGCTGAAGAAGAATTCTGGGCCGCCTCATTCAAGCTCGCGTCAACCTCCATCTTCATCATCGTCGCACTCGTCCTCGTCTGCGGCGGTGGCCCCTCCAACGGCCGGTACAGCGAATACTGGGGCACCCGGAACTGGACTGGTCCTGATGTTTTCAAGAACGGCTTCAAGGGTTTCTGTTCCGTCTTTGTTACCGCGGCCTTCTCGTTTGCCGGCACGGAGCTTGTCGGTCTCGCCGCTGCCGAGTCGCGAAACCCAGCAAAGTCAGTACCCGGTGCGATCAAGCAGGTTTTCTGGCGAATCTCCCTCTTCTACATCATCGGTCTCTTTTTCATCGGTCTCTTGATTGACCCCAATGACGACGCACTGCTTTCTTCCAGCTCCAACAGCTCCAAGGCGTCGCCTTTCGTTCTCGTCGCCAAGTATGCCGGGCTCAATGGCTTCGATCACTACATGAACGTGGTGATTTTATCATCGGTTCTCTCCATCGGCATTGCCTCCGTCTACGGCGGATCTAGAACCGTCACCGCTGTCAGTCAGCAGGGATACGGCCTCAAGATCTTCACATACATCGATCGCGCCGGACGACCCCTCCCATCAGTCGCTCTCATCATTGCCTTCGGCTTCCTGGCCTATCTCAACTTGTCGGCTAGCGGTGATGTCATTTTCGAGTGGCTTCAAGCCCTCTCCGGTCTTGCTACATTGTTCTCGTGGGGCTCCATCTGTCTTGCTCACATTCGGTTCCGTTCCGCTTGGAAACATCAGGGCCACACACTGGATGAGATCCCTTTCAAGGCTATTGGGGGAGTTTATGGATCTTGGCTAGGATTGTTCTTCATCATCCTTATTCTGATTGCTCAGGTATGTTTTACGGCTGCTTCCCACATGTACAGAATTTTGCTAACCATAGGCCAAACAGTTCTACACTGCCATCGCTGCGCCTCCGGGAGAGTCGGGAGTTGGTACAGCCGAGGACTTCTTCAAGTCCTACCTTGGCTTCCCCATCATGCTGGCGCTGTGGGCTATCGGTTATCTGTGGAAGAGGGAAGGCTGGCTGAAGCTGGACGACATTGACATCGACACTGGACGTCGTGAGCATGACTGGGAAGCGATCCGCGAAGAGAAGGCATTGATTGCCTCTTATCCCGCCTGGAAGCGTCTCATCTACTTCCTCTTCTAAGTGTACATTTACCGTTCTCCACTCGGTTGCATCCGTTCTCAGTTCTTTTTCCCTTGCATATCATAAAATTCATAAGCGTCTAGAATGCAGCATTACAATACATATTTAGAGCAGCGATGTTTCAATGCCTCACTGGTGATGGCCATGAAATCCTGTGGCCTCCTTTTTTTGTTCATCACACACGTCTCGCAGCCCCCCCTTTTCCCTGCCTGGGTCCAACAGTCTTTCAAGATACAGACATGTCCTTTGGTTTGTCCTCTCTCAATTCTCAGAATGAAAAAAAAAACCACATCATCGTTGGGATTATGAGGGTTGTTTGTATTTATTATCTATTCTATGCTAAACTATCTAAGTCCCTTATACCCACATTTCCAACGTCCCATCAGATAATTTTTTCTTGATCTTAATTTGTACATTTGCTCATTGTTCCTCAGAAAGTTTCCCTAATACAGATAATGGCGTAGAATTGTCAAATACCAACGCTCCAGGCTCCAAAAACGTGGGTGTGGTGTCCTCTTCTGAAAACTGGATCCTAGCACCGAGGCACATGCCCATCCCCTTCTGTGTGCCCCATGTGTCGTGAATCCTCATGGCACTCAATAGTTTCTCTCTAGCGGTGCGATTATCGTTTGATTGCTCCGGGGCATTCAAGAACAGATCCAGCTCGCTCTCCTCAATGAGGACCCGCAAACAGACAGCGGTTGTCATCATGTCCTCGACACTGAATTGATAAACACACAGCTGATCGAGTAGACGGTGCATGAGTTCATGCGCATTTTCCCGGATCAGAGATGTCGCGTCATCACAAGTCCGGATGATAGCTTTGAGCGCTCTGCCATTGCCAAGTCCAAATGCCTGGTAGATGTATTCGTAAGGTCGTACCTGTAGATGATCGCGGAATGGCTGTCGCTCCAGCATGAGTTCCACAAGTCCCGGGCTCTTGTTCATGTTTTGGATGGCAAGGGCCAGATGGGTCGCCGGCGCCCTTTCAGAGAGAACGCCAATAGAAGGTGAGCGGTCCAGCCGTTCGTAAATCGAGACGCCCGCATCTAGAAGGCATCCCACGTGGCTCAATTTTGCTTCCAGTGGTTGGTTGGAGTGCACTAGTAGGTGGGTGAGTGGTGTATCAGAATTCCATTTGGTATTTGGATTTGCCCCGTGCGCCAACAGCGTTTTGACAACAGCGCTTGTATCTTGTTCGCTCATTATGGCGTCGATAAGATTCGACATACCAAATGCCGTGTTGGGATTCGCCCCCATTTCCAATAACCTCACTAAGAGGTCATTTGGTATCGGCTTCAGATGAAACAACATGGACAATGCCATCGGCAGGTCTCGAACAATGGCGCGATTTTTGTCCAAGTCGAGAACACGTCTGAAGTGATCGGCATCCCCGCCAGAGGGGATAGCATCCCAAAAGCCTACAATATCATCATCGCCAATCTCCTCAGGCTTGCATCGCGACAACAGTCTCTCAAAGCCTTCCATGTCTCTCGATCGTAATGCTTCGTCGAGAGGAGTGACGAATGATCGTTGTCCAGAAGATGTGCCACGAGCTATACGCGCCCCGTGGTCTAGTAACAGCTCCAGCACCTTGTTCTTCTCGGTAGGGTTGTTGTAATGGCCTGAAAGTGTCCAGGTAGGTGCCACGGCTGTATCTCCGATCGGATTCACCGAGGCTCCTGATTCTATGAGCAAGGACACAGTCTCCAACATTGGCCTGCGCCATTGATTCTGGCACGCCGTGGCCAATGGCGAGAACATATCCCCGGGATTACCGTTAATATGCGCACCAGCGTGAAGCAAACATTGAACGGCAAAAGTATTGCACGCGCCAGCAGCGTAAGCAAGTGCCGTGTATCCGAGATAGCTCTCGTTAGGGTCCATGCCCCGGTTGAGAACTTCTTGAAGCAGAACCTCCCCACTGCGTACCAGATCCTCCTGTGAATCTTGACTGGGGTTGTTCACCAACGAAGCAATCCATGGCTTCTTACACAGCAAATGAATAAGAGGAAGGGCTCCCACTTCATCAGCAGGCTTCACCAAATCAACGCCGAATTCAACAAGACGCAAGGCATCTTTGAACCTGAAGCTGGCCAAGGCGTCATAAAGCATCGTCACATTCCTCCAATCATCTCGATCTTCAGCGAGATTGAACGAGACTACTTTATTCTTATTGGCCCCATTCTGAAGCAAGATATCAAAGCAACCCCAGTTCTGATATAGGTATGCATACACGAGCGGAGTCTGCCCAAGACTGTCGACGGATTCAACACCGCCCTCAGTATGGCCCTTGCTCAACAGCCAGTTTAGCATGTCTTCGTTGCCAGACTTGGATGCAACATGAAGTGCAGTCATCATTGTTGGCTCCCAGTCGAAAATCTCCTGGGGAGGAGTTTCCATGTTAACAGAGGCTCCGTTGGAGATCAGGAGGTTCGCCGCAGGGACTTGTCCTGCACAAACAGCAACATGGTACGGAGTCCAGAGGGCAGGCGGGTGCTCTTCTGAGTGTCGGGGTCTTTCCCCGACAGTCCGCGGTCGCATTTCGCAGGCACAGAGTCCCAAACTGCCTGTGCTCATCTTGGCATTGCGCTGGAGCAGCAACTCGACAATCTCAGCCTTGCCCTTCATGGCTGCGAGATGCAACGCCGACCAGTGCCATTTCGGTTCGCCTGGCTTGGCGGCGCCGCGGCGATCTACCGCATCCAGGAAACCCTTCACATCGGCACCCTCGGGGTTGGAGAAGACGGATTCGAGCCTGCTGGCACGGAGCAGGGAATGCCACGTCAAGTTCACGTCGATGCCTGCATCGAGAGCCGCTTCGACTGTGCGGGGGAATCCGTTGAGCACTCCCCAGAACAACGCCCGCTCGCTTCGCAGTGAGGACAGTGCACGGGCGTACAGGACCGGGATGACTGCGTTGTGCAGCGGGCTTGAGGTCCTCGCCAGAGCAGCCAAGTCGGCAAACTCGATGACGTGCGCTGCAACGGCCACCCAAAGCTCGACGGGGATTGCAGGATGGCCGTGTGTCGAGGCTGCCATGGTGTTTGAAGGGCTAGCGCACACTCACAGGTACCCAGGAGGAGTTAAGTAGTATTCAAGCGATAAAAGTTTGAAGAATTTCGGATGAATATGAAAGACCGTCGAAATCCTTCAGCTGAATTAATTTGACTGGTATTGATATTTATGGGCTGTTTAGGTGATGACTAACTGAGCCTAGCGGCCCGACCGTCTGTTTTTGACCCTCCTCCTCCTTTCATTACTGGTCACTGGTCAGGCCTAACTGCTGCCTGTTCTGCCTAATCACTGAGACAGGGATTAGCATCATCCAGACAACCATTCCCAAATACTCCGACGTCTATCTATTCGGCTTGCCTTCTTGATTCATATATCTATCCTCGTTCAGACCTATATTATACTAGGTTCGTCATCAATCGCCTACGTTCGAGATGGAAAGCAGAACTACATAACCGCTAAAAATATAGGGAAATGCTTCAAATACCAGCAAATGATTGATCCTAAATCCAATTCAAATTAGTCCAATAGGTTAAAGTGCGTGGCTCTTCTACCGATTACTAGTTCCAACGCATTGGGCGAGATTTCAAACAAGTGGTCTGCTGTTTGTATAGGAGATTCGTTATGCTCTTCATTGATTCCTTATTATCAACCTATATCCTAATAGAGTATAAGAAATATCATCATACTGTACATTTTGTATCCCAAATATGCTACAAAAACAAAGCTGTAAATCGGTATGCATATATTAACCCGCTTCGAAAATTGATCCTTGAACACAAAGACCATCATTGGTCTGGTCTCACTCTTTTTCCTCCCTCAACTGACTGTTTGACGGTGATTAGAGAGGAGAAGGCGTCGAAGTTTGATGTTGGCCACATGCATTATTGCAGCTGATTGTTGAACTTGAAGAGACCCTTTCGGAATAACCGTGTATAGGTCTGATTCTAAGTTCTCATCGGGGTGGAACTTGTCGTGATAGGAGACCTTACCGCCCACGTTCACCGTCTCAAGAACGCGGCGGTAACCCCAGCGTGTCAAAGAAGCCTTCAACTTCCGCTGTCCTGATATGTCACATATCTCAGGAAAGGGCTCGTACCCAAAGCTGAGATATGCGATTCCAGTGCCTCGGAGTAGGATCATGGAGAGAATGGGGAGAAGGTCGGTAACGCCAGAAGGGGCGGTAGGGGAGGCTATGCAAGGGTCGAGATGAAAACCGCAGGTGGCCCCAAGACTTCGAAGCACCGCTAGACCAACCACGGAACCTTCTCGATCTCGAATATACAGATAAAGGGCTATGTCGGGATCCGAGAATAGATCATACTCCGTGACGAATGCCTGGTTTCCGCCCTCATTCTTCGAGTTGCGCTCCATGCGCCATGCATCATACAAACTCTGAATCTCAGCCTCCAGAGTGGAATCACGGCCGGATCTTCCAGGACAATAGATATCAGCAACGAGTCCGATGCGTTTAGGATCCAATAGTCTTCGACTCTGGGCTACCATTCGCTTTCCTGAAAGTTGACGGAGAACCTTGTTCGTCAAAGGATTCAAGACACGTTCACGTCCAAAATGCATGGTAGTCCATCCCTTGTCTGCGGCGTATTCGGCGAATTGCTGTCCAATTCCCATGAATGCCAGTTTGAGTTGTTTCTTGCATTGGAATTCCTTCAACAACTGGTCAAAGTGGCTCACGGGGCAGAGAGGATCACCAGTGATGACAGCTGTACGGTTCTGCACTTTGTAAATAAGCGCTCCGTGCCCGTATTCGCTCGTAAAGACGTCATAGCTGGGATCGAGTATGCCCATATGAGCAGTCCGACTGTACATATTGTAGGCGTCATAAAATGCATGGCTCCGTCCGTGCTGGTCGCTCGCATAGAATGAATGCCCTTGGGGGAAATCGGCAGATTCACCTCGCCATGAAGCTTGAGACGGCAATGCGCTGTTCCTGGAATTCCAAGATTTCTCAAAAAGTTCATTGAGGTTTGCGTAAGACCCAGCAAATGAGGTGACCTGGGCGATGAGATTGGCCGCAATATTATCCGACACTGCTGTTTCGGTGGATGCAGAGAGAGAAGCCGACGAAGTTCTGGTGGCCATTTCTCCCACGGCCAACGTAGCTTCGATATCCAAATGTTGCAGCTCCATATCGTTAGATCTAGATGTTGTACTGGAAGTGGCCATCGTCAAATAAGTTCTCGACACAAAGGAACAAGTGCTTGCACAATGGAGCGCTAGAGAAGGATTGTAAACGAGGAGGTATTGAGAAGGGTCTCCATGATATAAGACCATTTATCTGATGAGGTGACAAGCCTGTAGCACGCGACTTCGGGAAGTGGCTTGCATACATGCCGCATTTCCCGTTGCCCAACTACAACACCCGCATTATTCCAAAGTGGTTGGCTACATCGGACAAGGCCTTCGGGGGTTTTGGTGTGGACGGCTTATGGTCTAGACCCTGGGTACGCCGAAGATCGACGTTAGTCACTCACCGTTCCACACGCTCTCTGCCCGTGCCGCGGACTCCGTTAGTACGCCGTTTTCTCCATGCCACAATCAAGGACGGCGACCGTGGCTGATACCAGGCCCCAACGAGCAATCGAGGATTGTTTCTGAGAGGCTTATACTTCGACATGACGTCGCCTTCCGTGGCGTACTGCTGCCCGACGAGTCGGTCCGGGAGCCTCGAAAACAATACCTCAATGTGAGCGAGTGGCGCCCAACTTCCCAGTACTGACCCCACTGAGATTCATTCTAGTCTTCTGCGAGGATTTACATTAGGGCAGGGTGTGACGCTGTAGCAGCCCTGGACACCGGACTGGCTGTGCGAGCGAGACTACTGGACATGTGTTAAGGCTCTATAATACTAAAAACAACGTTTCCCTTACCCTCCCTCAAGTTTAGACCCGCGCTTGGCTTTGTGATGGTTTCATCACTCATGTTGGCTTCGTTTTGGACAGTCAGATCTTCCCACAAATCATTCCCAGCTGCGGCTGAACAAGCCACAATATCGCTGCCTCCTCGGGGGTCCTCATATTTCACAGAGATGCTGTTCATGATGTAACAATTACTATTGCCCGAAAGACAAGTGAGTGTCTAGGGCTGGCCACCACTACGTGCATGGAAAGATAAATGATATGTGACTTCATTATTCCACGATCAGGGACAGACAACCAATTCCAATGTCAGAGCCTGGATCTATTAAATTGCAAATATATATTTACCGGTATGACACCGTTTAAAATCACGGCAATCACCCCTCCACACTGATTGCGATTGTACCTGTTGCTGACTGGACCACGTCACTGGCCCCATTTCAATTGGCCCTTATAAGACTCTGCTGTCAATTAATATCAAATAATAATCAGTGATTGGCTCAAGCGTACCTGCCACTGAGTCAAGTACCTTCCCAGCGAAAACAAATACAATTAAAGATTCCGCATGTTCACCTCAACTGGGTTCCAGGCCCGATCGTCATTTATATGTTGCGTCATGTGAAGGCGATCGATCACCCGTCGATTAGATTGGTCTTGCGACTTCGTGACAGAGCCCAACAGCTGATTCATTAAATATAGTCTTCCCTTCACCGGGGTCAGTCTAATTGCAGCTTTGAATGATAAGAACGCGCAATGTTGCTTGATGGGTGAGCTCTCAACACTCAGCCCAGGAAGGAGACGTCATGGAAGAAATTCCCAAACATGGAGTTCGCCATCATGTCCTCGTCAACAGCCAGTCTCGTGGGATCATCCATATTGAAATTAAACATCTCGTCTGGCATCTGCACTACAGTATCAGTACAAGTTCACCAAGGTCTTCTACTGTATCTTACCTCAAAATCCCAACCGATGCCTGTCGCAGACGTGGGGTTCACTGCTGCAAATTGTTCCGGGATGTTGGTGTTTTCATCTCCCTGAGTCTGTGCGAACGTATCCTGCAATAGTGCAAGGGCATGCCCTGCGCATTCTTCTGCAGAAAGTATCATCGATATTGCTACTTCCTCATTTGAACGTCCTTGCTGAAGGCCCTCGATCTGAGCTTTCGCCACAGACTGCAGCATATATCCTCGCACATTTGTCTCTCCACGTTCGATGCAGCGAACACACCAGTCAAGTCCTTGCCCCAAGACGTTCATCAGGTCAGACCGCAATGGTGCAGGACCTAGACACTCCTGCTCTCGGATCTGAGCTCTGAGTTCAATGGCAATGAGGGCTAACACCTGCGCGAAACCATAGCGGAAGAAACCACTGCCACTCGTAACCCAGCGCCAAAAGTCATGGGCACCAGAAGCTAGATCTGCTCCTGCAGTAACAGAAGATCTCGTCGCGGAATTTGGGTATATCGTGCACCATATCTTAAGTCCAACCTCGATCACCATCTTCCTTGAGAATGAGTATCTTATCTCACTCAGCGATGGTCCGAAATATGGAGCGTGAAGGGCTAAGATATAGCGCTGCAAAAGGAGATCGACAAAGCTCGACGAGAATATGCTAGGAGATGCTCCTATAGTATATCCGTGCATGTTCTTGTAGAGATCTTTATACATCTTCCTGAGTTGTGCATCCAGCTGAAGCGTCTCTTCATATGTCCCTCGAGAGTTGATGCTATTCAAAAATCTAACAATCATACGACGCAATTCAAGAGACTTGCGGAGAATGAGAATGAAGGACATTTGAGTGAACTCTGTTTCGGGCGACGGAATAGCTCCCTCGTGCAATAATTGTTCGTCGTTGAAATTTCCCGGCATCTCCGTATCTGATTCCTCCATGTAGATGCTGTGCATGCTCCCATTGTGCAGACTCGTCTGGGTATCAATCTCCAGCACTGTGTTCCAGAGCCTCCGACGCATCTCGCAGACAAGTTTGGGTTTTGCCGGTAGCCTTTTTGGGTCCCGGTGAAGCCCCAAACTCACCGCTGTTCTTATAACCTCGCCGGTGCTAACCCATGTTGAGTCTCCTCCGACTTTGACCAGATCTCGGGCAAGAAGCAATAGGATTCTAGTTTGCATAAACTGGATATCCAACCTGGACTTGAATTCTGGTTCTGAGAGCCAGGTCTGTACCTCGTAAATCCACCGACGAGCGGACATGCGCATGGAGAACTTGTCATCATAGGTGACAGCCCCAATAGCAAGGACCAACTTTAGCGAGGCCAGAAATCCTGTATCTTTCTTACCGTCAGAAATCCACAGCGATTCGTAATCTCTTCTGAAGCTAGGTATGTGTAAGACCCGATACACAGTCTCGGTGGTTCTGAGGTAGCAATCAACAAGGTCATCGGCAATGTCCTTCCGGGGTAGTTCGGTTGTGAATTCAGTTGGCCATTTTGGAGACCACCGTGATTTGATGACTCTCGCCAGTTGTTTACATTTGTGTACAGTGGTCAGAGCCTTTGGTGTCCCGCCACCAATGAGCTGAGGCTGGACCATGATAAAAATATCGCCAATCTTGCGGAGACAATGTGAGCGAACAAAATTCAGCGCCGATAATCATAGAGCTCAAAATCTTACCGGTGCGATGCTATTAACCCAGTGGCTTTTCCCAAACACGCGAGATTTGTGGGAGAAGCCTCGAGCGACCGCTTGAGGCTGGCCTACCTCATGGGCCTGTTGCTGGAAGTGAAAGGTGCCATCAAGTAACGCCGTGCTTGTGTCTGCCTCGGGCGTTGACTCTCCTCCGGGGTATCTTATGGTGGGTGATCTTATCGACGTCTTGGCTAGCTGATCCTCAAGCTTCCGAATCCTGTTCTTCAAATCATCCAGCTCCTGAGCAGAGCCTTCCGCCGAGGAGGGTGAGTCTTTCGAGTGTGCATGGGGTGACGAAGTCCCGGCCGTCAATTTCCCACTTCTATTTGACGCTTTCTCAACTAGGGTTGAGTTCTCGGACCCGGACCCCAAGTCACCCTCACCAGGCTGATTGAAGCGCTGTTGACGAGGACTCGTCCTCGGGAGCGGCCCAGTATGATAGATGCAATCGCCAGTTCTAGACCTTACACAGTTACCACAGGGTTGTTCTCTGTTGCACCGTAGCTTCCTCCTCCTACACAAATTGCATGCCCTAAGTGTTATAGAGTGTAAGTATGGAAGAAGACCATGAGTATTCATCGGGATTTCGGACTTACGTCGCCGGTCTTCTTCGACGGCGGACGGCGGACTCGGTCTGATCCACCATGATGACAAAGACGCCGGGTGCTGTAAGTTAGGAATTTTACTCCAATCAAGATTGTTTTACTGCATTTGTGACTGCCGTGCAGTCGGAGTGTGAAGTAATCGGAAGGTTGGGAAATGCACGACAAGTCATGTTGAAGGGATGAATTGTCCGAGTCCGAGAATTTCCCGAGTCCGAATCCTCCTCAAATCCCGATCCCGAATTCCGAATTTTGGTTACCCTATACTCCCTCCCATTTCTTAGGTTGGTGGGAATTATCTAATAGATATCAAACTTTACATCGGATATATGAACTGCGTTCGTAGATACTGTATTCACATTACTTCATTTTTTCTTGACATCAATAGACTGAAAGGTTCGTGGGACACGAGTATGCTGAGCATCAGCCTGTCTGAGCACAGCAAATGAAGTAAAATATGCACTCCCAAGACTGAAGAGGTTCAGAAGTTGAAAGACAAGTAAACAGGTAATTCAAATCAGCCCCCAAATCCGCATTAGACTAACGAGGTCTACAAAAGTGTTTTCATACCCCAACTATCTAATATAGGCTACAAAATTCATAAGTTATAATCTGAAATATTCATCCTTTATCGGGGAGTTGATGGGCGTGCGGTATTATTTCTTTTTACACAATAGGAAGTATTATTATTTGCCTACCACACTTATTCTATCGAGATGACTCTGTGGTCGCTGTTTTTCTGACAATCTCTTGGCACCCTCCAAAGATCAATCAATCAATTTGCAGATGGCAAGTTGTGGATGCCTTTTATTGCAGGGGTTGGTTCTACGTGCGAGACGACGATAGCCGAGCTTACATCTTACACACCCACGAGATGATCAAACTCAAGACCAGTAACAGCGACGAATTGGTAGTCGAAAGGTCCCCGTCTCGATAGTAAGCTGCGCCACACTTTCATCGTTAATACAGCCCTAATATCGCCTATCTTCTCTGACACCAACCCCCTTTCCATTGGCGTCTCTGTCAAAGGCTCCAAGATGACGTCGGAGAGATCTTGGCAACGGCAAATCTCACTAGGTCTAGATTGTTGGCTAAGCGATGAGTAACGTCAGATGTAAGGGCTTAGCCTCGGACCAAAATAGATGCGGTTGCTAGTTACGAAAAGGTGGAATACCAGTAAGCACTTGGCAGCCCAGCCTTACCAGATGCTGACCAGATGAGCATTGGCTTGAACAAGCCTCGTCTTACCGCCGTTAGCTACCTAGTTGGGGAATGTATGTATCCTGCGCCGCCCCAATTCTGAACATGCGGCTTTTCTACCAGCATCTTGAAGTTGAAATCACCAATGATATGATTATTCGTGTCAGGCCCCAATCGAGAACAAACAACCTGTTGATCGAATTGAGAGGACTGATGATCAACAACCCTAGCCACCGATAGTGTGTGGACCTCAGCCTACGCTAAAGCATTTCATCCACAACAATTGATTACAGGCGGAGCCTCGGCAAGCACTGCCGCCTGTTTTATTATGTTCTGGTCTAGTAAACAGACTGAAATTGAGATAATGCAATCTGAAAGGCGGTGACATTCTGTGTATGCTGTCAGATCTATTGGGCTCTGATATGGCTTACCCTACCACAAATGGCAGGTCGGATGGATCTTCAAGTGTATGGGCAGTTCAATATTAGCGTTACTTGGCCCCCATGATGCAGTCTTAGTCCATATCAAGGCCCCTGACATTCAGAATGATGACCGTGTGGTTCTTGTGGCTCTTATTGGTGGTAGAAGCATGGGTTGACAGCCCTATTGCAGGGCGGGTGAGAAAACAGTCTGGATAGCTTGGCGGCCTGCTCCATATGCCCAGAATGAGTATGGCCTTGACTTCTTGAAGTCATGAGTGTTACGCGTAATTTCATGGGTCATTGTGTATAAGAGGACTCAGCCCTTCCAGTGTTTCCCTGGTTTTCAGAACTGAACATTCATGTTTGCTTGTGTCTAGCTTCAACATACAATTTAGTTTACTGTTCTCGATTCCAGAAGCTAGCAGAGATGGGTATCAACACCGAGCCGCAGCGGGACTTTAATGAGCCCAAGGGTGTCAACGGTCTGGTGGCACAGTCCAGGAAACCTTACCTTGTCGTGTGCACGTCCCCAGCCACTGGCCACTTCACTCCAATTCTGAAAGTCGTTGCAGGACTCGTTCAGAAAGGCTACCAAGCCACCTTTATCGCTGGAGAGGAGTTCCAAGCACAGGTTGAGGCCATAGGTGCGGAATGCGTCCCTACGCCTCCTATGTTAACCGCCGACATCATTGCCGAGCGCGAGAAGATCCCCGAGGGCATTCCACGGCTACAGTTTGACTTGAAGGCACTATTCGTGGGGACGACACCCGGTCGGTGGGAAACCCTGAAGAAGACTCTTTTGAAGGTCCGAAAACAACACCCTGACGACGAGGTTGTCATCCTTACCGAGTCTTTCTACCTCGGTCACCTTCCCCTCCTCCAGGGCGCACCTTTGCCTGAAGGATTCACCAAGAGACCCAGCATTGTCAACCTCCACGCAGCTACCTACATTGTAGATAGTATTGACACGGCACCATTTGGACCTGGTCTGCCCCCCGACTACACAGAAGAAGGGCGTGCTCGCAATAAGGCTGCGAAGGATGGAAGCGCCGAGGCCGTATGGGGCGATATCCTGGCCTATGAGAAGGAGATCAACGCATCATTGGGTATCAAGAACGACCCTGGCGCTCACTTGCTGCCATTTGAGAAATGGGTGACTCTCCCCGATGTCTCACTCCAACTGTGCCCCAAAAGCCTCGAGTATGAGCGCTGCGATTTCCATCCCAAGGTCAAATTTGTGGGCGCCTTGCCTCGAGTGCCTGTCAAGGGCGGCATCACGTACCCAAGCTGGTGGGACGATGTGACGCGAGGGGATAAGAAGATCGTTACGGTGACCCAGGGAACTGTCGTACTCGATTACAGCAACCTGGTCATCCCGACTCTGGATGCTATGGCCGAGAGGGATGATGTCTTGACCGTCGCCGTTCTAGGTGCCAAGGGTGCCTCGCTACCTGCCGATTACAAGGTCCCTTCCAATGCCCGAGTGGTGGACTACTTCCCCTACGATGCCATCCTTGAGCACACTGACGTCTTTGTCATGAATGCCGGCTATGGTGGATTTATTCATGGCGTGACCAACGGTGTACCAATGGTGCTCGGAGGTGGAACTGAAGATAAGCCCGAAGTCAGTGCCCGTGGTGAACATGCTGGTGTCGCTGTGAACCTCCGGACAGGATCTCCATCCAAGGAGCAGGTCGCTGATGCTGTCAGCAAGGTTTTTGCCGACAGCAAATTCAAGGAGAGGGTCATGGAGATCAAGAGGGAGAACGAAGAATTGGATGCACTTTCCTCGATAGAACAGTACATCAAGCAGTTTGCATCTCACTGGGCATAAAGACGAAGGAGATATATAAAGATCATGGATAACGAATAATAGTTTGGCTTTCGAGTGGTGAAGCCGGTTGATTATTATATCAAGACGTATTTTTCATTGAGTTCACTATTTACATAAAGAATATACCCGTATAACTATTACTCTGTACTCCTCTGCCGTTGGACAACACTCAATCTCAACAAAATCTTTCGTTCAGGGCTATTGCTTTGAACTTTCGACACATGCCTACTCCCCGCCCCCCGATTATTGATCATCAAAATACTTTCGATGTGCGTATTTTGAAATTCTCCAGCTATCATTTTTCTCACCTTTTTTTATGATTGCGATTGCCCAACTTTGTGGCTTTTCACTCGAACTCGCCGTAAGCCCGAGGAAGACTTCTTCGACCATCCAGCTCTGTGAAATTGGTGAATCGTACAATTCCGCGGGACATTTTAAAAACTGCCGACCATGAATAATCACATTTTCTATGTTGATATTAAAATGTGAATATGAACTCAAGAGTGTTGGTGGTTTGGGCGGTTGCTCGATTATATAATCACCACAATTATTAGTCAGAGCGGCGACTTGAATCATAATTTTGCAGAAATCAATGATGATTACCCCAACTTGAAGCCTAACACTATCGAATTAACGGGACAGTAAAAGATGAAGTCGAATTCATCAGCAAAGACGCCAAACTTGACGCCTATGATTGATCATGAGTCTGATGATGATGTCCTGGTCGACTATACTCAAGATCTCGCCCTCCGGTCCAGGAAAACCAGCCGTCTGAAGCGGAAGCTGGACCGCAAGGCCAAGAAGGAAGCCTCCAAGCCTCAGCTATTATCACTAACTCCGGAGCTCCTCCTCGATATTCTCTCACAGCTTAAGCCGACAGATATCATACGGTTTCAACAAACATGCAAATTCTCACACGCATTCGTCCACCATCATGAGATCTCGCTCGTCAAGACAGTCATTTCTCACCGGTACTCTGTTCTTTCCCGGTGTTTCCCTCGACCTATCCAACTGAAAGATGTTGATCCTTTCTATCACCCTGCCCTCCTTCACCAGCGCCGCCAAAATCTTCTCTCGATCCATCGTAAACCGTACTCGCACGTTGCACATCATGATCCAGCCCTACTGTGTTCCTGTATTACCTGCATCATGGCCTGGAACAATCTGTGTCTGATCATCGACTTGGCCTACTGGACGACGACTGCTCTATCCAAACGCCAGCCTATCCCCACGATCCCTCGAGGGGAGAATCCTCCATGGAACGTGGAGCTGGTCGAAAACCACGCAGCCGTGGTCCGCAGGGCTCTTACGTCGCCTTTGTGGTATGCCTTGATCCTCCAGCGTCACCTGCAGACAACTATTTTCGGCATCCGGCGATATGCAACCAAAGGAGAGGTACCCGACTTTGAGCTTGATGATGAGGATGTTTATCGGGAAACGGATGAATTTTGTGCTCGGTCTGGTAGTCCAAGCTACGAGTTCCCGATAACCCGGGACACATATTACGGACTGCAGACTTATCTGCCTAATCGCCTTTGGGACACAAATGAGGGTTATTGGAAGTACCAGCCATCAGATCAGCATTTCCGAGATCTAAAATGGGTTCAAGACATGGCAGACAAGGAGCGAGAGAGAGTAGCTCAAGGTCCCGGAGATATTGGAGACAAGGACCAAGTTGCCGGCGATTTGAGGCTCTCGTGAGTTAATTTGTGTGAGGATAGCATCTCGCTGTGCGTGATTAGGTTTACGCATAGAAGTATGAAAATACAATTGACGATCTTAACCATAACACAATTTGATGCTCCGAATTTTCTCTTATCGCTGTCCACCACTCTCAAATAAAATTCAATTGGTCGGATTTCAAGTCGATACATAAACTTTTGACACTCATTCGCACCGGTTGTAAATATTCCAAGTATCAGAGGTGGTAGATGTGCAACCTATGAGCAGCACCTCGTTAGTAACGTAACATCTTGATGAGATTTCCACATACCAATCTTCGTGGTGGTTCATTTCCTGCGTCATCTTAGCCGCGGCGATCGCCTGCTCCATATTCAAATCTTCGCCTATCTGATACAGGCATGAAACAGCATGCTTCCTAGCAGAGGGGCTGACAAGTTCTGACTGTGAGAGTACCGTCAAAGGCCAGATCAAGCATCTTGCTGAGCTGCAGAATTTGCCCCCGAGGTTCTCTGGCTCTAGAAAGCAAGACACGCTGCGGAGAATGTCAGTCTCAAGCTCAAGCAAGTTATCGGCTGCCATGTTGCGCAACTCCAACAGCTCTTCGTATGAATGTAAAGCGCTGCAATATTCTGTTTCCCCAGGCTGGAATGTGTGTTGAAGGCTGAGACTGGAGTGTACCCAGATGGTCTTGTTCATGAACATGCGGATCATTCGTATCGTATTCCAAACTTTGGCGTGGCGACGAGTCAAATAGTTGTATTCCACTGTGAGGTATGCCCACCTGGATGACATTTCCGAAGACCTTGGCGTAAACCTCATATTGGGTTCGATGAGCTCACAGAGGGCAATCGCTCCCTGATCTACCTCCAAGGCAGCATGTACCACATCGACTGTACCCGCCGCGACCCGCGACCTCAAACTTGCTGCTTGGTCTAGAATAGGTCCGATCTGAATGCAAGGGTGCCCAGGATCTAGGAAGGGGGAAGCCTCCTTCACCAGATCGAGGAACTCCTGCGGTACGGCAACTCTTCTCTGGATGCAGCTTGTGCGTATGTTGGTGATTGTCTGTGTAAAAAGCTGACGGGCCGTCTTGGAACGAAACTGGTCTGCTCCTCGCAACCGTAGTAGTTGGACGGCACCCAGCGTATGTGCAGTCCAGCTCTCGGGTGACTGGCCCCCTTTGAAGACCACAGCCTCAAAAAGTCCTAACAGAAGCACGGAGATCAATGTCTCGTCCAGAAGTGAACTCCTGGGCGAAGAGAGAGACTTGTTTGTATGCAGAAGAGCGGTGGCATAATTGGCCCGCGCCTTTTTCATGAGATTCTCATCTCGTGTGCGTTGCGCAAAGGTGGCAAAAGCTGCGGCGTGAATGGCTGGCAAGACTGCCTGTGTGGAATGATTCATACCATAGAGCTGTGGCAAGTAAGGCTCAAATGGAGATGCGTAGATGAAAGAACACATGAAGAAATCCAACGCAACATCCTTCAAATGTTGCGGTGGGAGAGCTACAGGGGAATGAGACGAGCCACCCTGCTGCCAATGGCTCGCTACACCCATCTTAGTGTCTTGTATTCGGACATTAGAGCGAGTAGAGGAGTCCAGCACCGAACGAGACCCCTTTTGCTTGGCGCGTTGAACCTTACGGCCAACACGGCTTGTCTCATCTCTCCAACGAGGTGCGGATACATCTCTGTATCCCGAGCAGGGTATCCTCTTGCGGATGCATTGGGTGCAGGTGGGAGTGTTTTGGTCGCACTACACGATGGCCAGTTTTAGCAAAGCTAAACTGAATAACAGAAGACATCAAAGTGACTCGTTGTGTGACTTTCAAACGTGTCAAGCCCATCAGTGTTGGACAACGCCGGATCGGCACCTTACCTTGAGCCTGGAGAGTCGACATGGCTGGCAAGCAGCCGAGGGCCGTCCACTAAACACCATCCTAGCCGGTTGAATGCAGGATATAGCGCAAGACGATTGATGACGAATTGTAGGTCTCATTATCTAGAGACGGAACATTCTGCACTCGAAGGAAGCTGACAATGATCACGTAGGGCTGGCGTAAGTGCCCGTGTGGCGCCGATGCCGTTCTTCCGGGACTGCATAATAGCGTCGAAATGCCCACCAAAAGAGGCATGGTGCTGATCAGTGGCTGACATTTGGGGAGATGAGCGTTATCTACTGGTCCTAAGGCCCTCGGCCGTTTTTTCAAGTGTGTGGCAGTGCCCATTGTTGAGACAGTAGGGCGCCCCTTGTTATATATCGGACTTCATATGCCTGGCCAATCAAGTTCTCATGGCACACGGTGATGTCAACTAAGATCGGAATTCAATACACCATCTAGATGATGTGCTGCTTATCATCCATAGAATGCGTAGATAAAAATATTATCTCTTTTACCGCTGGCATTTTGGTGACAGTTCTAAGACCACACTCTGTTAGAAGATCCCGGGGATATATGCTTTATCAAATGCGTTGCCGGTACTGTGCATCCAGTGATCCAATTGGGACATGAAATTATCTTCTGTTCCAGAGAAAACGCGTCGACAAACTGTCTTGGGTGGCATCCAGGTCAGCTTCGCATTCGTACATCAAGGCAGGGCCGCGACGTGGCTGAGGGAGGCTTCGTGGCGATGTCTTCTCCCAGCCCTACGGAAAATTACACAGCTAGCGTCGAAATGCCCCCTCAAAGCAGCTTAGCCTCTCGACTTCCTCTTACGAATGATAGCGGAAACTTGATGGTGAAGACAGAGAATTAGAAGCTCATAAATAGAGAGTTGCTCTTCCTGATCCGCGTCTCATAAATTTTGCAAGATAGCAACTGATACTCATTTCCATTACTTCTTTAATTTCCCAAATTTTCCCGTTAGAAAACCAAGCTATGAATCTTGATTCTCGAGGCTATGTCTCCATCGTGGAACTAGTCGTCTATGTTCCTGCATTTGTCCTGGCTATCATTATATGCGTTCGCCATGGCATCAGGCAAACTTCTGGCTGGATCTACACCCTACTCCTCTGTCTTGTACGCATCGTCGGTTCAATCTGTCAGCTGGTGGCCTACAGCAACCCTTCTACAGGTCTGATCCAAGCCTACCTGATCTTTGACTCTGTCGGTCTTTCTCCGTTGCTCTTTGCTACCTTAGGACTTCTCTCTCGATTGTTTGTCATCCCAGCCCCCATTATCATGCTCTAATGTCTAACATCTCATCTAAAAGGGTTGATTGGGTCAATACCGAAAGAGGTCCGATCCTACAAGCGGTACACTTCCGTCTTGTCCAGCTACTTATCACCATTGGCCTCATCCTCGGCATTGTGGGTGGTGTGCAGCGGGGATCCTCTCAATCCACCACCGACACCACCCCACAGCCTTCCTCAGTTAGTCAGGCCGCAATCATTCTATATATTGTCGCCTTTGCCGCACTCGTTGGGATTTTACTGCTCTCCTTCGGGTACCTGAGCTACGTGCCTTCCAAGGAACGAAGCATCTCGGCCGGCGTTGCCATCGCTCTACCTTTGATACTAGTTCGCCTTGTATACTCGGCGGTCTCTACCTTTACCCACAGCAAGACCTTCTCAATTTTGGGTGGTGACGTTGGGGTATTTGTCGGTATGGCTGTGGTCGAGGAGTTTCTGGTTGTCATCATCTACATCGGGCTTGGGTTCGTTGTCCCAAAGCTGCAAAAGGGCCAGCAGGGCGAGGTTGGAAGCGGGCAGTGGCGTCAACGAAGGGAGAGGCCCATCAAGTTCACCAGCATTCGAGGTGCCAACCGAGCGTAAAATATGAGCTTCGAGATGTCGTGATACTGGGAGCTTTGAGGGGTTGTTCGGTGTAGAGAATGGGGCCGGGCGTGTCGGTTACAGAAGAAGACATTTGGCGGAATTACAAGCCGCAAACTCGGCTAAGAAACAACTAGATTTACTCAGAAAACACTTGGTTCTTGTTGTATAAAAAGTGAGCTATTTATGATTAAGAGAACACCGAAGCTAGAATAGGCAACTATCTTAATATACCTTATTCCAAATGTTCCCAGCTCATATCACTTGAGTCTCGTAATTCTATGAAGTTTCTATGGAAGCCTAAGCAAGCATAATGTGATGGAAACCAAACACCCAATCGCAGCCAGTGCAATGTATGCCAGTCCTGTCCACACTCCGCCGATCTCCAGTCCCCTACCCAACAACCACCCGATCAGAGGTGTCGTCATTATCAACATCAGGGATTGCAGAGTGGACATTGTGGTGTTCACAGTCGCAACCATATGCGGTTCCACCATGGCGATTATCAGTACTCTCATCTGCGCGGAGAATCCCTCGCTTAGCCCGTAAATGATGAGCGCACAAATGAGCTCCCACTCGGTATCTGCGAGACCCATGGCGAACATGGCCAGTGTGAGCAAGACGGCCGAAGTCCGCGCCAAGTAGACGTCCAGTTTCATCCGGTCAATGCTGGAATATTTGAGAATCATAAGGGTGCACAGCGGGAGAATGCCAAGGAGGAGGATAACAGATGTCACCTTGGAGATGGTTAACAACGTCAGTGCTTTCGACCAGCTTCCCAGGGGAACAGCAATGTACTGCAAGGCAAAAAGAGCCATCGCTGTGCCGATGGGGGTTGATGCCGCCTCGCAAAGGCATAAAGCCATTATTTTCTTGTCTGCAATAACGAACTGCCAGAGCTCGGCGAGGTATTTGGTGAACTTATCCCAGCCGACTGAGAGCATGCTCTCGGCCTTGACGCCAGGGCCACTATCGTCGTCGGTGCTCACCTCACCATCCGGGATGTCGGGAACGTCTTTGAGGGCCAGGCCAACCAGACGGGTCTCGGGCATCAAGAGCACGAAGAAGCAAGCCACGTACAGGAAGCCGGTACCCAAGAATGTCGGCAGCCAGGGGCTGTAGTTCATAAGCCACGCGGTGAGGGGATTGACCGAGGCGCTGATGATGAGAGTAAGGGCAACCAATCGATAGAAGACACTGGATCGGTCTTCTTCACGTGTGACATCCGTCACAATGGTCCAAACCATGGCGGCAACCATGGTAGCTCCGCCTCCGATGAACAGCAAAATGTAGCCGGGTATCATGAGCCAGATCGAGAAGATGTCAGAGAACCAAACTGAAAGGGGTGTGAGCAACGTTTCTGGCAGTTTATTCCAAGTAGAAGTACATACGAATGAAAACATTCCACGTGACCATGAGTGTTAATCCAACGATGGAGAGGAAAAGCACAAGCCGCCGGCCGGAGTGATCTGCGAGGAGGCCATAGGGAACCTGGACCAGCAGAGCTATCGAGGAATGCAGTGTTAGCGCTAACTGAAAGAATCAATACTTGGGGTTCCACCTACGGCAAAGCGTCCCACAGAGGGCCTGAATGGATGTGAACATGGCCAGCTTGGACTGCACGTCAGGAGACTTGCAGGGAGAGCCGGGGCCCTTGGCGAGCAAAACCGACGGGTCACCGCCATATCGCTCCCGGCAGATGATGTCCTCCAGGATCTGCTGGGTAGGGGGGTCGATTATGAAGACACTGACGTCGATGATGAAGAGGAAGACGGCGCACATGAGCTGGACGCGGAGCTGAAAGGCCCTGCTTGGGGCGTGAACAGCTGCAGTGCTGCCATCCTGCGCGACCGGAGGCAGAAGCCGTGAGGTCTCGTCTACAGCGGACGCATGTTCCTCGCTGGTTCCACGGTCGCTATCGCGAGGGTCCAACTGAGCGTTTGGGGCCATCGAATTCAGACTCGACGCCCATCAATCGTCAATTCTGCGCAGGTGAGAGAAAATCGCGACATTAGCGAGCGCCTTACCGGATTCTCCTCCCCTGAGAACAAATGTGGGCATGGGCTCTCATTGGCAAGGTCCAGGGCGTCAGCAAGGAGTAATCAACGGATTACAGCGGTACTTCTATGGAGCATAGGGGATAGCATTCTGCACCTCAAATCGCCCGTCTTACATTCCAGTCCATCCGCGTGGAACCATCCACCATAAGTCACAGCTGATTACAATGAATACACATCCACGTTGAAACTATACACCAATAAATCCTCCTGAATGCCCCTGGCTCTCTCCCTCAGGTGCTCAAGGAGGCACCCAGCCAAGCTCCTCAATGGGCCACTGCGTCCACAGCTTGTGCTCATCATCCAGCAGCCCCCAAACGCGCTCCATTACATGTGTGGCCCATCCCTCCAGCCACCACTGGCTCTCGAGCTTTTTGAATATGATCAGCATATGGGCAAAGATGGAAAGGGCCTCCTGCTGCGGCCTTGCGACTTGCAGCAGTGACAGGAAATCCACCATGTGCCACGTAACCACCAATATGTCCCACGGCTCCAGTCTCGGCCCCTGAGGGCTGGGCCTGGCGCTGGCGGCCGTTGTGTGGTAGCCATCCAGAGAGCCGCCGTTCCAGTCGGCTCCTCCAATCCGTGCGCTCGGGATTATCATGCCAAGGATATGCCGCAAATGGTCGATGGTCGCCAGGTAGATGGGTAGAACCTCCTTATCCTTGCAGGCCCGGCTCACTTGGTCCTGGAGCTCCATGAGCAGCGCCGGGTTTCGCGGCTGCTCGGAACCGTACAACTTCCTCCAGGCATTTCTGCCATACTCGAAGAGGGGCGCTATAGGCCCTTTGTACGTCGTTGGGTCAAGAATCTCGATGATGGGCTCTGTCCCGCGCACCAAGGCAAGCCAGTTCGGCACGACGGACTCTCCAAGGATGAAAGAAGACTGCTCTTCCCTTGGGCATCCAAGCGCTGATAGCCACATTACTTGGTTAGTTTGGTATTTCAAACCCGGAACTGGTGGGCGAGTGACGAGCTTGATACATACCGAAGAAGAGTGTCAGGACAGAGAAGAGATGGAGCGCCTCGCAGTCTTCCTGTCTCAAGTCCGTTAAGAGCGAAATGGCCTTCCGATTGGCAGCAGCATGGTGCTCCAAAGCCCGTTGAAGGTAGTGAACCCTCCTTGAGGGGCGATAGTGCGCGAGGTGGAGGGCAGATACGGCGAGAATCATGCGCATCAGACAATCGTTGTCCATGGCCATCTTGACAGCTGTGGTTTTCAGCATCTGGCGGAGCGAAGGGTCGTCTGAGAGTGTCGCAAAGGTAAACGTGGTGAAGTTGTACATGAGCTCTAGATCAACCATGTTCAAGTCTGTAGCTTGGTTGCCAGAGGAATTACTGCCAACATTCCTGTCTGGCAGACTTTTCGATGCTGAACTGTTCGGTGTGCCATTTGCAGATACCTGAGCGTCGAAGTCGCATGACACACCATGCCTGATGCAATTACGACAGCTCGGCCGATGCTCATCGCACTGCCATCATGGTTAGCACAGTCCCCATTCCAGCTTTATCCCAACAGTTTCATTTCTCTCTCTTCTCTCCAGGTGCCGGAGGGAATGTGAGAGGCTGTCGTCATCATCATCATCAAGGACAGCCAGCAGCCACGCACCTTGATCTTTCGACGCTTGCACGTCCGACAGCCCGTCTTAGATTTCGCATGCGACCGCCGCGACACTGTTGCGTGCGGCCTCGAGGATTTCTCCCTCTCGCCTCCATCGCTTGTTTCCCTTACCCCCCTCCCGGGGGCCGGGTGGTGTGGCGACGGCGCTGACGGTCGCGAAGAGGACGGCGACCGAACATGCCGCTCGCTAGATTCCTCCGAGGCTTCTGAGTTTGCCATCCGGGATAGTTTGGGATAACCTCGCACCAGGTAGCGATATCTAGCTGACACGCACACGACCAGGTGATGAAATGCGATTGATGAGAGTGATGGAGAGTGGCCAAAGCCAAAACTCGGGTTTTCGGCAACGAAACCTCGTATTCGCACCGATTGATCCGAGCTAGGCTGTTCCCAGCCTATGATTTACCCTGCAGCGCAACAAACGCTTCTCAAAACGCGGCTCGTTCTAAAATTGATACGATATCTTTGAGAAGCTCTGTATTAGGCTCAAAAATTGAAGATAGAAAGTTGTTCAACTTGATCTTGATCACAGGATAAAATCCATAGCAAGAAAACCTTGTTTCAAATGGCACGACAATCACGACACGAATACGATGAGCAATTTCAGACCCGAAGAGGACCTCCACCCTTGTCCTACAACATGGGACATATGCAACAAGGGTGGCGAGAGAATACGCAAAACGCACCGAAGGGAGGTTATTCAACATCGTTGACATCCAAAGGCTCTCCCTTTTGCAACTGAGTGAGAATTCAAGTTTAAGATGACGGATTGAGGGAAACTTATCACGACGTACTTATACCAAAGGTTAACAACAAATACTCGATGGAAAAGATATCTCGTGCAGAATAAGAAACTGAACTAATGAAAATATACTATGTCGCATGTTGTGTGCACATGCTATGATTCAGGTCGTTCCTTATTTTGAAGCCTTCGGTCATGAGTCTGCAGGTCAGTGACAGGCTTCCCGAGAAGCTCTAATGAGCTTCTTAGAATAGACCGAATAGCCATGAGAGCTTTTTCTCTCTGAATGATAATCTGCATTCACTGAAGAAAGCATATCCTTGGATTCTGGGGGGTTTCTTCCCCTATGCTTCTAATTAAGTTAGTATCATTATCTGAGATATATCTCAACTTATGCACGACAGAAGGCCAAAATCAGCATACCTATACTTTTTCGACATCACTATTGGAATGTTTTATATCTCTACTATTGTATACGATACTTACGTTCTCTACCTATTGGAAAATAAGCATATCGAAAGGGGATTTGCGATAGATTTTTCTGTATTATCCAACTGGCCTAATTGGGAAAGTAGAGATTCATCATCGCAAAACCTACGGCATGTTCTGACGTACCAACTTCCTAGTCCAAGCCAGCTTGGTAAGGATATGGGCATGTTAGAGATTGGCGCTAAAATCCAACGGAGATCCACTGTCATCATCTTGTTCCATGCCAGCGAATCTCCGGCCAGCTTTTGTAATCACTAGTAGAGTTCGCTGACGCCTCCTTATACAGAGGAGATCGGTTGCCATTTGCTTCCCCCTCTCCTCGAACATTGCATCCTCATTCATTGTACTTTCTTTTGGCATCACCAGTACCATGGGTCACATCGTCACCGATCTCGCTGTTCTCACGGCCACGATCGCCGTGGTGTCATTGGCCTATTTCCTGCTGCGAGGTGGCCATGATCCCCGCGAGCCGCCGTTGGCTCCCAAATCAATTCCCATCGTTGGTCATTTAGTCGGACTTTCACGGAGAGGATTCAATTACTATGTTGACCTCAGGTAATGCGCTCTCCAAATATCCCCAATCTATCACGGGCGTGTACTAACTTCAAACTCTTCAGCGAGCGAACGGAAACGCCCATCTTCACCATGTCCCTCCCGGGCCAGAAGATGTACGTGGTGACCAAGCCAGAACTCGTACAGGTTATTCAAAAACAACACAAGACATTGGCCTTCCCTCCGATTGAGGCAAAGTTTGCCGCCACAGTGTGCGGCGCTAGCCCTGAGGCTCGGGCTATACTGGCCAAGAATGTGAATGGGGACGAGGGTGACTTTGGTCTTTCCATGGATTCTTATGCCGCGATGCGTGCTGCACTCAAGCCTGGACCGGAACTTGACGATATGAATAGGTCAATGCTTCTTGAAATCGTCAAGGCGCTTGATGAACTTGAGCCAGCAAAGGGCGAGTCTCGAAAACTGGAGATGTACAGTTGGCTAAGAGGGGCCATCACCTTGGCCACAACTAGGTCTGTATACGGGCCGATGAATCCTTACAACGATAAAGCTGTTGCGGATGCTTTCTGGTAGGTGCAACCTGGGATACTCTTTAATGGCGAGTTCAAAGCTTATTTTGTTTCAATCAAGGGAGTTTGAGAGCGGTCTCATGTCGATCCTGGTCGGGGTTCTTCCATCTATCACCGCCCGAAAGGCCATTGCGGCGCGAACCAAGGTTTCCAAAGCGTTTGAAGAATATTACAACAAGGGAGGCGTGGAGTTGGGGTCTGCGTATGCCAAGAATCGGTACCAATCCGAGGCTGACAATAATCTTTCTCTGGAAGACATTGCTCGGTTTGAAGTTGGAGGCTCAATCGCGGTGCTGGTAAACACTGCACCAGCAACTTTCTGGACCATCCTCCTCATTTACTCACAGTCAGATCTCCTCAATGACATCCGAAAAGAAGTCGATGCATGCACTGAGACCACGACTGATGAGATGGGCTCTGTCACTAAAGCACTTAATATCACGACGCTCAAAGAAGCCTGTCCACTTCTTCTTTCAGCCTATCAAGAGGTTCTCAGGTATTGCTCCATGGGCACATCAGTGCGCGAAGTCATGGAAGACACATACGTGGGGTCTTTCCTTTTGAAGAAGGGTGCCATGGTGCAAATGCCCAGCCGTGTTATCCACCAGGACGCCAGCCTCTGGGGTGCCAGTGTCAAAGAGTTCAATCCTCGCAGATTTTTGCGTGAAGAGAAGAAGAACCGGCCAGGCGATGCGTGCTTCCGTGCTTTCGGAGGGGGCAAAACATTATGTCCTGGGCGACATTTTGCGACAAATGAAATTCTTGCTGTTGTTGCCGTCTTCATCGCAAGACTGGATATTACGCCTGCTAATGGGAGCTGGAATCTCCCAACTACGGACAACACGAATATTGCGGCAACTGTGATGGAACCGGACAGCGATATTGAGATCCAGGTTAAAGCACGCCAAGGGTACGAAGGTGTCAAGTGGGTTGTTAGTCTTCATCATTCAGAGAAGATATTCGCTCTGGTTACGGAGGATAATATAGATGAAGAGTGAAGAGCATATATGTTTGCTGTTTCTTTGTTTGTCGATATTGTTTTACAAGGCTGAATAGACCCTATATTCACCTATGTCAAAAGCTTGATGTATTGCTGCGTTGTTTTATGTTGAAATAAGCATGTTCGTAAATAATATATGATTTTGCAGCTCTCTAATAACTACAGCCAAGTCTCATGTGGAAAGTTTAGCTATGTAAAGAGGAAGAAACCAATTGCCAGCCCCTGTCCAATATCACAACGAGAAGCCAGAATAGGGTCTTTGATCGAAGTCTATCTTGTGTCCTTCTCTCATCCTCTGTCGTCTCTTATCCACCCACAGGATCCATTTCTCAGAAAGTCTCTTACCCCCTCCGTTGTAGCTAGCTGTCTCATATCTCCACTTGGCTTTCTCTTCTCTCAACCGACTTTCAAGCTCAAACGCTCTGAAATCTTTGCCGTTCACTGTGAAAGCGATATTATCTACCACTTGCTCATAGATGAACCGACCCATTTTATCACCATCGGGACCGAAGGACAACATTTTGTCGAAAAATTCACATAAGCATCTCGCTAGAGATTCCTCTGGCGTAATAGACGCATTGTCATGGTCCGGGTGGTTTTCCAGAAGTTTTCTGGCTGCCTTGTCGTGGCCGTCACCAACTACCATGCTTTCATTAGTTGACGTCTCTACAGGTGCCAGAATGTCGATGACAAGCTTTTTGACTATATATTGCGGTGGCGGTATATCCGGACCCCTGGGCGTTCCCAGAAGCCCAGGCCCCTTATAGAAGATATCCACGAGTAGTCAGTAGATCAACCTTGGCTTGGCAGATCTACGCCAATTTAGATCGGAATGGGTAGACTCATGGCGGCGACGCCTTTCTTTATATGCTTTACCATGGCCAAGTTGAATCTCGGACAAGGATTGGGGCCCGGGAGCACCATCCAACGGCTTGGGGGGCACGGGGTCAAAGATGCGAAGCGTGCAGTTGATGGAGTCGATGTACTGTGTCTGAGGAAGGACAGGAATTGACCAAGTAGGCCAGAGCCCAGACTTCTTGACAACCATGATGTCGACATAGTAGTCTGTGGACAGGCGGCAGGATATGGCCTTGACTTCCTCGTAGACCTGCCTGTTCACCAGAAGCAGCGGCAGAGTATGGTTAGGAGGCCTAAGGTGCTTAATTTTCGGATTAGTGAAACCGACCGTAAGCTTCAAATTTCGACGGATTGGCTGTTCTTCTGCAGGGTGTGACGGCGGTGTGTTCACGGAACAGATGGTCCAGCGGAAAATGGCGAGCCTAATCTCAGCTGGTATCATGAGTAAGAGCGACATGGTTACCTAGGTAGGCTTAGGCACCTGTATTACTTCTTGCTATGGTGTTTGCGGTGCTGATCGATGGGGAGTTTGGGCACTTAAATAGAGCATTGGGGGGGCAGCGCTGAGTCAGAG
Organism: Clonostachys solani; assembly: GCA_902141235.2. Lineage (NCBI taxonomy): Eukaryota > Fungi > Ascomycota > Sordariomycetes > Hypocreales > Bionectriaceae > Clonostachys > Clonostachys solani. The sequence goes on from CABFOC020000002.1 coordinate 2,028,859, forward strand.
GATGGGTTCCAGCGCGTTGCTGCCTGATACCCTCTGTTGATCATTGGCAGATTTCAGACGTTCCAAATAATATTACCCTGTTTTCTCCTATTAAAGTTCTAATGTTTGATAAATAACATATTAATCCGATGGGCTAATCTTCTTGGTAAACAGCAACTCAATGGAGAATCACGGCTAGGAGAAGCTAAAAAGACAGAAGAAGTGTACAAAACCTGATTTAAGCTAATCCGTTATCAAACTGCAGTTTTGAATTGAAGAATAACGTTGCTGGCCAGAGAGTCCTGGAGACGGCGATAGATAGCTGGAGAATGAAGAGGCCAACGACTAGACCCGAACACCTCGATTTAATGTATTGAGAAAGACACGGTTTCCCAAATCTGATTGTCTGTTATAAAAATGCGAAATCCAAATAAGCAAGAGTCTCTACCTAGACAGGGTCAGTGGCACGCTGGCCTTTATGATTATATGATATGTCTAGGGACTATAAGCGATATCATGACGAATCCTTGGAAAGAGTGGAAGGCAAAGTCAGCACGTTGTAAGTCTATTCCCAGCTTGGAAACCTTTGGTACTGTCGGAAAGTCCTCAGTGGACGATCTATAACGGAAAACTACCTTCCCATCTCCACTATTTGCACCTGAAAATATCGTGGAGTGCCTGGGTGAGCTTATGGCCCGCGACAAGCAGTGACCAATTCTGGGCTTTGCAGAACTCTGGAGTTCCTGTTGATCACATTTACCTTTTCCTTTTCTAGCCTTTGGAAGGAAGCCGGGTGACTAATGCAAGGCCGTTGGCATTGTCTGGATCCATACAAATGCGCATTTAGCGAGGGGCGAGTGTTTTCTGGACGCTTTCCAAGCTGAACAGTGGCGCGCCGCCCACATGGAAGCTTCTCTTCCGCCTGCATTTCAGTGTCTCTCCGTCTCTGGGCAACGCGGATGTCCATGTGGTACAGACTCTCTCGCGTCGCACTACGGGCCAGCCCAAGGCAGGCTCATCCCCCTCCGATGCAGGATCAGGCCTAAGGACGAGCAGCGTGATAGAAGGCGTGCGTGCGCGTGCGGGGTACCAGCCAATTGAGACCGTGTAAGGCGTGCTTACGTACATGTTATGCCTCTGATAGCGCCACTTAAGTGCCTTGTTGAGCAAGTATAAAAATGTGGGATGCCACACTTTGGCCTTCCCTCTTCTTCCCCCATTCATCCCCGTTATTCTGCCTTTGTGCCTACAAGATTCGCCCTCGCTCCATCTCAGCTCTCCCTGTAAATTCCCCCTCTTCCCGCCGCGCAGGCACCCGAAAGCATCAAAATTCTGACCGCGTTCTAATTAGCACATCACCCGCCATCATGAGTGAACAACGCCAGCAGGGAACCATCAAGTGGTTCAACGACGAGAAGGGATACGGCTTCGTGACCCCCGACGAGGGTGCCGATCTGTTTGTTCATTTCAGGGCCATCGAGGGAACCGGCTTCCGATCCCTCAAGGAGGGGCAGAGGGTCACTTTCGAAGTCGTGCAGGGACAGAAGGGTCTCCAGGCCGACAAGGTGCGCGTTGAGGAATAATCAACCCAGTTGAAGAATAATCAACCCAAAAAAAACCGACGAGCAGGGATTGGTTTAATCATTCGATATTTCAATTCAACCGTTTCTCTCAGCCGTAATATCCGTTGTGACAAGAGCGATCGGCCGATGCGTCATTTATCCTTTTCGCGACGCTCAGCTTGTCTTGAATTTTTTTTTTCAATTTTGTTCAATTTTTTCCTTTTTTCGCCTTTGCATGGATCTAACCAATTGTAGGGCCAAATTTGGGTTTTCATAGTGTGAGATCCAATCGCCAGTCCAGTGACCAACCACGGAAGATAAGATCATCCACATCATCCACTTCATCCACTTCATCCACTTCGCTGCGGCTTACCAATCATAAAGTGGGCATCTGTCTGCCTTTCGCCAAGATGGGCAACCCGAATCTCTGTGACCGTGGCCGCTGCGCAAATCATTGCGTCAAAGTCCCAATATAGTAACCATCTTATTGTATTTAATATGCGACGATACCCTCATTGGCCATGTGTATGTTGTACTTGAACTGAAGTGAATAAGATGTTGGTTGTCAACAAAAACAACACTCAGCGGCTATAGAGATCGTACCTCAAAAAAGAATTGAGTTACAAGATAATAATAATTACAAAGATACTCATAAGATCTATTGCCACTTAGGTAGATATAGATATAGAAGAGTGCATCGCCAGTTGAACCAACTGCCGCAATCCCAAATGCTATACTGGGGGATAATAGAGATAGATATATCAGGAAATTTCCCAATTAATAGTATGATTGCTCCGCGACTATCAAATCACCTGGCTTCGAATATATGTCCTCTAGCAACTTCATAGAAATCTCTATAATAGCCCAAACCCAAGATATTCCGATCCAAAGGTGGGTGAAACAAAGCCCCAATCTTGATCGAACTGCCCAGTATCCGCTTGAGCCGCGTTGCCATCCGTAGGATATAAGCTGTTCCCAATCTGAGATGTACTGGGAATTACATCTTGGCATATCTCGGAGAACAAACCTTCAGCGTCTCTTGACATATCCCATCGGGCTTCACTGTCCACTAAAGTCCCAAACTCACTCCCAATCTCGCTATCAAAAGGCTGGAGCTGATTCATTCGATCATCACTGGCCAGCGTAGGTTCTTGCCGGCGCATAGCCCCTTTCGCTAAAGCCGCCTCGTAGTTTTTTGATAGCTTTTGTAGCCCGGCTCCCATCCAGCGAACGAGATGATAGGAAGCACAGGCGGTACGCTGGCAAAGCTCAATAACTCGAGAAATCGCCAGAAGGATATCCTGACACTCTAGACCGAGGTGTTGATGATATTCGGTATGAAGCTTGAGCAGGAACGAGCAGGAATATGCGACAAACGTGTGATAGTAGTGAGGCATGCCAACAAATGCAGCCTTCATTGTCTCATCTCCGGTAACAAGGTCAATAATTGACCGTGCACTCCTCACTGCATCCTGGGCCATTTCGTAAAATTCTTGGGGGATTGGGTCCTTATTTGGATCGGATGATAGTCCTCGAAAGACGTGCGAAGTAAGGAACAACTTGGCGAAGAGATAATGGATCGTGAGTGACTTGCGAGGATATTCTCCTATCCTCTGGTGTTGTTCTGGGGGTGAGCATTAGCCAGCTGGAATCTTGTTTATAAAAACAGGATAAATGACACTTACCATAACGGATGGTCCAACTTGAAAGCCATTGATCAAGCTGCTGATCGAACAATTTTAGTTGAGTCTTAAAGATCAGAGGGGTCCGAGCATGAATATCTGGGCCCAAAAGCTGAGTAACTTTCTCCAGTATCAGCAATAACTCGATTTGGCTTGAGATACGTGTGTCGGTGATACTTTTGGGCATCACCTTGAAGTACCGCTCCCAGTTATTGACTGCTGCCTGGACGCCGAAGCTGGATGGCCTCCCATAAAGAATTGACATATGGTGATCACAAATAAAGAAGAGATACCACACGCGGAGGCAGGATAGTGCATCCTCATCACTGGTGAATTGAATCTTAGTACCTGATCTCCGCTGCGATTGCTTGTCCCCGACCACAATTTCGAAGGAGTGTTCAAGCTGGAACTCAATGGCGCGGCGGATGGCAAGCCCAGACACGGACCAGGATATGTCGCTCAGCCAAAACGACGCGATACACAAGCCTTGAAAATCATGCACTGTCGCTTTGGGTGCAAAGACAAAGCTGGAAATCAGAGTACGTAGCTCAAGACTACAGATCTGGAACAGGGCCTCTCCATGAGGTTCATGCAAAGCTGAGACGGTGCAAATAGCCGTAAACAATAAAGGCGAGGCATGACGAATACTCTCGATGCTGTCAAATCCATGCAGTACACCGTAGAGATAATAGTCCGTCTTGTTTAGGAACCTCATAGTCAATCGGAGTGCATCATTCCAGTCCAATTTGCCTTGGGAAACTATGTCTGAAAGCAACCGGGTAGAGCCAGGGGCGCTGTTCGCTGAACGTGGTGGTGATAGTTGTCTCGGGCGCAGAGACCCCAATTGTGTGACTTCATATAGTGATTTTATAGGAACCTGGTTCAGAGGTTCGACAGAATCTCTAATGCCGGTGTCTTCATCCCGCGTGGTCGGTTCCATGTTTTCAGCCTCATCTTGGTGTTGTTGCAGATCCGGAGACTCCAGAGGTGGAAGCCCTGTACCTGCAGAGGTGCTCCTCAATGGGTCAAGTGGCAATTGTCTATTGCCGACAAGGATTTTATTAATAGCGGCATGAAGCATCTGTAAGTCTTCTACCACGTTGGTCCTGTGAGCAAGCGTTAGCAAGCTGGCGTCTGGGAAGCAATCTAAGAGACAGTACAGCGGAGATCCTTGAAATTCCTCGCTACTCGTGTCAAGCTGGGTTGACGACCGTTTCCAGACACATTCGATGTTGCGCTTCCTACATCGTTGACACGGCCCTCGGCTATCTCGGAGGGAGCACCGTACCTTCGAAGAAGTCAGTCAATGGCGTAACTTAAAATCCTAAGAGCGACAGGTTGCCTCTCATACTTTTTGTTGCCGACATGCCAAACACGCCTTGACTCGGCTGCTGCTGCTTTGGTATTGAGGTGTTGGCGGCATCGTGTTGGGATTAAAAGTGTGCCAAAGGACGGTTTGAGATTCGTTCAGCCAACTTCGCAAAAGATGTGTGGGGGCGGGGTCAGTCTAGTCTAGTCTAGTCTGTCCACCGAAATCACAATATTAGCGCCTTATTAATAATAGAAGCAGCGCTGCAAATGATATGACACCAACTACATAGGCTAACTAACGCTTGTTGAGATGTGGTTCCTCTTCTCCTCAGTCGGACAATTCAAGTTAACATATCAACCATCACGGAAAATTGGGTAACGAGGCTGCGAGTTCTGGCTTTACGTGCATATAACATTGATTATTGTAGAAACAAAACATCATTTTGATAACCACTCTACGTTATCGCCAAGATATAGATGCGCTCTAAGGTCACCAGAGCGAGCGTGACCTTCAAAATTCTCCGCGCGGGCAGCTCGTCCACAGAGCCTACCCAGTTCGCCACTTTGGGAAGCTGAAGTGACCTCCTGATAGGTGACCGTCTTGAGGAACTTCCCAACCCATAAGCCTCCGGTAAACCGACCCGCCTTCTTAGTGGGAAGAACGTGGTTGGTGCCGATGACCTAGTCTCGAGATTAGAATTACAGTTTTTCCAAATGAAGTAGGGGAAGGGAAATACCTTGTCTCCGTATGACACACAGGTCTTCTCGCCGAGGAACAAAGCCCCGTAATTGGACATTTTCTTCAGAGCTTCGCGCGGATTCTCTGTCAGAATCTGAACGTGTTCGCTAGTATAATCATCTGCTAGCTTGTACGCTTCGTCTAACGTCTCAACAAGAACAACCTCGCCAAATCTGTCCCATGAAACAGAAGCTATAGGTGCTGTTGGGAGTATTTTAAGAAGGCGATCCACTTCTCTGATAGAAGTCTCGCCAACCTCCCTTGAGGTTGTGATAAGAACAGCTGGGGAATCAGGACCATGCTCTGCTTGAGAAAGAAGGTCGACGGCGACAGTAGTTGGATCAGCTTTGTGATCAGCAACAATAAGAACCTCAGTCGGTCCGGCGGGAAGATCGATTCCAATGTCTCCAAACAATTGGCGCTTTGCCTCGGCGACAAACGGGTTTCCAGGGCCGGCTATGAAGTTGGCCCTGGGCATCGTCTCGGTACCAAGAGCCATTGCCGCGATGGCTTGAACCCCACCAAGAATCCAGATTTCATCAGCGCCAGCGTGATGCATAGCTGCTACTGTCGAGGATGGAATCTCGCCATTAATCGGAGGAGTGCAAGCGATGACTTTGGGGACACCGGCGACCTTGGCAGTGAGGATTGTCATGTGAGCCGATGCAAGTAGGGGATATCTTCCACCTGGAATGTACCTTTTGAGATAAGGTCAGCAAATGTAGTTCGACTGGGGGAATAAACTTGGTATCTTACGCTCCGACACAGTCAATAGGGATATTTTTGTGGCCAAGATGCACTCCAGGGCTGATTTCAATTTCCAAGTCCGTGATGGTGCCTCTCTGCGCCTCTGCAAAGGCACGTACATTGTGCTGAGCCGTCTTGATGTCGGCTACGATTTGCTCAGGCACCGAGGAAATGATCTCATCGATTTGAGGCTTGGACAGCCGAAAGGAGGCCGGCGACCACTTATCAAACTTCTCGGAGTATGAGCGAACAGCTTCATCACCTCGAGCACGGATGTCATCAATCACGCCTTTGACGATGGCCGGTACATCCAAAGTTTGGGCGCCTCCATTAGTTTTCGGAGAAGATCCAGTCTTTAGAAATTCAGGCATTTTTAAGGGATAAAATAAAGTGAGTGTCCGTTTAATAGATGAATTCGATAATGGAGAAAAGAAGATCGCCTTTTTCTACCAACCGTACATGTGTTTTAAATAGTCCTCGAGAGGGGTAACGGGCCATCGCATTTTCATTTTCATACATAATTATACACCTTATTCTCACGCAAATCAGAGTACTCAGCAGATCTTCGTTACATTTAGGGGGATCGGAAGTCCGACATGTGCTCCGTCACTTAGTTACGTGATCGGGCTTCGGAGTTCCACTCCGATAAACTGCCCGACACTACTTGTCCAAAGCAGAACAACTGGAAATCGTTATCCTGGGCCAGTCCCTGAGACGAGGAAGAAAATTCCACAGACGCTAGTGCCAATTTCGGCATGATATAATCGTCGTTGATGTTCAATACGGCCAAGTCGAGGCTCACATGAACCAGGACGGGCAGAGTATCATTTCGTTCTTTACGAGCAGTGATATGGCACAGTTCTTGTCTGTCGCCCTCCAAGTCATCTGGCCTGGCTCTTGATATTCATGAAATTTAAAAGTGCATCCCTCTGTTTCCCCGAATTTCAGTTTTATTAATCAATCACAGGATTTAATGTCCTGGGTGAATGGCTACAGGAAGCTAATCCGAGAAGGCTGACTATCACCAAAATTTCAGGTCCATAATTGGCATCATGTACTCTCCCTCCTACAAAGGATCAACTCTAAATATTGATATGTTCATGCATATCATACGTGAATAATATTTGATATCAACTTGTGAAACTTTAGGAAGTTCTGATAATCGAATCATACAACTTGCTCCATCAAAGGTATCCATCCCCTGACATTCCCATTAATATGTTGCCGCTGGCAAACTGGGATATATTCCCACTAGAAAAAAGAAATTGAAAATGCATCATAACACCGTTGCACCATGCTTTCATGCCTTGCATATTTACATAAACCTCCCAGTATTCGTTGGTTTCTTTCAAGTGAGACGGGTATCCTCAAGATATCCGAATCCCGTGGCTCGGTGCCGTCCAGCAGACCTCAGCCACGGGTCTTCAAGCAGCTCCTTGGCCGACGCACGCTTCTCAGGAAGCCAGGTCAGCATCTTCTTGGCAAAGTTGATGAAAAGAGCACGCTCTTGGCCGTCAAGCATAGGGGTCGAGTTGGAGAGGCTGGACATCTCATCAGGGATGAGTTCTGGGTGCTTGAAGACTCCTACAACAAAACCGTTAAAACGAAAATTTTCGCAAGTTTTAGCGGGAAGGGGGGGGATCAATAGTTCTGACTTACCTTGATCGTTGTAAAACTCGGAAAGGGCGTCTCGGTCGGCTCTGGCAAGGAGCTCAGCAGGTGGGGGACCAAGAAGACGAATCATCTGGGCAAAACGATTCTTCTGGGAGAATCTGCAGTATCCAGGGACACGGCCGCTCAGCAGGTTGTTATCGCCGAGCAATTCCCAAAGCTACCAAATATCATCAGTAAACGCCCCTTCATCTCGCCATATTCTGGGTATTACTCACCACAAGACCAAGGTTCCAGATATCAGCAGAGTATGACCAGCCTGCCTTGAGGAGGACCTCGGGGGCAACGTATTCTCGGGTTTGGATCAAATGGGTATGTGGTTGAGCAACATCCCCTCTTATGGAATGGCCAAAGTCGGTAAGCTTGACATTGCGAACATCCCCTCTAAGATGGCCAAAACTTTGACGGGAAGCGTAGACGGGACGTCCGTGACGCTCCTGGCACGGCGCAGGGTTGGTCAATTGACGCTTGACATAGTCGTCCAGGACAGCAGAGTCCTCAAACGGAATCATGAAATGGTTACCGGTAAGGTCTGAGTACAGATTATGTGAGCTAAGTCCAGCGACGGAGCGAGTGGGTAAAACCTACTAGTATGCACGAGACGGCACTCAGAGTGAAGAAAGTCAAGGGCCTTGAGCATGCTTGGAAGCAAGGCTTTGATGGTGTTGGCCTGGACTAGGCTGGTGAGGCCGCTTTGCTGGCCAAGCATCCAGACAGGCTGCCGCAGGGCTTCGTAGGTCATGCAAATGTGCGAGCCTTCAGGGCCCTCGACCTCGAATGAGTCAAGGACGGGGCGGATGTATTGGCGGCCGGGATGGGTGGTCTCTGCGGCAAGGAATTGCTCCGAAACAGCGAGCTCCTGACGCGCTCTCTCGAGAACATTGGGAGTGTTGTTTGTAATCTTGAGCGCCACGTAGTGTTCATTTTGCCATGGGAGCCTGAGCACGAAATATGAGCCAATCTACACATACAGGATAATGGAGGTAAGGGAGGTCCTCTTACCAGTGCGTTGCTCTTGCGAGCCAGACGGTAGAGCCAGTGCCCCATCCGAGCTTGGACACAAGCTCATATTTACCGCCGTGAAGAGTGTCGCCAATGTGAGCCGGGTAATAGTCCTTTGGATTATAGTTCCGGGACCGTTCCTCCTCAAAGGGGCGAGGTGACGTATGGCTAGAGAGCTTCCTCAATCCTACCGCGCATCCTTGAGCAGCAAGGCGCTGGTTGCGGAGGAGTGTTCGGCCGAGTGCCGGGGCTAGAAGACCGTAACGCATCTTGATTGCTAATGAATGATGTCCTTGGATATGGATATAATGTCGCTTGAGGTTTCAGTATCGGGATTGGTCTTGTATACTCCAAGCAGTACGAGGACGTTTATATAAGCCCAGGCCTACCGCAATAATGGAGTTTGGAGCCAATGATTACACAAGCATACAAGTATCAAGTGTAAGAGGGGGGAAGGATAGCAAAAGCGAAGTGGGTGGGAGAGGGTGGGAGGCGGCCATCTTAATACGACGGGGCAAGACCTGCGTCTTTTTGCCTATTCGTTCAAACGGATTCCCTGAACTACAATAGTACGTAAATGAATTATACACGCCGCCTACATGACCGTACTCGTGGCCACTTCTGTACCACAGAACAGCCTCTCTCGGGGCATGTCGGTTATGCGTTGAGTGTGAGGCCGGGCAGACGGAACTGAAGCCCACACGCGACTCACTGTCTCGGTACAGCAAAGGAAGAAGCGACAGGGGAGCTGACGCACCATGCAAGTCGTTTGGTGGAGGTCCCCGGGGGGCTCCGCATCCAGGTGGAGTGAGCTGTGGGAGACAATCAGGCCACCTCACGAAGAAAAATCCCGTTGAGGCCGGGGGCCGGAGGATGAGGGTTCATTTTCCCTTTTCCCCAGGCAGCCCAGACCAGGCTAGCGATTAGGTCAAGGGGAGAATAAATGGAGGGGCAGCCATCGATTCGTCTACCCCGGCGGCTAGGTACAAGCACGAAGGAACACGGGGGGGTGGGTGAGGTAGTTTCTGATGATTCATTAGAGCCAGCAGGCGTTGCACCCAGTCCACCCGAGCGTCCAAGCGAAGGGCTTCAGGGCTGATTCCCTCACCTGTCTTCATTTCTCATAATAACCTCTGCGCTAGTCCGATCGCCAGGTCCCGCCCGCGGCAAACACCAACATTCACTCAGGGAGCATACCCAAATATTGTGTCTCTTTGGGGCCCCGCAAGGGGACTGACTCGACTCCTGGGCGCGCGTGCCTCCAGGGTGCGGGGAACCTGGGGGCCAAGCTCCTCTGGTTGTTCAGATGGATGAATGGCAGACTTGAAACCAGGATTCTCCGCGTTTTCCCGATGGCACATACACCAACCAGGGAGCCAGCAGAGATTCGAGGTGGACTAAGCTGCCTAGACCATCCCCAGACCTGTTTTCTTGACGGATTCCTCCGATGGAGTATTTGTTGAGCGGTCAGGAGACTGCCAGCAGGAGCATGTCGCCACTTGGAGTGTACAAAAGTAGGTGATGCGCGGCAGCGACGTAACTTTGTCATCGTCAAAGGCAGGGTCAATCACCAAGACGGTTTCGCCAGCGGCCCTCACATTTCATGGAAGCTACCATTCTTTATTCTCCCTGGTCGATGTGACTATATTATATCCCAATGAAGGGTTTCTTTTCTTTTTCGGGTAGCCGCATAGTTATTTTTTCAAGCCCTAAACGTCAAATCTGCCCCGCGTTCCAGGCGATTGCTTCCTGCATTAGAGACAGCGCAAACATCAATACATTTCTCACAGGCCAACATTTTGCACTAAAATATTTACAGTAGAATTTTATTCTTTCTTATTAAATTCAAATAGTACGAGGATTTCATAATGGCACTAATATTAAATTGATGCTGTATTATATAGTTACGGCTTAATGATCTCAATCTGCTCCATATCAGCATCACTCTCCTAAAATAACCCATACTAAAACACGGTATCCCCCACAAGAACTTTCTCGAAGTATGATGGCACAAACCACTCGATCACTAAAGTGTCTCTTGGTTAAGGGTCCAACCTCTGATGCAGAAGATTCGGGTCGGTAATCTGCATACGCAAGGCTTGATGTTAAATAGAGACTAGAGAAAGTACTACACGTGTCCGATCTACCTAGATCGAATACGTGAGGTACGTAGCAAGCAGAAAGCTTACCCAAAACCTTCGTACCTGGAGATTTGTGAATTTTGTTGTATAATAATGCTGCTGCCTGCCCACGATCATCTCCTATTACCTCATGTTCGTACCCTACATCCTCACCATAAAATTCAGATTCTCCTCCACTAGAAGCCACGCACGATATATAAGTGGCTTCGCAACTTCTTAGGCATTCCCTTATCTGATTCCGTGCAGCTTTCATTCGGGGTTTCTGAGATACGGTCTAATAATATCTCTCGCCGTCGCTCTCCAAAATGAAAAGTGCCTCGGAAGTTTCGTGCCCTGAAGACATGGACGAAAGTCCACCTCATTTACTGGTATTAGCCATCACTCTTTCCATGCCCGTTTGTTTTCTATTGATATCTTTGGTCTGTCTTTGGTCCTTTCCTTGTTTGGTCGTTTTGTTCTGTGCTTCCTGCATAATTCTTCCTGGGATTCTCGCAACTCTCTCGTCTACTTTCAATATTCGACCTTTTACCACCGTTTGCTTGTTCATCTCTGTGCCAGGTGGACTGAGTCAAAGCGAGAAGGATGAATACCAACAGTGAGAAATCTGATCAGCAATGAACCACCTTTCCCATGCTTCGCCCAGACAAACAATCAGGAACGAGGATTCCCATGCACGGGGACTTGCCTGAATCGGCACGGCGGGAGTTGGAGTCAAGCGGCGCATCAAACTGCTGCTTCGTATCCGAACAACCCTTTACATACCATCTACAACCTGAGTCGGAGAGCGCATTGGAATCGACGAACAACACTTGAGCACAAAGAGTGCCAAGAGTCCCTTCCTTTGGAAGTTCTTCTCACGCACTGAGGCAGCAGAGCGTTCCGAAATATAATTCATTTTCTTTCTGAAAGGGCCACGGAATAATATTTCGGGGCGATATGCAACTACCTACTCTAAAATGTATCATACGAGCCTCAGCATATAATGTCGACCAATTGCCACACAGTGGTGCAACCTAGATGTATCTAAGTGATCCACCGATTATGTGGAAGGGCTTTTCCATCTTGGTTGACGAGACTTTTATTTGCGAGAGGCAAGAGATTTAAGAGAGCGGAACTTGGAAGCAGAGTGGAAATTTTAACTACCATTGTAACTAATTCAGACTCTACATAGCCCTTTAGCTGGATGATGGACAATCTCTCAACCTAGATCTAAGCTGGAATGGTCGCCAGAAGCTCATCGCGGTCCCTCTTCAACGCATCCTCAAAAGACGTGAACGGAATCCCAAACTCCTCCTGCACCTTGGCAACCTTCTCGAAAATGGAGCTGAAGTCCTTGACGTTCGAGAAGAGGTGCCAGACCTGAGCCGGGGCGGTCGTCTTTGCCGCCTCGACCTCGGCAGGGGTGCGCTTCCTCAGACGCACCTCCCTGCCACTGACCCGGGCGACGATGTCCCTGGCCTCCTTGACCGTGAGCGGCTCGTTGCTGAGCTCAATCTCCTTGCCGTTGAACTTGGACGGGTTCTGCAGAGCCGCCGCGGCGTACTTGCCGATGTCACTCGCGTCGGTGTGGGGCATCCTGGCATTCTCCTCGTAGGAGTGGACGAGCTCGCCCGTGGTGGGGAGGCCGGGGAAGTTGTACTCGGCGCTGGCTCCAAGGAGTCGAAGTGGATGAAGGCCGGCCGGAGGATGGTGTACTTGAGGCCGCTCTGGCGGACGGCATCCTCGATCGAGGCCTTGGATGTGTAGTAGCCGTGCAGGCCGATCTCATTGGTGATATCGTCATCCCAGCTGTCTCTGTGTCCCGTGGCGAACGTCGTGGTCGCAACGATGGACTCGACGCCGACCTTCTTGCAGGCCTCGACAACGGTCTTGGCCTGCTCGGTCTCGATGCCGGGGATGGGGTAGGTGTTGAGGAAGGCGCCCTTGCAGCCCTTGGCGGCGCGTGTGATCTCCTCCAGGTTGTTGGTGTTGCCTTGGAAGATGGTGACGCCTGGTTCCTTGAGCACCTTGGCCTGTACCTTTGCAGGGTCGCGGACAACGGCGTGGACTTTGGCGCCTGCGTCCAGGAGGTGCTTGATGGTCCATTGGCTCTGGCGGCCGGTGGCTTGGGTGATGAGGTAGGTAGCCATGGTGTATATTTCTTAATATGAAGTGATCAAGGAATTGATAGTGAACTTGGTAGTGATGAACTGGTGAGTGAACCCCAACCGAACTCAGAGGAAGCAGCCAGTCTTTATACCCAGAGACCTATCGGGGTTCATTCGATCGGACTTGCCTGGCCATAGTCTTAGTCCTCCATGCACAGACATCGTCGAAACCCTCATGAAGAACAGCAGCCATGGCCGGCATGTCCCCAATGACACGATGATTGCCGTATCTGGCCTGGTCCATCAAAGTCCGCCGAGTGGGGCCGGTCCGTGGCCCCTTTTCCATCACCAGATGACAAATGTCGGATTTCCAAGGCTCGGAGAAAGTTGCACCTGGTGGGTCTGGCCATGGCCCCAGCCGCCGCCTTTCCAATGATAAAGCGCCGGCCGCCCAGCCCCAGCTCAAGCAACTTTGCCCGAGCCTCTTTCAGTTTCTAAGCTTGGGATGCTGAATCCCGATCGCGAAACCCCCAAGAAGCCTTAATTCCGCCTCGAATCTAGGCTTTCCCTCGACGGAGATTAGCAAATGTCCGCCGGCATGACGAATCAGAAGAAGAGCTGCTGGACGTGCAAAGGTTGGTCCTGCGTGTAATTGCATCCTTCGGCGCGGGTGGGATGTTGACCGCTAGTGGTTTGTAGCGCGGAAAATCAAGTGTGATCGGGCCTTACCTACGTGCCAGAGATGCGTCCGATCAGGCCTGGAATGCCAGGGATACTCGCCTCGCCTGTCGTGGCCCAGAGACAACGACAGGAAGCGCACCATGACGGTGGCGGTGCCGTCGAGGGCAGGCTGGCGCAGAGGATCCAAGGTCAGGTTCATCAACACAACCGCAAGGGACGTCGAGTTGTATCGGCACCTGGCCTACCTGACTCTCCAGCAACCCCGGTTCCTGGTCCGGCCGACACCCAGTTTGCTCAGGCGGCCGCAGTTCGTTGTGAGGAACATGGATCTGGTTCACTACTGTAAGCTCCCGGACGTGGCATACTTCCCACCACTGAGGAATCCCCCGCCAGGCTCACATTTCATATTGCCCCAGTCCATGCAGACGCGCATCTTTCGCTGGTGGCGTTCAGCCCCAACACGGCAGATATTCGAGATGCCTTGATACGCATGGCCTTTGCGAGCGACACGGACTCCGGGCGCGCCCTTCTCTACGCGCTGCTTGCCGTCTCGGCGCTGCGTCGCAGCGGCTTTCATGAGGAGACGCTGCAGTTCAAGGTGGCAGCCCTGCATGCGCTTTCCAAATCTTCCGGCATCGCCAGCCTGGGCACGACGGAGTCTGTTCAGCATGTTGCCGCGTGCATGCTCCTGGGGGCCTTCGAGGTACGTCTTCGAGACAGAGTGTCCAGCGCAAGGAATCAGTTTGGCTAATCTGCCCCAAATGCAGATCTTACTGCCCTCAGATAGCTCAGGGGAATGGATTTGGTACATCAGAGGAGCGATGGACATCATCCGTGAGACTCAGCTGACAAAGGTGGGAACCGAAGCCGACATCAACATTCTTCTGGACTGGACATACTACCATTACTCTCTCTCTACATTCACCATCAGCCATTGGAGGAATAAAGCTGTCATTCTGGACTCCTCCCCCAATCCAACCATGTGTAAGCCAGTAGGTGGGCAGGACACACTCGTGGCCATTGACAAACAGGTATGTATCAACACGGCAGAGTAGGAATGTTGTCTTTTGGTGTCTCGACTAATTCCCACCCGCAGCTATTCCGCTCCCCAAACCCAACTCACGAGATCTTGAACCTCCTAGCGGAAGCATGCGACACGCTGCTCTCCAGATCAGATCCACGGAGCCAAGATTGAAGGGACGGGTCGCCGGCTGGCATTCTAGCCTGGGCACGTGCGCTATACTCGTTGTTGTGACTTGTTTAGCTGATATTTGTGTAGAAGCTTGCCTAGAGTCAGTACATCAGAGCCGGCATTGGAATACTGGAGGTCGATGGTGGTGGGTGTTGACTGCAGATTTTTGAGGCTCCATGACGCGCCACCGTGAGCGAGTACGACACGACAAGGGAAGAAATCACGCGAGCACGAAGCAAGAGGGGAAGTAATAGTAACCGAGAGCTTTTCTATCCATAAACGATAGATGATTATGGGGTCGCTAGAGCCAACAGCGTAGCTAATGTGGTGCGTGTCCACCTCACACTTGGACTGCATGGGTCGAACCAACTGCATAATGCGAGACTGGAGCTAGCTTCATATGACAGGCGAGGTCCATCTACCTACCCAAACAAGGGGTCCGGCTCTACAATGGTTATCAGACATCTAAGTTTAGGACTAGACACTCTTGGAATTTAGGGAAAAGAAAATGGTATCGTATTGAGTGAGTATATAATATTATATTTAAGCATTTGGAGGATATCCACCGAGACCGTCCACATCCTTGTAGCAGTAACCGAGAGAGACACAATATCGTCTTTAAAAGTCTAACAATTTCCACAGCATTAAGAAGAAGCCAGCAGGGGGCATATTACTGGTGGCCGTCAAGACCATCGCCCTACTTTGCTCCACTTAAGAGAGGGTGGAGGGATCGTAGCCCCAGCGAGGAGCGTTGATGATGATACCGCAGAGGCAGCCAGAGATGATACCAGCGACGGGGAGGGTGACGATCCAGCCCATGTAGACCCAGGCGACCATGCGCCAGTTGATGGATCGCCAGGTACCGGAGCACAGACCAACTCCGACGGTAGCACCGGTGATGCACTGGGTGGTGGAGACGGGGAGCTCTGTAGTTTTGATGGTCAGTACAGGTTCGAGTTCATGGCGGGGAGCAGGGGCAACATACTAAGACGGGTGGCAACAATGATGGTGATGGCAGAGCCAAGCTCCATGGAGAAACCACGAGAAGGAGAGTGGAGGGTCAAACGGTTACCGAGGACGCGCATGATGTTGTAACCATAAGTCCAGATACCAAGAGCGATACCAGCACCACCGAAGCAGCTATTTCAGTGTTAGCAAAGAGAGAAGACAGTTCCAAAGAGGGTTGGTTGACTTACAGAATCCAGATGGGGACCTGAGACTTGGAAGTGTTGAGCTTGCCAGTGGACCAGACTTCGTAGATGGTGGCATAGGGACCGATAGCGTTGGAGACATCGTTGGCACCGTGAGTGAAGGAGGCAGTGCAAGCAGTCATGATCTGAACGAAGGTGTACAAGAACTCAGTCTTGTTGTCGTAGTGAGGGACGGCGGCGTGGACAGCAGCAAGATCACCGGTGAGGATGCTCTCCTTCTTCTGGGCGGAGACGATATCCTGATCAACACCACGGAGGAGGATCCACTTGATCCACCAGAAGAGGACGGGGCCGCTGTACCAGACGCCCTCGGGCTTGGGGCCAACAAGGGAACCGCTCTCATCAGCAGGAGCCTCGACGGGGGCGGGGGGGGCGTGGTGGGCAACATCGGAAGAAGACTCGTTGGCCTCCTTGCCCTCCTTAGCGTGGGTCTCGGCAGCAGCCTCCTCATCAGGGCGGCGGTGACGGAGGTTGTCGAGCTCATCAGCAGTCAAGTGGCCGGCGTAGAAGTCACGGATACCACCGGCGGCACCGTCGGGCTGAGCGGGAGGCTCGGGGCGCTTGAGCAGGAGAGGGCCGTAGGGGATGTGCCACCAGCGGAGCTGCCAGTCATCCTTGACAATGATGCGGTACATCCATGGGACGAGGAAGATGGTGATGAGCAGAGCCCAGGCAGCGGCGGCACCCACAATGATACCAGCAATCTCGCCATCAGTGAGATGGTCAAGGCTGATAGAACCACCCTTCCAGCAGATAAGCATGACAAGGAGGGCAGCAGTGGTGAAGAAGTAAATGGGTGTAGCAATGAGACCCTTGATGACAGAGTTGGTGCGGAGGAGCACTGCATACTTGGTGATAAGGAAGATGATGGCACCAAAAGCAGCAGAGAGACAAGGAGCAATGATCCAGGCGAGGAAAACAGAGACGACACCGCCGCTAATGTCGCCGCTCTTGAAGTTGACCCAGGTAATCCTGGAGGCACCAATCAAAGCAATACCCATTCCGATGACACCACCCATGAGCGAGTGGGTAGTAGAGACGGGAAGACCGATCTTGGTGCAGATTGTAAGCCAGGTAGCAGAGCCGACGATGGCGGTCATCATTCCGAGCATGAGAAGAGCGGGGTCGTCCTTGAAGGCCTTGGGGTCGACGACCTTGGTACGGATAGTATCAGCGACACGGGCACCAACACCGACGGAACCGGCGAATTCGAGGATGGAACCCAGAGCCATGGCCTGGATGTTGCTGATGGATCGGGACGAAACCGAAGTAGTCCAAGAGTTGGCGACATCGTTGGCACCTGTCGTTGAAGTCGTCAGCGAAACCGCCCAAGTCAATCGATAATAGCAAAGCAGGTGCCAAACTTACCAATGTTCCACGCGTCCAGGAACGCGAAGATGGTGCCGATGGCAAAGATGTAGTCGTACTGATGAAGAGGCATGGTGTCCTTGTGTGGAGGCGCGGGAACGACCTCTGCTCAAACCGTTTAAAGAATGAGTTTGTATTGAAAGGAGGGTTGCTGGGAAAGGAGAAACAGGGTTGGGGGGACCGAGCAGCTCTGCCTTTATATTCCAGAAGGCAGCATGCCAAGGCACATGCGCATCAGACCAACATTTCTCGGCCGCCTCCAACCCAGTCCCCCCATTCTGGCGCACCCAGGCAGCGCGGCGCTGTACGAGACTAGGACTGCCTTCCCAGGGATCTGCCCAGGTGGATTCTCATGGTGTGTGACGATGGCTGTGTGGGGTGTCGCTCGTCTGCTCCGTCGTTGTACGTACCTCGTAGTGTCACCAGAAGCTTAATTTTAAGCATCCTTTACGGTCAGTTGCTCTGACTAAAACCCTTGGAAAGAGGAAAAGCCAGGGAATATCGGGGGTGAGCTTCTAGAATCGGGCGTCCTAGTGCCCGTCTACGTACGAGCACCCACCCAGTTTGCTCCATCGCAAGTCGTACTGGCGGGGTGCGTGGGCAGCATCTGATCGCTGAGTGGGTGATCGGGAGGGCACGTCCTGGATACTCGAATCTGCTTTGAGAGGCAATATAGACATGGATAGCACTGCCAAGGCATCCTGGCAGTTTGAATGGCCAAATGATCCTTGGCTGGAGTGAGCAGGGTCAGCAAAAGTGGATGAGGCAACAGACACTTGTGAAGATGCCCAGCCTTTAGGGGTGGGACATTAGTGAGTGACGGTGGACCCCAAGAGAGGAAGGCGATACCTTCGAGAAACCACTTGGACCCGTGGACGAAGGTGGCGTCCAATTGCGACGCGAGAGCACGCCTTTGGGGGGGGAAGCATCCGATAGTAACTCGGGCGATGAGCATGCATGAGCTCACCAGGATATAGTCGGGGCTAATCACTACAGATGTGAACTTCGTTGCAGGCCGTGATGGGTCCTGGTCCTTTTGCATGCCCAGTATTTGGCATGGGGGTGGTGGTGGACACGCTATCCTTCAGCTCGAATGCAAAAGCAGGACATGGCTGTCTCGCTGTGGCTGTTCCGGGACGATCCTACCCCATTGCTGCCGCAAGAGCGGGTAGAGTCACAGGAGCTGAGCTGCACAAGAGAGCCATTGCATTGAGGGTTCAATCAATGCTCCTTCGCCTCCTCGAAAGGAAAGGAAAGGTAAGACGCATCGGGGGCGTTGACCATCCTCCGAAATCAACCCATGGGCCGACCCATTCAATAGCCTGTGTTGAGGCAAAACACAAAAATAAGCTTCTCCATTAAACATAAAGTAATTGCAGGGTGAAGAATCTTCCTGGTTTTTGCACGTGGGTTTGGATTTGGAGCTCGAGTTCTCATGATGGCCCGGCGAGATGGCCAAAGCCGCCCAAGAGGAAGCAAAAGAGTGGGATGGAGGGAGGGTCAGACACGGGCAGCGTCCGCCAAGGCCTGCAACAAGCTAAGGCAGGGTTGGGCATCTCGTCCGCAGTGCCAAGTTGCTTTGAGGGGACAGCCAAAGCAGTGGAAGCTGGTGGTGATTGATTCGACTGATCAGTTGTTTGGCCGTGCCGTCGAGATAGCTTCCGACGCTAGTCCGGATCGGGACATGCACCTGGAGCCAATCACAGTCCCCGTAGATCACACGTGTGCCCCTCTCTCAACCTCACTCGACGGCCACAGCAAATGAAGGCAGCGAACCCGATCAACGGCGCGGCTGTTCTTGACCAACGACGCGCACGGAGCTGGGACCCTACCACCATGGAGAGCAACCAACACAGCTAACCTAGGGTCTGGCTTATTCCGCCGCGGCATTGTTGTCGCAAATGCGTGTGATGGATGTCAAATCAGCTCCATGCTGAGATCCTCCCACCGCGGCCAGCTGCAGCGCAATCAAAGGCCAATCCATAGCAACCCGGATGACCAAAAACAGGATGACTTCCGGCGTTCACAAATCATCCCACCAGGGCGCACGTGTCCCCATCCCGCTCTCGGTTGCTCTCTTGTTTCCTTTCCCCTGCCTCCGCTGATAGGTACTTGGCAAGAAGGGCTTCATCGACCGGCTCCAGCTCCCCGTACCCCCAGCCAAGACGCCTAATGCATGATGGACGCAGCAGGAGATGATTTGCTGGCGCTCGTCAGTCGGGTGACGCGACCTGACCCATCTGAGGCATCGGGCCAAGGGTCAAAAGAAAAATAGAACATTTGGAACAAGCCTTGACAGCCTTAGACTGTGCCCGGGCATCGCCGTGCAAGCACCCCAGGCTCCACGCCACGCCAAGCCCTGCGCAGTTTGTCATTGCCGTTTAGCTGATCAACCCAGCATATGCACGTGTGTTCACCCGGCGATGGAAGTGGTCAGTCGTACCCTCCAACGCGTGCTGCATCGGATGAATGTGTCGGTTGCGATCAAACGATCATTGCCGCTAACAGGAGTGAAATCGAGTCCTAGTTTCTTGGCCTTGGCTCCCTCCGACAGCTTGGTCCAACGGATGAGATCTGAAAGAGGGAATTGAAAAATTCTGCCTCTGCTTTTCCTGGCCTTTCCAATAGTCGCTTCGTGGTCTCCACGGCGACTCCGTCGCGTTCCCGTTTCTAGAATGTAGCACGTTTCGCTCGTAGACAAGTCGAGGTCGTGGTGAGGTTAGTTAATTGACACCTGGGGGTTCGGTCTTCAGGTCGGCCAAAGGCACCGCGCTCGTGTCGTAGTTTCAGGATGTCTCCCCCGAAAGCATTCAATGATCTTCAGTCTTGACTGGACGCCAACGTTTAACCTTAACACTCTAGTTTGAGGTCCATGGTTGGTCGGCTCCTTCGGTGTGGATGGTAAAATGGCGAGAGATCAGCCACCTTGCGCCAAAATGGGTGCGCCAGGCGCAGTAGCCGATCACCAGAGTTTGGCCATGGCCACTTCGCTCCCACACTTGCCACTTCCGCTTTCACGAACTCCCAATGCTGATAATGTGGCGACGCGATCAGAACGTTACTGAGCCGGCGCAAGCCACCGGTAGGTCATGCCGGAGTGACTGGTCCAGAACCTTCAGCCAACGACGATCTATGTGATCCCATCGATTAGCGTCTGGTCGATTGATCCGACCAGTCCAGGTTCCGGCTCTGCCCCAACGCCGATGTTGTTTGCTTTCAATCGATTCTTGCTTACTTACGCTTGCACCAGTACTCGATTCGAATCATATCACTGCGAGCTGGTCGAGAAAAATCCCAGAGCCTAGCTGCACCAGTACCACAGGACGAGGGTCTTAGAGCGAGCTGTGGCCCGAAGAGACGCAGTCGATGATTAGTGGTAATACCCAAGTCCGTGCAAGAGCCAAAAGCGAGAGAAGACTTCAAGGACAGGCGAAATTGAAAAGCTGTCGAGAGAGCAGTGTGCTCGCCAACCACCAGTGCCTCCGGAGAGCCCTCCCGGTGCATCTGCCAAGAAGCCGAGAGGTGGGGGTAAAGATTCGGTCCCCCGAGTCTTGGCTCTCCGAATCTGACGACATAACCATCCTGGTGACTGCCAAAGGGGGAGGGAGACGAAGAGAGAAAAGGGAAGTATACTCGGATAATCTGATCCAAGATGCGAATCCCCAGGCGCTATTTCCTTCAATGTCTTGGAGTTGCCATGTTGGATCGAGTGATGATGGTGAGGAACCAGTTTACACCGGTGTCACTCAGGAGCTATTGTGGCCATCGCCGATTGCAATACAGCAAATCAAATGGTTGGCAAGTCAGTGCTTGTTAAATCCAATCAGGGTTATCGGTGATCTCATGGCGAGCTTGGTGAGGCGACGTCGAGTGGGCTTGAAGTCGTTGTTAGCATCGTAGCCGAGACAAGTGTCATGAGTCCCCCTACTATTTCAAGAGGAATAAGCAGCCCGATTAAAGTTTGGCAGACGGCCGAATGATATACTACTCCTTGATCTACCACAGCTCTGAATTATGCTTGCTTTAGCACGGTCCATAGGGCTTATTAAGGAAGGCTAATGTGCCGGTGTTCCGTGTGGAGGCCTCCACGAGGCCTCCTAGGCTCCTACCCCCAGCTCGAGAATACAAACGTTCTACGCCATCAGCCGCATTTAGAGGTCTAGACCCACGAATAAACGAAAAGGGAGGTAAAGGAAGGAGTGGACGGAATATCGGCTCATGGCGGCTTGGGCATCTCCTGGCCTCAAAGCCATCAGGCAAGACGAGGCAATCCTTCCCCTCTCCACCACCTCAGCGACTCACAAACAAGAGGCAATGACACATGGTGTTCTGAGGTGCTGATATCGACCGCCTCGATGGCAATCCATGTTCAGTGTGCGCAGGTCGGCAAGGACGGCATCTCAGAACGGGGGAGGTGCATCCAACCAGCGCGATAGAATGCCCAAGGACCAACCTAGGGAGTTCTACGCTCAGAAGTCTACGGGGCCAATTCGCCTTCATTTTTATTTTTTGGGGGGTTTCCATGTGCTCCTACATTGATGATGTGACGATGCGATCATTCAGATAGGCTTCAGCTTGCAGAGCCAGCCCCAAGACATACATCTCTTTGCCGCAGCCGCTTCCAATCCACAGGCTTCAGATTAATAACCGCAGCTGAAGTCAGATCTCGACCATCCTCTCTTGGGTCCCTGCCTCTCATTCATCCACCCAGTATCCATCGCCTTTGCCGTCTATCCGTTTGGTGGCGTCAAAGCTGACACTCCTCACATTTGATCCGTGTCCGAGCTTCCCAACATCCCAGTATTTCCTTCAATATGTAATAAAGTTATGAAATTTCAAAGCCACACCCGTCCCAGGGCCTCTGCACGTTTTCACTCCAACCAACGGGCTCCGCAGCGGCACGTTCTGGCGGCACCTAACTCTACCTTGTTCCTGATCTGGACCCGACAATCGGTCAGCCAGATCGACCCCCACATTATCTCGGCTCACACCGGCTCTCGATCTTGGTCGCGGCCCCTGGTCAATCAAGTGCCGTACCAGCTGGTCTCGATGTTACCATGCGAGTGCTCTCATGGCACGGTAGTAGTTGATGTGTGAATCGCAGATGCGCCCTGCTTGATCACATGCTTTTGTCGCAAGGATTGCCTACCTACCCTATATCCAGAACGCAAACTACTCAATGATTCAAATTCTTCGTTTTCCTATTCATCATCGAATATTGCATTAATATCTGCTGCTTGGATAAATTCAATGTCAAACTTGAATTTATTTTATTATTGGCTGGCGACGCCGAATAATGCATGACGCAAATAGATATGAATGAGTTCAGTGTTGTGTCAGCCGTGTCAGAATATCTACGGCTAGCAGCGCCAGGGGCTTCATTATAATATACCTTACCCTAGATTTAGGCGGTAAGAGGGTTTTTCTTATTGCTAGTCTCCCCCTCCCCAACTAATACTTACATATGCCTGAGACGGCGATCTCTTGGTTTGCCTTGTATAGGCAGAATGGAAGAAAACTCGACTCCCAATCTCACACCCTTGGCAGCACTGGACGCTACGTGATTGGAGAGCCTTGTCTTTTACCTGTCTCAAACAAGTGGCGGGCGGGAAAGCAATGCCAATGCTGTCTGCTAAATAATTAATTGAATGAATGACGGCGAGCTGGCAAAACCGATCAGCCGGTGGCCTGCCCCATCTTGGGTAAAAAACATGGACGTCTTTCAAAGCGGATCTGTTGCTGATTTTAGCCATTTTCCCTCTTGGCACGTCAATCGGAAATCCCACAAATTAGAAGACGGAGCTTGGGCTTGGCCATGGCAAGCACGGGGAAAACCCATGCTTGAACCACAACGAGGATCCCCGTGGGGGTTTTCGCACGAATTGCCGGGAGCGCCTCCATCTCACTTCATGTTGTTTGCGGGTCTGATCCGGTTGTTCGCACCATCATTTCTCCTGCCCCTGTGTGGTTATTCTGTTCTTTGGCTGCATGGATGGCACGTCAAGACCCGGGTCATAGTGCTCCATGGTGAGAACTAACAGTATGCCATGTGGTTGTTTCTCCATCTGAAGAGGCCAAGGCTGAAATCGTGTCCTGGGGATGAGATCCCCTGTCAAGGGGCAGCTGAGGATATATAGATACAAGATCCCCCGGAGATATCTACCTAGAGCATCGCCCTGGATCTGATTAAGCTGTACAGACTGGTAAAGCACAATGAGATCTCTTCAAGCTGTTGCCATTGCCCTCCTCGCGGCCACGCCTGCTCTGGCGGCGCCCTCCCCACGGCCAAAGATCTCCTACACGCGCTGGATGACCAACTCCATCCTCCACCACGGGGTCGAGCCTGACTTCCACTACGACGAGGCGACGCTGTACAACGCCTTCCAGGACGTCATCGCCTTCACCAAGAACGACACCCTCAAGCAGGTCTACCACGATCTCGTCGACGGCGTGGTCCTCGAAAACGGCACGATCGCCAACTACGACTACGCCAAGCACTCCCTGGACAACTACCGCTTCGGCAACAACATCCTCTACTGGTACGAGCAGACCGGCGACTCCAAGTACAGGGTCGCCGCCGACGCCGTCCGCGGGATGCTGGACACCCACCCGCGCAACCTCGCGGGCGGCTTCTGGCACCGCGACCCCTCGTACCCCAACCAGATGTGGCTCGACGGCATCTACATGGCCGACACCTTCTACGCCAAGTGGACGTCCCTGTTCCAGCCGGACAACCAGACGGCGTGGGACGACATAATGCTGCAGTTCGACACCATCGACGCCCGCACGCGCAACGGGGACAACCTCCTCGTGCACGGGTACGACGAGAGCAAGAAGGCCGTCTGGGCGGACCCCGAGGACGGCCGCGCGCCCCTGGTCTGGGGCCGCGCCATCGGCTGGTACTTCATGTCCCTCCTCGAGGTCATCCAGCTGATCCCCGAGGAGCACCCGGGCCGCCAGAGGCTCATCACCTACTTTCAGAAGACGGCGGAGGGGCTGAAGGGCGCGCAGGACGAGCTGGGCGGGTGGTGGAACGTCATGGACAGGCGGTACGAGGATGTCAAGGGCAACTACCTCGAGGCGTCGGCGAGCGTCATGTTCACCTTTGGCTGGCTCCGGGGCCTGAACCTCGGGCTCCTCCCCGAGGCGGGATACAAGGACGTGGCTGCGAAGGCGTACCGGGCCATGATTGACCTGTTCGTGACGACTAATGAGGATGGCACTATCAACTGGGAGAAGACGGTGGAGGTTGGCAGCCTGGGCTCCAACGCAACTTTCGAGGTGAGATATTCGCGTTCTTTTGGCAACGTTATTATTGCTGTACCTGAACTGACTGGATTCTATTTAGTATTACTCGAGCATCGCGACAAGGAAGAATGACCTCCGAGGGGCCGCAGTTTTCATGCTGGCCTCGTTGGAATGGGAGAAGCGCGGTTGCTAGATGAGTATTCGAGAGCGAGAAGGGACTTGAAAATGCGTCACCGAAGCGCCTTGACAGTGAGGCAACATTGAAAATGTATGTGGTATAGAGTCCGACTGATTGGGTTGTCCACGCCAACCACCCAACACTGTACTCCATCAACCTCTTGACAACATTGAATACTCGGACCAATCTGCGTATATTGTTTCTTTTGCCGTAAACAAGGGTTATCCCAAGATCGTGCTACACATGTGACTTCATCACACAGTTTTTTTGAAAATGTAATTTGCGGCCTATACCTGAACCTTTAATACCATAAAAACTTTAAAAAAAAATATATATGTACCCTGGGCACAAGCATCAATATCTCAAAAAACTCTAAGCATGAGCTAGCTAATATATAAGTCGGCTATGGCCCCGAGAGGGGAAACTCATCACCACCAACCACAACCACTCTTCCACGCAGCAGCAATAATAATAAAATATGAATATCAACCATTTATATCCCTAGCACCCAGGGCCCGGTCAACGCAAATAACTAGGTCCTCAAGCGTGCAATAACGATTATTCACGATCAACCAGAGCGCTTTTTTGAGCATATACAACACCCGGACGTATGATCCATTACAGGTTTCTTTACAGTAACAAAGCCACTATCAACGCGTCAAATGCACCAGCTACACCTACTAGGATTATATATCTACAGTAAATTTGAGGAGTCTAGCACCTGGTCATCGACTTTATTGTAGATATATAGACCCAGCAGGTGCATCTGGTGTATCTGACGTGTTGACAGAGGCTTTTTTGCCGTATATATCTAGTCTCTAAAAAGCAAGAATTTACTTCTGGTTCTATCTCAAAACTTCTCATCTAGTTCCAACGCCCCATTTTAGATAACGTGCCCCGTTCATAACCTCCCACATCATGTGCCGTTCGAGAGCGGCACGTAACATCAATATCTATCGGTTTCCTGCGTCACCCAGTCGTCGCGATGCTTGATATTGCGAGAACTTAACTATAGCCTGGCTGGTTAGTGAGTGCTGCGCATCTGCTTTGGGCTGGCAATGAATGCGGCGATGACGGCGATGGCGCCAGCGACGACCACGGACGCGAAGGCGTAGTGTATGCCGTCGAAGTAGACCAGACGCGCCTTGAGCTGGACATCCGGGGGCAAGGTCTTGAGCGCTTCAACAGAGTGGCGAATATCGTCGATAACCTGGTGGGAAATTATCTCCAAGTCAGCAAACTCAACGAACACGCAACATACGAGGCCATCGTCCAACAGGAAGACAGAAGGGCTGGATTGAAAAGGGGCGTACTCTCCATTTATCAGAGATCCCGCCCAAAGCATCCGGCAGGCGGACGCTGAGCGTAGTTTGCACAATGGCAGAGGTTATAGAAACGCCCCAAACAGCTCCCAGGGATCTTATAAGGTAGACTGTTGAGGCGGAGACGGCGTGGTCTGTGGACGTGTGGGTTAGTGTCATTAGTTCCAGATTCACTAACTTGCGGAGGTTGAATTTTGTCTGTGGTTCTTACCAGCATGATCAAACGAGGCGAGAGTTGTGAAGAGAATGGACGGGTAAATGACGCCAACTCCCAGGTTGGTGGGGATGATGAAAGCAATGTACTTCCACGAGGCATCCTGGAAGGAGAGCGAGAGCAGCAGGGCGCTTCCAAAGCAGATAATGCTAGCTCCAGTCCGGACAAGTGGGATGAGCTTGCCCCAGCGCGACATGACGATCCCGGCAATGATGGAACCGATGGGAGTAGCTAGCGAAGGGAGTGCTAGGCGCGCGCCTGCCTTTGTGGCCGATTCCATCAAAATGACCTGGAAGAAGAGTGGGATCATGAAAAGAAACTGTTAGAGGAGGAATAGTCAGTCTGGGCCTGGGGAAACACTCTCGTCGATGAAACAAGAGAAGGGTTGGGGGGTATATAAAAGAACATACCCCGTATGCGGACAACCCTGCACAGATGTTGGCAATCTGGGTAGCCACAGGCAATCGGCCCTTGAGCATCCGCAGAGGGATGATGGGGATAGCAGTTGTGCGGCCCTCGATGAAGAAGAAGATGGAAAACAGGGCAACACTGCCGATCAAGAGCCCGATGACCCATGGACTGGTCCAGGGGAGCTCGTTCCCACCAAGACTCAGCCCGAGAAGCTGGACAGAGATGGCAAGCACAAGGAACAGTGCGCCAGTGAAATCGACCCTCTTCCAAACAGCCTTGATCCCGTCTTCGAACAAGTTGCCGGGCTGGTTCTTGACGGCAACAGCTCCCACAAAGAGGGAAAAAATAGAGACTGGGACTTGGAGGAGGAAGCACCAGCGCCAGCCTATCTTGTCAGCGATGGCACCGCCCAAGGAGGCGCCGGAGATTCCACCCAGGCCCCAGATTCCGTTCTGCATGGCCTGGTACATGCCCCGTCTGCGGAAGGGGATCATATCAGAATTAACAATGGTTGCTGTGTCTCATCCTTGATTAGCTAGCTGGCTCCTGGAAGAGAATACAAGGTCATCGGTGTCCTTGTCAATCACATACCCATTGTCATCAACCCAGCACCGCCAAACCCGGTCAGGGCTCGCATACAGTTCAAGGTTACCACATCGCGTGCCAACCCGCAGCCGAGGCATCCCAGGCCAAAGGTGACGGTGGCAATGAAGAAGCACAGTCTGCGGCCAAAAATATCCGAGACACGGCCATACAGCGGTTGGACAGCGGTGCTGGTGACCAGGTAAGATGTGGTCAGCCACGAGGCCGTATTGGCGGAGCCAAACTCGGAGCTGATGACGGCGTAAGTGGCAGCAGTGATGGTGCTGTCAAAAGCCTGGAGGAAGACATTGCTCATGAGGGCGAGCTGGATCCAAAAGAAGCCGCGGGGAATGGTCCACGCCTCCTCGCTCGGGGCGTGTAGGATAGGCTGGTCCTCTCGGGGCTCAGATCCAGGCGGGACATGGTCATGGAACAAGGGTGTCTCCTCGTCGATTGGCGGGGTCCGGGAGGATGATCCGGCCATTTTGAGATGGGAGGCTATGGACTCGTGGGACACTCGGTGAAGGAAAGATTCTGTTTGGGGTTCTAGAACTGGACAAGGCAAGGGAAGAGTACAGATAATAATTCTTTGGCGAAGATCGATGCACTCGTAGAACCGGTAGAAAAAATAGGCGTCGGCTGGGTAGAGATTGTCTGTGTGGGGATCGTAGTGAGTCTTCAATCCTTGCATGTGTATCCATCCAAACCATCACCAATTCGTCTATCTCTGCTGTCACACCGAAGCAACTCGACCAATCCATCGACATCTCTGAGTTGTCCTTGGAGATGGCACCACCGATCAGTTTTACGGGCGTCGCTACATCCAATTGATGCTTCCACGGCACCGTCTCCTCTCTGAATTCTCTGCATGGACCAAGATGACGCTTCCAGTCCCACCAAACCACCAATCACCACGCCGCCAAAGCACGTCATCACCATCACCACCTCCTCCATCAACAACATCACTTACATAGTACATCGTTCGCCAGTGCTGGATGTCACCACCGATAGCGGCATTTAATTCATGCTGATCAATATGACGTGACACTTCACTCTGCTGCTTCATTGGTACCTGATTGTCTCATTGAATGCCGGCTGGTGGTCCACACCGAATGAGTAATGTTTGACCCCTCATCGTAGCTCTGGCATAAAACCGTGATGCCTGTGCCCTAACTTTATGTTTTTCCCACGGACATATCAGCTCGAAAATCTTTGCTCCAAGATCCAATTGCTCCTCCCGCAACAATACCATACCCATTGACAAAAAATCATTGTAAAAAGGAAATTCAAAGGATATCTCAGGGCTTGTAGACTACCACAAGGTGAATGTACCTATTCTTGCACGAAATGGAGTCCCATACCTCTGACGCACATAGCTTCCACCCACCTGATCCTCAACGATGAAGACGGCCAAGTCCACTCTCGTCCCTGCTCTCGTTGCGGCAGCGGCGCTCGCCCAGCCTGCCATGGCAGATTGGCAGTTCCGCTCCCGTCCCGACCTCGCCCCTCCAAGGCTCAACATCACGATCCCGGCCACGGATGCCGTTGAGCCAGGCTATCTCTTCCTCGCTCCGTTCGCCGGCCTGGTCGACACCCCGACCGAGCAGCACGGTCCTCGCCAGGCCGGCCCCTACATCTTCAGGGACAATGGAGACTTGATCTGGTCCGGGTACGGCATATACAGTATCTGGGCCACCAATTTCCAAGCCGGCCGTTGGGGGGGCAAGGACGTGTTGTTCTCGTTCGAGGGTGATCACAACCCCGGGTATGGCCATGGCCATGGGCACATCACCTTTGTGGACCAGCATTATGAAACAATCCGTGAGCTCCGCGCAGGAAATCACAAGCTTGTTGATAAGCATGAGTTCCACATTGTCAACGAGGAGACTGGTCTGATCCAGGTCTACCAGCCTGTCCCTCGTGATCTAACTGAGTGGGGGGCGAGTCCTGAGCAACAGTGGATTGTCAATGCCATTATCCAAGGTAACTTGAACAATATGACCCCTTTCTGGATAGAAATACTGACCAAGCTTCTCAAGAACTTGATATCTCCACCGGCGAGTTGCTATTCGAGTGGGCAAGCTTGGATCATGTCCAGCCAGACGGTATGAGACTCTATTCACAAACCCAGGGCAAACTTCATACCAAACATCTCTAACGCTCCATCTTCACTGGAAAACAGAAGCCATCCTCCCCATCAACCCGGGACAGGCCGGCTCCGGCTACAACTCCTCCGACGCCTGGGACTACTTCCACATCAACAGCGTTGACAAGGACGCCTCGGGCAACTACCTCGTCTCCGCCCGCGACGCCTGCGCCATCCATAAGATCAACGGCACCGACGGCTCCATCATCTGGCGCCTCCACGGGACCCGCTCCGACTTCGAGATGGCCAACGGCACCGAGTTCTGCTTCCAGCACCACGCCCGCTGGCTCGCCCAGGACGAGGGCATCGAGGTCATCAGCCTCTACGACAACAGCGCCCACGGCACGGAGCACAACGACGGCTCCGAGGTCCACACCGCGCCCACCTCCAGCGGGAAGATCCTGCGCCTCAACACCACCTCCTGGACCGCCGAGCTCGTGGGCGCCTACTTCC
Source organism: Clonostachys solani (assembly GCA_902141235.2). Classification (NCBI taxonomy): domain Eukaryota; kingdom Fungi; phylum Ascomycota; class Sordariomycetes; order Hypocreales; family Bionectriaceae; genus Clonostachys; species Clonostachys solani. The sequence continues at coordinate 2,058,786 of CABFOC020000002.1, forward strand.
CGCCCGACGGCCTGCGCTCCAAGTCCCAGGGCAGCACGCAGGTCCTCCCGGGCGGCAACGTCCTCGTCGGCTGGGGGTCCGAGGGCGCCGTGACCGAGTTCTCCGCCGACGGCGCCCCCGTCTTCCACGCCTACATGGACTCGGGCGCCCTCGGGGTCGCCGTGGAGAACTACCGGGCCTTCAAGTACAACTGGACGGGCGTGCCCAGCGAGGAGCCTGCCATTGTCGCGCTGACCGACGCCGCCGCGCGCACCACGACCATCTACGTCTCGTGGAACGGCGACACGGAGACGGCCGCGTGGCGCTTCTTCGCCGTGGTGGACGACAGGGGCTCGCGCGAGTTCCTCGCCGAGGTTGCCCGGACGAGCTTCGAGACGAGCCTGGCTGTCCGCGGCGCGAGCTTCCTATCCGTGGCTGCCGTCGCGGTCGACGCCCGCGGCAAGGTGCTCGCGAACACGGCCGTGGTCCGGACCGAGGAGGAGATTCTGCCGTACAAGTCTGAGCTGGTCCCCTCGCCTGCTCCGGGTAGCCAGATGGTCATCACCCACGAATCCCCCAAGCAGACCGGCAGGTGGGCAAAGGGTGGAGCCTATTGGCAGCTCAGCCAGAACGATGATCTCTGATTGCAGAGCGAGTGATGGGAATGGCCGTGTATCGTTCGCTGGTGAGGCTGATACGTAGTGCTGGGCGGCACGTTCCGAGACCCCAAATCCCACCCTGCGATGTTACGAAACGAACTGAGGTTGGTGATGGACAAGAGTAGGTTGTATGGCGGCCGTCAAATGGGATTCAAATTATCTAGGTAGTATGTAGTCGATGTCATATCCTGCTACAATTGACCTCTACTCATTCCTTGACCACAAGCTGCCACCTGCAGATCCATTCTCGTGATGCTTCGGCAGACATCTCGTCTCCAAGTCGGAGGAAACGACGTCCGTATTAGGCTCGCATGCAGAGTGGGTAAAGGCTGTTGGTTGGTTTTGATCGATCGCCAATGCATCAATTCTCCGACTGCAATCTGTCGCTGGTGTGATCGCTTATCTGCACCAAAAGAACTGGCGGTGTCTGTTTCCTCCTGCACAGTAAAATTTTCTCTTGTATCCCGGTCCCCCTATTTTTTTTTTTTCTTCCGTTTTTTCTTGAGAAGACACAATATCGGGTTCTCCTGCTTGCTTGTGCGCCTTCGCATCGGTTGCCACGTTAGTCCGACTGTGACCGCTCATTTACGTCGTACCTTAGCGCTCGTCGTGTTGGAGCCCAACGCAGAGAACCACATCACATCACATCGCGTCACATCACCTGGATCTCGGTGGTGTGCTGGCCAGCGGCAGGGCAAACAAAACTTACCAACCTCAATCTACCGCACTCAGAGGAATCAGAAGAGCACTCGCAAGCCACCATGTCCACCTGCACAGGATCAAAGGTCCTACACAAGGAGCCACTTGTAAGCCAAGCTCTCGCGCTTCACCCACCACGCCTGCCAAAGATACCAGACTCAGCTGACCAGTAGATCCCCCCAGTCAAATGAAAATTCTCGCTGGATCAAGCTTGAAGGGTGAGCACGACCCAAACTGGGTAGCAGGCGGATGACAGCAGACTGACTGGCCCAGAATCACATACCAAGATCCCACTGGCACAACGCGCAAATGGGAATCCGCCGAACGCAGCACACGGCCCAAGGACGGCGACATTGACGGCGTAGGGATCGTCGCTATTCTCGAAAACCCAAAGACCAATCGCCGGGAACTCCTGCTCCAAAAGCAGTATCGGCCTCCCATTGACTGTATAGCAATCGAAGTGCCTGCCGGTCTGGTCGACCCCGGCGAGACGGCAGAGGAAGCTGCCATTCGGGAGTTGAAGGAGGAGTGCGGCTATGTCGGCGTGGTGACCGAGTCAAGCCCAGTCATGTACAACGATCCCGGATTCTGCAACACCAACCTACGCATGGTTCATATTTCCATTGATATGAGTTTACCGGAAAACCAGAACCCTCAGCCCCAGCTCGAGGAGAACGAGTTCATCGACTGCTTTACCGTACCGCTGGACGACCTGTGGGAAGAGTGCAAGAAGTTCGAGGCACAAGGATACGCCGTTGACGCGCGGGTTGGAACTCTGGCTGAGGGTATCCTGCTGGCGCAGAGACTGAAGCTGTAAGGCCCGTGTATGCACTCGATTGAAATTCTAAAGAAGCAAAGAATGGGGGGAAGTAGAACCATGGCGGCGATAAGATAGAACAACAGAGTAATAGAGGACAGGGGATTCATTAGACAGCCAAGATTAAGACTTTCATATCATCTTCTCTCGACGCAGCCCTTCCCAGAGGGCCAGCGCGCTGAGCGCTTTCGCATCCCTGGAGCCTTCTCGCCACAGGTCTTTCATGGGGACCACCTTGAGGGTAATCTTTTCTCCCTGGTCCCGCAAGCCCGTGAGGCGCCCACTCCAGTCTTGTAGCTGTTCTCTCGGTATGCGCCGTTCGTAGCTGTAAATCGTCACATGCTCGTCGCACCCGCCCGCGCTGGGGAACACGGCGCGGGACAGTCCCTCGCCGCCCTCCCCATCCTCTTTGCTCTCCGCAGCCGGGGCCGCAAGCTCGCTCAGGCAAACCAGGTCGTCCTCGTGGATCTCGATCCCGAGCTCCTCCTCCATCTCCTTGGCCGCGGCGCCCTTGAAGCTCCCCGCATCGTCAACCATGCCCGCGGGGAGCTCCACAAAGCTCAGGCTCCCGGCGGGGACACGCGGCTGCACCGTCAGCACGACATATCTCTCGTCGTCGTTCTTTGCATCGTCTGGGGTCAGGATGACCAGCATGGCAACGCTGGGGCCGCGAAGGAGAGCTGCGGCAGGGAGGGTCTCGCCTGCAGCATTGGAGACGGTAGCCGTGAGCTTGAGGAAGCCGACACGAGTGTGCCCGAAGAGGTCGTAAGACTGGACGGTAACGGATCGGAGCGCGTAGGGGTCGGGGAAGAAGGGGTGTTTCGGGTCCGACTGGAGGCGAAGGGAATTTGACAAGGTTTTAATCCAATTCTATAAGAGTTGGTCACTTAGCCCCTGAACTAGAGCAAGGGATATGGCTTGAAGGTTTCCCCTACCTTGAGTGGACGGAAAGCGAGAACCTGTTCTTCTTTCAAGCCTGGAGGGAGGGAGACAGCAATGTTGGTTTCCGGAAACGTGAAGCTCGATAGTGACGACATATTGCGACGAGGATGGCAACAGTAGCTGACGGTAGTATGCGAGCTCTGGACGAACTTGTGCTGAAGATTTCTAAAGCATCGCATTGCTGGGGGATTGAAACGCATGAAGATTAAATATATTATTGTTCACTTTACAGCCAGCTCAGCCTTGGAGAGCGCCTATCACTGAGCTTCTGTGCTCTAAGGTCTAGCTGAGTGCTAGGCTCACTAGAACTACAAAACAATGTCGTCATCGGGCATTTAGGCTGATAGCGTTCGATCACGTGCTGATAAGAGCACCTAGAGTAGGATGGTTCATTGACTGACCTCGCATCAATACGAACTGCTTTGATTTCTATGAATTATACAGTAAAATGATTTTGGTCTTAGAGAACTTTAAGAAAGCTGTATGGGGAATCAAAACACTATTCGCACTCCCGGTCTCGTCAGGCCAAGGACAAGATGGCGGCCTGATCAGCCCACGGCAAGGCGACCTTGAACAAATGCAGAAGAACACGCATGCTCCTGCATCCACAATACGAAATGTATGTCTCAGCTCAGCTCAGCTCAGCTCAGCTCAGTATCCCGAACCCGACCCAAAAATCCATGGCGAGGATGAAAAGCCCCAGGCCAGCACCGGTAAGAGGACGAGACGAAAAGCTGCAGCCCAGGAAAGAGGCATGGGCAACTGGTCCGAAAGTAAGTGTACACAACGGAGGAAAAGCGCCCGGTTTAATGGCCGTGGCGCGAGATCGAGCTTCAAGGAAAGCGTTTCGTTCCGGGGCGACTGTATGATGTCAATCGGGCTTTTCGAGCAAGTTGGCGAATCTCCTCCATACTCTCGTGCCGCTCCTCTCCCGAACCTTTGAATCGCCTAGTCACCATCATCACCAAAAGTCTGGGATGGATCAGGCAAGTCAGATTATCGGGATCCCTTGTGGTTTTTCTCCTGCTGCAAGCGATTTCTTCTTCTTCCCGTCCTGGCCCTCCATCTCGTCGATAATCCCCTTCAGCTTTTCAATCTTCATCTTTGTGTTCAGATAGGACAGATGGAGCATATTCGCCTGGTGGTGCTTCTTCTTTTTGGCCGGGCTCAGGGGCCGGCCGACCTTCCCCGTCTTTGGGGCCTTGGAGAAGCCTGCCCTCTCCATCACGATGGTGGTCTTGATGAGATGGTCCAAGACGTTGTAGCTGCAGGTCATGATGCTGTTTTTCTCCTCATCTTGATCGATCTTTGGTCGGTTATTTGCCATTTTGGGTATTGGCGGTTCAGATTTAGTCACGAGTAATCAGTCGCTCAATGTCAGGACTGGTGGGAAGGTAGGTGAGGCGGTTGTGGTTGCTGAGGCGAGTGTTTTGTGGGAGAAAGTGCAGTTTTGCTTTTGGGCTTTTGGCCATCGCTGTTGCCGCCCGCTGCTTTTTCTTCTGAAACCATTACCTGCAAGTAAGAAAGTGAGGCTACACAAGGCCGCACAATTGTTGCACAATACAGCGCGGGGTAGTTGCATATTGAAACAATACTTATTCTAAGGCGCGATAGCTACCGATGCAGGAGCGGCCCTCTGGTCGACAACCGCTTGAGTAGCAATCCAACGGTAAAACTGCAGAAATCATTGCAGCACATTTGCCTTCACGCAGTATTTGATATCTTATTGGCTGACGCGGGTTAAATTCGAAGGACTCTCGAAATTCCAGCTGGTTTACTCCTGCCTTGTGATGCAAAATATGGTCCCTAACAAGAATATTCCTTGTGTCAAACCATTGCCATTCGTATAGTCGTTCTAAGAGTCGTACAATACTCTGTTCTAAACAGCCCAAAATATATCGATCTGGACTCGTTCAACATGATTCGCCCATCCCGGGAATCTTGCTTTACCCCAAACTGTGATCACATCCCCTAATTTAAGCCCCCGAACAAATGAGCCGTCCATTGTGTTAGGTCCTCGTCCTAATTCCTCGCTTAGTGATTCCACATTTGGGTCAGGCTGATCCTGCCAGTCCCAGGTCACAATATGCTCTTTGAACTGCCTGGACGCTAGAATATTGTGCTGTATAGCCATTCCATCCTCATCATCACTCAGTGGGTGATGAAAAGCCAATTCCCCATTCTCTCTAGGCTCTAGTCTGGGCCGTATCGGCCGAAGTGCACATAGAGGCAGAGCTGGTGGGGTAGAATTTGGCGATTCGTAGCGAAGATCTAAAGAACATGTTGGGTCACCTAGATATTTTGCCTTTGCGTTAATTTCGTGAGGATCCGAGCGTAAGGAGGGTCTTACAAGTCTGCGAAGCATCGAAACGTTCAAGTCCGACGTCAAACCAGGTCCAGGATGTATTATACGTTCCGTGGTGTTGCCCGGAACCGCCCCAGCCCTGGTCTCGGCTCTTTATGGTGAAGACAATCCTGCGAACGGGGTGGACAAGTTGAGGCATGGCGTAGCTGGCTATCTCTTTGAAGAACTCAGGCTCGTTCTCCTTCGCGAGCTCCAGAGGTCGGACCTCGGTTCTGTCGTATGCAAGCACTTCAGCGAGGCTCTTCTTCTCACGGAAGCCCCTGAAGCCAACAGGAAACGACCTCAACTTCACACGCACGAATAGTTTGTCAGCGAGGCTCAGACACTACAGATACACTGATTGGAATTCGTACATACCACGAGCTGGTTCTCGCGGGCGCTGGAGCCGCTGATGATCAGCGGGCCTTGGATCTCCTTTGGAAAATCGATCTCGTTGCTCGAATGGGCCCAATACTCGGCGAAATCGAAGATGATGCCGATCACATCAATTGGCAGCAACGTTTCGCGGGCTAACAGGTTGCGGAGGGCCAGGATCTCCGCAGGCTTGGGTTTGTATTCCCCGCCCTTCACGGTGGTGTCCTCGTTGCTCATGATGAGGTTTGAGAGGCCCTCTAATAAAGTAGAGAACATACGTCGGAGCGGTATCTGAGAAAAATCAAGCGTATGGCGATGCGAAGCGCAGGTCTACAGGATGGTTTTCCAGGGTGTCTCTTTGTTGCGATGATGGTTGTAGGAGGCAGGTGCAGTGACAACGTGCAATCTAGCACGATTTGGTTATATACGGGTTTGTTAGAGGCGCAGCCAAGGAGCACACCACTATTCACGGGTTGGGTAGAATGGACCGAGGTGGCAGAATTAGGCTTGTAGAAATGGAAAAATGAAGGTGGAGTATGTTTTGCTGCCTACATTCTGATCTTGGATATTTAATATAAGTAAGACCAGTGCTGTTCACGGGCTTGGTTGTACCGGGTCATGACGAAACACATGCGAATCATACTACCCATTTGCGTCACAAGGGCTGCTGGTTGTAGCTGCCCCTCCTACGTAATAGACGTTTGTGCTAGCATTCTGATAAGATAACAGGTTTGGCCGCGGATCACGTCTTTAGGCAGCACTTTAGCGGCAGATCTGTGGCGACATAGCGCACGCAGTCCGCAATCCGGATAATGTTGAAGGCTCCCCTAATGCTGAGATAGGATTAGTTGGGTTAGAGCGACTTGGACAATATGGAATGTTTGATCCTTGGTGTTGATGTAGTGTTTCATATACATTGATTCAAGTGTCGTAAAGTTCCTTGCGCATCGGCAAAGAACGCTGCTTTTCTGACACTAGACCAGTCGAAACCGGATCCGTTGTCTTCAGGATTGGCTAGATGTTGATTATGGCTCTTACCAAGTAAGTTTCCGTCAACTTGGACATCAGTTTGCACTAGCTCATGACCAATTCTAGCTCGCCGCCTCCTCAAACACCACACTTGCTGGTATTATTGGTGGGCTCACACTGAACCCAAAGAACATCACAGAGACGGTTGGAGTGGTCAAGGCTTGTATGCCAATTGCTCCCAGGTCGTGGCTCATTGCTGACTGGCAAAAGATACGACTCGCGTCGGGGCGGGGCCCTTCAAAACCGAAGATGCCGAAGAGTATGTCTTAATTACGATCTTGGAACCACTCTAAAGGCGAATAACACCTCCGTTCCCAGGCTCGGTGGGCACAACTCGAAATCTTGAGTAGTAGGGGACACAACTGACAGGCGCTTACAGACCTTACAGCGACTCGATCAACTACCACTAGCCTAAATCTCACGAAGGTAGACAGTTCCCATGGAAGGTTGTGATGTGCATCACAACGCTTTAACTCTCTACAGCTCGACGTTCTGGATACTTTCGAAACCATCAAGATCGGCATCGCTTACAAGGTCGCCGGAAAAGTCAGTGATGCCAACGAGATCATGGCAGATTGTAGACCCTAACCATTTGGACAGGAGCTGGGTCCACTGGCGGCGTGATAAGATAAAAGCTCCCGCTGGCAAGGCTAGCTCTAGCGGCAGATCGTGTGGGGAGACAGAATTCCGCCCACGTGAAATGGCGTAATGGCGAGTTCCGTCTGCCGCGCCGAGCAATTCGCAACACCTCCGGTCTTGAGAGCTATTAGAAATCATTTTACGCTCATCCGTGGAGGGAGATATGTCTATACATGAACTCGCCTATTTGAACGTGAACCCCATGACCTAACTACATACATTCCCTCCCCCCAATTCATCTGTACTGTGCCAACCGGCAGGACAGCGCCTGCCACGCCGCACATCCCCTGTCAGCCGCCGCTCTTCTTATCCGATAACGAAACAAGAAAAATGTCCCACGCCACTTCAAGGTCGATTGCGGCCACAGTTCGGCAACTTCGCTCGCCTCGTTCACCACGATACTCACCCAGTATCTCATCCAGGTCGCCCTGCCTATCAGCTAGCCACTCTTCGCGATCAATCGCACACAATTCCGCCCTCAATGGATCCCGACGATGTCTCAGTACGACCCTTCCCCGGCGCTCCGGCGCCGCCTCCAACCCACCTATGGCTTTCCCATGCCTAGACGCCCTCGAGTCCCGCTCCGCAAAGCTCGAGGAGGAGACGAGCAACTCCAATGAGCCCTCATACACCTCAGGTGCCACCCTCAACTACCTATGCAAGGAGCCCCTCCTCCTCGACTGGGGCGGCATCCTCCCCGAGTTCAACGTCGCCTACGAGACATGGGGAGCCCTCAACCCGGAGCGCTCCAACGCCATCCTCCTCCACACCGGCCTCTCCGCCTCCTCCCATGCCCACTCAACAGAGGCCAACCCCCAGCCCGGCTGGTGGGAGAAGTTCATCGGCCCTGGGAAACCCCTCGACACGGACAAGTACTTCGTCATCTGCACCAATGTCATCGGTGGCTGCTATGGCTCGACCGGCCCCGGCGAAGTCGACCCAGGCAACGGCGAGCGCTACGCCACCCGCTTCCCCATCCTCACCATCGACGACATGGTCCGCGCCCAGTTCCGCCTCCTCGACCACCTCTCCATCCCCTCCCTCTACGCCAGCGTCGGCTCCAGCATGGGCGGCATGCAGTCCCTCGCCGCCGGCAGCCTCTTCCCCGACCGGGTCCGCCGCATCGTCTCCATCTCCGGCTGCGCCCGCTCCCACCCGTACAGCATCGCCATGCGCCACACCCAGCGCCAGGTCCTCATGATGGACCCCAACTGGAACCGCGGCTTCTACTACTCCAGGGTGCCCCCCCACGCGGGCATGAAGCTCGCCCGCGAGATCGCCACCGTCACCTACCGCTCTGGCCCAGAGTGGGAGCAGCGCTTCGCCCGCCGCCGCGCCGACCCCAGCAAACCCCCCGCCCTCTGCCCGGACTTCCTCATCGAGACCTACCTCGACCACGCCGGCGAGAAGTGGTGCCTCACCTTCGACCCCAACAGCTTCCTCTACGTCAGCAAGGCCATGGACCTCTTCGACCTGGGCAGCGACGCCCAGCGCGAGACCACCGCCCGCCGCCACCAGCGCGAGCAGCTCCTCCGCTCCGGCGAGCCCGCCTCCTCCTTCGCCGCCGACGCCAGCTGCAGCCTGACCCTCCCCTCCAAGCCCTACGAGGAGCAGCCAGAGTCCGCGGCCCAGGCTTCGGATGCGGAGCTCGTCCCTCCTGGTTCTGCGCGACCCCCCGAGGACCTCATCCAGGGCCTGGCTCCCCTCCGCGACACCCCTACCCTCGTCATGGGTGTCGCCAGTGATATCCTCTTCCCCGCCTGGCAGCAGCGGGAAGTTGCCGAGGCGCTACGCCTTGCTGGGAACCGCAATGTCACCCACGTTGAACTCAGCGAGGAGATGAGTCTATTTGGACATGATACTTTCCTGCTAGATCTTAAGAACATTGGCGGAAATCTCCAACGATTCTTGGACTAACTTTGTGTGCAAGGAAGGCTAGCCAGCCTAGTCCAACACATTACGCATCAGATCAAGGAAGCATTAGAAGGGTTACTGGCGTTAATGGATTGCGATTGTAGCATCTTGAATGAAGATAGGAAAAAATTTATTGTTGTATCTGTTAGTCCAAGCTTAGACACTGTGCCAAATATATTTGTGTATATATATATGTTCCCTTTTATCCATTCCTTACATACCCATGGCTCTCTTATGACTAGAAATTACAAATTAGAAATCCAAATGATTTATCAACCAGGTGATAGACCCAATCCAGGGGAGTGAAACTAGTAAAATCCAAAATTGTTGGTCCCCAGCTTTTGACGCTGATTATGTCTGCCCTTAAAACTCCAGCGAACCCAGTCGCAAATAAAAAACAGGTATGCAATAATTTGAAGCACGCATTTCGTTCTTCTCGGACAGATTAGATATAACCTGACGAAACCTCGACAGGAGACTTCAAGCTTCCATTAGGAGTTCCGTTCGGAGTAAACCGACTAGCTCCAGGAGGCAGAGTAATGGGAGGTGGGCGAGGAGGAGCCTTTTGAGCCTCAACCCGGAATTCCCCCCTCACAGGGGAAATCAGTGGCTTATCAATCGGAGTAGATGCCGATGATGTAGCTAGTTCAAAAGATTTGCTGAAGTTTTCGCTCGAGTTTGAGATTGACTTCTCGAGTGACATGAAGGTCGGGCTCGGTAGTTGTGGCGGGATAGGAGAGGTTGGTGAAGACGTGTACGAGCCGACCTCCTTATCTCCATATGAGGCGGAAGGTAGAGGTGAGAGTGGTGCTGGCATAGCTGACATGTGTCGGTCTGCCCGATCCGCCCAGGGTGGGAGAATGAGGTTCTCATCATCGGTTGCTGAATCGAGGGTGTCGTGTGTATTGAATCTCTGATCGACTGGGGAACCAACCGCTCCAAAACGCTCGACACGACGACCCCTAGGAAGACCATTCATCACTGGAAAATCGCCTTCTATTAAAGCTCTAGCCGAGAGGGGTCCCTGAGGCCGCTGGCTGTCATTCATCTTGGGTGGGATAGCGATGGCATCAGGAATTGGCCCCTTCTTCACAGGATTTGCTTTCAAGGGCCGCTGTCTAAGCATCGAGTCGGGCTGCTGTAAGGCGGTCGGGGTATTGGGGGCTCTAGTGTCAGAGTCTCCACGCGCGTGAACAGATTCGGGGAATCGTCGCTCAGGAATAGTGTCTGGTGTCCTGGGCAGGCTCAGATCCGGAGACGGTTGGCCCACTGTAAGAATTTCCGCACTCATTGGCTCGCTCATGCCTCTTTCTGCGGCATTCTTCCTTCGTTCCGAGGCAGACCTCAATCTCGTGTCCTCGGCCGGCGAGCTGGAACTTTTTGGAGCCGGCATGAGGGGTGACGTAGGCAGTGGTATCGAATTATCGACCACGGGCTGTCCAAAGTTGAATGCTGAGAAATTTCCCTCGAATCCTTCGGTCTGCCGCCTCTTCTTAATTGCCTCCTTATCCTCCTTATCCTCCTCCACCTGTTCGCGCAGGATTGCCTTTGCCTCAAGTGCAGTCCGAGAAATACTCTTTCGTCGTGGTGAATGGAACATCATTGTCTCTCGACGAGCCATCGAAGCAGAGCTGTTCCGCCCCGAGTTGTCCCACCGATCCTCACTCACGGGAGGGCTTGGAAGACCGATCTGGTCCATATCCACAGCTGACTTGGCTGGGCTTCCCGAATTCGTGGTGTTTGATGCAGGGGGAAATTCGAAGTTTGTTTGCGGGCTATTTCCAATAGTTCCAATAGAAGGTGTGCGCCGATCCATGTTAGAAATCGACGGTGGCGGAGAGGGACTCCCATGCTGGTCATTTCTGAGGGATGGCGGACGATATGGTTTATACAACTGAGGAGGTTCCCACGCTTTATAGGCCTTGGTTTCCTTGAGTTGAGGTCTTGGTTCAAATTGACTAAGCGGGCTCTTCACAGGTGCTGTGTTCGTCCTAGGAATGCCGGGGGCAGGTGTCATGTCACTCAATGGACTCCTATGAGTGGGCGCTGTATTCATCCTCGATGGAGCGCCCAAGTTAGGACTCGTTGGAGTGCCCAAGTTAGGGCTCGTTGGATTGCCCAAGTGAGGACTCGTTGAATTGCCCAAGTGAGGACTCGTTGGATCTCTTCCGTACTGTCCGTCCATAGAATTCGACCAGTCCTTCGTATTACGGAGGCTTCCACTGCCTGCAGTGCCTGGCCGAGTTGGAGTTCCAGGTCGACTCCCCTCACTTCCTCCAAACGGTACTGATGTTGGCGGGCCGATGGGACTTGATATATTGACCCTTCCTCCTTTCAGGGTGGGGTTCGAAGATATAGGCCGGAGATTGGTCGCTATTGGCCTTGGGGCCGAGTTTGAGAGGTCGACCATAGATGAAGATGCTCCGTTGTTAGCGTAAGGTGGACGAAAGCTCGTATTGCTGCTGTGGCTTGATTGTGATGTGCCTGGTCTTGAAAGGGGCAGAGTAGGTCGCGAAAGTTCGTGGCCGTAGAATTGGTCCTCGGCGAAGGACCACTCGTTCCCCTTCTTCCATTGCCTCTGGTTGGTCTTTTCCTGTTTCTTCCTAAAGCAAAGACAGTATATTAGTATTGTGCACCGGTAAAAGGCGGCTGGCAATAGAAGGCTTACTGGCTCTTTTTGCCGCCGAGCTTGATTCCAAAGAATGACACCATGATGAGAAGAGGAATCAAAATTTTAACAAAAACATTAAATGATTACTTCGCAGAGAGCCAGCGCGCGCCGTAATTAAGAAATTGGATATCAAAGGCTGAGCCAAGTAGTTGACCGGAATACGTTGGCAAGCGGGAAGGACTAAGACGGAATGCTCATGAGATGTGAGCCGAGCCGAACGAGGCCGAGTAATATACTGGGATTACAGTTCGTGTGTTTCGTCGCGATCAGGGTCTGTAGTGCGCAGTGCACTTGTAGGTCGAAAACACCGTTTTCAGAGTCAGGGGGTGATCAGGGTTCACAGCAACAATCCCATCCGGGGTGGTAGTGGTGGGTGTGGTGGTGGTGTTCGGTGGGGCGCGGGACTACTGGACGGCACTCCAGTCAAGAGTTGATCGTTCCCAGCCAGGAGAAATGAGTGAAGGAGTCGAGAATCAACAAGACCCAGTAAGGAACGTGAGAGGCAAGGCGGAAGCAAATATCGCCGTCGTCATACCAGAGCAAAAAGAAGGAGAGCGGAGTTCTTCCAGAGGGTGGTTGCTAATAAAGAGAGAAGCTCTAGTACGTGCGCCGTTGGTTCGCGCCTGCCTAGAAAAGGAGGAGCAGAAGAAGGCGAACATCCCCTAATGTTCGATTCCACAGTAGCTGAACCACCTAAACTCGATGGAGTCTAGAGGAGGTTTTGGCTGGGTGTTTTCAAATGCACCAGTCAGTGCGGGAGCCAGCCCACAGGAAGTGGAGGATGAAAGGAAGAAAAAGCCACCAGGGACCCCGGCAATTCGGGTGTCCAAAAAAGCAAGCAAGGATCAAGGAGTCGGGTGCCAGTTCATTCGTAATAGCACATCGCCAATCACAATGAGGCACAGAAGGTGCTCCTGCTGTGAAACGAACGATGTTCAGGAGGAAGGTGCCATTTTGGGCCGCTGGTCTTTCTGCTTTTGGAGCCACGCAGCCGTCCATTATCCGTCTTCTATAGCCCACGGACTAATGGCATATAGAGCAACATAGCGAGGGTCTCGCCTGAGGTACCAGCAGGTAGGAACAATGATGGGTGTGTACAAGCCTCAGTGCCATCGAACCTAATAAATCCGACTAACTTGGCGCTGGCGGGGTCGTGTTTGATGATGATCCTGCACGGTACCTGACTAGAGCACAGGCTTCGCGGCACGGTACCTGCATGCATGCGCTCAAACCAGCCAGTGACAGGACAGCCAGAGGACGCTGGATCACAGTTGGTCCCATGAGTCTTCGCGACAGTCAGACTCGAAAACCAACTGCCTCAATCGCATTGGCTGGCAGAGGCGCAATGGCTTGCATGAATATCCAGGTCGGGTCTTCCGACTGGATGAGGCAACACACCACTTCGAGATGGGTTAATTAGACAACCCAACTATTCGTCCTCGAGTCACACAAAGCACCGTACGGTTGGGAGCTAGATCGCTGTGGCGCACCCTCCGGGGGATCAGGGGAAAAGGGGGTCCTCCCGGCTGCAGGCACAGACATGTTCCGTGTGCGCCTCGATTCCGCAGACGCTCACATCCATAGTAGTACAGTACTCCAGAAGAGAGGCCTAGGCAGTTCCAGCTGGGTTTTCCACGCCTCCGTGGTTTCAGGCTCGAGGCGCTCTCAGCCTTTTCTAGCTCGTATTCCTTCCTTCTCAGCACCAGCTTGGGTAGTATGCCACAGATTGAGGGCGCGCCAACGTCGTGCTAACCTTTCGCCATGGATCCAGTATTTTATGTTATTCCTATTATTAAACACCCGGAAGACTACCGGGTCCAGCATCCCGACTGCCTACCTATGTATTTGTGCGCCTTACTCAGATTATGTCAAAGCGGCTGATTCCTTACATGTAGCTATCCACCTCTGTTTCCATATTCCACCCGCCATTGCCGTCATCGCCAAGGTTGCATTGTTAGCACCTGGCGCCATCATAATACCCGACGACTGAATCACACACAGTCGCTTCAAATATGTTGCCTACATCGTATTCTCAACCACACCTGAGTATATTGCAAACCATCTTCCAGGGGCCAAGATACTCACAATGTCGCACAAGGCGGATTTGTGCTCTCACCCCACTGGCCCGATGTTATCCATATTCGTAGCTTTGCTCTTTATCATAGGTACTACTATACTCATTGGACTTATACACATGGTGGGTCTACATGAATCAAGGCGCAGCAAAACATATTTCTCTGACCTGAGCAACCTGAATTTAATATACCTACCGTGGGGTATTTCGGTACTTCTTTGGCTCCGAATGGCTCAAATGTCGGTGTTTCAATATGGGCCAAGCATCCAATCCCAGTAGACGTGGACACTCATCTCACATAGATCGTAAGATTTTAACAAGCTATCCTCCTCCGCCACGATCGATTAAATCACGATTCACTTCAATATTAGCAAAACTTTAGACAGAAGGGAGCATGTCAAGGACTTGGGTGTTTCTTTAACTATCCACCATAGGCTAATTGTTCCCAAGGAGACAACTGCCCATCTACCGAATGCCATGGCAAAAGCAAAAATAGATCGTTGTCCTAACTCCGTACTCAATTCCGTCCTCTGCCTCCGAGAGAGAAAAAATAGGGACATATAAAATATTATGAAATAATAGAAGACTCCCAAACACCCATCCAATGCTTGCTGCGCGTCGTGAAATATCCTTCAGCTCACCGATTACTGACATCGTATCGCCCGGGGTGCACGCATGCTTGCCTCCCACGATTGACAGCTAACCCACATTCATGCGGAAGATCCGCGTGGTGAAACGAACACACTCTATGTGTCGTGAGATGCTTGGCACAAGGTGATACCCATGCGTGTCTCACGGAGTGTAAAGGAAGGGCCCGCAGTCCATCAGGGTTGCCAATATCGTATAACGGGATTCTCAGCATGGGCTGGAACCCGTAGCGGCGATCCGAATGAAAGTGCCGAGAACTCTGCTATCACGACCCGAGCTGGTCAAGTAGCTTTTGTCTTCGCCGCTCAATCAGTTCTTCTTGCACCTCCTCGAGCGTCGGTAGTTCCCAGGCCCGTCCATCTCCCGCATTGCCTGGTAACGACACCCATCCTTCGGGAGCATCCTGGGCCCCAGTTTTGAGGAGGTTCTTCACAGCCAGCTTCTCTTTCTCGGCCTCGTACTCGAGCAATGCATCGTCCTCCTCATTAGGGGCGTACCCGTAATAGGCCGCATCCACAACCTTTCGCAGTTCCTTCCTGTCCTCCAGGGGTTTTTCATCCTGTCCCTTTGACTGCGCAGCTTCGAATAATTCCTTCACACCAGGGAGCTCCTTCGCCCGTCCGAAATATTTGTATCCTTTCCCACCACCCGGTATCTCTCTGCCCTGCTCGTCGTACATTTTGGCTCGACCGCGCATATAATTGGGCCCTCCCAAGTTTCGTATTTGTACTTCCCACATGTGTTTTTCGCGCATTAGCTTGTTGAGCTCATCGTTGAGGTCGCGGATCTGGTAATCGCTGAGGGCGGACTCTTGGATCCGCGACGACTTGCGCGAGATCTCCTTGATCACTTGGCCTCTCCATTTCTCGCATGCCGGTACGGTATCGACTTCGGTGATGAGCTTCGGACGGCGCGATCGGCCGGCGTCGACAATTCCCAAGTCCGCTGCTTGTGCTTCGCGGAAGCGAAACAGCATGGACTGCGCCTTTTCTGAATTTCGAGCCTGTAGAAAATAAGTTAGCGCACACCTCGAAAATGGCAGATGTCGAATACGTACCATTTTGCCGACCTGGGAGCGAAGAGCTTGTCTGAGAAGGCGATATATGAGGACAGATGCGAAGTTGAACCAGTTGCTTGGTAGATTATTTGTTGCTAATATTTCAGCCTCGCGTGCCCAAAGTGTGCCACACATTTACGCCACAACCATCACCGGACCCACATCGCCTCAGGCAGCTCTTTCCCTTGTCCAAACTCAACGCGTTGCTCAGACCTTCCTCAAGTCATGCTGATTGACGAGCCGCGTACCTGCCTACTTGTCTGTCTCCTAGCACTGGGGTGTTTGGACTTTTTTCTCCTCTCTCATCATTCTGAGAGCCCATCATCCTTTGTGATTTCTACTTCCGCTCGGATCCTTTGCCTTAACACCTACGCGCCTTGTCCTTTTCCATCGCGTCCAGAACTTGACCGTCTCCCCATCCATCATCCTGGAGGAACCCTTGTGCATCCCATCCATTCGCGTGTCCCTTGGTTTTTCACTACAAGTCTCGATCAAAACTCTGAGGAAGTCCTCTCAAGAAATGTCCACTCTTGGCCTATGGCGAATATCCCCATATCGCCGCTGTTTCATCCGCTTCAACCATCTGCTATCTTAAAAATTCTGTTGATTGCTAACATTCCTCAAATCAGCACAGACTTCATTTCACTAACTACTAGTTACTCTATTGCCTCTTTTTTGCAATGATGATAGATGATCACATCAGAGCTTGGTAACTTCTCTCCACCCAGGGTCTGCTCTGGCAGAACCGGATCATGGAGAGGTAGAATGAGCCACTTCTTACGAAGAACAGAAATCTGAGCAAATACACTCCTTCTGGCACAACTTCCTCCTTGCCATGACTCTTCTCTTCCCTTACCGCGAGGCGGGTGCCATTCCTCAGTTCTCACTAACCCTTTCGCAGCCGCAATGACAGACAACATGCATGTTTGAAGCAACTGCGTCTCTCGACTCTATCAAGAGCAGAGATGTGGCTCATGAAGAACTGATTCAAAAATAGTTTTCAATCGGAGCAGGCTTGGGTTTACCGTGGACTGATGGAGATGGTGACCAATCGTGGCAGGAGCGTTGGGAGCATGGAGATCAAGGAGGGAGACTGCCGAAACACCAGCCCGGTGATGATCAAATGTGTCCAAAAAGCCAAATTTGCAGACAACAGCGCAACAGGGTTGAGGAAGTCCTCTTCGACCCTAGCACAAGTCCGCGCGAGTTGCCAGTGAGAACACAAGAGAGCTAATCTGAGGGCACTATGGTGGGCAGTTTTCTGAATAATGGTAATCAAATGAAATCAAATCCAAAATTAGATCATTAATGATTAGAGAAATACAATGAGAAGAGGCGAAAACCGAGCTGGCTTCACAAATTATCCCAAACTGACCCTTACATGTATGTAGCACATCTCGAGATATTGTCACAAAGGCGGCAGGAATAAATTTAAAAACATAAAATTACAGATCATCAAAAAATGCCTGCTCTAAGTTACATATATCGCCCCCATAAGAGCGATCATGGGGCTGCTCTTCTGAATCCCCAAATCTATTCCCTGACTTGTCCTTCCAGGTTTCATACCCGGAACCGTACACTTCGGCCACGAATTTTCCCCCCCTTCCCTTGAAGATTCGACCCCTATTGAGTCTTCTTTGCCTTTCCAGCCTTGGGAGTGGGCTTACTGTAAACCCAGACGGCGCAGAAGGCGAGGAAGCCGGTGACGGTGGCGCCGATTCCGCTGATCCAGGGCCAGGCTCCAGAGATGACGAAGCTGCGAGGCCACTCATCGTGGGCAATGTGCCTGACGCTGACGGTGTGCTTCTCGTCAACGACGGACAGGAATGGGCGCTTGTAGTTTACGCGGAAGTTGAAAATACCATGCTGGTCGGGCAGAGTGAAAGAGGTACCAAAAACGGTGGCATCCCTAGTGACGGAGACGGGTGAGAGATCGAGGCGATGGAACGGGGAGAGCATGCTGAACTCGAGCTGGATGGCATCGTTCTCGGGGAGGTTATAGGGTTTCCATGAATCCCAAGCGTACTCGGAGATTGAGATACCGTATGTCTAGAGGTAGTTAAGTAAGCTTCAACATCCCCTCGAAAAAGATCTACTTCGGTCGTTTTTCTCGTGAACTTACCACATCGGTCTTGACACGGTAAATGCCAGGGTTGGTCTCGTTATTGCCAGTCAGGTGGTGCTCCACCTCGTTGACTCGTAGAACACCAAGCTCCTGGAAGGTCCATCCGGTAAGAGCCTTGGCAAACTCTCTGTTGGCAACAGTAACCTTGCTGCCTTGAGGACGAGACACCTTGGCTTCGATCCAGCTGTCTTGGATCATCTCGGCCGATCCAAGAACTGTCACGCGGGCCGAGTTGCGGGCCTGGAAGACGGAGACAAGGCTAAGCTGCTTTCCAGCAGCAAAGAGGTCGTCAGCGTCGACAGCATCAAACTGCTCCTTGGGGTTGTAGCTGTAGGCGGTCGAAGGCGCGCGAAGAATGGGGGTCAAAAGATGTCCGGCACCAAGAGTGTGTCCGACGGTGTTTGGCAGGGCCAGGACGGCATCGGCAGAGGGCGAGAAGAAAGACTTAACGCTGTCGCGCACAGGCTCGGGCGCATCCAATACGAGAACATCGTGCTTCTCGGAAGCGCTAATAGTGTCGTAGTTGAAGTGGTCGACAACAAGACCAGTCCGCCCAGCGGGGAGGGTGATGTCGAGCTCAGCAAGGAAGTTGCCAATCGAGGTGGATGCGGAGTGGGTTGACGATTGGGCAACGAGAATGTTTCCTTCCGCGTTCACGAAATCGATCAAGATGTTGGGTGTGAGCTTGGGGCCAAGGCCTGGATGTCAAGGTGTGGTTAGCACTGCTGTCGCGACCCTCAAAGGGGCCTTTCAAGGTAGGCCAATATCATTTACCCTTCACTTTAGTCGGGAGGAATAGCAGGTGGTCATATTGCCTCTCCCCTAATTCGAAGAGTGACAGTTGCTCGCTTCGGGGAGTGTCGTAGACGATTTGGTATCCACGCGCTGCGATCAATCAGTTAAAATTCCAGAGTATCGGCATCGCCAGCACGAGGATCAAGCTTACCTGTCAAGTCGCCCAGAAACTTGGCGTAGCCATCTTTCTCTGCAACATCGTCAAGCAGTACCAATAAGCGATTGCCTTTAGTGCTGACTGCGGAGGCAACCGCAGCAAATAAGAAGGTAACAACGCCCAGGAACGACCGCATCGTGACCGAATTGCTCGCTCTTGTGGTTGATCAATGGAGAGATGCTCAAGAGCTTCGGACAGCTTGGGGAGCCTTGGAACGGGTTCCGTGGATGTCTCTCATTGGTGCATGGGGAAATATTCTATGGGGCCACCATCAGCCTCCAAACCACCGCTGCAGCTCGAAGTGCGTACCACTTTACGTACTACCTACTGCCTTATGTCATCGCCTCTGAGTCTGTAACACAGCCAAGCTGCTGCAAAGCCAGACAGCCTCAGTTTGTTAATTAATCAGCATCTTTCAATTGGAAAGGGCATCATTAAAAATCTCACATTTTATTTCCATCGCGATGCTCAACCCGAAAGCTGCTTCATTGCTGTCCCTGGCACAGATACCTACGAGTGCTTCTGGCGCCACTACTCGTACTCCACCAGCTCCAAGTCCCAGACGCCTTATCGATAAGGAATGAGTCCTTTGACGGCAGCGACAACTCGCTCCCCAAAACTGTGGGTCCTCAGAGCAGCCGGACCAGTCATTCTTCCGGATTTCTCATCCTCCCAATTGACCTCAACGCAATAATCACCAGCCAGAGCTCCCTCAGCCCGTCACCAGCGAAAAGAGGACATCCGCCTCGCCTCCCACCCTCCGTCCCCGATCCAATTGAGTGCGCGCCTCCTCCCCCGATCCCACGCGCCCATACACGCCCACCGCTCAGTGCTAACATATCCAGCCGACAGCAGAGAAGCCGCCCACCATGTCCACGCCCATCTTCTGGTCCACACCCCTCAAGTACTGCCGATGGGCAGCCCGCGAGCGCCCTGCTCTCTTCTGGTCCGTCGTCATCGGCGCCACCGGCCCTGCCCTGATGCCCGTCGTCCCTCCCATTCGACACTACTTCGGCGACATTGACCCCAAGCCCGTGCCGACCACCTACCCAGGTAATATCCCCTCGATCCTCGGCGGGATCAACACGCCTTTGCCGACGAGGAATGCTATAAGGATGCCTCCAGGAGAATTCGCAACTGACAAGCTTACTCTATAGTTCCCTCCGGCCCGAGGAAGCAACTGAGCGGCTACGACGACTAAGCCGGCCGGAACGAAAAATGAAAGGAATGGGATTGATCGGGAAAGGCGAGAGGTTTTAGAGACCGGGAATTTGGACGGCCGTTCAGGAGAGCGTGCCATCAATTAGGAGATTTTGTACATCAAGGGCGTTCCAGGGCCTCTAACATAAGGGAACTGAGGGCACAAGACCCAGAATTATTGTGATCAAATACAAAAACAAACTTACAATTTATATGTCCCTCGACCGGTTACAGTAACAGGGTGTTCCGAACAATGTTTCACTCCCTCGGTCAAATGCATAAAATTCAATCAAAGCTACACATGCTGGTCTATATATGATCTTTCCCCCAGACGCCACGGCCCATGCTTCATCCCATATCCAACCATTGCTCGTTGTGCAACGTTTGAAGTTGGAAAGCCGCATTGGATCCTTCTTACATTATCTTGGCAGATGTCCGCCGGATACTGCCCCGAATGGTGAGTTTCCTCGGTAAGCTAAGACTCTATCTTTCTTTACCACCAAAATTCCACTCATACTAGGACGATTGTTAGCCCCCCAAGTCAAAAAAAAAGTACAGAAGGAATGGATTCAACTTACCACTCGTCCATCATCATCACCTGTATAGACACATGTCGGCATGGGGCTGATACAGGTGATTCCGGCTTCCACGTTATCCCCCTTCTCGCTGTTTCGATCAATGTGCTCAAGTCTCCTCAGTAGCTCCAGAGCCCATTTCCCACCCATGAGGCTCTTACGCCAAATGCTGACCCGTCCCTTTCGATGGCCAGTGAAAATGAGCTGATCCTCGAGCCACTCATTTGCCGCACCTTCGTAAAAGGCACAGCTGTGAACATAGTCATCTTGATCTAAGCAAACCTTCATGTCAAGGATCAGGGTCCCGTTGAGCGTATAGAGCAGCACGTTCGGGCCTGAGCACAAGAGAATATCTCCCGTGACGTTGTTGATTTTGGCATCCTCGACCGGTCGAACCAAAGGCAGCTTCCGAATGAACGCAAGCTGGTTCAGATCCCAAAGCAGCGCCTGGCCATCAGTCGAGACCGTGACGAATGTACTAAATTCTTTGCTTGCTGCGATTGTGGTCACGGGAGTCTTGTGGCCAAACAGGCTTGACTTCGGTATCAGCTCCACGGGCTTGCCAGGTGAAGTCTTGATCCCAAAGACGGATATGACGCAATCCTCTCCGGCAGTAATCAGTGTTTTAGAATCAGCAAAGGTTGCACATGAGATTTGCCCAATATGAAGGTTCTCGAAAAGACCGGCCAACTATACAATATCAGCACCAGTACACTTGATTCTCTCCCCTAAGTTTGTCTCTCTTAAGCTGTGGAGGCTCACCTTGCGATTATCGTTATGGAAAAACCGAATGCTGTTATCGGCATATCCCCATTCGAGAAACTTGTCCCATGGTGGGAAATTAATTCGAAATGGAGAAGCGAAATGCAATCGGTCCAGCTTCGGAGAGTATATCAAAGATGCTACTCGTTCACGGCTCTCTGTTCATCATCAGTAAATGAATAGTCCAATATCAGAATATATCAGCTTGATATCCAAGCAAAATACGTACCAAAGAGTGGATTAGCAAGGCATCGCAAAGAGAACACAGATGTGTCAAGTCTTCGGATGGGGCATCTGACCGTCTCTCGAGCTGGGTGTGACTTGGTAAAGACTTGATGAGGGGTTTGCCCAAAATTATGGATGACACCAGCAGTGATAGCTCGTTCGTTGACATCCGTAATTCGATCGAGATCGCTCGCTCCAGAGTACGACAGATGATGGAACACATTCAGGTTCTCAACTGCTGCTTCGCCCAGCTGCTTGTATCCAAAGATGAGGTCAATCCAGTGATGAAGATTCTCACTGACATAAGGACTCTCCAAGGCCTCCCGATGCTTGGCGATAAAGATCTTGGGATCGCCCTTGGCCCAGGGTGGCAAAATAACATCGTCAACCTTGACGTCATTGCTTTGCCGACGACCAAAGTCATAGTCGTTCATGTTCGTTAGGAACTCGGGGAGGCAGAAGAACTCCGGGGTGAGTTCTCGTACATCAGTCTTGTTCCTTCGAGAAGCAGAATCCCAGGCCTCGGCAATGGAATGGAACAGCCGGTCCGCATGGTCAAAATTTCCACCTTGTACCATAAGATAAGACTGGACAAACGGCGGAAGGCGAATTAAGTAAGACGATACGATCATGGCCGAGGAGTAATGGGTCCCATAGTGGAAGGGCTCCTGGTCGATTCCTTGCAACGCGCTGTACGTCTCCATGAACTGTTGGACTCGCTCCTGTGACTGTGCTCCCATTGGCTTCGATAGATCACGGAAGGTTGCCGGATTTTGCAGGTCAAGCTCATCGCTGGTGTAATCCGCAATGATCCATGGGAATACCGGATATTGAGTGAGGTCGTTAAATGTTCTGCCCGCCAAGGTGTTGACCATCATGAGATAGTGGAAGTTGGACACTTCTCCCTTTTGCCAGCTCTTCATAATCGGAGTCCATGGTGTGGAATTGAAGAGGGTTCCCAGCCGAGATCCAAGACCTTGCGGCTGCTCGTCCACAACTTTGAGCATTTCCAATCTCCAAGCATCTTCGGGGTTTGGCAGAGCGCTGACGGTACTTGTATGCGGTGCCTTGTTCAGCATCTTCAAGAACAACTCGTCTCTGGCCGAGGGGTTGATTTGCGTCAGCAAATAACTACGTCCGTCGGTGAAGAATACTTCGATTGCCACATCACGGAAAAGGAATCGGCGCTTCGAGATGCTGATAACATCATGCCATTTCCAATTCCTGGACTCTTGCTCTCGATTGCCAGCGTTTTGACGCTTCTCCATCGTCTTCGCACCAGTAACCACTTGGGTGAAGGGGTCTCGCTCTTCTGGGGGGGCTTGCCAAACATTGACAATGTCGCCATTCGCGCATTGGAACACGTTGTCCATGATATAAAGTGCGTCCTTTCCAATAATGAGAATGCCCTCGCAAGCTTCGAGCCCAGTAATGCGAGAGATGTTATAGGCGGCCTGAACTTGATCCCCGTGTTCTAAACGCCTCATGACCTTGCGATTCTTGTCCTCAAACCCATCGTCTCCCTCGATTGGTTCATTCGGATCATCCACGAGTTCGAAATCATCTTCTTGGTTGATTCCCGATTCGTTCTGTTCCTGGTCCACCGTGGTAGATGCAGGATCGTGGTCAGTGAACCCAGCCAAGGACTTCTTCTTCGGCGAGGATGGATCAGATCCCGGTCCATCAAGCGAATTTACAGTCGTGTTGACGTGAAGTTGTGGTACGTTGGAGCCCTGGCCTTTGGGTTGATACTTGACCTCATTGGTCGAATAATCAGGCAGCAGTCGAAGTCTCATCCTGCTACGACCCTCCGTCCGGTCCAGTTTCCACCTTACGGTTGCCGTTGGGTCACTGAACACAGCTCCAGGTCGGCGCAGATCTCTTTCCATCTTCTTCCACGCTGGGATTATAAAAGCCAAATCATCCTGCTGATCCTGCGCTAGGCGTTGATATTTGAAGTGTTCTGAACTATAGATGCTCTTCATCCACGCACCATTGCCCACTTCGTGATTGAACAGAATTTTATCGTTGGAGAGGTTCTCCTGGTGCCATTGCTTGAGCTTATCTTTCCGTTTCGATACTCTTGACTTGGCTGTTTCGGTCGTCTTCTGATTCTCGGCACCTACGAAGTCCTCCCATGCTCTTGCCATCGTTGTCAGAAAGAGGATATCGAGGGAGAGACGGTTCCTGTCAACCCAGAGAAGAAATGTTTCATCATCCCTCTCCGTAAGTTTTTGAAAGTCGTCGGTGAGCTTTTTCTGGTCTGGTAGCATACAGGATCGAATAAGCGCATTAGACTCCTCGGGCTTTTGTACGAGAATGACCCGCATGAAATTTGTCGCTCCGATTCGAACTGATCGTTTATCATCAACAAGCCTAGAGTACAACTGGTACCAAAAGAGCTTTGGGTAATCGTCCTCGGTAGTCAGGCAGTTCAAGATCGACATTTGCCAATACGCCATTTTATCAATGAACTTTTTGGCTTCCTGTTCGGTCACTTTGGTGCTATCGAGGTCAGAGAGCTTAAGAAGAATTATCCTCAGGAAGCAGCTTTTGACTGACGACAAGGCTTGGTGGCAAAGCCGGACGCTCTTGAGGGATGCAACATCGGGCCGTTCGAAAAACTCAAGTAGCATGCCGATAAAATCAATCATGGACTCGGCCCCGTTGAGAAACCAACCCTCAAAAATCGCTTCTGACAGGTGAACACAAAAACGGCCAAGATTCGTCAGAAATCGGGGTTCGCAAATCGTCTTTTGGTTGGCCTGTATATATTTCGTAACTTCATGTATCATTTTGCGCAAAATGAAGGATTCAAAGTAAGCATGGTGTTCCTGAAAACCAGGGGGCACCTTCGTGAACAGCCCAAATCCAGCAAACTCTTTTCGTGCTACGATTTGGTCCATGAAGACTCTGGTGACAAGACTCAGTAGGCCGTCTAGCAGCACACCAGGTTTCTGTCCCTGCGTACTCGGAGGGGGAAGTGCTAGTCGCTCATCAGGCAGAGACTGTTGAGATCGCTGTGCTGTGAGTAGGACAAAGGACGAAGCCCTGCGCAGAGGGGTTCCTTTGGGTGGTGTGGACTGAGGCGAGGGGGCCAGGTTCACGCTGCTTGTCCGTACGATGGGTGTTGGCGCAGAACCACCAAACAGAGGCCGTATTATAACGTCGCTTCCGTCAAAGTTCAGAGCCGAGTTTCCCGAATTGAGTTCCACCTCTGGCGTCACTGCGTTCGCACTGACGACCACAGGATAAACGGCTGATAAATGTAGGCGAACCCACTCAGACGAGAGGGCAAAGTCTCTAAACTCGGAAGAATCCTTGTGGAGATTCACAAAGAACTTGATGATGGTTTCAAGAACGAAGCTGTGGTCAAGGACTCGTTCACCCTCTTGTCGAAATTTTGCTAAACGGAGTCAGAGAAAAAATCATCCATGGCAATGCAGCGAGGAGCACTCACCTCTGCTCTGAGCAACATCATCGATATCCATCGAATATGCTCGCTTTGCAGAGTCCAGCCCCACATCAACTTGGTCTTCGCGGAGAGCAGGGGACAGCTTCGTGACAGGAGAATCCGGGTCCTCTTGAAATCTGACGATTTCTTTGAAGCCATGGTGCAGCATCGAAGTAATAATTGGCAGTGCGTCAGGGAAAACAACCTTTCGCTTTCCGAACATATCTGTAAGAGTGGATATGTCATACTTGCGGCTGAAATCAATTTCGGCGACATCAATGCCAAAAAAGATGCTCAAGCAAATAGGCCAAAGGGTCTGGACATCCCAGTACCTTTTAAGGCAGCTAGCCATGATTGTAAATCCGCCCGATTTACCAGCAAACTTCGCCGTGTAGCCAGAGCCGTGAGCGACCAACAGCCTCGCGAGGATCTTGCAACCATGCGCTACTATCTCTACATCGTCCTCAGCAAGGAGATAAAGCAGCCACTGCAGAATGGTCAGCATATTCATTTTAGTTCTGTCGTCGTAAGCTTACCTTATTAGTGACTGTCCGAGCAAATTTCTTAATAGAGTTCTGATTGCCCTTCTCGCATAAAATCCCAGAGTACATTGCGAGAATTCTCTTCCCAAGTTTCTTCTTTGCAATGTACTTGGCTGCCGGTGTTGGGCTAGTGCTTGCCAGATCGACAGTTTGCCGCCTCACCAAGGGTGTTCCAGGTCTAGAAACTGCGGACAGTGGCCGGGGCGTCCGGGAAAGGGACATCGGGGGTGAATGGAAGGCGTATGTGATAAACAACGAGAGAGAACGCATGACCTCTTGGTTAAGATTTGACTTGACTAGCACTTCAAATGCAGCCATGTAGTGAGAGACTGTCTCTTCTGAGATTGGCTCACCCTTGACAGCGTCCAGCAACCTTTTCACGATACCTAAGTAGCTGATGTCAGAAACAAGTCGTTGAAGTGATGTCAAAACGGGAACACCTACGCATTCGAACCAGTCTCCTGCTGTTAAAGGCATGGTGCTTGCTCTGGACGGCGAAAGTGACAAACTGCCGATAGTAAAGCTCCTGGATCCGAGGTGCAGATCTCCGCCAAATGTCCAAATCAATAAGTAGAATACGATAAGCCAGAGGATTCACAATGAACGATTCGACGGGTGATCCATGGATATAACCCACAAATCCAAGGATCAAGCTAAGTATCCGGAAGGTGAGGCTGTCCTTGTCGGCGTTTGAAATGAAGAGACGCGATACAGGCCCGTCGTTGGCGGCTGCACCAGCATAGCCAAGTTTGAAGCGCAAAAGCATGCTCAAAACACCATAACCGTTTTCTCGCTCCATCGCTTCGCTGTTCCTCCAGTTTTGACGAATACTATAAAACATAATTTCAAGGGCACGGATGGTCTCATCTACAGTTGACGCCCTCTCCAGAAGCTTCAACGCAAGGGGAGTAAATCCGGCAAGACGCCACAAGTCTTCATCGATATATGAAGGAACGCTCACAATCGGACTTCCCCGGAAAGACGCAATGCCGTGAGTCCGGAATAAGGCATCAGAAATAGAAGCAACAGCAGAGTTGACGGCTAATGGGCCACCTTCCTGGCTTGAAATACGGTGCAGGCTCCGCAAGGCCGGGCGTGGTAAAGCCCTTAAAAGGCCATTGTAGAGATAATGCACATTCTCTGGGAAGGTCGCGGAGGGGGTTATGCTCAGGAGGATTTTATTCTCCGGTAGAATGCTGCTCGCTTTCTCACGGATAGCTCTCAAAATATCCGAAGACTCATTATGCCCGGGGTTCATAAATTCGTTCCTGAGGCCCAGAGCGGCAGACGCTTGATATGTTTGGAACCCACCTAAACTATCTTGGAAGTTGCCTTGATAACGAGGGCCAAGACCAAAATGAACAGCCAAGTAGTCATCACTCAGTACATCCTCGAGCAGGTGCGCTGAAGCAAGCGATAATTTAGAGTATACCTTGCCCTTGCCGATTTTGGCAGAGAGTGCCCTGGGGGTGCCGAGGAACGCCTGGACCGGGTTGGTTTGGTTTTGCGAAGAATTGAAGGACGCGAAGCTTTCATTCTTAGCGTTGGAAAGGGGAGGGACCGAGGGATAGTTGCAACGGGCCTGCTCAACGAACTCGCCGTTGACATAAAGAGATGCTTTGCTGGAGACCATGGTCTTAGGGCGGCGGTGGACAAGGGCAATATGGTACCACAGCTTTGTCTGGAACGAAACCGTCTTGAATCTAACACTTGGCTTACTAGAGACCACTGAAGTCTGTAGGATAAAATTGTGGGTATCCTTCTCGAGATACATCAACAGAAAACAAGTCTGAGTAGCATCGTAGACACCAAAAATAGTAGTATGGGAAGAGGGATCATAGTTGTCTACTCGGATCCAAGCTGTAAACGTGTATCCGGCAGCAGATTGTGGTGGAAACGACCGGCCCATTGTAGCCAACTCCAACGACGAGTATCCGTGGAGTGAGAGATCAAATTGGAAAAAAGGCGGTCCCGAGTATTTGGAAGTCATCTCCAGGCAAAAGTCGGAAACATCAGCCCCAGGTGTTGAGAGCAGAAACTGTGTATCTGCTGGCTCATTGACACCAAGATACATGAGCTGTTTGCAAATATCCAAGACCCGTTGGCGCTCAAGCTGGCCAAGATTTGAGTCGGGTTGGAAGACGGCTCGTAGGAACTGAGAGAGCACACGGGTGGAATGGATGGCAGCGCAGTTGCGGACAGAGTCCGACATTAGACAGTAAATGATTTCAAGGACAATCAGAGACGCGGCCGTCGGTGGTGTTTCCACCGTCCTTGGGATTGCGGACCAGAAGCTCACAACAACTCTGAGAATCTCCGGATGCCGGACAAAAGTCTTGGCATCAATGATCTCCCGTACGTTTGGTCCGATATTTTCAATCGACTTGGCCAGAACAAGGTCCCATTGTTCATCCCCACCAATATCAGCATCTGTGTATTTCGAGTTGTCCTTTACTTCCCCCGTTGAACCGTCCAGCGAGTCGTCTTGGGATGAGTGGAGAGTCTTGGCAATGGAGGTACAGAGCAAATCTGGACCTTCGTCATCAAGAGCAAATGCAAGGAGCTTCCCGAAAACATGGCAGCTAATCCATGGGTCAGGCTCAGCTCCGCCAAGGCCAATACTTGCGATAGTCTGCTCCAGAGACTCCCAACCACCACCCTCAACCTTGAAACGGAAGAAACGTCTGTTACCAGCATGGTCCCGCAGAGCCGCAGACAACACGGTCAAGCACTCCCCCAGAAGTGTGAACAATAATAACATATCCACATCGCTTCGTTTCTTCGGATCGTAGAAGCCTGAGAAGGCACGTAAAACATCTAGTATTCGCTCGAAGCCTCGAGCGTGTCGAAAATCGTCTTGATGGCTGGAGTTGCTGGCCACACCAACATGCTGGGCGATTTGCCGAAGCCCCTTAATCACCTTTGAGGCATCGGGGTATCCGTCTTCGCATCGCGGTCCCGCCGCCGGGTCGACGCCATCGAGCAGAGCAGTGAGGACTTCGAGAGATTTCGATTTGGTGGGTGTCGAGTAGGAGGCCGATGTGGACGACCGATAACGTCGCGGGAGAGCAGACATGTTCTGCTTATTGCCGTAGCAGCATTCCAAGACTCTGGATTCTCCCCAGACACCCTTCAAGGGCCTAGGTTTATGCCTAACTGAATCAGCATCGAAAGGCTAGATCGCCAGTAGTTGGACGCGGGGCGCATGAAAGCTTGCGCTGGGTCCTGTGGCGCAACAATCACTGATATGGGCGTCCAGGAAGATAGCGGGAAGCAATGCGCCAATATTCGTGAGGGCCGTCTGGACACCGGTACTCTGCTTTTACGAATTAAACGGCGTGGCTGTTACGGAGCACCTCTCAGAGTAAGATGAGAGCGATCTGATAGTAAACATGGTTTCTTGAACTCCTGGTAGGCTGTGCTGCCGCTTACGGGGCCTCCAGGCTGCGACTGCAGGCTCCAGCGAAAGGTGTGGCTTGACGTGTGGCTCAACCAATTACCCACCTTCAATTACCTTAGTGAACTGTGCATTGGAGCAGGAAACGGGAATCCATGCCCAGAACCTTAACGACCTTTGTGGTGCAGCAACAAGGACGTCATCGAGATCTTCAAGATGAAGAGCTAAATCTGGGTTCTGTCATGTTCATTGTTGTCGCACAGAAACTGCACGAATTGAACGTCTTAAGCCGGCTTGGTCGTCGTCGTACAAGCGAAACACGTAAGCCCAAACGTACGAGTGAACGTGAGTCCGGATTCAAAAAAGGTTAAGATCTGGAGAAGGGCCACACGAGCTGTAGATCTTCATAACGGCATTGCGTTCTCCCGTGACAAAAGACACCATCGAGCATCATCCCACACAGTCCGGAAGTGTAGGGTACCTACATTGTCACTTAAGCAAGGTATCTAGATTCCAACTTGAGTAGCCCGAAGCGCGTTGTACCGTTAAAGTGGACCAACTGAGCCCATGTCGCAGCCAATTCCAGCCGGCTTGGGGAAGACTGCTAATCATATGCTACCTACGAGCTGAATCCCCAGGCACCTGAGGCAGGACAGGCAGGACGGGCGGAGGCATGGGGTTACGTGTTGAACCTGGTTAACTGCTACTCAGCCTGGCGGCATGGATATCTCCTTGATGAACAATCTGATCGCCTGGCGCTTACAGCCTCGTTGGTTCGGTTGGAAGTTGAAACTGGGTCAACGCTAGACTGAGACAGGCCCTTCTAGGTACACAGAAGCTGGACACTGTACCAAGTGCACCGCCACTGGCTGCTGTCTGTCCTCACAACAGGAGACGAGCTTGTTCCCAGCTGGCCTGTCTCTTACGGAGATCTAGATTGGCACCAGACCTGCCTCTACCCCAACAATGTCAGCCAGTGTCCCTCGGGGTTACATCTCCGGCCAGGCCGCCCGAGACAAATAGCTCGCTCGCCGAGTCTCAACAAGAGGCACGTGCCGTACGTAGGTAGCTGACCCATGCACCTTAGCAGATCAGGAGGCCAGCTCGAATGGGCACACCTTGATGAGGGTCGACGAGGGAGCTTCCCCCGCATTCGTGCCAGTAGGTCGCGGCTTAGTGGGAGTAAAGTACAGGTACATGAGAGGCGTGACGAGTGGAACCAGTGAGGCAACCGCTAGGTCCTGACACAGCGTGCCTGGTTGCCCTGCAGGAGCTTGTTGAGATCAAGGTTCAGAGCCAACCACATGATGATGCGATCTGGTAGGGAGCTGGCGCGACTGGTGGCGTTGGTATCTCGCTAGTCGGTCGTGATACCTTGCGCCCCTGAATCGCGGCAGAAGTTTGTTCGCTGCTTGGGACGAGTTAAAAAAAAAATTCTGCTGCGCACTCTGTGCCTCCAACTGGCGCTTGCTGCTGCCATCTGCTCCCTCATCTGCTCCGAAGCTATCACTGCGGCCTAGCTGCGGGTTCATGTGAACCGCCCGAGGCTCCAGGGAGGACGCAGGAACGCACTGCCAAGCGGCGGGTGAGCATAGGCAGAAGTACAGGTACATTGGGGGGCTGGCGCGGGCAGGGTTGCGTTGCCGTTATCGCATTGCTGTGGGAACCACTGCGTCACCACATTGGCCGTATTCTGAGTTGGATTAGCCCTTCTGAGACTTTGGCGGCCCACACCCTGTTATCAGCCCGGCTGACTGGATGCGTCACAGCGCTCGCCGCCTATCGCTATCAGTCCTCCTACAAAGGTACTCGCCTGCGCCCACCGAGCTCCCGTCCTGTTCCTTCCCATCCCTCATCCAACTCTCTCCTTCCATCATCGCCAACCACCCCATCGCCATCGTTACTGTTCATTTGCACCGTTCTCTCATCGACGGGCATCTGAATCTCTCATTGCTGCATCTCAGCACTTGAATTGCGCCTCGGGTAGAACCGGCTGATTGTAATCTCCCTTGATCACCACGTTCATTATCATCACAATGCGCAGTGTTGCAGCTCTTTCCCTGGCCGCTGTTGCCACTGCTACCTCGTTCAGCACCGAGACCATCCATGGAAACTCGGCGCCTGTTCTGAGCAGCATTGATGCTGACCAGATTCCTGATTCCTACATCGTCAAGTTCAAGGACCATGTAGATGACGCATCAGCCACCAACCACCACTCCTGGGTCCAGACACTCCAGGGTGCCTCTGACGACAACAACTATGAGCTTCGCAAGCGCAGCTTCGATGGCAAGGAATACGCTGGCATGAAGCACACCTTTTCTATCGGCAGTGCTTTCAGGGGCTACGCCGGTCACTTCCATCCCGACACCATCGAGGAGCTCCGCAACCACCCCGATGTAAGTATTTAGCTCCACATGATTCATGATAGAGTTCTTGTCTAACCAGTCTTGTTCTCAAGGTCGAATACATTGAGCGGGATACCATTGTCCACACCATGCTTCCCGTCGATACCAAGAACGCCGTGACCGAGGACAAGTGCGATGGTGAGACCGAGAAGCAGGCTCCTTGGGGTCTTGCGCGTATTTCTCACCGTGACACCCTTGGCTTCGGTACCTTCAACAAGTACCTCTACACTGCCGAGGCTGGTGAGGGCGTTGATGCTTACGTTATTGACACTGGCACCAACGTTGACCACGTCGACTTCGAGGGCCGTGCCAAGTGGGGGAAGACAATCCCCGCTGGCGATGCTGACGAGGATGGCAATGGTCACGGTACTCACTGCTCCGGCACAATCGCCGGTAAGAAGTACGGTGTTGCCAAGAAGGCCAGCGTCTACGCTGTCAAGGTGCTCCGATCCAACGGTTCCGGCACCATGTCCGATGTCGTCAAGGGTGTTGAGTACGCCGCCGAGTCCCACGCCGAGCAGGTGAAGCTGGCCAAGGACGGCAAGCGCAAGGGCTTCAAGGGTTCCGTTGCCAACATGTCTCTTGGTGGTGGCAAGACCTCTGCCCTCGACGCCGCCGTCAACGCCGCCGTCAAGGCCGGTGTTCACTTTGCCGTCGCCGCTGGCAACGACAATGCTGACGCTTGCAAGTACTCTCCTGCTGCTGCCGAGCTCCCTCTGACCGTCGGCGCTTCTGACCTGAGTGATGACCGTGCCTACTTCTCCAACTACGGCAAGTGCACTGATATCTTCGGCCCTGGTGTCAGCATCCAGTCGACCTGGATCGGTTCCAGCCATGCCATCAACACCATCTCTGGTACCTCGATGGCCTCCCCTCATCTGGCTGGTCTCCTGGCCTACTACCTCTCCCTTCAGCCTGCCGGTGACTCCGAATTCGCCGTTGCTCCCATCACCCCCAATGAGCTGAAGAAGAGCCTCATCTCTGTTGCCACCAAGGGTGCCCTCAGCGGACTCCCTGACGCTGATACCCCCAACCTGCTCGCCTGGAACGGTGGCGGTTGCAGCAACTACTCCAAGATCATCGAGGCTGGTAGCTACACCGTCAGCTCCCGCCCCACCACCGTAGAGAAGCTCGAGGGTGTTGTCGAGAAGAAGCTCGAGTCTGTTACCAAGGAAGTTGCCAAGAATGCACACAACTTTGCCAACAAGGCCGAGGAGTTCGCTGACCGAATTCACGATGTTGTTGATGAGGAGATCAGCAAGTTCCTCTCTGAGATCTCTATGTAAATGCCAGCTCCCATAATACGGGCACCTGATACCGCTGGATCATGCAAGGATGGATAGTTTTTGGGTAACAATTTGGTAGATTGGCGCAGAGTTTTGTTTTGGTTCTTTATGCAATTTGACGGAGCCTAGGGCATTATCCCAGCTTCCACTCCCTCTTTTTTTCGCCGTGTCATCAGGAATTATTTGTATGAAACATGGATTGTGCATCATCAGCCTAGAATACATTCATTGATTATTCAATCAATAAGGTATTGTGTGAATACCGATTGGTGTATTTTGTGATAACGTGGCGCCTTTTTGACTTAGAGTTTGGCCTCCCTGCTCGTGTCGTCGCGGTAACTGGCCGCCCAAGTGTAGACGTGTCTGAGTTATACTTTGCTCTAGTGCCCTGGCAGCCACATGAAGAGGTACGCAGGCAGAGAGGTTCTACTGTCCGGTGTATGTTTTCGGACGCGAGGATGGTGTGCTTGAGAAAGTGACTTTCCCGGGCGGCCTATTTGATGGGCACTCTGTCCACGGCGCACTGCCCAAGCAGGCGCCCGGTTTCAAGAGGCAAGAACGATGGCTGAAGTCGGGTGCGCCTTCTGCCATTTCTGGCTGCTTTTACTTTCCTGAAGGTTCAGGCGAAGAAGGCCTGATCAACAAGGGCATAAACGAAGCTGTCCTGCTGCTCTCCACGTCCATCCATTCTTGCTTGTTGCCATCATTGCCCAAGCCCCATGAGATTATATCAGTGATAGCTTTTCCACAGCTCTTATTCATCTGCTACAGCCTTCAAGTTTGCTCAGCATCAATCTAGAGCAGCACACTTAGCACAGGCAGCCATAGGTCCCGTCGTCCGTCGCTTCTTTCGACAACAGACCCTTTTTGTGTATCCAGACCGGCGATGCTGCGTCGAAATAGCACCAAGAAGAATCTAGGTCGCCCGCTCGGTCGAAGCAAATCAACCAGTGCCATTTATCAACACTCAGTTCGGGATTTGTCCAAGTTAGACCCGGTGATTGCTGAACGAGACGCACACATCGCCGCAAGACTCTCTTACTACAGGGCTCAGGGCCGATTCAGTGAGGGCATGGCAAGCAACTCTCACGCATTTCCACTACCCCGGAGTGGAAGCTCAGTGAGCCGGCATAGCCTCTGCAGGAGCGAGAGTCAGCGGAGCAGGCCTTCCGAGACACATGGAATCAAACGACAGCAGAGTATTAGATTTGCAGGCCGCAATGGCCTCCGGAGCGGGGACATTGCTCCCAGAGCAAGCGAACAGCACCTGTCTGCAGCATATTGCCAATCTGGCAGCCCACTGAACCATGAGAAGACACATGGATATCGCTCGCACCCTAAAGGTAGCAGCTCCGCTTCTCACACTGCCATGGAAGACCCCGTGCTTGCTCTCGCCATGGAACCTACAATTCAGAGATATACACCAGAAGACGATGTCGCCTCTATCCCTTCCTCATATAGAAAGCTGCGCAAGTCGAAATTCATGTTTACCACTTCGCACCAACCAGACACTGGCCACCGAAGCTTGATCTCCCAAAAAGATAGAAAATGGACGGGAACAAGGACTTCCAGATACAATGCGCTTAACAAAGAGAACAGTACAATCCAGAGAGACGAGCCGGTAAATTTGCGTGCTCCAAAATCGATGAGTTTCCTCCGTGGCCGCCAAGAGCTTCCTGTGATTCAGTCAACCAGCCGTGCGCAAAATGATTTGGCTGTGCAGCTTGCCCGAGATACCTTCCGGCAACAGGTCGAGCAGCAGTCCCGGTTAACGTCTCACCCACCGGAATTCTTTCGGTCCAAGGCTCGTCGGATGGATGGCTCATTTGGAATTCGCCGCTCGTTACGAAACAGCAGTAACAGCAGTGGTCCTTTGCCGTTCTCACCGTCAGGCGAGACTCTGGTTGTCCCCAAGCAGGGCGCTTTGCGGAACACGGCTCGTAAGGTCTCAAAGTCACTCAAAAGCAAGATCAAGGGATTTTTCAATCGAAAATCCTCCCAAGGCGATGCAACCAGTCAGGAGGAGGGAGAGGGACCTGCTTCCTCGCAACATTCCGACGATGAAGTTTCTTCGCATCAGATTGAAGGCGTACATCCTAATGAGAAGGCATCTATGTCTCAGGGTGCTTCTAGAATTGCCTCACTGCACGCCATACCCTCAAGCCAGCACATAAGATCCTGCCGTGTCAGTATAGAGAGCTGTGATTGGGAGGAAGCAGCCAGCGTGGAGGAAAAGTCTCGTGTGACAAGCTGGACTGATTCTCTTACCAACACTCTTGGGAGTCAGTCGGGGTTTGGCGACCGGGAATGGAAGCGCCTTTCAGTGATCAAAGAAAATGGGCTACATACATCCTCTATGCAACCAACTGCTTTCTCTCAACCTCAGTCATCGGACACTGGTTCGGGAAGAAGTGGAGGGGTCGATTGCCATCATATCTACCCGGAACTAACCAGCGGGGAGAATGTGGCCAGGGAAGACGAGAACGGGATACAGAAGCATGAAATTGGCCGTATGCGAAGCTTTAGGAAAGCACAATCACGAAGCGGTTCTGTTAGCCAGCTGGGAGCATATGGATGGTCTCCACCAACAATCCGTTGTGTGAGCACCGGGGATGATGATGTCTTCCAGGACAAGAGTCGTGCAACAAGGGACTCTCACATACCTGGAGTTTCGGAAACCACCTCCGAGCCCTTGGGGTCATCCGGATCAGAGCTAGAAGTGCAGAAGTTGGATGCTGAAAACAAACATGCCCAGCCCGACCAATCTGAGAAAGCATTCAGCACCACCTCAAGAGATGGCGGGAGCTGTCGCAGGAAAATGGTGGATAGAAGCTCGGCGTTCTTTGCCAGTCCTTCGAGCCATTTGTTCAGAACCACCAGTCCATTTAGACGAGCTTTGCGTGAAAACATGTGTGCTGCTAAGCGCAGCGACGAATGTCGCTCTACAACTTCTACGGACTATCTCGATTCATTATCCAAATTCACACTCCCACCCCGGCAACCAAGCAGCCGCGGTTCTCCGACCCTGGCGCATAGAGACGATATGGAGAGTATCTACTCTCCTGATGCGGCAAATGGATCAGAGAATCACTGGAAGAGAGATGAATCTCTTTCAGCGTTCCCCGACCCACCTTCTTCTCGCAATGCCTGCAGGCAAAATGTATTTTCCAACTTTGCCAGCCTGACTGAAGATCCTTGGACTTGTAAAGGCCAGCGAGAGGTCTCGGGAGTAAGCTCCATTGAATGGAAGGCGTCTCTCAGCACGGATATTGCAAGACTCGAGACAATTCCAGCAGCACTGGCAACTACCCTTCAAGCAACCCCGGCAGTCCCGGTATTGGGAAACCATGTGAGAGAGATGGCTCAAATAGAATGTTCACCAGATTTTGGATGCTCGTCGCCAATAGAGCCATCGAAGGGAGCGACGGACGAAGCTTGTGACCCAGGATATTCAGCCCCATCGGATGAGCGTGGGCCTCTCATCAAGCAAACCAGTTCAGGAGCAGCGAAGGAACCGCTTTTGGAGAATGAGCAGCCCAACCCTCAGGCTAATTCAAACCAGCTCATTTATGGTTCCAGCCCGTCTCAAAGAGATCAACTCTATATGAAGCGGCGACAGCGAAACCGTTTGGCGAAAGACTCTGACTTATCAGCTAAATCAAGTCCCGGACTAACTAGGGCTGTGGAGAGGCAATTTGGAAAGATAGTGACGGGCTCGCCCAGACCTTAGGAGGATGGAAAGGCGAAATCTTTAGTTTCGACTCCTTCTCCAGGTATAGCGCCGGGCAGCATTCGCGGGCGCAGAGGGCGAGACTCGGCTAGTGCAGAACTTGAAGCTCAGGTTTCGGGGAGCAAACGGATGGTTGAGTTGTTCCTTAACAGCCGCAAGCGCGAGACACCTCAGGTTACGCCGCTGAGTCAAAGCGAATGCTCACATCTTGCATTCCTGTGAGCCCACGAGTTGTATGAAGACCTAGGAAATGCACCAAATATGTAATTGGGAGGGTATGGTTAGCGCGCTTCTTGTTAATGTAGTAGTCGGTCATGACCATGTACGGTCGGGAGAAGGATTGCTTATATTACTCCTTGGTGGCGGACACAGGGATGAGGAATACTTTGATTTTATTCTTAATAGAGATGTCTACATCGATGGCCCAGGTATAGATCGAAAGGGGAAAAGGAGGACAGCTCTTATCAGTGTGGTTATATAATTTAGTCATTAATGTCACAGCCATGGGAGGCGTAATAGTTCATCTATGTAAGAGAGAGGGACATGCGTATCGTGGTATCATGTATAAGCCAAGCCGCCACCCAAGTAACCAATGATCCCCGTTATCCTCGAGTCTGGTCTATCCTTGTTTCGTTTCCGGACTGACGTGGACCTCCCACAGCTTGGCCATGGCCTTGGGGAAGTCCTTCTCCCTCTCCTTGCTCACCCACTTGCCGTACTCACGATGCGAGGCGGCCTCGGCGAGGACGGAGCCCTCCCTTACGGAGCCGGTGGGGACGAAGGCGAGGAAGTCGGCGGCGGCGGCGACGTACTCTGCGAGGGCACCCCTGACGTCGAGGCCGGCGCCGGTGGTCCAGCTGAGGAGGAGGGGCTCGAGGAGGGGCGCGTCGGTGACGCTGGGGTGGGAGGTGCCGACGGAGGTGAGGAACCACGCGGGGGAGGGGCTGGAGGCGACGAGGTCGCGGACGGTGTCGAAGTGGGGGCGGCCGTGGAAGAGGATGCTGGAGGGGCGGGACCAGGAGTTGGAGTGGATGACGAGGAGGGGCTGGGTGGTGTTGTGGTTGAGGGGGCCGGAGCCCTTGCCCGGGTCGAGGATGATGCCCGCGGAGGCCGGGAGGGTGTCGTCATCACCAGACGAGGAGGAGGAGGAGTTGGGGCCGGCGACGGTGGTGAGGGCTTGGAGGGCGCCTGTGGCGCCGTAGGAGTGGCCGGCGATGGTGAGGAGGTCGAGGTTGAGGCGGCCGGCCCAGGAGGGGAGGGTGGCGAGGGGCGCGCGGGAGTTGGGGACGTGGTCGCCGGCGTTGATGCTGCGGAGGAGGTGGACGGCGCCGAGGATCTCGGCGTCGCGGAAGGCGAGCTGGGTGTGCTTGAAGTCCGGAGTGTCCATGGCTTCGCGTAGGTCGGATTGGCGGATGGGGAGGACGCGGCGGCCCCGGTCCTTGGGGTCGAGCTTGACGAGGGAGCCGGGACATGAGCCGTCTCGGTGCTCGACTGCGGCGATGATGTGGCCGCGGCTGGCGAGCTCGCCTAGGAAGTTGGTGTAGTCGGTGCGGGAGCTGGCCATGCCGTGGGAGAAGACGGTGATGGGGAAGGTTGTGTTGTGGGGAGCATCGTCGCGGTGTTTGAGAGAGGTGGTGGTGGGCACGATAATCTCGTCTGCGCTGAGCAGTGGCGCATCGACCTCGGCGGGGATGGTGATGCCTCCGCCCACAGCCCAGAGGAAGAGAGTGAAGATTGGCCGCATGACGAAGTTGTCTACATGGGCGAGCTTGGCATATCCTGCCGCAGTCAGACTGACGGGCTTGGGGATCCAGTAGTACCGCGGCTTGGGGGAGCGGTAGGCGCGGCTGGTTGGATAGTAGATGGAGACGAGGACGGTCTCAACCTCGAAGGCGGCATCTCCGGAACTCTTGAAGGCGGCTTCTGAGATGCGCTTGGTGCCTCCGGGGAGGGGCACCTCAACATCGACGGCGCCGACACCGTATGTCCCCGTGTAGCCCGGCAGGTTGGAGGCGAGGAGCGGCTGGCGAGTGATGAGGCAGAAGAGGATGTAGAGGGTGACGAGAGAGGAGAGGATGTAGCGCCATGTCAGGCGAGGGCGGAGGAGGGGCCAGACTCTTGCGATGATTTTGGAAGGGAAGGCTCGGATCCAGGATCGGTGGCGGGACTGGGTGAGCCATTTGGGCTGCCGGTGATGGTGATGAGCGCCGAAGTCTAAGTCTGGCGATGAAGGCATGGACAGGGGAGCATCTGGTGCTGAGAGGATATCATCGGCCTCTTCATTGTCGATGAGTGCCTCCAGCTCAAAGTCTTCAGGGGGACGCATGGCTGCTGGTATCTATATGGTACAATATAAGGGAAACTGTGGGATTAACTATATGAATACATACTTGTACAAGGGCGATGAAAATAGGTGATGACGACGGCGATGAGCGAGGCCAGGCGATGACGATTTTGGGTGGAGGTTATGAGGGTCCCGGTTTTAGCGCTATGCACAGTGGCTGATGCAGATCAGAGAGCTGTGATTGGCTCGAGGCCGCTAAGAGACAGGCACATCCGGCAGGTATGGTAGACAGACGGTGATGTGTATTATTGTATGAATTGTTGGAGTAGATGATGGTGCATTGTGCAACGACTAAATTCTCAAATATAAAGCGATATACACCATCTATAGCCATCTATATCTATTCGGTAATATTGATGCGATGATGGCACGTTCCTGGCCAAATCTCAGGTTGCAACATGCCTTTCTGGTCTCTACAAGGAAGCTCAATACTCGTAGCCATTCTCGAGCCTTTGCCAAGTGGCCATCCGCCTAAGGGTCCCATGGGGACTGCGCTCTGCGTCCGGTCAGAGGCACTCCGCCAGTCTCGGTAACGAGGATCGGATCCTCCAGCCTGACACCGAAGCCAATCTCCTTACCCACCAGCCCTGCCTGCTCCGTTGTCACGTATATGCCCTGTCATCACATCAGTACTTATCGTAAAGAAAATCAAACACGGGGGGGTCTTCTTACCGGTTCATTCGTCGCAACCTCACCAGCCTTCAACTTGTGGGAGTTGGCGCCGTTCAGATATGGCGGCTCGTGCATCTCGAGACCAAGACCGTGGCCCAGACGATGCGTGAAGAACGGACCGAACCCAGCCTGCTCGACAACAGCCCTCGATGCCGCATCGACGTCGGAGCACGTCTCATTGACATTCATGCGTTCAAAGGCCGCCGACTGCGCCGCGTGGACGGTGCGCCAGATGCCCATGAGGTCGTCGCTGACGGTGGCCCCGACTGGGAGGATGGTGCGCGTCACGTCGCTGCCGTAGCCGTGGAGTATCGACCCAATGTCGATGAGGACGAACTCGCCGTCCTGCAGCGTCCGACCGCTCTCGCCGCCGTGCGGGTATGCGGCCTGGTGGCCGAACAGCACGATCGACCAGTACCCTCTGCCCACGCCGGCGCGGGCGAAGAGGCCCTGCGCGGCGTCCACCACCGCCTCCTGCGTCGCGCCCACCCGGATGCACTTTTGCAGCGACCGGACCAGCTCCAGCGTGAAGGCGTTGATGCCCTTGAGGATTGCGATCTCGGCGCTGGTCTTGGCCGATCTCAGCGACTGGACGGCGTCGGACATGGGGACGACCTCCACGCCGGCCTGCTGCAGGCCCGCCACGATCATGTACCTGGCGTGCTCGTCAACCATGACCCTGGATAGGCCCGCGGTCCGCACCAGAGGATCGTAGGGCGACTCCTCCTCGCCCCAGGTGATGGTCGTCTTGGTGTCGTAGACCATCTCCAGCTTGGCGATGCGCCCGACCTCGAACTTGGGCACCAGGGTGGTGAACTGACCGTGCTTGTCAATCACGACCAGGAAGGGCCGCTCCGAGAGGTCAAAGCTGGAGGAGACGTTGGCGTAGTAGGTGGTGGACGCCGACGGCTCAGCGATGAAGGCATCCACGCCGGCGGCCTCGAGGGCGGCGGCCAGCGTGGCCTGGCGCTGCAGGAACTCGGACCTGGGGATGGGCGGCACGTCGAGGTGGCGTACGTGTTGCTCGAGGTGCGACCATGCGCACGCCTCCAGCTCTGCTGTCGGGCTGGAAGCCTCCTCGGGACCATCTTCCGGTGGCAGCAGGCTGAGCATGGACCAGGAGCCGAGGACCAGGAGGAGCAGCGCCCAGTATTTGGCGCATCGACGCCTCTGCCGCGGGGTTGGCGGTGGAATTGGAGCAGAATCTTGCGATCCTTGCAGAGGCTGCTTCTCGAGGGGGTAATTGGCCGCCATGGTGATGATACTGACTGTTTGCCAGTAGTTCAGTTCCGGCTCGTCAACCCGATGGTGTCGGGGCGATGTTATAGGAGGAACCACAGGATGATACGTGCTGTGGGGATAGTTAAAAGATAAGCATCAGGTAATCAGATCTCTTAACTTGCCCAACCGGGATCTGTCTGAAAATGGTAAGAATATACGACATATTCTGCTCTACTAATCTGCGTATCATTAAAAAGCACATTAGGTCTAATAGCCTTCTGTTGCCGGTGCTGCAAGTTACACCTATTAATAAGATAAGGTAGTTAACTACAGACAGTCTTGTTGGATGGACGGGCCAGTTAAGAACAGTAAGAGGTCAATTTCATAGCTATAAAATATATCGTTATCAACATGTATTATGATTTAATGTAAGATTTCTTTCAGAAAGCAAAGCCCATATGCACCGCTCCGAGTGATATGCAAAGCTAAATCCAAAAAATGCAACACGGAGAAGCATATCCCAAAAAAACTCCCTAATGACCCATTATGCTAACCAGCAGCCCAGAAAACAAAACATGTCCTTTTGTTTTTTAAAAAAAGAAGAAGAGATGTACGCTATGCTCATGTCTCCTCGATCTCGTGATACCGCCACAACCGCTGGCGGTCCTTCCTCCACCACTTGCCGATGGCCTCGGCCTCCTTGGCCCACTCGACCGCCCCCTCGCCCATGTCCTTCTTGACGCTCTTGAGCAGGTCCTTGAACGTCCAGGCCGTGAGGGCCTTCTCCTCCTGCTGGTCCTCCTCGAGGTTGCTCAGGCTGTACTCGAACGTCTTGTCGAGGGGCATCACCAGCCTCCACGGCGAGTCGGCGCTCGTGACGGCGAGCATGCCGGCGCCCGAGTTGGTGATGCCAAAGTTCCACGCGCGGCGCCCGTTGTGGCTCGTCTTGTAGGGCCGGATCAGGGACTGGCCCTCGTAGTCCTGGATCAGGTCGGAGGCGATGGTCTTGTCCTTCTCGTTGAGGGAGCCCGAGTTGATGAGGAGGTCCAGGATCGTGGGGAGCGTGGAGACGGTCGTCGCGTTGACATTGTACTGGTACCGGGGGAGGTGCGGGTGTCGGAACGTGATGGGGACGCGGTAGTTGCTGATGTGGCCGTTCTCGTACGTGCCCGTCTTGCGGGCGTCCTCCTTGAACGCCTGCCCGTGGTCGCCGGCGAAGACCATGAGGGTCTCGTCGGCGATGCCCAGCTCGTCGAAGATCGCCATGAGCTCCGCCATCCAGAGGTCGTGGAAGCGGATCGTGTTGATGTACTTGTTGAAGTCCTTGTGCCAGTTCTGCATGCCGCTGCTCGGCATGTAGTCGGTCATGTTGAAGTAAGAGGGAAGCTCCCAGGGGTGGTGGGTGGTGCTGGTGAAGTGCGCCATCATGATGCGCTCGTTGTTCTTGGTCGCGTTGGTGAGGTACTCGGTGATGTAGGGCTTCAGGATCGGCTCGGCGAAGCCAAAGTAGCCGATCTTCTGGCCCTCGCCGCTCGTGACGTTGCGCTCGATGTCGTCCTTCAGCTCGGCCTCGCACACCCGGTCCTCCAAACCAATCTTGCGGTCAAACTTGTCCATGTGGTCGTAGCCCTCCGTGACGGACATGAAGAACTTGGGATGCCACTTCCACTCCCTGTAGTCGTCCGATTTGCTGTCGTCGCTCTTGAACTCGTTCATTAGACCCATGATCTGCGGCA
Source organism: Clonostachys solani (assembly GCA_902141235.2). NCBI lineage: Eukaryota > Fungi > Ascomycota > Sordariomycetes > Hypocreales > Bionectriaceae > Clonostachys > Clonostachys solani. The sequence continues at coordinate 2,101,259 of CABFOC020000002.1, forward strand.
GGCAAGGCTGGTAGCTGTCCGTCGCGTACTCCTCGAATTTCTCGACAGGCATACCCCACGTGCCGCAGAAGTTGGTCCCGAAACTCTTTGTGGACATTGTCGAGCCCGTCGTTCCTCCAACGATGTTGATACCTCCGAAACCCTCCTTGCTGGAGTCTTGCCATTTGAGCTTCGAGCGCTCGTATGAAGATCCGTTGGCGGCCCTGAAATTGCCCGCAACACCAGTGATCATCTCGATATGGGGTGTCACATCCGCAAGGCGGCGATTCATCTCGTCCCTCTCCTCCTCCTCGTTCGCGTTCAAAATGTTCTTGTGGATGAAAGAGTCTTGCTGCAGCGGGAAGAGCTCTTCGCGCAAGCTCTCCATCAGGATATACACAACATGCTTAATCTTGACTGAACCGTCCGACAGAGCTCCTTTGAGGGGCTTGAGGATGTCGTTGTCCAAGTTCGAGATCTTCAATGGGTCGTCAACTGGGTTGTAGAAAGGTGAGTATTCAGGGATGCTTGGGCACATCTGCTTCTTCATCCCCTTAGGATGATGATGTCCCCCGTCCCGAGGGAAATGTCCAAATGGAGACCGTGGAGGAGGAGGAGGATGTCGACCGAATGGGGGAGGCGGAGGAGGGGGGAACGGGGGAGGATGATGGTGACCGAACGGAGGAGGCGGTGGCGGCGGAGGAGGAGGAGGGGGGTGATGCGGGTGATGAGGACCTCCTGGTCCATGATGATCCCAAGGTCCTCCAGGTCCCCCAGGCCCCCCAGGCCCGTGATGTCCCCCAGGTCCGTGATGTCCGAAGGGAGGAGGCGGGGGAGGAAGACCAATCTTCTCGAACCGTCTAGGATCCCATCTCTCGAATCCTCGGTGAACCTCCTCGGGCATCCACTCAGGACTCCAATATCGGTAATTGAGGACCTGCTCGTTCCGCGAACCAGGGGCCCAGCCCCTGAAGTGCTCGTTGGGCGCCTCCCAGTTCTTTTCGGAGAGAAGATGCGGGAAGGGGAACGGATTAACGTGAATTCGTCGTTGCTCAGAGCAGTAGTCTGACTCGGGCCTGAAGATGTTAAGCATTGACACTGGCAGGGTGACCGTCATGTGGTCGTATGGCCGGTGAGGGCGAACAATCAAGGCGACTAGGAAGAAGAGCACAACGGCCACCCTGATCGCCCACCAATCTCGCATCTGGATCATCATACGTGCCAATTTTCCTTGGCTACCACCCTCCTCGTCCTTCTCGGAATCCGAATCAAGGCTGCTTGGGAGGTCCGAGTTGACGGACCCGACTTCCGACTCCTCATCGTGTGCTGGTCCCCTGAGGAGATAGTACTGTGTCTTCCGGATAATGAGGAACTGGGCCCTTTGGCATCTGATCAGGACGAACTGCGCGACTGGGAATATGAAGTTTGCGCCAAGTGCCGCGTTGAACACGCCCACAACTCGGTAACAGAGGGTCTGTAGGAGAAAGGAAACACCCAGGAGGAGACCAGCGGAGGCGAGCACAGCCCAGCTGCCGGAGAGCAAGACCTTCAATCCATCCTTGTTGGTCGCGAACGAAGTTGCCTCTTGCCAGGCAAGCTCACCACCCGTCTTGTAGAAGAAACCCAGCTGCGAAGCGGCACCACACAAAGTAAATAGACTGTCGCGCGCAGGGGCAGAAAAACGTTAGCCAAATGTCTCTCCTTCACTCTCCCTCTTGTTTTAGTTTGGCGGTTTGGATTTTAGATTTAGCGGGTGTCGATCAGGGGAGGGTCTTGTCGCAGAACCTAAACGGCCCGGTGGGAAACAGGAGCGGTCACTTGGAGCAAATGCACCCAAACCGAAAGTTGGAGACAAGAAAAACCGAGAAGAACTCGTTTTTACCTGCCTAGACAGCAGAAGGTGTAGACGGGGGGCATTTACACAATACAAGAAGAGTCTGGAAAGAACTTACGAGATGAGAATGCCAATGATGAAGCCCAACAGGCTGAACCAGCCGCGTACAGGGTTCAGGAGGAATCTAAGAAAACATATTGCAATGAAGTCGAAGAGGAAAAACGTCGGCAGGTAGAAGACGAAGGCCAGGAACGGCACCGCGTGGAAGTGTGTACCGAGTGTGATGAATTTAGTGAATATGAGCGAGGAGCAGAAGCCCGTGAAGATGAGGGGGGCGAGCGGAAACGACAGAGAGAACATATTGGGCAACTCGAGGCCCAGGAATCTATCGAGGGCGTACGACAATTACGACTGTTGGAGGAGGATGAACCCCCAGTGAATATAAGGAAATCTATGCTGTAAAGGAGGGTGCGAGTGTTGACGGGGGGAGGAGGCCAGGGGGGGAGGAGCAGAAGCAGCTTTCCCGGGGAGAAACCATGGGAAAGCGTCAGCCAACCAGCTCAGTCGATCGTGATCGATGTATGTATGCCTGTAGTAGGCAGTGGGCGTATTTTGGCGCGAGTACGATGATGTCAAGGCGTGGAGATCCGACCAGACAGATCAACGGGGCCGCGAAGAACAATGAAAAGAAAGTAGAAGGAGAGAAACGGGCGTCGTGGGGCCTCCCTACACAAGGAAGAAAGGAGCAGAGGATTACAAGGGGAGAAGAGAAGAAAGAGGCAAGAAGATGGGATGAGATGGATATGGAAATGGCCAGGCAGAACCAACATCACGCACTTCGGAATAGCCACACCCTCCGTCCACAGCGAGAAGCCCCTTGGCCAGCAGCAGCTCCGCCAACAGGTCCGAGCGAGGAGGCAAACGGTAGGCAGGAAAAGCTCAGTCCAGGCCAGCGGCAAGGGCTTGGCCAGCCAGGCCCTCCCGCCAAGGCTGAAGGACTATTACTAGCTACATGGGAGACCATACCCAACCGTACCTGCGGAATTGTATTGCAGCTAGGCACCACCACACCCCAGAAACACGAGCAGGCAATAAAAAGAAATTGGTCGCGTGCCTGTCTGGGCTTCCAGCAGTCCTGTATGCCCCAGCTAGCTGCACCTGGGACCCTCCCTCCCTTCCCGTCCCGCGGCCGCCTCTGCTGTGTTGGACGCCTCCGTGGGCCAAAAAGAAAAGAAAGCAGCTAGCGGGTGCTGGTTAGATGCCAATCCTGTCCTAGTATGCCCAATAACCAACAACCAGCACCGCAGCGCATGGAGGAGGTGCGCTGGGGTCCACCAGCCAACACCAACTAGCATCGCCCAAAAAGCATTTGTCGTTGACGAGGCACGCGATCACTTTCGCAGCCAGCCATATTGACTCAGGTCAGAGTAGGTCGCTGCTGAGTCATGGCTGCTGCACAACGAGCGAAAAGCGCCCCTAACACAGCCGCTGGCATAAGTTCCTCACCGGCTTTTACCGCGGACGCACTAATCCCCCCGATATTGCGGGGGCTGAGCCACTAAACCACAGGCACCTCAACCCCTAACTCCAGGCCAAGCCTGCTGCCTGTGGGTGAATGCAGACCTGAGGAGTGGCGGCCTGTTATAATACTTCGGATTTGTAAACAGTCAATGCATGGGATCGGCTTGGCTCTCACCAATATGGAAGCCGCGGCAGGAACCAGATACTGGAAGCAAATTAGCACTTGCCTCCAGGTCCCTGCCTTCTCTCCACCCCCTTCAATTTTGTGCTTGGGCGACCGACTGTTGCGGCTGCTCGTAGCTCTTCACGACCAGCCCATTTCAACACCCAGCTAGTGCTCACCCGTACAGGACCGGTACACAGTCAAGCAGTACAGTATAGATCAGCCACTCGGGCAACCGCCCAGGAGCTCGGACGAGATCTTCTCGATCAATCGCCTACCTGGGCGTTTAGGTAGCTCCTACGTAACAGAAATCTCCACTGGATTGATTGCCCACACATTGCGAGTCGGCCTTGTTGGGTTATTGCTCTCCAACTGCTCATTAACTCACGACAGCACGGCTGGATCTGGCAGGCAGAAACACGAAGGAATGTCCATGGGATCTCCTGTATCTGGCAGACAGCGAGCCATGGAAGTACATGTTATAAGCTCCGCCGTGCCCTGGACTAAAATCGATACATTTCCTACACAACGGTACGAGTATGCTTATTCCTGCATGGACAAGCTGACCGGGACCTATGTCCCAGAGGCACGCGACCACAGCGAGCTCGCCCTGCTCCGTGAGCCTGCAATGTCGATTGTAATGGCTGGACCCGAGCTATCGTTGCAGAATACGGCATAGCCCAACCCAATGGTGCCGGGAGCCGAATGCCAACATGTCGCCATCTGCTCTGAGTGGTAGCAGACACACCGTGATGTGGGGTGAGACAGCCGGGGTTGTCCGGACATGCCTGCACCTGAAGTTGCTCATCACTAAAACTCAAACAAATCCAGTGGAAACACATCTTACATCGCTGTCCAGGAGCAGAAGGTGACACCACCGATACTATCGACGTCCCCTCCGCGTGGCTGTTTCCTCCCAGGGCTCTGTTTTCGTTTGGCTTGGTGAGATGGATGCAACCCTCAGACCGTGTGTGCGCCAACCCGGCCAACGCAACCGGCCCAGCCTATCCCTAACCAAAGCTTTCTCTTCTCTGAATAAGGCTGACACGACCCTGTCGTCAATGTGGAGCTCGATTTTCAATCCAGTGGCGGAGAGCTGGACCGCCGCTGCATTGCATCCTTTTTTGCACTTCACCCATTCTCCACAAGGAGCTATATACTTAGTGTGTCAATATATCCCAGCACGCAATTCGAACACACAAGTACTATCTACGCGCCATAAGCACAGACTGGCAATCGTCCGCAGCATCGGAGCAAATCACCAAGATCCCATCAAGCCAAAACGCATTAAAATAGCAGTAGCGCGACGCCCCCAGACCGACTAGCATGAGATGAATGCCAAAAGCACTGCCACTTCCCATGAAAAGGAGAGGCATTGTTCTTTCTTTTTTTGGCAGCCCGATATTCGTAAATCACTCCCTAACAAGAGACCTGACACGAATCTATACGCAGTATACGCTTAATGTGAGGGGCCGGGTATGGTTCCAGAACGGCCCTAGGCCTCTCCCCCCCTGGTTCTGGCATCTTGGCACGTTCCATCCAGCCATGCGTTCGTACGTAAACAATGGTCAAACAATGACCACACCGCACATGGGAAAATCAAGGAATCATCATCAATCACGACACTCTCCTCCCCTTTACCCCGCCTCTACGCCAGATCTTGGCCGCTCCTTTCGGTGAGGAAACGGCGAGCGCCAAGAGCGCCAGCGTTTCTCTTTTGCCATATCCGGACCAGGCCGTATGTAGTAGCGATCTCGCTGTGCTACTGTACCCCGTGTCGTGTTTTTTAATTGGGGCACACACCGGCCAAGCGCCGTTTAAAGTCGTGGGAAGGGGAAAAATCACGATGCTGAATAAGGAATACCGCCTCCCCTGAGCGTGCCATATATGCCCCCCTATCCACTCCCTCTCCTCTCCCCTATCCACCTCTTCGCCTTCCATGGGTTCCGCGCTAGTAAATATCCGAGAACTGGACGCGAGGGGAAACGACCGAAGAACTGCTCTGCTCTACAAAGTTCCAAAAAACGCTCTCGGTATCTCGGCCCCGGACCATTTCGCTGGATAACTCCACCCACCCATGGCGATGTCATCATAACCAGTCTGGGGGCCGAGGGCCAGAGCCTACGTAGTTGCATGGCTTCGCTGTTAATTACTGCTCGTAGCATGAACAGATGTCAAGGTGTAAGACGAGTGCGAGAATCATGACAAATCGGTTTGTTTGAAACACCAAGGTGCGCTGACTGTTGCTTACAAGGCCATGACTACAATGCACTGCCCACATCCGACAAATGATGAGGCCGAATCGAACGAAGTGACCATGTTTTGATATTCGCCTGGGAGGAGGAGATAATTTATGTTTATATTTATTTTAGTTTGCATGTGTAACTTGTGATCGAACCACGCCGCCGCCATGAGATAAGTTGGGCTGGTATCCCAGATACATCCCCCTCTTCGTGCACAGCTCTCCGTTCCATCTCCTTTCTCCGTCTATCACCGACGGAGAATCTATCACAATTTAGTACACCGTTCGTCCGTGTTCGCATTCACTGCTGGGATCTACTAGAAATTTTGGGGAATTGCCTGCGCGGTGCTTTACAGCTTGCCTGGCCTTCATCATCATCCCCCCAGCAAAGTATCCAGAGTGTTGTATTACCTTAACCCGAAATTATTACCCCGAGGCATGAGGATGCGTGCGACAAACTCCCTGTGAAATGGTATGTACCATGGTAGCGATTGCCGACGCCTGATTCTAGCAGCTGCTATGCCTTCGAGTAAGTCCACCTCTTCAACTCTCAGTAGGTGGCTTGCATAGTATGCAGCTATAGATAGCAGGTGTAGGCGATGTAGAGGCAGATTGAAACAAGAAAGATGTCGTGAGGAGGATTCCAGAGAGTAGGCGATGGTCTGAACGGCTTGTCACCCGTGATCTCTTCCAGCCGCTCATGCTTCCGGGGGTCGATAGAACAACAAGGCCTTCCTGTTCGCACATGGCCCTATCTCGGGCCACTCAGCCTTCTTTGCCCCAGCAAGACACCGCTCCAAGTCTGCCTCAAGGAACTGTGCAATCTCTTCGCTGTCCCACACAATCTCCCTCCTCCTCCGCAGCCGTAGCAGGGTGATGGCCCGCCGCCGCACCGCCGTGTCCGTACACGAACCGTACACGACGATCAGCGCGGGGATGAGGTCGGCGTGCAGAGTAAAGACACGCATCGTGGACGGGGTCATGGACAGCAGCCGCTCCACCTGGTCCATGACTTTCGCACACTCATCCGGCTCCATCGTAGGATCCGCATCCCACGACTCCTCCTCGTCGTCGTCCACCATCAGCCTCCACATGTGCCGTTGCAGCCGCAGGTTCAGAACCTCGTAGCTCTCGTCACTCTCCAGCCCGAGGGCTTCCAGCGTCTGCTCGAAGCGGGCCTCCCACACCAGGAATCGCTTCTTGACCGTCTCCCACGATGCCCGCTCCACCTCTCTGTGCTCCAGCGGCACGTCTGCCCACTTGCCTCCCTCCTCTGCCGCCCACTCGGTGTCGTACATTTGCATCTCGATTTCCGCCAGCTCGTCCCATACCTCTTCCAAGCTGGCAAACGGTTTATCAGCCGCCTCGCTGTCCCCGGCGGCCGGGTTCGCGAAGGACGCAAGATTAGAGAGCAGCTTGTCGTATGTGAACGGCGTCACATCCGACCCGATCCCCCTGAATAAGGCGGCAATCTCTCGCAAGGTCTCCTCGGAAACCGGAGGAGTTGGTGATACCTCTGACAGCGAAGCAAGGAGACGGGAGCCAGATGCTAGATGCTGGAATGCCTCGGTGCGGGCGCCTCGCAGAGCCTCCAGGTAGACGAAGAGGAGGCAGCATATGAGTATAAGGGGTATGTTGGGGTTGGAGTCTGGCGGGTGGGACATCAGCGGGACGAGGCGTGTGATAGCCTGGTTGTACTGGTGGTTGAGCACAGCCTCGGAGGAGGCAATCTGGTTCGGGGTTGCGAATTCATGGCCCATGAACAGCCAGTGCGTGGTGCCCAGCGCCGTGACAGCGTGACGGATCAAGGGTTCGCTCTGTGCCAGCGAGGGGAGGGTCCGTCGCCAGAAGTCTTGAGGGCCGTTTGTATGAACAATATCCGCCAACGTACAGTTGAAGAAGTGGCCGAGGAAACGCAGCTCGAGGGCTTCTCCTTCATTCGCAAAGATTCTCGTCGGTCGTAGAATGGTCTGAGGGGGGGAGGAGGAGGAGGAGGCGATGGCGGCGGCGGGCGCAGGCGAGGGGGAGGGACTGATACTGGCGTTGTTGCTACCCTCCGATCTTTTGACTATAATACTCTTGGAGCTGGAGGAGGAGGGCGTCGCCTGTCGGACGACAAGATTCCTAGCCGGCGTGCCAGCTCTGCTTCGGCTACTATCGACGCTGCTGCTTCTGCTGCTAGAGGTTCCGGGAAGGACTGCACTGCCAGCAGTGCTCCCAGGTAAGTGGGCGTATCCATCGCACTTCCAGCCGCCGTCTCTGCACCGGCGGCAGGTGGGCTTCTCTTCATCGCATTTCTTTCGGCGAGCTCTAGTGTTTCATTTATCAGAATACTGTCGCGAATATAGGCAGACAAACTCGGCTTGGCCTGGAGCGGAGGGGATGTCGTAGGGCTGGGAACGGGCTGCCAGCGGCCGCAACGATGGTCTGCAGATGAACCCTTCGTGCATGAACCGCCGGATAGAAGCCAATGAATGAGGCTGAAGAGGACAACCTACTTGCTGCAAGTATGTCAATACGATCGGATCTCCACAGCATAATTCTCCATTCAGCATTTGCAAAAGGAAAGCCAGCGGTTCGGCTTCGTTCTCGGGTAGGCCGTATCGTGAATCCACACACCTGCTCGGACCCGAGAGACGTTGTGCCTTACCCGTTTGGGGGACCGACGTGAAACTTGGAAGGGGGAGGGGGCTTTTTATTGGGGAGGGGAAAAAAGAGTCTGGAACAGCCTCTAGGCCCTGTCTATAGATTGGGCTCTAAGAGCCTGGGAGTCTAAGAGGCTGGTGCAGCGGGAAGAAAACGCCATGATAATAGATAGTCTGGTTGAAAGGATAGAAAGAATCGACGACGACGGGTTTGATGGATGGAAGTTGACAGATCGGCCGCTGGACAAGAAAGTGGTGCGAATGTACTTACCATGTGAGACACCCGGTGCGAACTTTGGGTGCGTACGCCCTGGTAAGTTTGGGCTTGTGAACGCCCTTTCCGGCAGCATTGGACGCCATAGCGGGCCGAGAACATAACAACATAGAGGCGCCTTCCAATGGAGGTTACCGCAGCGTACAGAGGGGGAGAGGAACACGATGTGTAGCATATAATATATCTCGGCAGGGAAATGAAGGCATCGCTGGACAAGCTCGATGAGCCGAGCACCCAACCGTGACGCTGGGAGCGGCCCACAGGGCAGAGCGATACGCTGCGGCCAATCAGAGGCAAGTGCTCACCCGCCCTCCATCGTTCAATGGCACCGTAGTGGACGTTGTTTGTGGTTATAGTGCCTGAGTGGGGGGAGGAAGAACTCCCGATAGGTGCAGATACGCTAGCATTGCCAGTGGCCCACTGCATTGCAATGGGGATCTGGTGGATTCAGGCGCTCCGTGTTGGGGCCGCAGACACCGGAGAGGCACCGCAGGGGTTGATCTTACGGCGTGAGCAACTGCCACAGCGCCCTTCACTCCGTTTGACCCAACACTGCCATCTGCCAACCGACCCCAACGCACCCCAAATGCGTAGGTTGACGCGCAGCCGTTTCTTGGCACATCATCCGTTCTCATCAAGGCCGCACCGCAGGGACGTCGGAGATGATGCAGGAGGCGATGATGCCCCAAGGGAGTGACGTGGAATCCAGTGACGAGTCGACGAACCCTTCAGGACAAGATATTAATAGATATATGGAGTTTATTATCAGGCACGGCATATTAGGTGGTTGAAATGCTCCAGGATTAGGTACCATGCGGATCATAAACGGTCGGCGATCTGTGGCCAAGCTTGGAAGGCCGGTTGGATGTCGAGGCTCGTGACAACTTCCACGTCTTTCTATCTGTCGTCGAAAGGTCGTGAGAGCAGGACCAGCTCATCGTCACCCACCATGCCTCACCTCCGCTCACCCAAGGTCTGGGGGTCTGGGGACCGTACTGATAGCACTCTATCAGCGGAAACTGGCACATGGCACGGGCTGGTCTGCTCACCTGCTTTATCCTGCGTGGCTCCCGCCCGGAAAGACTACCGAGTTCGCCTGGCAGCCAACGATAGCTTGTTCTGATGGATCGATGGGCAGATAGCCTCGCAGCGTTGCACCACCACTCAATGATCTGCCCCGGATCTCCCTAGGCTCGGCCCTGTTCGATGACAGGTATACATGTACACGAACGCCGGCGGTCCAGGACAGAGTGGCCTAAACCTTGAAGGCAAGTGCGTGCTACATTGTTCGTGTAAGCATGTATAGGTGGCGCTCCACGATCATGATCGGTCTTGCCCTGATGGCCAGCCACAGTGCCAGGTGCTGCCTCTCGCCAAGCACCCTCGGGAGCCGACATCCGAAATGTATCCAGTCTGCAGACTACCGACAGACTATCTGCCCTAGGGTAGCTTAAGGCGAGCACGAGCGACGTACCGCGGATGAGCAAACGCGGGTGCGCGCTGGCTGCGTCTAGACCAGGCCGGTCCCCAGATGTGATGTGCGTGCTCGCGTACAGTACACGAGTGTCGCGGGGCTAAGTGGCCTTGGCGTATGCTAACCGTACCCGTGGCTGCTGAACGCTCCCTTGGGTCCAGAACCTCGTCGCTGCCGAGGGGCTGCCGATGGGGCTGAGAGGTCCCCTCCACGCCTATTCGGGTTATAATACTGCGGTCCTTTTGGTACATTCTGGCCCTAAAGCTAATGGAACCTACCGCCCGTCGCCAGGGCCCAGTCCCGGACCTAGAGCGCTCTTCAGTGCCGCTTGCCTGGTCTGATCCAGCCAGCTCGCTAGGTACCTCAATCCTCCAGAGTCCAACCATCGTATCGCAATATAATGCTTGTGCCGTCAACCGTTGGCTGCCTCCTGGTCGCTCCCAAGCAGCTGGATCCCCCACTTCGCTTGTATTAATCGTGCCTGATCCCCCTCGTTTTGGCCCGGTTGACAGATCGCCATTCATCGACAGCAACTCATTCCTCGCTTGAGCCTGTATCCGTCAATCCTTACATTAGTTCTCCCCTGGTCGGCCTCCGTCGAGCACCTGCGCATTCGCACCAATCAGTCACTCAGTCCACCACATTCCCGACCGACTACTGGTGTCCCGCTACTGAAACTAATAGGATTGCTTTGGCACCAGTCGCATTATATACAGCAGCCGTCTTACTCAAGGTTCCCGGGCTCCGTTCCCTAACCAAATATCATTGCCCATCTTTCCCTTCTGGGACGAATCTCGGCACTGGGCGAACTTTGCTTTTCCTCTTCCCTATTTGAATACTTAATTTCCTCTGCCATCGATCCTCCCTGTTCCATCCATCCTACATAGACAGAAGGGCTTTTTCCATAATTAGAGTCGTCTCGCATGCACTCATAAACCCAATCTTTCTCATATCACTCATTTGGAAAGAAGAACGAAAGTATCAGCAGGGGGATAAAGTCATCGTCACCACACAACCCTCCATCAAGGACCTATTCAGTCAAGGCGCAGCTGCAGCTCTCTTCCTACGACGACCAACAGTCACGAATCAGCCAAATATACACCATGCGACCTGTTCTGCTCCTTTCCCTGGGCGCTGCCCTGAGCCTTGCTGCTCCCGTCGCCATCGTGCCATCTCACGGCCTTCAGATCGACGACAGCGATCTTCTCAAGGTTCGCGAGGAGACCACTATTCACATCGACGACAGTGATCTTATGAAGGTTCGCCATGTCTCCTCAGAGCTCGAGCAGCCTTCGCGGCCGGCACATGAAGGATGTATCTTAATGCACTTCTTCCACGCTGCCCCACGATATCTCTCGAAATCCCTGGGCCGCATCGAGACCGTTGGTGCAAACTCGAGGCTTCTCCCTGTGTTCTGGTTCAACAAGAAGACGGGCGAGGAAGACGGCCAGGCACCGGCCACTTCCCTGGAGACCACCGACGTTAGCGAATCAAAGCACGGTGGTGATATTCTGTATCTGGCTGATGGAGAGCATCAATCATGGGGCCGACACAATCGCCATCATCGCCATCACCGCCGCCACCGTCACCGCCACCCAATCATCCATACCGTCATGGTCTGGGCACACATCATTTCTTTCTTGTTTCTGATCGGCTTCACCGTCATTTACCTCGTCAGCTTCGTCCTTAGCAAGGTATGTTCAGACCACCGTTCTGCTCCAGCAAGACTTCAATCCAAACTAACTCTGAATTTGTGCAGACGTGCGATGACTCCGAGGAGACTGAGCAAGAAAAGCGGCAGCAGCGAGTAGTACTCGACGAGAAGAAGGCCCTCGTCCTCATGGAGGAGGTGTAGCCTGAACCACCGCCTCGGCTTTTGTCATATTTCACACTACTAAACTACACATCACACGACGGAACTAAAAGGATTTTGCACGGAAAATACCCCCGGACGGCCTACACTTCCTGGATTTCTTTATTGTACACATGTATCACCGATCGGATAGATACCAGCGCGCGCGTTTTCACGGTCCCAAGGCGTTTTTTGCTTGACATAATTACTACTATTGGATACACTCGGATTTACCACCATGTTGTTCAGCTTCGGATAATGACCCAAGACAGAATGACAAACCGATGATGATGGGAGGGGTGGTGGTTCGGACTCGGCGTTTGATTGGCCATTGATGGCGACATTAGCCCAGGGCGTGGGCTATATTTCCTCGGAGCGGGTTATGCATCATACAATGCACACTTACATTACTGTCCCTACCTGCTACATACGATTTTATCTGTTTTCTAGAGAGATACCACCCATAAATGAACTCAAAACTTACATTAATTTCAAGTTCCGCCCTCTCCTGTCCTCCCAGTCTTTTCATTCCGGTGATCACGGCCTGAAATCGATGGAGGCTAGCCCCTCGTTGAAACGATGGGCTTGTAGGACTGGCTGTACGACCCTGGCCCGGTAGGCCCGTCTAGACTCTCAGCGGGGGGGAGAAGACTGTTCTTCTGGGATGAGAGCACGTGCACCAGCGGGAAGGGGTCAAGGGGAGCAAGCAGGGCTGATGTGACATGGGGGCTAGCCTGAGCACTAAGAATATTAAGTCGCCTCCACACGCTCTACGCCAGATGTGGGCGAGGGCTGCTCTTCCTGCCATAACACGCCTATTATCTAGGCGGATTGTGGGAGCAGGAGCAATAAGAATATCTTCTGGACCAACGAAGGAGCCTCGCCGGGTCCAGGGTGTGGCAGATAGTATGCATCCTGGGAGGATTCAGGACGGTCAATTTACTTCTCGTCGGCAAATGAAGCGAGCTGAAGTGCTGTGTCATGCATAGCACAGGTGGTATTGAGCAATGATGCTGAATTGGTTTGATTACAGCCGTCCAATATGGCCTGAACTAGATCCCACCCACCCACAGCAATCCAACCTTCCCCTTATCAGAGGGACGGTCCGGCCGCATGAATGCCCTCATTCGATTTATTTGCTTGCGCCCGGTGTTTTTGTCTCTCCTCATCATGCCCAATCATCCGTGTGCTGGCGGGGTGTTACTGAAACGGGAGGCCTCCATCGGTACATATTTTGCTCGATTTTCCTTATACAGGCACATTGATCGTACTTTAGGGTGAGCATGGACGACACAGGCACGGCGCCATGCATTACGTCCCTTGTTTTCTCACTCCCGCAGGTCCATTGCAGATCCCACCCGGTCGGTTTGACTCCCCTACACATGGGCATTGGGGGATCGAAATATCAGATACAGCCGATTCCCCGAACCCCTTGCCAAGAGCAGCCCAACACCGCTCAGTTGAAGCTGCTGTCCTACATGCGCCCGTGAGCAAATGAATCAAGTTTGAGCCGCTGGCCCTGCGCTGACGTGAGATCGCGCCCTATAACCCCCAAGCGCGCGCCAAGGCCAGTCTGCCTCCCTCGTTTGATCCCAATCTCAACTGCCGTTTTCAAGATGCTGTTGACGCCAGGGCCAGGTTGAAGCCAGGGAGGATTTGTAATCTTTGGCAGTCTAACTGACCACGTTCTCTGCTATTTCGAGGAGCCACTTTGCTATTTTAATTTTCGATAACATGCCTCCTTTTATTACCATCGTTGCATGAGCCGCTTCTGATCCAAAGTGATTCCCTGCAGCCGGTCAACTAGCAGGAGCCGCATGGACCGATGAATTAATTAACACATCCCACCGGCACCGCGGATGCCGAAAAAAATGAGCCCCAGCGGCCTGGCTGGTGCGCGCAGGCATCGGTCTTCGGTCTTGAGTATGAGAGGAACGAGCAGCGCAGTTGCACCGACGGCTCCTGCGGCCCAGGCCAGAGAAAATAATCGTACATGCAGAGAGCATAGCCCCCCATACAATGTGGTCACGTTACCTCACTGTGAGATTTGTCTGGAACATGATTAATTATGCTGCCGAAGGAAGTAAGACTTGTTCCTGCTCGGAGCAAGGATTCCAAGACACGCTCACCGCTGATGAGCTGCCTACCCTAGAGGACCAACCACAACATCCGGGGTTTAGGGATGGGTATACTGAACAGCAGCCCTTGGTTTTTTTTTCTTTCTTTTTTTCTTGTTCTTTGCTTTGCTTTGCTTTGTTTTGTCTTGTTCGTGAGATTGCTTTTTGACTTTGCATCTGCGTGTTGTCGGAATATTATTCGTCGACTAACAAAAAGGTACTTTTGTGTAGCCTCATGCCAGTCTCGTCATAAAGAGCGGGTTGGAAATTATCATAAGACGTATGTTTGACAGGCCTAGTAGAGAAATACCAGTACTGAAGTAGAATTCCTGCCTCAAGAAAGGTTCAACATGCTGTCTTAATTAGCTAATCTACATGGACTTTATCACACGACCATACACACGAGTGCAGGTATCTGCTCACGCACTGACGGGGTAGTAACTCAACATGAAAGACCTTGTGTTATGTCCTTGTTCTACCAAGAACTAAAGAACAAGAATTAATAGGTAAGTTTGAGCCGCACTTAATTCACACATTTCACAGCCTACCTCCCTAAGTAGGCTGCGACCATAGAAAGCTAATATAATCAAAGTCTTACATGAAATAGGTACCAGAAACAAGTTCATTGTTCGCCGAAATACAAAGGCCATTCTCGAGTTATTGTTCAAGAACTAACCTACAGACTGCAGTATATTACGTGCACTTCAATCAGTTGTGGATTCAGCCAAGTGGCACATCAAGGTTCCGCTCAGCGCATCCCAACATGAACGCAATCTCAACGCCCGTTCAGAGTACCCAATTTGGGGAGACCTCTCTGCGGCCAACTATCGAAGTAAGGAGGCAGTTAACGAGAAAAGAGAAAGGTCAGAAATTGGCCCAGGCGGTGCAACATGCCTATGAGTCCGGCAACAAGCTGTACACCAAAGACATGTTTCGGGAGATCGAAGTATTCTTAGCAAAGCACTCTTGGACCGAAGCTACGTACATTACGCTCCCTTCTAGTACGTTCCTGACACCGCCATCTGAATTCGGTATCTAACAGCAAATAGTGATTGGCATCAACACCAAGGTTGCTATCCCTTCACTTGAGAATGACGGCCCCGGCGAACCGCAATTGTGAGCAATCATCCCTGGCTAGACTATACAAAAATCAAAAGCTAATCAAATCAAAACTAGGGTTCCATTCCCGGTTATATATCCATACCGGAAGCTGATGAATCTAGCACAGAATGCTTTCGAAGGAGAGACTGATGAAGAACTCGTTGACCCAAGTATCCCCGAAATCAAAATGGCCGCTTTCACCTGTCCTATCAGAATAAGTACCGTATTTACAATGATTTCGGAAATTCCACATCATCAAGTGGAAGAGACCTGGAGCTTCATAGAGGAGAGCTGGGAGCAAAGCAGTTTTCGGATAGAGTTGCTTGATATGCTGAACCTGGTAGATCGGATACCTAAAGTTAGCCGAGTAGTCTGTCTTGGGCTGGGGAACCTTGCTAAAACTCTCGCGGAAGATAACATCTATGAGACTGTTGAGCCTCCGAGCACTCTACCAGGCTACCGCAACTACATCAACCACTTTGTCGCTCTCACTGTTGCCCAGGTCATTGGAAGTCGCCAAGCGAATCGCCTCTCACCAGATACAGAGCCGACACACGGGCAACAGTCCTCACTCAAAGTGGTTGCCGAGGATTTTAGCTACAGTCTACAGGATAAGGAAGTGTTGGCCAAGGCCGGATTTCAGATCTTGAACGGCTATGGTACCTCGGCCTTTCGAGTGGTTGACGACGAAACGATTCTCGTCTGTTGCGATCCCCGAAGGGCGGTAATGGAGATTATTGCTGATATAGCAAGACCGGCAGCTATGCTATGGATCCAGGACCTTCCAGAAGTTGAACAGGGGGATATCCAAACAGAATACTGGGAATTCATAAAGAGGAAGTTGTGAGTACAATGACTGTTATTTCCTTGAATGCAACTGCCAACGGTTCGGTTGCTTTTGTTCTTGGAAGCTAATCAGAAGATCCCTAGTTCCTTTAAAAAATACGAAGATTCACCAAGGACTATTCAACTTCTTCAGGAGTACACGAAGTATGAAGTTGAAGTCAAAGCTGAGGTGCTGAGAACAGACTTGTATATCCGGAATACCTGATCTAGCGACACATCAATTACCTGGAAATTTCGTCATTTCTGCGCACCGGAAGGAAATGTTATTTGTAACATGAGACGGAAAGTCTGAAAAGGGTAGAAGTGAGTCGAGATACTTAAGTCTACCTGTACCAAGGGATATTCCGCTGGTGGGAAGGGCCGAGCAGTCCTTTGGTATGCTTCTTACCAACATATTCACGAGCACTTTCAGTTTTGTTTATAAATTTTAGAGAAGTCCTCACGGGAAAGAAACAAAATTGTGTGATTGGGTCGGAGACAAGTCTAAAACCCAGCTGCCTCATTTTACACCCTGAGATTGTTCTTGGGAGTTTTCGTGATGAGCCGAGGTATCTAAACGTAGAACACAGCCGTAGATTTGTGCGAATTACTAAATATCTAAAACCCTTCAACAATTTTGGGATCTTTGTGTTTTTGGATTTGTGCTTGGAATGATGCGTAGCAAACAAAGAAAGGCATAGCCCAAAGGTTCATGGGCGAGCGTACCAACGGATATCTCGGCTCACTGGATGACGAAAAGTTGAAGTAACATTCAAATTCCCTTGATTGCTTCCCGGCCATCTTCCTTTTCTCCCTCGTTCTATGCTTAGTTTACAACCTTATTTCGATAATGTTAGACCTGAATAATAGGGAAATTATAGTAACAGCTGTTTCATCTGAGATATTGGGCTTCTTGAGAAACCAAAATTACATTGTATTCGATAAGAGAAAGTTGTCTTCTATCCTTAGCAATAGTCCATCCCTAATGAAGGTGGCTGGATAAGTAACCGTTATATCAAACAAGACGGCCAGCTTCGGTGTCAAACTGTTAACTAATCCGGCCACCGCAGGTACAAATACAAGCACGCAGACTTTAATTATCTCCCCGACTGCCTTAAAAAGGTAGCTGTATGCTTGTAATTCTTGTTTCCGGGACATATATCAAGGCTGCTTTTGCCCCTCAAGGAAATGCTGATTTCAGATCGATCTCTTTCTGCGGTTCTTGAAAGCTGGCTGGACTGATAATCGTTGATCGGTTTTCTTTCTTGATTACGTTAAGGCAGGCGCTCACATTAGTGCCTCGTTCCCCAGTACTTTGATATAGCGACTCTAGCCTCATTTTCAACAAGCTTACTGTACATCTGGATGGCATGAGGAGTACCGGCGTCGGCTCGGACATGTTATGTCGTTTCATGTTGACTTCATGAAGTAGACAAGCTCCCCCCATCGACGTCATACATAAGTGGGCCAATTATTTCTTTTCTATGGAACAAGGCCCTCTCGTTCATCGTGGTCTCATGAGGCGGGTCTCACGTATGAGGCTGGAATGGAGACAACTCGGAGATCCGAGACTAACAAACAGGCCATCGCAGGTCACACGTAGCTGCAAATGCTATGATCGAGCCCTCGGATTTCGGAGCTTGGTTCAATTGAGTGTACCAAACGAGAAAGATTAGGTGATGTTGGTGGGAAAAACTGGAAATAGGAGTCGCTTGTGAAGCATTTGTGACATGGCGATCTCGTCGGCATCGCCATTACGCACGCCAATTAAAAAATGGAACTTTGCAGCCCTTCTTTGCCTTTGCCCACTACGACCGATATGGGTACGTACTCTGTTTTATGTGGCGGATATTGATGAAATGATACTAATTGATTAGCGGTAAGACTGGCAACATTGAACGCTCGGATATGCGAGGCGAGAACAGGGTCAATGTTGATGGCCCAATAAGAAGGAATCAATTTCTAAAATTTTCCTAAATGAGAAAATTGGAATTACTGGCAAATCATAAGTAGGAACGCGCACATACGCACTTTCGCGGCCAAATGATGCATCACTCGGGGTTCTGTGAGACGGTGTCGGCGATTCGGAGATATTGACATCCATGTTTGCACTCCAATCCGAGTACATTGGAGCAAGACAAACTTTCTCGGGAACCGAGATTGACACTTTGTGAGCAGAATCGTTTGTAGGGGCGATACAAAATAGGCATCGAGTGTGTCGCACGATGATATAAGGATACGGGAAGACCGGTGAAAAGGCAACATCACAAGCCACGACATCCTTCACCGCTGACATCTCAAGAATGACCAGCGAAGAACTTGCGAAGCCCCGGCGCTCTTGCGCCGGCATCCTTTTCGATGCTCTGGGATTGGACTCTCTGTACCGGTCTGCCCCCGATGTCAAACTGCTTTGCGCTCAGCGTTTTGTGCGCCTTTTCGCCTACGGTGCCTCGACGCTCGTGCTCGTTTCCTTCCTCCGCGAGCTGCAGGCATCCCAAACTCTCATCGGACTCTTCATGACTCTGACTCTTGGTGGCGATATTGCCATCAGCTTCCTCCTTGCCCTATTTGCTGATGGGATCGGCCGTAGAGCTACCCTCGCCCTGGGGGCCATCCTCATGACGGCCAGTGGTCTCGTCTTTGCGTGGTCTGATAACTACTGGATTCTTCTAGCAGCAGCTATTCTGGGCGTTATTAGCCCAAGGTATGATTTACATGGTATGATCTTACTTGTGGATGGAAAAAGTGCTGACGGATGATGATGTAGTGGCAACGAGATTGGTCCATTCCGGGCTGTCGAGGAGAGTATCATCGCTCATCTCAACACATCTACCCACCTAAGCGATATCTACGCCTGGTACAGCCTATCAGGGACGGCTGGCACAGCGTTTGGCATTGTGACCTGCGGCTGGGTCATCCACCATCTTCACCAGGTCCTTTCTAAGCCTCTGCTCGAGGCTTACCGTCTGGTCTTCCTTGCCTATTCCGCCGTTGGCGTTGTCAAATTTCTCCTGGTTCTTCTTCTTAGCCGAGCTGTGGAAGCTGAGGTTGAAGCGGAAGAGCCTACACAAAGCGAGACAGCTCCTCTACTGGGGGAAAGGGAAGAGCGCACAAAGCCTGCGCAGACTCGCCGCAGCTTGCTTCCCAACGTCAGCAAGCAGAGTATCCCAGTTGTCATTAGCCTGTGCATCCTCTTTGCGCTCGACGCCTTCGCTTCTGGTCTTGCTCCTCTGTAAGTCTCAGCTAGCCTTCTACTAATATGAGTGTGTGAATGGCCTAACTGACACGTTCACAGGTCATGGGTCACCTACTTCTTCAAGTCGCACTACAACATCGAGGAGGGCAGGCTCGGGTCTATCTTCTTCGTCACCAGCATCATCTCCGCCTGTTCGACCATCGTGGCTTCGTTCCTTGCCAAACGTTTCGGAAATGTCAAGGTGAGGAATACCCTCCGCCCTACTGGACCCCGCTCCCTCGAATGAACGTATTCATTGGCTGACGTTTATATTAGACCATGGTCTTCACCCATCTGCCCTCCGCCGTCTTCCTTGCTCTGATCCCCATCCCCAACGAAGCTCACTGGTCCGTTCTGTTCCTCGCCCTGCGTGCCTGTACGCAATCCATGGACGTCGCACCGCGCTCCGCCTTCCTCGCCACCATCTTCCAGCCCCGGGAGCGGACCGTGATCCTCGGTTTGGTCAATGTCGTGAAGACGAGTGCGCAGAGCATGGGCCCGCTGATCACCGGCGTCCTCGCCGACTCGAACTATTTCTACCTCTCGTTCATCTGCGCCGGATCGTTGAAAGCATGCTACGACCTTGGATTATTGGCAGTCTTTAAGAATCACGAGGCGGACAGGAAGAAAGTCACGGCAAAGGATGACCCAGAGGAATAATTTTATAGAATCGGCCTTGTGCCCGGGAGAAAACTGATTAGATGCAATAAGTTTGACACACGAATGATACACGAATTGAATACTTTATCAAAGAAGCACACCTCGTCGTGGCGATGTAACAGCCTGAGAGTACAGGGACGAGCATTGCAATGGGACAACAGAATTGCTGACGAACTTGGTATTGTCCATGTGTATTAGTTGGTAAACAAATGCCCTTCGCTGATATGCCTATTTGACGATCTCGGTAGAGGGGGGATTAAGCTTAAGCCCCTAGTAAACATGTTGACATTTTTACCGGCATGTTCATAATTGGGCTGTAAGCATATCCATGCCAACAAGATTACATATTTCCTTCGGATATCACGGATTTGTTTGTACGCGGAGAATTGCCGGTTCCGGGACATGGGGTCAACGCATGCAAGGCAAAAAAAGAAAAGAAAGGAGGAGAGTGTCGATTGTGGGATTATTCAGCTTCATTGGAGCCCGGTTACGTGAGGGATGGCCACTCTATCGTGACCTGGGGTAGATTATTCCCGAGACCAGAAACAGGCGTACGGTTTCATCGACACGTCCAACTGGGTGACTGCTCGCCGCACTGCATGCAACCACTGGCGGACGATGCGGGAGATGCAACGACGTGGTCGGAAGGCCAGGTAGATCAGCCTATCATCGACCCTGTGCCGTTGTCTCGATGGCCATCGGGAGGGAGGCCAACGTGGCAGTGGCGGAGCCTGAGTCAACCATGAGTCGTCTGCTCCGCAGGTCCTTCGTCGGGCTGACCAGGATGAGAATAGGCTGACTGGCAGAGAGAGGTCAAGACGGAGCTGTTGGATGACGAGTCGAGTAGGGCTTGCTTCTGTATTGGGAGAGAAGAGGGCTGCTGGCCCTCCAAGCTATGGCCGTTTTGGTCCATTTGTCTCTATGAATAGGATGATGTCTCTGATAGCAGTTACCGGATGAAGCAACCAGCCCTATCACCCCGTTCTGGGTACTTATGGATGATGTATTGCTCATGTACTCTCCCAATCAGTAGCATTCGGAATAAGATACCAGTTACTTACTCGTTGCCACGACGAATCTGGGTGAGAGTGCATGAGCATCGGCTCTTTTTGCCTGCCTGCAAGAAGCCACTAAGTGATGGCGTCTGCATGCCATGCATGAATCTAGAGACGTCATCTGCGCAATCATATACTGGTCACCTCGCCGATATGTATCTGTGTATGCAAGCATGGGTGCCGGTCAGAACAGTATCGACACTGGTGATGCTCCTGGGGGAGGGTTGGCGGCTAAGTAGCACTTCGTTGTTTACTATTGGAGCCTCTAGCGTCTCTCCAGTACCACAGGAAGTGCAGCGTACTTGATACCTCTGTCCGAGTATGGTTGCCAGACATCTAGCAGCAAGCTGAGTGGTGCGTACTGCATCTTGTCGCGTGGGTGTCACGCGTCAGGCTGAGGTAGCCCGCTGTCTCAACAGAAGTATCACAGCACGAGTTTAATGGCGGTGTCGAGAGCGTTATAGAATCCGCCTCATGTATCCCCTGGAATATAGCAGTTCTCGGTCGAGTTTTTCTTGTGGAGATGACGGCTATTCAACCCTTAGTGAGGCGCCATCCCCACTGTCATGCCATGGCCCATCTGGGTCGGAGATTGGTCCCCCGACATTAGAGGCTCGCTAATGAATGAGAGACGTGGAGAGACAGAAAGCTGAAAGGGAGCACGAACTCTCGGGACCGTTGGTTCTGGAGTCCAGTAACAGTGTCCGAGATGGCTCTGGAAGGATATCCAAGGAGAGTTCCATGTACTAGTTAAGGGGGGATCACATTTACATGAACCTACCTGCTATCCATCCAGCGCCTGCCTATCAATTACGGAGTACTGGATGGAGTGAAGAAATCGGGTGTTCCACTTTGATGAGGATCTTTGGCGGTAGCGCCGTGATCCATTGCAAGTACAAATCGCCAAGACTGTGGAGACGTGGTGCCGAGAGAATGACGAGGAAAATCCGGCATGATGGCAACAGAGCAGTGTAGACGTTGCACTGTAATGTTAGTAATGTGTGCTATGAAATGGATTGGATGGATTGAGAGATGGAATTGTGCGAGGGATGGATGATGCTTGTTTCTGGCAGTGATGCGATGTACGTACTTTGTGTGACCGAAATTGAGCCCCCACAAGAAGACCAAAGCCAAGAGAAGAAGCTCATTCTTTGATCCATCCGTGAGACGGGCGGCTGTGCCATTTTACTTCATCTCTTTCAGTCTGTCTCTCTGCATGGCATCCGCAGCAAGATGACGGGATACCTGGCGGAAGATTACGTGTTATAAATATGCCTTTGCATGGCAGATCCGTCCCCAAGTCGCGAGGCGTCCGCATCTTGGGGACCGACCAGGAGCCAGGTGAGCCCCTAATCAAGAGATGACAGCCAAATTAAAAATAATTTTGGCTGCTGATCGAGAATGTCCTTGGTTGACGGAAGGACGTGCGGACCGAACGGGGTACTGACCAGGGTCCACGTGCTGGGACCGCTCTGCTCTTCTGCGCATCCTGCTTAAAGGGTCTCCTCGGGGATTGAGCCGTGTACATGAAGATACTTAGTAATATGTGTCCAGCCGGGTCAGCCCCGAGTAGAGCCGCGGTACTACACCCACTGCCAAAGCTGAGGTCGTGAGAATCCGGGTGTACCTTCCTAGGCCCTCGGGCCAGTGTGGATTGATCATCTGCACAGTGTACGTTGCACCTCCTCTCTCAGTTCCGTTGCCTTGGCACCCCACCCGCCAACGGCCGGTCGTCGGTCTCTGTTTACCTGCTGTGTGCTAAAGCCCACGGGCGCGTAGTGCGGCTCATTTTCAAACCCCCCAAGGAGACCCAAGGCCGAGCAGCATGGCGTGAGGCGCGCTGTGATATGGCAGTTGGTGTGCCACCGGATAGAGCTAGTAAATCTGTATCAGCCGACTCCCCAGAGAGCGCGCTTTTCAAGCCCTGCCAACGCGCTGATTCTTTGCTGCCCCGCTTACCATTGACAGGATCAATGTACTGGTGCAATTGATGGATGCCTTTGTGGTACAGTGCGCTAAATATCGATAGCGGTCAGAAATACAGTGCGGATCAACATACAGTACAACCCCCTCCCTCCACTAATCTCTGATGAAGCTGGCTGGCCCCTAACTGCATGGGTAAGGTACTACCTGCGCCTGTTATCAGCAGACAGATACCTGCTGGGCCCCTCAAGTCCCCGAGCGGCGGCCATTTACCTGTTTGTTCCATGTGTGGCATGTATCAGTATTCTGTACACATACTTGCAGGTAGACAGATGTACATATTACCTACTTACCGAAGGAGTCAGGTTCGAGGCTGCTTTTGGCGGCCAGGAGGGCCAGACCAAGCCGACGGCAGAAGCCCAACTCTGCAGCAACCTGGAACACAGCCAGCAGCACCACACCTGGTCTGGGGCTACCTTACTTGCCTACGGGCTCTAATTACATCCCCTCCGAGGTGCTAGCCCCATCGGCCAGTGCTGTCGGTGTCTGCTGGTGGCCCGGAAGGCACTACCTACGGCTACTAATTACCTGACCTGCCGGCCTCCCTCTGCGACCTTGTTGCTGTGCAGCTGCCGTGGAGGGGTTCTAGGTACCTCGCTGCTGTGCCCTACCTTGTGTACCAACCCTGTATGGAGTACCTGCGCTCTGCTTGTCAGTCGTCAACCCATCATCCTTCCACCCCATCCAAATCAAATCCATCCACCCGGTCTCCTCTCTTTCCTCTCTTCCTGATTTTGTCACTCCCCCCAACGATATCCATCCCCTTTTCCCTACCCTCCTTGACGACCTAGGAGTTGCTCTCGAATCTCGGACCATCTGTTTGTCGAACCTACTCCCCAGCTTCAAGGTGGTGACAAGGTGTTTGCCTCCTTCTCTTTGTTTTTTTTATTATAGCCTCACCTCCAAAAAAATATCGAGAATACTCCTTGAGGACGATACGACTTCCTGCGCATCGCTTCGATTGTTCGTTTGGCGCGACCTGGGATTCCTGCTTATATCAAGAGCGCTTTTCTTCCATCTTGGCGCCTTGATCTGGATTTGCGCATCGCTGTTTGTTGTAGCTTTAGACCTGTGTCTCCTTTTTCAAGGTCGGTACCCATTTTCCTCATTCCAGCATCCGGCGGCGAAAGTGGGTGGATGGGTAGTTCGACACCTGTCTCCTGTGTATGGAGAACGACATGCGCTCTTGTTCCAGACGGACCGCACCTCCAGCGCTTGCCATCCATCCGTTTTGCCCGTTGCTCGTCGGTGGCGACCGTTGAATCATCGATGCTATCGTTTGCCTCTCAAACTTCTCTGAATCACTAACACCCGCTCCAGCTAGTTTCATACAGCCACGAACGCATACGCCATAAAAGCAACTGCTGTGATACTTCGCCCAGCTCCCCTTTCTTGTCTCGACAGACAGCGTAATTGCTTCATCAAACGGACATGTCCTACTACGAGAACGCGCAGCAATGGGCTGGTGGGCCAACCCCTCCTCAACAGAACAACTGGGAACACCAGGGTGCTACCACTCCCGTTCGGACTGGTATGGTTGCAATTCTCTCTTTCGTTTGCGCTTGCTAGTCAATACTGACGTGGCTTTGATATTTAGGTGCCAGCGCTCCTCAGCCCCAAGACGAATATGCTTTCTCGTATCAGTTCGACGGTAAGATGCTCCGCGCTTGTTATTGCATCCGTGCCTCCAAATCGCAACTCGATCTAGGCGGACATTCATTAGTCGAAACAATTTCGATGGCGATACCCCCCTTTCCCGAGCCTGCCGAGATGGCGACAATGAAATTGGGAGGAAATGGCTAACTGGTTGTTGGATAGAGGTTGACCGGGCTTACGAGAATCTCCAAAAGTCTGGGAAGGGCTTCATGTCGGGTGGCCGACGTAAATTCTCGCCCATGCACCATGGGTCAAACTCCGCTAGAAGCACCCCGGACTTCGGTAAGTGTATGCGACCAAGGGCAAACAATGTTCATCCAAATAGCAACTGACATATCCCTGCCATTTAGACGGCCGTATGCAACACGGAGGTCCTCGATCGCACTCGATTAATAGCTTCGACGAGTCCCGCGGTTCTGGCCAGGGAGCCAATCTCAACAACTTCTACGCTCCTCAACGACACCAATCATCGCGCGGCTCCAACGAGGCAGAACAGGTCATGCAGGCAAAGAGGAGGATGGCGGCGCAGCGCGAACGTGAGCTTCGCAACCTGCACACGGAGCAGCAATATCAACGAAGTAGGCCACCCTCTGCTGTATAACAACACTTCCTATCGCAAATACGAACCCCAGAAATATAAGAAGATTTAGTCGGCAACGGTTAACGGTTCGCCGACACCCGTTCGTTTTTTTCCTGTTTGAGATATACCATACCCCGGGATACCGCAGTTTGCTTACCTCACTGCGGAGGACTGGTTTATGGGCCTGTTTTCTGTTGCTTGATTGTTTATCCATATGACAATGGGCATGTGCTAACAGCTTTCTTACGTAGATGCCCTGGCTGAAGTTGCAACTCCCAGCAACAAGCATATGAATGAGGAGGAGACTCGAGAACTTATTGCCCGCCAGCGCAGCGCATTGTACGGCGAGGGCCCTTTCGCCGAGAAGAGCGGCTATGTTGACGAGACGGGTAACATTCGTACTGGTGCTCCAGGACCAAACGGCCCTCCCAGCCTTCGTGGTGCCTCGCCATTGACCTTCGGCTCCGCCAGCCGTGCCCCCCCAAGCGGAGAGGCTAGCACTCCTGGCTCCGTCGCTGATCCTGCTTCTGCTCCCGCCGACCCGAGCCCTCGACCATCGAGCACCGCAAGCCCCCAGACCGCGGGCCCTACGAACAAGGTCTTTGACAACGCTGTGGGCCTCCAAAGCCGCACCAGCACCTCCAGCCCCACTGGCGGATCGCCACCCCGTGATCTTGCCCCAGGGGGTTCCAAGTCGGGCCAATCTGGTGCTACTGTAGCTCCAATTGGTACTCGCCCATCCGGTACCCCATCCGGGACGTCTTCATCAAAGCGCTCGACAACCCCTCTTGCTTCCTCTGGATCTGGAGGCTGGGGCCGGGGCAGCGGCGTTTGGGGCCAGTCTTCCGGCTTGGGCACCCAAGCTAGCGTCTGGGGCTGAGCAATTGAATATATGAGAATCATCTCTGCAGTGGGCAGCATGTTTTGGGTCTGTATTGAATGGAGTTGAGATACTGCATGGTGAATTTGGGCGCTGGGACGGTCGATCAACATACATAAGAGCGGGCCGAGTGGCAAAGATTGGAATTCGGTTGGGGACACTTCTGTTTCGGCGTTTCGTCTTGGAATTCAGAACGGACGATAACGTATGGCATTACCAAACATTACATGGAAAGGAGTGGAGACTTCGCTATATACCAAAGGATCTGGGATTGGCTTTTGGCTCGGGCGCGGACAGTCTTGTTGAAAGAGCTTCTGGCA
Source organism: Clonostachys solani (assembly GCA_902141235.2). Lineage (NCBI taxonomy): Eukaryota > Fungi > Ascomycota > Sordariomycetes > Hypocreales > Bionectriaceae > Clonostachys > Clonostachys solani. The sequence continues at coordinate 2,127,655 of CABFOC020000002.1, forward strand.
TTCGCGAGGGAGTTTTCTTTGTTTTGCTTTGATGGTTGTTTGTTTCTTGTTTCTCTCTTTTGTTGTTGGTCATCCGGGTGTTTGATATGGGAAGGAGTTGCAACTTCGATGGGTCACGGTCTCACTACAAGAGACTCTTATTCAGAACGGTGTTATTGTGGTGGCTTGTTGGAATTGGCACGGCGGTCACATCATAACGACGCAGGGTGAGACTTCCAGGCCATGGAGGCGACCGCCACATACATGCAGTTCTGAACCTCTACGACCAGCAGCGGAAAAAACGGAAGTGCGATAATGATTTGACGAGACCAAGTCTGGTGCGGGAATTTCGAAAGGACATGGGCTTTTCTGGGGTTGGCGATCCTCACGAGGATCGGTGAGCATGAACCTCTCTCATCCAACCAACATATTTCGGCATGGCATGGGCGAACCTTAAAAACAAAATTGAGTATCAAAATAAGCAGGAAAAGAGGGAATGGGATTCAACGGTACGGGGTTCATGGGTTTTATCTGAGATAGTTGGGCTCCTGTTACTGCACAAGGTCCAAAACAGAGTGGCTGGGATGGTCTTTCTGATGCCCAGGTCATGGAAACGGGGAGTTTTTGCTTTTTCATATTCATCTGGGGGCAATGGGGCAGGTTCTCTTCTTTTCGTTCCCTTTTTCATTTTCATTGCAATATCAGAGAAGCGAATGGGACATGTTCTTCATCTTTGATTTGCCAAATGGAGAGCAATCTCGGTAGTAATAGTATTGTAAGGACGCGCTATAATGCCAATGCAGTACGTACATCTTGTGCATCTCCCGATGGTGGTGACAGGTAATTTTTTTTGAATTGATGTTATGGCCAGACAAGAGTATCATCCATGGTACTGTTACGAGTCGGCTTGTCACTTTAAATTGTCACAATTCAAGTCAATTGATTTTTGTATCATCTGAGATCAAGAAAACTAAAATTCAATTTCAGTCACTGATGTTATCTTCCTATTCTTGGTTCTATCACCATATTTCCATGTTTCAAGTGATTTCGAAGTGGATTTACTATACTGCAGTTCACGGCAAACCACCATCTGCCACGGCTACAACATTGTTACCGCGAGCAGACCTGTCCATGCTTCCCTCGAGATTGTCCACCACCCGGGGGAGGTCACCGCCAGCGTGCATCGCTGGCACCCCCTTGGCCGGCTGGTAGGTACCATTGCTAGAGGTGGTGTAGTGCCCGTTACTGGCGGTGTCCACCTTCTCCTGGACCGTCTCCTCCTGCGCGACCTCCCCCGTGTCGCTGGCGTCCACGTACGCGTCAAGCCCCGCCCCGTTCCTGGCGAACTGGGCCATAAGGCCCTTGTGGACCTCGAGGGCGGTGCACATCTCGTCGTGGGTGACGTCGTTGAGGAAGACGCAGTCGCCCATGGGGCTGACGGGGACGGCGGCGCGCAGCTTGCCGTCGCGGGTCCTGAGGATGGCCGAGGTGGCCTTCTCGAGGACGGCCGGGTCGAACTGGGGGTGGTCCATGGAGAGGCCGGCGCGGGAGAAGAGGCGCAGGAGGCGGGCGTGGTCCGGGGCGGAGAGGAGGCCGCGGAGGTGGGCGAGGGTGGCAGAGTAGGCCATGTCGACGGAGATGGCGTGGCCGTGGCGGAGGGGAGGGTCGGGGACCAGCTCGTGGAGGGGGGACCAGCTGAAGAGAAGGGTGGGAATTAGCGGACCGGAAGGAGGAAGAAGGGTTTGTCTAAAGGGGGGGGACAACTCACGTGTGGCCGTAGGCGATGATGCGGTCGAGCATGATCTCGTGGAGGTTGGGGGTTTCGAGCTTGAGCATCTCGTGGATGCCGGCGCGGCAGATGCGGTCGGCGGCCTTCTTCAGGTCGTCCGGGGAGCCGTCTGCCCGGCCGAAGCCGGTGGCGATGAGGTCCTCGCAGTGGGCGTCGAGGAGGTCGAAGGTGGTCTTGTCGGCGCAGGAGGAGATCTTGATGAGCTCGGCGAAGCCATTGCGGATCTGGGCGACGGGGAGGGTGCGGAGGAAGGTGAAGTCAAGGAATGTGTGGATGGGGGCATGGTACGCTCCGAGACGGTTTTTGTAGTTGCCGTAGTTGACGGCGACCTTGATGGAGACGGAGGCGTCGATGAGGCCGATGACGGTGGTGGGGATGCGGATGAAGTTGGTGTTGCGGCGGTAGGCCGCACACGCAAACCTGAGGCAGTGTTAGTATGCATGTATTGTAAATATGAAGTGCAGAAGTGATGATGCATGCGTTTTCAAGCGGGCATCACACATCTTGGTGTGTTGGCGCAGGAGTGTGCGAGGGGGTTTTGTGGAAAGATGCCAAACTTACCCAGCAACATCGGTGACAAGGCCACCGCCAAAAACAAGCACAGGCTCCTTGCGGTACACGCCAAACTCGTTCATAGAGTCGACGATACCAAGGAGGGTGTCCATGTTCTTGGCCTTCTCACCAACCTTGGTCTGGTGGACCTTGAGGTCGATGCCGTAGTGGTCAAAGTACCGCTGCATCTGGTCGCCATAGAGCTCGAACATGTTCATGTCCATGATGGCGAGGCAGCGCTTCCATCTCTGGTAGCACTCTGCCAGCTGCGGCTTCTCAGGATCCAAGACCCCGTCGAGGAACTCGAAGTCGTACTCGATCTTCTCGTACCCACAGACCGAGAAGCCCTTTGTGGTGGGCTCGACGGTTGCCTTCATATCAGACATGATGACGGGTCAAGAGGCGAGAATCGAGAGATACAATTGGGTTGAATGGCCAAAGAAAGGGCACACTCTGGGTTTTGAAAGTTGGAAAAAGAATTTAATCTTGAAGATTGAATGTTGAATGATCGAATGGATGCTGAGAATAAGATTCTTTGTACCAGGGCAGGAAAGACTCTTTATACGATTTTTAACCTCGTGAATGGACGGATATCAATGCTGTCATTCACTCCATGCACAAGAACTGACTTTGGTCCGCCATTCTATGCAACATGCGTTCAGCCAAGGACAGCAGCGGGCGGCCACCCGTGCGTGGTTTTCCACTTCACCGTCAATCGTCTCAACCTGCGAGTGTGGGAGGATTAGGCCGACATGCTTCGGTGAGGTTTCCCAAGCCACGCGCGCGGCCTACCCACATGGCTACTTTCGAACAAAGCGTGAAGTTTCTGTAGGAGATACTGGAAGCTCTCCTGGTACACTGTACGCGTCCAAGCCGCCCCTGGTACACCCAGTTGGGTTGTAGACTCTACGCGACGAGGGCACTCGGGTCAAATGGCGCAATTCACACATTGGAATCAATGATATTTCCTCCTTTCCCTCGGACCAGTCGATGAAGAGCGTAATGATGCTCACATCTTGCCATAATGCTTCCGGAATTCCGCATTCATGGCCTTGCAGGGGGAGGGACGCCGTATGATTGGTGTGTGGCACAAAGATGACAAGTCATGGTGTATTCGATGAGGGGACGATGAAACATGGCCTGCGAATCGAGACACGGTGAGAGGTCGAGGGACAGTGTTTATGCTCGACGCTACGCGGGGCCAGGCGACTGAAAGTGCACAAGCTGTCGTGTCGAGGCGTCATATATGTATGAGCGGGAATGCGGGTTGGGCATACCGAGGAGATTGGGATGATGATTTGGCGATTGCCATTCGAGGACCAGGGTCTTTCCCGCATCTCCCATGATATGCGTGGCGGACTGAAGCTTAAACCACTGGAACGTGGAGATGGAATCGACCCGACTCAAGGGAAGGGTGGTAGTGTGGAAGGAATCACACGGTGGCATCTGCGTGTCAAGGTCCGATCCCGCGCCCGGGTCGGAAGGGAAAGGTCCCTGGATCTCAGCTTATTTTAGAAGCGAGCGGGGACATTGAAGTAACCTTTGCTAGCACAGCACCGCGTCGATGTACTGGCTGCCTGCGAGTGAGCAGATGTGGTGGATTGCGGGCGGTGGACAGGCAGTGTGCGCGTCATGGGGACAGGCGGAGATTCGGCGAAGCTATTTGATGCAAAGAGGAGGAGCAGCGGCTTCGGGGGCAGATGCCAATTGTGGAAGAGGCATTGCGGGGGAAGATAGATGGATGCAGATGGGCGGAGAACAACCACCAGACAGCTACAGCTGGGGACTGTTGATAGGACAGAGGCATCATAGGCTCGGCGAGGATGGATCATGGATGCATTGTGCTTTCTGGCGTGCCCGTACGACTTACTACTAATAGATGGTTGAACCACACTCCTGTCTGTGCAATGCCAATTCTGTCGCCCCTTCCCATCACCTTGTATCTCGGTTGAAGCCTGTATTTACTTGCTGGATTAGTACTGTTCGGTTCGTCTTCTGTACCATCATCTCGGGAAATACTATGGCTGCTACACCCTTTGACGCCCAGCGGGCATACGCGCCTCAGGAAGATGTCTTCTTCGACGATGGCCGTGAGATAGAGCTCCTCCACTTCGTCTACTCACGGCCAAACCTCAGTGAGATCCGCGGCTCCCCGCAGCGAGTGCTCGCAGCCATTGATGAGTACGGCCGGTCAAAGAAATATCTCATGAATGTGGGCGAGCTCAAGGGCAAGATTGTGACCGACTTGATTGCCGAGGTCAGGCCCAAGGTCATGGTACGCTGCATTATTGCCCGGCATGCCCCTGTCTAATTGTTTCCTCAAGACTGACCACATTTCCCAAAGGTTGAGTTGGGCGGCTATGTGGGATATTCAGCCATTCTCTTCGCCGATGCCGTGCGAAAGGCTGGAGGTCAGCACTACTACTGCCTTGAGCGCAATCCCGAGTTTGCGGCTGTGGTCAGCTCTCTCGTCGACCTGGCCGGCCTAGGCGATCTCGTCAAGGTCTTTGTCGGCGCCAGCGGAGACTCTCTCCGGAGATTGAACGCCGAGGGCAAGCTGCCGCAGATTGACCTGCTCTTCCTGGACCACTACAAGCCGGCCTATGTCGTGGACCTCAAGCTCTGCGAGCAGCTCAAGATGGTCGGTCCCGGTTCTGTCCTGGCGGCCGACAACGTGATCAAACCGGGCAACCCACCGTACCTTAAGTACGTCCGGAGCTCGGTGGAGGAGAAGCGCCAGTCCGGGGAGGAGGCCATCGACACAGGGAGCTTCTTCCCAGAGACGACGGCGAAGCAGTACTTGAAGAGGGAAGGAGAGGAGCAGCTTGATCTGAAGATCGTGGGCGACCCGAATCTTGTGTACAAGAGTGAGATTGTGCATAGCTATGAGCCTACTGGGGTTCCGGTAAGCAGACAAGACATTCCCATCCGGTGCCCTCTTCCATCTTGTGACCCATTTCTGACCCTTGTTTTCTGATAGGATGGTGTTGAGATTTCACGCTGCGTCGGGCGAGAGACCAAAGTGTAGGTCTGCTCGGTGCTAAGGCGCGTCCGAGAATGGATTCACCGGCTCCCTTTCGTAGACCATTTCATCGAATGCCATTAGTTAGCAATAGACGATGCTTCCTTCGTCTAACCTGGTACTGGCACACCCGGCCCAGTTGGCCAAGATAGTGATCTTGTTTTCTATTAACAGTAGATTATGCCGGGGGCATGAAGCCGGACCTGTTTTAGCATTCTTGGCCGGTCGGAAGCTAAAGAAGTAGATAAGATCTCGGGAAAAGGTTATTCTGTAGTGCGTCTGTTGAATTTGGAGCCTGGAGATCTTTTCGATAGCTGATCTCCCTTCCCAAGAACCATCCGTTTGGGTAAAACATTGCGCTTTGGGTGATATACATAGAATGGTAACCCGGCCATGTGCGTCTGAAGAGCGGCAACCACCACCTCGATTGGTATGAATATTGTTTGCTTTTCCAATGTTTGTTTTAGACTTTGCCCGACGCTGTCGGGTTTTAAGCAACTATAGCGTCTTCCACTAGCGGGAGAGATTAAGTTTTGATGAAGTTGGATCAGTGTCGTTTCAAGCAACGGGTCTTCACTCTCCAGGCTGCGGCTAGATCACACAGGCAGCAAGGCAAGAGAATGGCCGAGGAGACAATTTACTGGGATTTTCTCAAGAACCCCGCTTTTATCATGTTAAGAATTTTCTTTCCGTATGCACCAGCAATCCTGCCATGTATCATGGCGGTTGATAGAAACGTGGCTCAAGCCTCCCAAAGCCAGTATGACAGGCCCCGTGCAGAAAAGGCGAGACGCCCTGTTGGTGCTACCAGGGCCCTTGCCACGGAACAGGATACTCTACGCGCTGTGGAGAGCGGCGCGGTACAGCCCCATTTGTGCTTCGAGCGCGTTGATGGCAACAGCTACAGCAGATGCCCTCGTTGCTCGGGAGCATGTCCAGGCTTTCGTCGCGTGCCCGTGTTCCGACCACTGCATGCATAAGCAGTGTCCTCTAACCTGATTCTACGTTGGATAAGCCCATGTTGGAATACACCACAACAAGACTGGCAGGATCGGATTCTGTAGGCTATATTGGTTTCACGCTCATTGCCAAGAGCAGTCAAGCCCACGGAGAGGTGGAGATGTACGCAATGAGGTGTAACCCGCGATTGACTGTTTTAGTGACACGATTGAGTTGGCTGGTGAGTACCTGGATGTTATTTTCAGACCTTCGTTTCCAGAACGGGACTCACGTTCGCCACCGGTCAGTCCACTACGCCTAAAAGAACATTACTGGATTGGTCAAATTGGTGGAATATGTCATTCTTCCTCCGTGCCAAGCCTTCGTGCTCAGGACTTTGACGTGGTCCCATGTACGCGTGCTGGGGCACGTGCTTAAAGCATGGGCGGTATTGGGAGGATACTGCGCTCGGAGAGTTGGATCCTTGGTCTTGGTGGTGCCTTTACCATGTACTGGACCTTGCAATTCTTGGGAGTTTTGTTTTGTGGACGTTGTGAGTTGCAGCACGGCGAGAGTCCAAAGGTTCTCAAGTATGTGATGTAGTATCTCTATTGAATCGTAACGTTTGTAATATTCATTAGACCCAGGCCAGCTGCAGCATACCAGCCAGTGGCAGCTGATCTCGTAATAATTAGGTGTACATGTATCGCTCAAGAAAAGAAATGAAAAGAAATGAATGACAGTCCGTCAAACTAGGCGCACAAAAGACGCGCCCCCATCTCCAAATCCATGGTGTCGTCGGACCGCTGTGCTTTGACACCCCAGATGACCTTGCCCGTGCCGTCTACGGCGAAGACTCCCGCCTCCTGCCACTTGCTTCCCATGACCAGGACCTCGTCGCTCTCGTCGTCGTAGCGGGAATCAGCAGATCTCTTGTACATGGTGGAGGCAACCTTGCTGCCCAACCAGCCCTTGTGTTTCCAGCTGTGCATCTGAGCGGCAGGGTGGAACATGTACATGTAGTCTCCGAGGCCGAGTCCCCAGGCGGAGTAGAGAGCTCGGTCCTCATCAATGACAATATCGACCAGCCATCGGCCTCCCATTAGGCCTATCCACCTCTCAGTTGCCTCTCTGGAGGAATGAGAGACGGCTACGCAGCGGATTGTGCCGACGCTTCTGTTTGCGAGTTCTCGAAGGTTTTGGAAAGTTTCCCTCGCGACTAGGCATCATTTTGTCAGTTTATGCTTATTCTCTTGACATGGATTCCTCGTGCGAGGAAAGGAAGGGGATACCTACAGGCACAGCCAACACAGCGTAGAAACACGACGAGAGTCCTCCTCCCCCCACCAAGTCTCAACTTCCGCATGGGATCCTTTGGTGCCGACTCCCCGATGGTCGGTAGCGGGCGAATCTGGTAGGAAGCTGGCGCGGTAAGCCATGGCTGCATGGTTAGGGGCACGTCCAGCCAGTGGTGTGACTTCTTTCCTCTCTTCTTCTTCATCTTGGCCTTCGCTTCATCCTCCTCCTCCTGCTTCTTCTGCTGCTCCCGCAGCGCTTTGTTCTCCTGCACTCGGCGTCTCCGCTCGGTGAAGTCCTGCCTCAGGCGGCCGTCCTTGTCTCGGACCAGGCACCGCTCGTCGGCCTTTTCGCTGCGGTTGAACTCATCTGGGTTCGCCTCGCGCTTGTTGAAGAGCTTGAGCTTCTGCTGGGAGAAGTCGAATCTGTCCTTCTTGTATAGCTTCTTCTCGTCGAAGAACTCGAGCTGCTTCCGGCGGGAGCGCTTGGTTTCGAAGTTTAGGATGGACTTGTTGTTGTTGTTCTTCTCGAGGAAGTCGAGGCTGTTTGAGGAGAGACCAGCTTTCTTCAGGGCGATCTTGGTGGTGACCTTGGTCGCGAGCCTCGTACCAATGTCGGACAGCATTTTTACGGCTATGCTTTGCCTAATTAAGTAGTAGTAAGTAGAAAGGAAATCAGTCTTGTATGTTTGAGAATAGGAAACCGCAGTCAAAAGCAAGCAACGAAGGATAGGTCGATCGGCCAGCGATCGAAACACAAGATGGTCTGGGAATAAACGTTTCAATTGAAGAGAGTAATGCTAACATGAAACGACAATGGGCGAGAGATGATATATGGCCAGCCGGCTGCGTAAGCCCAGCAGGCGGCAGGTATTGCTGCACCGTCCAGAGACGGAGAGTAATCGCGAAGCTCAGCATCGTTTCATCACGGAGGCAGGCCGCCCCAGTATTTTTAGTGCTAGGTGCAGCGGTCGGTGGCGCTGATTGGCTACCTACTATAGATCACGCCGGTTGGTGCGCTGCCTGTGCGCCGACTTACCGCTGCTTGTGGCATGACCAACGCCCACCATTCTGGAGGTCGATGATAATCAAAACCAAGGAAGCACCCATCACAGTCCGGTATGGTGTAGTGGCTAACATCGCTCGCTCTCACCGAGCAGCCCTGGGTTCGATTCCCAGTACCGGAGTTTGTTTTTGTTCTTTTGCTGCTCTCCACTCTCATTATGGTGAACACAGACTTGTTCATCTCTTCCCTTTTTGAGTTGAGGGCTCGTATGAGCCCTACTGTGTGTGTGGCATGTGCAAAGTTTGGTGGCTTGGGCTTTTAACACAACATGCATTCCAATGCAAGGGCAAGAGCAAAGACACACACATACAACAATGCTGGATGACAACACCCCGCTCATAGGGCCGTTCTCAATCTCTGCCATCTAGCTTAGCTACTGGCAAGGTAGGCAAGCGTCGGCGGGGATTCCCTCACACGCGAAAAATTGCCCAAAAAGAGCGAGGCGCGAGTGTGTGTGCTGAACTAGAGCCGCGAACACCTGGCCGAGCCGCGAGGTTCACGTAATCCAGCATTAGCAAGCCTATCGTGTCGGTAGAGGGTGGGATTTTGATTAAAGTGATGAATCAGTCAGTTGTCTCACACAATGTGTGTGTCGTGTGTGTCACGAGATAACTACCGTTACAGTAGCAGCGCAGCAACGGCAGCATCCATCTTTGTCAGTGATTAGCAGGCGGAGCAAGCGGAAGGAGCAAGTGGCAGACTGATGATGCAATGGATGCTGGAATTCGGCAAAGTCCCCTATTTCCGCGTTTGCAGGGTCTGCAACCCCTACAGCACATGCATGCACATCGATGCAGATAAGCACGCTGAAGTACGCATCTGTCTGTCTCGTTTCACTTCCCTCGCTGTGTCATCCGGTGGCAGAGAGGCAACGGGACTTGCTTCCCCTTTTAATTAGTAAGGTGCCGTTTCGGGGACGAGTGGGATGGGCCTAATTTCCTGGCCACCTGCTGTAAGCATGCCTGCCCTAGCACGCCAAAGCAGATGCGGCACGGGAGTGCACGGCAGATCGGATCTAAGAGTCGCCCTTCAAAACGTTCCGTATATCCACCTCCGAGGCTGGCTGGAGACGGCCGTTCTGTTCTCCTGATCTCGCATCTCCATCCTCTGCATACGGGTTCCCCAATATCCACACATCACGCTATGGAGGACGAAAAGAGACCGGTTGATTCACTCCCAAGTGGCACAGAGTCCAGCCAAGACTCCCCTGACCTGGAAGGCCATCATGAGCTCGGGCAGGAGATCTCCCACGTCGAGTCCGTCTGGATTGCAGATGGGCTCCCTCTCATGCGCGAGGCGGCCATGGTCTTTGTAGTCTGTATGGCCCAGTTCACAACCCGTAAGTGAAACCCCGGTCCCTCCCTGCGAATACCGAACTTTGTCTAACTATGGCTAACACCACTTGCCCCGGGTTCAGAGTCCGCATTTCTGGGAACGTTGATCTTGCTCCGTGAAATCGGCAGCAGTTTTGGGGTCGAGGACCCGCCCAGCCTCGCGTGGCTGGTAGCCGGCTTCTCCCTCACCATCGGAACCTTCATCCTGTTCTCTGGCCGGCTGGGAGACGTCTTTGGCTACAAGCGAATGCTCCTCATTGGATTCGGCTGGTTCTCCATCTGGTCGGTGGTTGCGGGCCTGAGCGTATACTCGAACTACAAACTGGCCGTAGTCGCCCGCGTTTTCCAGGGAATCGGCCCCGCCATCACCCTACCCAACGGTGTTGCCATCTTCGGTGCATCCTACCCGCCCGGCCACCGTAAAGCCATGGTCTTCGCCTTCTTCGGAGCCGTCGCTCCTATCGGAGGTATCTTTGGAGGCTTGTTCGGGTCCCTGCTGAACCTCGTCTGGTGGCCCTGGGCCCAGTGGGTTCTGGCCATCTGGCTCTTGGTTCTCCTGGTTCTCGGCCATTTCGTTCTTCCTGAGATCCCACGCAAGCACTCGCTCCCCACCGGATGGAGAGACTGGGTGGTCTCGCTGGACCTGCCAGGAGCCGTCGTTGGAGTCGCCGCGCTTATTCTCTTCAACTTCGCGTGGACCCAGGCACCAATCAGCGGCTGGGTCACACCCACCGCGCTTGTACCCCTCATCCTTGGTCTTGTGCTCTTCGTGGTCTTCGGTTACATCGAGTTCCGACTGAGTCCTCAGCCGCTGCTTCCATTCGATGCCGTCACTGTTGACACGGCGTTTGTGCTGGCCGCTCTGGTCTGCGGCTGGGCCACCTTTGGCATCTGGACGCTGTACCTTGTCCAGATTCTCCAGGATATTCGCGGTCTTTCGCCGCTTCTGACCGTCGGATGGATGTCCCCCGTCACCATCGTCGGCGCCCTGGCTGCAGTTGTGACGGGCAAATTGCTTGGACCCTGGCAGTTCCGACCGTCAGTGGTCATGACCATGGCTCTCACAGCATTCACAATCGGTGTTATTCTCACCGTCACGGCGCCCACGGATCAGATATACTGGGGCCAGATCTTCTTTGCGATCCTGGTGATGCCATTTGGCATGGATATGAGTTTCCCCGCGGCCACGCTGATTCTATCCAACATTGTCGCAAAACACCACCAAGGCGTCGGCGCGAGTCTGGTCAACACGGTCGTCAACTACGGCATCGCACTGGGTGTGGGATTCGCCGGCACCGTTGAGGTTCATGTCCACGGCACGGCTTCGACGCCGGAAGAAAAGCTGAGAGGATACCGGGGAGGTCTCTGGATGGGTGTTGGGCTTGCAAGTGCGGGAATGATGATTTGCGTTGTTTTTGTTCTGAGGGACTTCTTGATTAAGCGGAAAAATTAAAGGGTAAAATTGGGAAGACCACCCGATCGCGTACGGGTGATCGCGGTGTATAGATTTGGGATACTATAGAAACGGGCTATCAAAAGGAATGATATACATACAATTTTTGCTTTGTTTTATTTTCATGGTTTGACATCGTACCTCAAAACCTTGACCCTGATGTCCTCTCCATCCATTCAAGAAACAAACAATCCACCACATCCACATGCCACCTTGGCCCATCGCCAAAGCATATTGTGTTATCAAAGAGCCTGCATTGAATATTCTCGAGTAAAGCACGCAGGGTAGGATCACCCTCTCCCTTCGCAGCCTCTTCCAGAAGCCGGAACACGGTAGGGTCATCGATTCTTCGTCTCAAATGCTCTTCAATGGCCACACTGGGCAGCCACACGTCTGGATTTTTGCCTCTCTCCAGGTAGTCCTTCTTAATCCGCTCGCAAATGACCATGCCCAGGTCGGGCTCGCCCGCGGTCGCATATTTCGGGCTGATGGACCCGGTGTTCTTGAACTCGAGCCTTGCCTGCGCCATGGCCTTGACGAAGCTCAGGTTGACCTCTTGCGTGACCTTGCAGTGATCCACCGCCTTTGACATCAGATCCGACAGCCGCGGGTGGACGTGGCGTCCGGTGCACCCGCTCTGGCTGTGTTCCATGACCGACCAGAAGAGGCGGCCTGCAAAGGTGTCTGCGCCGGAGCCTATGTAGGGCATGATGTCTTCCGGGGGGAGGGATACTCTCATGTAGTGGGCGGGATCAACCCACATGCCGCAGTCCAGACGGCTGGGGGTAGACGGGGAGGCAATCCCCTGGTACCGGTTCTGCACCGTGCCCCTCGTCGCAAGGTCGAAGACGACATCCTCTTTGGCAGTTTCTGGCTGGCTCGATCCGTCCTTCTCTGAATCTGTTTGGGCCTGTTGCTGGTGCCGAAGGGGCACTTTGGTGTCGAGTCCGGCGGCGTCAGCGAGGTAATTGATTGCGGCGAGAACTTCGGGGCACTCTTCTCCCGTAGCGACCCCGACTAGCCTTTCGATGCCCTGTACCAACTGAAGATTCCGCTCCTCCAATTCATTGGACCGCTTGGCTTTGCGTTGGCGGAATGCGGCTTGCGCTCGCCGGCCACGTTCTCGGCGGCGCTGGAGATGAACCGGGTCAGTGGGACGGAGCAAACAGGCGGGAGTTGGACCGGTTACCTCAAGTTCAGCCTCTGCGCTTCCCATTTGTGCCCCTGCGGCAGCACCAATCTCTGAAATGGTAATTGAGGTGATGGTATGTGATGTTACGTGATGTTAGCTGATGAGAGGAAGAGTGAGCAGGCGATTGCCCCGGGCGAGTGAGCGAATGCTGGAGGTTTTAGTGGGACGGTCGGGGCCATTATTCGGCCGGCAGTCACGTAACCGCCGGACTCGAGCCACCCACGAAGAGCTGCAACCAGTTACGTGATTTGAGCACTCGAGTTGAACTGGACTTGCGGCTTTCTAATATACAGATTACAAAGCGACATGTTGATTTATAACTGACAGCAATACTGATAGTATAAAAAGGATATTCAATATCAACAATGGTCTGCCATTCATCATCCTGAACAACTCAACACAGATTTGATAACATTGATAAAACGGCAACGCCTACTAAAACCGATACCGCAAACATGGTCAAAATTGCTCTTGCTCCGGCGACAAGCCGTGAGTTTAATCTGAGTCGCTCGAACGCTATTGGATGTATTTCTAACCTTATTTCGCTCCAGAGCTCTCCAAGGAAATCCTCGACTCCCTCGTGGCTACAGGAAAGCACGAGGTCATCGGGCTGGTCCGCAAGGTAAATCTGGCTGACCCCGGCAACAAGAAGCATGAAAGTTGACTTGAAAACAACAGGATCCCAGCACCCTCCCACAGTACCCGGGAGTCACCTGGGTCCAAACAGACTTCCAGGACGAGGCTGAGCTGGTTAGGCTTCTCAGCGGCGTCCACACAGTCTTGTGCTTCATTGCTGTCCACTTGGATCCAGGAAACGAGACACAGAAAAGACTCATCGATGCTTCTATCAAGGCTGGGGTGAGCCGCTTTGCACCGTCAGAGTGGTCTAGGTAAGAGAATGCATGCCCTCTGTACATGAGGTTTGCTCTGTGGACTATCCACTGACCCGGAATAGTGGAGTGAAACTAGAAAGCTTCCCCGATACGTTGTCTTGGTATGCTGGAAAGCTCGAGGTGAAGAATTACCTGGAATCTATCAACAAGGATAAGAAGGTAGGTGTCCAGACTTGCAAAGTTTTGACAACATGGCCTTCGTATAAGTGCTGACAGCGACAAGGTGATTGAATATTGCAGGTTCCAGCCGGGAGGATTCTTGAACTATCTTGCGCACCCTCACAGTATATCTAAGCATATCACTACCATACCTCTCAACATCAATATCGAGAAGCGACACGCCCTTCTCGAAGAGGGCTCTCTGGATGCCCACATGACCTTTACGACCACAAAGGATATTGCCAATGTGGTGGCCCGTGCCGTGGAGTACGAAGGTGAATGGCCCACGGTTGGGGGCATCCGTGGAAACCGACACACTCTACGAGAGCTTGTGGAGATTGGCGAGAAGGTTCGAGGTGAGTTCTCATCCATTACTACTAGATTGATCATTGCCTCTCTCTGACCGAACACTGACTCCGTGTCCACAGGCAAGCCGTTTACTAAGGAATGGCTGAAGTCAGAAGATCTGGATGCTGGCTTGCTGAAAACGGAGAACTACACCCGCTTGGATCTTCCTTCTACTCCTGTAGACCAGATCGACGCATTTTCCAAGGTGGCAACGATTGGAGTCCTGAGAGCCATCAGCCGTGGCGTCTGGGATGTTTCAGACGAATGGAACAAACTTTTGCCCGACTATGAATTCGCCAAGACGGATGAAATTCTCTTGGGACTCTGGAAGGGACAGTAGATTGGTTATCTGAAGCCATGTTCAAATTTTAATTATTGTCGGTGGACTCATATTCATTGTTCAATATTAGAGTACCAAACTACCTGTCAGCTTATTTCTTTACTACATTTGTGTTCATGTAACAGAAGCTCTTCCGAAGTGACAGTCAAACATCATTAAATTTTCGTCGAATATTGAGACGCCTGTCCACAAGACTGAGACCCTGAGCAAACACACTCGAGGTCTTAGACCTGTCCTCCTGTCACGTCTCAAAACATCGGTGCTTCGACCAGGCTATTGTTACATGATTGTAGGAGGTCTCAATCAGTGATTCACATCCAATTATATAAGCTCGCCAAAATATTCCTAGTTTGCGCCGCTTCATTATCTCCTCTCCGAGGATCTTCTCTCATACAATGTACCTTCTTCCCAATCCAAATCCAAATCGGATAGGAAACTAGATTGTATCAGTTAATATCCCCGTGAGATGCTCGAACAGGGCTTTGTGATGGAACCTATTCATGACGTTGCAGATGAAAACTGCCCAAACAAACACCAGAACATCCTAATTCAGCTTGGGACGAAAGTGAAAACTAACGAGGGTTCTCCTAAAGAATCCAATGAATCTCCCTTCTCTTCTCCATCTATTACCTCTGATCAGCAAACCTACCCCGAAGGTGGCCTGCAAGCGTGGCTAGTGGTTTTCGGCGCATTCTGTGCCTTGGGCGCCGTCTTTGGCATCATCAACACAAGCGCCGTTTTCGAGTCGCATCTCAAGGAACACCAGCTTAGTGAATATAGCGAATCCCAGATCGGGTGGATATTTAGCCTATATCTCTTCCTAGTGTTCTTCATTGGGATCCAGGTCGGACCCATCTTCGATGCATACGGACCACGCCTCCTTGTGCTCACAGGGAGTCTGCTAATGGTGGCAAGCCTGATGCTCCTGAGCATCTCGACAGGTTGGAACTACCTCAAGTTTGACTTCTATCTCGAAACTCGGGCTGACTCTTGAGCAAACAGAATACTATCAGATTATCATGACCTATTCTGTCATGGGGGGTCTGGGCGGAGCACTCCTCTACTGCCCGGCGTACGGTGCAATAGCCCATTTCTTCAATGCCAAGCGAGGCCTTGCAACTGGCATTGCGACGACCGCTGGAGGGATTGGGGGGATCGTATTCCCCCTTATGCTCCAGCCCCTCTTGGGAAAGGACGGAGTTGGCTTCGCCTGGAGCTGCCGTATCCTGGGCTTTGTGATCCTGTTTCTCTGCGTCATCGCTAACCTTTTCATCCGAAACCGTCTCAGTTCTGAACGCAGACCAAAGAAATGCTCCGTCTGGCCGGATTTCAGCATCCTTCGCCATCGAGGATTTGCCTGCGCAGCTGTCGGAGTGTTCTTTACAGAGTGGGGACTGTTCGTGCCTCTGACCTACATCATCTCCTATGCCCAGAGCCATGGAAACGGAGGTATAGAGAGCTCCATCTTGCTTGCATCTCTTAATGCCGGGTCTGTTCTGGGACGCTTCCTCCCAGGATTGCTGGCTGATTACGTCGGCCGGTTCAACGTTATAATTGGTAGCCTTTCACTATGTGTCATCACCCTTCTGGGTATCTGGCTTCCGAGTGGTAGCTCCAAGTCTTTGCTTTTCGCGTTCTGTATATTATTTGGATTCGCAAGCGGAAGTAATCTGGGCCTGATCCCCGTGTGTATTGGACAGTTTTGCGACTGTCGCAATTATGGACGGTACATCACAGTAGCAAACATGATTGCTAGTTTTGGCACGCTGACGAGTGTTCCAATCGGAGGGGCCATTCTTGGCTTGGGTGGGAGTACGGGTTGGACGGGGCTTATTCTCTTCTCGGCTATTGCGTACATGATGGCACTGTCTTGCTTTGTCTGCGCTAGGGTTTCTTCGACTGGATGGAAGTTATGGAGGAGATTCTGAAAGGTTTGAAAAAGGGAGAAGCACAAAAGGGATCTTCCTGTTTTTATTTCTCTCGAAACCGGCTTCTGTCGTCACAGTCAGCTGCGGATTCTCCGCGCGGCATAGATCCCTTCGCTCCCTCATTGGCCTACGATAACCCATTGATTGAATTTTTCTTCTCGACCTCTATTATGTTTCAACTAGAGTTTAAGCTCATGTGTATTAAGATTGACCAAATCATCTGTCCTTAATTAAAGAAAATCACTGTATTCGGCTGTTGATCATGTTTAGAATGGGGCTCAAGAGCTTGCATTTAGGCTAACTTGAATATTTCTGTCATCTCTTTCTTCCTTCTTTGGGTTTCGTATTGTAGTCTTTAGAGAGAGAGTGTGTGTATTTCTGGTATGTTTCTTCCGCAATTTTTAATCCGAAAGTCTCTATTTATTATTGTAAGAAGTCCCAGACTGCTGTTGCATGTACTTTTGTTACATGATGAAATTCTCTGATGGAAGCTGATTCGTTTACCCCAGCCACTTTCTCATGTTAGCTTCTAACTATTCAGAAAATGGGGCAGGATTTGAGTGGTTGGTTGCTGTAACAACTTGAATGAGACTTACTCCCGAACGGACTGCAACCGTATACAAAAGCAGGTACGCTGGCGTACCGATAGTGCTTGCAATCCGTAGCCCCCATAGATGGTATGGCTGTGGTACGATCCCCAGGTTCTAAAGAGTCTGCATTCTTGGCTAGAAGTCGAACCATTGGATGACTCAGATGCGAGTAACTGGGTGGATTACTTGCGGCTTCTTGTACCTTGATCTCAATCGTGGCATTTTCATGCTGGAGAATGATAGAATCGATCACTGCCATTACATCCTCTGCAACCAGCCCGATAGGTAGCCGGATGTCAAGCTCGAAGAGGCAAGTGTCCGGGATCATATTGACCTTCAGCCCGCCTCCGATCGTACCTATATTGACAGTTGGACGGGCAATGATGGTCGATGTATCCTTACCCATTACCTTGTCGACGACTGCCAAGACCTCTGGGTTGGCCATGTGAGCCGCTATCTCTGAAGGCATCTCAAAGTCCATCGACTCGACTTGGTCTATAACCTTGTGTACGAAGCCCACAGTCTCGCGGATGGCCCCTTTACTACTTCATCTTAGCATGATTTTATCCAGAATAACTTTGACGAATGCGTCATGGAACAAGATAGAGAAGATGGGAAAAGGGACAATCCAAAGCACAAACCTCAAGTTCAAATACGCTCCGTGGGCGCCCTTAGTTCGGACTGAGCCTGATAATCTCAAAGTACCCTTTTCAGAGAACCGTATCGTCTTTCCAGACGGCTCTGCACTAAGCATAAGATCACCCTTGCGTCTTTCTGGGTCATTTTCTATGAGATACTTGGTACCCCATCTCCCACCGGTCTCTTCATCCGATACGGCGCAGAACGAAACGCTTCCCTTGAGATGCTCCCTTCTCGCATACAGGTGAGCATATGCAACAATTAGAGAAGCAGTGCCGGATTTCATGTCTACAACGCCTCTGCCGTGGATACGGTCGCCCTCGATGTCACCAGACCAAGGGTCTCGGGTCCAGCCGGCGTCGGGGTCTCCCACCGGGAAAACGTCAATATGCCCATTGAGCACGACGCGCGGCCCATCACCTCTGCCGCCTTGAAACTCGGCTACAAGATTCGGCTTGCCCGCCTGGGGCGTGACAAGTGTATAAGGGATATTTTTGGTCGCAAGGTATTCGCCCAGGACGGCGGCAGCGACCTCGGTGTCGCCAGGGGGGTTGGGTGATGCAGCTTGTATGAATCGCTGTAGCAATTGAGTCTGGCTATCTCTATCAGACTCAATCGCTTCGACTAAGGAGGATTTGGCACTCATAGTGGGCTATGCCTCGTGATCCAGACGCCGAGTATGAGAAAATCAAGGGGCGTTGACGACTAGAGGGGAATTAATATTGAATTCTCGAGATACTTTACCCCGCCCCCCCTGAATCAAAAGAAGTAAATCCCGCGATGATTACAAGTCCGACAGTATGAAAGAAGGCCTTGTTAAGTTCACCGAGTGACTCACACCGACGAAGACGTCATATCCACGATGCATGGTGCCGCCGACAACGGGCCTTTTTCTGCCATGAACCAAATCATGCTTTGATTGGAGACGCCGCACGAAATTTTTATGATTGTGCAAATGATGTATCCCCTTTCTGCCTGTTGGAATCTCACGTTTTCTATTCAGTTCCTCTATAAGTCGTAGCTAGCAACTTTGAGATAAATCTATCATGCCTTGAGTTATTGGTCTCCTACCAGCCTTTGTAGGCCTGCTCCACGGATGGGCGTGCCACGAGACGTTGCTGCCAGGCGACATAGTTCGGGTACTTCTTCTCAACCTCATATTTATCCCAAACGTTGGCCTTGAGTATCGGGTGGCCCTCAATTACCCTGTTCCAAGGGATAAAGGACAGATCGGCATATGTACTACAAGGATAGTTTTGTGAGCATTAGGTGTCCATCCTTCAAGTGACGAAGATGATCCATGTTCTTTTCAACTTACAACTTATCGCCAACAAGGTACTCCTTGCCTTTCAGGATGTTGTCGAGCACTTGCACGACGCGGACAATCTGCTCGTTGTAGCGCTGCTTGGCGACAGGAATATCTTCCTCATATCTATGGAACCACATTGACTGTCCGTAGTAGGGGCCCTGTGAATTGAATTGAGAACCTGTTAGTCTCGGGCTGATATGTGGATTACTCTGGGTCAGTGCATAAGTCACATACCTGGCCCGACATCTGGAAGTGGAGGTACTGCTTGAGCTGCCATTTGCCCGCGACATCGCTCACTGTGAGCTTGCCTTGCTTGTCATATGTCTCAACCAGGTACTCAACAATGGCCCCGGATTCCCAGAGCGTAATATTCGTGTTGGGATCAACAATGGCAGGCACCCGCCCATTGGGATTGATGGCGGCAAACCATTCCTCCTTTGGGTCTTTCACTACAATGGTCTTGTATGGAACAGAGAGCTCCTCAGCCGCAATGATGACCTTGTATGGATTCGGTCCAGCCTCTAGGACAGGGGGGATTAGTCCCAATTGATCAACTGATATGTACTGAGGGGGGATTTACCGTGGACATAGACTGTGATGGGCTGTAACTCGGACATGTTTGGATTTCAGGACAAGGCTTGGGTTACTGTTGCAAAATAAAATGGGACGTTAAATTACCTTCCTTCAATTCCTTTATATATCAGGGGAGAATTGCCTTGGCTGGGATCGTGGATCTTGCTGATCTGTAATCCTTCTCTAGCTTCGCTCTTTTCGGCGGCCGAATCTGAGCGGCGCAGCATCCACCTGCCATTGCAAGCTACTTTACCTAATGTGGAACAGAGAGGGAATAATACGACGTAGTATTACTGTGATGAGCTGTGACCTGAAGGAAGCAGGACGAAGCCAGTCCGCGGTGGTCAAGCGGAGCACAGGTGAAGATCGCGGGGCCACAGCCAATGGAATTGAGACAGCTACAAGCTATTACCTGCAATAGCTTGCGGGCACGTCTCGGTCCCGGGCAGAGCCATTATTATGCAAAGAAGAGGGTGTTTCGTTGGGGGAAATACGCTATTGCGACTTGCCGTTGCAGTCGCGTCAATGCGGCGTGTCTCATTTTCCCAATTGGAGCCGTAGCTACTACACCACTTCCCTTCCCCAGGAGCCAATATGGCTGGATAATCGGCACGAAGAAACGAGTTCGGTTTACGCCTCATGCAACGGTGCATAAGACTTTCACGCCAGTCCGCCGCTAAATAACCCCCCAGGGCCTCGATCCCTTCCCGCTTGTATTATATAACATCATTGCTCGCTGCTAGTTTGCAATTGAACTTGTTGGCTTTCATCATAGTATCCTTGTCCCTGTCACGACGCTACTACTCACATCATACATACCAAAGACGTCGCCCTGTAACGATCTCCTTGCAGCCTTTATCGACCATGATCATGCTCAAGAGCCTCATCGGGTTTGGTCTGATCACGGCTGCTTCCGCTAAATACCCCGAGAATCCAGGATGTGGCGACATCAATGTCCTATACACGTACGTCCCAAGTCAATGCCACCCTCCCCGATCTCTTGAATCATCCGAAGCTAAACAGTATATGGTCTCAGCGGACTCCCTGCGTACCACCCATATGTGGTTGAGCAGGGTTGGGACCCAAGTATGGTAGATGCTAGTATTCGCAGTGATACACAAAACCTGATCAACGCGGGTTACAACACTCGCAGTATGTGGAATCTGAATACATCCCTTTCAGAAAGGAACCAGCTAATAAATCAGGCAGTTGTTCTCATGGGCCCTGAGGAAGACATTAGCCAAATGGAGGCCCGATTCAAGGACGTGGAATTTCATGTCACAGGAATCGGCTACGGCATGCGGCCTTCCAAGATCCCCGAGGTCATCACTCGCTTTGAGGGTGAGCATATGTATTCGGATTATACACAAGTTTCGCAAGATTGCTGACCGGTGCAGACAACGTATTTCTCTTCAACCGACTGGTCCCTGACACACCCACCGTATACAACTACAACCCGAACACTTTTCTGTGGTCTGTTGAGCGCCGCTTCCCTATCAAGGAGGACTGCTCAAAGAAGCCCGGCAAGGACCTGGTAAGGAATCTGAGCTTTCATCTCCACTGAGTCCCCCGCTGGGCGTGCCATATTAACACTTTTATGCTAGGGATATGTAGAAATCTGCGACGATAGGTGTGAGCTGACCAAGACCTCCTGGAATCTGCGAAAAGCAGCCCTGAACAAGGATAAGGATGGTGCTCTCTTCAACCAGGCAGTCGAGATGAACCAGCTGTTTGGGAAGGTATGAGCGTGATCTCACATCGCACGGTCGCATCGCCCAACTGTGGGAATCGGCATCTGGAACGAGCATTCTGAGAATATTTTGTGAGCGTCGAAGATTTATTATGAAAAATTAAGCTTTTGTTGAAACTACAAGACAATGGAAGTGAAAGCCTGAAGAACAGCCGGGCACTGCTACCAATGGCGGGCGCTATAGCTTCCATCTCATGACCCAATTAAGAAGCGCCCAACTATGAAGAAAAGCAGGTCTGTGTTATATTTATTCGCATGTTGTGACCTTGTACTCGACCGTCGAATTGCCCGTTCCGGGAATCTTGGGCTTGAAGTCGATGTAAACCAGCTGGTTGCGGGCATTGGTCAGCATTGAGTCAAGGGATGTGGTAGAAGGGGGTATTGAATGCGCGATTACCTCTCCCTTCTCGGGCTTCCAGTCTCCATCAGTGTCCGAGAAGTGTACAATCTCGTTTGATCCGGCATCACGGACTTCGGCCGTGGTGTGCGAGAATGTCCCCTCGGTGCTCCATTTGAAGTGATAGCAGGTGGACTTGGTCACGAGAAAAGGGTCGGAGCACCTGCGGTTGCCGTCGGCATCAATGCATTTCTCAACAGCGAAGTCTAGGACCTTGCCCTCGCTCACGGTCGAAGCTGCCACGCATGGGTTAGTATAAAGTCTGGGGGGGCTGGAATGAAGGACGTGAAGACGTACGCTCAGTCAATGTGCCAGTCAGCGCCAAGCCGGCGGTCAGCACGCTCTGCGCAGTAGGGATATACATGTTCGTTTGGTGTGGTGGTTCCAAGGTGTAGAATCAATTTTAGTGAAATGTGATATTCAGGAACAGAGGATTGAGTTGAGACCAAGGCACATTCTGGGGTAGGGGATGCATGCTTTTGTATGTTTTGATCGATTGATGCACACGTCATAGATCGCGGCATACTAACGTCATCCGGCGGTGACCTCAAACCCAATATCCGCCCTTCGGCACAAATTCGCGTTTTTGCATAAACTCTAGATTCTGAAATTGTTTGACAACTATGGTGTGTCTATGAGACTCGTAAATTCATGCAGAAAGCGAAAGAAGAGCAGTGGTCCAGGAGTCGGCGCGTAGTCCATCTTACATCCTTACCGTAGAGAGCTGATATGGCGCATCACAAGCCCTCGTAATGCGCCACAAACACCAGAAAAATTCTGTGAGAGTCACCAATCACGCAAAGAATAAACTAGAAAGAGACGATTGGGAAATTAATCAATTAATCATGGTGGTTGTTGGTAGAGGGCTCAGTTCTGTTTGGTCTCAATCATCAATGTGGGCTACCCTACACGCTAGGAGATCTCTGCCTTTCACATGAAGCTACGGGTTGTGATATTTTATATGACATAAGCTTTGGTAGCTGGTATCCGTTGGGGAATATTCCATACCGGATTAGATGTCATGGGGGACGATATATTCGAAATAAATGGGACAAAATGCCAATTGCGGGTGAATAAAC
This sequence comes from Clonostachys solani, assembly GCA_902141235.2. Lineage (NCBI taxonomy): Eukaryota > Fungi > Ascomycota > Sordariomycetes > Hypocreales > Bionectriaceae > Clonostachys > Clonostachys solani. Next base: position 2,150,281 of record CABFOC020000002.1, read on the forward strand.
AAAAAGCCGGGAAAATCGAGAGCCAAATGCAAAAAGGATAACCACATCGCAACCCAAGTCAAATCTACGATAGCTGTAGTTGAATATGTCAATATTAAAACATATGGAGACTAAAAAAGGCAGAGTGAATGAAGGAAAGTTGATAGTTACAACGAAAGGAAATAAACCATAAGTAGGGAACGATTAGTCTGTACTCCCCCAACGAAATCGGTATTCATCCTACGCCGTCATTGACTTGACAAGCTTCTCTGCATCTGCGAATTCCAGTTCCTTCAATGTCTCATCCCAGAGTCTTTCCTCACTTGCCTTGCCCTCAGATGTGTACATTAAAGGGTTGAAACTAGACTCATATATTAGAAGACACTTATACTCAGCTTTAAATCGAACAAAACTTACGGGTATATCTCTGAGTTCATGAGATATCCGCCATGGCTCTCCGGGCCCTTAACCGCCACTGCATCCAAGTAAAGCCATGCAGCCTGCTCTGGCGTTCGGGCGGTCAACTTTTTGATGGTACCGAACATTACACTCAAGCCTCCGGAGAAACTGCGATGCAAATCGGAACCACTGGTAAATCCAGGATCCACAGTGTTGATGATCACATCTTCTGGGCGCACCAATTCGCTGAGTTTATCGGTGAGCATTACAACAAGCATCTTCGATACCGCATAGCGGGTATAATAAAGGCCATAATACTCCTGGTCATCAAATGATGGGAGGAGCGGCACCGCGTCCTGGCTTGGGAATGTGTTGGTGATAGCAACGTTTGAAGAAGCGATCATGAGGCGTCCAGGATGCTCCGTGGAGCTCTTGGCTTTCAAAAGCGGGAGAAACAATATCGCAAGCAGCGCAGTTGAGAGGTAGTTGACTTGGAGGGTCTCCTCGTGGCCAGTGGGACTGATTTTCCATTGAGAGTTAAACACCGCCGCATTAAGAATAACGATATCAAGACTGGATAGGGCGGAAGCACTTCGAGAAGCAAAGTCTTGAATGGACTTGTAAGAGTTCATGTCCAGGGGCCAAACATCGATCACGGCTTTGGGGTGAGACTTTCGGAGTATGGAAGCTTCATTCTCCGCTTTAGCCGTATTTCGTACCCCCATGACTAGGTGAGAGAGACCGCGTTTCAACATCTGGCGGCAGGTTTCAAGACCTATTCCCACATTGCTGCCAGTGATGATGGCTGTTTGGCCTGCAAATGAAACGGAAGCAGGGGGTGGTTTGCTTTTGGTCAAAATCTGAGCCTTGACAAAAACACCTAGATCGGAGTATTTTCGAGGTTGAAGTGCTCTAGACGCCATTTTTAAGAGCGTGAGGGCTTATCGAGAAAAGATGTGGGTATTTCGTTTCGTTCTTTTCGAGCCTGTTCCTGACGATGAGAGATCATATCATGGAGAGAAGGTTTTGAGACGAGCTCTCATGAATTTATAGTTTCTTTTATCCCAAAACCACATTCATTCCGTACATCTCAGCTATCCTAATGTGTCCAACAATGTGGTTGTGCTCTTTTTCGACGGCATGGCTATCCCCCGAAGTCCCGGAGCCTGCCCAAAACAAGGGAACAATATGGCTAACCCTGGGCAACACTCCTGGCCATTTAAGATATGATACCTCCACCAAGATCTGTTTCTTGGCGTCATGGAACCGAAAGAGGAAATCAATCTGGTCGTGGCGTCAGATGATTAATAATTAAATCGGGGCCACAACACATTGCCTCCAGCTCATCTTGGGTGCCCTGCCTCTTTCACATTCCCTCCTTCAGGAGTAACCACAGCGTTTGCCAAAATGAAGAAGTTTGCCTTCGTCAGTGTGGATAATCGCGGCAAAGCAACGGACACCCTGCAGGTCCGGAGTCACTGCATGAGGGGCAAGAACCGGCGCGAAGATTCCCGGCGCTCACGGAGAGCACTCCGACAACGCGAGGCTGAAATCGCGGCTCAAACCGCTATCAACCAAATACCGAACGACAAACTAGGTCTTTCAAGCAAGAATATCTGGGAAAGACAAAATATGCCATATCAACCTATCTTAGACTATAAATTGCTACCTGATAGCTTGAGCCAAGGCTCCGTGGACCTCCTGTATCAATGTATGTCGAATGCTGCTCGGGGTAGAGATAATGAACTAACAATTATGGTACAGATGGCCGGCTTAAGGAAGCCATCTACCCTATTGATAATTGCGTCGAGTTTGAGATTATTCAAGACGACTACATTGGGTGGTTTACCACGGAGTCAGCATTTGTTCAGTCCATCCTCTTTATGGGATCAGCACTCCAGGACCTCGCGGTGCAAAGAACTCTAACTCGCACGTCGCTGTTTCATCTCAGGAAAACATTGTCTCTGCTAAACGATGCTTTGTCCAACCGACAAGAATATCTCAATGATGCACTTCTCTATACCGTTTTCAACCTCTCACTCATTGCTACTATCATCGGCGAGGATGAAGCATTCAATATCCATCTTTCTGGAATAAGGAAGCTTATGCAGCTGAGGAATCAACAAACCAGGGAGAGAATCAACAGCAGGCTGGGGTTTAAAATAAGTCGGTTGGAGCTTTCCGCATATACAAGCACGGGTACCTTACCACCTTTACCCATCGGGCCACTTTGTTGGCAATCCTGCTACCGCAATACCACCTCAAGTCCGGACGAAACCTTGTCTCTCAGGGCTGCGATAGTCGATAATATCCAGTTGCGTACGATCCTTTACGACCTTAGACACCTAGCCGATCGTATCAATTGGAAGTATGTTGGCGCTAGACGTTTGACTGGAGTTGAATTCCAAGGTTCTATATCCTCGATCCAGTCGCGCCTCTTGCGTCTTACAGTAGACCCTGAGGACATAGAAAGTGAATGTATGCGATTAGGAATGCTGGCATTTCTATCGACCACTCTTCATGTCCCAGGCAAGATACTCCCCAGTGCATATCTAGCCACCCAGCTGAAAAAGCTTTGCGGAGAGATTGCTGTGTCGGGAACTAGCAGCAGATACATGGTCTTATGGCTGCTCATCGTGGGATCTATTTCGGTATTCGCACCTGATGAGCCATGGATTCGTGCGAGGTGGGCGGAAGTGTCGGATGTCGATCTTGTTTGGGAAGAGCTGGAGTTACATTTGCGCGATATTCTATGGATCGACTGCATACACGGAGAACCGGCAAGGAAGGCATTTGCAATGATCACCAATGTTCGATCAAGTACCTTAACAGTAATGTAGTGGGTCGGGGCTTCGGAGGGTTGGAGAGTACCAATGCATGATAAACTCAATGTACATCTATTTATCCATGTGATCACGGTTCTCGGCATTATCCAATAGCGCGACCGGCATTAAATCGGTTTGGTATCCCCGCGTGGTAGTTCAAGGCAGCTGGCCATCTTCATGTAGGAGATCTGGACTGCCGATTGTTAATCTCACCATCATTATTGGCCAAGGCCTATAATCAGATAGTCCAACGACGTTTGACTATAAAGGCACGGTACTGATCTAGAGTCAGGACTTATGGTAGTTAGTAGTTGCATTTATCACAGGTGAATGTAAATTTTTCTTCATAAAATTGACTTTTTAGTTGAGAATCGCATTATGACATCTCAGTCTAACCACAGCACCAACTGCTACCAACACCTCGATCAAAGGAAGGCACAAGTATAATGCCATCGTGATGACACTGGGATCCCTCATCATGATGCTACACCCCCAGTATCATCGACAGTTGCAGCTGCCGGATATGGATAACCGGCACATGATGCTTCAACTTTCTTCCGGGTGCATTGCGACCATATATCCTCTATATGGATCATCGAGGCCGTGTTGGAACAAAGCCTACCAGCTTTACGTTGCAGTGGCTGTCAATTTTGGCCCACTATGTGCGGAATATCGGCACTCCTTCGTAAAAGTGCGAGGTCATACCCCGAGCACAGTGCACATCGCCGGAGATATTGCAACTCTGGAATAGGAGGTTTGTTCGGGCTATTCGGCATTTTCCCTCCGACAAACAAAGCGAATGCAACCACTCAGTAGATCAATGTTTCGAATCCGTCATCTCACTGATCTTAAAGGGGATCATCTCGCCCACTTTAGATAATACCGAAGCCGATGCAACAGGGGTTAAAATATACATTGAGGGGTGCGGAACTGGGACGTGCTACGTCTTGATAGCATGAATTCGTTTATAAATAAGGATCCCTCAACATAGTTGGGGAGAGCTTTGCAGACATAAAAAAGACAAACGGAGAGACAATTTTCAGCCAACATCTTGCACTCAGCAAGGCCCATTCAACATGACCGCTAATCTCGCAGCCATTTTTGGTAAAGTTGGAGCACCGTTTCCATGGCCATGGCTTATTGTTGGATTTGTAAGTCTATGTGTTAAACGGAAAGACTCCTTGATCGTTAATTGTGCTTAGGTAGTTGTTGGACTCGGCTCTGTCCCAGTCTATAACTTATTCTTCCATCCTTTGAGAAAGATACCAGGGCCAAAGCTTTATGCAGCAACCCGGCTACCTTATACTAGGATGATAAGCTCTGGCCAGATGCATACCAGAGTCCTCGAGATGCATAAGAAATATGGTGACATAGTCAGAATTTCTCCTGATGAAGTTTCAGCCATCGGTGAGAATGTATGGGATGAGCTGGTCGGCCATCGCAAGCTCGGTGCTCCAGAAAACGGCAAAGACCCTCAGATATTCTCTGTTGTCGCAAAGAATAGTGTCCTCAACGCGAATCGTGAGGACCACGCGCGATTGAGACGAACTCTGTCGCATGGGTTCTCAGCATTGACTATCGAAGCGCAGGAACCAATTATCTCTAGCTACGTGGATCTCCTACTTCAACGACTCAAAGAGAATTCGGATAATGGAAAGAATGTCCTGGAGCTTACGTCGTGGTATAATTGGACGACTTTCGATATTATCGGAGATCTTGCGTTTGGTGAAAGCTTTAGGTGTCTTCAAGATAGCGACTATCACCCCTGGGTCAGCCTGATATTCAAACGCATCAGATCTAACTCTCTAGCAGTGTCCGCCAGGCGCTGGGGCTGGCTGTCCAAGGTTGTTCTCGCTTTTCTCGACCAGTCTGGAAGCCATGCAATTGGCGCTCATGCTCGGCTGGTGGAAGAAAAACTGCGCGCTCGAGCATCTATGGAGACGACCAGGCCAGATTACTATCATTCGATGACTTTCCAGGAAGATGACAAGGTAGGAACGAGATTCTGCTTATCTTCATTGGTATTTGGTGTTTACTTATCGATCTTAGAAATTCTCTCCTGCCGAACTTCGTGACAACGCCAGCACACTGATTATTGCCGGCTCGGAGACGACAGCCACAACATTGTCAGGCGTGACATATCTTCTGGGCAAACATCCAGACGTTTTGCATAAGCTGGCCCAGGAAGTCCGCACGAGTTTCCAACATGAGGATGAGATCACTATACGCGGCGTCCAAAAGTTGGATTACATGCTGGCCGTCTTGAACGAAGCCCTCCGCATGTATCCTCCAGTGCCTGGTGCCCTGCCGCGAAAAATGAACCCTGATGGCGGGTTCATCAGTGGCCATTGGGTGCCTGGTGGTGTAAGTCTAGAAGAAGATTGAGAGTATACAGACATAATGTTGCTGACCAGTGGTACTAGACGGTGATCGGGATTCATCACTACGCCTTTTATCGCAACCCCAACTACTATCAACTGCCCGATTCATTCATTCCTGAACGTTGGCAAGACGATCTACAGTTCAATAGCGACGCGAAAAAGGTGTTCCAACCCTTCTCATTCGGACCAAGAAACTGCATAGGAAAAAAGTATGTAAAACAAAAATCAACGGGACAGAGTAACCTTGAAACTAAAATTGTTGCAGCCTTGCATACGCAGAGATGCGACTGATTCTTGCGAGGATCATTTGGAATTTTGACATCCGCCTCGCAGTCGATAGCGAAGAGTGGATAGAAAGAAGTAAAGTGTTCTCACTTTGGTCCAAGCCTGATCTGAATGCCTATCTCGTGCCTGTGGTTCGAAACTGAGCACAGTTATTGCTAGTGGGAGAGTTGAATAAGATGTGGAACTCAGGTGGTTGAAAAGCTCCATTGAGCTCGGGCGGATCAGATTCAAGGGCCTGGGCTTTTTTTGTGTGAGGAGCACGGTTTTGTTCACCAGTTTGGCTAGATCACCTGTTCAAATTCGGTACATGCCTGTCTTATACACCATTGATGTGTCTCAGGATTAGCTCCGGCAGGTGACACATGAGTAACTGTCTTCTCTCGATCAATCCTGAACCTTCATGCTCGGAAGATGTGATGGTTACGCATGTTGACCATGTTTAGCTCTCGTGTAAAGATTTTGAAAAGATACAGTTTGTTTCTTTGACTATCAAGAGGTTTGCGGGACATACAGTTCGAAAGCAAGAATTCGGGACGGTTAAGACAACGGCAGGAAAGACATTCTTCTACCTAGTTAAGACTTGTTTGAGTCACCAAACTGATTCCCATGGACTTTGGTCCGGCCCTGAAGTGAGATACATCCTCCACGGCTGCCACACTTGCAACTGTCAATCGTGGGGAACCCGCAGATACTGGCCATGCCTGGTTTTGGGCATGGATCCGGGAGCACTGCGTCGGCATTTGCACACATTGGATAATAGCCACAGCAGTTTCCAACGTTCCGTACCACGCAGTCGCTGTCCTCGGTACAGGCAAAATGGTCTGGGACGGTGATCTTGTCGGTGCTTTGTGATTCATCACGCGGTTGATTGCTGGTATCTGTGACGCGCATGCCCCCAGTTCTTTTGATTGGAGTATATCAGTACGGTGCTCATTTACCAGCTTGCTAGGGAAACTGAGGTCCATTACTTACAACTGCGGAGCAGCGTATGCACAAGCGGCGAGCGAGGTGACGGCAATAGTGAAAAAGCGCATTTTGATAATATGTTTCCAGAGAGACTAATGATGTTTGATTATCGTAAAGTAGGGTGGTGCTTGCCAGCGACCTTTATACTTGTTAGTGCCCTGCTTTTTGTACTTCTGAAAACTGGGGAATGCTCGTGATATGAGTTTGGGATCGCATATACGATTACCGGGCTAAGGTTTTTGTTCCTCCTTGGGCCCTGGAGCCGCTGATTCCGAGACACGGTTTCGCACGGGATATTGGCGAGGAATTTGAACCGTCCGGAGGCAAAAGATAGTGCCTTGACTTTACCTGACACTCGTTCCAGTGATGTCTTGGCGGCCCTGAATGCCGCTATCTCAAAAGATCCCACCTATAGTAGATGAAGAGGTCATAGCTGAGACCATGGTCCGATGTGAGAGTGAAGTTTATCTTGTCAATAGACAGCCTCATGGTCATTCTTTCACTTCGTTGGTTGGACGAGTACGACTTCAAGAAAGCTTCCGAACCGAAGTACTCGTATTTTGACCCGTTTAAGCATAAATGAAATGCGACTGATGTGAAGGAGATCGCTGGTGATGTATGATGACGGAAGATTGGGTGCTGAGGTGAGACCAACAACTGAAAACCATGTCCACTGGTCTTAGACAGCCCCAGACCAACCTCCTCTGCCAAGGCACGGCACCACGCAATCATGTGGGCTCAAATGAAAGCGTTTCCACGTTTGGATGGACCTTTTGGGCCAGTTCATTCGCCCGGCAGAGTATTTCGACTTTGACCATTTACAAGGAGCATATGGGGAACAAACTTCGGCCCCCCCGGGACCTATGAACATCCCCACGAAGCCTTAAACGGCTGTAATTTTCCCATGGCCCAGTTTCTCGATATCACTTCAAGTTCTTTTCATCTCACCATGCGTGAGTCGGTTGCTGGGGCATCTCACTCATGAATGTAAGCTTGATATCGAGGGTACATCGTTTCAACTCCGAGCTGTTAGTAAACGTTTTTCAACGACGATTCACTCGGACGTTACAAGGAATTAAGGTAGATGCTTTTCCTATGTCATGGAATGCTTCAAACTGTAAATGGGCCTTGGAACTGCCTAGGCGACTCCACAACCTCAAAATTCTGAACTCTTACGAACGAGATGGGTGCCTCTAAGTCCGACAGATTTCTGTCTCCTGGCGCTCTGAATCACAAGATCTAGCCATCAGACCAGCAGTGAGGCTGAGAAAAAGGTTCAGATAGCGCTGTGCTGTCATTCCCGCCCACCAAAGTCTTAGACTCATCCTTCAGAGCTTTCCTCCATTAGGAATTTAGAAGCTCTTGGCATATCCATCATATTGTTGGAAGGAATTGTGTCGTTGTGCTTACGAAACTTCGATCATAGCCCCGCAACAAGAGAAGACTCCTACCCCACACGCATCGCCTATCGGCGTTAGTGAAGAATGTATTACTGCAGTTAACTGAAGTGGCAAGAACTAAGAAGTTAATTGGACTTATAATAAGAGATTCGATGGCATGTGGCTCATACGGCATTTTACTGTGTACTTTCTGGTTGCAAACCAGAGTGTGAAAGCCAGCATAGATATCTTAAGTGAGAATACTACGTAATCATTGACACAAACATATCGGTGCTTGATTCTCGTTTTATATGAGCTACATAGTAAGTTCACACAGAAAACCTAGGCAAAGCTAATAACGTGCCAAAGATTGTGAGTCATTGTATTCTTCGCAGTCGCTAGAAGAGGGTTCCACGTGACTCATACGTTACATTCATAGAAAGTCTTGTTGAGAAGCTTTCATGTGGCTTTACTAATTCCGCATCTTGGGAGAAGGGAGAATTCCAGTTCGGCTATGTTTACTATTCCGAGACGTATTTTAAAACCCTACTTCAGAACGGACAATCTGACAAGTGACATACAACCTCTAGGAAACATGTTGGCCTACAGCGAATCTACATTTTGTATTAGTACTCATTGCCCTGCTGGGCTCACTTGTCCTAGTCAGTAATTCGAAAAAACTGTTTGTTCTTCCGTAAGAATTAGCCCCACCGAATCACTAGACTTCGTGTTGGAATGATTCAAAATAGTAAATTGTTGCCCGATGTCTATATGTCTATTACCCCAGTCAGAAAATGCCACTATGACTTGGTAAAAATATCACGGATCGGTTCTTGAATCCAAGTAGGCCAGGCCCTGAAACTTGACAGCATAATTTCGCTCTCAGGGAGAATCAACTCTCCGCTTCTTCTGCTCATGAGTTGGGCGACAATCTTGTCGGCAACATCCTCAGGCTCAAGAAGATGAAAACCATGTCTCTCAAGATCCTCGATATACTTTCCAATGCACGGCGTCCGGACGTAATGGGGATGGACAATTGTGGTAAGCACATTGGGAGCCTTGTATCTATGCCTCAGTTCAGTGCCTAGGGCCTCATGGAACGCGCGTGCTGCCGCTTTGCTACCGGCATAGTCGGCGATGCCCCCAAAACAGAAGAAGGAGGCCAAACTCGCAACAGTAACCACGTGGCCCTTGTTGGCCTGAATCATGCTCGGAAGAAACTCTCGGGTGGTGAACCAGTTGGCAAAGCAGTTGACTCCGAATATCTTTCTCAGGTATGCCTCGTCACACGCGAGTATGTTGTGGTGGACAGCAATGCCGGCATTATTCACAAGGATAGACGGCGAGCCAACCTCGTCTCGAATGGCTTCAGCCGCTGCGGAGACGGATGCGCCGTCAGATACATCACACTTGTAGAAGTGTACTCGAGGGTGGTCCATGAGCGGTTTGGGAAGTTGTTGAACGTCAATCACCGCAACGCGAGCACCTTTCTCCAGAAGTTTTTCAGCCAGCGACTTCCCGATCCCACTAGACCCTCCAGTGATTACAGCAATTTCATTGGGCCAGTCCCAGTTTGATGTAGGTCTGAAGGTCCAGGAATTCCGGGCCAACTCATTGAGCACCCTGTGTGCCCAGCGAAGGGCGCTCACCACAAACACACCACCAAGAGCCGCTCTAATCAGAGAGATATTTGCCGAAACGAGCGGAAGCGGAGGCACTGCCGTCGATAAGGCTCGAATAACCTGCTGCATCACATTGGGTGCACATGTTGTGGCTAGCAGAAGCGACCCTGACACCAGCGCTGACGCGGGAGCATGGCGCCACAGAACCATGGTCTGAAAAGGCGCTGTGAGTGCGACTTGCTGGTTGGGTTGTTATATACGGCAGTCGAAATGGAAGACGAACTGGAGCTGAAGGTGATGATGAGGACACACCGGGGCATTTAAGCAATTTGCGTCTGGAGATTACCAACGCGTCATGCGCTTTTCGGGCCAACGTGTTGCCATTTTGGGGATCAAATGCGATGAGGCAGGTCCTTGGCAGAGTGGCGGAGCCAATAAATTTGGCATAAGTCGTAAGATCCCTGGCATTCAACTGAATACCCCAGCTTCCATCTCAATGGGCATGTGTTCTACCCTGGTTAGCGACGACAAAAGGGACGGCTCGAGTGAGAAGAGTAACCTGGCGTGTAAGTAGAGTGCACTCGGGGTGAGAAAAGAAGGATACAAATTCCAACCAGACATTATAGGCTCTGAATACGGTTTGCTTTAGTAGAGTAGCACGAACCAACCGCCAAGCTTTGAGCCGAGTTCTTTCTGACCTTCTTTACTTTCAAGTAAATGACCACTGAAGAAACGGACTAGTCTTCTCGTCTTCCTTTCGTCTCTAGTCGGAAGGGTGGTCCGATCACGGCATATACTCGCTCTGAAAGGGGACCGGTATGGTACCCAAAGATGGGATAAGGAATCGGCTTGATAGATATGCTCCTCACGAAGCATGAACGTGCTCATGCCTCATATCGGACAAATTTAATCAAGATTTCCCCCGGGTTGTACAATTACCTCGTCCTATTGGTCTATGATTGATGTGTGCGGAACACATGGAAAAGCAAGGCGCATCCCAGCTCATGCATCCAGTCTCAAATTTCACATGCAAGATACGCTAAACGACTTCGTCTGCCTTTAATCTTTAGAAATATTCTTCGAACGGGAGGGGAAAAAATCTAGAAGGAAATATTAAGATGTCTGCTTGCGTTGTTCGGCTACGTAGATCAAATGTATCGATCTAACTACATGTAACCAAACCGATCGACCTTGTTGCACATCATCGGGGTTGGCCATGATAATGATTGGAAGTTGCAGGACAAGCCGGGCCCACAATGTAGCCACGGCGGTGAGAGCCGGAAGCTCTTTCGTCCGAGTGATATCTTGTGTCTGAGACAATAGTGTTGTCTTAGAAACTGGCCAGTGAAGAAGCGATTGAGTAAGCTGGAGGGGAGCTGATTTGCACCACACCACATAGGATTCCCCGCGTGGCTGCAGAACCAACATGCGGTTTTGGACGTAAATGGACAAGTCTTGCATACCGCCTTCGGTGATAATGTCGGAATTGGGTGTAGGGAAGTTTCGGGGAGAATTTGTTTAAGAGCAGAGCACGGAATCGAGCGCCCTCCTCACCCGTGAACACTGTCATTTCCGGGCTTTTTGCACCGCGCATTGGGATACACATCAAGAAATTACGGCCGGATTCTCTGGTCAAGATGTCTTTCATTAGTGGATTCCGCTCTTCGAAGCCTAAAGAGACCAGCGGCAATTCTTTGGGGCTGGTCAGGCGCATTTCCCTCCGTTACAAAGGCCCGCCCAGCTCCCCAAGCTTCCGCGGCGGTCGAGCCCCCAGGTAAGTCCACCCAGTTCCACCATAAGTTTAACGTATATTATGGGTTTGGTATTGATGATAGGACAGGCCTAATGACGTTTTCATTGCTGTGATGGGGGTCACGGGGTCTGGGAAAAGCTCCTTTATCGCATTATGCTCTGGCCAACCAGTTCGGATAGGACACAGCTTAGGCGCATGTCAGTGGGTGGTCATAGATTCTCAGAAGAAGAGGCTAATAAATTACCAGGTACTTCAACGGTGGATGTATATGCCTATGATATATCTCCGGATCAGACTGTCTACCTCATTGATACCCCAGGATTCGATGACACTAATAAGAGCGATACCGAAGTTCTGAGCGAAATCGCCGCGTGGCTTGGAGAGTCATACAAGAAGCGTGTTCTCCTAAATGGCATCATTTACTTACACCGTATTACCGATATACGGATGCAAGGGTCGGCCAAGAAGAACCTCCTAATGTTCCGACAGCTATGTGGTGAGGATGCTCTCAAGAAAGTGGTTCTTGCCACCACAATGTGGGACAAAGTACCCACTGAGGAAGGTGAGCAGAGAGAAAAGGAGCTGGTTGAGACCCAGGAGTTCTGGGGCTGGATGCTGCAGAAGGGCAGCTCGTGCAGTCGACATATGAATTCCGAGGACTCGGCGAAGCGCATTGTGCAGACGCTGGTTGGCCATGGTATCCCTACGGCGACCACTCTCCAGATAGAGCTCATCGATGAGAAGCTTCGACTGGATCAGACGTCTGCCGGGCGGGCCCTACATACCGACTTACTAAGAAGGAGGGATACATGGACAAAGGAACGACAAGATATCAAAGACCAAATGAAAACCGCAGAAACGCCACCAGACCGTGAAGCGAAGAAACTAATGCGTGAAGAGTGTGGGAGGTATTCGCGCATGATCAAAATGGCTGAAGAGGACGTCGCCAACCTCCGTGCCACTATGGAACATCTTCTTGCACAGCGCGAGAAGCGCGTGGGAAGAGTGCTGAAGCAATTGAAGAAGGATAGAGCTGCTCTGGACGAGCCACTTCCCACCATCGAGGACCGACCGCGTGCCAACCAAGACATCCCGGACTGGGCAAAAAAGTCGGCTACTGAATTGCAAGTTGATAATAAATACACTGAACACCTGGGTCTCGACCTGGAAACTGAGGCAGAGGATGAGGACATTCCTACCGCGGCATCTGATACCATCTATTCAGTGGGCATGTATGGCTACTTCTATAGTTGTCTGGGGTCTTCATTTTGGAGCAGGTATGTAGACTATTCCATCTCTTCACGGTTCGTTAATCCGGGTGTACTAATGGGACCTTACAAGCAATTCGGTTCCGCCCAAGCAAACAAGAGGCCATGAGTGGCTACGGTCCGTTTGTTTCGGTGACGATTACAAGGGCGTGTCAACCTGGATAGCCCGCTACACAGATGGATGGAGTAAGAACCAAAATAGCGATGGATAGGAATACCTTCTAACATGAATTGTAGTGAAAAGCCCAAACTTCGAAAAGAGATACTCGCAGTTGAACGGCGACATCAAAGCTCGGGGCCTTGATAACCTCGATATGGTGGCACTTGGGCCGAATCAAAAGTACTATGCGGGATGGAAGGATGGAAGTTGGACCAGCCTCGCGTCCGAAGAGGCCAACTCCGTTTTCAGCAGATGCCACAGTAAAGAGAACCGCTCCAATATCACGGCCGTCGCCTTCGGGTATGAAGATGCCTATGTTATTGCATTCGAGTACGGGTTCCGGTCGGGGCGTTTAGGGTGTAACTGCAGCTTGAATGGTCACTATCCTGGCCTTGCACAGCTCTTTGGGGAGACAAGACACATAAACATCACTGTAAGCGCCTCATTCCGATGGTGAGGAAAGTTTTTAACCCGTAAAATAGGCCATCACTCTTAATCCTGAGAACACGACCGACTTTATCCTGATCTGGAAGAAAAATCTTGAGGATGATCGTCACAAAATAAGCTGGTGCAGTCAATACGGTAATGTGCAAAATTCAATAGGGACCTGGTGGCAGAACAGTAAGGTCCAGGATATCTTCTAAACCAATCCTCTAAATGTGTAGTGTTTTTTACATTTCTTCTCCTGAGTGTTATGTCAAATATTTTGTCTAGAAGCGCAGGGTATAGTGTCTTTCAGATCTTGAAATTATTTTTTACTGTTCACTCTACCTATTTCACTTTATCGTGATATGTCCAAATGTAGCTCCTAATTATCCTCATCAGGTGGCCTGTTAGGATCCATCAGCTCCCTCATGATCCTCCGACTCCGCTTTCTCCTTGTTCTCTAAATTTACGTTCGCTCGGCTCATGATTCCGGATTCGTCAAATATAGTAGGATAGAAGATACAATTCTATCAAACATTTGGTTTTGATCACCAATCAAAAACTCATCTTGCTATCTGCTTTGTCTTCTGTAATTTCATCTTCTCTAAAACTTCAAAGCCAAGCGGACTCATAGCGAGCTGGCGATTGATGAGGACTAGTTAGTGGCTTTGGGGAGTGAAAACTGCGACCATTTCCTGGGAAAAGGTGAGTAAGGGGTGTGTGCTTGATTTAGTGCCCACTAAGAAGACTTTAAACATAAGCATGAAACTATGCATCTCAGCTAGCGAGCAACTCTCAAGAACATCTTATTGCCAATAGTGCTGTTTTTAAGAAGTTAGGCTTCCAGCTTGATTTAGATCAGCATAAATCAGTAGATCGTATTATGCTGTGAGACATTTGCATAATTGCTGCGGGGTTGATGTGAGCTCTCACAGACCTCGTTACACAACAGGAATGTATCTTGGGTGGGTGGCGAAATCAACTTTCGCTTCTTTGCATCTCAGCTTCAATTAGCGGGATGCAGTCATCTTTCACCGGTTTCAAGCTATTCGTTCAACAGTAGGGCTTACAGAGCTAGATGTCGGTGAGGGTGTGCACTGCTCTCGCCCATTATTGGACGATGTCACCCAGCCGCAACCACTAGACGCTGGTACCACAAGCCGCGGAATGCAGGTTTCAATAATCTAGATTCTAGGCTTCACTCCGCTGAGGTGAGACATGGCACATTTCACGAATCTAACCCCGCCTTTTGTGTGTATCATACCTCAAATCCTTGCAAGGTTGACTGGTAATAGTGGCCGAATGGTCGAGACTCATCGTTGTCCACACTAGTTTGCGATTGGTCAAAAGTAATAAGTGAAGAGAGTCTGCTCTCAGAATGGAGCTGCTTGCGACGCCCTGGGTAGAGTATCCCGGGATTCTTTCATGGCCCATGGCAAGTGGTTCCATCTTGTGCAAGTAGGGTCTGCAATAAAGGTCATTCATAGTTCCCACATTAACTACTACTGTGACCTATCGTTCACATCGAGGTTATCTCTCGGGTTCATGGCGACAAAGCAGGGGGGGGAGCTTACGACACCCTATCGCCTGATCACCATGTGAGCTCGATGAGCCCATTCCCAATGTTTCACCTAGAAAGTGATGAAGCACACCCCAGCCCAATCACAGGCTGCAGGCCGTATCCAGCTCAAGCCATTGAGCCACCAAAATCTTGCGTATCCCTGCCCAGCCAGTAATCGTTGTGAATCACGACCGTCATGATGACACTGCCCCAGCCACGAAACTTTCCCCTCACTCAGCTCTTCCCAGCTCTCTTTGCAGCTGAAGTGAGCCGTTTGTGCTGATCCGGCACGAAACCGCGAGTACTACCACCTGAACGAACCATCAGGTGTATGCATCTCTGCAGAAAAAAGAACTATTTATATGCCGTGTTCCGCTCAGTGAACCAGTCGCTGTTCCCTCATATCTTCATCTTGCGTAACCATTTATTGGACACAGCTGCAATCAATCTAATAGATACTTTTTTTGAATCCCATCATGGCTTCCCGACGTCCACTTAGGCTCAACGGGCATGAATTCTCCACCGCTGATGCCACTCCTGATGCCGATGCTAGTGACTCAAACTACATCTACATCAAGGGCAACGGACCTATCAAGGGCCAACAGAAACAGGAGCTGGCCGATATAGGCGTCTTTGTGTACGAGTTCTTGGGCCAAGACACTTACCTTTGTCGCTACGAGCCTGCAGACCTCGAACCAATCCGTGGCTTGAGCTTCATTGAGCAGGCCAACATTTATCCTCGCCATCTCAAGAAGTCGGTCCGTCTTGAGGATACAATCAGTACAGCAGGTGCTCCAGAGGATACCTTCACTGTCGATATTATACTCCACAAGGGAGAGACATCCCCAGATCGTGTTGTCAGTGACATTGTCGAGAAGACAGGCCTCAATCCCGAGGATATCTCTGAAGAGCAGAACATTCTCAGGTTGACTGCCGATGCCGAGACAATTGCCAAGATCCAAGATGTCGACGCAGTCAAGAAGATCGAGAAGGTCATTGACAAGAAATTCTTCAATAACTTTGCCCGCCAGGACATCCACGCTGATAACAAGGCTGGTGATGAGGGCCCAACTTCTGTTCCATATAATGGAACGGGAGAGACCGTCGTGGTCGCTGACACCGGCTTTGATACCGGCTCGGCGACTAACACACACCCGGCATTCACCGGGCGGGTCAAGGCTCTGATCAGTGAGGGCCGGAAGAACGACCGCGGTCAGAACAAGGGATTGACCAATGATTTTGACGGTCATGGAACTCACTGCTCCGGCTCCGTCCTTGGTGACGGGGCTTCCGAGTCGATGGGTGGCAAGATACAGGGCACGGCACCCAAAGCATCCCTTGTCGTCCAGTCCCTGCTCACTAGCAATGGTGGGCTGTGGACTCCTCCGAATTTGATGAACCTATTTGAGGGTCCGTACAAGCTTCATGATGCCCGAATTTCGAGCAACTCTTGGGGTCTTGTTTGGGTGAGGAGCCAGGTGGCCTATGATTCCGAGGCCAATGCCACTGATGGTTTCGTCTGGCATAATCAAGACCGTGAGTTTATTCTGCCTTTGCCGCTCACATGATATCTACCAAGAGAAATGACTAATTGTTCATCCAGACGTCATCGTGTTTGCTGCCGGAAACGATGGTGAGGAAGTCTCTCCAAATGGCGCCCACATTGGAAGCACTAGCTCTGCTAAGAACATCATCTGCGTTGGCGCAACTCAATCAAGCCGCCCCAACGGAAACTACAAATACGACCCCAAGAAGCCTGCCGGTGACCCTAACAAAGTCGCAGGCTTCAGCTCCCGTGGCCCAACCCTTGAGGGCCGTGTTAAGCCTGACGTGGTGGCCCCGGGCATCGCCATCCTCAGCGCTTGTTCCAGAGACCCCAAAATCACGGACCGTGAGCGCAACGCGTATGGTCCAAGCCAGGATAAGCTCTGGTCGTTTGGCTCGGGCACTAGCATGGCCACACCTCTTGTCTCTGGATGCTGTGCTACTATTCGTGGCGCCGTCAGGGCCAAAGGGGTTGACAAGCCGAGCGCAGCGCTTGTTAAAGCGTTGGTGATCAATGGTGCAGTGGATCTCGGCCTTCCACAGTCTGCTCAGGGATTCGGTCGCATTGACATCGAGAGATCGCTCGCAATTGTTGACAAGCGGGATACAGCAGGTTTCGGCTTTGTCGACGAGGGATTCGTTTCTGGAAAATCCCTTGCCGAGGATGAGACCTGGACAAAGAGTATCCCCTTGAACGTCGATGTGCCTGCCACCTCAGGGCGTGGCAAGCAGCTGAAAGTCACGTTGGTGTTCTCGGATCGGAAGGGACTGGAGTTGCAGAACAAGCTCTCCCTTAATGTCGCCGTCAAAGATGCTTCGGGATCTACTGTTGTCGAGAAGCGTGGCGACGAGGGTGTTGCCGAAGAAAACAATGTGGAACAAGTCGTTCTCAAGCTCCCTGAAGGATCTGAGTCTGTGGATGTGAGTGTTGTTTGTGACCGTATTGTACGTCTCAACGACAACCAGGCCTTTGCTGTAACTTGGGGGCTTTACGAGTGAGAGATTTAAGTATGGCTGGATGAAACCCTTGAGAAAGATAGGATTGCGATTGAAGTTTATGCCACTTATTCAGGAGTAATAAACAGTTCGCCTTCTTCAACATATGGACATGTCCGTGTAGAATTTACTATGAATTGCCTTTTATTGGCATACTTCTATCTTTATTCATCGTTGTGATATAGGTCGCTAAGGCAGCTAGAATAATGCCTTTTCACACTTCTCGGGTATTTCAAGCTCTGTAGATAACCTTGACAAAACACCGTCAATTATAGCCACCCCCTTCATGGCCATAGCTTGGGTGTCCTCTCCCCTTTCTTTCTAGCAGAGCAAGGCCTTGACCTCTCTGGGGCTCGTTCATCACCTTCATATCCATCAGTTTCTCGTAAAATGGCACCGACCGTTCCCAGTCACCTGTAAATAACATGCTCCGTCTCAAATATGGCATCGGCTCTATCGTTTCCTGGATACATTTAACCAACCAGGACCCTAACCCTTGGCCTTGGTAACCGCTATCCACCCAAACATCAGTCACATAGACAAATGTCACGAAATCCGTCACACAGCGGGCGATACCGATGAACTTGGAGGCGTGTCTTGCGGATTCTGTCTGGGTGGATACGGCAGTGTCGTAAACCCCAAAGCAAAGTGAGTTTTCTAGGGTCTCTTTCATCGCGTCCGTTGATATCTCGTTGGCCCAGTAAAATTCATCTGAGGCGAATGCATTTATGAGATCTGCGACCGGGATAGAGGTGTGGTCGGTTGAGATGAGATAGTTGTCTTTTCGCCAGGTCTTGCCTTGGACACTTAATCTGAAGCTGTTCATGATCGATAATAGAGGCCTTCATGCGATAGTTTGGTATGGAGTTTAGGAATGTCGGAGGACATAAAACCAGATTGGTTTTCTGCCTTATATCATCGGATCTCATCCGAAACCGGTAAGCTTTCTCGGGCCGAGATAGCGATCAGGTCCCAACGAGTGAGTCACTGCCGCGAATTAGAAACAGGCTAGATTAATGTCAGAATGAGTCAATTCTCTCAACACTTCATTAAATGGATATACCTTGCCTGTCCTGTCGATGCCGCCTATCCTATTCTGCATAGGATTGGCGGCCATGGCCCATTCCTCACCCATATAGCGTATGTTAGAAGACGAGCTATAAGGAGAAGCTTCCCAAAGTTCTGGTAGCAAGCTTGTTACGGATGCATCCTATTGTGCGATTGATAATTGTACCTCAAGTATGACGTTTTAAAAACTAACAGAATAGTCTTGACCTTGATTACACGTCTTCTAGCGACTCTACAACACAAGATCAAAAGAAGAGATGTTTGTGCTAGCAAAGCGAACCGAACCACCCTGCTCACATCAATTAGAGCCATATAGTTCGCTCCTATAATCAAAGTCTTTTCTCAATAACTTTATCTATCCTACCTCTGGAGAAAGTTACGACCCATGGTGTTCTTACTTATTTTCTACGTTAAGCGACGTCTATAGAGTAGCTAGGACCGATCTATTTATATATGCACATTTCTCTGGATAACCTCTTTGTCAAAGTCACAACTATCTCATGATTCCTGGCTGTAGGTTGATTCGTGAGAATGTCTTGGATCCGGAAGGTTCTTCTTGGTACCAGTTTTTGGTACCCCGAATATAATTTCTATCAAAAAGAAAAAGCTAGGAACAAAATCATTCAAATTAAAAAAGTGCTACTGAAACTTTATAGTGACTAGAATGAGTAACTTCGTAAGTCGGCCTAAAATATGTTTAGTGTAGTTGTATAAAAAGGACATCTGGATTCTGTAGCGGATTTTATATACTTACATATGTACTCTCATCTGTACTGCTGGAGCGGGATCCAATTCACAGATGTTCTAGACATATTGCTTTTATGGGCGGTTGTCTACGCAAGTTATTCGCCTTATTATAAATCGCCATTTACAAAAACGAATCTCAAAGAATCCCTGTCTACCCAATCTACATATAAGATATTAGGTTCTAGCCTCAAGGCCACCTTGGGTACTACCATGCCATGCAGGAAACTGCAGCGTCACAGCCAAGCCAATATACGAAAAATCCCACCTGAATGATGCAACGCAAAAACCACCTACCGTTTTTAGTCTTAATGAATGACATGCCAACAAAAACCCTGGAACCTCAATCCTCTTTTTCGTATGCTTCTATGCAATGCGGCGGGCAGTGAGCCATAAAGGTGACATTACTTTGCTATCACAAAGGTTCCATTAAAGATCCTTTTATCACGCGCGACACCAAAGCCAACTTCCTATTTTGAATGGCAGAAATCGTCTGTGGGTCGAGATATATTTCTTTCTGCTTCGAATATTAAGCTCTTATCGTACCCCAGTCATCGCGGTGGAAAAGAAGTTCAATTAGAAATACTTCTGGGGCGAGCGATGAGGCGATCGCTAGAATCACAGCATTATGCAAGCAAAACTAAGCGCTTGGCAACAGGATTACAGGGTTCCCCTCTTTACTCGACACAGCTGCCCTTTTCTTTCTAGCATAAGAATATAAGGCCTTTCGTATGACACTAAGTCTCGGGCATGTTGTGAAACCAAACGAGAATGTTCGTACAAAACCATGAACCCCGCCGCAAATCCCGACTCAAAAAGCAATAACCTCACTCCTCACTTTGAAGAGCTTGACCATACCAATCATTCAAAGCTTCAGAAATGAAGTTCTTAGTTAGCGTTCTTGGGCTCGCAAGTGTGGTTTCTACAACGCTTGCGAGTCCCGCCGAGTCTATTTCGTCTCAAGATACTCGCATAACCTATGATGGTCACCGCGTCTATCGTATCGATACCAGTACACAGAAAGACACAGAGGACGTCAAGGCCAAGTTCGCTCATCTCCCAAATCTTCAATCTCAAGATAGCTTTGAGGTCGTTGTACCGCCAAATGAGGTCCACACGGTAGAAGATCTTGGTTTAAATATCCACCTTCTCAGTGACGATATTGGGGTCCAAATACGCGCAGAAGCCGTTCAGCCGACCTATAAAAGGGAACTGAGCAAGAAAGGAGAACTACCTGATCTAAGCTGGTTCGAAAGCTACCATGCCTACGAAGATCATCTCACATACTGGGATGATCTCCAAGCTGCATTCCCCAACAACTCGGAGAAGATTAATCTCGGGCAGTCATATGAGGGAAGAGACCTCTATGCCCTTCACCTTTGGGGAGACGAGGGAAATTCTGAAGAAAAGCCCATCATCTACTGGCACGGTACTGTCCATGCGAGGGAATGGATCACCACCATGGTAGTCGAATATCTGACCTACCAGCTCATTGACGGATATACCTCCGGTGATGCGAATGTCACTTCATTTTTAAATTATTACGACTTTTGGATCGTTCCATTCCACAACCCCGACGGTAAATGGACATATCGACTTCACTTGCCCAATGTCCGTGACTGACGGAAGCTTTAGGTTTCAAGTACACCCAGACCACCAACAGACTCTGGCGTAAGAGCAGGCAACCCCGTAGCAACACAACTTGTATCGGCACTGATCTGAACCGCAATTGGGTACTTATTTACCACCGCTTTAAATTAACCCTAGCATAATGCTAACGATTGTAAGGACTATACGTGGTACCTTGATCCAGAGGGTGGCGGCTCTGTTTCATCAAACCCTTGCGCCGAAACCTTCAAGGGCCTTGGACCTGGTGATACCCCCGAGAACATTGTTCTCTCAGCTTTGTCTAAAAAGCTCGCAACCACAGGTCAAGGAATCAGGTCCTACATTGATTGGCACTCCTATTCCCAGCTGATCCTCACCCCTTGGGGATGGAGCTGCGCACCTGAAGACCTTCCTGCCACTCTCCCTCGCATGAGAGAAATTGGAGAAGGGGTTGCCAAGGCCATACTTGCTGTCGATGGCAAAGAGTTCATAGTTGGCCCTGCCTGCGAGGTGCTTTACTCCTCTACAGGGACTGGACGTGATTATCACCACGGAGTGCTTGCAGCCAATCATTCCTGGAGTCTTGAGTTGAGGCCTACCAGTTCCGGGGGAGGTGGATTCATCTTGCCTCCAGAGCAAATCTGGCCTTCTGTGAGGGAACAATGGGCTGGTCAGCTGTGGATGCTTGCTGAGATCTGGAATGACTAAATGGGCAGGGACGGCTGATACCACAGGTCTCCGTTGTGACCGAAGACTAGAGACCAGTCAAGTAATTTTCAATGATTCCTGTCTTATTTTAGATTCGTAGCTGGCTTACTTAATACGAGGAAATATCAGTCTCAACATGAAAGAAACTAGATCTATTATGGCTGTTCTAAGGCTATATAGTTGTGGTTGTTTATACCGGCATAATCCTTTGCCTTAATGTTGAGCTTACGCTGACGGTGAAGCCAAATCTGTCTTCTAGTTTTAGGAAAATAAGATGTAACAGGTCTTCAACTTTGGAATCACTATTCCCTTCCAAGGGCGAGCTCGATTTCCTTCAGCGCGGCAAGCACTTTCTCATCATAACTCCGTCGACCAATGATCTGCAGGGTTACCGGCATATCCTTGTACTTCTCAGGGTTGTACATTTCGTAGACAAAACGATCCTCTTCGTTCTTAGGAACGTAGCCAGCCTCGATGGGGTCTTTCTCTGGGGACACTGTCGTGACAGGGAATATCGCACCGGGGTAGTCGAGAAGATTCCAGTGAGAAGTGTAGCCCCAGTATCGAGATTGATCATGCGGCGGCGCAGCTCCAAATGAAGGAGGGCAAATAATCACATCAACCTCTCTTCCATCTTCTCCTTTGGAATTAGTCCAAGCCCGGGCGTACTCTGCTCGGTATTCATCTCGGCGGCGGCAAACCTAGGATAATGTCAACAATATGATATTAATAAAAACGGACAGACGTTCTCCTACATCCCACAGCTCATGTTGGCTGAGATTTTTGATCTGGGGGTGTTCTTGGAGAATGAATTTAGAGAGGGGGAGCACCGGCTCTCCGCCCTTCTCCATCCACCCAAGTGCCTCCTCGCCGCCATCTGGCCAATACAGCTGCGTCAAAAGTTCCCAGCTTGTTTCGTGATGGAGAGATTCAGCGTCCCAATCAACGACCTCCATGCCGGCCTTCTTGCATGCTTCAGCGACCTCCTTGAGAGCTCTTGTCATGGGTGGGTGTGGCTTCACAACACCATCCCACCACATGATGGCAACTTTAAGCTGTTGAATAAATCTGAAAGGAGTCCAAGGCTTAAATGTGAGGGATGGGTCAGTCAGCCATGGCTTTGACTCCAACGCAGCTTTCATAAACAACTCCAAAGCGTCGCGGTCTACGGTCATAGGTCCAGGCGTAGATGTAATTGCTTCCTTTCCTATCATCAAACCTCTGCCTCCCATGACGGATATACGTTTCAGGGTTGGCCTAGATGATTTATTAGTAAAAGAAATCGTTCAGCGGAAATTGGATACAAAAACAAGTACTCACTTAAACGCGTAGATACCAACATGAGCTGCCGGGCATCGAACGCTGCCGCCGATGTCTCCTCCGACTCCCTATTCAATGATGGTCAGCATGTGCCGACCCCGAGCCAACGATAAACGCAGGAGTTCTATAAAGCGTACCAAGAGACTTCCACGCATGCCTATCAGAGCTGATTCTCCTCCACTGCTCCCGCCTGGCGATAAATCTCGATTATACGGGTTGACGGTACGCCCATAAACAACGCTGACGGTCTCAAGATGCATAATTGTTTGGGGCTGCGTGGTTCGGACGTAAAACACACACCCTTGGTCCCAAAGCGAATCGTACAGCAAGTTCGAGCCATGCTTTTTGCCTATCCACGCCACCAGAGACGCATTTGTGGTAACATGGTCGCCCACCATGCCATGGTGCTCTTTGGTCGAGATTGGCAGTCCAAACAGCATCCCTTCAGGTTCAGGCAGGGAATCGAGATGTTTCGCGCGGGCGATTGCTTCATCCCACAGCAGATGCGTAACGCAGTTGGTCTGTTCATATCCCGTCGGTTAGTTCCATTCTCTCCCCAGGCGTGAGGGCATATGGATGCGCTACTTGCCGCTGCCTGTGCGAGGGCGGCCCGCCGCAGGAAGGCCCTCGTCACCTCCTCGACGGATATTTTCCTCTCCTTAAGGACGCTGAGAAGCTGGGTCACTGAGTAGTTCTCCGTGATCTCAATCTCACGGGCGGTCAGGACGGTCTTTGGCAGGCCCTGTGAGCTCTTTGGCAGCTCATCTGGAACGCCCTGAAGCTTCGGCTCGACCTTGTTTAGTCCGGCATCGCGCTGTGCTCTTGCCCAAGCTACCTTCTCCTCACATGTTTTCAGCTGCGCAACTTCCGGGACGTATTGGTCTTGCATTGTGAGTCAATTCTGGGCGGGCAATACATGCACAGGTGGGTATTGGGAGCCTTTTCGAGACTGTTATAATTTGCTCAAGGATGAGAGCACACCACGACGCGGGATTAAGGATGAAGATAAATCGGAGTAATGGCCGGACAAGTCGGACAATGACCGCAACAGACAGCGACGGGGCCTCGTGAAGTCTCCCCGCATCACCTTATCAGCAGCTCCGCCCCTCTCTGCTTCGCTTCACCAATTGCGGGGTGGCTCCGGCCCCTTTGTAGATACGGCTTCCCAAGGCTAACCGCCTAAAAAACAACCCGTTGCTTGGACTAGACTCTTTCGCAAAGGACATCGCAAAAGACTAAGCCGTCAATACGAGATATAGACAGTATCGGCATGTTCTTCTACCCTTCAAGATTGATATAGGGCGAAGTAGCGTTGCTGATTCCAGATTTGTTCAATCACTTCGGCTACGTAATCCCAGAGGTAACACCAGAACCTCTGGATTCAACATCCTCGAATCATGCAATAACCCATGGAATACTGGTTTTCCTGTAGCTTGTCTGCTGCGGCATTTAGATCGTCAGACGCATCAATCAGGGAACCACGCCACACGCGGTCTCTCAAGCCGGCTCATGCTGATAAAATTATTGGTCTTAGTATCTGGCAGTGAGTCTATTAGATAATTCCCTTGTTACGAATATTTTTCCTAGTTATATCTTAGAAAGGGATCGCTTGGTGCTCCCAATCTTAGGACTCTCTCTCGGGAATCCCTTTTAAAACCCCATCCTTTTTCGGAATTGAATGTCCGCCAAGTAATTTCGGGGCCTAGTTGGACCTATCTGATAAGACTGGTTAGGGGAAACCTTCTATTATTGAGCATTTATGAGTCTTAAAATGGGTACATGTGTGCTCCTCTTGTCTGTAGTCCCGCGAAGTAGTACTAACAGCTATCGTACCGAGACTTGTAAAGCTATCAGTAATATATCTGATAACGGCAAAGACGTTCAGAGACGCATGAGAGAAGGCAAAACATTC
This sequence comes from Clonostachys solani, assembly GCA_902141235.2. NCBI lineage: Eukaryota > Fungi > Ascomycota > Sordariomycetes > Hypocreales > Bionectriaceae > Clonostachys > Clonostachys solani. The sequence continues at coordinate 2,175,186 of CABFOC020000002.1, forward strand.
TCTCACAGCTAGTTTGTTGTTGAAATCTTTTCTTAGTATCTAACAATATGTCGAGCTTGCTAGAAACACCTTGACAAGAACGAAGTACTACCTTTAACGTGTAATACAAGGTCCCAAAAATAGTATTCGAGGGGTCCCTTCTTCCTCTGTGTAGAAACCATGTAGCCTCACCATTCACTCAGACTATTAAACATCTTAGATCTACCAATATCATAAAAGGTTTTGAGATAGATGGACCTTTACAGATCTCATGTAACTCAGTGTCAATTGACGGGAGAAAGAAGCGGTGCTATACGTCAAACGATATGGCCCAGCGGTCGGCATAAGAAAACTTAACTCTACCAACCAATCATCAAGCTATATGTTCTGCCTGGGTCCTATCTTAATACCTCGGCATTTTCTATTGAAGGTAAAATATTATTTTCAATAGACACGGCCACCATTGAAGTGGGGATACTACAAAAGCAGTTAATCTCTATTTAACCTACTTGAGAAACTTGCAATAAGTTATAGAAACGATATAAATGAGAGTTAATATGGGAGAGGAGAAGTTTCTAGAACGAGATGGGTCAGAAACGGTTGAATTTGCGGATACGATGTTATCTACATATTTAGCAAGCTCCATCTATAGATGGGATGTGAGTGGCAACGTCTGATGTCATGTATTGCTCTTGTCTATAAGTTCGAAGGTCGTGAAATTGATGGCCCTGAAGGGTGGTAATATTTGAATAAAGGCAAGCAGTAGAACTCGAGGTAGTGATTGTCTACAACCGATAGGAATGCTTTTCCAAGCCTCCTCGTCATTATTCCAATCCTTGAAGCGTGATTAGTATTTCTTATTGCGACCAAATTATCTATTTAGTGGTCAGTTGCTGCTAGGAATGCTGAAGAAAGTCAAAATTGAGATCGGAGAGCACAAACAACATAAATGTCCTGGAATGATCTAGACTATTGAGTAAGACAGGCTCCCTCTTTCCAGTATACTTAGAGATTCTACCTGTTATGAAATAGAGTAAAATCCGACGAGAGTACATCCAAAGAAGAGGATCGCAGTGTGGTAGTAACTGGCGATATTCATCCAGGCATACATTACTACTCACAGGGTGTTCAAGCTAATGAGAAGGTAATTGAGATGAGACGGTTTCAGTATTTGGATTTCCCAAGAAAGGGAATTCTTCAATTCGTCCCATTGTCTAAAATAGGGACTCATTTGCCCTGGTCCGACGTTCATTCGTGGTCGATTTGTTGGTTAAAGTAATCAAATGCTAAAAGCATTGTGATTACGAGCCACGATCCTTTCCAACTTCGCGTGAAATGGGCTTATTCCCAAGCCTTTAACCAGTGGCAGCAGATGGAGGAGTACCGTAGGGCACCTTGCCAACAATGTTTCCAGGAGGCGAGTACCGAGCGACTGTATAGTACGAACCATCTGCAGCCTGCGCAGTTGCAATGCCAATCTTATAGGTAGTGCTCCACATGCATTGGGCTAGGAATATCAGTACATAGATTCCAGAGATAGGGCAAGCAGCTTGACTACTCACTATAGTGGCCATATGCTTCAAAGTTTCCTTTCGGAATAGTTTCACCGTTGTAATTCACGACCTCGGCAAGCCTGTGGTGGGCCAGAAGGATTAGCCTCTGAGAAACGAAGACAGGTGAGCAAAGGGGGTAGCCTACCATAGTTGGGTGCCTATAGTTGCAGGATTCAGGATAGGGGCCGAAGACCTAAACCACGATGTTAGGCTGGTTTTCTCGTAACTCTTAGCCCTCAATTTCACGGTGAAGGGACACTTACTTAGAGTAGGCAAGGTTCTCGCCCTGGTTTGGCCTCTGAGCGGAGCTAGAATGTTGCAGAGAGTTAATTCCAGCGATATAAATTGCCCAATCCCTCGCGCCACTCTCAAGCGAAGGGTCCCAGACGACTGCCTTCAGCCTTCTCCCTGCGCGGGCAGCATTGTGGAGACGCAAGCTTTCGAGCTGGTCTGGTGAGACGTTGGGGGGAGGCATGTTGAGAAGTTCGGCATATTCAGCTTCGGATACGATGGATCTCCTCGCTCTTCGATTATCATGGTACTCTGGTTTTCCAGCATAGGAAATAATATTTGGAGGATCTTGAACAGTTTTGCTGACGTTCAGTGGTGTGTCATCATCGACGGTCGCATCAGCGATAACCGAAGTCGCGAAAAGCGCGAGAGCTTGGAGAGAAAGTCTTGAAAACAGCATCTTGTCAGATTTGATTTCAAATCTGATCTTGAAGGTGATTCAAGATGGGAGTTATGTCATCGTAGAGCAATAGGACATAACTATTTATATTACGAGTCTTTGAGGAGCGATGGCTAGCTAGTTTCCTTGAAATGACCTCTCTGAATCGTCAGCTGGTTACCGTAGAAGCAAAATGCCATCAGCCTGTGTGCGGAGAAAAAAGGTCATACGATAGCTAGACTATCATGACCTACGATGTTGTAACTAGGACAATACACCCCATATGTGTCTCATATTCTTCAGCAACTACGGAGCCTGTCTTTAAAGTAGGTAGGCCACGTTCACCTGGAAACCTTCTCAGGGAAAGCGGAAGCCAACGTTCGATGACAACGTGCATTCCAATGCCGCCTATGGTACCGATGACATTTGGACTTCAGAGGTGTCAACTGCGACATGCTGCTGGAATGCCACCAACACACTCCATGTCTTGGCTCACTAACATGACTTCTTATCAAACGTTGCAATCATTCACTCAGTAAGAGATCCGTTGAAAATGGCGACTAATTTGGTTACTTCAGCAAAAATATCAGCAGACACTTCCCTGCTAGAAATCAACCTCGGAGTAACCAGAGGTGTCACATCATTGTCAAACAATGACGACAATTTGAACCGCTCCTCCACCACACCATCAGCCCGCCCTTTCGTAACTTACATCCAAGACCTTTTATTGAAGCTTTCAACGGCTTCTCCTAACGGTCTCTCTTAAGTCCGATACTACCACGTGTTTTATAAGTAGGAGAAACACTACCTCCCTGAAGTTGCAATGAGAAAAGATCGCTGTCAACCTTACGAATCTACATGCCTGAGAGGGGCGCATACCAAGCGAGCCCCTTACACAAACCCACCGCGATACCCTCAGGGATGTCCGACAACAAGACATGCAACAGGGCAAAGATGAAATGGCAAAAACATACAACAGCTGGTATTCGCTGCTCGCCACAAGCTTTGCTACTGATCGGCGCCCATCAGTTCAAATAGTGGAAGGCGGGTGAGTTCCAAAAAGCATTTCAAGCATACTTGACTTTTTCTACAGAAGTGTAGTAGAAACGCTCACAAGCCCCTCATAGCTACAAGAACAGAAGATCCGCATCTATCTCTTTCAGCTGGGGGTCTCTACGTCACCCTCTTGGAAGTGGCGAATGAACGTCCGCTCTTCCCAGTTCCCACGTCGAGCATATTCCCTAGCTTGAGCCCACCATATTGGCCATCTAGGGAGATGTATAACTTATCCTCCAGGCGAAGAGGGGAAAGTGGCATCAGAGGTTACGACGCTCCTGTTGAGGCTAGTTATTGGCTGTATCTATGCGTTGGCCATGCTTGTAAGCGTAAATGAACAACCATTCTCATCGCTATAGCGATAGCGAATAATATCGATGGTGATGGATTCCGTAGAGCTCTTGGCGATGGCTTACGTCTTATCGGCCTCAACGCGGACTGCTTAGCTTACGATTTTCCAGCGAGACTGCGGTCGCCATTTCAATAAGCTGCATATCACACAAAGCAAAACCGTACCTTCCCGAGTTGAGTATCTATAGCACGAAATAATAGCTTATGTTCTCAATATTCAATTATACACCTTAGGTAAGGTAGACAGGCAACAGCCAGTATGGTCTAACTAAGTGTAAGGATGCCGACAGATTCTGATATCAGAACTTAAAGAAGCCAAGAGATATATGCTTAAGAACAGTAAGGCAACCACGGTGGGGAAGTAGGCATCTTGATTGGATCTGCAACCCATAAGGTTGCAGTTCGTTCTTAGTGCACATTGTAGCCTAACATGGTCTGCATTAGTATAAATGAAATACGCGCCAGGATTGTGGACGGCTATGCAAGGCGTTTTGAAACGGTTGCCTTAATGCCACTGCGGCTATCAAAACTTCAATATTGAAACTTATGGGCTAGTCTTTACATCTTATGCTCTTCCCTACGTATGACGAACATACATGGTGTTGAATTTCTAGATTGCCTAGGTGCGACCAGCCAATATGCTGTATAATCAACTTGGGCGGTTTCGTCCCCATAGTCCGTCTCTCATTATCCTCCTTCTGAGCCTGTCATTTGTTCCCAGCGTTGTATCAATACCCACAACAAACCATTGTGCCGATTGTGACAGCCTCTCAATACGAGCGGATATTCTCTGGATTTCAAGGATATGGAAGTATGACGACTCAAAGAAATATGACAATGGCTCTGCTGTCGATCCGCTCCCCCCCAAGGTTTGGAAGCTGGCCGGGTCCAACGAAGACATCGAAGCTTTCCGTTCGCTGTACAATCTGACTCTCGTCGACGCCACACCCCAAGAGGCCGCCTTAATGCCCTCCTGGCCACAAGCTCTCTTCCAGTTTCTGGTGGTGGCGCCGCCCATAACTGCGTGTGGCTTCGGCTCGGACAAGTACTCGTTCTTTGGCACCGAAATCACGCCCGCCCAGTTCCTGCAGGTGGTGCTCTCGCCCTTCATGTTTGTGGCATGGTGTGTCTCATTCGGCCTCACCCAGAGCGACAAGACCACTGGAGGATGGATGTCGGTGCTCGGATGGGCCGCTTGGTACGACCTCCTCGACCACCCCTTTGGATACTATGCCCTGCCCCCGCTGGCCTTCCAGTGGGTAGCTTCCTTCGCCCTCGTCATTCAACGGTGGGTGGGCGGCTTGGGCACTGTCGCCTACCAGATGGACAGCCTCAACGGGTGTGTCCCTGCCGATGGCGTGGCATATCTTGAGCAGGGGGCGCGCAGTCACAGCTTCCGCATCGTGCAGAGTGCTACGTTTGCCGTGTCTACGTTCTTTATGCTGGTGGTGTTTTGGGCCAAGGCCCCGGGGGCCTTTAACCGCATCATGGTCATGCCGGCCCTCACGGAGCTCGTCATCGCTATTTTTGTGGCAAGTCAGGGCAGGCCCATGGTGGTGTCTGGGAACTGCATGCTTGTGGAATTAAAACCAGATGCAGGCTTCTTGGACTCGGACATCAGTACAAGGTGGAAGGTTTTTGCCTCCTTTATGGGATTCTGAGACGTATGAGGTACTGGCTCAATCTGGCATGGTTGTATGGCGCAGTGATAGTACCACACGCGCACCAGATCGACCTCCAAGCCCGCCAGTTCGATGTTTCAGACGAATGGAACAAACTCTTCCCCGACTATGAATTCGCCAAGACAGATGAAATTCTCCAGGGGCTCTGGAAGGGACAGTAAATTGGTTATCTGAAGCTGCATAATTGTTTGGGGCTGCGTGGTTCGGACGTAAAACACACACCCTTGGTCCCAAAGCGAATCGTACAGCAAGTTTATACAGATGCGGATGACTACATGTACATTCCACATGGCAGGCCCGGGAATGCTGGACTACGATGGCGTTTGTTATAGTTTCATGCCAACAAAACAAACAACTCAAGGATAATATATAAACTTGATGATCCCCTCATGTCAGACACGGTGAATAATAGCACCTGCTTGGCAGACCCCCGACTGCCACTGCCGCTGGTATTATCATCTCATCAGCGTTTTGAAAATTTACCACAGTCTGCTTGATGCAACATGCGACACCGGAGGCCATGATGCCCTGGATCGCAACCGCTCGATGGTGGTAGACACTGTGGCTGGAGGCAGGCGCAAAGTAAATGTCCACGGCGGGGTGAGAATTCAGCCTCACGCAGCTACAAGGTTGGCCTCAGCTCACACTACCGATGGCATTACGCCGTGACGGCACGTAGCTTACATGGTCTAAGACCGATAGTCCCGAACTCTCCCAATCGGGTACACGGCCGTTGAATCTTGTCCTTCCTCACTTTTAATCTCGGCGTTGCTTATAAGCTTCAGTCGACTAAAGTCAGACTGTCTCTGGTGGAATGGCGAGTGAACCATATCGGTGAGAGGTGAGATGGACGAATCTCGGGCTAATTCTGGGTGAGACAGGCCAAAACAAAAGGGCTGAGGGAAGAGAAACAAAAGTGGCAGTGGGTTGGGCCAGACGAAAATGCTCGCATCAGACACCGACCCGGGCCACCAATCGGTGAGCGGCACGTAGGGCGACGACCAGCTGGCTGGGATACGATACTCAGGCCTGTGCGTATGGACTCATCCATGTATGAATGGTGAGAGGCCTCGAGTGAGCCCGACCATGGTTTGACTAGCCGTGAGAATTCCCCAATTGGCTGCTAAGGGCCTTTTAACGTTGTGCTAGCACCAGCGGGTACCTCTTGGCCCTGGCAAAAACCTCCGAGCTCCTTCTAGACGGGCCCAAAGTGTATTCAGATGGGAGGGGCGGGGGCACCGGCGAAAGTCTGGCCAGCGGATAAGTGGACGAACGTGCAGCCAGCGAGGCGGCACGGTGGCTTGTTCAGCTCATCTCGGTCAGTCAAGGACACAGCAGCAAGCAGCCTCTTTCGTTAGTTATGCATGCGACCTGCAAGATGGTGCAAGCCCCCGGGGCCGTGCTCGTTTGGCATTAGGCCCCGACACTATGGGTTTTGCTGGCATGGCCCAGGCCCCCCCAAGCCGTGGACAAGGGGATCGGCACAAACCTAACTCCTGCCACGGACGTGCAATCGAGCCTGCTGGACACGCAATCCAGACACAAGGAGGAGCTTATGCTCTCGACGGGAGGCACCAGTGCACGGTTTGTGCCTCTCGGACCGCCCCCAGTGTGTTACTTGGTCCCGCCAGGGTCCAGGCCGCCAACAAGCTGGCTCCAGTCAGCCATGTTCCTCCAGCTGGCTGACCCATTGGGGGGAGATCTGCCCGACCATGAGTAAGTTGGCTAGCTGAGAAAGTTTATTATACCACGAGTCTGCTCCTCTCTCTCTCTCTGCTCTCATGGCTGGCTCATCTCTCCTACGCTACACCAGAGGACTCGGTTCTGAAGCATCACCATACTCTTCTTGATAACTTACCCTCCTCACAAACATCAACCATCATCATGACGATGGCTGTGGCTCCTCCTCTAACCCTGGACATGGACCGGTCCATGGAGCAGCTCCGTCGGTTCTCCTATACCGACGCTGCCCACGGCAAGGAGCTCTACAGCTTCTACGGCAACCGGGTCATCGAGCACGTCACGGCCTCGGGCAGCACGGTGGCCATCAAGGTCAAGACGCCCGACGCCATGGACTCGACCGAGGCCGACATGATGCACCACGCGGCCACCAACAACATCCTGGCGCCCAAGGTGCTCACCTTCTACGACATCGTCGTCAACAAGTCCATCGCGCGCGCCATGGTCAGCGAGCGAGTCCCCGGCGTGCCCCTCTCCGACGTCTGGAACGACTACGACGAGGACCAGCAGGAGCACGTCAAGGACCAGCTCCGCGCCCAGCTCGCCCGCATGCGCCAGGTCACGCAGCCCTACATCGGCCGCGTGGACAGGCAGCCCACGCGCAACATGTTTGACCGCACGCAAAACTCCACCTGCGGGCCCTTCGCCACGGAGAAGGAGTTCGACAGGTGGTGCCTCGGCCACGTCGCCGCGAAGCCCCTGGCGCGGCTGAGATGGAGGCTCGCCCTCCGGCACATGAGGAAGGATCCCAGCATCAAGGACCCCAAGGCTGCCAGCAACGACTTTGACAGGCGCCAGCGGTTCGTCCTGACGCACGGGGACCTCACGCCCCGGAACATCATGGTGGACGGCACCACGCTGACGGGGATCGTGGACTGGGAGAGGAGCGGGTTCTATCCCGAGTATGCCGAGTATGCCTTTGCCATGGTTCTCTGCCACGAGCATGAGAAGTGGTGGATCCCGGTCTTGAAGGACATCCTCGCCCCGTGCTCGGAGCAGAGGCTTGTGTTCACTCGCCTGGTGGAGGACAACTACCCCTACTGATTGGCCACCGGTGGATGATGAAGGTTTTTCTTTTTCTCCCTTTTCTTTTCTTTTGTCACGCCTTACGCACATCAAAATATGGTCTCCTTTGTCATTGGGTCAGGTAATTACAGCGGGTTTTAAAATGGGTTGGGCAGGGCGACAGGCATTAGAGCGCGCATTGATTTGGTGTCATCCTTTCCTTCTTTAGTCTCTAGGTACTCCAAAAACGTCGGCGCAGCGAGCTGCATACATTATTGCAGCTGGGGGGCGCTCAGCCAATGCAAATATTTCATGATTCAGGCAACGAGCCAGACAGGGTGCATGATGAGCTGTGCAGGTAAGCATAAGAATGTGTAAGCTAGCGAACCGGGGGTCTGGAGCCGTCTCGACGGTCTCGTGGATGGGGGCGGGCGGGTGATTTTTCCCGCCCAGCGAGAATGGCTGGACCTGGCTAGAATCTGGTCTAGGGCACTAGGCTCCCTTATTCACCGGACGTTAGTGCAGCTCGATGACAATCTGCCATTCAGCCCTCGGCGAGGCGATGAGCCGGGCAAGTCGAGCCTTTTAGCGCGGCACAGGTCCTGCAGTTCACAATTTCTGCTCCGAGGGCTCAATATCACGATCGTCGGGAGAGGGCTGGAGTGCTCGTAGATCCCCATTTTCGTTGTGTTCCCAGCCATTGTGGCACACTTGTCCTCACTTCCCGGGACCTCCGAGGAGTGAATAAGCAAATCAATGCACAAATGATGTATTTGGACGACGGCGTGCGCAGACCTCCGTTTCGATCCCAATTTGTTCACATCGTGCATGTCGCCTAAGCCGAAACAGTCACCAAGACCAATTGCCCCTCCACGTGTTGGCTGTCATCGATTACGCCTGAAAATACATGCATCATGCAGCTGTCACAATAGCAGCTGTGCCCCCTGACTACTTAGACTGCGGAACGAACAAGGGGGCAAAGGACAGAAGCAAAATTTATGATTGGGTCACTACCTCTAAATACCAATAAATCAATAGTCGTGGCAGGCTATGAAAGATACAACTAATTCGGGCTCTATACGCCGGACTGTAGTGCATTTGTTGGGCCGTCAATCTATCCAAAAACTCCACGTCCTTTCTCACCACCATCGTAGGCCCAACGGTGAAGAGCGGCAAAGCTCGGCGCCACATCACTAGTCTTGGCAGCCGTCCTGCTAGTCGCCTACCTCCATTTGTTGTCCCATCCAGCCTGCTCCACCACAAAAGCAATAGCAAGCTCTGAGAACCGAGCCATATGCTGCAGGGTTGAATTGAGTTAATATCAAAAAGAGTGCGGTGTAGACGAAAGGGGGAAACACGTACGTCGAAGGAGAAGACTCCATTCTCATCGTCAATGTCAATCACGTCACCCACGCCATGGACGTACGGGTCATACTCGCCTATGCTGCCACCGCCAGCTGAGGGGTTGCCTTCGGAGGCGAATCCAGCGGGATAGCCGAGCTGAGTATACGACATGTAGTCGGAGCCAGCACCACTTTGGTCATGTTGATCAGTCGCTGTCATCATCACATTTACACGATGCCGCATTTCGAGCAGAAAACTTACCCAGGAAGCTCAAAAACATCAGCAGGAATCGAGATGTACTCTTTGGCCAATCCAAGGAGCCACTTTGTGAGTTTCTCATCGGCAGCCGATCCAATAAACCCAATGGTTTCGGTGGCGTTGCGTGCGATAAATGCAGTCATATCCTGGCATGAGTAGTTAGTACTCGCTGAGTCTCCAATTGATGCCCACCTGGCTCTCCTTCCACCTAGCTCATCGCCGGCAAGTAGTCGAAGCAAGGCGAGGAGAGAAAGGCAAGCGCGGGAATCAAGTACATACGAATTCCAGCATGGCACCAATGCGTGCATTCGACTCCTTCTTGTATCTGGCAATCGCCTGGCTGCCCAGCAGGCCGCCCTCCTCTGCTGCGTACCAGTGGAACTCGACTGGGCCATACTCGGGGACGAATCCACTCTGAGCGAGAACCCGGAAGGCTTCAAGGATACTGACAGTGCCGGAACCGTCATCGTCGGCACCCGGGGCAGGCAGAAGAGGGAACAGGTAGTTCATGGAATCCTGGTGGGCACCGATGATGGTCAATGGAGCAGAAATGTTCTTAACCTTGGGCTCAAAGCGCGCGATCAGCGACGGCTGGGGGAAGGGGTGTGTGAAGAACTCTAGTGAGATGCGGGTGTGAAAGGGAGCCTTCCTAATGATCTAATGAGAAGACAGTCTTATCAGTACGAGACGATCTGAGCGGCGGCGAGGGCTTGAGAAGCAAACCTCAGCAAGTTGGCCATGCAGCCATTGAGCGCTCTGCTCTCCGTCCGTGCTCCCAAAGTAACGGGTGTAGAAGCTTGACAGGTGCCGCAGAACGCCGCGCATCCGCTGCGTGGAAACGAGCGAGAAGAGAGGCTTTACATATCGCTGGTGTGATATTTTGGGGAGGTCTACAGAGGCCTCATGCCATTGTATTAGTACGTAGTGAGCATTGGGTGTTCGGCCTGTCCAGATCGTCACATACGGGCATCTCCAGCAGTTTCAGCACCCACGTACTGAGCATAAAACTCCTCGTGGTCTGTTATATCAGTGAATTTCTTGCGCTCACGGCGCAAGCGCATCTTATCACCCTCGGTCATCCATCGGGGGGCCTCCTCGCCAGCCACGTGCAAGAGACGCGGTGCGGACAGCTCAGCGGCGGCTTCTGGTTTCAATGAAAGATAGGCATCTACGGGGTCAGGGTAGGCCTCGAGAGCAGCAAGAATGGCCGGATCAACTGCATGAGAATGAGGGCCCTTAGGGTGCGCTGGTCCGAGGGGTTGTTGCGACTCCGGCGATGCGGCGCCGAGAGTAAACAGTCGCGTGCTCACGAAGAGCAGCAACAGGTTGGTCTTGGCGGCTCCCAACATCCTTCCTGGTGTAGGCTTTCCAAGAGGAAGAGACTTGTAAAAACGCTTGGGTACTGCGAATGCAGCAAACAGAACGTGATGCGTGTTACGGTCAGGGTAGTTGTGATAATGAAGGTTGACTCCTTTGAGCGTGGCTGGGCAGCTTGGTTACATAATAAGCAACCAGAAGGATCGTTCCTGCGGCCGTTTCTCTGATCGCGTGACCGTCTGTAACGGTTCTGTTAGCACGCCATACAGCAGCCGTGCCACACGATTCAGATCCATATCACCGATAACAGTTCCTAGTAGCTATGAGCTCTCGCTGTTCATTCCAATCATCTTCTTTCTTTGTGTCTTTAGTATGGCTTCTCTGCGGCTATAGATAGAAACAACTCAAGAGGGGAAAATCTGCGACCGTTCACTGACTGGCCAGTTCTCGCCCGCCAAGAGCGCGGAAGGAAATTGCTCTTGGTCAGTCATTTCCAACGCTCCTCCACTTTCCACCAAGCGACCTTGAATATTCCAGATGCCACGTCCAGAGCAAGTCAAGCGCATCCATGATTGTTTCATCAACGCTCACGCTAGATAGAGTCGACGCATTTCTAAGCATTGGTTCGATAGGCGCCAATCAATCGCGTGAGCACCGTCCCAATGGTCCAAGAGGGCGATCAGCGCTCGACTGTCATCGCTCAGTCCCAGCCCTGTAGCTATTCTGAACCTGCGAAATAACCATAAAGTAAAGCGCATTTTCACATGAAGATCCACAAGGGTTTATAGCGCCGGCAGCTTCAATGCAAGCCAGGGATGTTCTGGGCAGAGTGAAGAACTTTCATATTTAATAGACCTGCTTTCTTCTTCCTCAATCCCCGCCCTGGGTTTGTTTGTCTCCCTTTGGTTGCCTCAGATTCGTCTCGATTAGCGTTAAATAATCCGTTAGCATCTATCTACACTCGCTTTGTTCGGTACCTAGTATCAACCATCCAGATGCTTTTCTCTCGTCTTTTCTGTCTTTCCGTCGCCTCTGTCGCGACCGCGCTCAATTTTCCCGCTCCCACCCAAGCACCGGGAAAGCGTGACATGAAAGACTGTTACAAAGTCCTCGCCGAGGAGAGCGAGGCCTTGATTGCCGTCCCCACCGTTGGCATCGACATGATTGAATTCCTTGGCCAACAAACCCAGCTCGCCACAGTCACTGACAACTGCCTGATCCCCTCTGTCACCGGTTCACTCGCTCCCCAGTACACCTCATGGCAAAAGTCCGTTACCAAGTGGCAAGTTGAGCATAGCAGCGCGGTCCAGGCGCTCCAGTCCGCTTGCTCTGACGTGATGGAAGGTGTGGTGTCTGGTCTCGGCTTGCCTGTCAAAGACGGCATGGTTGGTACAGCAACCATTTGCTCCCAATACTACTTCGAGACTGAAGCTGTCAAGGGCGCCGCTGTTGAGCACCGCACAGAAGGGGCGGCACTCGCCGCTATAATCGCCACGAGTCTGTTGGCCCTCCACCTATTTTAATCAGGAAAGGGATCCATGAGAAAACAAAGAAATAAAAACGCGGTTATATATTTGGAGTGATCCGCTCATTGGAATGCGTGGGTGGCGTTTTCGGCTTTTAGATGGGACACATAGCGGGACTTGGAGTGAGATCAAATGATACCAGATTCTGTATATTTTAGCAGTGGGATAGAGATGATTTTGAAATTATAGATTTAGGTGATGTGCCTGTTTTGATTCGATAGAGGTTGTATCAAAAATCACAAGCCAGGTTTGCCAACAACCTAGCATGTGGTTGGATCAATGATATTAGATTACTGATATAGGCCCCAAGTAGAAATCTCGGGAGCAGATGTTGAATATTAGGATACTCATGAGCTCAACCGGATAAGGATCAACAACTAGTCAAACCTTGCAGTAGGATTTAAAGTTGTTTCGCCCCATATCTCAATAACCTCAACATGAATCCTCATACTGCCAGTCCCATATTTGATGGATACAGTTCCGTTATTAGACATAATCAACGCATCCCCAAAGTAAAGATGACTGCCGATAATGCAAGGACTTCCCTTGAAACGAATCACACGCTGCTCCGGTCGAAGCACAAACATGAATGACCTGACGACGGATGAGCCAGAGACCCAATCGTGCGCACCGTCCATTTCGACTGACGTTGGAACACCTGCCGGCCCAACCGAGTTTCTTTCACGACTTTCATTCCCCGTTTTAGTGGGTGTTACTCCCACAAACATTGGGACAAAGATGCCAAAGATGACCATCTCACCTTTAGGGGACTTTCCGCACATGGCGAGGATACTGACAGAGGGCATTGCCTCAATAGAGGCAAGTAGATCTTTGGCTGTAGCGAGAGGAGGCCCGTTCCATTGATGAACCCTTTCAAAGTTCTCAAAATCCAAATCTTCGTTCACCATGGTCGCCAATTGGCTCAGACGTGATAATGTTATGAAGCTATCCGGGGGCAACTTTGGTGCTGCCCATTGCGTCCTCCCCGTGTACTCCACTGTTTTCCGAAACGCCGTGGATAGTAATCTGTAAAGTGGGTGAAATAGAAAGGGCATGTTCTTGAGTGCATCGTCAAACTCCGGCCATCTGATTATATCCGTCTCTCGGCCTTTGCAAAACGAGTAGACTATGCTCTCTGCCGCCTCTTCGTACTGGGATAGCATCTGCCCTTCCCGGCTGTCCCTGAACTGAAGAGCCAGCAGGAGAATAATAAACTTGGTAAAATAGTCTACGGGGACAGCCAGCGTGCAAAGCCTGGGTAGTCCTCTTGCCAGTGCCTTGGCGTCTTCACGAAAGCCGTCTCGTGGCGTTCCTGGATCTGCCTGCCCGCGCCGAGGCAGAGCCGCATGTAGAGCATCCAGTACATCGTGGTAGATCTCATCGCCGTCTTCATCGTAATTAACGGAAAGTCGGTCTGCCGACCCATCTGCTGGGGGTATTCCGGAATACGAGTTACGAGCAGCTCGCTTTCGCGCCTCGGCTGAGTCGTCCTCTTCTGGCCTATATGCCACTCTCGCCAAGCTCTGGAACAGGAGCCTCCTGTGATCAGCCGCGGTACGTCGACGGGAACCAAGGTCGCCTCCAAATAAATCACACTGAGCGTCTGGGAGGATCCAGAATATCCCACGGTAGAGTTGAGGAAGGCTAAGGCGAGGAGGCGCCTGCTCGCCTGGCCGGCGGTAGAATGGTGCAGTACTTAGATAGGCAAGCATGTCGTAAACGAAATAAGCGAAATTTGCCAGGGATCGGGGGAGATCCCCTCTTGCATGTAATTGCGAGACAAGGCCAACTGCGTCGAGGCCATTGATGCCCGAAGGTAGCTTCTCTGGCGCGGGGCCAACAGAGCTTTCCGTTGCGAGGCTGTCTAAGATGTCAGAGGGCAACGGCAAACCCTCTGTCTGCATCCTATCCATTGGATAGAATTGATCTTCTTCCTCTGGCAGCGGGCCTTTTCCTGCCAAAAGTTCAGAATTCGTCGAGGCGCTTTATGGGACCAGAATGTTGGACCGGGATAAATCCCGTACTGGCAGCTTAAGGTTGTGGTACGGTACGACTGTCGTGCGAAATGGCCGCTCGGGCAGCACTGGGAGGGATCAATGATAACGGCGTCAGATGTATCCGGGGCATCGGGGCGAATTAATCGCTGACAGATTCGTGAAGTCCCTTCAGGGATCTAAATTTAGCGGGTCGCGCACGGATGGCCATCGTCAATATATTAATTTGACGGAGCTTGCATTGCACTGCCACTCTTGTAGCTGCGCACTCGTTGCAATCTTATACGCTATGGACATTCCGATTTAAAACATGGGAAGAACCTTGCAATTTTCTACTGATTACATTAGAGATGGATTCAATGCCCTGATTAAAGTCTCAATGCCCCTTCATACGGGTGGAATTTCCGGTAGCAGATAGTAGGTCTTACTCCAATCCAATGGCAGGCCGATCCAAAATGGCACATGCGTTTAAGGGAAACTCGCCAGAGCGATAAGAGCCAAGACCGTCAACTTTTTCACTTGGCGAAAATATCAACCAAAGGGAATTTACCGCGTTCATTAGACAATTAGGAATTAATCTTAAAAGGATGCCAATTTGTCAAACCAGATTTGAGGTTATTGTAACAAGGCTGCTACATATTCCGCTTGTTATTCCAGATGTCCCACACTAGACCAATAGCACAATAAGCTTCAAGAACCTGAGAGCGAACGTCCACAAGAGCTCCTTGGAGGTAGATGGCGGCAACAGAGTGCAGAACAAGAGCCACAGTGGGTCCTGAAGACCCGATTCACATCGGATCATGGTTCAGTGCGCAGCAGTTAGCTCAGTAAGATCTTATTATATTGGTCGGAGAGTCCTTTGCCACCAGAACAGCAGAACGCTTGGCCGCCGCAGACCCATAGGCATCAACAAGTGGCCTTCCTTACACAAAGGCTTAGAACAAAACATTCAATACCCTCCGAATTCATCATTTGTTCTTGGCGTTTGCATTATACAAAACTAGCCTCACTACATCTTTATCAGAGCGTTGATGCTGCGTGATGGTGAGCGTCATCGCCAACATTATGTTCGAATTGTTTGCACCTGATCTTATTAACAATCTCAAAGATGGAATCTATTGCTATCTTTCTTGATATCAGTATCGTTTCAGGTCCATATCGTACTATTTACTGTGCAATACGCTTGAGCACCAACAAAAATCAATTTACTGTGCGCCCTGGTCGGGCAACCTACATAGAACATGAAGGATGAAAAGTCGGAGATACACACACTTACACCAGCCAAGCCCAAGCCCCTTGCACATCTTGCGGTAAATATTAACAGCTTCGGTGCATTCGAGCCCGGGAAGGGATCCTATTGATGTAACTTGGGGGCGAAAAAAATAAGCATTATCCGGTCAACAGCGTGTAGGGTACGGCTGCTTGGCAAGCCGGTGACACGATTTTGAGGGGCAGTACAATTGAGCCTTGCACTGCCACTCTACAGCGCTACCCAGCGCTACGGCTCACTACAGCTCCACCAACCTGAGTTAGCGATTACCCCTTCCATGTTTGTCATTTTGGCACGGAGTGACTCATAGCAACAAACTGCAATATGTACATCTGATGATGATTGAGATTTCCTGTTTTTTTCTCATCTTTCTTCAAGCACGCATACGCTCTGTGTCTGTGAAGTAACCTGATCTCCCAGCAGAGCCCCCGCCGTTTCCAAACTCCATCACGTAATTTACGCCCTCATCGACCAGCGTATGAAGGGCTTAATTGAGATTGACGGCCGCACTGGCGAGGGTGGCGGTCAAGTTGTTCGGGTAGCTGTAGCACTTGCAGCTTTGACGGGCCAACCTTTGAAAATAACCAATGTTCGAGGGAACCGCAAAGGAGGAGGTGCGTCAACCCGCGTCCTGTTCTCCAGGGCCGGCGTTTCGATTCTACACTTTGTCATGCTGACTCCGAATTCAAGGATTAAAATTCCAGCACGTCACGTCTATCCAATGGCTGGCGGATGTCACTGAAGCTGAAGTGGAAGGCCTCCGGGTGGGCTCCTCAACTCTGACCTTCATCCCCAAGAGACTACCCACGGCCCTAGTGAGCCGCAACTTCAAAATCACCGCCCCTTCTGGAGCAGCAAGTGCTCTTCTAATCCTGCAAGCCGTGCTTCCATTCCTTGTCTTTGCGGGTAACAGCAGCGATGAACCCATCTGGTTGAAGATCTCTGGGGGCACGAACGTGTCCTTCTCGTTAAGTTACGAGTACCTAGACCAGGTGCTTCTACCAACACTAGAGGAGAGATTTGGGATCCGAGTGGACAGAAAACTAGAGATGCGAGCCTGGAGTCTCGGGCCCCAGTCGAGAGGGAAGCTATCGCTCAAGATATACCCGTTGCCCCTTGGCCAGAAACTGCGGTTTCTTCAGCCTGAGAACTCCGCTGACCCGGGCCCGAATGCTGTCAAATCTGTGGATATCAGCATCATTGTACCAGAGAAGTTCCATACCGCTCTTCAAAACGAGCTTGTCAGGGGCATCGGTGAGCTCTACCCTGACGCGGAATGCAAATTCAAGATGATGGAGGAATCAGGAAGCGACACGCGATGGTATATCTTACTAGTGGCAAAGAGCACTTCGGGAGTCAGATGGGGAATGGACTCGCTCTGCTCGATGCCCAAGAAGACCAAGTCACCCGAGCTCTTCATCAGAAAACTCTCCAACAGCGTGTGCAAGGAGCTATACAAGGAAGTGTCTGTAGGAGGTCAAGTAGATGAGCATCTCCAAGATCAGCTCATCTGCTTCCAAGCTCTTGCGGATGGATATTCAAGCTTCAGCCGGGATGATGGAGAGGAGGCTGAGGGAGTGAGGCAGGCGGAGGTACTTGCGGACGCTATGGGCAATCTGACTCTCAGCGACGGACGACTTAGAAGGGAGCGAACGCATGAGCCGTTCGGACACGGATCTTTGCATACGAGGACTGCTAGGTTTGTGGTGTGTGAGCTTCTGCCTACCGTGGAGTTCTACAACAAAGGAGATATTGCAAAAGGTGCTGGGTTATCATTCACATAAAGTTTTAAACAAGGAGAAGTATAGAAAAGCTTAAGGAGATGGCAACCCATGGCCCGAAACGGTTTATTTCCTTGGGTATTTTCCCCAGAATTTTGGCGCTCAATTTTCGAACATAGAGTGTATTCTCCATAGATGTAACAGATCAGCCCCTTCTATTGCTCAAACCTACCTCTTAGGTCTGTTTCCGAGCGTGTGACATCGAATGTATGTTTCACTGTAGCAGCTAACTGAGTAATCCGAATCGAAAGCTGTGTACAATTCCAGTTTGGCGGTCTTGCCAAAAAATAAATATCACCAACGTTCACATTATTGTCTTCGCGAAGCTTCTTTTTGCACAGGCTCATTCTCTCGCACGTGTAACTAGCTCGGGGCGGGAAGGTAGAGCGAGGCAGACCTGTGCTAAGCTTCTCACACCTGCAACTCACCTTCAACTCACAACGTTACCCAGCACACAAACACCAAGAAAACCACGCACACATTGAATCAAGTTTGAATACTCCCAAACCAATATTTGTTCCTTGCTCATCGCTTTTCAACTTTGTATTGCCGCTCCAGCCTCGTCACAAGACCAGGCACAACAGAGACAGCACAACCTCATGCTCACCGACCACCAGTTGGCAGGTTCGGGCAAAACCATGGACTCCAACTCCGACCATTTCCCCGATTCTATCGAATCCAAAAGCAAGTTTCAGCTGGGATACGAGGCCTTCCGCCTCAGCGAGGGAATCAAGCAGCGCGTCAAGGAGCACGGGGACGAGATGCGGCGCATCGCCGCGGCCGAGGACAACAGGAAGAGGGAGGTGGAACTCATCCGGGAGGAAATCTTCCAGAACGAGAACGGCGTCGCGGACTCCTCCAACAGCCCGGAGCAGTACAAGGAAAGAATCCGAAAGTCTTTCAAGTCCGGCCGCAAGTTCGAGAGGCTCCTGCGGGAGAAGAAGTCGGCAAAGGTAGAGGAGGCGGCGGCGAACAATGAACTCATCGACGGGATCATCAGGGTTCTTGGGCCGCACCTGGTGCGCGAGAGGCTTGAGTCCTTTGCAGCCCGCCAGCGGGAGACATCAAAGCCAACTGTGGAAATCAATGTGAGAATGGACCGAGCTGGTTACTTGGACGGTGAAATCTAACATGTCGAATTCCAGAGAGGCATCAAGCACTCAATCGAGGATTCCATGAACATGGGTAGCTACAAGAGCCCCAGAGTGGAGGACAAAACGCCATCCAAGCCACCTCAAGAAAGCACATTGATTGTGGTGCCAGAATGAGGGGACCCGTGATCTCCTGGGTCAACTAGGATGCAATGTTTGCGACACGTTTTCCTATTCCGACATCTTTTAAAAGCGAGAATCTTGATTTGAATTGGCGAGATGGAGAAGGGAGGGACGAAACATCGGACGTGATCATATTTCGCTCATGGTCGAGGCTAAGTCTAGATCCCTCTCGTGCTCGTGATGGATAGACAGACATCTAGATACTACTTCATCCACCTCGAAGCAGCTAGGAATATCCTGCTAACGTTGTCAGCCTTGCCCACATCATGACGTGCGTGACCAGTGTAAGAAGTTTCGAGAGCTCTCAAAGGACCGAGCTTGTTCCATTACCCCATATTCCCCGCAACCCTCATCCGGGGCAGTTGGAGAGAATCCACGCAGTATATTGGACAAAACCCGTCCAATGACCGTCCAACCCCATGATATCCAGCGCAGAGATCATTTAGCGATCGTCAGGTGGCGTTTTAAAGACGTCAACTCCCGTCCTGGGAGGCAGTTGGAGGGTTGCATTGATTGTGGTAGCCGGCATAATGGAACCGACCTGTGACCTGACGTAGCGCTGCTCTTCCTTGCCCGTAGAGGAAATTTCCGGGTTTCGCACCTCCACAGCCCATGATCAACAACCGTTTCATCACATGCGCATTGCTGTCTCAACGCTCCATCGGCCCTTTGACACGCAGGATTTCTTTGTCTTATATTGCGGCGATGGGGTCCGTACCTCAGTCCAAGGCGGATCACAATGACCGCCCCAACTACCGCCTGAGTTACCTGACAATCATGACTTCCTTCGTGGCATTGTTCCTGGCTACGACCCTGTCCCTATGGCTCTGGCCGTGGGCAACGTCTGCCACCACCGGGTGCTCGAGCGCTCCCACACGCCTTACCTTGAGTGATCTCCCATACATCAACTATTTCTATTCCGACTGCCATAGCGCCTCGCAAGTCATTGTGAGGAGCCCGCTGCCAGACAGCCTGGTCAACATTGTTACCCCGCGCCTGCTTGTATGCTCCCGATATGTGCTCCCACCACGCGTCACTACAAAGCTAACAGAACATCTCGCAGGTCGCGTGGCCTGCCGGGAACAGCGGTCTTGCCGCTTTCTTTGAGCCTCAGAATGGTGTCAGAGGCTCGCTGGCTGTGTCCCTCGTCAATTCGTCAACCACGGGGAACGCGCTGGAGCCCATCTACGAACCCACCGACGATGACCCAATCGTGGGCGTCTCGGGGCAGATATCGTTCAACACCTCGGCAAAACTGACCGTCCCTATTCTGGGCAGTATCCGCACCCTGCGCGGGTACACCGAGGGCGGCTGGCTTGATTCCACCATCCAAAACACCCTGCGCTTCTTTGACTACGGCGACGGAAGCGTCACGGTGGATCGTCCCTGGTTTGATAATGTGACGACCATGACACTGTCCTTCTCCCCAAGCAGCAAGGGAAGCTCGGCCAGCCTGAGCGACCGCATCGTCGAGTTCACCGCAGGGACCTACGTCTTCAATGCCTCGTTCAACTACCCGCAGCTGACACAGCTGCAACCGTCCCAGGTGCTCACGGACTCTGCCCACGACCTCATCGTAGAATCTCCAGATCAGACCAAGTCCCTCTCGTTCCTGTCTTACAGCGACAAGCTCTTGGCGGGCGCGTGGCGCTTCCTCACCTATTTTGGCCGAGACAGTATGATTTCCATGCTTCTTCT
This sequence comes from Clonostachys solani, assembly GCA_902141235.2. NCBI lineage: Eukaryota > Fungi > Ascomycota > Sordariomycetes > Hypocreales > Bionectriaceae > Clonostachys > Clonostachys solani. Next base: position 2,195,684 of record CABFOC020000002.1, read on the forward strand.
CAAGGACATCCTGAGCGCTGGTGAGGGAAGCGCGTTCGAAGCCGGAGTTATCGCACTGCTAGAGCGGATTGACAGGAGTGACGGGAGCGTTGCCCATGAGGAGACCATTGGCGACTATGCTACATACCTGAATAAGCAAGCCGGACTGATCTCAAACGCACCGCTTTACGACTACAAGATGGTTGATACGGACTTCTTCCTCCCCATCCTCTTGGCAGAATACTTCATCAATAACCCCGTTGGAAAGAACAGGATCAATGCGGTACTCGACCAGGTCACGGCTCACGCTGAGGGAGAGAGTGGTACCAGCTACCGGGCGCTTGCGACTCTCAACGCAGACAAGATCCTTCGCACAACGGCACCCTTTGCGGCAAAGAACGGTCAGGTCAAGGAAAACCTCATTCATCTCAAGAATGGAGAGTCAGTGGGCGAGTGGCGAGACAGCTCGACCGGCCTCGGTGGCGGTCGGATCCCATACGATGTCAACACTGCTCTTGCGCCGGCTGGTCTCTATGCTATTGCCACTCTGGCCGAGGCAGGCTTCTTCCCAGACCACCCAACATGGGCGGATGACGCCCGAAAGGCGGCCAAGATCTGGGAGGATCAAACGCTCGAGTTCTTCGAGGTGTCCATCCCACGGGATGACGCGCGCTCGCTCGTGGACAGCTACGTCTCGTCGAACAACTTCCCGTTCCCGTCAGAGAGTGGCAGCATCGCGGGGGATGTTCACTTCTACGGGTTGGCGCTGGATGGCAGCAACAACCAGCCCGTGGTCAAGATCATGAACACCGACGACTGCTTCCGTCACTTTCTGCTGAACTCGACCGACGAGGCCCAGCTCACTGCCTTTGTCAGCCAGACAGCGGACAACATCTTGGCACCCTTCCCCGTGGGACTGACAACGGACGCCGGCCTTTTGGTCTCAAACCCCGCGTATACCATCTCCACAGCAGGGTTCGGCAGAGCCGATTATCACGGGACTGTGGTGTGGGGATGGCAGCTGTCGATGATGGCCAAGGGTCTCGAGCACCAGCTTGGTCGATGCGAGGCCAGCTCGCCGCCAGAGTTCTGCCAAGACAGCGCCGTGCACATCAAAGTGGTCAATGCATACAACAGGCTGTGGGACGTGATTGAAGAGAACACTGCGGTGTTGAGCAATGAGCTATGGACATGGAAGTACGCTGACGGGCGGTTCGACTCGATCCCGCTGGGTGAGCTGAGTTCAACAGAGAGCAACATCAGCCAGCTGTGGAGCTTGACGTTCCTGGCCGTGAGGAGGAACGAGGGATACAGAAGTAAAGCGGAGAAGTTGAGCGGCCGGAAGGGATTGTACATTCAGGAGTAACCTGCCTTGAACCTGCCGGGCTGAGGTTGCAAATAAGGACGGGGTACTTGATCGCTGCCTTTGCCTCGATTGAACCACGTATACCGTGATTGTGGTAAATATTTTTGTATTGCCGTTACATGGAGTGGCTATACTAGAACCGGAGTTGGAAAGAGTTTCGGGCTGCTATGTTTATAACATCGAATAGAGCTGTCTATATTCGTACAACTCGTGTGACCAGTGAGAGTGCGTGCAGATGAACCTTGATGTCCACGCACAACGTCAGAGTGTGCCCCGTACTGCTCCTACCCGCCTCCAGCATATCGATTGATAGTAGTAGGTAAGACAACATCTGGCGTGACGGCGGCAGCCAAAGTAGTAGCAAGCTGGTGATCACCTGCGCAGGTACCCGGAACCTGTGTGTGGGGGAGATCAGATGAGTTCCAGGTGGCACGAGACACTTGCGGTAGGTAGGCACAGCTAGATAGCTCCCCAGGGAACTCTTCATCTAGCTGAATTCCCCAATCCAGTCTTTTATAGTGGCGGGTGGCTTCTCCTGTGCTTCGGGGATGGCGTGCTCGCGACAAAACTTCTAGAACAAGAGAAGAAGGCTGCCCATCCGGGGTAAAACAGCCCGGGATGTCGTCAGCCAGCTTGCGTGCTCTATCAATCGCATCGATAACTAGGGCTGTTATATATTTAGGTCTGACCCCATCACGTAGCCTGCTGTGCCGCCTGCTAAGAAGCCTTTCCTCCACTCTTATCGACGTCGAGGTTTCTGTGCTTTGTCTGGTTGGCCAAAAGCAGATGCGCCTTCTTCAGGGTCTCAGAATAGCAGCCAGCCATGCACTTTGCCTGGGAATGGTGAACGGATTGGGTCATCCTTGGTTCTTTGGGCGTGGCGGATGCGCAGCGTCTGGCCTCCAGAGATAGAATGGGGGCTATAAAGTCGTCTACGTGGAGAAAGATGGTCGCAAAACTCAATGCCACAGAGCCGCTGAACTCAATGGCGCGAAGCGAGCATGACTGCGCTTAGAAATTGGATTAAATGCAAGCACCACGTACGTCTAATTTCCAATGCCAATTGCCAGTCAACCACCACATCGTAATGCGAATCAATGCATAGTGAATTGTCACTCTTCAACACGGGTCCGAGAGAACCGGCATAGGGCACCCCTTTTATATTACGGCAAGGCTACCCCGAGCGAACATCGGAAAATATCCATAGCATCCCACCTTCGTGTGCTCGAGCGTTGGGAGGATCTGTGCTTGAGTAGGGAGGTGGTTTTGTATCCACTCCTCCTTTGGCCCTGGCGTCCATCCTGCCCTTCGGCCTTCGGGAAGGTGGACGGCAGAAGGCATTTGGATATTGGCTAGGCCAAATTAACTGCTCCGCTTGGCAAAGTAGCTGCGATTCGTCAATTACGTCGCTTCAGTTGACCGGTGAGACGGAAGCTCTGGACGGGGTAGGGAATCCGCATATAATGTGTGTCGCGTTGCATCGCGTTGACACACCCGGGAAAGGCTCTGTGCTTTCACCAGAGCGCCGAAATGACGTGCGGAGATGCACCGTTCCGGGGATCCAAAAACAAAAAAGCGGAATGTAAGTTGCGACGGAATCCATGCTGTCTATGCCTAGCTCTCGGGACAACGTGATTGGTATCTTGGCAGTCTAGTCTATCAATCAATTGAGTAATAAAATAGTTCATCTTTCTTCCGGAGCTGTATTCGTTGCCTCGGCCAATTTGAACGCTTTGCGCCCTTGCCAGTATCCTCCAGGCTCGCTCACGGGTCTTGAAGTCTCAGGCAAGACCATGTACTCAGTCATGCAGTGTGCTCATGTAAACACGCCATGGTGGTAAGAATACAACAAGGCGTTGTGGCCCATTGAGCTCAGAGCACCCTGATGGTTGATGATTCCTCTCTTAACGAGGTCTACCCAATGAGCTGTAGCTCACAGGAAATGATGGACATGGGGCAATTAGTGGGAGGAAGTGTGTGTTGTGCGTCTTTCGCAAATTACTTCACGGGGCTGGAAACACGGGAGAAATTGCGGCTCGAGGCATTAATACCGGCTGGGTTCGTCACTATTGATTGATGGGTGAGCCGTTGACAGATCAACATGCATTTACCACTGTCGTATAATTCATGGGTTATATCTTATTCCACGGCAAGTTAGTTCTCTTGTCGGCAAGCTGCCAGATGGCTGGGCCTCCTACGAGCTAAGGTTAGTAGCGGCATCCATGTAGTCATAATGAGCCATGCCAAATTTATGGTTCACCAACTTCTCCATGCCCCAGTCAGCCGCAAGCCCGAACCGTGTTGTGATCTGAACACACTTCCCCCTCAAGAAGCCAAGTGGTGGTAAGCCGCAGCCATTGGTGGGCATCCTCTCACCGCGCGCCGCACTGATGTCCCAAATACTTACCTCTTCTCTCGCATCAGTCCGGCTCTGGACACCTGACCTGTCTTGTCGTGCCAGAGCCAAGCCCTGTATCGCTTACCAACACTTTGTTAGCATCCTGATCGGTTTCCAGATTGGTTGGTGATCATGAATGGCCTTGGCAATTCCAGTTTAGTTAGGTTCCATTGGAGTTGATCAGCTATCAAGCAAAGACGCCATTAGGCGTTTAGTCGTCGTACTATTGAGCAGGATTGATAGACTGAGTCCACATTTGGTAGGTAGGCCATGCTTTTGCGGTCCTGCCCCTCATGTTTGATGATAGAGCCAGCTGACGTTTTAGTCAGGTGCATAAGGCAGGCCGATCTGAGGGGGAAGGCAAGAGCGTGTAGGTATGCAGCAAATATCGGTCATTCAAGGCCCAAACCCCCAAAGGCAGCGGGTGCCAATTGGGCGCTGTGCGTCGATGGGTAGGTGCGCTCGGGCTGACTGTGAGTGAGTAATATCTGGAGGGCGACGTCGTATTCTATTTGCGTGTATGGTGACCTCGTGGCTCCGTACCAGAAAGGAGTGAGGAATCATGAACAACCCTGTCGCGGCCAGCCGTGGCGATGTGCGACAGCCGCGGACTCCTGCCAGTATTATGAAGGTGGTGGAAACCGGCCACGGCGTGCCAGGAGTGATTGATTCTTCAACGCAAGGCACAAGGGTAGCTAATTTATCAATGCCACTAAAAACGCGGTCTTGTTGATGCCATGAACTGGGGCCCGCCTGGTAAAGTCCCCTATCCAGTCATTGATCCAGCGGGAGGAAGGTACCTGCTTAGTACATGCCCACCACCCACAGGTACACGTGTTACAGAGTACCTACCTCGCTACAGAGCACTCGCGCTTCTGAGCATCTGGGTCAGAGTTGAGGCATCGGATGGAAGTCGCGCTCGCTGTACTTGCAAGGGAGCCAGCTAGAGGCAGACTCTGGAGGTACTGCCTAATCAAAACAATCTTGGTTCCCGCTTCGCTCACTTACAAGCAATCTAATCTGACCTGCCCGTGAAACCCCTACCAAGGCGCCATTCTTGTCACTCAATTTCAAAGGGAACTGAGCACCTCCAGCGCTCATCAACAGCTGTGGCTGATTAGGAGATCCTCCAAAAATCCCTTTGTCTCCTACTCAGAGCGAGCCAGACTCCGCCAGCGTCGAATGGCAAGTGGACGACTGCTCCTCTTCTTGGATTGTCAGTGCTCGTAGATGGGCAGGTACCTACAAATCGCTCCATTGCTGTTGTCAGGGTAGAACGGTACTTCCCTGTCGCTGCCCCACGCGTCGAACTCAAGGCGAAACCCCCTTTAACCTCCTCTCCACCGCAACCACCAGCGCCGTCGCTCACGCACAAGACCTGCCACGAGCAGGGTGCCGATACATCCCGCCCATCTTCATCACCCTAATTCGAAGTCGCCGCGCTGCTAAATGCCAGACGGGAACAGACATATCCTCTCTCAGCTGCGCCAACCACTCGACAAGCCTGCCGCCTCCCCGTCCTTCAATCATTGCACCTCTCGCACATTGCATTCGCCAGCGTTCGTCCGTTCCCCTCCGGCCAGTCAGCTTGAGGCATTGTGCTCTCTTCTCCACTTCACGTTGATTTAACTCCGCTCGCCGATACGGCTTGCTTCACTATTGCGCCCTCTTCACCTTCGGTCCTAGAACTGCAACATCGAGGCTGTCTGATTGCCTCGCCGCAGCACGGGCCTGACCGAGTTCTTTCACGTCGTTTCTGCCCGCATCTCCCCCTCCATTGGCTACGACCCGACCGACGCCGTACATAATCCCGTGCCTCGCTGGTGGCTTATCCTCGAGAGCTGACACAGACACACAAAGCCTCAGCCAACAACCACCGAACCGAGAGGCAAAAAGAGGGACTGAGAGTTGACTTGTTTGCGAGACCAACCAGGCGCTGAGCCATTGCTCTACTTTCCGGCGACGCACTTCCCTACTCATCCATCACTGCCCTTCCCGCCTCCCACCAAAACGTCGTACCCTTCGCCACCAGATCGAACTTCCAGACTGTTCTCTCCTCTGCTCACGCGTGGGCTCCCCGGACTGCTTGCCGGTTCCGATCTCCTTCGTTTCGCTGGTTTTACTATATTCTGTCTGCTTTTTCCGTGCATTCCATTTCATGGACGCCAGGACGACAACGGCCGAAACCCAGCATTCTTATTATAGCTCGCCGACCTGGACACAATCATCTACCGCTTCCCCCGACCACCCCTCTATCGATACGGCAACTTCGGCGACGACAGCAGCAGAGAAGGCTGCTTCCCCATCTTCCGCCAAGCTCGCCGGATTCTCACAATTTTCCCATCTTGCCATACCGACGACGGTCCAGCAAGCACCATCATATCCCCTTGAAGGCTCGCTGGACGGCGCCTCAAACCACCACACTCTCTCCCACGGACCCGGAGCCGCTGGAGTCACCCAGTTTGCTTGCCCCATCGATTTCCTCCCCCTGTGGTTTCCCCAGCAGTCCAACATCTACTACGCACAGCTCCTTAACTACAACAGACTCGTCTCTCCCAGCCGCGGGGGCGGGCTGCAGACACCACCACTTCCACCCGTCGTGGCTGCCTCTCACGCCCAAGCAGGGACTCGCTCCCGATCATCAAGCAAGGTGTCGGTGAAAGACCACTCGACTGCTAAGAATTCCACCGCAGGAGGCCATGGGAGTCGGTCACACCAGGGTCCGGACAAGAATCGCTCCGTCGTAACCAGAAAGGAGGCCCCGCCATCCAAGATGCCCTCGAAAAACACATCAGCACAGGCCCAGCCGGTGGAATCGATAAAGAATTCTTCTGGCAGGCCGAGCAATCTATCCTCTTCCTCCTCACAGCGTTCACAGGCTCCTTCGCATTCGAGCTCAGTGCCTTCGACTCCCCATCAGCGAGCTCGACAATTCTCATTCGAGTCCCGCGAGCCGTCGCCGACCGAGAATGTAAACAACCACTCCCCCCGGTCTGCATATTCCGAGACCAATAGCACCCTTCCTTCCCTGCGGCCGTTACCGCCTCCTCGACATGGGGGCTGCAAGTACGAGACTTCGCAGATCAACTCTAGGAGAAGAGTACCGTATTCCATCGGCAACGAGCGGCTGGAAAAGATCCCGTTGGGCAAAATTAAGGGAAAGTTGACAGAGGAGGAGGAACGCAAGGTAGCCACAGATATGCGCGAAGTTTACGATCGATTAATACCGAGCGAGGCTGTCGAGGAGAAGAGAACGAAGTTGGTTGCCAAGCTGGAGAAGATTTTCAACGAAGAATGGCCAGGTCACGATATCCGGGCACATTTGTTCGGCTCATCGGGCAACCTGCTCTGCTCAGATGATTCTGATGGTACTGCTCGCTTTTTTTTTCGATCTCGTTGGTGTACCCCCAACATGCGACAACTTTGCTGACACTCTGCACTACCTAGTCGACATCTGTATCACAACGTCATGGCACGAGCTAGAAGGCGTCTGCATGATTGCTGATCTATTAGCTAGGCGTATGTATATTCCATCGTCATTCTCAACACATTTGGCATTGGCTAACAGCACTCAGGTGGCATGGAAAAAGTAGTCTGCATCTCCGCAGCCAAGGTTCCAATTGTGAAAATGTGGGATCCGGAGCTAGGTTTGGCATGCGACATGAATGTCAACAATACTCTCGCGCTCGAGAATACACGAATGATTCGAGTTTACGTAGAAACAGATCCCAGGGTGCGCCAGCTTGCCATGATCATAAAGCATTGGACGAGAAGGAGGATCGTAAACGATGCCGGTCAGTATACCCCAACGCATGTCGAATCTATTACCCGCCTGTCTGACATGTAGAACCAGCTTTCGGTGGAACTCTGAGCTCCTATACATGGATTTGCTTGATAGTTGCGTTCCTCCAACTCCGCACACCCTCGATTCTTCCGGCCCTACACCAACTTCCATACAAGATCCAAAAACCAGATGGCGCAAAGAGCGACTTTGCCGACAATTTGAAGAAATTAAAGGGTTTTGGGAAGGCCAACAAGTCATCCGAGGCTGATCTTCTTTTCCAATTTTTTCGCTTCTACGCCCACGAGTTCGATTACGAGAAGTATGTGCTCTCGGTCCGTCTCGGTACTCTGGTGACCAAGACCGATAAGAAGTGGCACTACGCGATCAACAATCAGCTGTGTGTGGAAGAGCCGTTCAATACCTCTCGTAATCTTGGCAACACGGCGGATGAATACTCTTTCAGAGGGCTTCATCTCGAGTTACGCCGAGCTTTCGACCTGATATCGGCTGCCAAGTTTGAAGAAGCATGCGAGCAATACGTATTTCCAAAAGAGGAGGAAAGAGTTTGGTCAAGGCCGCCCCCCCAATCTCGTCCGGTTTTACTTCGCAGCGCATCACAATCTCATTCAGGAGGCGGTAGAGGTGGCCGCGGCGGCCGAGGTGGCAGGCATAACTACAGAGGCAATGGCAACAATGGGGGTTCAAATCGACGTGCCTCGTCCAGCGTCCCAACCTACGACCAAAACGTGTTTCCGCCAAGTGTAACGATGCAACAAGACTTGGCATGGTACCAAAACCCTCAGTATCAGTACCAGTATACTGCTCACGACCTCATGAACCCGCATCTAGTGTATCAACAGGAGGGCATTCGGCAGTTGCAACTGTATAGTGCATCATTTGGCCAGCACCAAACTATTGGCCAACAGCCCATGGGAGCAAATTCGAATCCGGCTCAGAATCAACAGTCAGACCGTTCAAGGACCGATGGAATTGACAATCCGCCGATCAGTGCCCCACTACGCCCAGATTTATACTCGCTCTACGGGATGACTCTTGGCCCATCGTTCTTCGCCCATGCAGGCGCATCGGGCTACGGGACCTATCCCTCCTCGCCTGCGACGACCAATGGAGCTGGCCCTGACTATCGGCGGCCCTTGCAACGAGGATCCGTCACAACTGAGAAAGGTGGACCGGGTTCAAGTAGTTCGCTTAGGTCGCAATCTCAACCAGCGCGGTCACAACCTCCGATGCCACCCAGCGCTACCGGGCAGATACCAATCCCAGCGAGCCAGTCTACAACGAACGTTTCTAACCCCAGCCAAGGAAACAGCAACGGCATGACCTTTACGCCGACCGAGGAAGAATTTGATGCCGCCGCGAGGACTTCATCGTCTCTGTCGTCTCAACCCAGCGAGGGCTTTGATGGCGCAGCACAGCAGAAAGCAGGGTTGCCGTCTCCGGGGGTGAGCAACGGCATCGCGTTTGGGGACATTGCCAGTCAAGCTACACGAAGCCCAGGGAGAAGACGTCTCACTACTGATCAGCTCCCACAGACAATTCTTGACAGGAGGATGAGAAGAACATCCAGGTCGCCATCGCCACTTGGAGCAAATGCCGGTCATGCCCGTCGGTTATCCGCGGAAGGCAACTCGTCACCGCTTTCCCAGGGCACAGGAGGAAGCCAACCGCGAAACTCGTCACGGCCGCTGGTGGTAAATGGATCAAACCTTCGCACAAGCGTCAGTGCTGGGCCACGCCCAACCAGCTCGGCATCGCCTGCCTCAGAACGCGCCAGCGATACAAGCCTCGAAAGTGCCCAGGCAAATTACCAAGCACCTAAAAGCCAGAACCTAGGGCATTTGCCGGCATCTCAACCGCATCCTGCCGTCAATCGGCCGCCAGTGGTGGTCAATGGGTCGAATAGCACTACCCACCATCAGCCAGCAGCCGATGATACCTCTTTCCGAGAACGAATCGCCATGATGAGCTCTCAGTACATGAATCCTCAGGGTATTGCACAGGACATGCCATTTCTCAACGGCGATCCGTTGATGCGGCAACAGTTCATCGCTGAGAATCAACACAACGCAATCGCCCCGCTCGATCTAGCAATGTCCAGCGATCAGGTGTATCAAAATCATCATGCAACTGCCGCGGAAATATCCCTGCTGTCACCTGTGTATGAGGCTCAGACACCGTCGCCTGTCGTCTCCAGGACGGCAATGGATTTTCCTGGACTAGATGAAAAGAGTAACAATGGGCAAGCTGAGAACAAGAAGCCTTCGTGGACGACTATGGCAAAGCAAACCTCGCGCGCAAATGATCAAACACAAGAATCACAGGAGAGCTCCAAGCCAACAAAAAATCAGAAACAAGGCGGCTCAGCTAATGGCCCTAGACAGAATGGGCACGTCCGGGGTGCTCGGAGCGAAAGCGATGGCGGGTGGCAACGAGCCGGCAAGGGAAAGAAGAAGACTGCAGCTGAGCCTCAACCGGCCAATGCAGAGCTGCCTCCCAAACGAGCTTCAGAGCGGAAAGGCGGCTAAGAGTCCCGAATATTTTCAGGAGGATCATCAGCTGCAATGATTGGACAGGCATCCAGAAAAAAAATCAGAAGTTTGAGACTTTGGTTGGTGTTATCTTGGATAGACGCAAGTCGTGACAAAGAATGGCTATGGAACACCAACACAAAGCTGCAATTTTTCAACACGTTGACGAAAATTAGAGGCGTGCAACTTGAGTTTCGCCCTTGGAAATCTTGTGGGAATCGATAGAACGGGAAAGGATGAATGGTGTCAAGAAACTGTACGATTTTGCAGCCCCAAACTGCCCCGACACAGCTGGTAAGAGGTCTTGCCAGGAATAGGGGGCCGCTGCGTGGATGTATGCAAGGATGGCAAGATAAAAGGCTGGTAAGAATTTGAAGAGACCAGGAATCGATACATGGACGGTACTGGAAAGGCGTTTGCATTGAACATCTGTTAGGAGTGGGCGTCCCTTTTGTTTCAAGGTATTTTCTCAAGTTTTCCCCTGGCCCGTCCCCAAGGATCAGAGGTCAGGAAATCAAATCAGTATAGAGAAGGATGGATGCCATTAAGAGAATCAGGCCAAGTAACATAGCGAGTCAATAAATGAACGTAAATACACAAGTGTAGTAATTTTGGTATAACAGAGCATATAATGAACAGTAATGATGAACATTCTTGAGGCCGTGATCTATTCGAAGTCCCCATCGCCGCGCCTACCCTATACGACCACATTGATTGTAAGAAATGTTCACTTTGGAGAAGAGGACACATAGAAGGGGCCCTTCTCAAGAGGGGTTATCAATTCTTTAGGCCATGCACCGTTGGCCATATTGAGTCGGGTATTGCATTTGCGAGCAACAGGTACTGATTTGCTGGCGTGTCTTGGATGGACGTGGTGCATGCCGAAATCGGAAATCAGATGGAACACGAAGGCCAATGCGGCAGATGGTTTCCAGATATAAATAGTTCACAGAGACTAAATTGATGATTTGATCGCCAGGCAGCACTATATATATATAGATACGAGACACGCTTAAGGATGGTTTAGTTTCTACCTGCCTACCTAGTTATCATTAGGTTCGCAGATCGTTGAGAAAGGTGTAGGTTGCACCAGGCTGGGCGAATCGCAAGGTGTACTTCAACTCCAGGGTGACTAGGGGGCTTCGCACATGGCTAACCAGATTTCTGGGGGAGATGAAGAAGCGGGCTGGCTTCCATTGGCCTGGGCCACATTTGGGGGCACAAGAAGGGGGGTTTTAGGGAGGGAAGGCTCACAATACGGAGAAAGCAGGCCTTAATTTCTGGGGCTTGGCCCGCCCCCAGACTTCTAGGCAGCCGTGACAGCTGCCAGGTCAGACGGGTTTTTAGTGCAGTAGTGCAGGGTACCTGGAGCTGCGTGTGGGCGTTATGGGGGCCAAAGTACTTTTGCTATTGCCGCAACATTTCCCCAGCCACAGGTACATGACCGAGGCCGTCGAACGTTGTAGTGGGAGGGGAGCAAACGGTCCAACAGCACCGCATTCTGCAACCGTCTATTAGCCCGGATTCTTTTTCTGTTCTGCTCCCTCTCCCACCTTGATGCCTTCCATCCATCGTTTTGTTTTGCCTGGCTGGTTTGCCGAGCTGACGAGACGGTGCGACGCACTCTGCATCGCGTATTTACGTACTTGAAATTGGAGGCGACAAGGAGTTTTGCCGGACCTTGGTGGCGCGAGGACCCGGAGCAAACCGTACTTGGATTTCGACTTCCTTGGCCCGCTGCTCCGGCTGACGACGACGACGACGACAATCCTTACGAGCACATACCACCACGATCAACGGAGCCCACGGGTCTCGAGACGCCTGACCCGACCACATACTCTTTTCTGCGACTGCACAAGCTGTGCTTTCCCTGCCCCGAGCCGCAGCTCTTCGACGGTGCGCACGTGAGTCGAAGACATACGATTCGACCTGCCCCCTTCCTCGGGATTCGCCTCGCCGGCTAGAATCGAACCCAGGCCCGTACCCGAGACCATTTTTGATCGAGACGAAGATAGAAAGGCATAGCGGAGTACCTTCCATACATCTATAGATAGGCTGCCGTGGTTATGGTGCTGCACACTCTGGTTAGCTCTGATGCATTCTAGACCACAGGCCACAACAGCATCTCTCTGCAGTCGATGCATCGCATAGAGCGGAACCTCCGGCTTTAGTTGTAGGACGTGGCGGGCAAGTAGAAACTCGGAACTACCTGACATTCATACTCGACCGAGAGCTATTGGTTCGCCTGCCTCGATTCATGGTCTCGTAACCCCTCCATCGTTGGTCCTTGCCACCAGCAGCGAAAGAAACCCGACCCCTCCCACGCAGCCGCCCCCGTGCTATCCGTCACGGCGCAGGTTATGCGTGAGATGTCACGGCAGACAAGCGAAAGCGCCGCTACGGCTAGCTTTTCCGGCAGTTCCTCTAAGAAATGGCGGCTGCCGATGTTGAAGAAGATCCCGAGCATGCGGATGAAGGAGGACAAGAGCTGGAGCAGCAGTGTAGGTTCCCTCGCTTTTTAATAGGGCGAGACAGGCGACTGATTTGGGTTTGTTTCACAGCGCGCATCCGACATCGACTCACACGATTCACTGGGCTTGAAAGGCTCCGACGGCCATTCGTCCTTTGTCCACGAGGGCTCCGACAACTACCGCCAGCTACGAGATATTGTCCAGCGCATGCGAATTGCCCCAACGGGCCCGAAAGACGTCGACAGTGCGTACGAGATCTATAGCAAACACAAGGAACGAGCGGCTGCTCTGTGCCTCGCTATTGTTCAAGACGAGTTCAGGTCCCGGAACCCGCCATCTGTCGTTCATGACACACTACCACGCCGCGACTCTTCGCTTGAATCTCCGAATGCCGCGTTGTACGATCAGAGGAGCTCTTTCAGCGGGCGCAGTCTTACAGAGATTGTGTCCGGTAGTGTGGGCCGCGGCGCTCACGTCAACGATGCCTGGCTCAATGCGGTCCGCGAGTGGAAAGGATACCTGGACACGTTAGCGGATGCGCTGCGGACGAGCCTGGAGGAAACATACCGCAAGCACGAGCACGAGTCGACGCCCGACATGGTGGAGGCCATGTTCACGAATAAGAGGTTCCGCAGGGAGGCTGTCCACCGTATGCGCAATGCCAGCGTAACGAGGGTGATGTCACAGGACCCTCAGTTTGTACGTTTGACTTCATCCAAAAGGGACCAATGTTCCAGTCTCAGGCTAATCCGTTGACCAGTTCCCCCGTTACGAGATAAGGTTTCGCAATTACGAAAAGGTTAGACAAGAACTAGTAGAAATCCGCGGGCTTCTACAATCTGGCGAGTCGGGAATATCGCCAGAGCGGAAGATTGAGGAGGTGGTGATATCGCCCAAGGGCGATGCGGTGCTCGAATTTGCCAATCTTCACCCCGAGGCCGTGGACAGTGAGCCTGTGCTTCGCTTCCGGGTGTCTTCCCATATGCTGGCTGAGACGTCGCCCATCTTTGCTTACATCTTCTCCGGTAATCCCACCAACTACCCGACATACGACGATGATGAGCTTCACCCTCATCTCCCGCCCCCAAGTACCAAATACATCTGCAAGGATGGCTCCGAGGCGAGGTTATATCGAATGCCTCAGCTGGAAACCAACCAGCTATCCAGCCTCGAGATTCTGCTGCACGCCGCACACATGCATAACGACAAGGTACCTCGCGACGTTGACTTTGAGCAGTTTGTTGTCATCGCCGAGTGCTGCGTCAAGTACAAATGCACTTCTCCGCTCGAGATGGTTGTCGAGCACCGATGGTTACCTCAGTGGATGCACAGGGGTGCGGATGACATGCCCGACGGCATGCTGATAATCAGCTACGCTTTTGGCTTACGGCAAATATTCACTAGAATGTCCAAGAGTGCGATACTGAACCTGGTTGACGAGGCTGATTTGCAGAGTAAGCCGTGGCCTCAGCGAATCAGGGAGAAGATCTGGGCGGTTAGAAGCGCCAAGATTGCTCAGGTGTATGCCTGTTGCACCGGCACCATACAGGAGTATATCAGGCAGCCTTCGCGAAACCCGGTCGATGATGTGCATCCAATTACCCCTTCTGATTTGCGCAACAACCAGTATCAGACGACGCAGGAGAAGAAGCCGCTGTCCACCCTCAGCTCGACACCCCGGTGCCCCAAGGGCAGCCACTGGTGCGATGCCTCCAATCTGGGTTGGCTGATGCTGGTCTACAACGAGATGAACATATTACCTCAAATCTTACGCCCGAATGCGCTCTCTCACCTCACCGAGCAAGATCAACAGGCACCAAAGAGCTTGGCGCAGATGATGGAGGGCTTGAGGCGGGTGCCCAGCCCCGTGTCGCCGATCCACCAGGGCGGCGTCTGCGACCCTTGCACAACCTTTAGAGCGGCCATCAATGACATATTCAATAGCGTCTCGGGGTTGACGCTGCATGATGTCAGTGGCAAGAGTCACGGGTGGGCGCTCTCCAGACATCGGGAGACAGAACCGCAGGAGGTCTACAAATGGGGTCTTGGTCGAATGGCAGGCACCGACCAGGCTGCGCACGCCGTTGCAAATGAGTTCCCGGAGAACGTGCGGCTGAAGATCCTGAGTGATATCGATGACCTGGATGACCTTCACTCTGCAGCCATGGTGAATCGCGTATTCTATGAGACATACAAGACGCATGAGTTGTACCTGATGCGGAACATATTACGAGCCGGCCGGATCAGAGCAGGGGCTCTACCTCTGAAGCCGGTCGTGCCAAAGAGCATCAGCAATGCTGAGGAGAAAGTCCCAAAGGAGATATCGGATGAGATGATGAGAGAAGACAGCCAGGCTGATGCGCTGGATGCGATGACGATACGAACGGATGACGACGATGACTTGGAGTTTGATGACGGGGAGAGCATTAACGGCACCCCCGCACCGTCGATATCAGAGTCTCTGTGGCGGGAGGCTCGACTGAGGCAGGCACGCTCTCGCACGGCGGGATACCCTCCCGAAGAGAGACATCTTCGAGGCAGACAAGGAGAGCCCTCCTATACGGCGCCTCCGTCCGATTCACCCCCTTCATCTTTTGATGACGGTAACCCCACGGGCACGCTAACGCTCGAGTCCTCCCTCGCCACCACGCCCCGGCAGGCATCACCTGCTCCGACGATACCATCATCTCCCAAGTCTGCCTCGCACGTCGTCCTGACTGAAGACGTCGACGAGCCGCCCCTGACTGACGAGGAGGCCCGCCGGATTCTGTGGCCTGATGATGATCCGGCCAAGGACCCTCGACCTGCACAACTTGCGCCCGAGGAGGGACTTAGGGAGAAGTTCCGGTTCGGAGACAAGAGCCTGTTTGAAGGGCTGGAGGAGAAGAGCCTTGCCTTCAGAGAGGATAAGCATCTCCTGACAGGGGAGCGTGCAGTGCAGGATCCTGCTAATGGGAAATAATTCTTGCTTCTTCCTCCTCTTCTTCTCCTTTGGGCAAGGAATTACTTGACTGCCTGACTATTGCATGGCGTCTTTGAGCCCCGAATATGACTCGTCTCCGTCTGTCTGCCTGCCAATATGCATTATGACGGGGGGCATTCCGGTTCGGGGAAGGAGTGAACTGAACACTGTGGACAAGGAGTTTGGTGGAGGGCTTGTACTAACGCGGGTGGGATGATTATGATGTTATTTCGAGTTGGGATCGGCTGGATGTATTGGAGCTACAAGACATACCCCTCTTTGATGCGCATTCTGTTCCTTGCATGGCATTATCACGCGATCATATAGGCGATTGGGAGCATCATGTATTATTGGGGAACCCTGGCTTTCTTGTTTTCTCCTCTCTCTCTCTTCTCTTTTCTTTTTTTTCCTCCAATGGTACGTTATATTACACGGTGGGAAAAACAGGGGGGGAGTTTTCTGGGCGTTTTGGTTGGTTGGATTGGAACTAGCCAGTTAGTGCATCTTGGCCCGGATGAGGTCGAAGCAAGCATAATACAGACCACACATTGTTACCAGGCGCAAGGCAGAGCAGGTGAACGGAATTCAAAGGGCGCGGAGCCGGGATGCTGGTCGGTGGTAGGCCGTGGCGAGGAGGGGAAGGTGGTGGTGGTGCCTGGCATTAAACGTGGCAGATGGGATGGGTGTGTGTGTGTGTGTGGGTGAGTGGGAACGAGCGTGCATGAGGTGGGGGCCGCGAGACGGAATTTCGATGCAGTCTGCCTTGTTGGTTTTCAGCTCAGACAGACTTGCTTCGCAGTGCCGCAAGACTCTGACTGTCGGGCTGGGGTAGGATGGTGTTAGCTGCATCCATGGCGTGCATGCGTTGGGCGAGGGGGGGGGGGGTCCCATCGGCCGGTGTGAATCAGCCGGGGGACGGAGACGGGGGACGGAGATGCAGATGCAGACGCAGACTGCAGACGTAGACGCAGCCGGGCGGCTGACTGACTGGCGATGCCTGCGACCTGGCGCTAGTGACGGTGAAGATGCTCCTCAGCTGCTCGGGGTTTGCTTGATGGGTTCCTGGCAGGCATTCGCGGTGATGTGTTTTTGGTAGGCAGTCGTAGCGAATATGCACCTCGGGTGGTGAATATTGATGCGCTCGTGACTGAGCTGGACTGAGCTGGGCTGGGCTGGCTCAGCCGGCGGCCGATCGATCTAAGAATAAATAAGTAACGAATCACATCCACTGACAGGACAGGGAACGATCTCGGTAACGGGCTCCTGGTGACCGGCAATCAATCTCGCCGTGGGATTGAGGTCTTGGCTGCTGCATTCAGGTAGCGGGTTGTAGTGCATAGCGGCTGTAGCTCAGTGGCCTTGGTGACCTTAATTGCCCGGTTAGACAGCAGCAACAGGTAGCATTAGCAGGTAGCATTAGCAGGCATCATAGCATCCAATAAACTGCCGCCTGCGCAATATCCCTTCAATATTGCCAGATAACTCGACTGCCGTCGCCGATTGGAGCCTTCCTCAGCCTTCAGCTGGCAACCTGCTTGCCTGATTACGGCCATTGATTGCCAGCCGTTTGATTTGCTGCCTCATTCTCGCTCACCACACCGGATAGGTGTACGTATGGAGAAGTCTCATGAGACCGCTCGCACTCATTAACCCATACACACACCCCCACTCGCCCGTCTCGTCTCGTCTCGACCATCGTTTCCTCTCGAGTCCATGTGGAGAATTCCTCCGCCGCAGGCACTATGCAGAGCTCTGAGGAGATGATAGGTTGGCGCGAACTACCCCAAACAGGGCAACCAGTTCGATCAGCACAGCAGTCGCAGCAAGCAATGCCGGACAGAGGCACCAGACCGCCGACAGCTTGGGCCATCGCCTAGCCCGCCTAAGACAAGCGCCGATGCGCTTCTGGATGGGACTGCGAGTCCTCTTCATAACGGCACCGTGTAGATGAGACACCGCTAGCGCTTCACGACCCTCCCAGGCTGCCTCCCGCCGTCTTCGCATTTGTCGCCTATGCGGGTTTTTTCCTGCCCGTATCCGCCTGTGCATGTGCCGGAAGCCAATGATCTTGTGCTCTGCACTGCTCTTAACCCCATAAGGCTGATTTGGCTCCCAAGTGGTGGCGTTGCGGATTTGCGGTACGAAATACGACGCACGCGAGCCGCCTCCGCTCCACAGGCCAAGACCGCCGTCAGGAAGGGCGCCAGCACACGCGCACTCTGGAGCGCGCAAGGAGACAAGCAGCCCAGGTTCCAGCTGCCAGCTGCTAGCCTGCCAGCCATGAGGGGAGATCCAGCCCTGGTGTGCCGGGGTTCGGGGTGGTCCCTCTCCCGGGCGGGCATGCTGGAGTCATCCGGGCTTACTTGATGAACGGCTGCCGTGACTCTTGATCTCCTTCATTGCCTAATTCGTTTCGATCTCACCCTTGCTTCTTCCTTTGGGCTGTTTTCGCTCTCTTCGACTGATATGGCCCTGGGGTCTGGATAGACAGATGGGCATGACTACCCAGCCTTGGTTGTTCATACTCGTACACCCTGGCAATTGAAGCGTGCTTCAGCTCTCTTTGCTCGGTATTCTCTAGGCTGTAACGTTGGTTATCATCGAGAAGAAGGATATAAAGGTCTTGAGAGCCAGCTGAAAATCAGAAAACTTATCTTTGTCCTTCACCCTCAAGCAAAACACAACTCTAACCAATCAATCCCAAGCAGAACAGATTCTACTTCCCCCCCTCTCGAACCTAGGGCTGAGTCCGCTTCAAAACCCGCCAATCGGGAAGACACAAAAAAAACCAGATCTCCCCATACACTAGTCTTGCTCTTGCAGTGGCTTCTCTGCCTAGCTCCCACATCATCACCACCATCAGCAGCCACTTGCTGATATACTGCGGAACCCTCTGAAAAAGGCTTCCCTGACAATGCCTCAGTCCAAGTCTGGTATGATATTCTTGTTTTCTTTTCTTTCCCTCCCGTAGATCTCCACTGACACTCGCCTCAGACGCCGCCTCCAGCAAGGCAGACCAGGAATACCTCCAGCGTCTCGCCCAGGAATTTTCTTCCCTTCCAGACCACCGCGAAACACCAACACCGTCTTCTTCCTACCGTAAGTAGTGATTATTTCCTCGCTCCCTCTGCAGCAGATAATATATCTGTTTTATCGTTTTCTAACCTTCAGACTAACTCGGTGTATAGAAAGCTCTGGTACGCCCACCGATGGCACTCAGAGGAACGTCGCCATTGTGAAGACTATCCGCACGGCCATGTCTGGTCTCTAAGAAGACGAAATCGGTTTTCTATAACCAGCATGGTTGGGGAGTCCCTTGGGGGGCTTCTGAGATGCCCCTTTCCTTGACAGTTTCGACAACACTACACCGCCATCGGCGGGGTATACGCTACACATAGACGAACGCTCGACGCTTTCCAGATACAAGACTATACAGGATTTCATGGATCGATTACAAGAATTAAAGACCTCAGCAGTGGTATGAAGCCATCCTCTCACGATGTGCTGGCTCCTTTCCTTTATGTAGGACAGCTTTTTTATTATCTGGTACACTCTCGTACCTGCGGATTGTAATATTGACTTTTCATCAAGTCTTGTCATTCCTTATTCGAATTCTTTTTTCTCCTTTGTTTTTGAGTTTTTGTTGTTTCTCCACTCACTGTCACTCATTTACTATTTCTTTCTTCATTCCTTTCTTTTTTTGCTTTCTGGTTCTCTACTCAATTGGGATTAGTTATGTTATTATGGGATACATGTTTTTTTCCTGAGGCCATTCTTTCATTTTTTGGCAAGCTATAGGGGTTTTGATACTGTCTTCCTGCGTCGTTACCTTTAGCATGATGAATAATGAGCTTATTGGTTGGACAACACCGAACCCTTGTCTTGTATCGTGAAGTCAAAGAAGCATTCCCAGGGCCCAAGGTTACACCCGGAGCCGCCCATGAATTTAATTCCTGCTGACGGCAGATTCTAGCCCTACCCCGTTTTTTGTCTTGGCCGAAAGTAAAGTTGTGATGGGTGTCCGCGGTTATCCGCCTAGATAGACGCTCTCGAGTTTACGAAATACGAGTAACGCGGCTGGGTACTTCTCCCAAGGGAACTAAGCCTCGGTCTACGCAACCTTTGTAATTGCCGATCGGGTTCTCATGGAATTTCTTACTCGTTGGCTCCTCTAATTTTAGTCCCCCCCCTTTTTTTTCCCCTTCTCAGTTTGCTTTTTTCTCGCGCTCGGTCAGCTGGTGCTTGCCGGGTCTCGTGGATAAGAGAAAGCCTAATAGGATCAATGAGGCGGAGATGCGTGACTTCCAATCCCGTATTGAGAACAGTACCTTGCCGTCCCTGTTATATTACTGGCGGCTATTTAAAACACTTTTTAGGGCGGTATCGAATCAGATGCCGTATCCTGCCCCTTGGATTTATCAGCATACAAGCCTTACACGCACCCCCGACCTCCAGCTGAGAGCTCTAGGGCTGAAGGATCAAATTGTAGTTGGCCTGTACATAATCTCGGATGAGAGGGACGGCTTCGGTGATAGCTGTAAACGGGTCGGCAAGTTGGCGCGCTAGGCAATGCGGTTCTCTCAACGGGCTGGCTACCCCTAATTTTCGCCACCTTGAACCGTCCTTGGCCGGCAGATAAACTGCTTGGTCATCCCCCTGAGTATGCCTTGAGCCTATGCATCTCATTTCAGGGGGAGGGGTCTCCTGGCCGGCGGAGAGAAAGATCTTCTTACGTGCCGTCGGGACCTGAAGCTGACACCGCATGGCGGACTTTGAGTCTAAAGGTGGTCTGGTCTGGAGAGAGATTAGGAGTTGGGGGCCGTTTTGATAAATCTACGCCAATCACTCCATTATTTCTAAGTTGGAGGTGAGGCGGATATTGGCTTCTTGGCTAAGCTTCTCGTATGGGTGATCGGGCTCGCTTAGCCTAACGGTTCTGGATCCATACTGTGTGCGTTGCTGATTTGTAAGAGGGAGATGATTCCTCATGTGGAAGCTTATGCGACAGAAAGTATTTGACGTGATGATATCACGTTGCCACTTATCGCGAGGGATGTCGGCACACGTATTTGACTCGTATATGTTCTGCTTGCGATAGTTGAGCGGCACGGAGCCTTAAGGGGGTGGCATTAAGTGATGATCACAACCAATTTATTGGATGCTCTTGGTGTAGAGTGCCCAGTTCGGACGATAGCTGTGTATAAGGTTGCAATGTGACTCAGAATGAGTGGACTTTGATTAAGATAATAAACTCTGACCGGAACGACCGGAGGGATGAGCCGTGTAAGACTGCCTCAGCATAGTCGATATTTGTGCGCCCTTTTGGCGACGATTTTGGCATCTCGGTGATGAAGATAAGCAATACCAGGATAATTAAATCGCCCCTTATTAAGCAAATTCCCTTTTGTTTCCGCTGATGGTTCCTGTGACCTGTTGGGTCTCCTGTTGAAACGAAGACTGATTCTTGTGGCGATAAGTTCAGGTTTCAACCTACTTGGAAATGACGAGTTCTTTCCATATGAGTTTTTTAAACAGATACCAAGAAAATAATAGACGAACGGCTTTAAGGGTGCTGCATATGCCGGTTTAGCCCGGACTCTAGGACCAAACTGTGAATGATCCAAGTATGAGATTGTATTATATTTCGCAACCGCCCACAGCTTCTGGAAGCCCAAAACCTCGCAAATATTACGGCATGCTTGAAGAGAACTAGAAATATTGAAAATTTTTGACGATTTTCCCGGTTTGTGTTATGCCTGTGTTAAGACGAAAGAAACTTCTCGATGGTCTCGAAGCCGAGTTATCTAATTATAACCGGGCAGCTTACAGGGTAGAGGTAGTATAGAAATCTCCCATTTATAAAATCTTCACATATGTATGGGATAAAATCTGCCTGCTCTGAAAGCCGAAGTCTAATATTTTAGTAAACGGGCTGCAACGCTATATCCTTCAATAGCCGTATCTTTTGACTAAACTAGTTGCTATGTTCTTTTCTGAAACTTTTGAGTGAAGATCCCGCGAGGCTGAATTCTTTAACCATTACACACGCCAACTTTTGGAGATGGCGCCATTTCACTATTTTTCTACTACTTTGCACCTAGAAATCGACACTTCTTATCGTTTTCTGGTCAGTGTAGGGTAATATTTTTGAACAATAAAAGAAATCATACCGTAAGGAGAACTATGTTCTTTATTCATTCAGCAGGAAAACACGAAAAGACTGCAATTAACTTATAAGTCGAGTGGGGAAAATAAAGTTGTGGTAACCAAGTCTATAATGTTACTTGTTAGATGTGCTGCTATTTAAGAAACAGGAACTCGGCCGGGCACAATAATGACGTAGATAGAAGGTGCCCACGCGGGGCATCAGACACACAGTTCATGCAATCTAGAGGTGCGTTAGGCTACTTAAGCACGAGCTGTTTACCTGTGTGCTGCACGTGTAATTGCATTGCTAGGTACCTAAATACAAATTATGAAAATCCCTCAATACCATGCCGCTGTTCCAAGTATTTGTAACGTTATAAGGAACCCTTCAATCTTAAACGGATAATATTCTATACTAATGTTTAGGAGTAAAATGTCTCATGGCTAAGTGCCTATCTACTATGGTTGTATATCTCCTATCAAAGTTTTCCAGAACAGCGGGCAGGAAAACCTTAAAACTTATAGGTCCAATGAGCTGTCGTAGGATTATTGATTGGATAAAGTCGTTATGTCTCTTGAGTCTTGTTTGACAACTAGTCCTAATTCAGACCCAGCTTGGTATCATGTATGTTTTTGGCAAATGAGTTTCTCCAAAGTAGATTCCACTTAGATTTATTCTATAATCATATAAGTTAGACAAAATAGAGCGATGGACACTAGCTAGTTGCTACAGCATGGCTATGTTATAAAAAAGCGCCCGATGTCAACTATGATCTATCTACACACATCTGCCGCCTAACCCCCACACAGACAAGACACAGCAGTTTTCTTTCGTAGGTTCCGTAGATAGTCTGCAAATAGGCTGGAAAATCGATGGTAGTATCATATCTGATTTTCGTCGTCTGGCAATCTGCTCGGGCCAGGTTCAAGAAAGTTCAGGCGCTCGTTGTCATATTCAAACGAATAAGCTACCCAATTTCAATTGTACTGGATGAATGTTGGCTCAAGCCCAGCCTATCCTTGGTAGAGATGGAGGACTTTAGAGGGAAGAAATGCTAATACATCCATGAGCCTCTTGAGAGAACTGGAAGGTGATGCTTGCCCATGGGGTTGTGAAACAGATAACCCAGATGTGGATACAGGAATCGGGAGCTAGTGCCGTTTTAGACAGCGAAGCCGACTACCTACCCGATGAATCATGAATAATGTTTTATCTTGACCGAAGAATTTGCACATGATCCACCACCCATTTGATTAGACACAATACTTGACTAACGATCCAGATATTGGCGTGTTCTCTCCCCTGGTTGGTCAAGCCCTCGGGATAAAAACGTGGGTGAACGGGCTGCCCGCATTACATTCCCCAAATCAACGCTCTGCAGGCAAGCACAGCAAGCAGGCTGACCCAACTGTTCCTCAGCTGGCTCCTTCTGGTTAGCAGACAGCTCTGCGCAGGGAACTTGGCTGTTGATGTGCCCAGATGATTGACGATCTTTTCTCGGTGCGGGCCTCCTCCGCGCCGCTCGCCAATCACCGCGGCGGCAAAGACTCCCTCAGCAGTGGTTAGTGCCCACCCGGCCACTGCTGCCCCCACTGAACAGGGTGTGCTGTAGCGCAGAAAGCGCGCTGGTAGGGGTCCGCGCCAGTGGGTCGCTCAGTGGCTCGATTAGTGGTCGCCACCGCTGTTTGCTCTCGTCTGATTGCACGGATCGATCAGACTACAATCGATAATTTTTTCGTTTTGCTTTTTTTCAATCCCCGTTGCTCTTGGCCACCTTCGAGTCGCAAACATCCCTCCGCATCTGACCAGCTCTGCGACGAGTTGAAAAAGGGCGCTCCTCGTCTCTCTCCCCCGCTGTTCCTTGCTCCTCTGCGACCCTGCCAGAATCGTTACATTTCTCGCTTCTGCGCTGTTGCTGCTGCACGCCCCCCGCCTCTCATCGCCACTTCTGGCGCATACCCCTCCTGTTCGCACATGTTCAGTTCCCGGCCGATCACCTCCACCACCACTTCTGCGCTCCATTGGCGCAGACGCATGTTCTTGACAAGACAATAGGAACACCAGCAAGCGACTTGAAGTCTTTGCGCTTGCTGTCTTTTTGGGGAAGAAGAAAGACTTAGCAGACCTGGATCTACTAACTAACTGGACCAACGAGCTCGACAACGGAGCTGGCTTTGGATAACCATCTACAACTACCTTACATCGCATTTAGTTTCATTTGCCCGCGACGCTGCTGCTGCACCCGCGCGCTTGAAACCTTATTTAGCCGTTGATAGCGATTGAGATTGAGGTATGTTCCTGCTGTGTTGACTGCCTCATGGCATGCGCGGGTGAGTCCATTGGCTGACGGCTTGGTGCGCCGACAACAGAAGCTATCGCGCATACATACATTCGATACCCTTACGTTCAACGATTAATAACAGAGAAACCGAAACCATGGCATCAGAACCAATTAAGAATTCGGTCACCGCCGAGACCCCCAAGATTGAAGATGATACCAAGTCGCCCATTGTGACCAGCGAGAGCACCGCCCAGGCTGAGGGGAATACTCCTGTCCACCAGGAGGCTGAGAATGCCGCCGTCGGTCAGGGTATTCACATCCTCGAGTCCAAGTCTGTCCACTGGTACTCGTACCTCACCACGCCCGACTTCTGGCTCGTCCTGGGTATTGGTCAGGTCCTTGCTCTCTGCATCACCTCCACCAATACCTTCACCAGTCTGCTCGCCGGCGTCAACACCAACATTCCTGCCTTCCAGACCATGTTCAACTATGTCCTGCTGTTCCTCGTCTACACCGGCATCTTCCTCTACAAGGAGGGTCCGAAGGAATGGGGCCGCGTCGCCTGGCGCCACGGCTGGAAGTACCTGATCATGTCCTTCCTCGACGTCGAGGGCAACTACTTCACCGTCCTCGCCTACCGATACACCAACATCCTGTCCGCCCAGCTGATCAACTTCTGGGCCATCGTCTGCGTCGTCATCATCTCCTTCTTCGTGCTCAAGGTCCGCTACCGCATCTTCCAGATCGTCGGTATCCTCGTCTGCATGGGAGGCATGGGCATTCTGGTCGCCTCTGACCAAATCTCCGGCGGCGGCGCCGGCCAGGCCACCGACATGGTCAAGGGTGATATGTTCGCCCTGGTCGGCGCCACCTGCTACGGTCTGAGCAACGTGTTCGAGGAGTGGCTCGTCTCCAAGGCGCCCATGTACCACGTCCTGTCCTTCATCGGCCTCCTCGGCGTCATCATCAACGGGGTCCAGGCCGCCATCTTCGACCGGGAGGCCTTCCAGGGCGCAACCTGGGACGGTAACGTGGCGGGATGGCTGGTCGGCTACACGCTGTGCCTGTTCATCTTCTACTCGACCGTCCCCTTCATCCTGCGCATGGCCAGCGCCAGCTTCTACAACATCTCCCTGCTCACCGGCAACTTCTGGGGCGTCATCATCGGCATCAACGTCTTCGGCCTCACGGTCCACTTCATGTACCCCATCGCCTTCGTCTGCATCATCATCGGCCTCATCATCTACTTCCTCTCCGGAAGCATGCTCGGCGAGTCCAAGAAGCCGTGGCTGGGGGACAACCAGGAGACTGGTTTCGCCGGACTGGGCACCGCCAAGCTCAAGGCTATCAATGTCGCCCGCCAGGCCCAGCTTGACACCGAGAATGGGACCGCCGCCCCCGCTCCTGCCCAGCAGTAGAGAGGGGTGGAGTAATTAGACGATGGGAGCTGGGAGTGATGGGAGGCTCCCCCATCTTCGAGTTTTCTGCATACCTGCTTGGGGAAACCTTGGGACGTGTGAGAACAAGTAGATGGTCGATTTGGGACGCTCGTGTTATAAAGTTTGCATTCTATGCATGTATATTTGCTTGTCTTATGTCACATGCTGGAGAACTACTTAAACGAGCGGGGTAAACATAATTAATAAATATTAATGATCATTATCAATACGTGCCGACTGTGCCCCTTTCTCCTATCCCTTTTTGGTTTTTTTTGTTGTTCATTTCGCATTTTGTTTTTACCGAGTCTATATATACATGATTTTACCATAGCATCACAGCATTGCTCATCATATTCCCAAAATTCCTCGTCATCGGAAACACATCCAGCGCCAGGTTCGGGCTGTGCCCGCCGCCGCCGCCGCCGTCCATCATGGCCCACGCCCTCGTCACGACCAGCCACGCGCGCTTCGTGCTGGCCATCTCCTGCTTCTTCCCGATGAATTCGAACGCCGACCTCGCGAACGACCTGTCGCCGCCGCCCCCCTCGGCGCTGCACGCCGCCACGAACAGCGGCCAGAGGAGCGCCCTGGCCCCCGGGTGCGCCGCCGCCGCGACGCAGTGCTCCAGCGAGGAGCGGCACCGCTGCCGCACGGCCGGGTGGCTGCTCGGGAGGAGGTAGACGGCGCGGTAGAGGTGGACGAGGGCGCTGTCGCGGTAGGCGAGGGCGTGGTGGTGGAGGGCGCGGTTGGAGAAGGGCGCGGGCTGCCATGCGGCCAGGGCCTTCTCCGTGGCTGCGCACAGCGACTCGAGCTCGCCGCGGAGGACGGCGGCTTTGAGGTGGTTGCCGTCCTGCATCATCTCTGGGGACGAGGCCGCGGCGAGTTCTTCGAGCAGGGGGCGCAGGTCGCACAGCCGGTGGAGGATGGACCAGAGGTCGGCTGAGACGCCGTAGACTTGGTCGATGATGTCGGGGGGGCTTTCGGGACGAGGATGGGGGGACTGGAGAGGCGAGGAGGGGGGTTGGGACATTGGTCGGGAGTCGGCAACTGCGCTGCAGCCCTGCGAAAGGGCGATCATGATATCGTAGGATCGGAAGGTCTTCGGTTCGGGGTCAGCTACAGAAGAGGGCTTATGCGAGATGGCTCAAAGATCGAGGGCACTTACACGCCTGAGAAACGACATGGTTGGGTCCTCTATGTCTGGGAAGAGCCCAAGGAGGTTGTTTGCTGCGTGGAGGTGCGATAAGATGCTGGAAACATCCTCCCCGACGAGCTAAGGCAAAGCGGATGGTTAGGACAAGTCCCTTCTCTGCTCAGTGTGGTCATTGGCACTACATCGAGAGCCTACTCACCGCTTCATACTTGATTAAGAGCAGAATAGTGGCCAAGGAACATGTGGCATCTGACAAGTCGCTGTGAACCTGTGATGACAGGCCAAAGAGCGCAGCTCTGTGGAAATCAAGGGAACCTTTGCCTGTGATGATATCCATGGCCTCTAAATGAGCACTCACGAAGGCGCAGATGGCATTCCTGAAGGTTTCATTGGTGAATGACAGAGGGAGGAGAAGCTGCCTCCAGTCATTATCGCTGGCAAGACCAGTGAAGACGATACGCGGTGAATAGTCGTTGAAGAAAAATCTTATGAGCTCGACAGACCGCCGGCTGGCGAAGGCGACGCATGGAGAGGGGCAAGTCGAGGAGAACGGTAGGCTGGTGATGCTTGTCGCGGGGGATGTGGATTGCTCGTTCAAGCTTGACGCCGAAGACATGGGAGACGAACCAGACTTCCCGCTGCTGGAGTCTCTCGTCCGTCGTGATGATACGGAGCCTGAAGGACTGCTCAAGCCGGGACCAGGACTTGTGGGCGACTCGCACAGAGCCGGGTTAATTGGGTGATCATCAGGTTCATTTGGGTTGTCCGGCCTTCCCATTGACCGTGTTTTTCTGGCCATGGCCCTTTGAATCTCCCTGTACTCCTTTTCCAATTCCTCTTGTAGACTCATTGTCGCAAACGTGGTTGAGAAAGTCACCTGGATGTTGGCTGGTGTGAATTGGAGAACATGGTTGCCAAAGGGACTCGCGTCGAGCTCGAGCGCCCGCCCTCGGAGCTATGCTAGTAAATAAGAAGGGAAAAAAAAGAGCCCACTCCTAGCAAGATGGGACGACAGGCTCTCTCCAAGACGCAAAGCAATGGTGACATCGCGGCGAACTTGTGGGACAGAACATGCTCTTCTTTACCCACAATTCGGTTGTGGTGAGTCCCAGAACAGCATCTCAGGAGGACTATCCCCAGATATCGGATTGCGGAGAAGACATCCAACTGGAGTGTGGGGACGGCAGGGAAAGACGGTCGAGTTCTTTGGGCCTCTGATTGGACCCAGGGGCCTTCGCTACCGACGGATTTGCACTCGTTCCAAGGCTCGAACCCTGGATAAAGTGAAGTGTTGACGTGGTTCTCGGGTCGCCTTGGACCGAAACGTGAGGGCAAGGTACATGTAGGTAGGGGAACGTCGTCTTCCCCGCATGAACCTAATGCACTGGGGTCAGGAAACGGGAACGCTTGATTGACTGGCCGTCGTGCCATTATTGGGGAACAACTTGGCATTATATGACGAGGTTGGAAGGTTGCAGTGACAGGTCCACGGCCAATGGCGCTGCCTGGCCGCCGGCCTGTTCGCCACATGCAGAGAGATGCGAAGCATATGATGCATAAAATTATCTTGGAGGCCGCTTGAGGAGTGGCTCGGCTGTCGTGATGCCTGCCCCATTTCCCCTGGACATCGGACGCTGGCCGAGTGTTTCGGCCGACTGGGCCCTACCCAGCTGCAGCCATACTTGATCATTTGCCAGGTTAATTGGATGGGCACTAGCCAGACGTGACGGAGCAGAAACCTGATGAGCGGAATCCGTAGCTCCATTAAGTCTTGGCGGCTCACTGGGCCGAATTGTCCCGGGGCCCTCGTCCAAAAGCCCGAGTTCCATGGCTAGAGTTCTGGTTTGTTACCTTTATGAGTGGCCGGAAATGGGCTCGGTGAGCCTGGGCTCTTGATTTGGTATGGGCAAGAATGTGTGTCTGCTCTACATCCATCAACTTGCACCAAGTATATAACCCTAAGTTTGATACATATATTCATATCATTATTCAGTCAGTGTAATACTGCCTATTCGAAATCTTCCAGTATAAGTAATGACAAAGAGAGAGACAAGAAAAGGAGGAAAAAGAAAAGAACAGAACAAGAAAAAAAGGAAAGAAAAGAAAGAAAACCGATGACTCGCTCTGTACCTGTTTATGAATATGTGTATACAAAGAATCTAGATGCGATCATTGCCAACCATCCCTGTCTTTACCCACCTACTCAACTCCATGCCCCGTCGACCATGTATGTTGAACCTGAAATAAAAGAACTCTCGGGGCCGAGAAGAAACGCCAAAACACTCGCCGTCTCCTCCACAGTCCCGTACCGCCGGATCGCACTTGAGGTGGCCTCGGGCCCTTCCTTCAGGCCCTTCTCATCCCACTCCTTCTGCATCAGCGGCGTGTAGATGGAACCAGGCCCGACCGCATTGACCCTGATGCCGCGATCGCCAACCTCCTGGGCGGCGGCCTTTGTGAGACCGATGATGCCGTGCTTACTGGCATCGTAGGCAGAGTGCCGCGCGAAGCCCCTGACGCCGTGGATGGAGCTGACATTGACAATGGACCCGCCCCTGACGAGGTTGCGAATCTCGGCGCGCATGCAGTACATGGTGCCGGTGAGATTGACGGCTATGATCTTGTCCCACTCGTCATCCTCCATGTCCTCGACGGCGGTGAGCCCATGCACCTTGCCAATGACGCCCGCGACGTTGGCGGCGCCGTCCAGGCGGCCGTACTCCTTGACGACCGAGTCGATCCAGGCATCCACCTGCGCCCTCCTTGAGACGTCGACCCGCGAGATCATGAAGGGTGCGTCCCGCCGCGTGAAGTAGTCCTCGGCCTCCCTCATGGCCTTGGGGTCGATGTCGGCGATGCACACCGTGGCGCCCCTGGAGGACAGCATCTGGGCGGTGCCGTACCCGATGCCGCTCGCACCGCCGGTGATGGCGTACACCTTTCCCTTTAAGACGGGCGGGTAGGCTGGTGCCGCCTGCTGCTGGGGGGTCTCGGCGGCGACGTGGTGACTGGTTGTGGCAGGCTTGTGGACAACCACGGGCTCCGAGGCCGGTGCAGCGGGCTGGGCCGTGTCTCTGCTGCTGGAAAGCCCCATTGTGCACTGGCTGCCGGAGGACATGGAATGGAGGGTAGCGAGCGCGTGCGATGGATGGGCTCTAGCTGAGGGCGGTGCAACGAGGGTCTGGAGGAACGGTTTGGGGATGCGGGCTTCATATGACTGGGCATGGGAAGAGCAGAGAGGTCGATCCGCCCTGCCATGCTGGAATTCTATTTAACCCGATCAACGAGACCTGCCAGCCTGCGAACATCTCTTCTGGTTCCGTCGCGGAATGTGATATTCTTCAGTGACACTGGAGGGCCAGCGGGCAGAAATTCCCGACGGATGAAGAGCGTTGATTGAAGCTGCCCACAAGATCCATTAAAATCGGCATATAGCCGGCGGATAAGGTCAGTGTTAGCGGCGGGGGCGCACTAATAGTTAGTGGAAACACTGGCAATTAAGAGTGAATCGCCAAGTCCATCGTTCGACGTGAGCTACGAGTCAAGCATTTGGCTATTTTCTCCGTGAGAGAACTGAACCCTGGGGGTGTTCTGCTCAGACGTAGGGGAGGGGGGTGTTGGCAAGAAATCCCGCTCGCTGCAAGAATCTCCGATCGGGGAGGGCGATGGACAGTCCTCTTTGACCAGGTGACCTCGCTGGTGATCTGATGGCTAGCTACACTAGGTAGGTAGGTAGGTCGGTATATGCAACAAAGATGTCACGGCATGCCATGGTGCCGGGTGCGATATGAGGCCATCAAGGTGGTCTATGGTCTTTATCTAGGAACGGCACATACGGATACGAGATGACAGGAGCCGGGAAGACAAGCCACGGCGGCAAGTTGGTATGGACATGGCACGGCAGCACCCATCTACGAAGCACTGGCATCGTGGCCAGCCAATAGTCAGCCCAGTCACATGTCATCACACATCACGGGCTGCATAGTCCGGTCGGCATTGTCCGTTTGGCAGCCGAACTGGACCAGAATGCGACGCTGGAGTCTGAAGCTTCCCCATGGGCTGGCTGATGAGCAGCAGTGCTGTGCGCTGTGGTTGAACTTGTGGTAGGGCCAAGTGCTCTGGGCTCCCGAAATCCCGTCTGCTAACCAGCATTGATTGACATGTCCGGGGCTTCTTCAGGGGGCTTCCGGGGGTTTTGAGGGGCGGAACAGGGCTGTTTCTGGGGCGGGTGGGCCTGGCCTCTCCGCCTGGGGAGAGCTCCCCCGCCTGTCATAGGTGGTATTATTCTCCCAGCCAGAGTCTTCCAGCTGCCCACTTATCCTACTTATTCACTCGCGATCCCATCCTTCAGTTAAGCCCCATCTACATGGCCTTTTCAAAAGCCCGACGGCAAAATCAGACTTGTGTGCTCGTTAGTTTGCTTGCTGACCTCGTAGGCGGCATCAGCATCGTCAGACACAACATACATACTGCCCGTCGGTCTATCACCGAGCCCCTCTGCCCCTTGCATTATCGTTGGTATCAACCGAGACACAGACCAGCTCCACAAATCGCCCAACTGCGAACTGCCGTTGCCTTCATTGTATCAGTTAAGCCCGCCTGCTCATGACCATGGCCCAGTCCCCACC
Organism: Clonostachys solani; assembly: GCA_902141235.2. Taxonomy (NCBI): domain Eukaryota; kingdom Fungi; phylum Ascomycota; class Sordariomycetes; order Hypocreales; family Bionectriaceae; genus Clonostachys; species Clonostachys solani. The sequence goes on from CABFOC020000002.1 coordinate 2,226,842, forward strand.
GCAGGCGAGCCATCCCTGGCCTCCTATCTCGGGCACCGAGGACCAAGTTGCCCATGTTGCCCATGCTAGGGCGAGGAAGAGAACGCGGATGGCTTGTGATAAGTGCAGCTCGTCTCGAACTAGATGTGACGGCCTTTATCCATGGTGAGAAACGTCTGTTCCACATTCGTGTGATCCTGTGTTATATCATCCTTTTCCATCTTTCCAGTGTACTTGCCTACCCTTGCTGACCAACCTTATATTTCTTTTAGTTCAAGATGTCAAGGTATGTTGTGCATAGAGTCACATATATGTCTTCCCCTGGCAGAGGGACGGGGCATGATTGGTTCTGTTAGCGTATCACTGCTTGTCCTCCTGCATCTGTTCTGTTGAACCGACACCCTCTATTTCGCGTAACTTTAGTTGACTTGACTGACCAATCCTGCTTCAGACTATGGGTACTCCTGCCATTACGACAGGCAGATAAAAAAACGTGGCAGGGCAAAAAGGAGTGACAAGTTGGATCGAGTGTCAGAAACAGCAGCCGACAAGAGTATCACCAATACGCCGCCATCTGACACACAGACCTCCCAAAACCAGTTTCCATCCCCCACAGAGCAAGAGGAAGATCACATATCTCCGGTAGAGAGCTACAGGAGACTCTCCCTTCAGAGGCAAACCCATAGCCATGCAGCCACTTCCATTACTCCCCTCCCTCTTGGGTCACCCCCAGGAGACACCTTCTCACTAGAAGGCCTCAACCTCCAGCCCACGCGTGGAAGCGCCCGGCAAGGGCAACAACGGCAACCATCTGCTCCTAATGGGTTAGAACGTATAGTGACGGGTTGCCCCCAACCTGCCACACCAAACGATACCCAGGCCAGCCGGAATTCAGCCCAGCACCGCCATAGCATCCCCTCAGTAACCTCCAGTCCCATCCTGAACTTCACCCTCCCAACCCCGAAGCCTCTACAGGGAGAGCCAAGTTTTGGTATTCCCCATGATACATGGGCTTCGGAATGTCGGTATCGATGTCTGGACCCGTTGATGCCATATTTCACTCCCGTCTTCTCACCATCACTTGCATGTGATCTTGTCGACATATTCCTTGTAGACCCGGGCACATCTCTGTTCCGGTGCGCATCGCCATACATCTTGACCCGTATATTCCGCAAAAAGTCCTTGTTTCACCCCACAAGCCCGCGCCAAACATCACCGGCCCTCCTGGCCACCATCCTCTGGTGCTGCGCACAGACTGCTGATATTTCCGCTCTGTTGGTTCCTGGGTCTCGTGCGAATCTCACAAACGCTCTTTACGAGCTGGCAACTTTCCTGATATCCAGGCGTGATCCAGATCGGTGGCGCCGGATCCATGGTAGGCTCCTACAGTTTCCATGACCTTTTTTCTTTTACAACCTAGAATTGTGTTCAAGCTAACCTTCCCCTATAGGTGGTCTACGGACAGAGAACGAGCAATGGCAAGAGTCTATTCCTGACCATGCCATGCCCAATACGACCGAAAGTAATGAGCCCGTCGGCGACGTTGACGACGTATTGACATTCCTTTTGCTATGCATCGGTGTCAGCGCCTCGGATTTCAAGTCTGATAGCTACAAGTGGTGGAGCAAAGCTCGACGGCTGGCCATGACTCTCCGTCTTAACCAGCTTGATGCCTCCCAGGACCTTGACTTGGGCGCGACACAAGCAGCCTCATTGGCAGAAATCGAAGCCAAGGAGGAGAAGAGGCGGGTGTTCTGGCTCCTATTTGCCCTTGACCGCCACCTCGCCCTCTCCTTCAACCGGACATTGGAGATCCCCGATTCAATATGTGACGTCTACGGTATGTCAGCTGACAATAAAGGTCCTTGGGAAAGAGCTCCAGACCATCTGACATTTGCAATAGCCCCTCTGCCCGAGAATATATGGGAAAACCTTGATGAGATTCCGCTCCATAGCCTGCCTCAACGAGTGATTGGCCCGCCCACCATCATCACAGGTGCGGGCTTCTTCGAGTACTTTCTTCCCCTCATGGTGATTCTGGGCGACATCATCGAGATCCATCACGGCCAGCATCATCCACGCATGGGCAACTTCGACTCCTCTTTCCCCCAGAGCGTCATCAAAAACACCATTGCAAACTGCGAGGGCAGCCTAGAGAGACTGGCGCATCAGATCGAGCTCGAGAGCGGCGCCGCAGGAACCCCGATGCACATCAGCAACCTAGTTACGGGCCTCAACCACCAGGATTCTTCTTCGAGACGACCGCTCGCGCGCGAGCCCACGACCGCCATGGGCGACCGATCCCACATGACCCTCGTGGTCGCGTACAGCACGTTCATCCTCCACGTCCTCCACGTCCTGCTGCACGGCGGCTGGGACCCCATCAAGATGCTGGACAACGACGACGACTGGATCACCACCCCTCGCTTCGTCGAGTGCGCGTCCCACGCCATCGCCGCCTCCGAGGCCGTCTCGGAGATCATCAAGCTCGACCCGGAGCTCAACTTCATGCCGTACCTGTTCGGCATATACCTCCTCCACGGGAGCTTCATCCTGCTCCTCTTCGCGGACCGCATGCCCCAGCTCGGGCCGAACCAGAGCGTCGAGCAGGCCTGCGAGACCATCATCCGTGCCCACGAGGTCTGCGTGGTGACGTTGAGCACGGAGTTCCAGGTACGTTATTTCCATTACTCACGTGGACATCTCTCAAGTTTGGAGCTGACCGAGCCCCGTTACTACAGAGGAACTTTCGGAGGGTCGTTCGGTCGACACTTTATAGCGTCCGTGGAGGAAGTCCCGCGGGGCGCGAAGAGCACAAGGCAGCCCGGAGACAGATCCTATCTCTATACCGATGGACTAGAGGCGCAAAAGGGTTGGGCATCTGATAAAAATCGCTTTCATGGCAAACTAGCAAAAATGAATAAAAGACTTAAACCCCCATGCTTCATGAAAACATTGTCATTTCTTGCTGGTTTCTATTTTCTTTCCCTCGGTGATGACGGACCCATGTCAGGAATATCGCTTCTCTGTTGACACCACGCCCCATCGCCACTTACATGATGCCTGTGACTCTAATGAGAGCAATCAGTCACAGAAATGTACCTAAGCCTTGTTAAATAAAAGTTCATCCGACTTCATTTTCCTATTGCAAATTGATTGAGTTAGCCAAGAGAACAGTAACCCTATCTCGCAAGAAAGTCGCCTATAACCCATCCGCCAAAGACAGTCCTAACAGGGAGCGAGCATCTGCGTTCCTTCATGCGGGGTCGAGCTTGTGGGGTTTCCCAGGTATATTCGAGTTTGGGGTTTCATTGGCGCTGACTCGCATTATCAAGACGAGCACGTTGCTTCCATAGTCCCCCCCGATCAATGTAACATTTGGGGGATGAGGTGCAGGCGGTACAGTACTTCAGAGGAGTTCTAGCTGGCAGTTGCCGAACTCCATGCAAAGGTAAATCCCAAAAGGCCCTGACGATGGGGAGCCGAACACCTTTTGGAGTATTCTTGCACCAATTAGAGTGTGGCGCACGGCAAGGAGGGTCCATCTGCAGATGCCGACGGGTAATAGGAAAATAAGCATCGCATCAGAGGGAGTCAAGTCCTTTGCAGATGAGCTAGATGGCTGACTCGCGGGGGGTATAGCTCTTCGGCTTCTTCTTGCTTTATATCGGGCCGCCGGATTTCAATAAAAGCCGTGTGTTCCATTCAGTTGAATCATATAAACCCGTGTCTTAAATACAAATAAATACACACCACGAAGAAGAAAAAACGTTGACGTAACTCATTATACCCTTCTCCAGTGTGCTGTGATTCCTTAGGACTGTTTCCTTTTCTTAAATGACAACTGCCGCCCCAGACAAATGAATTGCTTCCACATCGAAGGCTTGGGCTTTAGTGAGGCAGCGACAGTATGCGCGTGTGGGCTTGGGTGCTGCGCTGCTTGCCGACCTCGGATCGAAGGCTTGGGCTTCAAATCGACCAGCGGCGGCGGAGTGTCAGTATCGCCGCGAGGGCCACCGCTCATCAAGAAGATCGAGGCAATGTCTGCTTTGGGGTCACTCTGTGAGCTTGTTCCCGCTAGCGTTTCCCCCTGCAATGATGATATCTCATCTTCCATCTTCTCGGCCTCTTCAAACCGCTCTGTGTGATGATAAATGGCAACCATCCGTCGCATCGTGATGATGGTGTCTGGATGATGGTCACCAAGCACATTTCTTCGGCGCTCTAGGACTTCAGACAATAGTTTCTCTGCCTCTTTCACTCTTCCTTGGTGAATGTACGTCAAACCGAGTTCCGACAGCGCGGTGAGGGTATGCGGGTGCGATTCCCCAAGCACCTCTTGGCCGAGCTTTAGAGCGCGGACTTGCATTCCTTCAGCCTTGGCGTGCTGGTTCTGCTGGTCGTAAATCATCCCCAGCTTGGCCATGGTCCAGATAGTCGATGGATGTTTCTCGCCGAGGACTTCCTGCCTCAGTTTCAGGACCCTCAGCTCGATTTCCTCCGCCTCGCCGTATTGAGCCATCTGATGATATGTGTTGCCCAATTGTGACAAAGCCCATATTGTATCAGGATGTCTATCTCCCAGCATGTTCTGGCGCGTTTTGAACACGGCAAGGCCAATGTCCCTTGCCTTGTCGTGCTGGCCAAGCACGTCGTAGATGGTAGCGAGCCGTCCCCTAGTCCACAGGGTATCTGGATGCGTCTCGCCAAGAATCCGTTGCCGCAAGTCGAAAACCTTGGCCTCAACTTCTTCTGCTTTGCCATAGATGCCTTGCTCATAGTAGACGCCGGCAAGGCGCTCCATGCTGTCGAGGGTCTTTGCGTGCATCCCCCCGAGAAGCCTTGACCGAAGGGTGTATGCTCTGGTGAGAACTAGCTCAGCCTCCTTCCACCTGCAGCTGCAAATGAGGTAGCTGGATACGTCTTGAAGCAGATCGGATACCTCCACTTCCTTTTGACAAAGTTCTGCCCATTCGCTTACACACATGGCATGGGTCAGATAGTTTTCGCATTCGAACCAGGAATCACCAAACGGGTCTGGAAATAGACTGATGATGGTCTGCAGCGCCATGTTGGAGAAATACAGCTCATCTTGTCTGTCATGACCTTGCCTTAGGCCATAACGAATGGCCTCCTGTACAAGGATATGCATTTCATAGCAGTTGCCGTCCGTGTCCAGTGGCCTTAGAAAGGAGAAATCGACCAAACGTTGAAGAGCGTCAGCGACGTCATCCTGGGAGAAATCTATTCCAGCTGCCGCAATGATGCCAAAACGAATCCGCTGGCCGTCGGTGAATGCCAAAATGTGAAGGATTCGGTACGCTACCTCACTCTCCGATCGAAGACGTCGCATGCTAACATTCCACGTCTGAAGGACGCCAGATAAAACTCCTGGCCTGGGGAACTGTCGTCTCGCTTCGGGTTCTTTGAGGATGCGCCACCGAGAAGACTCGTTGCTCAATTTGAATACGACTCGGCTGATGGACCGCTGCCTCCGCTGGATATATGCTCCAACTTGTGAAATGGCCAAAGGGAGTCGCTGCAGGTTGTCAACCAGGACAGTAGCCGCGGAGTGTTCCGCCGAGTGAATGGACTTGTGGCTTGTAAGTTCCAGAAGTCGCACTGCTTCATTCAGCGTCATTCCCTTGACCTCGATACCCCTATATGGGTTAACAAGCGTGCCGACAACGTTCCCATCACGACTGGTCCAGAGGAGGGTCCCGCCTCGACCCCGAGGGATGTAATTAAACAGACTATGAGCCTTGGCCACAGGTCCAACACCATACACAGAAAGCTGATCAGCGCTGTCTAGGATGAGGACCCATGAGGGAAGGGCCTCAATGCGGTCGCGCACTGCCAGCAGGACGTCTTCAATATTGCCGAAATAGCCTAGTTCTATGCCCAGCTCTCTGGCGATAATTTGGTAGTCTCGAACAAATGTGGTTTCATTATCTGCGTGCACCCAGAAAATCGAGCACTCGGGGTCCTGACGTCTGCGATAGGCATAGTCCAGGGCAAGCTGGGATTTCCTGTATGTGTGTTTATTCCATTTAGTAGGGGCTCTTAGAGACGAGATCAGGTTGGTTGGACAAAGACATACCCAGAGCCGCCGAGGCCCCAAAGGGCTGCGCTGTTGAATTCCGCAGTGGGTGGAAGGAGGGTGTCAAGCTGTTCGACCAAGTCCGGCCGGCGGACAAAGTCGTCATTTTGGGGATGAGGGATAGCACAAGGCTGAGGCTGTACTGTCGATGAGCTGATTGTGGTTGAGCTGGGAAGGTTGTGGAAAATACGTAGGGGCAGCGGCACTTCGGGAGGCAGCGGGGGGAGAATCACTATCACTCCGGGCTCGTTGCTGTGGCCAGCGCTGGAAGTAGAGGAGTGTGCTTTGTGACTGCCTGAAGCAGCACCTGAAGCAGCGCCTGGGGCTAGGCCTGGCGCCTCGGCCCGGGACTGCCCCACCACCGCCATCGGGGCTGGTTAGGCAGAGACAGTTGGTACTGTGCAGCACCCTGGAGCCGATCAATCTAGCGATCTCGGTAGCAGGTGTAGCGCAACAGTGCCTCAAGTAGTAGGAGGTAGGAGTCGGTAAGGAGCGTAGTACCGGCCGATGGGCCTGGGTAAGGTGAGTGGCACCCTGCGGACTCGGTGATTGTCGACGTCGGGTATCTTTAGTCAAGGTGAGAGGAAAGGAGTGGCAGAGTTAGTTGGCGATTGCAGCTTTCCCGTCCCAAGAGGAGAGAGGTGCTCCCATGACTGTCGCTGCGCACACGTTGCAAAGAGCCCTCCAGGCAGGCCCATTTCCCAACATCACATGGTATGACTGTCCGAGGGATGGGAGCGAGAGAAGCAAATTGGCGCCCAACCACTGTTTATGCGCGCGAGGGCCGCTCAACAGGCGCCGCCATTGCTCAGATTGAGGTTTCAGCCTGGGGTTGTGTTGTATTGGACCAGCAGACGCTAATACAGCTGGCATGACATAGCATCTGTGACGTGTCCAGCCAATGCCTCCACGAAACCCACGGAAAAAAGCAACGCGCTCCCATTGTCTGGGATTGCAATGGGTTTGAAAAGCAATCATATGGAGAAAACAGGCCATAAAAATCTCCGTCCAGAGTGATCTACACCCTAGTACCGCAGCTCCCGTCGCTCTAAAGCTGTCAAACGGGAACCAGAGAGCAGGCAGGGCTTAGTTGGCTCCATTCCATGTCTTACATATTCGCACCTAAATCTAAATGTTGGGATGATTAAGTTTGATTGTTCCCTCCAATGATCCGCTCGGGGAATGTGCATAAGTATTCAATCGCATTAACTTCAGGGACAGGGTCATTCGATGAGGCACTTTCAAATGCTCATCACCAATGCATGGCACTGATGCGACGGCGGCTTTGTCACAGCGAGGAGGTTTCGGGCATCGCCATTCCGCGGGGGTTCCAGAACATCTCCCAACCGCCCCGGCTTTCACACCTGTTCCAAAGTATTCCGGCAGGCACCAGACAGGAGACGGCCAGGAAGGAGACAACACATCGTGTGTGTGTGGATCCTTTCAACGGCCATCGCATTGATCAATCGGCTTTGCGGATGCACCTCATCTGCTTGCCAGTTCAGCAGACTGTCCCATTATTCCCAAAACCCTGAATGGCCCACGGACACGAACACTTCCAAGGCGGCCTCGCTTATGCATTTTCCGTACCTGGTCCTGGCATGCAATAGCGGCGCTTGGCTTACGCTTCAGCCAGAAGGCCCTAGATGTAATGCTGGCCGCCTGCTTCTTCTTAGGACTTTTCGCTCCCCTTGGTTACAGTCCAAAACCCATCCGTAACCCCTCCCGGGGCCACGCAGCCGCGGGCTGCTTCCAATGCCAGGCTAGAAAAGCGGTGTATCCATGAGGTCCCGCGACATATAATGGACAGGAAGCGGCTACCTCAGCTGCACAGAGTCAGGCTTCGCTGGCTCATCTGCACCATGTGAGTTGTAAAGTGCCTGCATATCGACAGACCCACGAGATGGCAGTCTTCTGCAGACATGATGAATGCATCGAACTTGCACAAACTCAACGGCTTCACGAACTGGCGCAGGCCAGGCGCCGTTGCCCGGGAGATCATATTGACTCCCTCTGCTGGGCATTCTGAAGACATCATATCTGCGGAAGCGAAGAGCTTTCGACCTCTGGCTATCCATCAGGTAAGAATCTACCTCGGTCATGTGCTTGCTACGCGCCGTATCCCCTGGCCTAGAGGATCTCAAAGCAGAGGACCACGAGAGCGATCGCGGGTGTGCTTTCGTCTGTGTTAATTTGTGGCCCAAAGGGCATGCCCCCAAACTCAAACCCTCGAGTTCCTCGGGTATGCCTGGATACGTGTCATGCTTCCATAGCAAGGTGGGTGAGGAGACAGAGCGGCCAGGTTGGTGATTGGATTGGATCACAAACCCCAGCACCCACCCTGATCATCGTTGGGATGCTGCATGGTTGTGCTGCCTTGGCCTCGGGGAGACTCCCCCATACCTGCTGCGAAGACGTTGGGCAGGGACCTCGTAGAATGCACGGTGTAGAGAGCGGAGTACGTTCCAAGGCGGTTGGCCTCCGTCTTAGACTGAGTTGGACGTCTTGAGGAGACGGAGGCAGGCAACCGTTTTACCCGCCGTGATCGGCCAGGTACCCGGATGGTCCAGGCAGGCTCCACCGTGCCGTGACCGCCTGAAGCGACAGGGGCCTCAGCGATTAGTCCGAGGCTTAGTGAACCGTTGCGCCCCGTGATTCGCTACCAAATGATGTCACCTGGGCAGCCGTCAGCCTTCCGATGGAAGCTAGTGGGAGAGCTCAAGGGAGGCAGCTCTAGCCATCCGCCACCATCATCCAAACTCCCCCCTTCCATCAACCATATGGGAATCAGTTTGGCGGCATCATGGCCATCTACAACTGTTTGATCGGCGCGTCCATTGTTGCTGTTGCACGCGCCGCACAGCCGGGTGCTGTTGCGCCTGTCAAGGCTCCGATGCGGAACCTGACTTGGGGCCAGCTCAACTTCATCCACACGACGGATACACACGGATGGCTTGGGGGTCACTTCCAGGAGTGAGTAGCGATGTGAAATATGAAGGCCCTACTGCGTGCTAATCTAGAATCGCCAGGCCTCAGTACTCCGGCGACTGGGGAGACTTCATCTCTTTCTCCCACCACATGAGTGCGCACGCCGACCAGAAGGGTGCCGACCTCCTCTTCGTCGACACTGGCGACCGCATCGAGGGTAACGGACTCTACGACGCTTCCAATCCCAAGGGCCTTTTCCAATACGACATCTATGCCGAGCACGATGTCGACATCATGTCCGTAGGCAACCACGAGCTATACCAGGTCTACTCGGCCGACTTGGAACACAACACAACCACCCGCAACTACCCCAACAACTACATTGCTTCCAACCTTGATTATATTGACCTGAAAACTGGCGACCAAACACCCATGGCCCCGCGCTATCGAAAGTTCACAACCAAGAATCAAGGGATTGAGGTCCTTGCAATGGGCTTCATCTTCGATTTCACCGGGAACAACAAGAACACCGCTGTGCAACCCGTCAGGCAGACTATCAAAGAGGAGTGGTTTCAAAAAGCTATCAGAGAGAGGCCAGATATTTTCGTGATTGTCGGGCACGTCGGCTTACGCATGGAGGAATTTGGAATCATCTTCACAGAGCTTCGCAAGGCAGACTGGGATACACCTGTCGTATTCTTCGGTGGCCACGCCCATGTTCGTGATGCCCGAAAGTACGACTCTCTTTCAATCGGAATGGCCAGTGGACGGTACATGGAAACCATTGGTTGGATGTCGGTCGATGGGCTGAACAAGAAAAACAAGGGTGAAGTTTCAACGCAGAAGTCCGTCTCTTTCCACCGCAAATATATCGACAACAATCTGTACGGCATGTACCACCATACAGGTCTAGATGAATCAACATTCCCCACAGCCCACGGCCAGAACGTCAGCAGCATGATTGACCGTGCCCGCCAAGCATTGAAGCTCGATCACAAGTACGGCTGTGCTCCAAAGAATTATTGGATGAGTCGAGCCAAGCACGGGTCGGAGGATAACCTCTATACCTTCATCGAAAACGAGGTCTTTCCTGGGGTTGTTGTCAATGAAAAGCGCAAGGATAAACCCCGGCTCACCATCATGAACACTGGAGGCATCCGCTTTGACATCTTCAAGGGCCCCTTCACCCGGGACACTACCTACATCGTAAGTCCTTTTGTCAGCGGCTTCAGATATGTCCCAGATGTCCCATACAAAGTTGCGAGCAATGTGATCAAGCTCTTAAACTCTGGAGGTCGGATTCTCGACATGCTCCCTGAAAATAGGTTCATGGCCAGCCCTGAGCAGATGTTCCTCTCACCCCTCGTCTCCTTCACCGAAGATGTCCAGGATGTCAATCTTGAATTACGAGGCGAACAAAAATCCCTCAATAGGCTGACTGACGAGACACCTCTTATTACTGGACACACCACCAGTGATGACATTGGTGACGACGGAGATGATACTGTCCATGAGAAGCTCCCCTTCCACCCCCAACCAAATGCCTTCCAAGCAAAGATTGCCTTCCCTCCAGACAACAAAGACCCCGAGACAGTCGATCTTGTTTTCATAGATTTTGTCCAGCCCTGGATCATCCCCGCGCTAAAGCTTAGTGGCGGGGCCTATGATAATAAGGATGTTGAGATCTACATGGAGGGAACATTCACCTCCAAGCTGTCACAGTGGATTTCTGACAACTGGAAGGGAGAATGCTAAGTCTGTTTCATGTTCATGACTACAAATTAGAGGGATCCGTGATTTAATGTGTTAGGTTGTGTGTTAGGTTTTGTTTTTGGCTTGCTCTTTCTCCCCCCTTGCTTTTTTTTTTTTTGGTATAAACTCACAAGGAACACTCGGGGTTATTCTCTCCAATATACCCAGGTGGGTAGGTATTGGTTCTATCACAGACATAGTCTAGGATACATCTTGTTGCATTCGATTCTCATATCCAGAAATCTAGGTACAGAATCCCAAACAAATACACGTCAAATTCTCAACCATGACAATTATCTGATGTACCCAGTCCTTGAAAGCTTCCGCTCCCCTGGATTTAAGCTAAATACTTGATCCGCTTCCACTTGTGCTAGCCCGGGTAGCATCTATGGGAACTCATAGTACCTAGGAACACAGTACGGGCTTTTGTTAGGCGTATAAAACTTGCATACCGTGTTAGGGGGGCAATCTCCTCCAAACTACAAGGTATTTTCTCGTTAGCGGATCATCTTCTTTTTTAAGAGAGCCCGATGTTGGGTGGCTTTCAGAAAACATAGATGTCAACATACCTCCCACTTCCCACTTGCGTTGCAGACCTTCCAGCCAGGAGCACCGGATTTAGGGTTGAATGTGCATGCATAGGTTCCCGGGCTGCACTCTCCCTCGAGTTTAGGTTGATCCTGAGGCTTAGGCTGCTCCGGCTTAGGCTGCTCCGGCTTGGGAGGCTCCGGCTTATGATACTCCGGCTTGTGGTCGTGCTTCTCGGATGGGCAGGGCTTATGATCATGTTTGTGCTCGTGCTTATGATATGGGCAGGGTTTATGATCAGGCTTGTGCTCGTGCTCGTGCTTCTGATATGGGCATGGCTTATTCTCATGTTTGTGCTCGTGCTTATGGTACGGGCAGGGCTCCCGATCATGCTTGGGCTCGTGCTTGGGGTGGTGTTTCTCGTATGGGCACCTGGGCTTATGATCATGCTTGTGATCACCCTTGTGGTCGTATTTGTACGGCCGAGAATCATGCTTCAGATGGATGGGCGCCGGGTTGGGGTTTTGGGATTGGTCCGGATATATCTTGATCACCTTGAAGTTGTCGCCATCAGCAGAAGGCAGCACCTCGGGATGCTTTCCTTTGCCCTCGCCATAATCCCCGAGGCCAGGGTCTCTGTGCTCGGGATGATGGGGAGCACCGACAGGCGAGTAGATGAGGTCCTGCTTCCTCTCTTCCGGGATGAGATAGGCGGCGGCGAGCGTCGTGAAGGTCGCAATGGCAAGTGCGCTGAACTTCATCGTGGGCTGATGTTTTAGAAGCAGGAATATGCCTCCAAAAGATTGTGTGATCTATCTGCTCAAGCACGTTTCTGCAGTTGATATGAAATGCCCCCAGAATGCCCCCAGCATGAACTTTATACTCTGTCTCTGTTATTGTAGTCGCGACTAAGACGCGAGTCTAGGCTCGTGTAAGTCGACTATCTCCTCATTTCCCAAAATCTCGTATTCATGGCGTGAACTCACAACCAGACGGTTTACTCTCGACTGAACCTTCACATGGGGCACAGTGATTGGACACACTTGTTATTTTCGCAGTTGATGTTGTTCATCCCCATATGCCATCTCCGTAAAGCGATAGATAGCTGGTGATAGAGTTTAGTAGACTGAGCTCCACGGCGTCCACACGACCGCGTTGCGGGTGGTTTAGCTTTCTAAGGATTGGGGGAGACATTCTGTATACAACTCCGGACGTGCCTCAGTGCTACGGCCAGCAAGAATTCACTATGTTTGCAATAATGGACCATTCTCCTTGCCGCTATCGTCATAAAGAAACTAAAAAGAAGATCTGATCCAGCTGCTCGCTGGGCATTACTTGTACTATACAAAGATCACTGGCTGTTTATAAAACCACCCACCCAACCATTTACCCAATTCATTCATGTCAAGGCCCTTGTGAATGGATCCCATTACTCCCCCCACTGTCTATTGATTTGGCTTCTTCGGACCTGCATCCCAGATGTGTTAGCTCGAATTCAATTTCAAAGAAGCGGGAGAACTTACCATAGGGGCCAAGAAAATTACACCACCAAACAAAGCGAGAACAGTAAGAATCAGGGTGAATTTGTTAAATCCCTTTCCGAGAATATCAAACACGCCGCTTGGGGCCACTCTGGTTCCGAACACGTCCACACCGTAGGCAACAACAAGAGTGGTGCTCTCAACAATAGCGGGAGCAGCAACGATGTTGTTGATGCCAATGACATCACGCTCGTGGGAGACGATAGAGCGGGGATCGATCTCCAAGGAGGGCCAATACTTCATAAGACCTTCGGCTTCCTGTTCAGCGGCGTTGGGGTCACGGCCAACGGGACGGCGAGGGTCAAGTGCTTGACGTGGAATGCCCACTACAGCGTGGGATTCAGGCATGTAAGCCAGAACCTGACGGCCGGTAATTCCCTGGCGAGTTTGAGTGACAGAGAGGCTCGTCAAAGGCTGGATGGCAACAAACCCTTGAGAAACAACGAAGGGCAGAGGAGCCTGACTTGGTGAATCCACAGGGTTCAGGGACGAGAAGTTCGCAGAGTCACCGAGAGGGCCACGGTCATTGGGTGCAGAGGACTCATAGAGATCTGTAGAGGTGATCTGGTAGCCCTTGATAGTCTGACCTGAACCATCATTCAGCAAATACTGCCCAAAGAAGGAGCAAGTGTACCAATTCTCAGAAATGACACATGACACGCCCTTGCTTCCGTCAACGCCATCGTATGACTGCGAGGCTAAGATTTGTCCAGATACTGTGTCCACCAGTCGGATAGAGAGCACGGAATCGGCATCAGAAAGGACGGCAACAACAATGGTGTTTGTGTTGAGGTACTTATAGTTGACGTTTCGGTCTCCAAGAACGCGGCCGATTGACGCAACAGGGTCGTGAGAAGGGCGAACTGCGACCTCCACAATGCGCTGACCAGGAAGTAGCTGCAGCTGCCATACTTCGGTCTGTTGAGCAGTAGCTCCATCTTCGCCGGCCTCGAAACGCACACCCTTGATAACCTCTCCCTCTCCACGAACGACAATGGTCTCCTTTGGCACGACACCATTGGGGAATTCGCCAACTGGCTTGCCCGAGGGGTCGAGAGCAAGGAGCCAAACACCATTTTCACCCTGTATCGTGGCAGTGCTCTCGATGGTGGAGCCGCTGGCAACAACTCGAAGAACCTCTCCCGTGATGGCATTGATATCCGCGATTTCACCCTTTGACCCCTGCAGCGTGACGACGCTACTCTCGCCGCCGTTGGCAACAAGACCCTTCAATTCAAAAGACTGGCCCTGAAGCTGGGGAAAGACGTTTGCTGACCAAATCACTTTTCCAGCATTTGCAGTGCTGAGGCCATAGACCCGCCCACGTCGGGTTGCCAGTACAACGACCTTGTTGAACCCAAAGCTGTCGCGGTGCAACGACGTGTCCCTGTGAGCCTCGCCAGAGAGACTATCAATTAGGCGGGTAGGGATTGATTGAAGCCAAGCGGGGAGGTATTTGAGATCGTTGATATGACGTTTGACACGGTGAATGTAGGCGGAGAGGGGGTTGGTATGGGCTTCCTCCTCCAGGGCCTTGGCAAGGCTCTCAGTTTCGGGTAGCTCAGCCCAAACGGCACCGACAGAACCACTGAGTCCTTCAGGACGGCTCCAATCAGCGTTTCCGTTTCGGACCAAAGTCCAGTCATCTGAGACGGTGGTGACGGCAGATCGGATGGCAAACTCCTCGCCACCGGGCTTCTTGATGACTTCTGATACAGCATGTCGCGCCTTGATGTGCGACGAAGGTGCCAGGGGCCAACGCTGGAGAACAGCAGGAGACTCGGAAGAGACGATAAGAATCTCGTCCCCAGTGATACGGGTAAAGTAGACGTTAGCACCTTCCGAGCTCGTCGAGAAAGCATTCTCCCCCTTGAGATGTGGGAGTTCATAGGCTCTGGAAATTTGCCCATTCTTCAAGTTGGTGTGGTAAACTTCGCCTTTACCGCCAGTTGCAGTCTTTGTGTGAACAAGGAAGTGAGGCAGCGACTGGGTCAAATGAGGGGCGTGGATGACGACACCAGTCGTCTCCGCACCCAGGGCAATCTCTTGCTTTCCTTTGGTACCCAGAACATGAACGTTCAGCTTGGATAGAGAAGAGTCGGTCCAAGCTAAGAGCGGTGCTGCGGAGTTGGCGCCGACGAACATGACGTCCTGGGGTCCGTGAACTTCGCCCTTGGTGCCGACGGTCCAGTCGTTGACGCGCGAGCCTGTCAAAGTGTCGAGAGACGTGATTTTAAGGCTATAAGAGGAAGGAGACCCGTGAAGACTGATGACATAGATGTTTGCAATGTTGGTAGAAACCTGTAGGGGAATATCCTTGTTCTGCTGGCGGAATTCCCACACCACAGTGCCCAATTTGCCATGCAGGCGGCGTAACACAGTAACGCCATCCTCATCAAACAGAGCAAGAACATCTTTTCTTCCAGTCTCAGTAACCTCCAAAATTTCAAGGTCTTTGACATCACCCGCGAAGTTTGTATGCCAGGAATTTCTCCCCGTCAAGGCATTCCAGGCCTGCACAGTCGATCCGTGGGCAGCCGCCACCCAGTCCTCATCCTCTGGCGCCCGAAAGTGGCCTCCTCCAATTGTAGTATCCGTGGAGATCTGGTGTCTCCAGACAATTTCGCCGTTGCTTGGGTTCACAGCGCCGAATACGCCAACATCGCCAAGGGTGTAGAGCAAACTGGCCTTGTCGTCTTTTCGTGGTCGGTGGAAGAAGGTCGTCTCGGCCTGCGGGACACCGAAGAGGGAGTGGTGGAAGTCAATATCGTCGACCTCATCTTGGAAGACGGCTGTCGCAAAGGACGAGAGTCCTAGCAACAAGATTGAGCTGAATGCGCGCCGCATTTTGTGGATTGGTACCGCGCAGATGACAGCTTGACAAGAGCTAGCTATCAGAGCTGATGTGGGAGTTCTGGGATAGTTGGCGACATGCAGCGATTGGGCGCTTAGTCATCGGCGCAACAAGCTCAACCAGGGCAGGCATGACGTGGGACCCCGCGGCCACCACTCACTCCATCATGATTGAGTGCAGGAGACATAGATCGGATGTACGATTTGAGTTCAAGTCTAATTCCACGGTTCATGCTTGTCACAACATCATATACGTGTTCTACATAGGTACCATGACAATAATTTACATTGTCTCTCTACCGCAGAAATAGAAACCCCAGTCTAACGCCGAATACACATATCCAGAATGTACGAGCTTCCATAGCGACGCGAAACAAGAAGTGACCTACCCAGATTACTTCATTATCCAAAAAGGAACCTGACCATTTAATTTTCATCAGTGGGGCCGGCCGGTGCCCCGGTGTTGGCTTCGGCAGAAGCGGTCTCCTCCTGAGGTGCTTCAGCAGAAACATCTCTCGGTTCCTCTTTTACTTCTTTTACTTCAGACAAAGGTTCTTCTGTCGCCTCGACCTTAGTTTCACTTTCTGGTTCTTTCTTGAGCTCCTTTTCAGGAGTTGGCGACTTGAGAGCGGTGTCTTCAGATAACCCTACCGCGGGGGCGGGCTCTGGGACCACTTCTGCAGGGGCTGGGCCAGCAAGCTCAGCGCCAGCTGCTTCGGTCTTCGATGCTTCGCGGTCCAGCTCACCCATAAGACCATCAAGTAAGTCTGACTCCTCTTGAGCTGGCTGCGATATTTGGGAAGTCTCTTCTGCAGAGGCCTCCAGGGCCTCCAGGGCCTCTTCCGGTACGTCGGGCGCAGATTGAGGTTGCTCAGAAGGCTGATCTGGCAGCTGCTCTAAGCTCTCCTCGGGAGCTTGCGTGGCGGACTGTGCGGATAACTCCTCCTCCTCCAAGGGCTGATCAAGGATTTGTTCAGAGGGCTGCTCGGGCAGCTGCTCCAAGGCTTGTTCAGGGGACTGTTCAGATGGTTGCTCTAGGGGCTTCTCTGGGGACTGCGCTAAGAGATGTTCCACCTTCGATTCGGGCTCAGTTGTGCCTCCTACAGACCCTGTAGCGGCTTCTGACGGAGCCCCAGATTCGGTTCTCGGGACTCCCATTGAGACTGAATCTTCAGGCTTGATTGGATCATCAACCGACATCATATCAGAGTGATCATGCGTTGGCTTATCCAGCAAATCCTCCCCACCACGCCCTTCGTCATCATGCGCTTTGTCCGCAGATAGGGAGGAGTGATACGGGGCACTCTCATCCTTTGGAGATGCATTCGGCGACGAGATATTCCCCACCTGATCAGGGGGTGGTGGTAGAAGCGCGTCCGTCAATGGTGCCTCTCTGGCCTCAGGAGCAACCTCCTTAGGCTCTGGTAACGAGTCTTCCGGTAATGAGTCTACAACAGATGCCGGTGCATGTTGGGATTCTTCCGTCTCCTGTTTTTGATCATTCTCCTCTCCTTGGTCTCGGGGCGGCTCTGTTGGTACGTCGTCTGTAGCTACCACGGCTTGGGTGGCTTCATCTGCCGACTTCGATTCTGATGGTGGCAGAACCTCGTTCTTGAGAGGACTTCCCTCTAACTTGGGCGAAGAGACGGAAGCCTCAGCAAGCGCTGATGCTAGAGCAGGAGGCTTCGGCAGGTCTGCGGGGGCCGGAGCCGAGGTGGCATCTTCCATCTCAACATCCATTTGCTCTTTCGATTCAGGTGCCTCAACAGCAGGAGCTGGGTCCTTCATTTCCTTATCCAAATGAGCCCCCTCATCGACTGGTGCGCTGTCCTGCTGCTGCACGCCAGGAGTGTCTTCGCCTTCGCCTTCGTCGCCTTCATCACCCTCGTCACCCTCATCGTCCTCATCATCGTCCTCGTCGTTCTCGTCGCCATCGGCCATTTCGCTATCATGGTTGGTGGGAGCTTCACTTGTAGCCTTGGTGTCCTATAAGTAGTGTCAGACGATGCCCCTATTTTTTTCCCAGGCGTGAAACTTACGTTGGGTACGCCATTTGGCTTGGAGGCAGAAAGCCCATTGGCATCAGGAACGACTCCAGCGGGCTGCACTGCTCCGGGTAGCGGAATCTTAACCTTCTTTTTACCACGCCCAGGACCGGCCCTCTTCCTCTTAGGAGGAGGTGCCCTTTTCCTGGGTGGTGGTGGTGGCGGCGCATGTTGGAAAGTCTCAGGCTGTCCGGTCGGCGCAGGCTCAACTCGAGTGGAGATTATTTCGCCTTGAACCTGCTGCCCGTCGGCCAAAGTGACCTCCTCCGTGTATGGATTGCCCGCAGCGTCCATTCTCCGGACCGTAGCTCTCGTAACAGTGGGACCAACAACCTTGTCATGGACAGTTTTGCTCGCGATTGTGACTGTCCCCTTGCGACGCTTAGCCAGATGTGACAAGCCGATGTCCTCGGAGCTTCTAGGCAACTGCTTCCATAATTTGACCGAGAATCCGGTCGCCACTGTCTCTTCCTCCTTCTTCTCCTGCTTCTCGGGTGCAGCCTCGGCCTCGGCGTCTTCTTCCTCGGGTGGCGGGGGTCGCTTATACAGCCGGCCTGATCTCGCAGCGCGGAGCAGCTCTTGGGTGTGGAGGGGAAGTAGCGTGGCATCTTTCGGCATTCCGTGGATAAGCTCAATCGCCCAGATGTCGTTCTGCTGCTGCTGCTCCTGCTGCTCAGGTGGTGCGACCGTCACCCAGTCCTGTCGCCATTGTCGCACGGGCAAGCCTTTCTCCAGTTAGCATGAGACCTAAGTGCATGTGAGCTCGACGCGCACCTTCGAAATCATCGTGCTCGGCGTAGCCGCTACGATTCGCGCGTCGGGTCTGCGAGATGGATTGTCAGCTCATTGTTCTACACGGGTCGCCTCGCGGGTCCACGTACACCTGGCGCCATTGCGCCAATAGAAAAGCGGCGCTGATTAGGTGCGAGTGGCTTTTCAGATGCCGGGGGTGGTCAACCGTTAGCAATTCCTGCTGGCCTGTGTGCTATCGCGATGGCGGCATGCGATGCGCGTGCTGGGCAGTAAGAGATAAAGCTGTTTTGTTTGCGATGCACAAGGCCAGGTTCGTGTGGCCAATGACGCGAGGCCCCCCGTATTACATAATACCCGCCCTGCAGCACGCCCAAGTGCCAGGCCGCCCACCACCCGATCCAGATATGGCAGATATGGGTGATTTGGGAGGGATGATGTAACATGAGCTCGCGGGCATGGCTGGAAACAGACGGGACGAAGGCATTTGTGTCTCTTTACGAGTCCTACGGAGCCGAGTTGGGGTTGGGGTCCGCACTTGACAAGCTGGAGTTACACGAGGGAGATGGAGAAGAGAGTCAGGCGCGCAACCTTGCTATTTCTGTCTCGCCGTCTGTCTTTGACGGCAATATGTTGTCTATTGTGTCTTTTTTTTGGCTTTAAAGGGGAGAAAAATTAAGCAATACTACAGCCCGTTCATTCATATCTTCGAACGAGCGGGCTGGTGCTCAAATAGTAGAGAAGAATTGGCTACCAATCATTTTGAGGTAGCACCAAAGACCTTTAACCCCGTCACAAAAAGATGATATCAGTGTGGTATACAAAGCCGGCAGTCCATTTTCCTACTATACATAGAGCCCCAGAACTCCGTTCCTGATCCGTTTGAGGGCGTTCAATCGTAACTGGAAAAGGGGGGGTTAGCCATCGCGGGGGGAATGGCCGTTCGGAACCAATTGCCATGGCGTAAAGCTTACCCTTGTTGCTTCTGCCTCACAACCGCACTGTCATCGCTATTATTCTTTCCCTAGAGCCAAGGTCAACACTCCGTTCACGGCAAAACATTTCCAATAGGGCAAAACACCTACCGAGATGCCACCCTCGACGACTAAGCGATCCAGCTGGTAGAATTGGCCGATGACAGTCTGACGCTAAATTCCGACCAAATCAGTGTTCCGTTGACGAATGCAGCTTTCGCTTCCCATTGAGAGCCATACCTTCATCACCTGGAGGTCCTTCAAGCCCTGCTGCACCAATTCCTGAATCTTTCGTGGATCATTCACGGCCACATGCTCTCGAAACGCATCTCTCGTCCGTCGCTTCGCATATTCACGGAAATTGTAGGCGGTGAACTGGTTGCCCTGCCGTAATAATTGGCGGTACTACACAAAGGAACCCAGCGCATTAGCTCAATGGTCGGAGATTGGGGGGTTTCGAGGGTTCTGGGAAAAGACTGGTTGAGGTTGCTCCAGCATCCACGCCGCCGAACCCGGCCTAACAGCCGCTGGCGGGCAAGATAAGATGCCCTGGGAGACCACGAAAAGACTTACGAGAGATCGGACTTGTTGCGGCATGTCTCCTTTTAATGCGCCAACGGCAGACATTGTGTGGCTAGGTTGGGAGTGAAGGTTGGTGAAGAGGAAGAGCTT
This sequence comes from Clonostachys solani, assembly GCA_902141235.2. NCBI lineage: Eukaryota > Fungi > Ascomycota > Sordariomycetes > Hypocreales > Bionectriaceae > Clonostachys > Clonostachys solani. The sequence continues at coordinate 2,246,964 of CABFOC020000002.1, forward strand.
GCCCTACGGTCGCGAGTCGAGCTGGCTGCGAAATTCATCCAGTCTACTGCAGTGACTAATTAATGATGTATCCAACGCCGCCGAAAGCTCGGCCTTTGTCGGCGCGGAGAATTACCAGCTCCGGGGCCAATTTGCCGACTTGTTAGTCTACGTGGGCATGGGATCAAGACTACAGTCTCCATGGAGGGACAGATGGCATTGTAATGGGGAGAAAAAAAGTTCATGGTAATGTAATATAGAAGATTCCGTGTGGAATTCTCCCACGGTTTCTGCCAGAGCAGCGCTGCTGGGAAACAAATCAGTCACTTCTGATATTCTGCACCTGAGCAGGTCTCCAAAACTCTGGTACCCACAAATATATACCGATATCATATAGCTTCCCCAATTCCAGACTATGGGAGCCTTCCCAAGCTCGCAGCACCACGAAACAGAGTGATTCATTTTGTGGATATCAGGATTACTGATTGTGAAATCTGGGGGAGGCATCCAATTCTGATCTTTATCGGCGCAAAGGAGGTAATCACATAAGTGGCTGAGTCGTCCATAAAACAGGTTGGAATGTTCCAAGCCGATAAGAAGCTGACTGCCGTCTCTCCCTCGTAGATCATCATAGCATCAACCTTGGGCATCAGCATTCCTGTGATCGGTCGTTACCAAGGTGAAGAGCGACCTCAGAGATTCACGCCCCTCACCGATGACTTCCATGTTGCGAAAACAAACAGCGATGGAATTCCAGGCAATCAGCATGGTATCATCGTGGGTGCAAGGCATCAAGCGGCGACTAAAGAATTGTCTTCCATGTTCTGAAGCTGTTGCTTTGCCATAGACAAAAGTCTGTCATCTGTATCCAAATCATCGGGGGACTCAGAGGTTGTGGTTGTGAAGGTTTTCGCTGCTTGTTCTATTGCATCCGCAGGAAACCCTTTGGCGTTGAGCAAATTGGTGAACCTAGACTCGTAGGCTAACTCGTTCTTCAGCTGTGCATTGAACACATATTGACGCTGTGCCTGATTTGGCTTCATTATATTGATAGAAGAGAGCTGCTTCTCCGCGGGAATGAGGGGTGTGAATACCAGATTTGTGACGGAAGCATTCAGGTTGGCCAGCTCAGTTGGGTGACTAGGCTGCGTCAGGCCCCAGCGCAAGATCTTGCCCTTCGTGTGGCCAGTGAGAATGGTGGTTCCGTCATAGCTGCAAGATATGCAGTTTGCTTCGCCTGCCTCATCTTCGGCCACTCCTACAGGGTCACCTACCTGTACCACAATAGAGGCTGGCTCGGGTGCTTCCGCGCCAAGCAGAAACTTGTCGCCAAAAAACTCGACCACATGCAGAGCACCCCCTTCGGCAGCTACGTAGAGGGCCCGGGCGCAAGGATCCATTGTGATACAGAGAGGGGTAGCAGGGAACAGCAAAGTTCTCAGTACTTGACCTGTACGGTAATTCCAGACTATGCAGGTCTTGTCCTTGCTCGATGACACACAGATGTTTGTCTCTTGGTTCGTACTTGGACCAGTAACAAGATCAGTGATGGCGCCACGATGGTTCGAGAGCACCCTCTCCGGCTCCTGCTCGGACTGCACATCAAACTCTAGCAAGTGCGCCAGAGACCAAACATTGATATTGGAGTCATCAGAGGCAGAGAGCAGGTGATGTGGCGTCACAGCTAGGCAAGAGATTGCCTGGACATGGCAGGGCGGCGTTGTGACCTGTCGCCCCGTACAAGTCTAGAAGCTTGGTCAGCCTCAAGCCACATGTTTTAAGATAATGAATCGACAAACCTCCCACAAGATTAGCCTGCCCTCGATTGTCCCGATGATTACGACGTTGCCGGAAAGAGCCAGGCTCTGAATCCTCTCGGTAAAGGGGACCAGAGCCTCCTGGTTCCCTCGTACCCGCGAGTAAACATGCACATGGGCCTTCTGGTCTTGGGCAGCGAACACATGTGTGTCACTAGCTGCGAGACAATGCCGGGCACATGAGCTCTTCTTGAAAGATGCTCGAATCGAATATGACGGGCTGAGGGTTTGTGAGTAGATGCCAATGTCCTTAGACACGGCGGTGTTAGCGGCCACTGGGGGCCCGCTCACGGACGATAGAAAGTCCTCCGAGAGCATCTGGCGCAGCAATAATCAGGCCACTCTATACTTTTCGTTCAAAAGATGGAAGAGGAATGCCCGGAGTATCAATTCAGAAGCAGGGCGATGACGAAGCTATTGGCATGCGGCAGGCAATGGCCAGGGCAGGCAAGATTCAATAGTGTTGTTTCCGACTCCCGTATATCATATCATCCGAGGGTCGCTTGTGCTCAGGCCTTTTGCTGGGCGAGTCAGAGCGCACACGCCAAATGAATGACCTGTAGGGAGGGGCACGTGAAAAGGTCCAGAAAAAAACTCGATGGGCGAGGATACGAGAAGGTGTGCAACAGGTTTGTGCAACTTGGACGCAGGACAATACGGATTGGGTATGGGAATAGCAAAAAGGATGAAAAAATGACAGCGATAGTTGGAGCACGGTTCGAGCCCACTACAGGGTCACTATGCCGAAACAGGCCTGAGCCACTTCACGAATCACGATTGATTTCCTCGTCTCCCCAGGGCTGATTACTGACGGTCTCCCACTAGCCGAGCACCCAAGGCCCGCTATATTCTAGCGGCGTAAGGGCGGCCATAGGCCTAAGTAGGGCCCTATATTGGCTTCAAGGTGAAATTGATGGCCCCAACGGCCGGCAAGACGATAAGGTACATTAGCGACCACCAAGGCTGGAGCCGCTGGACTGCCTACTGCACTCCACCCCATCTCATCTCTCGAGCTGAACATGTTTTCTTTTTCCCAAGCACGCCAGTCCAACATCATCATCTCTCTCCCCGCCCTCTAGGCAACTTCGAGTTACCCGTGTCTCTCCTGCTCAGTGGTCAAGATGGCGTCGCCCATCGCCCGTGCAGATCTTTGATCACACCGTGCAGAGAGTTGCCCCTTTACACCCTTTGAATATTCATCACGGTGGCCCAACTCCCCCCTGCACAACCACGAGACAATCCGCTCACCATTTCAAAACACGAGAACCGCTTCCACTTCCTGAGAGACCCATGTGGCTTACCAACGTTCTTCAGTCCCACGCTTTGAGCTTGGATACCGCGTGTCAGCACCCCTCTTTGGGCGCTTCCATGGACGTCGAACTTGACGTATCATATCACCCCCGACCCAGGATGCGAAAACTATAGGTAGGGTGGCAGACAGCTGTCACCAATTTCAAAGTATTCATGTAGGCTACCTGAGTGTCCGTTAGCAGTAGCGTTGGCCAGCCAGCTGCTTCTGCATCATTATCACACTCAAGAACCCAAGTAGATATGGGCTTTTGGAACCTCCATGATCTTACCTTTCCCCTCCTTTGAAACTCCGAGATACGGTTTTGGCAAGTTTCAGCCACATGTATGCGAGTCGGGAAGCGAGACGCAAACTGGATCCAGAACCTAGTTTCGCGGTCCTCACGACGGTCGGACCTGCCTTGTACCACGCTCCTCTACGTCGCACAGCGTCTCTTGCGTTTCAAGAGTAAGAGATGTACTGGCACTCTCCGACCGACTAGATCCCCTCATTCAAGCCATTGGGCTACTAGGCTCTAGCTGGGACTGCTGGAACGGGTTGTTGCCCAACATGGTGAGAACAACGCGATACCTCTCAGATATCATAATCTCATTACCCAACAACAGTCAAAGCGTCCATTGCGTATGGCCACATGGGAATGAGGAGTTCTCCACGCATCCACAGCCTCCCTCGTCTTTCCAGAGACTCGTGTCCCGGGTGATGCATCACACTCGCTTTGGCCTCGTGCAAGCCAGTGTGTTGCCACTACGACCCGACTTATGGCAAGACTTGGCTGGCATGCAAAACTAGACTGGCTCGTCAAATTGTGTCTTGCAAGTTGCCGTGGTCAATGCGTGCATATGCGGCTAGTACCGCCAGGGGTGTCTATCAAATACCAAGACAAGTCACAAGTTAACACACCAACCAACCCTTGGCCACTGGTCTAGGTCCGCGCCCTGCTCATCCCTGCCTGGCACAGTTGTACTGCTCTTTGCTTTTGCCCGTCCTACTTCGAAGCTCGATGTAAGCCGACATCGAGGAACCACGTTGAGCAGCACACCACATCCAGAGGCCCTGCCCACATCAACACAGTCCCCATGGCTATGTCTCTACTGTCCGAGCCTCCGAGCTTGGCAAATTTGAGATATGTATTATGCCTGTGTGACACGGCATTCTGTCTTTTCCTACTTGCGACAGCCTGAAGTATTGAATTTCTACCGCCACCCACCTACACACTACTTTCATGGCAACCGTTGGTTACGCAACATTCGGCCCTCCGGCCTCCCTGTCCCTCTCTTGTCTCTCGCTTTGACTCAACTAATGTAGCTTGCGCACGTTTTCGCTCCGTCTCCCTCCACCGAACGTCTGTCTTATATCACCTGCCTGTCCCCTTCTTAAATGCTTTGGTCGGCCCTGCTCCAGGCTCGACTCCTCCACATGAATGCTCTTGGCCAGCCGGCGGCTAATCTATCCAGCCGTCGTATCATAGCACACTCGTACCCAGCTTATCATCGAGTATCCCCAGCCGAGCCAGCTTCCCCAGAGGGCAAAAGACCGCACTCTTCATTGTCTCTGACCAAGCGAAGATCCGTTTCCAGTATGAAGGGACTTATGCCACTTGCGCTGTCACCTGCGTGTTCTCATTCCTCTACCCCTTCATCCGGAGAAGAAATGGTCGAGAATCATGTGGACGGGTACTTCCCGGAGCTTCTAGCCAAGGACCTGGAAAGGTCCACAGTCATCATCGCATCGCAAAACCTTCCGCCTGGCGATGCCGAAACGAAGACATCTGAAGCAAAAGTTGCAGCCTCATCACACGGTTGGCCCTCACGACATCCCCAAACTCCACAATATCAACCTGCCTCCAGACCGGTGCGACAATTGGGTTCAATCCAAGAGCGCCAATCAGTTGTGTCTTTTATCGAACACGGGGCTCATACAGACTACTCTACAACAGACGATGATTCCTTTTACGCCAACGATGGATACATGAGCACAGTCGGCCCATCCACTGTCGCATGCCACAAACTAACGACCAGTACTGCAGCGACATCTCTCGCCTCCGACATATCGGTCCCGTCGCTGAACAAGACTCTATCTTACGATTCGAAATTGGAACACAGCTGGATTGACCCTGATTCGGATGAGGATGAGCTAGATCAAATGGTAGAGAATCACATGGGTTCTCTCTCTCCACGGCCCCCTTCCCCACCCGTATCGGAGCTGGGGCATGATCATGCAGCTGATATTCAAGATATACCCTTTAACAGGAAGCAAAGCCACAGAAAGTCCTATTCTGTCGGTGTGTCACCCTATCCTCCAATGAGACGGCGTTCAAGTCGGCTCTCAGAGTCAGCTTCGGACCGACCAAGAATGGCTCCCACTTGTCACACACGCTATGCACTCAGTACAAAGACGTCGGCGTCCTCTCCCACCTCGCCTTCCCTTTCATCCACAAACACTTCCTTCCGTGATCGTCCCAGGGCCATGAGCCTCCAGACTAATGGAAAAGTTGCTCGCCGGTCATCAGCTCGATCTCGCAAAAGTGCAAGGCCGTCCAATGATTCAAAACCCTCTACTCAATCACCCTGCATCCACGATGACAGCGACAGCGACAGCGACAGCGATGGAGTTTCCAATCCCCCGCGAAAGACACCTCAAAATCCCGTTTTCATTCGCCCATCTCCACCTCCGTCTCCTTTGCCCACTGTGCAGTCGTGGCTGCACGGAAACGCACTTCCATATGCCGCTCAGTGCCAGGGTGATGATCTAGCCAAAGCCATCCCTCTCCCCCCAAACATAGTGGAAACTTTGAGGGTTTCCATTGCTTGCTTCCCCGAGACGATGCTTCTGACCTCGAGCTTGACTATCGAGACGATTCGCATCTACTCGAGGAAGGTCAGGCAACCAAGCATTGAGCTCGTCAACAATCTGATCCCTGATCCGCCAGTCGAGAGTCCGCGCAAGTCACTCTGGAAGAGGGTCGTAACCTATAAAAGAAGCTCGTCAAACTTACCTCGTGACCGAATACGCTCCCCAAGCCCCACAGAACAGAGCTTAAAGTCACGCAGTTCGAGCTCTCTACCCTCACTCTCACCCAAGACATGGTTGCCTTTGAAGAGCGTGTTTGGATGCTGCTCTGACTACATTTGTGAGGCACTCTGGGCGCACATTGTGGCTTATAACTATATCTCGGCTCTCATCCCCCGCGCTCCTCCCCAAGCCAAGTCTAATCTACATCGCCCGTCCACGTCGAATGGTTCGCAGAGGGACGAGATACCGAAGAAAGCAGCGTCTATTCTTGGTCTTGCGGCCTCTCAGGGTGGTTCAGTTCCAAGCATGGAAAGACCCACACTCAAGCTCCGTACCTCCTCCTCGTGGACTCTCAACAAGGAGGGAATGGTGATCGAGCAGTCGTCGCGAGCAGCAAGCAACGAGAATACCACGAGGGAAATTCAAACCGGTCTTATGCGGTGCATCGTGAGACTAATTGCTACCGCTCAATTAATGTCCGAAGACGACAAGGCTGACGAAAAGATTGTCGAGATGGAGACACGGGGAGTGGACATGCTCTTCACTCGAAGCTTGTGCGAGATTGTGCGGATGTCTGAGGACTTCCACAACAACCATGTCGGCAGCTACTGAATTGGATTCACATGTGGCTATTTCCTTTGTTATAGTGGGTTCTAAGTCGGGCCTGGTGTTGGGTGGTGTGTGATGACGACGAATTAATATACATTAGGTTGAGGCACAATGTTCTTGGAGGGTCATCGATGTTACGTATGAGTATGAAGCGGGTGCACTATATTTATGGCAGGATTTTTTTCTTTTTTCCTCAATTTTTTTATTATTACGACTATTATGCCCGGCTTTTTGTCACAATGGCTGTATACCCTCACATACTTTCCCTTGCATTAGTTGCTGCTGTTACATAGTCAAACAGCTCTTGCTACAAGGATAAGAGATGTAATAATATGATATTATGTTTATTGCTGAATATCAATCCCTTCTTAGTCCCGCGCGTCCGGCAACTTTGATTCATTAAACTATCCATATATTACCCTAGCAGGTCGTAATTACACCGCGTCATCTATTCACTCCTCTGAAGTGCCGGGTTTCCCCAATGTATGGCGATATAGTCTTACTCTCTTGCATGACTATTATGGTGTTTGGAATGGTTGTAAGCCCAACGGTACCTAACACGATGTGTGTCTCCCAACGCATAATACGCTTCCGTTTTCATGATTCAGTGCATTAGCATGCCGATGAAAGGGAGGCTTCGGACTCCGGATGCTTGTGGTACCATAGACGGGCTTTTTTTGGTGTTGCACACGGTCGTATGCCTAACCTCGCTGTGAGTGTGAGATACTAATAGCAGATGCTCGAGGTTCTTAAGCAAGTTCTCACTAAGGCTACAATCAATCATTGATAACAAAACGAGTAATTCACACTACTATGAGCGAGTACTCGCAGTCGATTCCTGATGATAATCTGTATGTCTGCGTGTGACATACTCGGACAAGGTCCGTATTTCCCACCCCCCTGGCGCTGATCAAGTGCTTAGCTGCAGTGAGCAGTGGGTAATGCAGGCGAGCAGACATCAATCCGATGAGCCTGTACGCGTCGGCCGGTGGCGTTCCCACCACGGCGGACATGAAATGTTTTCCACTAGCAATGTCCGTCGGATGCGGTGCAATATGTCTGCAGATTGGACTCGGAGCTGGTGCCCTTTTCACTGTTGTCGCCCGCGAGTGAGCCCCCGAAAGGAACCTGAATCCCGCTTGGCCAGGGCTGATCTCGAGATTGGCGACAGGGTGCGAGGCGGAGCTCATGCAGGGAGTGCCGAATGCCGCCTCGGCTCACAACTGGTGGGGGTCTTTCTCGTTTGCATTGAATCCAAGCCCCAGCGGCGAACTTTCTTCGAGAACAATGGTCTTGCGGTTGGCAGTTGGTGCAGTTCGTGTGGTTACCTCGCGTCAGGCATTAATATGCAGAGAACCTAAAGGGTGAAGGGAACCGGGATGGGGTGGTTGCGCTTTGCCATCAAAAATACGGTCATGACAATTACCAATCACACATTAACTACTATGTGAGATGTCACTTTTTTGCCCATGCAGCTGTTTAGAAACTGGCTACGCAAGCTAGAAGCAAGGCCTGGTAGTTGTAGCTCGTTCTCAAGCCTTGAAAAACAAACCCGTCCCGTGCTAAAAGAAAAAAAGCCAAACTGGAACTGAAGACGGCCCCGAAAAGACCCTCATCGGATGTATTCTCAGGTCAGGAAATCCAAAGTGACAAACGATTATTATCAGGCAAGCTAGCAAGATATGGGAGAATTACAACAAAGGTTTTGCACAGCTATCTGCTAAGGAGAGAACCCATTGGACTCATACTTGGGTACCGGGTAGCTGTGAAGACCAGATCAGTCAAGGAAGGAGCTTCTGGATGAGGGCCTCTTGTCTCTAGGTACCTACCTTACCTGGTAATGGCTGATTAAAACTGTGATGCCTGGCAATTGTAACGGCCGCTTTTCCTCGAAAGGGCGTGTGGAGATCTTGCCCTCCGAATTGCCTAGGCTCATGCTCAGCTCCCGTCCTGTTTATGTTGGTGGTGTGGACGTATCTCAACAAATCAGTGGACGAATTGAGCTAGACGCTCCGAATCCCGAGACTCTCCTTGTCTCCATACGACGAGCCCCATTACTAATGCCTGGGTCATTGCGCGTATGCCGTCATTCAGCCCTGATCCTGCATGAAACGCGAGACGGCGCCAACGCTTGTAAAGGCCGAATAATGACATCTCGTTTAATCGGGTTGGCTGGAGGACTGGAGCCGGCTTCCCTTTGTCGGTGAGCGGATCAACAGGCCTATTGGCTTGAGTCTATATCTGGCCCTCCTAAGATTGGCCCCGTACGGAGGATTCACCCGCCCGGATTCATGGTCGGCCTGGCCGAAATCCATCGTCCCGCACAGGAAAAGAGCAGCAAGCGGCCTGGTTTCCGGTTCTTGACAAATGGACCTGATTCAATGCCAAACAGAACGGGATTGGCACCTTGGAGAATGGCCGATGGCACCGGCAGCCCCAACATTGCTGCCACGGTATCGGTGCGGCTCCTTGTAGCGAAGGAATGAAACCCGCTGCGACTGCCTCAGGGCTTTTGCGGACTAGCAGATCACTCTAGTCAGGATCTTTGTGCCAGATCTGCCGGTATCTGAGCGCCGATGAGACGCGACGGCATGGTTTATATTTCAGCCACCCTCTCCATCTCTGGGACCTAAAGATTTATCCATCCACCCATTCAGTTCATCATACTAGTACCTCCCCATTAACTAGTATCATCAAACGACCATGGCGGAGCTTGTCGATATCCCAGAGCCACCTGGTTGGCCTTTCGTTGGCAACATCACCGCTTTGAACCCCGACTTCCCTCTGGGTTCCATGACAGCGCTTGCTGATCAGTACGGTGAGTCAATCAACCCGTCTTATTGTTTGTAGTCTTTTCATTGGATTCCATCTCATTTCCTTTCTCTCCTCTCATATAGGTGAAATCTATCGCTTGCGTTTTCCTGGACGCAGTATCGTTTTAGTTTCTACGCATGCGCTAGTCAACGAGACTTGTGATGAGAAGCGCTTCAAAAAGAGCGTCAATGCAGCTTTGAAGGAGGTTCGCCATGGTATCCATGATGGGCTCTTCACTGCTACTGGCCCGGAAGAGGAGAACTGGGGCATCGCTCATCGCATCCTTATGCCTGCGTTTGGCCCCTTGTCTATCCGCAAAATGTATGATGAGATGCACGATATTGCATCGCAGCTGGCCCTTAAGTGGGCGCGCTACGGCTCTGACACCCCTATCATGGTTACGGACGACTTCACACGATTGACGTTGGATACCCTGGCTCTTTGCTCCATGGGCTACCGTTTCAACAGCTACTACTCGCCCATCATGCACCCTTTCATCGAGGCCATGGGTGACTTTCTTCTGGAGGCCGGTCAGCGAGGCCGTCGCTTGCCGCTGCCAGGCTTCATGTACCAGGCTGTAGACAAGAAGTTTGAAGACGACATCAAAGTCCTAAGAGACACAGCTAGAGGCGTTCTCGACGCCCGAAGAGCCGGGAATGACGACCGTTATGACTTGTTGTCGGCCATGTTGAAGGGCCGGGATAACAAGACCGGAAAGAAGATGACGGATGAGAGCATCATGGACAACCTCATCACCTTCTTGATTGCTGGCCATGAAACCACGTCCGGTCTGCTATCTTTTGCCTTCGAGCAGCTATTCCGTCACCCTGAAGCATACCAAAAGGCTCAGAGGGAAGTGGACGAAGTTGTTGGAAAGGGACCCATCACCGTCGATCACCTGTCCAAGCTGCCCTATATTAACGGAGTCCTCCGCGAGGTACTCCGAGTGAATGCCCCAATTCCTGCGTTCACTGTCCTGCCTTTTGAGGACGAAATTATCGGTGGCAAATATAAAATTGAGAAGGGCGAGACCGTTGTCAACCTGCTCGCCAAATCGCAACTTGACCCCCTGGTTTTTGGAGACGATGCGACCGAGTTTAAACCAGAGCGTATGATGGATGAACCCTTCGATAAGCTCATGAAGGAGTTCCCTAACTCCTGGAAGCCATTTGGCAACGGAATGAGAGGATGTATTGGTCGACCATTCGCCTGGCAAGAGGCTCTTCTGGTCATGGCCATGCTCCTGCAAAACTTCAACTTTGTCATGGAACCTGGCTTCACCGGTGCCATCAAGCAGACGCTGACCATCAAGCCCAAAGACATGTATATGCGGGCCATCCTCCGTGACGGTCTGACACCTACTACGCTCGAGAAGAGGCTGGCTGGGCGGGATGGCGCTGAGAAGGCCGAGTCCAAGCCGGCATCTAATAGTGCCGATGACGACAAGAATGCTGCTGGCGTGCCGTTGACTATCCTCTATGGCTCCAACAGCGGAACCTGCGAGGTTTTGGCTCAGCGAATCGCAACCGATGCACCAGCCCACGGTTTCCGTGCTGCCAAGGTTGATTGCTTGGACAGTGCCAAGGGCCAGCTGCCCAAGAACCAGCCTATTGTCATTGTCACCGCTTCATATGAGGGACAGCCCCCTGACAACGCCGGCCACTTCGTTGCCTGGATCCAAGACTCGGCAGAGAACTCACTTCAAGATGTTTCCTACACAGTCTTCGGCTGTGGCCACAAGGATTGGGCCGCCACGTACCACAAGATTCCCAAGTTTGTCGACAGCCAGCTTGAGAAGCTGGGTGCCAGCAGGGTTGCTGAAATCGGCCTGGCGGACGCCTCTGGCGGCAATCTCTTTACCGAGTTCGAAACCTGGGAGGACAACGTCTTGTGGCCATCTCTATCCAAGCAGTTTGACGTCTCAAGCACAGATGCAGAGGAGCTGAAGAAGACACAGACGGGAGTCCAGGTGTCCCTCTCTACCCCTCGATACTCGACGCTGCGTCAAGAAGTCAAGGAAGCCGTTGTTATTGAGACGCATACTCTCACTACCAAGAATGAAACAAAAGCAATCAAGAAACATATTGAAATAAAGCTCCCAGAAGACATGACTTATGCGGCCGGTGACTATCTGGCCGTCCTTCCAATGAATCCTAGGGAAAGCGTCCACCGTGCCCTCCGACAATTCAAGCTCCCCCGCGATGCTCACTTGGAGATCAACGTAGCTAGCGGAGCTTCGACTTTGCCAAGCAGCAATTCCATTTCGGCCACCGACATTCTAGGGTCGTACGTCGAGCTGTCGCAGCCTGCGACTAAGAGGGTAAGAAACATATCACAAATATGAGCCTAGACTTACAATGCTAACCGTGTCTGATAGAGTATCAACTCTCTAGTAGAGTACACTACTGCGGATAGCACCAAGACTGAGCTTAAGAAGCTTGCAAATGAATCTTTCGACGCAGAAGTCACGGCAAAGCGTCTTTCCGTTCTTGACCTGCTGGAGCGTTTCCCTGATATCGACCTTCCCATCGGCATCTTCCTTTCGCTGATGCCTCCCATGCGCGTTAGGCAATAGTAAGTGCTGCGGTTCACTAGATGATGCAGACAGAAACTAATGGCCCCTGCAGCTCCATCTCCTCCTCTCCAATCTGGAACCCTCACCACGTCACGGTGACATTCTCCGTCCTCAATGAGCCCGCACTGTCCGGCAAAGGCTCTCACATTGGTGTCGCCACATCGTACCTCGACTCCCTCTACGCAAACGACATCATCCATGTTGCTGTCCGACCATCACACGCTGCCTTCAGCATGCCCACCAAGCCCGAATCCACGCCTGCCATTTACATTGCTGCCGGCAGTGGCCTCGCCCCCTTCCGCGGCTTCATCCAGGAGCGCGCGACGATGCTGTCACACAACAGCACCCGCAAGCTGGCGCCAGCGGTGCTCTTCTTCGGCTGCCGCTCGCCCGACCAGGATGACTTGTACCGTGAGGAGCTGGACGAGTGGGAGAAGCTTGGGGCCGTCAAGGTCTACCGCGCGTATAGTCGGGCTGCGGAGAAGAGCAATGGTCTGAAGCATGTTGATGATGCGATGTGGGAGCACCGTGATGAGCTTCTACAGCTGTGGAAGCAGGATGCCAAGATCTACGTCTGTGGATCTCGGGGCGTCGCACAGTCCGTGCAGTCCGCGGTCATCAAGATCAGGGCAGAGTGGGAGAAGAACCATGAGGTCGATGTTGGTACGGAGGATTGGTTTGAGAATTTGAGGAACACGAGGTATGTGACTGATGTATTCGACTAAACGCTTTGAAGGGTGTCGATGATAGGGGAGCGACGAAAAACGAGATGTTTCATGTGTTTCATGCACGAGATACTGTATTCAACTCAGCCACTATAAACCGTTATTGAAAGAACGAAGCGATTTGTTACTAGAAGACGAGATGTTTTTGAGAGAGTTTTTATTGTTTGGGAGAAAGCTAGCAAACTTTATATTAAACGAGAAGGCCGAAATCTAAGAACCAATTAAGAACCAACTGCCATCCTTCTATCCCTATTACCGAACCTTCAATCCCAACCGGGTCTCTTCAGTCAGACCCAACCCGCGCCTCTCAAGGCGGAAACCATCTACTGGGGGGAGGCAGCGGCGCCAGCCTCGCCGACGAGGGAGCCAACCTTGACGGAAGCAGCGGACTGCTTGAAGGCGTCGAGGGAAGCGCTGACGGTAGCAGCATCGCTCTGGAGCTCAGGGACGCGCTGGCCAATGGCCTCGACGACCTTGCTCATGATGTCAAGGAGGTTGCCTAGGAAGTAGATCTTGGTTAGCAAAGGGTGATAAGAATCACTCGCGGAGATGGTCAAGGAAGTGCTCGTACCGAAGGTAGGGGCGTTGGCGGCTTGAGGAGCAGCAGCCTTCTGGGCGGCCATGGCAGAGCCAGCGAGAAGAGTAGCGACAATGGCGAAGACCTTCATTTTGAATGTGGTTGAAGAGAATTGAACTCGAGAAGTTGGTGAAAGAGTGTGAGTGAAGGTTGATGGAAGAAGCTGTTGCTTTGTTGTCTGAGAGTTGATGCTGATGAACAGAAAAGCCGAGATGGAGCAGAGATCTGAGCCTTCTTATATACAAAAATGAGGCCTCATAACACGTCTCCGATCGAGCGGGAGCCCTCCCCAATTCCCGTTTGCATATCCAACGTTTTCGGATCTTCCCTGGATGGACCCAGGGAGACGGCAACCGTTCGAGGGAGCCGTTCAAGGAGTGAGGAATGCTGAATGCGTTGGAAGAACTGGGAATGAATCCCAAGGGCGGGACGGGACAGCATCCCTAGAGGGTGGCAATGTTTTCTTTAACCGTCTTCCGTGATGCCCACATGCCAGGCGGATGTGAGTCAACCGCCGCCGCAATATGCGATACTCATTTGCTTTTTCATGGTCCCTTCATGGTTCTGCAAGCGTGGGCCGTTGGTCCCGGTCCCTTAACCCGTTTCCCTAGGTCGGTAACTTATTGGGCTGTCTCACCCTCCTGGTTCCGTCGATCGTGAGACGGAGGGCGACTGAGACGGAGGGCGAGAGGCAACTCAATCTTTGCGGATCATCAACGGCACGCACGCAGCGGTATGCAAACGCGTGTGCGGGCCGTGAACAGTTCTCCGAATGGTTGCATGCGCAAACTTCCATCAAGGCAATATCATCAAGTCTGAAACTGTCAGATTGGGAGGGCAACGGTCTGACCTGGTGTTTGTCCAGGAGGTTCTTGGTTTCGTCGTTGGGAAATCGGCGTCTCCCAAAACGTGTTCGTTACAAACAAACAGGTGGCCGCCTTTGATTCACCCGTCATCATCGTCGGTACGCTTGGAATGTTTGGATATGAAGTCGGTAGGCCTCGATTCCACTGCTACCGTCATTATGCCATCACGCGATAATGGTAGGAAACGCGACATGCTTATGAGAAAACTGTCAGATTGCAATGGGTTGTAACCTACACCTGTTACGAGTATTGTCCAAGTTTCTTCTATCTAGTCGTCTCCAGGACATGGACTTCAAAATCAGGTTTCTCGTTCCCCTCAACCGACCATGTTGCATAGTAAGGGTTGTCATCCGTGCCTCTGGGTCAGTCGTTCCAGATGAGGTTGGCGTGTTCAATCAAGTGGCTGAGCTTGTCAACTTTGGCCGGTGCAAGCCAATCCATAGGTAGACGGGCAGTCGTTGATGCCTCCAGGCCAGTCCCGTTGGTTGATGCTTGATGTTCAAACTGAGCCATAGCCAACTTCATGAAACTCTCCGCGATAAACAAGATCCTGTGATCCACTACCTCAGCCAATATTTGAAAGAGGATAAATAGCCCATGTCGTGATGAAGATTGACCTCTTCATCCCCATCATCAACAATTTCATCAGAATCCAACGAGCTTACCAGTCTTTGCAACCAACGAATACCCAGACTCACCACGTGCCAATATGCATGGATTCCGATACCCTCAACTACCCACCCAAGTCAGGATGAACCCCGAGGTCACGGTCAACCTCCCACGGCCGTCACCGTCCACGATCGCTGTCGGAACCCCTACGGAAGTCAAGAAACATTGGGTCAGACAATACCAGCAGCTTATGAATGCTCTTGATCCAGCGGCCAACCCCAGCGTCAAGAAACACATTCTTTACATGATAATAGCAGGGCTGGAGTGGGACTTGTATGCTCAACTTGAGAAGCACAAAGTTGATATGACCAGTCCGAGTGAGATGCTGGCCTTCATCAATATTTACTGAGATACCAGAGAATCCAAGAATTCTCCCATCCGATATCATCATGGCGTCTGCTGGAAACCTCGATTAGTTGCAGAAGCCTCGAGAAGCGGGTGCAGGTTATGAGATTCGAGCATGCATGTTGTTGATATTCTTGGTCTGGCTTGTCTGTGGTCTCTGCTCATTCTATGGCGAAGTGCGACATGTCTCTATCATTGGCTCGCTGTGCCTTCTTAAAGCTTGTCATTTAGGCTAGGTCGCAATCTGAAGGAGACACATCAACTCTTGCCGTGCTCCCTTACATACGCCGTTGTGATCTTGTAAACGTTTCTTGATAATGCTAGCACACCCCCCACGAGAACTGCAACCTGGTCGAACTCCGTCACAGATATTCTCACGTCCGGAAACAGGATCTGCATCGGAAACATCACCCATGCAGTGTACTCGAAGAACAGCAGGACACCGTAGAAGAAGACGGCCGCGCACGTGAACTTGATGATATCCAGGACCAGCCGGAAAGCGGTGTCCCGCCCCTCCCCCTTCGCCATTCTCCATGACTTCATGGCGTCCGAACGCAGCTGGTCAAAATACATCCATGGGTTTGGTTGCTTTGAAGCCACTACCAGACACTGTACAACGACAGCTAGGGGCATGAGCGACACGGGTCCGAGCAGGAGGGCCGTGGCAAGATACACAGGGAACGTGAGATGATGCAGAATTGAGTAGTGGACGGGCAGCAGGCCGTGGCTGGCATAGACAAGGAGCTTGACGAAAAGGACCACCTCCGCCATCCATGTCCAGAATAAGCTGACAAGCAGGACTCCGAGGAGAGGACGGTGGGGAAACTGCGGTGGCTTCGGGGGGGAATGGTGAGCGAGGATTACCATAACCAGAGAGACGAGACATAAATAGATGCAGTTGTCCGCGATGCGCAACGCCGCGTTGATGGATGCGACCAGGGGAAATATCTTCTCCCGGCCCTCCATCGAGACATCGAGCACGTAGACCCCGGATTCGGTACCCGCTGAAACCGGTCCGTTCACCTCGGGCATGAGAATGTTGGCCAGGTTGTTGGCGAGGTACTGGCTCTTGGCTGACGGGAAGCAGATGGTCTGGTAGAGGAGGTGAGCACTGGCGGCGACGGGGTAGGCCACCGCCGCGATGAGTTCATTTGTGATCCGAAAACGCTGCCATGTGTTGAAGACCCAGGACAGGCCCACGGATATGACCAGGACGTACCAGCAGGCGATGAACCCGGGGCCGTAGAATCGAGACGCAAGCGCCTCTCGCCCGAGTTCGAGGCCTATGTCTTCAACGCTCGGAGCCATCTAGTGGTTAGTCTACCATTGGGGTAGATGCCAGCGGGTTTCCATTGGGACAGGTGGCACACAAATGCCCTACCAGAACATCCACCGGATAATCAGGTGGTACAACGTAAGAGGATGCTACATAGTTGCGGCGGTGCAGCTCTGCCAAGGTGATGACCCAATCCTACTACCCTGTACAGATAATCACATGTAATACCGCGATGAAGATCGCAATGTAAGATACCTGTACGCGTATATATCCATGTCAAGAAAGGGAGCCACAGGTGAACTTGTTTCCAATCTAAATTTAATGTTTTTTTTTATATCTCGGATTTAGTTTATATGCAATGCGGTGATATACACCGCTAGTATCGTGACAAAAGGCCCATGGGGGTCATCCATTTACTTGCGACGACCTTTGGTGGAGTTCGTGAATACAAAAGTACTTCAGTACATGGACGCATGTATTATTTTGCATCGGGGTAAGATGTCTCACATGCAGTGAGACTTTCCGGGTCTTGCTAAGCCTCAAAGGTCAAGCAACGCATCCAATCCAGCTTTGCCAGGTCATACCCTGATTGACATGTTCATGCTGGAGTCCCCCGGGAATATGCCTGGATGTAATAAGATGTAGTTCCAAAACACCGCAGTGCAGAACTCAAGAGGTCGTAAAGTCGTTGATCGATAACGCTCACAATATGACTGTCAGTCCCATGGGGTTTGAGGATGCGCCATAAACCGCCAGGAATTTGTAGATACCTGGCATCGTGGAATATATACAGGGACTTAAGTAAGACAAAGGGCCTAGATCTGCTAGAGATCACACACTCAAGGGCCCTTTGTCGTCGCCAAACAGCTCATTGTACCATGGCTTCGAGCCTTTCTGGCAGATTTCGTCCCACTCCATTGGCTCAAAGCGGGCTGGAAGGGAGTCTTTCCCAGGGCTGTAGTTTGTCACGCGGGCGCCCTTGTCGGCCTGGTAGAGGACTTGCTTTTTACCGTCGTCCACCCTCGCCAGAGGACGCGGTGAGTCGGGGCTGGACTGGAGCGTGTCCGTGACGAGCTCGCGAAGTCGTGGGTAGAACCACATCTTATCCCACCAATTCTTCAACCGCCATGACTTGAGACCATCGATGTAGGCGTTGTGGTGGATGCCCACCGGAGCAACGCCGAAGAAAAAGTCCGTGTATAGTGACTGGTCCTCCCAATTGACGTCTTGGAACCGGTCCTCTTCCAGTCCCGATTTCGAAAGCTCGGGTGGTACTCCTTCAACGCGCACGCCGTCGGGCACGCCCGCTTTCTCGGACAGCTCCCTGATGGCGGCCGCGTCCGACATTTTGACAAAGTATCCATCCTCTTCTGCGGAGCACGTAGCGGGGGCGGTGGTGAAGTTGTAGTCCAGACCGATCCCAAAGTCGAACCGCACCCCTCCCAAGGCGTCCTCGGCGATGCGGCGCACGTGCTCGTCCGACGTTGAGTTGACGCTCTCGGCCATGCTTCCGTCCCAGGTCGATGCCAGTTCTCTCACCCATGTGCGCCATGCTTCCTGATCGCCGATTACTTCGCCAAACAGCGCCTGGTCGCTCCAGAGCTGGCGGCCTTCCATTGCGACCTGCTCGACCTTTTCTCTGCAGCGTCGCAGCGAGTCTCGCATGGCACCCATCGTGCCCATGATCAAGCCGCTGTTTACACACCGAGGACGGATCTTGCGATACTTGCGCGCAGAATCCCACAACGGCGGTGTCAGCATGTCCGTTCCCTCCCCGTAGAAGTCAGTCGGCATCGGTGACGGCGGCCAGAGCTCATAGTGTGGATCGGAACCGGAATCAGACAGAGGAAAGCAGTCCTTGGCGGTTGTCACGATAATCGACTGCTCTGGGGGAGGGATCGGGAAGCTCTGGTGGGAAGCAGACTGCTCCCAGAGCTGGCGGTTGCGCTCATTGGCCTCACGATTGAGTTGGTTAAACCGCTGGATGAGGACCGACGGAGGGAGCTGGAACCACAGGTCGTATGCATCTATCATGAGCGCCAAGTCGTCCTCGTTCGCGTCTGGGTCGTTGTCAAGGAGCTCTTCGATCACTTCCAGCAGGCTCTCGAGCTTTGCGATGTGGGTGCCAGCGAACTGCCATTCGGGTCTGTTGAAGTCACCATCCCAGTTGAGGAGGACGGGCAGAGGGTAGCCGAGTGCGAGGCCGGACATGACGACCTTGCAGAGGTTGATGCCCGGGTTGTCGGCGGGCATGAATACACGCAGCCGTCGTTCACTTGAGGTCGGTCCATGGCTCTCGGTACGAATTACGAGGCTCTCGAGCTCGGCTTGATTTAGTGTAACATGATTGGATATCGATGGGCTCGGGACACTCGTGCTGGGAATGCTACAGGATGACTGTGGCTCTTATTAGCTCCTCCGTGGGTTTCTGTTGGATTTCGAAGCACAACTCGACGGGAGGATCTTACAAGAGAAAGATAGAGGAAAACGGCAGAGGCAACAAAGAACAGTGTCACATGGAACTTGGCCCCGCCAAGCCGTGGGCGGCCTCGTAAGCTCGTGGCCATGTCAAATCAAGGGAGGATAGGGAAGAGGAAAGCAAATCATGTTCTCCAGGCAAGGAGGACAGGCATAACAAGATGCTTGGATGGCCAGCTACCTATGTGGAAGAACCAAAGCAGCGCAACATACAGGTCAGCAAAACAACGACGAGACATCACAGCACAATCTGGTCATGATAGGGTGTTTGAGAAACTAGCCAAGCAAAGCCAAGAGGGCTTAGCAAGGATGTGACGACGCTTAGATGGTGGGAAACGTTGCGAAGCGTACCCCAGTGGGTAAAAAATCGGTCATGGCCAGAGCCCCGTTGTTCTGATGCGACTAGCTCCATCTCATACCTGGCATGCTGGAGATTTTTTGCGGGTAGAAAGCCCACAACAGGGGGAAAGGGGGCAGGCAAATTGTCCGGATGTTTTTAGAATAAGCTTGGAGGACTTCGGAACTAGTAGTTACCGATCGCCGGCACGAGGGAGCTATTAGACAGGACAGGCCGCGGCATACGAGGAGGAGGCAGGGAGGCCGGGTGACAAGGGGGCCTGGCCGCAAATCAAATAAATGCTGTCGGCCATGCTGGCACGCTCGCATTGGTTTTTGGCGTTAGGTGCTAGTGGTGCGCAACCCCAGCGACAGCCTCGTTGGTGATGGTGTTGGAGTTGAGGGAGGTCAAGTGGCCAAACGCGATGCCATGCGGTGTGAATAAGGTGAGAGAGTGGCCGCTGTGTAATTACGTAGCCCCCTGTAGCGCCTGTAGTGCGAGCCACCAACACACACGGGAGGCTGAAGGGCACGCTCATACGTCGGCAGCGTTGCAGCAGTGGGTAGCAGCGGCTGCGCTGGTGAGCCAGGGCTTAAAATAGCGATGGGGGGGGGATTACGTAGCTGCTCTGGTACCCGGTGCGTGTTAACGTTAGCGCTGCGGCACTGCACCCGCTCAAGCCTCATGGGGCCTGACGGGGCCCTATCAATTGCAGCCTCGACAGTTAGGGGCCTCTAGTTCAGTTTGCATTGAATCAGCCCCTTCCTTTCGCAGGTGCTTACGTAGGTCCAGTGGGATGTGTTACAGGAACGCTCCTGCACCAACAAGCATTGATGTGGGAGACCGTGAGCGCCTGTGCCGCCATTGGCCCTTGCCGTGGGCAAAGTGTGGTTCTGTCCCATGTGTCCCATGTAGTACTCGCAAATCAGCAGTTCTTGGCTATGTTTTTTTTTCAAGGCCGGCTGCCTCTCAGGCTTGGCTCATGTCAATGTCTCCAGTTCATATGACAGCTGATGCCGTTGCTCGATTGCTGACCTGTCTCGTGCTCGTCTCGTCGTCTTGCTGCGGTGTTCTTGTTCGGTAGAGACCTGCATTGCCAGGTCGAATCTTCGCGCCAACCATGGCAGCTACCAGACAGGCAGCTGGTGACACTCTCAGAACCGTTCTGGGGTTTTCTCTGATAGGTACGTCATCCCATGGTGGTGGTGTTCATGTTCTGCAGCCCGTCAGCATTCAATCCGTAGATGTGTGTGTTCGGTGGACGAGCCAACAACTGACAGATTGGGACCTTAGCCTTTGCCAACACGCTTATGCCACTCATTATTTACTCTTCGGCCTATTTGATTATACCTTTTCCAAGGCCCATCGTCAATCTGATACAGACCGTACCTGCCCTTGTTGGCAAGCTTCTTCTTCCACAATTGCTGCGAAGCTGGCTTCCCTACTGGTTCCGTCCCCTGCTTATTTGCTTTGGCTGGATTGGCTCTGCCGTGATTGCTGAGGCCACGCCGCCCAATGTCGACCCTCGCCTCCGGGTCTTATGTGTCGTTCTTGCCTCTCTTCAGGCTGCCGGTGGTGATGTTACCTGGCTGGGAAATCTGAGACACTATGGCAAGCCCGGTTTGGTGGGATGGGGAATTGGTTCTGGAGTCGGTTCCGTTGTCAGCGCCGTGCTACCTTACTTCATCACCGTTACACGGAAGATGTTCCTTCGAGACGCCGTCGGCTACATTATATACCTGGTCCCGGTAGTAATCGTCTCGCACTTTTTCATTATACCACCTTTTCCTACCTCGGAGGCCCAGCACAGCAAGGACGATAAGGAGAAACTAGAGAGGTATGAGCCTGCTGGAATGTCCCTAATCGACCCACCAGCGAAGCCTATGAAGGCGACGCAGCGTATCGAGGCGAATAACAGAATACTGAGCCGCCTGGCATCGCCGTATGTGATTCCTCTGTTCATGAGCTCCATTTGGTATGCCATATTATACCCCGGGTTTGCCCGCGCCATGGGAATTGATTCCTCCTTTGACCGGTACACAAGCTACTTGGCCGCATATGGCCTCACTTTCCAGCTCGGCAATTGCATGGCTCGCTCTTGTCTGACCTTGATTCGCTTTCGCAACACGAGACTGATGCTTGCTCTTCTTGGACTCGTTTTCCTGGCCTTGCTGTGTAATAGCATATTTTCGATCGCAACCGCGCCAATCTTGGTGTTCCCCCTGACCTTCATCGGGGGGTTTGCTGCCGGCGCCATTTACATTGACGTTTTCGCATCACTTGTCGAGCATAGAGACCACGAGTCTGGCGCGGATCTTGAGTTTGCCCTGGGAGCAGTCGGTGTCGGGGAGCCTGCGGGTATGCTACTTGGAGGACTGATAGCTACTGTTCTGGAACAATGGCTCTGCGGCTCTGGCCTGGCTGCTGGAGAACGGTGGTGTCACACGACGTGGTGACCACCTTGCTATTTTCTAGTTTGTTTTGCATATAGACTAAAATTTTAATGACATCTTTTCAATACTTCCTGTCTATGGGCACCGAAGTGTGACTTCTGATGGCTGGTCGCACACACCTCTCCGGGCTTCCAAGAATCGCTTGCTGTCGACGGATTCTCTGCTGATCAAGACGCAATGTAGGAGTTTCCGAATGGCAATGGAAGCCTCCACGACACGTTTGACTTCTTTTGGGAATCATGTCGCGAACGCCGCTAACGGCCAACACTCATTCTGTCGGCCTGCCCTGACCGTCGCGTCGGTTGGCGGGAAAAGGAGCTGGTATGCAGTACCCGAGCCCTGCTTTCCAGTATGGCTCAAAACGAAGAGAAATAGGAGATAGTATGGGCTACGGCCACTGCACTTAATCGAGGGTGCCGCTTCGCTTCCAGGAATACTCTCAGAATTGATGGATATTGACACAATGACAGATATTTGACGCGCCGAGTGTTTACCTGGGGGAAGTACGTCCTGCACTTCTCCCCAATCGCTGAATTCAAGCAGGTGCTGCTACCCCGGGCATTTCATATTCAATATTCCAGGATGCTTGTCTCCTGGTGGCCAATGGGCGGTACCGCGAGTCACTGGGATCTCGAGGTCTAGACGCCGACTGCATGAGCTTGCCACTCGTCTTGCCCTGGCGAGAAAACTAGGATTCTCTGGTGTCAATTTCCAGCTGCTGTGATCCGCGCCTGTCAATTGGGTTCAATTGGGGGACGACATGGGATTGGTCGTAAAATTTTTAACATTGTGTCAGCAGGCTAATTTGTCTCGATTCTGCAACGAGGGGGAACATGAAGGCTGTGTGTTTCCTCATGTCATCCAGTCATCCGACCCAAGGATCCCTCCCTTTTGTTAGGAAACCACCTCGGGAGCTATCGAGGAATCCCGTCCATCACCTTGTTGTGGCCAGAGGCACTTTGAGATTCGCCAATCAGGTATTTTTTCCGACTCTTCGCAAGCCTTTCACCGCATGCCGCATGCTCATGTGAGATCTAGAAGTTGCAGCTTCGGATTGCAATTCGCTACTCTCGGATGATATTTGCCCTTGAATGTAACCTGGTGGGATCATATTGGCCAGGTTTATGGTTACAGTGCCGCAAAGCGAGACACCAACAGCCGGTCTCTGATGCTACATGTCACTACTGGCTGCTCACTCCATCCTGGACATCCAACATCAGGCTAAATTGAAAAACATGCCAGCTTGCCATCCCCTCCAGTGACCTCTGCAGACCTTTTGACCAGATCAATCATGCAGGGTTCCTCTTCTGGAGAGCTCTCTGGGATCACAATGCCACTCCGGGCGAAGGCAACATAAGCCAGCCAACAGCGTGCAGCTACCTCCTGCTCCGCGTCACCTTCTCATCGATCTCCAAGATCCATACAATGTTCGAAAATCATGGAACGGTAGCTTTGGCTATCCGGAACCCGCGCCGGAAAGAGCTGCATGCACGAGACTCTCCCCCATTATTACCCCAGACACCTCACCCCTCCCAATTGGCTGGCCCCGGCCCCTCCCTTACTTTGTGTATGACACCCCAGCCAATGCCTCCTCTTTCTCCCGTGTTTTCTCGTCTTGTGAATGGTCGAGTGCGCCTGGGGACCTGGAGCCATGTGTGAGCCTCAACAAGCGGACCAGCCAGCAGAGGCTCTGGCCTGCATGCGAATTCCAAAAACGATAGCTCGGCACAATATTCCACCAATGGTCCTTTTGGACGGGGGTCTCTTTGCGAATCCCATCGGAAAACTCTGTTTGTCGACTTTACGGCCCGACGTTCCTTCTCACGGGACATTGGATGAGACATCTGATCGGGAACAATCGACGCCCACGTTGGGGGTTGGGGGGAGGGGTTCGTGGCAATATGAGATCCCGGTGGGAGAGAGCTCTTTTTACCCAATGCAGCTCAAGGGCCCACGGAATGGGGAACTATACTCTTTTGTATTATACCGACGGGTTTCTACTGGTTCTTGAGGTCGCATCTTAAAGGGCGTCTGCTCCCCTCACTTCACCTGGCCGGTCTGAAGATTCTCTCTACGGCTCGTCCTTGCATCTCAATTCTCCAGCATTGGCAATTATTGGAGTAGCAAGCAGTTCGCAAAATGGGAGACAATAACAAGTCTGGCGCTCAGATCGAGAGTGCCGAGGCTGATCTCAACCGTCTTCAAGATGTTGACCTGAACGACAAGGGGCTCAATGCTGAAGCCCTTGAGGGTAACGCACAAGAGCATAGCCTTACCTTCGTTCAGGCAATGAAGACGTATAAGCGCGCTGCATTTTGGTCGATTAGTATGTGAAGGCTGCAAAGACAACGTGGGAGACTAGCCGTTGCTAACCGTTTGATCTCTGCAGTGATCTCGTTGACTGTCATTATGGAAGGGTACGACGTGACACTCCTCAGTTCCTTCTACGGCTACCCCAAGTTTCGAGAGAAGTACGGTCAATACCTCAACGAAGAGAGCGGATACCAGATTTCTTCCGCCTGGCAGCAACGATTCAACGCCCTAGCTGCCGTGATGAACATTCTCGGTGCCATCCTCAACGGCTGGGCTACCTCGCGATGGGGCCACCGCAAGGTGCTCATATTCAGCTTAATCTGCTTAACTGGCTTCATCTTCATTGTGTTCTTCGCTCCCAGCATAGAGATCATCCTCGTGGGTGAGATCTTCTCCAACATTCCCTGGGGTGTGTTCGCAACCACTGGCCCTGCCTACGCCGCCGAGGTCGTGCCAATGGCCATTCGCGGATACTTGACTGCCTACATCAATCTCTGCTGGGTCATCGGGCAGCTCATCTCCGCCGGTGTCCTCGCCGGGCTGGTCAATAACAAGACAGAATGGTCCTACAGAATTCCCTTTGCCGTCCAATGGGTGTGGCCAATCCCTCTCATGATCTTTGCCTATCTGGCGCCCGAGTCCCCGTGGTTCCTCGTCCGTCAGGGCAGGTTGGACGAGGCCAAGCAGAGCTTGCAGCGGCTCTCGGAGCCCAGCCACAACGTCAACTACGATGCCGCCGTGGCGCTGATGGTGCACACCAACAAGCTGGAGATTGAGGAGCGTGCCGGTGCCACGTACTGGGATGCTTTCCGGGGCACGAACCTTCGCCGAACAGAGATTGCGTGCATGGCTTTCCTCTCACACATTACAAACGGCGGTGCGCTCTACTACAGTGGAAGCTTCTTCTTCCAGCAGACCGGCATCGACGACGACATTGCATACAACATCACTCTCGGCGGCAAGGGTCTCTCATTTATCGGCACCGTGGTTTCCTGGTTCTACATCCACAAGTTCGGGCGCCGGAGAATCTGGCTCACGGGATTCGGCACTCTGGTCATCCTTCTCTGGCTTGTTGGTTTCCTGGCACTGCCTCACCAGACCTTGGGTCTCGCCTGGGGCCAGTCCATCCTCTGCGTTGTGTGGCTGGGTGTTTACTCCATGTCTGTCGGGCCAATCGTCTACACCATGGTATCTGAGATTGGATCGACCCGTCTCCGAACCCAGACTGTCGTCCTTGGCCGAAGCGTTTACTACCTGGGTAACATCATCTGTGGTGGAGTCTTGCAGCCCAAGATGCTGGCTCCCGGTGACTGGAACTTGAAAGGAAAGACGGTAAGTTGAATAATTACGATGCTGCCGAAGAGCGCTGGACTGATGCTAATGACTCCTATTAGGCTTTCTTCTGGTCTGTGCTTGCTACTTTGACCTTTGTCTGGGGGTATTTCCGCTTGTTTGAGACCAAGGATCGAACATTCGGTGAACTGGATATCATGGTAAGTCGTACAACCTCCAAATTCCTTCTTTTAAAGCTCGCTAACAGTCATCGTAAACAGTTCCAGAAAGGTGTGTCCGCCAGGAAATCTGCCAAGTATGTCATCAACAGCGAGGAGATGTTCATGGGTGACCAGATCGTCAATGAGAAGAAGGAAGAGGTCGGCCAAAATTGATTGCTGCGTTCATCTGAAATTGGCCAGTATGAGCACGATGATGAAGAGGGAGGCTTAAACTCTATGTTAAGATGACTTATTCTATTTATCAACGAATGTCATTGATCAATTTGCTACTGAGTCACTACATGTAGGAGAGTAGTTGATAAGTCGTGGCAGCGTGCTACTAGACCACAGTAGACGGATATATCAAATCATATTGCTCGTATTGTCCATGACGATTCCGTAGCGAAATAGCCATTGCCTTAGCTTCAATTGTTTGTTTTCTTTGCCGTAAGCAAGGGGTATATCCCAAGATCAGGCCGCACACGCGACTTTATCACACAATGTTTTTGAAACACAATTTACAGCCCATATCCAAGCCAAGCCAAGCAACAAGCCAAGCAACAATGTCAGTATCCGACGTTATTCTCCGAACTGCTAGCTACCTAGGATGTGGTCAGGGCAAATGACCAGGTCCTCGAGACTATGAAAACAATCATTAGCATCAACTTAAACAGAGTCTTTTCTTACTTTATCTAATATGCAGACCCTCAATCGAATGTAGGCTCATATGTCAGATAAATTAAGAAAAGACCCTCTTTAGGCTAATGCTAATGATTGTCTTCATAGGTTCGAGGACCTGGTGATTTATCCTGACCATATCCTAGCCAGTAGTTAGGAGATTTATATACAAGTCGAAACACTCACCACCGGTGGAGCCGATTTGGGTTCAAAGACAAACCCAGACTCGAACATGTCACCGATTCCGGTCAAGTATTCGTAAAGATCAATGTCGCCGGCTCCCAAGCGAATCAAAGTCATTCGGCCACGGAAGATTAAGCTTGCTGAGACGGGGTAGCCCGTTTCAAGAGTCCATCCAAACGGGGAGAGAAAAAAAGCACTTGAATTGTTTTTGAGAAATATCCAAAGTCACCTTCTCCCCACGTCTCAGTGAGCTGAATCCCCCCTTTTCCTATTAGCAGGACGCGTTTAACAAAGTATGCCGTCAAGGCGCAACAGTCAAGGTAGTATAGCCCTGCACAATTATCATAGATGCTGTCTATAGAGTTGTTCAGGAGCTTTTTCCAATCAGCTAATATAACAAATGTCTCCAAATGATATATCAATACATGACGGCCTCCTATAAGCTACCTACAATCGAGGGCCGGTTAGTTAGCTATCTTCATGAGCTCGTAGCTTGAGTGTAGAATCAAATGATTCACTAAACCAGCTCATCGCGGCCCTCAACTTCCCACAAAATATCGCATTTGCCAGTCTTTGCGGTACCAGAGCCATGGGCTTCAAGACTTCAGGACCTGCTCTTTCCTCCCGCGCTTCGGCTGCCTCCAGATCTTCCACCACGGGCCTCAAGGCCTCGGCGGTTTCGACTGCCTCCCCTACCGCCACCCTTTCCACCGCTTCCGCCCTGAGTAGATCTGCTGCGGGCTTCAAGATTGCGACGGTTTCGACTACCTCCTTTTCCACCTCCCTTGCTACCGCTTCCGCCCTGGGGAGATCTGCTGCGGGCTTCAAGATCGCGTTCTTCGAGATCATCGTTGAAGTCACGCTCCCCGAGCTCCTCAAAGTCCCGTGGGTTGACAGGCGGAGCAAGGCCAGCTCGCTCCACCAGGGTAAGCTCGCCGCTGGCATCGTTTATTTCCAGAGCAAGTCCCTTGCTGGCGAGACCGCACCAGACGAGAGTGACAAGAGCGAGATGCTGAGCGACGACCATTTTGACTTAATTGAGAGGAAACTGAGCAATAAAAATTGAACAAATGAGAATAGTAATGATTGTATAAATGGGAGAAATAATGTTTTCTTTTTGCTTCTTCTTTTGTATCTTTTGATAGGTGTTTAATGCTTGTGACTGATGTGTGTTGATGACCGGAAAGACGAAATTTTGAGAGAGACACTTAGGAGTTTATATACCTACATTTCTCATGGAGACCATAAAGATATTGTCAAACATCTTGAACTTGGGATGTTCTAAAAGTGGTAAACACCAGTTTATTCCATTCATCATCATTCAACATTCATTCTGTTGATGCTTGATAGATGTCGTCTACTACACGTTATTCGTCGAGCGCGAATGTGCCCCAAAACGGTAGAGTAATCGCGAGCCCTGTCCACTCCACTCCCACGGGACGGAAGGCAAATCCATGTGCATTAACGGTAGTGAGATCGAACCCCTGTTCACGCGGGTATCAAAGAGAGTTTACAAGCCGAAGCCTACTTCACCATGTGTCCGAGAGCCCGTAATTTGAGATATAGTGAGAAACGAAACGAGGAGATATGGCTCAAGGCAGTGCTGTAAAGTTCGTGCTTGCCTTAAGTTGAGTAAGTGTTCATAGATCGTATTCCTCTTACAGCAAATGGAGACGCACCGACATCTGCATATACACTATATTAGTTCTGCTGCACCATATGGCGACAGCCGAGACCATTCCCCAGGCTGCTTTCCAAACCGGAGGTAGCGCTCATCCATATGCCGGTCCATCCAACAATAAGCTCGGAGTTTCCAATCAAATCAGCAACCCAAGTACTCGGTCAGTCTTTTATTTACTACCCGAGCGTAATGACCCAATGCAACTCAGTCTTAGCCTCATTGCGAATCCTGTGTGTATGGTAGTGAGAATCACTTGTTTTCCCTAGCTATACGTTATCGACTAATGTTCTTTCTAGTGTCTGCTGCAGCTCGTATTCAATGCCATTTATGTTGGTAGAAGTGTATTAGAAACTCAAAAGAACGATCTGTCTAGTCTAGATCACTATCAAATTGAACCAATAAGGCAAATCTACGATATAACTCCGTAGCTCTCTCCTGCTGTGCCTCTCTACCCATATGCCACTAAAGCTATTCTACTTCAGCTACGTACATGACTTACACATTCAGCCTCGGCTGATTGATAGACATCCCCCACTCATCAATATCGAGCTATCGGCTATTGAAACTCCATGGCAGGGGGACTGGCTCCAGGGGATTTGGCTACTCTTTTTCCACCAAGCTCAATATGGCACCACCCCGGCGGTACATACTTGATGCTTCAGGACGCCCTACCAGCCAATGACATCCTTCACAACCTCACTCATTGGGCAGACCAAAGGACACGCAGTCATGTCATCTCGGGGAAATAAGTTACAATGCATACTGAAATTACCACGGGTCGACAAGCCTGTACTTAGTAAGGCGTGCTATGAGAGACTGTCTGTATTTGAAAATAGACAGCGTTCGTGGTAGCAGCAGTTTGTTATCATACACTTGATTTTCATTGTAAGGATTCACTGAACCCCACGATGAAACCATCACGGATCACGGCAATCGTGAACACCGACGGGCATGGTAAAGTTGCTTAGCCCTAGGCAAGGAAACCATGGGCCACCCCCTAACGGTGGATCGATGGCTGATCCATCTAGTGATGTCCTCAACTTGGCGCTGGAACAGAATTCTGATCGTGGCCTCATGGTTTCCTCAGCCGTTTGAAAGAAAATTGCATTGATGTTTTCACATAAAGCGGAATTTGTACTGCAGGTTTATAGTAATGCTGTACTGTAAAGGTTACCTTTCAGTGCATCTAAAATTTGGCATACTTGTGGTGTGCAAGAGATGGGAAGATGGTCAGTGTGCCATTAGATGGAAGAACCTTGTTTGATAAAATAATGGCCAAACCTAATTTTGTGTTTCTGATTCCGTCATATGCCTGATTTTCAGTTTGAAAGCGTCGTGATACGAAAACGAGACCACTAGTTGATAGAGTATTGACTGTATGTGGTATTAAGCTGGAGCAGTGGCTTACAAAATGGAGCCGTTGGAGACAATCCTGTGGATGTCATCAACTATGTTGCCTAGAATAGAAGGCCAATTTTATTCAATCGAAGCACTGGGCGTTTACTTTGCTGGAAGTCGGCAACGTATTCTACTTTGCTCGCCTACAACATTGAAGGCTTGCCCTGGAGACAAGAAATACAACCATCCTTCTTGGCAGGTGTATGACTCTATGCAAAGACCCGGAAGCAAGCACAAAAGATCTTGTGGCGCAATTTAGGCCGGATAAGGTCCCCTATTCTGGTATACCTCATTTCAACCAGACAAGAATCGACGTTGTTTGGGAGACTCTGGTGTAAGCCCCCTTTTGAGACCGGCCTTGGCTGGCGGCGAGCAGTTGAAGCGAGGCTCGCATTCCAACCAATCAAGAGGAATGGTTGAGTGAAGGTATATATTGCTGGCCAGGCGGCGTTCTGTGTGTATCTAAACGGGTGGGCAGCAGGCATTGCACACCCACACAATACATTGGCCCCTTTGCCCCAACTGGGTTCCCTATCTTAACGGCTCGGTAAAGTATTAATAGCGCATTTGCTGTCTTGAAATAATCATACTTCTCTCCTTATTTTTCTATTATTATACCTCTACATACCCTCAGTACGTAGTTGTGAATGGAGCCCGGTTACCTTCCCTGAACCAAACACAAGACCTATTTGTAGTGACATCGCTTACTTTACTATACTGGTCTTATCATTGGTGGCTAATCTCTGCATATGATCAAGGTTTATTTATTGGTTATTCTGTAATGTTTAAAGGTTGAGTATTTCCCTTCAATGGTGGTGAAAGACATAGAGCAGAAGGAGGTTCAGGGTAACACTGCTCGCTGAAGGGATCAACCAAGGCTTCCACGCCCAGATGAAATGGTAATCACACAAGAAGTCAAATAGAAAAGAGTTCAGTTGCAGCCATTATTAAGACGAATATGGATTAAGAAGGCTGAGTTCATTGATGACAAATATTCCGCTTGAACGTACGTGTTCTGACGTGATAAAATGATCCAGCACCAGTGTGCGGTTGACCACCATCTATAATAAGCGAGGCGACCAACGTGTGTCGTGTCGCGTGGCTGCCGCGCGCTTGACACACTCGTCATAATCTTGGCGTAGAATCCCTTTAAATGGTCTGCTGATCTTAAGGGTCCATACGGCGCCCAAGTCATGCATTGCAGGCTGGGTAAGAAGGCTGGAGACCGAGTACGTGGCAGCCTGAACACTCCTCGATCAGAGCATGGCATGACTTCATACGTGTCCACTAATGTTGATGACGTCTACGGACTAGGCAGAGCTGAAGATATTCATGCTGTCACTGGTGGCTTACTTGATGGATCTAGAATTGCGGCGATAATTTTCCAGCATGGTAAGTGGTCACAGTTTTATCTCATCGAGAGGTTGAAGTTGAAAGATAATACGATAATATATTGAAAACATTCTGGTGATATTGTCCTCGAGGGCAAAGAAGTCCATGTTATAACCAAATCCAGCTAAAACAAATCCTCCAAATGCGTAGACAAGCAGAAAAATTGACATTAATGAGCAAACAGACGTAATTCGAGATCATGAAACTGTGAAAATACAACTAGATGTTGACCCTCCGGGCACAAATGTAAACAAATCGCGATGCGTGAGCATGGTAGTCTATACAAAATTGAAAGTAAATCAAGAAAGAAAAGTCATTGTTATCCCTTGTTCCAAGCGCTGTTATCAGAAGACAAAAGGAAAATTAAATCAAATAATGAACGGTACCGGAGACCATTAGCCGGAATTCGGGTATCAAGATGTGAATATGAGCATCAGATCGAGTCGTCTAGTAGTAGATCTCAACTCGCTTGCGCGAAGGACGACATCGGTACAGCTCGTATACCGCGACGCAGCGGCAACGGCGATGTTTGCAGGTCGAGCATCTTTCGCTGTCGTGCTCTTCAACTTTGGGATTCTCGATACGGGAGTAGCGTTCTCTGTAGCTTTCATGACGGTACTCGCTGCTGTAGTCTCGGATTTTTGGGACCCA
Source organism: Clonostachys solani (assembly GCA_902141235.2). Taxonomy (NCBI): domain Eukaryota; kingdom Fungi; phylum Ascomycota; class Sordariomycetes; order Hypocreales; family Bionectriaceae; genus Clonostachys; species Clonostachys solani. The sequence continues at coordinate 2,278,594 of CABFOC020000002.1, forward strand.
GGAGGGCTTCGTCTCAAAGCAAGCCCACAGTTTTCCAGAGCCTCGATCGTAAGTAGCTTCTTTGCAGTACTTGATGCGGTAGTGGGAGCTGAAACGCTCGCTATATTCGTGCTTGCACATGGTGAAGACTTTGCCTCGATTGGAACGAAGTTGGTTGGTTTTGCAGTTGTTGGATAGTAAGGTCAGGTTACTTTGTGTTTGGTAGTAGCAATGAGTTTGTTGGTGATTGTTGTAGGCAGTTGGGAAGGGAAATGAGGAGATTTGGGCGGTATTTGTACTTGATGGCAAAGCCATTTTCACAAATGCAGTATTTAGACAACTAGGCAGAGAGGTCATGTGTATGAAACAGACGCGGCGACGAAAAAATGGAAAATCTCAACAAGGCAAAGCAATCAGCTGAAGCCCAGATGGCCAGCCGCGTGGTGGCAATTAGGGGAAGGGTCAGCCAAAGGAGACAGCCTTGTGCAAGACCGGAGAAGTGGACAGGCTTGGCCCAGCCTGACTTCCATTGTCTTCGCTGAACGGGATGATGGGAGTCACTGGAGTCACGCTTGGAAAAACCAATCAACACTGCCACTCTGGCAAGGCTTTGGGGTCCAGAATCAGGTTTGGGACACCCATTCGCAGAGCCAACAGGCAGTAATGCAACCACTTGGCCTCGAATTGGGCCTACATGATGACCTCATGAAGAGCAGCCACGGCGCAGAGCAGGTTAATGCCCAAAGCCAAAGCCGGGACAAGATGAGGGTGGGAAGGGGAGAAGGCAGCGAGGGTGCGGCAAAGCGAGCCTGGACCGGAAACGTGGGGAGAGAGAGAAGGCTATGGAAGAAAACTTGATGCCGGCGGAGCTGAAAATGCAGCAAAGTGTAATAAAGTGATGACCTTGCCGTGACCCCTCGGACTGCCCCTCATCCACTTCCAGCCTTGCGCAGCCGGATGAGGTGCATATCATCTGGCCAAGCCTCCATCGTCCCGTGGCACCCTTGTAAATACACTTTTGTGGGATAGCGCAGGCATCAATCTGCGCATGTAATTATGCTTTGCATATGACATGAACTGCTCTGTACCTACAGTAATGGGCCGTCCCATTTTCCCGTTCCTGGTGGACCTGACTACTGTAACTTAGTGAATCCCCTGCAGCCTGATCCTCCCACCCTGATGATCCTCCTCCTCCCACATCACTGGCCCAGTCATCCATCCCTGCATCCATTTGATCCCTCCACGTCAGCCGTGACTACGTCTTCGCAGAGCATAGCCTCAGATCGATGGCAGACTTGCTTCGGCCATCCCGCGGCACGATCCGACAAGGGAATTTCTTCGGATGGCTCGTCAACCCATTCGTCAACTCGACTTGAGGCTCAAGCTCTCTCCCGGCCTCGTCCCTGGCTCGTTCAATCCGCATCGTGCTGAGCATGCATGCGATGACAATCCAGACATTTGCTTCGGCCAGGTGCTTCCCGACGCAGACTCTGCGCCCAAAGCCAAACTGCCCAACAGGCAGCGGCTCGCCTCTCCCACCCTCGGCTGTGGGGAGGAATCTGTCCGGGTCAAACTCGTCCACATTGCTGTAGACTCTGCTGTCGTGCGTCATGGCTCTCGCGTTGGCATACACGAGTGACCCAGCTGGGATAAAGTAGCCTTCGTAAACATCATCCTCCAGCGACCGGTGAGGGACCCCGACCGGCGATACGGGACACCACCTCAGCGTTTCCTGGACGATGTGGTCCAAGTATGGGAGTTTCTCCCGGTCGTCAAATGTCGGAAGCCTCTCTCTCCCGACTACTTCGTCTAGCATGTGCTGCGCCTTGTCCTGGATCTCAGGGTGTAGCACCATATTCAGGATGAACACGATGAGCGTGCTCCAGGTCGTGTCCTGGCCGGCTGCATACACGGCCGCAGCCGCCCCCTTGATGTCATCGACCGATAGCTCGGGAGCCTCTCCATCCTCCAGTTGGCTCTGTCTCTGGTCAAGAAGCCCTTGGATTAGGGACTGGGTCCTCTCATGTGACTCCATGACTGCCTCGTAAGGCTTATCATGTAGGTTCCGAATGGCAAACCGCCAGTCACGCGCAAACTTGAGCGATCTGTCGTGGAACATCATCGGGAGACTTTTCAGCATCGGAAAGAAGTCTACAGGGGTACCACCCGGTGCTCCCCCATGACCAAGGGCATAGCTTGCATCCGTTGCAATCTGAATAAACCGATCGCTGTCCCTGCCGATCTTGATTCCGAACCCAATGCCCAAAACAACGGCCGTGGCAAAGCGCCTCATCACATTCTCCCACTCCCAGGGCTTCTCGAGGAGCCCGCTGAGCATTACAGCCGCCTCCCGCTCTTGTAGCGGCCGATACTGCACAATGCTCCTCTTTTGGAAGCCCTGCTGCAGTATGCGGCGATGCATACGAAATGCCGGGCCCCATCGCAGGAATGTCAGCGTTTTCACCCATCCCATCACTTCAAACAGCACGAACCGGGGCCGGTCGCAGTAATTGGCCCCCCTCTTGTCTAGGAGGTCTGAGGCTACCTGAACCGAATTCAAGACTACCACGGTCTGCCCCAGGACATTGAAGGAGAGTATGTCCGAGCTGTATTCCTTTGACCATTCCATGTAGGCATACTCTGGATTGTCTGTGGGAATGATACGGAGGTGTCCGAGGATTGGTTCCCCCGGAGGTCCAGGGGGTAAGCCCAGTAGGCTTTTCTTCTTCCTCGTGAGTGTGAACAAGCAGACAAACACCACGATTGCCAATAACACCAGGGCCTTGCTGAATGATTCGGCAGTTATTTGACGTAGGGCCATGATTTCAACGAGAATGTACAAGGTTCAAGCGACGAGCTGCTCGTAATCGCTGGTAGCTAGGCGATCCGAGATCGTGTTATGCCTGTGCGAAGATACTTTTATATCTAAGGGAGAAGCTTGAGACTATCGACAGATGAGGTTCCCTTCTCAAAGGTGGAGAACCATATTTTGTGCGGCAGAGGAGAAGGCCGTACGGCTATCGTTGGGCTGTCACAAGCGAGACAATGTCTCACACTCTGCCCCTCCTTCTCACCGACCCCTCTTCATCATTCCACCATTTAATCATTTGGCTTCTTTTTAATCTCGCGTATCAAATCGACACTAGTAAGGCTAGTGATAACTTAATCGAGTTGACATTCAAATACATTGACCGGCAACTAATCCGGCAAGCCAGAGTTCCATTACCATTGGTGATAAAGAGTACTGGACAAGTTGTGGCAGTAGGTTTAGGTACCTGTCAATTCGAACGACAAGAAAGGCACAGCTCGTCGCTCTCGTATTGAAACAAACCACTCAACGTTTACTCTAGGTATATTAAACTTGCGGCGATTACCACAAAATTGACGTTAGCTTTTCATTCGTCTCTGTGATCGATCAATATGAATTTCCGCCATGGGAGATTCCTCCCGCCAGGTAGGAGGATAACTTGGTTTCATCCTCATCCCCCAAGGGTCATGTCAAAAGAGATCACCTCAAAGGCATTTCTTTCGACAGGGCCAAATATCAAGGATTACATCTATCAAACAGGATTTGGAAATCGCTTCTCTTCCGAGGCCGTACCGAATATTCTACCGAAAGGCTTGAATACGCCTCAAAGGGTTAAATACGATCTATACTCGGAGCAACTAAACGGTTCATCCTTCATCGCGTCCAGGCGAGACATCCGGCATGTCTGGATGTATCGAATACGGCCTTCCACGAGCCATGGGCATGTTTCAACATCAGAGATGAATACACACGTACGTACGCACAGCTGTCACGTTCTCCCTTCATGTACTCATTTTCTCTGTCACTTTATCTTACGAGTTGACTATAGATTGAGTCAGTATTTTCTTCAGCAAACCAGAATGTGGAAGTACTAGCCACTCAAGAGTCGTGGGATCCTTTCCCACTACCCTCCCAGCATACAAGTGACGGCATAGACTTTGTGTGCGGGATTAGAACTGTTGGTGGCCAAGGAGACCCAACACTCCGTGAAGGATTGGCAATCCATATTTATTCGGCAGATTCATCCATGACCAACAGTGCTTTCTGCAACAATGATGGGGATCTTTTGATTATTCCACAGACCGGAAGGCTGAATATCCAGACTGAAATGGGATGGATGATGGTCCATCCTGGCGAAATTGCAGTCATCCAGGCTGGGGTACGTTTTCGCGTTTTACTTCCTGATGGTCCGTCTCGTGGGTATATCCAGGAGGTTTTTGGGGTTCATTATGACCTTCCCGAGCTTGGCCCGGTGGGCTCCAATGGGCTGGCATTGCCTCAAGATTTCCAATCACCATGCGCAAGCTTCGATATAGACAATTCAAACTGGAGAATTGTGTACAAGCTGGCAGGCCAGCTACATGTATGCGATCAGAACCACACCCCGTTTGACGTCGTGGCGTGGCAGGGCAACCTCGTGCCATACAAATATGCCATCGAAAAGTTTGTCAACCTCGCAAATGTAGAAAAAGACCAAGCCGACCCCACCGTCTACTGCGTGTTGACTGCGAAGTCCAAGATACCGGGCGTGTCTCTGACAGACTTCCTTATCTTCACGCCAAAGTGGGTAACGACGTCCAATACCTTTCGGCCACCGTACTATCACCGCAACATGAGCACAGAGGTCATGGGCCTTATATATGGTGAATACGGTGGCAGTAGCCACAAGCTGAAACCGGGGGGGCTCAGCTACGAAGCTAGTTACATGCCCCACGGGGAGACATATGAGACGTGGAGATATGCCACGACCAGGGAGCTGGCACCTGAGAGGATCTGCGAGGGCACCGCCGCATTCATGTTTCACATTAGTGTACCGGTCTTCCTGACAAAATGGGTTCTTGGGGGCGAAGGCGCAGGGAGGCGGCATAGTCACAGCTCCCAGGATGAGCCGTTGGACAGCTTTCAACCTCACTTCCTTGACCACGTGGAAGAAGTGAATTTGGAGCTCAAGGCAGCAGGTCTGCCTTCTTTGACCTCTAGCGGAGGGAAGAAGTAACCTTACAGATGCTCGCTTGCCTTCAGTCACGGTTACTTTTCCTTCAGAATCCTCCCCCTTCTTTGTCGCTCTATCCTAACCAAGTCGAGTGGGTCATGAAGAAGAGATGCGGGCTCAGTCGCTTGAGAGCACTGCTTTCGTCAATTTTTTTCGCTCTAGGTTAGACTATTCGATACGAAGCTTCTTTATTTTACTAGTGGCTATGGCCATTGCGCTATCATCCATTGCATTCCAGGCGGCGAGTTAATCTTCAGAGTCTGGCTGGGTGGTACGTAGAGGATCTTTGAGTTTTGATGGCGAAACCTTCTCTGACAGGCGTCACCGCGTGGTTGCCTCGTAAGTAGGCGATGACCGAACCAGCCGCAGCTTATAAAGCAACGACAAGACATCCCTCGTGCTGCGTGGAGGCAAGTCGAGATCCTCCCGCCTTCCCCTCTGCATGCGAGGTGCTATTCCAGTTGAGAAGATAGTGGCTGGCGGTCGGTAATGCCTGCCGCCCGTGAGCATTTCAGAACATGCTTCTTGTACCTAGGGAAGGCAAGCTTTGACCCTATTCCTCCCCCATCCAGCCTTCTCCTCCTGGATGAATCTCGTCGCGGTGTTGGAGCCCTTTCTGCCGGAAATCGGCTACGAGGGATTCATATTTCCCATTTTTATAAACATCACAATCCAGCCGCGGGCTCCTCAATAGTACTTTGCCGCCAATGAATCCGAATTATCTATATCATCAGGCACCTCAAAGCCAATTGAGCCAATTTCAATATGGCGCCCCAGGTCCACCTCCAGCCCCAACACAATCCATACCACCGCCAAGGACGCCATTAAGACCCATTCCGCAGTCGCCCCCTCAACCCGTCAAGCGCAGAAGCGCAGTCGCTTGTAAACGGTGTAGGCGCCTTCGCTCCAGATGTGTTCACGAGAAGGCCAACCCCCCTTGCGAGGCGTGTCGGGACGCCGGGCGATCCAATGAGTGCGAGTTCCCCCTGCGTGGGCAGAAGGATACGGACCGTGCCTTTAGACGACGCCCATTTGCAGCCACTACGTCCCAAAAACAGCCAGGTACAGCTCAAGGGACTGCTGGCGGAACTGGGACAGTCAACTTCACACCGCCGATAGCTCCAGCGGCGCACATGTATGCAAACCCGGAGCAGCAAAGGACCCCAGCGGGTCCCTCGATTGAGGTATCCTTGGGTCTCCCAACACCCCAGATGGACCGTGTCGATGTCTTGCCGCCGCCTGAGGAAGTCCTGGAGGGGTGCAACGTCTTTGTCACATCTTACTTTCAGCTGGGCTTCATCCCAAAGACCATCTTCCTAGAAAGCCTTAAACAAGACCCAAACTCGGCGAGTAGATTCCTTTTGGCATGTATCCTGTCCATATCTGCACGCTTCACACCTTCCTTGGTCCGAAGATATGGAAATCCTGCAAACGCCACGGATCACTTTTTGGAAGCTGCCAGGGCTATGGTTCCCTCGGAGATGTACCGGCCATCTCTCGAACGCATCCAAGCTTTCTTTTTGCTGGCTATATCCCAGTGGGGAAACGGGAACCGTGAGAAATCCAACATCGATATGGGGATCGCTGTGAGGATGGCTTCCATTCTAAAACTTCACTGCGAGGAGACATATTACGTGGAGCCGAATAGCACGACGGATCAGATTATCCGCTCTGAGAGTGCTCGGCGCGTCTTCTGGATGATACAGAGCCAGGAAAACCTCCATTCCGGGTATCTCACTCCAGCTTCGTTACCGCTTGAGACCATCACCACGCTGCTTCCCTGTAACGAGGGAGACTTTGCTTTTGGGACTATACCCGCTGAACGAGCTGCCCTTTCAGGTACGCCTCCTGCTCTGACAGATCCAAACCTTGTCTATTCCTCATCACGATGCCTGTTCGCGACCCTGATACAGGTTCACGGCCTCTGGGGCAGCGTGGCGAGGAGGGCACGTCGGTCGGATCAAGTCATGAGCAGACTCCCCCCATGGGATAACCAGAGCGAGTTCCAGAAACGAACCATAGAGATGCACAACTGGGAGGCTACTCTACCCGCCAAGCATGCGTTTTCTGTGGCGAACTTGAGGGGCTGGAAGGGAGAGTCTCTCCATTTAGCATATCTATCTGTTACCATGGTCCTCCGTCTCTCCAACATCGTCATTCGTCGTATTTACCTCGAGGATATGCTAGCTGAGCTCAGTCCAAGTGATGGCAACCAACCTCTGGAGCCTGAGACACCTACAATGGGCAATGCAAATGACGGCCGAAGATCGTCTCTGGGCTCAAGTCCATTGTCCAAAAGGGCCCAGCACTACATGGCTCCAACATTCGGGGGTTCGCCTCCAGGATTCTGGGGAAGCACCTCGGATACACTCTTCGAGAATGTATGGGGACTCCACGAGCAGATAGACGCCTACTTCAATATGCGCTCCCCCTCCGAAGGTTTCCCCCAGATCCTCGTTTTCTGCGTGTACATGTGTAGCTCTCTCAGCTCCCACCTAATGCGATATCCGGCCCTCTGCCCAAGGATCGCAGCGAACGGCCTAGCAGAGAAGATGGCTGAAAGGAGTTTAGAAGTGCTCACTGAGCTTCATGCTGCCTGGCCAACGAGCTCGAAGTGGCAAAGGGGACTTCAGCACATCGTCACTCCTCGGCAGAACATGAGCCCTTGCACAGATGTCGAGACACCTCAGCAGCATCCACTCATCACGACTCCTGGAACTATGAATAGTGATGTGAACAGGACGCCTGTTCCGCCCATGTTACAGGCATTGCCCCCGGAACATTTCCAGCAACAAGGGCCGGGAGCTGGATATCAGACGTCGGTCCAGGACCCGAGGCCTGATGGGATGCTCGGTGAACTGTTCAATGCGCTTCCCCCGGCGAATCAGCTGTTCAGGCTTGGAAAGGTCCCGACTAATTCACCTCCAAATGAGCTCTTAGAAATGGAGATCGAGGCTTTCATTCAGGGTGATTTTCATGGCGGTCCTATTGAGGGCTGGCTGGATGGTCCGAACTGGTTAGGGGACGACAGACGGCAAGATTGTCTCTGAATACTTTGCCAGTCGATGTTGAAAGGTGTGTCAATTATGTCAGTCACGCAGCAGTTTTTCTTTTCAAAAATTAAAATAAAAAAAGTGAATTATCCGAACACGAAGATATCGATAAATTGATTATATACCCATCGTCACAACACGATCAACACGATCAACACATTCTTGCCAGTCGATGAAAGGCAAAGGCTGTATAATGGCATCAGAGTCCCAGGCTATGTCATTCACAGATATCCGCCAGTTTCAGCCGGACATGTAGCCTGTTTCATATTTTATCAAACCATCTTATTGCCAGCCTGATTCTTTACCTTATCTCCGTTCTAATGTTAAAAGTTCGCCTAATGGTCACACTGGCCGGGATTGACACACCCGCCGCCATGCAGGTGGGAGCAGCAGCGTCATGCACGCACGACCATCGTATCGTACATTGTAGCATCAGCGCGTGTGTGCGTTGCATCGGGTGTCCATGGAATACGTCACTACGGGGGGGCTGGGGGGCCAGGGAGATGGGAGAAAGTAAGGGTAACGCGCCTACAGATCTCGCCGGCTGGTTGATGCAACCCTACATGACCAAAGGGATATGTTTGCCCATGGGGCGGAAGCTTGATGCACCCTGTGGAATAGGGCCAATCATTCAGAAGCCGCCTGGATGATGATTCTTATATACCATGGGGCATGTTTCATTCAGGTTCCTCCCGGCTGCCGGATAGGACGACTCGAGGGTCTGGGTAGCGGGCGGGTGACGTAGGATTTTTATCTACTTTCTCAACTGTCGTGGCTGTTTCTTCTTCTTTTAAACCACAGCGGCTCTGTCGTACGCCCCAGGACGCCTTGCGCCACAGTCACTGCGGCAGCGATGTTACACCCGTGTGCCGACTCCTACGAGGCCTTGGGATACGGAGAGCTTGTGGATTGGGTAGGCTGCCCTGCGCATCCTCGTATTGACACCTGCGAGGTGTAGATATGGACGCCCGGTTCGCCCCGATTTTCATAGGTCTTCAGCTGGGCGACAGAAGCAATGAGACATCAAATTGAAAGGTTGTTATCAGCAGGCCTTTTCACGATGACTAAAATAAGGAAGCAACGTATAATTGAATATCTATATAAACAATCTGTGCTGTATTGTCTCTTTAGAATCCATTATTGGCCCTTAATACATTATTCTAATAAGACCGCTTGCAGACTTGGCAATTAAACAGTACAATGTTTGAGCGTCTCAAATTCAATTTCACCCACTTGGCCTTTTACCTTCTGCTCGCATATGGTTCAGACTTCCTGCAGTGATTAGGGAGAAGCAGGCCCCGGTTTTAGTGACGCCTCTTGAGTATACGAGCCCGTTCAAGGCCGCGGTATGGGTCTGCGGCGTCTGATTCAAGAATACGAGGGATGAGTAATGGAAATGATGATGGGAAGAAATACTTTATATTTTTCTTGAGAATCTTATAGCTAGAAGTTGGTGGAGAGGGTAGAGAAAGTAAGAATATGCCTTGGATATATGAATATTGAAGAGCAGGGACTGATGCCATTTAGTAGTTGTCCGTCGAAGAGGCTCCATATCTCATAGTCTTACAGATTCTGTACTGCTATTGTGTAACAGTAGCCGTTGGACTTGGCTATGTTAATTGCAGTGACAAGCCCAAATTAGGTAGGTATTATTCGAAACAAGCAGATGCTGTGTCCATGTAGGAGCCAGGCAGGGTGATTGGAAGCCATGCCTTCGTACCCGATTATCCCTATACGAATACATCTCATATCTACAGGCCAGTTAAATATGCCATCTCGCTCACTTGTCTAGGTTATTGATCTGTTAAGGCCGTCTGTCTAGGGTTGCAGCATGCAGGGAACACTCCTTGCCCTACCACAGTGGAGACTTGTAAATTCACAAAGGTAGGACGAGGAAAAGGTGATATTCATGACTAGGGAGCACAAAATAATGGGGAGAAGGATAAGTCATTCACAATGATGACTGCTGATGCCTGGTTAAAAACAGCAGTGACGTGTCAGCACCATGTGTGCCTATATACGCCTGTCAGTGAGAGTCAAGACCAAAATACCTTTACCTACCCCACCGATTTTACGGCTTCCTTCATCATGTACGCCAAATAATTGGTGGCAGATGACCCGGAGCATCATGCCCATTGAAGATTGGATGGTGCCATCACCGCAACTATCATCCATGTGGCCGGTTCTGCCATACTCATTGAGATGACTGAGAGTGAGATTAAAGCCGGATCAACTGGCGAAGAAGCTTACAGACATGGTGGATGGCATGGCGATTTTGAATTAGCAAGGAATGCAATGATTCAATCGCCACGATGTTGTCAGTAAATATAGAATCAATGTGTATTTTGGGAAGAGGACGACGGCCCGGATCCTTGGGCCCATGCTCAAAGTGCATGGCTAGCCCTACGTCAAGGCTAATCCTACCTGGTTCGTTGAGAAGCCGGGGTGGTGCCCAACGGCTGGCAGAGCTGTTTGTGTCTCTCCGCTCGAGTGCTAATTTTTTCAAGGGCAGATGGATTGACTGATGTCTCACATCACCCAAAGACAAAAGACCTTGTTGGTTGACAGACGGAGAAGCATTGTCACACAAACGCTCCTTAAATTGGGTTATTGTCTGGGATGTACTGCAGGTATGCATGATTGAAATAGAATGAAGAAGCACAACGGAAGGAAAAGAACACGATGAGAACAAAGAAGTAATCCATCTATGTTGATGATTCTCATTGTCTAGGCCGGCAGATCATGCAGTCTGGTCCGTACACATGCACACTGCATCCATCACCACAGTTGATTTCGTAATCTGTAATTTGTTTAGAAATTATAGCAATCGATTGAAAGCGAAAAGATCAGCTCTTTGGAACTTGCTGGGTTCCCTTATGCAGGCCTTGTCGGACTGCCTACTTACCGTGTTTGGTCATATTTTACGGGCCACTCACCGTTGTTCTCACAGGCACTAACCAGGCCCTTTGCTGACATGCGTGAGGGCCAGTTTTTTGTTTGGAGAACGTGGTACGCAACCTGAAGTGCCAAGACCTGCCGGGATCGCGTCTTCAGCCCTCCAGACGGCCCGAGGCCTGTCATTTCAGCCTGGGAAAACCATCGCAAATAGCGATCTTCTGCACTTATCTCATCTCTAATAACGGAACTCAGGAAAGGTATGTATACAGTAAACTCGAGACTGACCATATGTACACAACGTTTGCTATCCCATATCGTATGGGAACAAGATGACGACAAAGCGGGGAGCCAAGAGACGGCCATGTTTGATAGTATGGAGAGAGCAAATTAATACGACGACACATCATACATGCAACTCGCACACACACACACCAAACCGCCCAAGATGAAGCTGCGATTGGCCGCGCATGGGCCAGCCAGCGGCCGGCTGGTGCGCTTTCGTGTCTGGCACCGTATATCGCGCGCGGGTGATCCAGTCGAGTCTCGGACTGTCCAGGCTAGATTGCTTCCCAGATCTGACAGTCCCCAAGAAGTGCTCTGACAAGGAGATCTGGACTTGAAAGCTGGTGCATTGTTTCCAACGCCAGAGCACCGGGATCGACAATATAGGCTCTCAGATCCAGGCACTAACGTTGCTGTCAGCGCCCCAAGTGCCTAGAGTGGCACCCGACATCTGGGAATGCAGGTATTGAGGTGTGATTGCACATGGCCGGGCACTGGAGTCTTCGACCAAACAACCCAGGCCAGCATTCTTCTCCATCTTGCCGGACAGACTTTGAATGCGAGTAGCAGCTTGTACCATGTAGCCATCATTTTTCTGTGTCGGTAGGGCACGGAGTACTTTATCTCCGACAATCCCGGACTGGCTTCCCCAGGGTTTTGCGGTGGACGAGTGAGTGGTCTCCGATTTCTCCAATGCCCACAGGCACTGTGCTATTAATAAGGTATGGTAGTATCTGCCTTCATAGTACGTGTAATTTTTTTTAGGGTCCAGGGAGCGCAAACTGTGCCCGAAGGCCTGGTCCTTTGGTCCCTTGATCCATTGCCAAGGACTTCAGTAGTTATTAACAGCTGAGAGGTAATTACCTACGGACTGCTGCTCTGTCGACACTTTCATCCGAAATTGTGTGTCCCCTGCTCGGTCGGCCGTCTTTGCAGTTGGCCGTTTCAGTGGGTAGCTTATCATCTTACGAGGCTTCCCCCCCTTGGGTGCATGGCATCATGAGTGAGAAATCCTTTCTCTGGCTGTCTGGAAGGGTAGAAAGAATTATTAGTAAACAACAGCAGCGGTTATTCACTGCCGAAAGTTTGCCAACTGCACCTCATTGACTGCTGCTTAAAATACCAGCTCGACTCCAGCGCAGCCTTATTAGCCTTGCAAGTACATAATCAGGTACCTCGCTGTACTTGATGCGATTGCCCAGATTCTGGAGGGCCCAATTGCCTCTAGACCCCACCGCCACACACGACCACCCGCAAGACCAGACCTGCTAGCGGTACACCGCCCACCCGTGCCACCACCACGATTAGGCGGATTGATGTGCCCCAAACGACGGCTTGATCGTTGCTAGTGAGCAAGTAGGACTTGAGCTGAGCCTCCGTGTGGCTGGCGAGACCCGGGCAAAACCGACAGGCCAAGTCAAGTCCAGGACGTGGGCAGCAAATTCCAGGTGCGACCGGCAGACGACTCTAGTGGCCCATCGTGGAGTAATTAGGGGTTTTCCAAGAACCTGTGGAGCGGCATCTTCGACCTGCCTGTTTGCAAGTACCTGCCAGGTATCTCAGCCAGGCAGGTAGGGCCTGGTACATGTACGGTACTAACGGTACCGACCGATTGAGCCAGCCACAGTCCGTTGCACCTCATTCCCCCCCCACCTTTCTTTCGCACCTCACCAGCACTCGAGCTCTTCCAACCACCACCTGATTGACCACAGTCGGTCTGACAAGCCTCACCTGACGGCCTCTCAGCTCGACGGCCTCTTCACTCGTTCCATCTGACTCACGATTCACATCTACCGCCTCGGTTTCCTGCCTCTTCCCGCTCCTCTTCTCCAACGGCGACCGTTCCGTCCAGCGTAGAACACCTCACATCGGCTGCCGACGCCTTTCGACTGGCCTTTCGAATTGACTGAGCGAACCAGCCACTGCCGCGCACCCCAAAGTCCTACGAGCCTCGACCCCGAACCACTCTTCCCTGATCGCATGCGTTTGGGCACCAGCATCTTGCCCTCGACACGGCGGATGAGAGCCATTTTGGCATCCTTGTGAACCCGCTCGCCGCCTTAAATGGTTGGCGCCCGGCTGAGCTGCAAACTTTCGACCTTCGTCACCTTGAAACCCTAACACCGGGTCCCTCCCCCGCCGCCCGCCTCCAGCGCAATCCCCTCGAGCGGCTGTCCTTTTGCGCAGCCCACCAACCGTCGCCATGTCTTTCCGAGGCGACCGCCAGCATCAGTATGGCCATGTGCCGCCAGTGCAATATCCCGTTTCAGGTCAGGCGCAGCAGCCTCAGCAGAATGATCTTGGCAGACGTTCCAGCTTCAATAACGGGGATGACGGTGCCTACTACGGCGGCCAAGGCTATGCTCAGCGACCACACGCTACCAGCTTCGCAAGCAATAACTCGGGCGAGGACGAGATGTTCTTGTCGAACCAAGCGGCCGCAGCTGCTCAGCGAGCAGCCGCATACCAGCACTCGAGCCCTGCCATGTCCGGCTATCAGCATCAGTATCAAGATGCCCCGCCAACGCCTTCACACTCTTATAACCCGCAGACCTTCAACCAAACATCGACGACAATGTACGCGCCGCAAAGGCACTCTGTCTCATATCGCCAGGACGCCTCGCCACACTATCCCGCCGCTCCTGCTCAAACCCCACCAACCAACTTTGCCCCTCAGACGTACAATCCTGCCGCATATGCCAATACAGCCTCGCCGCAACGGCAACATGCATATCAAGGTTATGGCGCAGAACAGGGCTATCACCACAATGTCTCCGCCCACGGCTCCCCGGCTTTGAGCCATGGGGCATCTCCCGGTGCGACCTACACTGCCGCTTTCCCACCACAGCCAAACCACACTGCCGCCTCGTTTCACTCCACTTACCAATCCAACACACCCAGTCCTGCTCAAGCTAGTGGCTTTGGTACTCAACCGTCTCCTGCAACGTATGATCCATCTCAATATGCCAACGCTCCCTACGTTCCACAAGTCTCAAACGGTGTAAACTATTCCTCGGCTCCGTATCCTACCACCCCACAGACCACGAGCGACTCGAACTTCTCCAATGATCAACAGTCCTATTTCAGCGGATCAAGATCGAATTCCCAAGCTGCATCGACTAACACTACCTATACGTACTCGCAGTCCAGCACGAGCCTCCAGAGGCACCCCATAAATGCCCCGTTGCCTAGTCGGCCTGTAGAGAGTGCCCGTAATGACTGGCAAATATCGGAAGACAACTACGATCAAGACCAAGCACTCTTGATGCAGGATATCGAGGCCGAGCTCGGTGCGATTGACTCTAGGCAACGAGCGAGAACCAACAGCCAGCAGCCTGACGGTTCCTACAGCAGCGCACCACCAGCAGTGGCTCCGCCGCCAGGGCCCCCTCCTGGCATGGGCTCGTTCCTCCTAGACGACGATAACGACAGTTCCCCTGGGGCTCAATCCCTGAGGCAAAATGAAATCGCCCGTGCCTCATCACGATCGTCTTCAAGTCCTATGCCCCCCGCTCTCCCCGAGGAGACATCGCATGGTTCAGATGGTCCACTGGGCGCGGTGGTTGATTTGAGTTTTTTCGGCGGCAGCTTTGAGCCCGGCGGCTTCTCGTATGGAGATGATGTCGGCTCCCCGCCAATTGAGGCCTCTCAGGAGACAGCTCGGCCGTTGCCCTCACCCGGGTCATACAACAATGGTGCATCAACTACAGACATTGAGCGCTCATCAAGTTACAAGTCCATGACACCACTAGACGGCGGCGATACTGGAGGCTTACAGCCCCCCAAGGCCCAACGCTTGAGCTTTGATGAAGGGGACGAGCCAGTATCAATCCACTCTCAGCAGAGTGGTGGCACCGAATCTCCTCCAAAAGACGACTACCAGGATCTGTTCTATCACCCTGGCCTTACAAACCGCCCACTTCCGGCTCCTCCCACGCCTGTGTCAAATAGCAGCTCCATGGTTTCTGTCAACACCAATCCCAGGACTCAGCAAACGCAGCCGCAGTTCGCCCAGCAGCAGCAGCAGCAGCAGCAGCAGTTCCCTCAGCAGCCGCAGTACGCGCAACATGGACACTCCAACAGTGCAGGGCATGCCGGGTTTTATCAGGCTGCAAACCCCGATCAGTATTATTCCGCCGGTGCAGCGTACAACGTGCCTCCTCCCGAACGGTCGATATCCTTGTCGGGTCATGCTACGAACCCACAGGTGGTTCCACCCACTCGATCTCGAACCGATGCTACAGAGGAAAGGCGAAAGCTCCGTCAACAGCAAGGCCTTTCTGTTCACCAGAGTGGGCCTCTTCCGGAATACGAATCTACCGATGCAGGCGCTTTTGATACGATCACTTTACCCAGCGGACGTAAGAGGCGTTTTATTCCTGGGAAACTGAGCCCTGGAGATTTCCGCAGGTGCTATGAGCCATGGGCCCTCAGCGGCATTGAAGCTTGGATCCGGGAACTGGCTGACGGAGAGGTGGACCTGAAGATAAAGATAATCGAGGAGGGGTTGATAGCACTCTTCACTAACAAGGTCCTGACGATGCATATTGCTGATGCCGAGGCACTGAGTGGTCGTGTCGTTGCCGATATGCTCAAAGCCGAAGTCCTGGTCCCTGAAGAAGAATGGGTCAAATTCGGCCCTGGCCACATCTCGGGTGTCCTTTGGCAGATGAGCGGAACAGGATGTTATTCTCCGAAGTTGCACGACTACGAGATCACCGGACGATGCTATTCCTACCACTGCAGTCGAACTCTCAAAAAGGTGGATCTTGATGGTCTCGATACCGAGAACACCAAGCCTACCGATGAATGGCACGTGTTTTATGGTCTGAAGAAGGAGGATTGGGAGTCGAAGCCCAAGAAGGAGGTTGATCGTCAGAACATTCTTCACGAAATCGTCACTGGAGAAGAGAATTACATCAAACAGCTCGATCTTTTCCGCACCCTGTATCGAGACGACCTCCGTGCTCGAAAGCCACCCATTCTCAATCCAGAACGCCAGGATAAGTTCCTGAGCGCGGTCTTCGGTAAGCTTGACACGGTTGTGCGCATCAATAAAGACCACCTTCTCTCGCAGCTCAAATATCGCCAACAGGAGCAGGGTCCTTGGATCGTGGGTTTCAGTGACTTGTTCAGAGAGTGGATTCGCAAGGCCAAATCGGAATATATTGCATATGCTACTGCATACCCCCATGCCCAGTATATGGTGCGCAAAGAGGCTGATAGGAACGTTCTCTTCAAGCGCTTTCTGGAAGAAAAGCAAAAGCACAAGTCTTCGCTGAAACAGGACTGGACGCATTTCTTGATTACACCCTTGCAGCGATTGCAGCGCTACATCCTCTTGCTGGAGAGTACCGATGGCAAGATGCTTGTAGAGAGCGAAGAGAAGACCAATCTTCAAAAAGCCATTCAAGAGATCAAGACCGTCACTTTGGAGTGTGACGCTAAGGTAGAGGAGACAAACAAGAGAGTGGAGATGATTGAACTGGGTCGTATCCTTGTTCTGCGCCCTGGTCTGCACTCAATCCTGAACCTCGATCACATGGGACGACAGCTCCTTATGCAGGGTGAATTGACACGGTTAGGATCCAGAGCTCTAAGATGGGTTGATGCTCAGGTTTTGCTTTTTGACCACTTCATGATCTTGGCCAAGGCCGTCTACTCACGAGATGGTAAAGAGAAGAAATACGATGTATCAAAGGAGGTATGTATTGTTTCTGATGAACGATACCGGACCATGCTAATGCACACAGCCTATCCATATGCGCCTCCTCTTCCTCGAGAGCATGAACGACGAGCCTGTCCAACGTCAAAAGGGTATCTCACCTCTAACACGTGCTGCTGCGGCCCAGCCGGCAACCAACGGCGGCGGACGTCCCGTACTTGAACATACGCCCACTGGCGGAACCCTAGCCTCAAACGGTTCGGGTGATGGCGAAGGCAAAATCCTTTATCCTTTCAGAGTCAAGCATCTGGGTCACGAGATCTACACTCTATATGCGTCTTCCGCTCGAGACCGGATGGAGTGGTGTACCAAGATTATTGAAGCGAAAACCAACTACGCCAAGGCTCTATTCTCGCAAAATGCAGAGCCATTCCATCTCCGAGTCCTTGCTGATGCCGCGTTCCACTACGATAGCGCATCAACATTCGCAAAAACGACTGCTGTGAATGTAAAGGGAACACCTCTCGACAAGGCAATTGAGGATCTGGAGGGCGTGCTTGGTTCTGCTCAAGGCATCGCACCTGTCTGCCGTGCACAAGTCAACTGCGCCACTGGCTTTTCAGCCTTCGGGAAGTCGGTGATCGCAATCGGAACCGACTATGGTGTCTTTATCTCGACACCATCAAACCCTCGTGGATGGACCAGGGTAAGTGCTGCGTCCTGATGACGATTAATGCTCTCCCTTCTTGCTAACTTGTTCTTTACAGACTATCCAGGTCTCCAGAGTCAGCCAAATAGCGGTTCTCGAAGAATTCTCTGTCTGCCTGGTCATTGCAGACAGGTCTCTGATCTCATACCCACTGGATGTGGTGGCTCCGGTGTCCGATTTCGCTGCTCCGGTGAACGACAACAGCCGCCGTGCTCCTCAGCGTTTGGCCAAGGATGTCACATACTTTGCGACAGCTCGAATGAAGGATCGCATGCTTGTCTTCTACAAGCGTAAGGAAGGTCTTCACACGACCTTTAAGGTAGTGGAGCCCATATTCCACAAGGCCAACGAGAAGCGACGTCTATTTGGACGGTCCAAGACCACCAGCGGCAGCACGGAAAGCTTCCGTGATTTCGACGAGTTCTTCTTCCCAACTGAGTGTTACTCTCTAAGTCTATTCCAGACCTATGTTGCTGTTTCAACTTCGAAGGGAATTGAGATGCTCACGCTGGATAAAAAGCAGCCGATGTCCATCCCCGATCTGAAGGCCCCAGCGATCGTAAACATTGCCAGCCGTATCCAGGGCCAGAAGCCAATGGGTATGTTCAGGCTTAATGAAAACGAGTTCATTCTCACCTACGAGGACTGCGCCGTCTACGTCGACAAGCACGGTGAAGTCAGCAGGACGCTGATCATGGAGTACAGTGGCCGACAGAAGAAGGCCAAAGGTGCCACCATGTACGGCCAGTACCTGATACTCTTCAATGACGATTACGTGGAGGTCCGCAATGCAGAGAATGGACGCCTACGGCAAATCATTGCTGGACGGGATGTTCGTGTTCTTGATTATGGCATCCGTGGCCCCACGGGCACAAATGCCACACAGGCACAACAGACCCAGGGACGCAACGGAGCTTTGCCCAATGTTGATGATGTCTCCAAGGGTACAGTGAAGATTGCTATGGCCCACCCCGAGATTCCAGGCAGGCAAATTGTCTTGGAAATGCTGTTGAATGATGGTCACAAGGAGGGATAAAGACTCTCGCCTGACTCGCTTGACATGCACACTCTGGCAAGCTGGGACGATGACGAGCGAAGACGACTCTTTTCAAGATACCCATAAGAGGAGACGATGTATATTGGACTGAGACTCCTACGAAGAGATGCATTCCGTTGTTTTATTATTCCACCCATAGGGAGGTGGCGGTAACACGCTCAATCTTGTTTTATCTTTCTGCTTTTTAGCTTGCATCTTTTTTCTCGCGGGGCCGTCAACTTGAGCCCCATTTCCCACTTTCTTTCTTTTTCATTATATATTATTCATCTCTAGTGTCTGACGGTATGATACCCCATCCGAAGAATCTTTGGATCTAGGGAATGGGTTCGTATGGTATGAAGCGGGTTCTTTTTTTGGGTTGAGATGATAGGATGGCCTGGATATATATAATGAATGATTTCGAAGATTTGAAATACTGTCCGCTCCTCACTGACCGGGACATTGACGACGCCACAGTTTGTGTAGGTATGCTGTGATGTCATGCCAACCGTCCGAAAGGCCTACGTTGGCTCACCTCGCTTGCCGAGCAAGTTGCTACTACAGGATCTGTCTGCCATGGGCCGAAGTAAGCCAGAGCAAAACATATCCGGCAACCGCACTTCACGCATGGCCTTGTCTTAGTAGGCAGGCAAGATGGAACATCGTTGGCCCCTTCGTTAGGTGGCTGTCACAACATCATTGAAGCAGGACCCAACAACAAAAGAGCTACGGATTTGCAGGTGACACTCTACAAACTACGATGGGAAAATGTCGTCGATAACCTTAAGAAGCTGCCTCGTCTGCTCATTCGATCTCCAAAATACTGATCGCGGCTGTGCAAAACGTTTGGTTGCAAGGAATCTAGAGAAACTTTATATCGGTTAGCATCTGGTGCCATCTTGATATGAAACGAAACAATCGAGGAAAGCCGAGACAAAAAGAAAATTTTCAGAATATGTAAGAAATAGATGTCATCTATCCACCTGGTTTAGCGACTCCGGCGAGAGTGCCACCAGGTAGAATCAAACGCAAATTACCTCATCAGATGATGCGGCGCAATTGAAGAAAGTTGTGAAAAGATAATGCTTACCATTGACGCTTTGGAAATGATTGTACTCTGAGCTCATATGAGCAGAGGCAGGGCTGCTGCAAGCAGAAAAAATGTTTGATAGAGGTGAAGAAATCTTAAGGTCAAGGAAGGGATCCGAAAAATTTAAAGGGCGTCCAATCAGGGGACCCACTTCAGCTATCGCGAGGCGCCCGTGCGCGGCAGGAAGGACAATCATCTCGGAGCCCGGCAGAACAAAGGTCCGGGAATTTTAGTTAGGGCAATGGATTTTCAGCCCGCACACCTTGATAGCCGAGTCCATCAAAAAAGTCATTGGTAAATCTAGACGTGTGAAGATCCAGCAAACATCCACTCCCGAACGGTAGACATTCTCGACTGGTACGACTGCACCCTGTTCTCTTCTCTCCTGAATCAATCTCCTGATCCGATTGATCCTCATCACTCGTTTTGAATCGAAATCCGACTAACGCGCCAGTTCTATAGACCACCGTCAAAATGGGCGAAGCAGTGATTGAGGGTTCCAACTGGCGCCTCGTAGAGGTTGGCCGTGTCATCGTCATTAACGGCGACCACCCCTACGCCGGCAGACTTGCCGCTGTTGTCGAGATTATCGACCACAAGCGAGTACGTTTTCCTGGAGATGTTGCAGAATCCGCCGGGCCGGGAATACTAACGAGCATTTGCAGGTTCTCGCTGAGGGACCTTCCGCAGACCCCGAGTTGGCCGTCCCCCGACAGGTCATCCCCCTCTCCCGCGCTCTCCTCTCTCCTCTCATCGTCGAGGGTCTCAACCGCGGTGCCCGCCAATCCTCATTGAAGAAGCAGTGGGAGAAGTCTGAGATCGACGACAAGTGGAAGGAGTCGAACTGGGCCAAGAAGCGTGATCAGATCGAGCGAAGGAAGGGTCTCACGGACTTTGAGCGATTCAAGGTCCTCCGTCTCAAGAAGCAGCGACGTTTCGAGGAGCGCAAGGCCCTCGCCAAGATCAAGGCATCCGCATAAATTGGTTGATTGCAATGGAGTCAAAAGGGGCAGCTGGAAGCATTAGACTTGGAGGAATGGGTCGGGCTGGCGAGAGCATATCGGCGCCGTATATGCATGCAAGCCGGCGGCGATCTACCTCTTGTCTTTCAGGAGGGCTGTATGTCACATCTCATCTTAAGGATGAACGGCGTCAATACGGAAATTCAGAAACCGAATGAATTTGAGGCTTAAAGTTAATATTTCTCAAACATTTAAAAGTGAACCAGTAGCAATGACGAAACCATGCAAATTCCATTTCAATCTCCCAAGGTCAAACCCGCGCTGCTGAGCCTCGCCGTAGATTGCCTGCCACATCCCGCATATTTCCTGCTCTGCGAAAATGCGGGCTGCCCCTCCTCACATGGGTGCGGTTCTGATTACCTAATCTAGCCCAGCCCACGCCAATTCACCAAACCCTAGAATTTCGCATTCAAGAGTTTTGCATCACAAATCGACGACGACAAGCTACATCAGGTCCAATTCCAGCCATTCCGGGCTCAACGCAATACTGTAAGCGCTCATTTACCCGACACCCTTTTTCGCCCCGTCGACAGGAACCGAATCGCGGTGATTGTGACTTGGAGGGGTGAAAATTCATCGCCGAATTATTTGCAGCTAACGTGGAGCTCTCCCGCAGACAACAGACAAGATGGCCAACCCCCGAGTTGAAGAGCTGCCCGACGAGGAGCCCCAGAAGACCGTCGTCGAGGATCACGAGGACGACAGCAGCGATGAGTCCGAGGCTGAGGCTGGTGCGCCCTCTGGCACCGCTGCCGTGGTCCACTCCCGCAACGAGAAGAAGGCCCGCAAGGCTCTCGAGAAGCTGCACCTGACCAGAATCCCTGGCATCACCCGTGTCACCCTCCGCCGCCCCAAGAACGTATGTGCAGACCAATTTCTGGAGGGGCCTGTGAGCCGAGCTATGAGGGGTTGAGTGCTAAACTTTCCGCAGATGCTCTTCGTCATCAACACCCCCGAGGTCTACAAGTCTCCCAACAGCAACACCTACATGTGAGCCCCTCCCTCCCCCCTGCCCGCACATGACGTATATACGTGGGAGTTGCATTATACTGATACCGCATCGCAGTGTTTTCGGTGAGGCCAAGATCGAGGACATCAACGCCACCGCCCAGCAGGCCGCCGCTGCCCAGCTCGCCGCCGCCAACGCTGAGGACCACTCTGGCCACAGCCACGCCGAGCCCAGCAAGGCCGGCGAGTCATCGGAGGCCAAGAAGGACGAGGACGAGGAGGACGAGGATGACGACGAGGAGGTCGACGCCGAGGGCATTGAGGACAAGGACATTGAGCTGGTCATGACCCAGGCCAATGTCAGCCGCAACAAGGCCGTCAAGGCCCTGAAGGAGAATGACAACGATATTGTCAATTCAATCATGGCACTGAGTATCTAAAAACCCGGCATATAGCTTTTTGAAACCTTGTCTTGGGAATCCACCAGAACCGCCGCCCTGTGCGTGAGCGCGAACAGCAATGTCTGGCTCTGTATTAGTTCTGGAGATTTACCCGGCTTCTAAAATATAAGAATTGGGCCCCAAAAAAAGAGGGACAAACAGTGCATTCTGGTTTTCTGTCTAGCTGTCTAGTAATTTTATGAATGTCGTGAAACAACTAATAGGTCTGCCAAGGGGACAGAGCGCTACGCAATAGCATAAGAACCATTTGCCGGCGCAAGTTGTGTGCAAGTTATATCATATTTACCGGCGGGGAGCAGAAGCCCCTCATTCTACCCATGTTCAATTGCTACAGATGCTACCAAAAGATGAACTGAGGTAGAAAATCTCTAGCAGAATTCATTGGGATTCAATATTTCTCGGCAATAACAGTTTATTCGAATTGGCATTTAAAAAACAATCCAATCTGCTCTTCCTTCCAAGCTCTCCCCCGCACCAGCAGGGCTGTAGGAACAGCTTCTGGACGTTCGGAACCTTGAGGGAGATGGTCGTCACGTGACGCGCGAACCGGCATCAATCATCGGACCCATTCGGCAAAGTCAACCTCACTCCCGTCAAGACCTACGATCCCCCTTCCCTCCCATCACCAAATCAACCGACACAATGGCCGCAGTAAGTCCCCCGACAGCCTCAGAGGAGTCCGCCGCAGCCCCAATCCCAACGTCCCCGCGGAACCGCCCCCGATTGAGCCCGTCCCAATTGCCCGCGACGGCGATGAGCTAATTTTTCCCTGCCAAAACAGCGAAGCGCTGCTCTCAAGCTCGACTGGACCAAGGTCACCAGCTCGCTGGGCCTCCGCGGCCAGACCGTCGCCTCCCTCCAGGCCTTCAAGAAGCGCAACGAGGATGCCCGCCGCAAGATCCAGCTGCTCTCGGAGCAGCCCACCACCGTCGACTTCTCCGCCTACCGCGCGGGCCTGAAGAACCAGGCCATCGTCGACGAGATCGAGAGGCGCTTCGCCGAGTTCAAGCCCTCCACCTACGACGTCAGCCGCCAGATCAAGGCCATCGACGCCTTCGAGGTTGAGGCCGTCAAGAACGCCGAGGCCACCAAGCAGGCCGTCGACCTCGAGCTCAAGGACCTCGCCGCCACCCTCAAGAACATCGAGACCGCCCGGCCGTTCGAGGACCTCACTGTTGTATGTTACTGCTGCCCCGGGAGGAGGAGGAGGAGGATCCTCCGCCGTGACTATGGGGAGGTGCTGACACGTTATAGGATGACGTTGCCGCTGCCGAGAAGTCGATTGATGAGAAGACCAGCGAGCTTGTTTCCAAGGGTCGCTGGATGGTGCCCGGATACAAGGTATGTGCAGCCGGATATAACCTCCCATGTGTCTCTGAATCATCTAACACCCAGTGCAGGAGAAGTTTGGCGATCTCGCCGTTGTCTAAGGGGTTCGTGTCTTTCGCTACTTTATACGGACAAGTCTCCTTTGTGTACTCTAGCCTTGTAGATACAAAAATTCGTGACGGTGGAATTATTAGTCTACCGATACCCCATGGTCAACATTCTTCGTTTCAAGGCCCGCGCAGTGAAGCGTTTTCATGAAATCAATCAGTGATGTGAAAAAGCATGTGTTAATTCCAAGCTCTGTCTGAATCTACTACTGTGACAGCACTGCAGAGTCGAAGCTCTAGCTTGTCTAAGGACATAACTCCCATAATCTATGCTCACAGCACCGGCAAACAAACCGACGACAAGAGGGCCTCCGAAGCGGTGGCCTGTGTCAAGCAATTGCCGTCTATCTAGTTCGACGCCCAGGGCGGCTATCCCTCTCAACCGCTTGGCTTTGCTCCTCGACCCCGGTTTGTTTTCTCTGCTTTATCGCATACCAATAGCTGAACCAGTCGTAAACCTGTCCCCCAACTCCACCTTCATAAGAATCATGCCTCGTGAGTCCCAAAAAAAAAGTAGGCTCGTGGTCTGGTATCTTGCCACATGGCTCCCTTCAATCTCATGCAACCCGCTGCTGCCCCTCCCGCCCGTTTATTGAGGGACGGCATACTTCTGCGTCCACTCCCTGGCGGTGGCAATGGCGGCCTGCTCGTCCTGTTTCCAGCTCTTGGCGACGTCGGCGGCGAGGGGGTCGTCGGGGTTGGGGGCGCCCAGGAGGGCCTGGATGGACAGCAGGATGGTACGAATCTGGAGCGCGGGGGACCAGTTGTCTACATTAAAAAACAAACGTGAGCGGTTTTGTGACCCAGAAGCGTGCGTGGAGCCTCGGTGTGTTACGTACTCTTAAGCACATCGAGGCAGATGCGGCCCAGCTTGTCGACATTGGGATGGAAGATCTTGGTCAGGAACCGGATCTTGGGAGGGGTCATGGGGTAGTCCTCTGGGAGGAACAGCTCCAGCTTGAAAACACCGCCTGCGAGTTCCCATTAAGTTAGCCGCCAGGTAGAGAGTCAAAGGAGGGAAACCTTGGGAGGCGGGCGGTCGATATCCAGCCTGATGTGGTCTGTTCAAGTACCTTCGTATGGAGACTGGCTGGGGCCATGGATTTCGACGTCAAAGTATCGCAGGTTGTCATCGTGTGGTACGGCGCTGATTCCGGGAACCCTGGAGGCAGAAGGCTGTGTCAACATGGGCGGGACATGCGCCTATTTGCGAGAGAATATGCTTACGGTTCGGCCATCAACCGTTCCGTCTCTTTGATGATACGCTTGGGGAGGGCGGCCTGGGCCATCTTGAAATGCGGTATCGGATGTTCTTTTGGTTACTGTAGCAGCTTTTTTCGATAATGAGCTGGTGAGTGCTGGTTCGAGAGTCCAGTCGCGTGCACGGGTCGAGTTTTATTAATCAGACTGCTGCTTGAGGCTTTCCGGTCGAGGCGGGGCGGCCTTTTTACCCAGCAAGTGCAAGTGCTCCGGGTCAGGGCTCAGGATGGCGGGGCAAGTCTTGAGACGCGGCTGGTGGAAGGAGCCTTCTTACGAGCGGTTGCGAGGTGCAGGTTCCGTATAGGAAGCGATCGAGCAGCGAGGCCAGAGCGGAGGAAGTCGAGGAGGAATAGCAAGGAAAGCTCCCTCCAGATGAATGATGAGATAGTCAGTGCATGGATCAGGAGCGGGATGGCTCCACATCTTCTGTAATGGACATGTGAGTGATGCAGCGTGGAATCTGTACGAGGTACATGGCGGTACATGGCAGCGCTGGTGTTTCCGCCTTGTCGTTTAGTACCCCAAGGTAGCTTGGCAGCTGTTCGGTGTGCCCCTCCATCTCATTCTGAGGCTCGCCCGACGCCCAATGCCCAGGTTGAATACCCTATATCAGTCCATATACATCATGACTACAAAGAACATGATTGATTTCCGCCGTGGCCGGCATTGCTCACATATTCCAACAGTCAGATCGAAGTATAATTCAGAGACGGAATTGAATCAAGTTTGAGTTATTCCGTCGATGATTTATTCACACAAGTAATGAATTATACCGAGCTAGCTCGCCAATATTCCTGAAATACACATAAAATATACATTAGCCTTCCTGCCTCTTATTTCTCCTTAAACTGGATGCACGAGACCAGGAGCCCGTCGATTTCTTCAGCCTCCCTAGGCCCAGACTGGCCGCAGAAGGCATCAATCCGCCAACATCAGGCGGGGCACTGTCTTGTCTGCCTCGCACCTCGCCGCCCCTATCTTCGTCCGGAACCACTACAGGCGGAATCACCTGTACCTGTGATTGGGTCTTGAGCATTGCTGCCTGGAGGGCAGCCCAGGACTCAACCTGCCCATTGGATGCTTCCTCTGCGCAGTTGCACTCATCACCGGCTGGACAAACAGTTTCGCCTGCTGCGTGCCACTCTGCAAGACAGTGTTCGTGACTGGCACAGCCGCACGAGAGACACGGGGGAAACAGGGCGTCCACAGGCTCTAGGCAATAGACGCACTTCAGTTGACTTTGAGTGCTCCGACAGCGGTCACAAGTACCCACTGCGCCCCCTGTGTGAAGATTTGAGGATGAGTATCGCACTGGTTCTAGCTGAGTCTCATGTAGGCGACACATTCCGGTGATATCGAGCCCGCGGTTGGAAGCCACGAGTGCCTGAAGGTGGTCTCTTTTCCCCATGACAATCGGTGACGACCCTGTCCGTGGATGCCCAAGACTGCTTCCTTCGGGTATGTTGAAGGAATCGGGAAAACGATGTTCTCTGTTGGGTGAAAGACCGACATCTTTCATATTATTGAATTTCATAATCTCCAATCTGGCCAGTGGCTCATTCCACATCTGTAGCATCTCCGCATATGCATGGCGATAGTTCGCGTACAGGCTGGCTCGACTTGGTTCGAGAAACGGCGTGCTGAGCCACCCGTCATCATCGAAGATTGTTTGATCCTCCACAAAGACTGCGACGCTTACGGGAACATGAACAAGGGATAAAGTGTCTTCTGTGTGGTACTCGTCATCTGATAGCGATGCCCTATAGACACTTGAATCACCGGCCAATGCCGAGTTTGCCCACGCATTGCTCATGCCTGGCGCGAGGGTGTTGAGTATCGCCTCAGCTGGGCTTAGCTTCTTCTTGCTTTGGTTCGGCGGCGATGGCGTGTTGTCTCCAGTCAGCATTCTGGGAACAGTTGTTGCCGTGAACGAGGAGGCTAAGCTCGTATTTGCTCTGGTCCCGGACCGGCTGTTGGTCCTTGAAACATACAAAGGCAACTCTAAATCCGCTAGTCTGCTCGGTCCTGGAGGGGTATCGCCATAAGAATACGAGTTTGGCACCAGCTCATCGCCCCAGACTGCTTCTTCTGATACATGAGATCTTGCGTAGCCGGGCGTCTGGGGAGTGCGGGGGGTGTTAGCCGCTGAGCCCTTCTCGTTTCTGCTGCTTAAATTCCAGGCCGATGCATCAGTAGGAAAATATTCCAGGGAGAAAGATGGTGTTTTCAGAGCTAGTGGAGTTTCTGGTTGCGGGAGTTGGGATTCCACGTAAGCAATGCACTCATCAGCAGAAGACTCGCTGAAAATGCACGATAACATAGCCAACATCTGGATATCGGCTATCTTCTCAAAGTAATAAAAAAGGTCCGCGATAAAGTCTCTGGCTAGTGGATGATGCCCCCATTTCACACGGCCCGATAGGTGTGAGGAGTTTCCGCAAGCCTTATCTTCCAAGTCTATCCAGTTCGACGTTTTCTCACTTTGGGAAACAATGTCGTGGGCAATCACGAGGATTGAGTTTTCCCTATTGTGTTTTTGGGTGAGAACTTCCAACGGGATGCCCGTTCTCAAGAGGAGAGCAAGGTAGCGCCAAATGTCAGCGATATCCGTGTGACCGTACTTGTCTGCGAGGACAGCGTTGTGGCTACAGACGTCGGCCCCGTCTCCGAATATGGCATATCCCTGGGCAAACTCCCTCTTTGATGGCAAGATGGAGGACACATCGTGCAAGGAGACTACATTCCGAGGGCGACCGGTGCGCCGGCGACTGTTCACTGTACCGGCTGCTGTACCAATCCCAGTCCCAGTCCCACCTCCGCTTGAACGAATAGAGCGGTTTTCACTCCAAGTTTTCCTCAGCACGCGTCGCGGGTGATACCACAGACTCAATTTATGCATGGAAGTGGATCCTGAATCACTCGATGACGATGAGTCGTCCGAGTCGTCCGTATCTGAATGATCATCCGCAGCTGAAGCTTCATCCCCGTTATACCTTTGCCTCGGAGCAGCATCGAAGGTAAGGCGACCAAAGCCGGCAAATGGCTCACCCTTAGGTCGCTCCTTGCTGACCTCTGTCGCGCTAGAAAATAGGACTCTCGCCTTCTCCTCCTTAGTAGGGAAGAAGCAAACAAGTCGACAATCGTTGGAAAACCTTGCACCACATGTCCTAGGTGGTGGTGGAATGATTGAGCGATTGATTGGGGTGAAGGAATTCTCGATCTCGGTCGGCGGTACAAGCTCCTGGGACATAGATGCAGACCCGCCGGTTGGAATATCCGCTTCCTCTTCTTCGCTGCTCGAGCTTTCGTCTTCCAACCCTGTTATATCGTCATCAAAGTCGACGTTTTTGAAAAATGTGCTCGACTCCAGATCCGCTTCACCCAAAAGGTAGGTAAAGGCCTTTTCTAAACAGTTCTTCTTTCGAAGTAAGAATCGGTGGGCCAGCTCGTGGATTTCTTTGGTAAGGCGTGCGTGTGTTTCCTCTGGAAGGAATGAGGTCTTTTCGATGAGAAAGCTGGGGGCGCTCGAGGTTGGATAGTCTTCAGGAATATCAATTTTAACCTTAATAAAGATGGTATCCCCACTCTCACCCCAGGGCCCATTCAGTGAGGCGTTGAGAGTCAGTGTGTCCATGTCGATGTTTTCCCATCTTATCTTGGGGATCTGTGTACTGATACGTAGCAGTTCATCTTGCACCGTGTCCGGTTCACCCCAGTCGTCATCGGGATATCCGTGACCAAAGATGCTAGAGTCCTTAGACATCTGCCTCTTAGGCATGTTGGTCGTTTCCTTTCTTCGGGTGATGGTGATGCCTTTCAACCAGCTGATTTGTGATTGCGTGTTGTCCCGCTCACCCTTTACGGTGGCCTTCATTGAGGGGCCACGCCAGCTGGATTTCGAATGCTGGCCTGGAGGCCCGGATCGCATGCTCATTGTTAGAGCGCTCTGGTGCTGTAGGGCAAAGGCTGCCCGTGGGTCGCTCATCGTGCCGGTTCTTCTATCTCTAGCAGAATCATCATCCACGTTGCGGAAAGTTTTATATGCTGCGCCTTTGCGTGTGAGGGTTATAGCCTTTGGAGCTCGTCCCCCTTTGACATAGCCGACATCCGAGAGAACTTCCGGATCAAGGCACTGGAGCCTGAGTTCATTGTCAGTTCCCCAGGAGACAAGTTGGAATTCACGATCGTCGGTCCTATCTTCGGAAATACCACCACGAGTCCTCCACAGGAACTCTTTGGCTTTTTGGGGAGCATGTCCAGGGAATATATGCACAGGTTTTGTAACTTCTCCTGTGGGAGTCTCGTCGAGTCTTTTCCGATCATACAAGTACAGGTCACCAGGTTCGTTCTGAGGCATGGCAAGCATTCCCCATCCAAAAGGAGTATGCCGAGCCCTCCAGACTGGGAACTCGGTGTGAATGACATTATCGGGCTCATTCATTTCTTTAGAGTAATCCCAGAACTTGATTGTTTTGTCTAGAGAGCAGGTTGACAGAGCAGTCGGCTTCACCCGATTCCAGTCTAAGCCGTAGATTTTGGTCTTGTGCGCGTTGATGGACTTCAACGGTTCGGAAGCTCGCCGGTCATCCCATACATGAAGCCATCGATCATGGGAGGAGGCTATCACGTGGGGATCTTGGCGGCTGTACTTGACTTGGGTAGCCCCGGCAAACCAATCACAGTACGTGAGGACGGGTTGCCTGGGTCGACGTAGATCCCAGGAAAGAACAGATCCGTCCACAGAGCAGGTGGAGAGGAGATCTGGGTGGTGAGCAGAGAAGTTGATATCAGTGATGGCTCTGGTGTGGCCTTGGAGAGAGTGCTCAATGGCGCCATTGGTGGAGTCTTCCCTTTGATTCAAATTCCACACGAGGGCACAATGGTTGGCAGTGGATACAATCCAATAATCTCTTGCTGCGAAAGGGGACCATTGCACATCAGTCACCAACCATGGAAGCCCATAGCTGCGCAGCCTCCGCGGGGGATTGTAAGGCGAGTCTAGGTCGATGATGGCGAGGCCATCAGGAGACGCAAGGGCTATATCGCGCCCTGACGGCGAGATGGTGGCGGACCCAACCAATCCATCAACATGGATCGTGATGTCCGACTCAAAGCTTTCACTGTCATACGCAGATCTGATTACCTTTCCTTTCTTGGAAGGCTCAGCAAACCGATCGAGTGAGGGCATGGTGACGCCCTATGTACTGCTTGTCACATTGAAGGCAGGGGATTTCATCAAATGGAGACAGTAGGATGTTATGAAGACCTGCTCAGAATCATCAAACACAACGAATGGAGCGATTGTGTCGCGACAAGCTTACGGGTTGTGCTGCGGGTAACAAGACCCTTGGGAGAAGAATTGACTTGCTCGTATGTAGTTGGTCCAAACCAGACCAAATCTCATGGAGTTGAGAATGGCATCACCCTCGCTGACTAAGCACCCCTTCCAGCTACCATATCAGCTATCAAATCTATAGCGGCAGTCGCTAACAGTGAAGAAACCCGGCCCTATCAACATCTTTGATACCAAACCCCAAAAATATGTGCAACACCTAATTCATTGAAAGTTTCTGTCGCCTCAAGGCCTCGGAAACTTCTCTTCCCCAAGGATGGCCCTTGGGACATATATGGGCTGATTGGCACCTACCGTACCTGAGGTGCTTTCCTGAGCGGGCCGTGATTTTACCAGTGCGCTGAAGCTTCTCCACGCAAGACACCTAACCCACCCAGAAAGCAACGATGTCATCTTTAAATTTATCCATGCTACAGGGATAACAGTCTCAGCATGAAAAGTAGGCAGAAATTCAGAAATGAAGCCAATGGCTTGAGATCCTGCATCGACAACTGGTAGGCACGATCGCCTGTCACCAGCCGCATGGAACATTGGGAGGCTCCAGAGCCCGAAGCCCTTGGGCACCCATCGAAGAAGAAAAGATTTACTGCCTGCATTGATAATGACGGATGACTTTGATCCTGAGGGATCGCGAGCAATGCAACTTCAGTGAAAATCCGACACTCCCCATTCCTCGGGTGGAATCGTACGGCGTTACGCCATGCCCGGATTGATAGGGAGGGGGAGGATCAATGGACATACGCGAATGCTACCTCAACGATCGCTAAAAAGTCTGCATCCGGAGATGGGGACAGCCCTAGGTTCTGACCCCGGACGCTGAGAGAGGATGAATGGAGCCAAGCACCGGCAGTTAGAAGGGGAGAATGGAAGCAAAAGTCCATTCCGTGGTGACTCTTCCGTTGCCTCTCACCAAGACTTAATGAGTTGCATTGATAAGTCGATCTGACCCGATCTGGTGCCAGGTACGGCACCTGCCGGCCGCCTGGATAACCTTGGAAACGTGGACAACGTGGATAACCGCATCCCCGTCTGCTGCCAGGTCAGGCAGCTCTATTGCAACCGACCTGTATGAACAATGATTCCTGTGATACATACTCGCCTCTCATGCCAGCCTCTTCCCGACCCGACTCGAGCTCAGAGGTGTGCCTGACTACGGCCAGCCACAGCTAGGGCCGTCTATTTTTCGTCACTTCGTATTCCTTAGTATCCAATGCCCTGGCTGACTGACAAGTGAGGGCGATGCAGACCACGGCAACGCCTTGCGCTGGGCTGGGCCCCACAGCTTCGAGACCACTAACAGCTTCGCACCAGCATGCACCACTGTTTCATCCGCCCACTCCATGTCGTGCCCGCCGACTGGGCATGGAGTTCGTCGGTGGCCTGGATCGTGGGCCGGGCAGAGCATCCAAACTATCTGCAGCCTGCCACATTAGGGAATTCGGACATGCCCAGTCACAGACGCCAATTCGAGTCTTGCAACTAGGGTTTGCGCTCTGGCTGCTCACGCTTGGGTCGGCCACTTATGCGACCCATGTTACAGCACAGAGAACATGGTCCAGGTCGAAATCATGGCCGCCCGGGGCCACCACGACTGTGGGTGAGATTGTGCTTGGGGTGGTGGTGCCACCCTTGGGCGGCGATCGCCTGCCATTCGACCATTTGAGAAGTTCAGTTAAAACTGTGCCGCAGCCCTCTTTCGTTCCTTCTCAGCTGAACCTGCCTTTAACTTACTCTCATGCCCAACTTCGATTGAGGGGGGGGACACGGTTTTATCCAGGCGACAAATCGACAACACAACTCCAGCCAACGAAGACCATGGCCAACATGTCCTCATCGGGCCGCGCCTCAGTGAGCAACTCATCCTCACACTCATCAAAACCTTCCTCGAGCTCCTCCAAATCCTTCACGCCTGACTGCATCGCACCTGAGCAGCGGCCCAGATTCATACAGCCTGGCCTCCAGACGCTGTCCTGGCCTGAGGAGAGAGGCTCTGCCTCCATTATCTACGCCACCCGCATCTACGCACCCATCGCCCTCGTCGCTTCTGCTCTCCTCGATACCCGCTCCTACAGCTCATGGAACCGGTACTGCCCCACCATCCAGGTCAACTCCCAACCTCGATCTACTGCGCCGATACCGTCCATCGTCGCCCGGGACCCTTCTGTGGCCGCCATCGCCAACCTACCGAGCACTTTGCGTGATGGCGCCACCTTCACCCCGCATGTGTTGCTGGACGTCGCCTCTGTCCCCGAGACTGCCTCGGCTGCCATGCAGAACTCTAAATACCCCACCTACAACACCAAGGCCTGCCCAGAACTCCAAGTCAGCTGCCTAGACCAGTACCTGCGCCCAGACGGCCGCATCTGCATGAGGATGGCCTGGCGAGCGCGCGGTAAATTAACCAACTTTCTCCTACGCAACGAGCGCGTCCACGAGCTCGTCACCTCACCCGACGACCCCAACATGACAGACTATGTGTGCTGGGAGACGTTTTACGGGGGACTGAACGGTGCCATGCAGAGTGTGTACGGCAAGCAGATGGAACGGGGTTACGGCATGTTTATGGATGGGCTGAAGAGGAATTCCGAGGAGCGGGCGCGAGGCCGGGCCATGGCCGAGGAGGTGATTGAGCAGAAGCGCTCCCATGCCGAGGATGGCCTGGTTCCTCCCCCGATCGTATCGATTTAATGAGTTTTGGTTTGTTTTTCGGTGTTTTGGGGGGAGGGAGGGGGGGAAACGTGGCCACGTGTAAGGCCATTTGGGAGCGCATAGATACAGATACCCAGGTTTACTTTCCTTAAGGATAATTTTCATTTCTTAAAACTTTCTTTATCTTTTATATGCCAGTTCCTCCCCTATCTCTTTTTCTTTTTCTTTTTTTCTTATAAAAAAAATGTAGACCCATTAGGGCTCCTTCTTCCCAACATTGACACCACCAGTCCAGTCCTTTCAAGGGGCAATGCCGCCAATCTCCTGGGGCTTGAAGTACACGGTGAGGATTCCGTCACACTGGACGGACTGGACCACGGTCTTCACGACGCCGTGGGCGGTGCAGGCGTCGTCATAGTACCTCAGGTCCTCCAGGCTGGCGAACTCGGTCTTTGAGACGAGAGTGTACCCCTGGCTGCGCTGGTCCTCCTCGGCGGGGCCGACGACCATGGACAGGATGTACGGCTTGCCATCCTGTACAACACGGAAGGGGAATTCGTTAGCCTTGGTACTTTTTTTCCCTTTCGTTTCTCTTCATCTCATGTGAGGACAAGAATTGGGGGCGGGAAAGAGGGAAGAGGATTGGAGGATGGTGGGGGCCGTGAAGTGCCCAACTGACCTTCTGGTTGTTCTTGGCCAGCGCATTGTACGCCTCCAGCATCCGCTTACGATCCTCCTCCTTGGGCATCTTGAACATGGTGACGCGGTGCACACGGTCGGCCATTGCTGCGGCTGTCTTGCTGTAAGACCTGGCTTGTCGTTGGAGTGTGGAGGTGAGTCTTTGTCGGAGGAGCAGAGGGTTCATGAGGCACCGGGGATTTATGGCCTGTCCTGAGCTTATGAGGGGAAGAACGAGTCGTGCTAAACTGAAAGTGCGGAAATTGGGGGAGCAGGTCAGGGACGGAATTAAAAGGCTCTTGTCGGCTCAGTTGGCGATGTCGGCCACCACGCTTTAACCCCTCCCCCGCAGTTTGGGGCTATGTGGGGAGGCTATAAGACAGACTGGGTGCAAAGCGTGGGGGTCATCAAAGTAGAGGTATTGAGTGCACAGGTAACTATTATTTTTCTTGCTCATATTGCAGCAATGGCTGGTATTGTTCTGGTATTGTCTATACAATATGCAAATGATAAAAAAAGCGTTCAACAATGTCTCCGCCGCCAATGATGACGTAGTTTTTGCACCAATCAGAATCCGGCAGTAAAGTCGTATCATCATCTAACTCAGCTTCTCTAACAAGACAACCACAAATGATGCTTCAATGTTCTGTAAATGTCGATCTGCAGGGCAGCAACACTGTCTCGCAGTGGTGGATGCCGAACCGGAAAAATCTAGAGACAAGTGAATAAGAAAACGGAATAATAACAACAAAAAATGATCATAGTAGAACCATTGATGATGGCATGATATGACGACCATGATGATAAATCATGTAGCAATGCTCCTCCTCGCTCTCTGTTTCGCCGCAATGCAGGAACACCCAGGGGGAAGGCGCCAAACTCTTTATGCATAAAAACACCCAAGACTCCGCTCCCGATGCTGAGAGTAACACCGGCTGACGCCCATAGCCTCACAAGAAGGCACAAATAAAGAAAAATCCCTGACTTCTCCTCTCAAGCTGCCGGGGAATTAGGACTTAGTCCCACAATCCTTCGGACAACAACCTGCATCTTTTCCACCAGCTCCGGGATACGATATGGCTTGACAAGCACATCATCGCACCCGGCCTGCTTGGCCTCCATTATTTGTTCCGGCCGCGCATTTGCTGTGACCGCAATGATAGGAATACGCCCCCCAGATGAACAGAACACTGACCCCTCTTGTTCAAGCTCCCGTATCTGTCTGGTACAGCTGAGTCCGTCAAGAATTGGCATCTCGATGTCCATCAACACGAGGTTGATGGGGATAGGCTGCGCATTGTTGCTACCTGAGAAGGAGCTCCTATTATTTGACCGGCTGCTTCCACTAAGCGCCTTGACTGTCGTCTCACCCTGACCAGGTGCCTTGGCCTTTGCCCCGACCGATTTGCGCAATTTCTCCAGCGCCTCTACACCATGGTTGGCAACATCCACCAAGTAGCCCCTGTCTTGCAGACCACGCCGAGTGATCTGCTGGTTGATGAGGTTGTCCTCCACAACAAGAATACCATCCAGGCGAATGGCGATTCCGAGTTGAACCTTTTTATGGAGTCGATTTTCCTTGAGCGTTGCTCCCTGCTTTCCTCCAGGTTCTAATGTTACCCCAGATCGTTCGGCCTCTAGTCTGTTAACAACTCTGGCCGCCGCCGCAGTGGCTTCAGCTTCTGCCAGCGCCTCCGGAGTCGGAACATAGGCCTCGATGTAAAAGGCAAATGTAGATCCAACTCCTACCTCACTTGACACACCAATTGCCCCATTCTGCAACTCTGTAAGTCTCCTTGATATGAAAAGCCCTAGGCCAGACCCCCCGTACTTAACGTGAGTCTTTGCACTGGCTTGGACGAACTTGTTGAAAAGGGTACCCATCTCCGCGTCCGTTAGACCTTGGCCTGTATCTTTGACCTCGAATAGGAGATACACCGGGTTACCCCGGCCTTTCAAAGCAGGCTGCTCGTAATCATCCGCTTCATTCTGGAAGCGGGGGATGAAATCGGCAATTGTCATATCCCGACCGGGCCGCGATAGGGATCCTTTTACAGAAATTGCCACATTCCGCACCCTGCCAGACTTGGTAAATTTGAGTGCGTTGGTAAGAAGATTGATAAGAATTTGTTTGAGGCGAGAAGGGTCCAGATCCAAGTACTTGTGGTCCAGGTCGGTGTATGATGGGTCCACCACAGACGTCAAAGCAATGTCTACCCTTCGAGCTTCGACATCAAACATCTTGAGTGCGTCAGCAACAATATGGATAGGATCCACCGTGCAAGGCGTGACAGCGAGAAGCTTTGAGTCCAGCTTAGACATAGTCAAGATATCATCGACAATGCGTTTTTGGTGTTGCGCACAGGTCTCAATGGTCTCTGCATTCTCGATACTGTCCTTGATGAGCCTCTTCATTTGGCTGATCCTTTCCAGTTCCTCGCTCTGAGACTGTGATAGGCCCGTGGTGGCGCGTGAAGGCGTCATCGGCTCTGCCACTTCGTCGAGCTCTTCTACCCTGGCAAGAGACGCAACGATGGCATCGGCGCAATGGACAATAGCACTTAACGGGTTCCGCATTTCATGGGACGTCATATCAATGAAGTTCTCTTGCTGGCGCTTTGACTCAATGGCTTCGTCCTTGCGCTTCCTTTCTTGATCCAGCTGCCATTTCTGCAAAGACACGTCGCTGATGCAACCAGTGAAGGATTGGATAATACCATCCGAACTCTTCACAGGCATGAAGGTCGCAAGCACGGAACGAGCAGACGTAATTCCCTGACCAATGGTATTTTCGGCCCTCCAGGTAGTTTTCAGCCTGATGTCGGCAGACTGGGAACGGCCGGATGCTCGCAGCTCATTTAACTTCTGCTGCACAATCGGTAGGTCTTCTTCCACAACGCAAGTTTGCCATGGGTCGAGATCCACCTTGACTAAATCGACTTTGGGCAATCCACTCAGCTCCCAGAAGGAATTATTAGCACTGAGCAACCGCCCATCCAAGCTGATGTCATACATTCCAACAGTAGCAAACTCAGCAAGGCGCTTCAGATTCTGTGCTTCTTGTGCACGCCTCACGGCCTCTTCTGCCGTGTCCTTCTGTTCCGTCACATCGGTCAAGCAGGTCAGCATCCTGATAACTCTACCATCATCAGCACGCTCTGCCTTTGTGGACGCCAGTACGTGACGTCCGACCCTATCATCAATGCCAGCAACAGAGCCAGTTCGGGACCTAGACCCATTGAGCTGAGGTTCGGTCCGGGGGATGCGGAATTCGAATGTCACAGTTTCGACCTTTTCCAGCTCCTCGTATGCCTGCACAATCTTGGACCTGTCTTCTGGAATAACGCACTTTTGCAGTGCCCCTGGAGCAATAGGTCCCCTCGGGTATCCAGTTATTCGATACCAAGCGTCATTGGCAAATGTGACGTTGCCGTGGTTGTCTGTAATCGACATTCCCACTGGGATAAATTCAGCGACAGCCTCAAAGTTTTGCGTCGATTTGTTGGTCTGCTCCGTCTGCCATGCGAGTTTCCGTTGCAGCATGGCGGTATCATGGGTTGCTTGCGCCACTGCGTTTCTACCGCGTCGTGCTTCTTCCTCTAGCAGAACAGTTGATGCAAGGGAGCTTGTCAACTTCTGGTGGAGAAGCGAAATGAACTGCCGGTAATCATTATCGTAAGGTCGCCGAGGATTAAGACCCAAAAAGAGGATGCCCATAATGCTTTCGTCATTAGTTGGTCGAATAGGGCAGATGACAGCATTTTGGCAAGCATCACCAAAACCTCGCCACTCTAATCCATCCAGAAGCCTCTCTGGTAAGGTCCCATCTTTCTTCTGGAGAAGTAAGGCAACTTGGGCTTGAAGCGCCTCACGGAAGCTCGGTGCCAGTCCATCATCCGTGTCCCGAAGATCAAGGATGGGCGGCGCGATAGGATGACCAGCCGGCACCCCGAGGGAACCTGCCAATTTACACGTTCTGGGGCAGTCGTAACGAGACCTCGACGAATCAAGGTCATCATCATCCACGACCGAATAAACGAATGCCAGCGGAACGTCGTATGCTGGACTCCATCGCTCGAGCTCCTCCAACGTCTTGGCCCAATAAGACTGCACATCTCTTGCGGTAACCAGAGCATTACCCAAGTCGATCAACATTTTCATTCTCCTCTCCCAGAGCCGCATTGAAGTTGTCTCGAGCAGAGAATGCTGGATTCCCAGGCATCGACCTTCGATAATAGGGTTGAGGGCCCATTTGACATATGTCTCCTCTTTCAGGTCGTCAGATTTCGGAACAAAGAATCTGGTTTCATCTTCCAGCCTACAGCGTTTGTTAGGGGGGGCGTTCCATACAGGATCCAACTTGTCCTTAATTTCGGGCCAAATCTCCAAGACTGATCGGCCAAGAGCATGCGGATGATCTGTGCCAACGAATTTGGAGAAAGCCTCGTTGTATAACATTAGATATTCTGGCCCCCACAAAATCGAGCTTGGTCTGGAGTCAGAGATGGTTTGGTTAAATGCTTCCTGCAAGCGTACAGGCCAAGAGTTCATAGGACCAAGGGAGTGCCGAGCCCAGTCGACACTCTGGATCACGTCGAGGAAGGGTTCAAGGTCTGATGAGAAATCCGGCAACATAAGCACAGGCTGTGGCTTGTCTCGGAACAGAGGTACCGCAGCAGCACTCTCAAGTTGATGCTTATCCATGGGCGCAAAGTCAACGGCCTGGGTGCTCACCGGCTCGGAATGATGTATCCTCGAAATCCCTTCCATGACCTTCAGTCGCTTCTTTCTTGGGGGCTCAGATGACGGAGGAGCCTCATTCCCACTCATGACAATCCATTGATTTTGTACGACATTCCTTGTCCAGTATACACCAAGATACGAAAGCGAGTGATGCGCATCAAGTTTCAGGTCGCGGGTTTCGGGAGCTGGGCTATTCACCCAATTCCAGAAAGGAGACTGAAGCTCATCTTCTGGGATCGCAAGAATGGCTTGCAGGAGTGTTGAGTTCGAGCCAAGCGCCGGGTTATGATATATGATTCCCTTTGGCTGGTCACCAGATCCCACTGGTGCAGTCGAGCCAGGCTTCTGG
Source organism: Clonostachys solani (assembly GCA_902141235.2). Classification (NCBI taxonomy): domain Eukaryota; kingdom Fungi; phylum Ascomycota; class Sordariomycetes; order Hypocreales; family Bionectriaceae; genus Clonostachys; species Clonostachys solani. The sequence goes on from CABFOC020000002.1 coordinate 2,317,226, forward strand.
TTTGCGACAATGAAGGTCGGTCGAGGATCAGAGTCGAGCAGGCCAACCAGACTGGCATCCTTGAGCGAAGATGCCATTATTATAACGACAGCCGTAATCGACCGGAGAAAAGCGCGGGGAGCCGATCGTAGACAGGGAAAACTCCATGGATCGTCACCAGGTTCGTCGCGTAGGAGCTCAAGGATAGAGTAGAGTCGATCGTGGGAAGGAATGTGTGTGCCGACAACGATGGCGCAGGCCTATCGCGATGATCTGAAGCGAAGCGCTCAACCGCACATGGCCATATCGGCAGCGAGACCGTAGGACAGGCCGATCGTACTCAGCTGGAGCAGGCGAGAAAGGCTAGAAAGCCGCCGACGAAAGATGCGAGTTCAATCATGAACTTGAGCTCCACCTGATCGACGACTTGGTGGATTCAACTGACTAGCCGCAGGGAACAGTACGGCCGTTCACCTGCTGTAAACGTGCCGTTGGAGGACCTGCAATATTAGGTGTGTACCGCTAGCATGGGGGTGGCGGACGTGGCGCCTTATTGAATGCACCTGCCCGGGCATAGGGCGTGATTACAGGCTGTAACCGCCCGGCAAGGGGGCGCCACAGTAATGTACTCTCCTTACCTAGGCGGAATGGTGCTGTAGCCCAACAAACCTGCCATCCAAAAGACATGGAGTGCATGGCGCAAGGTCCTAGAAAAGCAGGCTAACATTATAAAGAAAGCCATGGCAAATAAAGGGATGTCTATAATATATGCTGACTGACCATCTATCACCCTTTTGCTGTCCCTTGACGACGGAACCACAGCAAGCCACTCTATGACACCCGAAAGGTTAAATATCCCCTGACCAGCACTGTCTTCGTCTCGTCCCAGGTTGGACAGGCACGCCATGATGATGCCATTAGGAGACCACAAGTCCGTCTCTTAACTTGAGACGACCAGGCTCATATAGGTCCCCCATGCAATCCCTGCAATCCCACCAACCAGATTCCTTGCTTGCACGGTCTTGATCAAGGTGAAGTTGACCACCGAAACAAACGGCCAGAGCTTCCACGACGCCAGCATGATGGGCCAGAGCTCACCAACTGATGCGTCCCACACGTCCTTGAAATCTACCTTGGAGAAGTCCACAGTGCCTCGGGTCGTCCAGTAGTCAATCGCCTTGAACACGCTGTAGATGTGAGGGGCTCCTGGCATTGCGTCGCGAATTGCTCGGCTGTACAAGGCAAACAGCATGTTGTTGACAACAGCACCCAGAGTCTGGTCCAGAACCAGCTTGATCACAGTATTGCGAACTGATAGCTTGGGCGGAGGAGCAGGCTCATCTGACTTCTTGGGATGAGGTGCAGGTGGGTGAGCCGGGAATGTAGACTCAAGAAACGATTGCCTTGGCCCCTGTCAGCATTGAAGTTCCTGTCCGACCACCCAGTGGATAAGCAATGAGGTCCCTTACCAATAGAAATTTGGAGGCGTGCTGAGAAGGGCAAATAAGATGAACTGGAAGAAGGGTATCCAGTCTATCTTGAACTCAACCTATGCGCAATTCCATTATCAATCTGAGGAGCCCATGACGTATTCGTTCAACCAGAATGATTTCGGAGATTTTTGAGCCGCTTCTTACCTCATTCTTGTATGACTCTATGTATTGTGCCAGTATGTTGGCTACACCGCTCAGCAGAACGGCTTGGAGCGTGGCCTCCCTAACTGGTGAAGGAGCCATAGGTAACCAATTCGGCTGAAAATGCCTTAAAATATCGTTCAAATTACCCAGAATATCTCGGTGGCAGATGCAATTCTGAAGATTGTGGAAAGAGGTGGCCAGAAGATAAGCGCGAAAGGTTAGGACAAGTCGTGGCGGTGGTTAAGTAATGTGCCTACTTCATTAAGGTTAGGCAGTTGTACCCTTGTGGACGAACGGATATCGACCAGTGATAGACAATCAGAGTCCGCCCCAACACGCCAAGCATCACGCATTGCCGGTGCCTCTATCCGTCGCAGGTATACAGTTACAGCAATAATCACTTAGAATAAAAACTCGTAGCATTCATTTCTTTCTCCTTATTTACTCTTCTTTCCTCCCCTACTCTTCGAGATTCATCTACTCTCTTAATTTCGTCTCGTATAATTATCGCTGATAGATGAAATGTGCAACCAAGCTCCCATATATCACCCAACCTGAGCATGCCTTTTTTAACCTTGAGTCTAAGCAGTGCCAACCATGCTTGCGCGCCCTAAATCATTCCCGCCTGGTCCTTGTCGCGTCTCTCTTACATTTCCGCCTCGTCGTAAATCTGTTACAGGTCCGCCTTTCAAGTGCGGGTCAAAACCCACATGAAGAAGAGCTGGACGAAGAAGGAATAAAAGAAGAGGAACTGCGTCCGCTGGTTCCTCTTTGCCCTTGAATCAGTCTGCATGGTTCCTCCAGCGGCATGTGAGTTTTCGGGGAGAAGAACGTATTTCAGGGATCGCATCTTTAGAAGAACTCGTGTTAGTCAAGGAACATGAGAAAAAGTCGAGAATTTGACACGTGTAATATGCAATGTGAGCAAAACTTACCAAGAAGAAGGAGTTTGCCATGAAGGTGTAGATGAAGACGGTCCAGCCAACCCAGCCGCCAGTGCCCTGCCCGGAATTCAAGATCTGTGAAACGGCGATCGTGACGATGATCCCTACAAACTTGTAGCCCGAGTAAGCAATCAAGTCGAATAACTGCGATTGGCTAGAGATGCTGAGAATGTAGCATCCGAGCTTCAGGGCAACTAGTTCAACAACCATCACAATCAAGCCAATCGTACCCGTGTATCCCAAAAGTTCCGGTCGGTACTCGCCCCTCAAGCCTGCGATCAGAGTCGATAGAAGAACGTACGTGACGAGACCCATTACTGTTTGAAATCCAAGTGTCAGTTTCCCGTCTCAACTGATCCAAGCGTAAAGTCAATCAACCTACCTGGAATGTACATGTCGGGGCTGTTGACATCGTCACGGGGGGGCAGATACCACCCATCCTGCCCATTGGCTCCAACCACCTGCTTGCGCAGCCAGCTCTTGTGCCTCCAGGGAAACAGCACCAAGAAGAGCTTGTTGAGGACATACGAGTTCGAAACGTTGAAGTAGTGTTTTAGTGCCGAGACGTTGACATATCGTCCAAGCTGTATTCATCATTAGCGACGTCAAACGTAAGAAACGAGGCCAAATTGCCTCCCAAGCTCGCGAGGAAACCCACATTCTGCTCGACATACTCCTGGCCATGCTTGAAAGCGGTCTGGCCAAACTGCGCCGCCACCTGCGCCGTAGGATCGTTCATGAACTGGCCATAGGCGCCAAAGACGTTTCCGCTGGTACCACCCTGTTGTTGGTATGGATTCCCACTGTATGCTTGTTGCTGAGACTGTGCGGATCCTGGAGGAGGTGGCGGTGATCGTAATTGAGGGACGGTGGAAACGTGCTGTGGTACGGGATGGTGCAAAGGGGGCGATTGCGCAAAGGTGTTTCGCTGCATGATGATGCCGTCGTCAACTTGGTGAAGTACCAAGTTAGAAATTATCTTCTTTAAAAATGACAAAACAAAGAAAACCGTTGGCAAGGCCGGGTTGCGGTTGCGCTGGCAAATTAAGTTGACAGGTTAGGATCAGAAGAGACAGATCTAGAGATGTGGTCGTTCCCTCGTCATCCCGCCTAGTAGCTTCAGCCACAACTGTCGCTGGTCCAGGCTGCTGCCCTTCTCTTGGCGCGCCACATGTCCAGAACGACGAAGTGGGCCGCCAGCGCAGCGTCAATGAGCACGGGGCCGGAACTTGTGAATTACCGGGCGGCTTATCGATAAGATCTGATCGGCCAATCTGGGTTCATGCCGCCGATAAAGTGTGCGCGGAGGCTTGGCGCAGGCGACACTCAGTGGCCACATCGTCCAGATTCATCGCTTTTCCTTTTCTCTTCCGGCAATCCTAATATAAGTAATACAGCGGGGTCGGACATCATGTTGGATAGTTTCGAAATCATTACGACGTCGGGGGTGGTAGTGTGGTCAAGAACCTACGCATCAATTAAGCCCTCCATCGTCGACAACTTTATCGCCGATACCTTCATCGAGGAGAAGAGCGGCAGCACCGCCATCCAGGATTCCCAGTCCGCCTCAGTCAATCCTCCCTACAAAAACGACCAGCACACGTTAAAATGGACAATTGTCAAAGAATTGGGTGTTATATTCGTTGTATGTACATGTCCGCCGATGGCGGCGCTCCGTCTGTGCGCTGCTCAGGTGTCATTAACTTCAAGCCCTCCCTTAGGCTGTGTACCGGTCGCTCCTCCACCTGAGCTGGGTCGATAAGCTCGTCGACAACATCAGAACCATCTTCGTCAGCCTCTACGGCGACCAGCTAAAGAAGCCCCATACTACGATCGTGGAATTCGGCACCAACAAGTTCGACGAATACTTCGACCAGCAGCTCCATGAACTCGACAAGGCCAGCGGCATCGACGCCACCGGAGTCCCCGAGATCCAGCTCAACTCGAGCTCGAATGACGAGCCGCTGAGCGCGCCCAGCTTAACGTACCGCGGTCGCAACATTAACCAAGGCGGCCTGGATGCGACGTTGAACGGGCCGTCGCCCCCGGACACCCCCAGCGCATCGCGCCCCTCTACCCCCAGCAACAACAATCTACTCGTCGCAAAGGCGAGCCCCGCCGCTCGACTCTCCAGACGGGCGAGGAAGAAGAACAATGCGAATACGAATGCGCCCCCGCTCTCGTCTGGAGACGAGGGGCCAGGTGGCCGATCAAAGAAGGCCCCCAAGAAGAAGGGGCGCAAGTGGGATCAGGACGGTATGGCAGATGAGGAGGATGACGTGCAGCTGGACTACTCCGCCCAGGCCAATCCGCTGAGCGACTCTGAGGCCGAGGCGACAGGCCGGTCATCAGCTCTGGAGCATGTGGACTCGTCAACGTGGGGTTCCACGACCAAGGGCAAGTTTGTGCTCAAAGATCTAGGCGATGAAGTCCACGATATCCTGGCATCTGCCGAGGCCTCTCAGGCCGCCAGCTCCAAGAACGGGTCCAAGGGTGGTCTCCTCGGCTCCGGTATCAACGCCGTCAGTGGGTTGTTCCGAAATGTCGTCGGCGGCAAGACCCTCACAAAGGAGGATCTCGACAAGGCTATGAAGGGTATGGAGGAGCACCTGCTCAAGAAGAACGTTGCACGAGAGGCTGCTGTACGTCTATGCGAAGGTGTGGAAAAGGAGCTTCTGGGTGTCAAGACGGGAAGTTTCGAGAGTAAGTTCACTGATCTCATCTGCTGCATTTTCATATCTTGCTAACCACACCCCTGACACAGGTATCAACGCGAGGATCCAGACAGCAATGGAGGCTTCGCTCACAAAGATGCTCACGCCAACTTCCTCGATGGATCTCCTGCGTGAAATCGACGCCGTCACAGCTCCCCCAGTCACCTCCCTCCGCACGCGCCGACCCTACGTCATCTCAATCGTGGGCGTAAACGGCGTCGGCAAGTCCACCAACCTGTCAAAGATCTGCTTCTTCCTACTCCAGAACAAGTACAAGGTCCTCATTGCCGCGGGCGACACATTCCGTTCCGGCGCCGTCGAGCAGCTCGCTGTCCACGTCCGCAACCTGAAGGAACTCGCCGCGCGTGAGGGCGGCGGTGAGGTCGACATTTACCAAAAGGGCTACGGCAAGGATGCCGCTGCCGTCGCCAAAGACGCCGTCGCTCACGCCGCCCAAACGGGCTACGATGTGGTTCTCATCGATACTGCAGGCCGCAGGCACAATGACCAGCGTCTCATGTCTTCGCTTGAGAAATTCGCCAAATTTGCTCAGCCTGATAAGATTCTAATGGTCGGCGAGGTTAGTCTCTCCCTGACCACCCCTCATTTCTCCCCTCTACACCATCTGTAATCTCATATGCTAACTGCTTGTCAACAGGCCCTCGTTGGTACCGACTCTGTCGCTCAAGCTCGAAACTTCAATGCTGCATTTGGGTCCGTTCGAACCTTGGATGGCTTCATTATTTCCAAGTGTGACACGGTGGGCGACATGGTCGGCACCCTGGTTAGTCTTGTCCATGCGACCAACGTTCCTGTTCTCTTTGTCGGGGTTGGCCAGCATTACTCAGATTTACGAAACTTCTCCGTGAAGTGGGCTGTCGAAAAGCTCCTCAGCAGTAGCTAGTTTCCAGACAACATCTTTCTGAACAAATAACGAGACGCTAAGCAGAAAGGCAAGTATAGTCTATTGCCAAACTGGCTCGGTCTACTACTATAATTTATGAAGATAAACATTCACGACGCACAAAACTATGATGTGAACAATTGAAGAGTGGATTAGTATATATGTATGTGTATGTAAAACTGCCGTAACGAGATGTGGCACACTCGCTGGGTTCCCAAAACGAGTGGCCGATAGATGCGTCCATCATCCTCCCCACAACCGCTAATGCTTGACAAAGGAAATTCAAGTTTCTCGCTTCACTGCGAAAAACAAAGGTGTTTGTAAATGACTGTAAGGACTTCAAAAAGAATTGTCAACCTGCGCTGAACACGTACTGCATGGCAGTTATAACAATCTGATAAGCGCTTAAAACCAAAAAGAACAAAACAACAACAATACTGTAGATTACAGTAACAGGCTACAAGATAATTAGGTTTGTAAAAAGAAAAGAAATCAAAGGGGTATCTTCTAGATATCGCAATCTGAATTTGCCAGTACAATGGCATGAAGCCACGCACGGCGATATAAAAATATACCAGCTGAAACATCATTGATGGAAGAAACGAACAAATGAAAAAAATATACAGCCACTCAAGAGTGAACTAAAGAAATGCTGAGAGTTCCGTTTCAGTTGTCTTCAAAGAATTCATCATCGTAATAATCTGCTGGTTGGGCGTCCGAATCGTAATGAGTTGAGCGCATCATGGTTGGTGTCATGGGCTGTTCCTCCTCCTCTTCGGCGGGATGTGGCATCACAACCGCTGAAGAGGACATATCCTCCTCCGCCTGGCGCGACGTTTCAGAAACGTTGCGCGCTCGGCTCGGGTTTCCATGAGACGGATACCGGCGGCCTGTGCTGGAGAACGCTGTCGGCTGTGGCTTCGTCTCCAATACAGGCATCTGGCGAACGTTCGATGCTGGCGGGGTCATCAATCCGTTTGGCTGGCTGTTCCTGGAGACCTGCTGAGCCCTAGACGGGGTCCCGTTCCTGCTACCTGCGCTAAGACCTGGCCGAGCAGTGAAGCCGGCGAAAGAGCTCGTGCTTCCCTTGCGCCAATTACCCCATGCAGCGGCAATTGGTCCAATAGTTTGGGCGACACGGGGAGATGCCGTTATACTCTGCGCAATGCTAGGTAAGCTCAGAGCTGACGCACCGCTCATGGCTCTCTCCCGCTCCTGTTCCTCCATTTGGAGGTTGGCCTTCAGGCGAATGGCTGCGTCCTTCACCCTTTCGTGGTCAAAGTTGTTGCCAGAAAGGGCTGTAATAATATCCTGAAGGTCTCCATGTCTCACAGCCAGAAGCTCACGAAGCCAGCTAATCTCATCATCGCGCTTGGAAATCTTGACTTCTGCTTCAGGGTCGGATTTGGCAACAGTCTGCTCCAGTTCCTCAATACGCTGTTCTCGGGCCTGGAGTTGTTCCTGGAGAACCATAATAGACTCTCGGAGGGCTTGAGGAGAGATCTTCTCAGGTAGATCGCTCCTCTCGGGTTGGGACCTGGACTGTGCCTGAGCGGGGGCCTTTGATTCGGCGGCTGCAGCAGACTTGGCTGCCGCGACTGCAGCTGCGGCGGCTTCCTTGGAAACTTCCAACTTCTCTTCCAGGTGATTAATACGATCCTGTAGGTGGTCGATCTTGGTTGAGGAAAAGCTGAGTCGCTCAAGAAGGTTCTCCTCTGTCTTGGAGCTCTCTTCATCTCTAGCATTGCGTTGCTGCTCATATCGAGCTTCAAGATCTTCCAGCTCGTTCTGGTGTTTCTGCTTGAGCTCATCGATCTCCATGGCTTTAGTCGCCTCGGCGTCTTCGAGAAGCATCTCGTTGCGAGCCTTCACCGTGTCGGCATCCAGTTTGAAGCTATCAAGCTCAGCACGCAACTTGGAGTATTGTTCTTCCAGCTCTTCGCGAACGACGTTGACCTGGTGGTTGGCCGCATCGATCTCGGTCTGCATCGCCATGCGCGTGCGCTTCACCTCGCTCAACCCAGATTCGCGGGCTTCTTCGAACTCCCGTTCCGCTTCAGAGGTGCGTTGCTGCAGTCTGTGGTTCTCGGTGCGGAGTTCGGCAAGAAGCCCCTCGAGACGATTGCATTCGTTTGATGCCCTCATTCCGGCGCGTTCGTTTTCTTGAAGGCGATCCATCTCAAGCTCGAGTCGTTCACGAGTCTTGGCTTCGGCCTGCAGCCTAGCATCAAGGACCTCCTGTCGGGCATGCATGACTTGATCCTTCTTGATATGGCGAGCATTTTCCTCGGCGATCTCACGAGCTGCCTTTCTCATATCATCCTGCAAAGAGTTGAACTTGGATCGCCAGCTGTCACGCAGCCGCTCGTTCTCCTCCAATTGGGTGGAGAGGGTGTGGAGAGTCTTCTGGAGATGCTTGTGCTCCTCTTGGATGTGAGCAAGTTCACCAGCACGGCGATGTGCGAGCTCATCATTACGTTCAGCCTCTGCTCGCCAATGATCATTGTCGAGACGAACATTTCGAAGGTCGGCCTCCAGGACGTTGAGCTTGTTCGTCATCTCACTCTGAGATTGAGTCGAGTTGTTCTGTGCAGCTTCCAGCAGGGCCATCTTCATGGAGCTCTTGGCATTAGCCTGCTCCATTGACTTGATCCTCTGCTCCTTCTCGTCATTGACCTCACGAAGGCGGTCCTCCTCCTCAGAAGCAATACGCAAAAGACGCTGGACTTCTGCCAAGCGATCCTCGGCAGCACGGCGGTTCTGAATCTGTTCCTCGGACTGGTTTTCTTGGTATCTTAATTTCTCTTCCAGGTCGGCAACTCTCTGATCATACACGCTTCTGTTAATGATCTCCACCTCAACGCGGGTCTCAGCAGCCTTCAACTGGCGGTTGAGGTCGGCAGAGACGTCTTCAGCAGCCCTGCGGGCTTCGATTTCCTTGTCCATCTCGTAACGTCCTGCTCGGAGTTCCTGCTCCAGGTGAGCAACCTTAGCCTCAAGTTCAGCGTTCCTATCGAGAGATGACTGATCTGGCTCCACTGTGACAGGCATTTGGCTCTTAACAGCATGTTCAACAATCGCCTTCAAGTGCTCGGCGTCGAAATCAGCCTTCTGGCCAATCTCAAGGTGTCTCTTGATATCAGCAACAGCTTCGAACAACTGCGACTCAGGTTCAGGCTGCTCAGGCACAGATGAAAGTGGCTGCATCCGTTGCTGAGCAGCAATGCCTTCCATAACGGCAGCTCGGATTTGGTCCAACCTTCGATCCCGGCGGGGGCTCAACGACCTTCGGACAGTCGGCTCTTCGTCTTCATCATCAGCGTCGCTTTGCTGTTTCTCAGCTGACATACTACGTAGATCGCGACGAGAGGAGCTAGGGCGCCCTGCCTTCAAGGCAATAGCGTCTTGAATGGAAAACAGCAGATTCTCCAAGGGCTCCAATCTAGAAGCGAGCAGGTTGCCAACAACCTCATTAACACGTCCATCAAAGAATTGGGCGCGGCTATCAAGTTTCTCGTGTTCATCTGCGGAGAACGCGGCTTCCCAGTCACTGACAGCAGGAGTATCGTCAATAACAATCTGTCCACCAGCTTGTTCCAGAGCATCAGGTTGCGGGTCAACAAATGGATCGTCCATTTCTGTAGTTGGGAGAAGAGGCACATCACCCAAAGTGGGCTGGAAGGTAGGTGTTCCAGAGGACTTTGTGTCGAGAACGAAGTGCTCAGAAGGCGGCTCCAATTTCAAGGCAGAGGAGTTATTAACATCGGCAAGCGGTGCCGGCTTGGCTGGGCTTGATTGGAATGAGGCTGTCTCAATCGACTTGTTAACGCCCAACGAAGGATCGTTTTCTAACTGCTCCATGACAGCATCAATGTCCTCGAAAGACAGCTGGCCATGCTCTGTGGTTGGGATGATAGCCTCCTCATGCTCTACCGATTCCAAGGCCTCCTTCTTTTCAACAGTAGGTTCGGGCAGAGACTTCTCAGGCTCCACTACGCTTGCAGCGCTGGCGTAACGTGAGGAAGCCAATCCCTTTGGCTTTGGTGGTGGTGATGCGAATCGCGAAGAGCCCAGTCCCATGCCCTTAGATGAGGCCTTGCGTTTTTGTGGTGAGCTAGCACGTGGCTGCTCAGTATCGCGCTTCGCAACAATGATCTCAACATCACGCTGCTCTGGTGTCTCCGGTCTTGGGGTCTCTTCCTCTTGGCTAAACATTCCTCCAGGCAAGAAGGATGGTGCGGTAGCAGATAGAGATTTGCGGTGTCCGCTTGGTTGGGACGGCTCCTCGTCTCCCAAGGGACGGGCTTCGCTGAAATTCTTCGCATCGAATCTGCTATCGAATTCGAAAGGCGACCACAAATTGCTCTCGACTTCAACGTGAGAAGACTCTGATGGAGCCGCTGTCGTGGCCTTCGTATCGATATTGTCTGACATGATAGCTGAAGACATGGAAGTGTCGGCTGGGAGATGATGCTCCTCCTCTATGCTGGTTCTAGCCTCCTTCGATGGCTCCTGAGCCTCTTCGGTCACGGATGGTGTAAGATCCTTGGGTTGCTCAGCGAAGAGAGGTACATCGTCACCGTCATGCATAGCACTCTTGGCACGCTTTGCCCTGAAGTCATCAGCACGGCGGTCACGATTATCCCTCATGTCCTCGTGGGAGTCCTCGTGTCCCGAGCCCCAATCTCCAGCAACTCCGTCAGATGCTCTGCTACTGGTCGGTCTGATGATGGGGATCGCCTTGGATTTGTTGTCTAGCTTGGCAACCTCAGGTTCAATGTGAATGTTGCCAAAAATGCTCTCTCTAGCAGTATGCTTGTTGCCCAATCCCAGACCGACTGTAGGGGCAGGCGAGAATGGCATGAAGGATGGGGCATCAGGTCTGAACTTAGGTCCAGAAGTGGAGAAGCTGAAATCGCTTTGCTCAGGTGCGAAGCTAGTCTGCTCTTCGACATGAGCTTCGTCTGCGATGTCAAGAGGTGGCAAGGAATCCAGAGATGTTGAGCCAGCAACACTGCCACCAACGTTTGCTTGAAAGATGGCAGGCTGGAAAGACTGCCCTCCAAAGTTGAACTGCCCAGGTGTGAAGGAGCTCTGCCCAGGGTTGAAGGTGCTCTGTCCGGGGATGAAGGTGCTCTGCACGGGAGTGAAGCTGCTTTGTGCGGGAGTGAAGCCAGGCTGTCCGGGGGTGAAGGCACTTTGGCCAGGTGTGAAAGTGCTCTGTCCAGGTGTGAACGTACTCTGTCCCGGTGTAAAGCTATTCGCTGGGTTGAACTTGAATTCAGGGGCCTGTACATTAAGCTTGGACAGTGAAGGCTTGCTGGCATGGCTAGCTCGTCGTGGGTTAGAGGCTGACGACGAATAATCGTTCCAGGGGTTGCTTCCTGTTGACACGTTCCGCTCATGTTGCGCAAAGGGCCCAGCAAAGTCAAAGTCCTGGACTGGCGTGCCAAGATTGCTTGGATTTGTCTCAATCTCCCATCGTTCCTCTCCCTTATGCGTCTCAATAATGTCATGGAGAGGCGCTGATGGTTTGTTAACAGAGTTGGCATTGTCATCAGATTGGTTCTGATCGACGAGGAAATTTTGTGATAGCGAGTGAGACAGTGAATGGCCTCGGCTGTGGGGGCGAGGGTGATGCAGAGTGAGAGGCTTCTCTGGCTGGTTTGCAAAGTGTGCAGGAACTTGGAAGTTATCAGCAGGGTCCTGGGGGAACATCCCATGGTCAGTAGATGCCTGCTGAGAATGAGCATGAGGATCGTAATCTTCGTGCTCCAGCTCATTACGGAGCTGCTCCTCGAGATGATATTCCTCATCACCCAATTCAGCCTTGGGATTATGGTTATCATGCAGAGGCTCAGGGGTCTTTGATGGGCTCTTGAGCTCCTCCTCTTCCTCATAAACCTCTTGTAGACGAGAGAAGTCCCGCATTGGCGGAGGGAATTGGAACGATTGTCGAGACACCAGTGGGAATTGCAGAGACTGCTGCCGTTGATGAAGATTGTTAAGAGCAGGGCTTGCGTTTGGAGGAAGCCCTTCCACATCAAACGGTGGCTGTGCCGGCACCATTCCATTCATGTTAGCAAAGGAAGGAGAATCGCTTCTGCCTAGATTTTGCAAACCTGGCCAAGCGAGCGGAGACTGAGGCATCTGGAAAGGCGAGTTGTTGCCGGAAAACGAGATAGATGCTCGCGGGTTGAACTTTCCAGGGACAAAAGGTACTGGAGAGGCTCCTTGGGGGATAATCGGGCTTTGGGTCGCCGAATTGAACTGACCAGGGAAGGGAAATCCCATTGGAGCATGATTGCTTGAAGCCGATGATGTTGGAAGAGGAGGAGAAAATGGAAGGGGAGGATATTGGGCAGAGGCTTGTCTGCTGGGCACGGCAGATTCGAGCGGCGACGGCGCAGCTGGCTCATCATCACCGAAGGACACACCCAAGGCGCGCAACTTGGCCTCTTGCAATTCATCGACATAATTCTTCCAGGCGTTCAAGTCAGGCAGTGTAACCTGATAGTAGTGCTCCGACCTTTCATGAACCACGTCGTCATGGTCTGGCCAGGCGCCACGGCTCTGTGCATTGTGTGACCCTGTAGGCTGATAATCATCCACCATCAGATCGAAACCGTCCACGCCATAGCCTAGTTCTCTCCACGAAGCAAACATTTTTTCTATTTCTTCCTGGCGAAGGGGCTTGGGTGGCTTTCCAGGATGTCCTCGCTCTTCATCTCGTGGTAGTAAAACCATGATATTCTTGCCCTTCCATGGCACCTTCTTCTTTATACGCGGCGTCATGGCAGGCTCTTTCGGCAATGCCTTTTGTGTGATTTTTGTCGGAGTAGAGAACTTGGCCTCCCCGTTCAGGGCAGGCTTCGTCCTGGTAGGAGTCATAGGAACCGCATCCTCGGATACGGGAGTCTCCGTCGCCGAGCGACCTCCTGGGGAGCCGGGCTGGTTATCCGCAGTTGCCATTTTTATTAGTTGCTTTGGACCTCTCGGAGTATTAGTATCCGCTGGTTTGAGGGTTTCCACACTTGATCGACCGCGCGGGTGGAAAGATCGAACAGGATGCGCCGAGTTTTTCCCCTTTGAAGCCTTCGGTGTCCGGAGATCAGATTCCCCAAGCCAGCCGACTTCTGAGCCGCTCAACGAAGAGTGCTCACTACCACTGCCGTCACTGAACCAATGGCGAGGCTCAACGTTCTCGATGTCGCCAGAGGTGTGCGTACGTATCCAGTCTTCAGTCAGGCCTCTAACCTGACGTCGCACCCGATTCGCAAGGACTGCTGCTGCCGCGCTGATCCCAGGCTGTGACTCCTCGCCCGATAGCGATGCAAGTTCGGGGGGTGGGCGAAGAAAAGGGGTATCGATCGCTAAATTATGAACTGGAAACTCGTCAGAGGCGTCGCTACTGAAGCTTCGCCGGCGTAAATTACGGTCGGTGCGCGGGTATGGTGAGCCCCAGCTTGCCGTCCCAAACTGATTATCCTCGTCTGTGCCAGCAGAAGGTGACCTCAGGAGATTCTGAGTGCGCGGCGGCAGAGGCGGAGCTTGGAGCGGAGGCAGCGCCGGGGAAGACTCAAGACCGTCCGAACCGTCTGCAGTCGATGCGTCGGAGAGGGCTGGCGACCTAGGCGACTGCGGTTGGGTTATGGAGTCCACTGCACTTTCGTCCTGTGCAGAGAAGGCACCTGGGGCTGGAGTTGACGACTTCGGAGGCGACGTCGTCACGAGAGTTCTATATGCGCGGCGAACGTGGTTAGAACTGCGGTGGCCGTTGAAGATTCTCACTACAAGCTCACTTACCAGTTGAGATTCAGTGCAGACGAGGAAATTATCGCCTGCAGCTGACTCTCTATTCACGCGTCTCAAAGCTAGGATGCTCCACGGTATCCTTTTTTTTGGAACAGGGTCACGGACGCTGCCAGAATGCCGTAACAAAAGAAAGACGGAAAATCCAAGGATGAGACGCGTCTCTCGAATTCGACCGTTCGGTCAATCGCTAGTTGTAACCACCGCTCGATTTCCTTGGGCCATAAAGGGGGGACCGAGGAAATTGGTGCTGTTGAGCCTGGGGCCTGGGGTACAACTCAGGGACGTGTAATTACCACGCAGTACTAAGGCAGTCCCGCCTAGGATCTAGGAAAACGGGGTTGGTAATAAAGGAGCGACTAAAAAGCACAGGCAAGCCGACTGGTCGATGCAAACAACGACATCGAAAAGGACGCAAACAAAAGAATTGAATATGTACAGCCAGTGCCGAGCTCCTGACGGGCTTGAGATGAAGGGTTGACAGTTCAAAGACACGTCCGATTCTTTTTTGGACGGGGGGGAAGAAATGGGAGGGAGATGGGAGACAGTGGGAACGTGGCCAGCAGGGAGCTTTTCACAGATGGGTAAGGTACATGTACTCCCCATCGGCCGCAGGTACCTCGCACCAAGCCGGCGCTGAAGAGGTACCTGACGTGTGATTGTTACTATTTTCTTTGGGCAGTTGGATTGGCTGGGCCATGTCCTTCAGTCAATCAGCTTCCTGCGTGTTGTAATTGAGGCCCGCTCCGCCTTGCCTGTGCACGCGCAGAACTGGGGGCGTGGCAGGGGTCATGGTAGCGAGTCCCAAGCTCCGGCGATAGCCAGCTACCTGTCAGGTGCCTGTCGAGCACAGGAATAGGGCGCTGCGTCGTTGTACCTTCCAAACAGCGAACCGTAAGCGTGGTCCATAGAAAGTCTGGACACGGTGCAGCAGCTTCCTCGAGGCTTCCTTTGTGGGCAAGAGGGAGGACCCGGTTGGGGTGGACCCCAGGTAGCTGGGTGCGCCAGTCGTTGGCACCAGACGCGTTGAACTTGAACATCAACATTTATGCGGCTGCAGGTCTCTCTTTTTCCGCCAAAACCACAGGTACATGCATATCCTACTCTGGGGCGCGTGGTGGCTGGCAGGAGCATTGGAGGGTAGGATCCAAAAAGCTCACTCTAGCCTATCACAAGCGAGGCCGAGACGTTGGGCAAATGCTACGTAGAGTCTGGTCCTTATCGGGGAGGCAGGTGCTCGAGAAAAAAAAAAGACGGAGCGAATATTTTTAATAAAGAGCACATAGACAGCTTGGCAGCTCTAACCCCAAATGTCATCGAGACCGTAGGTACCGATACTTGGCCCTCCAGTCCGGAATAAATGACGTATGGGCCAATAGGAGGCTGCCTGAGCCGTCACACCCCGGCTGGCATTGTGATCTGACGCGACAAAGCAAACCCAGCTGCGCTCACCCAGCCTTTATACCGGAATACTAGTGCATGCGCTTTAGTATCATAACAAATGCCCCTCATTGTAGGAAACTTGCTCTTTCAACAACATGAAAATCGCGAAAACCGCGTCGCGACTATCCGGCGCGGGGCCAACACTGCCCAGGTAATCTTCTTCTAGCAGGGCACCTTCGCGAATGAGTCTTACTTCTACCGCTATTGATAGACCCCTCGCTCCTTAAAGGTTACGGCCTGAACCGCTGTGTGGATTCCCCAGGAACTGCTACCTTACCTTTCGCAGTTAGAGGCCGATCCTCAACGTCTGCAGGGGCATCGACTACTAGGTGTAAACGGTAGCTGCCCAACACAGACCTAAGAACCATTCCGCCTCTTTGTGGGTATTATTGGCAGTGCCAGCTGTTCAAACATGTTTGATAAGGAAGGTCAGAGGGAAAGAAGTAGAAAACAGTAGAAAGTGAGGAGGGGCCGTGAACAGATGATTGTCAGAACACACTATGTCGTAGTTGCTGACGCTCAAAATGAATGACAGGGGAGCAATGATACACAAGGAACTCGATAACAAGTGTTTGTTGAAACCCCCAAAATCACAAAGAAACTACAACAAGACCCCGAAAATAAAGATAGAAGAGCACAAGGGGTCAACGGCACCGAAGAACCCCGCGTTGTCGAGGCTTGCCACCGCATAAACTCATCGAAACACATTCATCCCCACGTATAGGGTAGGCATGAAAGGAGCAGTCCCCAAAAGCTCGCGATCCCGCTGCTTGCAAGAAAGCAAACTAGTTTGCCAAACTGACCCTTCAAGATCCCATTTTCCCCATGCCTCCCTCTGCCCACCGCCCACATTTGACGAGAGACATGCCCAGCCATGCATTCCAGCCATGGCGTTCGTGAATCGTTGGAGAATCGCGTCCCCAGGTGTCTTAGACAATCCCGCCTGCCGTGAGCAAGCTTATTGCATGATTCATGAACGGTTGGAATGCGAGGAGGGTATATAAATAAATCCGTGTGTCACGAGATGCACCAGCTTGCCATATACAGAATGCTGAATGGAATATTGCAAAACAGGAAAAACCAACCACATTACCGCCAAGTGCCAGCCACGACGAAGAAGGTCAAATCTGACACACGAATCTCCCTACCAGTGTACTGCCAAGTGTGTGACATTGGAAATGGCACCTCAGCACTTCACAGCGGAATCAAGGGTTTTGTCAAATTGCGTTGTTAATTAGGTAGATACAGTCTATACATATTCAAGGAGTGTGTCTCTGGACATCACCCTCTGGGGTTCGTGCGATATATTCGCCACATTAGATCTGGGGTATGTCTCTAGATATATAAAAATCATGCGGCGATTTGTTTCGCTATGCTACCATGCCGTGTTCGCTTCATGTCGGTCCAGTCTCGCATTGAGGATCCGGGACAGGCCGCATGAGCTGATACAACACCACCGTACAACTTAGCAGGTGTTGCCGTGTAAAATAAATGAAAGGAATGCTGTTTTTTTTTAAGGGCTGCGAACCCCCTGTCCTGAACGCCGTCTATCACATCCACTACAACTGTAACTTAAACAAGCCAGATACACATGACGCTCGCATCATGCGTGGCTCGGTATTATTTGGATATTTGTTTTTATTTTGCCTCTCTCCAACGCCTACTTCATCTTAGAAGTTGGAAGACGCGTTGACGGGCTGTGAAGGCTGGTGATAATTCTCGAGCGTGGACTGGAAGGGGGAACGTCCAGACGACTGTGGGGGAGGGAGGCCAGCGGAACTAGGCTCAACCTTGTCGACAGGAGTGTAGCCACCGTTGTATTCCATGAGGCCGTCGTTCTCCTCGGCAAGCTTCTTGCGAGCACGGATTCTCCAGGCGACGAGAGCGAGGGCACCCAGAAGGATGGCGCCACCAACACCACCCACGACACCACCGATAATCTTCTTGTTGTTGTCGCTCAAGCCGGATGAGCTAGAAGAACCGCTGTCGTTGAGATCAGGGGTGGTCGTCGTCACGGAAGCACTGGTACTGACGACCTGTGCACCATCAGAGTTGGTATAGGTGACGGTGAGATACGAAGTAGAAGTGACTGGGCTGGCAGAGGTGGTCTGCTTGCTCTCAGACTGAGCAGCACTCGTCGTCGCCTTGGAAGCTTCCTCCGAGGTGGAAGTAGTCTGTTGGGCCTGGCTTGTCGACGCGGGATTGCTGGTCTGGGCGGCACTGCTCGTGGGAGCGGCTGAGCTCTGGCTGGTCGTTGAAGCTTCGCTCCTGGAGGTTGTAGACTCGACCCTGCTGGTCGTTGATACTTGATTGCTGGTAGATGTGGTCTCGACCTTGCTGGTCGTGCTCTCCTTGGTAGTTGTCTCCTGCTTTGCAGAAGATGTTTGGGCGGCACTGGTAGGGACGGATGCAGCGGAAGTGGATGGACTCGAGCCGCTACCGGTCTCGCTTGCAGCAGCACTGTTGTTGTCGCTGCCACTCTGGCGTGCCATCAGCTCGCGAATCACCTGTCCACCCTCTCGGATAAATGAGGCCTCCGTGGCCAGGCCAATGGCGACCACGAGGAAGAGGATCTGGAAGAATCGAGTAGGAAACATTCTGTCTAGGACGCCTCAAAGGGCGGGCGGCTGGTTGTGGTTGGTTCTTGAGGAAGCAACTTGGTGTTCTTGTTTCTCCAAGCGTTGCTCTTAACAACCTGCTCACAGGGCTGAATTTCCCCTAGTAATTTAAAGTGAGATTAGTTCAAATTTGACGCGTACACTCGAGGTACGGCTAACGAGAGTTAACCCTTCTCCAATCGAAATATGAAGAATGGGAAGAAGTGGAATAAAACGAAGGAGATAATGAAAGGTCGTTGGACAAGAGAGATGGGAAAGAGGAGTAATGAAGGTGTGTGTGGTGGCCGTAGGTAGGGGGCGACTTTTCAAACAATAATGGTACGGCCGGAAGATGGCACTAGATGGAACGGGATGGGGTGAAGAGTTGGCAGACTTCGTATTCAGGTCCGCCAAGGCCCACTAAAGGCCCTCCTGACAGCCAACAGGAGCCAGCCGCCCTCCGCCACCCCCGAGACTAGGATGGGAGACACTGCCACGGTATCACCTAGAGAGCACTATAGTAGCCGATCATAGCACTTACAGGCAGCCGAAGCGCTATGGGCACTCGCTTTCCGCGGTGACCTGGACCCTAGCCCAGGCGTCATCCTGGGTAAGGTAGCCTGGAACGTCACACGCACACACCCCCACCGCTTAGCTGCCAGGCGGCCCAGGCTCGAGTCCATTGGCTCGGGGACAGCTGATTAGAAGCGAATAGTGTCACAGCCACGTTTACAATCGTTTCTGACTATTGCTCTCGCCAGAAGCGGCACCCCTGCATTTCCTGCTTTAATCCAGGAACAAGAACGATGGCGTATGCAATACATCATAAAGCAAGCTACTGCACTCGGGCACCCGTCGTGAGGGCCAGTTTCCCATCCCCATCCGCAAAGTCACGATTTTCTAGACGCAAAGGAGCAAAGCCGACAACAAAGAGACAATAAGCGACTTCGGGCAAAGGGGCCTGCGTGCCTGCAGACGTAAGTACTTGGCGTCGAGACTAACCTGCAACACATCCCCCTCTCTTTGGCGCCTGGCGTTACGCGAACCCCCCACCCATCATCAACAAGTCTGTCTTACCTCCGCCCAAAATTTCAATGCAATATTACCAGAGAGAGCCCCACTAGACCAGGTACCTGTAGAGGACGATCCAATGTCAAGTCGGTACGTAGATACATGCAGTCAGACATCGTTTGAGATCATCACCGCCAGCAGGACCAGTTCGATTCCGCCAATCCCGCATTGACAGCATATGCCTTCATTTCCCCGCAACTCCTCTTCACCAGTGGACTTGATTGATAGATGTTTCGGAGCAGCAAGTATGAGCCGTGGAGAAGAGAGGGAAAGAAAAGAGGAACGAAAAGGGGACGGGCTATCGACAAAATAGCCTCTTACGTGGACACGGGTGTGGCTGTGCCAGTCTCGGGGTCGCTTGGAATGTGTGTTCCGCGCCGAGACTGCCAGATTGAGCAATCATGCAGAAAGATGCTGTTCGAAAATAGAAATTTGTCTCTTGACTCCTACGGACGAGAATTTTGCGTCGTTCTACCGATCCAAGTACCCCGTCCTCAAAATGCAAACCCAGTACCTCGCACGCTCAGTGCGTTGCGTATGCGCAACCAAACAAAAAGAAAATCGTGTTTCTCATCAAGCAATTCCGCGAAGAATACCTCAATTATAGAGGCTTTTTTAAGGATAGAGTATCTGTGTGAAATGAAAGATGTGTGCGCAATGAGTGAATATTTTCGTATATGCTGTAAAAGGTGTACCTCCTGTTATTAAGAATCGTGGTTCCAATTGCGATCTGCGCTAAGAACTCCAGATTGGAACGCCTCGATAAGATGGTGAGTTATAGCTATGCAGAACTCGGTATGGAGGAGCATCTGGCCTACTGTCTCCCGGCTGACCCGGAGAACTGTCGCTCAAGCTCGAGTCGGATGCGCACTGGCTATAAGTGTGAGATGGCCCATCAATGCCAGACTTGGGGAAGTAAGGTCGCGATCGACCAGAACGGCTGAAGCCGTGAGGTGGCATCGACTTGTGCCTTGGGGCAGACCTTTCTCGGGCTTCTTGGGGACTCTCTTCACGTCTGTGGTGCTCCGCAGATGCAATAGGGATAGTACGTAGGGAGTGGCTTAGGTATTGGCGATGGGGGTCAAACGTATCGCCCGCTTGGCGCTTCGACGGAGCCGGGGGTAGTGGTGGCACCGGCTCAGATTCTCCAGCGAGAGTCTGGGAACGAGCGCTGGTATGGTGTTTCGATCGCCTCTTTTTCTTGCTGCCTCTGGTATTAAGGCTCACTGGTGGCGGGGCCTTTTGCAGACTTTCCAGGGAACTGTCCAGGTCATTGAAGCTTCCAGACTCCCTGACTGTTTCGAGAAATTCGGGGGCAGACCTTCTAGTCCTGAGGCGTGGCTGCTTCGGATGTTTTGGAACAAGTACATTATTAGAGGGCCCGTTCCTCTCATGTCTGGCGTAGCCCTCGTACTCAATAGACAGAGAAACAAAAGCTTGGTCAAACGCGCTATTCCCAGCGCTCATACGAATACTAGCAAGACTTGCAACTTGAGCCTCAAACCCCATGAGCGATTCAGAATCTATGCCATCGTCTTCTTCGAAATGTTTCGAGAGCCGCTGTTTTTCAGGTGATCTAGACTTAGACTTGGAAACAAGCATTGAAGCTGCACGAGAAAGATGTGAGGGTTTTGACGCTCCCGACTGCTTCTGGCCGGGCTCTGCGGTACGCTTCTGATCAAGACTCTTTCTTGATACATTTGATCCGTGCTCTCGAAGCTTCTCCTGCGCATCGGTGGGCATGGGAGGAGGGGGGCTTTTTAGAAGTTGTGTAGAGTGCACATCAGGCAAGCTTCGCCGCCTGCTACCGAAAAGTCTCTCAAATTTGGTTGGCTTTGAAAGCACAGATCCTTCATCTATCTTTTTAGAAGTTCCGTGCTCTCCAGAGTGCGAAGAATTAGACCGAGTCCTTGCTGGAGACTCTGCGGGTGAGGTCGTGGGAACGGGATGTGCTTGGTTTGGCTGGGTTCCTCTATGGCTCTTCCCATGTCCTTGCGGGACAGCATTTCCAGAATCATTCCTAAGCCTCCCTCTTGAAGTCGAACGCGAGAGCTCTTGTGAACGCCTGGGAACCGGCTCTTCGATGCCTGCTTGTGTTCGTGCCTCTCCGGAACGAGCAGAATCAGAGCGTGATCTTGAAGCTGAGAATTTCGAAGAAAGGACGGCCGCAGCAGTATTTCCTTGTGGATTTGCATCACAATTGTGCCCTTCCACACTCCCGTGGTGCGCTTTTTCGGTCCCTCGTGCTGGCTTTTCCGAAGGAGTTTCGTTCGATCGCACCCCATGAGCAACTTGTTGGATAGAAGGAGCGGATTGTGGCTCTTCGCGCCGGGTACGTGTCTGCTCAATCTTCTCCTTCTCGGCTGCTCTATGCTCCATTTCCCGTTTTTTCTTTGAACCAAAAAGCGATCGGAGGGAGAGGCTGGAGCTATATCCGCTATCTGTATGTTGTGCATCGGGTCTTACGGGCGAGTGCTTCAAGCTTACGCCACTATCCGCTCGGTTCACTCTCGACCCTGTCACAGTTTGGCCACTCTTGATTGCCTTATTGGCATGTGATCCTAAGTTATTTGAGGAACTGGCGGATTTCTCATCCGTGCGAGTTGTTCCTGGTACCATTGGCCAGAAATCTGAATCCCGCCGGGGCTCAAGGCCGGTGGAAGCACCCTTATCGCCATGGGAACCCCCTCTTTCAGTTGTTGCTGCTTGATGCTGCGCGGGCACCTCTCTTCTGACGTCATTTGGCCTTTCAATCTTAGCGTTCATAGCTTCCGGACGAGGTTCTCCATGCTGTTGATCAAAGTAATCGCCATGTTCTTCACCTGACGTACTTGAATTGCTCACAGCACCGGCCGGAGTCGAGACCGGCGTGCCGTTTGTGATCCTCAATGAGCCGAACTTCATCACGCCAAGTTGCTTGTACTCGTTCTCAGAAGGTGTTTCAACCAGAATTGAATTCTCCGGTCCTGTGAATGGTGATGGGGTCGACAGTCTTCGCTTCATTTGGTTCGCATATTCTTCGAAATTGAAAGACGACGAAGAGGCCGGTGGCAAACTGCTTCGGGGGTCCTTCTTTTTCGCCGGAGCAGCTTTGACGGGGGTCTCTAGGCGGGTTGCAACACCTGGTGTCTCGGTTGTGGACCTCCGGCGGATCGGGATATAGAGTGAAGCGTCGGATTGCGTACGACTAATTGGAGTACTCGATGTGCCTTGTATACGGTGTCCTCCGGCCAGTTTCTCATAAGTGTCCCGGTCGTAGGTTTTGTGAGAAGGTTCTGAAGTTTTGTTCTTTAAATGCCCAAGCTCAGGTAGAGAATCCGAACAGGCCGACTCAATTTGCGCCGATCTACATCTGAAACGTTGTGGACTAAAGTTAGCATACTAGTGGACATGGTAATAAGGAAGGATATGAATGACGGGATGGATTTAAGTTGGAAAGCACTGACTGGTCTGATTGGTTCCGTGGCCGATATTGGCCACGCATAACGGTGGGAATATTACTACTATTAGCCATCGACCCATCTGTCGTGTCGTTATTCCGCAAGCCAGCAGCCTTCTGCTGGTTGACAGCGCCATCTTGAAGGCGAGGAAGCGCCGGGAGCTGGTCAATCCCGCTTCGCCTGCGGGCATTGTCTACCGGCGCGTCATCTCGGCCTCCCTGGGGATGGGGCTTTGGCTGATCCTTCAGTCTCGGCTTGGCCTGTTTAGACGACTTTAGATCCGGGTGCCTTGGTGGGTCGGCCAGATAAGAGTTGGAGGAACGGTTCGCGCCATTCGGTTTTGCGTCCGTCCCAGCAACCTGGGACTTGGGGAGCTTCTGAGGAATCCTCCCGGACTTCTCAGACGACGGATGGTTGCCCATCGAGAGCCCAATTGGAATAAGACGTCAACCGGAAGAAGGTGCCACAATCGTTGTTCTCGGAAACTCCAGCCGGACCAACCATCCGCAATACAATCCTGCAGCAAGGGATGTTTACCGTCTAAGCCATGCCGCCCGCTGGACCCCGATCTTTCCAGGCTTCGACACGGATGGAACAAAGTAGAGGGGAGAGAAAGTGGAAAGTCAAATAGTATTCATACGGAAGACGAGCTGGAAACACCAGCGATGGAGTGGGTGGGCTATGTAAATAAGCCAGGAACTCATACGAGATGAGATACAACTATGGAGCTCGTGCTATTAGGGGGGGGACTCTCTTCCCTGCATGTTTGATCCGCGTAGTCGAAGAGGTTGAAAGCTTGTTGTGAGTGGCCAATTACAGTCGGTGCCGCTGAAGGTACGTGGCGGGAGACGGCTGCATGCGATGCGAAATCGTGATCGTTCCCCGCCGCATTCGCTCAACCTCGCGCTACTCTACGACCAGAGCCAGTTTCCGATCTGCAGCGTCTTCCGGATCACTTGTCCCGCTCTGATGTTTTTCCCCATCTTCCAGTTTCACCTCAGTCTTTTGAGCATCCTGTTCCTGTGCAGCTGCTGCGTCTCCGATGCGCACATCCGTTCAAATAACGCCCCTCACTTGAAACCTGCTGAGGCATCCTGTGCCCCTGCCTATCTGTGCTGTGCCTGCCAGATCCGGGCGCCATCAGGAAAGAGATGCGGAATTGGCTGGTGGAGGTGAGAAATCCCATATCTGTGGGTACCTAACTTTGCTTAGATCGGCCCGTGGCATTAATATTCGCTAGTGATTACTGAAAAATCAGGTTATTCCACTCTCCGTCCAAGATTTCCATCTTGCCATCTGCATTGGGCTAATGGTAATTTATGCACCCGGACGTGAAAGCTTGTTTCAGAATGAGTCCTTCTGAATTGCCGTGGGTAATGTAGCTGTCATCGGTACGTCACAGATCATGCCAGTCTGACTCGTGCGCCTACTGCAGTCAGAGGTTGTGATTGCGATGGCCGCTTACCCTGCATCTGTGCACCTTATATCTACATGATTTGCTGTTTGTGTCGGGATCGCCGTTGGGTTTTCGCGTCTTCATCTCTTTAGGTTTCCCCGGAAATTATTGGGGTTTTGACTTCCACGTCGCGTGCGGTAGGTATCAGGATTCGGTAGCCCAAAGTAAATTTGCTTACTCTACAACTTTATCCCAGCTAGCAAGCGGTCAAGGAGCAGATAGGCAGACAGGTAAATCCCTGCCTGTATTCAGGTCTAAATACCATCCAATGCATTCTATTTCCCTCCGCGGCCCCCGAGGAGGCCATGGAATATTATAACATGTACATAGAAACTGCTTCCGACGTCTCTGAGCCAGTCGTGACATGGACCAAGAGATCACGTCAAACCGCGGCTGAGCCTGCCTCCTAGCACTCGCCAATCACATACGTGCAGCCCTCATCCCCGACCCAAACTTCGTGCACCCGCCCAGCCTCGACGTCAACGCGCGACCCGGGCCCATATGTTACCCTCTGCTGGCTGGTTTCGTTCGGATACCAAAGGGTCAACTCGCCGGCGAGGATGAGATGAGTGGTCAAGCTCGCGTGGGAATGTGGTGCATAGTGGAAGCCCCTGCGTCGAGTACAAGAATTAAATAAGCGCCCGTGTCCCCAACCGCCCGGCCCGCCGTCCATGGGCCTCGCTTTGGCATGTTCTTGGTAGGCAGTGAACTTACGGGCCGTCAGACCACGTAAATACGTGGTCGAATCCCCAGGCACGCACCTGGTCCTCTTCTTGATGTCCCATTGTCAGTGGTGAGATGCTGCTGGTGGAATGTCTAATATGTATTTTTCTCTCTCTGGTTTCCTCTTTCTGAGCCTGGGGGTAAGCGAGTACATATGATGTAGATGAATCCTCTAGGAAAGCGGGAATTTCGGCATGAGGTCCAGGCAAGAATGACAGCTCATCCTTTGTCAGTGTGAAGAGTCTGGGCGGCAGATGCTCAAATCTGTAGCAACCAGCGTTTGAGGGCGGGCTGCAATTGTGACAGCCTGCCCCATGACCGGATGATGTCAAAGACGATGATTTGCCCGCCTCACTCTATACTTAAAATGATAACGAACCCGCCGTTCGTGTCGTGCGCAGCTAGCCGTCCCTAGCCTAGGCCCACATCGCCTGGCCTAATGGACGGACACCAATCCAATACAAGTCTGCTAGCATTGAATTGAATGCTGGAGAGGGTGGCCTAGACTTCGAAGCTGCGCCTCCTCTTCCTGTTCAGCTTTTGAAGACGAGAACCTTGAACACAAATGAATAAGCCCTAGCACCAAAGGCATTGGCTTGAGGGTAATATCTTGCCTCTGGCGAGATTTTGTTTGATATGTTGCGTAATCATGTCGGCTCCATGGCCCTCTCACTGCCTGTGCAAGCGTCTCATCATCGAATGTCCAGACTCGCTTGGCAAGGTGTGGGATTCCCATTGCATACTCAGAAAGGAAACGTAGGACTTGTGCTGGTGTCCTGGACGAAGGACAGACAGGCAGGAATGCCCAAAACCAGCGGGAGAAGCCAATCACCTGGCCACGTCTTATTCAAACTGTGCTGCATTAGCATGAATACAGGCCGACGTCACGGTGTTTTCAGCTTTGTCCCATAAGGGCCATGACCTGTCCTCGGCTGGAGCTGCGCCTTTGGCTGCGCAGCGCCAGTGGAATGATGCCCGCATGTTTGTCAGGATACACGGCAGGTAGGTCAGCACAATGCAGCCAGGACCGCCTTTTGGCCCAGTAAAAGCCAGCCGATGTCACCTCTGGACAGTCTGTATGGAGTAAGACCATGCAATCCTCTGTCCTTCACCCACTGGCGATGCGCCCCTGGACTCACTCATGGAGGCCGCTGTGGGAGCGCTGTAGCGGAGTGGATATGGGCAGCACAGCCCGCTCGATGCGCTGTACCTACCTACCCAGCCGTCTCTGCACGTCCAGTGCCTCACCTCGGGAAAATATCTGCGCTGCTCTGCTACCTAACTCGTACGTGGTACGAATTTTGAAGGTACATACCTGATCTCACCCAGACGGAATGGGTGGATATTTGCGGTGATAATCAAGTCCCCTGGCTACAGCTACAGGTCAATTGGGCACTAGCAGGTTGACCGTCCCGCGTCTAAGCCATTCCATCACCGCCTCAGCCTCCTCACCCGATCCTTCATGCTGGCCCTGATCGAGCGCCGGTCCGCTTTCTTACCTACTTACTGCTTGCGCAAGGGCCTCGCCGTGTCAAACAAAGCCAGCTCCATTTAATTAACTAGGTAGGCGAGCCGTGAGCTGGGGAGGGGCGTTGCCGAAGCTAATGATCCCTTCTCCACAGCGCGCCGCCCGTGTTGACAGAGCTCGTTGACCACGGGCGAGCTCGATTGTTTTCCTGGTGCGAGGCGATATCCTGTCTCTCAGGTCGCAGTAGGTGCAAACAGCCACCCTGCCCGATCCCTGTGGCACATTGCACCCTGCAGGTCCAGTCCAATCCCGTCCAATCCCAGCCTTACCAGTGGGTAATCTGCAACCTGCAGCTGAGCTGCAGGCCGATGGAAGGGTGTCCCCCATTCTCGGGCCCAGCAAAAATCAACCCGCCCCCCCGTCCCTCCGCCTCTCAGGCCGTGCGAATCACAATCGTGCTGCGCTGCCCGAGTTCTGCAACTTGGGAGCATACACAGCAGCAGGGCGCACCGCTTTGCTAGTTATACCTCCTCCCTCCTCCCTCCTCCCTCCGTCCATCGTCATCAGCACCTCTACATATGCTGTCGGTTCCTGTTTGGCGTGGCTGACTTTTCCAGCCCTCGGTGCCAAGCTCCATCCTCCGTCCCTTGACCAGCAATTGAGATCGAACCTCTTTCGCTAGCGCATGTGTTTTTGCTTTACTAGGGAGGGCGACGCTTCACATTCTCCCAAGATGAATCTCGGCCGGTTTGTAAGTCCTCCTCACTTAATTCTTCTGCTGGCAGCAGAACCTGACCTTGTCTGGCAATAGCGAAGACGAGCCGATCGGGCTCCAACCATGTCGTTGACCGAGAACCGGAACGCCGAAAGTAATGGAGTAATGAAGGAGTTGATCTTCATCAGTACAATGTTCCTGCCTGCTATCAAGGGATGGCGCAAGCCACGGCTACCCCACGAAACCTCGACAGCTGTCTCTACGACATTTCCCGACCGAGATATGATCGACCTGAGCGACGAAGTTCATAAGCATATCAAGCGCCTATACGAGACCCTCAAGGGCACAGACGAGCTGCTCTCCAAAGAAAAGTTCTTGGCATTCTTGCGGGATGTCCAAGGCGAGCCCAAAGCCGTGCTCGACCGCGACAGCTACTCTCTGGGCGACTTCCTCTATACTTGGAATATGTTCTTCAGCAATGCGGCTAGACCCCTCCCAACCAGAAAAGATCTCTCGAAACCTCTGTCCCATTACTTCATCAACAGCAGTCACAACACTTATCTTCTTGGAAACCAGCTCGCCTCGAGAAGCTCGCCGGAGGCGTATAGAACGGTAGGTTCCTTTACTGGAGATTGCAGATGAGCCGGGGGCTAACAGTGTCTAATCGTTAGGTTCTCAGAAATGGATGCCGGTGCATTGAGATTGATGTGTGGAATGATGATGCGGTGACACAAACGATGACAAAATCTCACCGAATCGAACATTCCAGAGGTATATCGGCAATATCTGGGAGCTCCCTCCCATTTGTGGCCGACACGCTTCGTACAATGCTTGGCGATGACGAGTCTACCGGTCGTTCGCGAAGCACGAGCAGAAATAGCCGCCCCCCAATTGACATTACACCTCGATCAAGCACCAATTTTAAGCCGGATGGGAAGGAGTCGTCTGATACAAATGAGCGCAAAGAGTCCAAAGGGCCCGGGGAGTGCAAAGAGCTGAAAGGGCCCAAAGAATCCAGCGACAAGCTAGAGGTGATTAATGTCGTACGCACATCCTCGCGATCTTCCAGGCCGAGATTCCCCAAGGGGGAGCCTATCGTCACCCATGGTTGGACGCTGACGACTCCATGCGGCTTCCGTGAGGTGTGTGTGGCCATCAGGGAAACGGCATTCGTTGACAATGACCTGCCTGTCATCATAAGCCTTGAGGTTCATGCCGACACAGAGCGTCAGGAAAAGATGGTGGAAATCATGAAAGAGGAATGGCAAGATTTGCTTCTAGATAAACCGCTCGAGGGCCTTGACCCGAGCTTCCAGCTGCCCAAATTGTCGGACATGCGGAACAAGATTCTGGTCAAGGTCAAGAGGGCCCCGGCAAGAATAATTGCACCCCACAACACCATAAACCTTCCGCCTGTCTTTGCTGATGACGAGGATGCTTCGGACTCTGACGATGATAAACCGCCCCCTGGCCCACCAAGGAAGACAGCATCTGTCCCCATCACGGGGCCATCGCCACCAGTGACACCGGAAATTAAGCAAGGCAATGTCAAAGTGCCCATCTGCCAAGCGCTGAGCTCTTTGGCTGTCTATACCCGCAGCGAACGTTTTCAGAACGTCACCAAGCTGGAATCAAGGATCCCTAGCCACATATTCTCTATAAACGAGAATAGGATTGTTGAACTGGATGAAAAACACCACGAGCAGATGTTCAAGCACAACAAGAAATTCTTCATGAGAGCTTTCCCAGCAGGCAGGAGAATCGACAGCTCCAATCCAGATCCCAGTTTTTTCTGGCAGAAGGGAGTCCAGATGGTGGCCATGAACTGGCAGAACTTCGACGACGGCATGATGATAAACGAGGGAATGTTTGCGGATGAGAACGGCTGGGTCTTGAAGCCGCCTGGCTATTACCCTACAGACCGAGATTCATTGACGGAAAGAGACGCAACCCCGAGGAACACTATGGACCTCTCCATCACCGTCTTCAATGGCAGCCGTATCCCATCAAGCTCAGACAACGATGACGCATCTAGCCACTCGTCCGGGGATATCAATCCACTGATCAAAGCAGAGTTGGTCATTCCAAAAGCTGTGAGGTCTAAGGACGACGGCAGCTACAAGCAGAAAACAATTTCTGCAAAGTCTGACTACCCAATCTTTGGATCGAAAGGTCACAAGCTATGCTTTCCCAGGACCAAGGACATCCTGCAGCAACTCACATTTCTCCGGTAAGTTATCTTGGCCCCTCTTTCCTTCCTGCAATCACTGGTTGCTTGATTCAAGTGGCTTTGGCACAGCATATACATGCGTCTCTTGTAGTGCATATCGTGGCGACACGGCCTGTCTGCACGTACTGCATAAACTAAGACACAGTATTCTTCCGACCCCTCCTCCGACCTGAAAGCAAGTGCCTCGGTCAACAGGAGGCGACAATGCATCGTACCCCCCATTGGATATCAGTGTTCAATCGGCTAATATCTCTCCTATAGGCTGAAAGTCGAAGACGAGGGAATCGTCAGCTCCCCCATGCTGGCGTATGCTTGCATTCGTCTTGACCGGCTCGGCCAGGGCTACCGCTTTATCAAACTCCGCGACTTAAAGGGTCAGGAGGTCGAAGGCGGAAAGCTCTTCGTCAAGATCGACAAGACAGTGCGAGCAGCGACCCAATCCTCCGCGTAACAGTGTTGGGTCAACAGAGGTATCGGCATGGCCGCCCCATCGCATGTAGTTTGGTGTACTTGGTGTACGGATTTCGCATAACTCATAGACAGCAGGCGTTTTGCTCTTTAGGCGATAATGGACCTATAATTGGCAAGGTATTACGTTGGTTCTGATTTGGATAATGTTCTTTTTCCCGCAAGCTGCCTTGGGTACGGAGGACCAAAATTGACACAGGCGATTTGCTGGGCTTGTTTGCTTTTGTTTTTCTTTCGTTGTTTTTATGACCAAATCACTTTTGAGGGGGACCAAATGGGACAGGGGGGCAAATGGTATACAGAACGTCAATCCCCCGGCCCTGAAAAAGCACAAATAAACATGGGCTGAGAGGAACTTTCTTTTAGCGAACAGAGAACAGAAATGACATCGTTATGAAAAGTACGTAATTTTTGCCAAGCCACTCAGCGTATTCCGTGAGGCTTAAGTCGTTTACAACCCGACAGTTCGAACATGTGATATCACAAGTAACTAGTCAATTTAAGATCCCCCCTTCGCACTCGATTTCTCCGATCCCGTTGCCATATTGGGCGAGTCGCAGCTTGAGAGGGCGGGGCGTGAGAAACGACGCCGGTGCCTTCTTTGTCCTTGTCCATCCCGGTTATGCTTACAAGCCTTACGCCTCCCACGCAGGTCACGTCAACCACGCCCCTTGGGGGCGTTCCCATTATGTGACAATACTAGACAGAAAACCGCCGTTGCCCTTATTCCGTCTCACCACCCAAGTGGATGGGTGTACGCGGAATCAGCAGAAACGACAAACAGGGAACGGAGCACGGGGTATTTTAAGGTAACGGACGGTAGTCAAGTTTTGCATGAAAGGGGACCACGGCAAGAGGGATCTTCTCGCGCAACCCGTAACCGTCTGGGGTTGCTCCCGGTGAGACGGGGGCTTGCTGTCGTGTAACAGGCGGATGCTGTGTAACCAGCTCAACAAGACAGAGCCCGCCAATCGTAGGACGAGGCGAAGTAAGATGATCGTCCGGGCCGATGTGCTACCCAAAACCTACGTATGTCCTCTGTCGTGCTGACCAGCTGGTTAATTTTAGGAATATCCCAGCAACAGGGAAAGACTGGTGTCTCAAGAGGGGAAAAAAGCAAACATGGGGAGAGACTTACTGTCTATATCGGTTTTTTTTGCGATGGGCTTTCGCAACGGGATGACCCCCGCTTACGAGCTTCTACATTGATACGTGGGAAGGAGGGAAGGAATCTCGCCACCAACTAAGCTTGAGCGGTGCGGGTGTATAAGCATCTGATAGACAAGCATGGCGAATCTTGGCAGGGCGAGACTCAGGTCCAAGGAATCCCCGGCGCCAGATTGGCTCTCTCCGCCCGTGAAAAAGCGGAAACGATCCAAGACAGGGCGTCGAGATGTGTGCGTCAATGTTTCAAAGGTGAGCGCTATCATTACATACCGAAGAGACGTATCCAGGATATTTCAGCCATCAGCAAAGCGAAGCATGCCAATAACGACACCGAGTTCCGGTCAGTTGTGACAGAGGCTGAGCTCGTGCTCGGACCTTTTGAGCCCGTCTGAAACACAAAATGTAGTTGTGATGATGGGATGCTGATGGGATCAGCAGAAATACAAACCCTGTGTTGAGGCATCGAGATTAGAAAATGTCTCTGAGACATCGTCAAAAGAAAGAAAGGACGAAAGCAAAAAACAAAGCAAAAGGTCTAGGCCGGGCTGCATGTAAATTCGCCGAAGCACAGCTAGAGCTGAGAGCCTCATTGGTTGCTTGCTTTTGTTCTTGACGGCTGTTGGGTCGCGATGGTTGTCCGGTGGCAGGCATTGATTCGACTCATCTCCACCATCATGCATTAGCAACCTGTCCTTGGCCGTCAACTTTGCTCCGAGTGGATGGCTCTGCCGCTCTCCCCCCAGTTATGCTTGGCTCAGGTAAGAAGGGCTTTGGCGATCACACGCAGGTTTCAGTTTTGGATCTACACATGGAGGTGAGGCGATCTATGTTGTCTCTCATCACTTCCACGGAGAGGAAACTGAGCTGGAGCCCACATTGAAACTCGGCCTTTGCAGCTGGTAGTCTGATGTGCTAGGGGACGGACCTGGGAGGAGGTAAGCAAAAAGCAAACAGACGGTGCAGAGAAAGAGCTATCGTAATCAACGTCTGGTTCAACCAGGGGTCGTGGCAGCAGCCCGACCAAGTGATTTAGATTTCTGTGTGGCGCGGTGAGATGGCAATATTTCTTTTTATTTGGAAACTAGATCCTGGAAATGGTAGGTTCGATCATCGTGACGCGAGAGTGCGTAATACTTACGAGGAGATGTTGTCGAGGGACCACCAACAACGACCACACCGGCGCTGCCCAAAGCCCACATGCTCGAGGCAGCCAAGTATTGCTTACCTACCTACTACTAAGAATACTCCCGGTACATACATATCTCGGTCTGATACAAGGGGACTTACGGGACGCACGTACCAGCGGTATTCTTTTCAGTTTCCCTGTGGCATGTGGATCATCACATTACATCAGGCCGTAGCGTCTACTCGCACTCCCTAGCCAGATTTAGGATGGACAGGTAGAAACGAGTGCCTGTTGACCTTGGTGCATAAACCGGTGAGTGGTCTACCTGACCGGTAGGGTACCGTTGGCGGCGGGATGGGGAGGAGAGAGAGGAGAGAGAGGAGAGGCAACTTGGTGAGTTTCTCTGGCGGAAGCCCTCTCGAGTTTACCAGGTTGGGTATAAAGGCTTGTGAAGCATGCAGGGGTTTCCATGGCTCAACGACCAATCAGTTCGGCTACCAGCTTTTATGCCATGCACTGGCCCATCCAAAATCGACGCCACGTTCCTGAAGACATGACTAGTCCCGTCTTTCCGCGTGGCCCTTGAACAGCTGCGCCCCATCCAGCCAATACTTGGTGTGGTTCGGTGTGAACTGTGTCACGAGCTGACGTGACTCCAATGGCGGCTTGCTTTTGCGAGCTGCACATTAGGCTCAACACGAGCATAGAGAAGAAACCCCATTGTGGATGGATCGAAGGATTCGGTGGATAAGCCGGATGCCAACTCCTCCTAGCTGGAAGAGCGAGGTGGTAAGGTCAACCTCCTCATTCTTCCGCCGGCAGTGAGGAACCCCTGCGCAACTCTTGGTGACCAGGGCCCGGGCTTCAAGCTGCTTAGCCCAATGACCTGGTTCCCGGTGGGGTCATCGGCAGCAGATCTTGGTCTCTGGGCTCGGCCATCTGAGGATCCCTGGGTTCAGCTTTTACCAGGGCTCCATGTCTCATATTACATATAATACCTACACTTACTGACGCAAGCAAGCAAGCAAGCAAGCATCTTGCAGTTGCATACACCCCCCAAGCTATCGCCTAAGTACTTGCTTTTGAGTTCCCCTTTGACTCCATGTAAGAATGGAGGTGTGTGTGCGTGCCTGCAAACGAAGCAACCCCAAAAAAGAAACAAGTGCCACCGTCACCCCTCTTAACTAGTGCAAACAAAAAGAAAAGAAAGAGCAATCCTCTAGCAAATAAAATCGACAGTCCTGCATGCTATGTGGGCGACTAAGTGGGTCATATAGATCCCATCTTCTGTGCTCCAACTTCAAATCCTTGCATCGGAGACTAACTGCTGCCAACAGCCAATGGCCGCCTGTCAATCAAGGTTATTGAAAGATCCCCGGCTTGGAAATGAGAGAGAGTGATGCGACCAGGCCTCAGAAGTTGGTGTCTGCTGACAAAACTCATCGCGGCTTTCAGCTACCGCCGGTTCTCCCGGGTGCGTGTATCAAGTGACACGACAAGTGCATGTATGTCTATCGGAGCCTTGGCAACCGCATGGATGGATTGATAGATTTTACTGCCGAAACGCCCTTCCATCTGTCATTGTATCGACTAGTGCTCTGGGCTATCCATATCTCATTATCATGCGAGGGTGATCCTGGCCTAGTGCCCGTCCTGGCCAACCTCGATGAGCCCTGTCTACGCCGCACTGTCCACGAAGTTTCGCTTCCCCGTCGCTGCCTATCTAACCTTTTGCTGTCAGTCGTATCCCGGGATCCCAGGTCGATGCCCCCGGATCAGCACCTACTCTCGGATGTCCACTTTGGCCTCGTATGTACCATGTAGCCACAGCTCTCCTGCGGACGGTTTGTGAGAGTCTTCTCATCGATGTACCATCTGAGGCTCTACCTTTCCCCCTAAACTTTTAGACGACCTCTAGCCTCGGGTGCTTTAGGTTGAATCCATAAATCTATATTAATCCCCCTCCCTCCCAGCGTTTTTCTCGATCCATCCCTCAGATCTCTCACACAAACCATCTTCCCATCTATTCAAGGACTACTTTCTCAACCAAATCGTCAGCAATCTCTGCAAAACATCAAACTCCCTCATTCAACAGCTCATCTTGTCTACTTTATTTCATCATGGGTGTCCAAGATTCTCTTTCTCTCGGCGGAAGACGAGCTGCTGCTCTCTCCCTTGATGTCGACTCCAACCCCCCAAGCCCACATGCCAAGGGAACCATCCAAACCGGCAAGGTAAGTGATACCAGTCATGCTGCTCCACGGGCCGGGATCGATCTGGAACTTCAGCTAACACTTTATACAGCTCCCTGGCACTCGATGCCCCACCTGCGCTCAGGAGGGCAAAGAGGTCTGGGTGGTTCCAGGCCTCAACTGTGCTCATTGCGGAACCGCTTGTGACTGAGGAACCCGGCCCACCAAGAATCTCGCCTGCTTCAAAGCCCCATCTCAGCGCCGCCACTCCCTGATGGGACCTGAAGCTGGAGCAGAGGAGCTGTGAGATCATGCCAAATCTCCCTTGTTCCACTACGTATTTGCGTTCCAATGATCGCAGTTTCTGTTTGGCGTTATGTCGCTATTGGGAAGCTTGCTGGATTTTATGATAAATGGGTTATTTTAGGTAGTTTTCTTTTGTTTTCTTTCGTTGGGATATAGGGTGAATACGAGCCTGATGCTGATGGGGGCTCGAAGCCTATCATTTACAAATTGTGGGAGTGGCATCGGCAGGAATCCGGTTCTCGGCTTTTTTTCTTTTTCTCTCCCTCTCTTTCCCAGTTAAGTATGTCTGAAAGTAAAGAAAAAACATGTACCTTTCTATTTTGGAATACAGAATGTCAAGTCCTTTGCGGCCACCCCCCCATTATCAGATTCGTTCGTTTATACTCTGGTGGGGGTTCTCGCCGGTACCTAGATACCTATACACATCGGATATCGCAATGCTAAGACATCGAAATGCTACGCTGTGGGTGCAGATAGCAGACGTGGTACCCAATCATAGGTGATTCCGCCTCGCAGCTGCAAGTAAGACTGGCCTCCTGGGCGGTGTACCTGAGGAGGGTGCGCCTCTATGCACGAGTGCAGTGTAGGAGCGATCGTTGGGGCAGCCTTGCAAAAGGGGTAATCTTTTCATGCTCTTCGCAGGGGAAGAAAAAGTCCGACGTAGATGGGATATCACCAGGCCCTGGTCGGATAGGCTGACTGCCCGCATGGGCTTCACAAATCTCGATGTTCCAAGAAAAGAAAAATGCTGCCCCCTCCCCTGGAGCCCTGACAGCCCCAAGGTCAAAGCAAAGCAAATCTAGGATCTGGCATGTGGCCCTACCAATGGGGAACCGGGTCTGCTTACCCCTGGCCTGGGGATGTGGAGAGCACGGATCCAAAACATGGACTCAACTGCCAAAGATGGTCGCAAATTCTTTCCAGTTCCTGCTCGGAGGTTACACTTGGAACATCCAAAAAGTGAGGCTTGAAGCCAAGTGCCCCATGTCGCCTTGCCTTGCAGTTTCATTCGCGATACAGAGCACGGCTTGCTGACCGGGGCACCGGCAGCGTGTCTTGGATTTCAACACCATGCCTAACTATTCCATGTCTTCTCGGTTCTTTTTCCCCTTCATTTCCTCTGCTGTTGAGTTGCTTTTTGCCAATTATGCCTTATGCAGCCATCTATCTACTCCAGCCTTCCTTATTCGCCCACGAAAGCCGTGGCGTCCATCCTCGCGGTGTTTCTAACAGACAGCCGGACCCTTGCTCCTTGCAAAAACGAACTGTTGTGGAGTCGTGGAACTCTTCCGACCCTCCCTCCACGTCGCTATCCGATAGCATAGTCAATGCAGAGCTGACCGAGTACCAGTTCATCTTGTTTTCGAAATTACCGCTTCTGCATCCCAGGTTCCAGGCCTTCGTTTTGGAACTGGCCATTTTAGGGCTGGAGGGGTGTCTATGCTTGTAGCCTTGTACAGCGAGCATCCTTGTCAGCATGTGATCTTCAACGAGGGGGGCTAGGAACAAGGGGTATGTATTATACATACGCGGTTTCCACGATGGTTAGTATGTCACGGCATGTCATGGCTTCAATCAGCAGGCCACGTACCTGCCAGATAGGTAGCTCGGCATTGCGTTGACTCTCTACATAGTGGCCCGATATGATATACCAGTTCCAATGGTTTAAATAATCCCCTGTTTCTGGTGACGAGTCATTGTGTCACTGAGCAACCGATCCAGTTGGACCAGGGTGAATAAGATTTAACATCGCATAACGGCCCCCGAGATGTGATGACTGCATCTTGTATCCCGTCTGTGCTTATGCCGTCTCGTCCCACTGCCGGGCTCGGATTTGCTTTGCTCTGCATTTGGTGAAGGTGGTGGTGCATCTAGAGGTTGATTAAACCGACGGCTACAACTTGAAGGTAATGCCACTGTGACATCACCGGCTGTGATTGCCCCGCACTAGATTGACACCGATAAACCCACGATAAGAGCTTGAAGCCACCCCCACCTCGGCTTCGATGATCCCTCGATAGCTCTGTTGTCGAGCTCCGGAAGTCAATTGACGAGCTAGGACCTTCTTTTAGAGCTCTTTTCCCGCACGGTGTGTGCCTCTATTGAAACTTTTGCTTCCGTTCGATTGTGACTGCTGCCCGCCCAGGATCTACCCAGCTGCCTTCGCCCATCCACATCACATCTCGTCCGACTTCTTCCATGCAATCCTCTGCCCCGCTTCGAGCGACATCCAAAGTACTAGCCCCGCGTAACTCCGTTTCCCAGGCCTTCAGCCGTCGAACCTCCTCAGCTCCCTTCACCTCGCACCCCATATCTGTCCCCGCGGCTCAGTCACCTGCCTCTCAATTACGGCAATCCCTTCCATCTCAACCCAAGCTCCGCCAGGACTTCTCTGCACAGCCCCTCAACATGTCTCGCATGCCAGCTTCCCACGGCCACAATGAGGCTTGCTGCAACATCCCCCCGGTAGTGTCCAAGGGCTACCAGGCCAAGGGAACATACGAGAAGATTGGTGATTTCAAGACATGTAAGCTGCATCTCCGAGGGCGAGGCGAAGCCAATGACATGTCGTGCCCCCTGCTAACCGCATGCTCCTTGTAACCAGATGTCACCGGCCCAGCTGATGCTACCAAGGCCATTGTCATCGTCTATGATATCTTCGGATACTTTGACCAGACCATCCAGGGCGCGGACATCCTTGCCTATGGCGACAGCAACCAGAAGTACAAGGTCTTCATGCCAGACCTGTTCCACGGCGAGCCCTGCCCCATTGAGATGTCTGTTTGCTAGCCACGCCCAGCTGTGGTATGTAAAACGTGAGGCTGATTATGGCTATAGCTACCCTCCCGACAACGAGGACAAGCAGAAGCAGCTGGGCGCATTCTTCGGAAAGTACCCCCCTCCCAAGGTAGCCGCCCAAATCCCCGGCTACGTCCAGGCCATCAAGGACAAGGACTCGTCTCTCTCCAAGTTCGGCATTCTCGGTGTAAGTGCCCACATCGTACCAGGTGAAAATGTATCGATAAATTAGTAAACTAACACTTTGTCGGAAAACCGATAGTTCTGCTGGGGTGGCAAGGTTGTCGCTCTCACCGTCAAGGCCGCAAACAACCCCTTCGCCATTGCTTCATCCGCCCACCCTGCCATGGTCGACCCCGCCGATGCCGAGGGCATTGACATCCCCTTTGCCCTTCTCGCATCCGAAGAGGAGGAGGCCGATGTTGTTAAGCAGTTCGAGGACGCCCTCAAGGTTCCCAAGCACGTGGAGACCTTTGGTGACCAGATTCACGGATGGATGGCTGCTCGTGCCGACCTGAGCGATGCTCGCGTCAAGGAGGAGTACGAACGCGGCTACAAGGTTCTTCTCAACTTTTACGCTAAGAACTTTTAAGCTGGGATGAGATTTGATCGAGTTTGTATTGTGGGAGTCTGGATGTTTGTCCACCACGATGATGGGACAGTCGACCCAACAGATGACATTACATACTCCAAATGAAAAAAAGTTAATCATAAAAAAGACGTGCCCAGAGCGAATACATGTCCGTCTTTCGGGACTAGCACGTGCGTTGTCTATGTATTCGAAGAAATGACCTTAGTCCCCAGCCCGCTGTTGAAGCTATCCCACATGACGATACCAAAACCTGAGAGACTCTCACATCACCTTTGAAAATCCTCTATATCACCATACTCTTCTACGCAGGAACCTGCCCAGCCTTTGCCTTCTCGCCAAACGCAACAACCTCCTCGATATCCAGCAGCTCGTAGTCTCCAATCTCCAGCGTCTCCCCGTCCTTGTTCCGCCCAACCGACGTCCCAATCATGTACAGCTCGAGGTAGTTCACCAGGTGCATGTCCACATTATCGACCTTCCGCCCGCGGAAGTAAATCTCCAGCCCCCCCTCCTCCTCCTCCTCCGGCGGCGCAAACGACCGCATCTCCAGCACGCCCAGCCACGGCGCCAGCAGCGCCTCCCCCGTCATCTTGACGTACGCCTCCCGCAGGCACCACAGCGTGTAGAAGTACCGCAGCCGCCTGTCCACGTCCGCCGCCGCCAGCCGGCCCAGGTAGCCCACCTCGAGGGGGCAGAACACGTCGGCGTGCATCTCGACGAAGGCGGGCCAGCCCTCGGCGCGGACGTACTGGCGGTCGCGGTCGCGGCGCTCCGAGGGGCAGACGACGTCGACGCCCAGCGTCACCCCGGCGGGGGGGTGCAGGGCCGCGACGACGACGACGAGCCCGGCCTGGTGGGAGACGTTGAAGATGAGGGGCTCGGACCCGTCGGCCGGGTGGAGGAAGACGGGCTTGGTGTCCTTGTTGCGCGTGGCCACGGCCGCGTCCCAGGCGACGCCGGCGTAGCGGCTGATGAGGTAGCGCTTGAGGAGCTGCGAGCCGAGGGCCATCTTGGCGTCCTTGCAGTGGACGTAGCGCAGGGCGTCCTCGCGCTGTGTGGGCGTCAGGAGCTCGAGGGCCCTGGCGGCCTGTTGGGGGTGTTCAGCTACTTGGATGTCTGTTTTCTTGGGAGGGGCGGAGAGAGACTTACATGTTGGCGGAGCTGGCTTGTCTGCGTCGCCTGCGGCCAGAGTTTACGGGTGTCAAGGACCCATTGGATCACGACTGTTTTGTTGTCGCTGGCCATTGTAGAGCTCCTTGCAAGTGTGATGGTGTATGCAGTGAGTGATAGGTTTGATGCTTAAACGAGCCTTTAATCTCCTCACAATGGTCACGCCTTACTGCAGGAAGTGCCCACGTTGGGCTCTGGGTGAGGAAATATGGGCGACCATTATAAGCTACCTACCTAATGTAACACATGCAAGAGACATTGTAAGCATTACTTTGAGACAGGTTGCAGACCAAGGATGCATTGGCCTAATAAAAGAATGCGGGTAACATGCCCCAAGTTTAGGGTAGGAAATGGAAGGCGACAAATCACGAATAGCCATTGTCGTTGTCCTCAGTGTATCATGTCGAATTGATTTAATTTTATTGCGAACTTGAGAGCTTTTCTCTGTAGGTACCTATACCTCTAATAATCTGTGCTGAACTTGGTCATGCTCTACTCCGCAGGTTCCTCCGCAGGCGCTTCCAATGAAATCAGAAGCACTGGGTGGCCTTTCTTCTTGGCCGGCTCATTCTTCTCATTACCTTTCTCGGAACTCTTTTTCTCAGACTGATCTTTGTGCGTGTCGGCTTGGGTGGGATTGGAAATGTCAATCGTGGTGTTGACCACTCCATTCTCAAGCTTTCCAAGCGTTTTGACTGCACGGCCGTCCCCATCCACATCGACAATGACATCTCTCGTGTCAAGAGTTCCATCTTCAGTATATCCCCATATCAACTTGAGCTCTCCCCGCACCAAAGCCGTAAGGTAGATAGCTCCCAAGACACCAGGGACAAGGTACAGCAATGCCGGTTGGCCTTGCCTGAAGATCAACAGCATCGCCAATGTGACGCCCATGCCGAGGCCGTATCCTACAAGACTGGCAGTGAAGTAGGTCTTGTTGAAGCGGGATCCGGCGAGCTCAAGCGGGGCGTTGCTGGGTCTAAAAGACAGCCAAGATTGGGTCCAGAAACGGTCGGCCCATCTGTTTTTGACGTCGATATAGGGCACCTTGATCTCTCGATACTTGGTCTCGCTACGAGTGACGAGCGCACCGGATGCATCCTTCTCAATGAGCTTCAACTCGGTTGGCTCGTACTTGACCTTGCGCTGGTAGTGAAGCCATAGATCAAGACGGAGAGCGAAGGCCATCACAATACCAGGAAGAACGATATCACCCAATCCCAAAATGCTCTTTCTCTCCGCCGCTTCGAAAGTAAGTTTGATAGGAACATCTAGTTTCGTCGCTACAGTCACCATATAAGGCCTGTTTTTTTTTTTTGGTTAGCCTTTGGATACACCTGTGAGAAGTTTCGGGTACGTACGTGTAAAAAACCATGATGATATCGTAGAAAAAGAGACCAATCATGACAAGTGTTCCAGTGCACAAGTTTGTCGGAGAGAGCAGCATGAATGTTCCATAGCAGAGTCCATAACCAAGAATATTGGACAGGAAGGGAGACATGGTTGATGTGTAGGCGATGGCAGTACCGACAGCAGCAACAAATGCCGTCATGTGGGAAAGCTGGACTTTGGTCGTCAAATCTCCAAATCCATGGGCGTAGAACTTGAAAGTCCACTGCTGCACAGCAAGGCTGCGGATATCCCACGCAGCCTTTCTTGCACTATCCATGGGGGCGAGAATGGACAATGGCCATGGTAGAGGGCTCGAATTTGTGTTGGGAGCTTCGATGACGTTTCCAACATCATCACATACCCTTACGGCCCTAGCTTTCTGGTCGGCTTGACGAAGTTTGCCATCCCTCCCGCGCCAGTAGTGAGGGAAGATGAAGGAGCTGACCAGTTGAAAGCCATGGGTATATAGAGTGAGCAAGCTGAGAATCGACATGGTAGACAGGTACCAGCGCAGGATCTTGTTGAGGATTTCCGGGTCTTGGAGGTACTGGATGAGATAGTAGAGACCGACAAGCATGATTCCTGCCATGAGGGGGAACATGATGGCGTCAGAGAGCTCCAGGCCCTGGGAGAAGTGCTCCTCCTTCTCTGCCTTCTGACCATTTCTCCTGGACTTTGGGGGGGCTGCTGAGGGGGGTCGTCGGAGCGCGGCATGAGCCCCAACGTAGATGATTCCCAAGGCGCTGAGGACAAGCTTCAGCTCCAAGGCGAGAAAGCTGAAATCTTGCAGAGTCTCCCAAATTGTTTCGGGTACTAGAGCAGCTTTGACAGTTGCATTCAAACCGTCTAGGCCTCCTTCAAGGGGCATCGAGAGAGAGGGATCGCCCGACATCTTGCTTAAACCGAAGTGTCAAAAAGTTGTGTATTTGGTGCTTCTCTTGTTTATCAGACGAAATTGTTCGTGAAACAAAACATGAACCCAAACGTGTCCTATCCAGGCAGACAAGTGTGAGTAACCCTAGCTCGTTAAACAGCCATGAGCCATGGGTTGAACAAACGAACGAAGGGGAGGAAAAAAGAATAACTCTCCCAGGGTGAGTGAAGACAAACTTGCTTAATGATTCTTCCTTCTTGTGAGGTGTGTGGGAAACATGGCAGGGTAGGCGAATGATGAAATAAGTAGGCAGTCTGGAGGAAAGGCTACCCTGAACAGAGATTAGATTAGTGCCGCGGGGGCGGCTGCTAGGCGATCCACCAATACAAGCTCAGCGCCCCCTGGAACTCTCCTGTAGGGCCTGCAGCGAATGTTGCCCGTGGCGCGAGGTGGGGCATCCAGAACAACTTCAGATCAGAGTAGAACGAAGCTTCCCACCACACAGAGAGTTCCAGATACACGGAACAGTTCCTTTCCACCATGGACAACGATATTGTATTACAGACGTCGGCGGTATGTACCCCCTCTGACTTTTCTTTTCTGAAGGCGCAGATCACATGGCTAACAGCTCCACCACAGGGCTCCATCACCATCGAACTCTACACATCGCATGCCCCCAAGACCTGCAGGAACTTTGCGACCCTCGTCCGCCGCGGCTACTACAATTCCACCATCTTCCATCGCATCATCCCCAACTTCATGGTCCAGGGAGGCGACCCCACCGGCACCGGTCGTGGGGGGACCTCCATCTTTGGCGACAAGTTCGAAGACGAGATCGATCCTGGGTTGAAGCACACAGGCGCCGGTATTCTGAGCATGGCAAACTCCGGCCCCAACACCAATGGGTCCCAATTCTTCATCACGCTTGCTCCCACGCCCTGGCTCGACGGGAAACACACTATCTTCGGGCGGGTTAAGCACGGCATGAGCACGGTGAAGCGCATGGGCCTGGTCAAGACGGGAGCCGAAGATCGTCCACTGGACGAGGTCAAGATCGTCGAGGCCAAGGTCGTCGATGCCGAGGAAGAGGCTTGAGAGCATATGTTCATATCAAGTTCGAGGTTATAAAAGCACGGCAGAGTGCAGCGGCGTTCTGGAGTTATCACTGGGAGTTGCGGTTTGCCTTCATATCAGGAGTGCTAGTGCTCAACATCATGTCATATATTTAGAAAAATCCATAGGCTTCTTTTATTTTCTCCTTTTGCAATGCTGTTACTCTTCTGCATCTCTCTCAAGAAGAATTATATATATAAATGCATTCCGAACCCTGAATCGCATAATGACCAACTTTGAATGAAAGAATGAAAATGACGCCCTGGTCCCCTATACGCCTGATATGCCGGTCCGTTATGCTGTTAGAATGCGGTCGATACCGGCAAAGGCCCATGCGCAGGTCCTTTGCAAGTGAACGATAAGAAAATAGTACAAACCAGCCTTCCACTTCCGAAATGCTCTTCCAACGAAACCAAGAAAAAGAAAATAGGCCAAGAGCAAGATGCGGAAGCAATCCCGAGACTTGCCCCGAGTTCGAGCAATTGAGTGTCCAGCTTCGCTTGGCTCTACATTCATGATCCAGATAGAGCATGCTGAAAACAGAAGCAAAGAGGCTGCATTATACGCTTCAACTATGTTTGTGATGAAATCTTTATCTTGAGACGCTCTATGCGGTCGTCTGTGCAACCGCTGGCGGTGATGAGAGGGTCATTGACGACTCAGAATCCACCTCGGCATCACCGCCATTCTTGAGGGGCGAATTTGGGATAGGCCTGGAAGCCTTGAGTTTCTTCACGGGACTCATACCCAGACCCGTAGACTTCTTGGGTGCCGTCTCTCCTGGTGAGCTTGTTGGGCCTGCCTTGTGCTCTTGACTCAGCTGAGATGGTGGCTTCGAATCCTTCTTGTTCAGGTTCGGCTTGCCAGTTTTGAGGATGACCTTCTTCGGGTTACCGGCCTTGAGTTTCTTCTTCTTGTGCGCATTTTCAGACTCCTCTCCAACGTCCTCACTGGCGTCGCGTTTCCGGGGGCTTGCTGCACGAGATCCCGGCACGGGTGTCGCCTTCTGGGATGAAG
Source organism: Clonostachys solani (assembly GCA_902141235.2). NCBI lineage: Eukaryota > Fungi > Ascomycota > Sordariomycetes > Hypocreales > Bionectriaceae > Clonostachys > Clonostachys solani. The sequence goes on from CABFOC020000002.1 coordinate 2,360,575, forward strand.
GGGGGGTTTGGTCGGTTTGCGAGTTGCCGTTGCTCATCTTCTGGGCTGCAGCTCTGCTGGCGTTGCGGCCACTATTGCCAATACACGAGCCCATGTGGTTGTTCAGACGGGTCACCAAGATACATCGCTTGCACTTGCTGCATGTAGCAGAAGGGAAAGAGAGCACGTTGGGAGGTCTCTGTTCAGGAGTGGCTGGTCCGTCGTCCTTCTTCTCCATGTCCTTCTTCTTCTTGCCCCTGCCGGGTCCTGGCCCGACCCAGCTCTGGCCGTAGATGTCACAGCCAGCCTTCTCAATGAATGGTTGTCTCTTGCAGTAGAGAACGGTCGGGTCGGGCTTCTTGGCTCCCTTGCCGTCGGTCGGGTGTAATAGCCGGGGTAGATGGCACTTGGGACAGAGGATATCTTTGGTTGTCTGGAGAGGGTTGCCTTTGAGCAGAACCTTGCCATCCTCGTAGATTGCAGCGTCGGTCTCGATTCGGACATCGGGTTTGGAGTCGGGAGTCGAGCCCTCGGAGGCGTCAGATGCCAGCTTCTCAATGTGAATAGCTGCCGTATTGGCCTTTGCGGTCTTCTCTTCTCGATGCGTCTTCATTACTAAGTCGGATATGATGTTGTAAAGCACGTCGTCTAGGACGGACTGCGCCTACATCGTTCAGAAAATGCTCAGGTTAGCAGAATGCACTCGCAACATTTCAGCCGAACACAATCAGCTGTGCAAACACGCCCGACTAGGCATCAGGTAGTAGGATCCCCCATCAACAAGCACCGCTAGGAGGAGTAAAGAAGAAAATCATATGTTGGCGGGTTATGCATACCAGTTTGTCCATGCTGCCGATATCATCGCTCGGGCGGATCAGGCCGGCTCTGCCTGTTGATGAGTCCATTTTGTTTTGAGGGGACGAGGGCCCCGAGAGTCGAGGTTGGAGTGGTGAGAAAGGTGACCAAGTCTTGTGTTACCCAGTCGTGTGATGGTGTCGGCCAGTGCCGGGGAGATGGGGGAAGCCTGTCAGTACCGGGAATACAGGTTCAGTTCGGGATTTGTCAACTGTCGTCACTAGCGAATCATTGTACGCTCGAACGGAGGCTAATCGAGAAATGGTCAATTGAATACGGGGGAGAAAGCTAGATAGAAGAAGTCGAGGCAGGAGAAAATTAAAGTGACGGCTAGCTCAGAACTTTGGGCCAGGTAATGCGAGTCAAGGTAAAGCAAAAGCAAGTCAGGTTCAGGTGAGAAGCGACTGAAGGCCCCTAAGAAAAGTGTCGGAATGATGACAATCCAGCGATGGACCCCGGTTGGACGATTTCTCCCTCTCGGAAAAAGGAAAAATGCATTGGCCAAAGTTTAGCACTCATCTGGTGCCTGTTCCCCCCTGATGAGTGCCCCGAACCAGAGCCCCTAGTAGCCCCCCCTGTAGCTCCCGGACTGCAACCACTATCAGCTACCTGTGGGTCGGCCTCACTAGTCCGCTCGCCTCAGCGTTCCATGTGTATTATGTTATTATTAGGTGGTGACCTCCATCAGCCCCCCATATTACTCCAGCTTCACATCATTGGAAGCCCAAAGAGCCACATTGTCTTACAAAAAACCATAACCCCCTCGACATCGATCTGTGTTACCCCGGTCTGAACAACATGTTACGAGTCTAGACACTTTCTTTTTTTGCGTGGCTTGACGATCACCCGCCGTATTCTCCTACAAAATACATTTTGATATAGTACCTTCCCTTACGATGTCTATCCCAACAAACCCAATGAAGCCGGCCCAGAGCTCGATCCGTTCGTTCTTCCAGCCAAAAGCGCCAAAATACGCACCTCCCCCTTCACAAGCTCCCGCACGAGCACCGCCTGCTGCAGAGGATTCCACCGACACCAATGGCTCTCTCCCAGAACCAGCCGCCCCTCCCCCAACAGAGCCTGCCTCCACCATCACCGCCTCTGATCTGCCCCGCGAAGCCAACATCCGCCCCATCACAAGTGCCGATATCAATGCCTTGCGACGGATAAACAGTCTCCTGCTACAGGTCCCCTACAGCGACCTCTTCTACGACCGTGCCGCCGACGAAGGGGGAGAGGGCCGCTTCTCCAGAGCCATCACGTGGACCCACGAAGGCGAACAACCACAGGTCGTAGGCGGGGTCGTGTGCCGCATAGAACCCGTCTCGGCACATACTTCAGATCAATCACTGTACATCCAGTCCCTGGTCCTCCTGTCGCCCTACCGCTCTCTCGGGCTCATCACCGCGGCCATCAACCAGATTATCCAAGCCGCCTTGGCCGAGCCCGAGCTCAACGTGAAGTACGTGTCCGCGCACGTGTGGACGGAGAACGAGGAAGGGCTGCAGTGGTACGACAGCCGCGGCTTCAAGAGGAACGCGAACCCCGTGAAGGGGTACTACATCAAGCTGCGCCCCGACTCGGCCTGGTTTGTCAAGCGTGACTTGGCCGCTATCCCGGCATCAGCTGCTGCCGACGGCGGCCAGCAGTCTGTCGAGGCCAGCGCAACTGCTGCCGTTGTCAACCTTCCACCGATGGGCGGGTCTCCCAGGCCTGAGCCGGCCAGCAGAACTGCGTCCGGGCAATCCTTCCAGACTAGACGGGCCGAGACGGAGTGGAATGACCTCCCCGCGGATATGGCCAATGGGCTGGTCCCGCCCAGGAGAGGCGCCCCAGGAGAGGCATCTGGCCATAGTTCCCGCAGCAGCTCCACCCAGAGGAAGAAAAGAGATAGATCTTACCCTGCCGCAGCATTTGGAAGCTAGAAGAGGCTTAACACGGGCACGGTAGATGCTCCCGGAATGCTAGACTCACGTCTATGTGCCGAGAGGGGGACAATTTGATTTTACGGTATGGAATAGCCAGACACACTAGGGATATGATAGATTACAACAAGGAATAGATAATAGATAAGTCAATAGCAAACATATGTGGGATCTAAGTCGACGCGAGCCGTCATATTTGGTCGATGATATGTGAAGTCGGTGAGACCACAGAAAAGAGTTTATTTGATAAGACTATAGTTACAGGAACAACGCCTAACCCTTGAACCAGGGACTACCCAATTTTTTTTCGACCTGAAGGAGCTGCCTCAACGACGTTGTCTACCCCACCAAAAGGCTGCACTTGCAGCAGCAGCAGCTAGGATACCACCCGTCACCAGGTTTGAGTAAGAAAAGATGGACCCAGCTTTGGGGAGGTTAGCTTGATGGATTAAGGAAAACGTGCATTGAAAGCGCCCCATTTACTAAGCATTGCGAGATGATGACATACCTTCAGCAGGAATCGATTCCAATTCCTTCTTGATCTTCTCGTTTGCAGCGGCCTGGCTGGTCTTGGATGACCTGTCGGCAATGAGGGCAATCAATGCAGCACCAACACCACTTCCATCCTTGGCAATACCAATGCGGATCTTCTTGGCACCTTCGGGGCCGATCTCTTTGATAGACTCCAAGGCCTCGTAGATCATTTCACGGAACTGAGGGTAATGTTCGACAAGACTGCCATCGACACCGATGTCGATGACTTCTTCCTTGGGATCCTGTACCTTGCCGGACTGGAGAGCAATGGCACCGATGGCTACAGCAGATAGTCTGGCAGCTCTGCGTCCCACTGCGTACGAGACAGCCTTGAAGGTCTGTGCATCCTCAGTAGTAGGGACAAAGCCATTCAGTAAGATGCTCAACTCTTGTTTGAGCTTGGATAGGTCCGCGGAGTCGTCTTTGGCGGCAGCCGACATAATGGCACTGTCAAGGCCCCATTGTTCGAGGATGGAACCTCCGGCAGCGGTGACGTCTGGGTTCTTGAAAAGAAGGGTCTTCTCATCCTTGATCAAGTCGACCACGGCGAGTCGAACAATCTCTCCAAGGAACATGCCCGAAACACGCTTCTCAAACATCTGGATCCCGGGGTTGACGCTGTCTCTATCAAGAGTTTGGTCCCAGGGGGTGTTGGGCAAGACGTTGAGCTGATTGTCGAAAGAGCCCCACTCTGCGTTTATAACCATCTCACCCGTAGACGTATCATACTCTCCCACAATCTTTTTCTTGATGTTTGATGTCTTCTCAATGTAAGCACCGTTGGTGCCTGTGCCGAAAATTGCACCGAGGATAGAGCGGTACTTTCCGGTCGAGGTGTATGAACGAGCCATGAGAGTTCCCACTGTGTCGTTGACAAGGGCAGCAACCTTTACTGGAAGACCCAGCTTGTCAATCTCAACCTGGAGGAGGGCACAGACGTCCTTGCCAACAGCATCTGGGATGTCGAAGCCCTTGGTCCATCTCATCAGATTGCCCTTGTTGATGGCGAGCTGCTGAACGGGGAAACTGAAGGTGAAGCCAAGATGGAAAATCTCCTTTTCCTGGAACCCTTCGGGTGCGCTGCCAGTCTTCCGGCGCTGCAGGTGGCACTCAAAATGCTCCGCGTGGTGCTTCTGCAGGAAGGCCTCAACCTGCTTCGCAAGAAAAGAGAATAGCTCTGAGGCGGTCTTGGCAACCATGAGCTCCTTGGGGATGGCCACCTTGTCAAAAGTCAAGTCAAAAGTGGTGTCGCCATGGAGGGTGACTGAGCAAACGCGGAAGTTGGTCCCTCCCAGGTCAACAGCCAAGTATAAACCCTATAGTGAGCAAAAAATAAGCAGGCGACCTACGATTAGACATTGAAATGATTCCAAGGCTGCACTGTACCTTTTCACTGCCATTGGGCACGCCGGTGACATAGGTTGGGATTTGGCTCAAGCTCGTTCCGTCCTTCTCCAATCCCTCGCCTATGTAAGAAGAACGTCATGTGAGCAGGTCATTGCTGAGGTTGAAGACGTGGGATGGCAAGTGAGAGAAAGAAAAATGTAGAATCAGGAAGACCATGGAGAAAAGATGCGAAATGCACATACCCATCTGCTTCAGGAATTCCTGGACATGGCTGTTGATGTCGGCTTCAGAGAAGTCGAACTGGGAGACGACGCGGCTAGCTTCTGGGTGAATCGCCATGCTGTTTAGGTGTCGCGAGTGGTGAGGTACTTTCGGGAAAAGAAGGTGGGCCGAAGCAGGATTACGACATGCAGGCTCTGTCTGGGAGACGGAGAGCTGATCAGGGATGAGTGAGGAGGAGGGGAAGGAAGGAGATGACGACGATATATGGCCAGGGAATCGAAGCTGGAAGAGACGCTGCTTGGCGTGATAAAGGACGAGCTGGGCTAACTTTGATACAAGGTTGTGTCAGCAGCTTTGGCATCGTTTACAAATGTGGGCGCATTGGGGCGTGCTTTCTGGGTGGTAGGGACGGTCTACCGCAAACCATCTGCCAGAGTAAAACCCATTGCGGGGGATGTGGCCAAGCGCCAAGGGCGAGAATTGGGAGGTATCGAGGCAGACCCCCAATTCCCCCGAGGTTTAAGTGTATGGGGGGGTGCCCAGGTAGGAATGGTGGTTTGAGGCAGAAACAAAGTTAGACTTACTGAGATACTGGCCAAGAGCAGGATGAATGAAAACAGACTTTTGAGCCCAGAGCTTCTGTTCCAGGGCCACCGGGGAGGCTTCTTGTCCTTATGAGCCGCCTCGCTCACGGTCCCCTGGCGCTGAAGCCACCGCACCTTTCGGCAGCACCGTCGCTTGGGAGGCGACGGGGAACCAATGCATACGGTGCAATCAAAGGCGGACCGGGTTCTCTGCCCAGCAGGAGGCTTCGGGATCACGCCGTGGGCTATATCAACAGCTGCCCTATTATCCCTGCTCTCCAAACGGGCCGTCTGGTGCTATCAATTGCAAGCCCGTGATGACGCACAGTGCCTGCTGCAGGGGCGGGGGTTTCGCTGGTGTGGTGGTGGTGATGGTGTTCGATAATAGGTTGGTTCGCAATAGAAGAGATGGAATTACACGTGAGAGTAGACTGGAGGCACTTTTAGGTGGTGTCTAGTAACAAGAACTAAGCATTTGCTCATGCTGACGACCTGGTGGGCAATTGACGACCAGGTGCGAGGCTCTTGCATCCTTTGGTAGGTTGCGCTGTATTATCGCATCCCCACACCTGCACGTTCGTGAGGGGGCGCTTTGGGTTGGACTCGGCCTCACTGCAGGTGATGTGGCCTGGAGTCTGGTGTGATCGATCCCCTGACCGCCGGCCCCATGGCCCACCCTTCCGCTGGGGAGATCGCTGTTTCCCACTGTACCACCTGCACTCTAATACAACAGCGCCAGCCAGATTGTCGGAATTGAACTTCTAGAAGGACACCCCCATCTTCTCCCTAGGGCTGGACGGCTGCTTGAAAACCAGAATGAAGAACAAATGACAGCTGGTCCCTGAAACCTCCAATTGCCGTTAATGGCGAATTTGGAGGCTCGAATCCTTGCACCCAAAGTGCTTAAGTTAGGGGGAGGTTGGTAAAAGGCTCTACAGGGACCTAGCTGGCACTGTGAATCGAACATGCTATTGACCACATGCTTGGATTGATTTGGCGACGGCCCTTTATCCCCTCCTAATGTATAGAAGCCCTCAGGGATAGACGGATATTAACTACTAATTCCAAGCTAGGCTGTCCGCAATGCTAGTCGTTGAATGTCAAGCCACTCTCAGAACATGTTACAGTGGATGAGGCTACAATCGTAACAGCCAACATATTGGCAGTCAAAGCACTTGACTCTCTCATCGTATGATCAACAGGGACCAGCCTAGAGACCTTAATAGCGTCAGCCATAACTCGTATATATTCAATTTGGAGACTTTCGTGCCCTCATAAGATCACAGCTTATTAGAGGCGTCCCATGCTTTTGAGCTCCGGTTTCTTGCCATGTCAGGTCTGGCCTGGACCAGTGACGACCCAATGTCTCAGCAACATGTCTCATGTCTATAGTTTGCGCCAAGGTCGAATGAGTAACGGCATCCCACTAATATGACAGCTCGAGAACATGGGTAACTGAGACGCATCAGCTGACCGTATCCCCTGGCACAATTCACTCTCTCTGTCCGACTCTTGAAAGGAATCTTGATGTGCGCCCTACGGCATAATCTCCCGGCCCATCGGGTCGAAGCGTCAGGTAATGAGCGATGAATTTTCTAGGAAGATCTCGCAGATATGCAGCGCGGCAATCTGGCCCCATAGGAATTCCGAACCGCCTTTATAGGCTGTTTATCCAACCAGGGATTCGTGTGAAATATTTCAAGTCGCATCCCCTTACATCTTACCAGTGGTTGAGGATTGATTTAGGTCATCGATACGCCCGATAGACTCGGGTGTAAGGATTGAGGTGGCAACACAATGAAGAATTGAAACACATGTTCAAGGCATTGTCTTTCTGTATGACCTTGACCGCCCCCGTACGTAGTAATTTTCTCTGTCCCGCTTTGCTGTGTCCAATCATGAACAGTTCAGCAGATATATCAATATGTATTGTCGGTGGATGGGCTGAAATAACAATAGGGCAGCTGTGCGCAAAGTACGCAATTGAACTTAAAAGCACGCAACCCCAGCTGGTCTGCAGCAGTGCCTTGACTTTCCCCAGGTTTCTACAGTCCCGACAGTGGGGATGACTGGAGGCTGTAACAATTGGATCATATACAATCGTCATTCGAGAGCACAGAATGATGGATGGGCAACTTGGTGATCTCCCAGGTTTCACCTCAGCCGCCTGCGCCCATAGGAGTTGCGAGATCGGTACACATTGTGCGCTGGCAATCATATTGAGGCAAACATCGCCAAGGTTTAGGTGCAGTGTTTGTGGTGGTTTCCTCTATAACCAGATACCCCAGGTTCTTCACATGCCTGCAGGATTCCATTGACAAGCACTGTTGCTGTAGAAGGGCGACGATCAGTTACCTACTAGTTAACCACTCCTTCATGGATACTATACGACAAGGTCCTAGCTTTCGTGTTGCCGCAATGCGATATCCTTTGTTGACGGCTGGAACGAGTTGGGACGGTACTTAGGATGTATGTAACGGAAAAGTGGAGGTGCGGCTGAGACTTGTCGAGCAAGGACATCCTAGCTTCTTAGGATTTCTGTGTGGCTTGAGTTCTTGCGTTGTTCCTAAAAAAAACATGTGGCACTTACCGCCGCCTCCACTACCAATGCACTGCCCGCTGGCTGACAGCGACAATCTTGGTAAGAAGGCTCAAACCCTCAAGATTGTGAAGATGATTTCCGAAAAGGGATGGAACCATAATAGGAAGATCTCGAACGTGGGAGAACCACCATACGATGCCCAGGACTGGTCATATGCAGCGCCGTTATTTGGGAAGCAACGTTGAAGCAAAACTACCCTCCAAGACGTTATATCTAGCGGGAAAACTGATGGTATACTTGTCGAGGTTTCGGCCTCGTAGTTGGTACCTTACCTATACGAACTCTATTCATTGCTAAGTCAGAGAAACAGGCGCGCAGTGGTGGTGCGCCAGAACGGCTGATCTGTTGGAACTAACAAGAGGTCTGGCTCCTCGTCAACAGAATTGCCAAATCGCGAAAACAGCCAGAAGCGAAAAGAAAGGTGGTGGTGATGTGATCCCGCTTACGTGTGCGGCGAGGCGAGCTCGCACCTAGTCCTGAACCCCACCCTGCAAAGTCCTACACCAACATCAGACCGGTTGGCCACTGTAGGAATGTGAGAGTAACTGTAGGTAATTTAGTGGGCGGCATGGCCAATGGATGGCGATGGGACTGCCTTGGCGGGTAGGATTGAAGATCGTTTGTTCAGACGTGTGTACCTAGCCAGGTCGCCGATCAAAGATAGGAACCTAGAAGGAAAGGCTGGTTAACTCTGGATCAAAGCTCGGGACATGTTCCTCTCTAGCGCCTGGGCTGGGTTACTGCTCTTCCATCGTCCTTCCATTTACCGCCGTTGGCCGTGATGGAATGGGGTAAGAGAGTGCATGTAGACACCCTGCAATTTGCGCAGCTCTCTCAAACAACCCGTAAGCACTTGATTTGGTAGGAACCGGAAATGCCCATTGCAGCTGGCCTCAGGCTCATTTCCTGTGCGGTTCCATGTGATTTGGAATCGGAGGACAGCCAGTCAGACCATGTCGCAGCCTAAATCTGACACTGGATCTGATCTAAGGACTTGCAAGAAGGACTCGAGGCCGGCATTGCGCGTGTCTGGGCCCTGAGAGCCATCTCCAGGTGCATTCAATAGAGCCACTCATGCGTTGCTGTGTGCGATGCGATAGGACAGGGGGAAGCCGCACGTTTGGTGTCTTTGCTTGCAGCGCTAGTGATAAATCTGTGCTTGGAGGCTGTGGTTCTGGAGGGCCTGGCCTGTGCTAGGTCAGAGAAGAGAAGCATCCCCGTCCTTCAAAGGTAGTGGGTACTTTGACGGCACCTTGAGAAGGTACCAGTACCCAGCACCTGCCTCGCCCAACCGCCCTGGGCGCAGCAGATTGAGCCGCCCGACAAGTACGGGTACATGTAATCAGTGGGCGCAATGGACACCGACCCGACATCCATTGACTGACGCCCAAGCCCAAGGACCTGGTCAGCAAAGCCCAGCCCAATGATTTGCGTGTTGCTGCGGAACATTGGCCTTCGTACTCGTGGACGCAGGACCTGGTTCAATTGGGGCGCACCGCTGAGGATTTTCCCTTAAATCCAATCCATCGTGGCCTTTACGAGCCAGCCCTCCTTGCCGAGTTATGTACAGTTCGCGAATCATCAGCTCCATACCAACCGGCCACAGCTATTCTTGCTCCCCCCAGGCTTGACCTGTGCTGAGGTGCTAGTCGCAAACGAGGCTTGTTGTAAGGCTCAGCTACAGGTCCACTAGCTGGAGCCCTGGAGGAGGTATAGGCATAGACCCATATTCCCTCGGGGTGGCTACCTCCCCTCTCCCCGCTCCCTACTCTCATATGCAAGTTGGGTGACCAGGGTACTTGCTAAGCAAGTTCTCACCTCTCCCCCATTTCCTGCGATCTCTTCCTCTGGCGTCTCCTTTCCTCCCCCCCTCTTCCTCTTTTCTTCCACATGAACTCTATGAATTCGCGCTTCAAAGGCCTTGGCTTTGGTTTACGCAGATCCAACAGCAGCATCAAAGGTCCTGACGGCCAAAACCAACCGTCCAACCAAACCCCGCCTTTAGGCCAAGTCCCTCACCAGCCGCCGACCCCAGGACAGTCGCCCTCTCTCGGCGCCTCCTCCTCGACGACGAGTCTCCCCATGAACCATCCTGGTATTGGGAACCACCCACCGAGCTACGCGAACAATCTCCAACACGGCCCTGTAGGCCGCAACAGTCCTCTGAATCAAGGTCCCGTCCGCACACCACCAAGCCAAATGGCTGGAGGACCCCCTCCTATCAACACCGGAGCCCCCGTTGGCTACCCACCGGGCATGCATAACCCTATGGGACATGGCCCTCCCCCGATGGGCGGCCCTCCACCAGGATTCGGTGCTCAGACTGGATATCCCCCTCCAGGCGGGCCGCCAGCTGGTGCAGTTGCACAGCAGTTCCAGCGGGGCAACCCAGCTGCTGAGGTCGAGGGTGCCAGCAAGAGCAAAGCTCAGCTGATTGTCGGAATTGATTTTGTAAGCTGCCCACGGGCGCGGACAGCGAGCCAGGCCATGCACAGGCTGACACAATAGTTTAGGGTACTACTTTCTCTGGTGTTGCTTTCGCCTTCGCCACAAATAACGAGGCCAAGGAGGACATCATTACCGAATGGCCAGGTGCTGGTTCTTACGCAAAGCAGAAGGTGAGTCGAGCCGGATCTGCCCTCAGTTGAGCTTCTCCGGGATAATGTCCAATGCTGACAATATGGTTTGCTCGCAGATTCCCACTGTTTTGTACTATGATCAATACCAGAAGGTGGTGGGCTGGGGACCTGATATTGCCGATGCCCTCGCCCCTACCGGATACCCCAAGCCTGGTGTGCAGAAGGTTGAGTGGTTCAAGCTGCAGCTTATGCTTAGCGGCAACACATATATCGATCCCATCAACCTTCCTCCCCTGCCACCCGGTAAGTCAGAGATTGACGTTGCCGCCGATTACCTCTTCAAGCTTCGCCAGGCTATGCGGGCAGCTCTTCAGAAGACACTTGGTGAGGTGTTTAACCGAGAGGAGAGAAATATTCGGTACTACTTGACGGTGCCGGCCATCTGGAATGATGCTGGAAAGGCTGCTACTCGTGCCGCTGCTATTCAAGCTGGTTTCCTCCGAGATGAGAACGACAACCGTCTTACCCTGATTTCCGAGCCCGAGGCGGCCGCCATGTTCTGCTCGAAGACCGGCCTGCTCAACCTCAAGGTGCACGATGCCGTCTTGATCGTGGATTGTGGTGGTGGTACTGTCGATTTGATCGCATATGAAGTTGAGGATGAGAACCCATTTACGGTTGCTGAGTGTACCGCTGGATCTGGTGATTCTTGCGGTTCTACTGCCCTCAACCGAAACTTCAGTAATATCCTTCGAACGAAGATCCGCAAGATGAAGCTGCCTGACGGTTCCAAGACCGCCGGCCGTGTCTACGCCAAGTGTATCATGGACTTCGAGAACAGAATCAAGGCCGATTTCCGAAACAACGGCCAGAAGTGGGCTGTTGACGTTGGTATCGAGGCAGAGTTCCCTGAGGCTGGTATCGAGGAAGGTTACATGACCTTCACCAACGAAGAAATCTTGCAATGTTTCGAGCCTGTCGTAAACCGAATTTTGGAATTGGTGCGAAACCAGATTATTGCCATCCAGGCCCAGAACCGCACGCTGCAAAACATCCTTGTTGTCGGTGGTTTCGGTGCTTCCGAGTATTTGTTCCAACAGATCAAGCTTCACGTTCCTCCCCAGTTCCAGGCTCGTGCCGTGCGACCTATGGACTCCGTCGCCGCTATCGTCAAGGGTGCCGTCACTGCCGGTATCTCAGAGAGAATCGTCACCCACCGTGTAGCTCGTCGACACTATCTCATGGCAACCCTTCAGCCCTTCAAGGAGGGTTACCACCCTGAAGCTTACCGTGTACCTTCCCTTGATGGCAAGGATCGCTGCAAGTTTACTCGCCAGATCTTCGTCCAGAAGGGCCAGAGGGTCAAGAACGGTGAGCCTGTCAAGGTATCATTCTTCAGACAGGTGGCTCCTGGTGCTACTCTCATGTACGAGGATGTTCTTTATGCATGCGATGACGATGTATGCCCTGAATATACCAAGGATCCCCGTAAGTTTACGTCTTTTACTCGTCTCCCCTATAGCATATCTAACGGCTTTGCAGGTATTAAGGAAGTCGTCACCCTCACCTCCGACCTTTCGCGTAAGAACCTGGAGAAGGATTTCGAGCGCATGGATACCCCACAAGGAACCTTCTACCGCGTCTATTTCGATATTTACCTTACTCTCGATGGATCAGAATTCAGCGCCGAGCTTGTCTGCCAAGGCGAGGTTATGGGCCGTTGCCGTGCTCGCTTCAGGTAATTCGAGGTAAAAGGGTGAAGCGACCAGATGGTATGAGGAAAATTATAAAAAAAGAAGAATATAGGCTCTGATGAGTCTCCCGAATTTTTTTTTTGCTGGAGTCGTCGGGATGATACCTATTTTGCAGAGATATGCAAACCAAAACGACCGGGCCAACCCCGTTTGGCCAAAACTGGAACAGCACGCCAGGCAGGGCCACCGCAAGCTGGGCTAGTGAAAGTTGTTAGATACCGAGAGATTCATGTCCAGGCAAGAGAAAGGGCGATCTTGGATCAGATCTTCGAGAGATAAACTATGGTTACCGTAGACTGAAGGCGATGGCTTTGGAGTCGCTCTTGATCCCGGATGCGGGAAGTGTTTCGGTATGGCGTATATGCATGAATGATATATTCTAATGATTAAATGTTGGTTTCTTGTTCCTAGACCGAAATGTGCAATTCTTGTTTGGCTCTGGGAAGAGGTTCGTTTTGGGTCTCTGGGGCGTGATACGGCGGCCAGTCATTGGACGATAGGAATGGAAATTGTGCCTGGCTGGTTGGACCTGCGAGTTCTCGGGCGTTGGAGTATTTACGTACCTGGATGCAAGAAAGCCTTATGGGGAAAGTCTCCGTGCACATCGTTGGTGATCCTGGCATGCCACGCAGACAAACGATCGAATGGAAGGCAGTTGATCGATCAGTTCCTTAACCTGAATAGGAGAGGAGTACCCCGCCCACCTGGTTAGAAATCGCTATACCCATGTACCGCCCTATCCTGCCCTGTTCGCTGAGGCCCATCCAAGCAGGATCAAACTGGGCAGCTTGCCTGTTTCTTCTGTCGCTCCTGCGTCATAGTTTGATGTTGAGTCAACAATCAAGCAAAGACGGGCTGCACTCGCCAGAGCCAAATGTCCAAGATGGCGCCCCTTGATCTACCTAGGTATGCTCTCGTTTCTCTTCCAATCTCTCTCAGCAACACCACACACCATCTTCATTGATATCCTGTATCCTGTAAATCGAGTTCCTGCGCAACGAATCCCTGCCAGTCGACACCCGACTGCCCTCTCGACCTTCTTTTCTCACAAATTGTCTTCTTTCTGGGGGCTACACGCTGCATTATCTTTAGGACCTATAATAAACCCTTCTTTATTCTACTTCCATCTTCAGTTTTGGCCTTCAGCTCAATCTTCAAGACGAGCACGGATAGTTGATATACTGGCTGGAGTTCGGTCTTTCGACAAACAAGCTTCGAGATTGGGTGCTCGAACAAAACCTCCTTTACTTTTACCTATCTTCGAGGACACCGGGTCCGCCTCTTCTCATCCAAGGACTTCAAAAGCTAGCGAATTCTGCTATTAAGCAGCGAGTCGGACCAGAAGACATGGTCCGCTCGCCTACTCCACGGATCTCTCTTCACATGAGACTCTTGCCCATTGTGGTTTTCGTCGGCGGGCATCTATTGGAAAGCTTAGCAGCAAAAGAACAGTTTGTCTTTCGCCATGGGTGGCAACAAGACTTCATTCGCTTCGCCCCTCCGTCAACTTCACTGGCTAGCCGTGGCCCACCGCAGGAAGGAAGTGGCCAGATACCTTTGAAGATTTCCAACAACTGTGAAGCAACAATCTGGCCGGGCATTGCAACTCAGTCGGGCACGGGCCCTGGTACGGGCGGTTTTGAGCTTCCCTCCAGAACCACCACTGACCTCTGGGTGTCTCCTGACTGGCAGGGCCGTGTATGGGGTCGCACGAACTGCACAGTCAATGGAGATTCTTGCGCATGTGAAACGGGGGATTGCTTCAACAAGCTAGATTGTGAATTCAGTGTAAGTGAAGCTCTGAAGAACCCACTAGGATTTTGTCAACCGTTACTGAGATTGGATCAGGGTGCCACGCCAGCGACACTGGCCGAGTTTAACCTGGCCGGTGGATTAAACGGCATGCAGACCTTCTACGATATTTCACTTGTAGATGGATACAACATACCCATGGCCATAACCTACATCCCAGCAAAGAACACGACCTTCATCCCCCCAAACCTGACCAATGTTGCATGCATTGCTACCGCTGGCTGGCTCCATACCCAGAATGAGACCGGGACATACTACTCAAACGCTACCTACCCGATTCCTCTAGAGTCCTCTGAAACCAACAATAGTATTCGCAACTGGTGTCCTTGGGCGTTGTTGGTATTCCCTCCGATGAAACCTAGAGACGATGTATATCACTATCCGGACGACGCTCTTGAACGCCCCGAGTTCTCGCCCTGCCACAGTGCTTGTGCTGCATCGGGCCGGGACCAAGATTGTTGTATTGGCCGATATCACGACCCGAAGATCTGTAAACCATCCTCGTACAGCAAAGCTGTAAAGGCGATATGTCCCGACGCGTATAGCTTTGCCTTCGACGATCAGCAATCTACATTCATTGTTCCGAAAGGGGGCGGATGGGAGGTAATTATGTGCCCTGAAGGCCGATCGACTAACATTCTACGCCAACTTGGGAATGAAATGTTTGAGCTCGCGAGTGCCGGTAGCCTTTCACAAATGACGGTCTCCAAGCTTCGAAATGCCACTTATATCAACAGTGACAAGAGTGCTGCGACCAGGCTACAGCTCCCTCCGCTTGGTATCCCTTTGGCCACGACCCTAGTCTCGTGGTTACTGAATTGATAGAATCTCTGGATGATTTTAATCAGTTTGCTCCATGCCCCCGCTTGGGAAACACGGCATGTCGAGACTGCTGGGTCCGAGGGCTGATCGACGAGGCAGTAGCTGCTTCGTGGGAGAGTGAAGAAGACGCCGTGTTTATTTATTGTTACCTGCTCAAGACCTTTGATACCCTTACGGTTTGGATTAGAGACCGGATGCCATGCTTGCTTGAATATAATTTCTTGTGTACCTCTATCGCTATCACTTGCCCATGAAATACAATCAATCCACATGTCGTCTCATGTAGAAATCTACCACAAACGCCTTTTTTCGACCAGACATATACATTCTAGTAACCGCGTTTCTCTTTCCTTCTACGCTCGAATTCTATCCGTTCTTCTTCGTCACTGCCACTGAACTCGGCATCATCGTCACTCTCTTCGGGCTGGACGGGGGCAGCAGCCCCCTTCTTCTTGGCCTTGGGCTTATCGTCCTCTACATTCA
Organism: Clonostachys solani; assembly: GCA_902141235.2. Taxonomy (NCBI): domain Eukaryota; kingdom Fungi; phylum Ascomycota; class Sordariomycetes; order Hypocreales; family Bionectriaceae; genus Clonostachys; species Clonostachys solani. The sequence continues at coordinate 2,376,073 of CABFOC020000002.1, forward strand.
CGTAGTCGCCGGCGTTCAAAGAGGCGAACTCATGCGTGCGGATGACGTCCTTGAGCTCGTTGTTGGTGGGGTCGACGAGCTGGACGGCGGTGAGCCCGCCCTTGTTCTTGACCCTGGGATTCGAGCCGGCCTCGAGCATCATCTCGACAAGGGCCTTGCCGAAGGCGCGCTGGGCGGGGGGCTCAGAGTTGATCCAGCGGATGGCGGAGTGGAGGGGCGTGTCGCCCTCGGTGCGGGTGACGGGGTCGCATTCGAATTCGGGCTGGTCGAGGAGGAGGTCTATGATTTCGTCTGGAGGGGGAGAGAGAGAGAGGTCCGGTCAGCAAAAACCTAGCAGGGGAATTTGGCGGATAGGGGGGGAGGGTTGGTGGTTGTTCAAGAAGAGAGACGCACAGTTGCCGCGGAGCGCGGCCTCGTGGTAGAGGTGGTTGCCCAGGACGGTGGTTGTCTCGTTGAGGAGGCGGGTGATCTCGGCGTCGGGTCTGCCCTCTAGGAGCTCCTCGAGGAGCTCTGTGTTGTTGCCGCGGCACGCGGCGACGAGCTGCTCCTGGACGGAGGCGCCCTGTGAGAAAGGGAGTCAGCGGTTGGGCGGTTTGGAAGAGGTGTGCGAGTCCGTTTGGGCTTGTGGGAGCTGTTGGGGGACGGGTCGTTAGGGTGAACTTACATCGTGCTCCTCACCACCCATGCTGGCTCGCTTGTAGTAGGTTCGTTCGTAGAGTCGGGACGCGTTGTGGGAGATGGGATAGGGGAGGCGAAGTTGTACACGAACTATGCGACTCCTTTGGCGGTTTCAGTGCTGAGAGCGAATGTAGGAGCTTGTTAGTGATTACCTGACCTGCTCGCCTGCGCCTGGATGGCCTGGGCTGTCTCAGGCGGGGTTGTGGCTCTGGGCGGATGGAGGGGTAAAGGCGCCTGCAGGCCCAACGACCTGCCTAGCGAGTAGCGGTCTCTGGGCATCCACCGCTGTAAAACGTTCGCTGTCAGACTACCCGAGTTGGTCCTCCTGGTCCGTAACACGAATGGGATCTCAGGGGCCAAACAGAAAACAATACGTGTATTATCCATGAGCTGGCTGCGCAATTGGGACATTAGAGGCTCCCGCACTGTCCTGGGGCCAGACAAGTTCAGCCTGCCGTGCGCTAGACAGTGTGTGGTGGATTACCTAGATTGAAGCTGCCAAGGCTGCGATTTCAATGTGGGTCTAAATGTCTAGGTGCCCGCTCTTTTTCTGCATCATTCTCTCGAGCTCAGTTGTTGAAGATCTGCCCATCACTGCGAACTTGGCAAGGAAACAAACCACATTCGAACCAACCCAATACGACTTGATTCTTCCAAAGACGCTAGCATACTAATAAGAAGTCGGATTTCATATCTACGGCCCATCATGTTGCTATGTGAGGCCAGCCCGCGAACTATGACTCTGACTCAATCTAACCAGTATCCTTCAGTCTGCCCTCATTGCGCCAACATTCTAACCGTCTCCCGCACGAACCAAGGCACGAACCGACTCGAATGCCGAACATGCCCGTTCGAGCATAGCATCACCGACCCTGTCTTCTCCCGTCGCGCGTACGAGCGCAAGGAGCGGGAAGACGTCTTTGGCGGGCCCGGCGCCTGGGATAACGCTCAGAAGGCCAAGGTTGCATGTTCCAGCGAGAGCTGCAACGGCGACGAGGCAGCCTTTTACCAGGTGCAGATCCGATCTGCCGATGAACCGATGACGAGCTTCTTCAAGTGCATGACCTGCGGCACCAGATGGCGAGAAAACTAAGGCAGGGTTTGGTGGCGAGATGGGGAGATGTTCCATCCCTAGAGTCCGGCAGTCGAGGTTTTCCAGGCGCAAAAACAGGGAAGTTTGGTGTTTGGGCGTATTTATGCGGCACATTGGGAGTTTATTGTAGATAGCATTAGGTGAGGCGTTGTCGATATTGGACCTCGAGCGTTTGATAAAACAATATACATGACGTCTTTATCTCCCATGATTGGGTAGAATGTGGTTTGCGGGTATGTTGATACAATGTGAAAGCTACGAATCAGCGCTCAAAGCCAGCTTCGTCGTGATCATGTCTCGCGGTGCCAGTCAACCGCGGCTTTCATCCCAGCCTCGGTAAGCTGGTGCGTGAGTTCTGGGCTGATGATGTTTTGTCGGAAGGTCTCCTGCTGGAGGAGCTCGAGATGGCGAAGCGTTGGCCCTGGATACGTAAGATACTTGACGTATGGCGGACGCGACCAGTATCGGAGGTAGGCGAGGTAGGCGACAAAAGCTGGCTGGGCGAGGAGCTGCTGGGAGGCGAGATGGTTGAGATAGAAAGGGTTCGCGAGCGATTGAACAAACTGCCAGTTGGGTTAGGAGAATGCCTTACACATTGCCAAAGTGCTAAGCTGTAGGAAATGGCGCCGCGAAATTTGGAGGCACTGGCAACATACCTCAAGCTCAATTTCAAACCTCGAGAAACCGCCGTACATCGGTTCGCTGATTCCTTCCTCTGAGGGCGGCTCGGGAGGCACAGAAGAGTTGATTTGCATATCCTGAGCTGGTGTTGACTCCATAGCTGTTGGCTGGCAGATTGGTGCTGGCTCGAGTTGTGATACCTGGATTGGTGGATGGTTGTGAGAAGAGGTCTAGGAGCAGTTGCAGGCTGCTGTGGTGGTTAGTTTGGTCGCATGGACCTCATTATGGAGCTGGAGGGTTGGACACTAACGGCACTGGCTTCACCCCACTAGAAGTGCCTGTGGACACTGAGCACCTCTTCGAACAGAAAGTCCTCGGCACGCCAACCTGAAATATCCAAGGTGTTGGTAAGTTATTTATAAATGATAGAAACAAGGATGCGGAATGTAACCCTGTTCTGATATTTATCAAACTGTGCTGATTCTTGCCATCTACACAGTCTCTTGCTTTTTCTGTTGCAGGCTCGGACTGGGAGCCCACTGGTTGATGGCCCTGGGCACGCACTTCCGTCGCGGCAAGCTTCCAGCCCTTCTGCTAAATAAGTGAGGCACTATTGAGTAAGGCACGGCCCATGGGTTCCTGAATACTTAGGGCCCTCTTGAAAAACCAGGCAACTGTTCTCAAGGCGAGCGCGATAGGCCAAGTTTCGTCCCCTGGTTGTGGTTCGGTGGCTCGCTACCTAGCCGCAGGCAAACAGATAGCTGCCTAACAACTGTCAAAGAATATTTTAATCCTCGCTTTTCCTAGAAACATTCATTCTTGGTTCACCTAGTGAAAATTCATGTGTCGATTGTCAAACTTTATTTATTTATTTACAAGATCGTTCCTCTTGCTGCGCGCTGATAGATACCCGTGCCGATACTGGCGTTGTCGATTCACTGGTTCTCTAGACCCCACACCCGCCAGCATCCGATTGATTGATCTTCATCAATATCAAGGAAAGAACACACGCAGAGAGGAAGCATAGCCTGTGATATCTGGCTTAGATATCTTTAATTTCTTTGCAATCATTCGAGTCCGTCTGTCATACTCTTGATAAGATGACAGTCGACGCCAAAATCAAGACCCGAGTACTCATTATATCCGATACCCACGGCCAAGTGCCGTATACTAGAGCCGATGGCAGCCCGGACACTGAAGATGAGCTCGGAAGCGACGAGCTAGATCGTGTCCCAACAGGCTTTCGCGACCCGCTACCCAAGGCAGATGTGGTCCTGCATTGCGGCGATCTCACCATGAACAGCGCGCCGGAGGAGTACCGAAAGACCTTCTCCATGTTGCGGAAGTTACAGGCTCCCATAAAGCTGGTCATTGCCGGGAACCACGATAGGGCTTTGGATTGGTCTTTCTGGGAGCAGCAACGGCTGTTTCGTCCCGAGCGCTTGCCATGGGCCGACGAGGCCAAGAGCATCATTGAGGAAGCGAGGGCAGACGGCGTTATTTACCTGGACGAGGGTGTCCACACTTTTGATCTGGAGAATGGCGCCAGGCTCAGAGTCTACGCCAGTCCTTGGACTCCCCAGTATGGAAGCTGGGGATTTCAATATCAGAATGGTCATGATTTTGACATCCCTTCAGATGTCGATGTTGCGATGACCCACGGCCCGCCATACCAGATTCTGGACCTTGCTGGGTTCGACTTGACGAACGCAGGCTGCCCGGATCTGCTAAACTCAATCTACAAGGCGAAACCCCAGATCCACTGCTTCGGACATATTCATGAGGCATGGGGAGGATATCTGGCAAAGTGGAAAGAGCAAGATGGGCCAGATGCGATTCCGAAACATATCATCGATGATGAGAGCTCGGTCCTCATCAAAAAGCGCAAGGACCTTTCGCTGCCGTTCAGAATATCAAGAATTGAGGATTTTGGGGCAAATTTGGAGAAGCGAAAAGCTCTTGTGGAAATCAGTCGGCGTCGAGGTGTGCATGTTGACCTCACAGAGGGAGAGACTCGCCTTCAGCAGGGAGAGGGGACGCTGTTCCTGAATGCTGCCATCATGAGCATCCGGTACCGGCCCATCAATCCGCCTTGGCTGGTCGATTTGAACCTCCCTGCCACAGAACAAACGTGAACGTCATCCCAGGAGACGTAGGGTACAAATCCTAAATAATTCAACTGAGTGTTGCTATTGTCAAAGTCACGTTGGATACCTCTGTTCAAATGATGGCTAGAAATCGGCAGTCTGTCTTATTTTAGGCACACCGCACAGGATAAGTGCGGTAGGTGGACAGGGAAGCTGGGTAGCTAGATTGTATAGGAAAGGTACATAGAGAGGACGGACACGGAATTTAGATTATTGTGACCATTGATTGCCACCAACATATTGTGATTATTGTTGACCATTAATTAATAACCTAAGCTACATTACAACAGCATGGGGCTGATATCGTTGCCGATTGCCCTATCGTAAACTTTTCATTATCTTTACTTGCGTTTCTTAGTTGGAAAGCGCGTTCCATTGACAATGGTTTGGGCTTCTCCCGGCGAAGCGAAAGCTGTCCCAGTGTTAACCCAATCTCATACGGAACATTCCCATTCGTTCACTGATAACCCTTTACAGAGCAAGGAAGGCAGCGAACATGGCGAGACCGGCTCCGACGACAGGTCGGCCGGCATCGCCAGTGCCAGTCGCGGAGGCGGAGGCGCTGGCAGCCGAGCTGGAAGCCGAACTGGCAGACCTGGAAGCGGAAGAACCAGTCGTGGAGCTCGCCTCGCCGGACGAGGTGGAAGCGGTTCCGGTAGCAGAGGCAGCAGAGCCGGTCGGGGTCGAGGATCCAGATGAGGAGCCAGTTGACCCGGAGGCGGAGCCGGTGGTGGTGCCAGAAGCAGAGGCAGAAGCAGAGCCGGAGGAAGAGCCGGAGGCAGAGATGCTGCCGGAGACGGAAGCGTTGGGGCAGAGGGTGGTGAGAAGTGACTGGGCAGACTTGAGCTCGTCGGCGCTACAGTTCTTGGCGAAGCAGTCGGCTCCATTGGCCATGATGGTGTTGATGTTCTTGCAGATACATGTGATATCGATACCCTGGCAGTCGGTGCCGCTCAAGGACTGGGCCAAGCATGTGGTCTGTGTTGCCAATGGTTAGTTTCCATACCGCCAGTGGTAATTGCTTTAGATACTTACAACGCAGGTGGGGATGTTTTGGGCGGCGGCGAGGCCGGCGGCAGCAAGGAGGACGATGGAAGCCTTCATGTTGATGGTTGTTGGTATCAAGGGAGCTTGAATTCGGGCAAGTGATGTGGTATCTAGGCAAGAGAAGCAATGTTGAGCAGGATGGTACGTAAGGGCGAGGGGAACGAGGTGAGGGGGGACAAGCCACCGTCTTTATTTACTTTCAGCTACCAACATTAGTCTTTCTCCAGTAAGTGCAAAGCTAGAATATGCACGGTAGAATACAACGACGGCGGTTGAAACCTGACCAATTGACGTGGAGCGGTTCCTAGACCCCCGGGATGATTATCCTTGACCACGCAGGTCCCCATCAGACCTGCAGCCTGACTACAACCCCCAGGCGCAGGGCCGGCGCTGGGCTGATTTGCAACATACGACAGGTGTGACAGCTGAAATTGAGCTCGGCAAGGTCTTATCCGGGGCAGCTTTTCTTGTTTAGTATCGAGCTGACCATCCTAAGACAGGTGGCTGAACGTCGGCGTCCACTAGACGCAGCCACGGGCCATGTCCCCTCGGTGACATGTAGCTTTCTGCCCGAATGAGCATGTAAGACCTGGCGAAAGGAGGGCAGCTAGGCAAGTTTGTGGGCCCTGTTTCTGGCTTGGACGAATCCGAGAAACATACGCCGAATAAGGATGTCTCAATGACCACCCACCCTTGTACGTGTGTCTCCTCGTCCATTGGGAAGCATTATTACGTACGGCATACCACCAGAGCTTCCCTCCTATCCAGCTTGTCGCAGGTGGGCATCGACAGCTTCTTCAGAGTCACGTCCGCAGATGTGATACCCACGGCAGGGGTGTTGTATTCCAAGTTCGCAGTCACAGGGCCCGGGGGTCTGGAAGAAGCTGCCGAATTAAGTAATATCCAAAAAACCGGCTGTCGGCTTGCCTAGTAGGATCACTCTTCTTTAGAAGCAACAATAATTAGCAATTAGACAGGAAACCTGGGAGTTGCCTTGCCTGCCTACATCCAAGCTTAGACTTGGTTGCCAGGGGTATGTGTCATGCTCCGCTCCCATGAACCACTTGAATTCCTCAAATGCTTGTTTCCCCAGCTCGGAAATTCGAGCTAACCTGTCATAGCTATCGCAGTGGGCCGAGACTCTGGTCCGGTGCCTGGGGATGCGCCATGTTTGATTGACAAGGTGATTTACCACATCCTGACATACACGGCAGGTTGCCCAGCGGCATGCTCAGTCAGTCTGGGTTTCGTGGGAGTTTGTCCTCGTACTGTGTACCCAGTGGGGCAATGCCCTTGGCTACTGCTTGTTCTCTGGCCAAGTGAGCTTGCTTGAAGTCAACAGAGTTATTAGTTTTGAATATCCCAGAATTCATCTCCAAGTGAGGGCTGCTAGATGAATCGATGCTTTGCGAAAGGCAGTGGCCACATTGGGGCGATGTTGGTAAGATGATCACAATAGAAAGAGCAGCTCTCGATGGTCGATTCCCTATCCTAACAAATTAGATGTAAAACACTGCTTCCACTCCGGGCAACCGAGAAGACAACAGTCAACAACTGCGAGGCAGAATGGATACCTGGACACAACAGTCCTAGGTGTGAGATGCTAACGTCACTGTTGTGTGAGCTTGGATGAAGGAACGCAAACCTGCACATGGGCGAACTGCTCGAATCTCAGCCAATTGGTTGGGGGATGGTCGAGAAATAGTGACGTGAGGGGAAACCTGCTCCGCCTCCTCTTTCCTGATTACTATTATGTATGTTACGGTACCGCATCTACACTCCTATCGTCCCATCGTTGCCTGCTCATAATGATCGGTCGAGCAGGGTCCCAAGGACCTCGAATCTCATTCTTGTACTTCTGCAACCCAATTAGCCACCAGCTACAGCCTCCAGTGGCCAGAGTAGCGATGATGATGCTAACAATCATCCCTATGATGCCGCGCTTCCACGGCCAAGGCTCATCCTTTGGCAACTTCCCCGACACCAGCCCCACGCCTAGACCAGCACCGAGAACGAGGACAACGGTCATACAGACATGATGTTGAAAGCTTCGATGTTTAACGTGACGTCGGAAGACGGGGAAAAGGCCAAAGACTTCGATGCTGAACAAGGTTAGGCTAAACACCTGCCGTGTATCTGGAAGACGGCTTGCCAGGACAGTAGATGCCATCAAGGCGGCATTGGTAGATAGTGAGGCCGGAAATTTGGTGCTCACCCCGCCCGAATAATCGAAAGAGAATATGTTGACGAATAGAAGCCAGAAAGACATGGCCCATATGCTATCGAGAGAGGTGGACTGGGTGAGTGATTTGAGTATAGGGCTGAGCCCAAGGAGGGTGCAATAGATCAGAACAGCTGATTTGATGGTGCCCAGGCGTTCGTGCGTCCGGTTTACATCTTTTATGATAAAAGGAGGGGTCTCTGTCTTGAGACTTTCGTGGCTGGGCCTGGATACTAGGGATGGGGCTGCCGTGGACGATCTTGGGGACAGCTGGGGGGGTTTGGAACCTGTAAATAGGTTCGTCGCTGAACTGGTGGCAGATCCTTCGTATGATGGAGGCTTAGATGGCGGCGCCGAGGGAGTGGCAACAGACAGGCGCGCCTCTGTCCGGAGCGGTGTCGGGCGACGTATGCTCGCAGCTCTAGTACGGCGTCTGCTGAGGCTCCCGCTCCTCCCAACCAATGTCGAGACACTCGTATTAAGCTCTTCGACCTGATCCTCCTCAGTTACCCATCGCTCCCACATCAGCCATCCCACAAATGTCCCGGCGCTGCTCCAGCTGACGACTGAGACGGGAGAGACTCGCTCGCGATGGATGCACGCAAAACAGACGACGAATATGATGACAGAGCAGACATGCTGTAGTATCACTGTAGAATCTGCCACCAGGGGCCAGAAGTCGTAGGGCTTGAGTCGGGGATTTCGTTGTAGGTTCTCGAGAAATGTCGCCTGGTCAGTGTAGTTATCCGGATCTAGAGGTCCATTTGATTAGCCTCAGCGCTCTCCTCCACAAGCCTGCAGGTCTTCTCGGAGGACGAACATGACTGCTTCACCCACATGAGTTTCTTCCAAGCCCGCTTCCGCCTGCGACTGCCGCCTCGATCGTTGACGCGCCTCAGACGTGAGTGAGTCGATTCAGCTGCACTGTCGCCGCCGTAGCCACGCGATAGAGGGGGCACGAAGGCATCGTCAGGGGACAGGAGGCTGCTGAAGGTTGGCTGGTGGTCTAGTGTCGGGAAAGGGGTCTCGCTCTCGTCATCATCGGTCGGCGACAGCATCGTATACGTGTGTGTCCAGATAGCATGTGGTCATAGCCGTGACGGCAGCCAATGCGGATGGATAGGTGTCGTTTGAGATGTTGAGGCGGTAGCCATTGCAAGGATTAATTGCCAATGCGGCTGCTCTACCCACTTCGCCAGCTGCACTTGGCAGGCGCATTAGGCCGAGGTAGATCAGTGCAGCTAGAAGAGAAGCATTGAATTGACCCCTCATCGGCGTTGCTGCCACCGCAACTTTGCCTGCTTTGAATGCCTCAATTCTGTTCCAATTCTCCTGCTCTGATTGTGTTGGATTGATTGTTATCATCTTCTGACGCCCCTTCTTCTACTGCACTTTCAGAGGACCCGAATTGTTGACATCGAGCTCGTTATCTCAAAACACCCACCCCAGTACACCAGATACCACCTGTACCTGCCCACTGTCCAACACCGCCTAGGTAGCTCTACAGTGCTTTCTGTCTGCGACAAACGTGCCTTCCATCTTGCCCGCCCGCCTCTTTTCTTCTACAAAAGAAACAAAGCTGGCTATAGAGAAAAGCTTGACAATATGGCGACATACGAAACAGCCTTGGATCAGCACGTCACTGTGGGAGATCAAACATTTGCCTACCGGCTTTTTGGCAACGCCGGCCAGGGCGTCACTCTAGCACTGCTACATGGTTTCCGGTATTTGCTGACCTCCCTACCTACGAGACACAACCCAGGAAATGTATGACTGTGGAGCAATGCCAACATGGCACTAACGGTGCTGCTATCATAGGGGAACAATGGATCATTGGGATCCTAAACTTATAAACGATTTTGCAGCGACCCGTCGGGTTCTGCTTATTGAGAACGTGGGTGTCGGCAGATCAAGCGGCGAGGTTCCCAAATCACTGCCGGCGTGGGCGCAGCACTACATCGACGTCTTCTTGGCGCTACGCCTACGCCAAGTTGATATTCTGGGGTATTCGATGGGCGGGTGTGTCGCTCAGCTTGTCGCCATCAATGCTCCGGCTGGCTTAATTCGACGCATTGTCCTGTGTGGTACAACTCCCAGTTCTGGGGATGGCGTTGTCAGGGCGCCGCTGGGGCCGTTCAACCAGATCAAAGCAGCGCAAACCGAGAGCGAACACAAGGATGCCTTCTTGTCCAGCTTCTTCACATCCTCAAAAGCTAGCCAAGCTGCAGGATTAGCGTCTTGGAATCGGATGGTGAGTTCGCGCCCAGACCGAATCGATCATGTCCCCGCCGAGGCTGCACATCGACAGGCTGTCGCCTTTGCCAAGTTCATGGATCCCAAGCAGGCATCTGAAGGGTCTTATGACCGATTTCGCCAGATTCGACAACCCGTGTTGATTGCAAACGGTATAGTTTTTGCATGCGCATGCGCCCCCCCTACCACCCCCGGTTCCGACTGACGAATAATACAGGCAGTAATGATCTCTTATTACCAACAGAAAATAGCATCTTGATGTGGAATATGCTCAAGGATGAGGGTGCGCAGCTCCATCTTTACCCAGATTCCGGGCATGCCTTCCTATACCAGTACGCGGCGCAATTCGCGAGAACGGTCAACGATTTCTTGGATGAGCCGGCTCCTACGGCTAGTAAACTTTAATGACCAGCGCACTGGGTCTAGTACGTTGGAATTCAGCTGGATCTTCAAACGACTTGATGCCTGCATCTGTCTGTCTACCAAAGTGCTCTAGTGGACCATGAGTAATCGGACGTTGCTATATTTTTGGAATGGGAGGCCGAGTCATTTGACTACTGGCCCGTGCCAATGGATTCTGCTCATCCGCTAAATTGGCCACCTGATGCCAGGCTGGAAGCATCCATGGATGACAGGATGCTGGTGCGGTGCAGGCATGTGCCAGTCGTCTCACCTGGATTTCGCCCAGGATTCCAACAGTGCGATTGCCAATCCGCAGGATTCGGATGTCATTCTAGCGCATCAGGCCGAGGCGGCGGCAGCTAGCCTCGAGAATCCATCACTCACGATAGCGTCCTTTTAAGCTCACCAGCTGCTCCACCTTGCCCAGGCTTCGCGATCTGGTGCCGCAAACGGATGTGCGTTCATATCTCCAGTAGAGGTGACGGCGATGCGGCTAGGCGAACTCTGTCACACCGCTATTTATAGTTCGAAGGCACAGCGATCTTGCTCCCAGGAGGATCGTCACTTTTGGCTTTAATATTCACCTGGCCATTCCCCCCACCCCAGAACTCGTTCGTGACACTCTGCCATCTCCTGTCATGTTACCCATCAAAGCTCTGTTGGCAGACAAACCAACGGCGGCCCCGGATAGTGTGGAGACCCGTCCGGTGTCCAAATTCAAGCTTCTCCCACCCGAGATCCGACTCAAGATATGGTCCTGCGCCATTGAGCCAAGGGTAATTCTGTTGGCTGATCTCGCCCAGAAGCCGTGCTCGTACCCCCTGCCAGGGGTCACGCAACTGAACACGGAGGCGCGAGACGTGTCTCGGCGAGGGTACGAACCGGTTGGCAATGGGTCGTTTGTTCAGTTCTCCAAAGATATGCTCCTGTGTGATCATGTATTCACGGAGCAGCGTTCCAATCCCCTGCTGGAGACAATAGCGCCCAGGATTGAGCGAGCCATCTTCTGGGACTGCATACCTGACGAGAGGGTCAGACGCCCGGCCGACTACTCGACTTACCTCTCTACCTTCTATGGGGAGAACCGGACTGGGCACATCTGCTTTGACAAGCTCTGGTTTCCGAATCTACGCGAGTACTGGTTCATCAAAGTCGGGGAGGTGGACAAGGAGTGGATGATAAGCTCTGATCGCAACGCGTCATTCGACACCCGCACCCAGCAGATGGCACGCGAGTTTAATTATTGGGTAAACGACAACATTGTCGAAATGGCGCATCTCGACATGCGAGGTTCGGGGGCGCAGACGGTTCTTCGTGAGGGGCGCTGTAGCCTGGACAATTGCCGGTCGCTGAACCGTGGCCGCAACCACATCATGTCCAAGGTGAATTTCAAAGACGGAAAATACCAGGCCACGGACGACGGAAGAAGCTGGGTTCGCATCTCTCCTGCTATCGATGGAGGCCAGCTTGGCTCTAGCACGGCAGCATCTAGCCTGGTGATCGTGAACCACACAAGATGGGCACTGGTCGAAAGAAGCCTGACATTTATGCTACGTCACGACTGGCCAAGCTCACAAGATGGGCCCAGGATCAAGCGTGATGACCGGTCATAAGTTACAAGTCGAGGAATATGGCGAAGGAATGATGGGATGAGGTAGGAGGTTATTGTCACAAGATTGAGGGCTGTATACGTTGGTTATTTTCTTTTCAACCCAGTTTGGTTTCTTTTCTTTTCGTTTCTCCTCCCTATATTGGGGCGTGCTCCAGCTTGTTTCTGGGCAACAGACATGTTATTGGGCAGATTTTGAGGAGTCATGTACCGCGACGCAATCATGATGAGAATGGTTGCTCTTGTTGAGGTCTGTTTTATTCTATTGGATTATATTTTAGTGGCATATTTAGGTATACCGTGTCATAAAGAGGCGAGCAATGTATAGATAGATATGGGGTTGGCTACGGAAACCTGTACATTATTGTTAGGGTAATAGGTCGAGGCCAAGTCACATTGATTACAAACGGGCCACTCGCCCGCTCATTCTCTCATAACATAGCAGTCTCAATCGTGATGTGGCCCAACCAGCCGCAAGTGAGTGTCCACATTGCCGTGGCCGGCCGAGGCGGCGACGGACGATGGATAGATGGACGGGTGGATGGCTGGATGCAAGCCTGAGCCGTGAAGAAAACAGACATCCGGGGGGTCCGAAACGACCCACGTGGGAACATCTAGATTTCTCTTTCCAGCTCCAGGGGTCAACGACTCAAGCCGGCCCCGGCCAGGCATGTTTTGGGTAAGGGTTTGGATAGCGTCGGGGATGAGTGGAGCTGGCAACGAACAAGCCGAGGCATCTCAGCTTTTTTGGGGGCTGTCTCCTTTTTATCTTGCTGGCGTTGCAGAGGCTCTCAACAATTGGAGCACCTCTCTGGGTGCCCCGAAGGTGATGTGAAACTGCTGCGGCCGGGTCAGGAACCCGATCCAGGTGTCGATTGACCTGCCTCATGTGGCGGTTTCGCTGTAGTTATGGTTAAATTATGTCATCAACCCCGACGGCTCAACAACACCTCCAGGCTCTCAGCTTATTTTCGTGCTCCATCTGGCTCCATTTTCTCCATTGTTGGGGCTCGGTTCGTCGTCCAGCGCGCGTATGCTAGGCTTGACTGAGTGACGCATCTTAGGTAGTCAGTGAGTTACGCAGAGTCTCCAGTTTATTGCCATTGAAAATGCTGTGGAAACGGCCGCCACTGGCGCCGATGGCCAGGCTCGCGCAACATCTAAGTAACGGCCCTCGACCTGGCAAGAGACATCTGGCCTCCATCCTGCTCGCCACTTTCCTCATCTTACAGCTACGCAAGCTTCTCCGACTCCTAGGCAGACGCCGCACAGAAACCACAATGGCTGCTGCAAAGAAGGCCCCCGCCATCCCAGGCTTCACGGCCCTCTCTGAACAGATCTTCGTGCACCAGCCCGACCTGAGCGACGGAAAGTCCGTGCCAGCAGACGACCCGGATGTGGTCATGGTCTACGGCTGGGGAGATTGTCTCCCCAAGCACGTCGCCAAGTACGCCGACGGCTTCCGCGAGCTGTTCCCTCACTCCAAGCAGATCGTTGTGCTGTCCCCCATTTCCAGGGCCATGTTCTCCGATCTGAAGGACCGGTCGCAGTGGATGACGCCCATCATCGACGAGATCTTTCCTTCCGGGCCTCACGCCCCCGATGCTCCCAAGAAGATCTTGGCCCACACCATGTCCAACACGGGCGCCATCTTCTACACCTCAATGATCAATGCCTACCAGGACCGTTACCATGAGCCTTTCCCTCATCAGCTTCTCTCCATGGACTCCACCCCCGGTAGCACAGACTTCCACTGGGCCAACCTGCAGCGCTGGTCGCGCGCCATGGCCCTCGGCACCGCTGGCTGGTTCCCCTGGCCTTTTGTTGTCACGCAGACCATCTGGGCCATGGCCCTCTCCATCAACGGCCTGTACGAGAGCCTTATCGGTCGAGAGCACGCCGGTGCCTGGGGGCGCAAGGCCGCCAACAATGACAAGTATGAGAGCAAGGCCGCCAGGAAGCTTTACCTGTACAGCAAGGAGGACGACCTGATTGGGTATGAGGATATTGAGATTCACGCTGCCCAAGCTGCGAAATTGGGCTGGCAGATGGATCTCGAGATGTTCGAGGGCAGCGGGCATGTTGGACACATGCGTGCACACGCAGTCCAGTACTGGAGGGCTATCCAGGAATCATGGAAGAGGGCCATTGCGGCGCCGGCTCCTGAAGCCTCGTCGTAGTCGGTATCCCTTCCTTTGCTGTGGTTCTTTTCGGTGCTTTTTGGGTCTTGATGTTCCAAGACTGTTCTGTTCTTTTGATAATGACCTTTTCTGGGGCTCATCCGCAAGGTGCCCATAAAAGGCGAGGATGTTTGGTTGCTCTTAGCGTTGAACGATGATGCACTCTAGATGCTTACTTATAGATGATGAATGAATAATAATTGGTATTTCTGGCTTTCAGTTCCCATTTCATCGATTCTATTCGACATTTCTGCTCCGCAATAACCTCCCAGACTCGCCGCTCTCGCCACTTCCTATTGCAGCTGAGTTCGTCTGTAGAGACTCCACCCTTGGTTCTTATATCAGCCTCACGGCATGCTTTCAGGACTTTGGTGTAGAACGCAAAACAAAGTCCCCCGCGAGGAAAACTGCCGTACTGGATTGCCGGCGTGTTGAATTCATCGCAGAGGCATTAGTGCGTGCGGCTTCTTGGTGAACAGGTGTCGTATTGTCTCATGCCTACCCACCACGACTAAACCTATGGGACAACTGGGCACATGGTTGATTGATGCCCAATTCAAGAACCCTTCTCACACGCAGGTCTCGGTTCCTTTTCTTCATCCACCCCTCCCCCTACCAGTTTCTCAGGATTCTAACACAGAAGCCGAGTTGCCTACAGCCGCGTGCATGGCTTGATATTCCACACATGCGGCAAGATGCCCGAGCTCGGCCAACGAGAACGCTTCCGCAAGAAAGCGAGCCTTCCAGTCGCGTGTCACAACGTAGTTCGTCATCTTTCCAGGTCCGATGCCGCATCCCAAGTCCACGGAGCTCGCCCGCTATAACATCACATCGTACCGACTACAATACGAGGAAAGCGAGCAGCGGCACAGAAGCCATCTCATCACATCGTCTGGCGATGCCAAGAGGGGATACGGAAGTCCACAGCTATGCGCTGACTGGGCCGCCAGGCTGACGACGATCATTGCTTCGTCGCTGAGTGAGGCCTTTGCCAGAGACACCGCAGCCAACCTTGTCTTGGTCCAGCCGCCCCGCGTGATCCCGAAGCTGTCTCTGATTTCCAGCTTTCTTATTCTTCTCACGTAAAAAGTATCGACGAGCAAGTTTCTCGTACCCCGCTCCTCCTCAGCCGGTTCCCGCACGGCATTTCAGGTCGGATGATGTCTGCCGCTTTGTTATACGAGGCCGTTGGGCCTTGGGCGCAAGCAGACGCAGCTTACACGCATGATGAGAAAGAAAAAAATACAGATGGGGAATTGCCTCCGGCCCATTGGAGGCATCGCAGTCTCGCGACTTGTGTCGAATTCGGAGGCTGCTTCGTATTTGAACGGAGCTGAACTAGTTATGCATCGCCCTAGCGGTTTGATCTGCAGCGGGAAAACGACAAGAACAGGATTTATCGGGGGGGCTACCAATGGGGACGCTCCTAGCCCTCAGCTGATGACTCTCGTCACAACGCAAGGGAGGTCGCAAGCCAAAGTACCCAGTTCAAGAATTGATGCCTTCTGGGACTCTCCTCCAATGTCGGCGACGCTGGTTTGAGATGCGGCGTGGTTGGTATTCTACACTTTGCTCGCTTTGGGCGCCATTCTATACGATGGTCCCGAATTCGCGATGTCCACATGAGAAGAGAAGAATCGGCACATCTCATGCAGCTGAATCACGACGCCTAGGCTGGCTTACTTGTCTCTTGCTGCCGCCTCTTCCGTCCCGCGTCGTGGGCGTAGAAGCGAGCGAGGTGGAAGAGGGCCGGTAGGTGAGACCAAGTGACACAGGCGGCGGCACTTTGGCTTAGTGCGGCCCCAGGAGCTGTTCATCCTAACATGACTACCTATGCATGGTCATACCGTATTCCACGGCATATATGCGTGAGCATCAGCATCTGACTGGCTGGGGTACTTCGATCTCCCCACGTGGAGAGGGGGGTTAGCTGACCACCACCATGCGGAGCAGCCAGGCAACGTGGAGGAATGGTATATGCACCATACGAATTGTTTCCTCCCGTTGAGCCTTTTGGATCCATTTTATACATTGGGTCTTCAGAATTCATTCCAATTTTGGGTTGTTACGTATCATTGGGAAAGTCCGTTTTTATCACCGTGCTTAGGACGAGAGAGGAGTGAGTGAGTGCAAATTCCGCGTTTGTTTGCTTCTATAGCATTGTATAATAACTAGCATCAAAGGATCGTACTGAACGTTCAGGTAAAATTCAAAAACCAGATTGAAGCTTCGTAATCTGTTAAAGGATCGTCTGAAGAGAAAATTGCGTGTTCACGCTCCGCCGCTCTTCTTTCATCATCACTCATCCATACCATCAGGATTGGCTCCTTTCATCAAGAAGCCCCAAGCCAGGGCAATGCTTGCAGCCCTCTTAAGGGAAGTGGAAGTCGGGAGGCACACAGTAGGGGCTCTTGCTGGGAGGGTAGAACTTGCAGACGGTGTTGGGGGGGCAGCTGCCAGAGAACTATTGTGGCTAATGTCAGTAAACTGAAGGATTCACTTTCATTTCCTCCTTTCTTCAGATGAAGAGGGGAGGAGGGTGGAAGGGGTAACTTACAACCCACTGGCCGTTGACATCGCATGTCTGCCATCCAGGGCCACCGCCAGGGGCGGTTGTGCAAGAGTAGGTGCCGGGCTGGCAGCCAGGGTTGGGGGCCGCAGAGGCCAGGGCGAAGAAGGAAGCGGCGGCGATGGCGAAGACCTTCATCTTGGTGGAGTCGGCTAGACGGTTTGAATTAGAGATTCAAAAGAGTTCTTTAGGGTTGTTCTTTGTCTGGAAGGCTCTTGAGGTGATGTTGGATGGGAAGAACTGGGAGAGACTGAGGAGGAATGGTCTCAATTTATAGAAGAATAAAGTTCGTCTTGGCCGAGGAAGACACATTCCATGGATCCCCGATGTCCGATGATAGGCAGAGTCGATACGAGCTTGAGGAGCTGCAGGTCTTGCAGCTGACGATAATACGAGTGTGATGATGATGGCCTGTTGCAGCAATGCTCTGCACAGCCTATCCAGACATGGCGCTCTGCTTAACTCTTCTTGGAAGTGTCTCTTCTTACCAACAATCAGCATTCTCGTAGCTCCCGGCACCTCTACCCGTCAAGCAGGGCGCTTTCGAATGACCGGTGAGGGATTAGTCTTGGCCAAGCCGGTAGGTATTGATGCTGGCCGGGGAATTCTCCTGCGTAGGAGGCTGAGCTGAATAACGAACAAAAGGAGTGTGGATCTGGCCGTTTTTGTTGAGGGTTTCGACTTGCATGCCACTCCATAGAGAGTGTGTCGATCAA
This sequence comes from Clonostachys solani, assembly GCA_902141235.2. Classification (NCBI taxonomy): domain Eukaryota; kingdom Fungi; phylum Ascomycota; class Sordariomycetes; order Hypocreales; family Bionectriaceae; genus Clonostachys; species Clonostachys solani. The sequence goes on from CABFOC020000002.1 coordinate 2,393,609, forward strand.
GTCTCACTTCCAGGTAGACTTTAGGCTCAGCCTAGGAGATACCAGCTGGCTCTCTCCACTCATGAATGGAATCCAGCTAGGCAGTAGGTTGTGTCCATGACGTTCCCTTCGCTGCTTGGCAGCTTATTCGGTCTTACTTTGGAGGCATGACGACGACTTGTGAGAAAGCCGGGATTTCAGGCACTCGTAGGGCCTCATTGGATGGCCGGTCGGAGGCGTTCGGCGTACACAGACTGCGGGTATCGCTTCTCCCAGCTCTGTACACAGCCCTCTCCGTCTATTCATAGAATCGGCGTCGGATGGAAGTCTTGATGCCACTAGTTATCCATTGACTTGAAGGGAATCCGGGGTACATCTTGGGGGTGTGTGTGGGGGGTCGAAGAAAGGGCCGACAGACTAAAACCAGCCCGTGGTCATCTCCCAACTACATAGGTCCCCAAGATGGGGGAAGACGAAGAGGATTCGATTCAGGCGTTACGAGAAAGTGAGAGCGGGGAGGGGGTGCGAGGAAGCTGCTCCAGTGGCGGCTCGCCAGGTGGATAGCAGACATTGATACAAAGCTGCCGTGGAGTGTGCCTAAGCTGAGACCTAGTTAGACGACGATACGAAGATGAACAAGGTTTGCACCGGGGAGCGGTGAGGTTCCCTTCTAACGGAGGTGTTACGTACTACAGTAATGTCCAGCCATTGCACCGAGTAGGGCTGAGACGGGTCGCGACACCCGTGTCTGATCGGCTACCGGCTGCAACGCTCCAAAATAGATCCAGCCCAGTGCCTCGAGGTAAGCGGTAGACGACATCGGCCCGCCTCCGGAGTCGCCTATCCCGTGGACGCGCCATCCAACCCTTCGGGATTCAACGGTCTCTTGAGTTGAAAACGTAATTGAACAAAGGACCCTGCTGACTCGTTTCGCGAGTGTCGATTAGGGCCGATCGAGGAGTTCGGCGATGGATGGGAGTGTGATCCACGGGTTGGAACGAGCGGTTAGCCCAGCTCTTGATGAGGGTAGGAATATTTTCTATTCGGCACTTCCCGTACTCGATTTTCCAGCCTCCTTGGTCCGGCGGCAAGGAAACACAGGGCCTCCAATCATATCCTAGTACCAGAGATGCCCGTATTTCGCAGATGTCGCAAGGTCCAGCTCCTTGGTTCTCAGGTGAGTAAACAAGGAGAGACCCGGAAATATTTCCCTGGAATCTTTTTGGCAAGTCAGCCTTCATAACAGTTCATTGATCAATCGTAACGGTAGATATATGGGTTGCAAAAGGGGGTAAACTCTTGGATTTAATGTAACTTGCTGTGATTACCAGATGCGATTGGTAGTAGAGCAAGCAAGGTGGCTGCGGATAGATTTACCAAAGTCAAGATGTTTCAATATACGACATTAGAGACTTTATAGAGCCTATCCTGTAGACTTTGGGCGAGAGATGCTCCAACCGCCATGATGTTTTCGCGTCGCCTAGATGTATCACCTACCCTAAATTCTAAAGATTACATGTTGGCCATCACATAATAGCATACCTAGATATAAGACAATGAAATCCCTTCATACACCACAATTCGGTCCAACTTTAGGGGAAGCACAAGAGCAAGCATCATTTCACATTGGAATCCCACATCGTAGTGCCCTAGTGCAATTTCTCAGCATGGGAAAAGGAGGTAGCTTGTTCAGCCGCCATTGTAGAACAGGTGAAAGACAGCCCTCATTATATCCCGAAATCCATTTGAGCACAACAGTGCCGAGCCAATAAGTTGTATGATGTTGATTCGCCATTGAAAAACAGAATGCATAGGGATCTTCCTGTCCCATGGTTATAATAATCATTACTATCACTGTGGATTCAATCCATGTCCCGTTCCAGCACTTGAGGGTCATCAGTGTACAAAGATGATCGGTCTACCCGATGTTGATCGCTTGATATCGCACTTCAGCCCTGTGAGCTGGTGGTGTTGTTGTCAGATTCTCCTTCTCCCTCTCGATAACCATTCTGGCTAGTTGCTTGATTGCCTTCGTTTGCCTTCATCTCACACCCCTTGACAAGTCGATGTCTCTGTACCCGTCCGTGTTAGTGAATCAGGGTGGATGATGTAAGTCCTTGACTGGGCGGAATTTACCTTGAGTGCATCCTTCCGGGAGAATGTCTTGCTGCAATATGTGCAGGGGAATGGTTTGATGGCGAGGTGGATTCGCTTGTGCCGTTTGAGATCGTGATTTCGACTGAATGACTGAACACACTGATCGCACTTGAATGGCCGGTCCTGTGGTACTTGTGACTGTTGTCCGTAAATGACGTGAGGGTGCTGCGAAAAAGGAGGAGGCTGAACCAAGCCTGGAATTATAGCCATCTGACCGCCTGGTTGATGAATGTTGCTCATAACCGGCCCGTTCAACTGTGGCAACGGTTGATAGGGATAGGGTCTGTAAGGTTGGGGAGGAGCCATTCCCGAAGCTGGAGGAGGTTGGCCAAAAGATCCGCTGACAGGAAGAAGTCCTCGGGGTCCCAGCCCAGTGGGCGGAGATTGGGTTGTGGGAGACGGGAGAGTCGAATACGACGACAGATGGTGCTGTGTGGACGAGGGAATGCTGAAGTTGGGTGGTCTCGAGGTTGTATAAGAGTACGAGTCGAGATGTCCAGAGGCGCTTGATGGAGTGGGTGATGGGAGCGCGTTGTATGGGGGGAGATTCGGGTGTGGCTGCTGTGGTGAGTTGGAGAGGGTATAGTTTGGCGCCGTTCTCGTGAAAGAGTAGGAGTCGATATGGCTCGCTGTCGTCGTAGGCGTTGGCAAATGAGGCTGTGAGGATGGGTGTGGAGGGGCAGTTCGTCCTTGGGAGCGGACTGGCTCAGGACCTTGGCTGGACGCCGTCTGGTATGCGTCCATTTCTGAGGACAATGGCCGCTCTGGTAGATACGAAGAGGACGAGGATGGCCAAGAGGGCAGTATCTGGTCCGATGGCCGTTTGATGGTGGGATCAGGAAGCGCAGAGCTGGCCAGAGGTGGATTTGCTGTCAACATGACACCCAAGGAATACCGATCTCTCCAAGGAAAGACGAACGACTGTTGAGTCTTATGCTCTGGTGGTGGTAGACAAAGCTATGCGTTTTGCGTTCAATGGTGTTTGCGGCCGCGATCCTCGATTTTGTTTCTGGCTGCCACCAAAGAAGATGAGAAATGCTGTCTGGGAAAGCCTAGTCTGAGATGAAATGACCCGTAGAGCTGGGTGGGTGAGTGACTAAATAGTGTCTCCGTAGTTTCGATAGATACAGGCAAACAATATATCAGAGTTGATGCAGATGCAGAGTCAAGCAATTGTGGGCTATGATGGTGGGTATCCTGGAGTAAAGTCCTGCTGGGTGGCCGGGGGGAGAAAATGGTGGATGGAAGTCGCTTGTGAGGGAAAAGTAACAGGTTGGGACCAGTTCCAAACTTCGAGAACGCCGCCCAGATATATGTAGGTATGCTGTTTTAAGGCCGTCTGCTGGTTAGTCGGATAAAGGACGAAGCACGCGCCAGGCCTGAATTTTTCGAAAACCAGTATAAAGTTCAAGTAACCAAGAGTATGATGGATCCGGGCGAGAGTAATGGTGGCTAGTGGCTTCTAGAGGAGGCTCTTTGAGGCAGTGAGACGGGAAAGGAGAAGTAAAAAGGACCCAGACGCCGGGATAGAATACAACAAGAATGAATGAATCAAGAAGAATATGGAGAGTAGCTGAGAAGTAGGTAGGTAACAAGGAGATCGAGAGCGGACGAGATTCAGATGATTAAGGTTTACCCAGGTGGCGTCGGTCTGGCGTCTCCGACCCTTGAGAAATGTGGGCTGCGAGTAGTACGTATATGTATATGTCTAGGTAGAGGAAGGTACAGGCAGTAACAGCGAGAGTGCTAGCTGGTCCGAGTTGGTGGCATCGGCAGCCCATTGCATTCTCTGGCGTTGATGAGGACAGTAGGTAGGTACCCAGAGTAGGTCCCTACATTACATGGGCATCCAATCACCCACGGCTGCTGGGGTCCTGGGTCCTTGGCTTTGGGGGTGGGGAGCGAGCAGGGCCAAGGCCTGGACCGCAGATAGGCTTGGCAGCATTTTGAGTTTAGCGCGAGCAATACTCTAGCCTAGCAGTGGAGTTTCGCTACTCCCAGGAGCGGCCACCAGCCTGACTGAGGGTGAGGGTGAGGTGAGGGTGAGGGAGGTGGGAGGTGGGCGTGCGAGCCGTACCTGCCATGCCTCGCTGCCCCCGTGCCCCAACCAGGTCTCGAGCTGAGCAGACGCGGCAGGTACCGAGTACTCGTGGCTACCCCCAGCCGCAGTGGCCAGCGCCGGTCAGGTCTTCCTACTAAAGGTATCGTCGAGGCACCTGCGCGACGGGACTCTGCGCCCAGCCTGTTGCGGCTGTCCTCGCTCAGTCAGTCGGAACCTGGACGTACGTCTCCATCTTCCCTACTAGGCCCACCTACCATGTACCACGCCCTGGTCCTCCTGGAGGGCGGGATCTCAGGAAACCTGGCCGGAGTGGGCCTCGTACATGCATGTATCTGGTGGATATTGCAGCAACCGACATATTATCGGATGGATCAGAGCAGGGGCATATCTCAGCCTTCTCGACTAGAGCCACTGCCTGGCGTGGTGCGAAGGACCCGCCCCTTACCCCCCCGCCCATCCAGGACCCCGTTTCTTGGTTGGAGCTGTATGTATGTAGATGCACACGCATCGAGCGGCTTTATCGACGCTGGAGTGGGACGGATCTCTCTCACTAAAGTCTCAATGGTCTCGAGGATTATATGTGCTTGCAGGCCGGGGCTACACACACCAGATTCTGCCAACCACCAAGTTGGCGGGGAGGCGGCCAGGGGAGGGTGGTGTGTGTGCTTGCGTGTGCTGCGCTGCGCATCCGGCCAGTTAGTCAGCTAGCCTGCCTGCTCTCTGCCTGCGAAGGTACATGATTACAGCACGTCCCCAGACCCTCCTTGCGGCTGTTGCTGAGGTCGTCAAGTAGCGGGTGCACATGGCGGTAGAAGGGGGTGCCGGGATTATGCCAGGTACTAGAGAAATAGTAGACCACTTGCAAATACCTGAGGCGTGGTGGCTCCGTCCGTGGCGTGAAGAGTGTCTCTAAACGGAATTCACCCTGATCCCTCGTCTTGCAGCAGTGTCAGGGGTGGCCCTATGACTGACGGCCTACTCACTTATTAATTACATGTAGGCTCGGAACTAGACAGCAGCTGAACGAGCGGCCAGAGCACGCTATCAATGGGAGAAAAAATAGAACCAGGAATGCTAAGCCTTGTTCCTTGTAGTGTCTGGACGGTTTTGAATTCCTTGAATCAGGGCCTCGCCGGTGCTTGTCAGCCAATTTCGGGACGAGGCCAGACTGCGCGTATCATGCTGTGAATTCAATGAATTGAACTGTGCAACAAATATTAATGAGATAAATTAAACAATAGCCTCATTACCAGCTGTAACCTGCAGTTTGGTTTGGACACTAGTGTGCAGGTATGCATGCGGCGATAGGCTCGCAAGGTGCTTCTCTGGAGTGTTAATTAATCACAGAACAGTTTGCCTGCCATGCAACCCAATTAAAAATCGCCAATCTTCTTATTCTTACCTCGCAGCAGGCATAAGGCTTTCTGCTTCTTTTTTTACACCACGTCTTACCTGTCCAGGATGAGCATGACAGGACGCGGCCAATGTTGTCACTCTATCAGCTCCATGAAGGTCGGCTTCTTCTGGTGCTGTCTAGGCATGCTCGCCTGCGTAATCATCGAGAGCCAGGTCCAATCATCGCGTTGAAGCCAGCGCAGCAGCTGGCCTTGCTTGAATGGACTGGTTAGAAATGAAATGTCAGGCTTGTTGTGCAACGCATTGTTGGCTCATTTCTCTTCTCAGCGCCCCTTCACGAGCTCTTTATTTTCTTACATGTAAGACCGTCTCGCTTGAAATGGCCACTTCATTCGTAGTCGCTTCCGCTCAAAGGAAGATCCAGAATGCCTACATATCTGGAGGAGTGCGGTAGGCCACCACTGCCGAAACTTGATGGCTGATATTGGGGCCTGTCCCACGCATCACCAGGCCTGTTGTGCACGCCAAGATGCTCAGCTCTAGAAAGCCCAAGCGCCCGTAGCCCAGCTTCTATTCTCAGCCTCAACGAATTGATTGCTGGCCCCCTTCCGCTTTCGTCGCTACCAAATTTTGCAGCAGAAGGCTGAAATTCCCCGATAGGCATGCATGGTCATCTCACCATGCCTTACCGAAAACATGCGTTTGGTAGGCACCATGTCCTTGCTAAGATATATGTGATCTGCCGACTTCAGCTCGCCGGGCTCTTTATTCAGTGGCACCCCATCACTGCCAGGCTACCTCTTCTCTGATATTCTTCTAGGGTGATGGCATCGAAGTAGGTAATTATGGCCAAGACTGCTGTAACTTGGTTACTGGCCTCTCTCGCGGGGTAGATCAGGGGATGGGCTTCCAGAAAATCGGCAGGTCGCTGAGCCATCACGACTTTGGTTTTGTGGAAGGCTTGGATACTAGTAGCATCATGGTGGTTAGATAGTCGGGAGCGAAGTGGATTGTGGAACCAATACTTCCAATACACGGTGGCTGTACCTGACATACTGCTCGGCGCACAGCTTCATCTCATCTGATTAAGTACAATCTCGGAATGCTGCCTCATCTGCCCGCAGGCACCGATGGAAATGCAAGAAGAGAGGGCTAGGAGAGAGGTGTGTCCAACGCTGGTCTGTCTCCCTTGGAAACCTGTCTACATGCCTGCCAATATCTGGATAACGTTTGTGAAGGCAGGTCCTTCCTTCTCCCTCAGGCTGAGTGAGTGCTGGGACAGGTACGCTCACGCAATTAATTGCCTTGCTGCCACATTAGAGCCCCTGCCCCTGCCATCCACACCCGCCAGCCCCAATGTCACATACCCCCGGCCCGTATCTACTCCCCTGAGGATTATTATGGGTATCCTTGCATTGCCCTGACCCGAGGTCCCATCATTGTCTACCACCAACCGCCGCCACAACCAACAGCTCGATCCCAGCCAGGCGGATTGCTGATCTCATCTGTCCCTCGTCATCGCACCGTCATTGATCCAAAGACAGCAAAGCTACTTGTGCGGCTCATCCGGTGGTTTGGGACTGAGGTTGAAGCCCCTCGGCCATGGCTTACAGATGGCGGTGGAGGCGTTCCCAAGCATCTGACACAAACTGAATGGAATGCGTAGCCGCTTCGGCTTGCGCGCCATGGCTTGAGCATACTATTCTATGGTACCTACCCAGTAAGCTCTATCTTTGGCACCAGTTACGCACAATCTACCCCTTGGGAGGCATGGCCCTCACCTCACCTCATTGGTATTGTGCGATGCTTAGCGGCTCATTCATCCCTCATTGTAGGGATTTTTAATGCAGGTATTCTCTGAAGAGATGAAGTCTCAAAGCCATCGATGTTTTAGTCCACGCTGTCCTACCAACTGAAGCCCTTGCTGACCATGAACGCGATCATGCGTAATGGCTGCGGAAGATACACAAAGCCGAATTCTGGAATTAACACGCACTGCGCATATGCTGATAGCCAATATGTGTCAAATACCAGCAACTCAACGAGGTAGAGCACCGGCCTTTCGCTCCCCCCATCCCATGGTCCAGTTCTTCGTACTAGGTAAACTCATTGCCAAATACAGAGTTCTCTGAGCAGGCCATGTGTTTCCATCTATTGGGAACCATGAACGTCTACACACTAGCCCATACTCCGATCTAGAGATAAATGGTATCGGAATCGCCGTTCATATTTCTCCAGCATCGTTCAGGTCGAACGGATTGGGTGCTTTCCAACTGAAATCCCTGGCGCAATCAATAATTCTACGGACCTGACCCGCTCAAACAAGGCCTGGACTCAGCTGAAGCACTAACCGACAGGGGAGTGGGGTAGCCGCAGGGAGTAACGACAGGCGATCATTCGTCACTCCCTAGCCCCAGTCCAGAAATGCGATGGGGCACGCACATGCAATGTACCGCAAGTACCTACCAGCCTGTATTCACTGCCCGGGAGTTACACACACGGTGATGCAAAGCTGACTGGCAATTACCGAACATCTCAAATTGGCCAGCGACGGCTTCAATAACCCAGTAGCTTGCGTCAACTGTCCCGATATATCTTGGTGACTTCTCTCTGGTTCTCACTAGTACCTTGGAACAAGACCTGGGCGAGAACCGTCCGTCAATGCGTTGATGGGGAGCAAGACGAGACACTACGCCGTTTGCTAACGGCTAGGGCGTCAAAGACGCTGCCACATTCCACATTCAACTTACGACACCACGGAAACTTGCTCTCCATCAGCAGCAATGCAGTCACAAGTGTCATGGCATGACACGGCACGGCCAACCCCTTTGGTATGTGGTAGGTCAGAGGCATTCTGCCAGGCGAGGGTCCCCCTATCCAAAAGACACCAGGAGGAAACTATGAAAGGATGAAGGCATATATGGCTTCTGTACTTTTCTTACACCTGCAAAAGCCAGTACCTATTCGGGTTGACGGCCTTTGGTTACGTTCATCTCCCTTTCATGCGAGGTTAATACAACGCGATCTGGATCGCTCACCAAGAATGTGGTGTGGGCCTTCAGAAAGCTTGCCGCCCTCACGGGTGATTCCGAAATCCGGATCGTCATGTGTTGCTGGCGCCCATTCCGCGGTCCCTGCAAGTCCCGCACCAGCCATTGAGTAGGGCGAGAGCCACTGACGCCCCCATTATACTTTCCCTGATCTAGGGAAGTCTAAACGAGAATTGGATCTCTTCACACGTGTTGGGCTGCTCAAGGAACCCCAGTGAATGTCACAACCCGGCGCATGGGTGCATTGAAATCAACGACTGGTACGGAGTTCGATGTGCGCTTATTTGCTGACGAAATGCACGATTGATGAATAGATGTGCACATACTGTGTTTACACATCATCGATCAGAGCGACGCTCACAAAGATACGAGCGATACCCGGCGCAGTCATCGTCACATTCGAAGGCTTCTGAAATCAAACGGGCAGTTGAACTAAGGAGCCCTCTTTTAGCCAGGGGACATCAATCCCGATGCCATGCACGCTTCTTGATACATACGTAGGCTCTATGTATACGCAGAGGTACTTGGAACAACAAGCTTGGATTGACTAATTGCTGCAACAATTGATGGGTGGGACTGTGATCAGTACGGACCACGACCTAGACAATGGCTGTCAAGCCACCATGGGACCCCGGCTAATCCCTGCGAACGAGGCTGCGGAATCCAGCCGCCACAGTGGAAAGCCAAGTCTAGCGGCGCCCGGCAATGGCTCAGCCTTTTTCTGGGGTTGGTAAGTTGGGTAGGGGGAAAGCTAGGATCTGGCGGCGAGGCTGGTCGTGGCGCCTTGGAATGCAGATCACAAGCTTTTCAGATCTATTCTGGGGTCACCGGGGGGTTTCCTTGACATCAGGTGAAGGATGAAAGGCGCCCGCCCGCCACACATTCATTGAGGCTAAAATTTTTGAGATTGGGGTTCAAGTGCTTGAGAACCTTGCCATGCTGGAGCCATTTTGGGCCCTTGTCTAGACTTTGTGAGTGTACGAGTCAGACTAAGATGGAATGTTGTCCGTCTACATGGCACGGTTTAGCCAGCCCGGTGTGCGACGAATGCCGAACCAGAAAAATAAAGGCGACTGTGACGGGTCTCATTCTGGAGGCAAGGGAAATAGGGGGAATGTCTTTCCAAGTCATGTTACACAGGGAAACAAGTGTGTTGGGGAGGTCAAAAAGAGACAATCCGATATGCGCAGCCGCAACTGTCGTGGGTAGCTGTCGATCTTTTGATAAATATGTCGCTTAGGGGCAGCGAGGGTCTTCCCTCCCGAGCAGGGGGCTCTAAAAGGACCATCCAAGAGGCATGAATCAGCACAAAGACAAACCAGGATACACCCCTCCCCCTTGGTCACAGCCTGATTCCTGACAGTCACCCTACAAGCGAAATGGGAAATGTGCCTCACAATGATGTGGAACGGAGGCTGCTCATTCCCATAGGCTAGGACCTGGAGGTGTTAAGACATACCCGCTCAGAAAAAGAAAGCAACGGACAGGTGAGAGAGTTGCTATGCATCTCCTTGGAAAGGGGGGACGGTGAATGAGGAGAGTGGGCCGAAGCACAGGGAGTCAACCACGTCTTGCAGGCAAACACTCAATGTGCGAGACTAGCTACAATTTATCAGCTGGTACGGTGTTGGGTGCATTATGCGGCCAAGGATCACGTCGGTCTCAATCAAACAGGCTGCAAGGATAACTCAAAGGATGTCAGCTCGGGAGGAGCGCACACGTATGTGGTTTGTGCGAGTGAGTGAGCGGCTGGGCTCCACACCATTATGCAGAATTAGCACGAAATGATCACCCAGCCCAGTCACATATCAACGACGAGACTGATTGACTTGGTTATAGCAGGCAAAAGACCGGGGCATACTGTCCGTCTTCAGAACCTCAGCTCCTCCGAAGGTCCTCCGTAGAGAGGTTTTCTGAGTAACGCGCCGGATGCCTCGAACACAGCACCTGAATGAATGGGAAAATGCAAAATGTTCAAAGCACACCGAATACCTCATAGATAAGGAGGGACCCAGCAGAGAAACCGAAACATGGCTGATCACCAACAGGGGGGGAGGCTTCGCCGGCTCCGGCGCCTCGCTGCAGACCACGGGAAGGGCTGCAACGATGGCCGAAGGAGACAGCTGCTGATGGTCCCGTTCTAACGGCTTGTTTCTGGGGCATGCAGAATAGTGCCCTAACCGCCGCCAAGTCTGGATGTCAAACTAAGTGGATGGGTTGTTGGGGTGGCATCACTGTTTGAACTTTCTTTTTTTGCTTTTGGCCTTGGCTACCCCCAAGATGAAAACCTCCTCGGTGGCTTGAACTACGGTTGTTAGTTCCTCCCCTGACAGGCGGTGACTGACAGGAGAGGTGCAGAACTGGCCGGGCCCATTACGGAGCCGTTGAGGGTGCCAAGATAGGGGCCAGCTAGTGGCAGCTGAGGGCGACGGGGAGGGAGCCAAGCGACGGATCGGCATTGGCGATATACTCTAAGATGGGTTTGCGGAAGGCACCAGTTCTTCAGCTCGTCACCAGCCTGCCGAGAGGGAAGAGAATAGATGCGTCACAGAGGGGCTTCCAAGCATCTGACTACGGTAGAGTTCGCCGATCTGACAGTGGTCAATCATATGCAAACTCACCTCACATGTGACCCGCAGGCGCCGAACCAAAATACTACCACACCTGTTTAACTCCCGGGCTCGCATACAAGAAGCTGGGCAGATGTGATGTACATTGGTCATGCGTAGCAGCGTATGGCAGGCATACAGAACCGTGTGACTAGAGGCAGAGTCACTTTAATCGGAAGGAAACAGGACACAATGAAGGGGAAGATCGGAGACAAGGATAGAGCCCCTTGGCATAGCGTCGCGCAACTGTGAGCGAACATGGAGTGGTAAGCAGGCCACGTTCCACACTGCCGGTGGTGGTAGTGGTGTCGATTTCCCCAAGCACTCCTCAGCCTGCATGCTGTGCTACGGACCAAGAAGCGGTCTTGCTTGACGTCGACGTACAGGCGATCCTATTGCGCAGGGAGCTGAATGGAACTGGCAAGGATAAGGCTATACTCGCCCATTATGGAACGCTGCGGCATGGGTTACTGAGCTGAACGTGGAACGACCGGCCCATAGAACCGATGATCCAGCTTTCCATGCGTCTTGGCCACCCTGCTGGCAAACAACTTGCGCAAGCGACACCCTTTCCTGCCCAGCTTGGGCCGGGGTGGTTGATGTGATTATCGCCAGCCAAATGTGATCGGGCAGGGTATGATGAGTGTTCGCACTCTCCGTGCCGTGTCCTATCCAAGTTAGTTCAATTTGTTGATTGATTTGTCTGTTGACTTCTTACCGCCCGCTCTTGTCCTGGGGTTGTTCCACACCGATCAATTTACCTACGAATGGGCACTGCGAGTGTTCGGTCTTTCGTCAGCCCTGGCGGCCGCCCCTCATGTTTACTCTTATTCCTCTCGCCCTTCCACCCGGCATGATCCACCCAACCCCCCTTCACCCTCACCCTCACCCTCAGAGCCCAATGAACGGCCCCAAGTGCTGATTTAGCAGCCGATCTGGACTCTGGGTCGAATCTATCACAAACTTCCATTGATACTCTAGTGCATCCGCCAGGCATGTACCCACCCAATCTCAGTGTCTGTCTGCCATGCAATGTCGCACCTGGGCAGCGTTTGAGCGTCGACGGACTTCCCTGTCGGAGGCACAAAGCATGTGAGGCGCGGGTGAGGATGGATTCACCTATTCAATGTCCCTGCATGAGCTGTGAGGCCTGTTCATCTACCGGGCAAAGACAGGACCATGCCCATGGCATGCCGAAACACGTGGAAAAGAGCCTTGACTCCAGTGGGCCATCAACAACACCCACATTGAACAGCGAAATTCAGGAACCCAAGGGGGCTAATACAGCACCTAGGAGGCCACTAACTGCTGCCACAGTGCCACCTACCACCTACTGGGGCCTTGTCAATGGAATGGCTCGGATGGCTCCATAGCGTCGCATCGGGTCACCCCTGCGCCGATCTGGCTTTTATAGACTACCCTGTCAATAGCAGCCAGGTGGTGGGAATCAGCAGAAAGAGGATGGGAAAGAAAGGGTGTGAGCGTGATGGCCTTCTGCAATGCAAGAGATAGCGTTACATAGATGATGGGAGGCTTCGGTCATCCCATCTGCATCACTTGCAGAGGCTGGACGAAATGAGACGCAATCTCACCCCAATCCATAGCAGATTCCTCAAACCCCTGTATCCAGGAACCGGGCAAAAAGTCTGCATGCCCTCCTACGGACCAGGATTCCCTGTGCGGAAACGATGTCTTTCCACAGTCGAGGATGCCAAAGAAAGGACAAAGCGAGAAGGCAGGGGGAAGAGAGAGAGAGAGTCACCGGCACGGTAAGTGAGATGGTTGTCTGCACAGGTCTCGGCTGCTGCCAGTGTCTCTCGTCCATTTGCCTGCATGGTGTCTGGTCTCTCTGCTCAGCCGTCACACCCTGCCCCTCGACGACGACAACCCGCAATGTCGTACGTTGTCTGAATTACATCCATACATTATTGCCTTACTCAACGAGTCCTCGTTTTCGAACCCCGAAAATGACTAGAGGTGTCTCGGATAATGCACCATGTCTTTTCAGTCTCATATGCATCGGATGGAGCTTCCGGTGTTGAGGAAAAAGAGGGGAAACCATTCACAAGGAGGAGGGTGTGCCCCCTCACGCGGTGTGATTTGCTCCTTTCAACGGTGTGAGGCGGCAAGCGGAGAGGAGAGGGCAATGTTGAGGTCTGAGATCTCGTTCACGTCCCCACTGAGGTTTCTTTCTTCGAGGTATTGTTCCGAAAGCAGGGGAAGGGGGCAGATGAAGAAGGGGGGGCGTTTAGATCCCAACGCTCCGGACCACGCTATCTTGTCTCTTCTCTAGGCTCCCCTCCCCCTCTCTCCCTCAACAGGTATCCCGCTCTCGCTTCCGTCAAGTTCCTCATGCTGCCATGAGACGTCCGTGCATGCCAGTAGGAGCCAGTGGCCGTTTGGGTCTCTCACCTTGGCTGCGAGGGTGTGGTCAGGGCGGTTCACAATTCCATACCATGCCCACGCGACGCCATGGAGACAGACTGTGAGGGAGGCAGTCGCCAGGATCAAGCCATCAACGGTTTTCTCCTTTGCTCGTAGGCTGATGTTCATGCATCATCTTCGGGTGGCAGTTGCTGGTGAGCTCTTCCTCGACCTATCTCTTATTTTACTTTCTTTTTTTCCGTTTCTCTCACCGTGGCCTCGTGTCGGTCACGACCAGCCAGCCTTATGATATGCATGCGAGCGAGGAGGGGCCAGAGAGGCAAGCGTCACGCACTTGCCAGCTGACCACCGCGGAGGGTGTTGGACTCGCACCTGTTACATCCAAGGCTGATCATTCCGTACGTGGGGTTCCCAAGGTGCATACGGGGAGAGATGTGTGTTTGATGATTCTATATGTCAGAATGTCCCAACGAGCGGCCGCGTGGTCGAACCAGCTTCTTGCAATCATATCAGCAGGTAGTTGGGGCCGGCCGCGCGTGTATATCGTACCGGCAGTTAGCCACCCGCCTCGGGCGCCCCTCCTCCATTCTCGCCCCAAGATCCCGAAGGATTTCAGTCCCTTGGTTCGGAGGCTCCTGCTGGGGTCCATCTCCTTTTCCTCGGGAAGGATTTGAGCATCTTTGGGTCTCGATAATCAAGGAAAACAACCCTGTACACCCCCTTTTCACGCTACGCCCTCCCTCCCCCCTGGCAAACCCCCCGGCCGGGCTGGACGACTGAGAGATCTGTGGAAAATAGACCGTCCTCCGACGCATGGCCCGACCATTTGGTCAGACGTGCATGCAGCAAACCCTTCCCTCCCTGTTTTCGCTGCCGGTGTCCCCAGGAGGGTGGGTTGCTTACAAGGAACAAGCTTCTTTCCCCTATCCTATCCTACCCCCTCTCCCTCCTAGGAAGGCAAAGCCGTCAAGGCGGCTTTGGACCGATCGGTATACTGCCAATAAGGAGATGGATGAAGGGGATTTGGGGGGGCGCCAAATAGGAGGAGTTGCTGCCCTGTCCCCATAGCAAAGGCCTAGAACGTGAGGTGTGGCCTGGTTCTGCTTTGCTTTTTCTGGATCCTGGGGGTTTGGTATTCCTTTTTTTTTTTCCTTCACGCTGTTAATTATGCCACTACCGATTTTTTCCCGCTGACCCAAGGGAAAGGCACCAGGGGCGTGCATCGATCTGATCGATGGGCCAAAGCAGCAAGGTGCAACGGTATTAACAGGCGAGGGGAAATTTTAGGGGAGCAGTGTATGAATCAATAGCGTCCAGCTCCGGCGGGTCAACCGAATGGTCGAATTGCTGGTGTGTGGGTGCTGAGTCGTTCTAGGTCCTCTGCGGTATATTTCGACGGCTACGCGCTGCGGCTCTTCTCTCTGTTTCTGCAAGTCAGCTACCAGATAATAACAAAAAACAACGAGCGATCCATTTCCTTAATTTTCCTCGCCCGGGTGGCCAGCGGATGCGGCGCTGGATTAGCGGAACTGCAGTATGACGGATCATGACGCTCTGTTTCTCCTTTTTTCTTTTTTTTTTTCTTCAGGCCTTCATGCTTGTCCCGTCCCTGCGCCCCCCAGGGTGTGAGTTGACTCGTCACGTTACGCAAAGCTAAGAAGTGAGCAGCTGAAAAAGTGAACCATCCAGACCCGGCCGCCGTGGTGGTCTTTCCCGCCTGGTGACTGGTCGGGGGGCGGGGAACGGGTGACTGGATGATCGTCCCATGGCTGCCTGGTGTTGTATTTTCGCTCCTGGGACCACCCCCATAAGACGATCGGGAGGGAAGTACGAGATGCCTACTTGCGTTCTCAAGTAATAAGGCTGGCGGTTGCGTTTCATCTTTCGTAAGGGGGGGAGGGGAGAAGGAAGTGGGGTTCTCTTTTGCAGAAGCACGCGCCCGGTAACGTGCCGTCTTACGTACGGCTTAGAATAGAAGCTCTCTCTCAGCTTATCATCATCTGCTTGATTACATGTTATCCTCGTGTTGGGTTTAGCAGCTGAGAACTTGGGCTGAACCGGTGGTGGTGGTGGCTGAATGAGACACGAGGCTCGCTGGCTAATGCAGGAGAAGGGAACGAACCGCCCGAAGTCGGCGCCCAACGAGAGCCACTTATACTCATGTTCTCTAAAATATCTAGGGTAGTCTAATCATGTAGATTCAACATGATTGGGATCGAGACACTACAATGATGCTCAAAGACTTGGTATTGGGTTGTTTTATATTTCTCAATTTGATATCACTCGTCATTATGTGTAAAAAAAGAGGCGCCTAGATGCATGGGGAAAAAATAACCAAACACTGCTCAAATACCGCCCGTGTCTACATCCTTTTTCATCACCTCGTTCCTTACAGCTTCGATGGCGCTCTGGGGGCCCCAACCTGGGTGATCTCGTCGTACAGCAACCTGTCGATCGTGGTCAGCAGCTTGTTACATCCATGTAACCCGGGGAGGGGGGCCAGGCGGGAAGAATTGGGGGCCATCCTCTCTTTTCCCCGGAATAGCCTCATAACACGAGGACTGGGAAGAGGGAGGGGAGGCCGAGAGGGAGCAGACAGGGTGTTCGGGCATCGAGAAGGATGGAGTACTTACGTTGTCAGGAAGTCGGCGTAATCCTCGCCAGTCACCTCGCCGGCGAAGTACTGCGCCGCGAGGTGGAACTTGTTGCCGGCTGGGGCGTTGGCGGCCAGCCCGTCCGCGCACTCCTTGAGGAGCTTGAGGGAGTAGGCCTTGTCGACCTTCTTGCCCTCGGCGGTGGTGATGCCGTGCTTGGCCCACTGCCAGAGCTGGCTACGGGAGACCTCAGCGGTCGCGGCGTCCTCCCTGTGGTTGGCAAGCTGGTTAGTTCCAAGAAGTCTTCTTGTGGTCTTGTGGAATGGAGTGCCATTCTCCGATGAAATGGTGAGTGAGTGACGCGAAACTTACATGAGATAGTTGATGGGGACGCAGCCGACGCCGCGGATCCAGGCCTCCATGTAACCCAGACCAATGTTCAGGTTCTTCTTGATGCCCGCCTCGGTGACGGTGCCAGGCACGTTCATGTTGAGCAGGTCGTTCTGGCCAATCTTGACGTCCTCGCGACGGACGAACAGCTGGTTGGGGGTGGGCATGTGCTGGTTGAAGATCTCGGTGGCGATGCTGGCAAGGGCGGGGTGGGCGACCCAGGTGCCGTCGTGGCCGGCGCGCACCTCACGGAGCTTGTCGGCGCGCACGCCCTCCATGGCGCGGTCGTTGGCCTCCTTGTCGTCCTTGATGGGGATCTGGGCGGCCATGCCACCCATGGCGTGGACGCCGCGCTTGTGGCAGGTCTGGATGAGCAGCTTGACGTAGGCGTCCATGAAGGGGACAGTCATGGTGACGGCGGAGCGGTCCGGGAGGACGAAGTTGGAGTTTTGGCGGAACTTCTTGATGACGCTGAAGATGTAGTCCCAGCGGCCGCAGTTGAGGCCCGAGCTGTGGTCGCGCAGCTCGTAGATGATCTCGTCCATCTCGAAGGCGGCCAGGATGGTCTCAATCAGAACGGTACCGCGGATGGTGCCGCGGGGCATGCCGATGTAGTCCTGGGCGAGGTTGAAGGCGTCATTCCACAGGCGAGCCTCGAGGTGGCTCTCCATCTTGGGGAGATAGAAGTACGGGCCGAAGCCGCGGCGCTGGGTCTCAAAGGCGTTGTGGAAGAAGTACAGGCCAAAGTCGAAGAGCGAGGCGGAAATGGGCTCGCCGTCAACGGTGACGTGCTTCTCGTTGAGGTGCCAGCCACGAGGCCGCACAATGAGGGTAGGCAGAGTGCGGTCAGTGCGGAGCTTGTAGTCCTTGGGGCCCTGCTTGAAGTCGACCTGGCGACGGTTGGCGTCGTACAGGTTGACCTGGCCATTGATCATGTTGTCCCAAGTTGGGGCGCTTGAGTCTGCGGAGGGGACATCGTCAACCAAGAACTCTCTCAATACATGGCAGGTTTTGCATCATTTCTCACCTTCAAAGTCGGCCATATAAGTGTACACATTGGCGTTGAGAGCGTTGACCACCATCTTCCTATCAGTAGGACCGGTGATTTCGACCCTACGGTCAACGAGACCGGGGGCGGGGGGAGCTCCCTTCCATGTGCTGTTCTCACGGATGTGCTTCGTCTCTGGCAGGAAGTCGGGCAGGACACCACGGTCAAGCTCGGCCTGTCGCAGCTTGCGGCGCTCAAGCAGGGCCTTGCGAGTGCCATTGAAAGAGCGGTGCAGGAGTGCCAGGAAGGCCAGGGCCTCGGGTGTCAGAATCTTGCGGTGCGCATCGTCGACCTTGCCGAGGATGGAGACACCATTGAGAATTGCGTCTGTGGAAGCCATTGTGGTGGTTGTGATGAGATGTGGAGAAAAGCGCAGCGCGGAGGAAATAAAAGCTGAGACTGAGGGAGAGATGCGGACAAGGTAATATAGGGAAAATAAACGGAAGCAAGGAGGGTAGGATCAATCCCAGTCGAGGATGTTGGGGGGTGGGTTGAGGGCAAGCTCTGTGATTTTCACGTGCTTGTGGTGTCGCGAGGAGAACAGAGCCGGCTGGCCTCAATGCGAGGGGCTGATGGGGAGCAGGTCACAGCAGGCAACCTTACTAGGAGCAATTGCGATAATGATTGCGATCAAATGCGAGCTGGGGTGGTTCAGTCCAGACAGATGGATTGGCGGATGTGCGGAAGGCAGATATGAAGAGAGAGACCAAGAAGGGGGAAACGGCTGAGAGGCAGAAAGCTAGATATATAGTAGATACTGGAATCGAGTGGCGGCAGGTACATGCCTCCCTCCCTTGCCCCCAGTCTGTATGGCTATGACTGTGACTCCAACGGCTCCGATCTTCAACTTCCCCAGACCCGAGCCACTAGCAAGCTCTTATCGAGGGCGACGTCAAAGCGACGATCCCCAGCTGCCGGCTCGGCTTAGCTTGCGTCTGCATCTGGGACTGACTCTAACCTGGCTGTTTTCAATGGCTGTTCACATCGGCCGCGGCCGAAGGTGGCCCCGCCGCTGCTCTCCGTCTCGGTAAAAGACCCGGCCGTCGGTTTGTCTCGGGTGTATGGATGGAAGCGATGCGATCAAGCATGCGACGGAGAGATCAATGAGATCGGTGCAGGTGCTGCCCGGGCAGGCAGACAGATACATAGGCAGCGACCCGCGCTATCTGATTCATGTCTTACAACATATGGATGTAATTACCTCTGCGCATGGCCGCCTTCTACCAGGCGCAAGGCCATAGGTGACCTCCTCAAGCTTCTGTTTGTGCTGCAAGGCCCTACGTAATGATGCGGTGGGCGCCCTGGAAAATGCGGGGAAGATCCGGGCCAAGCCCAGCCCATCTCCAGCTCCAGTTCCAGTGCCGTGTCCCTGGCAGTTGGGCACAACCAGAAGCATGTGGTCTCCGTCTCCTTCTTTCGCCCACGGCAGCAGACAGCAGCCCGTGGGTTGAAATAATTCGATCCGAACAAGTAGGCAATACCGGCTACATACTTTCTATCCTCTTCATGTTATATCCTTGTGTGCCCCGAGAGCCAACTTATAATACCAACCCACCAACCAACCACAGCTTCCCCAGCAATCTCCCACGGCGTCTTACCGAGCGGTTATGCCCCGAAGGCGCGGATTGCAACCGAATCGCCAGCCAGCCCCCCCGAACTCCCCGGAATTATCACCATCTACTAATGCACAATCTCAATCGAGCAGTCTAGTCCGTTCGCATCAGCCATCTGGCTCTCCCATCTCTCCATTTGCCTTCCACCTTCTCGCGGCACGCCACCAGGCCTAGCCCAAGCGCAGGTACCAACGCCCACACGCAACGGCACTAGAAGATCCAAGTACCAGCCAATTAACCTTGGGTAGCCCCAACCTAGAAACCCTTGATTGATCCCCCCGACCGAGAAGCCGAGGCTCTTCAACCACCACCGTTTCTCAAACAAACCGTGGTGATCCATCACCAGCCTGGCCCTCCATCTCCCCATGACTAATTCGTCTCGGTACCTCCAGTATCCGTTTCTTTCCGACCGTCGCGCTTTGCCTCCCATGTGAAAGCAGGCCGGGCCCATTAACTCCTTTGGTTTCCGCGCTCGTATGTCCGAGGGTTTCTTCGAGGAGATCGCAATAGCCTTTCGTATGACTAAACTGTTGCCTTTATTAATTACTTGATTGCCGTAGCCGGGTAGCCTAAAAGTACACGAAGACAACCGCAGGATTACAGCCAATCATAAAGAAGCCCTCCCATTTGGATACATGGTCGGGATGATAACAAAAAGAACCACCAGCTCCCTAATAAAATCAAATGCAGCAATGAATACAATTATAACTTCTCTAACATTGGGGGGTGCTGCCCGCCTGAGAGGAAGCCATATTGGCCGTGCCTGGCCACCGAATAGAAAGCCTTTCCCATGTCGAATACTAGCAACAAGTTATACATCTATCTGTGTATCAGCCAACAAGGAGCTCTGGGGCCTCTGATGCCACCTCGTCCCATTTCATCCAACAACATTTTTATCCATCCTAAGAAGGGAAATCCTAAAGCCAATAACCTGGTTGCAGCAAACCCGTAGCAAGCCATAGGCGTACTACTCCTAGGCACCACCCAATATCATGTTGCTTTTCATATCTTTTTCTTTTCTCTTTTTGTCTTTCTTGATCTGCTCATTAGATTTTCTGCTTCTCAAGAGTTCAATGTCTTGATCATCATCTTTTGCTTCCCCTGGTCGGCCACCAGGAGACTGCGGCTTTCGAATACGTTCTTCATAGTTTCGACAACTTTGTGGAAACTGCTTGCAGCGCCACGCTCTTGCGTGAATCGGATAATGCTCAGCTGCTGCTTCTTCCCGTGCTCAATCACCGTCATTACCTCGGCAGCGAATTCCACTTCTTTAAGATCCAGATCTGTCTTCTTGTCAGTGCCCAAAAGCTTCCAATCAAATTGTTCATGTCCTTACAATTTTTGGCTCCCACGCGAGCAAAGACGATGTTACGTTGCTTGTCCACTTGGATACCTCTAATACCATATTTTCTCCACTCACGGAGCAGGATTGCAACTTCTTGACGAGCACGCCTACGAGAAATTCCCATGCAGAGGTAGCGTGTGGCTGGTTTGACCCTGAATAGCCGGGCCAGCCAGCTTTGCTTGACTTCAATGTTGCGCTGGCTGCTCGCGGTCGAATCCCGCTTGTCCTTGCTCGGTTGGACTGTGATCACATTGGAGGATCGTTTCTCCTTGGCAGAGGCAGATGACTCTTCTGCGTTGTTGTTAGTCCTCTGCAAAAATCCAAACATCAAAGCACATGCTTAACTTACCGTCAATTGACATGGTCGAACCTGCCATTTTATTACTCTTCCAGAATGGAAATGTGAAACTCTTCTTCTTATTATTAGCGATGTGGTTCGGATTGGTATCGCCTTCGTTTGCGGGCTCAGAGCCGACATGTGCCCTCTGATCGTGAGATCCACTGGAGACCGTCCCACCACTATCGGATTCGGCTCGAGATGTTCTCCTGAACCACAGTTTTCTCTTCCTCGCGCCGTTTTGCGCGTCCTGGGATGTGTCTGCTTGGGTCTGGCTGGCGTCTTCCTCTGTATGAGCCACCACGACCTCTGTTGTACTTTTCTTTCTCACATTCAGAGGCTTTGGTATCTTAACCGGGCTCTCTGATGGAGAACTAACAACTCGGATCGAGTTCTCCACCTTGCTCAAGTATTCCATGCCGTCAGGTATCCCTCCATTCCTTCCCCTTGGATTGTGTGGAGGGGCCGAGACAATTCGAGCTTTGTCACCCGAGGTGCTATTGAGAGCCTTGTGCTCATTGATGGATGGCATAGTAACTGGCTTCCTGGTAATATTGGTTTGGGCTGGGGCGGAAACGACACGTCGTTCAGCTGAATGTGTTGGCAGGACGAAAACGGAGTGCGTGGGTTGTTCATCTGGGCTTCCTAGATGCACCCCATCACCACTTGTCGGCGAGACTGCATCATCAGTGCCACCATCTAATCTATCGCCCTGGGCTGAATTATTGGGCGGGAGGGGTGGTAGTGGTCTCAAGTCCCATGGCTTTGCTGAAGCCCCTGTTCCTTGAATCGGATCTGGGGAGCTGACAAGGCTGAAGCTGAAGGGAGATTCTCGTTGTTTACGATCACCATCTATCATCGACCCAGCCATAGATTCATCGTCGATGAGAGAGCTTCCAAATGCTTCATCACAATCCTTGGCAATATTGCTGCTAAAGTGCCGGAGCTCATCATTGAACAAGACATCCGCAATGGGGGCACCCTTTGCCATCGGATGTGTGCCGTTGGCTTGAACCGGCAGCTCTGGAGACACAGATCGTTCAACTTTAGGTGGACTAACCACGGGCTCCTTGATCTTCGGAATGTCTTCCACCTTAGCCTTGGGCTGGGCAGGCGGCTGTGCTTGGTTTGACTGTTTTCTCACTTGTGTAAAATCAACGCCACGCTTGTGTCGCAAACTCGTGCCAGGCGCTCCTGGTCCTACATGCCGGGCGCTGTGAAGGGAGGCCATGGAACCTCGGGACAATGCAGGCCGGCCATTCGCGAAGGCTCTACTCGAGTTACTGCGTACACGGTGGGTAGTAGAGTTACTACGCATCTTGGTCGAATGGGGAGTATGATTCCCGGCACTGGCTGGGCGATCCCTGTGCACAGTGACCCTGGCTTGGCTAACTTGTGAAGTACAAGGCTTAAGCATGCGGCTTCCTCGGTATGGATCGTAGCTCTGGACGGTTTCTGCCTCCGTCTCCGCCGCGTTTGAAATAACTGTGAATTTCGACACGGAGCGGCCATGTCCGTTGACACGCGGCTGAGCAAATTGGCAGGTTGCGACACGTTTCTTCCAAATACCGGGTTTGAGATGGTGATAATCACTGGTTGAATGAGCGAGTTCAGGCCTGAAATCCTCAAGCTGTTTCTCGCGATATGTGTAGAGCAACCAGTAGAATGCCTTTTGGTCGTTTGGCCTAGATAGGGAAATGTCAGTGCAATTCTAAGCCGGGGTGGCAACGGGCAAATAGGGCATACTCTTTACAGGATAACTTCATGGCAAGATCCTCCTCACTGAACATGTGCCACATTGATCTCAGCTGGCGGACTAGCTGGAAATCGATTTCCTCCGGAGGAACGGGGCTATATTGGAAGCCCTTGCGAATGTCTGGTGGCTGGCCATTGTTCTCGCCGTAGTTATCTAGGTAGCTATATTTCTGAACAAGTGGATGGCGCCAGATATCTTTGAGGGAAATTCGACGATCGGGATTCACTTGGAGCATGCGCTTGATGAGATCCTCGGCTTCCAGACTGATATGCTTCGGCATCACGTACTGACCCTTTTTGGTCTTGTTCATCATGACTCGCAGGTCAGGGTCGTCAAATGGGAGGGTGGCAGCAAGCATAGCGTACAAGATGACACCCATGCTCCAGATATCAGCTCTGTCACCTCGATATTGCCGATTCTTGAGAAGTTCAGGAGCCGCATAGTGAGGGCTACCGCAAGCCGTAGCCAACTGATGAGTGTCGGTCTGATGCAAGGCAGCCATACCAAAATCAGCTATTTTGATTTGCAGGTCCCCACTGATCAAGATGTTCTCAGGCTTCAGATCACGATGGCAAATGTTGAATGAATGGCAGTACGTGATTGCGCTAATCATTTGACGGAAGAAGTAGAGTGCATTTTCTTCGGGCAATTTCCCATGAGAGTTGATGTAGGTGAAGAGATCTCCTTGATCAATGTATTCTAAAATCAAATATCTAGGCAGGCATCGGTTAGCAAGAGGGCGAGCGTAGTGTCACTGGCGCGCGTAGTGTCACGATATAGGGAGTGGGGAGACCAACATTTCAGAGCGGTTCTCCCAGATATCATACAACTTCATGATGTGAGGATGCTCAATGAGTTTGAGAATGGCAACCTCGCGTTCAATCGCCATGGGCACTCTCATTTCACCGTTGGTTTGGGGAGGCAGGTTGCTGTCCCACTTTGTGAGAGCGGCCAAGCTGCTGTCCTGTACTAGGTAGGCCATACGCCTGTTGACTATCTTGACAGCCGCAAGCTGGTTTGTGGCGGCATGGCGGCATAATCGAACGCGTGCTGATGAACCTTTTCCCAATGTCCGTCCCAGCTGCCAAGGACCAACATGCGTCTTGTAGTTCTTTTTGCTCCGGTTGCTTGAGGACGAGTCGTAGGAGGCTTGAGAAAGTCTTCTCTGGTCAACCTGCTCCTGAGTTGGGTTTGAGGGAACAACCATCGGGGGGTTCGAAGCTAACGGAGCTGCGGTGACACGGATATCAGGTTGGCGGCTCGAGCTGGTATGACTCCCACTCGGTGCCCGCGTTGGGACTTGAGTCCGATACCGTTCATTGTATGGCTTATAGCGACCATTTTGATCTATTGGGGAGCACGGGGAGTTGACGCGATTAGTAGCTTCGGTCAATGGTGGCCGGTTTTTATGAATCGCGGTGTCAGCCATGGCTCCAAGTTGCCGTGACAATCGAAGAGATTAGTACATAGTGTTTTCTGAAGGGACAGTGTCTCCGAGTAAGGTGAGAAAATGAAGTCAGGACAGAAGATCGAACAGGTCTCTTCCAATGAACTTCGGGTGAGGCGTCGACAAACGACAGGTGGTAGGTTTGACACGAGTTTGACACGGTGCAGCGTCGACGTGGAGGGGGGAGGTCAGATGGAAGGGGGAAGACAAGATGAAGGAGGCGGACTGGGACAATTGAGAAAAAAAGATTGAAGACGAAATATGGAGGGTCAAAAAAGCAAAGAATGAGGTTTGCCTGCCGCAATAGACAAGGTGGTTCAGACCAAACACCACGCGTTTGAGGAGGGATCAGGAAGTCGGGCGGGCAAGAGGCGAGATGGAATGCAATGTTTACTCTAGACGCAGCGAGACTCGTCGGAGGGCTGGGTGGGCTGCTGTAGCGTGGCTCGCAGCAGTGCCAGTGGCGGGCAGTTCAATTAGCAACTGATGTCCAGTGCAGCGGAGGAGGAGACCAGCTGGAAGGGAGGGAGGAAGTGGAACAGCCACTGGCATCTGCTCCTGCCGTCATTGCTGGCCGTTGACAGCTGGTGGAGAAGCGCACGAGTAATAACAGCAACGTTTAGCAGAGTGCGAAGACATCAACAATGCATTCATGCATAGTACCTACCTACCAGCCAGCTCCCCAAGTGCCTTGCTTGCTAGCAGAGGTTGCTTCAAGGCTATTGCACCTGGGATCTCAGCCTCTTGGTGGCTTGAACTGGCCCCCAAGCAAGCCCCGGCCGACATGAACGGCATCGACAAGCTCCCTTCCACTCATCTGCTTGTTCGCCGTGGAATTTCAGCAGCATGTTTGATGCCAGCCTCGAGCCTTTCATTTCCAGGAGCTTCCCCATTCTATGCATTCCAACTGTTGGCTGATGGCCAGCTCATATTCTCTCCCCAAGTCTCACTTGCGCACAAGATGGAATGCGGAAACAAGGACTCTCCTCACCAGAGATAATACGGATGGCACAGAGCAATCATCATAATCTCCTCTACCTTCCCCAGTCACCATCCAAGATTGCGTGGCCAAATATGGACATCTGGGCTTCGATTGTGACTCCCGCGAGGTCCATTACCTAGAAAGGGGGCCTAGCAGCGCCTTGAAATCCTCTTGATGGGATTAACGGGAATGGAGCTTTGCAAGCCGGCAACATGATTCGGGACATCTCATTCAACCACAAGGAAATGTATTTCAATTGCTTGCATGTCAGAATAGGAGAGGGTTAAGGCTCAATGGATGGTCGCATGCCTTCGAGGTTCATTATCAGCTCGAAGGGAGATCATTGCCCCTGGGAAGGGAGACTGCAACAGAAAGGCATCTGTGAGATGATATTACTTGGCAAACCCTGTTCCGAACCTTATGAACGCTCGCCAATGAATCAATCCAATAAGGGGCATGATCGATGTAATCGGTGGTAAGATTCTCTGCGGTCAATGTCGGCGAGGTCTAGGTTGACGTCCAACTTCTACGTTGCTATTTTTATATCCTCCAGGTCTCGTCGGTGCTTTTAGGGAATTCATGTCACGTGTCTAATCTCCCGTTTATTTCTACCTACCCTGAACACGCCAAAGTTCCCAACGTGAGCGACTGTTTAAAATCTTAATGTTTATTGTATTCTATAATGATGCTTGATATGCTTGCTCATTTATTCGTAGCTTCTAACCTTGTCTATAAGTGTAGCAATGTATGTGTTGCCAATGTTGTGATAAACTTATCATCCCTCCTCTGTATAATCGTGGTGATCCCCAAAACTCCCTTTCTCAGCAACCAACACGGCCAACTCTGCAATCGTTTTCTCACTCAGAATTTCAAACACCGACACCTGAACACCACAGTTGCTCAGAATCCAATTCCGGACTCCCACAGCTACCAGAGAGTCTACACCATATGAATTGGGCGGCTTCCCTGTGTCCATTTCCTCCAAATGCATATTCATCGCCTTGGCCAACATGCTGGCGAGCCCAGTGCACGCAATTTCCGCCGCCGCATCGACACTGGCACAGCTGGCGAGGCTGCTTTTGATATCCATCACCAAACCTGCACTTCCGCCAGATAAATCGGGTGGCGGCATATCTACAAGGTTCAGATAGCTGTACAGTGCTGTACGGGACCAGTATGGGTCTGCCGGTTGATTTTGCAGCATCAAACCGCCAGTGCCGACACCGAGAATCACCTGTGCAGGCATGCGCTGCCCCGGAAGGATCTCCATGGTGATGGCGTGCTCTAGGACCTGGAGAAAATCCTCGTGCCGTATGCCATAAAATCCGCTTGCGCGGAGGGCATCGAGGATACCCTCATCCTCTGCCAGCATCCCTGCACCCAAGACGGGCCCGAGGTCGATTGAGACAGCATGCTTCCCGCGGATTCGAAGATGTCGCGCGAGGGCATCCTCAAAACAGTTTCCCGAGGCATAGTTGGCCTGCCCGCGATTTCCAATCACTCCCGCTGAGCTGGCTAGAAAAATGAAGAAGGGGTCTTGCTTACTTGCCTCCACCGCGTCCACAATATTCCAGGACCCTTCTGCTTTGGGGCGAAAGGCTGATAGCCAGTCTGAATAGGTCATGTTATCAAATACGGCATCTTTGATGACAGCAGCGCATTGGAACACTCCCCGAAGAGGAGGCGCACCACCGGCTTTCATTTCTTGGAGCGAGCGAGCCACGGCTAACCTGTCGCATATATCCACTTGGAACACACTTGTCCGCACACCGTTCTGGCTCAGCTGGTTGATGAATCTTTTTGCCTCATCCGATGAAGCCCCGGAACGAGATAAGAAAACCAGACTTCGGGCACCATTCGTGACAAGAAGGTCTGAGATGCTTCTCCCAAGACCTCCAAGACCGCCTACCAGAAGGTAAGTCCCATTTGGGTCAATTGCATTTCTGAAACGCGACGAGATATCCTCCGAGAGGACCGGAACTCTCTGGGAAGGGTTATAATCCCCCTTGATTGTGGCATGCCCAAGGTACGGCGCTTGCTCCATATGCCTCAAGGCCTCCATGGGTCTGTCGATTTCGAATTCAGCTGGGGTGCTTGCCGGAGTCATAAAATCTAGAGGGCTGTCGTGGATTAGGTCCATGGTGAGTCGGAACAGCCTCGCGACGTCATCAATGTTATCGTGCATCATCTGGCTAAGGTCGAATGCGACGAATGTTCCCCGGATAGGAATTTCCCTGGCTATGCACCTATCTATCTGTTCAAGCTGGATAATACTCCCACCTAAGATTTTGTCAGTATGACCCATTGCTGTTGGATTGATTTGGTTGGAGAAAACCTACCACGGCGAACACATCTCACATTAATGCTCGCGTGCTCTTGCGTTGGGTTATACAGGACGTCAACCCCCTTTCCACCTGTATTCTCCATGACAAAATTTATGAACTCATCCGAGTTAGCTTCTATAATGTGATCAGGTTTCAGCCCACCGCGCTCAAGCGCATCCCTCTGTGAGCTGATTTCGGCTCCCATCACTGTAACGAAGACTTCGACGCCGATGATATGGCATATTTGGATGGCAGCAAGGCCAAAGCAGCTGGCGCCACCGTGAACGAGAGCCGTGCGGCCAGGGCCAAGTCGGCCAATGTCAACAAGAGCATAGTATGCACTGACGAAGCAACTGGGAATAAGTCCTGGGCGATGAGCTGTCACAAATCTGGAGTCCACATGGAGTACATTCTGTAAAGCCCCATCCGCCACCAATGCGATGACTTTATCGCCTTGACTGACGTGGGCAACTTGTCTTCCTGAAGATACAACTCGCCCAATCATATCCATGCATATACTGGATTTGTTTGTACGCCCTTTGGCCACCTCAATATCAAGGTGGCTGGCAATAGCACTGTTGAATGTGATCTTCACTTCGTTGGCCTCAAGATTCTGACTTGGGCACCTCGTAAAGTATGCCCCTCCTTCTGTGAGCCCTGGCCTGGAAATTGTGAACTTTAGGCCGGGCTCTAGTGCCGATGGTTTGGGATGGAATTGAATTCTGGATATCAACGCATCGTTTCCCGACTTCTCGATTATCTTATTGAGATTGCTGACAGGAGTGAGTCTTGGTATGTACAACTGTCCACTCTCTTCAGCGAACTCGGTCTCTCTTAGAGATGACGTAGATGATGGGCCAAAAGAGCGTAACAGAATATTAGATACGAGGCCACATATCTTCTCGTGGCCCGGATTTGTACCTGTAGCGAGATCTAGCGTTACGATGATTTTGAGGGGGTCCTCGGACATCAGAGTCCGCGCCAATGCCACGATGGGGCTTGCTTTGGGATGTAGAGGCCGCATATGGGCGCCCTGTGTGATCCATAGAATCCCCTTTGCCTTTTGTTGCATGTGGTGGAACATTTTGAACTCTGGTTCAGTCCAGTTGTATGTAAAACAGGCTTGATTAACATTTCGAGCCAGGTCGAGAAGAGAGACGATGATTTTGTCCGCAAGAATTGAGGGATCAACAACAGACTCGCTCAATGAGACCGAAGAGGTTTCTAACGAAGAGTTGGATGAGAAAATCGCAATCAATTTCGATATTTGCTCGTCCAGTTGATCATGATGTAAGAAAACAATGTGATGTGAAAGAATATCTCCGGTTCCTTGAGGTTTTTGAAGGGTTTGTACTTCTATTTGCCCAAGCTCTAGAATATCAATCCCGGAATCCTGAGTTTCGGTGTCAATGCCATTGGCAGCATCGATTGAGTTGTAAGATGGTATGTCCAGGATACGACCATCTGGCTTTAAGTAGGACCCGAGGGAATCCAGATCAACCCCCATCCTATTCACCACCAGGATTAAGTGATAGGCAGACAGGTTTTCTGATCCATCAAATTTCACATATTCGATGAAAGGGACCGCCTTTTTATCTGGAAGAACCTCGTCGTCTAGGGCCGCCTGTTGGTCGCCCTCAATGTGCCCAATTGTGTACCGAGAGAGTCTTGGGGCTACACAACCAGAGGGGCATAGATTGGCGAGAACTGCCTGGGTCAAAGAAACTGACCCGCCAACTTGTAGGATAGATAGTTCAGGGTGTTTGTGCCCCCAAAAGTTCAGAACATCTCGGAGATAACGTGGCGTTGCAAAAGTAGCGTCCTTCTCCCAGACAATCTCTGTGCAAAGGTTACGATGATTTGGCAGAAATCCACCTGATTCTGAGCCTGGTGATGAATTTTCGAGAGCCGTAAGCTGGAGCCCTTTGACCACCACAAGAGAATCACTATTCCTTTGACGCATAGTAATGTCGGCCCTTGCGTTTCCAATGCCGACACGGCTGGCAGTTGAGAAACCAAAGAAATCACGGGAGCTGCCTAGACCAATATCTGCTGTTACAAATATTGAGTCGATAAAGGTAGGAACCATCGGAATAGGCTCAATTGCAAACAGAGTTTGAAACATGGAGTCCAGAGTGGCTGGATGCAAAAGGTGCGGGTACTCAAATGCCGCTGGCATCTTCGACTTGGTATCCGGAATGCGTACTTGACTGGAGCAGCAACCGTTACCTTGACGGATCTCAACAATATTCTGAAACATTGGTCCATAGTTCATCCCCAGAGTGTCCATGTGTTCATAAAGCTGGCGAGGTACCAGTGCGTTGGTGCAATTTGCCCTCTGCTTCTCGAGATCATCGACTTCGCACTCAGATGCTTCTCGTGGCCTGGAGCTATGAAGACATCGCAGAAACCCAGTTACATGGCGCTCCCAGGGAGCCCCAAGCTGCTTTGAATAGATGGAGAAGCTATGTTGGCCGCCGTTTCCATCAAGATATGGGTTCATCTTAATATTGAGCGCCATCTCCAGGCCGTGTTTAGTGGTAGGAATAACCATCGCCTTTTCAATTTTCATCCGACATATCTCATACCCTCGGATATTCTCATCGCCGTGTGAAATCTGCTTAGCTCCCTCTAGCACCATTGAGATCATTCCAGCTGCGGGATACACGATGGTCTTTTGTACTTGGTGATCTTGGATCCAGGGATTTTCCGAGACGCGCAAAAACCCACGCCATCTTGGTTCAAAGGGGATCGAGTCCGTAGTTGGTGCGCCTATTAGATCTTGACGAGGATATGCTCTAAACCGGTTCGATTCCCCCAGATGGGATTCGTGCCAGTATGAATTGCTATGATTCCACGAATAAGGAGGTAAGTCGGACAGACAGCGAGGAACAACCGGGAGAGCACCGCTGGTGATAATTGGTGACAAGTCAATTTGATGTCCGCGCGACCATATTTCTGCCGCAACCTGAGGAACTGATCTGGAAAATCCCAGTTTTCTATCCGCTATCGAAAAATAGGCTGGCAGTGACTTCAAGCTCAGATCTGATAATGTATCAAGTATTGGAGACTTGAGAGACATCTGGGGGCTCAGCTCAACGATGATAGTTGGCCTTTCTTCACTTTGAAGGCCCATCATGTTCCGAATAGCGACCTGAAACTGCACAGGAGACACCATATTATTAGCCCAGTAGAAACCGTCAAGCTCGGGCCCTTGTAGTCTGCCCCCATGAACTGAGGAGAACATCGCGACGTCTGGCCTCAATGGATTGGCTGTGATATGCTTCAACAGGATCTGATAATATTCTTCGACACACTTCATTTGCCGGGAATGATAGGCAACATCTACAGGTAGCAACCGATAGAAGACACCCCTTTCTTTCAGCTCGTTTGCGACACGGTTCACAGCCTGAGACTCTCCTGATAATGTGACTGATCTGGGACTGTTGATACAGGCGATTTCAACATCCCACCCTGATGATCTGAGATACGTCTGGGCTTCCTCAAACGACATGCCCGTAGCAAGCATCGCGCCTTTAGCATCTCCTTGAATATGGGATAGTCGTGCTGCAGCCATTCCTCGAAAGTATGCTATTTCCCAGGCAGCCTCTCGGGTCAAGGCACCCCCTGCGTAGGCAGCCGCGATTTCTCCAGATGAATGTCCGATGACATGTTGAGGCGCAATGGATAACGATTGTAGAAGATCCACCATGGCAATCTGGATAGCAGTTGTTGCAGGCTGAGCGATTTCAGGCTTGGATTTAGATTCGGCAGGTGATAATATTTCGCCCATGAGATTGAAAGAGCTCCCCAAGACTTTTTCCAGATATTCGCTAGCATCTCGTAGGCTCTTCTCAAAACTTGGATACTGAAGCAACTCTTCTATCCTGGTCCATCCCGAGCCCTGACCACAGAAGGCGAAGCAAATTCGTGATTGTTTGTCAATGGCAGATCGCCTCAATCTGGGCATTTCTTGGTTATTCATTTTGTCCAGCAACTCATCCGCTGAACTGGCAACGATGTAATGCTTCCATTCCAAGCTCGAACGGCGGCAGCAGAGTGTGTAAGAGTATGATGCCAGGAATTCCGTGGAGAGCCGAGCTTTATCATCTTCAAGATATTTCAGATGAGACTTGATAACCCTCTTTACGCCCGCCTTCTCATTTGACGAGAAACAGAAGATTCGAGGGGTTGCTTGGCGCTTCACTCCGTGAGGCTGGTCGTGGTTCACAGACATTGAGGAGGAACTTTCAGTCAGACCGCGTGCTTCAAGATAGCCTTGAGCTTCTTCAAGAATCACATGCGCGTTTGTTCCTCCAAATCCAAAACAGTTGACGCTTACTCGTCGTATACCTGGAAGTGGCCAGTCCATTAACCGCGTAGGGACCTGTTTGGTATGGTGAGTACAAACAAGGGTTAATAAAATGACACCGGGCGGCGATGTAGACATACCTTGACCTTCCATTCGTGAAAATTGATACTGGGGTTTCCGTGTTCAAAATTTATGTTTGGAGGAATCTTCCCATGCTCCAATACAAGCACTCCTTTGATCAGCCCTGCAACCCCTGCGGCGCCTTCAAGATGGCCGATGTTAGGTTTCAGCGACCCAACAATAATAGGTTGATCGATAGGCCGGTTTTGAGCAAGAGTTTCCGAAACGGCTTTGAGTTCGCGCCAGTCTCCAGCCTGGGTCCCCGTGCCATGGCATTCGACATAGGCTGTCTGACCAAAATCAAGTCCCACTGATGTGTATAAAGACCGGATGTTATCAACCTGTGCCTCTTTGCTAGGAAGAGTGATGCCTATATACAATGAGTTTAAGATTTATTCTTTGTACTGCGGATTGCAATGATGTATACTCACCGGGGGTGCGGCCGTCCTGGTTCACCCTTGTACCACGGATTACGGACCGGATAGTATCGTTGTCACGCAACGCATCAGACAGTCGCTTGAGAACAACAACTCCGACACCTTCGCCACGCCCATATCCGTTGGCTCGGCCGTCGAATGTGAAGCATTTCCCGTCAGGGCTTAGAAAATTGAGAGCTGTCATTGGCATGATAGTGTTCGGAGTCAGGATCAGTCCCGCACCGGCCGCAAGGGCCTATATAGCATTGATGAGCAAGTAGAATGAAACAAGCCAAGAAAGGTCTTACCAAAGAACACTCTCCATTTTGGAGGCTCTTTGCGGCAAGGTGAATGGCCACCAGACTACCGCTGCATCCCGTGTCGATGGTCATGCTCGGGCCATGGAAGTTGAAGGCATAAGAAATTCGGTTGGCCATGATGGCAATTCCATTGCCTGTAGCCGCGTATTGCGGTTGCCAATCTGGATCTCGAAGGCATATTTGCTCGTAGTCTAAAGAATATTAGAGGCGTTCATTGACAGAATGCTGGCATATTAGTTACCCTTTACGAATGATCCGACATAAACCGCAGTGTCACTCCCCTCAACATCCTCCTTTCTGATTCCAGCTGCACGATATATTAGCCTACGCCAATAAGCTTCTCCCGTACTATGAGTGCTATGGCATACCACTTTCCAGGGCCTCATAAGAAACCTCGAGCAAGATTCTTTGTTGTGGGTCAATGGCTCTGGCGTCGTCGACAGAGACAGAGAAGAACTCAACCAGGGATATTAGGTATGGTTTCGATTGCTCATTTCTAGACAGGTATATACTCACCGGTGCATCAAATGTAGAGACGTCATTTTTCAGAAAATGGGCGCCTTTGAATGAAATCTAGGAAGGACAATCAGTCAGTTCACGGCCATCAGGAAACTGCATCGTGGGAAGCAATACACTGCCCTGGCGATCTCCACCTGGGTGGAAATAACCTTCAATGTTGAGTCGGTCCTTTGGGAATTCTGACCATTGAGATTCGCCGCCTTCGAGCACTTTCCATAACCCCTCTGGCGAGTCTGCATCTCCAGGGAAGCGTAGGCCGATGCCTATCACCGCAATATCGTCCTCCATTGTGTCAGATTTTATATATGAGGTTAAGGAAATAACGTTATCACATGTGCTGTTATTCAGTCAGGCAAGGGAAACTATTCAAGGGGAGAATGATAGAAGCAAAATCCAGAAAGGGGTAGAACGCACCGGTATGCTTATTGTCAGCCTGGAGCAGCCTGGGTAGGTTCACTCTGCTTCCCTGCCCAGTAATGAAGAGCTTACGGGATAGAGCTGGCACCCAGTGTTCTTCAAATACCTTATATATCGATATGGGGCAGTGCCAATGCTCTTTGACACGGGCGGCTAGTCACCTGAACTCACTCCAGGGCCAAATTCGGCAGATGCTGACAGCAATACAATAGAAGTAAGGCCAAGATTTTACCAATACGGGAAGCCTAAAGGAGATAGTGGCGACCGAGGTAGGCGCCATATTTCTACGCTCTACATGGCGTCTGATCTTACCTCCTAGGGCAGGATGATGCTGAGGATGTGTCTACGCAGATTCTCACGATCCAGTCAGATCGTTCGGCCCTGCATAATCTTGTATCCAGGGTGTACAAGCGTGAGATTAAGTCCGCGAATAGCTTACGGGCAAGCAAACGGTGATTGTTTGCTTGTCTTGAAGTTACGGGATGCTCCGGACCATGGGGAAAACGGATCCGTACGGTGTTGTGCTTCAATGACATGAAACAGAAAGCTGGCTGGGCGTCTGCGCGGGTAGCCTGGGAAATCCCACGTTTCCGGCCCGACATAAATTGAGTTTATTGATGGCAAGCAGGGTGCTTCGCCCCAGTTGTGCAGTCGTCTATTTATTACTACTGCGGCTGGAATCCATTCAACTTCAATCCTGGGTTGTGAGTGGCTCGGTGTCAGCGAGAGGTGCTGTGAAGCTGGGAGCTATTGAATATGGGATGCGTGAACTTCAGCTTCTTGTGGAATAAAACGCTGAATTTGTCATCTATGGAGAAACCTGGGGTGTTGAGCTGTCCACAGATGCGTTGGTTTCCAGGATAGGAATCAATATGGCCCATCGTCTTACTACATCTTGCAGATGATGATGCTGCTGACTCTTTCAGCCCGAAAAAGACTAATCTATCCCAGAGGATTACTAGATTGAGATCAATACATGTGAACTTAGTCCTAATTGATCACGGTAAATACTCGTCATCGAGAGTGCCCTGATTCGGCCATCCCCTCATCATTAAGATCCATCACCTTGGCCCAGGAGCCATGAGATCTATTTCCTCGCTTCAAATTCACTACTTTGATAGGTTCGTTCGGTCTTTTTGAAGCGAGGCCGAAACTAGTAAATGTTCCGAGCGTGGACCATGAAGAAGAGCCGGACTGAGATGGCATTTCTTAGCAGTAGTCTCGCTCGATGTGACCCGCCGAGGGTATCTTTCCTCTCATTGAGGCTCAAGAACCTCTACTTAGGCTTATGAAGTTGGCGGGGCATAGGTTTATTCATGGGGGACTTGAAGATTGTGGACACTTCACTCTGATGTGCCACTTGGCATACGATGACATAATGTTGGGATGGCCGGGGAGCACAATTTGTGGCCCCTCGCAAGCCGCCACATAATAAGAAATGAGATTTCCAGTTCTTCTGGTAGAAAAAGTTGCTGATTGGAAATAGAGAGGTTCAATCGTTGGCTGCCTAACCGCTCGCAACAAGCATCCACGTTCCAGGCTAATGGCTCGCGTATGGACTTTGAAATGGGACTCAGATTCCAGATATTCCACATGGTAGTATTCCATTCAAGGAAAATCTCACCCTCCTCCATTGTTACACGGCATAACGAGCGTAATAGCGTTGGTTAGGTCCACCTTTATTTGGTCAAACACCTTGTCGCAGCTGAACATGAGAAGGGCCATATCTTCGTCTTCCAGTTTGCTTGCTTGGTCTATCTTCTCAAACGGAAGGATATTTCTGCGATTGAAACAACACTATCTCCGATTTGATAGTACTTCTCATTATGGTATCTGAAAATTCAGATATTTTCCCTACGATTTCGTTATCAAGTCGACAATACCTTGTCCACCTCTCCTTACGGTCAACCAAGGGTGTTGAATTTCAAAGCTGTTTCAGAACGAAACAATAGTTTGAATGAAAAGAAGAAAAATCAATAAATGATCTAGTAATTAGATCAAAGTATCAATACTCGATATGCGTTTACTCTCGGAGCTTCTTCTGCCGCTCACCTCCAGTGGGACCTTGCCTTTGATGCTTAAAGAGGTTGGCATCTCCAAGACCCTGTATTCAAAAGACGCGAGTGAAAATGCATCCCTGAGCTATTAGTCGAGCGGGTTGGAGGCTGTGAATGGACACGCCGATGCATATACCATGTCGTTGGGGAGGCAAAAATTGCCGGGTTGAATCCGGTCATTCGACCAACTGCAACACCAACCTCGAATGCAAGCAATCATCTCGGTGGCTCACGAATGAAGTTGAACTGAGTTCAGGTTGCGCGTTTGCACCACGGTATGAGTCTGACACAAGACAACGGCATCGCGCATGTGCAACGAGGGTGAGTGTGCAAGCTTTGGTGCAAGTTGCTCAGTGCGACATTCGAGGGATCTTGTCCCAGGATGAAACTCACAAACAGACATTGACAGGAGGGCCGATCTGTATCGTCTTGATAGCCCGTCCCCCGTAGTGGCACAGCGCCCAGGGCAGCTGGCGCCACCGTTTGTCGCACTCCCCGGGAAGCTCTCTTCTTGATGCTAAGACCGAAGACTGCCTTGAGCCCCTAGGCGAGGGCGAGGAAAGCTGCATCTGTGAGGTGAGGATACACGGCAATGGCAGCACCGCTGACCATGGAGGCCAGAGATGTCTTAGGTGCGTACTTATTCAATGAGGCTCCCTCGCCCACCCGGTCGCATTGCACTGCATGTTCCGGCTGCCTGGCAATCACGCTGTCTGTCTTGTCTGCCCCGACTGACTGAGGCTTTGCTGGTTCGCTCGTCTCGCCTATCTGTGTTGGTCGCTTTTCTCGCCAACTTGTCTCGGCAGCACCGTGTCTGGGAGGAAGGTGCTCTCGGTACGCGCCTGCCTGCCGCTTGGCCTCCTCGATCACTGCCTGCCTCAAGGTGACTTGACTTCGCTGTTCCTTCCCAACCAGGCCCTCACTTCCTTCCCTCTCTCACCGCAAAACCACCGATCACACGAGCAGCTGATCTTTATCTTTTCTATTTCGAATGAAAGAACCGGCTTTCTTTTTCCATTCCTTTCTTTATCTAGACCCTACCTACTTCTTCGGTGACCGGCATCGATTTCCTCACCTGCCTACCGAACACATTATCCGCCGAGCTACTCGCCTCTAAGGCGACCACAGTTCTTCCTCTTACATTCCCTCTAGTCTTCCTAACGCCCAAGGCAACTCCGGAGAACTATCCACGCTACAAAGTTGTCTGAACTCTCGTCTCAAGTCCACATCTTCCCCGGGGCAAGTAGTTAGGAAGTTGTGTCAGAAATCTTTGACTACTACAGTTTCTTTCTCCATTTCCGATAGCAGATCTGAGAATTGAGCCTGCTTTTCGTCCTCCACAGTTCCTCTTCCATACCTCCATAGCTCGGGGGTTTCAAACTCTACTTTGAACCCGAGTCTTGCACTCGAGACGCTCAACAGCAAGCCGACCTGGCCGGAGAAGAAAACAATCCAAAACCATATCTTTCCAATCGGTTTCGAATAAACATGGCGGACGAGGAAGGTCGCTTGCCTTTGTCATATCCAAACCCTTCGCTGGGTCAGATGGCAACGCCTGGAGGGGGCTCAGAAAGCTCTCAAACCACCAAATCAGCTCGACTAGGTCCTAAGCACCCAGTCCAAGGCGCCCGCCAGGTGGTTCTAGTCATCTCGTATTGATTCCCTGTCCTTCTTAATAAAATCTTCTTTGTCTAAATTTGTGCAGACTTCTCCTGGGCCTCCTTTTCTCAACACTCGACACCTCCATCATTGCCACCTCTCTCATCACGATATCACATGAGATGCAGGACTTTTCAAATGCCCCGTGGATCGTTCTTGCCTATCTTCTGACTTATATGGGTAAGGTTCTTCACCTCCCAATGATGTTGCCGAGGCTATGTTAGTTGGCGATGTGGCTAATAGTAAATTCAGGTTTTGCGGTATGGCAGTCCAAACTCAGCGACATCTATGGTCGACGAAATATGATAGTCATATCCTGGGTTATTTTCATTGGTTTCTCTTTGGGGTGCGCTACGGCCAAAGACATGATATCCTTGTGTGTACATCAAAATCCAGTCAGGAAGCTTCTTATCTGACTCTTAACAGGATAGTCTGTCGAGCTTTTCAAGGCGCGGGCGCTTCAGGCTTATATAGCTTGGCACAGATTGGCCTGGTTGAGGTCGGTCCCGTGCATCGTCCTAGTCTGGTCGGGGCAATGATTGGTGCAACTCTCGCTGTTGCTTTCGTTCTCGGCCCCATCATCGGGGGCGCTGTTTCCCATTCCTCAGATTGGAGATGGCTCTTCAACATGAAGTAAGCCCAACTTGGCGTGAGATTCCAGTTCTCAATCTGATTTCTTCTAGCATTCCATTCGGTCTGGTGGCTATTCTCGCAATTAGCAACCTATGGCCTCCAGAGCAAGTTTCAAGCATTTTCTCATGGGATGCCTTTTCCAAAATAGACTTCCTCGGAGGAGGCACCCTGCTCCTTGGTTCTGGCCTCTTGGTTTTTGCCATTCAGCAAGCAGGCTCTCAAACATTTGCTTGGGGAAGTCCTGTTATTATTTCTACTTTAGTCATCTCTGGATTAAGTTGGATTGGGTTTGTAATCTGGGAGATCCGCCTTCAACTGACACCTTCCCACCGGATCGAGCCTATTTTCCCTATAAAGCTAATGCTCCATCGAGTATACTCGGCTGGCCTCTTGTGAGAAACAAACAGCTCTTTCTCTTCTTTGGCTCAAGTTAACAGCAATATAGGGTAACTTTACTCACAGGATTTCCTTACATCGCCCTATCTATCCTAATCCCAGAGCGTTTTCAAATCATCAACGGCGAAAACGTCCTCATGGCTGGAGTCCACATTCTGCCCCTTCTTGGTGCATGTGCGGCAGGATCTTTCCTAGGCGGCGCGATATCGAGTACCAGAAACAACACGTCCCCGACACTAGTTCTTGCATCTTGTCTTCAACTTCTTGGAACTGGACTGATGATGCTCGTTTCATCTCCTGACTTCAGCCCTGAATCCCAGTATGCCTTCCAAGCTATTTTTGGACTCGGTGTAGGCCTCTCATTCTCCGCCGCAACAATTATGACCAATATCATGGCTTCAGAGGATCACGAAAGGGCCTCGGCTCAAGGCGCAGTCGCACAAGCCCGGGTTCTAGGTGGCTGTATTGGGCTTTCTATTTCTACCGTGATATTCAATGGATATGCCAACCGTCACTTGAGTCATTTGTCAGAGGAGCAGCTACAAGCCCTTCATCGATCACCACTTACCGGGCTCCAAATTCTGGATGAAAGTGACCGAGAGCTGACCAGAAAAGCCTACGGCGAAGCCTTCTCTGAGCAGATCAAGATGATGATGCTAATCTGTGCCGCGATGGTAGTCGTTTCCATATTCACCTTGGAACGAAAGCCTGCGCCACTGGAGCGACTTACTACCTACACCAAGGACCACGACCAGTCCCCTAGAGGAAGCGACTCAGTTACGGAGCTGAATGATCTGCCCAGCGTCCGCCAGTCGATTTAAGTATGAGGCTGCAGTCACTCCTACCCCAATATGAATCTTGCTCTATTCTCTTCCCATTCTCCCTTGACCGAGTCACTTTGGGAGCCTCAAGACTGAGGAGTTCTGTGATTTATATTTTATGATGTTGTTAGTTTCTCCCAATCTGGATGATTTTTATCTTCTTTTTACCTGCTCTGCCTTATTTTTGGAGGAGGAGAAGTAAGTGGTTGGTTGGGTTTGGGCAGTTTGTTCTTCACACCTAGAAGTCAAACGATAGTGAATTTCATCGAAGTCAAATTATTACGAAGGGAGGGTTAGAGCCCCAAACAAATGCTGTGATGCGATGTCTCGAGTCCTGGGTATTCGCTATCAGACCCATGGTCATATGCCTTCGGAGCTACGGCAAGCAAATCTCACTGAGAATGAAACCAATGTTATCGTCCGCAAATACCGTTCCTATCTTAAAATTATAGAAACATGGCTTTCGTTTCATAAGCCTTCTGAGAATGATGGCCAGTGCCTCATCTCGTGCGTCAGTAAAGTCTCACAGTGAGAAGGTGGCGAGGGTACGCAGACCAGACGATTGGACAAGCACATACCGGCCAAGACAAGTCTTTGAATTGTCTATTAATTTAATTCCTCAGTGGTCGCTCTCATTTCTGCCAAGGGTGGCAATAATATTACGCAAATGACCAGCCTGCTCAACGTTACACGGGAATGTTGCCAGAGACAGTTTTCGGTTCGAGATCGGTCCTCATGCTCCATATTTGAAGAGAACAAGCGAAAGCTGTACGTAGCGTTGTGCAACTTCAAGCTATTATGGGATGCCGAGTTATC
Source organism: Clonostachys solani (assembly GCA_902141235.2). Taxonomy (NCBI): domain Eukaryota; kingdom Fungi; phylum Ascomycota; class Sordariomycetes; order Hypocreales; family Bionectriaceae; genus Clonostachys; species Clonostachys solani. Next base: position 2,433,529 of record CABFOC020000002.1, read on the forward strand.
AGAAGAATCAGGTTTTCTTGGGATCAGCAGATACGCTCTTTGCGCGACATGACGTGGGCTCGGTATGAGGTGGCTCGGGCCGAGCCATGATGGCAAGAAAGCGTCACCATTCACATGTCATCGTTTGTAGGGATTCTTGCTCTCAACCGCAACGATTTTTTTTATTCTTACTGGCTAGAAAACGGTTGAAGAGATTACAAATAAGAGTTTGGTTTTTTTTATTCTTTTTCTTAGCTGTTTCTCTCTATGAACGAATCTCAATCCCAAAGTGAAAACCCACCGAGATTTCGGTTCAAGGCTCTAAACTCTTCGACGCTGCTTTCCTTCCACCCTTTCACGAGCTTCTGTGCCTCCTCATTGTCCTTCAGCGCATGAGAGTTCGAAGACGACTTGAGCACCTCACGAGCCATTTGTACCCGCAGACGCTCCAGCAGAGTCGGGTTCCCAGGATCAGGGAAGTTGTCCAGTGATCCGAGGAGCCGGGCGCCAGAGACATACACGTGTGCAAGGTTGGTGCACGCTTTCCTTTCCAGAAGGGAGTAGTCTGGATGATACGGCTTCCCGGAATCCAGAATAGAGGATATTATGGCCACGACACGGTCAATGAAGAGAGGGAGTGTTTCCAGTGGGCTGTCACGGCCGTACACGATGCTGCGTAGATGGAGGGGGAAGCTCGCAGGCAGAACTTCAGGCTGTCGGGATGGATTTGACTGCCATTCCGGTGTGCGAAGCGAGTCGACGTACTCGGTGAGGTAGCTGAGCACTTTTCCTCCTCCCTTTTCCGTGGCAATCCCGCAAGTTTTGTGGTTTAATTCGATAGGGAGAGAGTTAATGATGGAATCAAATGAACGGAGATCGGCCTTTGCGATGTAGGCTTTAGATATCTCAATCAAGTACTCCTCCAAGTCCGCAAGGGTAGTCACTGGGATATCGGTCATTAGATCGTCATGGCTGCCAAAATGACCTAGAGCTGAAACAGCCCATGTTTGAGTCTTATCGAGAAAGTGTTTTGGCGGTTCGGTGAGCTCGAGCCAACGAACGAAAGAATTAGAAAGGGAAAAATTAGGAGTTTTCTTGATAACTTCGTTGATGGTCACGATATCTTGCGGCAAGTGTAGACAGAAAAGATGGTGGCGAGCCACTGCCTGAAATAAGTCTCGAGTAACCTTGGTATCACTTGAGCACCTAAACGTATTCGAAATGGACCAGGGAAACTTAGGGATAGAGCAAAGAACATCCAAGCTCTCCGAGGTCAGGGTCAATCCGTTTCTTTTCAGGAAGAGTCTGATCCAACGAGCGTTCTCCGTAATGGACAGACGCTGGGCCTCGTATGCCAAATCGCCTATTTCCTCAAATTGGGGTGAATGTCGGTGGCCTTGCAAGAGGTCTACGACGGGGGTTTCTTCCGACCGTACAGTGACCTCGGGCAGTTTAGCATCACTGTTCTCAATGGCTTCCCAATCCTCCTCTGTCAAAGGCTTCAATCGCTCATTTAGAGATGCAGCCATGGGGACGGCGTAATTGCGAAGGACGGCAAGTGCTTCTGGTGTTGGGTTCTCTTTGTAAACCTCCAGAAGGCTTGAGAGGGCTTTAACTCGGACATCAACGTGGTTGGCGTGACGAAGCAGCTTCTTTGCAATAATGTCAAAGCTGAAGGATGGTCCGGCATACTCAGTGTTTCCAAGTAGCTCCAAAATCATCTTAATCGTGGTGATCTTAAGAAATGGCTTCTTTTTCGATTTATAGCTTAACCTCTCCGCGAAGGAGGTACAAAGAGAAGAGAAGAAATCCTCGGTCGCTTGATGATCCAAGGATGCCAATGTGCCCTTGTTTAGGACAGCCCTGTGCCAGGAGCTCGCATTAGGGAAATCCAAGACAAAGCGAGAGATGAGAGGAACGGCAATCGAAGGCTCATTACTCCGTGACAGGAGCTTAACGACTTTGGTGAATACTTCGTAAGGGGCCTGGGCAACACTCTTCTCAGATTCAATTCGCTCAAGAATAGAGGACGCAAGTGTTTCCAAGAGCTGTGGGGGAACATGTTTGTTCAGGCGTGTCAGAATCTTCAAGGCTCCTTCATGGCTTTTCCCTGTACGCTCAAGGAAATCTTCTTCCAGATAGACTGCTGGGAAACGCCAACCAGACGCGTTCGGGAATGGCTTCTTGAGGAGCACTGACTCTAAACCATAAGTGCTATTGAGCGAAAGAACAGCTGCCGCGATGAAAGCATCAACATATGAATGAGCAAGAGATGACCTTCTTGATGGCAGCAACTGCCAGAATTCTTTCGGTGGCTCGGCGGCCGGGACGATTGGTATCTCGAAGTCCTCGCCGAGAATATTGTCACTTCTCCACTCAGTGCGTTGGCGTTTTGGGGGTTGGAGCATACGATCCAGGCAGGTAACCTCACTGAGAACTCGTTTTTTGGAGACCTTACGCGAGAAACCGCGCAGCATAGGGTCGGGATCCCATTCTTCGGGCTGTCCTGGAACATCAGGCTGCTGGGGGAGCTCTGCAGGTAGCCTGTCATTCATTGACTGGTCAATTCCAAGCAGGTACGTTTCTATTCCGGCTTCCTCGAAGACAGGCTTCCAGAAGCGCTCAGCCTCCTCCCGTGTCATCCTGTCCCTGCTCAGCTCATCCAAGGCGTAGTTCCAGGCACGTCGAACGCGATCCTCGCGATTGCGAGTCCTTTTACCCTGATAAGTCCATAAGCCAAGAGCATTGCTCCAGTCCTCGAGGAACTCGCTTATTGCGAGTTGAGTTTCTTCGTCTTCTGGGAAGGGAGCCAGCAGGAACTTGGGATCGCAGAAGATGACGGCTTCAGCGCGCTGCTCGACATATGGTACCAATAATAGATTCCAATCGAGACTGTCACCCGCCAAGGATTCCAAGGTGAGCCCGCGTGGCCAGGGTTTCTGTAAAGTAAATACCGCTGGGTTCTGCTCAACTCGCGCTTTAAGCCACATATCGTCTCGTGCCTTGGCTACGGCGTCCAAGAATCGCAATGTAGGCTGCCTTGTTTTCCAAAGTGTTGAGGAAGGGACATGGACGTCGGTAGACCGCTGGCTTGGATATAAACGTTCATTTTCCGGCTTCAGAATTTGTGATTCGGCAGCGATGATCAAGTCCAGAGTTGGCTTAAGTACAGCATCATAGACCTCATCATCAGACAATTGTAGTGTATCTTGCAGCCCGTTGATGCGTGCAAGGCGGTCTGAAGTAGCCCTGGTTATCATCGCTGTTGGTTGATGCCAAATGTGAGGTTCAAATGAAGGCTCTTGCACGGCTAAGCTGGCTGTTTCAAGGAAGGACAAGAGAAACTCATTGGCCTGATATATCGCGGCCAAGACATCCTCGGTGTTTGCGTGAGACGTGCCAAGTGCTGCGACCAAATCACGAGTTTGGCTTGCACTGCACCATGTATGATTGAATATCTGCCTCGCAGCAAGGCTATCTTTGAGAAAGCGTCGACACCATATCAGTGTCTCCGTCATAAGCTTGACATCACCAAGGGCGATAGAAAGGGCCAGAGCAGATTGAGCATAGAAGCCTCGTTTTGCAGAGTCCTGCCCTCTCATGGCTTCACGCCGCCGCCGTTCAAGCTCTTCAACCCTCAGGTTTTCGAGGACAGCTGATGGGTCATTGGGTAGGACCATATCATTGCCTTGCGCCTGGCGGATCAATAACGCTCTAATAATGTAGACATCAGGGGTATTAAGTTCCTGGTCGAGATAATGTGACATCAAAGAACCCTGGTTCGAACTGTACCCATCGATGAAATCTAGGTCTGGATTAGCTTCCAGCGATCGCTCAAAGAGAGTCAATGCTTCAACCCCGGGGAGATTCTCGAGGAGAGCGCCAGGTAGTTTGACATTCGACAGCATGGCACTTTCCGTGTGGGAAGGCGGCCCCAAATCAAATTGATAAGCAACCCCGTGTTTGAAGAACAGGCGTGCAAGAGGATATCTCATGGATGGGGATACAACAGATATCAACTCCGCAAGATCGTTGGGCGTGCATCTGATCTTGTCAATGAAGCCAATCAGAGTAGCGAGATGATCGTCCCCATAGCCATTGTTTGAATCATGCCTCCATGCCATGAGGGCAGGGGAGATCAAGCCAGCTGGTCTACGCCCCATCGCCCTGTGTGGGAGTACTTGTACCCTCAGAGAGTCATGTTTTCTCAAACATTCATTAATCAAAGTCCAGAATTGAGCCAGGTGCTGTTTTAGCCTTGAAGCTCGACGAGCGAATGGAGCAACGAACGTTAAGAATTCGTATGAAGGAAACCCACGCAGGGAATCTAACTCTGAGAGCTTCTGGACAACCGTAAGCAGAAAATCGAAATCTCGGTCACAGAATGGCTTGAGCGGCTTAAGATCCAATCTCTGGTTGTCCGAAAATGCCTTTTCGAAGGCTGTCTGTCTGAAAACATCCCAATGTGCCTCTCGTAAGCCGCGGATAGCAACACCTGTGGCGTCCTCAACCTCACGGTGCTCGATCTTGGTAGCCCATTCCTGGGCCACCACGGGCGTACAGGCGGGAGCTATACGTGCATAGACGGAACGGAGTGGTCTTTGATCAGGGTTATTGTCTTTCGAACAAAGCAGCTGGAGGAGCTCAGACATGTGCTCCTGCCGCTCAGCGCGGAGGGCCGAATTATCAAGAGCGGAATTTGCGGTCTTCTGTATTGCTGTGCAGAGGGCCCTGATATCCTTGAGGCTGAGCTCTGCCATGAGACTCACAAGCCCTTGGGCTCCACCAATCGAGTTCCATGTTGGCTTAAACGTCGCCTCGTTGCAGATATACTTGAATAGGGACTTGACGCCATACTGCCAAGCCAAAGTGCCCCGGCATTTCTGGGTTACGTCGACGGCGACAACTGGCGACCGAGCGACTCCCAGCCAAATTTGGATGACAGAAGGCGAGATCGAACCTTCTTTGACGTGTGATATCAAAATGTCTGTGAGTTGTGATCGGCTGGTTTCGGGGTTCTCCGTCAACGCGGCCTTCAGAACAGTACTTTGTTCGGCGGGTGTGCCAGCACGCAGGCGCTCGATATTGAATCCCACCACCATGGCTTGTTCCTTGGCGATCCTTCTGTATTTGGGTGCAGGAACGAGAGACAATGGTCTCAGAATGCTTTCAGCGGTGTTTGGATAAGCAAGCCTCTGGTGTTTTATGCGCCTTAGCGGTTCCCCCTTGGATGTCGGTCAGCTCAATCGGTGGCACTGCGCCTCTTGCCGCCGATTGACTCATTGCCGACATCAGCACAGTGTTGCTGCACGACACCAAGTCAGCAGCCACCTCGGATCCCTCTTGGGTTACGCTCGTCTACAGTCGACACGTGGAAAATCTACTACACATCCAGGAGGCAAAGCATAGCAGCGAGGAAAGAATGCTTCACCGCACATCAAATTGGCAGCGTCGAAAACGAAGGCGGAATCTAGGGTAGGTGCTACTAGAGGCCGCGTTCGGGATTTCAATTGCTCGCGGGAGCTCCCCATAAACATGCAGCGCACGAGGGCGTTATTGGCTGCGATCCCAGTATGTTTGCCTAGACAGGAGACACATCACAATTTATCACGTTTCCACCCAACTTGATTGACGGCTGCAAACAATCTCAGCCCTCCCCCTCTCGATTGTGTACATCGGTCGATCAGCCTTGAACTGGAAGTGCTGCCCTAACATTCCGGGCGCGGTTCCTCTGGAAGATCGCCCCCATGCATTATTGTGTATTATAGCAAGGTGCTCACTCCGTGAAACCATTCTAGGAAGCGAGGCTCGCTGTTATTCGTGAATGGGCGCAGAGACGCTTTCCCTCGTAGGGTAGGGATCTAGCTCATCTGGCCCAAAGCTGCTCCGTGTTCCTCTGCATCGCCATTTCCGCCCCGGACAAATCCCAGGTTCCAGCCCGCGGCCGCCGCCCCCCTGCTACTGACCTTGCCATGCTTGCGCGCCTGGAGCCATGGCAGCAGGCCAGGAGATCGGAGTCTCTGACAAGGAAAATGGAGCCCAGGACGACGCTAGCCATGTTGTCAGCAAGCTCAACTTTCTGGCCGATGCTCCTTCATTGATCCTTGGTTTCCTGACGAGGGAGGGTTCACCCCACTTCCTGTATTACTATGGAATGTAGCTTGTCGTACAGAAGGTAATTAAATACTATGTATCAATTTTTACACAGATAACGTAAAGCATGTACATACGAATATGTATTACGGGTGTCCAAGGGTAGGTTGCCGTCGTTTAACACCTCCTCGTCGACAAGTCCCCGCCCATTGTTGACCAGGGATCTCGGCCAAGCGCCATGGGTTGTCAGTGTCTATCCTTTAGTAAGTCATCTCGGGGCTGTCACATTAATAACTCTCAGGGACCGTGCCCGTTTGTAGAACCCGGTCTGGATGTAGACACAGGGGAGCGCTGTGGGCCGCTCATCGAGGAAGCACACAGCTACAAGGGAGGGGGAGAGGCGGAGGTGGAGTTTTTTTTTTTTTCTCACCTTCACTAACAGCACCTTGAGCACCTTCGAGAGCTCAGAGCTGTGGTACCTGTCTGCTTAGCTGCAAAAGTTCGCCATGTGGAGCGTATCCAGCCCCATTGGTAAGATAATTTCAGGATCCGTCATGAGGACAACGAGCATATCTTTGATTCGATTGGTGTTTTCCTGCAGGCAGCTAGCACTGGCAGCCCATCAGGTCCCTTGAATTTCGATAATTGAATCACCCTCTCCTCGGCTCAGGGCGAGCTAGCTTCCGCCGTCGCCTTGATGGCCACCTGACGCGTGACCACCCAGCTAGCCATCCTACCCAATTTGGCCTGCTACAGCGTTAAGTGGCACACTGACATCATAAGGGGACGAGTGCTTCGTCCATCCAAGTCGTCTCTTCGCACACCAAACAGCCCCCCCCAGGGACTCTCGGTTCTCGCTCGGGGGGCTGGAACCTTCCTAACCCCGAAGACCCTGCATCTGGACGTATTTGAATTATGTCGGTTATAGGGTAACAAACAATGCTTCCCTGTGTCTTAGCGGGATGGGGAAGATCTCGGATGGCCTGGAGAGATAGGCGGGTCATGGGGAGAAGCGATGGCGTGTCCGCAGTGTATGAGTATGTGGCACAGTCCACAGTCCCAAGGACCGTCATGGAGCAGATCCTGGCATGACCCATGCACACCGTCGAGTGTGCACTGTCGACGACGACCTGTAACGCACTGTATGGGGCCCAGCGTCGAGGTCAGATTTGACCGCGTCGTACGAGTTGGCCGAGCCTCAGTGGAAGGCTCTGGGTGGTGAATGGTAGCAAGCAGCCCAGTCAATTTGGAGCCATGTATGGTATGTGTATCAATGTCCATCTCGTCTCGCCTGCCGTCGACGGGATAGGCAGAATTGGCTAGTTTGCAGAGTTTTTCGGAAGCTCTGTCTTGAGGTTGGTATGCAGATGTACGAGGAGAGCAAGCCCTGTGACTTGAGAGGGGCAAGGTCCCAATGTATTTCCGTACTTCACGTACCTGTTGTACTATGGAGTAATTAAACTTGCTGCCGCCGCCGTTGGGGGAAGGCTAAAAAAGTCTGTCGACAAGTCAAAGCTTGAGTAATACTCTCGTGCAAAACACCCTCTGCTGGTGCTGTTGACAAGTGTGCTATTATTAGTGGATGAATTCAATTGGCGAGATCACATAACGAAGCGGCACTTTCACTGTCTGACCCGCCTGTAACACAGGACTGTGGAAGCGAGGCGATAGTACCTCGGTAGAGCAGCATTTGGCACTGGCGTGACACACCGAGACGCTGCCCACGTCCGGCGTTTCTCCCCTTGCAAAGCACCACAACTCAATGAGTATTTCGCGTCGGCAAGAGACCACCTAGCAGAGCGTCGATATGCAGGAGAAACTCGTATAAGAAGGAGGCAGGCTTGTCGTGCGGTTGTCGGGCTCGAGACAGCCACATAAAACGCGTCTTATCAGCGTTCCATTATGCACCGGCCGGTATGTTTGGTTCCCCAAACTAATAATAATACACACGTCCCGCTAGTGGTGAGTCTTCACGCGAACTTGACACAGCGGCGACAGTGCTGGGTGTGCCTAGCGGATCCCATGGGGGACCGATTCACACGGTGCGAACAAGAGTGAGTGGGCTCGTGGGTTCCTTTGATGGTCTTGTTCTCCCCTCCTCCGCCCCAGCCCAACCTCTCCCTTCCTCCTGCCCCCTTGGCCTTGGCGAGCCCTCGCTACGTTCGATGTATGTACCGGTGGTAGCACTCTGGCTCCCCTCTGGCTCCACCAGAAGCCGGTCGGGGTGGCTTTCCAACATTCCTCTGGTTCCACTCAGGGTGGGCATCTAAGCCGCCCTACCACAAACCAACGCGTCTCATTGGCTAAAAGGCCTGCTAGCGGCCTAACAAAGGTAAAACTCAACCTCGCGAGTGCAGGTAAGCTGGGCAATGTACCTGCTCTGTGCACGCAACCCCCCGAGGGGGGCCTCTTTCCGCCGCTGCACGCATGAGATTGGACCGAATTCTAGCTTTGAGGAGAACTTGGGGTGTTCTCGCGCTGGAGAATCGCGTGAAGGCCGATTAAGAAAAGTGACACACGTGAAAGTCTGCGTTGAGAGGTGCGTGTCCTATTTTCTGCGTTTGTATTGCACGTGAAGAGACGCGCCCTTTATGAAGGCGAGCCTGGCTGGAGTCTCCGAGTGCGGAATATTCGCCGAGTGTGGGCTGGAATAAGCGCACCTAGGCTGCTGGCTCGCTCCTTGGGCAGCCCGCCAAGGAGGTAGGTACCTCCAGGCAGGCACTTCCTTACCTCCTCGAGTACTTCGGCATGGGTACAGCTTGCGGTACCCACCTGCCAATCATCCACCCTGCTCGCCCACACCTTTCTCTCTCTCACCCTCAGCCCGGCTTCTGGCTCAGGCGGTACGCCCCTAAAAGTAAGGCCAATTTTCTGTCGCAAAAAGGGCACTTCCCTTCCTCTCCGCTCGTCTCCAGATTCAGTATAGATCCATCGGCACCACGCTCAAAACAGTATCTCCACCACTTTTTGCCTTTTACAGCCTGTGTGATACCAGTCGATTGGATTAGCAATCATGGCCGACATCACGGATCAGCATGACCAGACTTCACCAAATGACCTTGCCGAGTCGCACTCGGTAGGCAATGGCAATGGCGGCGCTCAGGAGAGCCGCGGTATCAAGCGCGCGAGGCCGGCGCCCGGCGACGACGACGACGACGATGACGAGAAGGGAGGACGCGAGCGTCGCAAAATTGAGATCAAGTTTATCAGCGACAAGTCTCGGCGTCACATTACCTTTTCTAAACGCAAAGCTGGTATCATGAAGAAGGTCAGTCACGTCGACGAGACCGCGCTGGGCGTTTTCCCCGCGCGAATGTGCGTTGTCCCGCGCGGCTTCACGGGAAAACAGAACTCAGCGTGGACGGGAGCCCGTCGCGTCACGAGCGCGACGCAATATGAGCATCACAGCTAATCCATTGTCTACAGGCATACGAACTGTCCGTGTTGACGGGAACGCAAGTCCTCTTACTCGTCGTCTCAGAGACCGGTCTTGTCTACACTTTCACAACTCCGAAGCTCCAGCCACTGGTTACCAAGGCCGAGGGCAAGAACCTGATTCAGGTAGGTGACAACCTCTTTTAGAGCCCTTTCTCGGCCGCGTGGTATTCTTTCGCTTCCGATTGATTACACCCTTGGTCTTTGCGCGTCTTGTTCCGACGCTACCGCCCCTACCACTGTGATCACCGTACTGACTGGTTCTCAATAGGCGTGCCTGAACGCTCCCGAGCCTTCTGGAAACGAAAATGGTGTAGACGCAGCCGACCAGGTTGAGTCTCCCGAAGAGTCTGCGAGCAACCAACATCTTCCTCCACAGGGCAGTCGTCCTGGCATGCCACAGAACCCTCATATGCCACCTGGGTATAACATGCCTCCAAACATGCCCATGGACCCTCAACAAGCCATGGCATATCAGAGTTACGTGCAGAGAAATCAGGGTTACGGCTCCGGCATGCCCCAGCCTGGCATGCCACCAAGCAGCCACCACCAATCATGATGATGAGAAATCATATTGAGCCGATCTGGTCGTCGATACCCGGCTTTCAACAGCCCCCACATCAACCTCGTATCCTCTCAATACTAAGCCTTTGAGAGAGAGAGAGTTGTTGACTCTTTTGAAAAAGATGTTGATATGCCATTTCATTCTTGTGCCTCTTCTTCTTTTTGTGTCTTCAAAGCATCCTCTTTCGAACCTCAAACGACTAGTCTGGCAGTCTGATCCGAGTTGTTTTGATGCTGAATAGCAATCACACAGAACCTCACGCCAAGGTATCAGCTATGCAACTCTCTTTCGGCTCCCAGACAAAATGGGCTTGGTGAATTGTTGTCGGCGTCCGCTTTTGCGCTTGAAATTCAGGTGCAGGATGGCGTTAAAAAGAGACACTCACCTTCTCATGGCGCGAGGATTCCGCCTTTCATTCACTACTTTCTGCTATTCTGTTGTTTGTTCACTCTTTCCTTCGGATGGATTAAGGTCATATTTTTCATATCTTGGGAGCTGCTATTGCCAGTGATGGGGGTGGAATTGGGGATATTTTTGCGAGGGAAGTTTGCGTCGTGGATGGTATATTGCAAGGAAGGATGATTACTACGATAGCATGAATGTGTCTGTTTATTTGCTTTGCGGCTGGGGGATGGAGCTGGATCTGACACATATATCAAGGACTGAGAGTACAGACTTTGACCTAGATAATATGACTTCAGTATTCGTGAAGACACATTGGGACATGCATGCTTGATTTGACATGTGGTGACAGCAAAGGAACAGGAACTGGTCTCAAACAGGTAAGTGGGGGATCAAATGCCGCCATATGGCACGATCCAGCAATTCGAGTCATCGCAGAAGTCGGTATAGCAAAGAGACGCGCAAGCCAGAGCCGTTACAGATATCAGACAAGGGCAAGAAGTCCTGGCAGGCTGTTGCCACGAGATTCATGCAAGGACGGTAGTGGTCGCGGGCGGCTGCGGGATTCGCGATGGAGCTAGCAACCTTCTTTTTGCTCCCGTTGGCAGGACCCTGAAGATGCGACGGGCTAAAGCGGAAAATGCGGGGAGCTATCAGGAAACAGATGAGAAAGACGTCAGAACCCGAAAGCAGTAAGAAGCTCCAGGTTCTTTGGACACCGGTTGGCGCGCGGGTTCCCGGGGGTGGGCAGATACTCTTTTGGGGAGCGGGAAAATATTATAAACTGGGCTTGCTTTGTTTGTCTTGGTGCTTTAACTTGTTCTGGATTGGGAACGCGGCCAGGAGAGTCAGGCAGGAGGGGCGATAATTTATCAGGTGCTGTGCAACGGGGCAAGGTAGAAAATATAATGAGAGGGCAGGAAAAGGTAGAAGAAGAGAGGATGGGCCTATCATTGCTAGCAGTTGTCTTGTGCCTATCCTCTTGGCGAGGACGGTGGTAGGGGATGTCTGGGTGGGATGAGGTAAGAGATTTCTGCGTGTCCATATTTCCTGCAGTGGTGCCATTGAAGAGATGAGGAAACGAGAGCCATTTGATGTAGTTGATTGTGAAACCGAGGCTTCTTTGGGACAATTGAGCAACGACTTGCCATCTAGAGCATTTTTAAGTTGGCTGGCAACTGGGATCTCTGAAGGGACTACTCCGTATGCCTCTGTGCTAACTCTCCGCGCCATCTTCAGTTCCGGCAAGCTTGGACCCCCAATAAGTACCTAAGGTAGTTCTAGCAATAGCGCCAAATCATGAAGTTCCGGGTCTACCTGGAAGAACTCGTCATTCTTCTTTTCCTAAACTCTTCAAGACAACCAACTATTGCCTCTGGAGCGCTTGATTGAGAGTTGCGCGTGGAACGGGTAAATATATCTCCACTGCTTGATCTGATTGGTAGGCCAGCCGCTAAGCACTAAGCTATGCGGTAATCGGCAATGCACCAACGTTGGAAGGAGCATGAGCAGGTTTGAGAAGGTTTCCTCAAGTACCGGTACATTCGTCTTGGTTCGCCTGCCAGCAATCTAGCTCATCGGCGTGGCGAGAGCCTAAGTCTTCTACACACTATAGTTAACATAGTTGACAAATTAATAAGGTAGTGAATTGATATGTAGAATCTAGGGCGCTCAAGTAATGCCTCCTGTGCTAGAATGATGTGACTTGAATCGTGAGGTCGTGTGTATATATATTTCAAGATCTAATGCTCTGGGATAGACGAGTACCGCCCGACTGCTAGACTTCCAATGAAAACACCGGCCAGGACGGACAAGAAATATCCAACATTCATCGTCATTACCGCCAACATGCTGAAAGGCGATTAGAAGTGTTAGAAATTGCATATAGTTAAATGTATTGATAGCGGCCTCTTCTATCCGAGGGAGTATTGGGACTTACAGAAGATATCCAACACCAACGATAACCGTATCCAAGGCCGCACGAACAGGATCAACGCTGAACCGCCACGGCCTCGTCTCGCGCGTCTTCTTCTCAACGACAAATACATTCTCCTCTACACCATTCTCGGAGATGACCACCTGCTTGGCGTCGCGGTCCCGGGTGATTCGCTCAGCCAAGGGCTCTTTCCCGTTGACGGCGATATAACGACGCTCAGCGGCCTGGCTCGCCCACCGACTCTCCTGCCGCGACTTGAAGGCCACCAAGAGGCGGGCAATTATGGCGAGCACGACGAGGAAGATGCATGCGCCGGCGTAGGCGCCGGCGCTCTTTGGCGTCCACAGGTCCGAGTAGAGGGGCGTGCTGCTGTCTGTCTGGAAGGTCATCATCATATGGCCAGTCGAGGAGGTGGAATCGCTCCCCGAGCTGTGGTCGGAGTGATCCATACTGTTCCAGATGATGTGCTGAGAAAGGGAGCAACTATGGAGAGGAATTAGTCCTCTTGGGAGAGGCGCGAGTTGGAAACGGACGCCGGGATGAGACAGCTGCAACCAATGAACCCAGTCTCTCGGAGCCACACAATTTCGGCACACAGAGCGCAAGGAATGTGTCTGTATTTATGGTGGACGGTTTGGGTATTTTATTAGCGACTCGAAGATGCAATGTGTCGAGGACCCGCGCCGAGAACCCGCAAACGTATCCAGAGTCGGAGAAGAAGGCAAGATACCCTTCTGCTTGACATCCCGAGCTAAAGAGGAACGGGATAACGGTATTTATGGACCATGTTCTTGGAAATCAAAGAGGTTCATGCCCCCTTCGGCTTGGGAGACTGGGGCTTGGTTGTGTTGTACGAGGGAGCGCAGGTACCGGTACTTTGTACCTTTGTTAGCCGCTGGTACATGCTGAATCAACACCAAATTTACGACTGAGACTGATGGGAGTCCATTTGAGCGGTTTAACAAGAGCCAGGAAGCAACGTCCTTCCCAGTATCAATAGATCTACAAAATATTTGCACGCGATGGGCTTCGTCGTGCCTGATCTTGCTTATTAACATCACTTCGACTCGACGCAAGCACCTCAGGTAGCCGAGTTATGTCATCACTTTTCAAGTCTGGCAGATGGTCTTTGCATGTCGATTACACACATTATTCGCCAATTATGCTTTCTGTCTTCTGTAAACCGCTGATATGCATTTAGAGCACGCTCAAAGCAAAGCTTGCAAGAGCCATGCTCTCTATTTACTATACAATTGAATCATTACCTCTCCTGTCAGGTCCTGGACTTTCAACTCTCTCAACCGGGCCTTCATTTCGGTAGTCCGAAACTGATGATGGACCATCGCCAGTCATGGTTGAACTGCTCGACGGTCGTCCGCCGCTCCATTCTTTCAACCATCTGAACGAAAGCATGCTGGTGAGTGAGCCTGAGACCGAGTTGGTTCGTTTCCTCATGTGCCTGCGCGCCACAAGACCGGGAAAGCCTGTACTCTTCCTCCGGCGGCGGCTTGACCTCCTTGGCGTTGACTCGGTGCTCGCACTGGTTTCGCCAGTAAGCTGAATGTTGCTGACACTTCTTCTATTCTGGGCTAGCAGAGGGCTTGATTCAGCACGACCAGGGAGAGTCATTGAGCGGAATCGCCCAGCAGGGGTGCTCGGCTCGTCCTGATCTTCCAATTCGCCCCAAATCTCAGCCCGCTCTGCCCAGCGGAAGCTTCTCTTGCGGGTTGGCGTCAAAGGGGTGGTTTCAATATGCCTGTGGTCAAACGTATGATATGTAGCAGGGGTCTCCTCTTCCACCGCAGACTCGGACCCCAAGAGTGATTCTTCTTCGCCTTCTGTGTCATCCACAAGCCCCAAGCCGGGCGCGAGCGACGATTGTCCAACTCCGGGGGTATGCTGCTCCTCGCTGAGCCTCCACGAGAGGGCGAGAACTCCAGATAATAATATAACGGTGCCAAGGGCGATCAAGCAGGCTCTGCGTGTCGAGATGAGCGCTGTCTGGTCAAAGTAGATCAACCCGTCGAGGATGGCGATGATGTTGTATATACAAAAAACAAGAGGATATAAAACTGAGGTTGAGACCAGCTTAAGACCTCGATGCAAGTAGTAAAGCTGACAAAGAGCCAAGGAAATAAGTGCTAAAACAATCATCCAGGCTTGCCAATAGATGAATTGGTTCTTCCCGCCAACTGTTTTGATGACTAGTTCTACAGAGGATTTGGCGAAAAGGAGCGAGTGTGCGGATAAAATACCGCTGATAACTCCGTAAACAATGCCGCGGACCAGCCTGAACTGTGCGTTTGAGGCGATGCTGGAGACAACACTCACGACATCCATAATGACCGCTATCGCCACGACAAACAGGGCTTGCAGAATCATCCAAATAACAAACGGTTTTCGAGCCAAAAGAACAAGTAGCTCATTGAGATCATGAGCCGGAGAGGGAATTGCTCCGAAGATGGCAATTAATATCGCACCGGACGTAACTAACGTAGTGCCGTAGAGAGACCATCGCGTGAATGGTTCGCTGAGGATGATGGAAGCGCATATCGAGTTGAAAACCAAGCCGGCGGCTTGGAGGGTCGAGAGGACTGGAAGAGGGAGAGTGGAAATTTGGACCGTGCTTCCCAAAATATTGGCCACGAGAAACATGGCCATCCCCACCTGCCATCTTCTTCTTCGGTAAGGCGGTCGGCGTACGTCGTGCGGCCCCTTCTCATCCTCCAAGATATGCGACTTTCGTTGAAGGGTCAACCCAACACTCTGAACGCTGGTCGATAATATTCCCACGATGATGCCCAACTGAGAATCAAATAAAGATTAGTGGTGAGAGCTTTTGGAGAGAGAGACATGGTATTATTATGTTGACGTACGGCTATGCCCCCTCCAGGGGAGAGACTACCCAGGGAGACCATTGCGCCGTGTCCAGACCCGTGGTCATCTGGCACCGAAGAGGCCTGGACGTCGCATAGGGGACTGTTGGCAAGTATATGTGTCGGCAAAAATGACGGGATATAGGTGCAAATAAGCTTCGAGATACTGTCTTCAATTGGACATGCGCTATCGAACGAGTTCGTGTTGCTGAGAGGGGCTGGGCAGGGGCGCGCGGTCACCGACAGGAGCTATCGCACAAACGATGAAATATGTAGAGTCCAGTATAATTGGAGTGAAGAGCGAAGGTAAATTGCGCAAAAGTCGGTATAGCACCGTCTAGCGATCACATGAGGTTTGGAAGCGTGCCCATGCCTGCAGTTGGAAGGTCGCTTTCCTCAGCCTGAAGGATGCAGCCAGGGAAAGCTTAAGATGAATTCATGTGGCGGTGCGATCAGGTGACAGACGTCATGCATTTGTTGAGAGGGAGCGTTGGAGAATGTGGCTTGACCTGTTTGGGAATGTGTGGCTGGTGCGTGTTCACTGGGACCTGAGGCTGATGAACCTTATGCGGGAGAGGTAGCTCCATCGTCATCAGCAGCTCGGCGACGGCACTCCACTTAACCACACCTTGTGCATACACGCCGACGTGCTCCTCGACCGGTCTCGCCTCACGCCCAGTCCTTATCCTTCTTTTGTTTTTTCCTATTTCCGCATCTAGGGACATACCTGCATCAACTCCGCCAAGATGTCTCAACACGCATTATCTGACCAACAGGTACGCCGCGAATTGCCAGCGATCCTTTTGCGCAGCCCCCCCAGTGCTTGAGGGCCATCCTGCTGACTGTCCTAACCCAAGGTCAACAATGAGCTCAGCAAGATGACTGCGTTCATCAGGCAGGAAGCTATGGAGAAGGCTCGTGAGATTGAGATCAAGGCCAATGAGGAGTTCGAGATTGAGAAGTCCAAGCTCGTCCGCCAGGAGACCGACGCCATCGACACACAGTACGAGAAGAAGTTCAAGCAGGCAACAATGTCGCAGCAGATTACACGCTCTACCGTCTCGAACCAAACCCGTCTCAAAGTTCTAGGAGCCCGTCAAGAGCTCCTCAACGGCATATTCGATGAGGCCCAGAAGAAGCTTGTTGAAGGTGCCAAGGATAAGGCCAAGTACCAGAAGACGCTCCGTGGGCTTATCTTAGAGGGCTTCTACGCACTGCACGAACCAGAGCTCCAGATTCGCGCGAAAAAGGCAGATTTCGACGTTGTGAAGAAGGCAATCGCCGAAGCCGAGAAGGACTACAAGAAGGAGGTTGGCAAGGATATCAAGGGTACAATTGACGAGTCGAAGCCCCTTGCTGAAGGCCTGTACGTTCCGGCTCCTGATCCTTATATTTTTTTGAATTCGGGACGAATTGATACTGACATAGAAAACTAGGACCGGCGGCGTGGTTATTGTAGGTGGCAATGGAAAGATTGATGTGAACAACACTTTTGAGGCTCGACTGGAAATTCTTCAGGACTCTGCTGCTCCCGCTGTGCGGGAGGCATTGTTTGGAAAGAATCCCAACCGCAAATTCTTCGACTAAATAACTTGTCTTTGGGTCCTCTATACATGCATGCTCTCGCTTAGCGGAGAACATCGGGCTTTTCCTGTTTACTCAGACCTGCACGTACGCCGTGTCTTTTGCGATTTGTAGCTAGAAGTTGTATCATGAATTCATTACTATATGCCGTTTTACATAGCTTTTTGCTGTCATCATCCTGTCGCTTACATCAAAGGACCCATACTCAAAGCTGATACATTGCTAGGCCTTTTTGAGGAAGTTTTGCATGTACGCCCGCTGTTGCGGCATGGAGGGGTCTTCGGCTCTATCCAGGGTCTGGAATATATCCGCCTTTCTCTGCCGCTTCGTGCGGACTGACAAGGAAATGCGTTTTTGAATCCACTCAATCACACTTTTGGCTTCGGCTCGAGAAAGTTTCATGCCCGAGTCGTTTATCTTCCGAGTCAATGCGGCTAGGATGGCTGCAAGTTCGTCGACTTGTTCATTAAAAATCTTCTCGTTCTCTGCATTTTCAAAGGGAGAGAATGAGCCGCTGGCGATAGCTATGTCAAGAAAGATGATCTTTGCTTTCAGTTCCTCGAAGTCTGTCTTCCGAGTAACGGTCAAGTCCGGTTCTTTCAAACGAGTGATGCAGCGCTCGACAGTGACGATATCTGTGGGTTCACGGTCCCCAAGATTGGGATCGTTGAAGAAAAAGGCTGTAGCAAGTCTGCGCCTGAGATTCCGTGCCCTCTCGTTGCTGAGTGGAAGGCATAGAAGAGAGTTCAGGCGGAGGGAGTTGATTGTAAAACCAGTGAAAAGAAGTTTGGTAGTTTGTAGACACTGCTGAGGTTAGGAACTGTGTTTCTAGGGTCTACATAGGGAATGAGGGGGTATTTGCTTACAAACGAACTCCATGACGGATCCGGTAAGCTATCAAGAAGCGCCTCAATTGTTCTTCCATATTCAACCACAAGATCAATGTTGCATATGAGGAACTTGTCCACAGACATCTTTAGAAGCATTTGAATGGCATGGTTGAGAGACGGTGCCGATAGAGACCCTGATAGTAGAGATATAAGTTCCAAGAGTGATCGGAGATTGGACCAGTCACGACCTGCGTATGAATCTTCTGCAGACATTGAGGTTTCGAGAACATCCTGCTTGAGGCGTGGAATGTCAATACAGCCGAGACTAGAGAATAGCTGATCTAGTCTTTCGATGGTAATCAGGGACTCTATATGACTCGGGTGGGTGGAGAGCAACCGACAGTACTCTTCTCGTACCAGGATCGATTTACTACAACAGAAATCATCCAAGACCCACTGGAAGAGTTCCTCTGGAAGGGTTTTGCCTTTTAAAGCCAAGGTAATTGGTAATCCGGATGTTAGAAACTGTTCGCGAGTTTGCTCATCTTCATGTGCCAATAGTTGCCAAGGGCCTGATTTTGTGCCCGGGGGAGGCTTGGGTGCAGTTCGAGGCATATGAAATGTTTTGAAAAAGAAGAACCGTGGACGTTTTGGACCTGAATCTTCTGCTCTCTGAACAGCTCGGAGAATCTTGTGAGCATTCTGTCCACCCTGGTCCTTAACCACGTTCATGAAAACCTGGTCCTTATCCAAGCCATTCTCAGTAGGGTGATCAAGTCGGCTTTCCTCGCGGGATTCTTTGGCCTTGATGAAACTATTATTTATCGCTTCATCTTGCAGTGAGTCCCTGAGCAGTGACTTCATGTCAAAAAGAAACTGCGGTCTGGAATCGCTGGAAAGTGACGGGGATGAATGCCCCGTCATTGTCCTCTTTGACCCAGGCGTCTGAAACGACGTGCGTGGTGGGGTTTGCGGTGCGCTCTTCCTGGGATTAAACTTGGCCATAAAGTCCTCAAGCTCATCTTCGTCATCGGACGAGTCGTTTTTATCATCTTGGGCTCCATCACAATCGTCATCATCAGACGCTGCGATTTCGACATTGATGGACGCCTGAACCGGCGGCGAGCTGAGTTCAGAGGTGGATGGACTAGCGACCACGGGCTTTGCCGGAGAAGAAGGCGTCTGGGACGCCTGCTGTTGTACTGGCTTGAAGAAACTTGTTATGGAACCATTTTTCGCCGGTGGCCCCATGATGAATACCAGGGCCGAAGAAGTGATGATGGCGTTCACGCGTTTGCTCGAGGTTGGAGTCGGGAAGTTGGCGTGGTGAGTCCACGGTACGTACCGACGGCACTTTAGCGATTTCAACCACAATCAACGAGCAGCGTAGTGAAGAGTCTAGTACATTTATTCAACAACAACTCTCACAAGTTGGACAAAAAATACTTCTATTAGGAAATATTTGGAATGGGAATACATGATCCAGAACATTTTCAGCATTTTAAGCCACCAATCTGAGCGCCTTGCTAATCAACGAACCAGCGCCTTGATTGATTTTTCTTTGTTTCCCTTGTGCTTCTGGGCTTACCCGTATTTTAACTACCTACATGTTCCTCGTTTTATTTGTTCAAACCCGCGGAGAGTGACTCTACGATCGTTCTCTGATCCGTAGTCACTGTCTATATCTCCAATACAGTAACCAAGGGGCGTTATGTTCTTGCCAAGAGCATTTTCATGCTCCCCCTCACTCGCCATCTTTGACATCTCACTTCCGGGTCGACGTGGGTGCTACGAGGGGCTTTTGCGACCCGTAAAACAATAACGAGGTCAGCCTAGTTGTCGTAGCGAATTCGTTTGAAGCGTTGGCTGACAACGACTGGGCAATGATCAACATAGGAGCCATTGCCTGGTATACTGATCAATGGATTCTATAAGTATAGCAAAACAAATATCAAAGGGTAGATGACGTGCTGGGTGACGACTTTCCGACTCCTTTCCCATGATCTAAACAATTATCCAATCCCTGATTATCTAATCACAAATCAATAACAACGCCTTCCATGCAAATGTGCAAACCTGTATAACATCCTCGAGAGATCGTAAAATCCACCGCCTTCCCATTCATAACTTGTCATCGTAGGCTAAGTTCCCGTCACTTCCTCCATTCTCGCCGTCACTGGTCTACTGAGAAACCGTATGGGGTCGCTTGCCACCGGAGTAGAGCTGGAACTGAACAAAAATGATGCAGTCTTCCACAATGGTGCCAATCGAGCCGATCAGGAATGGCAGAGCATTGAGCAAGTACTTCTTCTCTTGGCTGTACGAGACTAGACTGATTCCGTATGTCAAATTGCCGGTCAAGGAGAGCATGAAGAACAGGATGGCGAGTCCTAGATGAACATCGTTAGTGTGAGAGCCACCTTTGCTGCCAAACATGAGCAGGAGCTTACCTTCGCATGACTTCTCCCTGTAGTTCTTGAGAATTTGCGGAATTCGGGCACTATAGAGGGGTCAGTCGATGATCATTTTCGGAATCCATTCCAGTGTCGTCATGCTCACCACAGGTAAAATACGGCGCTAATGTAGCCGAGAGTGAGACCAGCAATTTCAAGTGGGCTTTGGCCCTCGTCGTCATGAGAAGGTGTCTTATCATCTCCAGAGTCCCATGCACCGGCTTTGTAGGAAATGAACCATGCTGCAATGCCAACTACATAGACAGCCACCAAGCTGCTTATGTTGGATCCCCACTGGCTGGCAGTTTGACTCTCAGTCTCGTCGCGTGAATGTTTCCTTGCCGGTTCGGTATGCGCCTCGTAGCCGGACTCACGACGGAGGAGCGGTGACTCTTCAGAAGCCTGTGCAACCTGGGCGCGCCGAGAGTGTGACGCACGTCGCTTGTTTCGAGTATTATAGTATACACATTGTAGGATCAGGATCAAGTCGGCGAAAACGAAATAACTAGGGAGGATGATCGCAGTCGGGGCTAGGTGTGTAAATATGGCACCTAGAAGGTAAACATGTTAGGTTTGAATGCAACAGTTACAACCGCGATAGGCGCCAAGAGATTGCACTGAGGGGTCGACCGGAATGGGAAGAAACAAGCTCGGGTTGGACAACTTTGTTATCAGGAGGATCGCACTGAACATACCGAGCAAGTTGGTTGCATCACCCATTACCCAGACGATAAGGAACATCATGCTGAGACCGTCGGCACTTTGCGCCTTGAAATTGGCGACTAATTGTGGAAGCTAAATGGTAGCTGTGTTAACCACAGGGCTCGGCCAGTTTCTGTTTGTGCGATATAGCTTACAATAACGCATATCCAAGCAACCAAGCTGATGCTCCCGAATATTCCAGATATGGCTTCCGAGAGAGGGGGAGGGTGAGTCGTTGCGGACAAGGCCGCGGAAGCGAGGAACGAAGCCATGGTCGTCGTGAAAAGCGCCTTGACTCGAGGCTGTGAAGAATAGGAGCCGGGGAAAGTGACGACCGAAGCGAGGTTTCGTAGTGGCGAGGGTGTCTTTTGAAAGCGACAACGGTCAATCCTCCGGGACGATTGGTGTCAACAGGTTGTCTGTGTTGGCCCGTGAGGAAAGAGGAAGGGATAGTCTGCCAGAGGCTGGCTGAGACCTACATCTTGACTAGGTAGTCACACGGCCAAAATCCTTATCAGTCATGATTGGGAAAATCCTTGTTTGCATTGGCTCGAGGTGTGTCATTGGTGGGGGCGGATGACCACCTTAGGTTAGTAGATAAGAAAGAGGCGCCGGTACCGCCTCTGTCATAGGCCCGTATGACCTATGTCACAGGGGCCAACTGCTAGACTGGAGATCCTCCGTTTCTCGGCGCGACTCTGTATCCATCTCAGGAGCCTTATCGGTGCTTTCATTGAGACAGGTGTGAATCTGCCCGAGGAACCAAGCGTCCAAGTCTCAACAAAAACATTAGGTTTTCCTTTTTTCCAGAACGCGTGGTGATGCAACTGCAACCCTCCCGGTTTTGTGGTTCGTCCTACCTCATGGTACCTACATATCGGCCCCAGAATTATAAACGTTAAATCGAGACGCATTTGCTTAAAGGGGTTTGGCTTGCTAGCGTCTGCTACCTGCATCAAGAACATACTTAGCCACCTTGATTGAGAACTACTTATCGCTACATACCTACCTACATACAAAATTAAGATGCAGAGGGAATCCAGGGACCGCGAGGTAAGACCCTGATTATCTCTCTCAACGAGATTCTGGAGGCTGCGCGCAGTCGTCAAGGGATGCTCTCTACCTCACTCAGAAGCGGATTGTTTGGAGTTTCAACCTGCACATGATATGGTTGACGATCATATTTGATTTTGAGAAACGGTATACATATTGCTTTCCAGTCTCCCATCTCCAATTCTGGGCGCGAGAATTACGTAGGTACTCAACATAACAGTCCAAATCTTGGAAGGAAGGAAAAAACCAACCTTTCGGCGGCGATATGGGCTAAAAGTTGATTGATAAGGTTCTAATATAAGCCGGAGAGTTCAAGGATTACCTAGTTCCAGCAGTGTGATTTGGGGCCCTACCAAAGGATCCGAAATGCCGAACACTAGCTTCTTCCGGAGGCATGAAAGCTTAAACAATTTTCAACTATCTGCTCAGATTGCTCCTTTCTCCTAGTTTGTTTAACGGTCATGCATGGCGCCCGCGGCCCGTAGTTGAACACTCTCGCATTTTTTAGGGTTTAGGTCTGCATTGCCTGCTGATACAGACTTGGAGATTACTTCTTGTGGCGTTACGGCATTGCGAGCTTATTGGAGCGGAATATCTTCAAGTGAAATTGAAAGAAAAAGAAGAAGAAAATGAGGGACCATCGAGACTCTAGGGTTTCGCTTATAATTACAATAACGTGTTGGCTCGCTAGAGCTGTGGGCACCTTTTTGGCTTGGATTTAGCTCTGAATGGACTGGCTAGCTGTGATGAAGCATACACGCTGCATAATTTCGGGGGTGTTTTTACTTCTTCGCTGATCAGGAAGGTTGCGACCATCTGAAGCCAGGCATGTAGAGAGTTGCGATGACCGGAACCAAGGCCAGGCACCAGATAGGCCCCAGATCTTCGGTCATAGCGGGGACACATGATAAGTCTAGTCTACTTTCGGAGTAGTGGTTTCGGTAGATTCACGTGGGGCAGATCTTGCCCTTTTGATTGGCCACAGGCAGCCCGTTGCTCCCTTGTTACTCCAGGCAACTCCGTGAGCCAACCGAATGCCGCACACGCTCTCAACCTGAATCATCATGGTCTGAGGCTGAGCGCGAAGGTCACGAGCTCTTGCTTCTTATATAATAATACTCCATAAGCTGTAGTTGTTGTTTATCTCAGTCATTCTATCTTTCCAAGCCCGTTTGCGTGATCTGCTTTGCCTGCCTCAGCTTCTTCCTGTGTGCAATCTTGCTTACGCCGCTGCGCTCGACCCTCGTTGACAACTACCTAATACAACTTGCAACCCAGCGCCTCTGAGATGAAGCTGGCCGGTGCCGCGCTGGCCCTTGGCCTCTTGTCTGCACCAGGCGTCTCTGCCTGGGGAAGTAAGTGCTTTTACCTCCTCAGCTTCTCAGGCGAGAGACGACATTGACACGATGACAACTAGGTCTGGGCCATATCACGACTGCCTACCTCGCGAGCCACTTTGTTTCCAACACCACCGAGGCAGTCTTCAAGGAGCTGCTCAAGAACGACAACGCCGATTATCTAGCCTCGGTAGCGAGCTGGGCCGACTCAGTCCGATACACTAAATGGGGACGATTCACCAAGACATTCCATTTCATCGATGCCCACGACGACCCGCCCAGAAGCTGTAATGTGGACTTTGAGCGTGATTGCAAGGAAACAGGATGTGTAATCAATGCGCTGGCCAATTACACTGAGCAGGTGGTTGACACCGTGCTTCCAGAGTGGCAGCGTGCACAGGCTGCCAAATTTGTGATCCATTTCGTGGGTGACCTTCACCAGCCTCTCCATAACGAGGATGTCGCTCTGGGAGGGAACCGTATCCACGTGAAGTGGGATGGCCGCGGGTACAACTTGCATCATGTTTGGGATAGCTCCATCGCTGAGAAATGGATCGGCGGATTGCACGGCAAGCCTTACGACCTTGCTCTGAAGTGGGCAAATGAACTCGCGGTTGAAATTACTGATGGCAAGTTCGCTACGGAAAAGGAGACCTGGTTGAAGGAGTTGGACTATAAGGACCCCATCTCCACTGCCATGGCCTGGTCAAGGGAGTGCAATGCCCTCGTGTGCACGCACGGTGAGTTCAAGTGGCGATATACCTATTGAAGCAAGATGTGGCTGACAAACAAACCAATTCTAGTCTTCCCTGAGGGACCCAAAGCTATTGTTGGCCAGGAGCTCGGCGGTGACTACTTCAAAGCGGCCGGTCCCGTGATTGAGAAACAGGTCGCCCGTGCTGGCTATAGAATGGGTGCATGGCTTGACCAGATTGCCGATGATTATCTTGCTAAGCGACAGGAGTACACTGAGCTGGAACTTTAGATTTAAACGACACTCGACGACTGCAAGAGATGGTATGATCTTACTGATAGACAAGGGAGGGATGTAACCCTGCTTTCTTATTACGACCTTGATATAGTCTTTGGATACTTGGACTTTGGGCGAATGTGACATTCGATGCCACCATATTGAACTCGTGCATGTAGTAAGGGTCCCATTTCAATGGGTCGGGGGGCTACTGTAACCTCGGCGATATCGATGTCGCCCCAACATAAATAACGAGGATGGTTACATATTTCACACGAATCGTGGAGACAACCGGAAGTGTCACATTTGCGGCGACACCTTGCATATGGCTGTATACCAAAGTACCAAATATATTGATGGTTTCTCTGAGGATTCTCTTTAAATGCAACAGGGTGTTTGAGAATGCTCCATCACGAGTGAAAATTAGGGATTGTCCAATTGTGATCATTTGGTTAACCAAGTGATCCCCCTTTCGCCCAGGGCTGTCTTGAACAAACATCCTAAGTGAACACACTTGGAATAAGTCGATGCCAATGAAGTTCGGGCGATAGCTATTGCAAAGAGCGCATTGAAAGGACTCAGAGTACCAAATATTTACTTCTCCGGCAAGAGATGCCCCCGGTTTGTATTATTGAACTGAATGTTTTGCTCATCTGATTAGTAGATCAATGGGCGTCATGTACTGGTTCAAGAAAGGCTTCCTGGAGTAGGACTCAACGTGGCTTGGCCGTATCTCTCGGAGCCTCAGCGGAAGTCTTTCAAAGATCAAGCACGAGATAAACCAAGGCAGATCTTATGTATCAAGCCTCCCAGAGGGTTGCCAAATTCGTAGGCATGTTGTTCAAGATCCCAACATCCTGACCAATGGTCGGATTCGTCCGTTGGGCGTGGGCATTCGCTTCTCGTCGGACCTTTACCAGGATATAGTGTTCATGCACAATTATTTTAACCAGTCTAATTGTAGGTTGATAACCATAAGATTGTTGGACTCGTTGACTAGGAGATGACCGGCTATTTGGGCTGGTGGACTGCTGGTGAAGTGCATCGAAAGACCAGAACTTCCTAGAGAAAACACTTTTTCTATGACACATAAGTGAGGAAATTTACAGCATATCATGTCTTGGAACGATCTCTATGAATATCGCAAGAATGAGGGGTGAAATGGGTTGTTGTTGGTGTGCTTTGAGAATTAGTTGACTTGGGACCAGATTATAGATTAAATATTTTGAGCAAGAACATCGGTTTTCTGTATTAGACTTGGTTTAATTAACACAGGCACCTTGCCAGTGATAAGCATAGACATGTGTACCATGGTTGGGTCTGGTGTTTTCCCGGGGACAGGGCCGGCGGGAGGGCGGATGGGAACTCATCTCTTCTTTGATTTTCATTATTTTTGCCTGTTTTGATTAACTTTCAATTTTCGATTATATACCAGGGGTGAATACAATGATACTTCCTATTGCGTTGCCTCGTTGGCCCAAGCCCGGAAGGCTGGGATATCCCATGAATCAGCCTTGATCCTACATAGTAGCTACCCAAATGTGATCCATTTCGGATAACCCTTGAGCAAGCTTCTTTCGGGTTGAGCTGGGGCCAATTTTCTCTCAGCTGCAGCCTTTGCGCTGACACCACCCGTCGTCAGCACGTCTTCACCGTTTCATTGAGCTCCAATAGGCTCCTTGGCGACGGGACCTGAGCGTATATTCATGACACATTTTCGGACTCCCGGTATGCATTCGCTATGGGGAGACGAGGGTCCGAAGAAATCGTGGATCCATGTTAAGGTTGCATTTTGAAACGTCAAAGCTCTTGGCTGGCGCTTAAGCTTAAATGTGCCCCTTTCATTGGTCCCGGCACATCAGGGACCAGAGCTCAAAGCCCGGGACTCTGCTCGACCATGTAGGGTTCAGCTGTGAATATGTCCTGTCACATCTTGCCAATCGGGCATCTCGGTGTTCCAAGACAGCCCGCGGCCTTTAGCTACCCATGGTCCGGCTTGCTTCTCCTGCAAAGAGTTATGCGAGGCATCGTGGCCCCGTCACCGTGCACCCACCCGGAAAGCGCGAAGCCCGTTGAGACAGCGGCAGTATGGCCATCTGTATGTGTGTTAGAGGAGCCGCTCGTGGCTTACCAACTGGCCTTCTCTCTGCGGCCAGGCTGCAGCATCATCGGCGGCCCTCGTACAGCCAACCAACAATCTCATCTACGACCAGAGATTCGGATCTGTTTGATCGGCAACGCACCAAGGCGCCCGAATTTCTTCCTTTGATTGCATTGGGTAAATGAGCGTTTTCCCGTAGCATCAGTGCCCCACTGCCTCCTTGTCATTCCATGAAGCCTTGTATGTGTGAATGAAACCCACCACCTGCATATCCTAGGATCAAGGCTCCGTCTTTTCCCATGCGTCGTGTATGTATGTTTATTCCCACCTACCCGAGAAAGAGAAGTGCTATTTTTGGGATGCTGGAGTAGGGTATATCTTCCCGAGTTTCTCCTGTTACAAAATATGTGAACCTCTCAGGCTGGGCTTCTTCACGTCGTTCGCATCCCTTTCTCCCTACAAGACTGCGGTTCACTCGAAAAGAGCCCAGAATTGAGAAAGTCTCGTCTTTGGGTTTGCCCTGATTGCTGCCCTCGTGCTTGTGTTTGCTTCTATTTCCCAATTATATTGTAGAAGGCCACTTTAATCATTCCGGGGCCTCAAATAGCTTCTACCCAACATGCAGATCAAGTCACTTCTTACGGTACTTGCCACATGGGCCGTTGTCTCTGATGCGGCATCTATCAGTGGAAACACGCCATTCAGCCGTGCCTTGCGCCGCCGTGCTGAGGTAAATGCCGGCTCTGAAGAGAGCCTGGTCTTTGAGAGGGGATTTCAAAAGGGTGGCGATGACAGCAAGCAAAACTGCTCGGGCCCCAGATTGAATCCCGATCTTGTGCAAGAGAACTCTTCCAAGGACGGATCACCTCTTGAAGATGGACAGGCCCCATCAGAAACGTAAGATTTAATGCCTAACCTCTGTATACGTTGGCTTGGTTCTGATGAATTCTAGGGATAATGCCAACTTCATCAACTTCTGCAAGGGCAAGACGCTCACGAACGGCCAGCAACATCAAGATGGGAGCTGCAATGGTATCCGTAAGTTAAAGATATCCGCTTTTGTCAGACGGAATCTCAAATTAACTATTTGCAGCAATGGGAGACATACCTACCACAGGCAACATGGTTTCTGCCGTCTTTACTTCGCCCCAGAATGGCGATAAGCTGGCCGCCGAGGAGACATTCAAAATCCAGATCCAGATGTCCAACTTTGCTCCCGGAAAATTTACCAACCCGAAGGCTACTTACTACTCGGCCCCTCAACACCTCAACAAGAAGGGCCATATTATCGGACACACTCATGTGACTGTCCAGTCCACTGGATCAAGCCTGAACCCAACAACACCCCTTGATCCTCAGACGTTTGTATTCTTCAAAGGAATCAATGATGAAGGGAACGGAAAAGGTCTATTAACGGCTACTGTTGAGGGTGGCCTCCCTGTTGGAAACTATAGACTCTGTTCTATGGTGTCTTCTGCCAACCATCAGCCTGTCTTGATGCCTGTTGCCCAAAGAGGTGCTCAGGACGACTGCATTCGTTTCACTGTTGCTGAAAACGGTGATAATTAGGCCATCACAATTCTTTTTTTAGTTCTCAACATTAGCTTTTGAATATAGCAAATACGTTTATCTCCCTATTGCTATTTATACTAACCACCCTTGTGAAGTTTTGAACTGTCTTGGTACCTCGGATGGATCAAGGGGGGCGATACGAGTAGCCGACGGTTTTATGAGGCAATAGATTCATCCCGTTCAAAACTTGACGCATACCATTTGGTTCCGCCCTTGGAATTAAAAAGCCTTGCATTCCAACTTCATAGAATTCTTATGAAGTCTAGGAACATGAATGTTAGCCCTAACTGGAGCTACTTTGGCTCTAAGTTCGCTAGAACCTTCCGACGTTGAGCAACGCTAAGAGCAAAGCCCTTTGTCTCTTAATGTGTCTAAGGAATTACCCGACTGAGACATTTGATCTTGATGGTTTTACACCTACGTAGCTCAGGAACCTCGGAAGACCCTGCTCCATACTCGTATTCACAGGCTGATCGTGGCCGTCTTGGGCACCCGATGGCGATCAGTGGCCACTTCCCCAGTAAAAAGAAGACACGCACCGAGTCATCGCAGACCCATCGGCGTTGTCGATGCTTTGCCGGGAATGGAATGGTGATGTAATTGGATCGATGGGCCGGCTTCTCCGATGTCCTTTGCCGTCGTCTATTAAACTTTTCTAGTTTCCTAACTATTGTTTCATTACGACGTCCATGTGGACTGTACCCTTTGAAACAACGCGCGGCAGGGCTTTCTAGTTTTTAAGCCTCCGAGATTTCTACAACTGTTAAAACGTCTTTGTTAGTCCTTCAGATTCAAGATATATACATAAAAACCCGTACATTGGACCTACCTGTCAACCATCTGTCCTCAAGAAAAAAGCAGAAGAAAACGTCTTCACCGTTTAGACTATACAATGTATTTCCCGGCATCTTGCTCTGCCATTGTGGCTCTTGTTCTGCCACTCATCTCCCAGGTTTCCGCTGCTGGACAATTGGGATTCGCCCTCGGCGTCAAACTGGCCGACGGAAGCTGCAAGTACCAGGCAGACTACGAAGCGGACTTTGACGCAATAGGCACTGCGGGTAGTTCAATCGTAAGAATCTACTCGGCTGCCGATTGTGATGTGACCCGGCAGATCCTGCCGGCGGCCAAGAACAAAGGCTTCAAAGTCGTACTTGGAATTTGGTGCGTCCATATCCTCAATTCTCCCAATCCGGCCTTGCTTCCGAACGAGAGCTAACAAGACATCCACGTAGGCCTGATACAGACGATTCGTACAATGCTGGAAAGGCCGCGATTCTGGAGTCGGCTGTCAGCTACCCAGACCAGGTTTATGCCATCACTGTTGGCTCGGAAGCCCTGTACCGTGGTACCTTCACTGCGGACCAACTCATTGGCAAAATTGCCGATATGAGACAGGCTGCACCACAGTTCCGTTACGGAACCGCCGATTCTTGGAATATGTTTATCCAGGACAATGGATTGAGTCTGGTCCCGGTCGCTGACATTCTCCTTGTCAACGCATTTGCCTATTGGCAGGGTGCTGCCATTTCCAACGCCGTCAATGTTTTCAATGATGACATCAACCAGGCTTCTGACCGCATCAAGTCTGTAGCTGGCGACAAGCAAATCGAACTCTGGGTCGGAGAGACTGGCTGGCCGACGGAGGGAACTACCTACCAGGCTGCGGTGCCTTCATTGGAAAGCGCTGAATTCTTCTACCACAATGGTGTTTGCAGCAGGCTGAGCGACGGAACAAATGTGTTCTATTTTGAGGCATTCGATGAGCCCTGGAAGCCCGATTCCATTGGTGATGACGGCAGTGCAGCGGACGAGAAGCACTGGGGAGCAATGACTTCAGACCGCGTTGCTAAGTTCTCCCTGCAATGTTAAATTAGATAGAGGCGGCTTTTTTCTTTCTGAATAGATAGCAATCAAGATTTTTAGCCCCCAGTGTATACCAGGAAACATGACTGTCACAATTAGTACGAATCCCTCCGATTTGTTGTTAACGCCGAATCGTATTAAATTCTTTAATAGGCTCTCGCTTAGAGGAGCCCGGTTATTAATGTACATATTATCCAATCCAACGTTTGTATTTGCACCTGGGGTCGTTTGTAGTATTCAACTTCGATCGGGTTGTTCGACTGTTAATGGGTATTTGTGAGAGACTTGGACGGGCGGCTTAAGCAGCAGCAGGCTTGGCACCGACGCCTCCAGCGCCGGGAGGCAGGAATAGGGGCATATAGCATGTGCCGAGGGCCAGAACTGATAGCGAATATGTTAGCCAATGCGAAGTCTGTGGGCGCTTGCTGGAAGGTGCAACATACGAGACATGCCGACGGAGAGATAACCGGGCATAGGGGCGTTCTGCTTCTGCGCCTCGCTCTCACCGAGCCAATTCTGAATGGAGACGACTAGCGAGGCCCTAAACTGAGTGTTAGCAAATCCAATTTTCCTGGGGTTTTATTGTTTCCCCGGGTCTACGGCCCTTGTTCTCCCGCTTGATGTTGGCAAGGAGGGCACGTGGACAGGAGGGCATTGGAGGTTGGGAAAGCAGGCATAACAGTGTAAATCTCGTACCATCCGATGATCTTGTGGCGCATGAACATAGCGGCCATGGGCAGCGTCGAGGAGAGGGAAGAGGAGACATCGGATTGATCAGCTGAAGCCTTAGGTGCCTGGTACGGAATGACTGTTGTGGCGCGCAAGGTTAGTTCGAAGACTGCTCATTGGGCCCTCGTCAAGGCAAGACATAGGCCTAGAGTTGCACGTACTCAGGTCCGGGCGGCGCATATCCTTGTTGGAAACCATGTTGGCTGTGGTTGATGAGCGGAGTGTCTGGGCTGGGGATTGATGGCGAGTCGTGGTGGAAGATGAAGCTGTCCCCAATTGCGCGCCGGTGTTTGGACTGGGAGGGAAGTTGGCTGTCGCAATTGTGGGGCTCAGGCAAGACAGAGCCGCTAGACCTTATACGGCATTTCTCCAGAACCCCCGCATGAAGCTCCGATGTAAGTCATCAAAAAGGGTGCAAACCAACCGTCAGCCATTGATCTAACAAGTTCTATCTACAGCTATCGCGTCATTCGCCTCTGTGTAATTGGAAGGGGAAGGCTATCTTTCCGGTAACTACCCCCATGCTATTTTGCAGCTTTTTATGATGGAATTCATCGAGCTGTTTTATCATCTCGGGCGTTCCGATTTGGAGTCGTTCGAGAATCTCAACCACAACCGCATATAAGATGTCGAGGTTGCCATCTCCTATCTTTACCGCGATTCCCACAGTTCCATTTGCCCCCAGGCGCATGGTACTCGCGGATGACCTGATACCGACTCCGTAGCACCCATCCGCACCCACCTTGCCAAAGACCTGGCCCCCAAATAGCTTCATGAGGGAGGTGCAAAACCGTCCCTCCCCTCCCACTTGGTCCGCATGCTTTGCCATAGCATTGAATATACGTGCACAGAATTCGATTCTAGTTGACTCCGGGTTTCCTGCAGCGGCCTCGTCGGCAGCAGTTGCGAAGCACGCATAGGTTAGGGCAAGATCTTTGAGCGGCAATGCGGGAGCAGGCATATTGCAGCCATCGATTCCCCACTGTATGCTTTCACTGTCCAAGCCGGAGAGCTCCTCCACAACCTTTTTGACTCGCTGCTGGATGGGATGGCTCATCTCGTGGTAGCCAACTACCGTGGCGCCGATTGCTTTTGCACCTGCGATCATCCCGATGTGCTTGCCAGAGCAGTTGTTGCAAATGCCTGTGGGGCTGAAGCCGTCTCTGATCCAATTCTGATTGACCGATGGAGAAATAGAAGGGTGACCTCCGCAACGTAGATCTGTTTCTTCTGCAGGAATCTTGGCAAGCATGGCGAGGGCTCGTTCAAGATGCTTTGGCTCGCTGTTATGAGAAGCGCACATCAGAGCCAAATCTGCTGCCTCGAAACCGTATTTTTCAAGGGCGCCAGTTTCGGCAATGGCCAGAGCTTGGGCCGGTTTGGCAGCTGATCGGATGAGAGTCACCCGTGAGGGATTGCCGACGTAGAACAAAAGCTTGCCGGTCTCATCAACTACAGCGGCATGGACCAGGTGGGAGTTCTCAAGAACACCACCCCGGTCAGTGATGGCACAGTCCTCATATGATTTGACCATTGTGTTTTTAGATGCAAAGAATTTGAATTTGTTTCGCAAGTGATTAAGTTAAGATTATGTGTATATGGCGATGAGAGAACGGACTATACGTGATTCTGCGCCCTTGCTCAGCGGGCGTTGCGCCCTTATTTGACCATGATTTTGAAGGAGCTCGGCTTCAACCCATTTTAGTCCATTGAACACAACTGTCCCTAAGTAAGAAGAAATATTGGTTAATACGGAGTTTTGAGTTGGGCAGTTTGCAACAGCCGATTATTTTGTCATATCCTACTTTACCTTACCTATGAGTCAGACCGTGGGATGATCCGTGGACATCGAGGAACATGGAAAAAGAATGGGCTTTTCCTCGAAATCGTTCTACAATATGGTTCATGATTTAGGCATTGAATTGTCTAACATTTCTTAATAGTACTGAAACCGAAAGATCATACTATACACAATATAGAAGTGTTCTCATAGAAAGACAAGGCGTATCTACGGTGGTGTTGGAGACCAGTGCAGGGTTGAACTCAATGCAAGGGTGCTCCCCTCAGTAGATGCAGAGCGCGAAGAGGGGCAGGATTAGTGCCACCAAGCTAAGTTCAGGTAGCGTAATGCCTGCCTTGAGCACCAGAATGGTGGGGCACGACCATCATGAGTGAGTCTTACCCGCTCTACCTCTTTTTTTTCTTCCCTCCCAAAATCCGACCGAGTTGCGCCCAGAAGTAGCGCACTGCTGCATTTCAATTCATTCCGCTTCTACCCATCCGATACGAGATATATGATACCCGACGCACTCCGGACGCACCACTCGCAGTAATTGTTCATATCCTTCGACTACCTAGCCACGGTTCAACTACCGTCAACCACTGCCTCGCCTCGCTCGTCATATCGCGACAAATCGAACTTGAACCAAAGGACGCTTCTTTAGCTGACCATAGAACGGTATGAACGACTTCAGCTAGCACGAACGAGCATTTCCCGTGGTTCCGCTTTGAAGAATCAGCTCGACTGTCCCTCTCCACCTATATCTACGGTTATCCATCAACATGGTTAAAGCCCAAGTTGTGGATAAGCCGCCGAAGCGGTTTCGGGGCATCAAATTCGGCATACAGTAAGCTTTCGCTTGTGGCATGTGAGAAAACCATGGGCCAAATAGTCTAACTGAAACTAGGTCGAACCAAGATATTGCCAATCAGGCTGTGTTGGAGGTTTCCGATCGCTTACTTTATGACATTGAGAATAATCGCTCTGCGTATCGGCATGGTCCTTTAGACTCCCGACTTGTGAGACTCACTATCTTCGTGCATGTTTGACCGAGAAGCTCACGGATTTTATAGGGTACCTCGAGCAAAACGGGAAAATGCGCAACCTGCCTAGAGTCGCTCAAAAACTGTACCGGCCACTTCGGCCATGTACGCCTTCCCCTGCCGGCGTTTCATGTCGGCTACCTCCGATTCATCATGTCTATTCTCCAGGAGATCTGCAAGGTAGGAAATTCCCGGATGTGCAAATCATGATTAGTCCGCTAACAGAGCACTTAGGATTGCGGACGAGTCCTCCTCGAAGAACCCGATCGTCGCTCATATCTTAAAGAATTGAGGCGCCCTTTTCTCGATAATCTTCGACGAACACAGATATGCAAGAGGATCAATGAGCAATGTCGCAAAGTTAGGACGTGCCCGTACTGCGGCTGCCTCAATGGCCAGATCCGTAAACTCGGTGTTCTAAAGCTTGTCCACGACAAGTTTGTCTTCTTCAACAAATCCACATCGGCCAAGAAGGTGGCCCCTGCGAGCAAAGTCAAGTTTGATAACTCTTTCAATTCCGCCAAAGCCGACAATCCAGAAATCGGACGATACCTTCCAAAGGCGATGGAGGATCTGAACCCACTGAGGGTTCTCAATCTCTTCAAGATGATCAGTCCTACTGACTGCGAACTTCTTGGGATCAACCCCGCCGAAGGTCGTCCGGAAATGTTCATCTGGCAGTTCTTGCCCGCCCCTCCTGTGTGTATCCGACCCTCGGTGGTTCAGGACAATGCGAGTAACGAGGATGATATCACCACTAAGCTGGCCGATATTGTTTGGGTCAGTGGCATGATTCGTTCTGCACTGCAGAAGGGCTCTCCTATTCAAACGATCATGGAGCAATGGGAGTATCTGCAGACCCAAATCGCTTTGTACGTAAACAGCGATGTCCCAGGTCTCCAGCAACCTGGTTTTGGAAAAACGACCCGAGGTTTCTGCCAGCGACTGAAGGGAAAGCAAGGGCGCTTTCGTGGCAATCTGTCAGGAAAGCGTGTGGACTTTTCTGGACGAACCGTCATTTCTCCCGACCCGAACCTCAGCATTGATCAAGTGGCCGTTCCCATTCTTGTGGCAAAGAACTTGACTTATCCCGAGAAGGTCCAACGACACAACATTGAGAAACTTCGCCAGTGCGTCAGGAATGGCCCCTCCGTGTGGCCAGGCGCCTCGAGCATCATTCGGGGTGAGGGTGGGTTCAAAGAAAATCTCAAGTTTGGTGATAGGGAAGAACACGCTCAGAACCTGCGCTACGGTGATACCGTCAATCGGCATCTTGAAGACAACGATGTCGTTCTTTTCAACCGTCAGCCATCATTGCACAAGCTCAGTATCATGGCGCATTTAGTCAAGGTTCGGCCTTGGAGAACATTCCGTCTCAATGAGTGTGTGTGCGGTCCCTACAATGCAGATTTTGATGGAGATGAAATGAATCTTCACGTCCCTCAAACAGAGGAAGCTCGTGCCGAAGCCTTGAGCTTGATGGGCATCAAGTATAACCTCGCTACACCTAAAAACGGAGAACCGGTGATTGCGGCAACCCAGGATTTCATCACCGCAGCTTTCTTGCTCAGCCAAAAGGATCGCTTTTTCAACCGAAAGCTCTTCACCTACCTGTGTATGCACATGGTGGATGGCGATACCCACATCGACCTCCCTCCACCAGCAATCATTGCGCCTGAGGCTCTTTGGACAGGAAAGCAGTTGTTCAGTGTGCTCATTCGTCCCAACAAGAAATCCCCCGTTCTCGTCAATCTTGAGGCAGGTTGCAAGAATTTCAAGCCCAAGGCCGGCGAGACCTCTGATATGAACCCTGAAGACAGATATCTTGTTATCCGCAATTCTGAAGTCCTGTGCGGCCGAATGGATAAGAATACAGTCGGCTCGGGAAAGAAGGATTCCATTTTCTACGTGATTTTGCGTGACTTTGGCCCCGATTACGCGATTGCTGCTATGACACGTTTAGCCAAGCTCTCTGCTCGTGCGCTCACGAACTGTGGCTTTTCTATCGGTGTTGGTGATGTTTTCCCGACAGAGAGCCTCACCGTGGAGAAAGAAAAGATGGTCTCCACGGCTTATGGTATTTGCGATGATCTGATCGAAAAATTCAAGGCCGGAAAACTTGAAAAGGCGCCTGGATGTAATATTGAGCAGACTTTGGAGAACTCCATCTCAGGTGCTCTAAACAAGGTCCGACAGCAAGCCGGTACCTATTGTGTGCAGAATCTAAGCCGAAACAATGCACCCTTGATCATGGCGAACTGTGGCTCCAAGGGTTCCGAAATTAATGTTGCCCAAATGATTGCACTCGTCGGACAGCAAATTATTGGTGGGCAGCGTGTGCCGGAAGGTTTCCAAGACCGCAGTCTTCCTCATTTCCACAAGAACGCTCGTCAGCCTCAGTCCAAGGGTTTCGTGAAGAACAGTTTCTATACTGGCCTTCATCCAACCGAGTTTATTTTCCACGCCATGTCTGGCCGTGAAGGTCTTGTCGATACTGCTGTTAAAACGGCCGAGACAGGTTACATGTCGCGAAGATTGATGAAGTCTTTGGAAGATCTCTCTACCCGATACGATGACACGGTTCGAACATCTGGTGGTGGCATCGTCCAGTTCCAATTCGGCGCAGACAAGCTTGATCCTGTGGACATGGAGCGTTCCGCTGATCCCGTGCACTTCCAGCGTACATGGTCTCACGCTGAGGCTCTCACGTGGGATAACAGTGAGCCCTCGATGACTCCGGATGAAATCAGAGCGTTCCGTGACTCTATGCTGGCGAACGAGCGAAAGCGACTGGTTAGACGTGGCTTGCTCCATAATGAAATTCTGGACTACGATGATGTCAGTGACTACGGTATCGACGAGCACGAAGGTGCCAGGAAGTTCCTCAAGACGATTCATGCTGAGATCGAAGGGATGGCGAGCAAGCTGGAACGCGTGCGAAAATTGGCTGGTTTCGAGGGCGATGTTATGGTGAGGCCTACTGCGGCAGACCACGCAGATCGCACAGCTAAAGTATCAGCCTCTGCTCTGCGAATGTTCATCAAGCTTTGCCTAGAAAAGTACAAGAAGGCTCATGTCGAGCCAGGTCATGCAGTCGGAGCCGTCGGAGCTCACTCCATTGGTGAGCCCGGTACTCAGATGACCTTGAAGACTTTCCATTTTGCTGGTGTTGCTGGTATGAGTATCACGGCCGGTGTGCCCCGTATCAAGGAAATCATCAACGCTTCGAAACTTATCAGCACCCCCATTATCTCATGCCCCTTGTTGAATGACAAACAAATCGAGGCGGCACGAGTGGTGAAGGGAAGAATTGAAAAGACGTACATCTCTGATG
Organism: Clonostachys solani; assembly: GCA_902141235.2. NCBI lineage: Eukaryota > Fungi > Ascomycota > Sordariomycetes > Hypocreales > Bionectriaceae > Clonostachys > Clonostachys solani. The sequence continues at coordinate 2,470,169 of CABFOC020000002.1, forward strand.
TATTGCAGTTTGTCGAGGATGAGTGGCGCATCGACGAGAGCAACATTATCCTCCAAATCGATGCACAGGCTCTGTCGGAGATGCACCTAGGTATTACTGTTAACGACATTGCCGAGTCCATCTGCAAACAACGAAAACTCAAAGTCCAACGCGACGACCTGTCAATTGACGGCTACCGAGTGATCGTGAGGGTCAAAGATGTGTCCGATAGCAAGAAGACGGCCAGAGTCAAATCCGATGGTCTGGAGGGTAGCGATATCCTCTTGCGAGCCAACCTCCTTCGTCGTGCTTTGCCAACTGTACCTATCTCTGGATACGCTGAGGCGACCCGTGCCATCATTGAAACATCTGAAGAAGGTACGCACAAGGTCCTGGTTGAAGGATACGGACTCAAGGCCTGCATGGCCACAGAGGGCGTTGTCGGGTCCCAGACGCGAAGCAACAGTGTGTTGGAATGCCGTGACGTATTGGGCATCGAAGCCGCGCGATCATCCATCGCCCACGAAATCAACGTGGTCATGGGTGACATGGACATCGACCCCCGTCACATGCAGCTCCTGGCAGATGTCATGACCTACAAGGGTGAAGTCCTCGGCATCACCCGTTTCGGTCTCTCCAAGATGCGAGACAGCGTCCTGCAGCTCGCGTCTTTCGAGAAGACTCCCGACCATCTTTTCGAGGCAGCTGCCGGGATGAAGACTGACAACATCGAGGGTGTTAGTGAGTGTATCATTATGGGGCAGAGCATGACCATTGGCACCGGGGCTTTCCAGGTCGTCAGGCGGCTCGGCATCCAGCCCACCGATTTAGTGAAGAAGCCCACTACATTTGAGGATGCCTGGTCGTCAGAGGTGTCCTTGAAGCGCAAGGCAAGGAGGAGGGCTTAGGAACATGATCGTTGGGGATAGTTTGTCTTAGCAAGTGGACTTGGTCCTTTGATAGACTTGCCAGGTATCCAGAATAGTCGACACTAATGGATGGATACGCTACGGGATTTTGTGTATTTAAGCGTGGGAGTTCAAGTATCGGGCTATTACTACATTCCTGTCTCGGTTCGGAATCGTGGCAGCAATAGTAGAAAACCCGCCCTTTCAAAGGTCGACGACCCTGGCACATTCTGCCAAATAAAAAATGATTCTTTCATTTGCAGGAAAGTGGCTTATCGTGATTGCAAATGTCATTCTTTAGGACCAAGACCCCTTAAACACCGTGTTGAGCGGAATCTGTATTGTCTTTTAAATATATATGTGTGCTGATTGTGTGCGTAGTATATGATACATAGTTCCATTGCTATCTCCAATGCTATCTCGTCATAATCGTTGAGAAGATCCCATTATCTTCAAACCTCTTGGACCGATGCATACTTTTTCCAAACCCGCTCAACGCCGGCCCCAAATGCTATGTAGCTCATTAAATTCATTGCATTTCGTCACCACTAAACCCTTATAATGACTCTCCATCCTAGAGCTCCAGCCTCTCGAACAGCACATCCTAGGCAGCCCCTCTTCTTTCTACTTATGAGGGCATTCCATCCTTTTTGAGCACATAAGGCTCTCACGAGGATTTCCATATCTGATCCGTATTGGCGTTTTCGGTATTCGAGATGCATCCTGCCAGGTAGATTACCCCAGCTCTCAACCAGGGCGAGAGAAGATGTCGAGCCACCGGAATTCATCCGTTCGAGCACGGGGGATATAGGAGACTCGGGTTGGTCCGCGTAATTTGTGACGCAGTCGATCACCAAGACCCGCTTGTCACCAGAGCGAGATATGGCTTTCTTTGTTGGGTCTGGATTTATTAAATCTGCAAGAGATTGGTGACGTCTTCGAATGAGTTCCGATAAGTGCACAACAGTATAGTCATAATACTTGTGTAGTGGATGACCTAATCTCTGTGAGTGGACAGGTTGGTTTTTCGAGATAGAGAAAACCTTACCAGCTCTATGTGCTGAGCGTGATGTCCTTCCGAACTCCTTCGCACCTGAAACATCTATTTGCTGGATGGTAGGGCTCTCGGGCGATTTCATGATCCTCACGCGCTTCGAAGGCGCACATGGGTGTGCTGTGACAAAACTGATGTCATACTCCAGAGTGAAAGCTACTTCCTCCGGGCTTTGGCCATCAAGCGAGACCTGGAAAATGAACTTGGCGGGGTTGGTGGGAAGATCCGGGGCTTTGGGTGACTCCGTCATGGGCGTTCCAGTCAACTCGCTCAGTGGTGAAGGATGCACATACTCCACGGACCGAAGGAGTTTGAAGGTTTGAAGCGTGATTGCAATGCTAGGGGGTGGGGTTGAATATGAATTCTCACGGGGAACAACGAAATCAGCAGGAAGAACCGTGCTTTCATTTCCATCACCCAAGATGGACGATTCCTTTTCCACACGCTTCTTCCCCCATATTCGGGCCTTTCTACCAAGTCGAGTGAGATCCTCTATAATGGATGGATTAGTCGTGGTTTGAGATCTGTTTTTCGCTCGTAGGAAACTCACCAGGGACATCTTCAGACTCGATATTTAACCAGCCATCCTTTGTATCTTCCGGCACTACGTCCGTCGAAATCCAGCCCATGCATTCTGTAGCACCTTGTCCGGCAGCCAAAACACGTCCGACAATGCAGAGAGTGCTCCAGAAACTCTTGCCACGGTAGACAAATCCTCCACAGAGGTTTGCGAAGGAGCCCAGGGTTTCCAACGCCTCACTGTCATTTTCTAGCAGTGTTGCCATCAAGAAATGAGACAACGCCTCTCCCGGAAGAAGAAGGGCGAAAACGTAGGATTTTGACAGCCATCCTGATGCGTGGAGAGCAGCAGCCATCTTGCGTCTCTGTGCCTGGACCCGATGACCTTGGCCATGATGATGGTGACTAGTTACATCCCATGCGCCAAAGTATGAAGAGCGAGACGAAGATTTCGTGCCAGTTGTGGTGGGAGTCGCCAGTGTTGACGAGCTATCTCTCACAGAACCCTGTGCGTTCTCCGAAATACGAGACTCGTAAGAGTAGATTCCAGGCCATTGAATCTTGCGCGCGAAGTGTGTCAGGCCGTCGACTTGCCGTACACCATGGCGTCCTTGAATCGTATAATGGTGTGTCGACTTCTGGGTCTCGTGATCATGGCTGTGTTTGAGCACCATCTTGCTTACCAAAGAAGCCAACCACCCGCTCCCAGGTCGTAGATTCTTTACTATCCCCTTCTGCACTACCTCTTCCTTAACAACCTCGATATTCTCCAGCCAGCTTCGAGCCAGAAGGATAGACCACTTAACTGAGGTGTTTGCCTGTCTTTCAAAATAAGCACCGTCAGCTGGTCGGAAAGCGTTGTAAGAATTCTCATCTGCAGTAATAGCATCGAGCCGAATCAGCAATTCTGTAGACAGTAGGACCTGTACCAGTAACCAGTATCGCTCCTCCGCCCTCTCCGCTGCGTTGGTAGCATCGTGAATTTCTGTAGCATCATCTAATTCATCACCATCCGTTTGGCCCCATAAGATTTGGCCCAGCCGAATGCGCCATTCAACCCTCGACAAATCAATCCACACATTCGAAGTCGCGAGGCACTTCACCAAGGAATTGATCTGATTAACAAGACTGTAGTGATCGTTTTTGTCAATGACGGGATCGCGCGGTCGCATGAGTGAGTGGAAGAGATCCGTGTAGGTTTCTATGGTTGGCCTTTTGCGCATATCGTTCTTTCGATACACGTCACCGTTGCGCTTTAGCCTATCCATGACTTCAACCTCGGGTAGACGATGCAGGTGGCCTTCTGCGGACATCATGCGCTTGCGTGCATCAACAACGGCCCTGGCCTTGGTGCCGACGCTCTCGAACCCGAACTGCTCCTCTTCCAGCGAGTCGCCGACTGGAAGTTCGAGGGCGGCCTGGTAGCCCATGGTTCCCTTCTCAAGACCTTGCATGCTAAGCATGTTTGGTCTCTCACGCGTGCGGACATGAAAATGTGCTTTGGCGTGTCTCTCGAAATTCTTGCGAGCAGCAGGGTCAAGATTCAGATCGCGGGTTAGATGAGGCCATGCAGTCACGCCGCTCCAAGCCATATCCTCGATCTGGACATGATCTGTGAGGTCACGGATTTCCAACTCTTCATTGAAAGGAAAGGCCACACTCGGATGGGGGGCGCCCGGGAAGTGGGCCTCGCTCCGAGCAAAGTACTGAGGCGCCCCCGAGAAGAGTTTCTCAATATCATCTTCAGACAGTGTTGAAGCCATGGCAAGTCTGTTCTTCCGTCCACCAGACCAGCTGATGGTACATGTAAGCTTCCCGACAGGTACTTTTGGTGGTTCCCTCGGTCCGCTGGAGTCGGCAGCAGGGGCGGAGCTCGGGCCTAGACGCGGGGTTGGCACTGGGACAGTCTTGAAGTCTCAGACAAGTTACTTCCAGCGATTGAAAGAGTGGGAGAGGAAGCTGTGAGCACAGAATGATTGACGCGAGGCTTGAGACAGACAAGAGAAGCTAGGGAAGGTGGTCCCACGCGGATCTGACGGATCGTGCCTGGTTTTGCAACTCCGGTGATCCTTGTCCCTGGGTATTGTAATAATAAATTGACTTGGTCCGCGTGACCCGCCACTAGCAATGTGTAATGTACCTACTTGCACAGACATACGTTGTCTGACGCATCCCGAGCAAGGTGGCCCAGACCGCGAGTGAGTGAAGGGTGCGCTAGCCTGGAACTGGGTGCAAAGATATTACAGACACACGCACAATGCAATGCAGTCTCACGGTTGTGCGGGGAGGAGAAGCGGGCAGAGAAGGAGAAGGAGAAGCGAGCAGCCACAAAGGAGGGGAGGGGGAAGACCAAAAAGATCCAGCTAGATCAGATCAGATGAGATGGATGGTGTCTTACAATTGCAAGAGGAGATGGGCTTGCCGCCACTACATTACCCCCCCGAGGTTCCAGGCTCCTTCAGTTGCAGTTCCAGGTCTAACGGCGGCGCCGCGGTGCCTGCCGTTGACGACTGGAGGCCAATTCCAATGGATGCCACTGCGCGGGGACACCTTCCGGCCAGCGCCCGTTTCCCTCCAGGCAAGTACCTGTCTACATGCTTTAGGCGGGTACCTAGATCAGTCTGGTAGGTGGTAGATGGTGGGCTGGAGGAAGTCGGGGGCCTCAGAGTCATGGCGGAAATAGCGTGAAGGGTCCCCTGTGGACCGCGCTTGCCCCCACCTTCCTCGCCGCCGCCGTCCAGCTGATGGCTGCCTCCTGCCTGGACGCACGTCCTTCCTTGCTTCCCCCGTCAATGCTACTGCAGCTGTGTCGAAAGTGTCCGAGGCTTGGTTTGCTCTCCTCTTGATTCTCCTGGGCTGCCTCCCCTTTTATCTGGCAGATCTCGTCCAGGGTCTCCAGCTCATGGTTGGTCTTCGCATCACTGCTTACCCTTGGTAGTGAGGTCATGCCGTCCTTCAGCCCGAGGCTGGTGGTTAATGACTAGCACGACGGTCCCCGCCTTCGGGTACAGCCAGTCAGCCAGCCATTGACTGCCGATCAGTAGCGTGAGCTGGTGTGGGGTAATGAACTGACCACGGAAGGATAAGGCGATTCTTTTACGCCTCTATGCGCTTATGTGGAGGGTTTGAGGTTCGAGGCGCAGATAACAAAGAACGGTGTGAGAGCGAGAGAGCGTCAATTTAGAATACGTTCCACAATCACCTTATTATTGATAGATACTAGTTCCAGTAATTGGTAATTACAATTCCTTCCTCAACATTCTTTAACCACGTGCCTGCAAGTGACAGCAAACGCTTCACGAGCTGCAGGTGGTAAGTCATTGGCACGTGTAGCAAAGTCAGCGCAACTGGCTTCCTCAACAAGCGGACCAGCCATTGGTTCAATAGAGTGGCTCTCTCAACGCTGAGTTGGATGGGTTTCGTTTGAATCTTGGGAGTCTCGGCGCAGGAGATCTCAGAGATGGTGGTTTATCCTACGTCATTTGCATGATTCGATTCGCACAAAGCCAAGGTAGGCAAACGCCTACTCAGTCTAGCCGTGGCTTGATTCCGGTATAAGGTAGGGCCAGATCATACCTTGACCTAAGGCGGTAATAATCGGGTCGATTGCACCTCTGTCATCACGCTCGACTATATTTCATTTGCTCCACGAACGAGTGGCTAGAGTCTTGCTCGCATTTTGATCTCTTTGTATAGACTTGAATTGGGAAAATTCACAATGTCCCTGTGCCGGGGTTGGAAGCATCCCGCAGTGCCACCACCACTATTCTAGTGTGCGATTATTAGATGTCCATCAGCAGATTCGGTTGCTTTATATAGTCGCGCTTCCCTCTCCTTCTCAATCGATCTATGTTCAAGCTGGCGGCGTGTCGTGTACAACGGTAAGTAAATATTTTGAGTCGGGAACAATCACAATCTCTTGCTTCTTTGTTCGGAGTCGAAGCAGTTTGAGTTCATCCTAACATCAGTTCGCAATTGTTTCCTTCAAATGTAGCTCGGATAGGGGGAAAATACCTCTCCATCAAGTTCTTGCACCAATTGCCCAGAACTATTCACATAGTTCCATATCAACGCGGCAAATTCCTCTATGCCTCTCGACTGGCTTTCTTCGGCTGCGTTCGCCTCGCTGGAGAAAGATGCGGTTGCTGATTCGGTTCTCGATTTCGCATTCTGAAGGGCGGATAAGTCGCCGCTAGTTTTGATGATGGATCCAGTGGCTCGGTCAAGAACAATGCTGGCCTTGACGCCAGGTTTGCGGGACAGGCGGTCGAGCTTTTCTTCAAGGGCTTCCTGCCCATTCGCCTGGAGTAAGGGGGTCAGACTTTGGTCAAATCGGAAATAAGAATTGAAGACGTACCGCTGATTTATCAGCCATGGTCTATGGAAATAACCATGGGAGTCCCCTATCTAGCTTGGGGGATGTCGGCGCATGGAGGGGCTCCTTACGCGATGACGCTTGTTAACGTTGTCGACGTCTCCACACATTTCGTCGTCGATCGCCGCACATGATTCTGCCAGCCGACACCGCTAAAATTTCGGAGGCGCCGTCCATCCCAAACGCAATAACTTCGCATCTACATCAGGATCAACTTATTACGCTGGCCCAATACAACCATATATGCCCATTTTTCTCGGTCTAGGCGAATCATCTAGTGAAAAGAATTCAATTCAGATCAAAGCACTCGTTCGATCGCAACCATGGGTTCTAGTGCGAAGAAAAAGAAGGAGAAGCAAAAGGACTTCCAGGTTTGATACTCTTCTGCCTTCCCACGATTGGTCATGTTCTTACTGTCCCATCAGAAACCAAAGCACAGAGTCGGAAAAGCCAAACCCAAAGCCTCAAATTTCACCGATACCAGTTTCAAATCCAAAAGTGAGAGACATTGATTTCGCTTCCGGAGGTCCATTAGACTAACTTCCTGCCAGCGATTGTTGTGGGACACCAGTCACTCTCTACCGTAGCACCAGACATTACCCAGCAGTTTAAACATAATCTCTCTTTAGCCTCCTCGGCAAAATCGGACAAGCAAAGGCAAGAAGCATTGTCTTATCTTACGACACAGCTCTCATCGGAGCCTGCAGTAAATCCTCTTGGGGCTCCATTACTGCTCTCTAAGCTGCTTCCTTTGATATCAGATAGTTCGACTCCTGTCCGAGCTCAGCTTTTGAAATTATTTCGGGCTCTTCCAGAGGACGAAGTGCGTCATAGCGCCGAACAAGCAATCCTGTACATTCGCGCCGGAATGACTCACCTTTCAGCTGACATCGGCAACGACTCTCTGGGCTTCATGGAATGGTTGCTCGATATTGCGGACGAGGACCTCGTAAGCTGTCCAGGGGGCTGGGTAAAAACCCTAAATACATTCTGCGCCATGCTTGGGTGGTCAATATCATCCAAGAAAGACGGTTGGACCTCTGTTGGTGCAGGGCAGAAAGTTGCTCGTGGCAAGGTCGCACAAAATCAGGCACGTTGCCTAGAAGCACTGACCAAATTCTTACGAGCGGGTTTCCAGCCAGAAACTGAAATGGTATCTAACCCGAGAGCTGCACATGACAATTTGTATCGTATCCCACGAGAGCCAAGTGCCTTTGCATATCTCAATTTGGCAGGCCCTCGTCGAGATGGTGATGCAGAGATGTACTTGGATCGTGAATCCCGGCAACGTGTTTTCCACAAGAGGTTTCATGAGCCTATCTCACGAGGATTAGAGCAGACAAAGAAGGAGGGTGGTCTAACAGGTCGATCCGCTGCTACCCTGAGCCAGTTGCTCTTGGGAGATGAAGGAATGGGCGATTACGAGCCTTCTGGCGCCATAGAAACAGAAGATTTATTAGAATTGTGGTAGTAATCGTCAACCAAGGCTTGGGCTATTTAATCTATTCGGTCTGATTGTGGTCTGGGTAAATTCATCGTAATCGTGATGATGAGTCAACAAAGACAGGATGGTGTTCTCAGCTCCTCTCCTCGGCCTCAAATACACTTCTCCCTATTCAAACTGTGTCGTCTCCTTCGAATGCTGATATCTTTTCTACCTAGGTAGTCATATGCAATCATAGGCTTCTCAGCAAGGAAGTGTCCTTGTTTAGCAAGAATAGAAGCATATCACAAAAGGCAGGCTATGCACACACCAATGCTCAATTACCTGGTAGAGCTTCCGGGTAGTTTCAGTGGTGAAAATCTGGGACAGGGTACAAACAGGCCGGAAATACGTTTCAACAAACGGGAAACGCGGAGCTTAAAAAGCTTGATTTTCTGTGTCAGGCCTGTTTTTCAAGGGAAACAATGACCTAGAGCAAACTTCCACAAATTTGGTCCTTATTTATCACCCAAGGGTGTGATTGGACGTATATCATCTGCATGGGCACTCTAATTTGGCTGCTCCTTGACGGGAAGACGAACGGCAAGCAGCGGGAAGCAGTCTGCACGCTCCCTTCGCGCCCAAGCAGCCTCCCATCCTCCCTACCATCCACCACATTTAGATATCTCCCCCATTATGCTTCGGAATTAAGATAAATTCTGCCTGTCAACTTTCAATGTCGTAGGAAATCTCACACCTGAAGTCAAGAAGTCACCATCTCCCAGTGTACATATGAACCAGCCCATCAGGCACAAGGTACCGAAGCCACATTGCATGAGAAATTGAGAAATCCAATGGCTTTTTTTCAGAGAAGATCTGCCAGTGATAGAGGTACGTACCGCGAGCATCGTTCTTTCCCTTTCCATTAGTGGCTGCAGGTGCCGTTGACAGTTGATACCTGAGGTCTCCCAGCCAAGCCGCCCCTCTCCCCTCACCCTACCCTCTCCTTTGTTTATCTCACCTTCTCCTCTCCTCTCCTCTCTCTTCCTTCTCTTTCACCCATGCATCCAGAACTTCTCGGTTTTGATAGTGCATGCTTCTCTGTAAAAGAGATCAATCTGCTGGTCTCGAAATTTGTGGACCCAATAGGTTCCTTCCTTCTCGCTTCATCGGCAGGTAAGTCGTCGTCGTCGTCTGCTTCTTCTCCTTCTTCTTCTCTTGCCCTTTCTTCCTCTCCGACGCGTTCTTCAAAAGCACAACACTACTATGAGCTTGTGATTTGACTTTCCTTCCCAAAGCAACTACCTTTTCCCCAGTCATCATCACGTTCGGCCTCTCTCCCAACTCAAGTGTCACTCTGTCACGCGTGATAGCATCTTGGGCAAGCTCCTCTTCCGCTTCACTTTCTTTCCTCACGATCAAAAAACTTCAAGCTTGGAAGCCAATCTGCATTGATCCTTCCCTCTTGGTCCTTTTCACTCTACTTGCCAGGCACTCCTCTACATGTGCCACCTCACATCCTTCAGTCTCTCTTTAAGAGCATTCCTTCTAACCATCCACTTTTGAACTGGCAGACTTTCCTTTGTAGTCCAACATGAGCACCTCCATGGACCTTACTGAGGTATCCCAGGCCCTTCCAGCCCAGGATCAGGCTGGAGAGCCTCAGGGTGCCTCTGATTCTTCTCCTTGGGCGGCTGCTGAAGCCACCAACTACGAAGTCCTGAACAACACCGAGTCGCGTCTTTTTGATGGAAGCGCTGCTATCTACGAGTTCAAAGAGGAATATGGCGATGTTGGTCCCAAGTTTGAAGAGCTCGAGGTAGAGCTCTTTGGACGGCCAGATGAGCGATCTGGAACAGGTTTGGACTTTGCCAAGTACGTGACACTTACTCCTGTATGTTTTTAAGAACCTCACTGACCAATGTTAAGTATTGCCGAGATTGAAGTCCAGCAAGAGGGTCCTGTGAAAATCGACGCCATTGGATCTTTCAAGACTGCTGGGCTTCATCCAGTAATGCTTGAGAATGTTGAGCTGGCTGGATACGAGTATCCTACACCGATCCAGAAGTACACCATCCCTTCGATTCTTCAGGGCTACGATGTGATCGGTATTGCACAGACAGGTAAGAACTTTTGATGTATCTCATTCAAAAAGTAACAGGTCAACTGACCTTAGTAATGTAGGCTCCGGAAAAACTGCCGCTTACTTGATTCCTATCTTGAGCAAACTGATGGGCAAAGCCAAGAAGTTGGCGGCTTATCGCCCCAACCCTGCCACTTTTGAGTATGGTCGTGATGAAGTCAAGGCTGAGCCTCTTGTTCTTGTTGTCGTTCCTACAAGAGAGCTTGCAGTCCAGATTTTCAACGAAGCTCGCAAGTTTGCCTATCGCACCATGCTGCGACCCTGTGTCGTTTACGGAGGTCTCCCAATCCGCGAACAAATCAACTTGCTTAGCAAGGGATGTGATATCCTCATTGGAACTCCGGGACGCCTCATTGACTTCATTCATCGTCCTGAGAAGCTCACCCTCCGTCGCCTCAAGTACATCGTCATCGATGAAGCCGACGAAATGCTTGACGATGATTGGAAGCAAGAGCTTGAGCAGATTCTGAATGGAGGCGGTAAGTCTTCTTCTATTTGATCATAAGATTTGTGCTTTCTCTAACTCGTCGTGTAATAGAACAGGATTTGGGCAACATCAAATTCGGTTTGTTCTCAGCGACATTCCCCAAGGCAGCTCGAGACCTTGCCAAGGACCATCTCGCCGCTTCCCACGTTCGCTTTCGCGTAGGTCGAGCTGGAAGCACGACTCAAAACATCAAACAGCGAATCATTCAAATCGATCGCTCGGAGAAGCGTGATGTTCTCATTAGCTTGCTCCATGATCTCCCGGGTGTCCGCACCATCATCTTCGTCAACAGCCGACTTGAAGCTGATAGTCTCGATGACTTCTTGTTCAACAGCAAGCTTCCTGTTACTTCGATTCACGGAGAGCGCACCCAGGTTGAGAGAGAGTATGCCATGCGAGCATTCCGTTCTGGAAATGCTCCAATCTTGGTTGCCACCGGAGTATCTGCCCGAGGAATTGATGTCCGTAACGTGATGCATGTCATCAACTTCAACCTTCCATCCATCGAACATGGTGGGATCGAAGAGTATACTCATCGCATTGGTAAGACATTAGTCAAAGCTTCATTGCTATGTTAACTAACAATCTTCTAGGTCGGACTGGCCGTATTGGTCACCGTGGACTGGCCACCTCATTCTACACCGAGCACGACGAACCCCTTGCCAGCGTTCTTACTCGCACACTTCTGGAGACCGAGCAAGAAATCCCGGAATTCCTCCAGCAGTATGTCCCCGACGGCTATGCTCAAGGCCAGGGGAACCTCAAGTTTGAAACCGAATCTGATTTTGACCCCAATGACCTTGGCGCCAATGAACTTGGCGGTGGCGGCGATTTTGGTGGCGGTGGCTGGGGAGGAGATGCCAATGCCGATGCCAATGTTGGCGCTGATGCCTTTGGAGCAACTGAGCCTTCCGGAGATGGCGCCGCCTGGGGTGCGGAGGCTGCAGCTCCAACTGCTCCCGCAGCTCCAACTGGGGACGGCGGTGATGCTTGGGGAGCCAACCCATCACCTTCTGGCCATCGAGGTCAGAACGCCGACCCCCCAACTGACAATGCCGGTTGGGGAACAACTGCCGGCGCCGACGCCAACGCCAACACCGGGGGAGGTGGATGGTAAATCAGAACGTATCAGCAGTGGCCAATGCCTGACAAGGTCGAAGGATTGTTGAGTTAGTGAAACCAGAGATGATGAAAGCTTGACAAGAAATGGTCAAAAGTAATGAGTGGCAGATATCGACCGATGCAAGGATAACGTTTGGTAAAATGACTGAAAATCGCAAAGACTGGAATATCAGTGAAAATGGACAATGGACACTGGACACTGGCCTAATTAGCTGACAATGAAAATCTCAATTCGAATCAGATCTTCCCATATCAGTGACTTGCCACTAGATTTCGTGTGAATAACCAACAACAGCTCTTACATCTCAGGGCCGGTCGCCCAGAACATCCAAATCTTGAACTGAAGGTGTGGTTGTGAGTGTCGCCAAAATCCATGATCAACGTAGTCTTGTCTCGAAAGAAAGGATTATATTGTGTAGCGGGAAAATCTCCATTTTGCACCATATATTAGACTTGGAGTAATTAATTTACAGGACACGCCCTCGTTTCTCATGCTACCCAGTTTCCTTCTCCTCCTCCTCACATGTTGCTAAGAATTTTCCCCAGCCCGGATGCCTTTCTCAGGAGACCTCCATATCCTAACTCGACCACGCCTTGTGTGAAGCGCCAGCTCTTATCCTGATTTGGAACGGGGTACTGAGCAGGAGGGGGGATCCCGGTGCGGATGCCCAGCCAGCCAAAGCGGTCTTCGCAAATGCTCTTCATGTTGCAGATGCCACGGAGGCCCTCCTCGCCGGCGAAGCGCCCATAGCCAGAGCCTGCCACTCCGCCGAAGGGGAGCTGGACAGCATAGTAGACAGCGAAGTCGTTGATGGCCACCATGCCGGCCTTCAAGCCGCGCACGATGGGCTGGAGGGAGCGGTCGCTCTCGGAACCGTGAACAGAAGCACCGAGACCAAAGTTGGGGGCGTTGGCAATGGAGAGGATATCTTCAGGCGAGGACGATTTGGCAGGGAGGACGGTGAGGACTGGGGCGAAGCACTCATGCTGAGCAATGGCCATGTCGGGGGTGACGTCGACAATGAGTGTAGGCTGGAAGTAGAATCCCTTAGGGTGATCAGGGTGGGAGTAGCGCTTTCCGCCAGCAAGGAGACGGGCACCCTTGGAGACGGCATCGGCGATGAGTTCCTCGAGGCGGGTAAACGAAGCATCAGAGATCATAGCGCCCATGTCGGCTTCGGGGCCGAGGCGGATAGCCTTGACACGAGGCTCGAGCTGCTTGATAAGGGTGTCGTAAACGGCAGGGGCGGCAATGACACGCTCAATCCCGATACAGTTCTGGCCGGCAGCTTGGAAGGTGCCCCTGAGTACGACCTCGACGATACGCTTGAGGTCTTTGCGTGCCGAGTCAAGGATGATGAAGGGGTCCTTGCCACCAAGCTCGGCGACGACGGGAGTCAGACTCTTGGCAGCGCTTGCGGCGACATGGTGAGCGACGGATTGGGAGCCAATGAAGGTGATGTGCTTGATATCTGGGTGAGATGTCAGGTGTCCAGCGACTTGAGGCCAGCACACGATGGTCTGGACAAGGGCAGGGTCTTGTCCATGGGCCACCAGAGCGCCCCGAGCAATGTTTGCAAAGAATTGACTTGACCAGGCCGTCTGTTCCGAGACCTTAACGATGATTCCGTTGCCCGCGAAGATGGAGCTGATGATGGGGCCGATGAGGTTGTGGAAAGGGTAGTTCCAGCTCACGAGGGCAGCTATGACTCCCATGGGCTCGTAGACGACCTTGTTGCGCTTGTAGGACATGAGGAAGTTGGTGGGACGGCGCGAGGGAGCAAGAGCCTTCTCGCCGTGCTTCAAGGTCCATTCGATCTTCTCGACGGTGACGAGGATCTCGCCCAGCTGGGCGTCGACCATTGTCTTCCCGCTATCCAGGCACGCGATTCGGCAGATTTCCTCTGCGTTGTCGAGGACATAGCGCTTCAGAGAGGACAGGATGGCCTTCCTCTGCTCAAACGTGGTCGTCTTAAACTTCTCCTGGGCGTTGCTGGCGGCGGCAATTGCTCGATCAATACCTTCGGTCGTGGAGGGGTTGATGAGGCCGAGGAAGCGGCCCGTGGCAGGCGAGAAGCATTGCACAGCGGAGCTACCTGGTAGCTTGATCTTGGGCTCGTCGACGATGGTTTCCTTCTCAGGCAATCGAGGCGGGGGAATCGTGTAAATAACAGTCGGTCTGGGCGTCGCTCTCGCGGCTTTGCGGGCAAGGCTGGCAATGGAGCCGAAGAGGACAATTGCGAGCAGGGCAACAATTACCTGCACGGGGATTCTATAGGAATGAAGAGAGACATTAGCGAAGGGCCGTGGTGGGCGATGTTGGGGTAAAAGTATGTGCGTATCATACGATTCCTTGTAGGGGCTTTCATTGATCTGGTCGGTCAGCCGCCGCCAGAGCTGCATCACAGCCGGCTCCGGACGCGCCATTATATGGTTAAATCGGCAGAAGAGGACGGTGTAGGCCTAATTGAGCAGCTTCGGTGCAGATTCCGAGGGAAGCGGGGGAGTGAAGGCCAGAACAGGATCAGGCACACGACCTCGTGCGTGCTGGTGGTTGAGGAAGCTCGGTGTAAGTGTGGGCAGGGCCAGAGTGTTATCTGATAAGATCCTTATGTCTGATAATTAGTGAGGTGGGGAGCCAATTTGCAGGTCCCCGCCTGCTGTCCATCCAGCTTTCGGGGGAGCTCGGGGCTGCAACACACCACTTCTAGCAGTCCGGATAGCCACCAGCCGGCACATCTTGTCCCTGCATTGATATCCTGTAAAGTAAACTATGGTTTGTTGATCGAGAGAAGGCCCAAGACCACATGACAAAGCACTATATGACAAAGAAAGAAGGAGATCACCGACTGATGCCAGATCCCCACTCTCTGCATCAGAAGAGCGTGTCGGTAGTGGCCTTGATTCCTAGAACGGCTCTAAAGAGCGAAGGTGCACAGAGAGCAGGTCCATCATATATGCCCACTGCGACGAGGCGCCCAACAAAAGTTGCTAGATTGGTTTGCTGGATCATGCTTAGCTGATAAAAGTCGCCAGTAAACTCGTTGACAAGACATGCCGAAAACAGTGGTAAATCGGGGAAGAAAGTTCGCCCATCAGAGAGGGTAACAATCTCTCCCTCCTTTCCCGTCTTGTCGCTCGACTCAAGAAGTGGCGGCTTATACTGCAAGGGCCCAGATGCTCTTGCAGCTAGGACACAGGATACGATTGACCGCTGCTGGTGGCTGGCAGTTGGTACATACATAGCTCCCTGGATGCATGCATACCACACTTCTCCAAGGTAGTGCTCAAGTCCGCTCAGAGTCATCCCGTCGGTTGTGTACCTACTGAGAAGATGCGCAATGAGATCCGATATAAGCAGGTCGATTTTGCTATCACCACCATCTTCATTAGCCCTCTGGGCTTCTGCAAGAATAAGTTCCTTTATTGTCTTAGAAACCACAACTTCGGCGGCCGAATCGGTCTTGGAGCTAGACATTGCAGTGGTCTTGAGAAGCGTTGGATAAAAGACAGAGAGAGGAATGGGGGATATGCTCGAGAGTGTGTATTAGATTTAGCGAGAGGCCAAGTGGATTGGAAGCCAACCGGTGTTATATATCGCATCATCTAGCTATTTTCGTGTGTAATCTGCCTAGGCAGGCGTTTATGCGAACTACTAACTGCATGACTTGAATGTGGCAGTACATGCATCTCTATTTAAAAATCACACAGGTAAAGCTATGGCCTAAATTCGCAGGAAACGCGGGTTGAGTAGTGTGGATTAAAATACCAAGATAACTTGTTGCTTTGACTTTGTCATATATTTCAAGGAGAAAGCTGAGGTATACCATTGGTATTCGTTCTATGTACAACTATATCCATGACCAAGCCTTTTCAAACGCCCCGCCGCTCCGAACGCCCTATTGTGTTGTGCAGAGGTATCTATCGGTTCCAGGGTCTTCAGCGAAGACAAACACTCCATCACTGCTACTTCAACGCAAGGCTCCTCAATACAATACAGGCAAAGACAAGACTCCAACAAGTTACCGACCAGAGTAACTTCTCTCCAGCCTCAACAAGACAAAAAGAACAACGCCCCCAATGTAGTTGTGGTACTCAAAAAAGAAAAAAGCATGCATAGTCGGAGGAGCAGAAATAATTCGGAGAGAAAGGATAACTAGAAACTTTGAAAAATATAAAACAAAACGAATAAGAATTGCAGGCAGCAAGATAGGAAATGAAGATAGAGATATCCTCATGCAGTATTAGGTTGGGACAGATCCCAAAAATCGACGTGGTTTTGAAGCCTAGGAACGCAACTGACGACTATGGATAAGCATCGAAGCCAGCCTCAAATTGCGTCAACTCCAATCAATGGTAACCTAGTACAGGAGGATTTTATTTGTGAGAGTCATGGGATCGTTCATGCAGATCGTCGATGCGTGATGCTTCACGCGATGATGCCAAGAAGTCGACATAGGGAAGATGCGTATATCTGTTGAGAATGGGTATAACGATTCAGGCTGAAACGAAAGAGGAGATGATGCTGACAAAGACTAATGATTAACTATTGGTTGGCGCTTTTCGACAATGATAATCCACGTAGCCTGGGTCCAAGCCGGCCGGTGTATGTCCTTGATGACTCAATACGCGACAGCCGAGCCGCCGAAGTAAAGTCGTCACTTGCTTCGAAACTGGGCCTGACACGCTCCATGGAAGCACGTATCCGATCATACGAGGGCCGTGCTCGATCCATAGATGGTCTGACTGTCATGGTCGCAGGTAGCACCTCCACCGAGTATCGGTTGACAGTATAGCCCGTCGAGTCGCTGCCGTTCTGGCTGTGCTGAGGGCCAGTCGCGCGAGTTGTCGTCGAGGGCGGGTAAATTGGGCGGCGATCTTCGTCGATACTTCCATATGCCTGGTGCTTCGGCGGTTTCGAGACCTTCGAAGATTCAGACCCGGATAGTTTGGTATCAGTTACTTCAGGATATGTCAAGTCTTTGGGTTTTTTCAAATGATCGAAAGCACCCATCCGATCTTGCTCTCGGATGATATCCACGTCCAATGGGAAAAAGAGTTTTTGGATGCTCTTGATGGCAAACCGGGGAAGAATGCACATAACTGGAACAAGACAAAAACTGGCCCAGAAAGTCGGCTGAGCATACACATGCTTAGCCACACCGTAGAACATAACAGCCGTGTCAAACGACGTGTACACCCCAGTCCAGAAGAAGATGAAAATGTCGCTGATGAAAATAACCAGCAGCATGATCCAGTCCCACTGATATGTGTTCATAAGAATATACAAGTTGATGGTGAGAACTGCTGGGTGGGCGATGTAGGCTCCGAAATGGAGTCGGTCTGATGCGTCCAAACCATCAGTAGTCACTGCGGTTGCCAGGCGGAACATAAGATATGGGACGAAGAAGCCAATGACAGACTGGTAGGTACCGTCGAGCATGTAAAACCTGCAGCATGTCAATACTTGAAATCTACGCAGAGGGTTATATCAATCTTAACATACCAAAACTTGGAGAGGGTCCACTCCAGACGCTCGATACCACGTCTGTACAGCTGAGGTACAGCCAATGACACCTTATCCGAAACATCTTGGTCGAAAACACCCAACAGACCGACGGGGACGGAGGTGAAGACAAGGTTGAAAAGGATAATGTAACTGTAGTCGAAAAGATTCGTCGAATCGAACTCGCAGTAGATCATATACCAGAATAGTACAAAGGACCAAACCATGTTCTTGTAGAAGAAATTGGCAGTACTCTCCGCCATTCGGCGATATGACCATCTACCGTGAACGAGCACCAGTCTCTGGAGGAAACGGAACTGACCAATAGCGTAATCGGAAGACATGGCAGCTTGACGACCTTCCAGACCAGCAATTCCCACACCAACGTCGGCTTCTTGAATCATGGCCACGTCGTTGGCTCCGTCTCCGATGGAGAGAGTCATAACATCCAGACCGTTCTTGACCATAGACACAACGGCCGCCTTTTGTGCGGGACTGACACGGCAGCAGAGAACAGACTTGCACTGCTTGCAAAGCAGCAGGAACTTCTGCTTGAGGTCCTCGTTCAGCACCCAACGGAGTGTGAATCCGTCGATAACAAGACCGTGTGTAGGCCCAGGAGGCTCATGGTTTTCTTTGGCGGCCGCCAACTCTGCATCATCACCTGTCATGTTGAACAATTGCAGCTTCTCTGTCAGAATCCTGTCTGCTTCTTGGACAAGGGCCTCTTCGTCGATAGAGCCATCTTCCTTCTCATCAAGTTTGATATGCAAAAGATCCATGCTGTTATTGAGAAGATTGCACGAGAAACCAATGTTGATAGCCGTCTCGACCTTATCACCAGTCAAAACCCAGAGCTTAATACCAGCGTCACCAAGCAGTTCAATCGTCTCGGGCACGGCGTCTTGCAAACGATCCTCGATGGCAGTGCCACCAATGAGATAAAGGTCCTGCTCGATTAGTTCTGCAACAGCCTCGAGCTTCTCTTCACGTTCTTCGAGCGCGGCGGCAGCGACATCATGTTGCTTCTTCCAGCTATAATACTGCTCCTCAGTCAACTCCTTTTGAGCAATGCAGAGCGTTCTGAGACCCTCCCTGGCAAACAATTCCAGATGGTCAGCTGTTTCCTTGCGCATGGTTTGCTGTTCGCCCTTCTTCAACCGGGAGTAGATGATGGAATCAGCACCCTTGCAGAAAAGAATGATTTTACCGTCGGGCATTCGAACGATCGAGCTCATTCGCTTCCGCGTTGAGTTGAACTCAATGGTGTTGAGGATCTGGTAATGACGATCCTCTCCAAGCACGTTCAGGTTGATACCGTCCGATGAATAGCTCAAAACTACAAACCCCATATCTCTGGCCGTGGAAACCAATGCTTCCTCATCCGGAGACTGGGCTTTGAAGATCATCTTAGGCGGGTCACTCAGGGTTCTTTCAGGAATGACAGTGTGGCAAAGAGCCAGGGCCAGCATGAAGTTCACATTTGACTGCTGCTGTTCATGACCAGATTCTCCATTTAGATCGGCAACGAAATCGGGGGCGATGAAATGCAAGTCGTCGTCGTGGAGATAGGGGTTGTCATTCATGTGTCGTAGCTTTGCGAGGGTTTCAACCCTGGCTTCGGCAATTTCTCCGCGAATCTTGGCTCCCTCGACCTCAACATCAATACCCTGTCGCTTCTGCATACCAGCCTGTGCTTCCGTATAAGCCTCGCCATATGGCTGGCCGTTGATAGTCGCCTTTTTGAACTCCATGACATTCTGAGTGAGAGTGCCGGTCTTATCTGAGAAAATGTACTCGATCTGACCCACATCATCAGAGATGTTCCACGATTTCGGAACGCAGGGCTGGTCAATTGGCTCGTAGTACATTTCAATGTCGTTGTAGATGAAAATGGCCTGTAGAGTTCTCACAACCTCCATGGTGATGTAAAGGGAAATCGGGACCAAGTTCTGGAACAGGATGACTGCAGCCCAGAAGTTGACGAAACCAGTCAGGGGGGGTGAGCCAGCCGGAGAGTCGTAATCGAAATAGTGCAATGAAGCATCTGTCTTGGCCCATGCAACGCCGTTAATGATAGCTGCGAGCAAACACATGACGAAGAGAATGACGAAATTGCAGATGACATGAAAGTTCAGCTCCCGCGCGATTCTGGCACGCTTGGTGGGTGTCACGCCCGCATTCATCATGATCTTGGTATCGTGACCAGTGAAAACCACGATTCCCAAAGCCCACTCGGTATTTCTGAGATTGCAGCCTCGCAACAGAAGATTGTCGATTGAGATGGGCTCAACCATCTCCTCGGGCTCGTCATCCAAGAACCCGGGAACTTCCTGGATCCACTTGGCAGCTCCGTTGTACTTGTACAGGTTGGGTTGAGGAGGCTCGCTCTCAATTGTAAACTCGGCTCTTTCGCAATCACGGGCGTGCTTCATAGACTTCCCGCAGCGAAGAGCTTGGCGAACCTTCAAGTTAGTTTCACCATCCAAGTTCTTCGTCTCGACATAGCAGGCACCATCCGGATCGGAGGTTGCGAGAATGATTATATCGGCAGGAAGCTCGTCATCATTGTAGATGCGAACAAAGTCGCCGACACTGAGGTTCTTCCAGGCATCCTTCTGAAATCGAGCACCGCTTACTGGTCGCTTAAAATTGATCACATCTCCTTTCATATCCCTCACAGCCTGTGCGCGCCTTGCCGCATCAGAAGTCGGCACCGCGAGTCGAGCGTGCTGAGTTGGGCCTGGAGATGGAACTGGCGTCATCTGGATGTCTTCAGCAGCAGAGATGAAGGATTCGC
The DNA here is from genome assembly GCA_902141235.2 of Clonostachys solani. Taxonomy (NCBI): domain Eukaryota; kingdom Fungi; phylum Ascomycota; class Sordariomycetes; order Hypocreales; family Bionectriaceae; genus Clonostachys; species Clonostachys solani. The sequence goes on from CABFOC020000002.1 coordinate 2,490,485, forward strand.
GATGTGAGAACGGTGTCGCGAGCGAGTCACGGACATTTCGCTTTGTGCGTGCTGTCTCGACGGACGGGCGTGGTTCCTCCAGATCAGCGCTCTTTTCTTCCTTGATCTTCTTCCTCTCCTCCCGGGCCTTCTTTGACCATAGGCTCTTGATCCCCCGCCAAAGAGTGGCGAAGAAACGCGAAGTTCCCTTCTTGATCCTCCTCCAAAGGGAAACCTGGTCCTCCGCAACATTAACGTTTGTCCAATGGCGCAGCCGGTGCACCTGAGCGTTATTCAACTCGATATCAAGGATCGTCCTTCGATAATCCTCAATCGCGTCTTTGATTGCCGTCAATGTCACGATGAATATGATAGGAACCGCATTCAGTGCCGGATTCTGGACACCGAAGATAGAGAAGCACTAAAGAATAAAGGTGTAAGGTTTCGCCACGTGAGAGAGCAAACAGAAAGCAAGAAGAAAGCACGTACCCCCAGAATGACGACAAAGAGAAAGTAGATGTTGGCGATATTGTGGAACTGGAACCACAGGTTCTTCGGGACGAAAGAGAGGGGCGTATACTTGGCGGTACGGATCTTGTTCCGGGGATATGTGTACAAGGGACGACCGTCGGTATCCTGCATCTCAGGAGGGAGTGGTTGGTTGAAATATAGCGTGCGACCACCGTTCTCTTCTTCCTCCTCATCCTCCCCTTTGCCCTTGCCTTCATCTTCGGCCTGCGCGGCATCGCTCTTCGAATTCTTTCTCTCGGGCGAGTCCTGTCCTTGGTCCTCCTTCTCGTTGTTACTTTGCTGCATACGATCCATCAGAGCTGTCCGCTTAGAACCACCGCTTTTCGTAGTCATCCGCCTTGTGGCCCATCTCGATCGACTTGTCGAGTTGATCTGCTGTAAAGACTCCCCGTCACCCGCGTCTGGCGACGGCGGTACCGGTGGAGGATTGCTCATTTTGGTCCTCGGCGGCCGCCAACTCGGCTCTTCGCTATGCTACTTGGCTGGTTTGTGGTCGTCGATGGCTGCTGTCGTGATTCCAACGTCGCGGGCAAGAGCCCGTTCAGTCCCCAGGTGTCGCCAGCCAGTGTGATGTGTTTGGCTAGGTGCTGTCGGAGGTTTCGGATAGACAAGGTCGAGGCGCTCGTGAAATCGCAGACTACGCGACGGGGCAGATCAGGAGGAGATCTGGTCCAGAGGCAATTGAGCGTCAAACAGTGTCGTGGCCGATGCTCGTCGACGTAGCTAAACTCCAGGAGCCGTGGGAAGGCCAGCGCGAAGTGTTCTACGTATAACGCAGGAAGGGGGAAAATTACTACGCGGGATAGATGGGACTTGGCAGGCTGACAACTGGGATCATGTAATCCATCCCAATGGGCAGCAGGAAAGTGGTATCAGCTCGTAGTACCCGCTGGCTGCTCACCTAACGACCGCACCAGTGTGGGTGCCCCGTTAGTTGCAGTACTTGCTCTCCCGGGCTTTCCGGGACCTGCACTCGGTCGCTGGGACAGGCCAAGGGACCTTGGCTCTACGGTCTGGCGGGCCTTAACCTGCTAAACGATCAAGCATCAGCAGCCCGTTCAGTGGAGGGCCGCTACAGGAAGCCGCTCACTACAGTGCCACCAAAAATATGACCCCATCCGGATTCGTCAGCATCCAGATGCCCGCCAGGGAGGTAGGTATCTCCGTACCGCAGCAAATGCATTGCCATGGCTGGTCAGGGGGCCCACCCCTTCCTCCAAGGTACTGCCGCGCCAAAAATAGGCAGCGAGGTACAAGGTTCGCCCTCTGCTGGTATGGCCCGAAGTCCCACACTCGAAACGAGACGCTTGCCCATGCCCCTTTTACCACACTCCAGTATGGACGTGAAAGACACCCTCACCGCTACGTACCCTTACCCTTGCCAGGGGGATTTGAACTGCCAAGAAGGAGCCCTGAGTGAAAGCCCGAGCATCCTTTGCAATCATCATCTTGCGCAGTGTTACGGCATACGCCAAAAGGAACACATGTTCCACACCACCCGAAAAAGACGTGTGATGATGCCGACCAAGCCCTACCGACACTGCTTATCGCGGGCACGGCGGCTGACAGAGGCACCGGACTGCAGGCGTATTCCACGCTAGGCGTCATCGTCGACAGTGTACATTGACAACCGCAGGATACTCCGTAGAACGCCTCAGGATTAGGTGAATTCTGTGGATGCCAGTTCCAACCGTCTTGCAATTTAGCTCTGTTTGGGTCTAGCGCTGAGCCCCTGTACGTCGACGACGGACCAGAAACGGGGCCCGAGGACGGCTCCAGCCTCCCACCGAGAGGACGCAGGCCAAATTTGGCATGCAAGAGGCCACGGTACTACTGAGCTGGGAATGTTTTACATGCTTCACGTGCCGCATAAGAAGATCTATCTTACCAAGATCGAGAGCATGGCGCAAGCTGACCTGCATCAGCCACCATACGACACAGCAGGATGCGTTGATGCGAGTTTGTTGGTGACTGCCGGCTTTTTTTTTTTCTTTTTCGGCATTTTCCCACTATCAATTTTTGGCTTGAGTCCGAACGACAAGTCCGACATCGAAAATTCGGGGGCCTCGGGGTCCATCTATCTCCGTAATTAGTGTACTCCTACTAAGCAACCAAAATGCGAAGGCAGGTAGGCAGGCGTCTGATTGATAATCCTATTGGATATCCCGGAGTCCAGCCTGAAAAAATGCACAAGGATGAAAAGGGCAACGGCATCGACGGATATTGGATCACTGCAATAGTCTGGAATAGCCATGTCTCGTCGCGGCCTTCACTTTTTTGAGTGAGCATCGTACATTCTCGCATCCAGCCACATCGTATTTCAAACCCAGGCAGCCAAGCCTACAATCGGCAGTGTTTACTCCCGTACGGTAAGGATCTACCCTATCCGCCCACAGCCTCATCGAGCCCACGGGTTCTTTGGCTCGCGCATCTATCTGGATAGGTCGGACCTTCTAAATACGTTTGGGCGCGAAACATCCGCTTCGCGGGTCATGCATGCGGTCATTATTCACTAGAAATCTCCAGCGGCTCCGTTTAAATTGCTCCCCGCCCACAGATGTCAGATCTCCATAAATCTCTCCGAATGCATCAAGCCCCCGCCAAGTTCTTTCGCCAGCGGCACTAGAGATATCTCATTCATGTCGTCGTTCTTCAAGTAACTTTCTTATTCAGGGCACCATTTGACAGTCGCAGGTGTCAAACTGAATGCTCAGCAGTGCTCACTTTTACCATCGGGACAGGTGCAACGAGGTAGTATTCACTTGGCACTAAAGTAAGAATCTATGTATAGATAGCGCTAAGCATCATTGAAGATCCTCCTTGACAGGTTCTATGTCAATGCAAAATGGCTTTCATGGCCTGCAGCTTACTGCTTTTGGCTCCTCTCACCTCACGATGCATACCATTTGCCAACACGAACGTCGGTCCTTTTGCACCGGCTCGCATTGTTAAGGCTCATCATGAGGCGACCCTCGTCGTGTGCTGATCACTGGCCGTAATACTAAGGTACCTAATTTAAAGAGGCAGGCTGCCTGCCTATCTACGCGTAGCGTCTAGCTCCCATCGTGTTGTAGAAATTGTGACACCCCGATGAAATCCATTCCTTCATATGCTTCCTCGGCAACAGGAGAACCGTACACTAATTTGTGGCATACCAAACATCAACTCTAAAACAACCCCGTTTCACATTTGACCAAAAGCCTATGTTACGTATGCTTTAAAAGCCACCGTGCCCCTCGTGGGGACACAGTGGTTCAGAGTAATCAACGTCTGACGGGTCCGCCACAATTCAATTGGCCCTCAGCCACAGCTCCCCCTGCTGAACCGTTGATTGGCTGAGCGGGTGTCAGTTCAGACGACCCCTCCGGTCGCGGGGCAATGTCTGTGTCACAAGCGTGTTCGGCGTCGACGATTTGCCCGCCAAAATCTATCGTCTAGTATTCTGCGCATTTTAGATTTGGTCCATTATTTGTTTGTTTCCAAATCTAGCAAAATACTCACTCGGGTCTTTCGTTGCTCTAGCCAAAAGCCAATCACATAACGACAACATGGCGGACCGGTCCCTTACCAAGAAATGCGGTACGTTCAGCCTCCTCCATACCCCTCCCAAACGCAAAGCAATAAATAATAAGCTAACAGACTTCACTTGCAGGTGTCCTCGGATGCACAGGCTCGGTTGGCCAGCGATTTATCCTCCTCCTCGCTCAACACCCAACCCTCAAGCTCCACGCCATCGGTGCCTCCTCCCGCTCAGCTGGCAAGAAGTACAAGGATGCCGTGCGGTGGAAACAGGCTTCCCCCATGGGAGAAGTTGGCGAGCTGGTCGTACGCGAGTGCAAATCGTCCGAATTCAGCGACTGCGACGTCGTCTTCAGCGGCCTGGACTCAGACGTCGCAGGCGAGATTGGTATGTGGCGCCTTGGTCACCAACCGAGAAGGAGGGGCTTATTGGGCGTACGAGAGGGAAAATGACGACTGGATGCAAAAGCTAACCGTTTGATTGATCAGAGATGGAGTTCGTCAAGGCCAACATCCCCATCTTCTCCAACGCCAAGAACTACCGCCGCGATCCCCTCGTTCCCCTCGTCGTCCCCACCGTGAACCTCCCCCATCTCGACCTCATCCCCCACCAGCGCTCCGTCTACGGCCTCGAGAAGGGCTTCCTGGTCTGCAACTCGAACTGTGCCGTCATCGGCCTCGTCATCCCCTTCGCGGCCCTCCAGGCCGCCTTTGGCCCCATCTCCACCGTCAGCATCGTCACCATGCAAGCCGTCAGTGGCGCGGGCTATCCCGGAGTCAGCTCCATGGATATCATGGACAACGTCGTGCCCTTCATCTCGGGCGAGGAGGACAAGCTTGAGACCGAGGCCCGCAAGATCCTTGGTCGTGTTGACGACTCCAAGACCGCCTTTGTGGAGCAGGAGGGTCTCCGCGTCTCTGCTGCATGCAACCGCGTTCCGGTCATGGATGGTCACACGGCATGTGTGTCGCTCAAGTTCGAGCGCCAGCCTGCCCCCTCGGCTGAACAGGTCAAGGAAGCCCTTCGTAGCTACACAACCGAGGCCCAGAAGCTCGGTTGCCCCTCAGCCCCAGAGCCCGCCATCAAGGTATTTGACGAGGCGGACCGGCCCCAACCCCGTCTGGACCGTGACCTAGGTAAGGGATACACCGTAAGCGTTGGCCGCGTACGTGAGGATGAGGCAGCCATCTTTGACATCAAGTTTGTTGCTCTGAGCCACAACAGTAAGTTAAACCCTTTCGGCAATTGGAACTAACGTGGTCAGCTAACTCTATATTGCTAGCCGTCATTGGTGCCGCCGGTTCTTCCATCCTAAATGCTGAGGCCGCTATCCTCAAGGGGTATATATAAAATATTATTAAAGCAACGAAGCAAAGGACGAAAAAATATTAGGGTAAAATCGGAGTTCAAAATACAATCAAGCCTGGGCCTACCACCAATCCTTCTCGTGATGTCCATCCTGGCCCTTGTTGATGAAGTCTATGCAGATTGATTCACGCTGCTCTAAGGGGACCAATAGATGAATCGTGGCTTATAGTCGTGGCAAAAGGAAGTTTTCTACTCGAATCCAACGCCGTCGAGTGAAAGCTTTTGATGCATGGATGGCTATATCAGAAGCGTCACGGACGCCAAGGTAAAGCCAACATTCGAAAAGAGTAAAGGTGCCACTGAAAATAAGACTATTGCCCCCATCCAATTCCCGTGATATACTGCCTGCTTAATCCCTAGCTCCATACACCATTCATTGTACGCCTTGCACCCAAAAAAGAAAGAAGGGGAGAAAGTTCCCTCGAGCAGCAGCGTTATCCCAGAAGCAGCAGTCAGCCGACACTAACCAGAGTGCCGGGTTAACAAAACAAAAAGAACACAATAAAGGCATTATCGAAGGTTGTCATCAAGAGTATGTTATTGTGTCCTTAACGGCCGTTGATATTCCTGGACAGTATGTTTAACCAACTCTCTTCCTGTCGGGTATCGTTTTGTTCAGAGAGGATGCCTTGCTCTGGGTCTGGGTCTGGTGCGATGGGACGAGAGCTTGAGCCTTCGGCAGCAGCTTCATCATCGCTACTATCTTGGTAAGGATCATAGCGATTGCCTGAAGACGAGCTGTGAGCAAGGGAGCGCACAACGTCTCCCTTACAAATCGGGCATGTGCGGCGACGAGTAGTCAGCCAGGGAGTGCTAAATATTGATCAGTCAAGATTCTTCAAAGGATCAACCCAGGTCGAAGCTTATCATCATTGTAACTTACATGCAGTCAGCGTGGAATTCGTGCCCACATGGGAGACTCATTACTCGGCTGATACCGTCGACATACTCTTCCAAGCAGACCACACATTCAACCTGACGGCTCATATACTTCCGCCACTCTGGGGAAATTCCAGTGAACTTCTCATGCTCGCCTCTACCGCGCGATGGTGAGCGGTGAGCGGGCACTGTCGATCCTGACCCTATAAGATTCTCACTTTCCAACACGCCAGTCGTAGTCCGAGATCGAGGTCTGGATTGAGATGAGCTCTGCTGCAAGAGCGGAGTGGATGGCGAAGTACTGCTTGGGGAAGGTAATCTGGTAGACGGGGTAGGGGAGGCCGCCACGGTATGATAAGTCCGGACTGGAAGGCGGTCAACAACCGACTTGGGTGCTCTCCATCTTCTTCTCCGAATTCTAGCACGGAGAATGAGCAGAGCATAAACAACCGTCAGAGTAACCAGGGGGCTGATGACCAGGACCAATAATGTGTCGAAAAAAGGGCTAGCACTGCTAGTCGGGGTAATTGTAACCCAGAGCCCCTCATGAGGTTCTTGCACAGGATCATTGGGCATGGAGGGCTCCTCGATATCATTTGACTTGTCTTGTAACAGCGCTCTCTTCCCTTTGCTCTCCTCAGTCTCGTGGCGGGTACCAAAGAGTTTAGCGATGAAGCTTCGGCGTTGTTTGCCCTCCTGGAATGATGAAGACCGCACCTTCGAAGAGACTGCCCGTGCAGGGCTGTATTCACCACTGCTGGGCGTAATACTGCCACCCTTGGGCAAATGGGCATGATTCGATGCAGAAGATGTCTTGGGAGTGCCAGAAACTTTATCATCTTGGGCGTTTCCCTTTGGTTTGAGAAGATCAGGGTCCCGCCAATCTTCGACGCCAATCACAAAACCATCGGTCGAAGACTTGGAACTCTTTCTGGATCTGTCCATTGTTTCTTTGATCATTCTGTCGCCTTCCTCATTCCAATCTGTGACCATCACCCAATCGATGCGACCACTCCTGGGTGGCAGGCTCTTGTCATCAATGGAGCGCGATGGTGGACTATAACGGAACATGCGAGAAAACCAGCCCCTATTGTCCAACCGTTTCGAGAAAGGCTTTTCATCTCTCGCAAAAAGAGAGCCTTTGTCTTCCGCGGATTTGGAACCAGTTTTTGTTTTCTTCGTTAGGGTCTTCCCGGGCTTGGTCCTGTGTTGAACCTTGAGCACGGGTCTCCCACTGTCGTCCAGCGAGTCTTCGATGAAGCTGCCAGGCTGTGTTAGAGAGGAGAGTAAATGCGCTGTGGTTCTCGCCGTGAAAACGGACGGGATTGTGACATTATCCACATCGTCACCATGAGCAAACATCTGGATGAGAGGTCCGCCCTTTTGGTTATCGCCCACAATCACCGCGATGGCACCCCTCCGCTGTGCCCACATAACCTTCTCCAAAAATCCACATCCACCACGCATCAGGAGAACAACCTTGCCCTGTATCTCTGCGGCTTCTTGGATTGACTGGATGTCGGCATGGGAGGATGTCTTCAGGCCATCGTGAAGATAATCGTCTGTGCCATCGTTGGGAGAAGCTCCGCCTTCAAGCTTCGACTTGAGGCTGCTCTCTCTGCCATTGCGGTCAATCTTATCGCTGTCGCTGCGTTTGGGAAATTTCGACTTGGATTTCGAGCTCGGAAGACGAGAGTTCATAACTGCTTCGATGTCTTTTAAGGAAGTTCTCTGGTTTGTGCCATCCCAGCCCGGTAGGTCGCTGCATCCAAGCTCGCCCTCCCCATCAACAGTATCTTCTGGAAAGCCGCTTCCCACCCACAGCTGCCCGCTCAATCCGGCTCCATCCAACTTACCGCCGAAAGCCGCCGGGCGGGCGGCAAAGGTAGTGCTGTTGTCATCCGTTAAGCTGATGGCTGCATTTGGAGGGAAAAGCGAGAATGGGGTGTTGTAGTAAAGGAAGCCCCAGATTGATTTCTCAGATCTGGTGCGGGTGGTTGGAAGTGGCGAGGCACCAGCACGAGCGGACGAGGATACGGCGCGCGCGAGAAGGAACAAAGAGGAGGCGAGAAATAGGATGAGGATTACAATGCGAGGAGTGCGCATGGTGCCAATGATCGGAGGTATGGCAACGGGGACCCGTTTGCCAAGACCCAAGCCCGATAAAGTAAAGACAGTGAAGGTGACTGACGATGGATGGGAGGTCGTGAAGCCAGTCACCTCACCAACGTGTTGACCAAGGGGAATATATAGCTATCATCGAGCTCCGTCTATCGCGGGGCCTCTGGTTTTTTGGAATGATGCCCAGCGCGACGCTGCGACTGCGGCGTTGAAGCGATTAGATCAGCACTCGTCCACACACGGGAAATGGGTCCTCTCGGGCGCAATTAGGCAGGCAGTAGATGCACTTAGTACGTCAGGAAATACAGATAAAGGCGCCAGAAACGAGGGCGGAACGGAACACAACACAAGGAGACGGTGGTCAAGGGCGAGAAATAGATCACTAGGCTTTGTCGGAGTCTTGAACGAGGATGGAAGGAGGAGGAGAAACACTGAGTGAGGTGAGGAGAATGAGGTGACGTGCAGCGTGCCTCTTCGCCTGGGCTTGCAGTGGGGTACCGCCCGACCTGATACTGCCCGCCGGAAGGGAGGGGCGTTACGCAACCTTACTGTTTAGCGCAAGTTCCAGGCGGCATGCCCCAGCTCCCCAGCCTAGACCCTCCTGGACCGCAGCATCTGAACAGGGCATGGCACCGATGAATGCGCCTGAAGGATGGAATGATAAGACAGACGGCCCGCGTGAGGCCTCCCCAAAGCGTCTAGACGTCCACTATCTCTACATCGCTAGAATATGTGCACATGTGCTGTCACAAGGCGCTGCAGTAGGGAGAATTAGCATGGCAGATGATGCCCATGAGGACCACATACAAACGCAGGGTCCAGTCATCGCTGGAGCTATGCCAGTTGCAGTCCTGTCCTGGTGACGTGAGGTCATTTAAGGTACTGCTACGCCTTGGCGTTGCAGTGCGCGAGCCTTATCATCCATGCACTGTTTACTTTTATGTTCCGCGCCAGTAATTTTCAGAAGTATGCAGAATATTAACATTTCAATATGGATTTCATAGTTTTGTGTAGATCTTCTTTAGTTAGGTTGCCTTTTTTTTTCACATCCCACATCATATGCAGTCTCGGGCTGGGTGGTTTGTAGCTTCGGAAGTAGGGCTCTCACATGACAGCTAGGGAAGTTGCCTCTGACATGTCGCCATCATGCCATCGTGACCCTATTTTGGCTCCTGAATTGACGGCACTCGCCGATGGCATACACATGAAATTCTAAATGCCGCAGTAGTGTAGAGTATCGTTGCGGCGGAGGATTAGAATAGACAGGTTCCTAGATCGGAATTCCACATTCAAAAGATGGCAAATGGTTATCAGATGACGTACATAAATTGTTGATACCGCCGTGTGATACAATCTTCCACTTCGTTATGATGGGTCGGAATCCCCTTCAAGTTAAGCCCAGGCCGATGAAAAAAGCCAAAATTTATCAACAAAGTCTTGCCATGGATATTTATGTCATGGATATGCATGTCTTGAAGTCAATTGGGAGGTCGTTGATACGCTACGTGGTTTAGTTTTATCCCTTCCGAGCCTTAGGTTGATCGACGTACCTACCCTACATCCCAAGTTCTCGCCCCAGATGATAATATGGTTTCTTAGATGCGAATAAACTCGGCCATTTCTGAACACGTATAACAATTAGTCGATGAGGTATTTTTTTCCTATTCATAATGATGATAGAGTTCATGTCAGTGACGGGGAAACACGGCCCTTTTGATATTTTTTATTCTCACCAGCTAAAATGCAAATCAGGTACCCATGAATAGGGATTGATCTATAACCCAAGAAGGAAATGCCAACTATGAATGCGACCGCTTATATATATATATGGATGCTAGTAAATGCCGTATCTCAGAGGTTCATGTCAGAATCATCTTCCTTCCCCCTATCCCAAACCCTCTTCTCCCCAGCCTGGGACCATCTCACATCCTCCGTAAGCTTTTCACCCCCAGCCTGCAATTTTTGGATCTGTGCTTCTCCGAAGCCAGCCGATCGCAACCGCGCTTCTTGGTTTTGTTTCAGTTTCTGTCGGTCCCTGAAAGCTTCGAGAGCATTATCCCAGTCTCCCCCCTCCTCCTCATCCATCTGGACGTCGGTTTTGGGGTCGTAGGTCTCCGAGAATCGGTGGTCTATGCCCGAGGACCCTGCCAAAGCACCTCGACCCCGGGGCCGAGGAGCTGGCATTGGGCCGACAAGTTCATCCGCAGAGTCCGAATCTCTCTGCGGAGATTTCCCCTGTCGCTTCGCAGATGTGTCCCGCACGAGAGGGGAGCGACTCCTATGCCGGTGCTTCCGTCTCTCTCTCGATCGTGACCTCCGTCGTATCACCGGCGAACTAGATCTGTGTCTCTTCCTTCGACTATGCCGATGTCTCTCATCATCTGAATCAGAATCGCGATCACGTTCCCTCCTTCTTGATCGTCCCGATTCTCGGCGTGTCCGGTCACCGTGGTTATCGTAGTCATCATCCAACCTTCCATGTCTTCTCCTGTCTTCATGACGGTCTTTGAATAAATCCTTTGATGACTGTGTCTTGTGGCTACTTTCGCCACTGGCACCAGTTCCGTGTCTTCGAGAGTCTCGACTCCCCGAGGACGACTCGCCGTCCTCGGTGCGCCTGCGTTTCTTGCCTCCCAGGATCGCATGGATATCGCCCAGCTGTCGCCGTCTGATGTCACGTGAATCTGGGTTGCTCTTCAGTCGCTTCACTTCTTCCGAATGCTCTAAGTCCTCTAATCGAGCCTTTGACTCGGCGGCTTCTTTGGCGAGTAGCGCCTTGTTGTGAGTATCGGTGTCCTTGATGATGTGTCGGAGAAATCGGGTGTTGGGCTTCGGCAAGTTTGCGGGCCTTTAGAGGGAAAAGAGTTCGTCAAAACCAGTCGGGCGATTGGGTTTGATCTGTAGCTGCTTACTTTTTGTTTGAGCGAAAGGCGTCCATTCCCATGGCCGAATACTTCAACGAGCAGTCTTGGGCATCCTTTGCCAGGAGCTCCGCGACGTAATCGTCGGTCAGCAGCTCATGGTTGGCCATGGCGGAGAGTTGAAGAGTAGTCGCAAAGACCTCTCACCCAGAGATGTATAGAGGAGAATGGGGCGAGCCGCATCTATGGCTGATGTGTTTATTCCAGCGTGTGATGTTTGATCTGGTATCCAACCTGGATCGGCTTTTCTTGCGCCACCGCAACGGAAGTCGCTGACTGCCCTGCTGATGATCCGATAAAGAAATTCCGATAACGGCCCCCCACACTAACCGTATTTAGTTCCAAGTAAACATCCACATGCCAAATTGCGCGTGCGCCGTCTGGCTCAGTTAACATCATTTCAAGACGACGCTTCAGAAGAAGCACAGGGACCACAACCCGTAGGAAACGACCACAAGAGTCCCCCTAAAGAGTTTCATTTCGGTCAATAGGGCGCGACATCGAACCTCACGGCACCATGGACTCTACAAAGGCGGCCAAGGTCCTTCGCCAGCTGGAGGACCTCCAGGCCTCACAAGACATCAACATTATCAGATTGAGCGAACCCATTTCCAGTTCGGTCCCTCAGGACGGGCGCTTGAGGAATTCGGATGCCTCCAACGTCTCTCTCGATGCACCGACCCCGGCGAGTCTCGATGCCGACTTGGCACACTACAAAGAGTTGTTCGCGAAACTACGATTCTCATACGTGGAACAAGTCACCAAGGAGAAATTCATTCGCGCGATCGTCGGCGACCCGCCATTGATTGTCACGATGCAAGAGAACCTGGACCTGGAAAAGGAAAATGCAGTAGCAAAGTCAGAGCTCAGGGCACTGAAACTGGACATGGCAGACATGGTCACAGAGCTCGAGCGCAAGGGGCGCGAACTGAGCAAGCGATACGAGGCGATCCAGCTGGACACGATCAAGCTGAAGGAATTGCCAGAGAAGGCGCGGGAACTGGAGGATCGCATCTCAGAGCTTCAGGCTGACCGGCAGCTCAATGGATTGGACCCCAACCATAATCTGCCTCTGGGCAAGACGCAAGAGCTCATCAGCCGGAGGAAGCGCGAGCAGCAGGAGCTGGCGCGAGAGCTCGAGGCTCTCCAATCCAAAGCTCCCCGAAAGAGAAAAGAGGTCGAAAGACTGCAGGCTGAGCTCCAGCCGCTGGAGGCAAAGCGGCAGAATAGCACGGCCGCGGCCAAGGAAGCCAGGAGGCGCAAGGAGGCAGCGCTTGGAGGGGTGGCAGATGACCTCGAGCAGAGAGCTCGTTGGTGGAGGGCCAGCGAAACTGTCCTCAAGCAGGTGCTGGACATCAAGACCTGAAGGAATGGGGTCAAAAATCCCCTTTGATGCTTTATGACCCTGGCATGCGTGCGGTTCGGCGTTTTAGGAAGCATTGTGTTGGTTTTGGGGGCAACTTTGGGTTATTGGGATGGGGCAGGAGAGTTTCATCTTACGGAACAACAGAGGGACTTCAGTTGTTTGGATTTCTTTTGGAGTATTATTATTCAAGAAACACCGGTTCAAAGGCCCCAATTCTGTCCGTGCCTACCAACAGATAGTACCTTTTTTCTCACGATCGGGAAAATTGACCCGACTGGCCCCCAAAGAACAAACCAAATCAATGTCCATAGAGCGAGCTTCGAATGGCTAGCTCTATCCGGATACAAGATTTGTTCTTAGAAGAGGCAGTAAATGCGCCACGTCATCTGGCGCCAGCCATAGCGTTAGCCAAAGAACCCAACCTGGGTTTCATGCCACAGCCTCTCGACCTGAAATGAGACGGGTTTGAGGCCAAGATGAGCCAAGGCGAGCTCCGCCACATGGCCAAGAGGCTTGTTGCGCCGGAATTCATTTCACCATTACGCGTATTGCCTAGCACGGCGCCCGGGCATGCCAAATAGTAGGGGGATGTACATTGACATTGCGTTTGGCGGTTGGTCCCCTGGTCGAGAATGACACACACCCACGTTACGGCAAACGCCCATAGCTGTCCCTCCCGCCAAGCTTCGAGGGGATTGTCACTGACCTGGGAACCGAGACCGAGACCGTAATGATTGGGCGGCACAAGTGTGTCCTGCGAGAGCGAGGACGGGACTTGGAGAGTCTAGAACTTATCGCCCAATAGTATACAGGTCCGACTGACCTGTCTTGCCTGCCTGCCTGCCCCCGGGACACAAAAGCCATTGACCTGACGCCAAGGGTAAGGTGAGACTAGGCGGGAGGCGGAGGCGTGATTGGCTTTCCTAGTCTTACTTATTTCGGCGATGCTTGATGCCATCGAAGACGGCACGAGAGCGACATGATAATCTCGCTAGACAGGTCCAAGGAACCTTTCCGTTGGCAGTATCGCCATGGTGGCGTTGGCGGAAGCAAAAGCAGTAAACAATGTCAAATAGCAGGCTTTGCATATGTACATCAATGAGACTAATACGGTGCGCATTCATTCACAATAGCAACCCGGCAATTATAGTCTCTTGGTGTGTGGACTGCAATGTCACCCACGTTGCATGGTAGGAAAAGAGCTTGGGTGAACTGAACTGCAGCTTCCTGGCAGCATGATGCATCCTGCAGCCAACCTCGACAAGTGTGGGGTGCGTTTATCACACGATTGTAATACCTGCCTGTCTCCTCATTGCGACCTGTGGAAAGCCGGGGCGATGTAATGTTCTCTGGAATGATCCTCTAGCTGCATGTCTTCGTCGCTGGAGAGTGCGAAAGCTGGCTGAGCCACTTGCCCACGCGCGGACTCTTGCGAGGCCATCACCAGGAGGGCATCGGGTCTCGTAATCCTCGCATTCGTATCTCGCCCAGAGTTCGCATCTCTCGCGACAGCTCGCGATGGCCAATCACGCAGCTCGCCCAAGATCTGGAGAGGTCTATCCGTAGCAAGGGCCCGCCCCCTCACCATAACACCTGTTGTTTGCGTGCACAGGTGGAGGGTGCTACGATTGGTTCCTTCTTCTCCCTTTCTTTTTCATGTTTCAGCAGCGCACGTCTCTTCTCATCGTTGAGCTGTCATGTGTAATGTAATCATAGACGACGCCTGCATATGCGAGCCGTGCCAAGTGCCCCCCTCGAGGTAACCCCTCGCTACAGCACCCAAAGTCTCATTCCCCCGCCCTGGACGGAACATCATACGGTGCCCAGGTTAACCTCCATCGGTTGAACCTTGACGGACGGTGGCGTGCATAGTTGGAGTGAGGAGAAGGCCACCGGCAAACACGATATCGCATGCCGCTGCTTCCCTTCCCCCGCATCAATGCCAGCCGGTTCGCCTCTGATAGGAGGTCGGCGGTGGGCGGCGCATGCATTCCCACCCGGCGGCCTCAGCTGCATGCAGATGGCGAAGAGCAAAGTTTTGGGCTAAACTGCAAGCATGCCCTCCCAAGTGTGATGGATGGGGGGACGGCCCAGAGGTGTGTGTGTGTGTTTGTGTGTGTGGGTGGGATTTTCCCAACGGTGCAGCCCCCCAGGCACGAATGGCATCAAAGTCTAAAGCCTTCTGGGCCGATTCACCCTGGAGAGGCACATGAAATGCAAAGCACGTGGCCATAGAACTGGACTGTAGAATGGCGAGATGGCCTTGTTTTCTTCGCCTCCTGCGACGTTCAGCTGGATGTCTCATTCGTGGTGTTACTATTGTTCCTTTCGGCCTGTCACTTTGGTCGTATGCAAGATATCAAGGTTTTTGGGTTCTGTGATTGGCATGGATCAATTTCCGCAAGTCGCACTATCAGCTCGAGTCACCTGCTACTGTCAGCGCATCAAAGTTTGATTTTTTTCATCGCCAATCCACAGCCGTGATTGTGTCAATTTCCATCACAATCGCACTTTTGATCAAATGTCACCTGTTGCTTCGGTACTAACATTAGGCTGGCATGGGGGCCTTGGGCTCTGGGCAGGCAATGTCAATTGTCCGTGCTTTCGAGACCTTGACACGAAAGGTTAAATTTAATTATATGAACATCTTCATACCACCCCTGGCCAATCTCGTAGTTGGGCCTGCCATTGGGTACCCATCCAAGGTAGAGGGATCTCCAAGGCCGCATGTCGATCCTGGGAGGACACAACGGGTTGAGACTGACGCGAGGTAAACGAGCCCACGCGGGGGGGAACTGGCCTGAGCCAAAAACCCGCCAGATGCGCAGGGCTAAGGTGGCTTGCCCGCGGTCCACGGCGGTCCATGGAGAAGACCGCGCGGAAGCTACAAGACCCCGAAAAGCTCTGTGAGCAGGCTCCCGTAGATGGCTTTCGGATTCACTGTTAGGGCCGCGTAAACTCCGCTGACTGAGCAGCGAGCACCGCCCCCGAGTTAGCGGCCTTGGACCCCAGTTCGACGCCGCATCTAACGAGTTGCCCAGGGTTGAGCGGTAGATCCTTTGATATCGACACTAGGAGGGCAAGTTTGAGTGCGCTGGCGTGGACTAAGCCGGTACGGGGAAACAGTCGAGAGGAGGCCGCTGGCTGAGAATAGATGCCTGGTGCAAGGACCTGTGAGGACGGGACAGAGTGGATCATCAGGGTAGGGCTTGGGTCATGGGCGGGATCAAAAGAATTCCCGAGTCCGGTCGCATTGAAACTGAACGCCCCGGGAGTTCCCAGCCGGGGTCGTGTCATAGACAATTAAGAGAGGCCAGATATGCTTCTGATCCCGGGGCGGTGGAAGTTGGAACTCAATCAATTGACTACTTGCTACCAAAGCAGAGAGCGGCCGTCCCATTGTTGGAGTCTGGATGGGCGTATGCACATCGAACCTACCCAGCTAGGAAATAAGTGATAACGGCTCGATGTGGGGGATACTGCCCCAAACGGCAATAGGTCTCGACTTTGTAAGCTGTTAGGGATTAATAATTTTTCGTGCTTTTTCCTCATTCTGCACGAATCCATCCATCTCAAATCCCCTCCCATGCACAGGCCCGGCAGTCTCCACATCCGGTGATTTCTGTCATAACTTATTCGGAGTCAGAGATGTGCGAAACCCGAAACCAAAGTCCGTGACCTACCACCGAAGGGTAGGTGTACAGCAAAGTAGGTAGCACTCACGGCCCTTGGTTTCGTTGGAGCAAAACAGAGTGCATGTTAGTGCATGGCGGAGCTTGCCGCCTGGTCTTGTGCCCGTCATGTGGCTGCACAATTTACTTTTCTCCTCCCCCCTCCAAACCCAACGCCCTCTCCGCATGTCCGCTTGTGTAAGCAGGCCAGCAAGTAAGCTGTGGTCTGTGTGCGGGCGCCGAAGGGGAGGGGGTCCCAGCGATGAGGTCAGGCACGGCGCAGTGGGGGAAGAGTCGAGGGAGGCGATTAGCCTATTCGCAGCTATCAGCGGCGGTTATCTGCTGCAAAAAACTAAAACCCTACGATTGCCTCCGCTAAACTGAAAAGCCTGGAAGGGGAAGGGCATTCGAGCGACAGACCACCTGTGCCGCGAAGCCGTATTGCCGTGCACCGGACTGTTGAGCTCGCAGCCTCGCCCACCCACAGAGAGCCCGTGGTGACCCCTGCCCTGTAGATTTCCAATGCTGGTGGAAGAAGCTGGTGGAAGTTTGGAGGTCATTGATTTGAGCATCCGTTGATGTTGTTTATTATCGACACCCCCCTCCCCCCTTGCCGTGATGCTCCACCACAACAACCACCTCGTTCAGTTTCCGCCCACATCGATATCGGCACTACTGCATCAGACCAGCAAGTCTAATTGTGCGTTCAAAGCGGAGCGGGCGGAGCGAAAAGCATGGGTGTCGTGATGTGATGTATGATTGTACAACATGACCAGGGGAGGGGAGGCTGGCTATCGTCAATCGATGGCTCATGCCGCAATGCCGATTGTTGATATGCTATGGGAGTAAATACGATCGCGCTACCAGTCTGTATCGAACAGAAATGTTGCTATCAATGTCCATGACGTGTAAACCAGGGCGAGCAATCGGAGCGATGTTAGCCCTGCATTTCCCCTCCAGCGTCAGTGCACGTCTCTCCAAGCCACGCACGTACCGGTATTTGGAATGTCCTGGGAGAGACTAACAGGCCATGAGTTTATGCGTCGAGGGGTAGGGCGGTGTCGTGGACGCTTGACAAGTCCGCCAGAACTTTTGGTTTCGTCACATATTTGGGGTTGATTACTGAGTGGGGTTCAGAGAATGTTTCAATTTTTCCCGTTGTATTTGGTCCTGGATACGCACTCCCGCGTGCAAGATCCTGTCTATATAAAAAAAAATCGCTGGTAATAAATGTTCACAGGCGATGATGAATCCCCCCAAAAAATTTCATTCCAATTGTACAAGGTAGAGGAAAGGCCCGTATTAATAATATCATCGCCTACCCCCAACGCCGTGCGATCATGTTGCTTTGTGTTGATATGCAAGCCCACCTTGACCACAGGAAAGAGAAAAAGTGAAAAGAAAAAAGCCCCGGGAGAGAAGAATAGCGTAGTTTCATGAAGTCGTTTATTCCCAAAACCAGTAAGCCCTGCTCTTGTAATTTTTTTTCTTGTTTTTCTTTTTTTATTTCTTTTTCCTTCCGAGATGCTCGTTTTTCCATGCTCGGTTCCTCGGACCCAATTACAACCCCGAGAGCTCATTTTCGTAACCCGAATAGATCATTGGATCTCCCATGCCCATCATTACCTCCGGATTAGGACACGACAAAACGTGAGGCTTGATGAAACCGAATTCTGACTCGAGGATACCCTGGCTCAACATAATCTGGCGTTGCAGGTCGGCAGTAACACCATCCATATTGTGCATGAATGGCATGGGCATATTAGTGGTGTTCGTCGTAGGCTGAGGCTTAGCTGGCATTGCCCACGAGGGGAAGTTGGCGACCTGGGGTGATTGAGAAGGGAACATGGCTTGCGAGTCCAGCTCAGCGCCGCCTGCCTGGCCCAATTCGAAGTCGGTATTGCACGAGGTGAAGCTCTGGGGAGATAGCGTCATGTGGTTGGTGTTGTGGCTTCCAAATGCGGCTGCTCGGTAATCAGGTTCGAAGTCGGAGTGGTCGAGTTCGGAAGACGAGGCCCTCTCTGCGCGGGGCTGGCTTGATACTGACGAGTCGGTGTCCTTTGGTTCCTTCTGCGTGTCGGTCTCCAATCGTTGCTGTTCCTCAAGTTGGGCAGCCAGCTCCTGCATACCGCTTTCATCTTCGGGGAATACCGAGTGGACGGGCAGGTCGATGTCGCTATTAGGTCGGATGCAACCAAGCTTCTGTGCAATATCGTGAATCACTGGTTGCCCACGGTCGTTGAGCTCGGGCTCGCCCATCTCCCAAGACTGCGAATTCCTGACCATGCTGTAGAGCTTATGTACAGTAGCTATTAATGCGAATTGAGTGTTCTCAAGAACCTCGGCGTATCTGTTGAGAGTCAGTATAATTCTGGATGGGATGTTTCTCTGGCGACGTACCCCCTAGGCAGTTGCTTGTATTCCATCTTCTTCCTCACACCGGCAGTGCATACAAGTCCATCGTCCTTGCATCGCTTACAAGGGAATTCACCATCGCACTAAACAAAGTCTCTGGTGTTAGTTAAACGGATATAGCATAAACAAGTATGAAACTGATGGGACATGCCTTTGTTTTCTTCATTCGACACCGCTCGCAAGCCTTCCAGACTCTCTTATGACGGCCGTCCATGCCAGTGGTGTGAGCCACCTGCTCGTGGTGATGGGTGACGGCAGCACTGGAGCTGGCTCGCTTGGATACCCGATGTACAGGCTTCACAGACTTGCTCGACGACGAGCTCTTTCTTGAGGAGGGAGATGCTTTTGACTCTTCAGCCGGAGGCGAAGGTAAATTATGTGATCCACCCATTGCGATGTCTGAGTCTAGTGATTCTTCGACAGGAATGTGAACCAGATGTACGTGGGATGAGGAGATGACCCAGGCAATTATTGAATGGCTTGTTGTGTAATTGAACAACGATGAAACACCAGTAAGTAATCAAAAGGGAGACCCGAGTGTTTGGGAATGATTCACATCAGATGTCCAAGAGGAGGGAAGAAGGAGAAGGAGGGGGGATGTAAGTGGTGAGAGAGGCTTGGATGGATGGATGGGACCCGGAGGTATATACGTAGAATTGATACAAGACAGCAAGGGGAGTAAGTCCTCTGAAAGCTCGATTGATTTCTTGGAGATGGAGCAGGGTTTAAGAGAGATATGAAAGGCGGAGCAGCACAAGTTATGTCGCCGCACGGAACAAGAAAGACGTACATACCGACCTACGGGCACGCTCTCATGTACCTCGACAACAGGGCAGAGGAGGACACAGCGCCTGGCTGCAGATGGGGGTGTGTCCATAGCGGACGGCATGTGGTTTATGTCCGAAGGAGCGAGTTGGCGCTTTGATCTGATTTTGTCCAGGTACGTGTCTGTACGTACCAGGCTACGCGACCCGCCCGGCGAGAAAAACGCAGAGCTGCGACTAGGTTGAATGGTGTTCTCCAACCGGGCGGGATTCGATGAAGCACCGCTGGAGTGGGTGGGGAACCAATGAAAAGGGGGGGCGTGGCAGGAAGCGAGTGCGTGCTAGGAATCCGAGCCAGTCACCCGAGCGGACTTTCAGCTGTGGAGGCAGCCGGCCGGCACCCACTGAGCATGTCGTTCAGCGTCTTGCAGCGCTGCCCTGCTACCGTCCTGTGCGCTGCAGGAGGAGTGGAGGGGTGTATGTGCGCTGCCTTGCGAGAGCCGCGCGTTGTCTTTACTGGGCATCGCCTGTTTAGCTTGGGGGACCTAGTCGGCGGGATTGGTAATGCTTAATGCGGAGTCCGTTATTCTTGCCCATTATGCGGTTGTTGGAGCTGTTGCCTCGCCCTGCCAGGGAGCGATGCCACTGCCAGCAGCGTATATTATGACCCAAGCAAGCATCGCTTGGCTTGCGCATCTCAGGAGATGGATATGCCTGCACCGGCTGGGGATGACGGGGGCCGCCATAGCCAGACTGCCGGGTTCTGGCTCCCTGGCGATGAGCCCTAGAGTGCAATTGGGAATATGCTCTGGCTTCTTCTGCGGTGGTGCTTATTCTGATGGTGGCCGCAGTAGTGATGATGACGATGATGATCATTTCCAGCTCGCTGCGGGCGCGCGCGCGCTGCCCCACCAGATGTTGAACCTTTTGTTATATCGGGTAGGCGGCTTCACGACTCGGTGAGATGACTGCAAGCTGCTTATGATCTAGAAGAATCAAATAAGAGTGATGGGAGCTGCCCCGGCCAGCACGCCTTTCCCCGCCCGCCAATGCACATCGCATCTACTTAGACAGGCCCTATCACGCATCACCAAAGCAGAAGATCTGGCGAGCGCTCATGGCCATCCGCAGAGTCACCTGCTCGTGCGGTGAGTGGACCTGGACTGCGGTGAGGACCGAGAGTCTTCGGTCCTTATTATGTGCTGGAAAGAGCTAAGAAAGCATAAACTAGCATGAGCATCATTATCCCCAGATTGGTGGCAAGAACGACTACACATCCTGCCTAGTACAGCCTTCAAGGGCCAGGGTCGCGTCTCGTCATGGACCTCTGTCTGTCTCGAGGAAAGGTGAAACGAGGGCACACGGTCAGAAAGCTTGGTCCTTTGCACACAGGGACTGCACTGCCTCTGTCGGTGACATTTTGCGTGCAGATGTCCCCATTGGTTATACGACTCCTCGTTGCTCACAAATTACCGACGTAGTAGGTGCTTACATGCACCTCCTGGCAGTGACCGTGTGACAGTCGCCCTCGTCTATTAGAGTATTCCTGGTAAGGCTTGGAGGGGTGACTCCAAGGCATCTCGTCCGTCGCATCAACGGGTTCGACCGAAAAACTCGGTCCAAGTCGCTGCCCTCATAGGGCTCAGGGTCCCCGAAGTCCACGGAGGTGCTGTAGAGCGAGCGATCATCAGGGGCAGGTGGCTGGTGATCACAAATCCAGGCCTCCGTTTACAAATCAATCGCCCTGATCTCTCAGCATGTATCCATACCAACGACGGAGTTAGGGATATATCCAGTGCACCACCACAGTGGGTCAATCCCGGCGGGATTTGATCTTGAGGGGGGGTGTCAAGCATCCATCGTCTGTCTGTTCCCCATCCACAAGTTCACATTCACGTTGCTCTATAATTCGGTCGCCCAAAAGTTTTTGTTTTTCTCGGGTGCAGGTAAGCATTTGTGATCCCTCCGCCCTTCAAGTCATTTCCGCTGTGACGAATTACAAATCAGGACGCCCGCCTCCCAACTCAATTTGAGTCCCTGCTAACTGGGTAGCTGGCACAAGCGACCACTCCATTCCGCACGCACGGCGACACCTAAAACCACATGGGACGCCGTCCTCCATCTTTTTAGAGAAGGAGGCTTGCAGATACAGCTGGTCGGGACCCTGAGAGGCCCTGATGCCTGAACCCTGTTTTGTCCATGAGACAAGTCATCTATCGGCCAGCCTTACCATCTCGCGAGTTCGTAGAGCGAGGAGGGCAGCTCTGCGGGCGCCCAAACTCTAGCAGTCGCGAGATGGCTTTATTATGCTGATCGACGGCCGTGCAAAGGAACATGTCGAATCGGGTATTCACCTTGACGATGTAGACTGACATGTTTTAGCTTTTTTTTGGCGGGGAGCGGGCCTGCAAGCTCCTAGTCCTGATCCTAACACCGTTCTGACACCCGGACTTGAGTAAGAGCCGAGTCCGAGTCGGGATTTTATGGCAGTCATCGATCAATTGTCCAGGGACTAAGGGACCTGCACCTAAGGGACCAGATACGCTCCGTTTGGGCAATCCGTGAGCCCGTCCAACAGAGACCTGTGTGGTTGTGCCGTAGTGTGGTGCTGTCCCCGTGCAAAGTGCCGTCATACTGGAAGGTCCCGAGGATCGGGAAACGGTCATGCATATTCCCTCCCCTTTCCCCAGTGTATGCCAAACATAATGCTGACGGTGTCACCGAACGCCATTCTATTTGGGTTCACTGACCAGAGTCAAAACGAACAAGGTGCAGCCAGGTCGCTCCCCGGGCAAGTCGACAAGTCGTACACGTTGGAAACATCGACATGAGGGATCCCTGTATCTCGGCTGCCAAAAACAAAGGGAACAGGGCAGGGCCACCGCACGCTACGAAGCTGGTTGATCACGATCTTCTAATTCTGACCGTGCATGGGCCAATTCTTCGCCAGGATGAGTCAACATGGGCCACAACCCTCAAATCGAAGCTTCAGTATTTTCTCTCGTCCTATGTTGTCCCATAGGCGCCACTTAGCTGCTGATAGCAACCGGACCCTAACAAAATGTGTCCGGGACTTTACCCACAAGGCATCGGGCGTGAGCCACATGCACAAGCGGATGGAGGGAGTCTCGGAGTGAATTCACTGTGATTGGGCTTTTGTCAGCGGGAATCATGGAATTGGCATCCACCACTCTGAAATCCCCATAACACTAATTGTATGGAACCATGTAGTGTGTATGGAGAACATACATAGTGTGTGTGAATACGCCCAATGCAAAGGCAGCAGAGCCTTTCTTGCTGGCCGCTTCTTGAAGCCCACGCCCCTACATCCACATCTCCTATGTAGTATCCGCCCTGACAAAGAAAGGCGGGATTCCGCTTCAGGTTGCACAACTTCTGCATCTCCAAATGCCCTGCCATTTATAATCAGCAAGCCATACATACGGCTGTGCGCCTGCAGAGAACTTCTCGAAGCGGGCGTATGGCGTATGAGTGGCTCTTACTTCTTTCCCTTCCCCTTCCCCAACTTACCTTTCCCTTACCTTTCCCTTTCGTACCAGTCCAGATCACCTAGCTAGTGTGCGTATTGTAATAACTCCGAACGAGGCAGTTTGTCAGCGGAATTACGGCAGTTTGCCTACTCCACCGGCTGTTTGGTTGCATTTCGTCTGGCCATCCACAGCAATTAGGTCGCTGCGGCCCGGCAAGTCGCATCAACCTCATGACCAGGGATGATGGATAAGCGGCTCTCGTCCTTGAGGGAGGGGGCCACCATATGCAGTAGGGTAGCTACGGGCGCACAACTCTCGCACGAGAACGATATATCCCCGCCGAGTCCAGCCGGGTTTAACCAAACTCCCTCGGTGGTCAGTAGGGCTGGATGACGTTTCTGCACCTTCTTGGGCGATCGCAGTGCCGATTCCGCTCGGCATATGAGTCGTTTTTTTTTTTCCTCTGTCGAGGTTGAGACGACGAGTCCCACCCTGCAATGTAGGTACTATGGAGATGCCATGCACTTCGCAGCAGACACAGCATATACCTGCGCAGGGCATGGGTTTGTGTAGCACAGTCCGTTGCGAGGAGGACCCCTTGGAAGGACGGCTGGTTCCGAAGTGGACTTGGGACCCGAATGACGCACCCCGTTCCTTGATTGATTTCCCACGTGTCTCCGCCGAAGCGGATTTCAGCTGGGAGGCGAAAAAAAAAGAGAGAGATCACAGAACAGAGCTTCGATAGACTTTCTAGAAGACCTGCTATCTGCAGCCGGATCGCTTCCGGTGCTGCAGCGTCCCAACGACCATCAGCCACCTCCGTCCATCGTATGAGCAACGGTGGCTGCGGTCTCGCTCTCGGTTTCCGGCACTTGCTTGGCCACCATTTTTCTCATCACGCACGAAGGGCGAGCTCACACCCGTTCATTCGAGCTTTGGTCACTGCCCGCTTTTTTTTTAAGCTGTTTAATTTTTTTTTTCCCTCACCGTCGTCACTCCCATTCATACTGCATGGTGGTTTTTGGATATTCGCTCTCGGGAATTTCTCGCTTTCCTCTGTAAACCCGTCTTATTCTCATTGGGCGGGCTGGAATGCAACACGTAAAATGCCGAAGGGGGGGTGCTGGAATGCCCGCATACAACTCAAGTCTGGTTGGCAGGGATCGCCCCTCGCGACTTCGAAACGTCCCGATGCCGCGTGCATGAAAATCTCTGGGTGACATGTTTTGGACCATCTCGCGCCGAGCCACAAGCAGGATTGGATTGATTATCGGCGCCGACCACGCTCCGTTTTTGACGAAATCGCCAGGGAAATGCCTCACGGGGAAGGGGAACACATGACAGCCTCATCTCATCTCAAAGGGGGCCCTGCCTCCTTCTGCCCTACTACGTCGTTTGGGGCCTTTGTACTGGTACCGCCCTCCCCCGTCTTCCTTTGGGATCACCAGGAGGCCACATGATAAAATTATCATCCTTGTTTGCGAGACAGACGGACAGACACACACACCCCCTTCCTGCTCCTTTACCCCTTCATCTCATCTGCCAGAAGCATCTTAGGATCTCACCGCGGTATCCGTGGACTTTCCGCGGGCGTATGACCGTCTAACCTCTTGGGCCAGCTTCATTTCCGTCTCGGGGTTTGCTTCGCAGTGGTCTTCCCAGCCCTCTTGTCCTTACGGGTCCGTCAAAATGCCGAGGCCGGTCCACTTGGAGAACCCTTATAAGCTATGAGAGCATGAGGTCTCGGCCGAGTCATTACGTAGTTCCTTACAGCTTCTTCGTAACTACGGCCATGTCAAAAACCCGTCGTAGTACGACCCACACGATACCAAGATACCAACGGGGCCGGGTCGGCTTCCCGTTGTGGGCTCAGCTCAGTCTATGAATCACGAGTCGCCATATTTCGCGTGTACGTGGAGATTTGAACAGAGTACTATTACTTCTCGCTACTTATCTGAAAGGGGCTCATTTGCATGAGCCAAATATGCTCATTTTGCTCTGCAGAAGCTAGAGTCAAAACCGGAACATCTCTTGGCGATTCGATGCCAAGTGCAAACAAGCCATGTTTTGGCGAGTCCACATGTGAATGCACACCCCATCCGCGGAGCTTCCATTACAACAAGGGGATGCCTGTGTAATCGGGCGTCATGCTCTCGTTGTTTATTTTCCCTCAATGATGCATTGACGCGGTCTCGTCGCTGCACGCAAACCTAAAGCTGCTCCTTGCGTTCCCTCGCTGGCCGCGGGCCTGTCCCTGCAAGACCAGCCAGACAGCTGTGATGCTGTTCGCTTTACGTCTGCAGAAAGAAACAGACGCCCAATAGAAGGGTCGGCCTTCATGCAACGGGACGGAGACCCGTATTCTATTGCCGAACTCCGAGTTAAGGCTGGCATGACCTGTTTGCTGTCTGCGATCAGACGGTTTCACGTGCTTCACGGCCCGCAAGCTTCCACCCGGGAAATTGTTGCAATTGGAGAATGGAGCCCCCAATTGAAAGATAGGGATATATACGTCGTTGAGACCGTAGATCTTTCAGCTCTCTCGTCCAACCTGCAGAAGAATCCCTGAGAGATACCGCGGTGGAGTTCTCATCAGCTCACGGAGCACGCATAGCGATCGGTTTCTAGCCGAGAATCGATGTCTTGCGGCCGCTACCCACTTGATACATCGAGAAGATAGTGGCCGAGCCTGTGACAGCTACACATCCGTGTACATGATAAAAGGGGGTGTGTTATAACCGCAGACTGCCCAGGCCCAGGCGGCGCTGGCATGGTAGGTGAGCAGAACGGCCCAGCCTTTGCCGTACGATGCTGGCGCGAAGAGTTCTGGATCGTGCCCTCTGACCTTCTCCACTGATTCCGTCGAGGCGAGCGCTAGAAAATGTTCTCGCCGGGCGTCACAAGGAAGTGCTCTGCATATCGACGACCCCCACATGCCGTGGTTAGCCTCACATATCCCATTACCTCGGGTCTGCAGCCCCCTTTTGAAAAGATTTTTTACTTACAACGCATTGCCAAACAGACCATGGCACAAGCTCGGCTCCTTGACCAGTATCCCGTGCCGCCAGATAAGCTCTCTTGCCTTCTCGATCGCGAAGTCAATGTCATCATGATGGTGTGGGAAGTAAGGCCTCAGGGCCTCGAGGGAATAAATGAACCCAGGGGCACCGTGGCACCACTGAAGGAGCTTTGCCGGCTTACCCTCCCTCCGCTTCTTCTCGCTTGACGGCCAGTTTCCATCTTGCAGCTGAAGTTTGAGGAGATCCTCCAATCGCGGTGCCAGTTCGGCCGCCAGGGATGGCACAGAGAGCACCAACTGCGTTATTATTCCGATCTCGCCATGGGCCGCTCCATAATATCTCTTGTTATGCCACTCCCAGTTGCCCCGACCATCGTCGTCGGTGTGCATGATGACTTCAGCGATGCGCAGGGTAAAAGACTCGAGGAACGGAGCAAACTCGGGAACCCATTGTTTGATCATACGGATGAGGTACAAAGTGCCGGCTCGCCCATAGATCATTTCAGACGGGAATGGGTCACCCTGCGAAGGTGGATACGGCCCTAGCAGGAGCGGCACGTCGCCCAGGAACCGCTTCAGGTGGCCCAAGTCCTTTGTAAAGCAGCAGAGGACGGCCTGGAACGAGAGTTTCTCGGAAGCCAGACCGCAATTTCCTCTTTCCAGGACGAGGCTTCCACGGTCCCCATCAAGGTAGCGTTCGGCCCAAAATCGGAGGTTGTGCCCCATCACGATCAGGTCGGGGTGGCCGGCTGAGAGCCGGAGGAAGAGGTAGGCCAGGCCGGTATAGCCGCTGAACAGACCCCCTAACTCTCGATTTGAGTATGATTTCTTGGGGGGTGTGGTTTTGAGAACTTGCTCAAGTGAGGCTTTCATGTTCTCCAAGGGAGACGAGGCTAGGAACTGGACCCGCATGTTGTTGGAAATATATCGTTGTTCCATGGTTTCCATTGTGAAAAGAGGAGAGCGGAGCTGTTCCTGTCTCTCTTCTCCGGTATTGTGGCCTCTTTTTTTTCGGTTGGTAAGATTGTTTGCCAGAAGTAGAGCTATGGCGACGGACGGTAGGCTGATTAAATTGGGGGGGCAAATGGCCAGGTACTTAAATCACGAACACAGTAAAGAGATATTGGCCGGAAGGAATGCCCCGTAACAACTTGGGTAGCGTCTGATTCCCATGCCAATGCTAACCACAAAGTTGAGACGGGGATCGACACCTCAGAGTAGATAAGTAGGCTAAGATAATGCTGCATCCAGGGACCAGTTTCATGATTCAAGCCACGGAATGGCCCAATGACACCAAGGCTGGACGTGGACGTTGACAATGGCGTCACTAAGATTGGGATTGGCTCTGATCCCGTGAGCCCCTGAGCTAGAGGATGCAAGTCAGAACAAGGAAGGGAGGCTCCCCCAGAGTCGAGGATGATCAAGACGATTACCGCACCGGTGTGGGGATGTTTGGTATGACCCGTCACCATGGATGGGTCAATCGGCGCCGGGTGGGGAACGAATCACCACTGTCACCGGGGTCCAAGACGGTGCTTACACCAAACTGCGTCGAACTATTGGATGCACGCGATGCGTGAGATCAGCAAGGCCTTTCGATGTGACGATGGAGTGATCCTTTGATTAGAGATGGTGCCTGCGTCCTCCTCGGCGCTGATGCTGAAGCTGAATCAGGGCAAGAGACCAAGACATGCTCCTTCCACCCGCAAGAAACGGTCCATGCGCACGGACCACAACCCAGTCAGGAGAGAGGTACGTACCGATGATGTCTTAGAGCTCGTCCAGACCAATGACGACATTGATACTGTTGATGCTGGTTTCGTCTCATCCTCCTCCCTAGCGATCTCGATCTAGCTGGTGAACTACACTTGGTGCCACCATCTCAGCCAGAGACCAGAAGATTATCAGTCACACGACAATCTCCTCATCAGCTTCTCACGCTCGCACACCTCGCCAATTCTCTTCCCAGTCATGGCGGACGCAGCTGAATCCTCTGGCCAAACCCCCAAAGGGAATCGGATCGTAGATTCCGTGCGAAATAATGCCCAGGATGTCATGTGAGCTCCCTAGCCACGTTCAGGATGAAACTGCTCAGTGCTGATCAGACCTCCACCTTCACAGAAAGGAGGACTATACCAAGGCTAAGACGCTCGCCTTCGAAGCTGCCAAGAGCAAGGCATGGCTCTACCCGCTCAAGGTGCGGATCCCCCAGCCTACCCAGCTGCTCTCTGTGAGAAGGCACCAGCAGCTGAACTGCCAGTTGACATGATGCACAGGGAATCGTCTATTTCGTTACCCATCGCTCGTTATGGAAACCATTTGTTTCACGATTACCCCAGTATTTTGCCCTCTATGGTAGCGTCCTAGCTGGCATGTTCACCTTTTCCTATCTCCCCCAGCTCGCGGTCCTTGTATTCGTGAACGGTCCTATCGCAGTGGTCAGCACCGTCCTCCTGGTCCTCAACGAAAGTACTACAATCGTCAACGGAATTTCTCGCAACTTTCTTCTGGAAGATGCCATTCTCGACACCTTCGACGGCACATTGCTCTCTCGAAACAAGGGAGAGATTGTGAAGGAAGGGAGAGAGATCAAATCCGGCAGTGATCCGATCCAGAAACTCGGAAAGGCATTGAAGAAACCTTTCGAAAGATTCGGTCCCAAGGCCATAATCCGATATTTCATGTATCTGCCCCTCAATTTCATCCCAATTGTTGGCACTGTCCTCTTCATCTTTCTTCAATCGAAAGGGAGAGGCCATCAAGTTCACAACCGGGTACACATTTCCACGCCTTCTTTATTCCCGAACGATTGGCTAACCTTCAGGTTCGAAGTACTTTCAACTAAAGAAGTGGTCTCCTTCGCAGAGGTCCCAGTGGCTAGGAAGGCATGTTGGGCCATACACTAGCTTCGGCTTGGTTGCCACACTGCTGGAAATGATCCCTGTGGCGTCCATGTTTTTCACATTTACCAACACTGGTAAGTCTCTATGCCTTCTCTAAAGCATTTGGGCACGGATATATGCTGATAATTTCCAGTCGGTGCTGCCTTATGGGCCGCTGACATCGAAGCGATGAACACCTCTATGACCGATGAAAACGCACCGACCATTCAAGGATCGGCAAATAAGTCTTCATGAATATGATAGCTATCAATCGAACGTTGTGAACAAAAAGGGTTGTTGGCATTCCTAGAATGCTGTTCAACGCGGAGAGATCTGGCTATCGGCTTTTCTCGCAAGGCGGCGTGTGCCTCATAAACTAGCCTTGAATTCACAGCTCCGGTCTAATTTGCTGATTGACGACCTTTTGTCTCCGGACAAAAAACCGCATGTCTCCCAACGGGGACCAGTCCATTGTTGAAAACGAGAAACAGAGAATAAAACGAAAAATTTAAGCCTTCCATTATATTTCTTCCAAGAAGTTGGCCATCCTTGTTGCCAGTGTGACTGTAAGAATGTGAACTCCACACGAAACACATCTCAGCCCCCTGGCGTACGAAAAGAAAAGCGCAACCCAGTCCAAGGTTGAACAAATGCCTGTCCTTAGACATCATCTTAGATATCCTCTACTATGCCTATATTCGTAGCCGGCCAGTTCGTCTACTGTCATACGAAATATAGCAATAATGCCTTTGGTTTGCTTTACCATTCAGAAGTCTCTTGCTGGCTTTTTAATCTAGCTCTCTTTAGTGCGGCACGACTTCATAGCCGTATATTATGTAGATACGCATATGAAACTTTTTCTGTGATAGTTTCATTGCAGAGTTTAAATAGCGCAACTCCTTCTCCTGTTTCTTGCCTGAATCTGGCTTGACACTATCGTAACCTTGAGCTGGGAGAAACTTGTGCCTCTGAACACAGGCCATGGCTCGCTTCAAAACGCGACTTTATCAAAATTGAGAACATAAACCCGTAAGGCAGACACCACAGACTTTTAGCAAAGGACATCCCATATACGACTTCAGTCGTTGAAGCGTCATCGGGGGGGGGATGGTTCTGTCCATGACCATACAATATGCTCATAGGCTGTGGATACTATTTTCGTATTCCCTTTGGCCATCGAAAGGTGATAGTTACTCGCAAATTATGATGGAAGACTGAAAATCTGAAAAATTGCGTCCGGTTTGGCAGTCGCCTATTAGTTCCTCTTTGTAAATCCCTTCCTTACACAGCCACGGCCACTTGAGGGAGGACTGGAAACCGTTTGTATCAGAGTTCATTTCTCACAAAATGGTTTCCCATGTGCCAGGTCTCCAATGCCTATACTCTCGGGAGCCGGGAAAGGCGCCGGCAGCCATCTGACTCTTGGCTCACCCTGTTGTCACAATTGGGTCTTCCGCCTTACCACATATATAATGAGGCCACAGGCAAGTTAGAGCTTTCGTAGCACTCTTTATTTTCATCGTGCCCTTACTTCTTTTGAGCCTTCGGCCTCGCAAGGTTCATTTCCTCTCAGCATCTCCTTAGCCATTCATTCACTCACCCACACTCGTTGACACACGACATTCCTTTAATCATCTTCTATCAGAAAATTCAACAATAAAACCTCAATTTCTGTCGCCAAAATTTTCAACCCAAGCTAGGATTCTTCGGTCCTAGATACCATGAAATCCCCTGCATTCATTCTCGGCTTTTGGCCGATTTTCTTCACCTTGTGTTGCGTTTGGGGGGCAGATGCGGCCCATCCCAGCACCGTGACAGATGTTCTAGATAATTCCACTCCGAAACTTGAACCCGAATACCGCCTCCATGCCGAACAGATCAACAGGGGTGAAGATGATGCTTCTATCAGCTACGGGTATCCTGATCCCTACGGCCCAATCACCTACGGATCTAATACATGTCAGTATCAGGCTTCCGTTCTTCCGTCATAGAATCATGCTCACCTACTATCAGATGCATCTTCCAGTAAAACCTCCGCAGAATTCGGTGCGAGTGTAGATTCCACTTCACCCTCGCAATCGGCTTCCTCGCTGCGTGGGACCGACAAGAGCCTCGAATTTTCGACCACCGGTCTAGAGACCGGTTCTATTACAAGCCCGTCAGCTCTTACCACCCCCATCAGCTCAGAACCTGCCAGTAACCAGGGCTCGGTCAATTCAAGAGAGTCTTCTTCGGACACTAAGGAGTCACTTTCCACTACTGACCGCTCGAACTCTGCTAGTAATATCTCCTCCGAAAGCTTTAGCCACGGAGCTGACACTTCCTCACCTTCGCCAACCACTTCAGCGTCTGAGAGCCTTCCTTCAAGTGGGTTCTCGTCTATGTTCCCAACAGGCAGTGTCACAAGTTCTGTTCCCTTGGGTACTATCTCAGCTTCAACAGCTACAGCGGAGGACACCAGCTTAGTTTCTTCTAGTACATCTTCGACACATTCTCAAGCAGGCTCAGATTCAGAACCAACCCCGATAGATAGTTTTCTATCATCAAAGACTGGTCCAACACTGTCAGACTCCAAAACCACAATAACCAGGACAACAAATGCCACGGTCGTATTCACCAACACGGCGACACAGCGAGGCCCTCAAACCGATTCAAGTGCGTCACCCAAATACACGTCGAACCAACTTCCCTTCGAGACTTCATCTCTTCATGCTGGCTCCACTTCGAATCAACTTCCCTTCGAAAGCGCATCGTCAATTGAAAACGGCACAAGCACTTCTATAAGAACAAGCACTCCAACAAAGGGCCTCGACACAGGAACCCCCTCAGATTGGTCATTCTCAGTGACACCGAGCACAGCTGGGTCTTCACCAATTGGGGATCGTACATCAAGCACCAATGTAGAACGCTCTGGTTCGTCTACATGGGGTAGTCTGATCAGTAACAGCGCGTGGCTCTCTTCAGCAGCAACACCCACTACTTCAGGGCTTGTACCGAGTCCAAGTCCCGAGCCCAACACCGGTACAGATCGAGATTCAAGCACAATGACAACAGACCAGAGCTTGGATAGTTCAGCTTCAGCCTCTACTCTTTGGCCTCCCCCATCTGGTAACTCCACTGCGACAGTCTGGTCGTCACCTTTCACTTCCCCTTCCTCGCCTGCTACTGGAGTGTTTGAATCAGAGACGATTTCTACCAATGGCACGACGGTAACTTCGATGTTGTCTGGTTCTGCAGCATCAGGTATCCTCACACCACCAAACTGGGCTCTGTTTACCACAACTGTTGTGATCGACGGCACCACTCTGACAACAATCGTTTCGCTCACTGGGGCAGTAAATGGTTCTACGGTTCCAACTTTAGGATCGTTATCTCCAACGTCAATGACCAACTTAAATACATCACCAACACGGACCACACCACCAACTAGAAGCCCAGAAAGCCCGTCACGGGCACTTTCCAGAATGACAGCCATCCTTGAGTCTCCGACATCCTTATCGGCTGAGTTAACTTCCCCTACAACTCCAGCACGATCATCCTCGCTCTCCACTCTCCAGACTAGGGTGTCGACTATTGAAACAGACACAGAATACATTTCTTCGGATTCTGCAACTCCGGGTTTGTCAATTACATTTAGGGCGGTCTCAACTCTGGCGAACACAACTACGAGCCCAATAGAATTATCAGCACCCCTTTGGCCAACAACAGGTACCCCCATTACAGGGCCACTTACAACCTCTCAGCTGCAGGATCCTACAAAAGCTCTTAGCTCTCCATCTATTGTTCCAAGCCTTGTATCCACATCTTCATTCAACTCTACCAGTCGTATGGTGAACGGCACGACAGACACAACCTCCACACCATATTCCTCTACCCTTCCATCAGTCAATGTGCCGACAGGCTCAGTCAACGGGTCTTGGACACTTACAACACCCGTCCCGTCAAGCGGCTCGCCCATTCAGCTGAGTACTAGCACAGGAGTTTTCACAAATAGCTCAGCGTCTCCCCAGAGTCAATCTCTTGATCCTACGTTTGCGTTTACGTTTACGCCAGATCCCATATCTGGGTCGAGTGATGGGGCGCCGCATTCGCCATCATCGACGAGTCAAATCTTCACATCTCTGAGAACCGAGAGCCAAATCGTTACAGGTGTCCCGGAACCCAGTCTCATCACATTGTCGACAATACCCTGGCGTACGACACGGGGCCGCGGTTCCGGGACTTCCAACAATCCAAGCAGTGAAGAGACGTCCCCAGCAACCTCGGGTCTAACTATTACGGTTTCGCTTCCAGGAAGCTGGTCGAGCAGCTTAGGGTCTCCCATACCTACCAGTGGATCTTCTGATTCCAGGCCCTCGGCGAGTGAAGATACCAATTCACCTCCAGCCTTCACTTCGCCAACTTTCATTACCCTATCCAGCCCCATAGGATCCTCGACGAGTGCAGATACTACTTCGTCTTCAGCCTTCAGTTCGCCAGTTTTCATTACTCTATCCAGCCCCATGGGATCCTCGACGAGTGCAGATGCCGCTTCGTCTCCAGCTTTCAGTTCGCCAATTTTCATTACTCTATCCAGCCCAATAGAATCCTCGGCGAGTACAGATACTACTTCATCTCCAGCCTTCAGTTCGCCAATTTTTATTACTCTATCCAGCCCAGTAGAATCCTCGTCATCAGGTGGCCCCGTTTCTCGAACAATTGTCAACACTCGCACGGCTTTGGAGACCTCAACTATCACAATGAAGGATCCTGCAACCAGCGAGGGCACAACCCCCAGAACGGTGCCAGGTGCCACAGAAACAAATCTTGCATCAATTCGTAATATATCCAGCTCATCGATCACTCCAGGAATTGACCTTACAACATTGACAGCTCTTTTATCACGTTCTGGGTCTTCAATTGGGGGACCCTTGAGCTCCTTGTCGGGAGTTTGGACCAATTCGAGCCGAGCCTCATCAGAGGGTTCATCCATCACAACCTTTGGGTTTCCCACTGGCCAGCCCACCCAGGCCCAAGACACTTCCAGTGCCTCGGATAGCAGCCTAGGATCTGAGACAACGTTCCTAACGATCGCTGTTCCCCCAACAAGCATTTCCCCGGGGCAGTCCTCCCCGTCGTTTACTGGGAGCGGCTCTATCTTCACAAACGCCGAGAGCGTGACAGCTGGAGTAACCTTCTCTGCACCCTCGCCATCTTCATGGTCAAGCTGGACTACTAAATCGGCATGCAATGGCTCCGAGGCTGGTTCAATGGTGAAATCTTCCACCCTTACCACAACATGGACAATCACGACGACCACCTTTTCAACGGGAACTGGGGACGTCCATTGCACGCATCTTGACAGCAGCAATAGCACAGTAGCTTGGTCAAATACGACATGTACGTCGACAACATCCAGTTGCGGTGGTATGTGAATTGCAATGACATCTTCACACGGGGAATACTTACTGACTAGGCTTTCTCACCACAGGTCTCACCCAGTCTCCTGGTCCAACCACGTTGAGGACCGTGACTACAATAGCAGAGTCGGGGAGCGAGAACCCAAATACCGTCTACGACCCCTT
Source organism: Clonostachys solani (assembly GCA_902141235.2). Classification (NCBI taxonomy): domain Eukaryota; kingdom Fungi; phylum Ascomycota; class Sordariomycetes; order Hypocreales; family Bionectriaceae; genus Clonostachys; species Clonostachys solani. The sequence goes on from CABFOC020000002.1 coordinate 2,524,976, forward strand.
ACCAACCGACAGAACAACCATCCCCCCGAAACAGAAGGATGAGCTTCCAAGTAACCCTGACTACCCTTGGGGCGGAAACTCGCCTATCCATCGTCACCAGATCATGGATGAACCCAAGGAGCACGCCACCAACTCCATTGGAGCTCGGTCCAAGATCAAGAATTGGCTCTGGGGGAGGTCGATCAAGAGGCTCAAGCCTCATTGGTTCGGGGCTCATCCGAATGATCAGGATGGAAGCGGGGAGTAAATCGCTTGGTTTGCCTCGCTGCAAGCATGTGTGCGTGTTCGATTTCTAATTGAGTTTGGTTGGGCTGGAAGGTGCTGGAACTGGGGATGGCCAGCCGCATCCATATGTCTCAACAACACGAGTTCGTTGTGAGCAACCTCATGTGTCTCAAACATGTTGCGAGTTAGGTACCTTAGCTTTTAGCACAGTTTCTGCACCTGTCAGATAATCGCAGTGCCGGCATAGCATTCAAGTCTGTTCCGAAAGCAGCCACAGAATAATTAATGCAAGGTCTGGAGGCCAAATCAAATCAGATTGTCTTATTCTTCAGGCTCACTTCATACTGATTATGGTCTCTGGCAGGATGTATCTTTTGAACCCTCCGACGGCTTATTCCATTTCAAACCTGGCCCTGGCCGTTTGAGCCAAGTGGACAATAAGCCGCCATGTTCCACTCTGACGGCATAGCGGCATTGCGTAGTGGGTATCCGCCTTTGTTTGTTAGTCTCCTACGCTGCGTGAGAGGAGAGGACCTGATGAGGATAAATGTTGATGCAAGTGGGAGGCGTGGTCGAGGTGATCGACTAAGCTTGGGGTTTTGGTTAGCAATCATTATCCGTCGTGGTCAACTCGAGAGAGGCTATTTTGAGGCTGTTAGAGGCTCAGGCATGTCATAATACTAGGATCGTTATTTGGTGTTTACCAATAGAGATGTCATCAGCTTTGTCGTCCATGCCGCTCATCTAAAATTGGGCTTTTCTTAACGCGGCTGTGAGTTAAGATCACATACGCATTGAGCGGGAAAAGGCCATCGAACAAAGAGCTTAATTGACCAGACCAGCGGAGTGTTGGCAGGGCTCAGATCCCATCTCAGTCCAATTGATGATACAGGGTAGCGCAATATACGCGCCGCCAACTTTGTCCGGAAAATAAATAGTTTGGAGACAATGATGGCATGGCTGAGCTGTCCCGCCTGTAATTGGTCCTGGGCGCTAAGTTGGATCAATGGCAGGGTCACAGATGGGTCACTGGAAGTAAATCTTTTACCGTATCTGTCGGTGAAAGTAAGTGGTGAGATTGTTCCCTGGGTCAGAGGGGCAGAAGCCGGGCATCCCTGACAGGGATGCGCGTCCCACCGATGAGGTAGGTGACGCTCTGCAATTGCTCTTCTGTATCAGCCAAATCTCCAGCGATCGCACAGCGCGATCCAGTGATTGGCGTTTGAAACCCGCTGGTCGTTTCCCGGGTGTTTCAGTAGGCAGAGAGAGCGGGGGATCTCAGCGCAACGGCTTCCATTAGGAAGCTGCCTGGAGGCGCTGTCTGCACTTCTAAACGGGAGACAGCGAAGAGATCTGTGCTGATGTTTGACATGATGTCCTGATACAGTATCGAGACGCGGTGCCCACTGATACGAATCCGAGGGCAAAAGATCCTGGCTGTCTAGGGTGGCCGACCGAAGAAGCCGAACACTCACGGGGCGGTCGGAGCTGGCTGCTGATCTGGGTGCAAGAATACCAACAGCACTGGTCAGCATGCCCAACACCGTGTCTTGGGAGGGGGAGATGGGATAGCCACAGCAGGTGTGTTTGCGTCGCGAGCAGAAAGGGGCTGCTGGAACTAAGAAAACACTATTGCCCTGAAGCCATCTGCAGTGACGAATGCAGACGATCAAGTCTCCATGGATTGGCTACTACTGGCTTTGTAGTCGCTGTACCTTAATTGACCCTGCCGGTTGCCGCTGGGTCCATCCGGTGATGGCCTGATATGCCAGGCCAAAACGATTACGTCGCCCTCTGATGCATCCAATACGAACACGGCAGCTCCCCTCTTCCTGTATCCGGAACCTCCACAACCGCCCAAGTCAGCGCCAGGACAAAGTCACTGTGCCTCGCCCCCCCAGCTACCCTTTTGGACCCTTCTTCTATGTATTGCATTCCTTCCTCCTCCACCTTGATCAACTCCTTTTGTCAATTTATTCATTCGTCCTCTCTTTTCCCATCTCTACCTTCTGTTTTCCATTTGTATCTAAGCTTAGGTACCACACACTCACCAAACAAACAAGCAAGCAGTCGTCCCCGCCATCATGTTGTTGAAGCAGTTGGCTCTCGCGGCCTCCGCGGCGGCCTTCCTCGTGGTCCCCGATCTTCCCGGCAAGGAAGTTGGCCAAGATGAAGAAGTCAAGACCCTCCCCGTTGTCGCCAAACCCAACGAAGCGCCTGGTGTATACGTGATTCCCCAGTTCGAGACCGTCAGCGTTCCCTGCGCCGAATGCAAGGGATCCTCCGACTCCCACATTAAGCTGGACTTCCAGGTCGAGAACGCTGCTCGCCTGACAGTCAACGGCTACGAACTATATCCCACCGCCGATCCTTGGCACAACGACCTTGTAGCCAGTGAAGTCGCCGATGATGGCAAGGCTGCGGACCAGACACTGGGATACGCACTGGCCGTCGCCCCTCGTGTTGAGGACCCCTTCATCGAACTCATTACTGTCGACCTTCGCATTATTGAAGTCGGCGAACTTTTCGTCGAGAAGGTTCCCGCTGTCAGAGTCAACCTCCTCAAGATGCGACAGGGCGGTGAAATCTTCCTGAACAATATTGAAATTGCCCACGTCATCGAAGTTGAGGACTCTATCGCCAGCCGTATCAAGGCTAAGTTTGCCAGCCTCTGGGGCAAGATCAAGAGCCTTGGAAAGTGCAAGCATCACAAGGGCATGCACCACAAGGGCATGGGCCATAAGGGCCACAAGGACCACAAAGGCCACAAGGGTCACAAGGAGCACAAGGACCATGAGCACCACCACGGCAAGGTTCAAGGCCACGGAGGTGATCACCATCACCATGGCCACCGCGGCTTCCGTCGTGACTGGCGCAAGCTTCTCAAGAATATCACCACCAACATTCTTCTTCCTGTCTTGACCGGTATCACCGCCGGTGTTGGTGTTGCAGTGTAAGTGATAACACATGACCCATGCCGAACCCGTTTGAATTTAACATGCTAACATCACTGTTATAGTCTCGCCATGGGTCTTTGCAGCGTTGGCGCTGTCGTCTTTGCCTCTCGCCGTAGACGCCACCGACGTTGCTCTCGCAGGAGCAAGCACGCCGCTCGTCCCCAGCCTCCCCCGGCCGATGATGAGAAGGCTCGTCTTATGGAGCATTATGAAGATCTTGAGGCCGCTCCCCCACACTACCAGGACCATCCTGCCCAGGAAGCTCAAGTAGCTCAAGAAGAAGCCTAAATGCCTTCTCTCGCTAGTCTCGCATCTTAGATTCAGCTTTCTACAGGAAAAGAACGAGACAAGCACCAAAATTACGTCACCGGAGACTGCACTCCTCCGGTGCTCAAATTCATTGTGCCGGCGGGCGTTTTGGAATTTGCAGAGAGATGACAGTGTATATTACTTATGGGTTGATGGACCATCTCGGTGCTATAAGCTTCCATCCTCATCCTCTCCTTTGCATGCTGAATTCGGTTATTTATGGCTCTGATTTTACTATACCCACATTCCTTTCAACTAGGTTTTCGTCATTAGCAGTTTGATCAAACAAATCCCAAAAAATTGGTATTTATATTTATATTCCCGTGATTTCGCTTGTCGGTGTCGTGTGTTCCGGTTGGGTCCACTCATGTTGGGACATGTATATCAGATCTTACACTTCGGGGATGGCTCAGGGCAAGCAAGGGGATAGCCGGAGAAAGTAGAACTTTATCAGAGAATCCGGACAATCCCTTCAGGTCCATGCAACATTGCCCATCATTAGGCAGTATCATGTGGGACTGTGGGGGTTTCTCCGCGCTTAGTGACTTGTCTCGCTGCACATTCCCCCGATGAAGAGGGGAAGATGATTTCGCGATAACCCGTTCCCATTCTCAGGTCCCGGGATAAAACCAGCCCAGGCCCCGTTCCAGGACGCAAGACGTAGAACGATACCTTGCTGAATTCCAGGCCCTCTGCAACTAGCCAATACCGCCGGACCTCGAGGAAATGTCGTCAACTCAGCAGGGCGTGTACCCCGGGCGCCGGTTAGCCCAGATCGTTCGGCTCAAACCCGAGTATGTAGCTGAGTACAAGGAATGCCACAGCAAGGTTTGGCCTGAGGTTTTGAAGCAGATCAAGGACTGCAATATTGAGGACTGTATGCTTGCTACGTATTCTCGGCTTGTTTTGGCGCCTGGGGTGTATAATGGCTAACAATTGGCTCGGCGGCGTCACAGACAGCATCTTCTGGGACGATAACACGGGCATCCTCTTCGCAACACTCCGATATGTTGGAAACGACTACGAGGGCGACATGGCGCGCATGGCAGCCAATCCCAAGGTGCGAGAATGGTGGAAGATGACGGATGGGTACCAGACCTCGCTGGTCCCTGGGGCCAAGAGCTCGGACTCGGAACCAGGATGGTGGAAACCGCTCGAGGAGGTGTTTTACCAGCCTTGAGTACAATCGGGAAGGAGAGGTGAAGGGCGTGCGTTCTTTGGACATGCCCAAGAAATCCAAGAGTTTTGGGATCGGGTCTTGCCCTATTGATCCTGTTGCCAAGATGCACTACCGTATGCCAGTCAATGATCTGCTGAGATGTTTCCTTGCAGGAGGGGGCCGAAATGATGAACATTCAATTGACTGATGCGCTGATCCTCGCTGAAACCGAGATCCCCACCAGCCGCAACCAGCCCCTTGCAGGTTATCGATCAGTGTTTTGCCTTGCTGGGCAGGTGTCTAGTACATGCAGAAAGCTAAAGAAGACGTTGGAAGAAATCCCAGAAAGTGATTTTGTGCTGTTCTTCATATGATGCCGATAAAACCTCCTTTTACCAGCCGGCTTTTGCAAAAGACATGATCAATTCCTATGAAGGAGACTCTTTGGTGGGGGTATAGAGCCTCTATGGATTCAATGCATAGGGCAGCCCCTGTAATGACATGCTGCTGAGATCTTCTCAGATACACTCAATGCAGGTCTGATTCTCCGACATGCTGCAAGCCATGTTTCACCTTTTTTTAACACGTTGGTGTCCATGGGCCATCAAGGGTGTCATGCAGGGTCTGAGTTGGCATTTCTGGTAATCGATTCGACCACATCACTACATCAGGATTCACATATTGCCTTGTACTTTTTGCATTGGCTACATTCGTTCCTCAACTTTTTGGGTGTTTGGTTCCAAACCAATCGTGCTATAATACTATATACATAACCGAGAATCGAAAGTGATAGATATATTTCTCACCACCGGGGCTCAAACGCTGTATATCTGTATTGGGCAAACCAAAGCTTTCCCTCGTCACACACCTCACTTAGGCGTTATAGAGCTTGGGGCCAGGAATGGGATAGGTGGGGTTCTTCTCATCGTTGTAGATGTTGTACAGAACACCGGGGTCGTTGCTCTGGTAGAGCTCAGTGGCGACGGTGCCCTCCGGGGACTTGCTGCCGCTGCCGCTGATCTTCAGGTTGATGCACTGGGGGTAGAACTGGGCGCCGCCCTGCTCGAGGCCCTCGTGGAGGGCGATGATCTCGTGGCGGAGGACGTAGTTTCCGGGCTTGATGTCGGAGGGGATCTTGACGCTGGTGCTCAGGTTGTTCTCGAAGAGCTCATCGTCCGCCCAGAAGCCGGGGTTTCCGGCGCCCGAGCCGAGCTCGATCTGACCCTTCTCCTGGATCTTGAACCACTTGAGGGAGTTCTTGTCGGCGTTGGCGCAGTCGCCGCCGCAGTCGGCGAGGTAGTTGATGACGGGGCCGTGGTGGCTGGTGGGCCATGTGTTCCAAGTCAGCTTCACGTCGGAGCCAGCAGTGACGGCGGCGCTCTTCTTGGCACTGGTAGCTCCGAGGTGGCAGCTGATATCGTTGCTCTGGAGCTCGTTGGCAGAGACGAAGCCCAGGTCGGTGGCCCAGTAGGTCCAGGCGACACTGCCCTGGTCCTCCTGCCAGGGAGCGTTGCTGGGGTTGTAGCCAACGTGAGACTGGCCATCGGCAAAAATCTTCTCGATGTAGCCGTGGGCGCTGACCGAGGCAGCGCAGGCGAGGGCGGCGATGAGGGTCTTGGTAGCCATGTCGAAGTGATGTAAGACTTAACCGGTAGGTCTTGAGATGAATAAAGTATCAGAGAAGAAATGGAATATCTTCCTGGTGAGTTTTGCAAGCAAAAGATTGACTGGATCGATCGACGATACCTGAGAAGTAAGGAATGGCTTCACACAAGGTGGAAAAGAAGGTAAGTGATGAGGGTAAGGAGAAACAAGACGAGATGCACTGGATGCCATTTTGGCCGCCTTATATACATGCAGCCTCCAGACCTTGGGGAAGACGATGGTGTACGCCACGAGTCTCAAGCATGTCTCTTGGCAAATCAAGTAATATCTAACTAAGCTTAAATGAAGCACCGGTAAAAGCACTGACAACACGGCTCGGTGTCAAGGACAGGGCCAACTGCCTTGTTTGGAAGCTGAGATGTATATCAAACCGACACACCAAGGGGCAGCCGACGGACCTTGAAACCGCCATGTGCGTTGTAAGCGCTTGATCACCAGCAAAAGAAAGAATTACAAGCCACTTTATCCCGTCCGTACACGACCCTCGCAATTTGATAGGCGGGTTCCTGCTTATTGGATGCATCAGAAACGCAGAAACGCACGGCACAGCACGGCAAATGACAGCGCCGCGCCCGACCAACTACAAACCGATAGTTCAGCCATGAAACAGAGAGGCCGCCCTCCCAAAGTACATTGCCTTCCTGAAGGCACCCGGCGATTGCGAGTCAAGACTTCTCCGCGGGTGCGCTTTCCCCGTTTCTGGCGAGGGGAGCGACGGCTGGACTTCGTTGAAACCAGGATCAGGAGGTCCGACCACCGCCACACGGATGGGCAGAGCCTAAATCCCTCCTCAGGGCTGTGGTGGCCCGGAAAAGAGCGAATCCCAATATCGAGCTGGTGTGGGAAGAAGCAAAGACTGCTGCATTCCCTGTATTTGCACGGTTTCACCTTTGCGCCGCGTGGGGTCCCTCCACCCCGCCTTGGCCTCCTAAGCTGATGAGCCTGCGGGACGCAATCCCAAGTCATCATTGATTTGAGCAATGATTGGCCTGGGGTTGGGTATTTGAAATAGCCTTTGTCCAAGCTTAATCTATGTGGGAACATCGTAAACTTGAATTTCGTAGATCATCGCTGATGCCATAGCACAACACTGAAGCAGTATAGTCGTTCCCTAACAAAGTATGCTCGATGAAGAAATAACAGCTGCATGTAAACAGCTGTAAAGAAGCATTTTGGCCACCTTAACTCAAAAAAAATTCAAAAATTCAAAAAATTCAGGGCAAACAAAACAGGAATGCCCCAAAGGCCTACCGGAAGGCTTGTCCAGACCTTGACTTCGCGACTGCAGTCAAAGTGCAGAGGACAAGTAATCTGGAGTCGTGTCATAGACGTGAAACCTTCGCTTCTTCCGAGGGAATGATGGAAAGGAATCAAAACAGTTTCCCCTCAAGCAGCGCAGTGACCAGCGTATCCTTGAAGAGGACCCCTACATATTCTCATCACTACTAACATTCACTTTCACGCATAGGGAATCTATTTCATCCCTTTTCTTAAAGAAAGGGTTGAACGGAAAGAAAATGCCAAGGCACGTGTGACATGTGATTAGGATTGGATATCTATAGCTCTTGCCCGATGATATACAGCTTTGCCTCTGCCGTGATATCGGGATCGCTGATGCCTTTTCAAATCTCCATGCTCAAGTACACCTACTTATTATATGATACCTATTGTTGAAGTTGCGATGATGACTCTAGGGAAACCGCTTCCCCGCAAAACTGTGAATCAAAGACACACTCTAAATCCATGATCAACTAGACAGCTATGGCCACGCACAAAGGTTACTTCAGTCGACGCGAGGCAGGCACGATGGAATTACGGAGAAGGTGAAGGTTATCTTCCAGTATAATTGCCTTGATAGCCCTGGAGTTCGGGACTGGTTCAATCAAAACATTGTGACAAAGCACTGAACAATTTCTTCGCATTACGGTTCCAAGCATCCAGGACACATTCCGAGTCCCATATTTCTCAATCGGCACAAACAATCATGACAACCTCTGGAATGACGCACGATGATGCTATAGATACCATCGATACATTCTTCGCGGTCCTGAACACCACCAAGGCGGAGATTGAGAAATTGGTGGCCGAAAAGAAAGGTCACCTGTACGACATCTTGGGAACCCACGCTTCCCTATCAGCAATCGAGCGCAGTGCTGCGAATCTAGGTTTACCATGGGGCCATGAAAATGCGCGTGGCCTTATGGAAGGCACCACCCAATTGAGATGCGAGAAGCAACGTTATGAAGAGGATGTTGAAAAGGTCAACGACAAGATTCGAGAGATAGATAACAGGATGAGGATCACAGTTCTCGGCGACTGGTCAGACGAATTATCACTAGAAGAGAGAGAACGCTTTATGGGTGACTCTTGGGCGCTCTTTTTCGAGGTAAAGAAGGCAGCTCATGATGGGCTTAATCTGCAAGTTAATCAGGGGCACTCGGAGTATATTTTTCACGACCAGGAAGACTCGGACTATACTTTAGGCGGCCATAGACACACAAGACGCACAAGTAACCCAAGGAATACAAGCAACCCAACCATCCCAACCATCCCAAGGAATACAAGCATCCCAAGCGATCCAAGCAACCCAACCATCCCAAGGAATACAAGCACCCCAAGCATCCCAAGGAATACAAGCACCCCAAGCAACCCAAGGAATACAAGCAACCTAAGGATTACAAGGAGCACAAGCAATACAAGCAATACAAGGAGCACAAGCAATACAAGCACCCCAAGCACCCCAAGCACCCCAAGCACCCCAAGCACCCCAAGCACCCCAAGCAACCCAAGGAATACAAGCAACCTAAGGATTACAAGGAGCACAGGCAGCCTAAGGAATATAAGTAACCCAAGCAACCCAAGCAACCCAAGTAATACAAGGATTACAAGGATCCCAAGCGATCCAAGCAACCCAAGCAACCCAGGCAACCCAGGCAACCCAGGCAATCCAGGCAATCCAGGCAACCCAGGGAGGACAAGGAGCACAAGGAACCCAAGGAACCCAAGGATTACAAGGATTACAAGGAACTCAAGGAACCCAAGGATTACAAGCAACACAAACAGCACAAACAACACAAGGAATGCAAGGAATACAAGGAATACAGGCAACACAAGGGAAACTTGAGCTTGCGGGCCATATACGATCAACCAAAGTGTCATCGTTTTCTTGAATGGAGAAGTAGATAATTGGTATTGGTAATGGCATCATCCTTCCCGTAAAAGTTGTTTCTCTTTCACCGCACTTGCCAATATCACTATGCCTCCAGCCAAGCTCCATTTGGGTGAATGAGTACCCATACTAGGACTCAGTCAACGGTACGAAAGATCATATTTGTTCTGACATGTACTCACTAGCACGAGTAAGTACCCATGCTCGAGTTGTGCGGAAGTGCCCTTTCGACATGGTAGACCTTAGAATTCTGGTGGACAATAACGACCATGGGCCACCTTCCCTACAAAAGTCACTGGGATACCGGCGAATATGTCTCGGCGAGTCTCTAGGCCAAATACATCACAAGTGAGCAAGAGTTTGAAGGTCCTCTTGGAAAGATGCTTGATGGATAGTGACCATCACCCCAAGAGGCGCAACAATACAAATCAACACAGCCGGGATGGCGATGGAAACCCTCAGAGTCCTGCGAATTGTTGAGTACAGTCCTAAATCGATTAGCTGTCAGTGGGAACGTGTCAATCACGCTCAAGCCATGGTATCGCCGGTCCAGATATTCCTCCGCAGGCGTCAAGCAACTTGGCGGATGCTGGATCCCGAATCTCCCCGTGCCTGCCTTTGTATCTGGCGGAGGTTGTGCTTCACTAGCCGCTGAGGGCAGCATCCAATACAATAAATGGGGCGGGCAAGATGAAGGGTCAAGACGAAGGAAGATAGAAAACTGGACAAAGGAAAAAAAGCCTAGAAAAATTAGCACCGGGATGGTGTTTTCCATACAAAAAAAAAACTGGACTGGCCGGATGATACCAGAATCCAACAGGCCCATCTCATTCCCTCTCTCCAATTTTCAAATTTCGGATTAACGCTTTTACATATAACTACTCCGGTGAGTGTATCATGGAATAGATCGGTGCGCCTAGCATTATTAGCTCACGAGCTACAACATATTCTTTCACCGAGGCAACCTCTATTGGGCAACAGGAATTCTATTCTTAATTAAGCGGTTTTAAGGGGCTACTTAATCTATTCCTAACTGGAATCACATCCAACAATGTGCGCAATATTCACTACTAATACAAATATCCTACCAACACTGTCCGCCCTATGCACGCAGCTTACAGAATGGCCTTGGCTAGAGAGTCGGCGTTCTGGCCAACAGTAGCGGGGGCAGTCGTGATGTCGTTGTAGTCGGCAGAGGTGAAGTAGAACCATCCAACACCGTTGCTAGCGATGGTGCTAACGTAGGAGTCGATGAGAGCCGCATTGGCCGTCGAGCCGTCGTAGGCAGTGCCGCTGAAGTTGTTCAGGATGATCGAGGCCTGGGAGGCGTAGTCCTTGGGGATGTTGGCGTCAATGGTCGTCTGGCTCTTGTACTGGGGCGCGGTTGAGCAGTTGAGGCAGCTCTCGAAGGCAACGACGATGTCGCAGATGGTGTAGAACTCTTCCGAGGCGGCGACTCCGAAGTTGCAGATGGTGGTGATGGACTCCTTGAAGGCCGAGCGGGTGTGGGTGATGACCTCGTTCATGTAGTCGAAGTCGGCGGCCACTTCGTCGAAGAAGATGCCGTGGACAGAGACATCCGAGTCGGTGTAGGATGTCCAGCCGGCGAAGGTGGTGACATCGCTCTTGACGGTCTCGAGGGCAGTGGCGGCATAGTTAGTTCGGACGTAGCCCACGGTGTTCACGTTGTCGTAGGCGTTGAGCTTCGAGATTCCGGTGATGTAGTTGACATCGCCGTTGCCTGCCTCTCCAGTTGAACCAGGTCCATTCTCTGGGTTGACGACAATCGTCCACTTGAGGTCGGGATAAGCACCGATAGCACTGAACACTGGGTTCCAATTGGCGGCTCCGTCCTGCCACTCAGCCGAAGGGTAGACGTAGAGAGGAAGGAGAAGGCCAGTGGCAGAAGCCATGGAAGTTACGCTAGCAAGCGTGGCAGTTGAGGCGAGGAAACGCATTTTGATGAGAGAATAGGCAAGGTATGGAGTTCAAAGAGTGTCAGAGGAGTGACGAGGATATATGCCAATCTGGTTTTGAAGACTGGAATGTGATAGAATGAACCTGAAGAGTCAAACTGAACCAACAGTCAATCCACGGCAGCCCATCTATTGTTATATACAAGAAGCATTTCTCTCTACCTCCCCTCAGTAAGACATCAATCATCCCTTGGAGCCAAATGCCGGCGAACGCGCAATATGTGCCGGGCCCTGAAACGTTGAGCAAGGCTTCTACAATGAATGCCATGTCCCCAGAATAGGATTCTTTGATAGCACCGAGGCCATGTTTAATCCCGACCCCTGGTGAAGGAATCTGTTGACGGTACATAATCCACCGCAACAGGCATTCAGGGCAGCATCCAACCAACCCCCTTTGGGGGTTGCTTATGGTGACAAGGATCACATCTGGCCTAGTCGGCAGATGACGCTGACGAAACGGGTTTCTTCTGTAACGCACTGCGCAAAGAATGCACTGAAGAGGAAGTTATGTTTTCATCAGTTGCAGACAAAGGCTTCAAGTCTCAACCTCGCCGACGTTTTGAGGGCGGGGAGGGAGTCGGAGGAAATGCAATAAGAATCTCTGTAATCAATTGGTCACCTTTCGAAAACAAGGGTGTGTATATACTCATCCATATTTTTCTTATTGCCATACAAGAATCGGTTTTCATCCCATCTAGGTCACATTTGCGACAAATCAAACCCGCTGCCCCGCCGTCATGACCACATTTCCCAACGGTTTTTGCTAGGAGCAGTTAACGTTTTGTCCGAACCTGGATCAATCGCGTGGCCAAACGCATCCATAGACTCCACAGCCAGGATTGAATCCACTTTACTCCAGGCCATCCGCAAACCTGGAAACTCAACACGCGTCAAGTGCCGAAGGGAGGTTCTGTCTTGGAAGGCATCTTATCTACCGACCAATAACAGGCTCTCAAGGCTGAAAGGCTGAAAGGTTGGATGGCCAACTGGAATTATTCGCGCGAGAACAATGGCTTTCGGGTGCCATGTTTCCTGCCATGCATACGTGCTGAGTTGTTTTGCAGTGAGAACACTTCCGCCACGATGCTCTCTCATCCATCTCACCAAGCATAGCCTTCAAACGCAAACCCTCCCCCGCTGCGCTTAAACTCCTCTCTTTGGGAGCTAAACATGCGATAAAACCACGTCGGTTCCAGAATAATTGTATTCCGGCAATTACTATCTTGAGAGTGCACAACAGGGATGACGAAGCTTGCCAGGGAGGAGTCACCACCTTCCTACTTGGCTTTGGATTACAGTCACATGATCACGCTCATCTCTAACTGCTTTTGCTATCGAAAAAAATCATGATAGCTTAGGCGAGTTGAGCAACACAGTCCTAGCTCCGAGTTGAGTTTTCAAGCACCGGCGGCTATTTTACGTGACAGTTGTATGTGAAGTTGAATCAAGCAGCGGATAGTATTGGTAAGCGGAGCCTGTTACATCACAGTAGCAGGCGGCTCTACTTTGCTAGCTGCATGCCGATCATCAAGAAGGGTGTCCCGGAATTCATGCAACTCTGTAACCTACCCTATGCCAAGCTTCTGGGCTGGTGACTTTGGGCGCCTCGAGAGGAGACTGGTGATTTAGTTTGAAACAAACACCGAGAAATGATCTTGGAGAAGAAAAAGAAAAACCATGCTGTGAGCTCACATGCTCAGATGTGTGAGGTGGAGGGGTAAAAGGTTCATGCGAAGTTGTCACGTTTATGTATGCTCTCTAAAGTTGAACTTGCATCAACAACACATGGCGATGAATGATTTGGCTAACGATGATAGAACAACTACGTCACGCAATATGGGGCAATGCGCCTGCCCTTGATTACCACGTCGTTATCGGTAGAATAGGCCGCACGCATTCAAAGAAGGTTTCTCGTGTTGAGGTGATGCCCCTGCGGCGGCGTAGGTCCAAAGGAACATGATGAAATTAAGGGTCTGGTTAGTACGCCTCAAGATTATACATCTAAACCTTAGCTTGTTCAATCCGTGGGTGCGGAACAAAGCCCATTTATTATTAGACCGCAACGGCTGAAGCTTAATTAATCTTTCGCTCCATGCCATGGTGGGAACAGTGGCGACTGGGCAAGCTGAGTCGAAGATGGGTAAAAGGAACGACAGTTGACAGGAGACCCCCCCAAAAAGAATATGCAGAGGCTTTATGCAGAAGATGGGTGCGTCTGTGCTGGCACTGGCTTTTGTGATGATGGCACAGATCCCCCCTCCCAGGCAAATGGTCGTATGGCATGGTTCATGGTGAAACGGCGAGCCTGTCGCCAGGGACCCCTCATTTGTGGGCTGTGATTTGACGCAGGAGCTCTGCACTAGTGTTTCTGGTTGCGGGCTAGATGCCAAGGGTATGTACTGGAAACAGAGCTAGCATCGGATGAGCTTCTTCGAATTCGTTGCGTGATGCTTGCTAGCATGGAGCCTAGTTTGGACTGTCTATTCGTAGAATGTGTGCGGATGCAGACCGTTGGATGGACTGTGCCTCACTTCCCCGTGGCAAATGTGCCATTTCTATCGTCGCTATGGATCGCGTTCGCATTGACTCTCCATTCGCGTACGGCTCGTCGCATCAATTGATGATGCCCTTGGGTTGCCCGGCTGGCAGCCTTGTCTGGTGGTACACGTGTGCGCTGCCAGCAGCACATGAATTTGTGCTGCAGCTCATGCCGATCGATGCAGGTCCTTGCAATGTGTGGCCGTCTGAGCGCACAGCGACATTCACGTCAATGCGCTCAGCCGGCGGAACAGCTGCCAGTGATTGGACGGCTTCGCTGCCTCGAGGCTTGCTGGGAAAGGGCTGTCGTCCAATTGAGGGAAATTGTGTAGGCACAATGACGAATGCTCACCTCACTATCGATGCCAGGAGGAAAGCCATGGACAAGCACGGCACGCACCAGGCTACCCTGCCTAAGCCAGCCTGCTCGCTGTGGCATCTCACCTACTGAGCAAGTATCTCTCACCTGGGTACCTCCCTAATCTGGGCCAGTACATCGCTCGGAGTCGCACCTTCCAACGTATGACATACGAGGTGGTACCTGGGTGATTGAAGAAATCTCGCTCAGCAGAGGCCGTCGCCCAGAGCCCCCGTAGAGCAGGTATCCCCAACCCATGGAGCCTCTGAGGCCGCCGTGCCGTTCTACTCACCCCCGCCTCTCTCATCCACCGCACCGTAGTGCCCGCACGACCCTTCCTGGTCTCTGCCTCCATCGAACCCTGTCCCCGCCCAGGTCTTCGGGCAGACCCCAGTCACCTCGAGCTGCTGTGCGACTCGGTCCAAGGAGCCCTCTCTCCCGCCATTCTGGGCTGGCCCAGGCTGTTCCGTTAGCAAGGTACTATTGCATGTTTGGCATTGCTCCCCGTAATTAAGTATCCTCCAGGGACCTCTGGCCTGTTTTATCCTCGGCGCCGACCATCACCTCTACTTGAGAGGTACTTCGTACCACACCGGGACTCCCTGCCCAGGCAGGGACCAGCAATGTCCTTCTCGTGTACTCGCCTCCGATCCCCTTCCTGCTAGGCCCAATCGCCAGGTTCCTTCTCTCTTTCTCTCTTTCTCCCTCCTCTCTTTTCGCTTCCCATTGAGCCTCACTCCGCTCGCTGTCATTCGTTTTTCCTTTTCTGTCCGTACCGAGGGCTACGCTGGCGACTACTCTGGTTGTGTGTGGTCTGGATCGTGAGTTAGCCTCAACCGCCACTTCCTTTGTTCAACTCGTCCTTGGTCCAATAGTACTATCGCCTACCTGGTAAATGCCCCGGTGCCTAACCTAAGCCGCCAGCCGACCTTCGTTTCCCGCGAAAGAGCATCTCGCCCGAGTCCTGCAGCTACCTGCTTGGCTGCTTACCCTTCACGGAAGGCCCCTCACACCCTCTTTTTCCCTCGACAGTCTCGATTTCCTCGCCCATTTCTTCCTTTTTCAACAAGTCGTTCAGTGAACGACTGCCTTTCTGGTTGCGATTTGGACCTTGCGGTTGAGCCGCGACACCCAATCCTGTGAATTCGCAACCCGGCCCCCAATTCTTGGTCTCTGGATAGCCCAATCAACAAGCCACCCCCAATCCGCCTCACCACTCTGACTTTGAGCCAGCTCTCAGTCTTCTCGACCCTCTGGAAATCTGCCGTCTGTATGCGCTTTTGGAACGCCTTTGAAGCGCCGGCCCTGAACTCGCTCTCCGTGGGACAACGCATACAGCATACCTCGACGTAGCACTCTGTTACACGTCGTCGCATCCTCAACGGCTACCACACCTCCGCGCCAAACGGCCCGTGTTGTCGCCCCTCACCGTATTTTTTCTTTCCTTTTGCGACCTCTTCACGGGTGATTCGTTTCTTGCTTTGTTGTGGTTGAACCTCGACATTATTTTATCAGCGGCGGATAGGAGCCAAACCCAGGACATCGATGCGCTCGACCCAGCGCCCCAGCCTTCTCCGCCAGCTGAAACCGTCTTGAAGTTGTTGAAGGTGCAGTGTTCCATTTTCCCGGCTTTCCCGGTCTCGCAAAGACTCGTCTCTTGTAAGTGATTCAAATATTTTTGGCCCCCAATGACATCCCGCATAATGGCTCGTATACCTTTTTGCCCGATAGTATAATTTTACTTGCCAAGTTGTGTTGATTGCTTCGCAAATCGTCACTATCTGACCAAGCGATTTTTCTCTCTAATTCCAATCTCCTACTCCTCTATCTCTGTCCTTGCATGCACTGCCGATTTCAACTTTTCAGCCTCACGGAAACTGACAAGTGACCAGGGATCTTATATTTTCGTCGATTATCATTCCATATACGTTATCTCAGACAGCTAGGGAAGAGCAGCTCTACCCATTTCTCCTTGGATCTTGTCTTTTTTTGTCAAGTCTCTCTCCTCTTTCTTTCTTGTTTCCTTTGCGCCTGTTGATTTTGGTCCACAACTTTTGGGGTTCTCGAAGGTCGCTCCCACAGAGTTATCGACCAACGGATTGCAGAGCCTGCATGCCAGTGAGCGCCCTGGTAGATTGGAGACGTCAACCTCTTGGTAGGAAACGAAGCAGAAATTCGGCGACTTTGACATCGACTCTTGGATGAGCCAACCGCAGTATGGGCGAGACATGGAACGATCATCAGGATCTGTTAAGCGCGCGCGCGAGAGAATACAGGCATCCGGCCGGGTGCCTGCGCCTCGTCGAGCGCACCACAATATAGCTGGCGAGGATGATTCAGCAGGAAACTTGAATCCTGCCCCCCGACATCATTTGCTTCCTTCAAATCCACCGCCGCCTCCTCCTCCCGACCCCCAGTCACCACGTAGTCCTCAGCAGCGTGGCGCAGGTGGCTCAGAAAGTACGACCCGCGGTGCGATGCCGAGGCCATCGCAATCTCCTCAGTGGCCGCTATCGCCCAGTTCCCCCCTGGCTGCAGAAATCTCACCTACGGCACATCGCACCCAGAACCCTGCCTCGGGTCGGCAGAAACCGAGGCGATCACCGCCTAGCTCGGAAACGCCTGATGATCAGGAGCAAATTCCTGTCTTCTTGGAACTTCAGGATGGCGAAGAAGGCCGCAAAGGATTGGCTGACGACTCTCAGCCCCCGAGCTCCGCTAATCCTTCAGGCCGACACAAATCCCCGTCAGCCGGGTCAATACCTCAATTTCCAGAGCCCTCAAGTTCCGCGGTACCACCAGTTCCTCCAAAGCGGAGCTTAAATCTCGGCCCTCCCCCTTCAAGCCGACGAGGGGCATCTTCGTATTATTCACACAACTCATTCGTCTCGCCTATTCCAGAGGAGAACTCTCGGTCAGTAGGTTCATATGCATCAAGCGCAGCAATTCCGAAACGTGATTCTTGGGGGTCTATTTCCCCTCTCAGCAGCCCGATAGAGGGGGATGGCAACGGATTCTATGAGGCATCTGTGAAGAGCAAGGATTCGGGACTGGATGAATTGACCGACGAAAGCAAATTAGTCCGCAGTGCAAGTATAGGGAAAAAGGGGAAAGCTTCCTTGGTGGACAACAAGCGCACGCCATCAGTTCGCTCGGCCTCGGTTGGATCAATTCTGATTGCTCGTCCATCGCCAACACCTGTACAAATGCCGTTTGGTGAAGGCACTGGTTATGTGGATACCTCTACAAGCTCATCGGACAACACACTCCACCTTAAGAAGGTGCTGGCATCCAATCCTGAGGTACATAAGGCTACGGGTAAGGCTGGTCCTCCGGAATCTAGATCGGATGTCCCTACCGGCCATATGCCATCGCCGAGGATGGCAATTCCAGGCCAATCTGCTGCATCAGGGCGCCTTCCCGGCATCAGACGACCGCCGAGACTCGATATCGATGCAGTACGAGATATGGAAGCTCGAGGCAGTCTAACGAGCCTGCCTGATTTAATCCAGAGAGCTACAAGGCTGGCTGCGATGATTGATAAAGGGAAGCGTCCTGCAAGCCGATTTGATTTGAACGACTATTCTGTCTCGGATGTGCCAAGCGGATCAGGTAAGCTTGTCAAATTCCTTCCGTCAACTTTCCAGTGTCGATACTAATGCCGGGACTTAGGTAATGGCCGTGTGCAGTCGGGTCTCTCGGATATGCTCGCAGCCTTTCCACCACCTGCCCAGCCTACTCCGACAGGCGGGCAAAGCCGTGGCTCTTGGTTCCGACATACAGCGTGGCCAAAGGTCGAAACACAAGGTCAGACACATGATGCGAATGACCAATCGGGCAAGGGCGAGCACGCTGAAAAAGTGCCACCCAGAACAGCAGCCAGGCGTTGCTGCGGCATGCCTCCATGGCTGTTTGTGCTTGTTGTGCTGCTTCTCATTGCCGTGGTGGCCGTGGCTATAATTATCCCGTTGGAATTTTTTGTCTTCAAGAATTTGGGTAACCACCAAACACCCGAGGCGAGCTTGGACAAGTGCAAATCAGAGCTTCCCTGTCTAAATGGGGGTACTAATGTCTTCAATGATAACGTGTGCTCTTGTCTTTGCACGAATGGTTACACCGGCCACAACTGCTCAACCGCAGGATCCGAAGGCTGCACAACGACCAACCTCGTATCATCGTCATCGTCCTCAACAATCGAAAACGTGACTCTCGGTACTGCGATCCCCCGTCTGATTCTTGATTCTAATACGAATTTCACGATCCCTCTGTCTGGAACGTCAATTCTTGCTAAAATCAACTCCGGAGACTTGTCTTGCAGAACCCAAAACGCCTTGGTCACTTTCCAAGGACGGTCAACTCGCACGGGCGACGACTCGGTGTCAATCACAAATATCAGCGCTGACACGAACTCGAACGAGCGTCGCGAGGAGTCCGAAACAGCTACAGTAACAACAACCGCTCGAGCCGGGAATTCACTCGTCGTCACGGCCTCGATTCCTATACCCACCAAAACTGCTACCATTCAGCCGACTCTCAAGAGTGACTTGTTCAACTTGACTGAGGACACTCTTGATTTTGCCCGTGTTGCGGTTCTCTATGTTCTGCAGGAACAGAACGCGACCACGGCTGTCAACGCGCAGTCATATCTTCAGCGTTTCTTCACAAGAGCAAGCAGTACTGAGATCAGTGTCAGTTATGCTACCCAGTCTGAAGCTCGAAAGGTGGACATAGGGGCAAATAGCACAATTAACTTGGTGGACTTTCGATTGAACCTTGGAAAGGGGTCTGTTGGAAACTGACGACCTTGAGAAATGAGTTTATTTGTGTTGGGATTATGAACGGGTGAAGGACCGACCCCATGTATCGATGGGATGGGTCCATGTTCCCCTTAATGACAAGACGACATGAGAATATTTCTTGGGGCCAATATACTTGACCAAGAAGCATGTTGTGTTTATTTTTCTTATGGCAGGGCAGATACAGAATCTTGTATATACATTTAGACAAAACGTCTTTAGTTACATATGCACAGCTCCTACGAGTTGTACGAAAGGACTGAGTAATAATGAAGAACATACAACCATATCATGTGCCAAGAACAACATAAAGGAGCTGGGACTTGGGGATATGCATGATAGGGTACTACATGGGATGGGCATGCACATTAAAAAGCGAATGGCTGGCTCTGCAATCATATCTAGTGCAGAACAGGAACCGGAAGCAATTTTCCAAACGCCCTGTTCAATTCATTCATTATATCCTGTACATTACATTCTAAAAACACCGAATTTTGTTTCACCCGGTTTCACTTCGTTACGACCACCTAGCGCGGCTTGTAAGCCTAGGCCAAGATACTTTCTTGTGTGTTGAGGAGGGATAATGCCATCATCCTAGAGCGAGTGGTTAGCATATTGTTCACAGCCAGACAACTACGACCATCCCTGTGTGCAAGACAGAAGAGCTAGAGAGACAGGAACTTACCCATAAGCGAGCAGACGAGAACGTGGCATCGCTCTCGCGGTCGATGCGGTCCCTCAGCTCGGGGTCGGCCTTCTTGCCGACCGTCTCCATGACGGCGGCGAGCTGCTCGCCGCCCATGACGCCGATGCGGGCGTTGGGCCACATCCAGAGGAAGCGGGGGCTGTAGGCGCGGCCGCACATGCCGTAGTTGCCGGCGCCGTAGGAGCCGCCGACGACGACGGTGAACTTGGGGACGTCGGCGCAGGCGACGGCGGTGACGAGCTTGGCGCCGTGCTTGGCGATGCCCTCGCGCTCGGCCTGGGAGCCGACCATGAAGCCGGAGATGTTCTGGAGGAAGACGAGGGGGATGGCGCGCTGGGCGCAGAGCTCGATGAAGTGGGCGCCCTTTTGGGCGGAGGAGGGGAAGAGGATGCCGTCGTTGGCGACGATGCCGACCTTGTGGCCGTAGATGGAGGCGAAGCCGGTGACGAGGGTGGTGCCGAAGTCGCGCTTGAACTCGGAGAAGTGGGAGCCGTCGACGACGCGGGCGATGACCTCGCGGATGGGCATGGGCTTCCGGAGGTTGGTCGTGGCGATGCCGAGGAGCTCCTCGGGGTCGAAGAGGGGCTCGGAGAAGGTTGGGCTGGGGCCGGGCGTCGAAGAGGAGGCTGGGGGGGAGAAGGAGGTCGCACTGGGCCAGTTGAGGTTGCTGACGGAGCGGCGGGCGAGGGTGAGGGCGTGGGCGTCGTCGACGGCGAGGTAGTCGGTGACGCCGGACACGGAGGAGTGCATCTTGCCGCCGCCCAGGTCCTCGGCGCTGATCTCCTCTCCCGTGGCGGCCTTGACGAGGGGCGGGCCGGCGAGGAAGATGTGGCCCTGCTCGCCCACGATGATGCTCTCGTCGCTCATGGCGGGGACGTAGGCGCCTCCGGCGGTGCAGGGGCCCATGACGACAGAGATCTGGGGAATACCCTGGGCGGACATGCGGGCCTGGTTGTAGAAGATGCGGCCGAAGTGGTCGCGGTCGGGGAAGACATCGGCTTGGTGAGGGAGGTTGGCACCTCCGCTGTCAACGAGGTAGATGCAGCTGTTTGTCAATTGATCTTGTTAGTTTCAGTATTGGAAAAGCAGTCGATGGTGGAGATGACGTACGGGAGTTTGTTTTCTTGAGCGACTGTCTGTGCTCGAAGATGCTTCTTGACAGTAATGGGGTAGTATGTCCCTCCCTTGACAGTGCTGTCGTTTGCGACAATCATGCAGGAGACGCCCTCCACGACACCAATTCCGGCAATGATGCCACCGGCCGGTACCTCTGCCTCTGGGTAGAGCTCGTGGCCAGCCATGGGGGCCAGCTCGAGGAAGGTCGTGCCGGGGTCGATCAGAGCAGTGACTCTGTCGCGAGGGAGCATCTTCTTGCGCTGGAGGTGCTTCTGCCTGGCCTTCTCGGGCCCGCCCTTCTGGATCTGCTGGGAGAGGGTCTCGATCCTCGCCATGACGGCAGCCATGCTCCTCTCATTCTCCCTGAACTCCTCTGACGTGGGGTCGACATTGCTCTGTATGCGCGTAATTGCAGCTGCCTGGTGGGTGTGCGTGAGGTTGGCGACGGTGCGGCGACTGCCGGCGAGCTGCTGCTGGAATCGTGGTTGCCGAGGCTGGAGCTGTAGCTGGTGGTGGGATGCGAATTGGCAGCGCAGGCGCAGTGCCGTGCGTGACGACCTGGACAGCGACATGGCGATGGCGACGGTATGATCTGGACTGCGTTGCACTGCCGGGGCCGAAGAGACGAGGAGAGGACAGGCTGTGGCTGGAATGCGTGCGGACAGCAGGTGTAAGTAACAAACCTTGGAGTAGGCGACTCCGATGGCTCTGTAGTGTTTGAGTGTGCCTCTGGTTTAGGCCGAGATAGACCCCGGTTCTGAGCTAAAAGGCACCCAAAACCTGGGGTTGCCGCGCCGGCGCAAGCCGTGCTGAGCCGAGCCCTTCAGCTACGTAATGGCCCAGTTCTGGACTGTCATCTTCAGCCTTTCCTGGCCGTCGTGGACCGACGAACACTGCATTTATGCCGAGGCCCTCAAATCTGCTATCAGCGTAACTTGCCGCCGTCGATTGGGTCCCTGTCGGTCGGGATTTTTTGACTTTTGTATATTTCCAGGCTATTCAACTAGGCCACCTCCTTCCCTTCTCTTATTTATTTATTCCTTGATTTTTTGACGCCCACGCTCAACACGCATCTGTAGGATTCACATTTGCCGCATATGCAACTCCCCATGCAGAAGTGATTGATCACTATTTCTGCCACCGCCACAGATCTACACACGAGCCTCTTCTACCATGGCTACAAGTCTGAGGACCTTTAGAGTCCTCGCTCGCCCGGCGACGAGATGCTGCAACCGCGCCACAGTTTCAATCCCCGCCATTAGCCTTCACTCAAGACACCACTCCTCCAAGCACCCCGCGGGCTTCGAGCCCCCGACGTCCGATGATCTTTCTGAATTGCGAGAACGTGTGCAGGATTTTACCCGCCGCGAGATTCCCGAGGAATTGGCAGCTCACACAGATAAGACCAATGCGTTCCCCAACGAGATGTGGAAGAAGATGGGAGACGCCGGCCTGCTGGGCATCACCGCCGACGAGGAGGTCGGCGGGCTCGGAATGGGATACCAGGCGCACTGCACAGTCATGGAGGAGATCTCCCGGGCGTCCGGAAGCATAGGACTGAGCTACGCGGCCCACTCGCAGCTGTGCGTCAACCAGCTCCAGCTCAACGGGTCGCCGGAGCAGAAGCGCAAGTACTTGCCAGGGCTCATCTCGGGCGACCTGGTGGGCGCCCTGGCCATGTCCGAGTCCGGGGCTGGCAGCGACGTGGTGAGCATGCGCACCACGGCCAAGAAGGTGGACGGCGGCTACGTCCTCAACGGCAGCAAGATGTGGATCACCAACGGGCCCGACGCCCACCTCATCGTCGTCTACGCAAAGACGGAGCCCGACAAGGGCTCCAGGGGCATCACGGCGTTCCTCGTCCAGACAGACTACAAGGGCTTCAGCTGCGCCCGGAAGCTGGACAAGATGGGCATGCGGGGCAGCAACACGGGGGAGCTCATGTTCGACTCCGTCTTCGTCCCGGACGAGAACGTCATGGGCGACGTCAACGGAGGGGTCAGAGTCCTCATGGAGGGCCTGGACCTGGAGCGCCTCGTGCTGAGCTCCGGGCCCCTGGGCATCATGCAGGCGGCCCTCGACGTCGCCCTCCCGTTCACGCACCAGCGCAAGCAGTTCGACCAGCCCATCGCGCACAACCAGCTCGTGCAGGGCCGGCTGGCGGACATGTACACCAAGCTGCAGGCCTCGAGATCCTACACGTACACGACGGCCAAGGCGGTGGACGAGCAAGGGCTGATCCGCACGCAGGACTGCGCGGGTGCCATCCTGTACGCGGCCGAGCGGGCGACGGAGTGCACGCTGGACGCGATCCAGCTGCTGGGCGGGATGGGCTACATGGAGGAGATGCCGGTGTCACGGCTGCTTCGGGAGTAAGTACAATCGTCCCCAGTTTGAGTCTTGACCGACCTCCAGATCACCGGACCCCGGGATTGCCGGCCGGGTCGGCGACTTTGAGACACTGCGTTTCTTGTGTGAGCGGGCGAGATGATATGAAAGTGGCTGACCTCGTCTTTTCTTTAGCGCGAAACTCTATGAGATTGGGGCAGGAACATCGGAGATTAGGAGGATGGTGATTGGGCGGGCGTTCAATAAGGAGTATGCCAATGCTTGAAGAGAACGAACGGCATTATACAATGGCTGAAAGGGGGATTGTCGAGGAATGGGCGTTTGATGGGCATGTATCCACATGACTCGGGACGCGAGACTAGCGGACGGGAGATTATACAGGTTGCCACATAGGTCACGACATATCCAGAGAGGTATGGGCGGTGTGGCGGGGGTCAGTAACGATCATGGCCGATTTGAACGTTTCTACTATTAGATTTGTACACTACAAATGAGCGCGCAGGAGTTACGACTGGGCAGATGCATAACATGTCAAACCAATAATTGCGACCACTTTTCCCATCGCCACCCAGTGGGACTCTTCGTGAGGCTTTAAAAAAGAAAAAGAGGGACATCTCAGAGGGGCGTTGCGTGGATTATCGTGAAGCCAAAAACGGACTGGGTCGTGGTGTTGAGGAAAGTCTGAGCATCAGGCAACAGCAAAAAAAGGAGTGAAAATTATTCAGATCACGAGACCGGAGAAAAAAACTAAACTACAGCCCGCATCTGCGACGTACAGCGCTTCCCTGTCGCGATGCATGTCTCATGTATGTAGGTGTCCCGGAACCCCCTGCTACCGAGACGAGTGAGATATGACCCGGGCCTATACTTTGCAGGGCCATACTGGGTGGGCAGGACGGGTAGGTACCGGCCGCTGACGAGAGTAGCAAGCCGGTCGGAGGCTCGGAGTGAAAAAAAATTGAAGAGAAGATGTACATACCAGGGACAGGGGAAATATCTCCGCCAAAGGATTCCTAACGAGACGCCCTTTGGAAGTGTGTGTGTGTGCTGAGCTGCAGAGCATGTCGTGTTGGCTTGGTCCTTGGGTTGGAGGGGGAGAAAACGAGCCTAGACCGGTCAAGAAGAGCTGCGGCCTGACCGAATGGTTGCGAGAGATTATGCCATTTCATCGAACGGGAAGAGTTCTGTCATTGTTTTCTGTCCGGCTTCACATACTATTCATTTTTAGCGCTACTAATCAATCGCCAGTCAAGGCTTGGCTGGAGACCAAGCAAGTGTTGGTGTGGGGGACTGTTCGTGATGGGCAGGACGATAGGTACTTACTAAGAAGAAGCAAGGTGAATAGTCGTCCTAGTTCGGAAACCTCGCCAGTTACGGGCAAATCGTATTCGTCGAAGCGGATAAAGCCAACTAATTCTTATTGCTACATTGTCCATCTTGGTTACTGTTTGGGCAATCGTCCAAAAATACGCTCCTCGTCCGGCTTCCCCCCTGCGTGTCCTACAAAGCTCCGGCTCTTTCTATGGGGCAGAAGTGTCCTCGTGATCAGCAGGGAGCCTTGCTCTTCTCTCAGCGCTTGTTCGTGTGGTCTCTAGGTTTTCTTTTTCTCTCTACACCCTCTCTCTGCCTCTGTCCAGCGCATATGGATGGGGATTGGCCATGTTCGCATCTCGTGCTACTGTGTCGACTGTCGCATGGTCACATCCAGGCACAGCCCAAAGTCTAGCCCTCCAGCAGACCACCTCCCTCATGCTGGCCAAGACCAGCCATTCGCCATCCCAACGTTTGGGTTCGCTGTGGGGAAGTGTGCTGCAGTGAGATTCCAGACGAAGAAGCATCAGGTGCTGTAATTACTGGTAGCGTGTGCTGCAATCATTGAATACTTACTGCATTATGGGTACCTCCCGTGTGCTCAATGGTGTTAGTACTGCACGCAGTTTATGGCTCCATCCCAGCCTTCATGTTGAGGTGACAGGCCGGCAGGCTAGTGGAGCCCCGCCTCGAGCAACCCCCGATCTAGGGCCCTTAGCTGGCGCACGAGCCCCGATGGGTCCCCATTACAGGCTTTATCTGCTCTGGTGCCTGTGCTGGATGGGTCCCGGCGATGGGAAGCTTGATCGGTCCCCCTTCCCCTTCCCTCCCCCACTGTAGAGCTCCCCACTGCAGCTGCCACTCTGCGCTGCACATACCCCCTCCCTGTCTGTCGTTGACCCTTAGTTTTCTTTGGCCCAAGTCTTCGACCGGCTTAAGGAGAGGTATCGTGACAATGGCCTTGGTCGTGGAGGCGTTGCTCGAGAAGGGTGGCCCGGAGGCGCGAGGCAATATGCACAAGTATCTCGGTACTCCCGATTCCTGCTATTCTGGTAACGGTTTATAAAGAGGCTAGGCCAGCTCGTGAGTCTGCTGGAGTCGGTGGCGTTTCCATTGATTCTCTATACCGTACCTTGATCCCTTGTTGCCCCAAGCTCAGCCGAGCGATAATCGTGTCAATCACCTCTCCGTACGCTGAATTGGTGTCTCTTTCATCTCCCTTATTACACCCCGAGAGCCCCTTCCTCCAAGTGGGTTACGTTCTTGTATATTGCCAGCGTTGAATGATCGTCGGTTTTTTTTGGCCTCTGCCTTGCATTCCGAAGGTGCTCAAATCGTTGCACTCCACGATCGTCAGATAGTCTACATCATCTCCTTCTGATCATCTCCTTCTGATCATCTCCTTCCTTGTGTTGGTGGCAAAAGTTTATCAGCTCAATTTTCTCTCCTCCCTGTCCTCCCACTCCCGTAATCGCATCCCTACCCGCCATTCTTTCATTCTTTCATTTAATACTACTTTCGCTTGAAAGTTCACCACAAGAATGTCTTCAGCATTCGCCCCAATTCTGCGGCAGACAGCCCGCCGCGCGGCCCTCACTCATCGCCATCTCATTCGCTCCACAGTCCCCATTGCCCGTTGTCTGCACAATGGCCCTCCTCGCCAAGGCAAGCCTGGAAGCTATTCCCGGACTGACGATAAGATCGAAGTCGAATATCCCAAGGAGCATGAGCTTCCTCCCAGTGCACCCGTCCGAGGGATTCCCGGACAATATGTCAAGCCGACCTTGGGTTCCTTCACCTTGGAGGGCAACGTTGGCATTGTCACTGGCGGTGCCCGCGGGCTGGGCCTCGTCATCGGCCAGGGCATGGTCTACTCCGGTTCTAACCTGGCTATTGTTGATTTAAACAGTATGTTCCGTCTGTTTAGGTCGCTCAGGTGGCAGCTTGCTAACGAATGACAGAGGAGGAGGGCGAGAAGCAAATCCAGCTCCTGCGTGACGCCTTTACTAGAGAGAACCCAAATGCTGAGCAGTGAGTAAAGCCATCTCTTCTGGAGGCAAGACGAGTGGCTCTTTAACAGTGACTAATTCGACATCCTGCCCAGCATTCCCAAGGTCACTGCGCACTACGCGGATGTGAGCGACCCGGATTCCGTGGCTGCCTGCATTGACGAGATCCTCAAGGAGCATGGCAAGATTGACAACCTTGTCACCTCTGCCGGGTTCGCTGAGAACTTCGAGGCTGCCAAGTACCCCGTTGACCGCATGCGCCGCCTCTGGGGTGTCAATGTTGACGGCACCTATTTCTTCGCCACCGCGGTTGCCCGCCACCTGATGGAGCGTGAGTCTCCTGGAAGCATCGTTCTGATTGGAAGCATGTCGGGCGCCATCGTCAACGTGCCCCAGCCTCAAACCCCTTACAACATGTCCAAGGCCGCCGTCCGCCACATGGCCGCATCTCTTGCCGTCGAGTGGGCGCACGCGGGAATCCGTGTCAATTGTATCTCCCCCGGATACATGCTCACCCCCCTCACCGAGAAGATCCTCGATGAGAACAAGGGGCTGAAGGAGAAATGGACTTCTCTTACACCCCAGGGAAAGATGGGCCAGCCCAAGGATCTCATGGGTCCCGTCACCTTCCTGCTGTCCAGTGCAAGCGGTTATGTTACCGGTGCCGACATTCGCGTTGATGGCGGATACACCCTGACATAAGAAGTGCACATTAATACCCAAGAGACATGAGATAAACGGAAATGTCGGACTTGGTAATGCTGATTTTATTTGGAAGGACATAGGCTTCGCGGTTTTGAAATGGTCATCATAATTTAGATGATGTTCCTCGGTGCTCATTTATTGATTAAGCGGCTGCACAGGAACATCGAAGATATATCAAAAGTAATAATGAAAGCAATTCGATTCTTTGGGTTTTGAGTCTATAAATATCCGTGCGCTCTTCCTTGCCATAGTCATAAGCCTCCCGAGATCTCAAATTCTACATGCACGACACTCACCATGTCCTCCCAGTTAGGCCAACGGAGCCAGTGGACTTGGCCCTGCGCATGTGAATCAATGCCGGGCTAACTCCGATCACCATGAAGCCAATATCCCCAAAACTTGGAGAGGTGGGCTGCAGCGGAACCAGTAGGTGGGCAAGTGGGTGACACTGAAATTGAGATACTGAAACATTAAGCTGCTTGTTTTCAAGTCTATGGCCAGTATTATCAGATTATTGAGTGCTAATAATACGTACTTCAGAGATAATCTAGTATATATTATCACTTTTTATCGTTTTATACTACTGAAATTCTCTATTTATTGTAGAAAGTAGTCTGTAGCTAACTCTTCCATTAGGTGTCTCATTTCTCCAGTCACCCACTTTGGTGGGCTCGTGTTCTTTCACGAGTGCAACCGAATCCAAAACGGGGACCAATGAGCTGCGGAGGTTGGGTGACTGCGACTTGACTTGCATATTCTGCGTCAAGCAGGTCAGCATCCTCATGCACCAAGTGGTCTGCAAAATCTGGCGTAGGAGGTTGGTGGCTCTAGGTTTCCCCAAGGCGCGTGATGTGATATTTCTCCGCATCTCTGCAGCCACCCAGTCATAGGATCTCATTTAGCGATATGATCCGACATGAGAGTTGAGAAAAGGTAAAACAGGGTCAGCCCAAACAGCTATGATCCGATAGAGTAGCCATTATAAATGTGGCTTACGGATTGCACCGTCAGCCGCAGGGGCATATCTTGTTGCTTGGAAGTGGTGTGCTCGGGGGCGAGAAGGATGTGCTCTGAAAAATGCGTGAGAGTGTTTGAGCGACTTCGCAGTGCCACACCACCAAGAGCTTGTGTAACATGATCACAGTAGGAGTTGCCGGTTGACATTCGATTAGGAATGCCGAGGGGCCTTCATGTCCTATTGACCATCGGGATACTCACTACAGGCATTCTACTAGGTATGATAAGAAAGTTTCAAACTGGTTGGGTAATCGATTCACATGCAAAACGTGGAGATCTATCTCTTATCCTGTTGACTTGATTCTCCCAACATACTTTTCTGCTGTCAAAAGGACCATAATCGGCCCCAAGCGGGAGCCAACTTGACAGGGTCATCTGACTTCGGCCACCTCCGCCAATTGATATGCATTGGCGGGCCAATAACGATCGTTGGATACCGTGATCTGAGACAAGGCCGTGTGAGTGTTCCTTTGCTCTTCCTCGTCCTCCTTCTCCTCACCTGGGTTGCGCTCCTGGGTTTTCTTTGAGGGATGCGGTTTGCCGAAGGAGACAAGGATTGATTGATTGATTGATTAATCAGCCATGCGCCCCCAAAAAGCCTTTCCCTCGTGTTACTGGAACAGGCAATTGCGTGCTGAGACCAGTGGCTGTCCTTCTCTCTTGAGTCATGTCTCCTCATCTGATCCGGCATCCCCCAAAGGACAACATTTTCTCGAACAGCCATCCACGGGGGGGTCCGTGCCAGGATGCAAACACAAACATAGCAAGAATAGCACGGGGGTCTGCCGTTTGATACCCAATGATCGCGAGCACGAGCCCAGATGATCCGGAGGCGCGGACGTGGCCGGCTAGCACCGGGCGCGTCTGGGAAGCAAGACAGTGCCAGAACAAGGGAGAGCCCGACTCTTTATTATTAACCATTGGGGGTCGCCGGATGCAGGAATGGAGGCTCTTGTGTTTTAGGCGAGGAATCCGAAGATTTGTTCTAGAACTTTGCTCCACCGCAATCAATCCCCTTCCCAGGCAACGCCCAGGTCCGGCTGGCAACCCTTCCCAAGGCCAAGAGTCCCCCCTGCACCAAAACGTGGGGGTTTTTGCCCGGTGACAGGTCGATACCTAACGGAAAGGGCCAAACTACTCAAACGGTTAGGTGCCTCGGCGCGGGTTTATCTTTCTGGCAGCCTTTCCTTTTCCCATTGCTAATCGTGACACCCGAAGACTATTGGCCAGCCTGCTCGCGCAATTCTCCGGCTTCCTTGCGTATCCTCGAGGGCTTCATTAGCCACTCATTCCTCCACGCTGAGACGGTGAGGACCGCGGCGGGCAGTCGTACCTTGGCTTGGCTAGCTTTGGCCCAGTTTCCTGGTTCATGCTGCATCTCCCTGGTCCCTGGTCGCGGATCCCAATATCCCTGCCCGGGGAGAGAGTTGCACTGAGGCATGCCAGAGGCGGCGGGCAGGGAGCAATGCCCGGCCTTGCCTCCGTGCTCCTAAATTTACGCCCAAAGCTGACGAGTTTTGCTTCTTCTTGTCTTGTTTGAGCCAGCCCTGCCGTCGGTGAGGGCCGGTGAGCTATTTTACTCTTCCATAGGATTCGGCCAAGACGTCAAGGCGTTGTCAAGGGGGGCCAGTAATAAGCATGCCGATGCTGCTGCTGCTGGCTGCTGTTATCATGATGACAAACCAGATATACTGCGAGAATACTCCGTGAGATAAAGATGGTAGATAGATGGCTATGGTATTCATGGGAAAGGGGACCGGGTTTGGGGTTATGAAACGGCTGACTGTCACCGTAGGCCCTGATGCTGGACTGGGGATATCTTTCCGAAGCTGGCCGAGCTTAGCCATTTGACAAGGACTCGAGGCGCACCGCTCTTGTCTTGGGCCGGAGGGGTTTGTACTGAGGACTTGCGTTCTGGATATGGATATGATATGTTGAATGACAATGGTAAATGGCCGCGGTTCCCTGAGATGGCTTGAATTAGCGGCCAGCCCAAGGGAGAGTGGCGTCGACGATATCGGGGCCACGCCTAGAGTTGCCTTTGGGAACGACCCGTATCGTAGAATTGCCGGCTTTGGCAGACAGCTCTATTTTTTAATCCATGTTCCGCTTGAGATAGACAGTGAGAGCCATTGCTGCCCAAGCCCTGTGGGCCTCGTCCCTGGACCCCTTGAGAGCCCCTTGAACTCGGACTCTGAAAGTCCACCCGGCCCGAGCAAGCATAACACGGGCATGCCACGTAATGGGATATTTTCTTCTTCTTAGCATGGATAACAAGATTGCGATGCCATGACTATGTACGTATATTCGAGCAGTGGTCAATGATCTGGCATGGCCAATACTCTCACCGTCTCGTCCTGAAGCCATTGCTGAGGTAGGCAGTTGGGGAGATGACTTCTTAGTCTAGCCGCCTGTAGTCGCATTTAGGAGGAGATAGCAGCAGGTTAATCGTAGATAGTACTGCGGCAATGCACCTCCATGTCGTCTTGGCCGATAACTGGCCTGCTCTGCCTCCTTTCAAGCCTCTAAATTGCACAGAGAGTAAATATGGATCTTCGGCCGGAGCTGGCGTCCTGGCCCCAGCCCCAGTGCGACTTGGGATGTTTGAATTTTTCCTGATGTGATGTATCGTCTCGAGCCAGAGCTCTGGTGTGCTCAAGAAGTACCTACCAGATGTCTCCCTCGGCAAGGTACCCAGGAACAGGTTGGGTATGTAGGTGCCTAGGCAGGCTATTGCGCTGCGGCGTGGCCCCGTGCTGCCGCTAATTGCGACGAGGCGGTACCTAGAAACCGGTCGGTTAGCGGATGGTCCTCTGGGCAGTAGAAGCACAGGCGTCGGATCCAAAACATACATTAATATAAACCCAGACTATCCACCTCTCGTTGCCTCTTAAATTCCAAAGTGTATCATTGTCATGTCCGAACGCGCGAGGGAGCAGACATGATAGTCATTGTCCCGTAGAGCTCTTCTCGTCGAGACTCCAAGGCGGCGCCTGTGCCTGTGCCTGTGCCAGCCCCCCTCGGGCCCTTGGGTCGCCCTTTCCACTGCCACTGCGACTGCGACCACGACTTTCGGTTGTTCGAGACCGACCTGCTGGATTTCCCCCTTCAGGCCACTCCGAGCTGTCACAGGTACCTCTTCTCTCACTTTCCTTTTTCCTTGGGCCTGAAAATCCTTCCTTGCCCATACCTCAGGTACTTGTCGCGGAGGCAGGCAGGCAATTGACTGATTGTTATTAGTACGACCTTGGCTGCCTCTTCCTTTTCTTTCCCACGCTCGCCGCTCTCTTCTTCGCACCGCTCGCCCATTGCATTCATTGTTCAGCCTCTCTGGTTGTTTGCGACGTCATATTGTTTCTTCTCCCCAGGGAGCCCGCCCCCTTGCCTCCCCCCACACGGCTGCTGCAAATCGATTCCATACGGAGACAGGACGGCCTTCGGACCGGCCCCTTCTGATCACCTGCTGCTCTACCGCGTGCGCGATCGCATAATAAGCCTTCTGGACTGGCGCATTGTCCCCAACTGCACCCTTGTCACGAGGCACATGTAGTCACAGCGCGCAGTACATGCATGCTCCTGCATGCAGCCCTCAACCACCCTAGACTGCCAGTAGTCGACAACCTTCTTCGCCCTGATAATCGATCAGAAGGGAAGAAGCGAAAAAGCTTTTATTCATCAACCTCCGGCTTGTTCACATGGGACTCGGGCCCCCCTCTCTCAGCACCTAGAGGCCCAAGTGCACACAACCAACGTCCATCCTTTTGTCAAACCGTCTGGTGAAGCGCTCCTTTACGGCGACCATCACGATTCTTATCAAATATCCACAAATTTCTTCTAGAACGTTGGCCGCCCATTCCTGGAAAACTACGATTTTGCGTGACATTCCTTTGCAGCTACTCGAGTCAGGTTCGCTCACCGACTCAAAGAGACTCGCGCCGAATCACCGCTACGACCAAGGTGACCCCTTGTTGATTCAGGCCGCTCTTCCCCAGGAAAGGAAAAGGAGGTTTCCTCGCAACTAGGTTTTTATCGTCATTCGTTTTCTTTCTTTTTCTCACCGTCTTCTCATCTTCGATCTGCCCGGCCCTCATATCGTCAGATTATCCGAAGGAAATCTGCGACTTGAAGTCGATTGATGACAGAGACTATGATTGTTGCCATGACTCGGGCTCGATGATCTCACTGGATCCTACTTGTGCTCAAACATTTTGTGCACAGTTGGCCACCTGAGGATCCATTTATATAATAAGCTTATCCAGTTGTGAATATTTCAGTCGAGCCGACCGCGAGAGCTGGCTAGAGCTCGTTTTCTTTGAGCCAACTGGCAAAGGAGCCGCAAAAATGGACAACGCGGATCATGTTGCGCTGCCGAAAGGCATCGTTGTGAACACGAGTACTATTTATCAAGAGGTTGCGAGCTTTCCCCAGGTGCCTCCTGACCAGGCGTGGAAGTACTGGAGAGGTATGCTTGGGCCTCCCGTTGCTTAGCTCTACATTTGCTGAGTCTACTTACTAACTACAACTCCGTGTTTAAGTGTACACAACTACAAACAAAAAGCTCCAAGATCCCATCGCTCGGCGGCTCGAGAACTTTTGGTGGCATGTAATGGGGAGTGATCGACGTCTCCTAAGTGGCAGTACTTTGGCCTCGATATACGAGCATATCTCATTGGGACCGACTTTTGTGCCCTTGAGAGGGCCGCCAAACCGATGGGAAGGACCAGATGTAGGCTCGCCCTCCACATTCTCCCCAATTGTCTGGCCACTAGACGAATTTAATCGCATCTAACTGAGTTTAGAGCTCTACTCCGAGCAGGCCAACGGTGCATCTTGCTGGGATCAACCAGCAGGGTGAAATGCTGGCTGATGGCAAAGGTCCCAGCAAGTCCGACCTGGTTTTGTCTAGCGCTTCAAGACCCCCTCCAGCTCATCCCATCTTGAAGAAGCCCAGAGGTCCATCGACAACAGGACCTCGCCCTACGGCACGTTTCGTCTCACCCCACGAGTCTGAGGAAGAGCAATATATGGAAGGCGACATTCCATCATCGGGAAGCACTATCACTCCGGGATTAGAAATGCGAACACCCAACCCTTCACCACCCAAGAAGAAAGCGCCGCTGCAGTCCAAAAAGTTTGTCGCCTCTGCTGGACATTCGAAGAGGCGACCAGTAATACGCAGAAAGTCTAGCTCCCAGCCCTCCGGGGTGCCGAAACTGGCAAGCAAAGATGCCACTGCGGCAGCCCCAATCTCACAAAGCCCCGAGGAGAGCCTTTCACCTAAGACGCCAGTAGCACCTGTAGCACCTGATATTCCCGGCCCATCAAGTCACGAAAGCTCGAAAGCAACTCATAACATGGGTTCAGTCGACTCCAACAGATCGCAACACCTTAGCGAAAAAGCAGCTGGAAAGAGACCAGCTGTCGTGAGGAACACTACTACCGACAAGATGACGACAACATCAAGGCCACAAGCACCTTACATGTCCCGGCAATCTTCGCACCACGACTTGATATCAACTAGAAAATCGCTTGCGAAACTCTCAGAAGGTGTCCAGGACAATCACAGTCCATTCTCCAAAGAGATCGATGCACCCGAAGTATTAACTCCACCGAACCCTCCTGCGCCGATGCTTCGATCCCAGTCCCACTCTGGGTTTATTCGTCCTAGAGAGGGGATTCATATAAAGGCGCCAAATCCAAAGTTGTTTACTGGAGCGACTGCTTCGACGACGAACATAGCTGCACAGGGAACCATCATCGACCAGGCCGGGAGTGTTGGATCGCTCCCAATCACCCACCATTTTGGACACCGATTCGACGAGGATATTTCACCATCTTCTTCTTTACTAGATTCCCACCTCACGCCAACCCAGCCAAGTACCTCGGCCAGTGTTCCGCTTGGCAGAACCAAGAGCCAATTAACTCTTCTTCTGGAGAGGGAAAAGGCTAGGGCAGGCAATAAGCCCCGATCTAGGAGCTAGCCAGTTGACCTGTCGAGAATTCGGTGCCTTCGTGCTGGATTCCATCTAACTGGCCTTATTTGGCATGCTTCCCATGTTATGGTGGTGCATGGGTTTTCTATTTGCCAGCATATACGTTTGTACCATAGGTTTGTATAAGACTCACGTTAAACCGCAAAGGGATGACATGTAATAAGCATTCATATAATGTTACGAGAGTGCCCTGTTTCATTCTCAGTAGCATCCGAGCACGTTGCGGACAGACCAAGCAAGAATAATCAATCAATTGCGTTCGAGCACGCAACAACTAGTAAGATCCATTTCACTTAAAACAAGACACAAGTCTAGTCGCATGGCGAATCTCTCCTGCGTAGATAGACGATAATTTAATTTTTAATGTGTGGCTGGCCTAGGTCTTGCGCACTTTGCTATCTGAAGAACAAAATGAACGGACATGACCAACATTATCACCGTTCCATAAGTAGCTTCCCATGTCCCAATATCGGGAAAGGCGGCAAAGCCCACATGAAGAACTGCAGCCATAACACTGGATCTGATGGCAAGAGGTTCCCAATCCAACGAGCGATGATCACAACGCTGATGAACAGGGAAGGGCAAGGTCTGCTGCGAGTCTCGGGCTCGCCTTGCTTGGTGAGCGACTAGTAAACCTGGCAGTTTAGCCATGAATCCAGGGTTTCCCAGAAGACAAAAGGAAACGATCGCCCCTGTCGTCAGAGCATGTTTACTTTGAGTCGTCCGGTTTGTGACTACCTTGAACCTCCGTACCTACCTTGCGAGTGGCTGTCACCTCTATCGAACAGAATGAGTGCTGGTTGCCATGGGACTTGCGTACACAGATGTTGGTCCTAGCTGGGGAGTGGATGTGAAATTAGACGCAATACGCATTGGCTGCTTTAGAATAGAGAAAAACAAAATTAATTCGCAAAACATATTTTCAACAACAAAAACTCTATAAATTCAGCATGCATCAAAGGGATGCGGCCTTTTGCTATGGGTCAGACGAGTTGCCAGTGAGGTTAACTGTGCTATTGTCAGCTACCCTATGCACACCCCCTCCAATAACCATCGTAATCTACCTACCTTGGGTATTATCACAACGGCTGATGCCGGTTGAATGATGCTTGCGTTTCTATACACCCGCCTAATACCCAACGAAGACTTCCTCATCTATATGTCTAATTGTGGCATAGCCAGTTAGATCGATTATGAAACCCTCACTCGTTCTGTCTCACTACCAAATTTAGAGAGAAAGATATGAACATGCAGCCCCATCGCAGAGCGCGAGGAACCGTTGCGGTAGTATTATGTGTTTATGTCCCAGACCCATTTCCCGCTGGAACAATCCATACAAATGAATGCAGCAAGCATCCCGCCTTGATTACACTGTTGCCTTTTGACAGAATACCCATAAACCCAAATGCCTGTTCCCCATGTCTACCATGCACCCAAACAAGGAACATTAACCGTGACCAACAAGTAATGATAATGAAAATGGTGACGGATAGTAGTAATAATACTAATCAGAGTAATAAATAATGATAATGAATGTAAAGCTATAGGACAATGAATGAAGAGGGTGAAAGCCGCGGCCACCCGCGCTCAAGTCATTAGAATAAGGATAGCTTTTTGAGAACTATTTCAAAAAAGGAAAAAGGTTTATCCAAAGAAGGGTTGTGTTAGGGAAATATTTCTGCTAACAGCACCTCAGGAAGCTTGGTGATTCAGTATCAATCTCCTAATCATTGAGACCAAACATTTTGCGCAGTGTGCCAAACTTCTTCTTCTTGCCCATGACCTCAGAAGGTGTTTCTTCCTGTTCTTGACCAGCATATGGCGGAACGTAAGGAGGCACTTCTTGGTGGGATAGGCTTCGGCGCTTGAGAAAGCCCAGTGAGGAGGCAGAGGGACCAGCACCAGAGCTGGTTGCAGGGCGTGGTATAGGAGCTTCGGCGGTTGCTTTGGAGCCGCTTTCTTCGCCTCCGTCCGTCAGAGGCCAACTAGGACCACGCTTCTGGGTTGGGAGACGGCTGCCACTGTTGCTTCGGATCATGGCAAGCTCTTCGGTACTTCGTTCAAGTCTTGTGTCGCGGCGCGCAGCACTCTCGTTGATTTCCCGCGTTATCTTGTTCCCAGGTGATTTCTTCCTGCGGAGTATGCTGGACATGAAACTGTTCCTGCGGGTATGAGAGGGGCGATCTCCCAGGTCCTCAGTTCCAATGAGGCCAGCGTTAGAGGCCAGTTCACCACGCCCGGACCGATTCCGTTGCACAGGAGGACGCCCATTTCCAATCACGGAGGAGCCACGCTTTGGTTGGATAATTTCATCGTCACTGTCCGGAAGATCAGGCGAGTCTGCCCTGGGCTGAGCGGGAGGGACACCCAAGGCTGCAGCGGCTGCTGAACTGGCACCCTGACTCGTCCTCATTGTCTTGGCAAAACCACGTTGTTTGTGAGAGGACAAGGGCCTGTCATCCTCATCACTGGAATCAGCAAAGCGGCTCCTGAACATCGACGGGCGCGCATCTTCCTCATCGCTTGAGTCTGCGAAGCGGCTTCCCAGCTTGCCCTGCTTTGCTTTCTTGCCCGAGGGTCGTCCAAAAGAAGAAAAACGTTTGTGTTTGGTGTCTTTTGAATCGCTTCGCAATGACTGCTTCATTCCTCCCCCGCCAGTATTTATAGATGCTGTCGCTTGAAAGCTTTGGCGGCGGAAAGGTGATCCTGGTGGAGAAAGGGAACGAAGACTGAAGCGGCCACTGCCCTTGGAAGAATGTTGCGGCTCTGGCTCTCTCATTGACCTCCGGAAGCCAAATCCCTCTCCATGAGTTGACCGTGAGCGTTTGAAGCTGCTCTCACTCGAGTCAGATCCACGCCTTCTCAATGTAGGCTTCCCACTTGCACCGACTATACCCCCTGACGATGCTGGACGCCCATTGAGTATCATCGATCGTTTCGTGTCGTTTGATGGTTCAGCTGCAGAACCTTGGTGGTATGACGAGGGACGGGATGTGTGAGAATCCCCAACATCCCCATTAGAACGTAAACTTTTGCGCATAGAACCCCTTGGTTGTTGAGGTTCTCCCGTTTCTTGAGGCCGGTTGCCTCGCATCGATTTGCGAAAGGGTTTTACGGGTACTTCCTCCCTGGTAGATGCCTTTGGCCCTCGGTGTGATCCATTGACCATCTGCGAATTCTCGGTGGCGCCGGCGGTCAGCGCCTGCCGATCAGCTGAACGCCTCTTCTTCTTGCTTTTCTTTACTTTAGACGGCGCCTCTTGATCAGCTTCCTCTGCTGCTTCCTCCATCGCCTCGACCTCAAGCTGGCGGCGCTTATCAGAGGAGAGACTACGCCAATATACCTTTGCATTCTCCCAGTCCTGTGAGGTTTTGGGTAACACCTCGGGAACCCCACTATCGGAAACCGACGTTGCAGCTGTTTCGTTTTCTTTGGCCTGGGACAGAGCCTTCTCGTAGATCTTGGCCATCTTTCCACTTGTGGGAGATTCGAGGACGGCATCCAACGACATGAAACCATCACCCTCTATATCTGAGAGGTCTTCGTAGGCGTCGCTATAGATGCTGCTCCCATCTGTCGATTCCTCCTCCTCCTTGATATCTCCCATGGGCGAGCCAGGGACAGGCGTCTCTTCAACTTCGGCCAGTGTTGGCGCTTGTGAAGGCTCGGTGACTATCTCGAGAGAAGGTGTGTCGTTTCCAACGACAACAGGCTCAGAAGAGCCGTCCTCAGGAAAGCCGCCCGGGACATCGAAGTAGTCACTAGCCGGTGAGCTGTCATCCACGTCCTTCAATAAAGGGCTGGGGTTTGTGATGGAAATTATTGGAACATCTTCTGGCCGCCTGAGCAGCGTTTGCTTAATCACTGGTGAATCATCCTGTGCGTGTCCATTCCCGTCCAAAGACTTTGGATCTGCAGTAATAAGTGATGATTTCTCGTCGGAAGAAATCTCTTGCCTGGGTGGTTGAGTGGGGTCCTCTTTTGGCTGGGAATCACAGTGTTGCTCTGTGAGTTGAGTGGACCGAGCAGTGTCTGAATCGTCCAATTCATCATCTGAACTCGACGGACTATTGCTCACGTAGCCTATCATGTCAACAGACTGGACAACTGGTGGGAGTGGCTCTCGTGCTTTCGATATATTGGCTGCGTTCCGGGATGCATTCTCTTGTGCGGAAAGAGACCCAACCGGGGAATCGTTTGACATTCTAGACGCTTCTGGTCCTGGCCCCGGGGACCAAATCTTCTCTGAAGGGCGAACAAGCGGACGCTCGTTATCGGGCTCTCGTGGTTTCTTGTCTCGCACGCTACCGAACAATGGTAAAGCAGGCCTGGGGGACATGGTTTCGTCTTCGTCCACGAGAGGCCTGTCCTTTTTCTGATGTCGTGTGATGACATTGTGCCATGGTTTCTTAGCTTGTGGGCTTGGTAATGTTGGAGGGCTCGGCTCCCGCGGTTCGGCTGAATCTCCAGCGACAACTGTGTTCTCATCCGTGAAACTAACGCGAAAAGCTTTTTTGGTGGCTTGGACGGAGCTGTCTCTGGAATACTGCCCACTCACTGACCCCGAGGCCTCGGAGCTATCATCAGATAGGCCACTGCCTCGGACGTTATTGGACTGCTTCAAAGCCGATTTTCGAGGGGAAATTGATCTGGGAGGGGGCTCATGGCGAACTAAGAGTTGAGCCGTCGTCGGCGCAAAGTGGGCAGATCGTGCGGGAGAGTGCGAAGGGCTCTGTGATTCTACCC
The DNA here is from genome assembly GCA_902141235.2 of Clonostachys solani. Classification (NCBI taxonomy): domain Eukaryota; kingdom Fungi; phylum Ascomycota; class Sordariomycetes; order Hypocreales; family Bionectriaceae; genus Clonostachys; species Clonostachys solani. Next base: position 2,564,080 of record CABFOC020000002.1, read on the forward strand.
GAGTTCTTCGGACTTCCCTTGCTTGTCCACGCGGTTCGGCAATTGGAGCTGCAACTGGTTCTTGAGGCGGGGCCCTATCTTCGCCCGATGTCGTTTGTATTTGCGTGTCAGAAGTAGGGGGAGAGACTGCAGGAGCTGCGTGGTCCGTCTCCTGAGCGCTGCCAGAGTCAACAGCGTTGCTTGTGTCATCCTCTCCATCCGTTTTCAAAGGCAACTTATTGACCCTTAGGGGGAATGAGCGGGGCGCACTGGGTGCAGGACTCAGCACTTCAACCTCAGAGCTGATTATGTTACGTGGGGGAGGCTCTGTGTTGCTCGTATTTGACTCCACGGCTGGTGTTCCTTGATGCTTGACTTCTGCTGGTTGCGCTGACTTGGTTGGTTGTGTTGAGCGGTCGTCCATTACTGCTACTTGGTGCGTTTTTGATGTCGCTGCTGGGCGAGTCTGATCACGGCCTGGAGATTCGGCAACCAGAGCTTTCGTCACTTCAGCACGACCACCAATTGGTTGTGATGCTTGCTTCTTCTTCTTCGCCGGTTTTTCTGGTGTTCGCTGAACATGATGCTTGTCTACGATTTCCAGTTTGGGAACCATTCTCCTAGAGTTGGGGTCATAGACCAATGTGACCTCTGAACCAGACGGTGCAGATAGTGTAGGTGATTCTATTGTCGCCCTGGGATAGGAAAAGTTGATCGAAGGGCTGATGCTTCCAGGCCTGGCATCGTTGGCGTCGGTGGAGGTTCGCGACACAAGATCCGACGTCCTAATGCTAATGCCCCCACTGCCATTTTTGGTTTTCTGGTTCGTACTTCGGAACGACTGTTTCTGAGGCTCGGTTTTCGGTAAGCTGGGAACAGGAGGGGCATCGTGTGGTACTGGTGCCGGGTTGCGGCCAGGCGAGGGTGACCTGAAAGTGCGCTCGGTCATAGAGCTGGCGCTGGGAGACCTCTGGAGCTGTTTCCCATGGCGCGATCGGTCCGGACTTCTCGTGATAGAGGCACTCCTCCGCAGAGCGCGCTTTGACTGGACTTCGGCGACATTGGTCGGGGTGGTAGGACGTGCTTTGAGTGCGGCGGCGGCGGCGGCGGATGATAATGAATTCGAGGGCTCGCTGCGCATGAAAGCCGAGGCCGCGGCTGTTGCTGCGTTTGGATTTGCAGTCTCGCTCGTCAGAGGCTTTAGCAGAGGCATGTCAGCGCAAAGATCGATATCAATGTTCGAGAAGGTGGTGCTGGGCAAGGGCCAGTAGCTTCAAGGGAAGGCGAGGTGGAGGGTGACCAGGGCGAGACAACGGACGTTGCGACAGGAGCCACAAACGACCAGTAACAAGACGATGCGAGGGCTCGATGACGGTGTCCAAGCATAATTAAGCAAGCAGCTGGACGCACACTCGAGCGACGGGTCCCGTGGTCAAGCGCTGGCCGGCGCGAACTCTAATGCTTCAAGCGAACAGCAGGTGATTTTCGGAACATACCTGAACAGGAGGACGACGCCTGCGGGAACCACCAAACATGGTGAGTTAATGATGGCTCGCTGTGCCAGCAACTGCCAAAGGCCGGTTATGTCATAGATTAAGTCGGCAAGGGGGCAGAAGAATTGAACAATTGACTGAATGAATAATTAAATGGATAATGGATAAGAAGTTGGAATGACGGAGACTTGCAGGTTTGCGGAAGAGGTGGATTCGATCTGGGCCAGGAATAGCAGGTACTCCTAGTAGTATGGTAATCAGGATGAAACGGACGGGCAGTGTCCAGACGGTATGGATACCCAGGGAGTAATTTGAGATGGGCCGGCACTCGACACTCGATGCAAGCGCATCCTACCTAGTAGCACCACGTATGAACCACAGCAACCGCCGCCACCACCTACCATACCATGGAGGCTCGGTCCACACCAGATGGACAGCAGAAACGCAGGCAGTTAGGACTTTGGTGATCGATTCGGATAGGTCCAGCGTGCTGACAGGGGGAGCTGGCTGAAGCTGAATGTGTTTGGGAAGACAGGCGCAAATTAGCACCAGTGTACGTACCTCCAGGCGCCTCCCTCATTGGCGACATGAAGCGTCAATGACGACAGAGCCCCATCCTTAGGCCTCACTAACACCACCTTAGCATTCCCCCCACCACAGCGCGGTACGTCTAAAACACCTCCGAGAATGACGCTCTCGACACCAGGCACTTGTTGCCGATCCCTGCCTGTCTCTGCGTGGGCATGACGCCGTCCCGAGATCTTTCGCCCTGGGAAGTTGAGAAGCAATGCCAATGTGGATCGGCCACGCCCATCGTTCTCTCTCGTGGCCATCGTCAAGAGCAGGGCAACTGTTCTAGGCTCGTTTTGCAATCAAAACAAAAGTTTGTGCGTTGGACGAGCCCCTTGCGTGCCTGAAAGAGGTATGCGGGTAGACAGACGGTTGACGAGACCGTCCGGGGTTTATGGACAATTTGCTCGATCAGAGCCTGAGGTGTGGTGGAATTAGATCCCCTATTGATCTAGAAGTTGGATGCAGTGGACGGGCCGAGGTTGTAGTAGAGCATTGATTTGAACTGTGAAAGGGACAAGACGCCAAACAGCACTAGCTGAGACCCGAGCAAAGAACAATGAGTGTGCCACGCAAGTAGTAAACAAAGCCGCTCAATTAAACAAACAGCCGCGAAGGCTATAGACGCTACATAAGAAGTCATGGGGACTAATTGTACATCAAGGACTCATCGGCCTTGTAGCAGATTCCTTGTCTGGTGCTGCTCTTTGCCTCTCACATCCAAGATGTCCTTAATACACGAATAAACAAACTTTCTAGCAACGCCGGGGGATTACCAAGCGTAAGCGAGCAAAGCATACTGTTCCGGATGAGAGCAAAGCAAGCCCGATACTTCGGAGCAGACTTTCAGTCAGATTCCTACTATGGTACTGCAAGTTTGGGTGTCGGAGCCCGAGGTATGCCGGCCCCCCCGCTGTCAACGCTGACTCCTCTTCTCCGACTCGGGCCTCCTCCCCTATCTTCTTCATTTCCTGGCCTACTTGGGCGAGGGGTGTGGTACGTCTCTTCTGACTCGGCGGCTTGTTCGTCCTCATCGTCCTCCGACTGCGTTGACTGGCTATTGCCTGATTGATTGCGCGGAGGCACGTTCGTTTCATATGCGCCAGCTGAATCGTGCTGATTTGTCATGCTGCTCCCCTTTGAAGATGGTTTCCCATTCTTTTTGCCCTTCCTGCCTTTTTGTTTCGCCTTCTCCAGGAGCCGCTTCCTATCGGCTTCTTCTTGCCGGAACCGACGGTCCTTCACCTCATATTGTCGAATGAGAGCTCGCGGAGGCTCTCCAAAGATAGCTTCATATTCACAAAACTCGCAAATCCAAAAGTCTTCGGGTTTGGGGGGGTTCAGATAATGCCGTTTGGCAGTTGACTGCCGACGAGCCTCTGCTGCTCTCACCATGTCCTTTTCAGCTTGCCGGCGAGTCTTTCTTCGTGCGTCGCGATTGGCAGCCTTGGTAAGGTCCTCGTGGTGAGCCACTGGAGCTCCGTTTATGAAGCCAGCCCCTGACTGCGGGCCCATGCCATGTCTGGATGAGTTGGCTGCTACAAGTTAGTAACTAGACGCATTAAATTCTGGATGATGGTACGGACCGGGCCAATGCAATGTGCCGGTGACTTGCGAGTCGCAGGTGAAAGTGAACTGGGATGAGGAGGGTGTGCCTTTGCTCCTGACAGAGTGTTGTTGCAAGAGGCTCACGTTCTCTTCTCCTTGGGGGGGTAGTTTTCCCGCATTCGCTATTGCGTTTCGAATAATACCGCTGGAGCCGGGATGCTCTATTAAGAATATTAGTCGTCCATCAGCAAGCCGATAACAAGAAAGTTCGGGCATTGGGAAGTAGAAGCTGGTTTGATTCTCAGGGGTAGAAATATGAAGACCGAGTTGGCAACAAAAGATATCGCAGAATCCGTGAGGAGGGCGAAGAAAAGAAGAAGAACAGGCCAAATCAACCAAATTCAAAACCGAAAAAATGGCCAAGTTGAGGAAGCTGCCACTAGCGACCAAAAGTCAGGTGCGTTGTAGAGGACTGATGCTCAGACATTGAGTTGGTTGAGCGAACCAACTTGCTGCGGAGCAGAAGTTGAGTCACCCGCCACTCGTCTTTTTAAAAATTATAAAGACATACTTGAGAGAACCAGAATATGAATCGAAGGCGAGAAGGAGGAGAGAGAAGAGGACAAAGAGAAATGAACTTTGCACATACCAGAAGACCATTGCGAAGCGCTTTTCGAGGCGCGGGAAGCTGACAAATTGTTGCCATCAGAGAGGGCTCGTAGAGGACTCCTACAATTCCTCGACCTGCCAAGCCTGCCTCTCCCAGACCCTGATATACCCTGGCCAGCTGAGCCGAAGCTTCCTGTCGTGGTATACCCCGCCGAACTGTAAAGCGAATGGTCACCGTTGACTTCACCAGAGGGAGAGCCTGCGTTCGCAGACGTTGGATGTGAGCTCATATCGATATTCAGCCCATGAGCCGAGTTGAGTGCTGAATCACCGGCTGAGGGGATCTTCCGTTTCTTCTTATTGTTCGTATTCTCAAATGAATCATAACCATCAACCGACGAGGGAGTCGACGGAGCGGGTTGCATTCTTGAGCGTGATTGCTCTGGTCTTGAAGAACTAGGCATCGCGCGAGTCAGAATTTCGGGCACAGATCTAGTAACGAAGCGGCTCCTTCCTGTCTCTATCCCATCTGTTCCATTGGCCCCTCCATTTCGGCGGCCTGGAAGACTTTTTGCCGGCTCAGCTTGTTGCAAGCCCCCAGATGAACTAGTAAATCCGATGTTTGAATGAGTTTCCTCTTCTTTTAATGAGCAGGGATACTGAAAAAGGGGGACCGAGTTGAGCGTTGAAGGTGGGTATTTTATCGACTCTGCAACCTGCGGGGATAGTCGTTCTCGAAGCCTCCGTTTCGGCAGCGGCCTAATAGGCCGGTCCGGGAAAAGATTGGGCATAATATCTGATGACATCGTCGAATTATGATCTGATCCATGAGGAGAAGCACACCCTGTTAGCCTATACATTAATTATTATCATGTTACGCAAGCAGCATTACAACGACAGCCTTCCATTTCAGGACCAGGGCAACATGATGGACAAATTGTTGACGCCGAGAGTGAGTATAACATGGCGGAAAGACGGCTGGAAATTCAAAAAGACGACTGATCAATTCGAAGAATCGGGTCGATCCTTGGGAGGGGAGGTATCTGGAAAGGGAAAGGAAATCAAACTCGTACCCATCGTACATTGTACAGGTAGTAACCCGATGGCTTGGATACCTGATTTCGGAGGAAAGCGCGAAATGAGGGAAAGCTGATTTAAATCCTAACCAGCAAGCAGCCAACTTTCCTAAGATCCAAGCCAAACCATATAATCCAAGAATATATTGCGCGGCGGATTTCGAGCTCGGGTGGGGGGTATGGGGGGCGATGGTTCGGTCAGGCTCCAAGTCATTCTGTGTAGGTACTCGGTCAGCACAGGGCATCCTCGACACGTCCCGACGCGATATGTAGAGCTGGAAGAGGAAACAAACGAGGGTGAAAGAGAGGGAGAGCGATCATTCCTGTTGGATGATGACCACCAACATCTGGCTTGGGTGGCATATGCATCGGTTGTGGGCCTTACCAAATAAACGGGCAAACATCCAGCAGATGAGGGACACCTCGGTCCAGCCGTGAAGGTGTTTTCCACAAGTTGGAGGCTTGGTGGCAAAAGGAAACGTCGGAACGAGGTTCCTGCCAATTCGGACTCTCGCAAAGGACAAAAATGCAATTTTGATGTCGCTTGATTGAAGGACAGAAGAACAAGATATTTGATCTCAAATTGGAAACGGCAGCGCCAGCATTTGATAGTGGTGGCTTGGGTGCTGTGCGCTTAGGAGGTGCTGGTGGGCGTCACAGACCAGGGCCTGTATTAGGTAAGCATGATTGTGAGTAATGCTCCAAGAAACCTGGCCAGCAGCAACCTAAGATTGAGACATCAGGGCACTATCTACCTTGTGGTGACTCCTCGGCGGTTATTGTCCAGGGAATTATCTTCGAGAGTACTCAAATGCAGAGGGATCAGGACATTTATTTAAACTGTACTTCTTGATTACAGTTATTCTTTCGATGATAAATGGAGAGCCCTCGATTTGGTGTGTTAATGTTCCACTTGGGCGGGTACTAATACCGACTGACTAATTCGTCAGTGCCCGCCTACATGAGGTCACAAGCCACCGCGCCTTGCAGAGCCGTCCAGGACATGGATGGCGGGCCTTCTTGTTGAAACGTGTGTCTAAGCCTTGTATATATATGTATTGCTCTCTTTCCTGAGCTTATGAGACTCAATCTAGAGGACGGCCCGCGCGTTTTCCTCACTGACAGCGGGCGAAACTGGCCCTCGACTACTGTTGAAGCTGCAAAAGGCCAAACTCCTAGGCTCAAGAACAGCCTGATCATGTATAGTTATTTTCCCGCATGGTATCACCACTTTTGTCGATTCTAACCCTCGAGAAAAGTATTGTGTTACAACATGGGGAAGGTTTGAGGTTGAGGGGCACGCACAACGCACTTGCCAGTTGCGAGTTGTAACCTGAGTCTCTGAAGACTGAGTGTGTTTGTTACATCAGGCCTTGGCACCTTCATATGCCATGCGCACAGAGCAAGCATGGCTGCAACAAACCCTCTCTTCGCAGCCTCTGTCTCATGCACATTGACGGAAGTGGTGAGCCGTTTGGATGCCCCGCAGCGAGCGACGAGCAGTTAGAAATCGCATGGGATGCCATCAACCCTGCGGGTCCGGATTTCAGAAGGGCGGGATTGGCAGGCTCACGCCGGATTTTGTGCAGCAGTGGAGCCACGCTGACTGACTGCGCTGCGCTGCACGGGCACTGCGACAGCCGGAGGCAGGCAAGGCAGGTACCTACGCGAGCACTAACCCAGCCATACTTTCCCGAACCAGGGACAGCTAAGACCCTGGCGCGGCAAGTACCTTTCAGCGTAGCGGTCCTGGTCAGTGCGTCGCACGCCGCCAACAGCGCGCACAGTGGGCGCATTTCCTTCAGTCAGCCAGACCTACCCAAACTTACTGCCGCCGACCAGAGGTAGACAGTGGGCCAAGCAGAACTTGGTCATTGTCCGCTCCAGCCCAGCAGCTGCCCTCATCTCCTCCACGGACCACCACCTTACCTACCACCCCCTCTCACCTTCTTCCTCTATTCGCGAGTGCCGACTTCTGAAATCCAGATTCGAACTGTCATGCGCCAGTCTCGTCCAATTTCTCTTCCCAGCATGAGTAATCGCCAACCCAGCCTTCGAATCGACTGCTTTTCCCGGATGTCGCTGTAGCGTCCGCCTCGCCTCCTGCTACCCGTCTGCTGTTCCTGCAATCACCGCCGGTCTGGCGATTTCGACGTGGTCTCCTTCGAGCCGTCGCTGCCAGAACCTCCCATTACCTGACTCCGGCCACACTCTCGTTATCAATTCAATCGTGAACCCCAATTACCCTCGACTCTCCACACTAACCGCCACTGCCTTGGGTCTCTCGCGCAGACTTCTCCCGCCTCCACACGCTTCCCTTCGTCTCCAACGTTGGCCTCAATGGCTCCGCCATCTCCCCGACGTTCGTCTAGAGCTCGCGCGACCACTTCCCAGTCACATCATTCATCATCTTCTTCATCCGCGTCTGGTCGCGCCGAGCGAAATGCAAGGTCGCTGAACAAGACCCCCTCTACAAAATCGACACCAAGTGCTTCCCTATCCTCAGAACCCCTCGACGATCCCGAAGATACCCTCCTCGGGCGACGACGCAAGCGAGGCCAAGAAGACGATCCAGATAAGCCTGTCGGCCCAGACACCCTAGACATGGCGAATGGCAGTGACGGCATCCTCGACGAAGAGGATGAGGCCGTCAGGTGCCCTTGTGGCTCTGAAGAATATCCGGGACGTCCACTTGTGGATAGCCCGGACGCCGAATTCTTTGACGCTATTGAATTCACCGAAGACGTTACAGGCTTCTTCGTTCAGTGCGACATTTGCAAAGTTTGGCAGCACGGCGCCTGCGTCGGCATCTTCAGCGCCGAGAGCTCCCCCGATGAATACTTTTGCGAGCAATGCCGCAAAGATCTTCACAAAATTTACATTGCAAACAATGGGTAGGTTGGCATCCTGGTGCTCTTTGAGCCCGCCCAGTTCTGCATAGCCAACGCCCCTTCTTCCGGTTCACCTTGTGCCGCTTGTGGAATTGAATGCTAATGCGTTTCGTATTCCTAGACAAAAATACTCAAAATACGTACCACTCTATAGACAATCGCGGCCGAGCTCTCGAGCAGCGTCGGTGACAAAAGACCCTCTACGATCCCCGAAGAATGGGACCAAAACTTTACGCCCCAATTCCGCGTCGCAGAATTCAAAGCGCAGGTCCACTATGAACAGTCGCGATGCTGCATATGACGATGAGCAACTACGCCGGGCGATTGAGGCGAGCAAGGAGGAGAATCCTCTTGACAGCGAAGATGCTTCATTACGGCGAACGAAGAGAGGCCGGAGCGACAGCGAAGAGTAGGATTCTGGTAAAAAAAATGTTTGCGTCTGCAGATGCTAACGCGCCTTTAGGCACGCCCCAAGCGTAAAGCGACAACGAACAGGCTCTAAATCAGAGTCTCCTATCCCCGAGCCCGCCGAGGAACCCACCATCGAACCTTCGGACGATGAGGGACAGTTACGAAATGGCACCAAAAAGCCTAGAGTTGTCAGAAACCAGAAGGAGCGCTCGGATAAAGATGAAAAAGAACGACAGCGTCTGGAGGCGGCCAGCAAACGAAAAGGACGCGCCGAGCGACGACGTGCCGAAGGTAAAAATTTGCAAAAGGACATCATCAATGAGAGACGAAAAAGACTAACAAACTCAGAAGATTCGGAGCCATCCGACGATATTCCAACAACAATAACCACCTCGAAAGTTCAACCGAAGAAAGAAGAAGAAATCCCAGTGGTCGAGGAAACACCCCCAGCACCGCAGCCCACCCCTGGCACACCACCAACGAGCCATGCGACGGTTGGGAGCTCGCATAAGCGGGGAGCTCGAAATAATCACAAAAAGGGCAAAGGGAAAAATCAATATACCAAAGACCGGGATGGAGATCGTGACGACTCTCCAGCACGGTCAATGTCGCGTGACATTCAGAAGAATGCCGACGAGACACCGAGCCAGGCCACCAAGGCTCATTCACATGAAAGTAAAGCCTCGAAACATAAGTCAGCCATGGCGAACAAAATGAGCATGCTTGATATGAGACGTCGCGTTGCAGCCATCATGGACTTCATCTCAAGAACACAGGTAGATCTTGCTGCGGAAGGCAGTCTTGGCTCCAGCAGCAACTCTAGCAGTGGCGACAGATCTCCTGAAAAGTCACAGACAAATGGCAACACAGACAGATCAGGCATTGTCGTCGATCGCAGTGCATTGATGACCTCGGAACAAGAGTTCAGAGACTTGAATTGCGTTGAGATGATGGATATCCTGACACGAGATATGGTTAAATGGCAAAACCAGTATACATAAGACAATACGTTGTTATCAGAAAATTGGAGGGTAGCTCAGCCCGAGGACGGTTATATGATTAAGATAAAATGCTCCAGGATGTATGATACCAAAACGGCCCATGACTGGCTGTCGAAGAGGATTTGGCGTATAAGGCGTTTCATGGTTAACCACCGAGGGAAATATTCTTTCTTCCCTCTCGCAATTCTACGGGTGTTATTGGACTTGTCTATTTTCTTTTTCCCTTTTGTTTCTCTAATCCACGGCAGGTAGAGACTACTCCCAGCCAAATAACTTGCAGCCACGGCAAGTTGGCCGACGAACAACCCATCTATATCTTCAGTATGATATATAGCGCAGATACTAGCTGATGAATTAAGCAAAGTTTTATTCCGTCATAAGATGGATGCCTTGGTTAATTATTATTATACAGGTTACCTATAGATACATGGCAGACAATATTATACAACATGATCCAGTGGTCCGCTATTCGCCAGATTTTTCTTTCTTGCGCTCTTCCTTCTGCAATTTTTTTGCTTGGTTTATACTCAATCGTGGCTCTGCAAGCATCAGTTCATGGGCACGGATGGCGTCCTCTGAGAGATCGTCCAACACAAACTTCCCCATCCTGCCATCTCTCCATTGAGACAGAACCCTGGCCGCCGCCTCTGGTATATTAGGTATCCCACCCGGTCGGAGGCGTCCCTCCTTAGTCGCGACAGCAGCAAGGAAATCATTGACATCATTGGTCGGCTCACAGTACCGTCCGTACATCTCGGGATCAGCCAGGTTCATGCGGTAGAGCAAGTAGTCCACGAGAATCTCATCCTGGATTAGTCCCTTCTTGATGCCGTGCGCCAGGGCCACCTTCATCATCGTCTCCCCGTCGTCGACGTACGGCTGGAAGATGCCCGGCGTGTCGACGACGAAGACGCCCGAGGCCACGCCGCCGGGCTTGTCCTCCGACTCGATGATGCGCACCGCCGTGCCCACCTTGCGCGTCACGCCGGCCTGGTCCCCGGTCTTGGACGCTTTGGCCTTCCTCCCCTGCGTGCCGGCGCTGCGCAGCGTGTTCAGGAGGGTGCTCTTCCCGACGTTGGGCATGCCGACGACGAGGGCGCGCAGGCCCGTGAGGGAGTCGGCGGCCAGCGCGGACTCCTTGAGCCTCCGGATGAGGGCATCCGTGGTGGACTTCTTGTTCTTGTCCCAGAAGACGGCCTTGTCGCCGTACACCCTCTTCAGGGCATTCTTGGCGCCCCGGCTGTCGCTTCCGAGGTCGGACTTGGTGTAGACGACGAGGCGCTCACGGCCGGCGAGGGAGCGCTCGAGGTATGGGTTGTGCGTGGAGAGAGGAAGTCGAAAGTCGCGGCATTCGAGGACGAGGGAGATTGTCGGGAGGACCGTCTTTATTTTATTCGCACCAGCTTGGTGGTGGCCAAGAAAATAGGTCTTGGGGATCGAGTTGGGGATTCCGAAGGCGTCGCGCGGGATGAAGCGTGCCATTGTGGTGGCCACGGCATCAGTGTCGGGGAGGTGAGAAAAGAAATCACCGTATTGATCGACATATGATCATTGTGCTGGTTTGGTACAATGGAGTCGAGCAGCCCATGTGATTAATATTGGTTCATGGTATTTTGGGAATGGAAGTCGGGGGCTGCACTAATCCCGCCTTCGAAAAAGATCGCGTTTGTCAGAATTTCGATAGTCCGATACCCCACGCCGGCACGTGCAGATAAGCCGATAAGCTTATTTACTCTCGGACCCGTGGTGACGTCATCCCATAGCTAGGGCTGACCTTCTTTTCTGCGGTTTCCAGACTAATTCAGGTCCAAGCTGAATCATGTACAGGTTGAGGTCTTGAATGCCAAGTGTGACCTTTGAGGAAGATGATAAGGTGGCACTCTTCCAATATTCAGGTAATAACTCCGTACATGGGTGTATTTTCAGGCGATATTTGACAAATGGTCCTGATCATATGTAGGAATGGCTATAGAAAGATTTTAGCCAATCTTCGAATTGCTGACCATTAGCTGAAACGCAAAGATCTGTGAATTTTGAAGTTTGAAACTTACAATTTACGCTAAACGTAGGCTAGAGGTTTTGGGTTGGAGTTGTTCCTCACACCGTTTGGCAATTGGATTCTCTTTACATACCTTCTTTAAACTGCATTCGCATGATGTAGTACTTGTTTTGCTGTTGGCACGCTATTCTCTATGAAAGAGGCAACGAAAATCAATGAAGTAGCGCAATATGACTGTTTGAAGTATTTCCCAAGGGAAAGAGGGGGGAGCCCTCTTGTTATATCTCAGTTGTCCGTTGCCATTGTGTGTCACCGCCATTTGTCCTCAAGCAATTTTCTCTTACGGCAAACCATCCACTTCCCACCCCACGACCAACTTGATGAGCAACGGATTTCATATATTTTAACTTGTATTCTTACGTTGTCTGAAGTTGTTACTTTTGCTTCCAAGGCGTGGTGCGAGGAGCATTTTCGCTAACTACACGACGACAGAAGTTGAAACGGATGTCACCCTTGGACACTTGTGCTGTTAATCCCTTGCGATAGGATTCCTGCCGCCGCCGAACTCTTTTTCTCTTGAGTGAAATGAGTTGCTGATTCTATTTGGTGAGTAGATACGTTTCCAACACGCAAGGGGAGCTAAATTCGTGATGCAGGGCTTTCTTCCAATCCCGGAAGTATGCGATTCGGACACAGGGGTTTGCTTCCAAAGGTTGCAGGTGCATTGATCTGCAGCTCCACTTGAATCCGATACCCTCATGTAGGTATGATATAATGTGATCTATCTCGCAGATGGGCGGTCTCATGCGTGCTGGACAGGGTTCCCTTCCTCCACCGACCCCTGTCTCCCGTAGGAAGATGCAACATGGGGCATATATAGATTGTGAGGCCCGGTGCGAGCAGGCAATATCGCTCAGCTTGAAAAGATTCACTCTGTGATTGGCTCGCTCTTTGAGAGGCCCCTTTACTCGCCTAGCTTAGGTATCAAAGTCGACGGTGGTATGCCGATCCATGGTGATGAGGCTTACTCGCTTCAGTGGGACGACCAAGATACTTCCAATCGTGCGCCTCTGGCGACTCCCAGTATGGACTTTCGTAATTTCTCCCAGATAGGTATGGCCATCGCGGATGCGGCCGAGTGCTAACCGGGCCCGCGTCCGGTGAGCCTGAGAGGTGCCCTTCAATCCATTAGATGGGCTAATTCGCGCTTTTGCTTCCCCATTCCGTATAGGCTCACATCGGTCGACGTTATGCGCATGTCCATAAACGCCGAAGAGGCTACCCCGCCCTGACAACATGAGTCAAGCTCTCGTTGATCCAGATCCGGGAGGATAGGCCACGGCCAGCGTTTTCCCTCTGGCCGCCCCATGGAGGCCGTTTTCCAACACCGATTCCCAGCTCCGTCCATTATGGAGTCTTGGTATATATCCGGGGCTCCTCCCTTCGGCCTCCAGTGCCCGCCCTCCTCCGCAATTGACATTGCTTTCCGTCTACCTGGTTACTATTTCTTAACTAGCTAATTACGCTCGTCGTTCAAGCAGGGAGATCACCTGGAAAGAAATGTCTGAGGGATCTGGAAAGGCTGCCCTGGTCACTGGAGGTGGCTCAGGTAGGATTCCCAACCATTTCAACAATTGAAGAGAAATGAAAATGCTTACACTCCTTTCATACAGGGATCAACCTGGAGTTTGTTCGTATCCTCCTAGAAAAGGGTTATTCTGTCATCGTTGGTGATCTTCAATACCGACCCGAAGTCGAGCACCTCCTTGCACAGTTCCCCCACCCGCCTACCGGGGGCAAGCCATCTCTCATTTTTCAGAAGACCGACGTCACCTCGTGGATTGACCTGAGCGCGCTCTGGACCAAGGCCGTCGAGAGCTTCTCCTCCGTTGACATCGTCGTCCCGGGAGCAGGTCTGTTCGAGCCTCAGTGGTCTAACTTCTGGGAGTCTCCCAAGACGGCCACCAACCCCAACTCCCAGTCTCGAGACGTCGCCGACGACGCCCTGGGCCACTATGCTATCATTGACGTGAATCTGACTCACCCAACCCGGCTGAGCCAGCTCGCCATCGGCCACTGGAGCCAGAAAAAGCTGAAGGGGAGCATCGTCTTCATCGGCAGCATCGCGGGCTACACATCCGGCATCAACACCCCTCTTTACTTTGCCACGAAGCACGGCCTGCACGGATTTGTCCGCTCTCTCGGAGCTCTAAGGGACAGTGTTGGTATCCGCACCGGCTGTGTTGCTCCTGGTGCTGTCCGGGTAAGTTTTGCCGAGCCCTCGTTCTCCGGAGCCCCCGTTTGTGCTGATTGAGTTTCGTTACAGACACCTATGCTGATGGAAGACCCGACCAAGTCTGGCCTGAGGGGCCAAGTTGACGAGATGGCTGAGCCTCGAGAGATTGCCGAGGTCATGTACCAGCTGGCAGTCAAGGAGGAATTCGGAAATGGCACTATTCTCGAATGCACAAAAGGGGGCGTAACTAGAGTGATTCCCGAGTTCTTTATGGAGCCACCAGCCGGCTCAGGGGCCTCTCTTGCCGGCTATGTTGAGGCTGGAAAGAAGTTATTGAGTGATCTGAGGGACAACGGCCTGCAAGTATAATGTATAAAGCTCCTCCTTGGATTAGTATCGATACCTGTCCTAAGGGAATATGCCTTTTCTATTCCTGCCTAGAATTAAGTTAAGAAGCTAAGCCATACTTGTCGAAAGCTGGCTCTGACCGAAACGGCCATCACTCTTTCGCCACTTCAACAGCCTCCTTGGTGGTGAAATTAAGTATGTCACTTGAAGTTCGTTTGAATGGACAGGTAAGGAAGGATGCGCGAAAAGCGAAAAATTAAGGATATTCTCGATCTGATGCCAATCCTTCCTGTGCCCCCTTCCCAACCCGGCACAGTCCCATTTTTGGGCTGTAAGAATACTATTGAGTAATTATTCAAAAAAGCAAATGCTGACAAAGGACTGGTGCTGTCGATATTATCCAAACACGCTGCCGCAAGAGCTGAAGGCATATCTCACATGCCTGATAATTGAAGCCTGAACGGGGCTGGGTATCTCGGTCTTGCCCCTCCAGCCCTCCCTTCCCCTTCTATCCACCCTCTCCTTATATAGGACTCGCCAATGACATATAAGACATCGTTCAGGTACGTTCCTTCGAACAAAAAAAAGACAATGAGTTGATAATAATAATAATAAAGAGGGGATGCTAACCCCGATCGCAGTTCAGTGGTAATAACCTCTTCATCGCTCATTCAAACATAAAAAAAGGTAAGCAAAGAAAAGCTGGACGGGATTCTTGAATATACAGGAGTCGTCCGTCTCGTATTGGTCGGTGCGTGGGAAAAGAAAGAAAAAGACCTTCGTTCGGTCTCGAGGTATTAATTGATGTTCTTGAATAGGTCGTTGCCGAGGCTACCCTCGTCCTTGTTGAACTCTTTAAGTTCAGGAATCATGGGTGGGGGTGGGCCTGATTGCTTGTTCGTAGTCGGGATTGTTGTCGTAGACGCCGTTGATTCTTGAGACAACACCAAGCTGCTTCGCTTGGATTCTCCTCCCCTCAGTCTCTTGAACCATCCGCTGGCGCGCTTCGACTTTCGGTCGTCCAGGATAGAATTGCCACTTCGGCTTGCTGGCCGGCTGCTGTCGATAGAAGGAGCAACACCGCCGTTGGATGCCAAGTGACCCTCTGCATAACTGTTATTCAACTTTGTCCTACTAAACATCCGACGGATGCTGCCCGCGCGGTAGGATGCCGACGACGGGCTTGGGGGCGCATCTGCGGGTCTCTTGGTTCCGGCAGAATTACCATTTGCTGCCTTGGGCGTTTCCTCTGGCTTCTTTACCGTCTTATCCTCTTCATTTTTGGCGGCGGTCTCGGCAACAGCTTTCTTTTTCGGTGTCTCGGGCAGGACTGGCTTCTCTTTCTCGACAGGGGAGTCGGGGGGTGGTGGAATGTCGGTTCCGTCGGTGATACTACCAAAGTTGAGGTTCAGCGCAGGGAGCTCAAAGCGCGAGCTACTCGTCGCATTGGCGGCAACAGTTGACGGCATGGTGATTGTCTGGATTGCGTAAAAGTCCAGGAATATGGAGAGTTGAAGAGTTGTCGTCAGGGGAGCAGCGCGGTCCTGGCCTCATTCAGGGGTTCCACTGGGTCGGGTAGAGTGAAGGTAACAAATTGAGAATTCAATTTCGGGTTGGCAATGTTCAGACGCGTTCAATGCTGATGATATTGATTCTCCCCGCCAGGGTAGAAAAGAGCATGGAGTGCGGAGGGAAAGGAGAATGGATAGTGGCCAGACAATGGAAAACTGGAGCTTGGACCTGAATACAACGGTCGAATGGCTTGCGGGAGGGCCCAGTAGGTCCCAGCCAGGGATGGTGGTGGCGTGGAGGCAGGCGGCCTAAAGTAAACTGGTGCGTATTCTTAGGGAGGTAGGCTCGCCAGGTAGTACCTCTTTAGGTACTCGGGGGTGTTTTGCTCTTGAGCGTGGTGATTCTTTGATGGATATGGATTATGAATGATCCTGGTTGAATGCTAGACTGGGGTGATGACCAATGGCACGCCTTGGCAGGTCGGGATATGGTAGCACGGCTGCCGCGCGGAGGAGAAGGGGCCAAAGCTCAGCCTCTGCAGAAGGATTAATAATTTGTGCTGCGCGTGCGTGAGGGCTGTGGCAGGCTGGACGACGGATGTCTACAATGGGATGATGATGGAAGCGTAGGTATGATTGGGGAGAGGTGAGTGAGGGGCGGCGGCTCATGTCATACCAGAATCAATGACACTGCGATGGCATCTCAATTCGTTCCGAGATGAAGAGCCTGGTGCATTTGTCCTTTGAGGTTGGAGAGAGAAACAACAAACTGGCAGTGGAGACGGGGTTGGGGCTTGAAAGGGCCGAGACAAGGTTCCCCCTGAGTTGGGCTGTAAAGGCTCGTACCTAGCACGAATTAGTACGTGGACAGTACGAATTAGTACATGGATATTTCAGGGTCCAGCCGGGTGCCACCACACACGTTGTGTCCATGCCCAGCCTGCACTAATAATAAGCAAGCAGCAGGTCCAGCCTGGTGTGCACCTGCCGGAGCATCCATCTGCTCGGGCAGCCATCCAGACCTGAGAACGCGCGCCGTGTCATGCTCAGGCAGGCAAGTCGCCGGGTTACAGCTTCTTGAGGCTGGAACAAGGCACGGGACGCTCATTGGCCTTGGCTCTGACAAGCTGCGTGTCACTTGCCCGGGCCGAGCAGTCCGTCCCCAAGCTTTAGTCTCCAGTCTCCTATGCAGCATCTTACTAAGACCTCCATGCTCCATGGACCCCGTGTGCATTACGCGACAGGTCCGTGAACTCAAATGCCATCGCGCATTAGGTAGAGAGCCGCAAATAACATCCTAGCTCGTTCGCCTCTACTGATAAGTGTCGCGCCAAGAGACCTGACATCGCTGCATTACCGTGGGCCGTGGCTGTGCATCCTCTTCCTTCTTCAAGCCGCGCATCCAGTGCCGAAGTACACTATGCCCATAATTAGCACAAACGTAACGTAGGACTGTTTAATTTCCATCTGCAGAGTCTCCTGCCAACAACTCGTCAGCACGCACGGAGCAGAAATAGTCTCAGCCCAGGTGACATCTGTGAAGATATTCGGTCGCTAAAAGAGCAATATGCATGTGCCATTATCGATCATCTGTCTCATCCGGGCTGGGGCTGAGAAAAGGAACGATATTATGCAATGTGACTTGTGCTAAAATAGGAGCAGAGGCAGCCACCAAGACCGCGGGGCAAGTACCTGGCGATCCTTCGGCACAGCATCTTGACTCTTGAGTGTACATTCTCGAGCGGCAGTTGCCCGAAGTCCACTCCCTGAATAACAAGGTCTAGCTGTTGGTCTGAGGCAAACGCGCGGTCTTCAGCCAGGCTTATCTTCCTCTTTTAATGATATTAAAACACCGGAACCTATTTCAGTGCCACCCGTCTTCTTACCTTCCCCGCCATGTCTCATTTCCCTGCACCTCCTCCAGTTCCTCCTCCACCCGCCTTCAGTCAGCTCCACATCCGCCTGCCGAAGCCACCACCAGTTCCCCAATCCGGGCCGCAGGGTGCCTATTTGATCGAGCTAGCCGTATACAATGGCTATCCATTCAAAGATCATTGGGCGTACTTTGTGCGCTCGCATACCGATCCTGAAATTGGTGTCAAGGTTCACGCAACGGGTGATGTGAGAAATGGGTTCCAGCTCGAATCGAAGCGTAGCCATGATTTGCGCGACACTGTCGACATTCCATCAAAAAGAATACCCCTCCAATGGGTTGATAGCAAGTGCTTCGATTCACACAAAATGTTCAACGACGGCGTACCGGTGATAGAAAGCAAACCCGTATGTGGCTTCGAGGATAGCGTATACAAGATCCCAGCTCCCGGGAAATCAATGAATACAGTTGACGATGCTGTAAGACTCTCTCTCCTTCCCAACTCTTCATATTGTTGGGCTAATTATTCTACGTAGGTCCGGTCGGGGAAGGCCATTACACAGAGAGACTGCCAGACATGGATAGTCGAATCTGCAGACCAGCTGGTAGCCGATGGCATATTTGCGGCGCATGTGGCTGCATATCTCCATGCCCTCAAGCAGTGACACCTTGATAGAGCCACAGGTGGCTGCTTATTGGGTGGGAGCGATAATTTACACGGTCGGAGTACCTTCAAGCACTTGTGTATACAATAAATAAGCGTCGCACGGGGTAAATAGACTCGGGTTCAATCATGTAGGAATCAAGAAAGGATTGATCGAGGCCAATGACGCCATGTTTCCAAATAGAGCGCAAACCATTGAATATCAGTGCGGGCGGTTAGTGCACGTCATGATGAGCTACCGTCTGCTTTAGCTGCCTTGTGGGCGGCAGATAGAGCCCCACGCCCCGCGATAATACCCGTGCTGCCGAGCCGAGCTTGAGACCTCACCGCAAGCCAACCCCATCTACTTTTCCTTGCATCCCACCAGGTTCAATTGCTCTGCGACTTCGCCAATTTCACCATGGCGAGCTCACGGAGACTTCTAGCTGCCGGCCTCGGCCGCCCCGTCGCAAGGGCGTTGGGTGTCCCATCCCTCGCCGTTCGGCGCAAATCTGGTCCGTACGGCTACACCCAGGCCAAAGCCCTGGTTTTCTCCAAGCCAGGCGAGCCCGCCGATGTTTTGAGGTAAGGACCAGGATCCAAATTGACGCTCGCAAGCTTCATTCTTTCCATGACGTTCAATGCTGACCCTGATTATAGCCTTCACTCTCACTCCATCTCGCCCAGCCTCCCGTCTTCCTCAGTCCTCGTCCGCTCCCTCGCAGCCCCCATCAACCCGGCAGATATCAACACCGTCCAGGGCACCTACGGCGCCAAACCACCCTTCACCTCTCTCATTGGAACCCCCGAACCATCAGCCACCCCCGGAAACGAGGGTGTCTTCGAGGTCCTCTCCTCCTCCTCGCCCGACTTCGCCAAGGGCGACTGGGTCATCCCCGCCATCTCACAGTTCGGCACCTGGAGGACACACGCAGTGGCAGAGGCCTCAAAGTTCATCAAGGTCGAGAAGGACGGCCTCTCCCCGCTGCAGGTCGCCACCGTCAGCGTCAACCCGTGCACGGCGTACCGCATCCTGCGCCACTACGGCCCCAACGCCGGCGTCAAGGCCGGCCTGGGCATGCGGCCCCTCGAGGTCGGCAGCGGGCAGTGGTTCATCCAGAACGGCGCCAACTCGGGCGTCGGCCGCGCCGCGATCCAGTTCGGCAAGCTCTGGGGCCTGCGCAGCATCAACGTCATCCGCGAGCGCGAGACCGAGGAGGCCACGGCCGCGCTGAGGCGGGAGCTCGAGGGCCTGGGCGCCGACGTCGTCGTGACCGAGTCGCAGTTCATGTCGCGCGAGTGGAGGGACCGGCTGGCCGAGATCACCCGGAAGGGCCGCGAGCAGATCGGCCTCGGCCTCAACTGCGTCGGTGGCAAGTCCGCGACTGCCATCGCCCGCTCCCTTGGCGACGGCGCTACCATGGTCACGTACGGCGGCATGGCCAAGCAGCCTGTTGCTCTGCCTGTTGGTCTCTTGATCTTCAAAGATATTCGGTTCCTTGGCTTCTGGCTGTCCAAGTGGAATGAAAAGGATGTCGAGGGCAGAAAACATATGATTAATGATATTCTAGGCCTGATCCGCGCTGGAAAGTTCCAGGATGTACCTGTGGACGAAGTCAAGTGGGATTGGGACACCGAGGAGTCCACCCTTCGCGATGCCGTACAAGGAGGACTCCAGGGATTCAGAAAAGGCAAGGGCGTTTTCGTCTTTGGCGAGACCTGAGCGTCGGATAATGCATTTCGTTTATTTCCAGAGTCATCTGTTGTAGTATTATAGTGAACGGTAGATATCACGAATTCTCTTAGCAATGATAGGATAAAATCCCTGGGGGACAGGAAATACATAGTCCCAATATCACAATGGTAAAAGTACGACATTGGCTCATTGAGACACTAAGAATTGTAAGATTATAGAACCATATAGCCCAGGAAATAGACTCGTTGGAAATGATACTTGGACAAGAGATACTCGTCGACTTGTGAGTTAGCAAAGCACTGGAGAAGAAACATGTCGGAAGTCACCACGGTCAACAGAAGCGAGTGATCAAACGCTATATTTTAATTAAGCTCTAAATGCCTGCGCCCATTCGTGCAACTTATCAATGACCACCGGGGCAAAAGCAGTCAATGTATCCTCAATAACCCTACCAAAATACAATATGGCCTCCTCCTCGGTCATCTCAAGATGAAAGCGCTCTCTCACTTTAAGAACTGCCTTGTCAGGTTCGAGCCTGATATCTGGGATGTTGGCATCAACCATCAGGCTGAATAGGTTCAAAATAAGATTAGAGGATTTGCGAAGCGCCGTGTACGCTAAGAAGCAGTACTGTTTAAACTGCTGGTACTCGTCTGACTGAACGCCACCCATGCAATCAACCATCTCCTTCGACAGCTTCATTACAGGAGCAAATGGCTTAGGGTCGCGACCTAAAATGTACCCAAAATCTGCGTGGAAGAAATGCCCATCAGGAGCAAGAAGGAGATTGTCCAGGTGACGATCACCCACTCCTAAAATGTATGTGATGACACAGTAGCCTGCGCATGATCTAATATAGGTATCGAGCGTTTCTTGTCTTACGCCTAGTGGTTGCCTATCATCTGGATTGTGGTGTCTGAGATAGGCCAAGGCTGGATTGGTCTTGAAACGAGCCACGATGCTGGACAAACTCTGCGACTGCACGAACTGGGAAGCACCTGCAGACGTGCTTGTTGCCAGAATCTTGTAAGGGGATAATTTCAGATCCAGGTTCTCTTTCTGGAGGAGCTGGTCCATGAGCGTAACAATTTGGATGACAAGTTGATCTTGTCGCAAGTCATCACCAAGTTTAAAAATGATAGAATATGGAGTTCCAGTCGTTGTCTTGAACGAGCATTTGATGGGGTTCAGCGACGATTTGAACACCGTGACCTGGTCTGGGATGATACCTGTGGTTTTGACAGACGGGTCCAGCGGCATGGGCAACGGCGGGTCAATTGTGACAAGCTCATTTTTTGGATCCCCAAGAAAGTGCTTCACTCGGTCCGTTTTCTTGGCGATGGTTTCCGACGATGTTTTCACATCCCCTGCTATTTTTGAAAGTATTGTTATGACTTCTGCCTGTCTCAGGAGAATCTTGCGCTGCTCAACTCCATCTGGCTTTGCGACGAGCTCCACCATGAACTCATAGGCTACCTTGCGGTATATATTTCTATTGTCTGACCCTTGTAAAGGGCTGGCGTCGTCACATTCAACCATCAGATACCAATGGAAGTAGTTTCCCAGCATGAAGTTAGAAGCCGCTCGCTGAATCAGAAATCCGGCGAGGGATGAGTCCTGAGTGCTGTCTTGTGCTGATTCTGCCGAAATATGCTCGTATTTGAGAGCTTGTACAAGCTGAAGAAGGTATAGAAGCAGTTCTTGGTCGTCTGCCTTTCGGAGGCGGTCGACAGCATACGAACGGACCCCGGGGTTATCGAACGAAGGTCCAAGCAGCTCCAGTGCATCATCAATATCAATTGCAGTCCAGCGGCCAAGGACCTGGATAGCTTGTTTCGATTCGCTCTGGTCAGCCCAATTCACTGACTTGACAAATTTCGTCAATGCACGCTTGTCCCGCGTCAAATGGTAGCGGAATTTCCACACAAGATCTGCCTCTTCGGGAGACAGAACATGTGTTGGCGAGTAGGCCATGATGTGGTTCAACTCGTCCCGGACTTTAGCATTTGGTTTCAAATCTTTGTCAAGGATGCCGTGCCTATGCGAACTGCGGAAGAGTCGCCTGTGCTTCGCTTCAGCAGGATTGTCCTTCTGGCCAGCCTCAGGGTCCCAAACTTTGATCAGCTGGCCACCTAGACCTTCCGAGCCATCTTGGAGTCCGTTGATTCCAGGGCCAAAATGTACTTGAGGCCGTTGGGCTAGATTGGCCTGCGAGGCAGAAAGCGACCGAAATGAGGATACTGGCGGTGGGTCGTATTCGTGATCCGCAAAGACCACGGGAAAGTCAAACCGGGGAAGCTCTACATTCAAGAAGAACATCGAAGGCCCTGCACGCCCATGGTCCTCTTCGTCTGGCTTCTCGTCGGCAGTGCCCTGTTGCGTGGCATCCAGAGCGCGCCGCCTCTCGCGCATCTTCATCGAGGACTTTGCAGCCTGGAGACCTTGCTTCTCAAAATTTCGGAAAACAATCTGATCAAGCCAGTCCACCCTAGGCAGCTCGCCCATCTCATGCTTCTTGAAAAGCTTCTCCATCCGATCGAGCTCCTCAGCTTCTTTATCCAGTTGAGTCTCCCAACTCTTATTCCCCCTCTTCTTAGTTGAGATTTGAGCAGGAGTTGTGGTTTTAACCATGCCGTCAGCCTTTTTGTGGCGATACACCACACATTTCTGTCTTCCCTTCTGCACGTGGTTGTCTTGGTCGAACAGGGCTAATGTGGTCCCTCCAAACGGTATGGCATGACCGGATGCATCCTTTCCACCGCTGGGAGAAAGATCCCATATAGTAATCGCGAGACAAGAGTCGGCAGGCAAGTTTTTGTACGTGAGAGGGAGCTCGAGCCATTCGTTCCACCTGGTTTGGGCGGCATGGTCAGCGCAAAACTAGGAGATTGGAGGAGTCGTGATTTGCATACTTTCTTTCTGCCCTGAACGACTTATATGCTGTTTGAATAGGAACCGATAGCGGCTTGGACCCGGCCCAGACCTGGACTGTGACAAAGAGGTCGGAATGCGGGCTGGCGCATGTTAAGATCAAGCGGCGAGGCGACTGGGGCTATGTTTGCGCACCTTGTATTTGATCCAACATGACGGAGATCTGGGCGCTCAAAGAGCGTGGACATTCTTATAGGTGGTTCATCTCCCTCTAGATTCATTCTAATGCCAGCTTGTCAGAACCAACGAGCCCGCCATCGGTGGGTAGGTGTATTCTTACATTCGAATGCTCAGCGGATGGTCGACATCCTTAGAGCCTGCAAAGGAAAACGGGTCCAACTTCCCGTAATCAGCCATTTTTATCTCGAGTCATTATGAGCGCCCTATACGGAGGCCATTCGAGGGGGGGTTGGCCTAGTTGTTGTCGGGGTCGCAGATTGGAAGGATACGCAAGTCCACCCAGCTACCTTATGTAGGTATGTTATCATAGCGGTGCAGCAGAAAGGCTGCGAGATACCTAAGCGCAAGTTGCCCAGCCCCACCACCCACATGATGCACGGCCACAAAATTCAGCAAGCTCCAGCCACATGCATCTACTTTCTAAGTGCAGGGGTCATCCAGCAATGTCAAACACAGCAAACTTCCATGGTATCAATTAAGCTTCTATGAAACAAATTCACGACTTTCATCAGCTCCAAAACCAACCCCACCTATATCTACCAGTCGAAATTCATATATCTGGTCACACATCCCCCCAGCCGCGTCAACCCGCTAATAAATGGCCTGGCATCAAACTAATCCACTGTCCATCATGCCCTCAGATGCCACTCAAAGACTTGTCTGAACATCTCCTTCGCGTTTTCCTCCACCACATCTCCGTGGCATGGGATTAGCTTCACAAACTCCCACCCGCCGATGGCCTTCACACTCTCATTGAAGCTGGCGCGGTCCTTGGCCGCCACGTGCCAATTGAACCTCTTCATCCACTTATTATCGCCGTGTGGGTTCTGCAGGCCCTCGAACAACTTGCCCAGAAACCCCTCCTTCTTCTCCGCATCTGGCACCTTGCTATACTGCTCGTTGGCTGGCATGTTGAAGAGCAGATCAGCCTCGATGACGACCTTCTCGGGCTTGTAGAGGAAAACAATCTCTCGGTTTGCGTGGCCATCCACGTACTCGTAGTCAAAGTCGGCATCAAACTCGTCGCCAATCTTGATGTCGCGCTTATTTTCCTTCTTGAAAACCACAGCGAATTCCTCCTTTCCGATCTTTGGGTCGTCTTGCCCGGCTCGCTTCTCAGGGAGCCCTTCAGGCCCAATGATCTTGACTCCTGGATACTGCTTGGCCCACTCTGAAATAAAAATGTGATGCTCGTAATCCAATGCGACGATATAGGCAAGATTGCCGCCCAGTTCGGCAACCTTTGCTTTGGCTGCCTCGGTGAGCGCCACGGGCGAGAAGACAGCCAGATTCCCAGAACTCAGTTTCACTATGCGATCACGTGTCAGTTCCCGGATGCGACAACGATGAGTATGTCTCTTCAAGAGACGACTGCTCCCTCTTACCAAGAGTTCCACGACCACCAATCTTGGCTGTCCCGAACCGAGCAAAAGGCACGGAGAATGTCACAATGTTAGGCGTGACATTGCGGATGACCATCACATCGGCCGGGTTAGAGGGAATGAGTTTCGAAGACATGGCAGCTGATCTGGCGGGTGTGCAGATAAAACCTCGAGAAAGTGGTTGCGACTTGAGATTGGGACGGTATGAGATGGACGATACCGAGCCAGAGTATAAATACTTGCGAAGACAGACCTGGCCTGAGTTGCGACGGTCGATGACGCAAAAGTTGGCCGGAGACGACGAAATCAGCGGATGCGACGCTAAGGTGTGTGGCGGAGGTGCTGATGCTATCCGAAGCTTTGTAATTGAGGTCAGCGGCCGCCTTCCAGCATTGGAGAGAAACCTGACCAGGCTCGAGCTTCGCCTAAGATGGTGCGCCACCATTATGCATGGATTTAACCTCACTAATTACTGTGTGGTGGAATTCCCATGGTATGGCGGCGAAGGTGGGCTCACAATAATTACGGGTTGTTAGTGCCTTGACTCGAGGGAGGGGCTGTTCTCCAAAGAATACAACTGCTCTGCAGAACCAGGGGCCTGGAACTGTGGCTCCAACGGTTAGGGATCCATGACATCAACAGAATAAGAACCACCTACTCCGTACTTTTGCTGCTTTCGCGGCGAGGGATTAGACCGGCCATGGATCCGGTTCTGGCAGGCTGAAGCTGCCATTCGCTTCGGCTTCGGCCGACTTACCACTCCGCAGCGGGTCCATCGACCTCTCCACCGAGGCACGGTATCTGGACCCAGTTGAACGGATACCCGATTATCCTGATTATCCTAGAAGTAATCCGATACCCGTGCGAGTCTTACCTTATTGCCGGTTGTATCTTATGAGTATTAATCTCTCTCTATTGAGACTTTAAGGAACGTATTCGTTATTTGGAAATACAGGTACTAACTGATCATCTTCACAACATTGAAATAACCGGCGGGTATCCGCAGGATCATCATGGGTACAATCCGTTGCCAACAACGGGCAATAATTTAGGACTGTTCACTTCCTAGGCAGTCTATTTTTCAGCCTTATAATCTCCACACCTCCTGGACTCGAGCTTTTCTACCGGGACACAGCATTCGCTAACTTGTGGGAGCATGCCTGGTCAGGAGTTGGTAATCACTTTATTGTGTCAGACCAATGATCCTTTCGTTCATGGTGTCATTTCCGCTTCTCCAGAAGTTTTCCGGCTCAGATGTCCCCAGCCGAAACACTCCCTTATCAATCCCAATGAAAAGAATCAAGCGGCTCTCCTCATAGATGTAGTCAAGCATGTACCTTCTGCTTAACCCATTGGCCTGAAGAAGAAGATCGAGTTCCCGTCTCCAAGCCAAGAAAGACATGAGACAAGTAAAAAACATAACTTGAGTCGCAATAATACACCATGAGAGCCTAGGGACAATGAAAACAAGAGGCTTAGGCAGATGGAAGGGATCTAGTGAACATGTTCCGGATGCGAACAAATGCAGGACAGTGGTTATCAAGAATAGTAGAAGATGCCACCATGCAAGGAGCTGTCCCGAAATCAAATCCCCTCCGGCTCTCAATAAGGTGTATAAAGACCACTCAAGAACGTCCAAAATGATAAATTTTCCATATTTCCGTGATTGTAGAAACTTCGGCGTGGACTCATGTGGTTGTGGACCAGTTGATTGTAGCCCTTGTATATAGGCAAAAAAGCCATGGGCCGAGTCGTTCTCAGCCCAGGGAGTTGCAGGGTTTTGACTAGAGCCTTTTTTGTCGGCTATAACATCGTTGGATCCTTGGCTGCACAGTGTCGTATCTCCCTCCTCTGCGGTGAGAAGTCCACCAGAAGAAATCTTTTGGGTTGACATAGGTTTAGTGCGAGGAGCCAATATTCTTTCGTAAACGGGGCCAGGTCGTATAAAAGTTCCACGGCTGGAGGGGAAGGTCATATCGTATGCCTGTTGTGGGAGTGACTCTTCAGACGATGTACGCCCAAATTGATTAATGGCTGGCTGGCTGGCCTCGGAAGAATCTGGTGATGGTTGGTTTTCGGCCTCCATCCCCGCCTCAAAGCTCGGCCGCCGCGATTGATTATTTTCGGAATTATTTATGAGATTGTTGGGATTTCCGGTGTCTGGCTCAAACCGTCCATACTGGAATGCGTCGCGAGTGATGTTATCAACATTTTCTTTATAGACCGCTTGATCTGCGATCCATGTCGAGAGGGTAAGATTGTTGAGCGCATGTTGCTCTTCATCCTCACTTGACTCCTGGCTGCTATTGCTCTTCGCAGCTTCCTCCATCTTCGCGTAAGCAATTTTCAGTTCGATTTCTTTCTGGGCCAGCGCATCTCCGAGTTTGCCAATGGCAGTGTCCTGTTTAGTAATTCGGGCTTTCTGCTCATCGAATTGTTCACGGAGCGTCCGCACCAGTGGCACAATTGCATTTCCGGTTTGGAGAGCAAAATCGACCATACCTTCATTTCCTTCAACCGGGGAAGCCTCGTTATACAGCAAATCTACCAATTTCAATAATCTCAGAAACATCTCATCGACACTCTCACGCTGTGGGGGCTCCAGCATCTCGTCCAATTCTGCCATGTCTGTCATGCTGTTCCCCGCTGGTTGGTCCGCCGATGTGTCCATTTTCAAGCACCTCCTTGAATCTTGTTTGTTTTTGTCTCAATTGAATTTTCCCAAATTATTTCGTCTCTGGGTCGTGATAATGCTGTTTTGTGATTGCGCACTCTGTTGATTTCGGACTTCGTCGTGTGATGCGCGGGATGTGGCAGTGACTTTTGAACGTAGCCAGATGATATTTATCTCGGAAGGGAGATGAGGAAGTATCATGTTCCTTTTCTGCTTAAAGGGGTAAAGCGAATACTCCCAAAAATAGTCAGGTAGAAACGGGTTGTTATTATTTTGGAAACAAAGAGCATGTAGGAACAAAGAATGGCCTTGCTACTAACCACACATCACATCATGCAAGGGGCCAGGTGTCTAGGTCGGTGCTATGGGCACCAGACAGACATCGTGCCATATGTCATGGATAGGATGGGAATAGTCAGGTGTAAAATAAAACGTAGTAAAATAGGTAGGGGGGGCAAAGACCAAAACGACGACGAGTGTACCATCACTTAACTGTAACAAATATAGACAATTCCGAGCCAAGGGGATACTGCAACGACGCAGCAGCCGTAGGTCATTAACTTGGAAGAGATTGAATCCATTAACGCCAACAAGTTACCGGGTATCGATCATTAGTTGTTTTCAGTACAAAAATACATTTTAGCTATACCAGCCCTTCGCTCCAGGATTATCAAGAGTCGACTCAACTCTATGTTTTATCAGAGGCTCCGCCAGTTCTAAAGTTTCTACAATATCCTCCCAGGTCGCCATATCCATTGAAAGAATTGCTTGATGCTTTGAGCCGCCTTGACGAAGGCTAGGCTCCTCATCGGTCTCTCTCATGACGGGTGCTAAGTAAAGAGTTAATTATTTACCCTACGAGGTCAAACTTTGAGAAAGATCAATGATATAGCAGAACATAACTTACCAAGACTAGGGAGATCGTTATCGTCATACTCAATGCTAACTCTACCATCACGAATGAGGAAGCTGACATAGAAGATATTTTCGACAGTTTGCCCAAACGACCTTGGGTTAACCACGAATCGCAATAGATCTATCCCCCCCGTGCTCCGAAGACCATGCTGATGCATAATATTGATTTTTTGGTCGTCTGGCATATCGTCATCAATGAGATCTACCACAGTCTGCTGCACCTCGGACTGAGTCTTGACCAGTTGTTGTAGGATTTGTCCGCAAATGGCGGTCAAATCATTTTCTTTCTTGGCAAGACTAGCCACATCAAGGACCTCTGGACGAGTCTCTCTCAAATCGTTTGGCCTTAGAGGGGCGCTTCGCTTGGTTATCCTCCT
The DNA here is from genome assembly GCA_902141235.2 of Clonostachys solani. Lineage (NCBI taxonomy): Eukaryota > Fungi > Ascomycota > Sordariomycetes > Hypocreales > Bionectriaceae > Clonostachys > Clonostachys solani. The sequence goes on from CABFOC020000002.1 coordinate 2,592,423, forward strand.
TGCTTTCTTTTCCACTGACAACGGCCCAAGTAAAAAGCCCGGCAGAGCAGGCCGTCGAATGTTAGGGAGGACGGCAAAGCGGCCCAGGTGGGACCAGTTCATCATATCTCCCTCATCTCCAATATCTTCGTCATCCTCGCCGGGGTCTCGTGAATTGGCAGTTCTCCGCTGCCTTTGGGTACTGGAAAGTTCTGGAGCATCATCATCCTCAATACCCCTGCCCTGCCGCATATAGACGATGCATCTTGACACAAAGTCGTCCACATTCACACCTTGCGCCAGAGTTCCGTGTGTCAGACGCAGCGTTCTCTGATATGAAAGATCCGTCGTGCTCACAAGAAGCCGCGAATCCGACGCGGCTTCTCCCGGTCGCTTGACTTGCTTCAACATCGAGTTTGCCTTCTCAATCGTTTCCTTCAGGCCACGAGAGTCGCCTTGTAAGTATTCCTCTCTTTTCTCTATGACATCTTTAAGAAGACCTCGAAGTCCCCTTTGGACCTTGCGCCGCTCCTCGAGTGGCTGGTCGGGATCGTAGTAGTCTTCGCCGCTGTTGTCTCCACTATCGTCGTCGGGTGCATCCAGCCCACCTCCACGTCCGCCACTTTGAATCTGTTCGGAAGATCCATCACTATTATCATCATTCTCTGAGTTCTCTGAGTCGATTGTTCTCTGCCGGCGATTCGAACGTTGTGTCATGGCTGTGTCTCGGCGCTTGCGCTTGGCGGAGATTGAAGATGGGGTGGCGGAAGCGACATCTTCAGCAGAACTATCGCCCGACATTGTATAGATTTAAAACCCGTCAATCGCAACACAGGTAGGAAACTGAGTTGGACTCGTGATCGTATATCTTCAATGCAAGTGGTATTCTGGGTCTTGGACAAAGGGCTAAGATGTAAAGAGCTGGCGCTTCCGACGCGTAGGGAAGTCGCGTTGGCGTGTTAAGCCTTAATCTTTTGATGCGGGGCTTTCCCGCTGCATGACATCCATTGATGTACCCAATTGCGAGACACCCCACTATAAAGATACACGCCTAACTGAAAACCATCGACGCTCAACTTCGACGCAATATCAATACGAATTAGCCCAATAACCAACAAATTATTCGAATAATTGTTATAATTTATTTTATTATTTACTTTTAGTTATACCTTATATCATCAGTCAAAGTTATCTCACGGGCTGAGAGTGATGTTTTGCTATGCCACATTTTCTCTCACTCACTTGCCTTCTATCGCTTTAGTAACAGCCCAACTTCACTTCTCATCATCATCGCAAGCAAGCTAATCTATGATGTATGTGCAAGCGCAGCCACCGCTACATCACAGGTCATTTGTGAAATGTATTCTTCCTCTGATGCACTACAACAACTGCTTCCTTCTTTTCCCTCGGTATACCTCATCAATATTTTAAGTGCGAAACGAACGCCGACTTCTAGCAGCCCACTATTACCTCTATCTTCGCTTCTTCTATTACAACTCATTAACTTCCTTCTCACTCTCTGTCACCCGACTCATACCACCTTAGATGGTCCCATAAGCTTCCACGATGACCCAAGTACCCTCAACCAGATATCACCTCTCCACACAGGAACCCATTCGCCAAGCCCGGGTAATCCTTCAGCTGTAGTAGTGGCGTTCAATAATATTGTTCCTGTCTTGTCCGATGGTCCCCATGAATTCTCGGCTTCTCTCCATGCTTCGTGCGTGTCCAGATTCATTTGCTGCTGAGTTCTAGCGTACTCAAGGTCGTTGGCTCTCTTGGCATCTGCCAATTGCCTATAGTAGGACTTTTCTAAATCTTCTAACTCCACTTTTGCTTTCTTGAATGCTTCGAGTCCTCATCGCTGTCGTCACTTGGCTCATAATGGATTGGTTCCGGTGGCGCTGTTATGGGTGGTTGCGACCATGTTTGCAGCCAAGAGGGCACCATAAGGTTGAGTCCAATTATAGCCAGCCAGTTACATGATCTATCAGAGTTGCAGGAGCTTGGGTTCCTGTCAACTCCTTCAAACCGCTTTTAGTTGCGTTTAGATAAGTCTTGGAGTATACCTCGTAGCTGACAGGTGCCTTGGGAAACACCCACAAGGACATCACCAAGCTGTTTCCATATCGTTGGCTGGAATTTTCGAAGACCAGAGTTTATGCGAGGACGCAACGAAGCTGGATCGTCCAAGACGTCCATTCCCCACAAATCGATGAATCCCTTGCGTCTAAGTAGAGGGGACTGTGGGCTTGGGCTCTGGCTGCTGTCGCCTCGGAAGCCCAGGGTATATTAGATGGAGTAGTTATCATTGTAACGCTTCAAGGTTCTATCAGCAATGTGCTCCTTCTCGGAACTTTCGGCCTTCCTCAAGACGACTCTCCCTATCTATGGATTAGCTCTACCAAACTACAGTGATCTAATTATCTCACATATATCCAACAGTAGACCATAAGTCTCCGGAGCCAAGTAACCCTTCCCTTCATTAGCAGAGTCGAAGATCGCCGAGGCGACATCTATAAAGCTAGAGAGTGCAGCATAAGTCCGGGGGTCGATTGGAGTAGACCAGGACTACCCCTCGCCTTGTTTGGTGGGATGACATCCCCATAACCATCACAAAGAAAAAGCGACATGTTTATTTACAGCGCCGGTGGCGATCGCGTCATGAATACAGCATTCCCTATGACAGCGAGACGTCGAGTCTATTCTGACGACTAGATGGCGATTATACCCCGCGTCCCGGTTTAGGGGGAAATGGCTGAAGCGAGGGGAAGAGGCTTGGAATTGAAGGCAATAGCGCGCGCCACGTTGGTGTGCCACGCTTCTAAAGACGTTCTGGGCCTTGCATGTTAGCAGGGACAAATCCAACATCATGAACGCGTAAACATCCAGATCGAATATCAAGAGTCTTCTACATTTCATCGACATCATCACATATATCCAAGCCGCGTGTTATTGACCCCTCCAAAAAGAAACGAGCCACTTAGGGCCATTTACCGCTTGTTCTCACCAATAGCACCCAGGCGGGGTTTGTGTTTAGCTTTCACTAGCAAGATACTTTGTAAAAGGCCTCAATCAACACAGCAATCAAGCCGGGATTGACAACTGAATGACAGAGGAAATGAGAGATCAAAATGAAGAAGCTATGAGCAGAGCACTTTCCGCGATAGCCGATTGATTGGTTCTAAATAAAATATACTGCCCAAGCTTCAAATTCTAATACGGCCCAAGACGATCGGTTGTAACTCAATTCAATGCGAAAACGAATCCGTCTGGATCCGTCTGGATTGGAATCGGCATTCCGTATCTACATTCTGATGAACCAAATATGAGAACACAATAAAAGCAGCGACCGCAACCTGGGGTAGGATACGACCTCATGATAGCAGAGCCGCGATAAGCCACGGGGGCTGACCAAGTGCGACATTCCGATGTAGCTTCACGCCATTCTTAGATTTCGGTTTGAAGCATCATCTGGCGATAAGAAGCCCAAGTCATGGGAACCAGACTATCGATAAGAACTCGGACCAACAAGGTTTAGGCAGGACTAGGCTCAACATTGCCCAGGCACCTAAGAGGTCGCTAGCTGCGTCCCACCTGCTGTGCGGTACCTTTGTCCAGGCTTGAACTGGTACCAACAGGTATCCGACCCACGGCTGGGCGTGACGCACCACCTCCCCCGCGATAACTGCTAAGTCCACCACCCAAAGACGAGGCACGCGACACCCTCCAGAAACTTAGATGAAGGATGTCACAATGGGCGCTTTGGTCATATGCCATCGGCTCATATCTCTACCTTAGCAGCTAAGAGGTAAAAAGTCAACTCATGAATGGGAAGTCTGGTGCCACTGATGGGGAAGGTGTGCTGATAAGTAGGCCCCAGCCTTTGTCAGAGTCGTAGCTGCATGTCCTGGGCTAACAAACCCCCAACTTCACACCCATGCACAGCAATCAATAGTTCCTGTGTGATCCCTGGCCGTGCAACACTACACCGAACATTTCTAGAATGCCATGGCCGTCGTGACTGGTGAGGGACCAGCCTGAGTTCCTGCATTGGCAGTGCCTCTCTGGCGTAACGCCTGTTGATCATCTCCGGACCGATGATGTAAGAGCTTCGTAGTGTGTTATGCATTCAGAAGATCTTGGGAAACTCGCAACGGCGTGATCTCGATCGCACACCGGCAGCTTCTCTAGTGCAGCTAGGCACAAGGAAATTCAGGTATCCGGTTCAACCACCAGCTTTAGATGCCACTCAAACCACAAAACTCAAGGTCCACGGAAGGTCAGGGCGGGGAAAGGTTGGCAGATAGTGGGGTATGATGGTGCAACAATAGGAACAGGACCAGACCTGGCCTCACCTCGGTTGGCCGTGGTCGGCCTCGAGAACCGGAAACCTGGGCTGCCCCAATTATTGTCTCTCCACAACGAGGGAGGAAGACGACATCAAACAGCATCATCTAAGTTCCACAAGAGGCCACTATTGGGGCGCAGTCTCGGAACTGGATATGCCGCATAGCTCACTCCCTATTTGCCCGTCTTCTATCCTTCGAAAAGATAGGAAAGAGGAGGACAACGCAAGTCCCTCGAGTTGAGTATCACACAGCAAATAAGTTTCCAAGACAGGGAGGCTTCGGTGCTTGTCACCCCGAGTGCCTGAGGCTGTTACATTCGCTCAGATTCTCAAATGTCTTGCAGGCCTCTGTCCTTTACCCAGTGCTGATACAAGTCGGACATGTCGTCTTTATGCACACATCACCCGCCTAGAAATTAGATACATAAACTGGACCCAGTCTCCCCATATTTGTCGACACCATTACTCTAACTTTATCGATCTCTCTACCACTGCGTTTCCGACTGCAGCTTACCTGTGCCAATGCTAGATAGAGGGTGAAAGGCATCCGCATTTGCCGGCGGCTTATTTGCTCAAACGAGCGTTCCTGGAAGTGACTTTCAGCCCTCATTCCTCGGTACCTTGTGTAGCGTGTTTAGTCTCCCATACCGGTCAATTCTCATGTTTTGATGTCATTTGTCTCCTGATCACCACAGATCCTACTATCATCGTCGTGACCCTTGCCTGACACATTTGGAGGGCAGCACCACACACTCCGGCAATAAAGCTATGCGCCACCACCAGCATTTCAGGTGTTCGCGTGTCCTTGGCAGGGCTGTCTTGCTCCCGGGTGCCGCGATACCGATAACATCCAAATCCGGGTCTGTAGCTCGAGATGTACTACGTAGGAGAGTGTCGGTGGCTTCTCAGACAAGTGCTCGCTTTACCCACACACACCTCCACACCCTACGTGTAACTAGCCAGCTGGACCACATGCATATTTACCCGCCCCTGCGCATACGTACGGTAACCTACATGAAGGAGGCCACCGGGGCGGTTGGGCGGGTATCATGACCCCTCCTGTCTTACATAGTGCATACGCTTTGGCTAGGCTTGCGATATGTCGTTACCACTGGGCCGAGCCCGGTCTCACCCAGCCCAGCCAAAAAGCGAGGTCCGTGTCGTCCAAAGTTTCCTAGGATTTCCTTTTTTTCTCTCTCCCGTCCTCTCTACCCTCGTCCTCGTTTCCCTTTACTCCTCATTCTTTCTTATTCTCTTGAGGGGTTCGAATAAGAGAGCTACCAACGGACCTGGCCAGCTCACACCTAAATGACATCCCTCACGATCACCGCCACAAGATCCCCTCGCCTCTTCCAGCGTTACCGTCATGGCTGCGTCACTCCTGATCACTCCGCGCTACAGCGCTGAGGACTTCGAGACACGGTCAATAGTGTCAGCTGCGCCATCATACAGTAAGTCCTGCCACCGAATAGCCAACTCCCCACTCATTGAGGTCCCCTCCTCCTCTGGCCCTCACCAGCCCGCGGGCTCCGGGGACGCTCAACACATGAATCGATGGACTGATTTTCTTGCCAACAGTATCTGATGCGCCTTCATACCACTCGGCTGACTTACACCCCGATGTTCTCCCCGCATATACTCCTCCAGCAAACCGCAACGAGGCGAACAATTCGGCCCGCCGCCGACGCACCGCAGAGCGGCCCCCCGCCTCACAGCAGCAGACCATCGGCCTTCCACCTATCCCTCCTCTACCCCAGGTTGGAGCTCCCAATATTCACAGCTTCCGCATTCCCACCTGGTCGACACAAAATGCACCAGCCGCGCGTCAGCTCCACAGTGTTGTTGAGCGACGTCTAAATGCTGCCATGGCGGAGCGGAGCAACAGAAGCACCCCTCGATATCACACCTTGTTAGACGATTCGCCGTCATCTAGCCAGAGTGACATCGGCCCCAGCAGACCGCTGGAAGATCCATATCTCGTAGGTGAGCAGGCTGCTGCCCAGGCCCGCCGTGAACGGGTGAGCCGTGAAACTGGAGACGATATCCTCATCAAGGAGGACAAGCACTGGGACTTCTTCCTCGGTTCGTCGCCCCGCACTATCCTGTGACCCCATTCTGCCTTAATGAGACCGCCAAGCTGACTTTCCACCCATTTTCACAGCTCAAATGAGGGAATGGGATGAGCGAGAGAAGAACTGGGCCAAGTTTCGCCGAGACATCGATACGGGTAGGCGCCGTAGAATTCTTCGCCGTATTGGCGGTTGATACTCCAAGAATGAGATCTGCCACAACCCCGTTTGTTTCTTTCTTTTTATATGCTCCGCCTGGGGCGGCCATTCAACTCCCCTCCTTTTCTGTCCGGTTTCCTCTACCATCTTGGGCATCTTGGGGCGCTTTCTTTTCTCACACAACTGGACGACCTGAACGCATGTGCCGGCGCATACCATGTAGACGGGGTTGATTTTTAAGTCATTCCTTCTTTCTTAGCTTATTCTTTGTTTTTGAGGGCCGCTTGGCGATCGGCACAGGCCTTGCCATCTTGCATGTCTCCGGCGCTCTTGATTTTTGCGTCATTATATGTGTGCTTTCCCTATTTTGTGGAATGTGCAAAACCAGGTCCTAGCTAGCACTGGTGATTAGCTTTAGCTCTGGAGAATGTGAAACGCGGAAAGTTGAACGTTTTCATGCGCTTTCGCCTGTGATTGGAGACGAGGACGAGCAGAGATAGTACGATGTGCCACTATAAATCTGGTTATGCATTCAAGCTCGGAATCCGACAACTATCATCCACCCACTACTTGCCAGTTTAAATATACACAGTTCCATAACGCCATGCCTTATGCACTTCTTTTGCCCGACACTGTTCTGCCACACTCCAGGAGAGAAGAAATGTGTTGCGCCCAGTAAGATTCTACAAGGGGGTACAAGTTTGTTTATAATGATGTTGGCTCTGGTGGCCGGCTTAACCCTTGCTCTTGGTGTTGAGGATAAGAGCAACAATCAATCTATCACGGATGTTAGTACCATTACTCGGAGGCAATGCGAGGAGATGATTTCATACCCGTAAAGACCAAGAACTTCGCCGAAAATGAGAATCAAAACCATGCCCACAAAGATGCGGGACTGTTGCATAAAGGCTCGGACACCAGTATCACCGACAATGCCAATGCAGTACCCAGCGGCGAGGCCAGTCATGCCGACGGCAATGCCACATGCGAGATGCATGAAGGATCTATTCAGTGTTGTTAACAACATTATCGGGTACCTTATGTTGTCGTATTACGTACGTGAAAAGATCATATTTCTGTTGCGACGGAGGAGACAGATCCTGAGCGATGAGGACGGATATGACGAGGGAGTACACGGCGATGATACCCGACATGACCACGGGGATCAGACACTGAAGCACCATTAGCCAAACCAAACTCGAGGAAAACATGTAAGCCCTCTGCCCTTACCTTCATGATCAGATCAGGTCGAAATGTACCAACACCGGCAATACCGATTCCTGACTTGGCAGTACCATAAGCAGCACCGAGACCTGTATCGACGATTCGTTTAGTTTCCAGACCAGCATGATATGGGGGCATGCGCGTTCAATTCGCAATACGGGAGAGTAGAGTCGTACATCCGAAGACCATGGCGGCGGCGATACCGGCCTAGGAAGAGAAGATCGTGTCAGTACCAAGAACCCCTAGCTCAGAGATGACATCAAAGCGCCGCAGAACTTACCATCCCAATGAAGGGCGCGAACTTGGGCGCGAGCTCAGATTCGGCCATGTTGAAGAGCAGCAGCAGAGCTTGCAAAACCTCCAAATAAGTGTATGATTTGACCAGGGGCGGCGGAAGCGGCGATGGCTGGCGTTGTGGTTGGGAGCTCTGAGATGCTGATGGTGATGCAACAGGTTGCCTGTTCAAACCGGAGCCTTGACAGTTACTTAGACAGCCAATCATGTCGCGCGATTCAAGCCACACATGACTTCACGTGACTTGGCGCGTCGTGGCTCAGTTCGGGATAAGGTGTAGCCTAGGATAGCTCGGCAGGTGCCTAAGTATCGGTACCTCAGGTACCTGCGATAGCAATTGGCTTTTATGTTCAAAACAGCGTTCATCACCTATTCTACCCAACAATGTGATCATAGCAGTTCAATGCCTGCGTAGCCTGGGGCAATGGACCCGAGACTATTCTTTTATATTGGCTGTCAGGGTGACGCTTTTGCAGTTTTGATGGCCTACTAAGGCAATCGGTCCTTGTAGGCGCACAAGATAGATTTCCTTGAGCGGGCTAATGTGGCGTGAGATGCAGGTATCCCGATATAGCCTATCCCAGCTCAGGAGAAACTGCCCAAATATACCTTAGTAGGTAGCTTGTATCGCGTACGGAGAGCATTTTACAGTTCGAAGCTCTACTGCGGGCTGATTACACACTCAATTTTTTAGATCCCAATTCTCGAATGAAATGCTGCCATTCGGGGCTCAGATGCGCTCATCCTTGAGCTGGTACCTGACAAGAGCAAGCACAATGCATGGTGACTGGACGACTCAGGATCCGGATTGAATACGCTGGTCCCCACGGCAGCGGAGCCTTCAACCCACATCCCCCTATAGCTGCCCCTCTACAATTGAAGGCAAAGATGCATTACCTCTTCTTGGGCAGGGCATCTCCTAGGAGTACTAAGCCAGGTACCCACCTTGGCAGGTACCCTTATTAATAGTACGCAGGCACCTCTGACTCTATCGCTGCTTTTGCCGAACCCTCCGCTTCAGCATTAAATGATTGATTGCTGGCTCCTTACCTAAGGTAGACAAGCATAATGATTGCTCAAGCAACTACATAAGAGGGGGATAGAACGGCAGTTCACTACCTAATTCTACCAAGCATCTTGCCGTTGAGACGGCGCAAAGACGCATTGTAGTCCCCAGCTCATGTTCTCTAAAACAGAGAAAAAGTGGGTTCAAGGCGAGGAGGATGCCCCCGTCTTGGGCTTGTTGTTGCGTGGCTCGTAATAAGGCTTACGAATATTGTTCAGGAGTCTGCTGGATCAGGTGCTAGTTATGAACAAAATTGAGTCAGGTAGCATAATATTTGGTTCAGCATCGAACTCTTGAGTAGATTTTCAGTGAGTTTGAAGTGTGAAGATGCGCGGGTGCTCCTGGGTTTGAAAGGTGAAACATGTGCTTCATGTGCCAGAGAAAGGTATGCTCCTACCGATATCTGCAATTCATTATTGGTATTTGCTGCCAAGGTGCTTTTACTTTTGAGACGGTTCAAGGGCAGCGCTCTGCACAAACCAGAAAGAAGAAGAAAAATGAGGATGTACTCCCGCCCCTGGATAAGCGAAGCGGCATGAGAACATAAAAGAAATTGAACCAAAAATAAATTGGCATGCTCAATGGCAAGCGCGGACACTGCCCATAGGATCCATGCCGCGAAACGACTGTTCTTTCGATACGGGCTGTTGCACCAGGGGCTGAGATATCTTATGGATGTCGGCAGTTCCTTGGGCTTGCAATCCCCTGTGCTGGCCGGTGCTCTGTGCTGTGAGGGAGCAAGCGATGTCACCTGACTGCGCTGGCGGTGCACTGTTACCCTTGCCCGCCTAAGAGCAGCAAGCCCACTATGCCCAGGCGGGTGCAACGCCACCACTAGCCATACTTTGCAGTAAAACCTGGAACCCACCCATCCACCAAGCCTCACCAAGTACTGTTACTAGCGACAAGTCTCCGGCCAGGAGCTACGTCTTGCCATCAACTGGTGCCCTTGAGAAGCTCCTCTGCTAGACCATCAGGCATTTCGAGCCACGCTGGAGCTGCCAATCCAGCATCTTGGTGCTCACTTCTAGCCCTCGCCCGTCCCTGGCCATTCACCTCTCTCGACCCCCTTCCTGAGAGAGAGCACGAGGTGATTAATCTTGGGCGCCCGCAGCCTAGCAGCGATCGATCCTCTCGCACCTGCGGTTCTCCTCGAAGGCGACACGGTCACCCAACCAGCCCTTGGTCGCAATCACTCAGATGCGGCTGTAGCCTGAGAAGCTCCCAAGTGCACGAGATATCCTACGTACACCTGCGGCCCAGCCAGCCTGCCAACTCAAACAGGTGTCCCCAAGGCGGCGCATCCGTGACGTCGACGGCTCGTCCGGTTGACCGTCTCTTAACTTGTTGAGAGGCAACGGCCACTAAGCCGCCGAAGCAGTATGTTGTTCTTGACCGCTCTCAATCCATACCCCACAGGGTTTTGAACTGGTGCTCACACGTCTCTCGTTCCAGGGTTCGATCATGGCCGACTACAACTACGACCCCCGGGCCCAGCAGCGCTCCCGAGGCGGTTACCCCGAAAGCGGCCATCAGCAGCGAGATGCTGCCTTCTCCAACATCTTTGGATCTGCTCCGCCTGGCAGATCTCAGACGATGACATCTTCATCCATGCACCCCTCCATGGACGATCACGGTAGAACATCGACCATGAACTCCCAGTCAGGGATGCAGCGCCAACCACCACCGCGACCGCATCCAGGCTATTATGGAGAGACGCAACGGACGCGAACCATGGATTCAAACTCTTCCCACGCCTACTATCAGGGACAGCGCCCCCAGCCCAGCGGGTACGGCGGTCATCCTCAACACCAGCAACAGCAGCAGCAGCAGCAGCAACCACAGTACATCCCTTATCAGCAACAAGCAAGACGGCCATTCCCGAGCCAGGGACCGCCCCCGCCGCGGGGAGACCCTCGGGGGGCACCTCCTAATGCTGTTGGCGCGAGATACCCTCCGCAAAGAGCTTATCCTCCTCCAAACGCTGACCCCTATCGATCCCAATCCCTCGTCTCTCAACCTCGTCCCCAACTGTATCAACAACCCCCAAGCGCATATCAGCAACAGCAGCCAACCGCAAACCAATTTCGCCATGCCCCTTATTCACAGCAATCGCAGCAATCAAGGACAACTGCCCAAGGGCGAGTGGTTCCTGATCGCCACGAGGATCGATCAATGTCTATGACTGGCACCTTTCATCCCCAAGATCGAGACGCACACCAAACAATGAGTGGCCGCGTCATTCCGAATCGGAGAGCGCCATCAGCAGAGGTATCCCCAACGAACGGTTTCGCACCTCAGAACAACGGGGGGTACAACCCTGCTCCTGGCTCGAAAACGAGAACCACAAGCATGTTATCCAATGGTGGTGGTGACCATGGTAGAACCATGTCCATGGCTTCCACCATTGCACCCACGGTTGCGCCCTCAGAATCCGATGCAGGAACGATTGTTGCTACCAGGCCCGGGAGGAGCCGGTCGATGGAAAGCGAGCGTCCGCCCACTGCAACCAAAATCCGACCTCCCTTGGTCTATCCTGCCATGCTCTCCAAAGTGGCAGAATGCTTTCGCCGGAAAATTATTACGGGGGACCGTACCAAGAACGAACTTACGTATAAGAACGCATTCAGTGGATCAGAGGCAGTAGACGTGCTGTCCTACATCATTCGAACGACCGATCGAAACTTGGCCTTGTTGCTAGGTCGTGCTCTTGATGCGCAAAAATTCTTCCATGATGTCACATATGAGCACCGGCTGCGAGACTCCCAGTCAGAGATGTACCAATTTAGGGAAAATCTGATGGAGGAGCAATCAGAAGAGAAGGCAGCTGTCGACGGTGTTTTCGTATTGCTGTCTGAATGTTATTCACCAACTTGTACTAGGGATCAACTCTGTTACTCGATTGCCTGTCCCCGAAGACTAGAGCAAGTTTCCAGGCTCAATCTGAAGGTCAATCCTGGAGGCCTGCGCAAGCCTGATACCCCCCACGTCAACGATGACGAAGGCGATCAGACAGACGAGCAGAAGCTATGGATCAACTCAGTGCCGAAGGAAGTTGCCGAAAAGGTGGGGGAGCGTGAGAAGAAGAGACAGGAAGTCATATCCGAAATCTGCTACACCGAACGAGACTTCGTCAAGGACCTGGAGTACCTGCGAGATTTCTGGATCTTGCCGTTACGGTCGAAAGCGTCACCCATTCCCGCCCCACGCCGAGAAAAGGTTGTTAAGAATATTTTCAGCAACATCATCGATCACCCGAGCATTCATACAGTCAGCTCAAGGTTTGCCTCCGCCTTGACAACCCGCCAGCAGAAGGAACCCATCGTTCACAATATCGGTGACATATTCCTCGACTCTGTGCCACATTTTGAGCCATTCCTCTGGTACGGTTCCAAACAATTGGAGGGCAAGTTCGAATTTGAGAATGAGCGGTCCTCCAATCCAATGTTTTCGAAGTTTGTGGACGAAATCGAAAGGCGCAAGGAGTCGAGAAAGCTCGAGCTGAATGGATACCTAACCAAGCCCACAACCCGTTTGGCACGATATCCGCTACTGCTTGAGAATGTCTTAAAATACACGGAAGATGGTAACCCAGACAAGGAGGACATTCCCAAGGTGTTGGTCATCATCAGAGATCTCTTGGGAAGAGTCAACGCGGAGTCTGGTAAGGCAGAAAATCGTTTCAATTTGAGGAAGCTTCATGAACAGCTTAGGTTCCGGCCCAACGAAAGGGTCGACTTGCGGTTGACGGAAGAGGGCCGAGAGCTTGTATTCAAGAGTCAATTCAAGAAATCGCCAACCGATCCTACGGAGTTCACAGCATACCTTTTTGATCACGCAGTCTTGCTGGTGCGGATCAAGCAAACTGGCAAAACGGAAGAGATTAAGGCTCACCGGAGACCAATTCCTCTAGAGCTTCTTTCCATCAAAGAGATGGATGAAGTCATCCCACCAGGAGGCGTCAAACGGTCGTCTTCTAGTCTGATACCTGCCCTGAGGACCAATGAAACTAAGCAGAAGGGAGAAGGGTGGCCAATCACTTTCCGCCATTTGGGTAAGGCCGGTTATGAGTTGACCGTTTACGCCTCCAATCAGGCCGCCAGGAAGAAATGGCTGGAGTTCATTGACAATGCCCAGCAGCGCCTCCGCGCTCGCGCCGACTTTTTCAATACAACACCCATGTCAACGAATTTCTTCTCTGGTGCAAACCACGTCAATTGCTCCACCCCATATGGTAAATCCCGTTCCATTCCCAACCCTCTTGTGACAATGCTAACATTTCTCCAGACGGCGGTCGAAAATTGTTGTACGGTACAGACAGTGGAATCTATGTGTCTGAGCGTAAGAACAAGGAGCAAGCTCCCAGAAGGGTGATAGAGATTGCCTCTGTCACGCAGATCGACGTCTTGGAAGAATATCAGCTGCTCCTGGTTATTTCCAACAAATCTCTCTTCTCCTTCTCGACCACGGCTCTCAATCCCGATGAGCCAGCGATGTCGAAACGACCTAAGAAGATCCAGAGCCACTGTAGTTTCTTCAAGACTGGCATCTGCCTTGGACGTCATCTCGTCTGCACTGTCAAACCTTCTACTTTGAATTCTACACTGAAGGTCTATGAGCCTACTGATGCCATGGCCAAGGTAAAGAAACAAAAGGGCTTTGGTAAGTTCATCGCTGGTGGGCAAGACGAGTTGAAGTCGTTCAAGGAGTTCTACCTGCCTAGTGAGGCAACGTCAGTGCACTTCCTCAAGTCGAAGCTTTGCGTTGCCTGTGCCAGGGGCTTCGAGGTTGTGTCTCTTGAGACTCTGGAGACCCAGTCTCTGCTCGACCAGGCTGATACCTCGCTCGATTTCGTTGCTCGAAAGGAGAGTGTCAAGCCAATTCATATTGAACGGCTCAACGGCGAGTTCCTGCTCAACTACTCTGAGTTCTCCTTCTTCGTCAATCGCAATGGCTGGAGGGCTCGGCCAGAGTGGCGTATTGATTGGGAGGGAACCCCTGTCAACTTTGCCATCAGCTATCCTTGGATCATTGCATTTGAGCCCAATTTTATTGAGCTGCGGAACATGGAGAACGGTGCCGTGCACATAGTACGTCACAAGAATATCCGGATGCTCCATAGCAGCACTCACGAGGTAAGTTCCAAACAATCAACTCCTTACAACCCTACTCAATCCGGTTACTAACATTATTGATTAGATATTGGTTGCGTGGGAAGATGAACGAGGCGAAGACATGGTCCAAGCGTTGGACTTCTGGAAGACCAACCGCCGATCTGACACGTTGGGGGTGCCAGCAGCTTGATCCACGACTGTCCTTCATTTGGCCTGATCTCACGATGGCTGCTTTTTCTTACCCTGCAGAGAATAGACAAGCGAGTCGTTTGAGAAAATCTAGCCTTTGTGTGTATTCTCCATCCTCCTTCATGATGACAATGGTTGGCATCCAAACTGCAGTTCTCAGTTTCACCTCTTCCCCGTCGTATCCTCAAGTAGTCGCAGCGAGCATTGCATTGTCTTTTGGTCTTCTCACTTCTGTCTCCTCGCGCGTCTTTTTCCCCCTCACATCTCGTGCGCAACCACTATACCTTTTGAATTGGTTCATCGTTGAGGGCGCACGAGTTCAGAGGAGAACGGTTTGGTTTTCATTTTCGATACAAGAGCAGTTGTTGGTTGCTCCCTCTTCCCCATTCCGAATGCTTGCGGATGGGTGGGCAATCGACCCAATGTAGGAAACAAGAAGGCATATGTTTTTTGTTTTCCCCAGGGGAGCCAGCGATTTATTACTTTTTAATGGCATTTTGGCCTTGCACAATTATCCGGGTAGAACGTTGTTTATCATATTTTTTTCAGCGTAATCAAAACCACATTTGACTGAATCATCCTAGTTCCTGTTTGCCATGTGCTTGAAGTGGGATGATTGTTCTCGAGTTTAGACCCGCGGTCCTCCAAATCCACCATGGACTCGCACCGGTTCAATATTCGTAGTCTTAGTTGACGCCGCTCCAGAAAACGCCTCTACAACACGCCCGCTCTCAATCACGACCGGTCCCCATCTCTGCTCCCGGCTCTTCCATGCCCATTTCCTCGTATCATCGTCCTCCCCACCATCCGTCGTCCCCTTCCAGACCCCCATCTCATCGAGCAGCACCTCCACCACAGTGACAAACTCCACCGTCTCCCGATCCCTCGGTGCCGCGGCCGCGGCGGCTGTGCGCACGCCAGCCAGCAGCTCCGAGTCCTTCCTGGAGCGCGGCACCCGCGTACAGAGCAGGTGCAGGTCGAGGAGCTGGGCAAACACGAGCCCAAACGCCGGCTTGGTCACGGTGTAGCGGCGGGCAGCAGCGCCAGCGGTCATCCCCTCGCCGTAGCTGGCGGACGGCTGCGGGTTGTGGAAGATGGAGCGGAGGGTCGGGTCGAGCTGCTTCCGCTGCCGTTCCGACGGGTACGACGCCGTTGAAGGGGGGGGAGGGGCGGTCGGCCCCGGTGCCGCGGCGGAGGAGGAGGAGGTATCGACAGCCGTGTTTGTGGAGTTGAGTATGAGGATGAGGGGGTTGGAGGGCAGTGAGCGCGAGAGGTGGCGCACGTGCGAGGCCAGGAGCTGGAGCTTGGCGTGGGCGGCTGTGGAGGAGCGGTGGGAGAAGAGGGCGGAGAGGAGGGAGGAGAAGTGCGTGATGATGATCATGTCCGGCGCCGTCTTCTCTGTCGCCGGAGCGGCGGATGAGGCGTCCGCTCCGCCCTCTCCTTCCAGTTCATCGTCCTCCTCGTCCTCGCTGTCCTGGATCTCCTCTACTTTTTGAACGGGAGTTGGGTCGGGGCGGTCTAGATCGGCCAACACCTCCCACAGCCCGTCCATATCGAACACGCAGGAGAGCATCACCTTGTCAAGGGCGTCTCTGACTTTGGCAGCTCTGTTAGCAGGGCTGGTCTTCTTCCATTCTGACTCCGTTGCAGCCAGTTCTGCCTTGATTCCGTCTCGCAGAACTGGAAGAATCGTGGTGGCCGGTTTGGGAGTGATGACAAGCACCCGTTTGACCACGCCCTGGGAGAGCGAGTGGGCTATGATCTGCACCGCAAGCTGGACCACCAACAATATCAAACAGTCAGCCTCTAGGTATAGGTAGTCGGAGTGGGCGAGGATGGCGGGTAGGGAAGGGCAATCAAGGGACAGCAGGGCGAGTGCAAAAGAAATCACGGAGCAGATGTATTCTCACTCACCACCAGACCAAACTCATCTTCCCGTTCGGAACTCAAGCCGACAACCGACCCGCGCTCTAATCCCCCCATGAGGACATAGTCATCTATGTCGTCACACCCGCTTCGGCATGCTCCGAGCTTCTGGTTGGAGACCCGTCGCTCTCTTTCTCTATTCAAAACTGCTGCGGCCACCACGGGCTCCAAAGCAAGATGCGAACTCGCTTGCGAGACCGGCAGGGGAACTTCATCCATGGCTGTCTGGAATTATATGAGTGGGTTGGCAGTTGAGTGAGCTTGGTTTCCGGCTGGGGTTTCCTCTTCGCATTTCCTCTCGATGATCGCTTTTCTCCTTGGGGGAGGGCAAGACAAACCAGCAAACCAGCCCATAGCCTCTAGACTACTCCCAGGTAGATGGAATTGCAATCTCGTTAGTGCACATGCCTGTTCTGTCTCATATCTCTTTCAATATTGATCAGAAAAAGAAACAAAAGCGTTGATGTATGTCCGTCTCCCCTCAATGGACAAACTACCCTATAGCTCCTAAGGCAACTAGCGAGGTAGTAAAGGTACCGTGCCCAACCCAAATTGAACTGGCTTAGAAACTTCACATATTCCCAGCGATTATTCCCAGCGATCATATCTTGAGCTTCTCCGCTTACAATGCAGCGAGTGGAATGGTTTATTAACGATGACGTTGGTATTTGGAAATGGCGATTTGTATCATCACTGCAGCCTATTGCAAACTTAAAAGACTCCCAAATCTTCACATACGCCCAGAACGAAGCCCTTGTACCATCGCGTTCTTTCCCTCTAAAAGTCTAATAGCACACAACAGCTTCATAGTCTTCTGAATCACCTCGCTGCAAAAGAGTGCCCTCGCATGTAAAGCGCAACAAGAAAATGCGGCTCATGCCATGGCTCGCTGATAAGCGTTCCACGATGTCCTGTTCCCAGCTCTTGTCCAACCGGTATTCTAAGTCAGGCAGCTGGAATAACTCGAATTTTGCCCAGTAGAAAGTAAGGGACTGTGAGGGATTGGGAGGCCCCAATCACAAAATACCCAGATACTTGGGCTGACACGCCCCTCGATCAATTCATTGATATCTCCATCTTCCTCCTCTCACATACAATGACCTTTGAAGTGCGCGCCAAAGGTATGTACGTGCGGTGTCATGCTTGCCAGGTTCATTCAACGAAATCCAATCACTAGTGTAGAGAGCCAGGTCGGTTGTCCACCACAATCGATGTTCACCAGGAGACACAGATAAGCTGGAACCATGTCCCAATGCTTATTGCCTGAAAAAGCAGACATCCAAGATCCACTATGTAGCGTTAGGGCTTAGAGGCTCGCTCGCCTTTGGTCTCCTCCCGCCTTTCAAACTTCTCATTCGGCCGAGGATGCCTGTGGGCTTCGTGTTTTCCTCGGGTTGAGCATCTGTGGTTGCTCGCCTTTCAAGTGGTCCGCCTGCGGAGCCTCGCCTTGGATACGATGCTGGACTTGTTGGCGACATTGCATCGTCTCGTGATTTCACACTAATGTACTCCTCGCCCTTGCCGTACTCCGAGAAGAAAGGGTTCATCTCTGTTCCAGCGCTGGTGGCATCGGGCGAGCGCCTGTTGTTGAACTGCGCCCCGGGCGTATTGATCCGCGCACCCGCGAAATCACGCTGTGGTCTGTTGATGCCTCGGATCCTCTGAGCCAAGGACTTCTTGCGCTGCAAGCCACCTTCGGCTAAATCTTCAGACTGCTCCTTATGATGGCGAGCAATGGCTGATCTCGCGGCAGGCGTACCCTCTAAGAATGTTGATGTTCCTAAACCAACGCTCTCCTCTCCATGGATTGCATCGCCTCGAGCCTTGGGGTCGAAAACTGGGGTCGTAGTACTGGTCGGCTGAGAAGAGGAACCATTTCGGTCTTTATCTTTGGAGCTATATGAATAGTCCTTGAAGGCCTCGCTACTGTTGTGGCCTAAGAATGTTGAATGGTCCGCCTGCTTGTTTAGCGGACCAGATCCTCCCAGGGAATTGTTGAGGGAATCCTTGGGAAACGCTTGCATGGGAGCCCTTCGGCTTGTCTGGCGGTTTCGATGAGGGTTGAGAGCGTCGAAAGGCCCATCGTGGTGGAAAACTATACGCGCCCATGTTAGACCTCCAAGATAGTACGGAACTCAGTACAGATCGGAACTACTCACCTCCATGGCCGTAAATGCTTGTTGCGTCCAGTTGGTCAATGATATCCATCCTGCGACTGGGTCGGCCACTACCACCACCCGTTTTGCTTCGGGACTTGCCGTCGCGGGGTGCTTCTCGTCTCTCACGGCCCTCTCTCTTTTCGCGATCATCTCTCTTATCACGGCTCTCTCGTCCCTCGCCTTCTGGGCGACCTCGTCCTTCTCGTTGATTTTCGCGCCGCCTAGCCGCAATCATTTGCTTCTCTTCTTCAGTTAGAGGCTTAGAATCAAAGTCAAGGACTGAAGATTCGGAATTTCGTCGAGGACGGCGCTGTTGTGGTGGCGGTCTTCGTGATGGCGACCCTGGTCCTCCTGGTCGCGGCCTGGATCCATGACGTTGCTGATTTGAGGGGGCAGGTTTGCTTCCAGATATGTCAAGACCCAGGCCTAAGAGGTCACCCTGCTTGTTCCCCGAGGATGGTTCAGCTTTCTTCTCGCCCTTCTTATCATCAAGTGTGAGAGAGTTCTGCTGATCGCGTGTAATTAGCATCTCGGGCTTAGGACTTCGAGCCGGCGTAGGTTTGCAATGTATTCGACAAATGAAGCGGGAGGAACGTGGTCGAGAACAGGACAAAGTGGAGGGCACCATACAAATATTTCCTCAGCAGAGAGGGATTTGGAGTCTGAGTGGTTCGACATGGTTCCAGGCGACCTCACGGGAGGCAAGGACTGGTCGAGGAAAGGGTTGCGGGATAGAGGACGGGCAGGAGGATCCTCAAAGGGAGACGCTGGAGATACAGCACGATTGCGGAAGGGATTGTTTGAAGAGAGATTGATGCTCAGGCCGACAGGCGGCTGGTCTACTATGAGGTGAAGCGATCAGCGTCTGAACAGGTAGGGGGCAGGTACACGCAAGCGATCAGTGGTGACGACAGATGAATGGGTCAAACATGAAACGCAGACATTTCCAGCAATGACACAACACAAGTGAGTGGTGGCATCGAAGTGGATCATGGCTACGGCCGTGCACCCCTCTGATATCGTTTGGCCGTTAGGAATTGCAGTTTCAGCTCCCCTCTCCTATCATCTCCTCTCTCGTGCTCGCTCCTTATCTCTCTCCCTGGTGGTGGTGACCAAGAACTAGCTGGCCCGGGGAGGGAGGGATGTTTCCCTGGCAGGAGAGCAACAAAAAGGCGGGCCCGCCAACAGGTATGCGAGACGAACGGCGGCTAGGCATTGATTGGGCACGATGGGGAGACAGAAATGAACATCAAACATCGATCTTGTTTCACGTACCTCGCTGGAACGAGTCAGAAGTCGACATTGTGGCGACAGCGGGCGCCGAAGCAGTGTGCGATGCTGCAGTGTGTCGCCGAAGGTGTCGGCGGTTGGGTGACGGAGAATGGGAGCGTGCGAGCGAGCGTGCGAGATTGCGGACAATGCAATGAGCGACGAGGACCCGATGCGCGTGGCACCTTGTCAATCGGATGAATTAAATTCCTCTGGCCTAAAGACCAGCTGGCGGCGTCATGCCCAGAAAGCGACTGACGGTACGAGGATTTGTTGCAATTGCGAGAGGAGAAGGCTGGACGGAACTGGACAGGAGAGGAGGGGAGAAATGAAGAGCGGACAGCGACTTGTTAATAGGCAAGGAGTAATTAGTAGGTAGGTAGGTATGTAATTAGAAGCTTGGTTGGTTTCCAGCAGGAGCCAGAGCGGCAGACGGCTCGCGACCACTGGGCCTAGTCGGCTAGCAACTCAACAGTGCAAGCACCAGCGACTCAGCAGGTTGTGAACAGGTGCTGCAGGCACATAATTAGGCATTGGCTAGCAGAGGCATTGCCGGGGGCACTGTCGCCATCGACATGGACGGGATAATTAGCGGGTGCACGTACCTACAGCGTCGGCTATTAGTCTGGGCGCTCAGTCTGTGCCTGGCCTGCCTACAGGGAGGCGTTGCTAGTCAGTGCCACCTGGTCGTGAGTGAGGGGGCGCCCCGGGTCCAAGGCCCAAGACCCAAATCCGAGAGAGGAGAGGTGGTGGTGGGGGCCGATGAAAAGGGGGAGCGACCTGTGAAATTGTGTTCCTGGCCGGCTCGTGTCGTCTATGGCACCAGAGCAAACCAAATCAAGGGTGAGGTGTGGGTTGGTGCCTGGCCTGGCGCCGAATGCGTTGGGCGTGACGGCGCTATTCCTCGATCCAGTGAATTGGACCTTGCCGAGAATGTATGTAGGCGCCTTCGTTGGGGTGCAGCAAATGATGGAAGGGATGCAGATCAGCAGGAGGAGCCAGCTGGACCAACGACGGCAGACTGGCAATCAGCTTGCTGTGGGGGGCGTTCAATAGGTTACTCGAGGCTGAGGTTCAACGCTGCCTCATGCGTAATAGTCCAGTGTACCTGGTCGCCTGCTCCAAGAACTGGTGGTGTCCCCTGGATGCTGGGGCTGCATTCATTAGGAAAGGATCAATGCGATGGATCCAATTGTAAATTAACCCAACGAAAGCAGGTGATCAGCAGCGCCTTGGGTCCGTTTAGCAATTGAGAGCGAGCGGCCCCAATTCCTGATATCGTATCGCGCTCTGTTCTGTGGCCGAAGGATGAAAATGATGGTAGCACAAGAAGGAAGCCCAAAATGGTAACGGATGAAGATGGAAGAGTATGAAGGGGCTGGTGGACGAGGAGGACGAGAGAAAAGCACAGCAAAGATGGCGGTGAGATTGAATTCAAATGTTTCAAATGACCAGTCGTTTGTTGAGACGGTTTTTTTGTTCCTCTTCGGAGGGCCGAGTGAAGGTGGCGGCAACAACGTATGTACATGGAATGTAAGTAGTGGTTGCCGAGGACAACAAAACCACCCTCTATTAATAAACGACCTGCATACCCAAGATAGGCACTTCCCTCGTATGAAGACCGAAGGTAAATTACCTATTTGATGAAAAAGGGCGGGGAATGTGCATCCTCGCGCTTACAACTCGCCCACATGCCGCAAGGTATATAATTATTATATAGTCCCGCAGCCGCGATTACCTTGCAAATAAGTATGGATATTTAAATAGATCGTCAGTACGTGGACATACCGTACACAGACATAGGTACGGTAAATTATGAGTGTCGCTGAGGCGGGAAATTCATTTCCCGGCCCAAGGCACAGAGGTGCATCCTTGGCAGCATCAATACGAGGAGTGTGCCTACCATATGGGAGGGGGACGAGGGCCGCTGCCATACGTAATGTATTTGTCACAATCCTATCTGAGTGTCTCATTGATCTGTCCTAGCCCACTCCGATAATCGTATTGACCGTTGGAGTGTGGCCATTCCTCATTGGTGGTCGAGCACCGTTACATGCTTGGTTAAGTAGCTTCACCGTCTTGGTGCCGTGTGCCGTAGCATCTGCCATTGATACGCTTCTCTTGGGCTGTTCAGCAGGAAGCATCAGTCCAGGATCAGCACATGGAATTACTTGAGCCGCAATTTGTGAGGGATGTGTGGGGAGTTATCTCCAGGTGGGTGCTTTGTATATTGTATCAGCCAATCCTATCGGCCTTGACTATGTCCAACCGTCTCTGTAGGTAGTCCAAGATAACGTGAAAAGCTCCCTCCGGATGAGGGAAGACTCATGCTTAAACCAATGTGCGTTTCTCATGGTCGGGCAAGCACCCTTTGCCTCATCTCTCGCTGTTTCCTCAATTCCATGACCCATCCAAGAACAAGTAAAAAGAAGATAATAAACCACTTTGCCCGTCTAGTCAGCCCAAGACTCCTGTTTGCATTAAATCGTGATAGAAAATGTGAGCCATGTCTACATTACTGCTCGTCATCCCATCTGTACAGCTCAAGGGTATAGTAATATTCGTTCCCTGCCATCTCATCCCGCCTACTCTCAACCTTCAAACTCCACGACACCACGCTCGTTCATTTCCATCGGCCTTGCAGGCAGCGGTTTAGAATCCACATCGATTAGACTCTGCCCTGATTCTTTGTAGGATCCAGCTTCTGCGTCTGCCCCACTGAGCAAATCGCGATCGCTGCTCTTGACTGACCGTCGGTCTACATCAGCACTGTTCCCTGCTGCATTTCCTCGGACGCCGACGACAACTCCGATATCCTCGTCATCGTCTTCTTCTTCATCGGGTCGTTGGCCAGGTAGAGCATTCTTCTCAAGTTCTTTCTGCGCCTCTTCCATACGACGTCGGACTTCCGTTGCAACGCGCATTCCATCTGTGACAATGCCGTCGAGCATACCGCGCAAGCCACGACCGGCTTCAGGGGGACCGGGCTGTATGGGTGCTGGGGCCCTCGCGCCGAAGCCGAGGCTCTGGAATGTCGTGAGCCCGGAACTTGAAGCAGAGGCTGAGGCGGCCTGAATGCCCTCAATCACGTGGAAAGACGAAGGAAACGAAGACTCGAAAAACTGCTCGAGAAGCTCGTCTGCAAGAACAACCATCCTGAATGTGGGGAGTGTGATATGAAGTGGGTGGGCTGGATCCAGAGCTGCATTGGCGGCTTCGGACTTGGATGCCCGCCGGTGCGACGCATTCCTGTCGGCTACCTGATCGTCCCCGGGAGACAGCGACGATGGTAGCTTGGCCTTGCTGGGAGACGCTGTAGGTGAATCGGGGCCGAGAAGGTCCTCTTCGTCCTCGTCATCGTCGCCGATGGCAAAGGCTTCGCCACTACCGCCCTCCTGTTGTTCTGTTGATGGGGTCTTCTCCGTTTCCTCATGACCAGGACGATCAGGGTCCGCATATTCAAAGCAACGTCGAATGAACGCGCTAACACTACCCAAGAATCGCTCATTTGTTAAAGCCCCGGGTGGCAAGCTCCCTCCAGATTCGCGCGCAGTCGTTGATTCCCCGCTCAGGTTAAGATTGGAGGCACCTGGACTCAGTGATCCTTCAAGTCCACGGCGAGAAAGGAAGAGCAAGGATTCAGATATACGCAGAATTCCTTCGCGGTCTACCCTACCGTCGTCATCGTCATCGTATAGCTCGAAGAAGTAATTGATGGTCCCCATAATGTCCCGCTTTCCTTTGATTTTGGCGAGCCCAGTGACCACGTTCTGGAGTGTCAAGGCTCCATTACCATCAACGTCCCAGTTTTTGAACATGCGTCGTAGGAAATCATGTTCAGCTGGTTCGGGGCCTGTTCCCCAAGGCGAGAATGCATCCGCAGCTCTTCGGGCACTCTGGTACCTTGGAGTTCTATCAGAGTCGAAACTCGAGTCGAATCGCGATTGTCCAGGGGAGTCTGAAATCGCCCATTTGGCTAACGAAGCTAGAAATTCGCGGAAAGCATCATAGTCCATCAAACTGGTGCTTGGTCCGAGAGCAACGCGGCCTTTCTCAACTTCATTTTCTGTGCTTGCGTTGGGGAAGAGATCAGACGCGCGAGATCTGATAAGTTTTGCCCTCCGCTTCCGCTCCTCCTGAATAATCATGTCTCGTTGTTGCCGATCGTATAGGACGTTATAGAATCGATCATACAACGAAGCCAATTCATCGGCTGCGAGAAGTTTGCTATCAGGCCCCAGGTTACGAATGGCAGTTCGTTTGGCGAAGTTCTCAATGTTACTGAGAACGGTGTCTTTATTCTTCAACCTGAGCTCTGTAATGCTGCTGTGTGTGATGCCAGAAAACTCCTTGAACGCAACCACCATGAGCTCTTGAAAACGAGTCACGGCGCGGAGCTTGGGATTCTCCGACTTGGGGTGAGCTGATTCATCGAGACGGGAGAAATACAATTTCAGGACGCTGATGAAGGTTCCATCATCCGTGGCGTCGAGAAGCTCTTCGCCATTGATGCGCAAAATGGCTAGCCCAACCTGGAACAAGACCTTGGGTCCTTCAACGAAGAACACGTCCAGGACTCGGAAGGCAAACACAAGGGGCATAGAGTTGATATACAGCGATAGAAACCATGGCAGAGAGACAACAGATAGTTGCACATCGCTCTTGACAAGATGCTCCCATAGGATCGGCATGGTTTTCTCCACGAGCGACTCAAAGACTTTTTGATCGAGAAGCGTGCCATACATGGTGGTAGAATAATATCCCGGAACTAGTCGCTCGCAAAGAGTGGAGAGAAGGTAGAAAGCCTGTGCTTCTGACATGTATATCAGCAACGCCGCAACGACGATGTTCATAGCCTGACAATAGCCAACTTCAGCATTAGTCCAACTGTAGGCGGTTAAAACTCGACGAAGTCTCCCAATACCCTCATCGCTTTGATAACCGGGGTACTCTGGCAGGCTTCGATTCAAGTCCTTTTCGATCTCGTCGATGGCAAGAGACTCTTGGCCTTCGAATTTGTCCAGTGTCTGTTTGTATTGTGCTGGGTTCTCCAACCGCAGAAAAATCGAGCCAGAGGTGAGTTCCCATATTTCACCTCTCAGACGATTAGGAAGACCAACGCGGATTAACTTATGGAACGTGGGTTGCCGGATCAAGGTAACATTGCGGCCGTTGTCTCGAAGATATTCTGCCCACAGTCGCATCTTGGATCGGTCTCTGAGCTTTTTGGCATCGCCAGGATATCGGAAAATCATTCCAAGGCCAGCGTCAGGAGCGGTTGCGTTCTTCTTTTCGTCTGTTCGTAGGAGATATTCAGAGTAGTTCTCGGCAACAATACCACGTAGCTTTCCTACGCTGCCAACACCTGCCTTGAGACCTCTCTTGAGGCCATCGCAGAATCTCTCACATGCCTGTCGAGTCCCAGCGAGATGTATGATTATTCTTTGCTCTCTACCGTCCTTCTTGTCTTTCTTGCCGTCCTTATCTTTCGGCTCGTCGAACAAGAGTCCGTTCCACGTCGTGAAAGCGAGAGCAAACTAAGAACCATGTAAGCTAGCACTGGAATAATAAATAAGAATTAAGTATAAGGCGGAATACCTGAAAGTTCTGGCTGTTCAGCCTCTCCACCCTGCGGATAGCACAGAGCGGGAATGTGAAGCCATTGCCACTGGGTCCACCGCCATGGGTTTGCCCAGTGAACGCCTGCGAGGTTGACGTGCTGGCGGACTGAGAAAAGCTCGATGGCGTTGTAGAGAAGCACATGTATGCCTCAGACAGGTGAAGCTTGCCTGCGTAATGCCATCCTCGCTCATGGTCTCGGTCTCCGTGGGTTATGTTGGACGGGGGGATTGTAAGCTCGGCATTGATCTCGTACACTGGATGCTGGGATATGGGAAGTCGAAACTGGCCCTGGAAAAGGGTCGCCTTTGAGGGATTTCGATCGGAATTGGAAAGATTCAGGCCCTGTGTCGGGTCGATGAACTGCTGAGCCTTTTGCACGAAGCTCGTCAGGTTAGAGAACATGATTCCTGGCCATTCAACGGCGCATGACGACGCTCAATGGGCAAAGAGGGTTCGCAAACTTGACAGCCGAGGGATCAAGGCAGGGCCGAGTTGGAATTTCGAGACGATTGGGTGTCAAAATTCTCGGATGAAGGGGGTTACAGGAGAGGCCAGGTCCATGAAAGAACGAATGCGGTTGACTTGTGGCAGTTGAAGGGACCTGGAGCTGGCCAGTATGGGGTCAGGGAGCCCACCACTAAGGTGCCCGCCTAAGTATGTCGAGACCCAGGCGGCCAGCAGGCTGGTACACTCCAGAGTCCCCTACCGCCGCCTAAGGTACACATCTGCCTGCCCGCTCCAGGTGGAGCTAAGCAGGGCTGCTTACCTACTACGACTATCATTTGTCTATTCTCCGGGCTGCATCTAGAGCTCGTGTGGCTGGTTGCGTCTGACTAAACCAGCGCCGTCAGCAAGCATCAACTGCGCCACCCGAGACCCCTTAAGGCTCAAGTGGGTGACAGAAGAAATGAGACAGTAGGTTGAAGGGCGGTTATGAGCAGACCAACCTCTACGATGATGAAAATAATACAGCAGTATAAAACGATCTAAGTTGACAATGTTTACTTTGTTTACTTTGTTCCCTCTTATACATTCATCATTAAACCTCACTAATCAGACAATTATAATCGCAGAATCGAATATAGGCGAGCAGTATAATGCTTGAGTGTCTCAGATTCAATGTCTCTCAATTGGCACTTCAATCTCAGGGAAGCTCACCAGCCTTTGAGATTCTCGAGTTTCAGCTTTCACCATCGCCAAGGCGCCCGTGGACCCCGCCTGCCCTTAATAATAGTTTTATTCAATAGAGCATTGGCGAGTAGAGAAGTCGCCGCATAGGCATGTGTGAGCTGGGAATGGTCTTAGGTATACATAAGGTACCTAGGTAGGTAATTTGACCTACTCATGCCAACAATAAGCTGCATGCTATGCCACCCCAGATGCAGAGTTGCACAAATTCGTGGTCTGCCATATCAGACGGCTAGTGAAACGGTGCTCAAACTCGGGTCGAGCATGGCGCCTCCTTTTCACCAGCACCAGGCAAATATGCGATTAAAATAACACCTGGCAGCCTGAGAACGGCGCAGCGGCCATAGAACCGGCCTCTGGAGATCGGCGTTTGAGGATCTCGGAGCGCTGTCTCGAGGAGCCTGCCCAGCATTACGCGTCTGCAGGTAGCACTGATCTGGCGCTTCTGGACGAATCATCCAATCCAATCTGCCCTCGATGCACACTCCCCGCCCCATGCCGGCTCCCAGCCAGAGGTTGCTGACCCCCTCAGAGGAGGTCGCGATGGCGGCAGGAGGTGCTTATACAGTGTCTGGCGGGGTCCCTTAATTCTAGACTGCCCTTTGCGTCATACCGTGGGCGAGCGGGACCGATCAATGGGAACCTCCCCCAGACCCAGGCGGATCGCTATTACTATTACCTCCATGCCATGTACCTATTACTGTCCTGGGGGGGGAGTTGCCCATTAATAAGTCCTTTGTCTGTCCAAGTCGACCTGTTTAGTGTGTACCTTATCCTGCCAGCCGATTGATTCGCCGCTCCGTTCTCCGCCCGTGACCCTCCTGATCTCTACATTCATCTCCCAGCCGTCAGATAATCACTTAGTGCTACCTCGAGTTCTAGGACGCCGAGTCTGTCTTTGTCGACCCCCATTTCCCCGCCCCTCCTATCTATCAGCCCTCGCACTTCTGTATAACAGCAAACGCCAGACAAACTCGACTCGCACTCCCAATTGAGGTATTAATAGCTTCGTCTCCGTCACAGCCAGTCCCGTGCGCGTTGGCTAGTGCACACAGGCGGTACAACTCAACACCGGGCCCAACCGAACCGTTCCATCACACCTGCTCTCACCCAGGTGACCCCTCCTCCTAACCTTCTTCCAGCCTCAGTTGGTTATGGATTTTGCCTGAACCGCCCGAACGCCCGGCCCAGCATCACGAGAAGGACAGAGAGGAAGGGCACGGCACATTAGCAGGTAACCGGCCTCGAGCGACACGGTCTAGGGTGACCAGGAGCCGTCGCTAGTCCACATGGCAGCCACCGTCGCAAAGACACAGGTCCCAGACCTATCAAACGGAATGTCGCCTGCGTCGGCATCCCACGCTGCCATCCACAGTGTCAACGAGGGCGCGATGGCAGTAGCCGGTGGTCACAATGTAGAGCCTTTACCACCCACCCGCAAGTTCGAACTGAACGACTTTAGGCTCGTTCGCACCTTGGGCACAGGTTCGCTCTCACCCACACCCATCCATCGCATTGCGTCAACCATTTAATTGCACATCACCAGAAACGGCTGACCCCCACATTTGCAGGGACATTCGCTCGAGTATGTCTGGTGTGCCCCGCTGGCTCCAGCCCGCAGAGCGGCGACCAGTCAAACATCAAGTACTATGCCATGAAGATCCTGAGAAAGACAGAGGTGATCAAACTCAAACAGATTGACCACGTCCGCCATGAGCGGGCAATCCTCGCCGATGTCGCAGGACATCCCTTCATCACCAACTTGCGTGCCACCTTTGCGGACCGTGATTCCCTGTACATGGTCCTCGACTATGTGCCTGGAGGCGAGCTTTTCAGCTATTTACGGAAATTTCGCCGGTTTGATGAGCCCACGGCCCGTTTCTACGCAGCCGAGATCGTTCTTGTACTAGAGTATCTGCACGAAGATCAGGGTGGCGTGGCCTACAGAGACCTCAAGCCGGAAAACCTCCTGCTGGATGCCGATGGCCACATCAAGTTTGTCGACTTTGGGTTTGCAAAAAGACTCGGGCACCACGGGGACCGACCCGTAGAAACATACACACTATGCGGGACTCCCGAGTATCTGGCGCCGGAGGTAATCCATAACAAGGGTCACACAGCAGCGGTGGACTGGTGGGCTCTCGGCATCCTGGTGTACGAGTTTCTCACAGGATATCCTCCTTTCTGGCACCAGAATCCAATCGAAATATACAAACAGTATGTCGCTTTCCTATTCTTCTTACGTGTCCTACGATGTTTGAGAGGGTTCTGGGAGATATACAGAATGGCGGTACTAACCTGATTCAGAATCGTCGAAAAGCCCGTCCTGTTCCCTCAAAACCCCCCAATATCACCAGAAGCACAGGACCTCATCCTTTCTCTCTGCACCGTTGACCGGTCAAAGAGGCTAGGAAACATAAGCGGCGGCTCCCGGCGAGTCAAGGAACACCCCTTCTTCCGAGACCTAAACTGGGACGACACATATCACCGACGCCACAGAGGGCCCATCATCCCACCAGTACGCTGGCCTGGCGATGCTCAGTGCTTCGACATATACCCCGAGGATGATGGCCGGAGAGACGACTACTCGACCGAGATGGCTGAGAGGTATGATCAGTACTTCCGGGATTTCTGAAACCGAAGCACATGGAGAGGCAAGAAGAAGAGTGCTGTGATTCTTGCAAGAATGAGATATGTACGATACGAACAGGTGGCCAAAAGCAGGTCCTTTTACTTCTTTTTTTTACCTAGCGTATTGGCTGTTTCTTTGAACAGAGCGTTGGAGGAAGTTGGGACATGACCATGGGTGGCAATTGCTACGGAAAGATGGGTCCGGCGTTATGATGATTCTTACCCTTCTTTTTCGGGTTTGCTTTTTTTCTTTCTTAAACTCTCTTCCAGCACTTGTCCTGTCTTAAGCTTTCGAGATGATGATTTAGTATGATGAACCATTAATACATTGGGGGTTTCCCCCCATCCCCCCTCATAACTTGCTGGCACCTTTCTCTGATGAGGGTAACATATGAGCGCTGACTTGAAACTCGATGGAATCTATTGATCTAGCATCCAATCCATCTTCTCTATTATATTATAGTTCCGTGAACCACCGACAAAATTGATGTTGAAGCTCCCAAGCCTGCCTGTTATCCTTCTACCACCACAAAGAACCGTATTCGCCCAGCTCTCTCTATTGTTACATACCAATTATGCAGCACCTGGTATCAGTATATCCGTAAAGCAACCCGGCCCAGGAAATAAGGGAAAATAGTTATCAACTTGAAACGGGGACAAGCAACCAAAACATGCGTACAAAAACAAGACTGGAAGCACAAGAGGCAGAACCTGTTACTCATGTGCTTGCCGCTGTAAGGAACCAGTAACACCCAGCTGCAAGCGCCACAACTGTTCCCAAAATCATGGCGCCTTGCTGGGTGCTCCAAATGAAGCTCGTCCACCCAACGACTGTCTCCTTCCTGCGCGCGGCCACTCTCCTCTCCCAAGCCTCTGGGTCGATCTCGACTGGTAGCCGTACCCGGGGATCTGATTGATCGGCGCCTGTGAGGCTTCCGGCTAGGGTTGCAGGCTCTATCAGCGGAACCGATGCACGCAGGAATACAGGGCGATGGTCACTGGTCGCGACAACTGGCATAGCATTATATGCAACGATTTGGACGGATTCATCGCTAGGAGATGGTGTATCAAGATACAGTACCCGGTCAGTCCAACTCGGATATCGATGGGGAGCAAAGGACCACTCGGGGTTCTCATCCTCGCTGCCCGGCTTGATATCATACTTGTAGGTAGGTGGAAACTTGATTTCTGCCTCGCTCAGGCCGTGGAGGGTACGGTTAGCCTTGCGCTCGCGAGTAAGCTGATCACGAGACAGAAAGGAGAGGTAGTGGTTTTCGGATTCGGGGTCAAGGGAAGGAAAGGCAGCGCCTGGCGGCGGGGACGTGGTGGAGATGCGGTAGTTCAGGTCTCCCGCAACGAAGAGGTGGGAGGATGGTTTGAAGACGGATATATCATGAAGTTGGCGCTGTAGGTCGACATGCTGTTCATCACGGAGAAGCCCTGCCGTTTCCACCTCGTTATCGTCCTCCGAAGAAGCCGGGCTTGCTCCCCGGTGCTTTTCGATCACAACCTCCGGATTCTCAAAGGTCATACCCCTCACAATGGCGGCCCAGTTCGCATTTCTCCTTGCCAGGTTCCATTCCATTGCTGCCAAATGGGTGGCAATAAATGTGACTTCGGTCTCTTTTCCGGCCGTACCCTCAAACAAAGCTCTGATGCCAACTGCACCCTTGTTCCCCATTTCAGCAGCGCCGAACCCAACTTCTGCTTCTTGTATGTTGTGTAGACGGTCTGGGTCGCGGGCGAAGAATAAAATGGCCGTGTAGCCCACATTTCTGGCTCGAACTAAGCTGTAGGGCTTCTTGGGTTGCTCTGTGCGTGTGATGAAGACAACGTCTTGTCTATCGTCTTCGAATTGGAGAGCGGCAAGGTTGAGCGCATCCTCGAATCGTTGGAAATAGGGACTGAGGAAATAGCCACCGATGAACGAGTAACTCATTGGTGCAACCTCCTGCAGAGAACTGCCGGGTGAAACCATGTGTCAGCCACGAGCTCTAGCTGTGCGAATACGTTTGGTGCCACGAGAACACAGAGTCGGCAGGAAGAGCTCTTACAAAACAACTAAATCGGGTAGGCTAGAGGCATTTTGACTGAAGCTGGTTTGCAAATGGCCTGCAAATATGGGCGGATTGATCAGCGCCTTCGCGCAATTGAAAGTGATCACCAGCAGATCCAAGGTGGAGGGCGCCATTTCGTCCTGCGGTGATGTTGTGGACGGCATCACTAGGGTTAGGTCGGTGAGGAAGAGGGGAGGGAGGAAGTTGAGAAAGCCAAGGAAGTGGGTGGGAGGGGGGCCTTCGAATAAAAACGAGAGACCCTTGTTCCCAATGAGTCCTGGATTCTACATGCGAATATGCAGGTCGGTAGAAGAGAGTGACAGGTGTGTAGCTACGATATGGCGGGGAGACTTCCGGACAAGATTGGCTTGTGATGGCAGGTAATGGATGGCATTCCGACAGTAATATAGAAGGTCAAGACTAGGATAGGCAGGGTATTTATCCGCTCTAGGCGCTGTGGCGGCCAGCCTAAAAAATGGAGCTGAGAATGCCTATTCACCAACCAACAGCGGCGCAGGGCCATCGGGATGTGGGTGGCTGCTGCGCCCTCGTCATCCATTCACTGACATCCCTGCTCCATACCTATTGAAGTACTAGGTATCTAGCACTGAATTGCTGCTGATGTTAGGCGTCGCGGTTTGCGGAAAGGCAGAAAAGGACGTACCAACCCTGGGCACTCAGGGTTAGCCGCGTGGTGTGATTGCAATTCTACATCACAACTGTGAGCATGCTTGAGGCAATGGATCCATGGATGTCTAGAACGTCCAGACTGTGTTGTTCGTCGGGCAAGGCCAACCAGGGCAGATAGTAGATAGAATCATTGGCCAGTAGTGGGGATCATCGCGACTCACCTGCACCTACCTCGTGCTCGATTGCTAGTCTTGGGGTCGGTCAGCCAGATAGTCACGCAACCATCTCCCCACCGCACCTCTCCCCAGTCGAGTGCTAGCCTAACGGACGCCGGTTCGTGTTCACAGCTGCATGTCTCTCCACCGGTTTCAACTGGTGGGCCTTGCTTCCACAAAGACAAATGAAGCACACCCATGCGTTTGGGTAGAGGTACTAGCCTGTTTGTCCACTGAACTAAGGAAACCAGAAAGGCCGCCATCTACGCTGGCCTTGTTCGCACATAACACGTTACTTGTTTCCTGGAGCAAGGTGCGGTGACTAAGCAGCTATTGGCTCCCTACTCGGAGCTCATGTGGGCGGTGAGTCCCTCCGCCAATACGTCATATACTGTTGGTTTAAAGCCGACATCCAGATGCCTGAGTGCTCTCACGACAATCTGATGGTCGCAGAACTAGATAGTCATTCAACAGTTTCTCTTCATGGGGCCGCAATTAACATGACATAGTGAAAAGAATGTATTGCTGTGTTCTAACGACTGGTAACAAAGTACTGGGATGATCTGGTCTGGTCTTGTCATGCCCCCTCAAAGAAATGGCTAGATACGCCGTTCCTAGCTTAACTCGGTACAACCCAAGCAATCTCTGTTAATTAGAGGGACAAGAAATCTCAAACTCGGTGGATCCCAATGCGTCTTGACCCGATTTTACCTCCAACCCTCAAAGCTACCAAGCGTATATCTGTTCGCCAAGATAGGTTGATACGTCTGCCGCTCCCGCTCCTCGCCTGTAAGATACCATAACAATACTCGCCATGAGTTGGTAGCTATAGAGCCATGGTAGTTGAAGTAACAACCGCAGCCTACAGGCGTCGTGGTCCCTGCTTTGTAACCAAATCTCGTCCCCCATGATTACCTCCCCAGAAGCCGGACCCGGAGCGCGATTCGAAAGCCAAATTAGGAACTGAGAAAATAAGAAAGTGCAACCGAGTAATAATGAACTAATTAAGGAAAAGAAAGAAATTTCGGGTAGTAACGCAGCTGTACCGCAACGACTGAGGCGGATGGCAGAGAGCGACAAAGGTCAGCACTCTCATAACCAGATCCATCTCCTGGGTCACTTATGAGTCGCACGGGTCAGATGACTTAGAAGAGCTGAAAACTAGCCCTTCCGTTTCTAACCTACTGGCACTCTTGGGATCAAAAGTACCGGACGTGCCGTTCAGATAGAAATCAAGTAGCAACATAGGTTGTGGAGACAGGGTATAACCCTGCCAGATCAAAACCTAACTTGCCACCCAAAATCATCCGAGCCATGTGCTGAATTCGTGAAAAGTTTCCCCTGATGCGTCGAAGAACAAGATAAAGCAGTGCGTAGTATGAGACCGGGCGGGGCGTTCGTTGTCGATAACCAGTGGAATAGGTGACAGTCGGGTCAATCAAGCAATTCCAGCAGAGGCCCCAAAGACAATGTTGTCGTCATGGGTGGCGTCCTCGCTCAAGGAAAAGTATACGGATTTGTTGCCCACGTGCCGCCGCTTCGAGAGTCTCAAATGGGTAAAGAAAGAAAAAAGGAGGGCTAATTCACACATCATTTAGGACGGTAGCTCCCGGAGGCATAGCCAGCTCCTTTTGATGCTGAGCGAAGCCTGTTCATTGTCCACTGAGTCAGCAATAGTTGTCAGCAAATTTCCTTCGGCCAGCGGTATCAAAGCACACTAAACGCGCGAAGGAAAATGAATTCCTTACAAGGAAATAGCCTTGGGATGGCTTGCAAGAGACTCACATCCTGTCGCTTCCGCCAATGGCACGGTTGGTATCCGGGGTGTCAACGCCAGCACCAGATCCACGTTCGAGCATCTTGCGGCGAGAGCTGGGAATAGCATTGGGCTTGGCAGCTCCGGACTGTCCAGCAGCGGCACTAGCTCGGGCGGCACGGGCCTTCTCTTCGTCGTCGTTGGCCTGTCCGGTGGCCTGGGCAATGGCCTGGGCGTTCTTCTGGTACTTGTACACGGTCCAGTCGAAGACGTAGTCGTACTGAAATCCCTCACGGACGAAGAGGTCACGGAAAATCTTTCGGAGGTAGCTGTAGTCCGGCTTGTCGTCGAAACGGAGGGATCGAGTGTAGTTGAGGTAAATGGCGAACTCGTTGGGGAAGCCACGGCAAAGGACCTCGGTAGGTGTGGTCATCTTCTTCTCCATGATGCGGTCATACTTCTGCTTCTTGGTGGCAGCCTTAAGTCCCTGCCAGGGAAGGGATCCCCGGCAGAAGTAGAGCATAACGTATCCAAGGGACTCCATATCATCGCGGCGAGATTGCTCAACACCAAGATGGGTGTTGATCGAGGCATATCGTGCGGTACCAGTAAGGTTCTTGTTCTCTCTGTAAGGAATGTGGAAGTGGGTCTTGGGGTCGCGGTACTTTTTGGCAAGACCGAAGTCGATGACGTTGACCTGGTTTCCACGCTTGCCGATGCCCATCAGGAAGTTGTCGGGCTTGATATCACGGTGAATGAAGGACTTAGCATGGATGTACTCGATGCGAGAAATCAGCTGGTCAGCAAGAAGGAGGACAGTCTTCAGAGAAAACTTTCGGTTGCAGAAGTTGAAAAGATCCTCAAGACTGGGGCCAAGGAGATCCAGGACCATGGCATTGTAGTCACACTCGGTTCCAAACCAACGAACGAAGGGAATACCAACTCCACCGGCGAGGGACTTGTAGACGCGGGCTTCATATTCAAGCTGAGGGTGCTTGGCCTTGACAGACTCAAGCTTGATAGCAATCTCCTCACCGGAGATGATGTTAGTGCCGAGGTAAATATCACCGAAAGAACCGGAACCGATCTTGCGACCGATGCGGTATTTGTTACCGACGCGAAGATCCTATTTTGACATGGTCAGCAAGGTGAAGTCCTCAAGAAGTTGCACAGGCAAGGCATTTGAGCTCTTCGTAGATTGACCAACGATCCAACTTGAGCTACTCGAATCCCCTCCCCGACAATGAAACGGACTTGATGAGTTGGGGTGCAATCATACCATGGTTGTCATCTTTGCTGTTGTTGTCAGAAGTTCGTTCTATCGAATTTCGTGAAGCTGGTGTCTCTGCGGCAAGATGGCTGATGATGAAAGATTAGTATCGATGATCGAACGACATGAATTCATGGGGATGCAGGAAGGCCAACTTATTTAAGTGAAGGGCTTGAAGTTTTGACGAAACAAAAGGGGGTTGATGTGCTGGCAAAAAAGAAAAGATTTGAAGGCAAGGATGTGTTCTACTGGAACAGAATACTAGGATTGGGAAAAACAAGATGAGGAAAATGGTGGCCCGACCACATTTCCCAGCTGTGGTGACATAATGGCTGAACAAGAGAAAAACAGGAATGGATGCTTATAGGGGGGAGCTAAAAAAAGGAACACGCAAACAAAAACCATCTGACCTACCTGCAGGTAAGGAGGGAAATATTGGCGGTTAAAATTGGCGTGCGTGCAGAGCCGCCGATGCGGACTAGAAGGCCGACGAGTTGCAGGTTAAGGTTGGCTTCCTCTCACGACCGAGAAGGCGGAAAAGTCAATTCAACGCACACAGCGGCCGACCGAAGCTGCGTGACGATGAATGTGAGCACACTGCAACGGTGTGCTTTGGGGGCAGTAAATGGTTGATATTAAAGCGGCCGGGTCGAGTGTTCGGAGGTGAACAAAGGGGAGGCGGGAGAGGAAGTGTGTGCGGTGAGTGTTGAGGAAGAAGGATGAATGGAGGGAGGTGGAAAAAAGGAAAGAGTAGGTGGGCAGGTGATGTGGAGAGGAGTCAACTTCAGCAAGGGCGCCGGCGGCAAGGGAGGGGCGGGGAGGCGAAGCAGAAAGGGCAGAAAGAGAAGGGGAAATACAGCGGGTGGCCTTGGCCAAGCCCAGAACGACGCCTAAGCAGGAGCCTAACTTGGCCCCGAACGTGAGCCCAAGCCTGAATCTTGACCCTGGAAGTGCCCGCCGCCGCGTACGTTTGGGCGGGCAGACCCCCTCCCAACTTCAGCCCGGCCTCAAACCCGGACTGCCTCAGGCCATCAGGTGACTGACCGCCCAATGGCCCAGCACGGCACCTTGCACCTGTGTCCAAGCTGGTCCTGGGCTTGATCGCCGCCAGAAGGGAATGAATATCAAACTTGTGTTACGAGAAATACGTACCTGCTGTTCCCGGCCTGACACTTGCATTGCCCAGAATCAGACTACCTACGGGCTTGACCACACATGATGTTGCAAGGAGCGGGCATCCGATTCTCCCTAATGCAGTGATGTAACAGCCAGGCGGACTTC
Organism: Clonostachys solani; assembly: GCA_902141235.2. Classification (NCBI taxonomy): domain Eukaryota; kingdom Fungi; phylum Ascomycota; class Sordariomycetes; order Hypocreales; family Bionectriaceae; genus Clonostachys; species Clonostachys solani. The sequence goes on from CABFOC020000002.1 coordinate 2,628,872, forward strand.
ATGCACACTTGATTCCAAGGAATCACTGCACAGGCGGTCATCATCATCACACCCAGCTGGTAGGGAGGGTAGGCAGCGCTACCACTCCTGGTGCATACATAGTAAGTACCTACCACCGCTACACCACCAACCAGCACCATCAGATCTTCCTATCTCCGAGCAGGAGGCCGGCGTGAGTGCAGAAAAAGCAAACAACCAGCCAATGCACGTCGTCCCAGGCCGTTGTCGCCAATCCACTGGCCACCAGCCTCCCACTCAGCTCGGCTCACCTACACTCCTCCCAGCCAATGCCAAGAAGCCAAGGGCTCACTGCACTGCACGTCACGGAAATGCTGGCGGCAAACAGCAGGCCGCCCTAGGCGATTGGATAGGCGGTCGGGGGTCCCGCAGCCAACGCCAGAGAGCACAGGGCAGCGCTGAGACAAGACACCCAGTCACCGCCAAATTAATAAGCCGAGCTGCCGTCAACCCTCCGACCTGCGACTAATAATAAGAAGGCTTATGGTAATATCGCCATGCAGTGCAGCTCATCAAAGGGAAATTCGCAGACATCCATCCAATCATGGCACCTCGCGTGCGCTATGTTTGCAGGCAAACCAGCGCCGCCACCGCCAGCTTTTTTCCATTCCCCTCGCCTGGCTCAATCTGACTTGGCTTGGAGGAGCACGCTAATGACTCGACCCTATTTCCCCAGCAAGAGGGGGACGGACGCCTGATGTCTGCCTCCAGCAGGAGGCATGACAATGCCAAGGCCCGGCTTAGGTCAGGAGGTAGCTGGATGTGCATGTACTTGGGTGTTCCGCCATATTTACCTCAGCCAGGCCGGTTATCAGTCCCCTTGATCTTACATAGGTGGTACCGGCGTCCAATACTGGCTATCAGGTACGACCTGGAAACCGACCGTAGCATGGAATTGTTGCTTTGTGCCTCCTCCTGCCCATTATTAGTCCTGACCTTGCGACACAGGGATTAGGGAAAAGGGCTAGAATTGTTCTCCGTGAGTGATATCCACCCAGTCTCCACGGTGTCGCCGGGCCAAGCGCTTTCGTAGGGTGGCACCGCGTCCCCGAACAAAGCTTCCCGACGGTGCCCAGATGATGTGCCCAGAAGTATCATGGACTGATAGACACCAACACCGATTGGCGAGGATGCCCTGTAGCTGCACATTCCCGCCAGCTAGTCAGGTGAAGGCTCGGGTTGCCGAGAGCAGATGGTGGAGGAGGAGGGCAAAGGGCTCACAACCGGCCGAGATTATATTTCTGACCGCATTGTACCCGGCCATGTTTTGCCGGGTAGCAGGACAAAGGACACCAACTAAACCACGCTCCTATTCCCATTTCATTCGACGGACTAATACCAATCCCAGCCCCTATTGAATGGCGCCGACGGACTAGGTAAGAGGAGAGCTATGTGATTCGCATTGCCGGGTCGGCATTAAACAGAAATAGAAAAAGAAAATACCTAATCTAATGATTGTTCCACCCGAGCAACACCCCTTCAGATCTACACGGAGTGGCTTTGTAAACGCACCGCGATTTGCCGCCTCCCTCCCTATTGGGCACCAACCACCGTCAGCCTCCCGTCAAATGAATCGCCAGCTCACCGGCCTCCGAAGCACTGATGAGTCTGACATGTCATCACTCATGCAGTCCTTCTGCCTTCCCTTTCGGACGTCCCACACTGCCCCTTTGTAACTCATGTATGTATATGCAGGTAGGGTACAACAGGTGCGACGTCTGCGGGTAGCTGTCATCCTCATCATCACCATGTCGTCTGAGACCAGCAAACAAGTCCACCCCTCGGCCAATAGCCAGGATCCCACTCAGGCTGAACAACTAATTCGAATCCTGTTTCAATATTTGCCATTTTCCGTTCCGCTATTCCGCCTGCGCCTGCTCCGATTCGTAGTAGAAACCTCAGCCTGTGATCCCTGAGAAGTGGGATGGATGTGTCCACCAACTGCCGCGCAAAGAGTCTAACCCCAAAACGGCGCCGATCCTCCTCAATTGTAACCGCACTGCAATCTTTGTACACAAATAGCACTCGCAGGTTACACTGCATGAACGCGGAATTCGCCTTTGTGCTTAGTCCGTCAAAGGGCGTGCAATAGCCGTCCCGTGACCCAGCCACTCTTCGTGCTGTACATGAGCCTATTAGGAGGTTACAATCGCATTCCCGTTGTCTTAAAAAGCAGGATAGATGACAAACTCTTCGTATTGGCTCTGCGCAACAGAAATAGAACAGTACACAGAGAAGCAAAGGTCAAGTTGACAATCAACTCTTGCTTGTGGCCGTTATCAATTATGGGCTCAACTGTGCCCTCCAATGGTCATGCAAAGAATGTCTGTCCAACAATATGAATGTAGCTTATTTTCCCCCCTCGCCATAAGCAAGGGCTATCCCAAGATCAGGCTAAACGTAACATGCATGTAGGTACCTGGCTTATTATCTGTACAAAACAAAATATCTTGTGATGGATAGGGAAGTAGGCCAGCGAGC